>JASDFA010000003.1:116537500-119061666 GCA_035772735.1 Datura wrightii
CCACGAGTCGTCATCCCAATGAACGACTCTTGCCTGGAGTCGTGTGAAGAAATTGAGTTTGCTAAAGAAGATCCAGTGTACCTAACGAGTTGAAGGCACAACTCGTTAAATCTGGTAACAAGTCATTTTGACAGTCATGGAGACTGGGAGGAGAAATTCTGAAGCAGTGCCCTGTGAAGATAACGAGTGACAATGAGTCATCAGGTGAAGTGACGACTCGTCATCAGACACTGTGGGCATCCATCATGTGCATTGGAAGATTTGGTGAGCCAGGGCCACGAGAGACCTAATGACTCGTGCCCAGGCCTAACGAGTCATTACGTGACCTGTCAGCAATACTGGAAAAATTGTTGAGAACGACTCAAGATCACTGGCCATGACTCGTTGGGAGACCCAATGAGTCGTTACTTGGCCCGTTACCCGTGCCGACCTGGAATCTAAGTTTAGTTAGGATAATATTTGTTTGCAATTATAAATATAATTTTTTGTTTTATTTTTCGCGTACAGTTATTTTTACCAACTTTCACGTGGATTCTAGCATTGTTAACGATCTTTCTTAGTTCAAGAAACAAAGTTTATAATTTTGTTCTTGATTTTGGGAATCAAATAACATTGGAGTTTTGTTCATCGGTTTTGGAGTTTTATTCAATTCACATGGTTTTCTTCTACAAATTTTTTGTAAGTTACAATTATGATTTATTCTATATTTTCTGATTGTGATTCTTAAAGCATGAATAGCTAAACCCATAACTAGGGTTGTGGGAACCATGATGAATTAACACATATAGGTAAAAAACATAGTTATTCTTGAATGGAGTTTAATGCATGTATTGTTTCTCCCTTCATTTTAATTATTTCCTAATGGTTGAAAACGTTGGAACTTGCCTGATGCTTACTTACCGGACCAAGGGGGTATTGAATGGGAAAAGGGATTAACAAAATGGAGATTTGAGGCTATTAACCCTCATCTAATAGCTTGAACTTTTTCGGGGATAACTTATTTGATATTAAAGGTGAGGGTTAATTAAGCATACACCCGTGTATGGACCAAGTTGTGTGGTGATAATCATCTATATAGGGGACCAACCATTTAGGTGGACCTAACTTACCAATATTGCATACTACACATCATAATAGATCACGAGGGTAAAAGCCTTGTGTTATGAAGTCATGGGGAACACAATCCTAGTAACATGTTGATTGAATACCAACTGAAATTGATTTAAACATTTACTAGTCTTTACTCTTGTTTATTATTTTGTTTTACAATTCTTTCCCCCCTAGGAAATAAGTAATTTGATAGTAATAGCTAATCACATTAACTCAAGTTCTTTCCATTTTCCTGTGGAATCAACCTCAACCTTTGTCGGGTTCTATATTTGACATTGACCGCTTTATATCTCAATTTTGAGGTGTAATTTGTGCAACATAAAATTTTGGCGTCGTTGTTGGGGAATACAGCTAGGATTTTGTTAATTGTGCTTACTTTACTATTGGTTCTTATTTCCTTTTATTTCTATCTTTTGTTTTTTTTGTTCTTAATAGGTTTTAGGTTCGTGCATGCCCAGTACTAGGAGCCAAGGAAAATTCCTGGTTAAAATAGCTCACGAACTTGAACAAACACTTAGAAATCTGAGAAGAATGGAAAACGTACAAGAGCAAGAGACAGTGGACTAAGCTACAACTAGAATGTTGGCTGAGGAACAAGCTCAGGCGTGAGATAGAGAATTAGCAAGGGTTGCTGAAGAGAAATGCCTAGCTGCTGAAGCTGAGCGAGCTAGAAGGAACAAAGGTCCAGATCAGCGGAGGCACCGGTATGTCGATAGGGATGATGATGTTGATTTTCACAAAGATGGTGCCATTGGAGCTATTGCCCCTCCCCTTTTTCCTTCTGGGGCAAAGTTTGATATTACCAGTTCTATGATCCAACTGCTCAGCATGAAGGGGATATTTGTGGGTCATGCAACTGATGATGCACATACTCACTTGACATATTTCATGGGTATCTGCAAATCATATAAGCAACGGAGAGTGAGTCAGGATGCCATACGACTGAGGTTTTTTCCCTTTTCTTTAGGGAGTGAGGCAACACTCTGGTTGGCAGAACGTCCCAACGATTCTATCACTACATGGAGGGAGTTGAAAAAAGATTTTCTTGAAAGATTTTTCCACCTTCCAAAGCTTTGCATCTGAAAGATGAGATATACAAGTTCAGGCAGTTAAGTTCTGAGGCACTTCATGAGACATGGCTGAGGTTTAACAAGTAGCACAAAAGGGTTCCCAACAATAGGATCCCAGATGATACATTGCTGCAAATTTTCTATAGGTCTCTAAATGCTAACACCAAGGCGGTGGCTGATACCGTGCCTGGTGGAACATTTATGAGTCATACTTATGTTGAAGTTGCTGAGCTACTAGATAGAATCACTAAAACCAACCGCTCATTGAACACAAGAGAGTCGGAGACTCCGGCTGGTACTTATGCAGTAGGTATGTCTGCATAGCAGAGAAGGAAGGATGAAAAATGAGATCAAGATATTACTGAAATAAAAACCACAATGGGGCTACTTGATAAGCATTTGATGGGAGCCGAGGCTGAAAAGGTAAATGTTATGGGTTCTCAGGGTAAGGCCTCGAGAAATGATGGAGGTGAATCAAAATTTGAGGAGGAAGTTAATTATCTTGATGATCAAGGGACAGATTTCCGGACTAACCCTCCCCGAGAAATGATGTAGGTGAATCAGAATTTAAGGAGAAAGTTAATTATCTTAATGATTAAGGGGTGGGTTTCTGGACTAACACCCAAGGGTCTAACCAAGACTCTTTGCGTCATGGTCAGGGGAACCAAGGTCGGAACTACTATAGAGATAATAATTACAACCGAGGCCAATACAAAGACAATGGAGACTGGAAGAAGCGTAAGGAGTACAAGAATGATAGAAGCTGTCTATATGTTCCTCCAAGGAATCATGAGCCAGAGTCCAGTGGTTCAAGGGTGGAAGACATGTTGTCCAAGGTACTTAAGCAGATGGAGGCAATAGATGGCCATTTCAAGGAGCTCGGCGCTGATATTTCTGGTATGAATCAAAAGGTGGAGTCACATGACGTGACCATTAAGCAAATTGAGCAGTAGCTTAGTTAGATGGCTGTTGTGATGAACTAGAGGCAGAAAGGCACACTTCCCAGCAATATAGTGCAGAATCTATAAAATGACGGTCATTGCATGGCGATCACTACTAGGAGTGGGAAGGCGACAGTTGATCCTCCAAGGCTGGTTTTGATTGATGAGACAGTAGAGCCCGTATTGATTGATGATGATAGGATTGCAAATTCTGAGGATCCAACTTTGGTTGATGATTCAGTGGTGAAGACTACTCCTATTAATACAAAGGAGCATGGATCTGGCAATGAGAAGGATAAGGAGGCAGCCCAAAAGATCACACCTATTCTTAGACCTCCTCCCCCTTTTCCAAAGCGGTTGAAGAAAAAGTTTGAAAATGGGAAGTATCATAAATTCTTCTCCATGTTGAAACAATTATCTGTGAACATCCCATTAATTGAGGAACTTGAGAAGATGCCCGACTATGCTAAATTCATGAAGGACCTTGTCACTAGAAAGAGAATTGTAAGCTTCAAAGCTACAAATAATTTGCACCACTATAGTGCAATAGCATCCCGTTCTCTTGTTCAGAAAAAGGAAGACCCTGGAGCATTCACCATACCGTGAACTATTGGAGCCTTTAATTTTGCTAAGGCACTCTGTGGTCTTGGTGCTAGCATTAATTTGATGCCGCTAGTAGTGTTCAGACAGTTGGGCTTGGTTGCCCCCAAACCGACTACAATGCTGCTTTTGATGGCAGATTGTATGGTGAAGAATCTAGTGGGAATTCTCCATGATGTTCTATTGAAGGTGGAGTCCTTTATATTTCCAGCGGATTTTGTCATCTTGGACTATGTAGTTGATTTTGAGGTCCCCATTATCTTGGGGTGACCATTCCTCACTACAGGACGTGCTCTTGTGGATATAGAAATCAGACAGCTGAAATTCTAGTTGAACAATGAGGAGGTGACATTCAATGTATGCTGATCTATGAAGCAGCCAAATGACATGAGGGTGGTCTCAGTAATTGATGTTGTGGAACCTGAGTTTCCAATTGTGCCTATGGAGGAGTTATTGATTCTTGATGACTTAGCAGCAATTTTGATGAATGTTGGTGCTGAGGAGATCCATGGGGGGAGGATATAGCTAATGCATTTGCTAGTGTAGGGTCATACACTTATGCTCCAAAGAAGATTAATCTTAACCTGAAAAATCGGGTGACCTCACCAACCAAAATATATATTGAGGAGCCTCTAGTATTAGAGCTCAAAGCACTCCCATCTCACTTGCGGTATGTATTTCTGGGAACCTGTAACACTTTACCGGTCATTGTTGCAGCTGACCTAGAGGAATAGCAAGTGGAGGATTTGGTCTCCATTTTGAAGTGGTATAAAAAAGCCTTCGGGTGGACCATTGCAGACATTATTAGAATCCCAACCGGCATTTGCACTCATTATATCTCGCTAGAGCTAGAATGTATTCCGAGCATTGAGCATTAGTGTAGATTGAATTCACCTATGCAAGAGGTGGTCAAGAAGGAGATCATCAAGTGGTTAGATGCGTGTATGGTTTACCCTATTGCTGACAGCAAATGGGTGAGCCTAGTTCAGTGTGTACCGAAGAAGGGAGGAATCACCGTGCTTCCAAATGCTAAGAATGAGCTCATTCATCTAAGGCCAGTCACCGGTTGGAGAGCATGCATGGATTACTGGAAATTGAACTGTTGGACTCAGAAATATTACTTTCCTATGTCATTCATGGATCAGATGCTAGACTGACTTACAAGAAAAGGATGGTACTGTTTTCTTGATGGTTATTCTTGTATAATTAGATGTCTATAGCCCCCGAAGACCAAGGGAAGACCACTTTCACTTGTCTTTATGGTACATTTTAATTGAAGAGGATGTCGTTCGGGTTATGTAATGAACCCACCACTTTTTAGTGTTGCATGATGTCCATATTTTATGACTTGGTGGAGGACATCATTGAAGTCATTGTGGATGACTTTTCGATGGTGAGTGATTCATTCGAAGATTGTTTGGCTCATTTGAGCAAAGTGTTGCACCGATGTGAAGAGACTAACTTGGTGCTTAACTGGGAAAAATGTCATTTCATGGTCAAGAAGGTATAGTGCTAGGACATATGATTCCTAGTAAGCGTAATGAGGTGGACAGTGCCAAGATGGAAGTAATTTGTACTCTACCACCTCCAATTTCTGTGAAAGGTGTTCGAAGCTTTTTTGATCATGCATGGTTTTACAGTAGATTCATCAAGGACTTCTCAAAGATTGCACATCCTTTGTGTAAACTATTTGTGAAAGAGGTGAAGTTTGTTTTTGATGAGGCATGTATGAAGGCGTTTGAATGCCTAAAAGAGAGATTGACCACTGCCTCGAATATTGTGGCACCTGACGGGTCTTTAGCATTCGAGGTAATATGTGATGCTAGCGAAGTGGCCCTAGGAGCTGTGTTGGGTCAGAGGCGTGAAAAGATTTTTCATCCTATTTATTATGCTAGCAAGGCTCTAAACGCAGCTCAAAAAATTTACACCGTGACAGAACAAGAGTTGTTGGCTGTAGTTTTTTTACATTCGAGAAGTTTCGGGCGTACTTTCTTGGAAGTAAGGTGATAGTACATACAGACCATGCAACTTTGAGATATTTGATGGAAAAAAAGGATGCCAAGCCACGGTTTATTCGATGGGTACTGCTACTGCAAGAATTCGAGTTCGAGGTAAAGGATCGTAAAGGGGACCAAAAACCAGGTGGCGGATCACTTATCAAGATTGGAACCTAATGCAACACTTCACGATGAGCGTGACATAGATGACGCATTCCCTGATGAGCAGGTTTTAGCAGCCTCACAGGATCTCATCCCATGATTTGCAGACTTTGCTAATGATCTAGTGAGTGATATTGTACTGGAGAACTTATCTTTTCACCAGTGGAAGAAGTTCATGCTTGATGTGCGAAATTTTTTCTCGGATGAACCCTACTTATATTCGTATATGTGTTGATGGGGTTATTCGGAGTGCGTGCCTGAGGTGGAGATGTTGAGCTTACTGGAGGCCTGCCACTCATCCCCTGGTGGGGGTCACCACAGTGGGATTCACATAGCCCACAAGATTCTGCAATGTGGGTATTATTGGACAACCATTCACCTGGATGCGCATGATTTTGCGAAGGCATGTGATGCATTCCAAAGGCAAGGTGGCATATCACGGAGGCATGAGCATCCCCTTACTCCCATCCTTGTCATTTAGTTGTTTGATGTATGTGGCATTGATTTCATGGGCCCATTTGTGAGCTTAAGGATGAAGTACAATACTTATCGCTGTTGACTATGTTTCGAAATAGGTAGAGGAAGTTGCGCTTCCAAATAATGAAGGGAAGAGTGTCACAGCATTCTTGAAGTGGAATATATTTGCTAGATTTGGGGCTTCCAAAGCAATCACTAGTGATGGGTGTTCGCACTTCTGTAACTGGTTGTTTTGTAATTTATTAGACAAATATGGGGTGAAACATTGGGTGGCAACACCCTATAATCCATAGTCTAGTGGGCAGGTTGAAGTCACAAATTGGGAGATAAAGACCATCTTGGCGAAGACTATGAATGCTACCGGACAGACTGGGCTATGAAGCTAGATGATGCTTTATGGTCTTATCAGACCATATTCAAGACTCCTATAGGTATGTCTCCTTATCAGCTTGTATATGGGAAAGCATGTCATCTTCTAGTTGAACTTGAGCACAAAGCTATGGGGGCGCTCAAGAAGCTGAATTTGAACTTGAGCGAAGCTGCAAACTTGAGGCTTGATCAGTTAAATGAGCTATGATGAATTTCGGTTGAAAGACTATGAGAGTTCTAAAATTTATAAATTAACGATGAAAATTCAGCATTACCAGAAGATTGAGAAGAGAGAGTTCAGCCCGAATAATATGGTGTTATTATTCAATTCTAGGCTTCGCTTGCTTCTTGGCAAGTTGAATTCCAAACAGTTCGGGCCTTATCAAGTGGTTCAAGTATTCTCCCAGGGGGAAATTGAACTTTAAAACCATAAAGGAAAGCGCTTTAAAGTCAATGATCAATGGGTGAAAGCATATTTAGGGAGAAGCAAAGAAATAAAGTTGGTGGATATCTAGGCTCTCGGTGAAATTTGAGTAACCCAGGGACTTGCATCATGTTGCGACATTAAATCAGGCGCTGCGTGGGAGGCAACCCATGGAGGTGTTTTGGGGAAGTCTGACTAGCCAAAATACCCGCATCGTGACACGACGTTAAATCAGGTGCTTCTTAGGAGGCAACCTAAGTTGTAATTTTAAGAATAATATATTGTTTACATGTGTTAATGTGTGCAGGTGATTAAGATGGGAAATTTGAAGCTAAAACAAAAAATTTGAACTTGAGTTGCTGGTGCCAAAAAGCACAGAACGAGTCGTCATTAGACCAAACGACTCGTTAAGTAGATCATGTTCACTGCCATAGAAAAAAGTGTAGATAACGGTTGACCTAACGAGTGGTTGTCAGTGACAACGAATCATGGGGTCTTCCGTTAAGTCTATTGGATCAAAGATGGAATTAAGCTGAAAATGGTGACAACGACTGACATAATGATTCGTTGGGAGATCAAACGAATTGTCAAGAGACCCATCATAAAGCTACTAAAGTTCAGGGCCTACGACTCAGGCCACGACTCATTAGGTAACACCACGAGTCGTTGAATGAGTCGTTAGGTCCCAGGTACGGCTCAAAACCCAGTCAATTAAACGAACAACCAAATGAGTCGTTGCTCTTTTTAGCGAACCATATGTGGGTTGTATGTTTTTAATTAACTTCCACCACCCGACTCACGAATAAATTAGGGTAATTTGTTCTTTTTAACATATATACCACCAGATTATTTCCCTCCAAAATTTCATCTAAATTTAAAGCTCAATTTTTAACTCAACATTTCCCACTTTCTTAATCCCAAGATCACCTATCACTAGCTAAGCACTCACACACACAAAATTGCATTCAAATATGTACTGTTGCCACACTCAATCGCAATCACAAAGATAAAATCCCTCTTCTGCTCAATTGTAATTTCAAAGTTAGAATCCCTCCTCTGCTCGTACACCTGTGAATATTCAATTATGCCGAGTTATACTCTACGTGTTTCTTGCGTAATATTGTGAATTAAAAAAATACCATGAGTTTTAGATGGAACACTAGTGCCATGATGTTGTATGTTAATTTGAACTTGGGACCCTTAATAAATGTGATGATTTGTGCTTGTGAGAATTTTATTTTAGTTGTGATGAGGAACATGGTATAAGTTGTTTTAAACCACTGTAGGTAAACGTGTTACACCCCATAAATTCTTGACATTTAGATGGCCTATTCGCATGTTGGTTAAGAGTTTTAGAATGCCATACATGCTAGGAAAAGGCCCGGGGGAAGATCGGACAAGCGCCACATCAAACCGTCGCAAGAGGAGGCCGGGCAGACCCCCTCTGCGATGGCAACGTGCCACGAAGGCCGTCCCTCCGCGATGGCCAATGTGCCATGGAGGGGCTGTCTAGGCTCAAGTATATAAATCCCTCCACTTCGGTTTTATCTCATTTTAACTTATAATTTCCAGCAGAACGAATTGGAAAAGGGGAGAACGAGGATTTCTTATAAATATTCATCCGATTACGCCATCAAACGCAGTCCAACTCAAATTAATCTTGGATATCGAAGTATAAGGCTGCAGAGAACATTCCTGCGGCGTTAGTTTCGTGAAATTCGTCCGGCGAAGCAGCGACCTGCTGAGTCAAGGTAAGTGGAATTGCTCCAAATTAGTGTCAATATACTCTTAGCCCTAAAGTGAGTATTTCTCCCTTCTGGACTTTCGAGAAATAGCGAGTTTTCAGATGTTTTTCGATACGTCAAAGTATGGGCTATATATATATTCAAAGTAGCATTTTCTTCCGGAATATTGATGAATTTAGTTCTAATTGCTATGAATGTGAATACAGTTGGAAGAAATAGCTGAATATTGGTCGAGTTACGCTAGTTAGCCGGAAAGCCGACAATGGTGGTATGTAAAGCCAGTTTCTTCGGCAAGTCAGTAATTCTAGTATAGTAAAATACAATAAATTCCATAAGGAAGTTCCAGAAGCTGAGTATTAAGTATGTTTCTATTATTATGCCATATTCAGAATAAAAGTCAGTAATCAGTATTAAACCGCAAGATATTATTTCAGACTTAGTACCAAATTCAGTTTAATTCAGCTATAGAATCAAAATAGAATATCAAAACATGAACAGTATTATCAGATTCGTTATACACGTTATATGTGATTATTGTTGTTTGTTGAGACCTAATTGTGTTATGTGGGCACCCTTAGAGCTTCCTTCCCGCCCCAGGGTTAATAGCTGTGTCGACTCGCCCGCTAGAGGGTGAGGATACGTCACTCCAAGGAGTGGCATGCCGTCCGCAGTAGGACGAAGATGGGATGCAACATTCCCATAGTAGGCTTATCAACATTATAATATACCCTGTCGAGAGCTTGCACCCAGGGCACAGATTACGGATTACAAATACAGATCTCAAATTAAAATTATAGGAGTCCTCCGGACTCAGATACAGTTATAGTCAGGGGCCTAGAGAGCCCAAGCCGCATACCCAGGGGGCCGGCGAGGTGCTCGTAGTTATTAGGTGAGTGGAGTGAATTTATTTTATGATGGTTTGACCCGGGTAAGAGTATATATATTGCGTGTTGATTGGCACCTTCCGGCTTATGGGGGCTAGTATAGGTTCTTCTATGCTATATATATATATATATATATGTTACTTATTAAGTTGATAAATAGCAGGACGCCGCATCGACAGGTATGATTCTTATCTTCTTTCCAATATAGTTAAGCTCGATATAGATTCTACTATTCCAGACAGTTTTAGCTATCCTCTGTCATTTCAGTAACTACCAGTTTACTGTTCATCTTCGGTTATGTTCAGTTTTGCTTTGCATACTCAGTATCAGTGGTACTGACGCCCGTTTGAGGGTGCGACATTACTTGTTTGTATGTATTCATAGACGAGGAGCCGACCCCTCGTAATTCCATCCAACCCATAGTGTCATCAACTCCTGTCAATCGGAGCTAGACAACTAGAGGTTTATTTCTGTTCTTTTATTGTACAGTATGGGTAGGCCAGGGCCCTGTCCTGACCATCTTATCAGTATTCTTAGAGGCTTACAGATTGTATATTCCCTGTGGTTAGCTGCATCGGTCGTGTGAGGCTGTGTGTATGTTTTAGTTTGTTTATGATGGCCGTGTGGGGCCTTATTCAGTTGGTAGTGGTGATCTTGCTGGTCACGTTGCAGTTTAGCACTCATTTTCTTGATTGAGAAATAACTAGACAACATGGTGGCCCTGTCGGCCCGCATAGGTTCCCTATTGATTCAGTTGCTCTGGGTAGCTGTTGTTTTCTTACAGGTGGCTGTAGGCCTAGTCAACCGGAAGTTGTATTTATAGCCGTTATATAGCCCGTCGTTTTCTTGAATCCAGTGTTAGAGCCAGCCTTGCACCAGAAGTGCTCAGGCTCAGCTAGTCCAGCAGTCCAGGTCCTAGTAGGGCACCAGGTGCCCATCATGCCTCCCAAGGCGGGGCGTGACAAACATGGTATCAGAGCAGGTCGTATCCCAGGGAGTCTGCAAGCCATGCTAAGTAGAGTCTTGTCTATGGATGTGTTGTGTACCACATACCATAGGTAGGAGGCTGCAAGACATGATAGGATGGTTACTCTTTCGTCATATTCAGTCGTGCCATAGAGCAATACAGTATATGGTTGAATCCCTAAAACTTATCATACTCTTTGTTTACAAATTAAAATGGCAGACCAGCGACACCCTGCCACAAGTAGGAGACTAGATACTGCAGCAGGAGAAGGCACCAGTAGGATGCCTCAGCCTCATTTAGAATCAGCCCAATCTGAGGGCGATACAAAGGCATCATCTCGACCTTTACAGCAGTCCCCACCCCACCAAGAGCCACTCGAGATGACATTACCTCCGAAAGTTCCTGTACCTACACCGTCCGACCAGTAAATTCGAAGTGTAGTAGTTATGTTGGCACAAATGATGGCTACTCAGCGCCAGTCAGTACCACCAGTAACAGCAGAGTCATCAGGTGGGCCTGGCAGTTCGAGGGTCCGAGAATTCTTGGCACTAGGTCCCCCACAGTTCACAGGGTCGGATTAGGCAGAGAACCCTTAGGACTTCCGAGATCAGATGCAGAGAATCTTTTGGGTCATGCATGTGACATCTATAGAGTCGGTTAAGTTATCAGTATTCCGGCTGCAGGATATTGTTGTATTGTGGTACGAAAGTTGGGAAAGGTCCCAAGGGAGAGATGTTGCCCCTCCGACCTGGTCCAGCTTTTCGGAGGCTTTCCTGGACCGTTATCTGCCACGGGAAATCTAACAGGCCCGGATGGATTAGTTTTTGCACTTGGAGCAGGGGGCGAGGAGTGTTCGGGAATACGCCCTGCAGTTCGATTCCTTGGCCCGCTATGCTCCAGCCTTTGTTGACACCATACCATCTAGAGTCCACCGGTTTATCATGGGTCTGAACCCAGAGTACATAGAAGCGTGCATGACAGCTACACTACGGGAAGATATGGATATTGCGCGGGTGCAGGCCTTTGCCCAGACTATTGAGGGCCTTAGACAATAGCAACAAGATAGCAGACGAATAAATCAGGAGCAGCACCGTAGGGATAGATAAGATGAAATACAGAGGGAGATTCAGAGAGGACCCAGGCCACGGTTGTCAAATAGTCCACCTAGACCCCCACCTCCATCACAGCAGCAAAGGGGTATATTCATTCGCCGAGGGCAATCAGAGTCCGGCGACAATTCTCGAACGGTAGATTCACCCCAGCAGAGGATGGCAGAGCAGAGCAAGTACACACCCCCACCTTGCCCTATTTGCAGTCGACCCCACACTGGAGCTTGCAGATATGGCTCCACAAGGTGTTATATATGCGGGCAGGAGGGTCACATGATGAGAGACTGTCCAGCCAGGGGTCAGGGTAGCCGAGATAACCAGGACAGGGCATCAGCAGGGTCGCGAGTTCTAGCAGCCTCGGCAGGGCATAGGCCCTCAGGTGCAGCAGGTAGAGGCCGAGGTAGATCAGGGCCTCTAGTTCAGGTACGGGCCCAAGCCGTACCTATGCATTACCTGGGAGGCAGGTGCTCGACCCAAAACTACACGCAAGTGCACGTGGTCGTACAAGTAGTAAAGTGGCTTTAATTCAAGCCCAGTATCAATCCCATAGGGACTGAACTACGGTATTAATTAACTGAAGTGTCAGTGAACGATATCTCTATGAATGCAGACAACCAAAAAATAATGTTTTACGAGTTAAGATCACTAATTAATAAGAATCTAAGTCTAGATTATAATTTGATTCTGAACAATAGCAATGAACAAGCTGAGGTTAAGGCAGGCATGCAGGGATGTACTTTATTAATTCAATTCAGCTAATCTTCTCTTCGGTTGCTAGTCGGGAATTAATTGCCTATGGATTTGATCTTTCAACTCCTATCCAATTAAAGAATCATGAAACCTTATTCTACATTTTTGTGATATAAGAATCTCATGCTCTAGCCATACATAACCGATTCCGTAATTGACTAATAAGACTTTCAGATATATTTCTATTCTGAATGTAAATCAATTCTCAATTTTCTCAACTAAGAAAAGATCATATCCTACCAATTCACATCTGTCCAATTTATTTCCTTTACAAAATAAAAATTGGATTTCTCAGATATACATTAACATTGGCCAAACATGAATGCAGTAAAAACAAGAATTAATAGAACAACCATTGAAAAAAAGATGAAAACTGAAATGATCGATAATTACATTCCTCTACAATTTTCCTTAACCTCAGCAAAAAGTGAATTAGCCACTCGTTTGTGAAGTAAGCATCTTCAAATAAGTAGAATTCATACAAGAAATTGAAATTAAAGATAAAAAGGACGAGAATAACCCTAGAATTTTCTTCCTCTCAACTTCCTGCAACCCACGTTCTTGCTCAACCAAGTCAGAATGTTTAAAATAAAACCTAAGTGTGCTATTTATACTATTGAGAATTTTTTCTGGAATAACAAGCAATGTGGCACGGAGTGTATCACGGAGCTCTCCCTCCGTGCCATGGGGCTTTCGCGGAATCCCACTGGAAGTCGGCTCCCAGGTAACTGCACCTCAACATGGCACGGATTGTATCGCGGAGCCTTGCCTCTGTGCCACGGTGCTATCACGCACCTTCACTGGAACTTGAGGTTCCAGGTAATCACACTCAACATGACACGAAGTGAATCACGGAGCACTGCCTCTGTGCCACGAAGGTAACGGAACCTCCACTGGAAATTGACATAATTAATTCATCCTCGGTAGAATGCCTCCGCAATGGTAGCATGACACGGCGCCATCGCGGAGCCCTTATTTTTGCCACTTTCCCTTGTCAACTTCCGCTTCTTGCTTCCAAGTCCATTCCCGCACTTCACCAACATATATATTAGCTTCCAAAATTTCCGTTTACCTGCAAAACAACACTAATCATGTTGGTTAGTATAAATTTACATTTATCAAATAATCACATGAGAATATACACATAATAATAGATAAACAAGTCAAAATGAAGCATTTGAGTATCACTTGGGCATACAATTCTGCCCAAGATCACTTACCCCACACTTAAAACCTTGTTCATCCACGAACAATACTCTCACATCTCATGCAATTGAAACCCACGCATAACTAATTTGGCTCGACCATTCAAGCTACGACTATACGGATTATTTAGGATAGCAAATCATCAAGAAGACATGCATGGTATCATCAATACAATGAAGTACACCACATTAATACCTCCTAACCTCAAGAATCGATTCACAATCTTGGCAAACTCATGCAAATCAACTGATCAAGACATCCGACACGAAATTTTATCTCTCGTCAAGCATGTGCCCTCACAAAATAAGAGAATTACCCCATTTTCCATCATAAGATTTCCAAAGCACTACATGTAGAGGTATACAATTACAATTTCGCTCGCTCTCCCAAAGAATTCACATGCATCATGTCATGAACCATAAGCTTGCCTCTAGTGCTTTACTCCACTAATATAAGGACGCGTGATGTAAGATCACGTAGGACTTAATGGGTTGTAATGTAAGCTAAGGAACTAGTAAATACTGGGCTAACCAATAATAGCAACTAGCTTCCTTAAGCGCTCTTCAATACATCCCACCTTTAGTACGTGCATTGCTTCTTCCTCCATCCTCTCATTCTTGAATTTTCTTCTTTGTTTTTGTTTCTTTTCATAACCCCAATACATTTTGTATGCATATACTAGAATAGCATGATCAAAATCAAAGATTATGTCGAATTTGAAGCGATCTCAATTGATCCCCATTTCTTTAAGCACACTCGGCTTACTAGCAAAGAGTAGTTATGCATCTTTATTTTTTTTCTCATTCACGTATTCTCTTACTCTCTACTATTAATTAATAAATTTCAACAAGTGCACCTTTGACCTTTTCTTTAGTTTTCACAACTTCCGCTTTCCTTCCGGTTCACACTTCTTACTCCTTTACACTTTGGGAGAAATGTTTTTTTCTTAAGCGCTTAAGAGTTTTGGATCAAATTCCCAGATAATGAAAAGAAGGGGTTAAGCTTGGTTTGTACCTCTCAAAGAATAGGCTAAAGGCTCAATGGGGCTAACTAGGATGTAACATTCAAGGTAGGTATGATAAGGGAGAAACTTTCGGTTTATTCAAAGAAATTCCTACATCCTTTCCTACAATCCACATCCTTCATTTCGTTTAGTACACACCCCAGAAAAGTTCTAGACACTTCACAATAGCATGGAATAGCCGAAACCTCACCTCACACTCATTGCACATGCTCAACTCAAGACATATTCATAGACTCTTCAATCAGCTAATTACAAGAATTCACTATTATGCCTTGATCACACCGAATCGAATTCTATGGCCTAGGTATCTCAACATGTTTAACACCTTTGCATGCTTTCATACGAATCACCTGTGCATGTTAATATCATGTACAACACATAACAAGAATTTCGAACCATTAATTAGCGATACGTTTGGGAAAAAAACAACAAAAAGAAGAAATAAAGAAAAATACTACTCCTATCAACTACATTTTACTTAAGACGGTCGTCATCCATCCATCATAGGGAACAGTCGCTATCTACGACTTATGTTCAATGGGACTATTCTCGGGAAAAGCACCAAAACCAAAAACCGAGAAACCCAACATAAAAAAAAGTTTCAAGAAAAACTTTTGATAGAAAAAGATAAAAATATAATTTGAAAAATATTTACACATCATACACAACAGCAACACAACAACAGCTCAAGATTCATTACAACACCAACATTAATTACAGAACACGAAACACAGGGTCACAAGGTCACATTTAGCACAAGCACAACAAACATAAACAAAACATAAACAAAACAGCTAGCACCTAACAACTCCCACCCCACACTTAAGCCGAACACTGTCCCCAGTGTTCACATAATTTCAAAATATCACAAAGGTTGGGTGGTGAAACTCCCTGATCAATCAAAGTATTCAACTTCTTCATCACGTGCTAGCGCTTCATCCCCCATGTCAGAATCGCCCCTGCCATCCTCGTCCGACTCAACATCTGAGTCCTCACGGCATGTCTCTTCATCGGTAGGGACATCATCATCCACGGGCTCCACAAATGCAGGCCCCACTCTGCATAAAGCTTAGGGATTCTCGTTGAATGGGTAATCCAACTCGAGCTGCCACAGCTCATCCTCCATTGCAAGCCATCCTCCAATGCGCACTGCAACATCTGCATCCCGTACATGTGGGCCATGTATTGATCATCCCGAGGATGTCGCTCGGCTAGTGTGAGCACCGGCCCAAAAGTAGTGTCAGGTGCCTTGGTTTTGGTGACATCCAAGGCATGCCTATCGATCTGTGGGATGTAATCTAGGGATTCCTCCTCAATATTGTGGCCCTTCAGGAACGTTGTAAGCAGACCACCGAACTCGTATCTATGCCCCTGATGCAGTCGGGCTCTCTTCATGGAGGAGATGATCACCGCCCCTTCATCAGGGCATACACCAGACAAACTCTATCCCAGGTGACATCTGTCATGTGTACCCCCGGGATCTGGCATGAACACACAATCTTCAACCAAATTTGGGCCTCCCTATTCATTTGAGAATAGGGCAATGTCTGATGGTAGCCCCTCTCCTTGTGCCTACCCCACCTGATTGTCGATCGGGCTCCACATAA
The DNA here is from genome assembly GCA_035772735.1 of Datura wrightii. Taxonomy (NCBI): domain Eukaryota; kingdom Viridiplantae; phylum Streptophyta; class Magnoliopsida; order Solanales; family Solanaceae; genus Datura; species Datura wrightii. Next base: position 116,553,943 of record JASDFA010000003.1, read on the forward strand.
GGTGCGTCTAATGTCCGCATAAGGTGGAGTGATGTTCAGCTGATGGAGGACATGAGCGTCTGTGTCCCGTGCCCCCAGGATTGCATTCAAGTGGTGGGGCTCAAATGTGACTACCTGTCCTCTGATTTTTATGGTGTGGTTGCGTAAGGTTGGGTTCCAATTGGAATAGAACTCCTGGATAAGATGAAGATTGCACTCCCTGGGTTCTTTGAAAATGAAGTTAAGCCCAGTTATGTAAATCCTATGTACAATCCGTGGGAATTCCTGTGCCAGTGGTTCCTATGTTATCTGCTCCTCCGGGAAGTATTTGGTTTCTTTATGTTTAGCATACCACTTCTTCCCCTCATCAGTCACCCATCTGGTTCCGTATTGTCTGCATTGACCTCTAGGAACCGCTGGTGCTGCTGGAACTGCTGCTCCCAATATTACCCTCTTTCTGCTGGCGCCAGATGTGGATGCCCCCTTTCCCTTATCTTGTCAGCCTGACATTGCTCCTATACATTCAAACATACAGTTTCATTGTTCTTTAAGTCATAATTAGCTACAACTAAGGTTGGGTTTAATTGGATCACTCCACACTTAGTCTTTAGCCGCAATCAACACAATTCGACAAGCCATTCATGATTTTTCCATTCTTAGTATTCAACATGCTTAGTGCATTCATATAAGTCGATGGAACAATTACTTTGTACTACTCAGACTTCTTACAATGAATAAAAATTTCTCCACCGACTCAATTACATCATCATTAGCACTTTGCAATTTTTTGTCAACAACCTATGTAATTCTCTAGCTGCATTCTCCCGAAAATCCCTCTTCGAAGTTAGCATATTCAACATCAATCACAATACATTCACTTCACCCAACATGCACAACCCAATTTATCAATATTTTAAAGCATTTAGTCTTCTTCCTATTCAATCCTCAACCCTAGCTAGCAATTTCGCAAGAATTTCAATAAAACATGCAATCATTGAGTTCATCTACTAACAACGATACTATGAACATCATTCAATCATAACTCAAGTGATTTCAAGATTATTTCTCACTTAGGGCAAGGTTTAATCACCAAACATGTTCAAGAATCAATAATTTGAGCAATAATAAGGAAAAATTCAAGAACATACCTTTTCTTCGATGAAATTGAAGAAAACTTGAAGACAGTTGATCACTAAATCCGTGTCACGTTGGGGGAGAAGGGAATTTTGGGTGTGGGTCGCGAAGGAAATGAGAGATAGGAAAAAAATAAAGGGATTTGGGGTTAAAATGAGGTTTTTTCGCGCGAGTGACCCAGTGAACCGATGCGAAAGACACCTCAACGTGTCACGGAGGGTAACGCGGAGCACTGCCTCTATGACAAGGAGCCATCGTGCAGGTATTCTGGATTTTTAAAAATCCGGAATAAGCCTCAACGTGTCATGGAGGGTAATGCGGAGGACCTCCTCCGAACACAGAGCCATCGCGCAGGCTCACTGGAATATGCCAATTTTTATTTTCTTACCTTGATTTTTTTCCTTTGCATTTTTTTGTATTTTTGCCCTCCGTTGCATCTAAAAATCAATTCACCACAAGAAATTGGTTAGAAATCATAGGTTTCAATGCAACAATTTTTATTTTTCTTTTTCTTTGTTTTTCTTTTTCTCTTTTTTTTCCAAATAATTCTACTGTTCTATTACAACACATTCACGGGTTGCCTCCCGTGCAGCGCCTAATTTACCTTCGCGGCTCGACGCTATTCATGCTCAATCATCCTCTAGAGTGATGGACTTCTTCTCTCGAATAACGTCCTCACCCCAATGATGCTTACATCAGTGCCCATTCACCAAAAATATGGCACTTCTATCTTCTTGCCACAACTCCACTGCCCCGTGCGGGGTCATTCTCACCACTTCAAATGGCCCTGACCACTTGGACCGCAACTTACCTAGAAAAAGATTCAATCTTGAATTAAATAACAACATTTTTTGCCTCGGCTCAAAGATCCAATGCACCATATGTCTGTCGTGCCATCTTTTAGTTCTCTCCTTGTAGATTTGGCACTTTCATAGGCATGCCATCGAAACTCATCTAGTTCACTGAGTTGTATCATTCTTTTCTTCCTTGCTAGCTCTAGATCCATGTTCAGCTTTCTCACGGCCCAAAAAGCTCGATGTTCCAGCTCCACAGGCAAATTACAAGCCTTTCCATAGACCAATCTGTACGGAGAAGTCCCAATGGGTGTCTTGTATGCAGTTCTATAAGCCCACAACGCATCATCAAGTTTGCTTGACTAATTAATTCATTGTGCATTCACTGTATTCTGTAGAATCTGCTTTATCTCTCTGTTCGACACCTCCACTTGCCTACTAGTTTGGGGATGATACGTTGTTGCTACCTTGTGCTGCACCCCATACTTAGCTAGCAAATTCTTGAAACTCGCATTCACAAAATGAGCCCCTCAATCACTGATAATAGCTCGAGGTATCCTGAACCTGGTGACAATATGCTTTTTCACAAATTTCGTCACCACTTTGTTGTCATTCTTCGGACAAGTTGTTGCCTCGACCCACTTGGATACATATTCAACCACTACCAAGATGTAACAATTACCAAATGACGGTGGGAACAGGCCCATAAAGTCTATTCCCCATACATCAAAAATCTCCACTTCTAACATCTACTGCAGTGGAATCTCCTGTCTTCTACCAATTGTGCCTGTTGTTTGACATCTATCACACATTTTTACATATGTCATAAAATCTATAAACAGTGTAGGCCAAAAGAAACCTGACTGTAGCACCTTGTGAGTTGTCTGCTCGCCTCCGTGGTGCCCTCCATACAATGATGAGTGACAACTCCTCAATACATCTGTGATCTGGCTCTCTAGGATGCATCATCTCATCACCTGATCCGGTCCTTGCTTAAACAGATACATCTCATCCCATATGTAATACCTGCAATCATGTCTCAACATCTTTCTTTGCTGAGCCATAGCCTCCGGTGGGTAGACTCCACTTACCAGCAAATTCACAATGTCTGCATACCAAGGGATTTTGGCTTCCCTTATTGCCAAGAGTTGCTTATTTGGGAACTCTTCTTTGATAATATCACCTTCGTTTATATGCAAGTGGCTTTCCAATCGCGATAGGTGATCTGCCACTTGATTCTCGCTCCCTTTTCTGTCCCGAATCTCTAGGTCAAACTCTTGTAGAAACAATATCCATCTAATTAGTCTGGTCTTTGCATCCTTCTTGTTAAACAAATACCAAATTGCTTCATGATTAGTATACACCACTACTTTAGAACCCACCAAGTAGGACCTGAATTTATCAAATGCGAACACCAATGCTAGCATCTCCTTTTCCGTGACTGTATAATTGACCTGGGCTGGGTCAAGTGTTTTGCTTGCATAATAAATGGAATGAAAAATTTTATTCCTCCACTGCCCCAATACAGCTCCTATAGCTGCGTCACTTGCATCACACATTAATTCAAACGGTTGCTCCCAATCCGGAGAAATGAGAATAGGCGCTTCTACCAGCTTCTGTTTTAACTCCTCAAATGCTTTAACACAATCCTCGTCAAACTCGAACTTCACCTCTTTTTCTAGAAACCGGCATATCGGTCTAGATATTTTAGAGAAGTTCTTGATGAACCGTCTATAGAACCTTGCATGTCCAAGAAAACTGGGAACACCCTTCACTGACACTGGTGGTGGTAGCTTTTCGATCACTTCGATCTTCGCACGATCGACTTCCAACCCCTTACATGACACCTTATGGCCAAGGACGATACCCTCCTTGACTAAAAAATGGCCTTTCTCCCAGTTGAGCTCAAGGTTAGAGTCTTCACATCGAGCTAGCACCCTGTCAAGATTCTACAAACATGTAGCAAACGAATTACCGAAAACAGAAAAATCATCCATAAATACCTTAACAAAATCTTCCACCATATCATGAAAGATCACCATCATGCATCTCTGGAATGTTTCTGGTGCATTGCATAGACCAAATGGCATCCGCCTGAAAGCATATGTCCCATAAGGACATGTAAAAGTTGTCTTCTCCTGATCCTTCGGTGCTATGGCTATTTGGTTATAGCCAGAATATCCTTCAAGGAAACAATAATATTCTTGACCTGCCAACCTGTCCAATATCTGACCAATAAATGGGATAGGATAATGATCTTTCTCGTGGCCTCATTGAGCTTTCTGTAATCCATGCAAATTTGCCAGCCTGTGACTGTGCGTGTAGGAATCAGCTCATTCTTTTCGTTGGTGACCACAGTCATCCCTCCTTTCTTTGGGACACACTGTACGGGACTGAACCATTCACTGTCTGAAATGGGATATACCACACCTGCATCAAGCCACTTAATCACTTCCTTCCTAACTACATCCTTCATCCCGGAATCAACCTCCGCTGATGTTGTACAGTTGGCTTAGATCCTTCTTCCATAAAAATCCTGTGTGTGCAAAAAGCTGGATTAATTCCTCTGATGTCCGACATTTGCCACCCCATTACTTTCTTCTACCTCTTGAGGACCACCAATGCCTCACTCACTTTTGCCTCTGTTAGTTCTGCGGAAATGATGACTGGCAAGGTGTCATCTTCCCCCAAAAATACATACTTCAGATGTGGAGGCAATGTCTTCAACTCCAATTTTGGTGCCTCCTCAATTGATGGTTTTGGCAATGGTTCCAAGGACCTCGTCACTGGCTGAAAATATTGCTTCCTGGGAAACCATTTTGGCTCATTCAGTATCAGCACCATCTCATACGTAGCACTGTCTCTAAAATGATCGGAGCCCATCAAGGCTCTCTCTGATGGGTCTTGTGAATCAACAATTTGTAGAATTGCTTCCTGATTTAGCAAATTGATTGCTGATAGCTCCTCATAAATGGTCGGTAACTTCATGGCCTTGTACACATCAAACACCTCTACTTTGTCATGTGCTCGCATGGTTAGCTGTCCGGTAGCCACATCAGTCAAAGCTCGCCCAGTTGCCAAGAAAGGACATCCCAAAATAAATGGGACTTCCGCATCCGGCTCGAAATCCAAGATGATAAAATCCACCGGGAAAATGAGGGAGCCCACTTGCACTAGCACATCCTCTACATTGCCATCTGGTCTGGCCAAATAATGGTCAGCTACCTGCAAGATCACAGTAGTTGGTCTAGGGCTGCCCAACCCCAACTTCTTGAACACTGATGTCGATATCAAGTTTATGCTTGCTTCGAAATCACATAATCTGCGAGCTCGAATACTTTGCCTGATTGTAATCTAAATGGTAAGGCTCCCGGGATCCTTGAGCTTTGTCGGCAACCTATTCTGTATCCAGGAAGTGCACTCATCAGTAACCGCCACCATAGATTACTCCGTCAATCTGCTTTTGTTTGCTACGATGTCCTTGATATACTTTGCATATTTTGGCACTCCCTGCAAAACATCAACCAAAAGTAAATTAATGTGTACCTATTTCAGCACTTCCATGAATTTCTTAAAGCAAGCTTCTTCCTTGTGCTTCTTTAATCTCTGAGGAAACGGGGGTGGTGGTCTTTCTGTCTCAGCTGCCTTTTCCTTCCCCCTCACATCATCATGTTCCCCATCTTTTTCCACTGTTCCAGATTGCTGAGTTGGTCTTTCTGGTTCCACCTCCTTAAGTTGTAGTCCACTCCTTGTGGTCACTGCATTGACCTGCTTGGGGTTTGGGTCAGTATCACTCGGTAGTCCTCCTTTGGGCCTGGTGTTTTGAGCTCCAGCTAACTGTCCAAACTGGTACTCTAACGCCTTTGTAGCTAACTGCTGATTCTTCATGTCAGCTGCTAATTTCACATAATCAGCCTGCATTTGTGCTTGGTTAGCTATTATTGTCTTGAACATATTTTTAATGTTGTTGGGTGGTGGAGGAGGTGCACTGTTTCCTTTGTATTGAGACTGAAAATTCTGATGCCCTCCTTGATTTCTCTGCACGCCCTAATTCGAACTCTGTCCTTGATGGCTATTACTCCCCCAAGAGAAATTCGGATGATTCCTCCAATTTGAGTTGTAATTGTTGCCATAATGTTGATTATTATTCCTCTGGACATTCCCAACAAAATTCACCGAGTCTGGATTTGCACCACAACACTCAGCTGAGTGTTCACTACTCCCAAATACTTCACACAATACCTAATGAACTGCATTGACTGGTGCTTATGCTTCATTCAAGTTCATACTGCTGAAGTGGGTGTTGAGTTGATTTTACAGTGCAGCTATCTGTGCAGCAATAGCTGTAAAACCATCCACCTCAAAAACTCCTACAGCTTTCCTCGTTCCTCCTCGTGTTGAATCCGCACTCCATTCTTGATTTCCCTGTGAAATATGGTTTAACAAAGTGTAGAGCTCCTTGTAAGTCTTCTCCAATGCCTGCCCTCCAGCTGCTGAATCTAACAGAATTTTAGTATGTGGTTCTAAACCCTCAATAAATGTGTGCACCAACACATCATTAGATTGGTGATGATGAGGACAGTCCCTTAGCATAGACTTGAACCTCTCCCAAGCTTGATACAAATTCTCACCCTCTCTTTGTTTAAAACTTAGAATCTGACTTCGAAGTCTGGCCGTCTTCCCATATAGAAAGAATCGTATCAAAAACTTTCTTGCAAGATCATCCCAAGTGGTGATAGAATTAGGTGGTTCAACTTTCAACCACCTCTTTGCTTCCCCCAATAATGAGAATGGAAATAATGTAAGCCGCACATAGTTGGATGATACTCCAGCGGGAATGTAAGTGTCACTTATCTCCAAAAAGTTTTGAAGATGTTGTTGTGGATCTTCATGAGGGAGACCTGTGAATTGCCCGCTGGTGTGCAACAACTGCACCATGTTCTGTTTAAGCTCGAACCTCCCTCTTGGCTCTGCTCTGCGAATACTAGATGAAACATTATTTGCATGTGGGATTTCCACTTCGCACACCGGCATTGCTGCCATCTCCTCGAGCACTAAAACTGCCCTTACAAGTGGTGGATTCTGTTGCTGCTCCAGAATTGACTGTCTTAGCAACTGCAGCTTCTTCTCTAGAGCTTCCCTTCTTTGGCGATGAAATTATCTCTCCGGCTCTATAAATGAATCCACCAACCCCTTATCTCTTGCCAGCGTTCAAAAAAAAATTTCAATACCTGCAAGAGAAAAGCTAAGACCAAGTTTTCAACACTTATATTGAATTTGTAAACTAACACTAAGAAAATAAATTTACCAATTGCCAGTCCCCGGCAACGACGCCAAAAACTTGCTCGACCCAAAACTACACGCAAGTGCACGTGGTCGTACAAGTAGTAAAGTGGATTTAATTCAAGCCAAGTATCGATCCCACAGGGACTGAACTACGGTATTAATTAACTGAAGCGTCAGTAAACAATATCTCTATGAATGCAGACAATCAAATAAATAATGTTTTATGAGTTAAGATCACTAATTAATAGGAATATAAGTCTAGATTATAATTTGATTTTGAACAATAGCAATGAACAAACTGAGGTTAAGGCAGAGATGCAGGGATGTACTTTATTAATTCAATTCAGCTAATCTTCTCTTCGGTTGCTAGTCAGGAATTAATTTCCTATGGATTGGATCTTTCGACTCCTATCCAATTAAAGAATCATGAAACCTTATTCTACATTTATGTGATATAAGAAGCTCATGCTCTAGCCATGCATAACTGATTCCATAATTGACTAATAAGACTTTCAGATATATTTCTATTCTGAATGTAAATCAATTCTCAATTTTCTCAACTAAGAAAAAATCATATCCTACCAGTTCACATCTGTCCAATTTTTTTCCTTTTTAAAATCAAAATTGAATTTCTAAGATATACATTAACATTGGCCAAACATTAATGCAGTAAAAACAAGAATTGATAGAACAACCATTGAAAAAAAGATGAAAACTGAAATGATCAATAATTACATTCCTCTACAATTTTTCTTAACCTCAGCAAGAAGTGAATTAGCCACTCATTTGTGAAGTAAACATCTTCAAATAAGTAGAATTAATACAAGCAACTGAAATTAAAGACAAAAAGGAAGAGAATAACCCTAGAATTTATCCTCTCAACTGCCTGCAACCCACGTTCTTGCTCAACCAAGTCAGAATGTTTAAAATAAAACCTAAGTGTGATATTTATACTATTGAGAATATTTCACGAAATAACAAGCAACTTGGCATGGAGTGTATCACGGAGCACTCCCTCCGTGCCACGGGGCTATCACGGAACCCCACTGGATGTCGGCTTCCAAGTAACTGCACCTCACCATGGCATGGCTTGTATCGCAGAGCCTTGCCTCCGTGCCACGGTGCTATCGTGCACCTTCACTGGAACTTGAGGTTCCAGGTAATCACACTCTACGTGACACGGAGTGCATCGCGCAGCACTGCCTTCGTGCCACGGAGGTAACGCGAACCTCCACTGGAAATTGACATAATTAATTCATCCCAGACAGAATGCCTCCGCGATGGTAGCGTGACATGGCGCCATCGCGGAGCCCTTATTTTTGCCACTTTCCCTTGTCAACTTCCGCTTCTTGCTTCTAAGTCCATTCCCGCACTTCACCAACATATAAATTAGCTTCCAAAATTTCCTTTTACCTGCAAAACAACACTAATCATTTTGGTTAGTATAAATTCACATTTATCAAATAATCACATGAGAATATACACATAATAATAGATAAACATGTCGAAATGAAGCATTTGAGTATCACTTGGGCATACAATTCTGCCCAAGATCAGCAGGACTCAGAGGCGTCTCTAGATGTGGTAACAGGTATGATGACTATTTGCTCACACCCATCTTATGTATTGATTGATCCAGGATCTACTTTGTCCTACGTTACCCCATTTGTGGCTCGAAAGTTCAGTGTTGTACCAGAGTTGCTTCAGCAACCCTTTTCAGTATCTACACCCGTCCGTGACTCCATTATAGCCAGAAGGGTTTATCGAGGGTGTACAGTAGAGGTTGTTGATCGTCCTACTACAGTAGATCTGGTAGTATTAGAGATGATTGATTTCGATGCCATTATGGGTATGGATTGGTTAGTTTCGTGCTATGCCAATGTAGAATGCTGGACCACGATAGTCCGATTCCACTTTCCAGGGGAGGCCGTCCGAGAGTGGAAGGGCAGCACAGTTACACCAAAAGGTAGGTTTATTTCCTACCTTCAGGCGAGGAAGTTGATAGCTATGGGATGCATTTAACACATAGTCAGAGTCCAGGATGTTCGGGTAGAGCCTCCGACTCTCCAGTCTGTTCTAGTGGTTAATGAATTCCCCAACGTATTCTCAGATGAGCTACCTGGTATTCCCCTAGAAAGAGAAATAGATTTGCAATTGATTTGCTACCAGGCACTCAACCCATATCAGTTCCTCCATATCGTATGGCTCCTGTTGAACTCAGAGAACTAAAGGAGCAGCTGAAGGATCTGTTAGATAAGGGCTATATCAGGCCGAGTACTTCACCTTGGGGTGCGCCAGTTCTATTTGTGAGAAAGAAGGATGGCTCACTCCGCATATATATAGATTACCGGCAATTGAATAAGGTTACAGTCAAGAATAAGTACCCGCTTCCCAGAATAGATGAATTTTTTGATCAGTTACATGGGGCTAGATATTTCTCCAAGATTGACTTAAGGTCTGGATATCATCGGGTTCGAGTTTGTGAAAGGGACATTCCGAAGACTGCCTTTAGGACCAGATACGGCCATTTTGAATTCGTAGTCATGTCCTTTGGGCTGACAAATGCCCCCGCAGTATTCATGGACCTAATGAACAGCATCTTCAGACCATACCTGGACCTGTTTGTGATAGTGTTTATTGACAATATTCTGGTGTATTCTTGCTCAGAGGCAGACCGCCAGTATCATTTGCGGACAGTGCTCCAGATTCTTAGGGACCGTCAGCTGTATGCCAAGTTCTCTAAATGTGAATTTTGGCTGAACTTCATAGCCTTCTTGGGGCATATCGTGTCGGATGCTGGTATACAGGTAGACACACAGAAAATAGAAGCAGTAAAAACATGGCCCAGACCTACCACTCCGACCGAAGTCCGCAGTTTTGTAGGATTAGCACGGTACTGTAGAAGATTTGTTGAGGGATTCTCCATCATAGAGGCACCTCTGACTAAGCTGACGCAAAAAATAGTAAAGGTTAAGAACAAGTAATGAACTTGATAATCATGATAATTTGGTTAATCTCCTCTTCATGATGCTAGCCAAGAACATTCGCCTAGAAATTAAAACTCTCGTATTTAATTTCACTTTAGAATCATAAACCATCCGTCTACATTTCTGTGATCAAATGCAATTTATGACCTAGCACTACAATTCCGGTTCCTAAATTGACTAATACGGCTTTCAAGTATATTTCTATCAGGAAAGCACATCAAAACCCAATTTTCCCAAATCAAGTTAAGAACAATACCCTATTAATTCACAACTTTCCAATTTCTTGCTCTCTCGAGTGAAATTGGACTTTTTAGATGTACATTAATGTTGGCCAATCACTAATGCAGTAAAAACAAGAATTAATAGAAGAACATTAAAAAAGAAGAAGAACCCATATCAATTATAATCAGAATTCATTACACATGTTCAAAACCTCAGCAAGGAAGAGAATTAGCCACTCATTCTTGGATTGATCATCCTAAAATGAGTGTAAATCATACGTACAATTGATAGAAAGAAGAAAGGAAGAGAAGAATTCCCTTAGCTTTTTCGTTCTTCAACTGCTACTAACCCACGTTCCTGCTCTCCACTTCTGAACTCAGTCTAAAAACTAAAAACTAATTAAAATAAACCTAAGTGTGCTATTTATACTAGTGGGAAATTTTTCCCGGAATAACAAGCAACGTGTCACGGAGGCCAACGCGGAGAACTTCCTTCGTGACACGGCGTGGATGCGGACCTTTACTGGAATTTCCAGGGTCCGGTAATTTAGCCTCAACGTGGCACGGAGGCCATCGCGGAGCCTTCTCTCCGTGCCACGGAGCTGACGCGAAGGCACACTGGAATTTGCCATTCATATTCATGTCCAGGCAGTGTGCTACCGCGATGGTAGCGTGGCACGGCTCCATCGCGGAGCCCCTATAAAATATGCATTCCAAGGTCTTTTCCACGCTCGCATCCAAGTCCAACTCCGACATAGTTCCAACATGCATTTTAGCTCCTAAATATCACATTTACCTGCAAAACAAATGCTAATCATGTTGGTTAGTATAAATTCGCATTTTATTACTAATTACATGATATTATATACACATTGCACAACAAACAAGGTAAAAATGATACGTTTGAGTATCACTTGGGCATATAAATCTGCCCAAGATCACTTACCCCACACTTAAATCCTTGTTCGTCCTCGAACAACATATACACAAATCATGCAAATTACATCCCAACCTTCGTCACTATGGTGCAACAATTTACGCTACGGTCATACCGATTATTCATTTTTTGCAAATCATCAAGAAAATATGCTTGGTCGTACAATACAATGACCTTTAATACATCAAGGCTTCCTAGACTTTTAAGAATTGATTCTTGATATCGGCAAACTCATGCAAATCAGCTAAACAAGAAATCCGACACGAAAATCAATCTTTCATCAAGCATGTGCCCTCACAACTCGAGAGAAACTTCCCCTTTATGTTCATGCAGCACACAAACATGCAAGTAGGGGCATATAAAAATTAATTTCACTCTCTCTCCCAAAAGAATTCACATGCATCATGTCATGACCCATAGGCTTGCCCTTAGTGTATTACTCCACTAATATAAAGAAATGCAATATAGGATCACGTAGGACTTTAATGGGTTGTAACGGGGCTATGGATCTAGTATATATATATTGGATTAGCCAATAATAGTCGCTAGCATCCTTAAGCGCCTTTTCAAAACATTCCCATCGACTCATGGACATTGTTCCTCTCTTTTCTCTTTTTCTCCCATTCATGCTGGTTTACTTTCATACAGCCCATTTCATCAAACACACTTGACACAAAACAAAGGGTTTTCATGTACCCCCACTATCAATTAATTACAACAAGTGCCTTTTCAACATCATCTTTTCTTTCTCCACTTTGCTTTTCTTTTTCTTTTCACTCTTTTCACTCTTTAACACTTTGGGAAACATTTTCTTTTCTTTGCAAGCGCTTAAGAGCTTCTTATAGACTTTAAGGCTAATGAAAAGAAGGAATAAAGCTTAGTTCATACAATTTTGGACAAAAGAAAGAAATCGGCTAAAGGCTTAACGGGCTGACTAGGGTATACAACATATAAAAAGGTAGAATTTGACAAGAAAAAATGGAAACTATCAGTTAAAACAAAGAAATGCCTACATCCTTTCCAACACTACACCTCCTTCATTTCGTTTTGTATACACACCAGGCAAGTTCTAGACAATTCACAATGACATGGAATAGCAAAACCTCACTTCACACTTCATGCACATGCTCGAATCAAGATGCATTCACAGACTCTTTAATTAGTCAATTACATGAATTCAAGATTAAGCCTCAATCATACTGAACCAAATTCTATAGCCTAGGTAATTCAACGTATTTACAAAATTGCATGCTTTCAAACGAATCACTTTCACATTTTGAACATCAATTACAACACGCAACGAAATTTTAGCAACCATAAGCAACTATAGTTAATTGATGCAATCCACCAAAGAAAAACTAAAAACAATTAAAAATCCTACTCCTACCGACTACATTTCCCTTAAGACGGTCGTCATCCATCTATCATAGGGAACGGTCACTAACTATGACATCGGTTCAATGGGACTATTCTCGGTAAAAGAACCGAAAACAAACTCCGAGAAACCCAAAAATAAAAATCGAAAAAAAAATTTTGCAACACATCGATCATTTCGATAGAAAGAAAATATTTACAAGTGCAAAATATTTTCGCAAAAATTTTGAAAAATATTGATCATTTCGATAGGAAAAAAAAATATTTACAAAATTTACAAAATATTTACACTAGCAACCATAACTTTCAAAACACACATCATTAGCCACAAAACAAATATATACACATACATCACAAATCAGTTCACAACAGGGAAAGCGCAAACATTCATAAACATCAAGGAAAAATATACAGCCTATGTCCCAGCACCTAACTACTCCCCACCCCACACTTAAATCGAACACTGTCCCCAGTGTTCACAAAAATTACAAAACACAAAATTTTGGGTGGTGGAACTCCCTGCTCAGTCGAAATATTCGACTTCCTCATCCGGTGCTGCGGCCTCGTCGCCCATATCCGAATCAGCTCCATCGTCGTCATCGAACTCCACATCATAGTCCTCACGACGTGTCTCCTCATCAGTAGGGACATCGTCATCTGTAGGCTCCACAAAGGCTGGCTCCACCTTACATAAGGCTCTGGCGTTCTCGCCAAAGGGGTAGTCCAGCTCCAGCTGCCATAATTCTTCCTCGGTGGCTGGTCTCCTACCTATCCATAGCTACAGCATCTGCATGCCGAACATACGGGCCATGTACTGATCGTCACGAGCATGTCGCTCACCCAAAGTCAGCACAGGTCCGTGTGTAGTGTCGGGGGCCTTCGTCTTTGTCACGTCGAGGGCCCTCCGCTCCAACTGCAGAATATAATCCAAAGCGTCTTCCTCAATGTCGAGGCCTCGGAGGAAGGTGGTGATGAGTCCGCCAAACCCGTATCTGTGGCCCTGGTGCAGTCTGGCTCTCTTCATGGAGGATATTGTGACCGCCCCCACATTAATCTCAAGCCCTTTCATTAGGGCATACACCAAGCAGACACGGTCCCGGGTCACATCTGTCATATGGACTCCCGGGATCAAACACGAACATACAATCTTCAGCCAGATTCTGGCCTCCCTGTTCATCTGCGAATAGGGCAGAGTCTGGTGGTAACCCCTCTCCTAATGTCTACTCCATCGGGCTGTGGATCGAGCCCCACACAACGTACGTCTGATGTCGGCGTACGGTGGGGTGATGTTTAGCTGGCGGAGAACGTGGGCGTCTGTGTCCCGCGCTCCAACGATGGCATTCAGCTGCTGGGGTTCCAGAGTGACAATCTGCCATCTGATTTTTATAGTGTGGCTTCTGATGGCCGGGTTCCCGTTTGCATAAAATTCTCGAACCAAGTGAAGGTTGCACTCATTGGGCTCCTGAAAAATAACGCTGAGCCCAGCTGCCTCAATTCTCTGTACAATGCGAGGGAACTTCTGTGCGAGTGGTTCCCTTGCAATATGTTCCTCCGGGAAGTACTTGTTTTCTTTGTGTTTCGCGTACCATTTCTTCCCTTCATCGGTGACCCATCTTGTTCTGTATTGGCGGCGTTGGCCGCGCGGAACAGCGGGTGCAGCTGGGACTGCGGTGCCCAATCTCATCCTTTTCCGTCCGGTGCCTGAGGTAGAAGCACCCTTGCCTTTATCTTGTCTGCTAGCCATTGTACCTGTCAATTTACACAAACAAGCACAACGTTAAGCTAAAAACTTGTTAGCTTCGGCTAAGGTCGGGTTACACAAAATTTACCCCACACTTAGTCCTTAACAATATTTACAAAATTACAGCAAGGATAACTCTAAGTACACCACCGACAACACTCTATACTTCATGCTTAGTGCGTTCACAATAAAATTTCGACAGCATAACGGTTAGCGTACTACTCAGACTTCATACAGCTAATCCCAATCCTACTATCGCTAACAATTCAACCATCGCACTTCGCAACAAAAACAACAACAATCAAAACATTTTATATACAAGCTAATCTAAACAATCTAACCAATTCACACTTTATGCATTTTCCCACAAAAATTCGAGAATTAGTCATCTTGGAACATTTACACAATATTTACCACGACTTATTTCAAATAATAAACACACCCCGGCATCGATTTCATCAAATTATCAAGTGCCCAAGTCAAATTCAAAAACCCAAGCCCTAGAATACAATTCGACAATCAATTTCGAATTATTTACATAATCGATAAGTTCAAACACTAACTACAACAATCCGAACATAATCAATCACAAAATAATTCAACATCATGTTTAATTTCTACCTAGGATGATATATCTCACCTTACATGCCCAAATTTGACAAAAATCGCCAAAAAATGAGATAGACGATGAAAACATACCTTAGACTTGAAGAACCGAAGAAACTTTTTGTTTTTCTTGCCTATTAACGTGGCACGTTGCTTGGGGAGGGGGAATTGGGTGTTTGGTCGCGGAGGGAAGAGGGAAATGGGGAAAATTGGGCGAAAATCGGGGGTTAATTTATAGAAAACACGCGGGTCACCCGGAAACCCGGTGTGACCCGGCACTGAATAAGGGGCAACGTGTCACGGAGGGTAACGCGGAGCCCCTCCTCCGTGACATGGAGCCAACGCGTTGGCTTACTGGATTTTTGAAAAATCCGGATTTTGCCTTCAACGTGTCACGGAGGCCAACGCGGAGCACTGCCTCCGTGACACGGCGCCAACGCGCCAGTGCTCTGTTTCTTCAATAAATTTAATTTTTCATACCTCGCCTCATTTTCTCGATTCCATGTGTATTTCCTCCGTTATACCTGAAAATCACCTCACTAAATAAAAATTGGTTAAATTAATAGATTTCCCTAACTAAAAATAAAAAATACTAACTAGAATGAAAATCTAAACCTAATCAAGAAAAGGAAAAGAAAAATAAAACTTGGAAATAGAAAATAAAAACAAAAATAAAGATAAAAATTAACTACACTGTGCAAAAAAAAAAAAAAAAAATTTCTCACGGGTTGCCTCCCGTGCAGCGCCTGGTTTACCGTCGCGGCTCGACGTCCTTTAAGCTCACTTGTCTACTAGGGAGATGGACGATTTGTCCAGATCATGGTCATCCCCCCAGTAGTTCTCAACCTTATCCGGTGGCCTTCCTAGTAACTCTCGGGAATCACTCATTCCATTAGCATTCCCATGATCAATCACGTTGATCACCGAGAGATCCTTATAAACAGTCGGGAGCTTAGGTACCTTGTACACGTCGAACACTTCGACCTTGTCATGTGCTCGCATCGTGAGTTGACCCGCAGCTACATCAATTAGTGCCTTTCCGGTTGCTAAAAAGGGTCGTCCCAAAATAAATGGGACTTCAGCATCTGGTTCAAAATCCAGAACAATAAAATCGACCGGAAAAATGAGGGAGCCTACTTGCACTAACACATCCTCAACAATGCCATCCGGCTTAGCTAAAGTCCTGTCTGCTAGCTGCAAGATTACCGTTGTAGGTCTAGGACTCCCTAGACCTAACTTTCTGAATACCGAAGATGGCATCAGATTTATGCTTGCCCCCAAGTCGCATAATCCACGAGCTCGGATACTTTGCCCAATAGTAAGCTGGATAGTGAAACTTCCAGGGTCTTTCAGTTTTGTGGGCAACCTATTCTGAATACGGGAAGTGCATTCTTCCGTTAAAGCTACCGTGGCATACTCATTCAAACGACTTTTGTTAGCCACGATGTCTTTAATATATTTCGCATATTTTGGCACTCCCTGCAAGACATCAACAAGAGGTAAGTTAACATGTACCTGTTTAAGTACCTCCATGAATTTCTGGAAACACGCCTCCTCCTTGTGTTTCTTGAGTTGTTGAGGGAACGGGGGTGGAGGCCTTTCTGGTTCAGCTTCTTTAGTCTTCCCCTTATCTGAAATTTGCTCTCCCTCAACATCTGTTGCTCCTGACTTTTGAGGCGGTCTTTCCGGTTCCACCTCCTTCAACTGTAAACCACTCCTCGTGGTCACTGCATTTACCTGCTTTGGATTAGGATCCGTGTCGCTAGGTAGTCCTCCTCTGGGTCTAGTATTTTGGGCACTAGCAAACTGCCCAAACTGATATTCAAGAGCCTTGGTCGCCAATTGATTGTTCTTCACTTCGGCTGCCAATTTGACATAGTCAGCCTGCAATTGTGTCTGATTAGCGATCATGGTTTTGAACATCTCCTCAATAGTCGGTGATGGTGGTGGAGGAGGGGCATTGTGATTTCTGAACTGAGCTTGATAATTTTGTTGCCCTCCTTGGTTTCTGTGCATACCCTGCCCTGAGCTTTGGCCTTGTTGATTGTTGCTACCCCACGAAAAATTCGGATGGTTCCTCCAATTTGAGTTGTAGCCACTACCAAACTGCTGTTGATTTCTCTGTGCATTGCCCACAAAGTTAACAGAATCAGGATTTGCACCACAGCATTCGACTGAATGCTCACTACTACCACACACTTCACACCACATCTGTTGAACTGCATTGACTAAAGCTGAAGGCTGGTTCAAATTCATATTGCTGAAGTGAGTGTTTAACTGATTTTGCAAAGCAGCTATCTGTGCAGCGATAGCTGTGAATCCATCCACTTCAAGCACTCCCGCTGCTTTCCTTGCTCCACCTCTTGAAGAATCTGCATTCCATTCTGGATTGCCTTGTGAAATTCGGTTGAGCAAAGTGTACAGCTCCTCATAGGTCTTCTCCAGTGCTTGCCCTCCAGCTGCTGAATCTAACAGAATTTTAGTGTGGGGTTCCAAACCCTCAATAAACGTGTGTACCAACACCTCATTGGACTGATGATGATGAGGACAGTCCCGCAACATGGATTTAAATCTTTCCCAGGCTTGATAAAGATTTTCTCCTTCCCTCTGTTTAAAACTTAGGATTTGACTCCTAAGTCTGGCTGTTTTACCAGAAGGGAAAAATTTGATCAAAAACTTCCGTGCAAGATCATCCCACGTTGATATAGAATTGGGTGGTTCAGCTTTTAACCACCTCTTGGCTTCACCAAGTAAGGAAAATGGAAATAAGGTGAGCCGAACATAATCAGGTGACACTCCAGCGGGTATATAAGTGTCACTTATCTCCAAAAAGTTTTAGAGATGTTGTTGTGGATCTTCATGAGGGAGACCGGTAACTTGCCCGCTTGTGTGCAAAAGTTGCACCATATTCTGCTTTAATTCAAACCTCCCTCCAGGCTCTGGTTTGCGGATGCTAGAATGTATATTATTAGCGTGTGGGATTGCCACCTCGCGAACCGGCCTTGTTGCTGCTTCATCGGGCACTAAAACTACCCGCACAACTGGTGGATTTTGTTGCTCCATCATAGACTGTTTAAGCAACTGCAGCTTCTTTCGAAGAGCTTCTCTACGTTGACTATGAAATTCACGTTCAGGCTCTAAGTAAGATTCCACCAGCTCTTTGTCCCTTGCCAGTGTTCACAGAAACAAAATCTGCAAAATACAGGCTAAGACCAAGTTGTTAACACTTAAGAAAATAAAAATACAAATACAGTAAATTTACACTAAACACAATTTTACAAATCGCCTAGCCTCCCCGGCAACGGCGCCAAAAACTTGTTCGGCTTGTACTGCTCGTTGGTAATTTATATTAAAAACCGACACGCAAGTGCACGTGGTCAAACAAGTAATAAAGTGGCTAAGTAGCCAAGTATCGATCCAAGGAGGCTCAAGATACGTAAAATTGCCTAGTTTACTATATTCCTATTTCACTTCCAATTATGCTAACAACAACGTAACCAAGAGTTACTTGAGTTTTTGGTTTCTAAACTATATATACTACAACTAACAATAACTATTTACTTGTGAATTTAGACAATGGATATGAACATGCCAAGGTTAAGAACAAGTACTGAACTTGATAATCATGATAATTTGGTTAATCTCCTCTTCATGTTGCTAGCCAAGAACATTCGCCTAGAAATTAAAACTCTCATATTTAATTTCACTTTAGAATCATAAACCATCCGTCTACATTTCTGTGATCAAATGCAATTTATGACCTAGCACTACAATTCCGGTTCCTAAATTGACTAATACGGCTTTCAAGTATATTTCTATCCGGAAAGCACATCAAAACCCAATTTTCCCAAATCAAGTTAAGAACAATACCCTATTAATTCACAACTTTCCAATTTCTTGCTCTCTCGAGTGAAATTGGACTTTTTAGATGTACATTAATGTTGGCCAATCACTAATGTAGTAAAAACAAGAATTAATAGAAGAACATTAAAGAAGAAGAAGAACCCATATCAATTATAATCAGAATTCATTACACATGTTCAAAACCTCAGCAAGGAAGAGAATTAGCCACTCATTCTTGGATTGATCATCCTAAAATGAGTGTAAATCATACGTACAATTGATAGAAAGAAGAAAGGAAGAGAAGAATTCCCTTAGCTTTTTCGTTCTTCAACTGCTACTAACCCACGTTCCTACTCTCCACTTCTGAACTCAGTCTAAAAACTAAAAACTAATTAAAATAAACCTAAGTGTGCTATTTATACTAGTGGGAAATTTTTCCCGGAATAACAAGCAACGTGTCACGGAGGCCAACGCGGAGCACTGCCTCCGTGACACGGCGTGGACGCGGACCTTTACTGGAATTTCCAGGGTCCGATAATTTAGCCTCAACGTGGCACGGAGGCCATCGCGGAGCCTTCTCTCCGTGCCACGGAGCTGACGCGAAGGCACACTGGAATTTGCCATTCATATTCATGTCCAGGCAGTGTGCTACCGCGATGGTAGCGTGGCACGGCTCCACCCCGGAGCCCCTATAAAATATGCATTCCAAGGTCTTTTCCACGCTCGCATCCAAGTCCAACTCCGACATAGTTCCAACATGCATTTTAGCTCCTAAAAATCACATTTACCTGCAAAACAAATGCTAATCATGTTGGTTAGTATAAATTCGCATTTTATTACTAATTACATGATATTATATACACATTGCACAACAAACAAGGTAAAAATGATACGTTTGAGTATCACTTGGGCATATAAATCTGCCCAAGATCACTGACAAAATCAGCCCATTTTCTACCAGTAAGGGATACTATCTCTGCCGAAGATTATGCTGAGTTGTATATCAGAGAAATAGTTAGACTCCATGGTGTTCCAGTGTCTATTATCTCTGACAGAGGGGCGCAATTCACAGCTAAATTTTGGCAATCAATTTAAAGAGGCCTGGGAACACAGATTAACCTGAGCACAACATTCCACCCTTAGACAGATGGACAGGCAGAACGCACTATCCAGACGCTCGAGGATATGTTATGAGCATGTGTATTGGACTTTGGAGGTAGCTGGGATGAGCATCTACCACTTATTGAGTTTTCTTATAACAATAGTTACCACTCACTATCCAGATGGCGCCCTATGAGGCTTTGTATGGGCGAAAATGCAAATCGCTAGTTGGCTGGCTTGAAGTATGAGAGTCAGCACTGATTGGGCCGTATATTATTCATCAGTCGGAGGAAAAGGTAAAGCTTATCATAGAATGCCTACTGACTGCTCAGAGCCGCCGGAAATCATATGCTGATGTGCAGTGCTGAAACCTGGAATTTAATGTGAATGACTGGGTGTTTTTGAAAGTTTCTCCAATGAAAGGGGTGATGAGATTCGGCAAGAAAGGTAAGCTCAGCCCGAGATTTGTTGGGCCTTATCAGATTCGTCGAGGAATAGGCCAAGTGGCATACGAGTTGAACTTGCCTCCAGAACTAGAGTCTGTCCATCCAGTTTTCCACGTGTCCATGATGAGGAAGTATATAGGAGACCCCTCTAGAGTTGTCCCAGTTCAGGATGTCCAAGTTATGGAGGAGCTGGCTTATGAAGAGGTTCCAGTAGCCATACTAGACAGCCAGATTCACAGGTTGACAACTAAAGGTATTGCTTCTGTAAAAGTATTATGGCATACAGGAACCGAGAGGAGATGACTTGGGAAGTAGAGGAAGATATGAAAGTCAGATATCTTCAACTGTTCCAGACTTAATCAGCCAGAGGTACGTTAGTATTGTTGTTTTATGAATTGCCTTATATTATGTGAATAAATGAAATAGTTGGCTTTAGTTTATTTTGTGATGAATGTTGTAGCATTCTGTGGAGTACCTATATTGGACTTTTCTGCGTTTTAGGATTTTTGAGACAGTCCATATTACAGGGGAAATTCTGGCAATATATTTCTAGAATAAGTCAAGTAAGTTGAAATTCTTGCAAGTAGAAGTTTACATTCGAGGACGAATGTTCTTAAGGGGGGAGGATGTTACATCTCATAAATTCTTGACATTTAGATGGCCTATTCGAATGTTGGTTAAGAGTTTGAGAATGCCATACTTGCTAGGAAAAGGCCGGAGGAAAGATCGGACGAGCGCCGCATCTAACTGTCGCAAGAGGAGGCCGGGAAGACCCCCTCCACGATGGCAATGTGCCACGGAGGGGCTGTTCAGGCTCAAGTATATAAAACCCTCCACTTCGGTTTTATCTCATTTTAACTTATAATTTCTAGCAGAAACGGAGGGGAATAGGGGAGAACGAGGATTTCTTATAAATATTCATCCAATTACGCCGTCAAACACAGTCCAAACTCAAATTAATCTTGGATACTGATCTTGGGCAGATTTATATGCCCAAGTGATACTCAAACGTATCATTTTTACCTTGTTTGTTGTGCAATGTGTATATAATATCATGTATTTATTAATAAAATGCGAATTTATACTAACCAACATGATTAGCATTTGTTTTGCAGGATAATGTGATTTTTAAGAGCTAAAATGCGTGTTGGAACTATGTCGGAGTTGGACTGGGATGCGAGCGTGGAAAAGACCTTGGATGGCACATTTTACACTGGCACCGCGATGGAGCCATGCCACGCTGCCATCGTGGAGGCACACTGCCTGGAGAGGAAATTAATTGGCAGATTCCAGTGAGGCCTCGCGACAGCTCCATGGCACGGAGATAGGACTCCACGATGGCCTCCGTGCCACGTTGAGGCCAATTATCCGGACCCTGCAAATTCCAGAGAGGGTCTGCGTCCACGCGGTGTCACGGAGTCAGTGCTCCGCGTTGGCCTCCGTGACACGTTGCTTGTTATTCCGGGAAAAATTTCCCACTAGTATAAATAGCACACTTAGGTTTATTTTTAATCATTTTTTAGTTTTTAGACTAAGTTCAGAAGTGGAGAGCAGGAACGTGGGTTTGGGGCAGTTGAAGAATAGAAAAGCTAAGAGTTTTCTTCTCTTCCTTTCTTCTTTCCTTCAATTGTATGCATGATTTACACTCATTTTAGGATGATTAATCCAAGAATGAGTGGCTAATTCCCTTCTTTGCTGAGGTTTTGAACTTGTGTAATGAATTTTGGTGATAATTGATATGGTTTCTTCTTCTTCTTGCATGTTGTTCTATTAATTCTTGTGCTTACTACATTATTGATTGGCCACCATTAATGTATATCTAAAAAGTCCAATTTCACTCGACAGAGCACGAAATTGGAAAGTTGTGAATTAATAGGGTATTGTTCTTAACTTGATTTGGGAAAATTGGGTTTTGATGTGCTTTCTTGATAGAAATATACTTGAAAGCCGTATTAGTCAATTTAGGAACCGGAATTGTAGTGCTAGGTCATAAATTGCATTTGATCACAGAAATGTTTATGGATGTTTTATGATTCTAAAGTGAAATTAAATACGAAAGTTTTAATTTCTAGGCAACGTTCTTGGCTAGCAACATGAAGAAGAGGATGACTAAATTATCATGATTATCAAGTTCATTACTCGTTCTTAACATTGGCATGTGTGTATCCATTGTCTAAATTCGAAAGTAAATAAGTGTTATTAATTGTAGTATATAAATAGTTTAGAAACAAAAACTCACTCAACTCTTGGTTGGATTGTTGTTAACATAGTTAGGGATAGAATAGAAATATAGTAAACTAGGCAGTTTTACATATCTAGAGCAGCCTCCTTGGATCGATACTTGGCTACTTAGCCACTTTATTACTTGTTTGACCACGTGCACTTGCGTGTCGGTTGATAATATTTAATACCAACCCGAGCAGTACAAGCCGCGAACAGATACCGAAGTATAAGGCTGCAGAGAACATTCCTGTGGGTTAGTTTCGTGAAATTCGTCCGGCGAAGTGGCGACCCGCCGAGTCAAGGTAAGTGGAATTACTCCAAATTAGTGTCAATATACTCCTAGCCCTAAAGTGAGTATTTCTCCCTTCTGGACTTCCGATGAATAGTGAGTTTTTGGCTGTTTTTCGATAAGTCAAAGTATGGGCTATATATATAGTCAAAGTAGCATTTTCTTCCAGAATATTGATGAATTTAGTTCTAATTGCTATGAATGTGAACACAGTTGGACGAAATAGCGGAATATTAGCTAAGTTACTCCCGTTAGCCGGAAAGCCGACAACGGAGGTATGTAAAGTCAGTTTGTTCGGCAAGTCAGTAATTCTAGTACAGTGAAATAGAATAAATTCCAGAAGGAAGTTCCAGAAGCCGAGTATTAAGTATGTTTCTATTATTATGCCATATTCAGAATAAAAGCCAGTAAATCAGTATTAAACCGCAAGATATTATTTCAGACTTAGTACCAAATTCAGTTTAATTTAGCCAGAGAATCAGAATACAATATCAAAACATGAACAGTATTATCAGATTTATTATACATGTTATATGTGATTATTGTTGTTTTTTGAGACCTAATTTTATTATGTGGGCACCCTTAGAGCTTCCTTGCCGCCCCAGGGTTAATAGTTGTGTCGACTCGCCCGCCGGAGGGTGAGGATACGTCACTCCAAGGAGTGGCATGCCGTCCGCAGTAGGACGAAGATGGGATGCAGCAATTCCCAAAGCAGGCTGATCAACATTATAGTATACCTTGTCGAGCGCTTGCGCCCAGGGCACAAATTACAGATTACAGATACAGATCTCAGATTACAGTTACAGGAATCCTCCGAACTCAGATACAGTTATAATCAGGGACCCAAAGAGCCCAAACTACATATACAGGGGGCCGGTTTGACCCGGGTAGGGGTATATAGATTGCATGTTCATTGGCACCTTCCGGCTTATGGGGGCTGGTATAGGTTCTTGTATTATATATATATATATATATATATATATATATATATATATATATGTTACTTATTAAGTTGATAAATAGTGGGACGCCGCATTGACAGGTATGATTTTTATCTTCTTTCCACTACAGTTAAGCTCGGTATAAATTCTGCTATTCCAGACAGTTTTAGCTATCCTCTGTAATTTCAATAACTACCAGTTTACTGTTTATCTTCAGTTATGTTCATTTTTGCTTTGCATACTCGATGCTAGTGGTACTGACGCCCGTTTAGGGGCACTGCATTACTTGCTTGCAGGTACTCATCGAAGAGGAGCCGACCCCTTGTAATTCCAGCCAGCCCACAGAGTCATCAACTCCTTTCATCCGTAGCTAGACAGCTAGAGGTTTATTTCTGTTCTTTTGTTGTATAGTATGGGTAGTTCGGGGCCTTGTCCCGACCATCTTATCAGTATTCTTAGAGGCTTGCAGATTGTATATTCCCTGTGGTTAGCTGTACCGATCGTGTGAGGCCGTGTGTATGTTTTAGTTTGTTTATGATGGCCGTGTGGGGCCTTATTCAATTGGTAGTGGTGATCTTGCTGGTCACGTAGTAGTTTAGCACTTGTTTTCTTGATTCAGAAATAACTAGACAGCATGGTGGCCTTGTCGGCCCGCATAAGTTCCTTATTGATTCAGGTTCTTTGGGTAGCTATTGTTTTCTTACAGGTGGCTATAGGCCTAGTCGGCCGAAGGCTGTATTTACAGCCATTATATAGCTCGTCGTTTTCTTGAATCCAAAGTTAGAGCCAGCCTGCACCATAAGTGCTCAGGCTCAGCTAGTCCAGCAGTCCAGGTCCTACTAGGGACCCAGGTGCCAGTCATGCCTCCCAAGGCGGGGCGTGACAAAACGCTTGAGCACGATTCATGTAACTAGTCATGGTATCACCCAACGAGTCATTCTGTAGCTCATCCTAAGTGGTAAATTTGGCTAAGCAACCAGTGTACCTCAGGACCGGTCTAACTAGTCGTTGCCTTAAGTAATGACTCATTGTGACCAGTCGTTAAGTGCACTAGTCTAACAAAGAAAAACATAACCTGGAGACAATGATTGACCTCACGAGTCATGGCCAATGGCAACGACTCGTTAAGTCACTCGTCATGTCTGCAGAGACACAATTAAAAGTTGATTTTGTTTCATTTCATTTTGCATACTAATCTTTATACCACATGTACAATGGCTTTGAAGGGTACACCAAAGAAGGTTCGACCAAGAAACAGGTGATAGAGAGGAGTCAGCCATCATATCTAGACTTAGGGACATGTTGGGTTCTTTGGTTAGGGGTTAAAAACCGACACGCAAGTGCACGTGGTCAAACAAGTAATAAAGTGGCTAAGTAAGCCAAGTATCGAACCAAGGAGACTCTGGATAAGTAAAAATTGCTCAAGTATACTATATTCTATCTTACTTCTATATATGCTGACAACAACGTAACCAAAAGTTAAATAATTTTTGTTTATAAATTATGTACTAAAACTATTAACAAATATCTACTTTGAATTTAAACTATGGATATGAGCATGCCAAGGTTAAGAACGAATAATGAATTTGATTATAATCCTACTTTGGTTATTTTTCTCTTCCTGTTGCTAGCCAAGAACATTAGCCTAGAGATTAAAACTCTCGTATTTAATCTCACTTAAGAATCATAAACCATCCGTCTACATTTCTGTGATCAAATGCAATTTATGACCTAGCAATACAATTCCGGTTCCTAAATTGACTAATACGACTTTCAAGTATATTTCTATCAGGAAAGCACATCAAAACCCAATTTTCCCAAATCAAGTTAAGAACAATACCCTATTAATTCACAACTTTCCAATTTCGTGCTCTCTCGAGTGATATCGGACTTTTTAGATGTACATTAATGTCGGCCACACACCAATGCAGTAGAAACAAGATTTAATAGAACAACATGGAAGAAGAAGATGAAAAACCATAAAATTCAATAATCAAAATTCATCACCATTGTCCATAACCTCAGTAAGGAAGAGAATTAGCCACTCATTTGTGGATTAATCATCCTAAAACAAGTGTTAATCATACAAACAATTGATTGAAAGAAAAAAGAAAGAGAGAAAAACCCTGAGCTTTTTCGTCCCTCAACTGCCTGTAACCCACGTCCTTGCTCCACCAAGTTTGAATTCTGAAAAATAAACCTAAGTGTGCTATTTATAGTAGTAGGACTCTTTCCCGGAATAACAAGCAACGTGTCACGGAGTGCATTGCGGAGCACGGCCTCCGTGACACGCTACGAATGCGGAAGCCCTCTGGAAATCACCCGAAATTGGCCCGGGCAGCACCCTGCCGCGTTGGCAGGGTGTCACGCTGCTTGGGCAGCGCGTTGGCAGACCTTGGTCGCGGAGGCCACCTATCGTGGCACGTTGCCAACGCGCAGGGGGGATGTTGTGAGCGGCCTGCCTGCCGTGGCACCTTGTCGACGCGTCGGTGGGCTGTTTTGTGCCTCCTCTTTGCCGACGTTCACGTGTTGATTCTGTTTCCAAGCGTCTACCTCACCAACTCATGGATTAGTTGCGCAAAAGTCATCAAAACCTACAAAAAAAGGCTAATCATGTTTGTTAGCACATATCTTTACTTCATCTAAAATTATATGAAAATGTATACAATAATCTTAGATAAACAAGACTAATTTAAGTCGTAAAGCGTATCTCGGGCATATATTTTTGCCCATGATCATAACCCCACACTTAAAGCCTTGTTCGTCCTCGAACAACCTTTTACATATCATGCATATGGAAACTCCCACATAAATAATTTAGCAAGAGAATTCAAGTTATGGCTATAATGATTACGTAAGTTACAAGCTAAAAATAGAGCATGCCTGATTTGATCATTGAAATGAAGTACAACTATGTTAAGACTTCTTAACCTCAAGAATCGACTCTCAATTTTAGCAAACTCATGCAAATCAACTGACTAAGAAATCCCACATGATTTATATCCTTCATTCAACATGTGCCCCTGACGGAAAGAGAGTTACCCATTTTCACATGCAAAAATAATTTTTATATCACAACATGTGTGGATACATGCATAGAATTACACTCACTCTCACAAAGAATTCACATGCATCATGTAATGACCCATGAGCTTGCCCTTAGTGTTTTATTCCACTAATTTAAGGATGTATGAGTGTAAGATCAAGTAGGACTTTTTAGGTTTTAATGTAACTCAGGTGCGGGTAGGTACTATTATGATCAGTAATAGTGAGTATCTTTTCTAAGCGCTTTTAATACATCACGTCTTCATTACAAACTTCCCTTCCCTTACTTCACCTTTTTCTCCTTTTAGTTTTCTTTTTCCTCTTTTGTTCCCCCATTTCTTTCGGCACTTTTAGCTTATTATTAAGGAGTTCTATACATAACTTTTCATTTATTTATTTTCTTACTCCCTACTAATACTCACCCATATTCAAACAAGTGCACCCTCGACCTTTCTCAACTTTTACAATTGCTACTTTCCCTTCTTTTTCATTCTTCTCACTCCATTACTCTTTCGGATTTTTCCTTTAAGCGCTTAGGAGTTTTGGTTCAATTACAAGGCTACTGAAAGAAAAAGGATTAAGCTTATGTTGCAGCTGTCAAAGAATAGGCTCAAGGCTCAATGGGGTTAACTAGGATTAATTTTTCAAGGTAGGTAAAATGAGGGATAAAAATTGGTTCATTCAAAGAAATGCCTAAATCATCTCCTACAATTCACATCCTTCATTTCATTTTATATACACACCAGGCAAGTTCTAGACATTTCATAATAGCACAGAATACTCAAAAACCTTACACTCATGGCACATGCTCAAATTAAGACACAATCAGTAGACTTTTACTCAGCTAATCACAAGAATTCAGAATTAAGCTTCAAACATATTGAGTCAAATTCAAGAGCCTAAGTGTCTCAAACAAAGTTATACACTTGCATGCTTCACACTGAACATACTTGCCTCTTACAATCACGTATAGCACATAACAAGAACATCAAGCACCAATTAATTATGGTTTCAAAAACCCAAAACCTATCGACTAATTTTCCTCAAGACGATCGTCATCCATCCATCGTCGGAAACAATCCCTAGCTATGACTAAAAACTTTATATACAGACCAAGGAAAGAGAAAGAAAAAAAATTTTATTCTTCGGTTCAAATACCCCCCGTCGGAAAAGAACCGAAAAGAAAAACCAACGGGTGATGAAGTCATGCTTAATTCACAAAAATTTTTCAAATTTTTCAAATTTCTCACAAGCACTACATTCACCAAAAATCGTTAAGCACAACAAAAATTTTTGAAATTTCCCTTGAAATTTCCCACCCCACACTTAAATCATGCTATGTCCTCATAGCATCAAATTAAAATTTACAAAAGGTGAGAAATACTCCCTGAGGCCTTTAGGCTTAGCTAACAACATGCCTTTCTTCGACTTTGCACAAGTGGGTGTTCAACCCCACACTTTGTCTCTTCCATGCTCGTTAGCTTCCTCCTCCACGGGTACTCAGACTTACCCTCCATCTGCGCTTAACTTTCCACCAAAACAACACAAGATGAAAAATAATAAAAAAAATAAATAAAATCAACTTAAATGCAAGAAATTAAAATGGTACCCATGGTACCCTTGGGTTGCCTCCCAAGCAGCGCCTAATTTTACGTCGCGGCACGACGTATCAAGTTTCACCACTTTTTCCTCCACCTTGAGGATATGAATCTCACCCCTAATTTGTTTTCTAATTTCCTCTTATGCTCCAGGGGTGGTGGTGAAAAATTGTAAGGACCAAGCAGTAGATGTTGCCTCTTGAACTTATTGGCCCTCAAGTAAGCGAAGTCATTTTGTCTCTCCGCGTTGGCAAATTTCAAAATATATGGTGCTTGGTCCTCCTCTAGACATTTCTCTATAAGCTTGGAAGACTCTCTTTCTATGTTGTCAACCAAATTTAACGTCGAAAAATGCGTAGAGTGTGGTCCAATACACCTCAAATCTGAAACTGCATTTTGCTTGACCTCCTTACTTGTATACTCCTTCTCAGCATCGACATCTATCTCTTCATTGATGTCAAATGGGGGATACTCTATCTCGTCTTCCATGAATGGATTTTCCATAAGTGTGAGCCCGTCACGGGGAAACTCAAGAGATTCTAATTGTTGGGCTTCATCCAAAAATTCACCCTTGTCTTCCTCTTGTAGTTCCTCTTGAATATCGGCTAAAACTATTGCCTGCGATTTATCACACGCTTCAGCTTCAGCGACCATCTCCGTGAATTTGATGCTCATCCTTTCTAGAGTCTCTGCATTCTCTTCTTGCTGAATTCTCAATATTGCCATCGCCTCCTTCATTGCTTCTGACTGCTGCAAGAGTTGTTTCAGCATGTCTTCTATTCGAGCTTGGCGTCCCAAGTCCTCATTTTTAGCCTGCCTATATTCAGAAAAAATAATAGAAGGATCATAGTAGGGGCTTGGGGGAGGGGAATATCTATTCCGACAGCCATCCCAATGGCCATCTTGACCACCACATATATTACACGTGTTACATTGTTGCCACAAGTGGTGTCCTCCGCAATTTAGACAAGATTCACTAAAATATGAGTATCCACCATTGAAACCATTTATATTCCACGATGTCATGTCAATAAGGGTATTCGAAAAAGAAAGAGTAAAATGCAAAAGAATTAAAACAAACACTAAGACTAAGTTGTCAGCACTTGAGAAAAATAAAAATACAGTAAATTACACTTAAAACAAATTCACCTATTGCCAAGTCTCCCCGGCAACGGCGCCAAAAACTTGTTCGGGTGTTGCTATAGAGGTTAAAAACCGACACGCAAATGCACGTGGTCAAACAAGTAATAAAGTGGCTAAGTAAGCCAAGTAT
Organism: Datura wrightii; assembly: GCA_035772735.1. Taxonomy (NCBI): domain Eukaryota; kingdom Viridiplantae; phylum Streptophyta; class Magnoliopsida; order Solanales; family Solanaceae; genus Datura; species Datura wrightii. Next base: position 116,583,761 of record JASDFA010000003.1, read on the forward strand.
CGAACCAAGTAGACTCTGGATAAGTAAAAATTGCTCAAGTATACTATATTCTATCTTACTTCTATATATGCTGACAACAACGTAACCAAAAGTTAAATAATTTTTGTTTATAAATTATATACTAAAACTATTAACAAATATCTACTTTGAATTTAAACTATGGATATGAGCATGCCAAGGTTAAGAACAAGTAATGAATTTGATTATAATCCTACTTTGGTTAATCTTCTCTTCCTGTTGCTAGCCCAGAACATTAGCCTAGAGATTAAAACTCTCGTATTTAATCTCACTTAAGAATCATAAACCATCCGTCTACATTTCTATGATCAAATGCAATTTATGACCTAGCAATACAATTCCGGTTCCTAAATTGACTAATACGGCTTTCAAGTATATTTCTATCAGGAAAGCACATCAAAACCCAATTTTCCCAAATCAAGTTAAGAACAATACCCTATTAATTCACAACTTTCCAATTTCGTGCTCTCTCGAGTGAAATCGGACTTTTTAGATGTACATTAATGTCGGCCACACACCAATGCAGTAGAAACAAGAATTAATAGAACAACATGGAAGAAGAAGATGAAAAACCATAAAATTCAATAATCAAAATTCATCACCATTGTTCATAACCTCAGCAAGGAAGAGAATTAGCCACTCATTTGTGGATTAATCATCCTAAAACAAGTGTTAATCATACAAACAATTGATTGAAAGAAAAAAGAAAGAGAGAAAAACCCTGAGCTTTTTCGTCCCTCAACTGCCTGTAACCCACGTCCTTGCTCCACCAAGTCTGAATTCTGAAAAATAAACCTAAGTGTGCTATTTATAGTAGTAGGACTCTTTCCCGGAATAACAAGCAATGTGTCACGGAGTGCATCGCGGAGCACGGCCTCCGTGACACGCTACGGACGCGGAAGCCCTCTGGAAATCACCCGAAATTGGCCCGGGCTTCACCCTGCCGCGTTGGCAGCGTGTCACGCTGCTTGGGCAGCGCGTTGGCAGACCTTGGTCGCAGAGGCCACCTGCTGTGGCACGTTGCCAATGCGCAGGTGGGCTGTTGTGAGTGGCCTACCTGCCGTGGCACCTTGTCGACGCGCCGGAGGGCTATTTTGTGCCTCCTCTTTGTCGACGTTCCCGTGATGATTCCGTTTCCATGCGTCTACCTCACCAACTCATGGATTAGTTGCTCAAAAGTCATCAAAACCTACAAAACAAAGGCTAAACATGTTGGTTAGCACATATCTTTACTTCATCTAAAATTATATGAAAATGTATACAATAATCTTAGATAAACAAGACTAATTTAAGTAGTAAAGTGTATCTCGGGCATATATTTTTGCCCGTGATCAGGACGCGCCCTCCTCCTCTGAAGAGTCGAGTAGCTCGGAGGAGGAACACGAAGTTTTAGAAGAGAAGCTTGTGAGGAGATCCACCAAGGCTAGGAACCAACGACCTACAAATCTGACAGCCCTGGTTGATGCTCCTACTCCGCTTGCAAGAGACCAACCAAGCCGAGCAGAAGACAATGCTGGGGCCACAGTCCCAATTGCTCTCGAGGGCACCACAGTTGTAGCAAATGTAAAGGGTGCAGATGAGTCACGTGCCTAATAGGGAAGTAAAGATGATGAGTTAACAGAGAAGTCCAATACATCTAATGATCAACCACAACATGTGTGATGATGGTGTGTTCACGATATGAGGGTCATTTACGACAGGGACATTTCTCTAAATGAAAAAGGCCATACAAAGAGGAGCATCTACGAGGATCCTAGACTGGTCACCACAAGGCTCGAGGACCTCCCTGAGCTCCAGGATTTGTTTAATAGATACAGGTTTGGGTGGTTAACTATGCCATCGGGGAGCTATAGCCCTTGCCTGGTCAGAGAGTTATATGCAGCGTATGCAGCCACATTATAGCTTCTAGTATTAGGAGGCAAAGACTGGAAGAAGAGACCCGTATTAAGAGACCCGTATTAACACAAGTGTTGGTTCAGGAGACGCCTGTAGATATATCTGACAGGACCATCTCCAAACTACTCTATGGTCTAGACTATCATGCCCCAATGAATAAAACCGAGTTCGATCATAGACTGTCATAACTCAAGAAAGTTAAGAATAAGAAGCTGAACAGTGTAGAATAATCAAGAAATACACTTGGCTGTCACGAGTCATTGCCACAAGGGGTCCGCTGGTTGAGTGGTTGCATGGCACCGAGTGCCAAATAAAGAAGGCCACATTGAACTTCCAAGATAAAATCTTATGGTCATTGGTTCGTCATAGGCTGGTACCGACCATCAATGATAATGTTCTTTCACCTGACAGAGCTGCACTGGTAGCTAGCATAATGGAGGGGTATGCCATAAATTTCCCGTGGTATATTGCTGAAGAGATTCGAGAGCGGGCGATAAATGATGGAACTACCATTCCCTTTCCATGCCTCGTTAATAGACTCTGTAGGGAGTAAAAGGTGCTAGAGTTTCTGTCAGTTGATCATCGGGTGGTGGTCCATAAGATAACCGATATCGGGTTGATAAGAGACGACACACACCCGGTATCGAGAGCGAGGAGTCAGTTTTCCGCATCCGCTGGAGTGACTATATTGGCAGAGGCATTGAGCAGCGGTATGCAGACTAAGGATGCTTTATTTACTTAGTTGGCAGCACAGCCCACAGAGGCCAGAGAGATAGGTAGCCAGCATGAGGCTATAGATGCATTTGACCTCCCTGCACCTGCTGAAGTTCGAGAGTCCTCATCCTCAGCAGTAGCACCTCAACCACTTGTTGCACCCTCACGTGCTCCATCAGCCGGTCTAATCACTATTTCCCAAGAATTCCTGACTAACATGGCTAGACGGTTGGTGAAAGCCGAACAATAGTAGGCACACACGGCTCTTCAAGTTAAAGTACTAATGGAGCAAGTAAAGTCAAGGGTTACAAAGGAGTTGGAGGCGCTTTTTAGCTCAGTTCATGGCTGGTTAGATGCCTTTGAGAGGCGTATGGATGAGCGCCTTACACAGTTACACGCGCCCGAGCTAGCAAGGTGGTATGCGGAGGTAGCAGCACTCCGAGCAGAGGTACGGGAGTTGTCTGCATGACAAGTAGCTAAGATACCTCCACCCATGCTTCCAATGATTGAAGACGAGAGCGAAGAAGAGCTACCACCAATATTTGACTTCATCACTAAGGAGTCGGTGGCGCAGGATAAGGGCAAGAGGCCTCATAAGGAGGCAAGCTTTGAGAAGGATGATTCTCTGGTCCATGGGCAGAAGCGAGAGCGGAGAGAGATGGAGACAACACTGAAGTTAACCGGAGAGGAGGCTCGATTGAGGGCTGTAGTTGAGGCAGCGAGAGCTCATGGAGAAGTTACGAGCTGAGTTGGTTCAGAAAATGCACCGGGTCAGGCTAGTGGTATCGAAGAGGACACTGGAGGAGTATCTGCACCCTCTACCAACTAGGTCACAGACACCTAGGTAGCATAGGTATGTTCCCTATTTCCATGGTTTTATTTTATATATATGCATCGAGGATGACGCCTGCTTTTCTTGATGCCGGTGGAGACGGATACCAGTGTATTTTTACTGAAAATAACTCGAGGGTTTTCCTTGCTGGATATCTTTTCTCTCGGGTGTTCCTTATCTAGTAGAACCGGCACGTTTAGGTTTTATGTTTTTGTGTTTGTTTGTGTCAGTCGAAAAAAAATTAGGTAAACTTAAGGCAGTCAAGAGCATGAATGTTTGAATTTAGTTGAACTGATAATGTGATACCCCTCCTAAATATTTTTATGTGTGTGTTAAACTCAAAAAGTATGACCTTTGTGAATCTTTGTATGGCATTAATAAATGTGAACATGTTTACCATTGTATGGTTGTACTTGAACTAGCAGTTAGTAGAAGTGATGATGTTGACCTGTTCTATGTGTGAGCAAGATTTAATGATAAATTCTGTTGTGTGTGTCAATCTAAAACTTGCCTGGTCAGTCATACCGAGATAGAGGATGAGAAACTAGGAAAGGATTATAGGACATTTTTGATTAACGAGCTCAGTTTATCCTTAAAAGACCTATCAAAACAAAGTAAACATCCCTTGATCCAAATTTTTGCTTAAATTGACCTTTCATTTTGTTTACACCAATTCACCTTCCTGTTTTGATTAAAATGAACCTTTTTTGGCCCTGGTCCCTCCTTGGATACTGTGAACTTCAACTCAGTAAAATCTCCTAAGTTGAGGGTGGCTATCATAGGGGTGATTAAGAAGAGTAGGGTGGAGTGAAATTGAGTAATGAACATGAAAGAGCGGGTTCGATGTGTGTAATGAAAGAAAAGAAAAAAAAAAGTAAAAATGTTGTTAAGAAAAAAAAAAGAACATGTGAATAAAGGTGATGAATACTTGAAAAAAGAAACACTTCACTCATAGTTGCAAATGAAAATAAAAGAAGAATAAAGTAAAGGAAAAAGGGAGAAAATATGAAAAGACGGTTAAAAGTGGAGTCAAGGTATGTGTAGTGCCAAGGAGGGTTACGCTACTAGTCCCATATGTCCCATACCTGAACCTAAGCCTACGTTACAAGCTTAAAAAGTCCTATAGTGATCCTAGTTACCCGTCTGAAATTTGAGGTATTGAAAGTAAAGGCAAGCCTATGGTATTGCATGCACACAGTTAGAAATTCTTTGTGAGAGTGAGTGTGATCTTACCTAGTCCCAAGATAAATACATTGATATGATCATATACACATGTGTGAGTGTGGGACTTCTTTGAGGTGAGAGGATTTGGTCAACAAAAATCATCTGCAAACTATATGGCTTAGTGTTATAGATTTATGTGCATGGTTGCAAATGGCAGTATTTTGCCTTGTTTCGATTCCTCAGTGTCATGGTTGAAAATTTTACATATGCATTATGATTTGAGTTTGTATGATAAAGGACGGATTATAAAATTTGACTCGATGAAGAGTTGCGACTGCCGTAAATTTCTTAAAGTTATTTTGATTGAAGCGTCGAAGTAGTTTATTTATATTTGTTTTGCCTGAGGACATGAAAAAGTTCTAAGTTGAGGGTGTTGATGTGCCATGATTTTACGGCACTTTCGACGCTTAAAACCAAGAAACTATGCACATTCCCTGTATGTTTATGTAGATATGATGCGTTTGTTTTATATGCTGTAGGAAAATAGGTCGGTAATGGGAAATAGACAAAGTAAGGTGAAAATGGACAAAATTGTAGGTTGATATTATACAAACCACACCTCTTACTGAAGCATGAAGCGGACGTTGTCAATAAAGAACCCAACTAAAGGTTGGCGTTGAACCCATAGGGAATAGGGAAGAACTAGATTACAGCCGGTAAGTGAAGTTTTGAGGTAGTTATTTCAAGCTTGGGGGGTTCTAACGAAAATCAATAATAAAAACAAGTATTAAAAATCTGGTGTTGAGTCAATATCAAAGGATAACTAGGGTTTGAGTTCCCCATGGGTTCATAACTGCTTTGGGTATGCACTCGTGATTATCACCAAACTTACTTATAGAACTGATAACTTAGGTTCATTCAAAAGACCAACCAGTCCCTATTGAATGACTATACTCAATCATTCAACCAAGTCTCATGAGTGGTTTCAAACTATCTGTTATCACTAAGTTCCAGATTTAGCTATCCTGCGACCACAGCTCAAGTTAATACAATGATTATCAAAATCAAGACTCTGTTGTAAATAATTCTCTTTTTATAATCTCTACCTCTTAGTCCTAAGCAAGTAATGAATTCGGGCATGCCCTAATGTTGTGCCACCATCAAGAAATGTCTAAGCATGAAGAGAATACAATATAAGTATTTGTATTAGGTTTAAAATCACTTTATGCAACCTTAGCTTGTTAATCCCCCATGGTTCCCACAACCCTAGTTATGGAGGTTTTAGCCTCTCATAGTTGTAAGGTTGTAAATTGAATTCATGATTAAAAAAATAAATGAATACTTACAAGAATGAATGAGAAAAACACTTCCTTTAATTACTCAGCAAAATCTTCAAGAACAAATAGCAAGAATAAGAAGAATTCAAGAAAAGGTTGACCATAAGTCCAATCAACTCAATTCTCTCTTTCTCTCCTAAAAATATCTTCCATGATAGCTTCTAATCAATGCTCTCTACAAAAAAAAACCTAAAAAGTATTTATACAGACACAAGAATCCTTTTCCTAGGCTTACATGGTGAATTTCCATATCTGGTTCCGCCTTCATCACAAGTCAACCTATGACCCGTAGCAGCATCCTACGGCCTGTACCATCCTTTCGTACCTTACATGACTGGCTGGATTTTTGGTAAGTGTTGGATCCTGGTATGACTCATACCACCATCCTACGATTTGTACTAAACTCCCATGGCTTGACTCTGAAACTTTGAAATTCTTCTGAAGTTTATCACGACCGCTATGGTACGACTTGTACCTTGTTCCCACAGTTCGTACTTTCTTTTTAAGCAGGAGTCAGCCTCTTCTGCAAATTTTCTGATTCTTCTCATGACTTTATCACCATGACTCATACAATCTTGGTACGAATTGTACTGAGACTCGTACATTGCATCTCTTCAACCTTAGCCTTCTGCAACATTTCATGGCCATCAGTACGACTCGTAGGACCTTCCTACGGCTCGTACTGTGGACTGCACTTTGAGCCTATGTTGCATCCTTCAGGCTTTCTTTTGCATTTTTTTAGCTCCACTACCAATTTATCCTGCAACGAAAGGAATAGTACCTCATATCCACATAAACACACCTAAGGCCATGTTATTTTCTCAGTTTTGAGTGTCAAAAGTGTTGTAAATCCACAGCACATCAACACCCTCAAATTAAGACTTTTGCATGTCCTCAGACAAATTAAAGAAAAATTAAACACGACGCCCAACTAGAAAATAGACTTAAGATACTACAGCCAATATCCAAACAAAATTTGGACTTTCTATACAAACTCTATTGACCCTTTCTCATAGAACAACATCAGCTAATGTATTACAAGAAATTTCAAAATATCATATACATGGATCAAAACATGTCATCCAGCTATGAACAGGCAATCAAGTCATCACTAGAGCTGGCTCTCGGTTTGTCCCAGTACCAGCCCGATTCTAGGTCCCGATAGTCCCGGTCCGGCTGGCCCGGCTCATGTCGCGGGATGGGGGGATACATGAGTGGGACGGGATGGGATGGGTTTAATTATCGACTCAGTTCATCCCGAGATCAGACCGGTCCCGTCCCGGTTTCTGCCAAAAAATTTAATTTTTTTTATAATTATAGTCGTTTATAGCTGTTGGGGTGGGACCCCCAATGGCTATATTCTATTTTCATCCCCCTCAAACCCCCCCAACCCCCTATATTTAAAAAAAAAAAATTTACATCCCTTAGTTTTAAAAATTACACTTTGGTCCTTTTCTTAAAAACTATAAATACCCCCTCATTTTCATAATTTATTCACATCTGACAATTCAACTCTTCTCTTCTCTAATTTCTACTACACGCTCATTCTCTCAAGTCCCAAGTCTCAAATATTATCAATTATCAATTTCTCTCAAATTTTCCTACATTCTCTAATCTAGTTGAAATTGTGTTAGTTATTTTAATTTGAAGCTTCAAGTTTCAAGTCTCAACTCTCAAGTTTCTAATTACTATTCGCTAGTTTTTCTACATCATTTTTTGAATTCTGAGTTTTCGACAATTGGTTATAATCATTTGTTTTTTACACAAACGTTTGGTACATGCGTTCCATAATTCATACTAATTTCTGTTATTTATTTATTTACGGCTTTACACATATAATTTTTTTATCTTATTTATTTAAATATACTTGTGTTATATTATTTTAGTCAAATTTTTAGTTGTGTTTTATTTATTTATTCATAAATTATAATACGGATTCTGGAAAAAAATTCTGGAAAAGGAAAGGGTGTTATGGCCAAGGTTGCAGGTGCATTTGGTATTAGTACTGGTAAAAAAAGTACAGGTTCTAATTCAACTGCTAAAAAAATTGGTCTTCAGTCCCTAGAGTTAGAATTAATAATGAAGATTTTACGCAATTTGATAGTACTCCTTTTAATATTAATTCGGATACTCCATTAGATAATTAGGTTCTGGAAAGGGTTTATGATAATTTATTAGAGAAAGAATTAAATGAAGAAGTAGAAGTAGAAGTAGAAGAAGAAGAATTAGATGATACACCTACTAGTCCCGTTACCGAAGCTCCAACTAAGGATACTCCTCAGTGTGAAGCTCAACTTCCCCCTTTGCATCCTACTAGGGTAAAACTAGGGTTCAACGGGCTAAAACTTCAGTTGTTTGGCAATTTATGCATCAAAATGAGGAGAGAACTCAACTATTTTTAATAAGTGTACAAAGGTATTTAAACATGAATGCGGCAGAAGCAAAGGTGGATATGGGGGGTTACATTAGACATTTATTACAATGCTCTAAACTTGAATATTTGGCGGCTAAAGATGTCTCTAAAGCCGCCGGTCGTGATGTCCCTATTGGATCGGAAGGGGGTTCCAATATGGTTCAGGGCCAGTTAAATCCTTCAAACCCAAGTGGCCCTGTTACACAACGAAAATATGATAGGGATAGAGACCGTGAAAACATTTCAAAAATGGTTGAGGTGTGTGGTTTGCCTTTTAGTTTTCCCTCCCATCCCGGATTTATTATGTATATTCAACAAACATATAATCCTTCTTTTGAAGGTTTTTCGCGAAACATGGTTAAACGTGACATTTTTTAATTTCAAGCAAAGCATGCTTATTATCTTCGTTGTTTATTTAGTTATTTTGATGGTAGATTTTCTATTACTTCTGATATGGGTCGTAGTGTCAATTCCGTTGATTATTTAACTGTTACTGCATATTAGATTGATCATAATTCGAATTTACAAAAAAGAATATTAGGTTATAAAATTAGTGAGCAGAGAAAAACTGCTACATATATAGCTGCTACTATGCTTGAAGTTTTACAATCTTTTGGCATTAAACTGCTACATATATAGCTGCTACTATGCTTGAAGTTTTACAATCTTTTGGCATTTGTGATAAAATATTGAATGTTACACTAGATAATGCTTCATCTAATACTACTGCTATTCGTATGTTAAGAACTCGATTGTGTCCAATTAATAATGTTATTTTCCATGTTAGATGTGTTGCTCATATATTTAATTTGTCTGTACAGGATGGCATTAAATTATTTGATCCTGGGTGCTCTAAAGTTGAATTAGCGTGTTTTTGGATTTTTAGAATGAATAAAAGTTCCAGAATTCGTGAATTTAAAGAATTTTGTAGAATATGTGAACTTCCATATAGAAAAGATCAAAAACATGTAAAAACTAGATGGAATTCATTATACGAAATGTTAGAAGTTGCATATATTTATAGAAGGCCTACCACTATGTTGTATAATGCTCATAATTCCGAACCTGATTTGAAACTTGATGATAATGACTAGGAGGAAATAAATGAACTTAATCAATTTTTAAAATTATTTAAGCAACAAAAACTTTTTCTGGCGTGTATTTTCCAACTATTTGTGAAGTTTGAATAAATGTATGTGTTGTTACTACTAAATTTGCTGAATATAAAAATAATGAAAAGTTTGCACCGGCTATTGAGGTCATGATTCAGAAGTTTAAAAAATATATTTTTCCTATCCCTCAAATTTATTTAACCGCTATGCTTTCTAACCCAGAATATAAAGAAGTAGGTACAAGAGGAGTCGTTAAAAAATTTATGAAAATTTGTAAATAGAAGATAATGAAACTCCAACTTTAGAAAGTTGTAAAAGTAGTATTAGAATGCATGCTAAAATGATGTATGAGACTTTGTCAGTTGCATAATGGTAATTCCATTAATGCTCCTGGAACTTCTAGGGTCCGAATAGATAGTACCCATGGATATGTGCAAAGTACTATTAGTCTTGATTTTTCTAACAATTGTATTTTGCTGACTATCTTTCTTCAGCTAGGGAAAATGTTACAATTTCCGTTGATGGCATGCCGGACATTCTGAGTTGGTGGAGAGCTCGTGGAAGCATATTTCCAAGGCTTAGGAAGATGGTTCCGGACGTGCTATCTATTCAAGAATCATCTGTTGCTTCGGAGGCTGCGTTCAGTCCGGCAAGATTTAAACTTGGAGATCATGGATATTCACTAGCAGAAGACAGCTTGGAGGTATCTATAACTTTCAAAGATTGGATCAATGGAGAGTGAGAAATCACAGGCTACCGAAGTTAACTTCCCAACTAGAAGCTTTTTTGGATTCAACAATTAATAGTGATGATGACATGGAAGCGCAAGACCGACAATAATCTATGCCGGTGCTGGAAAATATTTCGGCTCAACAAATAGAAGAATTAGAAAGAGATTTCATAAATATGTATATATATTAGTATTATATTTGCTTAATCCAAACAGAACCCTTCCTAGAAGGTGGCTGCGTAGATTAGGCGCTCTACTAATATTTGTAAATTGTAATACAAATTTTTATAATATTATTTTAATTTTTATATGAATAAATTTAAAGGCTTTTAGTCTTAATTTTTAATTTCATTATCTGATGTATTATATCTTAATTATTTACAAACATATCTATAAGTTATAGATACAAATAAATATTCCATAATTACTTCATATTTCAAAAATCAAAATTCAAATTTTAAATTTCAAAAATTAAAATTTCAAACTTTAAGTCTTTCAGTCTTTAAAAAATTTATAAATTATTTTAGCCTTAAAATATTAAATTCTTAATTTTTAATTTTTAAATTAATAACTAAATGTTTACTTCATATTTCAAATTTTAAACTTTAACTTTTTTGACTTTAAGTTTAAAACTTTAGGTCTTTAATAAACTTTAGACTTTAGAGTTTGGAGTTTAGATTTTAATTTAATTGTTAGCCTTAAATTTGTATTTCAATTTTCAAATTTTAAATTTTAAATTTCAAGTTCAACTTTGAAGTTTGAACTTTGAAGTTCTTTCTTATTTATAAATTTTAACTTCTAAGTTCTAAGTTCTAACTTCTACCTATTAGGCATTAGCATTAAGATTGAAATTCTTATTTCTAAATATAAGACTTTAAGACTATAAAATTTTTAAAAATATTTAAATTTTAATATTAAAAAAATTTAAAAAAATTATTTTTATCCCGTTTGTCCCATTTATCCCGTCCCGTCTCGACCCGTTAATATAGTGGGATGGGACGGGACTATAGGTCCATCTCAGTTCATCCCGTTCGTCCCGTCTTGGCAAAATGACCAGCCCTAGTCATCACCAATGTTTTCCACAGGACCAATGGTAAAAGCAAACAGAATTCATAAACCCTCACACAAATGAAGTCCCCACTCAGACATGAGATGTCAAACATAACATGGGACTAACCAAGTAAGACGCTCACTCTCACCAAGAAGTTTCAAGTATTATGTGTCAGATACCATAGGCTTGCCCTTATTTTCTCTGCTTTGGATTATCAGATGGTCGAGTTAGGATAACTATAGGACTTGATATAGCTTTTAATGTAGGCTTAGGGCTGGACATGATAAAGATGGAGGATTTTATAAGTGACTATCCCTTCCTTGGCACTACATACATTTGCTACACCATTCACCTATTTCACCCTTTTACTCTTCAATTCCCTTTTATTCCTTTTTCACCCTATTTTATACACGTTTGAATGGGTGTGGTGAGTTTTCAACTTTTTTAGCATTTTCATTTTCTTTAGAGTTTCTTTTCAAGATCTTTAGCATTTTTCATCTCTTTTGTTTTTTCCTTTTCACTACACCTCATTTTTCACCATTTCTTTTCTTTTTTCTTTTCCATTCTTCCATTCCCACCATTTACGCACCCCTACTCTATCCACCCTCAACTTAAGCATTTTGCTTATGCTGAGGTTCACAATATCAAAGGAAGGACTAGCGCCAAAACAGGTTCACTGTAAAGAAATGGTTATGGTTAATCGGTAAATCAAAGAAACATGGTCATTTAAGGCTCAAACTTGGGATCAAGGGATTCATGCAACTTTGGTAGGGTAATATAGGCAAAAAGTGAGCTAAACAAAAATGTCCTATGATTATATCCTAACCAACCATCCTTAGCCTATGCAAAGACCAACCAGGCAAATTCTAGATCTTCAACACAATACCGAACTGAATACTATACCTCACTCACACATGGTACATGAACTATTTTCACTTCACCTGTCTAGTTTATACATGGCTTAACAAGACTACTCATGGTGACAAACTAAATGACATCAAAAGATCCACAACCATCATGCATGTTGTCACAAATACATAGCCAATGCATCAAAAATATTTTAAACAGGGTCAATTTTTTTCAAAAACCAAAACTAGTGCATTTTTATTGGCTGAGTACTCCTAAGCTACTTTCTAATTAACAAAAATGACAAACTAAAAATAAAATCTTACACATGCTGGTTCTACTAGATAGCATACTTGAGGGAAAAGAAACACGGCAAGAAAAACACTCAGGTGAATCAAAAATCCCAAAAATCACAAGTACACCCTCTCCCTTTTTGAAAAAGTAAGCTTCGTCCCCAAAGCATCAACTACAAGAACATAGGGAAGAGAGCATACTTGTGGCAAACTAGGTGCTTCTGTCCTCTTGCGGAGGTGATACCTCCGCTGTAGTAGTGGCGCTAGGGTGGCCGGAGTGCTCAATTGTGTGTTAATAGGGGGAGTGGTCCCCCCAATAATTGTGGTCACTTGTACGACCTATGTAATTGTCGGGGCTGAATGTGGCTTTCCCGAAGGGTCACGTCCACTGGAAAGCTCGGGTTGAACTATGGTGGAGTTGCCTGCTCCTCTAGCTCTCTCATGCAGCTCAGACATATGTGTGTCATGAGTCCGCATGCTCTCTACTCTAGCCTGCTTGCGCTGTTTTCTCTCCTTCTTCCTCCTCTTTCTCAGACTCTCCTCTCTATCATAGTCAGCATCTCTTTTCTTACCCTTTTCAAAAGTTGTGGTCATCTCCCAATATGCCGCCAAATCAATCTCATCATCAAGCTCGGCATCTAGATCCAAAAAAGTAGGGGCTGCTAATACTATTGGTTGTCTTGATGACAACTCAACTACTTGGCACTGAAGAGCCCCCAACTCTGCACGGAGACTACTGGTATCGGTCTACTTCACCATCCTCTCATTGAATCGGCTCTCAAAACTATATAGGCGATCATGTAGAGCTTGAGATGCTGCCTCTATCTCTGACTTGACCCATGGTTTTACATTGTCCATCATTCCCTGAATCTTTCGCTCCACCATGGTCAATCGTTTTGCAATCTCTTGGTGGAAGTCTTATAGTACCAAGGTATACCCTGCTGGTGTCTGAGTCTGCATGTTGGGCAGTGGTGTAGCTGAGGTTTTAGGAGCTCACTTTGAATGACTAGCATCTGTAGCTCGTGTCTTGCTCTTCTCCTATGTAATGAGGACATTCACCTGTGCGTCCCCTGCTAATTGGGCTGCTGGAATTGCTGTGGGAATCTTGGATCTGCTCATTAGGTTCATCTCATCTTGATAAGACCTATGTTTGCAATCCTTTGGCCTCCATCAATCGCTCGTCACCTTGTGGAACTTCTACCTCCATACATAATCTGAATAGAAGACTCGAGAATGGGATAGTAGTGCTCACTCCCACCGCCCAGTCTCGTATCTCATCTGCTATGATCCTCGGGATATTGATGGGGTAACGATACATGAGGCATGCCACCAAAGTTGCTCTATTAGAACTCAATGTGTTGTCATTGATTGTGGGTGCTAACCGATGGCGCACTAGTGTCTAGCAGGCTTTTGCTATAAAATTCAGTGAGTTCTTGGTCACCTGCTTTCCACTTGTAACCCATTCAGCTTCAGCCTTATTCTCAGCAATCACCCCTACTAGCCATTGCAGCTGCCTCTATCGCTGCAGCATAGTCAGGGATCTAATCTGCTTCATTGCCTCCACCTTGTAATCGTACTATGGCATCATCCTTATTGGAAGGAAATGTGGACCGTACAACATTCGAGCGATGGTCCCCTCAAATATATCAACCTCTCAACCTCGGACCATAACACTCTCCAGATGACGCTGATATTTTATCTTCTGTCCTTCCTTTGCCTTTACCTCCATGGTGGCCAAATAGTTGGCATAGATCTCCTGAACTATGTCTTCTGCGTACTGTGCTGGAGTCTTGGCCATCCACTTAAAACCATAGAAGCTAAAAATCCACTTCATCTCCTCAACTTGATTCCATGAGGTCGTGAGGATCCACTGTTCTTCTTGGATGCTTCTCCTTCGCTTATTCTTGGCGGTGAGAGAGATACCTTGCTCATAGATTTCTTTAGCTCCCGACATTCTCCACCAAATTGTATGGATTGCCCTATGTGGGGTATGTTATTGTGCAACTTTAGGATCCTCCTTCTCTAATTCTTCATTGCCGCTCTCTTCTCCGCTTTGGGTCTTCCCTGACCCTTCTTCAGCATTGGAGTCATTTTCTAACATTTTTTGTTCTTCTCTAACTCCGTGCATAGACCGAATAGCTTGAGCGAATGTGGCAGTGGTTGCTTCATCTTGGGCCTTTGCTTTTTCCCTAGTGGTTTTGGTTCCATCAGTTTCTAAAGTGTCTACTTGATACTCTTCAACTGAACCACTAGGTGAGTCTCCGGCCTTTTCAGACTCTGACTCAGTTGTTTCATCAATCGGTGTCCTTTGGGCTTTTGTTTTGTCTGCCCAGCGTTCGTATGTCATTTTACCTGTAGAGAAAGGAGTTAGCATTCCATTTTTGAAAAAGAATATTTAGAAAGAAGATGTTCAAATTCTCATCAGGGGTCATCACTACGGGTCGTACCATGAAGGTACGACTCTGGAGAAGTCCCAGCATATCAACCATCTTTCAGTAAGACTTGCAGGTACAACTTGTACCACAAAGGTACGATCTGTACCTTGAGTCATCTGATGAAGCCCTGCATTGGTATTTTTTTGAATTTTTCCATGACTCATGGTATGACTCATAGGTAGATTCGACAAGTCGTAGGAAAGACATTTTTATGTGACCTTGTTCAGTTTGGTGGTATGAGTGCTCAGTACGACTCGTAGTAGCAACCTACGATTTGTACTGTGCCTCATACCACTTCCAGATTTTTTTTTCTCAGTTTGCAAGGTTTCTTTTTCACATTTGAGGTACCCATATTTCCCCCCAAGTCTAGGCTCATCATTAACTCAATTTAACCCATGCCCAATCCTCCCCTTTTTGACCTACTACCCGTAACTCGTTGTGTTTCAAGACCTAAGTTCATCAAAATTTAGCATCTCTTTAATCAGAAAAGAACTTTACACAACACCCTCATCATTGTCTCTTTTTTCAAAATCAAGTTTCAAGTCTAGTGAGTGACTCACAGGGGTTTTGACACCATCACTCTCAATATATGCATCTTAGCAATGTTTAATACAACATACTTACTTGATTGATGCTTCATCAACTGTAAATAATTGTATAGGGTTTTCAGAACTTGGGTCTAGCAAGAATTTTGCTTGATTTTTTTCTTGTGATTTTAAGTTATGGGTAGGGGAAGTAAATGTGAATCATGCCTTTGAGTGTTTAAGCGTGAGAGAGGGGTTTAAATAGGTAAGGGTAAATTTTTAAAAATTTGGGCTGAGTCAGGTATTAATGTAAGTTTTAACCCGTCACGACTAGTACCACGAGTCGTAGGAAGTACCTACGGGTCATCCCTTGGACTCGTGCACGACACTATTGAAGAAAACTGACCTAGCGACCTACTAATATATCCTACAACTCGTACCACTGAGGTATGGTCCGTAGGATGAATCATAGGTCGAAGCATGGAGTCATTTTTTTCTGAACCTCGCCATGACTGCTGCTACTGCCCATAGGATCTCATTATGGGTCGTACTGAGGGCCGTAGAAGCTGATGTTTGATCCTCCTGTTTTTTAATTTACCAACATTGAGCACACATTAGTTTAATAACTTCAGTTTCCTCTGCAGAAGCACTTGATTTAATGTCGCGGAATGATGTGGATAGCTTGGTTACTCATACTTCACCAAACAACCACTTAGGTTGCCTCCTAAGAAGCGTCTGATTTAATGTCGTGGCACGATGCAATTCTCTTGACTACTCAGAATTTTTCAAGTGATTCATACTCATACTCCAGTGTTGAGTTCACACTAAATTTCTTGGGTTGCTTCATTTTCATGCAGATGTTGAATGTGACCTCTTCTTTATTTAATCTAAACATCAGTAGGCCAGCCTCCACATCTACTAGAGCTCTCCCGATTGAAAGGAATGGTCACCCCAAAATGATGGGACCTCATATGTTATACCCCGTAGGATACCCGACACCTAGATGACTTATTCGCACGTTGGTTAAGCATATTTGAAGGCCATACGTGCTAAAGAAAGGCCCGGGAAAAGATCGGACGAGAAACCTGTCGAACCATCGCGGAAGGAGCCGAGGCAGAGCCCCTCCGCGGTGGCAGCGTGTCACAGAGGTGAGGCCTCTGCGTTGGTTCCGTGACACATTGGTCTTGTCCAGGCCCAAGTATATAAAGCCCCACTTCGGTTTTAAATCATTAAACACTTATAATTTCCAGTGAAACAGAGAGGGATAAGCAGAGGAGAGATAAGAACGAAGGAGGTAAGATAATTTTCGTCCGATTACGCTGCTAAACGTTGTCAAAACTCAAATTAACCTCAGATACCGAGGTATTTAGCGGCAGAGAGCATTCCTACGGATTTAGTTTCGTGAAATACGGCCGACGAATCGTCGAGCTACCGAGCTAAGGTAAGTGGAATTGCTCTAAACTAATGTCTATGTGTTCCTAGCTATGAAGTGAGTATTTCTCCCTTCTGGACCTCTGAAAAATAGCGAGTTTTCGACCGTCCTTCGATAAGCCTAAGTTTAGGCTATAAACTATATCGAAAGTGATGTTGCTCTTTAAAATAAAGCTGTATTTAGTATTAATTGACATATTTATGAATGCAGTTGGGAGAAAATAGTTGAAGTACTGGCCGAGCCTCGTCCGACAAGACGGATAGTTCGAGGATAAGGTATGTAAAGCTAGTTTCTTCGGCAAGTTAGTAAATCTCGGTATAGTAAAGCAATTTAAAAGCCAGTAGAATATTTAGAAGTCATGTGTTGTGTTTATTACGAATGTTGGTACGATATTAGAAGCATCATGTTGTATTTAGCGCGAAACTTGTTAGCACGATATAGATCCTAATATAAGTGTTAGGAACTGCACAACATGCTCTGTATGTGATGTGACACAGAATGTTCGGATATCATTGTATTCAGTTGAAACCCAGTAAAGCAATGTAATATCTGTAAGACATCTCAGAAGTAGAATGATAAGTTAAAATAAAGTTAGAAAGCATGTTAGGAATAGTAAATCATGTTACTATAGAAACTCAGCATACAGCATAGTATTCAGCAGAAAGACCATATCGTGTTTAGCATTAGACCCAGTACAGTCTGGCAGAAGACTATATTTATACGTATATACTATTTCCAGCCTCAGCATGTATTAAGTACGCACATATTACTATCACTAGCTCAGCATATAGTATATACAAATACTTTACCACTATTAGCTTCAGTATGTGGGACATGCAGATAGTATTACTAGTTGAGAATGTTTTATTGTCTTGGGGTTGGACTACCTAGCACCCATGACCGCCCCAGGGTTGATAGCTGTATCGACTCATCCGCCAGAAGACGAGGATACGTCGCTCTACGGAGTGGCATGCCGTCCCACAAGGGACGAAGATGGGATGCCAGTTTTCCCCATATTGTGCCTTGATCGGCCCTTACACACCCCTGTCGAGCGGCTACGCCCGGGTGTTGATTCAGGAGTCCTCCGGACTCAGATGCAGTTATAGTCAGGGGCTCAGTGAGCCCAAGTGCATACCCAGGGGACCGGCGGGATGCTTATAGCTATTATAGGAGATGTGATGACTGGGGTAGGGGTATAGATTCTGTGCTGGTTGTACCTCCCGGCTTATGGGGGTCGGGTAAGGTTCGTGTGTGCTATGTTATGTTATGATATGTTATGCCGTGTTACAGTAGATATGAGTAGATCGACAGCAGAATGATAAATCCCTTGGTATGAATCCTACTCCTTCCAGTATAATTAAAAGAAGGTATGATTTACATTATCAGACAGTTAATCCATTCCTTTCTACTTCAGTTTCATCAGTTGTATTGTTATTTTCAGATATTTCTTTCAGTTATTGCTTTACATACTCAGTACCAGCAGTACTGACGCCCGGTGGGGCACTGCATTACTTGCCTGCAGGTACTCATGGAAGAGCAGGCGATCCCTCGTGATTCCTGTCAGCGATCGAGTATTCAGCTCCTGTCATTCGGAGACTAAATCCCAGAGGTGTATTTCGTTTTCTTTTGTTATACAGTACGGGTAGGTCGGGGCCCTGTCCCAATCATTTCTATTGTTATTCCTAGAGGCTTGCAGTCTGTATATATTTCCCTGTGATCGGATAAGCCGGTCGTGTAAGGCCGTGCAGTTGTTTAGCTGTTAGTACTTCTATTTTCTTTATGTTGGCCATGTGGGGCCGTAGTTCGACAGTAGTGGTGACCCTGCCGGTCACGTGCTATCCAGTACTTCATAGTTGAGTTATAGATAACTAGAAAGCATGGTGGCCTTGTCGGCCCGCATAGGTTTCCCTATAGTTGCATGTTTCTGGTCAGCTGTCATTACAGGTACAAGAGGCTATAGGCCAATGGGTCGGGACTGTGTTTACAGCCGTTATATAGCCCTTTGTTTCCAGAAATGTGAGTTAGAGCCAGTCGGCACCAGATGTGCTCAGGCTCAGCAGTCTAGCAGTATTGGTCCTAGTAGGGCACTAGGTGCCAGTCATACCCCCAAGGCGGGGTGTGACAAACTTTGTATCAGAGCAGGTCGTGTCCCAGGGAGTCTGCAAGTCGTGCTAAGTAGAGTCTTGTCTATGGATGTGTTGTGCACCATATATTATAGGCAGGAGGCTGCGAGGCATGATAGGATGGTTACCCTTCCTTCTCAGTCAGTCGTGCTTTAGAGTGGTACAGTATAGGGTGGAGTCTCTAAAAACTTACCGTATTCTTTGATTACAGATACAAAGGGAGATCAACATTACCCTATTACAGGCAGAAGATCAGATATAGCAACAGAAGAAGGCATCAGCCAGTTACATGATAACTACGGCAGCAGCAGGAGGTACCCGAGACCTCCCAGCATGATACCTTTATCGATACTATCCCCAGTATACGTTGATAACGTCAGAATAGGAAGTCAGGAGTGTAATGTGCATATGAGTTGATTTATTTATTAGCTATATAAGATCTGATTAAGATTATAGACAAGGTCAGACCACCAGGTAAGTATAAGAAAGAGAGGGAAATGCAGGAATCCCAATTACATCTTTTGGATATGGTACAGTTAAATGCTTTTATTTATTGCAATAAGAAAAGGGCTGTTCCTACCTCTTGATTTTGATGCCAGTATAGTAAAGGGGCATAAGACTTGAGATGGGGTTGCCAAATCAAGCAGTAAGTAGATATGGGCTGATTGATCCTAGTAAGTATTGGAAAGTATAAAGAGCCCCTATGATTCCATAAGTTGAGCAGACCCTTATGATAATAAGCCAGTAGAGGAAGTAACACCGTTAGCTTACCCGAAGCAGGGGTAAAAGACCTATTAGTGATGAATGCCGGGTAATAGTCAAGTTCGAGTCAGAAAAAGGCCAAGTCTGCCACGTATGCTAACAGATAGAAAGACATACCTGTAAGATTGTAGTTATGATCCGGTTGTAATATCGAAAGGGTGAGGGGTCATGTGGATCAGATAGGTCTGACTGCAAGTCAGAGGAAGTATGAACTGATACTGGACCAACAATCTTGTTATCAATGAAGAGCAGGTACCTTGAACCCCAGAGTTCAGCTTAAGTAAGATGAGGGAAAGAAGCAGGAATGTCAGATCTTGTGGGGAAATTAGAGTTACCCCCGGATTGATAAAATATCGTATTAAGGATTAAGCCTCGGGCTGACAGTAAGATTGTGGTTCAGAATACCGCAGTATGTCCGCTATGGAGAAGTTAAGAAGTTACCGATACAACAATTCTAATCTAGTGTAGCGTAGAGATAAGGCCCAGCAGACAGTCATGGGCTCTCAATATATGCCTAGTAAGGCTACAAGATTCGAACGTTGACCCACATCGCAAGAGTGGCGGAATTTCAAACAGCAGACAATAACTAAAGTGTTTATGTTTGTTACTTTCAGAATGGGGTGACAATACAATGAAATGATAAGTCAGGGCTGGAGATATTATTAGGCCGTAGAAGCGGTGTATCATGTACGGTATGAGACTCAGCAGGGCATGTCAGAGATTATGTATTACCGCAGAATTTAGTACATGTTGTACGTAGCTATTGATATATATATATATATATATATATACAGATTACAGATATACTGTGAGTAGCTCCCTGTAAGGGGTACAATCACAGATGCTGATTAGTAATAGAAAGCATGTACAGATTGCATTGCAGGACCCCCCCTTGTCAAAAAAAAAGGGGGGGGGGGGAGAAGAAAGAAAGAAAAGGAGAGAAGAAAGAAGAAAGGGAAAGGAGAAGAGAAAGGGCGGATTAAGTGTGAATTACGTATGAAGTCATAGAAACTATCTCAGTTCTCAGTTTAATAGACTTATGTGTTGTTGTCAGATCTAGGCTCTAGGAGCTTACCAGAGTTAATGGCCTAAAACAGATGGCTAGATGATAAGGGCACAGTTAGACGGTCTACCGACCAGCTCGCGCCTGCATTAGCAGGGAGGCATCCCTGAAGATCGGTAACAGTAGTGCATGTGCTAGAACCAGGATTAGAGGCCGAATAGGCAAATTTCAGAGATTAGCAATACCAGAATTGTTCTAGTATGTTAAGTGGTCGTACGTCATTTTCTCAGCCTTGTAGGTGAAAGTCGGCCTTAGCCAAACTAGCAGTTATTATGTGGAACACCCCATAAGTCAGCCGGCCGTCCCAGTCACAATACCCGTGGGTACCCCAAGGAAGGGTCCACATCAGTAGTCAGCGACAGACTAGTACTTCAGCTGGTTCTCATAAGATATTCAGATACAGAGCCCTAGCAGAAGGCCAGTATTTATAGAATAGCTGATAAGACCGACAAATCCCCAGAATAGCAGTATAAATCCAAGTGGATACACACAAGGCGTAAGAAATTGATAGTACCCTGCTTGCACAGTGTTTATTAAGACCAGGGGATCAGTAGACTCCCGGTGAGGATCCAGAGATTGATCGCCTGGGAGTAAGTTTGATTAAGCCCAGCCTTACAGTGGTTCAAGCAAATAACGAAGCAATTAGATGCCCACAAGTCTACGGTTATGCATGAATTATAAGTACTCAAGTAGAACAGTTAGAGCATTGTTAGACTACTGCCACATTCGTGTCACTCAACCCGACTATTCAGTTATTTAAGGTTATGCAGCTAGATCATTAGAGGTCATGATCAATATCAGGATCCTCTGATCAGATAAAGGCACAAGGTGCGCAGACAGTCGTTCAGGTTATCCCAGCAACAAGTAGCCTTAGCATGTGGTCGGAGGGCCAGATAAGCTCTAGTTACGCCTGTAAACTACCTGTCGATCTCTTCGGCAAGACAAGTCAGTATAACCGTCAATTATATGCCGAGCTCTCTAAGTATGAAAATGTTATATCAGCCAAGAAGAGGTAATGGAGCAACAACCGCTCTTAGCTATAGATCTATTAGAAGTGTGGTGTATGGGCAGCCCGAGCAACGGGAGTTGGTCAGAAAGATACATCAATTGGTCAATTTAGCCGTTCGTGTAATAGAAATGAAGGACAACAGAGCGGTAATCGAGAACACCGCCGTGTCGTCATCAGTTGTGAAAATAAAAAGAACGGTAGTATAAGAATCTTGACCTGGTTAGAAGGGGAAAACGCTAGGTTTTCAGGTAACAGAGGGTGGAGTATTGCGTTGTAAAGGCCGTCTATATGTTCCAGATGTTTCAGGGCTCCACCAGTAGATTCTGAACGAGGTACATTACGCCCGTTATTCTCTTCACCCCGGTACGACAAAATGTACCATGACATCAAAGAGAACTACTGGTGGCCAGGTATGAAAAGAGAAATTGCTGAATTTGTAGCCCAGTGTTCTAACTGCCAACAGGTGAAAGCAGAACATCAGAAACCAGGCGGGTTAACTCAGGACATAGCTGTGCCTCTCTGAAAATGGGAAGCAGTGAATATGGATTTTGTGGCAGGATTACCCCGTACCAGACACAGACATGACTCTATATGGGTAATATTTGACAGATTGACTAAATCAGCTCATTTCCTGCCAGTTAGAACTACTTTCTCGACTGGAGATTATGCGGAGTTGTATATTTGAGAGATAGTCCGATTGCATGGAGTGCCAGTATCCGTTATTTAAGACAGAGGAGCGCAGTTCACGGCTAGGTTTTGGAAATCATTCCAGAGGGGGCTGGGGATGCAGATTAATCTAAGCACAGCTTCCCACCCTCAGACAGACGGACAGGCTGAGCGCACTATTCGGACGCTCGAGGATATGCTGCGAGCGTGTGTGCTAGACTATGATGGTAGCTGGGATGAGCATTTGCCGCTGATAGAACTTGCTTATAGTAATAGCTATCACTCGGCTATTCAGATGGCACCTTTTGAGGCTTTATACGGGCGAAAGTGCAGATCGCCGGTTGGCTGGTTTGAAGTAGGAGAATCAGCGATGATTGCGCCAGACCTTGTTCAACAGTCAGAAGAGAAAGTAGAGCTTATCAGAGAATGCCTATTGACTGCACAGAGTCGCCAGAAATCATATGCAGATGTACGGTGCAGAGATCTAGAATTTGCGGTAAATGACTGGGTATATTTGAATGTGTCTCCGATGAAAGGGGTGATGAGATTTGGCAAGAAAGGCAAGCTTAGCCCGATATTCATTGGGCCATATCAGATTCGGCGAAGAATAGTTCGAGTTGCATACGAATTAAACTTGCCTCCGGAGTTAGCATCTGTTCACCCAGTATTCCATGTCTCTATGTTGAGGAAGTTCGTAGGAGACCCTTATACAGTAGTTCCCGTTCAAGATGTCCAGGTCACAGATGAGTTAGCATATGAAGAAGTTCCAGTAGCTATTTTAGACAGACAGATTCGTAGGTTGAGGACTAAAGATGTTGCGTCTGTCAAAGTATTGTGGAGTAACAGGAATCGTGAGGAAATGATGTGGGAAGCTGAAGAAGATATGAAAGCTAGGTACCCTCACCTATTCCAGGCCTAGTAGGGCGACAGGTATGTCCGTATTATTGCTTATGTAGTATTTTATGGTTGTATATGTATAACTGAGAAAGATTGATACTTAGCCATCCAGTGAATCCTAAAGTATTGTGTACAGTACCTGTATTGGACTTTTTTGCATTTCAGGTTTTTGGTATAGTCCATATTACAGGGGAGACTCTGGCGAAATTTTTTTCTAAACAAGTAAGTTAAGTAGTCCTCTAGATAGCAGTACACATTCGAGGACGAATGTTCTTAAGGGGGGGAGAATATTATACACCGTAGGATTCCCGGCACCTAGATGACCTATTCGCTTGTTGGTTAAGCATATTTGAAGGCCATACGTGCCAAAGAAAGGCCCGGGAATAGATCGGACGAGAAACCTGTCGAACCATCGCGGAAGGAGCCGAGGCAGAGCCCCTCTGCAATGGCAGCGTGTCACGGAGGTGAGGCCTCCGCGTTGGCTCCGTGACACGTTGGCCTTGTCCAGGCCCAAGTATATAAAGCCCCACTTCGGTTTTAAATTATTAAACACTTATAATTTCCAGTGAAACAGAGAAGGATCAGCAGAGGAGAGATAAGAACGAAGGAGGTAAGATAATTTTCATCCGATTACGCTGCTAAACGTTGTCCAAACTCAATTTAACCTCAGATACCGAGGTATTTAGCGGCAGAGAGCATTCCTACGGATTTAGTTTCGTGAAATACGGCCGACGAATCGTCGAGCTACCGAGCTAAGCTAAGTGGAATTGCTCTAAACTAATGTCTATGTGTTCCTAGCTGTGAAGTGAGTATTTCTCCCTTCTGGACCTCTGAAAAATAGCGAGTTTTCGGCCGTCCTTCGATAAGCCTAAGTTTAGGCTATAAACTATATCAAAAGTGAAGTTTCTCTTTAAAATAAAGTTGTATTTAGTATTAATTGACATATTTATGAATGCAGTTGGGAGAAAATAGTTGAAGTACTGGCTGAGCCTCGTCCGACAAGACGGATAGTTCGAGGATAAGGTATGTAAACCTAGTTTCCTCGGCAAGTTAGTAAATCTCGGTATAGTTAAGCAATTTAAAAGCCAGTAGAATATTCAGAAGTCATGTGTTGTGTTTATTACGAATGTTGGTACGATATTAGAAGCATCATGTTGTATTTAGCGCGAAACTTGTTAGCACGGTATAGATCCTAATATAAGTGTTAGGAACTGCACAACATGCTCAGTATGTGATGTGACACAGAATGTTCGGATATCATTGTATTCAGTTGAAACCCAGTAAAGCAATGTAATATTTGTAAAACATCTCAGAAGTAGAATGATAAGTTAAAATAAAGTTAGAAAGCATGTTAGGAATAGTAAATCATGTTACTATAGAAACTCAGCATACAGCATCATTTTCAGCAGAAAGACCATATCTTGTTTAGCATTAGACCCAGTACAGTCTGGCAGAAGACTATATTTATACGTATATACTATTACCAGCCTCAGCATGTATTAAGTACGCACATATTACTATCACTAGCTCAGCATATAGTATATACAAATACTTTACCACTATTAGCTTCAGTATGTGGGACATGCAGATAGTATTACTAGTTGAGACCGTTGTATTGTCTTGGGGTTGGACTACCGATCACCCATGACTGCCCCAGGGTTGATAGCTATATCGACTCGTCCGCCAGAGGATGAGGATACGTCGCTCTACGGAGTGGCATGCCATCCCACAGGGGACGAAGATGGGATGCCAGTTTTCCCCATATTGTGCCTTGATCGGCCCTTACACACCCCTGTCGAGCGGATACACCCGGGTGTTGATTCAGGAGTCCTCCGGACTCAGATGCAGTTATAGTCAGGGGCTCAGTGAGCCCAAGTGCATACCTAGGGGACCGGCGGGATGCTTATAGCTATTATAGGAGATGGGATGACTGGGGTAGGGGTATAGATTTTGTGCTGGTTGTACCTCCCGGCTTATGGGGGCCGGGTAAGGTTCGTGTGTGCTATGTTATGTTATGATATGCTATGACGTGTTACAGTAGATATGAGTATATCGACAGTAGAATGATAAATCCTCAGGTATGACTCCTACTCCTTCCAGTATAATTAAAAGAAGGTATGATTTACATTATCAGACAGTCAATCCATTCCTTTCTACTTTAGTTTCATCAGTTGTATTGTTATTTTCAGATATTTCTTTCAATTATTGCTTTACATACTCAGTACCAGTGGTACTGATGCCCGGTGGGGCGCTGCATTACTTGCCTGCAGGTACTCATGGACGAGCAAGCGATCCCTCGTGATTCCTGTCAGCAATCGAGTATTCAGCTCCTGTCATTCGGAGACTGAATCCCAGAGGTGTATTTCGTTTTCTTTTGTTATACAGTACGGGTAGGTCGGGGCCCTGTCCCGATCATTTCTATTGTTATTCCTAGAGGCTTGCAGTCTGTATATATTTCCCTGTGGTCGGATAAGCCGGTCGTGTAAGGCCGTACAGTTGTTTAGCTGTTAGTACTTCAATTTTCTTTCTGTTGGCCGTGTGGGGCCATAGTTTGATAGTAGTGGTGACCTTGCCGGTCACGTAGCTATCCAGTACTTCATAGTTGAGTTATAGATAACTAGACAGCATGGTGGCCTTGTCGGCCCGCATAGGTTTCCCTATAGTTGCATGTTTCTGGTCAGCTGTCATTACAAGTACAAGAGGCTATAGGCCAAAGGGTCGGGGGCTGTGTTTACAGCCATTATATAGCCCTTTGTTTCCAGAAATGTGTGTTAGAGCTAGCCAGGCACCAGATGTGCTCAGGCTCAGCAGTCTAGCAGTATTGGTCCTAGTAGGGCACCAGGTGCCAGTCATACCCCCAAGGCGGGGTGTGACATCATAATCAACCTCGCAATCCAAGATCATGAAATCTTCTAGGAATATAAATTTGTCTACCTTGACAAGCACATCGATTATGATTCCCAACGGCCTCTTAACTATTCCGTCAGCCATCAGTAGTCGCATTTTGGTCGGTATGGGGTCTCCCAGTCCTAATTTCTTGAACACGGCCAAGGGCATCAAATTAATGCTAGCTCCCAGATCACAAAGTGCCCTTGCGAACTCAACATTGCCAATCATACATGGTATAGTGAAGGCACTTGGGTCTTCCTTTTTCTGCGCTAGGACCCTTATAGCTATGGCACTGTAGTGATGCACATTGTCAACAGGCTCATAGCTCACGGGTCTCTTCTTAGTTACCAGGCCCTTCATAAACTTTGCATATCCAAGCATCTGCATGAATGCTTCAACCAATGTATGTTCATAGATAGTTGCTTAAGCATTGAAAGGAATTTCTGGTACTTACCATTCTCCGCCTTCTTCTTCATCCTTTGAGGGAATGGTGGCGGTGGTCGTGGGATAGCTTTATGCTCTTGAGTTGCCCGTTGATCCATGTATGGTTCCTTCTCACCTCTCGGGGCCTCTTGCAACTCACCATTCTCTCTATCAACACTTGTATCATTTTCCTCAATTAGGCTCTCTTTTTTCCACTCAACTTAAACTAGAAATGGGGGGTCAACTATGGTTTTACCACTCCTACTCATCACCACCATACGATGTGCATCGTTATTTGGATTTTGGAAAGTGTTTATAGGTAGTGTACCCATTTGTCTGGGGTTCATTGATGCTGACAGTTGCCCAAGTTGGTGTTCGATCTGCTTGATGGCGGTAGCGTGAGATTCCACTTTCTGACCCATACATGATAAGTCACCTCGGATCTCCTTCAGCTAATCATCAATGGACCTCACCTTCTTCAACATCTCAGCCATCATGCTCTCAAACTTTGATTGCCCAACCTCCCCTTCTCGTGCGTTAGGAGGTACATAGACTCCAACTTGGTCATTGCGGTATCCACCATTCCATCTCCAATCTCTTTCATGGTCACAACCTCGGCTTCTGTCTCTGAACCCATTTCTCTTGTAATTGTCTCTACATCGGTTTCGACCTTTATTTCCACAACATTGGTCCCAATTTTCTTGTCCAGATGCTTGGGCGTTGGTTCGAAAACCTGCCACCTAGCTATCTAGAAAGTTTGCTTCTTCCTCAGAATCATAGAGATGAGCTCCTTGCTCGCAACCTTGAGTTCCTACTGCATTGACCTGTTTGGCTCCAATTCCCACAATGTGCTTTGTCAGCAAGTCCAATGTTGTACACATATGAGCCAACTCCTGGTCGCGCTCTTCTTTTTTTCTTCATTGGTCTACAGTCAAACAAACAATATATATGCCTGCCATTGCATTAGCCTCCCTCATATGTCAGTCCTTGTTTGTCTTAGTTACCTTATTAATAATGGTGGCATCTTGCACGTAGGTGTGACTCATCAATGCTCCTCCAGCCAGCGTGTCTGCTATAGCTTTGGTGCTATTGTTCAAAGACCTGTAAAATATTTCCAACAGACTATCATCTGCGATTTTGTGGTTAGGACAATTTTTCAACTTCTTTTTGAATCTCAACCAAGTTTCATGAAGTGCCTCAGTCTTAATCTATCGAAAATTATAGATCTCATCCTTTAGCTGCAACATCCTGGATGGGGGAAAGAATCTCTCAAATGGCCTATTTAATCTCCCTCCAATTGGTTATGGAGTCGTTGGGCAACTCTGATAACCATAAGTTAGCTTTCCCTGATAGAGAGAAAGGGAAGAGTCTGAGCCGTATTGCATCCTTGCTTACTCTGGGAAACCTGTACGCCTTACATATTCATACAAAGTTCATTAAGTGCAGGTTGGCATCATCTGCTGCGTGACCATTGAACACCCCTTTCACGTTTAGTAATTGAATCATAGTGCTCGTGATGTCAAATTTGGCACCAGCGGGCAGTGGTGGTGGCACAATTGCTCTAATCGACCCAATTTCATCAATGTCTGGGTCATCATCATCATCAAAGAACTGAGTGGAAATTATATGAGCTTTGTTGCCCGTCCCCTGTTGACCGGCATTTACCACCTCATCTCTGTCATCTTCTGCATGTTGTAGTGCAGCTTACTGAGCTAGCTCGGCTTGCCTAGCTTCATCAGCTATGCCGGCTTCTCTTTGCTCGTGGTTCTCCAGTTTATGCAGTGCTCTCTCGATCTGTGGATTTAGTAGAACAAGGGGGTCTCCTCTTCTCTGAGTGCTTGGAATTCATTGGAGGACAGCCTGTGGGTATCAAAAACATAAAAATAAACGTAATTAAGGAAATTACTACCAAAAAGTCAAATACAAGCTAACCTAGTTTCATTCGCATTCCCCGACAATGGTGCCACTTTTTGATAACCCTCAAACCACACCTCTTACTGAAGTATGAAGTGGACATTGTCAATAAGGAACCCAACTAGAGGTTGGGATCGAACCTACAGGGAATATGGTAGAACTAGATTACAGCCGATAAGTGAACTTGTGAGGTAGTTACTTCAAGATTGGGGGGTTCTAAAGAAAATCAAAAATAAAAACAAGTATTAAAAATTTGGTGTTGAGTCAATATCTAGGGATAACTAGGGTTTGTGTTCCCCATGGGTTCATAACTGCTTTTGGTATACATTCGTGATTATCACCAATACTTTCTTATTGAACTGATAACTTAGGTTTATTCAAACGACCGACCAGTACCTATTGAATGACTATACTCAATCACCCGACCAAGTTTGATGAGCGGTTTCACACTATCCGTTATCACTAAGTTCCAGATTTACCTATCCTGCGACCAAAGCTCAAGTTAATACAATGATTATCAAAATCAAGACTCTGTTGTAATTCTATTTTCCTAATCTCTACCTCATAGTCCTAAGAAAGTAAAGAATTCGGGCATGTCCTAACATTGCACACCATTAAGAAACATTTAAGCATGAAGAGAACACAATATAAGTATTTGTATTGGTTTTAAAATCACTTTGTGCAACCCTAGTGTGTTAATCGACCATGGTTCCCACAACCCTAGCTATAGAGGTTTTAGCCTCTCATAGTTGTAAGTTTGTGAATTGCATTCATGATTAAAAACATAAGTCAATACTTACGAGAATGAATGAGAAAAACACTTCCTTTAATTACTCAGCAAAATCTTCAAGAACAAATAGCAAGAACAAGAAGAATTTATGAAAAGGTTGATCACAAGTCCAATCAACTCAATTCTCTCTTTCTCTCCTAAAAATCTCTTCTCTGATCGCTTCTAATCGATTCTATCTAAAAAAAAACTAAAAAGTATTTATATAGACACAAAAATCTTTTCCTAGGCTGACAGGGTAAATTTCAATATCTGGTTCCGCATTCTTCACAAGTCAACCTATGACCCGCAGCAGCATCCTACGACTCATACCATCCCTTAGAACCTTGCATTACTGGCTAGATTTTGGCTAAGTGTTGGATCCTGGTACGACTCGTACCACCATCCTACGATCTGTACTGAGCTCCTGTGGCTTGACTCTTAAACTTTGAAATTCTTCTGAAGTTTATTGATCTTGGGCAGATTTATATGCCCAAGTGATACTCAAACGTATCATTTTTACATTGTTTGTTGTGCAATGTGTATATAATATCATGTAATTGGTAATAAAATGCGAATTTATACTAACCAACATGATTAGCATTTGTTTTGCAGGTAAATGTGATTTTTAGGTGCTAAAATGCGTGTTGGAACTATGTCGGAGTTGGACTTGGATGCGAGCGTGGAAAAGACCTTGGAATGCATATTTTATAGGGGCTCCGCGATGGAGCCGTGCCATGCTACCATCGCGGTAGCACACTTCCTGAGCAAGGACTAAAATGGCAATTTCCAGTGTGCCTGCGCGTCAGCTCCGTGGCACGGAGATAGGCCTCCGCGATGGCCTCCGTGCCATGTTGAGGTTAATTTTCCGGACCCTGGAAATTCCAGTGAAGGTCCGCGTCCACGCCGTGTCACAAGGGCAGTGCTCCGCGTTGGCCTCCGTGACACGTTGCTTGTTATTCCGGGAAAAATTTCCCACTAGTATAAATAGCACACTTAGGTTTATTTTAAGTTAGTTTTTAGTTTTTAGACTCAGTTCAGAAGTGGAGAGTAGGAACGTGGGTTAGTAGCAGTTGAAGATTGGAAAAGCTAAGGGATTTCTTCTCTTCCTTTCTTCTTTCTATCAATTGTACGTATGATTTACACTCATTTTAGGATGATCAATCCAAGAATGAGTAGATAATTCTCTTCCTTGCTGAGGTTTTGAACATGTGTAATGAATTCTGATTTTAATTGAAATGGTTTCTTCTTCTTCTTTAATGGTTTTCTATTAATTCTTGTTTTTACTACATTAGTGATTGGCCAACATTAATGTACATCTAAAAAGTCCAATTTCACTCGAAAGAGCAAGAAACTGGAAAGTTGTGAATTAATAGGGTATTGTTCTTAACTTGATTTGGGAAAATTGGGTTTTGATGTGCTTTCCTGATAGAAATATACTTGAAAGCCGTATTAGTCAATTTAGGAACCGGAATTGTAGTGCTAGGTCATAAATTGCATTTGATCACAGAAATGTAGACGGATGGTTTATGATTCTAAAGTGAAATTAAATACGAGAGTTTTAATTTCTAGGCAAATGTTCTTGGCTAGCAACATGAAG
This sequence comes from Datura wrightii, assembly GCA_035772735.1. Classification (NCBI taxonomy): domain Eukaryota; kingdom Viridiplantae; phylum Streptophyta; class Magnoliopsida; order Solanales; family Solanaceae; genus Datura; species Datura wrightii. Next base: position 116,614,670 of record JASDFA010000003.1, read on the forward strand.
AAGAGAATTAACCAAAATTATCATGATTATCAAGTTCATTACTTGTTCTTAACCTTGGCATGTTCATATCCATTGTCTGAATTCACAAGTAAATAGTTGTTATTAGTTGTAGTATATATAGTTTAGAACCCAAAAACTCAAGTAACTCTTGGTTACATTGTTGTTAGCATAATTAGAAGTGAAATAGGAATATAGTAAACTAGGCAATTTTACATATCTTGAGCCTCCTTGGATCGATACTTGGCTACTTAGCCACTTTATTACTTGTTTGACCACGTGCACTTGCGTGTCGGTTTTTAACCGTAGCAACAAACCGCGAACAAGTTTTTGGCGCCGTTGCCGGGGAGGCTAGGCGATTTGTAAAATTGTGTTTAGTGTAAATTTACTGTATTTGTATTTTTATTTTCTTAAGTGTTAACAACTTGGTCTTAGCCTGTATTTTGCAGATTTTGTTTCTGTGAACACTGGCAAGGGACAAAGAGCTGGTGGAATCTTACTTAGAGCCTGAACGTGAGTTTCATAGTCAACGTAGAGAAGCTCTTCGAAAGAAGCTGCAGTTGCTTAAACAGTCTATGATGGAGCAACAAAATCCACCAGTTGTGCGGGCAGTTTTAGTGCCCGATGAAGCAGCAGCAAGGCCGGTTCGCGAGGTGGCAATCCCACATGCTAATAATGTACATTCTAGCATCCACAAACCAGAGCCTGGAGGGAGGTTTGAATTAAAGCAGAATATGGTGCAACTTTTGCACACAAGCGGGCAATTTACCGGTCTCCCTTACGGAGATCCACAACAACATCTCCAAAACTTTTTGGAGATAAGTGACACTTATATACCCGCTGGAGTGTCACCTGATTATGTTCGGCTCACCTTATTTCCATTTTCCTTACTTGGTGAAGCCAAGAGGTGGTTAAAAGCTGAACCACCCAATTCTATATCAACGTGGGATGATCTTGCACGGAAGTTTCTTATCAGATTTTTCCCTTCTGGTAAAACAGCCAGACTTAGGAGTCAAATCCTAAGTTTTAAACAAAGGGAAGGGGAAAATCTATATCAAGCCTGGGAAAGATTCAAATCCATGTTGCGGGACTGTCCTCACCATCATCAGTCCAATGAGGTGTTGGTACACACGTTTATTGAGGGTTTGGAACCCCACACTAAAATTCTGTTAGATTCAGCAGCTGGAGGGCAAGCGCTGGAGAAGACATATAAGGAGCTGTACACTTTGCTCAACTGAATTTCACAAGGCAATCCAGAATGGAATGCAGATTCTTCAAGGGGTGGAGCAAGGAAAGCAGCGGGAGTGCTTGAAGTGGATGGATTCACAGCTATCGCTGCACAGATAGCTGCTTTGCAAAATCAGCTAAACACTCACTTTAGCAATATAAATTTGAACCAGCCTTTAGCTTCAGTCAATGCAGTTCAACAGATGTGGTGTGAAGTGTGTGGTAGTAGTGAGCATTCAGCTGAATGCTGTGGTGCAAATCCTGATTTTGTTAACTTTGTGGGCAATGCACAGAGAAATCAATAGCAGTTTGGTAGTGGCTACAACTCAAACTGGAGGAATCATCCGAATTTTTTGTGGGGTAGCAACAATCAACAAGGCCAAAGTTCAGGGCAGGGTATGCACAGAAAACAAGGAGGGCAACAAAATTATAAAGCTCAATTCAGAAATCATAGTGCCCCTCCTCCACCACCATCACCGACTATTGAGGAGATGTTCAAAACCATGATCGCTAATCAGGCACAATTGCAGGCTGACTATGTCAAATTGGCAGCCGAAGTGAAGAACAATCAATTGGCGACCAAGGCTCTTGAATATCAGTTTGGGCAGTTTGCTAGTGCCCAAAATACTAGACCCAGAGGAGGACTACCTAGCGACACGAATCCTAATCCAAAGCAGGTAAATGCAGTGACCACGAGGAGTGGTTTACAGTTGAAGGAGGTGGAACCGGAAAGACCACCTCAAAAGTTAGGAGCAACAGATGTTGAGGGAGAGCAAACCTCGGATAAGGGGAAGACTAAAGAAGCTGAACTAGAAAGGCCTCCACCCCCGTTCCCTCAACGACTCAAGAAACACAAGGAGGAGGCGTGTTTCCATAAATTCATGGAGGTACTTAAACAGGTACATGTTAACTTACCTCTTATTGATGTCTTGCAGGGAGTGCCAAAATATGCGAAATATATTAAAGATATTGTGGCTAAAAAAAGTCGTTTGACTGAGTATGCCACGGTAGCTTTAACGGAGGAATGCACTTCCCGTATTCAGAATAGGTTGCCCACAAAACTGAAAGACCCTGGAAGTTTCACTATCCAGCTTACTATTGGGCAAAGTATCCGAGCTCGTGGATTATGCGACTTGGGGCAAGCATAAATATGATGCCATCTTCGGTATTCAGAAAGTTAGGTCTAGGGAGTCCTAGACCTACAACGGTAATCTTGCAGCTAGCAGACAGGTCTTTAGCTAAGCCGGATGGCATTGTTGAGGATGTGTTAGTGCAAGTAGGCTCCCTCATTTTTCCGGTCGATTTTATTGTTCTGGACTTTGAACCAGATGCTGAAGTCCCATTTATTTTGGGACGACCCTTTTTGGCAACCGGAAAAACATTAATTGATGTAGCTGCGGGTCAACTCACGATGCGAGCACATGACAAGGTCGAAGTGTTCGACGTGTACAAGGTACCTAAGCTCCTGACTGTTTATAAGGATCTCTCGGTGATCAATGTGATTGATCATGGGAATGCTAATGGAATGAGTGATTCCCGAGAGTTACTAGGAAGGCGACCGGATAAGGTTGAGAACTACTGGGGGGATGACCATGATCGGGACAAATCATCCATCTCCCTAGTAGATAAATGAGCAGAAAGGACGTCGAGCCGCGACGGTAAACCAGGAGCTGCACGGGAGGCAACCCGTGAAAAATATTTTCTTTCTTTCTTTTTAGTGTAAATAATTTTTATTTTTCTTTTCTTTTTCTTGACTAGGTTTAGATTTGCATTTTAGTTAGTATTTTTTATTTTAGTTAGGGAAATCTATTAATTTAACCAATTTTTGTTTAGTGAGGTGATTTTCAGGTATAACGGAGGAAATATACATGGAATCGAGAAAATGAGGCGAGGTATGAAAAATTAAATTTATTGGTGAAACAGAGCACTGGCGCGTTGGCGCCGTGTCACGAAGGCAATGTACCGCGTTACACTCCGTGACACGTTGAAGGCAAAATCCGGATTTTTCAAAAATCCAGTAAGCCAACGCGTTGGCTCCGTGTCACGGAGGAGGGGCTCCGCGTTACCCTCCGTGACACGTTGCCCCTTATTCAGTGCCGGGTCACACCGGGTTTCCGGGTGACCCGCGTGTTTTCTTAATTTAAAACCCCCGATTTCGCCCCTATTTTCCCGATTCCCTCTTCCCTCCGCGACCAAACACCCATTTCCCCCTCCCCAAGCAACATGCCACGTTAATAGGCAAGGAAAAACGTCAAGTTTCTTCGGTTCTTCAATTCTAAGGTATGTTTTCATCGTCTAACTCAATATTTTGGCGATTTTTGTCAAATTTGGGCATGTAAGGTGAGATATATCACCCTAGGTAGAAATTAAACATGATATTGAATTATTTTGTGATTGATTATGTTCGGATTGTTGTATTTGACCTTTGAACTTGTCGATTATGTAAATAATTCGAAATTGATTGTCGAATTGTATTATAGGGCTTGGGTTGTTGAATTTGACTTGGGCAACTTGATAGTTTGGTGAAATTGATGCCGGGGTGTGTTTATTATTTGAGATAAGTCGTGGTAAATATTGTGTAAATGTTAAAAGACGACTAATTCTCGAATTTTTGTGGGAAAATGCATAAAATGTGTGAATTGGTTAGATTATTTAGATTAGCTTGTATATAAAATATTTTTATAGTTGTTTTTATTTTTGTTGTTGTTTTTGTTGCGAAGTGCGATGGTTGAAGTGTTAGCGATAGTATGATTGGGATTAGCTGTATGAAGTCTGAGTAGTATGCTAACCGTTATGCTGTCGAAATTTTGTTACGAACGCACTAAGCAATATGTGTATAGTTGTTTGTGTTTGGGGTTGTGAATAGAGCTATCCTTGCTATAATTTTGTAGATATTGTTAACGACTAAGTGTGGGGTAAATTTTATGTAACCCGAGCTTAGCCGAAGCTAACAAGAATTTAGCTTAACGTTGTGCTTGTTTGTGTAAATTGATAGGTACAATGGCTAGCAGACAGGATAAAGGCCAGGGTGCTTCTACCTCAGGCACCGGACGGAAAAGGATGAGACTGGGCACTGCAGTCCCAGCTGCACCCGCTGTTCCGCGCGACCAACGCGGCCAATACGGAACACGATGGGTCACCGATGAAGGGAAGAAATGGTACGCGAAGCATAAAGAAAACAAGTACTTCCCCGAGGAACATATTGCAAGGGAACCACTCGCACAGGAGTTCCCTCGCATTGTACAGTGGATCGAAGCAGCTGGTCTCAGCTTTATTTTTCAGGAGCCTAAGGAGTGCAACCTTCACTTGGTCTGGGAATTTTATGCCAACTGGAACCCGGCCATCAGAAGCCACACTATAAAAATCAGAGGGCAGATTGTCACTCTGGAACCCCAGCAGCTGAATGCCATTGTTGGAGCGCGGGACACAGATGCCCACGTTCTCCGCCAGCTAAACATCACCCCACCATACCCGACATCAGACGTACGTTGTGTGGGGCTCGATCCACAGCCCGATGGAGTAGACACAAGGAGAGGGGTTACCACCAGACTCTGCCCTATTCGCAGATGAACAGGGAGGCCAGAATCTGGCTAAAAATTGTATGTTCGTGCTTGATCCTGGGAGTCCATATGACAGATGTGACCCGGGACCGTGTCTGCTTGGTGTATGCCCTTATGAAAGGGCTTGAGATTAATGTGGGGGCGGTAATAATATCCGCCATGAAGAGAGCCAGACTGCACCAGGGCCACAGATACGGGTTTGGCGGACTCATCACCACCTTCCTCTGAGGCCTCGACATTGAGGAAGAAGCTTTGGATTATATTCCGCAGTTGGAGCGGAGGTCCCTCGACGTGACAAAGACGAAGGCCCCCGACACTACACACGGACCTGTGCTGACTTTGGGTGAGCGATATGCTCATGACGATCAGTACATGGCCCGTATGTTCGGCATGCAGATGCTGCAGCTACGGATAGGTGGGAGACCAGCCACCGAGGAAGAATTATGGCAGCTGGAGCTGGACTACCCCTTTGGCGAGAACGCCAGAGCCTTATGTAAGGTGGGGCCAGCCTTCGTGGAGCCGACTGATGATGATGTCCCTACTGATGAGGAGACACGTCGTGAGGACACCGATGTGGAGTCCGATGACGACGATAGAGCTGATTCAGACATGGGCGACGAGGCCGCAGCACCGGATGAAGAAGTCGAATATTTCGACTAAGCAGGGAGTTTCACCACCCAAATTTTTGTGCTTTGTATTGTTGTGAACACTGGGGACAGTGTTCGATTTAAGTGTGGGGTGGGGAGTAGTTAGGTGCTGGGACATAGGCTCTAAACTTCTGTATAATTTTTCCTTGATGTTTATGTATGTTTGTGCTTTCCCTGTTGCGAACTGATTTGCGATGCATGTGTATATATTTGTTGTGTGGTTAATGATGTGTGTTTTTGAAAGTATGGTTGCCATTGTAAATATTTTGTAAATTTTGTAAATAAATTTTTTTCTATCGACATGATCGATATTTTTCAAAATTTTTGAAAATATTTTGCACTTGTAAATATTTTCTTTCTATCGAAATGATCGATGTGTTGCAAAATTTGTTTTTATTTTTTTTCGATTTTTTTATTTTTTTGGGTTTCTCGGGGTTTGTTTTCGGTTCTTTTACCGAGAATAGTCCCATTGAATCGATGTCATAGCTAGTGACCATTCCCTATGATGGATGGATGACGACCGTCTTAAGGGAAATGTAGTCGGTAGGAGTAGGATTTTTATTTGTTTTTAGTTTTTCTTTGGTGGATTGCATCAATGAACTGTAGTTGCTTATGGTTGCTAAAATTTCGCTGCGTGTTGTAATTGATGTTCAAAATGTGAAAGTGATTCGTTTGAAAGCATGCAATTCTGTAAATATGTTGAGTTACCTAGGCTATAGAATTTGATTCATTATGATGGAGGCTTAATCTTGAATTCATGTAATTGACTAATTAAAGAGTCTGTGAATGCATCTTGATTCGAGCATGTGCATGAAGTGTGAAGTGAGGTTTTGCTATTCCATGTCATTGTGAATTGTCTAGAACTTGCCTGGTGTGTATACAAAACGAAATGAAGGAGGTGTAGTGTTGGAAAGGATGTAGGCATTTCTTTGTTTTAACCGATAGTTTCCATTTTTTTCTTGTCAAATTCTACCTTTTTATATGTTGTATACCCTAGTCAGCCCGTTGAGCCTTTAGCCGATTTCTTTCTTTTGTCCAAAATTGTATGAACTAAGCTTTATTCCTTCTTTTCATTAGCCTTAAAGTCTATAAGAAGCTCTTAAGCGCTTACAAAGCAAAGAAAATGTTTCCCAAAGTGTTAAAGAGTGAAAAGAGTGAAAAGAAAAAGAAAAGCAAAGTGAGGAAAGAAAAGATGATGTTGAAGAGGCACTTGTTGTAATTAAATGATATTGAGGGTACTTGAAAACCCTTAGTTTTGTGTCAAGTGTGTGTGATGAAATGGGCTGTATGAAAGTAAACCAGCATGGATGGAAGAAAAAGAGAAAAGAGAGGAACAATGTCCATGAGTCGATGGGAATGACTTAAAAAGGCGCTTAAAGATGCTAGCGATTATTATTGGCTAATCCAATATATATATACTAGAACCATAGCCCCGTTACAACCCATTAAAAGTCCTATTTGATCCTACATTGCATTTCTTTATATTAGTGGAGTAATACATTAAGGGCAAGCCTATGGGTCATGACATGAGGCATGTGAATTCTTTTGGGAGAGAGAGTGAAATTAATTTTTATATGCCCCTACTTGCATGTTTGTGTGTTGCATGAACATAAAGGGGAAATTTCTCTCGAGTTGTGAGGGCACATGCTTGATGAAAGATTGATTTTCGTGTCGGATTTCTTGATTAGTTGATTTGCTTGAGTTTGCCGATATCAAGAATAAATTCTTAAAAGTCTAGGCAGCCTTGATGTATTAAGGGTCATTGTATTGTACGACCAAGCATGTTTTCTTGATGATTTGCGAAAATTGAATAATCGGTATGACCGTAGCGTAAATTGTTGCACCATAGTGACGAAGGTTGGGATGTAATTTGCATGATTTGTGTATATGTTGTTCGAGGACGAATAAGGATTTAAGTGTGGGGTAAGTGATCTTGGGCAGATTTATATGCCCAAGTGATACTCAAACGTATCATTTTTACCTTGTTTGTTGTGCAATGTGTATATAATATCATGTAATTGGTAATAAAATGCGAATTTATACTAACCAACATGATTAGCATTTGTTTTGCAGGTAAATGTGATTTTTAGGTGCTAAAATGCGTGTTGGAACTATGTCGGAGTTGGACTTGGATGCGAGCGTGGAAAAGACCTTGGAATGCATATTTTATAGGGGCTCCGCGATGGAGCCGTGCCACGCTACCATCGCGGTAGCACACTGCCTGAGCAAGGATTAAAATGGCAATTTCCAGTGTGCCTGCGCGTCAGCTCCGTGGCACGGAGATTGGCCTCCGCGATGGCCTCCGTGCCACGTTGAGGTTAATTTTCCGGACCCTGGAAATTCTAGTGAAGGTCCGCGTCCACGCCGTGTCACGGAGGCAGTGCTCCGCATTGGCCTCCGTGACACGTTGCTTGTTATTCCGGGAAAAATTTCCCACTAGTATAAATAGCACACTTAGGTTTATTTTAAGTTAGTTTTTAGTTTTTAGATTGAGTTCAGAAGTGGAGAGCAGGAACGTGGGTTAGTAGCAGTTGAAGATTGGAAAACCTAAGGGATTGCTTCTCTTCCTTTCTTCTTTCTATCAATTGTACGTATGATTTACACTCATTTTAGGATGATCAATCCAAGAATGAGTAGCTAATTCTCTTCCTTGCTGAGGTTTTGAACATGTGTAATGAATTTTGATTTTAATTGAAATGGTTTCTTCTTCTTCTTTAATGTTGTTCTATTAATTCTTGTTTTTACTGCATTAGTGATTGGCCAACATTAATGTACATCTAAAAAGTCCAATTTCACTCGAAAGAGCAAGAAATTGGAAAGTTGTGAATTAATAGGGTATTGTTCTTAACTTGATTTGGTAAAATTGGGTTTTGATGTGCTTTCCTGATAGAAATATACTTGAAAGCCGTATTAGTCAATTTAGGAACCGGAATTGTAGTGCTAGGTCATAAATTGCATTTGATCACAGAAATGTAGACGGATGGTTTATGATTCTAAAGTGAAATTAAATACGAGAGTTTTAATTTCTAGGAAAATGTTCTTGGCTAGCAACATGAAGAAGAGAATTAACCAAAATTATCATGATTATCAAGTTCATTACTTGTTCTTAACCTTGGCATGTTCATATCCATTGTCTGAATTCACAAGTAAATAGTTGTTATTAGTTGTAGTATATATAGTTTAGAACCCAAAAACTCAAGTAACTCTTGGTTACATTGTTGTTAGCATAATTAGAAGTGAAATAGGAATAGAGTAAACTAGGCAATTTTACATATCTTGAGCCTCCTTGGATCGATACTTGGCTACTTAGCCACTTTATTACTTGTTTGACCACGTGCACTTGCGTGTCGGTTTTTAACCGTAGCAACAAACCGCGAATATTTATCACGACCTCCATGGTGTGACTCGTACCTTCTTCACACGGTTTGTACTTTCTTTTCTTAGTAGTAGTTAGCCTCTTATGCAAATTTTCTGATTCTTTTCACGACATTATCACTATGACTCATACAAGCTTGGTATGACTCGTACTGGAACTGGTACATTGCATCTCTTCAAACTTAGCCTTCTGCAACCTGTCACGGCCATTAGTACGACTCATAGGACTTCCTACGGCTCGTACTATGGACTGCACTTTAAGCCTATTTTGCATCCTTCATGCTTTCTTTTACAATTTTTTAGCTCCAACACCAATTTATCCTGCAACCAAAGGAAAAATGTCTCATATCCACATAAACACACCTAAGTCAATGTTATTTTCTCAATTTTGAGCATCAAAAGTGCTATAAATCCACAACACATCATGATACCCAGGCCACGAGTAGTCGTCCCAATGAACGACTCGTGCCTGGAGTCGTGTGAAGAAATTGAGTTTGTTGAAGAAGATCCAATGTACCTAACGAGTTGAAGGCATGACTTTTTACATCTGATAATGAGTCATTATGATAGTCGTGGAGACTCGAAGGAGAAATTCTGAAGGAGTGCCCAGTGAAGATAATGAGTGACATAACGAGTCATTAGGTGAAGTGACGACTCGTCATCAGACACTGTGGGCATCCATCATGTGCACTGGAAGATTTAGTGAACCAGGGCCACGAGAGACCTAAAGACTCGTGCCCAGGCCTAACGAGTCATTAGGTGACCCGTTACCAAGACTGGACAAATTGCTGAGAACGACCCAAGATCACTGGCCACAACTCAAGACCCAAGGAGTCGTTACTTGGCCTGTTACCCCTGCCGACTTGGAATCCAAGTTTAGTTAGGATAAGATTTGTTGGAACTATAAATATAATTTTTTTGGTTTATTTTTTGTGGACAGTTATTTTTACCAACTTTCACGTGGACTCTAGGGTTGTTAACAATCTTTCTTAGTTCAAGAAACAAAGTTTGTAATTTTGTTATTGATTTTTAGAATCAAATAACATTGGAGTTTTGTTCATCGTTTTTGGAGTTTTATTCAATTCACGTGCTTTTCTTCTACAAATTTTTTGTAAGTTCCAATTATGATTTATTCTATATTTTGTTATTGTGATTATTCAAGCATAAGTAGCTAAACCCATAACTAGGGTTGTGGGAACCATGTTGAATTAACACACATAGGTCAAACACTTAGTGATTCTTGAACGGGGTTTAATGCATGTATTGTGTCTCCCTTCGTTTTAATTATTTCCTAACATTTGCAAACATTGGAACATACGTTATTCTTACTTACTGCACCAAGGGGGTGTTGAATAGGAAAACAGATTAACAACAGAGATTTGAGGCTATCAACCCTCATCTAATAGCTTGAACTTGTCCGGGGATAGCTAATGTGATATTAAAGGTAAGGGATAATTAAGCATACACCCGTATATGGACCAAGTTGCGTGGTGATAATCGTCTAGAAAAGGGACAAACCATTTAAGTGAACATAACTTACTAATATTGCATGTTAAACACCAGAATAGATCACTAGTGTAAAAGCCTTGTGCTTATGAAGTCACGGGGAAGACAATCCTAGTAACTTATTGATTGAATACAAACCAAAATTGATTTAAACATTTAGTAGTCTTTACTCTTGTTTATTATTTTGTTTTTAAATTGTTTCCCCCCTAGGAAATAAGTAATCTGATAGTAATAGCTAATCACATTAACTCAAGTTCTTTCCATATTTCCTGTGGGATCGAACTCAATCTTTGTTGGGTTCTATATTTGATATCGACCTCTTTATATCTCAATGGCGAAGTGTAATTTGGGTAACATCATTGTTCAGAAATTATAGTTATTCAAACTTCTGCTATTTCAAATGTTAGATTTCCACAATTATTATGTTGAGCTTTAGTTATCATGTTCATGTCATGGGTCGAGTTGGAGCTATTTATGGTTCTAGGTTCTGTATCTAGGTTCATGCTAATGTTCGGGTCGTGACATGTTGTGACTGTTGAGATGCATAGAAGAGATGAAAAAGGGATGAGACTCTAGCAGAGATGATGACCCAACACAAATTGATGACAAAGCATGTTATGGGAACTAGGTCCAAGTTGTGGGGACTCAAGGTCCTATGCAATATGAGTGTGAAGCTTCACTACCGAGGTATGAAGAAATGTGCCAATTCATGGAAAATCACCGTCGAGGTATGAACAAGAGTTCCAATTCATGGAAAATCAAATGGGGGGGGGGTTCTCAAACGGGTACCAAGGTTCCAATCAAGGCCCTTGGAACCCACGGGAAGAGAATTAAGATTTGAGAAACCGCGACATGTTGATAGAATTGACAAATGGAGTAATCGTGATCAAAACCATGATGGGAGCGTTATCACCGAAGCTCTAACCCATATGTTTCCCCTCCAATGGCTGAAAACCCCTAAGTGCAACCTTATGTGAGTTGTGTAGGAAGCTCCATGATTGAAGATATACTAACTAGAGTGCTAAAAAAGGTGGAATCGATGAATAGCTCGGTGAAAGAGCTAAACGGGGAGGTATCTAACCTCGCCCTAATAGTGAGTTCATATTTAGCTCTATAAAGCACTTAGAAGCTCAAATGAATCACTTGTCTATCAAAATAAACCCCGGAATAAAAGGGACTCTCCCTAGTGACAGTATACCTAATCCTAAGAAGGACAATCATTGCTTGACTATCATCACAAGGAGTGGCAAGGTGTTGGCTGATTGGGGTGTTAAGCCCAAAAATGTTATTAATCATAAAAAACGAAGTGATGTGAATGATGAGGTGCTAAAAGCATCAAATGTTGTTGAGGATACCAATGAACTCTATTAAGGGGAAGTTTATGTTACCTCGAGAAGACGATTGAGGAGGAAACGAGCAAAGAGGCTTTAACCTATATGGGTCAAGAGCCTAGGGTTCCACCTCCTTATCCTCAAAGGTTAGAAAAGAAGAAGGAGGACAATCAATTTCAAAAATTCATTAAGATATTTAGCAAGTTATCCATAAATATACCTTTGGCGGATTCATTGCTCCAAATTCCAGGCTATGTGAAATTCATGAAAGAATTGCTGAAGAAAAAGAAGGTTTGTTGATGCTGGTGTAGGCGAAGTAACACACTATTGTAGTGCTATGATGGCCAGCAATCTTGTTCCCAAAAGAGAGGATCCTGGAGCTTTTACTATCCCCGACACCATTGGACTGTGTGTTTTCGAAAAGGCATTGTGTGACCTAGGCGCGAGCATAAACTTGATGCCTCTTGTAATTTTTAAGAAGTTAGGTATGGGAAATCCCAAGCCTACTACTATGAGGCTATTGATGGTGGACAGGTCTATCAAGAAACTAATGAGAGTGCTAGAAGATGTATTGTTTTGAGTGGAGAAGTTCATCCTTCCAGCTGACTTTGTGGTATTGAATTGTAAAATGGATGTTAAGGTACCCATCATCTTGGGCGCCCACTACTAACCACGAGAAGAGCACTGGTAGACGTGGAGTTAGGGGAGTTGAAGTTCAGAGTAGGTGGTGATGAAGTCACCTTTAATGTATGTCAAAGCACTAAGCCCCCGGATGAGTGCAAGGTGATAGGGGTCTTCAATGATGAGGGAGAGCAAGATGAAATTTGGAATGTTGAGGCTAATTTGAAGGATGGCCCAAGAAAACTAACAATTGAGGAGGTATCAGTCGTGCTATGATGTTAAATAAGATACTTCTTGGGAGGCAATCCAAGTGTTTGTTTTATGTTGAATATTTGGTATTTTTGTGGTTTTGTTTTGTAGGATCGAATGGATGAAGACTTAGGTCGAACAAAATAGGGCAACTGGTAGCGAAACACCTATGAAATACAGGTGGTCAAGCACAAAAACCCAAATTAATGCGAGAGAGAAGTAGAAAACTGGGAGTAAAAAGCGAAAGAACCGGCAGAATGCCTGTGACAAATCGCGACTCGCTAGTTAAGCGTCGGCTTAAATAGGTGTACCTAGGGGAGATGGTGTGAACTTTGACCCATCGACGAAGTGCAAGTGGCAACCCACGAACCACCGATCTTCACATTCCATAAAATAGTGAACTGGGCAACAAGGAGGTCACCTATGCTTGAATCGGTGAATGTATCGGCGGTCGCAGATCTAGTGCGGGTGGAAGTACATAGTTCTATTATTAATCTTGACCGACCCATTAACCAACCCGACCCGTGGCTATTTTAAAAAAAATCAAAACTGGTCAATACCCTTTTTAGATCCCTTCACTCCACCTTTTTATCTCTCCCTAGAGCCTCTCCACTCTCAAATACCCCATTTCAAAAATTTCCACTTTCCCAACTCCCCACCATTAAAACCCAGCTCCTCAACTACCAATCATCTTCACTCTTCTTTCTCATTATAAAATACCTTTTCTCTCATTCTCTTTATTTCACCTCACCTCACACAAATCTCACTAAGCAAAAAAAGAGTCTCCTTGTTGGAAGAGCCACTGTTGTTAGTCAGACATAACACTCCCATCGAGTTATTTTTCCCACTACTTAATTGTTATGTACATCCTTTATTTTATATTGATGTGGTTGATAATAGGATTTTGGAAATGAAGCATGCTACATCTGAAATTTTCCATCCCCATTTCCCCCATTTCCCATTTTGTGATTCCCTTTTGTTTAATGATTCTTATAATGTGGGTATGTTGGGGGTTTGAATTGTTGAATAATATTGGGGAGGGTACTTATTTTGTATAAAATTCTTATAAAATGGTCTGATTGATATAATGGTTGGGAGTGAAGTCTGAGTAACCTCTCTTGCTTAAAATAAACAATTTGCTTGAGGGAGAATCATAGTTTTCTTTTGTTGTGCTATTTGGGTAAGAAGATGATGATGTGAGGGTGTTTGAGTAAGGCTTCTTTTTGAGAAAACTAATGTTGGGCTGAAATACATTAATCGACATTTTACCTGCGAGTCTCCCGTCAGGCCCGGCGAAATGCCAATTGAAGCGCAAGTGAGGATTTGAGGCTTCAGGACACTGCCCAACACCCACGTTTCACCGGTTCTTCATGGATCATGACCGGAAAAATGTTGGTGTAGCGTTGTTAAGTGGCAACTTTCCCTATTTCACTAGCCAAGCATGCAGCTCAGCGGCATCTCGCAGGTCTTCACTGATAATTCGCAGTTGTGTCGCCGGTACTGCTGGCACCTAATTTTTATATCCTAGTTTATTTTCTTCAAATTTTTAGATTTTTATTTATAACTTAGTTTAGTTGTCTCTTTTAATTTCATATCATTCAAAACAAAAAATAGGATTGTATGGCATTAACATTTCTCTTGCAGCATAATGATTTCTTCTAGTTAAGGCGACAAGGGAAAGGCACCCTCCACATCAAAAAGTAAAGGCAAAGGGAAGGTCAAGGCAGCCCCAGCCCCCATCAACACCAGAGAGGCCATCCTTTTCTGCGTGTCAATATGAAGGCACATTTTATCATTTGTGAAGGAAGGCCGATCCCAATGGAGAAGCGGTTTGATTTGATGGGACTGCAGAATGATTTCCCCAATATCATTGCTCAGTCAACTATCGTCAATGGCACATATTTTCTAAGCATCTCCTAGAGTACTACACCAATCTTGTGCCAGAATTTTATGCTTCTTACTAGGCACACCAGGAGGCAATGAAGCATAAGGGAAAGGTTAATGAGTTCCCTGGCCTTCCCTCAATAAGAGTTAGAGACGTGGAAGTAGATATTACTCTGGCCACAATTAATGCATTATTTTGGGTTGATGAGATTAATCCAGGAAATGAGTATGCATAAAGAGTGGCCAATAAAGAGAATCAGTTTTGTTCGAAAGCTCCAATCATCACTAATAGTTAGCCTTTATGGGTCTCCATGGGCGGCAAAATCTCGAGGCATGACCTCTAGTTAAAGGCCAAGTTGTGGCTGGAGCTTGTGTGTGGAAGAATTATTCCCTAAGATAATAACCAACAAGTGAACTTGGAAGCAACCATTCTCATCGCCTACATCATGATAGGGGTACCTATCAACTTCGGGGAGATTGTGGCCACCCAAATGAAGCGAAAGGCTAGGCAACAGGGAATTTCCATGCCATATGTTGTGCTTATTTCTCTGTTGTGCCTCAATGCAGGGGTGCCATTATTCCCTAACAAGTCTCCTACCTCCTCCACCAGTGTAATCAATATGGAATGAAAAAGGGATGCTAAGGCACCCAAGTTGAAGAGAAAGTTGTTGCAAGTGTTTGAGACTCTTTAGGACTACGCCTTCCATGACAGAGAGGAAACCCACATTGCTCTCGACCTCAATATGCCATACCCTAAGGTGTCGGAGCATGCATCTGGAGAAGCACAATTTAGGGGGTCTTCACCTCCTCCCATATCCTCTCGCCCAAGCATAGTACAAAGGCTAGCTGAGATGACACAATCTCATGAAAGCTAACTTCAAAAGCTAGCCCAAAATCTCTTAGCTCTAATTGCCCGAACTGTGAAGAGGGAGATGAAGAATGTATTCAACAGCTTGACCAAGCTATACTCCCGAGTAGATGTGGTGGATGGAGTTTTCTCTTCTCTCCGAGCAAAGGTGCGGGAGTTGAGGGAACGGGCACCAATGGCAAACTTGGACTTGAGTTCCCTCGATGCATCCATGGCTGACCCATCCAAAACATAGATCCCTATCTATGATCTATTCGAAGGATTAGGTAGGGAGGATGAACCACACTTCAAACGCCTTAATGAAGATGAAGAGACTAAGGATGAGGACGAGGAGTAGCTGCTTTAGAGAGTTCCCACCACCCTTCCTATTCTTCATGTTTACATTGGGGACAATGTACATTCATGGTTGGGGATGGGGTATGTATCCCTTTTGTTGGTCTTTTGTTGGTCTTCTTGTTGCCTTTGCCGAGATAAATTTCTCATGCTCTAGTTGAGTGTTAATTTTAATTGTGATGGAATGCCCTTATTGGGCTATTTGTTAAATGAAAAATCTTTTGTTGAAATTGTTAGTGACAATGATGGGTTGTTTTAAATTGCAAAATTTTGTTAACCCATATTTTAATTATTGCCTTTATTCATAGTAGTCAGTAAATATACTTCAAGAGTTTTCTTTATTCCACGGTTCTTTCCCAAGGAGCAATTTTCTTTTCTTTTCATTTATTGTCGAACCGGATGAAATTTTCCATTGATGGATTGAGAGGCAACTTTCTTAAGGGAAAATTCCGAGTTTTGAGTTTTTTTGAGTCAATGATTGCAATGGCTTCTGAGAGGTACCACCAAAAATTTCTCAAATGGCATGGTAGTTAAAAATGAATTTTGAGAAAGAAAAGGGTGTTTGAATTTGAAAGTTGAGTATTCTTTTTTCATAAGTTACACATTCTTTATTTGGTTTCTTTATTCACATGTTGTCTTATTTTATGACTCTTGATTTGGTGATGAATGTGTGAACCCCTTGGAGGGTGAGGCTTTGTGGGAAAGGTTTTAGTTTAATTCTTATGCATGACGAATGTCTAAAACTTGCCCCAAGTGTGACTCAAGGCAAAATCCTAGAAGTAGTTGCACTTGGAAGATGATTTTAGGCTTTTTTTGTAAGATACTTCACCTATATAACCTCCTTAAACATCAATCCTTGTTAGCCAATGTTGAGCTTTTAAACCTTTTCCTTGAAAACCACATTACAAGCCTATGACCCTTTTTGTAATCCCTCTTTGACACCCATCCTCGCTAGTTCTAGTTTTGAGAAGAAATGCAAAAATAATGCTTCAGCCCCAAAAATGTGAGAATAGAAAAGGGAAAGATAAGGACAAAGCCTATGTTTGGAGGTTGCAAAAAGGAAATGGGAAAAATGATGTGAACATCAACGTGAGGTAGCACTACATTATGAAAAAATGAATGAATTGGTTGGGTGAAAAGAACCGAATTGTGGAAAGGTGTTGCCTCTTATATAAATGAGATTCAAAGTGGTAACCAAGGAGAGATAAGGATGCCTCTTGTGTCAAAAGTGAAAATGTTGTTCAAGGAGAGATAAGATGGGGGTGATCTCAATAAAAAATGGAGTATGCAAAAGTGTTCACAAAAAGGGTATTAGGGAGGTTCTAGTCACTTAGAACAAAAAAGGAATCCTACTTTTACCCCTAGCCTTTATCATGACCTCCGAGTACTAATTGATTTTAGATGTAGTAACTCTACATTAGTGGCGAGTTACACGAAGGGCAAGCCTATGGGTCAAGTAGTGTGCACGAAAATTTCATTGTGAGAGTGAGCGTATTTGTTTCATTCTATAATCCTTTGAGTGTGAATTGTTTAATAATTAAATGGGATTCTCCCTTGATGTGAGCAGCATCACCCCCTTGGGAACATTCCTGCACGTGCCAAAAGATTTGATCGAGACAAGAATGTAGTAAGCTTTAAGGAAAACTTTGAATGTAAATTTTTAATGACTTAAGATGTTATATAATCTTGCTATGATCAATAATGACCCTTGGAGTTGAATGAAGGAATCAACTGTGAATCATGTCAATTGGTTGTGGTCATCTCTTGAAGAATTTGCATATAGTGTTGAGTCTCCTCTTTAAGTTGCTAAGCGATTTTGTGGTTGTCTGAGTCATAGTGGTCCCTTCTGCAAAATCTCATGTAGAATGACATGCTTACTCCTATGGTTAAATTGTAATGAATTTCCTTGCTTGAGGACAAGAAATTGTTCAAGTTTTGGGGTTTGATGAGTTGGTAATTTACCAACTCATTAGGCTTTCAAACATAATCTTTTTCTTGATTTTCAAGTCATTTAAGAGGATTTTATGCTTTTATATTTTGTTTCTTGCAGGCATTCAATTAAAAGAGAGAAAGCAAGAAATTGTACAATAGAATGAAGTCTGAAGAACGGGACCTGCGTTCCACCGGATGAGACTGGTGAAATGCTGTCTAAACAAAGGAGCACACTGGTGTGAAGTGGAAGATGCGCTGGGGGAACGCGGGTCAGCACCTGGGA
Source organism: Datura wrightii (assembly GCA_035772735.1). NCBI lineage: Eukaryota > Viridiplantae > Streptophyta > Magnoliopsida > Solanales > Solanaceae > Datura > Datura wrightii. Next base: position 116,632,483 of record JASDFA010000003.1, read on the forward strand.
ACCACCAGTGCCAACGCCGGCCAGATCCTAAAGTCACTGGCCCCAGCTGCAATTGAGTGGCGCCCCACATATAGGAACCGGTGGAACGCCGATGACACATAGGTAAGGTCGTCTTTAGGAGGGAAAAATCACCTAGCATAGGATTTGAGGAGAATTTTTTAACCTATTTCTTGACATTCCACAAGACAATTTTGAGCTTGATATTAACTCTTGATGATGAATGTTATGAGTTTATTTATTAATATAATCATATCTCTCATCTATGAGTGACTAAATACTTTGCTAGGGGTGTGTGCATGTGTCACGACCCGAGTCTACACCCTGGATGCGGCACGGTACTTTGTGCCACAAGTGACCCCAAGCTAACCCATGGCTTAACATCACACTAGTAATCTAAAATAACATAGCGGAAGTTGGAAACATAACTAAATAATCTGATTCCAAATAAGAAACGTTTGATAGAAATACTAAAAACTTTTGCAAATACTGCAAAACAACTTGAACGATGCTATGTCTTAAAGCCAACTAATAACTAACGAGTTGCTGGGACAAGCCCCCAGCTAACTCTAAAATCTGAAAGCTAGAATTGAAATGGAACTAAAGCCTCATCCTTAAAAGATGAGGCCTTACCAAGGTAAAGCTACTAAAGTCTCCTGAGAAGAACTACTATCGCTGCTGTGACAGAGAACCTACACCTATATCATAATATAATACAACATGGAAATATGCATCAGCACTTTGAATGCACCGACTATGCGATATGTAAGTGAAATAATAAGAGCACATAACTGAGCTGAGATGACATGAAATGACCAACTATAACCTGATGAGTACTATGATATGACTGTAATAGTGTAAGTACAGGCACCAAATGATAGTCATGCATATGTCCTGAAATCTGAATAACCAAACTGAGCTGAAACTGAGACGGAGTTGTACTAACAAGAGATGCGGTACTATACTGTAGGAGAAACTATAACTGATATGTAACCACTTTAGCTAAACATGGAGTCCTATGTATACGTCTCATCAGAAATGGCTTACTATACCTTGCTAGGGTATAGTATCTGAACTGGGTGATCACTGTCTAATGCCCATTCGGGCTGAACCTATGGTGGCAACCTAGTTCTAGGATCCTAGGTGCACTGAACCCTAGCCCACTCAGTGCTAAGTCCTACTCCGACGTAAAACCCTAACAGTGAATACTACACTGACAGCTCAAACCTGATGTCCTAGAATAAGTCAGGCATACCTAATGGAAGTACCTCGAGAGTCTAAAGGACTTGATAACTGAAAACTAGTGCTACTTTGAATGAAAGTGTCGTAACAGTATAAAGAACAATCTAATAACTGATACTAAGGAGTGTTACTGAACCCCTCAAGAACTAACTATGGTCAAACTAATCAACTCATATTACTAAAAATACTAAAAAGGGCTAATTTCAACAGAGACAGAATTAACATTTAAACTGACTAATAATCCACATGATAGTTAAAATATGGTGATTGTAAGAATTTATAGAGTCAAGCAACATTTGTAATTAGAACATGTGGTAATACTCAATTCATTGTATTCAAAGAAAATAGGGATAAAATAATATAATTTCATGTAAGGAGATAATGATCAAAAGTATAACTAACAACAACCCTCAATACTCAAGAAAATTATAGCAAAAAGGAATCCATAATTCACTAACAAACAAACTCTAATTGTGAACTTCTAGGCTAGAACTGATAAGCATTTCAAAAGAGTTTTTGGGGCACAAGGGAAGAAAAATTTCCTTGTTGAATTCCCACATACTTGGAGTCAAATTTCCTGGGATGAACTTGGAGAATCTGAGAAGAAAACTTGAAATCCCTAACTTCTGCTCTGAGAGAACTTTCTATGTTTTTCGTACCTCTGCTATTTGATTTTTGGAAAGAATAGGGAAGAGGATTGACTACTCCTCTAAAATCCATCCCGAAAACACCTCATACGTCGTAGTTTAGAAGTTAAGTCGATAAGGTTTTACAAAATTTCCCCTGAAACACTTAATGAAATTTCTACCCGCCAGGTGGTACGACTCAACCTACAAGTCGTACCATGATCCTATGGTCTATACCATGAGTCGTGGTTAGGGACTCTACTCCACCCAATGCCCATGAAGTGTTATATGGATACCTTCTACAACTCATACTTGTATCCTATGATTGGTATTAGGATTAGCTAAAACCCGAGTCTGCATCTGATCTCTCTCACGGCTCATCCTACGAGTCGTACCCTCAACCCACGAGTCGTACCTTGTCTCGTGGTTACTCAGGATTTTTACTAACAAAATCTCTATACTTTTCCACGACTACTATGTACTATCTGTACCTCCATTGTATGATCTGTAACATCCATTCGTGGTTCCTCCAACCTTATTTCCTGATCTTCACCATCCCCCAATCACAAGTCATGGAATGACTTGTACCTCGATTTTATGGGTAGTACTGAGGCAATTTTTCCAGTTTTCCGTAGCATCAACTCTTAAATTTCCGAGATAGTCTTAGGAAATTATGGGGTTTTACAATATCTCCACCTTAGGTACATTCTTCCTTGAATGGAGACTAAATAAGATTACTAAATAGGGAAATTGCTGCAATCCCAAGACTTGCCACTACGAACTAATTACTGAGGGAGTGACTAACTCCGAATTGAGGTAACATGCTAACTGAACTTATGCAACTATGATGCATATTAAATCATGGAAAGGACTGAAAGGTGCTAAACTAAATGGAGTATTGGGGAAAATTTAATACCTAAAACTAAGCTGAGCTGGAAAGAAACAAATGAGGATATTTAGCAATCATGTCTGATTTTGTTTCCCATGTGGCTTCTTTAACTAACTGATTCCTCCATAACACTTTCACTGAAGTGACCTCCTTGTATCTAAGCCTACGAACCTATCGATCTAGAGTCTATACTGGAACTTCTTCATAAGAGAGACTATCTTTTACATCCGCACTGTCTAGTGGTACAACTGAGGTCGGATCACTAATGCACTTCTACAATAGTGACACATGGAAAACTAGGTGCACAGATGCTAACTCCGAAGGTAACTCTAACTCATAGGCCATATTGCCAATTTGACTCAAAATCCTATAGGGTCCCACATATCTCGAACTGAGTTTTCCTTTCTTTCCAACCCTCATCACCCCTTTTCATTGGTAAAATCTTCAGATAAATCCAATCATCTATAGCAAATTCTAGTTCTCTTCTCCTCACATCTGCATATGATTTCTGTTGGCTTTGTGCTATTTTTAACCTTTCTCTGATAAGCTGAACTTTTTGCATGACTTCATGAACTGAATCTGGCCATATCAAAGTAGCTTCACCAAGCTCAAACCACCCTATAGGAGACCTACACCTTCTACCATATAATGTCTTAAATTGGGTCATCTGAATATTGGAGTGGTAGCTATTGTTGTATGCAAACTCAATGAGAGGTAGGTGATCATCCAACTGCCTTTGAAGTCGATCACACAAGCTCTCAACATGTCTTCCAAGGTTTGAATAGTCCGCTTGGCTTTTCCATCATTCTAAGGGTGAAAAGATGTACTAAGCATGGCCTGAGTACCAACTCCTTTCTGAAATGGCTTCCAGAAATGCGAGATAAATTGGGTACCTCTATCTGAGATGATGGAAAAAGGGACCCCATGCAGTCTGACTAACTCCCGGATGTATAGTCTAGCACAATCTTCAACTGAGTCTGTGGTCTTGACCAGTAGGAAATGTGCTGACTTGGTCATCCGATCTACTACCACTTAAATCGAATCATGTTGTTGACGAGTACGAAGTAGACCTGTAAGAAGTCCATGTTCACCTCCTCCCACTTCCACGTGGGTATGTTGATACCCAGGTCTCTTATGGTCAACCTTAACCTACTGGCAGTTAGGACACTTAGCTACAAATTCTGCAATGTCACTCTTCATGCCGTTCCACCAGTAGATTTCCCGTAGATCATGATACATCATAGTGGCACCTGGGTGAATGGAATACCTAGAGCTGTGTGCTTCTGCCAGTATTCGCTGTCTCAAGTCATCTACGTTTGGAATTCATAGTCTACTTTGGTGACGAAGCACACCATCTCCCGTTTGGGAGAAAGCTTCTACCTCCTTCCTTAGAACTATTTCTTTCATTTTGAGTGGTATGAGGTCATCTTCCTGCTTTGACTTAACTTCTACTACCAGTAAGGATTTTGACCCACTCTAGATTATAATTCCGCCCTCAGCTGAATCAACCAACTGTACCCCCAATCGAGCTAACCTGTGAATATCTTTTGCTAGTTCCTCTCTGCCCTCTTCAGCATGAGCAATGCTTCCCATAGACATCTTTCTTAGGGCATCGGCCACCACATTGTCCTTGCCTAGGTGGTATAGCACGCTCATGTCATAGTCTTTCAATAACTCCAGCCACGTTTTCTGATAGAGGTTCGAATCCTTCTGACTGAACATGTACTGAAGGCTCTTGTGGTCGGTGAAAACATTCACGTGAACCCCATAAAGGTAATGTCTCCATATCTTCAAAGCAAATACCACTGCCGCTAATTCAAGATCATGAGTCAGATAGTTCTTCTCATGAACCTTGAACTGTCTGGAGACATACGCTATCACCTTACCCTACTGCATCAGAATGCAACTGAGGCCAATTCAAGAAGCATCACAATAGACTAGGAACCCATCTATTGTTTCTGGCAATGTCAAAACCGGAGTTGTAGTGAGTCGAGTATTCAACTCTTGGAAACTTTTCACAGATGAGTCTAACCATTAAAACATCACCTTTGTTTGAGTTAGTTTAGTCAGAAGGGTGCAATAAAAGAAAATCCCTCTACAAACTGTCGGTAATAACCAGCTAAACCTAAGAAACTCCTGATATCTATTGGGGATGTGGTTCTTGGCCAATCCTTTACCGCTGCTATCTTTGAGGATCCACCTGAATATCCTCACCTGAGACCACATGACTGAGGAAAGCCACAGACTTCAACTAGAATTCACTCTTGTTAAATTTGGCAAACAATTGACGGTCTCTGAGAGTTTGCAACACTATCCTCATGTGATTAGCATGATCCTTCTTATTCCTGGAGTATACCAAGATATCATCTATGAACACAATGACAAACACGTCTAGGTACGACTTGAATACCCGGTTCATCAGATCCATAAAAGCTGTAGGAGCATTGGTTAATCTAAAAGACATAATCACAAATTCATAATGACCATTCCAAGTTTTGAAGACTGTTTCTGGTATGTCACATTCTCTGACCCTAAGCTGATGATATCTTGATCTGAGATCTACCTTGGAGAAATAATTAACTCCCTAAAGTTGATCAAACAAGTCAACAATCCTGAGTAGGGGATACCTATTTTTGACTATGACTTTGTTCAGTTGATGGTAGTCAATGCACATTCTGAGTGTACCATCTTTTTTTCGCACGAACAACACTGGAGCACCCCATAAGGAAATACTAGGTCAGATAAAGCCCTAATCTAGAAGGTCTTTTAGTTGTTCTATTATCTCCTTAAGCTCAGCTAGAGCCATTTTGTGAGGAGGAATAGAGATGGGATGGGTTTCTAGAAGAAGGTCTATGCTGAAGTCTATCTCCCGCTCAGGAGGGACTCTAGGAAGATCTTCGGGAAACACGTCAGGTAATTCGCTAATGACTGGAATTGACTGGATAGTTTGGGTCTCAAAGATTGAATCAATGACCCTAACTAAGTGATAGATGCACCCCTTTGAAATCATCTTCTTTTCCTTAAGATAGGAAATAAACTAACCCCTAGGTGCTGATGCACTACCCTTCCATTCTAAGACTGGCTCGTTAGGAAACTTAAACTTGATGACTCTAGTTCTGCAGTCGACTGTGGCATAACCAAAATGTATCCAATCCATCCTAATAATGAATTCGAAGTCGACCATGTCTAGCTCTACTAGAACAACTGGAATTACTTTACTAAATACTGAGATTGGGCAGTTTCTATACACCCAGGTGGCTCTAACTGAGTCACCAACTGGAGTACATACTGAGAACGGTTCTGGCAGGACTTCTGGACTGATATCAAACTAAACATCTATGTAAGGAGTCACAAATGAAATTGTGCTCATGGATCTAGTAGAGCATAAACATCTAGATGGAAAAGTCTCAACATACCCGTGACCACATTGGGTGAGTTCTCCTGATTATGACGAGAATACAAGGCATAATAATGATTTTGGCGCTGACCGCCATCTGTATATGAAGTAGTACCCTGGTGAGTTGGGCGACCTCCTGGGGCTGCTGAGATAGTGGAATGAGCCTTTCCCTGTTCTGCTGACAGATAATCTCTCAATTTGTGACCTAGTTGGCCACACCCTAAGCAACTATCTCTACCTAAGTGGCACTCACTCGGATGGTTCTTACTACATTTAGGACAAGTTAGATATAAGCAGCTGCTAGAGATGTGACTCTGAGACTGAGAGCCTGATGTTCCACTGCTTCAATCCTTACGGGGCCTGAAAGAAGGAGCACTAGCTGATGTGGGTGCTGGAGATCCCTGATAAGTGTGGCGCGCTACATAACCATGAAAAGGACTCTACACGATGTGTCTTTTATACATCCTAGGACACTCTAAACCTAGGGCTCTAATACCAAGTTTGTCACGACCCGAGTCTACACTCTAAATGTGACACGGTACTTGGTGCCACAAGTGGCCCCAAGCTAACCCATGGCTTAACATCACACTAGTAAACTGAAATTACATAGTGGAAGTTAGAAACATAACTGAATAAACTAATATTAAATAAGAAATGTCTAATAGAAATATTGAAAACTTGTCCAAATATTACCAAACAAGCTGAACAATGTTATGTCTGAATGCCAACTAATAACTGACGAGTTACAGGGAAGATACGGTACTATATTGTGGGAAAAACTATAACCTACACGTAACCATGCGAGCTAAACATGGAGTTCGATGTATACCCCCCCCCCCATCGGAGAAGACCCTCTATACGTTACCAGGATCTAGTAGCTGAACTGGTGATCACTATCTGATGCCCATTCGGGCTGAACCTATGATGGCAACATAGTTACGGGAACCTGGGTGCGCTGGACCCCCGCCTGCTAGGTGCTATGTCCTACTCCCAAGAAAAACCCTAACTGTGACTACTAGGCTGATAGCTCAAAACTGATGTTCTAGACTAAGTCAGGGATACCTATCTGGAAGTACCTTGAGAGTCTAAAGGACCTTATAACTGGAAACTAATGTTCCAAAAATGGCCAAAGCTACTTTATCTAAAAGAATTGTAATCGTCTAAAGAACAACCTAATAACTGATGCTAAGGAGTGTTACTAAACCACTCAAGAACTAATTATAGTCAAAATGATCAGCTGACATTACTGAAAGTACGAAAAGGGATAACTATTGATTGACACTAAATTAATATTTAAACTGACTGATAATCCACATAATAGTTAAAACATGGAGATTGTAAGAATTTATAGAGTCAAGCAACATTTGTAATTAGAACATGTTGAAATACTCAATTCACAATATTTAAAGAAACTAGGGCTAAAATAATATAATTTCATGTAAGGAGATAATGATTAGAAGTATAGCTAACAACAACCCTGATTACTCAAGAAAATTATAGCAAAAAGGAATTCATAATTTACTGGTAAACGAACCTTAACTGTGAACTTCAGGGCTAGAACTAATAAGCATTTCAGAAGAATTTTGGGGACAAGGGAAGAACAATTCCCTTGTTGAATTCCCATATACATGGAGTCGAATTTCCTAGGAAGAACTGGAGAATCTAAGAAGAAAACATGAAATCCCTAGCTTCTGTTCTAAGAGAACTATGTAAGTTCTTCATATCTCTGTTATCTGATTTTTTGAAAGAATGGGGGAGAGGATCGACTACTCCTCTAAAATCCCTCCTGAAAACACCCATACGATGTAGTTTAGAAGTTAAGCTGATAGGGTTTTACAAAATTGCCCCTGAAACACTTAATGAATTTATTTCTCGCAAGGTGATACGACTAAGCCTACAAGTCATACCATGATCCTACGGTCCGTACCATGAGTCATGGTTAGGGACTCTGCTCCACCTAATCCCTTTGAAGTTTTCCATAGATACCTTCTACATTTAGTACCTACATCGTACAATTGGTATTATGACTCGTAACTAAAACCTGAGTTTGCATCTGATCTCTCTCACAACTCATCCTACAGGTCATACCCTCATCCCACGAGTCGGACCTTGTCTCATGGTTACTAAGAATTTTCCCTCACAAAATATCTGTACTTTTCCACAACTGTAATTTACTATCTGTACCTCCATTGTACGTTACGTAACATCCAGTTGTGGTACCTCCAACTTATTTCCTGATCTTCACCATCCCCCCAGTTATGAGTCATGGTACGACTCGTACCTCGATTGTACGACTCGTACTGAGGAAATTTTGCTAGTTTTCTATAGCATCAACTCTTAAATTTCCAAGCTAGTCTTAGGAAATTATGGGGTGTTACATCATGATTGAGGTTAAATTGGATTTTGTATTGCTAGATTTATCTTATAATTACTCATTTAGTATAAATCTAATGTTTTCTCCCAATTTATAATTGAATTACCCGTAGTTGCAAATGTGGGTTATGTCTACTTATTCAATTTGTTCTTTAAAAAGGGAAATTGAATATGGATGAGAAAGCAATGGTGGATAATTAGGTCTTGGTTGTGTGGGGTTGGGCTAGAGATTGACAAAACAATCATCCACCCATTAGAGATTTAAGGCTGAAATTTTGCTCAAATCTGACCCAAGTCATAGTGGGTGAATTGTTTGGGACCTTAGGTTTTGAGAAAACCCGAGGGAAAAGGCACCCAAGTGGTTGAAAAACATCAGGTGCCACCTCATCCATGGCTATTTATGTTTATGAGTAATAATTCAATTTCCTAGTTAATTCCAGTCCAATTGAAGCCCCATCAATAGCACACCCCTAGCCCTTGGTCATATTTGTTCATTCAATTTGGTTGCCTTATTTTAATTGATAGTTCATTTTGATTCAAATTGTGATCTCACTTTCCCCCAACATTTATTTTTCCATGTTTAATGCAATGATGCAATATTAGTTGAATTTAATAGACAAATTTTTGTGTCATCCAACCGCTATTCCCTGTGAATTTGACCCTGACTCTTAGTTGGGTATTTATATTGCGATGATTGTTTACACTTCCTCCTTGTGAGGAATGGATTTGAACATCATCAGTTCCTCCAATCTTGGTTCTCTTCCCGTAGACACCAAGGACCTTGGTTGGCACCTTGATATCCCAGGTGAGAACCCCCATTTTACCTGCCATGAATTGACACTCTTCCTCACACCTTGGCAGTGAAGCTTCACCATCATATTGCATGGGACCCTGAGTCCCCATAGCATTGACATTCTTGGACCCGGTTCCCATGACATGCTTTGTAATTAGCTCGAGATAGATCTTCATATTTGCTAGGGTCTCATCTCTCTCTTCATCTCTTTTCCTCATCTCCGTAGTAACAAGGCTAGAACTAGCACCACTTGAGGGCACTTCAGTTTCCCTAGTGTGCCAAGCTCGATTTTTTTGGTCATCCTATCCAAAAGAGCCTTGACCATCCCATAAGTTTGATCCATAAGGGATCCACCAGCTATGTTTTCAGTCACTGACTTGTTAATGGAATCCAAGGATTGACAAAATCTCTAAAGTAGCACTCCATCCGGTAGGCCATGATTTGGACATATTGCAACCTTTTTCTTAAAGCATAGCCAAACATTATAGAGGGGTTCTCTCAGGAGTTTCCTGAAATTGGTTATCTCATCCCTCAATTGGAGCATTCTCAACGGAGGAAAAAATATATCCAAGTAAGCTTCGTAAGCTCATGCCATGAGGTGATTTACCTAGGAGGAAGTTCCTCCAACCAAACAGTGGCCTCTCCCGTAAGTGTGAATGGGAATAGCCTCAATCGAATCGATTCTTAGCTAATGTTAGTGATGTTGAAAGGTTGGCGTCCTCACTAGGTTTCCCTCCAAATAACCCTTTAATCTGGAGCGAATGGAGCATAGTGCTCGTCACATGAAAAAGGGCATACCCTACCATAGGAGGAAAGTGAATAGCCCTAGCTATGTTGGGTATCATTGGATCATCATCCTCGTGGTTCGTGTGCATCCACAGAACCCTTTCGAGAGTGTTGGCTCATATAAGTCAACCTAAAGAGACACCAAAAACAACAACGATGTAAAAATAAAATACAAGATGCTCAATTAGTTCAAATCAACAACAACTAGGGGATATCTAATCCTATTCTTCGACAACGACGCCAAAATTGATAATGTCCAAATCCACTTCTCGCTAGGAGAAAGTGTAAACGATCAGCGCAATATAATTACCCAAATCGTGAGTCAGGGTTGAATCCAAAGGGAATAGAGATTTATAGAACAAAAGTCATCTATAGAATTGAACTAAATCACAACATTGCATTAGAAATACAAAAGAAAATGTTGGGGGATGATAGGACCATAATTGGAATTCAACTCAAAAATCAATCAACAAGGCAACCAACATCGAAGTAACAATATGAATGATGACTAGGGGTGTTCTATTGACGAGGCATTAGTATGATTAGTGCTAACTAGAAATTCAAAAAATTACTTACAAACATAAATAAAAATGCACAAGGCGGCACCCGATATTTCTCTACCACTTGGGTGTCTTTCGCCTTGGTTTTCCCAAACTCCAAGGCCCATTACACTTCAACCACTATGATTTGGGCAAGAATAGAGCTATTTCTAACCTCAATTTGTTAATGAGTGTATGAAAATGGGTTTTGTCTATCTCTAGTCCAACCCACGTGATCAAAACCCATATACCCACCATTGTTTTCTCACCCATATTCTATTCCTCTTTTTCAAGCAACCATAGAATAAGTAAGAAAAATCCATATATGCAACTATGGATATTTCAATTATAATTTAGAGAAAACAACAGATCTACACTAAATAAGTAATTGTAAGATTAAACTAGTAATACCCAATCCAATTTAGCCCCTATCATGCACACACCCTAGTAAGATATTTAGCTACTCATACATGAAGAACAAGAGATTATATTAATAAATAAATCCATATCTTTGATCATCAAGAGTAAATTTCAAGCTCAAGGTTGTTCTTCAATGGAGGTTTTTACCTTAAGGAAGAAAAAAAAATGAAGAAAAGCTCTCTATCCTTCTCTCTCTAGAAATTCAAAACAATACAATATGGAATGTTTTTGAAATGTATCATCTATTCTTCTACAAAAAAATGTTCCAATTAGGGTAAGTCTACTCCTCTTTTCTTGTGTATTTTCTTCCCATTTTACCCTCAGCAGTCTCCAAAATGTTTTTATGTAAAATCTGGACGATTTTACCCTCTTCAGTGCGGCCTTACATGCGAGGCACCTGTGTTTCGCAGGTGCCCATCCGTGGGGCGCGAGTGTCTCGCATATCTAGACCCGAACTCCTAACAGGATACTAAGTTCGCAACCCACAGTTCACAGGTGTTGACCTGCATTTCGTAGGTACTCTTTCAACCTCATACTAGTGCATTTTGTGTTTGACCTACATTTTGCAGGTGTCATCCTACAAAGGGCAGGTCCTCTTCTTCCATCACCATGCTTTTTTTGTTCAATTCTTTTTCTTTACCTATTTAAATTCAATACCTGCATAAACCAAAAAGAATGGGCGTAAAATCATCCTAAATGAATTGGTAACCAAGCAAAAGCTCATGGTTAAAAGCCAAATGAGTTGGTAAATTACCAATTCATCAAACCCCCAAACATGAACCTTTACTTGTCCTCAAGCAAGGCATATCTTCACAGCTGCAAAAATTGAATTAAGCATATCACACCACAAAAGTTGTACACAAGGGACCACTAGGACTAAGACAACCCCAAAATCACACACCGACTCAATGAAAAGAAAAGACTCAACAGCTTTGCACATGCTCCAAGAGGTAACCAAAAATTATTGACGTGATTCACAAGTGTTCCTTTCATTAAAAACAAGGCACATGGTTGGTCAACCAAGCTCAAGTCACTGCTTAAGTCATTGAAAGTTCACATTCCAAGATTTCCTTAAAGTTCACTGCACACTTGTCTCAATCACATCTTTTACTTTGAACACATTCAAGCATGTTACCCAAGGAAGTGATGCCACTTTCATCAAGGGAGAATCCCATTCAATTTTCAAGCAATTCGCACACAAAGGGTTTATAGAATAAAGCAAATATGCTTACTCTCACAAGAAAATTCTCATGCATACAAGTTGACCCATAGGCTTGCCCTTTGTGTAACTCACCACTAATGTAGAGTTGTTGCACTCAAAATTAATTAGGACTTGGGGGTCATAATGAAGGATAAGTGTAAAGGTAGGATAACTGATGAGCTCTAGTGGTTAGAGCCATTTTTGGTCACTTTTCCAACCCCCCTTCTTACTATTTGAGATCACCCCATCTTGTAACTCCTTGATAATATCTTCAATTTTGTATCAAGAGCCACCCTTATATCTCCTTGGTTTCTACCTTTAGCTTCATCTAAGCAAGGGGTAGCACCTTTTAATAATTTTTTAACCAACCAATTCATTCATTTCATCACAATTTAGTGCTACCTTACATTGAAACTCACATATTTTTTCCATTCTCTTTTGTAAACCCCCAAATTAGGATTTTGCCTCATTCATCCCTTTTCTTTCCCTAAACATTGGGTATCAAGCCCCATTTTTTATTTCTTTTCACAACTAGCACTAGGGAGGATGGGTGCCAAAACATGGAAGACAAAAAGGTAATAGGCTTCTAATGTGGTTTTCAAAGAAAAGGGGTTAAAGGTTCAACATTGGCTAGCAAAGATGGATGTTTAAGTAGACTCATGAGGGCTCCGCCTCCTATGACAGAGAGGGAACCCCCATTGCTCCCGACCTCAATATACCACACCCCAAAGCGTCAGAGTATGCATCTGGAGAAGCACAGTATAGGGGTCTTCACCTCCTCCCACATCTTCTCACTAGGGTTGAGTACAAAGGCTAGTTGAGATGACACAATCTCATGAAATCCAACTCCAAAAGCTAGCCCAAAATCTCCCGGATCTGATCGCCAAAATAGTTAAGAGGGAGATAAAGAATGTGTTTGATAGCTGATCTTGGGCAAATTTATATGCCCAACTGATACTCAAAAGTACCATTTTCGCCTTGTTTATCTATCAATGTGTGTACATTCTCATGTAATTGGTAATAAAATGTGAATTTATACTAACCAACATGATTAACATTGTTTTGCAGGTAAAATGTAATTTCGGGAAGCTAAAATGCATGTTGGAGGATATCGGGGATGGACTTGGATGCGAGCAAGGGACAAGACATTGGACAGCATGAAATAAAGTGGCTCCGCGATGGAGCCGTGTCACGCAGCCATCGCAGAGGCCTTCTGCCTGGATGGGAATTTCTCCCAAATTCCAGAGAGGGTACGCGATAGGTCCGTGGCACGGTGGCTTGGCTCCGCGTTGCATGTCGTGCCACGTTGGGATTTATTTCCTGGACCCTCAGTTCCAGTGAAGGTCCGCGTCCGTAGCGTGTCACGGAGGCAATTCTCCGCGATGCACTCTGTGACACGTTGCTTGTTATTCCAGGAAAAATACCCACCAGTATAAATAGAACACTTAGGTTCATTTTTCAATATTCTGACTTGGTGGAGCAAGAACGTGGGTTACAGGCAGTTGAGGGGACGAAATTATTAGGGTTTTTCTCTCTTTTCTTCTCCTTGTATTCAATTGCTTATATGTTTAACACTCATTTAACGATGTTTAATCCACAAATGAGTGGCTAATTCATCTTCTTGCTGAGGTTATGAACAATTGTAGTGAAATGTGATTGTTGATCATATTGGTTTTTCATCTTTTCTTCCATGGTTGTTCTATTAATTCTTGTTCTTACTGCATTAATGTGTGGCCTACGTTAATGTAAATCTAAAAAGTCCGGTTTCACTCGAGAAAGCAAGAAATTGGAAAGTTGTGAATTAATAGGATATGATCTTTTCTTAGTTTGGGAAAATTGAGAATTGATTTACTTTCAGGATAGAAATATACCTGAAAGTCGTATTAGTCAATTTAGGAACCGGGTTTGTATGGCTAGAACATGAATTGCATTTAATCACAGAAATGTAGGTGGATGGTTCATGATTCTTAAGTGGGGTTGAATACGAGAGTTTTAATCTCTTGGCAATAGTTCTTGACTAGCAACCAGAGGAAAAGACTAACCAAATTAAGTCGATAATTAATTTCATTACATGTTCGTTTAACCTCAGCATGCTCTCATTCATAGTTCAGACTCACATTAGATAGTTGTTTTAGATTTAGAATAAAAATTATAAATCAAAATATCAAACTCTTGGTTACACTGTTGTCTGCATTTTTTAGAATTAAAATATAGTACACTTGAGCAGATTGCACTTCATCCCAGTCCCTGTGGGATCGATACTTGGCTTACTTAAGCCACTTTACTACTTGTTCGACCACGTGCACTTGCGTGTAGTTATATACCCATATAACGCAAACCGAACAAGTTTTTGGCGCCGTTGCCGGGGACTTGGAAATTGGTGAATTTGTTTTAAGTGTTAATTTACTATATTTTTATTTTCTTAGTGTTGACAACTTGGTCTTAGCCTGTATTTTGCAGACTTAATTTCTGTTGAACACTGGCAAGAGACAAGGAGCTGGTGGAATCGTATATAGAGCCAGAAAGAATATTTCACAGTAAACGGAGAGAAGCTCTACAAAGAAAGCTGCAGTTGCTCAGACAGACGACCATGGAGCAACAACAGAATCCACCGGTAGTACGGGCAGTGTTAGTGCCCGAAGAAGTAGCAGCTCGGCCGGTTCGCGAGGTGGCAATCCCACATGCTAATAATGTCACATCTAGCATCCGCAAACCTGAGCCAGGAGGGAGGTTTGAACTTAAACAGAATATGGTGCAATTGCTGCACACTAGCGGGCAGTTTACCGGTCTCCCTCATGAAGATCCACAGCAGCATCTCCAAAATTTTTTGGAGATAAGTGACACTTACATCCCCGTTGGAGTGCCATCAAATTATGTCCGGCTTACATTGTTCCCATTCTCACTATTGGGAGAGGTCAAGAGGTGGTTGAAAGCTGAGCCACCGAATTCTATTTCTATGTCGGATGATCTTGCAAGCAAATTTTTGATACGATTTTTTCCCTCCGGTAAAACAACAAGACTTAGAAGTCAAATTCTAAGTTTCAAACAGAGAGAGGGAGAGAATTTATATCAGGCCTGGGAGAGATTCAAATCCATGTTGCGGGATTGTCCTCATCATCATCAGTCCAATGATATGCTGGTGCACACTTTTATAGAGGGTTTGGAACCCCACACCAAAATATTGCTAGACTCGGCAGCTGGAGGACAAGCACTGGAGAAAACTTATGAGGAGTTGTATACCTTGTTGAACCGTATTTCGCAGGGCAATCCGGAATGGAATGCTGATTCATCAAGAGGCGGGACAAGGAAAGAAGCAGGAGTGCTAGAAGTGGATGGGATTACAGCTATTGCTGCACAGATAGCTGCATTACAAAATCAACTTAACACCCACTTCAGCAACATGACAATGAACCAGCCTCAAGCCCCAGTTAATGTAGTGCAGCAGATGTGGTGTGAAGTGTGTGGAAGCAGTGAGCACTCAGCTGAGTGTTGTGGAGCCAATCCTGACTCGGTAAACTTTGTGGGTAATGTACAAAGGAACCACCAACAGTATGGTAATAGCTACAATTCCAATTGGAGGAATCACCCTAATTTCTCCTGGGGTAGCAACAACCATCAGGGGCAAAGTTCGGGTCAGGGTGTGCAAAGGAACCAAGGAGGGCAGCAGAATTATCAAGCACAATTCAGAAACAACAATGCACCTCCTCCACCACCATCCCCCAGCATTGAGGAGATGTTCAAGACCATGATAGCTAACCAAGCTCAATTGCAGGCTGACTATGTGAAATTGGCAGCCGAAGTGAAAAACAACCAGTTAGCTACCAAGGCACTTGAATATCAATTTGGGCAATTTGTTGGAGCCCAAAACACAAGGCCTAGAGGTGGACTTCCGAGCGACACAGATCCCAATCCCAAGCAGGTGAATGCAGTGACCACAAGGAGTGGTTTGTAGCTGAAAGAGGTGGAACCAGAAAGACCACCTCAACAATCGGGAGCAGCAGAAGTTGAGAGGGAGCAAAGTACTGAGAGGGGGAAGACTAAGGAAGCTGAATCAGAAAGACCACCACCCCCGTTCCCTCAACGATTAAAGAAACACAAGGAGGAGGCGTGTTTCAAGAAATTCATGGAGGTGCTGAAACAGGTACATATTAACTTACCTCTTGTTGATGTTTTGCAGGGAGTGCCGAAATATGCTAAGTATATAAAGGACATTGTGGCAAACAAAAGTCGGTTGATTGAGTATGCTACGGTGGCTCTAACGGAGGAGTGCACTTCCCGGATTCAAAATAGACTGCCCACAAAGCTCAAAGAGCCTAGGATCTTTACTATCCAGATTACTATTGGGCAGAGCATCCGAGCTCGTGGATTGTGTGATTTGGGAGCGAGCATAAATTTGATGTCGTCATCGGTATTCAGAAAGTTGGGTTTAGGGAGTCCTAGACCCACAACAGTAATCTTGCAATTGGAGGATCGATCCTTAGCCAGACCTGATGGCATTGTGGAGGAAGTTCTGGTGCAAGTTGGCTCCCTCATTTTCCCGGTAGATTTTGTCGTGCTGGATTTTGAACCAGACGCGGAAGTCCCATTTATTTTGGGACGTCCTTTCTTGGCGACCGGGAAAGCACTAATTGACGTAGCTTCGGGGCAGCTAACAATGCGCGCACACGACAAGGTGGAGGTATTCGATGTGTAAAAGGCACCCAAGCTCCCGATGGTGCACGAAGAACTCTCGGTGATCAATGTGATTGATCAAGGCAATGATGAGAAGATTAAGGATTCACGGGAGTTAATGGGAAAACCACCGAATCAGTGTAAGCACTACTGGGGGGAGGACGGTGATCGAGAGAAATCGTCCATCACCCTAGAGGACAACTGAGCTTAACGACGTCGAGCCGCGACGGTAAACCAGGCGCTGCACGGGAGGCAACCCGTGAAAAATTTTTCTTTCTTTTTGTAAAGTGTAAATAGATTTTTCTTTTTCTTTTTCTTGATTTACTACAAAATTTTTAGTTTTTGTTTTTGTTTTATTTTTATTTAGAGTGAAACCTATAATTCTAACAAATTTTGTATGATGAGATGAATTTCAGGTCAAACGGAGGAAAATATGCACGGAATCGCAAAGGAAAAGTCGAGGTATGAAAATTAACAAAAAGTGGCAAAACAGTGAGCTGGGGCGATAGCTCCGTGTCACGGAGGTGAACCTCCGCGTTACCCTCCGTTACACATTGAGGTATAATCCGGATTTTTGAAAATTTCCAGAACAGGCTCGCGATGGCTCCGCGTCACAGGGAAGTGCACCGCGATGCACTCCGTGACACGTTGCCGTGTATATCGTGACGGGTCACACTGGGTCGCCGGGTGACCCGCGCGATTTTACTACTTTTTAACCCCGAAAAACCCTCCCTTTCCCTTATTTTTCAATTACTCCATGACCAAAACCCCCAAAACCTATCCCCCTTCAACGTGACATGGAGTAGGATAAGAAAATCATCAAGTTTGCGTAAATTCTTCAACTTCAAGGTATGTTCTTTGATTCCACCTCAATTTCTTGTCGACTTTCTTCGATATTGAGCATGTGAGGTGAGCTAAGGTTTCCCTAAGTAGAAATTAATCATGAATTCAATTTAATTGTTGTTGATGAATGTTCGGAATGTCGTTATGATTGCTTGAACTCGTTAATTGCATAAATTAATCGAATTTGCTTGATAATATCATTTCTAGGGCTTGTTTTTGAATTTGAAGTTGAAAATGTAGTGAACTTGTGAATTTCATACCGAGATGTACATGTTGAATGAGATGAGTCGATGTACTAATTGTTAGGATGTTAATAGAACGACGGATTCTCAGGTTAGAGGAATGTTGAAATTTGTAAGAATTTGGTTGGTTGTATAGGTTCGTGTAGATAAATTTTTGTTGTTGTTTTCGTTTCTTTGTTTTTCCTTGCTAAGTGCGATGGGTAAAATGTTAGCGATGGTAGTGATTGTGATTAGCTGTACGAAGTCTGAGTAGTACACAGAAGATATACCATCGAATTTTTCATACGCACTAAGAATGATTGTATAGTTGCTTATTATGTGTAAATAAAGATAATCTTGTCGTATTATTGTAACTGTAGCTAAGGACTAAGTGTGGGGTAACCTAGATTAACCCGACCTTAGCCGTAGTTAATATCTGTTAGCTTAACATTGATCTTGTCTACTTGGGTTGACAGGTAAAATGGCAAGCAGGCAAGAGAAAGGGAAAGGCGCATCAACTTCGGGCGCCGAAAGGAAGCGAATCAGACTGGGCACAGCAGTCCCAGCAGCACCAGCAGTTCCACGCGGCCAACGCCGCCAATACGGAACAAGATGGGTGACGGATGAGGGGAAGAAGTGGTACGCAAAGCACAAAGAAAACAAATATTTCCCCGAGGAGCATATAGCACGGGAACCATTGGCACAGGAGTTCCCTAGGATGGTACACCGAATCGAGGCAGCTGGGCTCAATTTCATCTTTGAAGAGCCCAAGGAATGTAACTTGCACCTGGTTCAGGAATTTTATGCCAACTGGAACCCGACTATCAGAAGTCACACCATAAAAATCAGAGGGCAAATAGTCACTTTGGAGCCCCACCACCTCAATGCCATCATAGGAGCGCGGGACACAGACGCCCACGTACTACGATAGCTGAACATTACCCCACCATATGCGGACATCAGACGCACCTTGTGTGGGACCCAATCGATAGCTAGATGGAGTAGACACAAAGAGAGGGGCTACCACCAGACTTTGCCCTATTCACGGATGAACAGGGAAGCCAGAATATGGCTGAAGATTGTATGTTCCTACCTCATCCCGCGGGTACATATGACAGATGTAACCCGGGATCGTGTATGCCTGGTGTACGCCCTGATGAAAGGGCTGGAGATCAACGTGGGGGCGGTAATTATCTCTGCCATGAAGAGAGCCCGGTTGCATCAGGGGCACAGGTATGGCTTTGGTGGACTACTCACCACCTTCCTAAGGGACCTAGATGTCGAGGAGGAGGCCCTTGACTATATCCCGCAGATGGAGCGCGGGCCTTAGATGTTACTAAAACTAAGGCTCCCGACACCACCCACGGGCTAGTGCTTACACTTAGCGAGCGACATGCTCGTGATGATCAGTATATGGCTCGCATGTATGGGATGCAGATGCTCCAGCTGAGGATAGGCGGAAGGCCGGCGACAGAGGAGGAGCTATGGCAGCTCGAGCTAGACTACCCCTTCGGCGAAAACGCTAGGGCTCTATGCCGAGTGGGGCCAGCATTTGTAGAGCCCACAGATGATGACGTCCCCACAGATGAGGAGACACGTCGGGAGGACTCCGATGTGGAGTCCGATGAAGACGACGGGGGTGATTCAGACATGGGAAATGAAGCAGCAGCACCCGACAAAGAAGTGGAATACTTTGATTGATCAGGGAGTTCCACCACCCGATTTTGTGCTATTTTAATTTTTGTGAACACTGGGGACAGTGTTCGAACTAAGTGTGGGGTGGGAGTAGTTAGGTGTTGGGCTGTGCTGTTATGTATGTATGCTCTAATATGTTGTCGTGCATGTGAAATTTTGTGTTCCTTGTGATTTATGAATTGTTAAGTTGTGTTTTGTATTTGTAAATTTATGTGAAATTGATGTGTGTTGTTGAATGTTGCTAGCTGATTCTGTACATATTTTTGTTATCGAAATGATCAATATTTTTAAAATTTAAAATATTTTGTACATAATTTTTCTATCGAAATGATCGATATTTTCGACATTTTATTACTTTGTGGGTTTCTCAGCGTTTGTTTTCGGTTGTTTTACAGAGAATGGTCCCATTGAACCGAAGTCATAGTAGTGACCGTTCCCTATGATGGATGGATGACGACCGTCTTAAGGGAAATGTAGTCGTTAGGAGTAGTTTTTTTTTAATTTTCAGTTTTTTCCTTGGTGGGTTGTATCCCAAAACCTGTAGTTACTGTATGGTTGCGAAATTCTGGTTGCGTGTTGTACATGATATTTATAATGAAAAGATGATTCATATGAAAGCATGCAAATTTGTAAATATATTGAGATACCTAGGCCATAGAGTTCGATTCAGTGTGATTGAGGCTTAATGTTTGAATTCCTGTAATTAGCTGATTGAAGAGTCTATGAATACATCTTGAATTGAGCATGTGCAAAAAGTGTGAAGTGAGGTGTTGTTATTCCATGCTATTGTGAAGTGTCCAGAACTTTCCTGGTGTGTGTACAAAATGAAATGAAGGAGGTGTATTGTAGGAAAGGATGTAGGCATTTCTTTGTTTTAACCGAGAGTTTCTATTTTTCCTTGTCGTACCCACCTTGATTGTATACCCTAGTCAGCCCGTTGAGCCTTTAGCCTATTATTTTTTTCTTTTTGTCAAAAAGTGTAAACCGAGCTTAATCCCTTCTTTTCATTAGCCTTAAAGTCTATACAAAACTCTTAAGCGCTTAAGAAGAGAAAATCATTTTCCCAAAGTGTCAAAGAGTGAGAATGGTGAAAAGAAAAAGAAAAGCAGAGTGATAGAAGAAAAGAAAAGGTTGAAGGTGCACTTGCTATAAATAAACTATAATGAAGGTGCATGAATAATCTTTGTTGTTGTGTCAAGTGTGCTTAATACGATGGGCCAAACTAAAGAAAAACATCAAGAATGGGATGATGAAAAAAAGAAACAATGTCCATGAGTTGATGGGATGTGTTGAAAAGGCGCTTAAGGATGCTAGTGGCTATTATTGGCTAACCCAATATTTACTAGTTCCGTAGCTTCCATTACAACCAGTTAAAGTCCTACGTGATCTTACATCGCACTTCTTTATATTAGTGGAGTAATACACTAAGGGAAAGCTTATGGGTCATGACATGGTGCATGTGAATTCTTTTGGGAGAGAGAGCAAAATTGTGTTTACATGCCCCTGCTTAAAATATTTTGAGTCATATGAGCAAGAAGGGGAAGATTCTCTTGTGTTGTGAGGGCGCATGCTTGATGAAAGATTAATTTTCGTGTCGGATATCTTGATCAGCTGATTTGTATGAGTTTGCCAATATCGAGAATCGATTCTTAAAGTCTAGGAGGTCTTGATGTATTGAAGGTCATTGCAATGATAGGACCATGCATGTTTCTTGATGATTTTCTGTATTGAATAATCGGTAAGATCGTAGCCTAAATTGTCGAACCAAAGTAGCGAGATTGGGATGTAAATTGCATGAAGTGTTGGATTGTTGTTCGAGGACGAACAAGGATTTAAGTGTGGGGTAAGTGATCTTGGGCAAATTTATATGCCCAAGTGATACTCAAAAGTACCATTTTCGCCTTGTTTATCTATCAATGTGTATACATTCTCATGTAATTGGTAATAAAATGTGAATTTATACTAACCAACATGATTAACATTGTTTTGCAGGTAAAATGTAATTTCGGGAAGCTAAATGCATGTTGGAGGATATCAGGGATGGACTTGGATGCGAGCAAGGTACAAGACATTGGACAACATGAAATAAAGGGGCTCCACGATGGAGTCGTGTCACGCTGCCATCGTGGAGGCCTTCTGCCTGGATGGGAATTTCGCCCAAATTCCAGAGAGGGTACGCGATAGGTCCGTGGCACGGTGGCTTGGCTCTGCGTTGCATGCCGTGCCACGTTGGGATTTATTTCCTGGACCCCCAGTTCCAGTGAAGGTCCGCGTCCGTAGCGTGTCATGGAGGCAGTGCTCTGCGATGCACTCCGTGACACGTTGCTTGTTATTCTGGGAAAAATTCCCACCAGTATAAATAGAACACTTAGGTTCATTTTTCAATATTCTGACTTGGTGGAGCAAGAACGTGGGTTACAGGCAGTTGAGGGGACGAAATTATTAGGGATTTTCTCTCTTTCCTTCTCCTTGTATTCAATTGCTTGTATGTTTAACACTCATTTAACGATGTTTAATCCACAAATGAGTGGCTAATTCATCTTCTTGCCGAGGTTATGAACAATTGTAGTGAAATGTGATTGTTGATCATATTGGTTTTTCATCTTTTCTTCCATGGTTGTTCTATTAATTCTTTTTCTTACTGCATTAATGTGTGGCCTACGTTAATGTAAATCTAAAAATACCGGTTTCACTCGAGAAAGCAAGAAATTGGAAAGTTGTGAATTAATAGGATATGATCTTTTCTTAGTTTGGGAAAATTGAGAATTGATTTACTTTCAGGATAGAAATATACCTGAAAGTCGTATTAGTCAATCTAGGAACCGGGTTTGTATGGCTAGAACATGAATTGCATTTATTCACAGAAATGTAGGTGGATGGTTCATGATTCTTAAGTGGGGTTGAATACGAGAGTTTTAATCTCTTGGCAATAGTTCTTGACTAGCAACCGGAGGAAAAGACTAACCAAATTATGTCGATAATTAATTTCATTACATGTTCTTTTAACCGCAGCATGCTCTCATTCATAGCTCAGACTCACATTAGATAGTTGTTTTAGATTTAGCATAAAAATTATAAATCAAAATATCAAACTCTTGGTTACACTATTGTCTGCATTTTTTAGAATTAAAATATAGTACACTTGAGCAAATTGCACTTCATCCCAGTCCCTGTGGGATCGATACTTGGCTTACTTAAGCCACTTTACTACTTGTTCGACCACGTGCACTTGCGTGTAGTTATATACCCATATAACGTGAACCGAACAATAGCTTGACCAAGCTCTTCTCTTAAGTAGATGTGGTGGAGGGAGCTGTCTCTTCTCTCCGAGCAGAGGTGTAGGAGTTGAGGGACCGGGCACCAATGGTAGACCCGTACTTGAGTGCCCTAGATGCAGCCATCACCACCCATCCACAACTCGAGGCCCTATCGATGAGCTATTCGAGGGCTTAGGTGGGTAGGATGAACCACACTTGTGCATCCTTGATGAAGATGAAGAGGCTGAGGATGAGGACGAGGAGTAGCTACTTCAGGGAGTTCCCACCACCCTATTTGTTCTTCATGTTTATATTGGGGACAATGTACATTCATGGTTGGGGGTAGGGTGTGTATCCCTTTTGTTGGTCTTTTGTTGGTCTTCTTGTTTCCCTTGCCGAGATAAATTTCTCATGCTATGGTGGAGTGTTAATTTTTAAATGTGATGGAATGCCCTTGTGGAGCTGTTTGTTAAATGAAAAATCTTTTGTTGAACTGTTAGTTCCAATGATGGGTTGTTTTAAATTGAAAAATGTTGTTGACCCATGTTTTGATTATCGCCTTTGTGCATAGTATTTAATGAATAAATCCAAGAATTTTCTTTATGCCACGGTTCTTTCCCAAGAAGAGATTTTCTTTTCTTTTCTTTTATTGTTGAACCGTGTGGCATTTTCCAATGATGGAATGAGAGGTGATTTTCTTAAGGGTAAATGCCGACTTTAGAGATCTTTTTGAGTCAACGATTGCAATGACTTCTGAGAGGTACCACCAAAACTTTCTTAAATGGCATGGCAGTTAAAAATGAATTTTGTGAAAGAAAGGGTATTTGAATTTAAAAGTTGAGTACTCTTTTGTCATAAGTTACACATTCTTTGTTTGGTTTCTTGATTCAGATGCTATCTTGTTTTATGACTCTTGATGTGGTGATAAAAATGGTGTGAATTCATTGGAGGGTGAGGCTTTGTGGGAAAGATTTTAGTTTTATTCTCTTGCATGAACGATTGTTTAGAACTGTCCCCAAGTGTGACTCAAGGCGAAATCCTAGATGTAGCTGCATTTGGAAGATGATTTTAGGCTTCCTTTTGATACGCTACTTCACCTATATAACCTCCTTAAACATCAATCCTTGTTCGCCAATATTGAGCTTTTAAACATTTTCCTTGAAAACCACATTACAAGCCTATGACCCTTTTTGTAATGCCTCTTTAACACCCATCCTCCATAGTGCTAGATGTGAGAAGAAATGCAAAAATGATGCTTGAGTCCTAAAAGTGTGGAATAGAAAAGGGAAAGATTAGTCCAAAACCTAAGTTTGGGGGTTGCAAAAATAAAAATGGAAAAAATTATGTGAACTTCAATGTGAGGTAGCACTACATTATGAAAAAATGAATGAATTGGTTGGGTGAAAAGAACCAAATTATGGAAAGGTGTTGGCTCTTTTCTTAAATGAGATTAAAAGTAGTAACCAAGGAAAGATAAGGATGTCTCTAGTGTCAAAAGTTAAAATGTTTTTCAAGGAGAGACAAGGTGGGAGTGATCTCAAGAAAAAAATGTTGTATGCAAAAGTGTTCACAAAAAGGGAATTAGGGAGGTTCTAATCACTAGAACTAAAAAGCCATCCTACCTTTAACCCTAGCCTTCATCATGACCACCAAGTCCTAATTGATTTTAATTGCATCAACTCTATATTAGTGGCGAGTTACACAAAGATCAAGCTTATGAGTCAAGTTTTGTGCATGAGGATTTCTTTGTGAGAGTGAGCGTATTTGTTTCATTCTATAATCCCTTTGAGTGTGAATTGCTTGATAATTCTCTCTTGATGTGAGTAGCATCACCTCCTTGGGGAACATGCTTTCATATGCCAAAAGATGTGATTGAGACAAGAATGTAGTGAGATTTAAGGTTTAATAGTGAATTTTTAATGACTTAAGATGCTATATAACCTTGTTGTGATCAACCATGCCCGTTATTTTGAATGAAGGAATCAACTACGAATCATGCCAATTGATTGTGGTCATCTCTTGAAACGTTTGTATATAGTGTTGAGTCTCCTCTTTTCTTTTGAGTTGGTGAGCGATTTTTGAGTTGCCTGAGTCGTAATAGTCCCTTGTGGAAAATTTCATATAGAATGACATGCTTACTCCAATTGTTCAACTGTAAAGAATTTTTTTGCTTGAGGACAAGCAATAGTTCAAGTTTGGGGGTTTGATGAGTTAGTAATTTAACAACTCATTAGGCTTTTAAACATGAGCTTTTTCTTGAGTTTCAAGTAATTTAGGAGGATTTTATGATCTTTCTCTTTTTTTTGCAAGTATTCAATTTAAAGAGAGAAAGCAAGAAATTCGACAAAAGCATGAAGTCTAAAGAAGGGGACCTGCGTTCCACCAGATGAGACCGGTGAAATGCCGGCTAAATGTAGGAGCACACTGATATTAAGTGGAAGGTGCACCGGCAGAATGCGGGTCAGCATCTGCGAACCATTGGTGCCAACGCCAGCTAGATCCCAAAGTCACTGGCCCCGCGGAAAGGTACCGACAAAACATCGATGACTCACAAGGGAGGCTATCTTAAAGAGGGAAAAACCATCTAGCACGGGATTTGAGGAGCATTTTTTTACCTATTTCTGTACATTCCCTAAAAGAACTATATATTCCATTATAGATATTTAGAGTTAGAGAGAGAAATATTAAATAGTTTTTCTTCTTCTTCTTCTTCAAGGTACAAACCACTATTGAAAACAATTTTGAGCTTGATATTAACTCTTGATGATGAATATTATGAGTTTAGTTGTCAATATAATCTTATATTTCTCATCTATGAGTAGCTAAATACTTTGTTAGGGGTGTGTGCATGATTGTGGTTAAATTTGATTGAAGGTTGCTAGATTAATCTTATAATTACTCATTTAGTGTAAATCTATTATTTTCTCCCATTTTATAATTTAATTACCTATAGTTGCAAATGTGCGTTATGTCTACTTATTCAGTTTTTTCTTGAAAAAGGGAAATTGAATATGGGTGAGACAGAAATGGTGGGTAATTGGGTCTTGATTGTGTGGGATTGGGCTAGAGATAGCTAAAACCCACAGTCATGCACCCAGTAGAGATTTAAGGCTAGAAATAGCTCAAATATGACCCAAGTCATAGTGGGTGAATTGTTTGGGATCTTAGGGTTTGAGAAAACCCGAGGCAAGAGGCACCAAGTGGTTGAAAAACATCGGGTGCCACCTCGTCCATGGCTATTTATGCTTATGAGTGATAATTTGATTGTCTAGTTAAATCTAGTCCAATCAAATCTCCATTAATAGCACACTCCTGGCCCTTTCTCATATTTGTTCATTCAGTTTGGTTGCCTTGTTTTAATTGATAGTTAATTTTAATTTAAATTTTGATCTCACTTTCGGCCAATACTTATTTTTCCATTTTTAATGAAATGATGCAATATTAGTTCAATTCAATAGACAACTTTTGTGTCATCCAATCGCTATTCTTTATGGATTCGACCCTAACTCTTAGTTGGGTATTTATATTGCAATGATCATTTACACTTGCTCCTTCTAAGGAATGGATTTGAGCATCATCAGTTCCTCCAACCTTGGTTCTCTTCCCATGGACGCCAAGGACCTTGGTTGGCACCTTGATATCCCGGGCGAGAAGCCCCTATTTGAACCGCTATGAATTGACACTCTTCCTCATACCTTGGCGGTGAAGCTTCACCCTCATATTCCATGGAACCTTGAGTCTCCACAGCTTTTACATTCTTGGACCCGATTCCTATGACATGCTCTGTCTTTAGCTCGAGATAGGTCATCATCTTTGCTAGGGTCTCATCTCTCTCTTCATCTCTTTTCCTTATCTCTGCAGTCAAAAGGATAGAACTAGAACCACTTGAGAGCACTTCAGTGTCCCTAGTGTGCCAAGCTCGATTTGTTTTGGTCATCCTATCCAAAAGAGCCTTGGTCATCCCATAAGTTTTGTCCATGAGGGATACACCAGCTAAGTTATTGGCCACTGACTTGTTAACAGAATTCAAGGATTGATAAAAACTCTAAAGCCACAATCCATACGGTGCCATGATTTGGACATGTTGCAACCTTTCTCTTAAAGCATTGCCAAACTTCATGGAGGGGTTCTCTCAGGAGTTGCCTAAAATTGGTTATCTCGTCCCTCAATTGGAGCATTCTCGATGGTGCAAAAAATCTATCCAAAAAATATTTCGTTAGATCATGCCATGAGGTGATTGATCCGGGAGGAAGTTCCTCCAACTAAATAGTGGCCTCTTCCGTAAGTGAGAACAGGAACAGCCTCAATCAAATCGATTCTTGGATAATGTTAGAGATGTTGAGAGGTTGGCATATCTCAAGGAAATTCTGAAGGTATCAGTTGGCATCTTCACTAGGTTGCACTCCAAGTAACTCTTTCTTCTGGAGAAAATGGAGCATAGTGCTCATCACATGAAAAAAATGACATTCCCTACCATAGGAGGTAGGTGAATAGCCCCAGCTATGTCGGGTATCATTGGATCATCATCCTGGTGGTCTATGTGGTTGTCCATAAAACCCTCTTAAGAGTGTTGGCTCATATAAGTCAACCGAAAGATATACCAAAACCAACAACAATGTTAAAATAAAACACAAGACGAAAAATTAAGTCAAATCAACAACAACTAGGGGCTATCTACTCCTACTCCCCCGCAACGGCGCCAAAATTGACGACGTCCAAATCCACTCCTAGCTAGGAGAAAAGTATAAATGGTCATCGCAATATAATTACCCAACTCGTGAGTCGAGGTCGAATCCATAGGGAGTAGATATTGATGGCACAAAAGTCGTCTATCAAATAGAACTAAATAACAATATTGAATTAAAAATAGAAAAGTAAATGTTAGGG
Source organism: Datura wrightii (assembly GCA_035772735.1). Classification (NCBI taxonomy): domain Eukaryota; kingdom Viridiplantae; phylum Streptophyta; class Magnoliopsida; order Solanales; family Solanaceae; genus Datura; species Datura wrightii. The sequence continues at coordinate 116,660,320 of JASDFA010000003.1, forward strand.
GACGGTAGGATAAAAAATGGAATTCAACTCAACAATCAATCAACAAGGCAACCAATATCGAAGTAACAATATGAATGATGAATAGGGGTGTGCTATTGACGGGGAATTAGTACGATTGGGACTAACTAGAAATTTAAAGCATTACTTACAAATACAAATAGTCGTGGACAAGGCGGCACTCAATGTTTCTCAACCACTTGGGTTTCTTTTGCCTCGGATTTTCTCAAACCCCATGGTTCCATACACTTCAACCACTACGACTTGGAAAAGAATCAAGCAATTTCTTACCTCAATTCTTTAATCGTTGTATGAAAATAGGTTTTGGCTATCTCTAGTCCAACCCTACACAATCAAAACCCAAATACCCACCATTGCTTTCTCATCCATATTTTATTCGTCTTTTTAAAGCAACAATGGGATAAGTAAGCACAACCCATTTGCAACTATGTATATTTCAATTATAATTTAGAGAAAATAACAGATTTATGCTAAATAAGTAATTCTAAGATTAAACTAGCAATACCCAATTCAATTTAGCCCCGATCATGCACACACCCTTAGCAAGATGTTTAGCTACTCATAGATGAATAACAAGAGATTATATGAATAAATAAATTCATATCATTCATCATCAAGACTAAATTTCAAGCTCAAGGTTGTTCTTATGTGGAGGTTTTTATCTTAAGGAGGACGAAAAACATGAAGAAAAACCCTCTATCTTTTTCTCTCTCTAGAAATTCAAAATAATATAATATGGAATGTTGTTGAAAAGAATCTTCTACTCTTCTACAAAAGGTGTTCCAGTTAGGGAAAGTCTACTCCTCTTTTCTTTTGCATTTTCTTCCCATTTTTCCCTCAGTAGTCTTTAAAATGTCTCTATGTCAAATCTGGACCATTTTACCCTCTTCAACATGGCCTTACTTGCGAGGCACCTGCATTTCACAAGTGCCCATCCACAGGGCGCAAGAGTCTCATAGATCTGTACTTGAACTCCTAATAGGATCCTGCGTTTGCATTCTTTGTTTCGCAGGTAATGTTTCAACCTCAGACAGTGCATTCTACGTTTAACCTGTATTTCTCAGGTGTCATCCTGCGAAGCGTAGGTACTCTTCTTCCAGAACTATGCTTTTTTGTTTTCTTTTGCTTTTCCTATTTAAGTTCAATACCTCCACAAACCTAAGAGAAAGGGCGTAAAATTTTCCTAAATTAATTGAAAAACAAGCAAAAGCTCATGCTTAAAAGCCTAATGGGTTGGTAAATTACCAACTCATCATCTTTTAACTCCTAAATGTAATCACTATAGGCTTCCTAAAGGGTTGATTAACATGTTAAACTTAGCCTAAGCCCTCATTTTGTTCAAAACATCGATAGGTTGGATCTCTCTCAAGGAAAGTTAGGGTTCTTCATCATCTTCTTTTGGGTCTTCAAGACAAGTTAAGAAATCATCAAGCCCAGGTATGTATGATCATGAATGGGAGATTTATTCCACCCTCATACCCAATTTCATCTCAACCTCATTATTTCAAGTCTCCAACCATGATTTTATGAAATTCTAGATTTTGACCCAATTTTGATGGAAACCTCATGATCGTCTATGACTTCAATTCTCTAACGATTCAATCCATGCTTTATGATTATGAATGCATGTTTTCACCATGTATCTATCATGAAACTATGATTCTAAAGTTATGATGGTATTACTCAATTATGTATGATTTCATGAATCTCAAGCTTATGTATCATGGCTGACTCAATGGCATTATTTTCTTGTCTAGTTCACTTATGACAAATATGACTATAATTTTCATGATTTTCAACAAGCCCATGCAAAACCAAGTATGTTTCATGATTCTGACTATGAGTAATATGCATGTTTTAAGAGTAGTATCTAGTAACGAGTAGACCGAGGTTCAGCGCACCCAAGTCTCAGAACTACATCCTACCGTACATATATATTTATGTTTGGGGCCTCACCAAAGAGTGTTTCTCCCAGCTCGACGAGCCTCACCAGTGATATCACCTCTTTATCGTTCTTTTTTCTAACAAGTCTTAGGATGGCTCTGCCAACTTGAGCAAGATAGTTGGGCATCATGTGCTCATTCATGATGGTATCAGTTATGACGAGTCTCCCACTGGTCCTTATGTTTTAAGATATTCATGTTTAGGATTTATGATATCATGTTTTATAGTATAATTGACCCATTGATCAGGTTATGAACTTTTACTTATGTTTTCAAACATGTTAACCATATGATTTACTTTCAAAACCTTAGGTCATTATGTTTCAGCTTATGATGAATATCTCATGTTATGACTATCTCACACTCATGATTTTAGCATGTTGTCCTTACTCTCATGTTTTACTTACCTTACATATTCAGTACATTCAAAGTACTGACCGCATACTTCTATGTTATATAATCTCATGATATAGGTTTAGATGATCTGTCTCAGCCCCAACGTTAGCTTTGCTCCTGCATTTTTCTAGTCCAGCCCCAGCTTGGGTGAGTCTTCATGATCCAAGGACAGTAGTTTTGTGACACGTTCTTTATTTTATGTCTTTCAGTTTTCAGATTATTGGTAGAGTTAGTTGCGGATGTTGTCCCATCAACTCATCTATGACTAGAGGCTTTTCAAACAATTATGTGTAGACCTTCAGTGATTTTCCTTGTAGCCCATTATACTTTATGAGATTCTGATTCTGCTCATGTTATGGTTTATATTTTACTTCCTTAATTATGTTCTCTTAATCATACTATGTATGTGTCATCGGGTAGCTTGGAGCTATTCATGGTTCGAGGTCCCGTGTCGATGTTCGAGGTCTATTCTCGATAGTGACAATGGCTGGCATGTTTTACTTCTCAAAACTAGGTATATGCATGTTGATATGATTTCATTAGTGGAGATTGCATGCTTAGTCCAGACAGTCGCAAGAAAACTGGTTTTATTGGATGGAAGGGGTGGTTGGACTGAAATGTGTGTGTTGTAGCTGTTTGTTAAAACAACCCTAGTCATTGCATTTTGTGAGGTTGGGACATTAGTTTAGTTTTTAGTATATTTTTCTCTTATTAGTTGTTTGAGGACCATAAAATGCTTTAAGTTGGAGGTGTTCATGTGTCGGGAATTTGCGGCATATCTTAGTTTCATTTTGTAAAGTTTTACATGTCTTTAGATACTAATTTAAGTTAAAACTGACCTCATTGTGCTATATTTTAGGAACCCAAGTGAATTGAATAAAATAGGAGTCAAAGCCACAAATCTTGCCCAAAAGACAAAGCAGAAGATGGTTCGCCTTTCACAAGGATAGTTCACCTGTCTAAGAGTTCATTAGGGCCTACTGGTTCCAAAAACCACTCTCAAGTGTTCTACAATTTATGATGTGAAGGACAGATCGTCTTTCCAAAAGACAGTCCTTTAACCAAAGGATATGTCACCTAACCAAAATGATTCAAAGCCAAAGGATGAACAGAAGGACAGACCATTTTTCCAGAAGACGGTACGCCAATCAATGGATGAATAGAATCTTGGCAGAATAAGAATTGAACCGACGAAGAAAAGATAGTCCATCCCTGCACACCTGAGGCCCTCCATTTTTAAATGAATTAAGGGTTTTGAGACCTAGTATAAAAAGTGTTCGCGACTTGTACTGCTCGGGTTGGTATTATATATTATAAACCGACACGCAAGTGCACGTGGTCAAACAAGTAATAAAGTGGCTAAGTAAGCCAAGTATCGATCCAAGGAGACTCTGGATAAGTAAAATTGCTTAAGTATACTATATTCTAGTTTACTTCTAATTATGTTGACAACAATGTAACCAAAAGTTAAATAATTTTGTTTATAAACTATATACTAAAACTATTAACAAATATTTACTTGAATTGAAACTATGGATAAGAGCATGCCAAGGTTAAGAACAAGTAATGAATTCGATAGTAATCATAATTCGGTTATTCTTCTCTTCATGTTGCTAGCCAAGAACATTAGCCTAGAGATTAAAACTCTCGTATTTAATCTCACTTTAGAATCATAAACCATTCGTCTACATTTCTGTGATCAAATGCAATTTATGACCTAGCAATACAATTCCGGTTCCTAAATTGACTAATACGGCTTTCAAGTATATTTCTATCAGGAAAGCACATCAAAACCCAATTTTCCCAAATCAAGTTAAGAACAATACCCTATTAATTCACAACTTTCCAATTTCTTGCTCTTTCGAGTGAAATTGGACTTTTTAGATGTACATTAATGTTGGCCACACACTAATGCAGTAAGAACAAGAATTAATAGAACAACATGAAAGAAGAAGATGAAAAACCATATAATTCACAATCAAAATTCACTACACATGTTCAAAACCTTAGCAAGGAAGAGAATTAGCCACTCATTTGTGGATTGATCATCCTCAAATGAGTGTAAATCATACGTACAATTGATTGAAAGAGAAAGAAAGAGAGAAAAACCCTTAGCTTTTTCATCCCTCAACTGCTGCTAACCAACTTCCTAGCTCCACCAAGTCTTAATTGTAAAAAATAAACCTAAGTGTGCTATTTATATTAGTAGGAATCTTTCTCGGATTAACAAGCAATGTGTCACGGAGTGCATCGCGGAGCACGGCCTCCGTGACACGCTACGAACGCGGAGGCTCCCTGGAAAATCACCCGAAATTGGCCCAGGCAGCACCTTGCCGCGTTGGCAACGTGTCACGCTGCCTGGGCAGCGCGTTGTAGCCCCATGGTCGCAGAGTCCACCTGCCATGGCACGTTGCCAATGCGCAGGTGGCCTGTTTTGAGCGGCCTGCCTGCCGTGGCACCTTGTCGACGCGCCGGTGGGCTGTTTTGTGCCTCTTCCTTACCGACGTTCGCGTGTTAATTCCGTTTCCAAGCTTCTACTTCACCAACTCATGGATTAGTTACTCAAACATCATCAAAACCTACAAAACAAAGGCTAATCATGTTGGTTAGCACATATCTCCACATTATATAAAATTACATGAAAATGTATACAATAACTTAGATAAACAAGACTAATTGAAGTAATAAAGAGTATCTCGGGCATATATTTTTGCCCGTTATCATAACCCCACACTTAAAGCCTTGTTCGTCCTCGAACAACCTTTTACATATCATGCAAATGGAGACTCCTACATAACTAATTTAGCAAGATAATTCAGGTTACGGCTATAATGATTACGTAAGATACAAGCTAAAAATAGAGCATGCCTGATTTGATCATTGAAATGAAGTACAACCATGTTAAGACTTCTTAACCTCAAGAATCGACTCTCAATTTTAGCAAACTCATGCAAATCATCTGATTAAGAAATCCCACATGAAATATATCCTTCTTTCAACATGTGCCCCTCACGGAAAGAGAGTTACCCAATCACACGCAAAAACAATTTTTTACATCACAACATGTGTGGGTACATGAATAGAATTACGCTCACTCTCACAAAGAATTCACATGCATTATGTAATGACCCATAAGCTTGCCCTTAGTGTTTTATTCCACTAATATAAGGATGTGTGAATGTAAGATCAAGTAGGACTTTTTAGGTTGTAATGTCACTCAGGTGCGGGTAGGTACGATTATGATCAGTAATAGTGACTATCTTTCCTAAGCGCTTTTAATACATCACGCCTTCATTACAAACTTCCCTTCCTTCACTTCACCTTTTCATCTTTTCATCATTCTTTTTCTTCTTTTGTTCCCCCTTTCTTTAGGCACTTTTAGCTTATTAGCAAGGAGTTCTATAAGTAACTTTTTCATTTATTTATTTTCTTACTCCCTACTAATACTCACCCATATTCAAAAAAAAAGTGCACCCTTGACCTTTCTCAACTCTTACAATTGCTACTTTCCTTTTCTTTTCATTCTTATCACTCCTTTACTCTTCCGGATTTTTCCTTTAAGCGCTTAGGAGTTTTGGATCAAATTCAAGGCTAATGAAAGAAAAAGGATTAAGCTTATGTTGCAGCTGTCAAAGAATAGGCTCAAGGCTCAATGGGGTTAACTAGGATTAATTTTTCAAGGTAGGTATAATGAGGGATAAAAAGTTGGTTCATTCAAAGAAATGCCTATATCATTTCCTCCAATTCACATCCTTCATTTCGTTTTATAAACACACCAGGCAAGTTCTAGACAATCCACAATAGCACGGAATACTCAAAAACCTTACACTCATGGCACATGCTCAAATCAAGACACAATCAGTAGACTCTTACTCAGCTAATCACAAGAATTCAGAATTAAGCTTCCGTCATATTGAGTCAAATTCAAGAGCCTAAGTGTCTCAAACAAAGTTATACAATTGCATGCTTCATACTGAACATACTTGCATCTTACAACCATGTATAACACATAACAAGAACATCCATCACCAATTAGTTATGGTTTCAAAACACAAAACCTATCGACTAATTTTCCTCAAGACGGTCGTCATCCATCCATCGTCGGAAACAATCACTAACTATGACTAAAAAAAACTTTATATACAGACCAAGGAAAGAAAGAAAAAAGAAAAGAAAAAAAAAATTTATTCTTCGGTTCAAATACCCCCCGTCGGAAAAGAACCGAAAAGAAAAACCAACGGGTGATGAAGTCATGCTTAATTCACAAAAAATTTTCAAAATTTTCACAAGCATTACATTCACCAAAAATCGTTAAGCACAACAAAAAATTTTGAAATTTCTTGAAATTTCCCTCACCCCACACTTAAATCATGTTATGTCCGCATAGCATCAAACTAAAGGTTACAAAGGGTGAGAAATACTCCCTGAGGCCTTTAGGCCTAGCTGACAGCATGGTTTTCTTCAACTATGGACAAGTGGGTGTTCGACCCCACACTTTTTCTTTTCCATGCTTGTTAGCTTCCTCCTCCACGGGTACTCAGACTTCCCCTCCATCTGTGCTTAACTTTCCACCAAAACAACACAAGATGAAAAATAAATAAAATAAACATAAATGCAAGAAATTAAAATGGTACCCATGGTACCCTTGGGTTGCCTCCCAAGAAGCGCCTAATTTTACGCCGCGGCACGACGTACCAAGTTTCACCACTTTTTCCTCCACCTTGAGGATATGAATCTCACCCCTAATTTCTTCTCTAATTTCCTCTTATGCTCCAGGGGTGGTGGTGAAAAATTGTAAGGACCAAACAGTAGATGTTGCCTTTTGCATTTATTGGTCCTTAAGTAAGCGAAGTCATTTTGTCTTTCTGAGTTAGCAAATTTCAAAATATATGGTGCTTGGTCCTCCTCTAGACATTTCTCTACAAACTTGGAAGACTCTATTTCTATGTTGTCAACCAAATTTAATGTTGAAAAATGCGTAGAGTGTGGTCTAATACACCTCAACTCTGAAACTGCATTTTGCTTGACCTCCTTACTTGTATATACCTTCTCGACATCGACATCTATCTCACCATTAAAGTTGACTGGGGGATACGCTAACTCTTCTTCCAAGAATGGATTTTCCATAAGTGTGAGCCCATCACGGGGACACTCAAAAGATTCGAATTGTTGGGCTTCATCCAAAAATTCACCCTTGTCGTCCTCTTGTAGTTCCTCTTGAATATCGGCTAAAACTGTTGTCTGTGATTTATCACACGCTTCAGCTTCAGCGATCATCTCCGTGAATTTGATGGTCATCCTTTCTAGAGCCTCTGCATTCTCTTCTTGCTGATTTCTCAATACTACCATCGCCTCCTTCATTGCTTCTGATTACTCCAAGAGTTGTTTCAACATGTCTTCTATTCGAGCTTGGCGTCCCAAGTCCTCATTTTCAGCATGCCTATATTCAGAAAAAACAACAGATGGATCATAGTAGGGGCTCGGGGGAGAGGAATATGCCTTTGGACAATCACCCCAATGGCCATATTGACACCCACATATATTGCACGTATTACAATTTTGCCACAAGTGGGGTCCTCCACAGTTCAGACAAGATTCACTAAAATATGAGTATCCACCATTGAAACCATTTATATTCCACAATGTCATGTCAATAAGGGTATACGCACAAGCAAAAAAATAAAATAAAATAAAGAAGAATTAGAACAAACACTAGACCAAGTTGTCAACACTTAAGAAAATAAAACAAAAATACAATAAATTTATACTTAAAACAATTTCACCAATTGCCAAGTCTCCCCGGCAACGGCGCCAAAAACTTGTTCGCGGCTTATACTGCTCGGGTTGGTATTATATATTATAAACCGACACGCAAGTGCACGTGGTCAAACAAGTAATAAAGTGGCTAAGTAAGCCAAGTATCGATCCAAGGAGACTCTGGATAAGTAAAATTGCTTAAGTATACTATATTCTAGTTTACTTCTAATTATGTTGACAACAATGTAACCAAAAGTTAAATAATTTTGTTTATAAACTATATACTAAAACTATTAACAAATATTTACTTGAATTGAAACTATGGATAAGAGCATGCCAAGGTTAAGAACAAGTAATGAATTCGATAGTAATCATAATTCGGTTATTCTTCTCTTCATGTTGCTAGCCAAGAACATTAACCTAGAGATTAAAACTCTCGTATTTAATCTCACTTTAGAATCATAAACCATTCGTCTACATTTCTGTGATCAAATGAAATTTATGACCTAGCAATACAATTCCGGTTCCTAAATTGACTATTACGGCTTTCAAGTATATTTCTATCAGGAAAGCACATCAAAACCCAATTTTCCCAAATCAAGTTAAGAACAATACCCTATTAATTCACAACTTTCCAATTTCTTGCTCTTTCGAGTGAAATTGGACTTTTTAGATGTACATTATTGTTGGCCACACACTAATGCGGTAAGAACAAGAATTAATAGAACAACATGAAAGAAGAAGATGAAAAACCATATAATTCACAATCAAAATTCACTACACATGTTCAAAACCTTAGCAAGGAAGAGAATTAGCCACTCATTTTTGGATTGATCATCCTCAAATGAGTGTAAATCATACGTACAATTGATTGAAAGAAGAAAGAAAGAGAGAAAAACCCTTAGCTTTCTCGTCCCTCAACTGTTGCTAACCCACGTCCTAGCTCCACCAAGTCTTAATTGTGAAAAATAAACCTAAGTGTGCTATTTATATTAGTAGGAATCTTTCCCGGATTAACAAGCAATGTGTCGCGGAGTGCATCACGGAGCACGGCCTCCGTGACACGCTACGAACGCGGAGGCTCTCTGGAAAATCACCCGAAATCGGCCCAGGCAGCACCTTGTCGCGTTGGCAACGTGTCACGCTGCCTGGGCAGCGCGTTGTAGACCCATGGTCGCGGAGTCCACCTGCCGTGGCACGTTGCCAACGCGCAGGTGGGCTGTTTTGAGCGGCCTGCCTGCCGTGGCACCTTGTCGACGCGCCGGTGGGCTGTTTTGTGCCTCTTCCTTGCCGACGTTCGCGTGTTAATTCCGTTTCCAAGCTTCTACTTCACAAACTCATGGATTAGTTACTCAAACATCATCAAAACCTACAAAACAAAGGCTAATCATGTTGGTTAGCACATATCTCCACATTATATAAAATTACATGAAAATGTATACAATAACTTAGATAAACAAGACTAATTGAAGTAATAAAGAGTATCTCGGGCATATATTTTTGCCCGTTATCAAAAAGCATTTTACTCTTTTTATAGTAGAATGTAAAGAATACATAAATAGACTAAAGTAGATAGAGTAGTTCTTAGTTCATAATATAGAAAGTGGATCTGTCTTGTACTTTTGAAGAATTCAATTCATCAATTAAAGTTTTTTCTCCAAATTATAATTTCATTAGTAAGGATGTTCAATTGCTTTCTTTCTTCTCTTCTTCTTAACATGGGTAACTAAACTCATATCTAGGGTTGTGAATCTTAATAATCCCAATTGGGTTGGGCTTAAGAACATTTGATTGATTTTAACTTTGTAAAGTGTGATTAATGATGAGGGTCATTCAATCCTTCCCAATTAACCTTATCATGCTTGAAGGAGCTAATTTAGGTTGGGTTAGCATCAATCAACAATTACTCAAGGCTCTAACCCATGTTTAATAGGTTCCCCTAGAAATAAGATGAATTCTAATTGGCATTAAACAAATTGATAGAAATGAGTTCTCTTCAATTTGACAAAGTTGAAGTAGGTTGACACCATTGGTGTTTTCTTGCATGTGCATACATAGCCCACTCTCAATTTTCTCATATTGAGTGATTTAGGGGGATTGACCTAAAATTGGGATCAGTTCCCTAGTTTTTCCTATAATTGAATTTTACACTTGAAGAAATGTACATTCTTAGTCATAATACATCTTTTCACATTAACTTGAGTAGAGTCTAAACCAACGAACAAATTGTGAAGTTGCTTGATAGTGTTTGCCTACATTTGTCTCTGTGGATATGATCTCTACTCATTGAGTTGGATTATACTATGTCAACCACATGTACCTCCAATTTGAGGGGTGTATTAAGGTGATATCACAATTAATTAGCTAGGGAAAAATGAACTCCACTAGACATAATGAAAACAAGGGCATCGAATCCTACTTCAGAAGCTTCTAGATGTCTGATTTATCGGGGATTACCTACACATGTTTTCTTCTTTTCATAATATTTTTCATGACTTTAGGAGTTATATTAAGTATAAACTAACCTTATTTTGCTATGATTTAGGATCCCAAGACATTGGAAAAAGAATTGAGTTTAGGCTAGAAAACTACTCAATAGACGAAGCAACAGAGGGACCGTCTATCTGAAGAACGCCCGCCCCTCAGTCCATCCCATCCTAGTGGTAGCTTCTAGAAGCCGATTAAAATGGGTCCTTAAAGTATGGTTGAAAGTATGGACCGTCTTCCAAAAGGACGATCCATCAATTGATGGTTTGTCCAAAGCTTGGCCAAATGTAATTTCTAAAGTACGGAGTGAGGTACGGACCCTCTTTTCAAAGGATGGTACATCTCCCAAAGGATGACTAGTCTGGGGATAGAAGTAGAAAAGTGAAAGATGGTCCAATGGATGGTCCATCCTTCCAAAGGACAATCCGTCTCTAGATACCTGAAACTCCGATGTTTAAATTAAATAGGCTTTTTGGGGCATAGTATAAATACATTTTTATTGTAATTTTTTAGAAGTTTTTACATTCTTGAGTTCATACCTAGTGTAGAGATTTAACTTATCCTTAGCTTCAAGTAGATTGTAGATCTAGTTTCTGTAATTGAAGATTCTCATCTATCAAGTGAAGATTTCAATTCCTTTTGATAATGTATTATTACTTTGCTTTTCTTATTCTTCTAGTCATGGGTAACTAAACCCAGATCTAGGGTTGTGAACCCTAATGATCCTAATTTGTTAAAACTGAGTTTGGGCTTATGAACATTTGATTGATTTTTTCTTTGTATTATGTGATTGGTAATGAGAATGATCCAATCCTACCCAATTACCCATATAAGGCTTGAAAGAGCAAATTTGGGTTGGGTTAGTATTAATCAACAATGACTTAAGGAATAATCCTTATTTAATGGGTTCTCTTAAACATAGGTTGAATTCCAAATTGGCAAACAAGAAAATGGGTAGAAGGCAGTTCTTTTCAATTTGATAAAATTGAAGTAGATTGACATCTATAGTGCTATTGAAATACACCCATGGGTTACCTAAGTAAATTGCTTGCATGTTCATCCTTAGCCCTTTCTTAATTCTTTCATAATAGGTGATTTAGCGGGACTGACCCATTACTAGGGTCACTTCCCTAGAATTATCTCTAATTGCTTACAATCCTAGCTTAGTACAATTTGTAGTCATAGTTAAATTATATTACTCTCAATCGAAATAGATTCTAATCTTGCAATACTTTGTTTTCTAACACTAGATAGTTTGGATTTCAAGTAGTCTTTGTGGCATTTGACCCCAAAAACTCCTCATTGGGTTCTATATTTTGGAAGGATCAGTTACACTACCCGATATTGGGAGTGGATTTGAACAACATTAAATATTATGGCGCCATTGCCGAGGACTACCGCATAAGCCCTATCCAGTCCAAATAGTCTTGTTTGCTTTCTTAGATCTATTCTTTTACCTTTTCTTTTTGTTTTTGTCTCTTGATAAAGGATCATGGCCGCTCTTCTGGACAGAGATTTGGAAATGTATTTGCGGATGTCAATGAGGAAGTTGGCTATGCGAGCATGATCTTCCCACCCAGGGTAAATGTTGCCTCATTCAAATTGACGGTAGTATCTACACTATGCTAAAAACGAAGGGACAGTTTCACAACTCCACGAATGACAACCCTCATTAACACTTGAAAATTTTGTTGGAGGTGTGCAACCTTCATAACCAAAATAACATTTCGGATGATGCTATCTGATTACCAGTGTTCAAATGCGCATTGGCCAATGAGGCAAGGGACTAGTTGCATAGACTCCCTCCAAACTCAATTCATATTTGACAAGAGGTGGTGAGTGTCTTCCTGAAGAAATGGTTTTCTCCCAGCATAAAAGTAGAGCAACGGGATAAGATATTTTTACTTTCAGAAGCCACTGGGTGAACAGTTGTTTGAAGCATGGGAGAGATTCCGGTACTACATCCTTTGGGCGCCCAACCACGGGTTCTTGGAGCATATCTTGTTGTAGAACTTTTATACTAGTCTAGATGCCTTGACACAGTCCGTTGCCAACAATGTCATAGGTGGATGCTTCATGGACAAGACCTTTAATAGAATTTCCATCATCTTGGACAAGATAGAAGCACCAAGAAAAGGAATAAATGTGGGAACTCCTTGTCCATCTCATCTGATGAAGGAGAATAAGGAGTGAGATCAGATAATGGCCACTATAGCAACTAACTTATCCCTCCTCACAAAGAAGTTGACATAATCTGAGGTCAAGAAGGTGCATGATATTGATGATACCATGAATGGTGTTCCATACGTGCATAAATGCCCTCCTTCTTTGTACTAATAGCAGCCTTCACAACAGCCACCACCTATGCAAGTGGAAGACGCCAATTATATTGGCAACTCATCTCGGGGTAGTAGACCACAAAATCAGCAAGGCACCCCCTCTTCTTCATACCAAGTGAAATGGGGAACTCAACCACAAAGTCAAGTTCAATATTACCCTAGAAATGATTTTGGTGGTTAAAATCAAGGTTGGCAAAATCGTGGTAATTACCATAATGGAGGCTTATCTTCTTTTATTCTTCCTAAAGGTCCCCCCCCCCCTTTAACTCCCAAAACATGAGGGAGGGTCCTTCACATGATCATGGGGGTTCAGAGCTTGAAAGGATGTTAGAAAAGGTGTTTGTCAACTAGGAGAGAACAATTCTTGTCTCAAGAATCTCACTAGGCTCTCACATAGCTTCGATTCAGATATTAGAGAAACAAGTGCAAGACCTTTCCCGTGTTCAAAATCCCAAGCTAAAAGGCCATCTAAATACCCCAAAAGCCCCTAAGATCAAACCCGAAGGTTCAGATAGAGAAAATAGGAAAATGTGCACCAGGTCATAGGACGACTCATCCTGTGACCCATGATGTACACCGCAAGTCGTGGAGTGGAGTCTACTATGGGAAGTCGTGGTTGGGGGGTGACCATGAGTGGAGGTCACAATTCATGATATTGTCCTACGAGTCATTAAGTGCCTCATGGCCTAGCCTAGTTAATTTGAGGAGGAAGTTCCAATGTTGATGATGGGAGGTAACAACGAGTCATTCAGTGGAGTAACGACTCGTGGTGTCCCTCGTCGTGTCTGGCAGGATATTTTCCCATCTCAGGTCACGACTGGCAGTCAAGAGTCGTGATGCCACTCAATGATTCATGGAGTGTATCGAGGCCTTGCCCGGAGAAAACTCAGTGACGCCAACGAATTGGACTCACGACTCATCCAGTACCTTATGAGTCATGATGTCCCTCATGAGGACTGGAAGGGTCCAAACTTTTGCATTTTAGTAGGGGCATTTTCGTAACTTCCAGCTATTTTTTTATCCCTAAGATATGTCATTTTGGGAACGGCACTTTTACGAGGGGATTAAAGGGGTGATAAAAAAAATCCCTCTCATTTCTCTCAACTTACGATTTTCAGAACGTAGAAGTTCCAAACAGTCAATGCAAAGCTAAGCTAGGGCTTCCAACTTTCTTCAAAACTTCTCCAGATTTCTCCTAACGATTGGACTCCAAGTATGTGGAACTTCAACAAGGGAATTGTTCTTCTCTTGTGCCCTAAAATCTTTCTGAAAACTTTATCAGTTCATTGCTTGAAGTTCAAAGCCAGGGTTGTGTTCAGTCAAATTATAGGTTTTCTTTTAGATCATGTTTCTATTAAATTTTTGGAAGTTTATACCTATATCGCATGTGTGGATATCATTCTCTATGAAATGTGTGCTTAGCCATAGCCCTTATTTACAGTTGAAGGAGTCTTGCATGATTTTCTAGATGAAATTGTTGTTGATTCCTATAGCGCTTATAACCTTAGTGTTATTATAACTATGTGAGCAAGTTACTTGTTTCTAGACTCAGTCTTAATTAGTACCTAGCACCCTCAGGGTCTCAAATGTCAGCTGATCAATGTAACTATAGTCAGTTTTCTTGAGGTGTCAGTAATACCTCCCTGTCCTAGTTTGCAGTTATCAGTTTTTAGTTTGTTCTTTAGACAGCTACGACGCTTCCAGGTAAGCAACTCTAACCAATCTTAGAACCATCAATATCAGTTCTCATCTAGTTCTTTAGATAGTTACGACGCTTTCAAATAAGCAGCTCTGACCAGTCTTAGAACATCCCTTTTCAGTTATCGGGTCCTACAAACTCTTAGGTTACTTCCAGATAAGTATTCTTAACATTAGTCCAGGACCCCAACTTTGAGTTATCAGCTTAGTAGTCAAGCTAGGACTATCCAGTGGGAGTAGTACTTAGCACCGAATGCACTGGGGTTTCAGCGCACCCAGGTTTCCAGAACTATGTTTCCACCACAAGTTATTGGCCCAACGAGCCCCAGACTTGTGATCACGCAGCTCAGCCACAATACCCTAGTAAGGTAGAGTGGGCTTTCTCCGATGGGGTGTATACACTGGACTCCACATTTAGCTCACGTGGTTATATGTCGGTTGTAGACTCTCTTACTTGTCAATATAGTTTCAGTTTAGTTCAATTTAGCTCAGTTCAGTCACTTAGTTCCATGACATGTTTATGACCGTCAGTCATGGTCAATATTGACCATATCAGTTAAAGCTCAGCTTTTATAAGTACTTAGTATCAATTGGTCATTTCATGTTATTTCAGTTCAATGCTTATTTTTTTCATGCTTATTGTATATCTCACTTACTTAGTACATTCAAAGTATGGACACATACTTTCTATGTTGTATTGTATTATAATACAAGTGCAGGTTCTCATTCCCAGCATCGTCAGTAGTCCCCTCCGATGATTTCTACAGCAACAGTCCTTTTGGTGAGTCCACATCTTCTGAGGACGATATTTTCTTTTTAGTAAGTTCTTTTCTAGGCAGATTTTAGAGTTAGCTGGCGGCTCGCCCCAGTAACTCATCAGTTAGTAGTTGGCTTTCAAACACAATTGTTAAGTATTCTTTGCAGATATGTTTGCTTTTTTCAACTCTGTATTTCTTGGATAATTATTTTTATACAGCGTTCGCTTATGTTTATTAGGTACTAGTGCAATGTTAGACCATGGGTTAGCTTGGGGTTACTTGTGGCACCAAGTACCGTGTATCGTCCAGGGTGTATACTTGGGTCCTGACAAACTTTTTATCAGAGCACTAGGTTTAGATAGGGAACAACCAAGTGAATCAACAGGTGGTTCTAGTGAATGCAAATGGGTCTGTAGCAACTTCTAGGGTTCAGGACTTCACCCGAATGAGCCCTCCAGCTTTTCATGAATCTAAGGTGGGAGAGGACTCGTAGGAGTTTGTGGATGAAGTGCGGAAGATCACTTGGATTATGGGTGTTAGTTCCACGGAGAGTCCTGATCTAGCTGCCTACCAGTTGAAAGAGGTGGCTCAGATTTGGTACAATCAGTGGAAGGAAGGGAGGCCAGCAGAAGCAGTATCAGTAGAGTGGGGTGAATTCTCTACGGCATTTCTAGATAGATTCTTCCCTCGGGAATTGAGGGAGGCCAAAGTCGCTGAATTCATGAATTTGAGGCAGGGAAACCTAATAGTGAAGGAATATGCGTTGGAGTTAACGTAGCTGTTGAGGTATGCTCTAGAGATGGTTGCTGAGCCAAGGGCTCGCATGCTCAAATCATCAATGGAGTGTCCGATTTGGTACTTAAGGAGTGCAGAACTGCAATGCTCATCAAGGACTCGACTTCTCTAGTCTGATCATTCACGCACAGCAGATTGAGGTAGAGAAGTTGAAGGATATTGAGCAGGAGAACTAGCGCAATAGAATAGGTTAGTTGAATTATGGTCACTAGAGGTCCGGTGGTAGTAGTCGCCCACAGCAGCAGCAATAGAGAACTCCAACACCCACATCAGCCAGTGCCCATTCTTTTCGATCCCGTAAGGATCGAAAGGGTGGAGAATCTAGCTCTCAGTCCTAGAGTTACAGTGCCAACAACCATTACCCAGCTTGTCCCAAGTATGGCAAGAACCATCCAGGTGAATGCCGCATGGGCAAAGAGGGTTGCTATGGATGTGGGCAATTAGGTCACAGGTTAAACGAGTGTCCATCAGCAGGATGGGGGGAATACTCAGGAAATCTCTGTCAGCATAAAAGAACAAAGCACATAGATATTAGACATCACTTCTTCAGGGATAATGTTAAAAAGGTCTTATATCTATGCAATTCTACAAACATTGAGAATTAAATTGCTAACATTTTCACTAAGGCTCTTGGTAGAGAGCAATTTGAAAAGATTAGGATGGAGCTTGGGTTAATCAATATTAACTCTACCACTTCAACAGCCCCAGCAGGCCATCTAACTCAGTAGGGTAATACTTTAGGTACGGATGGCGGTCAGCACCAAAACCGTTTTTATGCTTTGTCTCTCGTTAGGATCAGGAGAGCTCTCCTGATGTGGTCACAGTATGTTACATCTTTTTCACCTAGATGTATATGCACTACTAGATCCAGGAGCCTCACTATCATTCGTGACTCCTTATGTAGTTGTTCAGTTTGAAATCAGTCCAGAAGTCCTCTCAATACCGTTTTTAGTCTTTAACCCAATTGGTTAGTCAGTTAGGGCCAGTCGGGTATATAGAAACTGCACAGTCTCTGTTCGGGCTGTTTTGCAACTACACGCAAGTGCAAGTGGTCGAACAAGTAGTAAAATGACTAAAGTAAGCCAAGTATCGATCCCACAAGGACTGAACCAAGGTAATAATCGAATTAAGTATTAATGAACTCTAACTCTAAAAATGCAGACAACAATGTAAAGAAGATTTTTGAGCGTTTGTTTCCTAATTTATACTAATCTAAGGCAAAATGATAAAGTGAGTCTGAACTATAGTAATGAGCAAGCTGAGGCCAAAACGAACATGCAGGAAAGTAATTTATCGATACAATTTAGTTAATCTTTCCTTCGGTTGCTAGTCAAGAATTATTGCCTATGGAGAGAAACTTTCGTATTCTACCAACTTAAGAATCATGAACCTTCAACCTACATTTCTGTGATAAAAGAATTTCATGTTCTAGACATACGAAACCGATTCCTTAATTGACTAATACGACTTTCAGATATATTTCTATTCTGAAGGTAAATCAATTCTCAATTTTCCCAAAATAAGAAGAGATCATATCCTACCAATTCACAACTTTCCAATTTCTTTCCTTTTCAAGATAAAACTGGATTTTTTAGATATACATTAACATTGGCCAGACATTAATGCAGTAAGAACAAGAATTGATAGAAAGACCATGGAAGAAAAGATGAAAAACCAAAATGATCAACAATTACATTCCACTACAAATGTTCTTAACCTCAGTAAGAAGTGAATTTAGCCACTCATTTGTGGATTAAACATCATCAAATGAGTATAAATCATACAAACAATTGAAATAAAGGAGAAAGTTTAGAGAAGAACCCTAAGATTTTCATCTCCTCAACAGCCTGTAACCCATGTTCTTGCTCAACCAAGTCAGAATAATTAAAAATAAACCTAAGTGTGCTATTTATACTAGTGGGAATTTTTCCCAGAATAACAAGCAACGTGTCACGGAGTGCATCGCGGAGCACTGCCTCTACGACACGGAGCTAACGCAGACCCTCTCTGGAATCAGGTCCCTCAGAATTTTACTCCTCAGCGTGTCACGGCATGCAACGCGGGGCTTGGCCAACGTGCCACGACGCCGTCGCGAACCCTTACTGGAAATTTGCCAAAATAAATCATCTGAGGCAGAATGCCTCCGTGATGGTAGCGTGACACGGCTCCATCGCAGAGCCCCTATATTTGCTGCTTTTTCTTGACCTTTTCCACTGCTCGCTTCCGAGTCCATTCCCAATTTTCACCAACATGCAACTTAGCTTCCTAAAATTACATTTTTCCTGCAAAACAACACTAATCATGTTGGTTAGTATAAATTCACAATTTAACTACAAATCACATGAGAATGTACAAATAACGATAGATAAACAAGACGAAATAGAGCATTTGAGCATCACTTGGGCATATAATTCTTCCCAAGAACACTTACCCCACACTTAAAACCTTGTTCGTCCTCGAACAATACTCTCACATCTCATGCAATTGACACCCACGTATAGCTACTTTGGCTCGACAATTCAAACTACGATTTTACCGATTATTTAATATAGCAAATCATCAAGAAAACATGCATATTCCCATCAATACCATGACATTCACCACATCAAGACCTCCTACACTCAAGAATCGACTCTCGATCTCGGCAAACTCATGCAAATCAACTGATCAAGACATCCGACACGAAATTCAATCTCTCGTCAAGGATCTTCCCTCACAACACAAGAGCATTTCCCCTTTTTCAATCATATGATTTCCAAAGCATTACATGTAGGGGTGTACGAACACGATTTCGCTCTCTCTCCCCAAAGAATTCACATGCATCATGTCATGAACCATAAGCTTGCCTCTAGTGTATTACTCCACTAATATAAGGACGCGTGATGTAAGATCACGTAGGACTTAACGGGTTGTAATGTAAGATAAGGAACTAGTAATTACTGGGATAACCAATAATATCAACTAGCCTCCTTAAGTGCTTTTCAATACATCCCACCATCATTATGGCCATTGTTTCTTCCTTATTCTTCCCATTCTTGAAGTCTTTCTTTATTTTTGTTCCCATTTCTTTAAGCACACTCGACTTAATAACAAAGATTAGTTATACATCTTCATTTTATTTGAATTCCGCAAGTGCACCTTTGACCTTATCGTTACTTTCACCACTTCCGCTTTTCTTTTCTTTTCACACTTTTCACTCCTTGACACTGTGGGAAAATTATTTTTCTTGAGCGCTTAAGAGTTTTGGATCAAATTCACAGATAATGAAAAGAAGGGATTAAGCTCTGTTTCTACCTCTTCAATGAAAGAAAAAAATAGGCTAAAGGCTCAATTGGGCTAACTAGGATGTACATTCAAGGTAGGTATGATAAGAAAAAAACTTTCGGTTTAATCAAAGAAATGCCTACATCCTTTCTTACAATACACATCCTTCATTTTGTTTTGCACACACACCAGGCAAGTTCTAGACACTTCACAATAGCATGGAATAATCGAAACCTCACCTCACACTCATTGCACATGCTCAACTCAAGACTTATTCACAAACTCTTCAATCAGCTAATTACAAGAATTCAATATTAAGCCTTAATCACACCGAATCGAACTCTATGGCCTAGGTATCTCAACATGTTTCACATTTGCATGCTTTCATACGAATCATCTTTGCATCTCAATATCATGTACAACACGCAACAAGAATTCTGAACCATGAAGTAGCGACACGTTTGGGAAACAAACAAAAGAAAGAAAGTAAAAGAAAAGAACAAAACTACTCCTATCGACTACATTTTCCTTAAGACGGTCGTCATCCATCCATCATAGGGAACGGTCACTATTTACGACTTCGGTTCAATGGGACTCTTCTCGGTAAAAGCACCGAAAACAAAGGCCGAGAAACCCAATCATAAAATAAAATTCAACAAAAAATTTTAAAAATATTTGATAATTTGGACAGAAAACAATAAAAAAATATTTACACAACCAACCAACCAACAACTCAACACAGCACACAACAGCTTAACATTCATTACAACACCGAATTACAACACAGAACATACGCACAAAATCATAGGGTCACATTTTTCACAGGCACAACAACACAAAACATAAACAAAAACAAAAACAACAATGACACATCCAGCACCTAACTACTCCCAACCCACACTTAAACCGAATTCTATCCCAGTGTTCACAAAATTCAATTTATCACAAAGGTGGGTGGTGAAACTCCCTAATCAATCGAAGTATTCCACTTCTTCATCAAGTGTCGTTGCCTCATCTCCCATATCTGAATCACCCCCGCTGTCCTCATCTGACTCAACATCTGAGTCATCGCGGCATGTCTCCTCATCAGTGGGGACATCATCATCTACAGGCTCCACAAAAGCTGGCCCCACTCAATATAGAGCCCGGGCATTTCGCCAAAGGGGTAATCTAGCTTGAGCTGCCATAACTCATCTTCTGTTGCTGGCCTCCCGCCTATGCGCAACTGCAGCATCTGCATCCCGTACATGTGGGCCATATACTGATCGTCCCGAGCATGGCGCTCGGCTAGTGTGAGAACTGGCCTGTGAGTGGTGTCGGGTGCCTTGGTTTTGGTGACGTCCAAGGCAAACCTATCCATTTGCGGGATATAGTCCAGGTCCTCTTCCTCGATATCAAGGCCCCTCAAAAACGTGGTGAGCAAACCACCAAACCCGTACCTGTGCCCTTGATGGAAACGGGCCCTCTTCATGGCGGAGATGATCACCGCCCCAACATTTATCTCAAGCCCTTTCATCAGGGCATAAACCAAGCGCACTCGATCTCGGGTGACATCCGTCATGTGCACCCCCGGGATCAGGCAGGAACATAAAATTTTGAGCCAAATCCTGGCTTCCCTGTTCATTTGAGAGTAAGGAAGTGTCTGATGGTAGCCCCTCTCCTTGTGCCTGCTCCATCGTGTTGTCGAACGGGCTCCACATAGAGTGCGTCTGATATCCGCATAGGGTGGAGTTATGTTCAGCTGCCGGAGTACATAGGCGTCTGTGTCCCGCGCCCCCAATATGGAATTCAGGTGATGGGGCTCAAAGGTAACAACCTGCCCCCTTATCTTAACGGTGTGACTACGGAGTGTCGGGTTCCAGTTTGCGTATAACTCCCGAATCAAATGGAGATTGTAGTCCTTGGGCTCTTCGAAGATGAAGTTCATCCCAACAGTGTCAATCTGGTGTACGATTCTGGGGAATTCCTGTGCAAGTGGCTCCCTTGCAATGTGCTCCTCAGGGAAGTATTTGGTCTCCTTATGTTTTGCATACCATTTCTTCCCTTCGTCCATCACCCATCGGGTTCCATATTGATAGCGTTGGCCGCGTGGAACCACTGGTGCTGCTGGAACTGCCGTTCCCAGTCTAATCCTCTTTCTACCGGCACCTGATGTAGATGCGCCCTTTCCTTTGTCTTGCCCGCTTGACATCGTTCCTGTCAAATCAAACAGACAGTCCCAATGTTATTCAAGTCAAAAATTAACTTCGACTAAGGTTGGGTTGAGTTAGGCCACCCCACACTTAGTCTTTAGCCCCAATTAAAACTATTCGGCAAGACACTCATGCTTACCCAATTTTTACAATCAACATGCCTCGTGCATTCAGATAAGTCGATGAAATAATTACTAAGTACTACTCAGACTTCGTACAACACATAACAATATCACCATCGATTCCATTTCATCACATAACACTTAGCCAAGAATTGTTTCAACACAACAACCTATGCAATTCACCAATTTCATTTTCCCAAAAATTCCCTTGTTTATTTAGCATATTCATCTATATTCACAACATACTTCACTTCACCCAACATGCACAACCCAAACTTTTCACATTTCAACCACATTTAGTTTCTTCCTATTCAAATTCCAACCCTAGCTACCAATTTCGCAAAAATTAAATCAAACATGTATTCATTGAGTTCATACACTCACAACGATACTACGAACATCAATCAATCATACTTTAAACGAATTCAAGCTTAATTTATACCTAGGGCAAGCTTTACTCACCTCACATGCTCAAAAATTGAAAATTTAGGCAAAAATTGAGGTTAAGTTCAAGAACATACCTTTAATTCGATGAACTTGAAGAAAAGTTGAAGAAACTTCGATCCTAGGTCCATGTCACGTTGGGGGACGGGGGATTTTAGGGGGTTTGTCACGGAGGGGAGTTGGAAATGGGGAAAATAAGGGGATTTTGGGGTTAAAAAGAGGTTTTTTCGTATGGGTCACCCGGTGACCCAGTGTGACCCGACGCAAAATACACCTCAACGTGTCACGGAGGGTAACGCGGAGCACCCCCTCCGTGACATAGAGCCATTGCACCAGCCTTCTGGAATTTGTAAAAATTCAAGAATTGGCTTAAACGTGTCACAGAGGGTAACGCGAAGGCCCTCCTCCGTGACACGGAGCCAACTCATAGGCTCACTGTAATGCCACTTTTTTATTTTTCTCACCTCAATTTTTTCCTTTGTGATTCTTTGCATTTTTGCCCTCCGTTCCACCTGAAAATCATCTCACAACAATAAATTGGTTAGAATTCATAGGTTTCAAACACAACCACAATTTTTATTTTTATTTATTTTTATTTATTTTTTTCTTTTTCTTTTTAACTAATTCTACTCATCTATTACAATAATTTTACGGGTTGCCTCCTGTGCAGCGCCTGGTTTACCGTCGTGGCTCGACGTCATTGACACTCAATCATCCTCTAGAGTGACGGACATTTTCTCTCGAATAACGTCCTCACCCCAGTAATGCTTACACCGTTGCCCGTTAACCAAGAACGTGGCACTTCGATCTTCTTGCCACAACTCCACTGCTCCTGACTACTGAGGTGGTGTTTCTGGTTCCACCTCCTTGAGTTGTAAACCACTCATTGTGGTCACTGCATTTACTTGCTTGGGATTCGGGCCAGTGTCACTCGGTAGTCCTCCTCTTGGCCTGGTGTTTTGAGCTCCAGCTAGTTGCCCAAACTGGTACTCCAACTCCTTTGTAGCTAACTGATTGTTCTTTACATCTGCCGCCAATTTCACATAGTCAGCCTGTAATTGAGCTTGGTTAGCTATCATTGTTTTAAACATTTCCTCAATGTTGTGTGGTGGTGGTGGAGGAGGTGCATTGTTGCTTCTGTATTAAGTTTTATAGTTCTGTTGCCCTCCTTGATTTCTCTGCGCACCCTGATTCGAACTCTGCCCTTGATGGATGTTACTATCCCAGGAGAAATTCGGATGATTCCTCCAATTAGAGTTGTAGTTGTTTCCATACTGTTGGTGATTATTTCTCTGTACATTACCAACAAAGTTCACTGAATCTGGATTTGCACCACAACACTCAGCTGAGTGTTCATTACTACCGCATACTTCACACCAAATCTGCTGCACTACATTTAACTGGGGCTTGAGATTGATTCAAGCTCATATTGCTGAAGTGGGTGTTAAGTTGATTTTGCAACGCAGCTATCTGTGCAACGATAGCTGTAAAACTATCCACTTCCAAGACTCCTGCCGCTTTCCTTGTTCCTTCTCTAGAAGAGTCCGCATTCCACTCTGGATTTCCCTATGAAATACGATTTAACAAAGTATACAGCTCCTCATAAGTCTTTTCTAATGCTTGTCCCCCAGTTGTTGTGTCTAGCAAAATTTTTGTGTGGGGTTCCAAACCCTCTATGAAAGTATGCACCAACACATCATTGGACTAGTGATGGTGAGGACAATCCCGTAACATGGATTTGAATCTTTCCCAAGCTTGATACAGATTCTCCCCCTCTCTTTGTTTAAAACTTAGAATTTGTTTTCTATGTCTTGTTGTTTTCCCGGATGGAAAGAACCGTATCAAAAATTTTCTTGCAAGATCATCCCAAGTGGTGGTGGAATTAGGTGGCTCAACTTTCAACCACCTCTTTGCTTCTCCCAATAGTGAAAATGGGAACAATGTAAGCCTTACGTAATCAGATGATACTCCAGCGGGGATGTAAGTGTCACTTATCTCCAAAAAAGTTTTGGAGATGTTGTTGTGGATCCTCGTGAGGGAGACCTGTGAATTGCCCGCTGGTGTGCAGCAATTGCACCATATTCTGTTTCAGCTCAAACCTCCCTCCTGGCTCGGGTTTGCGAATGCTTGATGTAACATTGTTAGCATGTGGGATTGCCACTTCGCGAACCGGCCTAGCTGCCATTTCCTCGGGCACTAATACGGCCCTTACAAGTGGTGGATTCTGTTGTTGCTCCAGGATAGTTTGTCTGAGAAACTGTAGCTTCTTCTCTAGAGCTTCTCTTCTTTGACGATGAAATTGTCTTTCCGGCTCTAAGTATGAATCCACCAGCTCCTTGTCTCTTGTCAGTGTTCAACAGAACTCAATATCTGCAAAAGACAGGCTAAGATCAAGTTGTCAGCACTAATATACAAATCGTAAACTAACACTTAAGAAAACAGTTTTACCAATTGCCAGTCCCCGGCAACGGCGCCAAAAACTTGTTCGGGCTGTTTCGCAACTACACGCAAGTGCACGTGATCGAATAAGTAGTAAAATGACTAAAGTAAGCCAAGTGTCGATCCCACAGGGACTGAACCAAGGTAATAATCGAATTAAGTATTAATGAACTCTAACTCTAAAAATGCAGACAACAATGTAAAGTAGATTTTTGAGCGTTTGTTTCCTAATTTATACTAATCTAAGGCAATATTATAAAGTGAGTCTGAACTATAGTAATGAGCAAGCTGAGGCCAAAACGAACATGCAGGGAAGTAATTTATAGATACAATTCGGTTAATCTTTCCTTCGGTTGCTAGTCAAGAATTATTGCCTATGGAGAGAAACTTTCGTATTCTACCCAACTTAAGAACCATAAACCTTCAACCTACATTTCTGTGATAAAAGAATTTCATGTTCTAGCCATACAAAATCGATTCCTTAATTGACTAATACGACTTTCAGATATATTTCTATTCTGAAGGTAAATCAATTCTCAATTTTCCCAAACTAAGAAGAGATCATATGCTACCAATTCACAACTTTCCAATATCTTTCCTTTCCAAGATAAAACTTGATTTTTTAGATATACATTAACATTGGCCAGACATTAATGCAGTAAGAACAAGAATTGATAGAACAACCATGGAAGAAAAGATGAAAAACTAAAATGATCAACAATTACATTCCACTATAAATGTTCTTAACCTCAGCAAGAAGTGAATTTAGCCACTCATTTATGGATTAAACATCATCAAATGAGTATAAATCATACAAACAATTGAAATAAAGGAGAAAGTGTTAGAGAAGAACCCTAAGATTTTCATCTCCTCAACTACCTGTAACCCACATTCTTGCTCAACCAAGTCAGAATAATTAAAAATAAACCTAAGTGTTCTATTTATACTAGTGGGAATTTTTCCCGGAATAACAAGCAACATGTTACGGAGTGCATCGGGGAGCACTGCCTCTGTGACACGGAGAAAATGCAGACCCTCTATGGAATTAGGTCCCTCAGCATTTTACTCCTCAGCGTGCCACGACATGCAACGCTGGGCTTGGCCAACGTGCCACAGCGCCGTTGCGAACCCTTACTGGAAATTTGCCAAAATAAATCATCCGAGGCAGAATGCCTCAGCGATGGCAGCGTGACACGTCTCCATCACGGAGCCCCTATATTTGTTGTTTTTCCTTGACCTCTTCCACTGCTCGCTTCCGAGTCCATTCCCGATTTTCACCAACATGCAACTTAGCTTCCTAAAATTACATTTTTCTTGCAAAACAACACTAATCATGTTGGTTAGTATAAATTCACATTTTAACTACAAATCACATGAGAATGTACAAATAACGATAGATAAACAAGACAAAATAGAGCATTTGAGCATCACTTGGGCATATAATTTTGCCCAAGATCAGTCTCTGTATTCAGTAAAGTTATTCTAGCTAATATAGTAAAGCTAGACATGGTCGATTTTGACCTCATTCTTTGCATGGATTAGTTACATTCCAATTATGCCTCAGTCGACTACAGAATTGGAATCATCAGATTTTAGTTTCCCAATGAGCAGTCTTAGAATTTATAGGTACTATTTCAGCGCCTAAGGGTCGATTTATTTCCTACCTTAAGGCGAGGAAACATATTTTGAAAGGGTGCATCTATCACCTAATTCGTTCAAAGATTCTAACTCTGAGACCCCAATAGTTCAGTCAATTTTAGTTGTCAGTGAATTCCCTGATGTGTTTCCCGAAGATCTTCTTGGAGTCCCTTCCAAGCGAGAAATAGACTTCGGCATAGACCTTCTTCTAGACACTCATCCCATCTCTATCCCTCCTTACAGAATGGGACCAACTGAGCTTAAGGAGTTGAAGGAACAACTGAAATACCTTCTAGATAAGGGTTTCATCCCACCCAGCATCTCTCTTTGGGGTGCTCCAGTGTTATTCATACGGAAGAAAGATGGTACTCTTAGAATGTGTATCGACTATTATCAACTGAACAAAGTTACAGTTAAGAATAGGTATCCCCTACCCAGGATTGATGACTTGTTCCACCATCTTTAGAGAGCCAATTGTTTTTCCAAGGTAGATCTCAGGTTGAGTTATTATCAGCTTAGAGTCAGGGAATGCGACATACCAAAAATAGGCTTCAAAACTTGGTATGGTCACCATTAATTTGTGGTTATGTCCTTTGGACTAACTAATGCCCTGACAGCTTTTATAGACTTGATGAACAGCGTATTCAAACAGTATCTGGACATATTCGTCATAGTGTTCATACAAGATATTTTGGTATACTCCAATAATGAGGAGGAGCATGCCAACCATCTGAGAATAGTGTTGCAGAGTATCAAAGAGCGCCAGTTGTTCACTAACAAATGTGAATTCTGGCTAAAGTCTGTTGCTTTTCCCGGTCATGTGGGTTCAGATGAGGGTATTCAGGTAGATCCTCAAACGATAGCAGCGGTGAAAGATTGGCCAAGACCCGCTTCACCGATGGATATCAAAAGTTTCCTAGGTCCAGCTGGTTATTATCGGTAGTTCATAGAAGGGTTTTCTTCTATTCCATCTCCTCTGGCTAAACTAACTCAGAAAAAGGTGAATTTCCAGTGGTCAGATGCATGTGAGAAGAGTTTCCAAGAGTTGAAGTCTCGACTCACTACAACCCTAGTGTTGACCTTACCAAAAGGAACAGATGGGTTTGTAGTCTATTGTGATGCTTCTAGAGTTGGCTTCGGTTGTGTTCTGATGCAACAAGGTAAAGTGATAGCTTATGCCTCCAGAAATCTCAAAGATCATGAGAAGAACTATCCGACTCATGATCTGGAATTGGTAGCATTGGTGTTTGCTTTTAAAATATAGAGAATTACCTTTATGGGGTTCACGTGGATATTTTCACTGATCACAAGAGCGTTCAATATGTGTTCACTTAGAAAGATTTGAACCTTTGTTAGAGGAGGTGGTTGGAGTTATTGAAGGATTACAACATGAGTGTTGTACCACCCGAGCGAGGAAAATGTCACAGAGGATTCCTTGAGTAGAATGTCCATGGGAAGCGTTGCTCATATTGAATAGGGAAGAAAAGAGATAGCAAAGGATATTCACAGGTATAGCTCAATTGGGAGTGCAATAGGTGGATTCAGCTGAAGGCGGAGTAGTGCTATAGAGTGGGTCAGAATCCTCATTAGTTGTTGAGGTTAAGTTAAAGCATGATGAAGATCCATTACTGCTTAAGTTGAAAGAAGCAGTTCTAAGAAAAGAAGTGGAGGTCTTCTCCAAAGGGGGAGATGGTGTACTTCCTTACCAGGGTTAACTATATGTTCCGGACGTAGATGACTTGAGCTAGCGAATACTGGCAGAAGCACACAGCACCAGATATTCTATCCACCTAGGTACCACTAAGATGTACCGTGACCTACAGGAAATCTATTAGTGGAATAGCATGAAAAGGGATATCACAGAATTTGTGGCTAAGTGCCCGAACTGCCAACACGTTAAAGCTGAACATCAAAGACCTAGGGTAATGACTCAGGATATCAGCATACCCACGTGGAAGTGGGAATAAGTGCATCTGAATCTCATTACAGGTCTACCTCATACTCATCGGCTGCATGATTCAATTTGGGTGATAGTATATCGGATGACCAAGTCATCTTATTTTCTCCCAGTTAAAACTACAGACTTAGCTGAGGATTATGCTACGCTATACACCGGGAGTTAGCCAGACTACATAGGGTTCCCTTGTCCATCATTTCAGATAGACGTACCCAGTTCACCTCGCATTTGTGGAAGTTATTTTAGAAAGGACTCGGTACTTAGGTCAAGCTCAGTACAGCTTTTCACCCTTAGACAGATGGACAAGCTGAGCAGACTATTCAGACCTTAGAAGATATGCTAAGAGCTTGTGTGATAAACTTCAAGGGCAATTGGGATGATCACCTACCTCTCATCGAGTTTGCATACAACAACAGCTATTACTGTAGAATTCAGATGGCCCTGTTTGAGGCATTATATGGTAGGAGGTGTAGGTCTTCTATAAGGTGGTTTGAAGTTGGTGAAGCCACTTTGATAGGACCAGATTCAGTTCACGAGGCTATGCAGAAAGTGCAGCTCATCAGAGAAGGGTTGACAATGGCTCAGAGTCGCTAGAAGTCATGTGTAGATGTGAGAACAAGAGATCTAGAATTTGTTGTGGATAATTGGGTTTATCTGAAAATTTTACCCATGAAAGAGGTGATGAGGTTTGGAAAGAAAGGAAGCGAATTGGCAATGTAGCCTATGATTTAGAATTACCTCCGAAGTTAGCATCTATGCACCCAGTCTTCCATGTGTCACTGTTGAAGAAGTGCATAGGTAATCCAACCTCAGTTGTTCCACTGGACAGTATGAGAGTGAAGGATAGTCTGTTACAAAGAAGTCCCAGTTTAGATCCAAGACCGTCAGGTTCGTAAGCTGAGAAACAAGGAGGTTGTCAGTAAAAATCTTATGGAGGAACCAGCTAGTTGAGGGAGCCACATAGGAGGCAGAAGCATACATGATGGCTAAATATTCCCATTTATTCCCTTCTAGTTCAGTTTCAACATCAGGTATTAAATTCCTCCTTAGTACTCTATCCAGTTTCACGTGCCCCAGTTTCTTTTATGTCAGTATTTGTATGTGTGATTCATGAATTCAGTTCAGTCATGTAATTCAGTTTTTAGCTTTAGATGTTCAGTATATGGTATGACAGTTGCTTTCCCCATCTTTTCAATATGTTTATTAACATTCGAGGACGAATGTTCCCAAGGGGGAGATATTGTAATACCTAAAAAGCCCCTAAGATCAAAACCGAGGGTTCAGACAGAGAAAAGAGGAAAATGGGCACCAAGTCACAGGACGACTCATCATGTGAACCATGATATACACCACGAGTCATGGAGTGGAGTCTTCTATGGGAAGTCGTGGTCGGGGGTGACCATGAATTGAGGTCACGATTTTAGATATTACCCCACGAGTCGTTAAGTGCCTCGTGGCCTAGCCCAGTTAATTTGAGGAGGGTGTTCTAGTGTTGATGATGGAAGGTGACAACATGCTGTTGAGTAGAGTAATGACTCGTGATGTCCCTTGTCATGTCTGGCAAGATATTTTCCCAGCTCAGGTCATGGCTGGAAGCCATGAGTCGTGATGCCACTCAATGACTCATGGAGTGTCTCATGGCCTTTCCCAGAGAAAACTCAGTGCTTCTAATGAATTGGACTCACGACTCATCAAGTACCTTACAAGTCGTGATGTCCCTCATGAGGACTGGCAGGGTCCAAATTTTTGCATTTTAGTTGGGGCATTGTCATAAATTCTAGCTATTTTTTATCCCTAAACTATGTTATTTTAGGCATGTTAAGGGGGGGGGGGATTAAAGGGGTGATTAACTAAATCTTTCTCATTCCTCTCAACTTACAATTTTCAGAACATAGAAGTTCCAGACAGTCAATGCAAAGCTAAGCTAGGGCTTCCAGCTTTCTTCAAAACTTCTCCAGATTTCTCCTAAGGATTCAACTCCAAGTATGTGGTACTTCAACAAGGGAATTGTTCTTTCCTTGTGCCCCAAAACCCTTCTGAAAACTTTATCAATTCCTTGCTTGATGTTCAAAGTTAGGGTCGTGTTTAGTCAAATTATGGGTTTCTTTTATATTTAGTTTCCATCAAAATCTTGGAGGTTTATATCTCTTATCGCATGTGTGGATATCATTCTCTATGAAATGTGTACATAGCCCTAGCCTTTATTTACAGTTTAAGAAGTCTTGCATGATTGATGAAATTGTTGTTGATTGTTGTAGCGTTTATAACCTTAGTGTTATTATAATAACGTGAGCAAGTCAGCTTGTTGCTAGACTCAGTCTTAATCAGTACCTAGCACCCTCAGAGTCTCACAATAATGTCAGTTGAACAGTTTGACCATAGTCAGTTTCCTTGAGGTGTCAGTAATATCTCCTAGTCCTAATTTGCAATTATCAATTATCAGTTTGTTCTTTAGACGGCTACGACGCTTCCAGATAAGCAGCTCTAACTAGTATTAGAACGATCAGTATTAGTTATCAGCTAGTTCTTTAGATGGTTACAACGTTTCTAAATAAGCAACTCTGACCAGTCTTAGAACACAAGTTTTCAATTATCCAATCCTACAGACTGTCAGGTTACTTCCAGATAAGTATTCCTGACATTTGTCCAGGACCCAAACTTCGAGCTATCAGCTTAGTAGTAAAGTTAGGACTATCCAGTGGGAGAAGTACTTAGCACCGAATGCACTGGGGTTCCAGCGCACCCAGGTTCCCAAAACTACGTTGCCACCACAAGTTATTGGCCCAACGGGCCCCAGACTTGTGATCACCCAGCTCAGCCACCATACCCTGGCAAGGTAGAGTGGGCTTTCTCCGATGGGGTGTATACACTAGACTCCACGTTTAGCTCACGTGGTTATATGTCAGTTGTAGACTCTCTCACTTGTCAATATAGTTTCAGTTTACTTTAATTTAGCTCAGTTCAGTCACTCAGTTCCATGTCATGTTTATGACCGTCAGTCAGGGTCAATATTGACCATATCAGTTAAAGCTCAGCTTCTATAAGTACTCAGTATCAATTGGTCATTTCATGTTATTTCATATTAGTGCTTATCTTTTCATGCTTATTGTATATCTCACTTACTCAGTACATTCAAAGTACTAACGCATACTTTCTATGTTGTATCATATTATGATACAGATTCGGGTTCTCATTTCAGCATCGTCAGTAGTCCCTTCCGACGATTTCAGCAGCAGCAGTCCTTTTGATGAGTCCTCATCTTCTGACGATGATATTTTCTTTCCAGTTAGTTATTTTATAGATAGATTTTAGAGTTAGCTGGGGGCTTTTCCCAGCAACTCATCAGTTAATAGCTAGCTTTCAAACACAGTTGTTCAGTAGTCTTTGCAGATATGTTTACTCTTTTCAACTTAGTATTTCTTGGATAATTATATTTATACAGCTTCCACTTATGTTTATTTAGTTACCAGTGCAATGTTAGACCATGGGTTAGCTTGGGGTCGCTTGTGGTACCAAGTGTCGTGTCTTGTCCAGGGTGTAGACTCGGGTTGTTACAAACATAGTATCAGAGCACTAGGCTTAGAGTATCCTACGATGTCCGAAAGTCACGTCAAGTAGAGTCTTTTTCATGGGTGTGAAGCATGCCACACTTATGACGGGGACGCTACAAGACATTTAGGAAAACTACCTTTTGTTCATACTCCCTACCGTGCATTGAAGTTTAATCCAAAAAATTTCCTCCTAACTTGTGCTCTATTCAATTCAGTGAAAATATAAATCCAAAACGAGGAAATGGAAGGAGGGCTGGCAATGCCAACCGACCTACCCCACCAGCTCCAGTAGCCCCTCAGGATGATCAAGTGTCCTCCGCAGAATTTCGGGCGGCGATTCAACTGTTGGCTCAGACGGTGACCAACCAAGTGAACCAGCAGGTTATTCCAGTGAATGCGAACGGGTCTGCAGCTGCTGCTAGTGTTCAGGACTTTACCTGAATGAACCCTCCATTTTTTCATGGATCTAAGATGGGAGAAGACCCACAGGAGTTTGTGGATGAGGTGCGGAAGATCACCTAGATTATGGGTGTTAGTTCCTTCGAGAGTGCTAATCTGGCTGCCAACCAGTTGAAAGGGGTGGCTCAGATTTGGTATAATTAGTGGAAGGAAGGGAGGCCAACAGAAGCAGGATCAGTAGAGTGGATTGAATTCACTACGGCATTTCTAGGTAGATTCTTCCCTCGTGAATAAAGGGAGGCCAAGGTCCTCGAATTCATGAATTTGAGGTAGGGTAACCGAACAATGGAGGAATATGCAGTGGAGTTCACGTGGTTGTCGAGGTATGCTCTAGAGATGGTTGCTGAGTCAAGGGCTCGCATGCTCGAGTTCGTCAACCGAGTATCCCATTTGGTACTTAAGGAGTGCAGAACTATAATACTCATCATTCACGCACAACAGATTGAGGCAGAGAAGTTGAATGATATTGAGCGGGAGAACAAGCGGGCTAGAACAGGTCGAACAAATTATGGCCACCAGAGCTCTGGTGGCAGTAGTCACCCACAGTAGCAGCAACAGAGAACTCCAGCACCCACATCAGCCAGCGCCCCTTCTTTCAAATCCCACAAGGATCAGAAGAGTGGAACAGCTGGCTCTCAATCCTAGAGTTACAGTGTTAGAAACTGTTACCCATCTTGTCCCAAGTATGGAAAGAACCATCCAGGTGAATGTCGCATGGACAAAGAGGGTTGCTACGGATGTGGGCAGTTAGGTCACAAGTTAAAGGAGTGTCCATCAATAGGACGGGGAAAAACTTAGTCTACTAATTCAGCGTCCCCAGTAGGTCGTCCAGCTTAGCAGGGTAATACTTCAGGTAGGGATGGCGATTAGCACCAAAGCCATTTTTATGCTTTTTCCTCTCGTCAAGATCAGGAGAGCTCACCTGACGTGGTCACGGGTATGTTACTTCTTTTCCATCTCTATGTATATGCCCTACTAGATCTAGGAGCCACACTATCATTCCTGACTCCTTACGTAGCTGTTAAGTTTGAAATCAGTCCAGATGTCATCTCTGAACCGTTCTCAATCTCTACCCTAGTTGGTGAGTCGGTTAGGGCTAGCCAGGTAAACAAACTGCCTAGTCTCTGTATTGAGTAAAGTTATTCCAGATGATCTTGTAGAGCTAGACATGGTTGATTTTGACTTCATTCTTCGCATATATTGGTTACATTCCGGTTATGCTGATAAGATAGTGGAGGCTAGATCCAACAAGCCACCATGTGAAGAAATTCAAAAAGATATGCCAGTTAACCCAAAGCAGATAGGGAAGGCTAAGGGAGGAGTGGAAGACTCTGCAAAATACTTTCCCCCACCATTCCCTCCATTTCCTCAAAGACTTGATATTGGGAGTGGAAGACCCGATATTGAAAGTTGATTTGAACGACATCAATGTATTATTGTTATAGAAAGTAAAAAATTAATTTTTCACCATCCCATTTTAGAACAAATGTGCATGGAATTTTCTTTAACCAGATGACTGACTTCTCGTGTAATCTACTAACAGTATGGATCAGCAACCCGAGCATCAAGCTTGAGAATAAATTGTAATGATCTCAAAAGTTCATCAAGTAAATTCTCTTTATAGGGAAGCAACCCCAGGAATATGCAAAGGAGTCAAAATATATCTTTCCCAACCAAAGCACAAGGCGTTACTATTGAGTGGACAATACTAGCAATATGCTCATAAACTTCCTGCAAAAGAAGACTTATTCTATCTTTGTTGTTCAACGTGATTGTAATCAGCAATTCCAAGTAGAACACTGCAGTGTCTTCAACTTCATGAGAACTACTACCCTTCTGATGTCTCCCAGTAGCCCATATGGGAGCCCGGCCAACTGTAGTATGGAATCAGGTAGAAGAAATTACTTTCTATAAAGATGTTATCAATATAACACTTCTAAATTATATGCAGTGTCCGTTGGTGAGCAGCTAGTTATTGCTTAGTAGGTTGAGACTTGACTCTTCGATATCTAAAGATAGGATTTGACTAAATCTCCCAATAAGTCTAGAAGATCTTCTTGGAGTACCTATAGATTGCAAATGAGCAGAAGATAACAAAATTGGCAAGGACTTCCCACGCCATGTATCAGAAGTACCACTGAGTCATTAGCTACATCACTTTCCACACGAGCAGGAAGAAGGCCAAGTTTATGCAGTCTTAAGATGCAATCCAAGATATTTCTCCAACCAGTACAGATGAAATCACCGTATTCATTTACAATAGTAAAAATTGTAACAGTTGCCATCCATGCTTTTCCGTCGTCGCCAAAGTCTAACTGGTTCCTCCACCAATGAAGGATTCATGAGAGTTGTGAACTTTCATAGAGATATTACTAGATCATCTAAAATATCTTCAAGATTATGGAAAGATGAAATCTTGGCAATAGCTAAGAAATAATCAATACAAGTTTTGTAGGCATCCTCATGTTCAACGTAATCAAATACCACAAAGATAGCAGCAATAGTTGGACTAGACATAGTGGCAAACATATCATGATCAAGATAGCCCCTTGAATCACATACAATATATGGAGATGTTTTCTTGGATTTGTGGATCAAATAAATCCAGTGGCTTAGGTTCATTTTAGCAAAACCAGCACTTTGTTCTAGTCTTGTTTACCTGAACATTGTGCTGGTCAGTGTTGAGCACTATTAGTGAAACAATAAAGCAACATCTTTATTAGCTAGAATCTGTGGAGATTGCTCATAATATCTCTCTGAAAATGCCTCAAGTAACCTTTTAATATTTTTAGATTCCCCAAGTAGCTGAAAAGTTTCCAAAAACTGCCGCAACACTATATCCAGGTTCATGTCTTTGAAATCAAATTCCAACAAACTCATTAAGAACTTGAATGCAAAATTCATCATGATTTTCGAGAAAGTTCCTCACAAGATTCTTATTTAGCCCAGCTATAAACCTGAAAAAGCAAGCTACACTCTAGGGATCATTTTCTGGCTGTAGATATGTTCCTTGGGAAATTCCAGCCCTTTCTTAGGGTTTGTATTAAAATGATCAGATCCAATCATTAACCATCTCTTTATGTGGTTCCACTTATTTACAAACGATACCCAATGATCAGGATCACGATAGCTCTCACACTTAACCATCCAAAATGGAGCATATCTCTCAAGATTTATTAGATTTTGCGATAACCTATTGATGTGTCTAGAATTTGTGATAGATCTTTACTTCTTTTTATAGAGTTTTGCATATCATTAAATACTAATTTAAGTCAAAACTAATTGTATTTTTCTATGTTTTAGAAACGTAAAAAGATAATGCAAGGAGGCATCAAAGTCACTAAAGTCTGTCCAAAATAGAGCAAGAGATAGACTAGCCTTTCAATAGACGGTTTGTACATTTAGGAGTCCTATGACATCCTTGTGATCCAGATATCATACCAAAGTGGTATGCAACCAATGGTGAGAAAGACGGATCATCTTCTCAAATGATGATCTGCCAACGAGAAGATGGATCAATATCAAGGAAAATAATAAAGCAGTTGATGGAGCAAAGAGTGGACAGTCTTTTCAAAGATGGTCCATCAATCAAGATATGGACAAGGCCAGGAAAAATCCCTAAATCAAGTGACAGTTCAACAAATGGACCGTCTTTCCAAAAGATAGTCTGTCCCTGCATAACTGGGCCCTCCAAATTTAAATAGAATTGGGGTTTTTGAGACTTAGTATAAATAGTCTTCTTCATTCTTTTTTATGCAGCTTTTAGAAAATTAGATTTTTAGCTTTTAGAAATAGTCTTAGCTAGTTTTTCACATTATTTTCATATCTTTATAATCAAAGTTGAAGATCAAGTTGCTCAATTTAAGTTTTCCTCTCTCATCTTTGGTTTGTGAATAAGAATATTTAGTTACTAGCTTTCTTCTTCTTCTTTTGCTATGGGTAACTAAATCCAGATCTAGGGTTGTGAACCTAATGGGTTTGTGAATCCTAATAATTTCAATTGGGTCAAATTGATTATGATCTTGGGAATATTTAATTGATTTTGGGTTTGTAAATTGTGATTGGTGATGAAAGTCATTCAATCTTTACAATGGCATTTATTGTACTTGAAAGAGCCAATTTATGTTTGGATAGTATCAATAAACAATTGCCCAAGGTTCTAACCCTTATTTAATAGATTCACCTAGACATAGGAGGAATCCAATTGGAAAATACAAGCAGGTAGAATGGAGTTCTCTTTAATTTGAAAAAATTGATATAGATTAACGTTATTGGGATTGTTGAAACACACTCATTGATTACCTAAGTTGATTGATTGCATACTCACCAAAAGCTCATTCTCAATCATTCCTACTGAGTGATTTAGCCGGATTAACCAAAATTTGGGGACACTTCCCTAGTTTTTCTCAATATTGATTTACTCCTTAAGCATTTATATCTTTAGTTATAGCTATAATCTCTTCACCCGAACTTTAATAGAAACTCAACTTTCAAATCATATGGGAAATTGCTTGATAGTCATGTCTTAAAAAAATCTTTGTTGATTCCATACCTACTCCTGAGTTAGATAATTATACTATATCACCAATTACACACTCGCTAGTTGAGGCAGATCAATGGCAATATCATTAATTTGGTATTGTTGCCGGGGATTTTGGAATAGGCCCTATCTAGCATTCTTGATTTTTTTTGTTTGATTGGATTTATTCTATCACTTATTCTTGGATTTATTTAGTGAAGTAGGGGTATTATGGCTTTACTAGAAGGAGAAGCTGACAATGTGTTTGCGGAGGTCAACGATGACGTTGACTACACAAGTGAAATTGTACCACCAAGGTTCAATACTACTTCTTTCAATATAGATGGTAGCATCTACACAATTCTCAAAGCTTAAGGCAAATTTCATAACTCCACCGACAATGATCCTCACAAGCACCACGAGAATTTTTTAGAGGTTTGCAACCTCCACAAACAGAACAACATCTCTGATGATGTCATTTGGCTAAGGGTTTTCAAATACTCCTTGGCTGGAGAACCTTAAGAGTGGTTGCAGCGGTTGCCTCCAAATTTTATTTACACATGGCAAGAACTTGTCAATGTGTTCCTAAAGAAGTTATTCCCACCAAGCAAGAAGGTGGAATAATGGGACAAGATTTTCTACTTAAGATAGCTCCTAGGGGAGCAACTCTTTGAAGCGTGGGATGCTTCAAGAAATATATACTAAGGGAACCTAACCACGGGTTCCAGAGCACATTTTGGTTGAAACTTTCTACATCAGTTTTAATCTATTAACACAGTCTGTGGCCAATAATGTAGATGGGGGTTGCTTCATGGAAAATACCTACAACTGGATTGCCACCATTCTTGATTGTATTAAAAAGCATAACCACGCATGGCATAGTGGAGACCAAAATGGAGGGCTGAATGTAGGTAATCCTTCATTATCACACTTAATGAAAGAAAACCAGGATCACAATCAGATGATGGCAGCCATGGCCACCAACATTGCCCTACTAACCATAAAGTTGACCGAGTCTGAGGTCAAGAAAGTGTATGATGTGAAAGAAGCTCCAAATGGTTCTCAATATGAGCAAGGATGCCCCCTCCTCTATATCAATACCAACTGTACCATGAGCTGCCTCCCATGCAAGTAGAAGATCTAACTATGTTGGCAACATATCCGGAGGTTGTAGACCATATTACCTATAACAACATCAAGGCTATCTTCCTTCCTCATATCAAGGAAAATGGCGACCTCAACCATAAGGTGAAGGTCAATACTATGAGATGAATGACTATGGTGGCCCAAATTGAGGGTGGCACAACAATGGAAAGTTTGCAAATAGGAGTTCAAATCCCTATGTCCCACCTAAGTGCCCTTCTTCTAGTTCCCAAAATTTGAGGGAGGGACCTTCTCAAGAGCAAGGGGGTTCTAAGATTGAAAGAATGTTGGAGAAATTTCTTTTCAACCAAGAAAAGTCTGATGCATATTTGAAAAGCTTGATCGAAGTTGTTGTCTCCCACACAACATCTATTCAGAAATTGGAGAAATAAGTGGAGGATCTTTCACGAAAGAAAAATCCCAAGAAAAAGGGTCATCTCCTTCATGACATCGTGGCCAACCCAAAGGGGCACGTTAGTACCTCTAATGTTCAATGTATGGCTATTTCCACTAGAAGCAGCAAAACTGTGCAACCCATGGTTAATAATGTTTATGATGGTATTATCGGTAAAGGTGTAGAGAATAAGTGTGAGAGTGATGATAAATGTAAGGGGTTAATGAAGCCACAAGTTTATGAGGTTGTTGATCAAGGATCGAACAAATCACAAGTTGATGCGGTAATTGATGATGATATAGTTACTACAAAGAGGAAGGGTGTCTTTGCTTTATTTCATAGAGTTTTGCGTGTCTTTAAGTACTGATTTAAATCAAAACTGACTTTATTATGTTATATTTTAGGAATCCAAATGAAATAAAGAAAAGAGGAGTCAAAGCCAAAAATCTACCCAATAGAAAAAGAAGAAGACAGTGTGTCTCTCAAACAGGTGATCCGCATGTTCAAGAGTCCATCAAGTTTGAAATGATCTAGAAATCACTTTCAATTGGTTAGCAGCTGATCGAGTGAAGGATGAATCATCTTTCCAGAAGACGGTCCATCAACTAAAAGATGAATCAGTTGACAAAAATATGCAAGAGACAAAGGAAGAAGTAAAGGACGAACCATCATTCCAAAATACAGTCTGCCAATCAAGGGAGGACAGCACTTATGAAAAATCAACTTTTAATCGGAGAAGAAAAGCATGATCTTCCGTTTCAAGGGGCGGTCTGTCCCTGCACACCTGGGACCTTTTGATTTTAAATAATTTAGGAGTTCTTTAGGCTTATTAAAAACATATTTTTCTTCTTTTTCACATAGACTAGAATACACTTTATACTTATAGAAATTGACTAAGGTAGATCGAGTAGTTCATAGTTCATAGTTCTTAGCATAGAAAGTAGACCTATCTTGTAATTTTGAAGATTTAAATTCATTATTCAAGTTTTCTTCTCCAAATTGCAATTTCATTGGTAAGGAAGTTTAATTACTTTCTTTCTTTTCTTCTTCTTGTTATGGTAACTAAACCCAGATCTAGGATTGTGAACCCTAATAATTCCAATAGGGTAAGATTGATTGTGGGTTCAAGAATATTTGATTGATTTTGTTTTGTAAAGTGTGATTGATGATGAAAGTGATTCAATCCTGACCAATTATCTTTATGGTGCTTGATAGAGCTAATTTATGTGGGTTAACATCAATCTAATAAAATAATTCAAGGTTCTAACCTTTTTTAATGGATTCACCTAGACATAGGATGAATTTCAATTGACACCAAGCAATTAGGTAGAAGGGAGTTCTCTTCAATTTTACAAAATAGAAGTAGATTGACACCATTAGTGCTATTGAAAGATACCCATTGGTTTCCTAAGTGATTGCTTGCACGTTTGTTTATAGACCACTCTCAATTTTCTCATATTAGGTGATTTAGGGGGATCAATCCAAAATTGAGTTCACTTCCCAAGTAATCTTTATTAATTGATTTCAACCTAAAGCAATTTATATTCCTTAGTTATATCTATATTTCACCCAATCCTAATTGGAATAGCCTCTAAACTCTCAAATCAAAGATGACAGATGCTAGATAGTTTGGGTCTACCAAAGTCCCTATGGATTTGACACCGACTCTCAATTGGATACTATATTTGCGTTGACCATTTACACTTTTAATGATTGAAGTGGATTTGAGAAACGATCAAAGGGGAAGGCCAAGGAGAGTATTGATGACACTGCTAAATAATTTCCTCTTCGTACTCCTCCCTTTCTTCATAGGCTGGCCAAACAAGTTCTCGACGTCAAAATTGCTAAAAACATTGAGCGATTAAAAGAAACAACACTTCGAGTTCCATTCATAGATGCAAAAGTAGATGCCTGGTTTTACCAAATACTTGAAGATGTTTCTAACAAAAAAGATGCTAAGTGGCAATGAAGACCTACTTCCTATAACACATCGTATGATTGCTAACATAGATGGAACAAGTATGTAGAAAAAGGGTTATCGAGAGAGTTCGCCATATCTTGCATAATTGAGCGTTATGACTGTTTGCATGCGTTGTGTTACAATGAGCCT
Source organism: Datura wrightii (assembly GCA_035772735.1). Classification (NCBI taxonomy): domain Eukaryota; kingdom Viridiplantae; phylum Streptophyta; class Magnoliopsida; order Solanales; family Solanaceae; genus Datura; species Datura wrightii. Next base: position 116,700,743 of record JASDFA010000003.1, read on the forward strand.
AGCACAAATTTGATTCCTTTATCCGTATACAAGTGGTCAGGATTGTCCATGTTAAAGCCCATCTCTATACGGCTCCAAATAGCTATCAAGTTAATCAAAACGCTAGTAGGGCTGGTGGAGGATGTATTGGTGAAGGTCAAAAAATTTATGCTCCCAGCCAATTTGTGGTGTTAGATCGTGATGTTCATAGAGACATCCTAATTATTCTTGGGAGAACTTTTTTATCTATAGAAAGGGCACTTATGGATTAGGAGAAGGATGAGATCCTGTTCCGAAACAAGAATAAAAGTATCACCTTCAAAGCAGGGAAAGGCCACTTATTGCCCATAGATGTTGGGAATATTTGTATGGCTAGCGATGAGATGCAAAAACTTGGGCATGAATTCAAGGCATCACCCGAAAAGAAGAAGGCTTAAGCAAAGTGGGTGAAGCAATATCTCAGTGGCTACAAAGGAAGAAAATCGGTGAGAAAGTCCCATCCTAAAGATGACTCACCAATTGGTTGATTCAGATATCTTGTGACATGTCATGATGCTAAATCAGGTGCTTCTAGGGAGGCAACCCAAAGGATGATATACCATGTGTAGCATCCACGTCATGCCGCGATATTAAATCAAGCACTTCTTAGGAGGCAACCTAAGTATTTTTGGACTAATATGTGTTTATGAATGCAGGTGTGAACTTAAAGTGCTGGAGAAGATTGAAGAAGGCAGAAAAGAGAAAGCCTCCAAGTGACAGATCAATTGACGGGTCGAATCTTGAATATGCAGACCGTCAATGATCCATCACTTGGAGGCCAGGTAGGGATAAGTTTTTTTGCTGAACGTCTAATGATGGTCCGATGTACGGACGGCCTATTAGATTTATGGTTCATTTTTTGGACCATCCTTTATGGCTAAATGAGGAAAGATAAGTGGGTTATTTTGACTCTTTAATTCATGGGCAAAATAAGTCATCTCTTTAAAAGACGTCAATTGCTTGTAGCTGCGACCTAACCTGCCACCCGCAATCCCTGAGGATTTCGAATGATTAAACCTCACCCTTATTCCCTCTTCTCTCCTTCTACTTCCCTTTTCCAAATAAACTTTTGCTATTGTTGAACCTTGTGAGCTTAAACTCTTACATCTCATCATCTCTACATTTGCACACTTAAATCACCCATTCTAGCATCAAAAAGTCAAGCAACTAGGGCTCCTTTGCATTGCAAGTTGAGTTCATTCACTGCCACGCACAGACAAAGCAGTATTTCTGCTAAAACCCTAGGTATTATGCTCAATTTCAAAGCTTACATTTATTGTGATTTGTGTGTCATTCTTATGGGTGTTGAATACTTTGCTTGGAACTTAAAAGAGAGGGGGGAGAACTTGGGGAATTATTTGATAAATGAATGGGTCAACGTTTGAAAATGCTTGATTTTGTAATGAACTTGGTTCGTCCATGTGAAAGACGACCAATTTTTCCTTTTCCAATGCATGATATGCTCAAAAATGATCAACATGTTATAAGATTTTGCTTTTCCCCAGTTGGCATCTAAGATAATGGACCATCATTTGAAAGGACGGGTTATATGTTGCCCCATCAATTGAAACTAGTATGACCAATTGGTCTGAGTCAAAGGATGACTCAAGAGATGGACCATCTTTTCAAAAGATGGTCCGCACTCTGGTTCATCCATTGAATTAGTACATCTGGTATACTGTGTTCAATTAACGGTATAAGATGCAATCTGTATCTTCTAGATATGGAATATCTTCTCCTCCATCCTTTGAAGTTCACTATTTAATTCCATGTTATTCAATCCTAGTATACTTACCATTTGTTGCATGATCACAATATATGGCACCAAAACGAGTAACGCCAAGGGGTGGTAAGGCCAATACACCAAAAAGGTCCCGACTCCGGAATGAAGATAAAGATAAGTATTAGCCTCTGGCTACTAGAATAGCCACCACATTATCTTTGGCCTTGTCATCCACTTACTTCAGTATTGTGGCATCAACAGAGACCCAATCTCTAGGATCTTCATCCTAGCCATCAGAGAAAAGGCCCATGCCTAATTCGGTGGGCGATAGATAGATATTTCTTCCAGGGAGTCCATAGATGAGGATGTTGCTAGCCATATATCTTCTTTCTAGGTTGACTCAGCAGAGCAAAAAAAAAGTAGGGGGAAGATATGTTCCGAGTAAGATGGGTGATTTAGGGAGCTCGAGATAGATATTTGGAAGGATGAGTCAATCATAATGGAAAACCTCATCGAAGCATCACTGAGGAGAGGATTATAAGCACTACTAGGTTGGAACAGTACCCAGTTATTATGGAGAAAATTTTTAATACCCCAAAAGTCCTTAATATCAAATCTAAGACACAAAGTAGAAAACCAACAACAAATTTGGCTTTTCCCTCAAAACAACTCACACCACGAGTCGTTGTGTGAGTCCACGAACTTATGGTAAGTAGTAACCATGACTCAAACCATGAGTCATTCAAGAAGACAAGAGTCCTGGTTAGACCAGCCTTGAGCAGCTTTGCAAAAGTTCAGCAACTTTACATTTTCCTCCCAAGGACCATGAATCCAAACCACAACTTGTAGGTTGGGGTCACGAGTCATGGTACCCAATGCAGGGAGATGTTCAAGTTAAACCCAAACATCACGGGTCAAGGAATGACTCCTGTCATCAGAGGAGACTCATCCTGATGGCACATTGTATGACTTCCCAAAACTATTCAAGTTGCTCCGGAACCCACGAGTCCACCCCACGATTCGTGGAGTGGAAGAACGACTTGTGGTACGAGCTGTTGGGGGCCAAATTCTTGAATTTTTAATGGTTACTCAAGGGTTATTTTTGTAACTTCCTACATTATTAACTCCTATATTACGTCATTTGGGGTTAGAGGGAAGTTAAGGGGTTTAGTCGACTAACTTCTCCCATTCCTTCTCATAATATCAAGCAGTCAGAGAAATAGTAGTCCTCAGGCTCTTAAGAACAACTAGGGTTCCTCTTCTCCAAACCATCGAATTCTCAAGAAATAGGCAAGAGTTTATCGATCCAAGTATGTGGGATTATCAGTAAGGGTTTCATTTCATCCTTATGACCAACACTCAAGCTTTAAACTATGTTTTCAATATGATTATTTAAACTCATGTTTTTTAGGGCTAAAATCCTCTTATGCAAAAACTATATATTTTCATATGTATGTTTCCCTCATGATTTCCACATGTATTTTATGGTTATCTATGAGTTAAATTCCCTAAAAAAGCTCTATGTATCTCTATGCTTAGAACTTAACATGATTTATCCAAATTAAGCATATTTTCATAATGATTTACAATATTATGATAGCATGACTTTAGAATTAGTACAGCTTGCATGACTAGTTTAATATTTTAGATAATTCAGTAAATAGCATGATTTTGACTAGTCTATGCAAAATATTTAGAACCTCAGATATAATTATGATCATGTGTATAGTTTTGGGTGTAGTATTTAATACCAAGTGGATATGGGTTCAAATAACTCAAGTTCCAAAACTATGTGCCACCGTAGGATAAGAGGTCCTCGTTAGTTGAGAGTGTGTCCCTTAACTGAATGGGCTCATGCATGAATTCATGCCAGTCATGGTTCATATCCTTGGCAAGGTATTAACATCCTCCCAACAAGGGTTATAGGTTAGGCTCCATGTTGCTCACATGGAGAATGTTGGTTATGAAAATCTCCCACAGATATATATTTGTTTATAGTAGTTGTACATAGCCCATAGTTTTAGTATATAAACTTACTTTTTGACTTACAGAGGTGTTCAATTATATATGTATGATTTACTTATGGGTCATTTTGCATCAGCTTATGTTTTACCCAAACATGTTACTCAAAAAGCATGATTTCTGTTTTTAGCATGGTTTCCTATTTCATTCATGTTTTACTTGTCTTATATACTCAATACATTCAATGTACTGATCACATACTTCTTGTGTTATATAGTCTCATGATATAGGTTTAGGCGCTTAGACCCTGGCCGCAGTTAGAGGCATTCCAACTCCTGATCATCTTTATTGTTTGTGAGTCCTTATCATCTGTGGACGAGAGTTAATTATATTTCTTCATTTTTCTTAGTTTTAGTATTTAAAGCTAGTTAGGAACCTGTCCCATCAGTCTTAGAAGCTTTCAGACATAGATGGACAGTTATTTAGCTTTGTTAGTTCTTATATTGTTTTCAATTTAAACATTTATTTCTACATCCAAACTTAATCAATTATGTGAATATAGATATTAGTTTAGCTTCCACTCATTTATGTCAATTATTTTAGTATATATTAGTGTCATGTTAGTACCATAGGCTAGCTTAGTGCCACATGTGGTTCTAAGTCTCATATCTCTTCCAGGGTATAGACTCGGGACATGAAAAACTTGGTACCAAAGCATCAGGTTTAAAGTGTCCTAGGGTGTCTGTAAGTCATGTTAAGTAGAGTCTTTTTCATGGGTGTGAAGCATGCCACACTTATAAGGAAGAGTCTGTGAAACGTTCTTAGCAAAACTTCCCTTCTTTTATGTTCAGTATTGTGCGATAGAGTTCAACTCACTTTATCCTTCTAACTCGTGCTCTACACGCTTATAGTAAATGCCTCCCGGAAGAGCTAACGGATGAAGAAATGTAAACGAGCCAGCACTACCAGTGGCTGCAGAGCCTATGATTGATCAAGTATCTAACGCAAAATACATGGCATAGGCCACAACTTCTCAGGTTAACTAGAAGGTCGTCGCACTTGTGAATCCTAATGGAAATGCAACAATTACTAGGGTTCAAGACTTTACCTGAATGAACCTGCTTGAGTTCCATGATTCAAAGATGGATGAGGATGCACATAATTTCATAGATGATATTCAAAATATCGCTTAGATTATAGGTATCCCTAGGATCGAAAGTGCAGACTTGACCTCCAATCAATTAAAGAGGGAAGCACACTTATGGTTCAAGTAATGGAAAGAACGTCATCGTGAGGGTGCAACCCCAATTGACTGGGATGAATTCATGAAAACCTCTCTGGATAGGTTCTTTGCTCATGAGTTGAGGAAGGCAAAGGATGAAGAGTTTATTCACTTTAAAGAACTCTTTGTTAGTTAAGGAGTACGCTCTTAAGTTAACTCAACTATCTAGGTATGCTCCAAATATGGTTATTGAGCCGAGGTCTAGAATGAGTAAATTCGTTTTAGGTGTCTCACATTTAGTGTTCAAGGAGTGCAGGACTACTTTGCTCATCGAAGATATGGATATCTCCCGACTTATGAATCCATGCTCAGCAGATCGAGGAAGAGAATTTGAAGAGATAAAAAGAGAATAAGAGAGCTAGAACCAACAACTTTGAGTTCTCTCAGCAAAATTCAAGTAGTGGAAATCGCTCAGAATTCCAGCAGAGGTCATCAGCTCCACCACCTTCTTCAGTTAGTATTCCATCTCGCAGCTCTAGAGGGGATCAAAAGGGTAAAGCACCAAGCTTTAGGTCCCAAGCAAACATGCCTAGAAGTACTACCTTTCCGGCTTGCAAGAAGTATGGAAGGAACCACCTGGGGAAGTGTTTTCTCAGTAAGAAAGGATGTTTTGGGTGTGGTAATCCTGGTAACAGACTCCGAGACTATCTATCATCCAGATAGGGAGACGTTAATGGTCGTACCCAAGCCAACTCTTCAATAGTTCCAGCAGCTCGCCCATCCTAATAGGGTGCCTCATTTATAGTAGGTGGTGGACAGCGTCAGAACCGTTTCTATGTGCTTTCATCGCACCAAGATCAGGAGAATCATCTGATAGTATCACGGGTATGTTATGAGTCTTTCATATTGATGTTTATGTATTGATAGATCTAGGGGCCACATTATCCTTCATGACCCTATATGTTGCAATAAATTTTGGTCTCAGTCCTAAATGCGTCTCAGAACCCTTCTTAGGCTCTACTCCTATCGATGAGTCCGTGAGTGGATCATAGCAAGGAAGGTATACAGATATTCCCAGTTTCAATTTTCCAGAAAATCACCACAACCGATTCAGTGGAGTTAGAGATGACAGATTTTGATGTCATCCTTGGCATGGCTTGGTTATATTCATGTTATGCCTTAGTCAACTGCAGAACCAGAGTAGTAGAATTCTGATTTATAGGTAAACCCATCTTAGAATGGAAAGGTAGTTCCACGGTGCTTATAGGTCATTTTATCTCTAACCTTAAGCTAGAAAGATGATTTCCAATGGTTCCTGTTATACCCCGTAGAATTTCCGGCAAGTTAAGTAATCTCGGTACAGTACAGTAATTTAAAGGCCAGTAGAATGTTCAGAAGTCATGTGTTATGTTTATTACGAATGTTGGTACGATATTAGAAGCATCGAGTTATAACTTGCGTGAAACTTGCTAGAACGATATAGATTCTAATACAAGTGTTAGGAACTGCACAGCGTGCTTAGTACGTGATGTGACACAGAATGTTAGGATATCATTGTATTCAGTTGAAACCCAGTAAAGCAATGTAATATCTATAAGAAATCTCAGAAATAGAATGATAAGTTAAAATGAAGTTAGAAAGCATATTAGGAATAGTAAATCATGTTACTATAGAAACTCAGTATACAGCATAGTTTTCAGTAGAAACACTATATCTTGTTCAGCATTAGCCCCAGTACAGTCTGGCAGAAGACTATATATATACATATATACTATTACCAGCCTCAGCATGTATTAAGTACGTACATATTACTATCGCTAGCTCAGCATATAGTATATACAAATACTTTACCACTATTAGCTTCAATATGTGGGACATGCAGATAGTATTACTAGTTGAGACCGTTGTATTGTTTGGGGTTGGACTATCTAGTATCCATGACCGCCCCAGGGTGGATAGCTGTATCGACTCGTCCGCCAGAGCACGAGGATACGTCACTCTACGGAGTGGTATGCCGTCCCACAGGGGACGAAGATGGGATGCCAGTTTTCCCCATATTTGTGCCTTGATCGGCCCTTACACACCCCTGTCGAGCAGATACGCCCGGGTGTTGATTCAGGAGTCCTCCAGACTCAGATGCAGTTATAGTCAGGGGCTCAGCAAGCCAGGTGCATACCCAGGGGATCGGCGGGATGCTTATAGCTATTATAGGAGATGGGATGACTGGGGTAGGGGTATAGATTCTGTGTTGGTTGTACCCCCCCGGCTTATGGGGGCCGGGTAAGGTTTGTGTGCGCTATGTATGTTATGATATGTTGTGCCGTGTTATAGTAGATACGAGTAGATCGATAGTGGAACGATAAATCCTCAAGTATGACTCCTGCTCCTTCCAGTATAATTAAGAGAAGATATGACTTACATTATCAGACATTGTTAATCTATTCCCTCCTACTTCAGTTTCATCAGTTGTATTGTTGTTTTCAGATATTTCTTTCGGTTAGCTTTACATACTCAGTACCAGCGGTACTGACGCCCGGTGGGGCGCTACATTACTTGCCGCAGGTACTCATAGACGAGCAGGCGATACCACGTTATTCCTGTCAGCGATCGAGTATTCAGCTCCTGTCATCCGGAGACTGAATTCCAGAGGTGTATTTCGTTTTCTTTTGTTGTATAGTACGGGTAGGTCGGGGCCCTATCCCGATCATTTTTATGGTTATTCCTAGAGGCTTGTAGTGTTTATATATTTCCCTGTGGTCAGATGAGCCGGTCGTGTGAGGCCGTGCAGTTGTATAGCTGTTAGTACTTGTGTTTCCTTTATGTTGGCCATGTGGGGCCATAGTTCGACAGTAGTGGTGACCTTGCCGGTCACGTAGCTATCCAGTACTTCATGGTTAAGTTATAGATAACTAGGCAGCATGGTGGCCTTGTCGGCCCTCATAGGTTTCCCCATATTGATATGTTTCTAGTCAGCTGTTAGTATAGGTACAGGAGGCTATAGGCCAATGGGTCGGGGGCTATGTTTACAGCCGTGATATAGCCCTTTGTTTCCAGAAATGTGAGTTAGTGCCAGCCAGGCACCAGATATGCCTAGGCTTAGCAGTCCAGTAGTTCAGGTCCTAGTAGGGCACCAGGTGCCAGTCATATCCCCCAAGGTGGGGTGTGACACACTTGGTATCAGAGCAGGTCGTATCCCAGGGAGTCTGCAAGCCGTGCTAAGTAGAGTCCTATCCATGGATGTGTTGTGCACCACATACTATGGGTAGGAGGCTGCAAGGCATGATAGGATGGTCGTCCTTTTGTTCTTATTCAGTTGTGCTGTAGAGCGGTACAATATAGGGTTGAGTCCCTAAAAGCTTACTATATTCTTTGGTTATAGATAATGTCAGACCAGCGACATCCTATCACAGGCCGGAGCTTAGATATTGCAGCAGGGCAAGGCACCAGCAGGATGCCTCACCCTCGTTTAGAAACAGCCCGGTCAGAGGGCATTATAGAGGCATCGTCCCAGCCTTCTCAGCAGTCTCCACAACATCAGGAGCCACTAGGGGCGACACTACCTCCAGCAGTCCCTATACCGACACCTTCCGACCAGGAGGTTAGGAGTGCGGTAGTTATGTTAGCACAGATGATGGTGGCTCAGCGTCAGCCGATGTCGTCTACAGTTGCGGAGCCGTCAGGAGGGCCCGGCAGTTCGAGGGTCTGAGAGTTCTTGGCTCTGAATCCCCCACAGTTTATAGGTACGGACCGGACAGAGGACCCTCAGGATTTTCTGGATCAAATGCAGAGAATCTTCAGGGTCATGCATGCCATGCCTACAGAATCAGTTGAATTGGCAGCATTTTGGTTACTGGACATCGCCGTGTTGTGGTATGAAAGCTGGGAAAGATGCCGAGGGAGAGATGTTTCCCCTCCGATCTGGTCCAGCTTCTCAGGAGCTTTTCTGGATCATTATCTGCCGCGGGAGATTTGACAGGCCTGGGTAGACCAGTTCTTACATCTGGAGCAGGGGGCCATGAGTGTTCGGAAATATTCCTTGCGGTTTGATTCTTTAGCCCGATATGCACCGGCCTTTGTTGATACCATGGCATCCAGAGTGCACCGTTTTATTATGTGATTGAATCCAGAATATGTTGAGACTTGTATTACGGCCACACTGTGAGAGGACATGGACATTTCTCGAGTTCAGGTATTCTCCCAAAATATTGAGGGCATCAGACAGCGGCATCGGGAGATCAGAAGGGTTAATCAGGAATAGCGTCGCCAGGACAGGCCAGTTGAGTTACAGAGGGAGGCCCGGGGAGGACCCAGGCCACGATTGTTAGATAGGCCGCCCAGGCCCCCGCCTCCGCCACAGTCGCAAGGGGGTAGATTCAGCCGCAGGGGGCAGTCAGAGACTGGCAGAGGCTCGCAGATGGCAGATTCACCATTACAGAGGAGGGCGGAGCAGAGTAGGTATACCCTACCACCTTACTCTATATGCAGTCGACGCCATCCTGGAGCATGCAGATATGGCTCCACCGCATGTTATAATTATGGCCAAGAAGGCCATTTGATGAAAGATTGCCCAGCCGGAGGCCGAGAGAACCGAGATAGACAGGATAGGGCATCTGCAGGGTCACGAGCCACAGCATCCTCGACTGGGCGCAGGCCCTTAGTTTCAGCAGGCAGGGGTCGGGGCAGATCAGAGGCCTCCAGTACAGGTGCGGGTCCAAGCCGCACATATGCCTTACCAGGGAGGCAAGATTCAGAAGCGTCGCCTGATGTGGTGACAGGTATGCTAATTATCTGCTCACACCCTGCTTATGTGTTGATTGATCCAGGGTCTACTTTGTCCTACATTACTCCATTTGTGGCACGAAAGTTTAGTATTGCACCAGAATTATTGCAGCAGCCCTTTTTAGTATCCACGCCCGTCGGTGACTCTATCACATCTATCTGAATCTACCGCGGGTGTACAGTAGAGGTTGCTGACCGTCAGACCACAGTAGATCTGGTCGAGTTAGAAATGATAGACTTCGATGCCATAATGGGTATGGATTGGTTAGTACCATGTTTTGCCAATGTTGAATGTTGGACCAAGACGGTCCGATTCCACTTCCCAGGAGAAGCAGTGCGGGAGTGGAAGGGCAGCACCGCTACGCCAAAAGGTAGGTTTATTTCCAACCTTCAGGCGAGAAAGTTGATATCTAAGGGATGTATTTACCATCTGGTCAGAGTCCAGGATGTCCATGCAGAATTTCCGACGCTCCAGTCTGTTCCAGTGGTGAACGAATTCCCTGATGTGTTCCCAGATGAGTTACCTAGTATTCCCCCAAAAAGGGAAATAGACTTTGCTATTGACTTGTTACCAGGCACTCAGCCGATATCAATTCCTCCCTATCGTATGGCTCCGGCAGAACTCAGAGAATTAAAGGAGCAGTTGAAAGATTTATTGGATAAAGGTTTCATCAGGCCGAGTACTTCACCGTGGGGTGCGCCAGTTTTATTTGTGAGGAAGAAAGATGGCTCGCTCCGAATGTGCATAGATTATCAGCAATTAAACAAAGTTACAGTAAAGAAAAAGTACCCGCTACCCAGAATTGATGACTTATTTGATTAGTTGCAGGGAGCCAAATACTTTTCTAAGATTAACTTGCGGTCCGGATATCACCAGGTCCGAGTACGTGAGAGAGATATTCCTAAGACAGCGTTCAGGACCCGATATGGACATTTTGAATTTCTAGTCATGTCCTTCGGGTTAACGAATGCCCCGGCAGTCTTCATGGACCTGATGAACAGTATTTTCAGACCTTTCCTGGACTTGTTCGTGATAATGTTCATTAATGACATTCTGGTGTATTCTCGCTCTGAAGCAGATCACCGGACACATTTGCGGACAGTGCTCCAGATTCTCAAGGACCGTCAGTTGTATGCTAAATTTTCTAAGTGTGAATTCTGGCTTAACTCAGTGGCCTTTTTAGGGCATATCGTGTCGGATGCTGGCATACAGGTAGACAAGCAGAAAATAGAAGCAGTTAAGTCATGGCCTAGGCCTACCACTCCGACTGAAGTTCGTAGCTTTCTGGGGTTGGCAGGATATTACAGGAGGTTCGTTGAAAGGTTCTCGACCATTGCGGCACCTCTAACCAAATTGACACAGAAAGTAGCAAAGTTTCAATGGACAGGGGCATGCGAGCAGAGCTTCTAGGAACTGAAAGACAGATTAACCTCCGCCCCAGTATTAGCATTGCCGGAAGGCACAGAAGGTTATTCAGTCTATTGCGACGCGTCAGGTGTCGGGTTAGGTTGTGTGTTGATGCAGCATGGTAGAGTAATTGCATATGCTTCCAGACAGCTGAGGAAACACGAAAAGAATTACCCTACCCACGACCTTGAATTGGCCGCAGTAATCCACGCCTTAAAGATGTGGAGGCATTACCTGTACGGCGTCCATGTTGATATTTACACAGATCATAAGAGCCTACAATACATCTTCACTCAGAGGGAGTTGAATCTACTGTAATGCCACTGGTTGGAGCTGTTAAAAGATTATGATGTGAACATTCTGTACCACCCCGGAAAAGCTAATGTTGTAGCAGATGCCCTGAGCTGTAAGTCAATGGGGAGTTTGGCGTATTTACGACCTGAGAAGCGAGAGTTAGCCAAAGAAATTCATCAGTTAGCTGGTTTAGCCGTTCGAGTAATGGAAACAGAAAATAATAGAGCAGTAATTCAGAATTCTGTTGTGTCATCATTAGTTACAGAAGTAAAAGAACGACAGTACGAGGACCCTGATTTAGTCCAGCTCAGAGATAGAATTCAGAAATGTAAGGAGTCAGATTTCCAAATGACTGAGGATGATGTGTTACGCTGTAAGGGCCGCCTCTGTGTCCCGAATGTTTTAGGGCTTCGTGGGCGGATCATGCATGAGGTACATTACGCTCGCTATTCCCTCCATCCAGGGGCGACGAAAATGTACCATGACATCAGAGACATCTACTGGTGGCCAGGTATGAAAGCTGAGATAACTGAATTTGTATTTAGATGTTCTAACTGTCAGCAGGTGAAAGCAGAGCACCAGAAGCCGGGCGGTTTGACGCAAGATATAATGGTGCCTACGTGGAAATGGGAAATGATAAACATGGATTTTGTAACAGGGTTACCCCGTACCAGATGCAGAAATGATTCCATTTGGGTAATAGTTGACAGGCTAACGAAATTAGCTCATTTCCTGCCGGTGAAGGCTACCTTCTCGGCTGAGGACTATGCCGAATTATATATTAGAGAAATAGTTAGATTGCATGGAGTGCCGGTATCCATCATTTCAGATAGGGGAGCACAGTTTACAGCTAGATTCTGGCAGTCATTCCAGAGGGGTTTGGGAACGCAGGTCAATTTGAGCACAGTATTCCACCCCCAGACAGATGGGCAAGCTGAGCGGACTATCCAAACGCTCGAAGATATGCTACGAGCGTGTGTGCTAGATTTTGGGGGTAGCTGGGATGAGCATCTTTCATTGATTGAATTTGCTTATAATAACAGTTATCATTCAGCTATCCAGATGGCGCCTTTCGAGGCATTATACGGGCGAAAATGTACATCGCCGGTGGGCTAGTTTGAAATAGGAGAATCAGCATTGGTTGGCCCAGACATTGTTCGGCAGTCAGAGGAAAAGATAAAGCTTATCCGAGAACATTTACTGACTGCTCAGAGCCGCCAGAAGTCTTATGCAGATATGCGGCGCAGAAATCTAGAATTTGTGGTAAATGACTGGGTATATCTGAAGGTGTCTCCGATGAAAGGGGTAATGAGATTTGGCAAGAAAGGCAAGCTTAGCCCGAGATTCATTGGGCCATATCAGATTCGGCGAAGAATAGGCTGAGTTGCATATGAATTGAACTTGCCTCTGGAGTTAGCATCTGTTCACCCAGTATTCCATGTATCTATGTTGAGGAAGTTCGTAGGGTACCCTTCTACAGTAGTTCCAGTTCAGGATGTCCATGTCACAGAAGAGTTAGCATATGAAGAGGTTCCAGTAGCTATTTTAGACAGACAGATTCGCAGGTTGAGGACTAAAGATGTTGCGTCTGTCAAAGTATTGTGGCGTAACAGGAACCGAGAGGAAATGAAACGAGAAGCTGAAGAAGATATGAAAGCCAGATACCCTCACTTATTTCAGGCCTAGTCAGGCGACAGGTATGTCTGTATTATTACTTATGCAGTACCTTATAGTTGTATGTGTGTGAATGAGGAAGATTGATACTTAGTTATCCAGTGGATCTTAAAATATTGCGTGCAGTACCTGTGTTGGACTCTTCTGCATTTCAGGTTTTTGCTATAGTCCATATTACAGGGGAAACTCTGCCGAAATATTTCTAGAAAGTAAGTTAAGTAGCCCTCTAGATGGTAGTGTACATTCGAGGACAAATGTTCGTAAGGGGGGGAGAATTTTATACCCTGTAGAATTTCTGGCACCTAGATGACCTATTCGCACGTTGGTTAAGCATATTTGAAGGCCATACGTGCTAGAGAAAGGCCCGGGAAAAAGATCGGACGAGAAACCTATCGAACCATCGCGGAAGGAGCCGAGGCAGAGCCCCTCCGCGATGGCAGCGTGTCACGGAGGTGGAGCCTCCGCGTTGGCTTCGTGACACGTTGGCCTTGTCCAAGCACAAGTATATAAAGCCCCACTTCGGTTTTAAATGATTAAACCCTTATAAAATTCCAGAAACAGAGAGGAAAACGCAGGAGAAGGGAAAGGAACGAAGAAGTAATATAATTTTCGTCCGATTACGCTGCTAAACGTTGTCCAAACTCAAATTAACCTCAGATACCGAGGTATTTAGCAGCAGAGAGCATTCCTACGGATTTTGTTTCGTGAAATACGGCCAACGAATTGTCTAGCTAACGAGCTAAGGTAAGTGGAATTGCTCTAAACTAGTGTCTATGTGTTCCTAGCTGTGAAGTGAATATTTCTCCCTTCTGGACCTCTGAAAAATAGCGAGTTTTCGACCGTCTTTCGATAAGCCTAAGTTTAGGCTATAAACTATATCGAAAGTGACGTTACTCTTTAAAATAAAAGTTGTATTTAGTATTAATTGACATATTTGTTAATGCATTTGGGAGAAAATAGTTGAAGTACCGGCCGAGCCTCGTCCGACAGACGGATAGTTCGAGGATAAGGTCTGTAAAGCTAGTTTCCTCGGCAAGTTAAGTAATCTCAGTACAGTACAGTAATTTAAAGGCCAGTAGAATGTTCAGAAGTCATGTGTTATGTTTATTACGAATGTTGGTACGATATTAGAAGCATCGAGTTATAACTTGCGTGAAACTTGCTAGCACGATATAGATTCTAATACAAGTGTTAGGAACTGCACAGCGTGCTTAGTACGTGATGTGACACAGAATGTTAGGATATCATTGTATTCAGTTGAAACCCCGTAAAGCAATGTAATATCTGTAAGACATCTCAGAAATAAAATGATAAGTTAAAATGAAGTTAGAAAGCATATTAGGAATAGTAAATCATGTTACTATAGAAACTCAGTATACAGCATAGTTTTCAGTAGAAACACTATATCTTGTTCAGCATTAGCCCCAGTACAGTCTAGCAGAAGACTATATTTATACATATATACTATTACCAGCCTCAGCATGTATTAAGTATGTACATATTACTATCGCTAGCTCAGCATATAGTATATACAAATACTTTACCACTATTAGCTTCAATATGTGGGACATGCAGATAGTATTACTAGTTGAGACCGTTGTATTGTTTGGGGTTGGACTACCTAGTATCCATGACCACCCCAGGGTGGATAGCTGTATCAACTCGTCCTCCAGAGGACGAGGATATGTCACTCTACGGAGTGGTATGCCGTCCCACAGTGGACGAAGATGGGATGCCAGTTTTCCCCATATTTGTGCCTTGATCGGCCCTTAAACACCCCTGTCGAGCGGATACGCCCGGATGTTGATTCAGGAGTCCTCCGGACTCAGATGCAGTTATAGTCAGGGGCTCAGCGAGCCCAGGTGCATACCCAAGGGATCGGCGAGATGCTTATAGCTATTATAGGAGATGGGATGACCCGGGTAGGGGTATAGATTCTGTGCTGGTTGTACCCCCCCGGCTTATGGGGGCCGGGTAAGGTTTGTGTGCGCTATGTATGTTATGATATGTTGTGCCATGTTATAGTAGATACGAGAAGATCGACAGTGGAACGATAAATCCTCAGGTATGAGTCCTGCTCCTTCCAGTATAATTAAGAGAAGATATGACTTACAGTATCAGACAGTTAATCTATTCCCTCCTACTTCAGTTTCATCAGTTGTATTGTTGTTTTCAGATATTTCTTTCAGTTATTGCTTTACATACTCAGTACCAGCGGTACTGACGCTCGGTGGGGCGCTGCATTACTTACCTGCAGGTACTCATAGACGAGCAGGCGATACCACGTGATTCCTGTCAGCGATCGAGTATTCAGCTCCTGTCATCCGGAGACTGAATTCCAGAGGTGTATTTCATTTTCTTTTGTTGTATAGTACAGGTAGGTCGGGGCCCTATCCCGATCATTTTTATGGCTATTCCTAGAAGCTTGCAGTCTGTATATATTTCCCTGTGGTCAGATGAGCCGGTCGTGTGAGGCCGTGCAGTTGTATAGCTGTTAGTACTTCTGTTTCCTTTATGTTGGCCATGTGGGGCCATAGTTCGACAGTAGTGGTGACCTTGCCGGTCACGTAGCTATCCAGTACTTCATGGTTAAGTTATAGATAACTAGACAGCATGGTGGCCTTGTCGGCCCGCATAGGTTTCCCCATATTGATATGTTTCTGGTCAGCTGTTAGTACAGGTACAGGAAGCTATAGACCAATGGGCCGGGGGTTGTGTTTACAGCCGTTATATAGCCCTTTGTTTCCAGAAATGTGGGTTAGAGCCAGCCAGGCACCAGATGTGCCTAGGCTTAGCAGTCCAGTAGTTCAGGTCCTAGTAGGGCACCAGGTGCCAGTCATACCCCCAAGGTGGGGTGTGACAGTTCCATATATCATTTAGTTTGGGTGAGGGATTCTAAGTCTGAAACCCCAACTCTTCAATCAGCTCCAGTTGTTTGTGAATTCCTAGAAGTGTTCCGAGAGGATCTGGCCAGAGTCCCTCTCGAGCGAGATATTGACTTTGGAATAGACCTCCTTCTAGATACACAGGCGATATCAATTCCTCCTTACAGAATGGCTCCAGTTGAGCTAAAGGAGTTGAAGGAATAGTTAAGGGACCTGTTAGATAAGGGTTTCATTAGGCTCAGTATTTCCCCATGGGGTGCTCCTGTCCTTTTCAAGCATAAGAAAGATCGTTCTATCTGAATGTGCATCAATTATCGTTAGCTGATCAAGGTCACAATCAAGAATAAGTATCCCATTCCCAGGTTTGATACGTGTTCAATTAGCTTTAGGGCACTAGTTTCTTCTCTAAAATAGACCTCAGGTCTGGCTACCATCAGCCTAGAGTCAAAGAGTATGATATTTCAAAAATATCCATCAATACATGGTATGGTCACTTCGAATTTATAGTTATGTCTTTTCGACTAACAAACACTTTTGCAGCTTTTATGGATTTTCAATAGGGTATTCAAGCAGTACTTGGATATATTCATCATTGTCTTCATAGATGAAATCCTTATATACTCTCGAAGTGAAAGAGGAGCATGTTGGTTAATTGAGAATTTTGTTGCAAACTATCACAACCCGAATATAGGCCCGAATCAAGACACGGGACAAGAAGCCCCAAGAGACTCCAAATCGACCCATGGCATGAACATACATCTAACTAAATCAATTAAAGCGGAAGGATTAACATAATAATCTTAGAGAAAGTCTGAAGTAAGCATAACATCATAAATACACACGAATCTGAAGCTGATTACACACTTTTGTCTGAAAATCCTCTAAGTCTGATAGGTTGATGGGAAAATACCCCAACTAACTCACTAAAACTGAAAACTCAAAATACATAAGGAAAACTGATAGAAACATGGTCCTCGGGAGATAAGGACTCACCAACAAATATGGGATGCTAACTCTGAAAGGCTCACTAAAGGACGGGGTTGAGTATGAGTGTCGGGGCCTATACCATAACATGATACAACATCGAGTATGTAGTCAGTATGTGGAATGTACCGAGTATTAAAGGTAAGTAAAACCTCTTAAATTAGTAAAATCATTTAAAACATGCATAATAAAAAACATGATGAAGATAAGAATCTGAGAGTAGGGTTTGCATCCTCTTTTCTGAAATCATGATCTCAACATAACATAACATCATAACTGAATCAATTGACCCAAAGCTGGAATCTGATAATCATAAGTAAAACTGAACATTGGGTCAAACCTGCTTTAGAACATGTATATATATATATATATATATATATATATATATATATATATATATCATGAGTAATAAACATCATAACTAAAATCATGAGGAACAATGGGAGACTCGTCATATAACCGACATACCACGGTAGAGCTTTCATGGTCCCAACTATCACACTCAAGTGGGTAGAGCCGTCCAAAGGCTTGTCAGGGCTAAGGACGATACCATGATATTGATATCAAGCTCATGGCCCAATCATGGTAGGAGATAGATCACATAGGAGGTACTAATAGAATATGATCATACCTACGTTGGCGTAGTTCTGAGGAATAGGGTTGACTGACCCATAGCCTACTCGGTGCTAGATACTATTCCCAAAAACATGCATATGCCCTCCATCATTTTTCAACGAAGCTGACCATTGTCTATTGATGAAGCTAAATGATCATGAATACATAAATATGAATTATATATGAGGAGCCTTGGCTCAAACCATACCACAAGATGAACATAAATGGGAGTCTTCGCTCCAAATCCATGTGGTAAGCTAAATTCGTAAAATCATAATCATACTTGAACATATGGGCATTGCCCGATACTATAACACGCTTGAAAATACATAATTCACTTGAAAACATGATCATATACATAGGTAAATTAAAAACATGTTTTTCATCATAAATATCTCATAATACTAGAACATTCATCATAAATCTCAACTTTCATGAACTTCTTATAATTGGGCATTTTAAATTTATAAAGCTTGAAAACATGATTTTAATTGAAAAAAAAAACGAAAACTTTCCCATGGATCATAATTCAATAATAGAAGCATCTTTAAATCATACCCATGTAGTAAATTAGGAATTTCATGCATTGGGTTAAAACCCCATAGAATCAACATAGGAATTTCATGATTTAGAGAGAGATTGGACATGGGTGTGAACGGATTCACCCATTCATAACCCTACATACCTGAAAGGGTTTGATTCTACCACTTCTATGATTGCCCAAGGAAGGTTTGAAGAAGAACCTTAAAGGATTAGCCTTGATCACCTCTCTAGACTCTTACTCTTGCATGCATGAATAGAAGTGACTTAGAATAGATTTTCCCCTCTTAAAACCCTATTCATAGCTTGAAATGACATAGTTTAGGACTTAGGATCGGAGGAATTATGGAAAAGCCCTTACTCAATTCACAGAGAATAACTGACTGCTAGTCCTCATGAGGGACTGGATTACTCATTACTCAAGTCCACGACTCGTGGCATCAGTCGTCGGGCGCACTGTCTAGGAGTTCATTTGGGGCTCGTCAGAGGGTACCTCACGAATCGTTACTAGTGACCACGACTCATGGTCACCACTCGTCACCTTCACTGCGTAGGATCTCAAATTATAACCAACCAGCTGACCACAACCCATCCCACGAATTGTGGTGACTGACCATGACTCGTGGGGACCTTCCGTATGGTACACTGCCCAGTTCTCTTCACTTTTCTTTAACCCTTGCCCACGACTGACTCAACGAGTCGTGGGGACTGACCCCGACTCGTGGTCAGGTCCATGGGGACTTCCAAAACCCAAACTTCAACTCACACCCTGAACCTCACCAAGAGTCTCCTCACGACTCGTGGTCTACCCAACGGGTTACAGAATGACTTGTTCCATGACCTGGTGCCAGATTTTCAGTTTTCTCCGTTTCAACTCTCAGTTCTAATCTTGGGGCTTTTGAGGTATAACAAACCCTTAAGGACCGTCAGTTCTTTGTAAAGTTCAGCAAGTGTAATTCTTGGCTAAAGTCAGTTGCATTTCTTGGACATGTGGTGTATAGGAGGGTGTTTAGGTAGACTTTTGAAAGATAAAAGCGATGAAGAACTAGCCTAGACCCATCACTTCCTCCGACATGATAAGCTTTTTGGGTTTAATTGGTTATTACAGGAGGTTTTAAGAAGGGTTTTCATCTATTGCTTCTCCTTTAACCTGATTGACTCAGAAGAAGATCAAGTTTCAGTGGTCCGACGCTTATGAGAAGAGTTGTCAGGAGTTAACGACTCGACTCATTTTTGCTCCAATTTTGACCCTACTAGAGGGTACAGATGGTTTGTATTATATTGTTTTCATATCCCAAAATACCCCTTAGACGTGACTGGCACTCACTAGCACCACCGCCAGGCAAACCTATTTTCCATGCACTTAACCTTTTCTATAAGCACTGGAATACAATATGTGCAACTCCAAACACATCAATAGTCATAAAAATGAAATGATTATTCAAACAAAATCAAGTTTCAATTTATAAGAAAGCACACGACTGTTTAAGTGGTGTATCTCTAGCTCGAAACCCACACTAAGACCATGGAGCATCTAATAGAGTTCATGAGTTTAGCTGTCGGGCATGCAAACCCCAAGAAGGAATATATATATATATATATAGATAGATAGATAGATAGATAGATAGATAAAGCTGAAACGATAGCCTCTATGAATCAATGTGAAGGCTCACCTCAACAATAGAATATACACAAATGGACTTGTTAGCCACTAGTCTCAACTCCCATAACAGTATTTGCATATACATGCAAGTAAGGAGTGAGCTATATATAAATATAAATCAGTAAGGTCCTCGGTCCACCACTTTAATACCCATGGAACAAGTGTTAGAAAATGCAACCACAACGAGCACAAAAATAATATGCACAAAAATATATTTCCAAAATATAAAACTCATTAAAGTCCAAACATATGTTCAACCAAGATCACTAGATATATATATATATATATATATATATATATATATATCAACACAACTCAAACTCAGCACTTGTCAAACGGCAGTGAAAGAGATCAATCTAACACCCTGACTAGCCTTCGACAACATATATAATGCCCCAATAGTATAGTACGGCAGCAAGTAAAAAGCCCCTAACATGCTAAGGTTGCACATGTATTCCACTAGTAACTATATCGCCGGCAGTGAAGGAAGGATATCCAATGCCCCAACGCCATGATACGAGACCGCGCCACACCACAGATCAATTATGAAATAATTTTCCTTAAAAAAATATTTTTCTCAAACTAACATATATGCAATTAGTTAAACACCACCGATTCTGTCAAGTACACGCTTATCCCAACACATGGACCACCCATAAAAAACACATTTATAAAATAGATTTGAAAATCAAGCATTCAAAGCTTAAAGTCTCACTTACCTCGAATTCACAGTTGAAGCACACTTTTTAATAATTCAGAGCTACTCTCTCGGGTCTCTAGATCACCCTAAACTACACAAAAAATGGGTTTTAGAATGGTCAAAACACTTCGGTAGATGTTTTCTTAATTTTTAACAAAAGTCAAATTCGTGGTCAAAGGTTTGACCAAAAAGTCAACTCTGGTGAACGGGGTAGAATTTCCAAACTATGACCACCAACAGATTCTCCTTGATGAGGGGATTCCATAACATTAATCAAAATCGACTTTTGATAACGTTTTCCCTTTCAAATTGATGATTTAGGTTGAAGAACCCTTGGGCTAAACTTTCTCAATTCTTCAAATTTTCTCCGTGTTCTATCCAATAAACTTTCTTATAATCGCGTAATAAACTCAAGCAAAAGATTAGAATCATTACCTTGATGCTTTGGATAGGAAATTCTTATTTTTCTCTCCTCTTTTCTTCTCTTTTCTCTTCCTTTCTTCTCTCCTCTTCAGCTTTTTTTTTCTTTCTGCGTTATATTTTTTTTCCTGTTGTGTTCTGCTTTTCCAGCAGAAATAGCATTTTTTCTTCTTTTTTATAGTTCAGTTGGTATTTTTCCCTTATTATTATTATTAATTGTTTTTTTTTATCATTAAATTCTTATCTTTCTTTTCTTTAATTGCGTAATTACTAAATAACCCTTTATTAAATTAGGGTTATTACATTCTCCCCTTCTAAAAATAACGTTCTTCCTCGAACGGGCTTAGAATCATACCTATAGTGTCAAATAGGTGAGGATATCTATCTCACATGTCCACCTCGGACTCCCAAGTAGCCTCCTCGATTGGATGATTTCGCCATAAGACTTTGATGGAAACCACTTTCTTGGACCTCAATTGTCACACTTGCCTATCAATAATAGATAGCGGACCTTCCTCATAACTTAAATTCTCATCAAGTTCCACATCCTCTGGCTGGATCTTATGACTATCATCAAGAACATATCATCTAAGCATGGATACGTGAAACACAAGATGAACAGCAGACAATCTCGGAGGTAAGGCAAGTCTATATGCCACCAACCCAATCCGATCTAAAATCTCAAAAGGACCAATGTATCTAGGACTTAACTTACCTTTCTAGCCAAATCTCATAACTCCTTTCATAGGGAAAACTTTTAGAAAGACTTTCTCACCCTTCACAAACTCTATATCACGGACTTTCTTATCTGTATAGGACTTTTGTCTGCTTTGTGTTGTCTTAAGTCGTTCTCGTATCAATGCAACTTTCTCCAAAGCTTGCTGAAGTTAAAGATCACCGCATCTACCAAGTACACGCTTGTCCCAACACATGGATCATGCAGACAAACCATATTTATAAAAAAAAAATTAAAAAGTAAGCATTCAAAGCTTAAAGTCTCACTTACCTCGAATTCACAGCTCAAGCACACTTTTTAATAATTAAGAGCTATGCTCTCGGGTCTCCAGATCACCTCAAACTACACAAAAATGGGATTAGAATGGTAAAAAATATTTCAGTAGACGTTTTCTTAATTTTTAACAAAAGTCAAATTCGCGGTTAAAGGTTTGACCGAAAAAGTCAACTCTGGTCAACGGGGAAGAATTCTCGAACTATGATCACCAACAGATTCTCCTTGATGAGGGGATTCCAAAACATTAATCAAAATCGAATTTTGATAACATTTGCACTTTCAAATTGATGATTTAGGTTGAAAAACCCTAGGGCTAAACTTTTTCAATTCTTCAAAATTTCTCCATGTTCTATCCTATAAACTTTCAGATAATCGCATAATAAACTCAAGAAAAATATTAGGATCATTACCTTGATACTTTGGATCGAGAATTCTTATTTTTCTCTCCTCTTTTCTTCTCTTGTTTCTTCCTTTCTTCTCTCCTCTTTTGCGTTTTTTTCTCTTTCTGCGTTATATTTTTTTCCTACTGTCTTCTGCTTTTTCAGCAGAAATAGCCTTTTTTTTAGTTAAATTGGGCTTTGGCCCTTATTATTATTATTAATTATTTTTTTATCACTAAATTCTTATCTTTCTTTTCTATTATTACGTAATTACTAAATAATCCTTTATTAAATTAGGGTTATTACATTCTCCCCTTCTAAAAACAACGTTTGTCCTCGAACAGGTTTAGAATCATACCTATAGTGTCAAATAGGTGAGCATATCTATCTCGCATGTCCGCCTCAGACTCCCAAGTAGCCTCCTCGGTTGGATGATTGCGCCATAACACTTTGACAGAAGCCACCTTCTTGGACCTCAATTGTCGCATTTGCCTATAAATAATAGATATCGGACCTTCCTCATAAGTAAAATTCTCATCAAGTTCCACATCATCCCGCTAGATCATATGACTAACATCATGAACATATCGTCTAAGCATGGATACGTGAAATACAGGATGAACAATAGACAATCTCGGAGGGAAGGCAAGTCTATATGACACCAACCCAATCCTATACAAAATCTCATAAGGACCAATGTATCTAGGACTTAACTTACCTTTCCAACCAAATCTCATAACTCCTTTCATAGGGGAAACTTTTATAATGACTTTCTCACCCTTCACGAACTCTATATCACGGACTTTCTTATCTGCATAGGACTTTTGTCTACTTTTTGCTGTCTTAAGTCGTTCTCGTATCAATACAACTTTCTCCAAAGCTTGCTGAACTAAATCTGGACCTAGTAATTGTGCTTCGCCAATTTCAAACCATCCAACTGGCAAACGACACTTGTGACCATATAGATCTTTAAACGGCACCATCTGTACACTCGATTGGTAGCTGTTATTATAAGCTAACTCTGTCAAAGGCAGCTAATCATCCCAATGGCCACCAAAATATATCGCACAAGCCCTAAGCATGTCCTTCAAGATCTGAATAACCCCTTCATACTGTCCATCAGTTTGCGAATGAAAAGTTGTACTCAACTCGACTTACGAACCCAATGATTTTTGAAAAGACTTCCAAAACTCATCAGTGAATTATGCAGCTCGATCAGATATTATTGAAATAGGCACACCATGTAGTCAAACTATCTCATGAAGGTAAATATCTGCTAGATTCTTTGTCATATGAGTAACCTGAACTGGTATGAAATGTGCTGACTTTGTGAGTCTGTCCACAATAACCCAAACTGAGTTGTGTTTCTTGAAATTACTTGGCAACCCAACAACAAAATCCATAGTAATCCTCTCCCACTTTCACTCTGGGATAATCAAGTTTTGTATTACTCCCCCTGGGTTTTTGATGTTAATACTTGACTTGTTGACAATTTAAGCAATTAGTCACATGGTTCAAAATATCAGTCTTTATACCCTTCCACCAATACAATCCACGCAAGTCTTCATACATTTTTTTAGCACCTAGGTGAATTTCGTGAGCTATGAGCCTCTTCAAGAATTATTTCTTTCATATTACTCACTGTGGGAATACACAGTCTACCATGTCGATGAAGCACGCCTTCACCATCAATAGAGAATGAGTTAGCGCCCCCATTCCACACTCGATCTCGTAGTCTAGAAAGATAGGGATCTTCATATTGGCAAGTTTTGACTTGTCCAGTTAAGGACGATTGTACCAGCATACCTACAAGTAACCTGCCCTGCACTGTATAATCAATTTGAACTCCCCGATTGGCCAATGCCTGAATATCCATAACCATAGATCGCTTTTCAATAGTGAACCGGGCTAAACTACCCATAGAATTTCTACCCAAGGCGTCCGCCACCACATTTGCCTTCCCAGGGTGATACAAAATGGTAGGATCATAATCTTTAACTAACTCTAACCACCATCGTTGTCTCTGATTTAGATCTTTTTGCTTGAATATGTATTGAAGACTCTTATGATCAGTATAAATTTCACATGGATCACCGTAAAGATAGTGACGCCAGATCTTCAGTGCAAATACGACTACGTCCAATTCCAAGTCGTGAGTTGGATAATTCTTCTCATAAATTTTTAGTTGTCGAGATGCATAGGCCACCATTTTACTATTCTGAATTAAGACACAACCCAATCTGACTCGAGATGCATCATAATAAAAGGTGAAACCACCCTCCGCTGTAGGTAACGTCAAAATTGGAGTCGTAGTCAATGCGGTCTTTAATTTCTGAAAACCTTTTTCACATCCATCAGACCATTGGAATACTACACCCATCAGACCATTGGAATACTACACCTTTCTGAGTTAAACGTGTCAATGGAGCGACTATCTTTAAGAAGCCCTCCATAAACCTTCTGTAATATCCAGCTAGTCCTAAGAAGCTGCATATTTCTGTAGGAGTACTGGGTTGAAGCCAATCTCGAACTGCTACAACCTTTCTTGGATCAACTTGGATTCCAGCCCGTGACACTACTTGTCCCAAAAAGCAAACTGTGCCCGACCAGAACTCACATTCTGAGAACTTGGCATAAAGATTTCATTCTCTAAGTATTTGTAGCACAACTCTCAGGTGTTGTTCATGTTCTGCCTCACTCTAAGAGTAAACCAGATGTCATCAATGAACACACTCACAAAATGGTCTAAGTATGGCTTGAATACCCTATTCATGAGATCCATAAATGTTGCAGGTGCATTAGTCAACCTGAAAGACATCACCAAAAATTCAAAGTGCCCATATCTAGAACGAAAAGCTGTCATAGAGATATCCTCGGTCTTAATTCTCAGCTGATGGTAACCTGATCTCAAGTCAATCTTGTAATAGTGAGTAGCACCGTGTAGCTGATCAAATAAATCATTAATACGAGGCAACAGATATTTATTCTTGATCGTCGCCTTATTCAACTGTTTGTAATCAATGCACATTCTCATTGTACCATATTTCTTTTTCATAGATAACACAAGTGCACCCCAAGGCGATACACTTGGCCTGATGAACCCCTTATCAAGTAGCTCTTGGAGTTGAACCTTCAGTTGTCTCAACTCAGCTGGAACCATACGGTATGGAAGAATAGAAATAGGCTGAGTTCGTGGGACTAATCAATGTTGAACTCAATTTCTCTTATTGCTGGTAGCCTGGGTAAATCTTCTGAAATACATCAACAAATGCTTGAACAATAGGAACAATGTCAATAGTAACATCCTCCGCTCGTGTATCACGAACGGTAGCAATAAAACCCAAACACCCATGATTAATATTCGACGCGCCATTACATAAGATATTATCTTTCCTTGGGTCACAGGAGTCAAGCCTTTCCACACTAAAGGTGGATCTCCAGGAAAATTAAAATGTATAAGCTTAGCATAGCAATCAACTAAAGCATAACATGATGACAACCAATCCATACCCATAATTACATCAAAGTCAGACATGGGTAACTTTAGTAGATCAACTATGATGTCCCTATCCTGAACAGATATTACACAGTTTCTATAAACTCTATCCACTACCAAAGTCTCCCCCACTGGTGTCATAACCATATATGGCAAAATAAGAGACTCAACTCTTCATTCTAAGAATATAGAAAAAGATGGAGATACATAAAAATACGTAGAACCAGGATCAATAAGAGCATGTGCCCCATGAGAATTGACAATGATAAGACCTGTGACTACTATATTAGATGCCTCGGTATCTTTTCTAGCCATAGAGAAGAATCTCAGTGGTCCACCTGCTCCCTGAGCAACCTGTGCACCTTGTCAATCCTGTCCACGAGCACTCTATGGGGCGGCCCTAGCTGGCTGAGCCTGAGCAGGTGTATCTGTAGCAGTTCCCTGCAGATGTGTCATAGCCTGAATAGTACCAGAGTTCCCCTTAGGACAATATTAGAAATATGCCCCTTTTCACGACAAGTAAAACAAGGACCAGCAACCCCGTAGCAATGACCACCATGATGCCTACCACAATTAGGCTACTTCTGATATGGACTTGACTTATATAAGTTGTTACCCATTCTATACATCTATTGTTGACCCTATCTAGCTGGATTATCACCTCTCAAAGACTGTACCACTGACTCTGACTACATAGGCATGGATTGCCCATGATGATGGCTAATCTTTCCCCCAGATGAAGCACCACTGAACCCGCCCGTGTTACATGCCCTTTTTCTTTCTCGCTCACCTCTTTCCATTTCTAAATAGGACTCATAATGGAGGACAGTGTCAACTACGTATGAATAGGTACCACTTCGCATATCTCGTATCACAAAACTACGGTAACGATGCTCAAGTCCATCCATGAATCATCTCACCTTCTCCCTCGGGTATTCAACTAAAAATGGAACATACCTAGATAACTCAGTGAACTTAGCCTCATACTCTGTAACTGTCATAACTCATTGGCGTAGGTTATTAAACTAACATCTCATGTTGTCTTGTTTGCTTAAGGGAATGAACATGTCCTTAAACATTGTTGAAAACTATGACCAAGTGATACGTGGTAACCCTGCTTTTCTGCCTCTCCGAACTAAAGTCCTCCATGCCTCTCCAGACCCTAAAAACAGGAAAGTGGTAAATTCCACACCTCGAGTCTCCTTCAACCCCAATGTAGTCAGTATCTTTTCACAATGATCAATGAACTTTTGAGGCTCAATAGAAGTTGGCATTGCATCGAACTCTCGTGGCTTAAGATCCATGAAATTCTTAAGATCTTTGGATTGCCCGGTAGTTTCAACTGAATGAACAGTCGGCTGAGGGGTCAATTGGGGTGTCTGTGTAGCTGTCTGTGTAGCTGCAACATTCAACTGAACTTGTGTTTGCGCTTGCAAAGTAGTTTGAAGAAATGGAAGTCCAGCATGATTATGCATCAATGCCTCTAACACATTCAACAATCTCATCACTACATCTGTAGGCAAGGCAATGGTAAGTACAGCAGCTGGCACTATTGATGGAGCAACCTGAACAACTTGTTCCTGTACTCGCTCTAGAGCAGCAACTCGAGGCTGTCTCCCATTCACAATTTCAGGCTGGGGATTGTCATGTTCACTAGTCTGAGTCCTTGTTTGATGAGCCCCAGTTGGACTACCACGAGGGTAGTACCATGCCCTGCACCCCTTCCAACTAGTGCCTTTGATTTACTAGCAGATGGAGATGCACATTTCTTAGCTATCTACGAAATAAATATTTCATGATTAGACTTGAATCAATTCAAAGCACGAATAAAGAATGAAAGAAGGGAAAACATCCTAAATGTTTGGTAGTGTCGAGGTCATAAGTATGGGCGCCTACATAGCCATGAACAAGACTCTACTAAACACTGCTCCATGATTCGAGACATAGAGCCTAAGCTCTGATACCAACTTTGTCACGTCCCAATATACACCTTAGACGTGATTGGCACCTGCTAACACCACCGCCAGGCGAACCTTTTTCCATATACTTAACCTTTTCTTTAAGCACAGAAATACAATATGTGCAACTCCAAACGCATCAATAGTCATAAAAATGAAATGATTATCCAATCAAAATCAAGTTTCAATCTATAGGAAAGCACACTACTGTTTAAGTACTGTATCTCTAGCTCGAAACCCACACTAAGACCATGTAGCATCTAATAAAGTCACATGAGTTTAGCTATTGGGCATGAAAACCCTAAGAAATAATATATATATATATATATATATATATTGTCACGCCCCGCCTTGGGGGGTATGACTGGCACCTGGTGCCCTAGTAGGACCTAGACAGCTATCTGGTGAGCCTAAGCACATCTGGTGCCTGGCTGGCTCTAACTCAGATTTCTGGAAACAAAGGGCTATATAACGGCTGTAAACACAGCCCCCGGCCAACTGGCCTATAGCCACCTGTACCTGTAATAACAGCTAACCGGAAACATACTTGTTACAAGAAACCTATGCAGGCCGACAAGGCCACCATGCTGTCTAGTTATCTGTAATTCAACAGTAGCATACTAAATAACTACGTGACCGGCAAGGTCACCACTACTGACTGATTATGGCCACACACTGCCAACATAAACTGAAATACTAAATAGCTATAACAAACTGCACGGCCTCACACGATCGGCTCAACTGACCACAGGGAAATATATACAGACTGCAAGCCTCTAGGAATATTGATAAAATGGTCGGGACAGGGCCCCGACCTACCCATACTGTACAACAAAATGGAAATGATATAAACCTCTGGATTATCAAGCTCCGGATGACAGGAGCTGATGACTCTGCGCTGGCTAGGATCACGAGGGATCGCCTCCTCGTCTATCAGTACCTGCAGGCAAGTAATGCAGCGCCCCACCGGGCGTCAGTACCACTGGTACCGAGTATGCAAGGCAACTAAAATAACATAACTGAATACAATAGCATAACTAGCAATTCTGAATAGCAGGGGAATACTGAATCTGTAGGAACTGACATGAATTGAATCAGACTTCCTGTACTGTGATAGGGCAGGAGTGTACCTGTGGACGCGGCGGCCTGCTGCCTATTAACTAACATGTAGCACATAAATACATATATACATATATAGCAAACAATAGCCGATACCAACCCCCATAAGCCGGACGGCGCCAAACAAGCAAATAATCTATATACCCCTACCCGAGTCAAAACCAACCAAAAATAAGTCACTCCACTCATCTACTCACTTCGGAGCTCCTCTACCGGCCCCCTGGGTCTCCAGCTCGGGCCATAGCCTCCGATATAAATAACCGTGTCTGAGGCCGGAGGACTCCTGTGTAGACAGTAACAGATAGGGTCTGTTTCCCCGGAACTCTCCTCGGGGCTATCTGAAACCGGAGCTACACCTGTAATAAGATCTGTATTGTAACTGTATCTGTATCTGTTCCCTGGGCTCTTGCGCACAACAGGGCTATCTGTACTGTAATGCTGATCAGCCTGATATGGGGAAAGCTTCATCCCATCTTCGTCCAAACTGGGGACGGCATGCCATTCCTTGGAGTGACGTAAACCCACCCGCTCAGTGGGCGACATGATTACCAAGCCAGGGGCGGCGAGGATGCTCAATAAGGTGCCCTCACGCCACATCAAGTCTCAATAAACAAATAGCACATATAAATAGCAAGCATGTATAACTGAAAAGGCTACCTGAAATCTGATTTCTTATTCTGATCTCTTTCTGTATTACACTGACTCTTTACTGATTATACTGATTCTGAAATCTTTATTTAACTGTGTGGCTAATCTGAAGCCAGGATACTATCTGTTTGAATGGCTAATCTGTAGCCATAACTGTCTATCTATCCGATCTTTCTTTACTAACCTTTATTCTGAAAATCTGTCTCTTTTTATTCTACAACATGCTTGCTAATCACACAATAAGCTAACTGAATCTAGGATGCTAACTCGCCCTTCGGCGCATACTTTTCTAACTTTCGTACTGAATACGATATGGCAACACAACTCAGAATCTACTAGAATTACTTACTTCTCAGCATTCAACTCCGAGAGTTACAAATACAGAGTTTACTATGATTTATCAAGCTAAGGCTTACTAACTTGCCAAAGAACAACTTCACATACCTTAACCTCAAGTTATCCGACTGTCGGACGAGGCTCAGTTAGCACTCCAGCTATTTCTCCCAACTGCATTCATATATACGTCAATTAATACTAAATACAACTTTATTCTGAAGAACGACGTCACTTTCATTATAATTATAGCCTAAACTTAGGCTTATCGAAAGAAGGTCGAAAACTTGTTATTTTTCAGAAGTCCAGAAGGGAGAAGTATTCACTTCACAGCTAGGAGCACATAGACACTAGTTTGGGGCAATTCTACTTACCTTATCCCGGTAGCTCGATGATTCGTCGGTCGTATTTCACGAAACTAAATCCGTAGGAATGCTCTCTGCTGCTAAATACCTCGGTTCTTGAGGTTAATTTGGGTTTGGACTACGTTTGGCAGCGTAATCGAACGATTATATGTTTGCCCTCTTCGTCTTCCTCTGTTTTGCTGCGGTTTCTGGAAATTTCAAATGTTTTAAATGAATTAAAACCGAAGCGGGGCTTTATATACTTGGGCCTGGACAGGGCCAACATATCACAGAGCCAACGCAGAGGCTACACCTCCGTGACACATTGCCATCGCGGAGGGGCTCTGCCTCGGCTCCTTCCGCGATGGTTCGACAGGTTTCTCGTCCGGTCATTTCCCGGGTCTTTCTCTAGCACATATGGCTTCCAAATATGCTTAACCAACGCACGAATAGGCCATCTAGGTGCCGGGAATCTTACGGGGTATACCATATATATATAGATAGATAGATAGATAGATTGATAGATAGATAGATAGATAAAGCTGAAATGATAGTTTCTATGAATCAATGCGAAGGCTCACCTCATCAACAGAATCTACACAAACGAACTCGTCAACCCCTAGTCTCACCTCCCGTAATAGTATATACATATACATGCAAGTAAGGAGCGAGTTACATATAAATATAACTCAGTAACATTCTCAACCCGCCACTTTAATATCCCTGGAACAAGTGTTAGAAAATACAACCACAACAAGCACAAAAATAATATGTACACAAAATATATTTCCAAAATATAAAACTCATTAAAGTTCAAACATATGTTCAACAAGATCACTATATGTATAGATATATATCTCAACACAACTCACACTCAGGACTTGTCAAACGGCAGTGAAAGAGATCAACCTAACACCCCGACTAGCCCTCGATAGCATATATAATGCCCCAATAGGATACTACGGCATCAAGTACAAGGCCCCTAACATGCTAATGTAGCGTATGTATGCCCCTAGAAACTATATCGTGGTAGCGAAGAAAGGATATCTAACACCCCAACGACATGGTACGAGACCACGTCACACCAAAGATTAATTATGAAATAATTTTCCTTAAAAAAATATTTTTCTCAAAGTAATATATATGCAGTTGGTTAAACACCACTAATTCTGCCAAGTACACGCTTGTCCCAACCTATGGACCAGGCAGACAAAACATATTATAAAACAGATTTGAAAAGAACGCATTCAAAGCTTAAAGTCTCACTTACCTCGAATTCACAACTCAAGCGCACTTTTTAATAATTCAGAGCTATGCTCTCGGGTCTCTAGATCACCTTAAACAACACAAAAATTGGTTTACAATGGTCAAAAATACTACAATGGACATTTTCTTAATTTTTAACAAAAGTCAAATTTGCATTCAAAGCTTTGACATAAAAAGTCAACTCTGGTCAACGGGGCAGAATTCCCAAACTATGACCACCAACAGATTGTCCTTGATGAGGAGATTCCAGAACATTAATCAAAATCGAATTTTGATAATGTTCGTCCTTTCAAATTTATGATTTAGGTTGAAGAACCCTAGAGCTAAACTTTCTCAATTCTTCAAAATTTCTCCATGTTCTATCCTATAAACTTTCTTATAATCACGTAATAAACTCAAGCAAAAAATTAGTATCATTACCTTGATGCTTTGGGTCGAAAATCCTTATTTTTCTCTCCCCTTTTCTTCTCTTTTCTCTTCCTTTCTTCTCTCCTTTTCTGTGTTTCTTTTCTTTTCTGTGCTATATTTTTTTCCTGTTGTGTTCTACTTTTCTAGCAGAAATAGCATTTTTTCCTTTTTTTAGTTCAATTGGGCTTTGGCCCTTATTATTATTATTATTAATTATTTTTTTATCATTAAAGTCTTATCTTTCTTTTTTTATTGCGTAGTTACTAAATAACCCTTTATTAAATTAGGGTTATTACAAAAGTCATGCCTCTAGAGTCAGCCTTGGGTGTGTGTTGATGCAGCACAGTAAGGTCATCGCCTATTGTTACGCGCGTATCGCTGCTCGGTATATATTAAAAACCGACACGCAAGTGTACGTGGTCAAACAAGTAATAAAGTGGCTAAGTAGCCAAGTATCGATCCAAGGAGGCTGCTCTAGATGTGCAAAACTGCCTAGTTTACTATATCTCTATTCTATTTCTAACTATGTTAACAACAATCCAACCAAGATTTGAGTGAGTTTTGTTTCTAAACTAATTATATACTAAAATTAATAACTACTATTTACGTTGAATTTAGACAATGGATATGCACATGCCAAGGTTAAGAATGAGTAATGAACTTGATAATCATGATAATTTGGTCATCCTCTTCTTCATATTGCTAGCCAAGAACGTTTGCCTAGAAATTAAAACTTCCGTATTTAATTTCATTTTAGAATCATAAACCATCCGTCTACATTTCTGTGATCAAATGCAATTTATGACCTAACACTCCAATTCCTGTTCCTAAATTGACTAATACGGCTTTCAAGTATATTTCTATCAAGAAAGCACATCAAAACCCAATTTTCCCAAATCAAGTTAAGAACAATACCCTATTAATTCACAACTTTCCAGTTTCATGCTCTCTCGAGTGAAATTGGACTTTTTAGATATACATTAATGGTGGCCAATCAATAATGTAATAAACACAAGAATTAATAGAACAACATGCAAGAAGAAGAAGAAACCATATCAATTATTACCAACATTCATTACACAAGTTCAAAACCTCAGCAAGAAAGGAATCAGCCACTCATTCTTGGATTAATCATCCTAGAATGAGTGTTAATCATGCATACAATTGAAGGAAAGAAGAAGGGAAGAGAAGAAAACTCTTATCTTTTCTATTCTTCAACTACCACAAAACCACGTCCTGCTCTCCACTTCTGAACTCAGGCTGAAAAAAACTAAAACTAAAAAACTCTCCTTTAAAAATAACCTAAATGTGCTATTTATACTAGTGGGAAATTTTTCCCGGAATCACAAGCAACGTGTCACGGAGGCCAACGCGGAGCACTGCCTCCGTGACACGGCGTGGACGCGGACCCTCTCTGGAAATTGCAGGGTCCGGATAATTGGCCTCAACGTGGCACGGAGGCCATCGCGGAGGCCTATCTCCGTGCCACGGAGCTGACGCGCAGGCACACTGGAAATTGCCAATTTTATTTCTGCCCAGGCAGTGTGCTACCGCGATGGCAGCGTGGCACGGCTCCATCGCGGAGCCACTGTAAAATGTGCCATCCAAGGCCGTTTCCATGCTCGCATCCCAGTCCAACTCTGACATAGTTCCAACATGCATTTTAGCTCCTAAAAATCACATTATCCTGTAAAACAAATGCTAATCATGTTGGTTAGTATAAATTCGCATTTTATTACCAAATACATGATATTATATACACATTGCACAACAAACAAGGTGAAAATGATACGTTTGAGTATCACTTGGGCATATAAATCTGCCCAAGATCACTTACCCCACACTTAAATCCTTGTTCGTCCTCGAACAACACATACACAAATCATGCACATCACATCTCAACCTTTGTCACTATGGTGCAGCCATTTACGTTTCGGTCATACCGATTATTCCATTTTTGCAAATCATCAAGAAAACATGCTTGGTCGTACAAGACAATGACCTTAATACATCGAGGCTTCCTAGACTTTTAAGAATTGATTCTTGATATCGGCAAACTCATGCAAATCAACTAATCAAGAGATCCGACACGAAAATCAATTTTTCATCAAGCATGTACCCTCACAACTCGAGAGAAACTTCCCCTTTTTATGTTCATGCAGCACACAAACATGCAAGTAGGGGCATATAAAAATTAATTTCACTCTCTCTCCCAAAAGAATTCACATGCATCATGTCATGACCCATAGGCTTGCCCTTAGTGTATTACTCCACTAATATAAAGAAATGCAATGTAGGATCAAATAGGACTTTTAATGGGTTGTAACTGGGCTATGGATCTAGTATATATATATTGGATTAGCCAATAATAGTCGCTAGCATCCTTAAGCGCCTTTTCAACTCATTCCCATCGACTCATGGACATTGTTCCTCTCTTTTCTCTTTTTCTCCCATTCATGCTGGTTTACTTTCATACAGCCCATTTCATCAGGCACACTTGACACAAAATAGAAGGTTTTCATGTACCCTCAATTTCATTTAATTACAACGGGTACCTCTTCAACATCATCTTTTCTTTCCTCACTTTGCTTTTCTTTTCTTTTCACTCTTTTCACTCTTTAACACTTTGGGAAACATTTTCTGTTCTTTATAAGTGCTTAAGAGCTTCTTAAAGACTTTAAGGCTAATGAAAAGAAGGAATAAAGCTTAGTTTATACAATTCTGGACAAAAGAAAGAAATCGGCTAAAGGCTCAACGGGCTGACTAGGGTATACAACATATAAAAAGGTAGAATTTAACAAGAAAAAAAATGGAAACTAACGGTTAAAACAAAGAAATGCCTACATCCTTTCCAACACTACACCTCCTTCATTTCGTTTTGTATACACACCAGGCAAGTTCTAGACAATTCACAATGACATGGAATAGCAAAACCTCACTTCACACTGCATGCACATGCTCGAATCAAGATGCATTCACAGACTCTTTAATTAGTCAATTACATGAATTCAAGATTAAGCCTCAATCATAATGAACCAAATTCTATAGCCTAGGTAACTCAACATATTTACACAATTGCATGCTTTCAACCGAATCATTTTCACATTTCGAATATCAATTACAACACGCAACGAAATTTTAGCAACCATAAGCAACTACAGTTTATTGATGCAATCCACCAAAGAAATTAAAAACAAAACATCTACTCCTATCGACCACATTTTCCTTAAGACGGTCGTCATCCATCCATCATAGGGAACGGTCACTAACTATGACATCGGTTCAATGGGACTATTCTCGGTAAAAGAACCGAAAACAAACTCCGAGAAACCCAAAAATAAAACTTCAAAATTTTTGCAACACATCGATCATTTCGATAGAAAATATTTGCAAACTATGTTGATAAATGCAAAATCTTTTCGCAAAAATTTTGAAAAATATCGATCATAGCGATAGAAAAAATATTTACAAAATTTACAAAATATTTACAAAGGCAACCATAACTTTCAAAACACACATCATCAGCCACAACACAAATATATACACATAGATCACAAAATCAGTTCACAACAACAGGGAAAGCACAGACATACATAAACGTCAAGGAAAAATTATACAGCAAGTTTAGAGCCTATGACCCAGCACCTAACTACTCCCCACCCCACACTTAAATCGAACACTATCCCCAGTGTTCACAACAATACAAAGCACAACATATGGGTGGTGGAACTCCCTGCTCAGTTGAAATATTCGACTTCCTCATCCGGTGCTGCGGCCTCGTCGCCCATATCCGAATCGGCTCCATCGTCGTCATCGGACTCTACATCAGAGTCCTCACAACGTGTCTCCTCATCAGTAGGGACGTCGTCATCAGTCGGCTCCACAAAGGCTGGCCCCACCTTGCATAAAGCTCTGGCGTTCTCGCCAAAGGGGTAGTCCAGCTCCAGCTGCCATAACTCATCCTCGGTGGCTGGTCTCCCACCTATCCATAGCTGCAGCATCTGCATGCCGAACATACGGGCCATATACTGGTCGTCACGAGCATGTCGCTCGCCCAGAGTCAGCACCGGTCCGTGTGTAGTGTCGGGGGCCTTGGTCTTTGTCACATCAAGGGCCCTCCGCTCCAACTGCGGAAAGTAATCCAAGGCTTCTTCCTCAATGTCGAGGCCTCGGAGGAAGGTGGTGATGAGTCCGCCAAACCCGTATCTGTGGCCCTGGTGTAGTCTGGCTCTCTTCATGGCGGATATTATGACTGCCCCCACATTAATCTCAAGCCCTTTCATAAGGGCATACACCAGGCAGACACGGTCCCGGGTCACGTCTGTCATATGCACTCCCGGGATCAAACACGAACATACAATTTTTAGCTAGATTCTGGCCTCCCTGTTCATCTGCGAATAAGGCAGAGTCTGATGGTAACCCCTCTCTTTGTGTCTGCTCCATCGGGCTGTGGATCGAGCCCCACACAACGTACGTCTGATGTCGGCGTACGGTGGGGTGATGTTTAACTGGCGGAGGACGTGGGCGTCTGTGTCCCGCGCTCCAACGATGGCATTCAGCTGCTGGGGTTCCAGAGTGACAATCTGCCCTCTGATTTTAATAGTATGGCTCCTGATGGCCGGGTTCCAGTTGGCGTAGAATTCCTGGACCAAGTGAAGGTTGCACTCCTTGGGCTCCTGAAAAATAAAGCTGAGCCCAGCAGCCTCAATCCTCTGTACAATGCGAGGGAACTCCTGTGCAAGTGGTTCCCTTGCAATATGTTCCTCCGGGAAGTACTTGTTCTCCTTATGCTTTGCGTACCATTTCTTCCCTTCATCGGTGACCCATCGTGTCCCGTATCGGCTGTGTTGACCGCATGGAACAGCAGGTGCAGCTGGGACAGCAGTGCCCAGTCTCATTCTCTTTCTGCCGGTGCCTGAGGTTGAAGCACCCTTGCCTTTATCTTGTCGGCTGGCCATTGTACCTGCCAATTTACACAGACAAGCACAACGTTAAGCTAAAAACTTGCTAGCTTCGGCTAAGGTCGGGTTAAACAAAATTTACCCCACACTTAGTCTTTAACAATATTTACAACATTTTAGCAAGGATAGCTCTATTTACACCCCAAACACAATCAACTATAACATATTGCTTAGTGCGTTCACAAAAATTCGACAGCATAACGGCTAGCGAACTACTCAGACTTCATACAGCTAACCCAATCCTACTATCGACAGCAATTCAACCATCGCACAAGCAACAAAACAACCACAAACTAAAAACAACTATTAAAATATTTCGTATACAAGCTAATCTAAACAATCTAACCAATTTACACATTATGCAAATTCCCACAAAAATTCGAGAATTAGTCGTCTTTGAACATTTACACACTATTTACCATGACTTATCTCAAATAATAAACACCCCCCGGCATTGAATTCACCAAACAATCAAGTTGCCCGAGTCAAATTCAACAACCCAAGCCCTAGGATAGAGTTCGACAATCAATTTCGAATTATTTACATAATCGACAAGTTCAAATGCCAAATACAACAATCTGAACATAATCAATCACAACATAATTCACCATCATGTTTAATTTCTACCTAAGGTGGTATGTCTCACCTTACATGCCCAAAAATGACAAAAATCGCCAAAATAATTGAGTTAGACGATGAAAACATACCTTGGAATTGAAGAATCGACGAAAACTTGACGTTTTCCTTGCCTATTAACGTGGCACGTTGCTTGGGGGTAGGGGAATGGGTGTTTTTGTCGCGGAGGGTAGAGGGAATGGGGGAAAATGGGCAAAAATTGGGGGTTTATTTAAAGGAAACACGCAGGTCACCCGGAAACCCGGTGTGACCCGGCACTGGGATAAGGGCAACGTGTCACGGAGGGTAACGCGGAGCCCCTCCTTCGTGACACGGAGCCAACGCGTTGGCTTACTGGAATTTTAAAAAATTCCAGATTTGCCTTCAACGTGTCACGGAGGTCAACGCGGAGCATTGCCTCCGTGACACGGCGCCAACGCGCCAGTGCTCTGTTTCACCATCAAATTTTATTTTTCATACCTCGCCTCGTTTCCTCGATTCCAAGTATTTTTCCTCCAGTATACCTAAAAATCACCTCACTAAAGAAAAAATGGTTAAATTAATAGATTCCCTACAAAAAAAATAAAAAATTTACTAAATTACTAAATAAAAAAAAATTACTAAATAAAACGCAAATCTAAGCCTAGTCAAGAAAAAGAAAAGAAAATAGAATAAAAGATAAACTTTACACTAAGGAAAGAAAAAAATATTTTTCACGGGTTGCCTCCCGTGCAGCGCCTGGTTTAACGTCGCAGCTCGACAGCCTTTATGCTCAAGTGTCTACTAGGGAGATGGATGATTTGTCCCGATCATGGTCATCTCCCCAGTAGTTCTCAACCTTGTCTGGTGGCCTACCTAGTAACTCTCGGGAATCACTCAATCCATTTGCATTCCCATGATCAATCACGTTGATCACCGAGAGTTCCTTATAGACAGTTGGGAGCTTAGGTGCCTTGTACACGTCGAACACCTCAACCTTGTCGTGTGCTCGCATTGTGAGTTGACCCGCAGCTACATCGATCAATGCCTTTCCGGTTGCCAAAAAGGGTCGTCCCAAAATAAATGGGACTTCCGCATCTGGTTCAAAATCCAGAACAATGAAATCTACCGAAAAAATGAGGGAGCCTACCTGCACTAGCACATCCTCAACAATGCCATCCGGCTTAGCTAAAGACCTGTCTGCTAGCTGCAAGATCACTGTTGTAGGTCTAGGACTCCCTAGCCCTAACTTTCTGAATACCGAGGATGGCATCAGATTTATACTTGCCCCCAAGTCGCATAACCCACGAGCTCGGATACTTTGCCCAATCGTCAGCTGGATAGTAAAACTTCCAGGATCCTTCAGTTTAGTGGGCAACCTGTTCTGAATACGGGATGTGCATTCCTCCGTTAAAGCCACCGTGGCATACTCAGTCAAGCGACTTTTGTTGGCCACGATGTCTTTGATATACTTTGCATATTTTGGCACACCCTGCAAGACATCAACAAGAGGTAAGTTAACATGTACCTGTTTAAGTACCTCCATGAATTTCTGGAAACACGCCTCCTCCTTGTGTTTCTTAAGTCGTTGAGGGAACTGGGGTGGAGGCCTTGCTGGTTCAGCTTCTTTGGTCTTCCCCGTATCTGAGGTTTGTTCTCCCTCAACATCTGCTGCTCCTGACTTCTGAGGCGGTCTTTCCGGTTCCACCTCCTTTAATTGTAAACCACTCCTCGTGGTCACTGCATTTAGCTGCTTAGGATTGGGATCCGTGTCGCTAGGTAGTCCTCCCCTTGGTCTAGTATTTTGGGCACTAGCAAATTGCCCAAACTGATATTCAAGAGCCTTGGTTGCCAATTGATTGTTCTTTACTTCGGCTGCCAATTTGACATAGTCAGCCTGCAATTGTGCCTGGTTGGCAATCATGGTCTTGAACATTTCCTCAATAATCGGTGATGGTGGTGGAGGAGGGGCATTGTGATTTCTAAACTGATTCTGATAGCCTTGTTGCCCTCCTTGGTTTCTGTGCATACCCTGCCCTGAACCCTGGCCTTGTTGATTGTTGCTACCCCACGAAAAATTTGGATGATTCCTCCAGTTCGAGTTGTAGCCACCACCAAACTGCTGTTGATTCCTCTGTGCATTGCCCACAAAGTTGACAGAATCAGGATTTGCACCACAGCATTCAGCTGAATGCTCACTACTACCACACACTTCACACCACATCTGTTGGACTGCATTGACTGAGGCTGAAGGCTGGTTCAAATTCATATTGCTGAAGTGAGTGTTTAACTGATTTTGCAAAGCAGCTATCTGTGCAGCGATAGCTGTGAATCCATACACTTCAAACACTCCCGCTGCTTTCCTTGCTCCACCTCTTGAAGAATCTGCATTCCATTCCGGATTGCCTTGTGAAATTCGGTTGAGCAAAGTGTACAGCTCCTCGTAAGTCTTCTCCAGCGCTTGCCCTCCAGCTGCTGAGTCTAACAAAATTTTAGTGTGGGGTTCCAAACCCTCAATAAAAGTGTGGACCAACACCTCATTTGACTGATGATGATGAGGCCAGTCTCGCAACATGGACTTGAATCTTTCCCAGGCTTGATAAATATTTTCTCCTTCCCTCTGTTTAAAACTTAGAATCTGACTTCTAAGTTTAGCTGTTTTACCTGAAAGGAAAAATCTGATCAAAAACTTCCTTGCAAGATCATCCCACGTTGATATAGAGTTGGGTGGTTCAGCTTTTAACCACCTCTTGGCTTCACCAAGTAAGGAAAATGGAAATAAGGTGAGCCGAACATAATCAGGTGACACTCCAGCGGGGATGTAAGTGTCACTTATCTCCAAGAAGTTTTGGAGATGTTGTTGCAGATCTTCGTGAGGGAGACCGGTAAACTGCCCGCTAGTGTGCAAAAGTTGCACCATATTTTGCTTTAACTCAAATCTCCCCCCAGGCTCTGGTTTGCGGATGCTGGATTGTACATTATTAGCGTGTGGGATTGCCACCTCGCGAACCGGCCTGGCTGCTACTTCCTCGGGCACTAACACTGCCCGCACAACTGGTGGATTTGGTTGCTCCATCATAGACTGTTTAAGCAACTGCAGCTTCTTCCGAAGAGCTTCTCTACGTTGACTGTGCAATTCACATTCTGGCTCTAAGTAAGATTCCATCAGCTCCTTGTCCCTTGCCAGTGTTCACAGAAATAAAAATCTGCAAAATACAGGCTAAGACCAAGTTGTTAACACTTAAGAAAATAAAAATAAAAATACAGCAAATTTACACTAAACATAATTTTACAAATCGCCTAGCCTCCCCGGCAACGGCGCCAAAAACTTGTTGCGCGCGTATCGCTGCTCGGTATATATTAAAAACCGACACGCAAGTGTACGTGGTCAAACAAGTAATAAAGTGGCTAAGTATCCAAGTATCGATCCAAGGAGGCTGCTCTAGATGTGCAAAACTGCCTAGTTTACTATATCTCTATTCTATTTGTAACTATGTTAACAACAATCCAACCAAGATTTGAGTGAGTTTTGTTTCTAAACTAATTATATACTAAAATTAATAACTACTATTTACGTTGAATTTAGACAATGGATATGCACATGCCAAGGTTAAGAACGAGTAATGAACTTGATAATCATGATAATTTGGTCATCCTCTTCTTCATATTGCTAGCCAAGAACGTTTGCCTAGAAATTAAAACTTCCGTATTTAATTTCACTTTAGAATCATAAACCATCCGTCTACATTTCTGTGATCAAATGCAATTTATGACCTAACACTCCAATTCCGATTCCTAAATTGACTAATACGGCTTTCAAGTATATTTCTATCAAGAAAGCACATCAAAACCCAATTTTCCCAAATCAAGTTAAGAACAATACCCTATTAATTCACAACTTTCCAATTTCATGCTCTCTCGAGTGAAATTGGACTTTTTAGATATACATTAATGGTGGCCAATCAATAATGTAATAAACACAAGAATTAATAGAACAACATGCAAGAAGAAGAAGAAACCATATCAATTATTACCAACATTCATTACACAAGTTCAAAACCTTAGCAAGAAAGGAATCAGCCACTCATTCTTGGATTAATCATCCTAGAATGAGTGTTAATCATGCATACAATTGAAGGAAAGAAGAAGGGAAGAGAAGAAAACTCTTATCTTTTCTATTCTTCAACTGCCACAAAACCACGTCCTGCTCTCCACTTCTGAACTCAGGCTGAAAATAACTAAAACTAAAAAACTCTCCTTTAAAAATAACCTAAGTGTGCTATTTATACTAGTGGGAAATTTTTCCCGGAATAACAAGCAACGTGTCACGAAGGCCAACGCGGAGCACTGCCTCCATGACACGGCGTGGACGCGGACCCTCTCTGGAAATTGCAGGGTCCGAATAATTGTCCTCAACGTGGCACGGAGGCCATCGCGGAGGCCTATCTCCGTGCCACGGAGCTGACGCGCAGGCACACTGGAAATTGCCAATTTTATTTCTGCCCAGGCAGTGTGCTACCGCGATGGCAGCGTGGCACGGCTCCATCGCGGAGCCACTGTAAAATGTGCCATCCAAGGCCTTTTCCACGCTCGCATCCCAGTCCACTCCGACATAGTTCCAACACGCATTTTAGCTCCTAAAAATCACATTATCCTGCAAAACAAATGCTAATCATGTTGGTTAGTATAAATTCGCATTTTATTACCAAATACATGATATTATATACACATTGCACAACAAACAAGGTGAAAATGATACGTTTGAGTATCACTTGGGCATATAAATCTGCCCAAGATCACCTATGCTTCAAGATAGCTTAAAGTCTATGAAAAGAATTATCCGATCCGT
Organism: Datura wrightii; assembly: GCA_035772735.1. Taxonomy (NCBI): domain Eukaryota; kingdom Viridiplantae; phylum Streptophyta; class Magnoliopsida; order Solanales; family Solanaceae; genus Datura; species Datura wrightii. Next base: position 116,742,998 of record JASDFA010000003.1, read on the forward strand.
GACCTTAAATAGTAGCGGTAGTTTTTTCCTTAAAGATATGGAGACATTATTTGTATGGTATCCATGTTGATATGTTCACTGACCATAAAAGTCTTTAGTATGTATTTAGTCAAAAAGACCTGATCTTCGACAGAGAAAATGGCTTGAACTTCTCAAGGATTACGACGTGAGTGTTCTTTACCATCTGGATAAAGGGAATGTTGTGGTTGATTCCCTTAGTAGGTCATCCATGGGTAGTGTGGCCCATCTTGAATAGGGAAAGAAAGAGTTGGATAGAGATGTCCACAGTCTTGTTCATTTAGGGGTTCACCTTACAGACTCGGTTGATGGTGGTATCACTATCCAGAATGGTTCAGAACCTTCATTAGTGGAAGAAATTAAGGAAAAACAAGATAATAATCCTATTATGCTAAAGTTGAAGGAAGTTTTCCAAAATCAGAAAGAGGAGGTTTTCTCCCAAGGGAGAGATGGTGTGGTCCAATATCAGGGTTGATTGTTTGTTTCGGATATGGATGACTTGAGACAGTGATGTATTGTAGGTTTACAACACTCATGATGCTTAAAACTAAGGTAATAAGCATGGACTTAGGTGTGTTTATATGGATATGATGCACTTTTACTTTATTTTCAGGGAAGATAGATGTTGGAGTTGAAGTGTGCAAAAGAAGGATAAAAATGCAAAAAAGAAAGTCTAAGTACGGACCTCAGTATAAGTTGTATCATCCTGGTACGAGCCACACTGAGTCTTTTGGAAAAGTCCAGAATATTTATTTGAGGCAAAGGCAAAGTACGACTTATAGTACGAGCCGTACCACAGCAGAATTAGCAAAGTTTAGAAGATGCTGCCTAGAACAAGTCCCCAAGTACAGGTAGAAATCACGATTCATGATATCTACCTAAGACCCATACCAAGGAACCATGGCAATGTTCAGAAGAATTGAAGAAGGGCAGATCTCAATGTATGACTGGAAGTCACTAGACGTGGGACGTAGGTACGAGTCGTATCAACTCACCCGTGAAAATATTCAAAGCAAGCTAGAACTCTCAAGATCAAACCACAACAAGATAGTACGACTCATAGGTTCATGGTACGAGTCGTACCAGCTTCCAACACTTAGCAAAAATAGATGTTGCATGGCATTGTACGAGTGGAGGTACGACCCGTACAATCCTATTACAGGTCGTAAGTGAAGTCGGCGACAATTCAAGAGTTTTCCCTATTTACTTAGAAAAGGGTTCTAAATATTTGTATAAATACTTTTTAGGTTATTTTTGGTCAGGGAAGGAAGTTAGAAGTAAGACACACGTCATAGAAGTTAGAGAGTCAGATTTGGAGAATTGTTGTTGATTTTCAATTCAAGTTTTAAGGAGACTTTCTTGAATTGATTTTCTCATTGTTCTTGAAGTGTTCTTCCTTAATTCTTGTAATAACGAAGTAGGTTTTCTTCCAATCATCCTTGTAAGTTCTAAATTATGTGTTTGTCTATGAATGCTTATAATTCTCATACAATCATGAGAGGTTAAAACCTCCACAACTAGGGTTGTGGGAACCATGGTGAATTAATGAGTAAAGGTTGCACAAAGTGATTCTAAACCAATGCTAAATGCTTGTATTATATTCTCTTTATCTTTAATGTTTCTTAACGGTGCACGACATTAGGACTTGCCCGAACTCTTTACTTGCTTGAATCTAGAGAAGTAGAGATTAGGAAAAGAGAATTACAACAAAGCCTTGATCATTATGGGTCATTGTATAACTTGAGCTGCGGTCACAGGATAGTTAATTTGGAACAAATTAACGGTTGAATTGAAATCACTCATGAGACCTAATCCGGGGATTGAGTATAGTTATCTGATAGGGGCGAACCAGTCGTTTGGATGAACCCTAGTTATCAGTTCTACAAGTAAGCATTGGGATATATCACGAGTGTAAAATATGAAATAGTTATGACTCCATGGGGAACACTTGTCCTTGTTATTCGCATAAACTTAATAAACAACAATTAATTCTTAGCATTGTTACATCTCTCTTTTTACAAAGCCCCCATTTAGGATATAACAAACTTAAAAGCTTAAATACGAGCATTATTCTATACTTAATCTTATTCTATATGGGATCGACCCCAACCTTTTTTGGGTTATACATTGACAAAGTCTACGTCATACTTTTTCAGGAGTGTGATTTGAGCGTTATCAAAATTTGATGTATTTGTTGATTTTAGGAGTTTTGTTCGTCCGAAGGTTTTTATTACCATGTTTATTTTTCCTCGGACATGCTATCTAGTAGAACCGGAAGGTTTAGGTATTTTTGTTATTTGTGTAATTAGAAGTAGCTTAGATTACTTTTACAACCGATAAATGCGCTAGTTTTGATGTTTTTGAAAAATGACCCCATCTAAAAAATTTTGTTGTTAGTTTTGTATGTTACGAAGTATGACTTCTATGGATCTTTGCATGGCATTTATGCTATTATCATGTGTAGTCGTAGTTTAGCCGTGCATGAACCATATAGGTAGAACCAATGCAAACCTATACCATGAGCGAGTGAGGATTCATACTCAGTTTATTATTATATTAAGGATCTAGAACTTGCCCTGTTGGTCTTTATATAGGTTTTAGGATATTTGGTTAGGAAAGGATCATAGGTCATTTTTGTCAAATCCCACTTTAGCTTAAATTGCCCTGCCAAATGAAATGATTCCCTTGATCTCGAACTCGAGCCTAAAAGTTACCTATATTCTTTGATTACTTACTCATCTTGACCAAGTTTATAATGAACTCATTTGGTTGTGGTCCATCTTTGGACATTGTGAACCTCAATTCATGCAAAATATCTAAGTTGAGAGTGGCAGTAGTAGGGCTGCATAAACTGTGAGAGGGTGGAGAAGAAAAGAGAAAACAATACAAAGAAGAGTGAAGTATGGTATGAAAAGAAAAGAAAAAGAGCTGAAAAAGAAAAAATTAAAAGAAAAGAAAATAATAGAAAAGAAGAAGAACGGAAAGAGATGAGAAAAACACACCGCACCTACACATTGCATTGAAATGGAGAAAAAGGGGGGACAAAGTGTAACACCCCATATAATTTAATTGATAAACACGTACTTTTGAGCTGTGGCCAAGAGTAATTCATACCATAAGAAGGAAGTTTTATGAGGTATTCATATCACTCAATGATCCAGTTAAAATTTGAAGTCAAGAAAGTTATAAAATGAAAACCAGCAAAAGTTATCGCAGGTTACTTTGAGAAATTCTTTGAAATTTGGTTCAAATGTCTCGGAGATTTTATCTAAATATGTAAAGAGTTAGGAGGAATAATATGCATCAAATTGAAGGTCTATGAGCCTAGTCTCCAACGCACAAAATTGTTCGCCAATACGACTTCATAAGAAAAGAGATATTCACATTTTTGCAAGACTGCACAAGCAGGCACATGGAGGTGGGACCCCATGTCGGCGGGAATATATCTTCACAACTTGGATGTGATTTTTTTCATTCCAAACAGTTCCAAAAACTTCAGATCGTATCTTCCATGGTTCCCCTAGGTTTCCAAGGTTCACTATAGGTGATTCCACCATCCAAACTCTCCCAAAATCGAGGTAGAAATCGGGGTTGTCGCGAAGAACAACTAGCACATATTTGTTTCACCGATTTCAACTTTGTTTGCGAGTTCTTTGAAGGGGAAGATTATTGAGAAGGTTTTTTATGAATTCTTTTCTCTTTTATATGGTAAGGTATGGGTTCCTAACCCTCCCTCCATTGTTAATTCGAATGTTATGCACTATATATCAAAACAGGTACCGATGTTGGAAATTCTTTCTGTTTGTTGTGTTGTGGACTGTCTTAGATGGCTGTGGAGTTGTATAACATGGTGGTTATTGTGATGCAGTATATAATTGAAGGATTGGTTGATAAAATTTGAGCTATTAGATCTCTTACAAGGTATCTTAAGGCAAGACCTTTTTCGGCAAGTTTCCTTCGTTGTTTAGTTGATACAACTTGTTCTTATTCGCCATAATACTCGAAGCCATGATAGTTGTTGATTGAGTTAGCTGCTGGAATTATATATGTGTGTAAATGTGAGCTTCCCTTGTCGATATTGGTCTTGATTTTCTGCTTCCACCCGTTAAAAGTGACATGAAAATCTTCTCGTCTAAATCACCGTCGCTTAGTTCGCTATCAATAGTTTGTTGTTTTGCCGATGCTTTAAAGGCTTTGTGATTCTCTTCTTATAATTTCAAGTTGATTTTTGCAGAATAATTATTATTTTGGCTTATAAGCTATGTGATTTCAATGCCTATCACTATATACTCAGCCTACAGGGCTTTGGCGTATCTTGACGCCTATAGAGCGAAAGAAGTAGAATTGTAGTTTTACCTTCGGGTAAATGGCATCGTGGCTGCATATTCAATTGTGGTGGTGACATTCTAGGTGTTGCACCTATTTATTATAGACCTTATACTTCGATACGACATACAGATGATTGTGTAGGTCTCTTAGAAAGCCACCTTGCTTGTTGATAAATTGGCAAATTGTTTGATACCTATATTGGCTATCTTGTCAGTTGTTAGTATTTGGAGATAAGTATTTGATCTATTTACATATATATGTCCATTAAAATGTTTCCTAGGAAGTCTTTTGACAAGCGTATCTTGCCTATGGGGCTATATTATGCTTATAAGAGCTATAAAATGTCTGAAAAGACTACACTGAGGCCTATGGAGCCATATTGATGTCTATTCACTTATAGACTTCCTTCATGCCTAAGTTGGTATTACTGGCCCTTAGTAGAGCCCTATGTGCTCGGGGTGCAGTTACAAGAGCCCAGAAGGCACAAATACAGCTATAGGAGATAGAAGGTTTAAGATATAGTTATCTTGCCTACAGAGCTACAATGTTAGGAATAGGGATTTGTAGATTGAGGTATACCTGTCAGGGCTTATGGGGGCTCAGATAGGTTGTTGTTTGTTATTTTTACCTGCCAAGCTTATGGGTGCCAGGTCACGTTCTTGTTTGACTATTGTCTGCTTCGTTTCCTGTACAACTTAGCAAGCTCTTTCAGGTTATTCTCTTATTCTTATAGCTATTTACATTTTGTTATTACAATCAGTTTAGTTCCATCTTATTATTATTGCCTTACATACTTGGTACATTGTTGTACTGACGCCCAAGACTAAGGGCACTGCACTCTTGCCTGTAGGTTCTGACAGACAAGTTCAGGGACCTCCTCAGTAGTAGTTCAGGCTCAGCACATTGGCCAGCTTCTTTCAGAGTTTCATACTTTAGAGGTTTTATTGTATTTTGCTTTATAGTTCTTTTAGGTAGGTCGGGGCCCTGTCCCGGCCAAGTATTTACTCCTTAGAAGCTTGCAGACAATGGGATTGTATAGAAGTACATTGTTGCCCATGTTAGCTCTGTTGTTTTGTCTGAGCAGTTTGGCGGCCTTAATGGTCCTTGTATATATGTCTATCTTTAATTTTATTTGATTTAGACAATATAGTGGTCTTGTCGACCCGCATAGGATGTTATTATTATCGTGAACTGTTGGGTCAGCTAAATATCTGCACAGGTGTTTATATTGCGAGCTTGTCGGCCAAGGGCTTCTTTAAGTTAAGATATACTTGATTGCTTTCTTGATTATGTGATACTGATGTGCACCAGAGGTATATATGTTCAACTGAGTCAGCTCAGGGTCCAGTGTGACATCAGGTGTCAGTTATGCCTCCTAGGGTGAGGCGTGACACAAAGTTGAAAAAGGGAAAAAGGGGTAAAAAGTGAAAAATAGAGAAAAGTTATGTAGTGTCGGGGAGGGATAGTCACTAAAATCCATATCTACCATACCCAGCCCCAAGCGTACATTACAAGGCGAGAAAAGTACTATAGTGATCCTAGCTTAACTATTCAAAAAGCCAATGTAGAGAAAATAAGGGCAAGCCTATGGTATCCGATGTACAGTATTTGGAACTTCTTTTGTGAGGGTGAGACTTTTTCTTGTTTAGTCCCAAGTTTCATCTTTCTATATATCTGTGAATATTAGGGACTTCATTTGTGGTGACGGTACATAGTTTGTGTAGTTATGAATCCATGGGGAATACTTGCCCTAGTTATTCGCATGAACTTTATAAACAACTATTAATTCTTAGCATTGTTACATCTCTATTTTTACAAAAACCCCTTTAGGAGATAACAAATTTAAAAGCTTAAATACGAGCGTTATTCTATATATTGACCTTATTCCTTGTGGTATTGACCCTAACCTTTGTTAGTTTATATATTGACATTGTCTGCGTCATACTTTTTCAGGAGTGTGATTTGAGCGTTATCAGACAGTAGATGCTAGGAGGGGCTCACAGTTCTCAGTATTTTATTCACCCAAGTGCTACCAAGATGTACCTTGATATAGGAAAAGTCTACTGATGGAATGGTATGAAAAGTGTTGTTGTGAAATTCATGGCTAAGTGCCCAAATTGCCAGCAAGTTAAGACAGAGAATTAGAGATCGGGAGGTATGACTTAGGATATTAGTATTCCTACTAGGAAATGGGAAGTTATGAATATGGACTTCATTATAGGGTTACCTCGGATGTATCAAGAACATGGTTCTATATGGGTGGTAGTAGACTGGATAACTAAGTCAGTCCACTTCTTGCAAGTCAAGACAAGATTTAGCAGAGGACTATGCAAGACTTTACATCTGGAGTTAGTTAGGTTGCACGGAGTCCCTTTATCCATCATTTGAGATAGAGGTACTCAGTTCACATCTCAATTCTGAAAGTCCTTCCAGAGGGGTCTCGGTACCCAGGTAAATCTCAATATAGCTTTTCACTCGCAAATAGATGGCCAGGTAGAGCATACCATTTGAAACTTAGAGGACATGTTGAGAGCTTGCCTAATCGACTTCTAGGGTAATTTGGATGATCACTTACCTCTCATAGAGTTCTTTTACAATAATAGCTTCCATTCTAGTATTCAGATGGCTCCTTTTGAGGCGCTTTACAGGTAAAGATATAGATCACCTTGAGGATGGTTTGAGGTAGCTGAGGCTACATTGATAGGCTAGCGAGATTCAGTTTATAAGGCTATGGAGAAGGTTCAGCTAATTAGAGAAAGGTTGAGAAACACTCAAAGTCGTTAGAAATCCTATGCAAATATGAGAAGGAGAGCTTGATTTGCAGTTAAGGATTGGGTTTTCTGAAAGTATCACCCATGAAAGGGGTGATGAGATTTTGTAAGAAGGGAAAACTCATTCCCCGGTATGTTGGTCCTTACAGGATTCTGAAGCACATTGACAATATGGCCTATGAGTTGGAATTACCTGCAGAGTTAGCATCAGTGCATCCGGTCTTTCATGTGTCCTTGTTGAAGAAGTGCATTAGCAATCCATCCCTAGGTGTACCTTTACAAAATGTTGGAGTGAAATATAGTCTCTCTTACTAAGAAGTTCCGATTAAGATTCTTGACTGTCAAGTTCGTCAACTGAGAAACAAGTTGCTTCTGTGAAGGTTTTGTAGAGGAACCAGTTGGTTGAGGGAGCAACTTGGGAAGCTGAAGCAGACATAATGGCTAAGTACCCTTATATTTTCTCTCCTAGTTCAGAACCATCTTGAGGTAACAATCTCCTCTCATAGTACTCTCATCAATTTCATGTCCCATTAGTTGTTCTTAAAATCCTTAGTATGCATGCATGTCCCGTGAATTCAGTTGAGTCCCACTCTTAGTCAAATCAAATGTCATGTTAGTAACACAAGGCTCAGGAATCAGTTTCGAGGTTAGTAGCTTGTTCCCTATCAATTCAGTTTCAGTCTTCATTCGAGGATGAATATTCCCAAGGGGGAGATAATGTAACACCCAAAAAGTCCATAAGATCATATTCAAGACATAAAGTAGAAAGCAGCAGCAAATTTGACTTTTCCCTCAGAATGACTCACACCACAAGTCATGGTGTAAGGGCATGGGATATGAGAGGACTCGTGGTAAGCAGTCTAGAGATATCATAATATTTCCAGTCGCCACAACTCAAACCACGAGTCATTGGAGGATACGATGAGTTGTGGTCAGACCCGTCCTATGCAGCTTTGCAAAAGTTTAACAACTTTACATTTTCCTCCAAAGAACCATGAATACAAAGCATGACTCATAGGTTAGGGTCACGAGTCATGGTACCCAATGTAGTGAAATGTTCAAGTTAAACCTAGACGTCATGATTCAAGGAATGACTCGTGGTATATGAGGATGACTCATCTTGATGGCCCAATGTATGACTTCTCGCAACTATTAAAGTTTCCCCAGAACCCACGAGTCCACCCTATGAGTTGTGGAGTGGAAGAATGCTTGTGGTATGAGTCGTTGGGGGCTAAATACCAAAATTTTGAATGGTTACTCCAAGGTTATTTTCATAACTTCCTACACTATTAACTCTTATACTACGTCATTTTGGTTTTGTTAGAGGGAAGTTAAGTGGTTTAGTCAACTAGCTTCTCCCATTCCTTCTCATAACACCGAACATTCATAGAAATAGAAGTCCTCAGGCTCTCAAGAACAACTAGGGTTCCTCTTCTCCAAACCATCAAATTCTCAAGTAATAGGCAAGAGTTCGTTGATCCAGGTATGTGGAATTATCAATAAAGGTTTTCTTTCACCATTATGATTAACACTCAAGCTTTAAACTATGTTTTCAGTATGATTCTTTGAACTTATGATTTTTAGGGATAAAAACTCTTATGCAAAACACTATAGATTTTTGTATGCATATTTTCCTCATGATTTCCACATGTATTTTATGGTTATGTATGATTAAATTCCTTGAAAACCTCTATTATCTCTATGCTCAGAACTTAGCATGATTTATCCAAATCAAGCATATTTTTGAAATAATTTACTATGTATTATATCATGAGTTTAGAATCAGTAAAACTTGTATGACTAGTTCAATATTTTAGATTTTTCAGTAAACAACATGATTTAACTAGTCTATGCAAAACCTTTTAGACATCAGATATAATTATGAGAATGTATATAGTTTTAGGAGTAGTATTTAACACCAAGTGGTGCGAGTTCAGATAACCCAAGTCCCATACTATGTGCCACCGTAGGATAAGGGGTCCTCGCCAGTTAAGAGCGTCTCCCTTACTCGAATGGGCTCATGAGTGAATTCGCGTCAGTCATGGTTCATATCCTTGGCAAGGTATGAACATCCTCCCAACTAGAGTTATAGGTTGGGCTCCATATTGCTCACATGGAGTATGTCTGTTATGAGAATCTCCCATAGATATATATATTTCTTTACAGTAGTTGTACATGGCCAATAGTTTCAGTATATAAACTTACTTTATGAATTATAGAGGTGTTCAACTCTATATGTATGATTTAATTATGGGTCATTGTGTGTCTGCTTATTTTTTTCCCAGACTACGCATGATTTTAGTTTTTAGCGTGGTTTCCTATTTCATTCATGTTTTACTTATCTTACATGCTTAATATATCCGAAGTATTGTTCGCATACTTCTTGTGCTATATTGTCTCATGATATAGGTTCAGGCACTCTGACGTAGCCCCACAATTAGACATGTTTCAACTCCCGATCAGCTTTATCGTTGGTGAGTCCTCATTATCCGAGGACAAGAGTTAATTATATTTCATTATTTTTCTTATTTTCGATATTTAGAGCTTGTTGGGAACTTGTCCCTTTAGCTCGTCAGTCTTAAAGGCTTTCAAACATAGATGTAAAGTTATTCAACTTTGTTGGTTCTTGTATTATTTTTTGTTTAAACATTTATTTCTACATCTAGACTTAATCAATTGTGTGAATATATATATCAGTTTAGCTTCCGCTCAGTTATGTCAGTTATTTCAGTATATGTTAGTGACATGGTAGTACCGTAGATTAGCTTAGTGCCACTTGTGATTCTAAGTCCCATGTCACTTCCAAGGTCTAGACTCGGGTCGTGGCAAGATTCAGTTCCAGCACTGAGACTTCCTTCTCTATCCCCTGGGCTCGATATATATAGACTCTCGTCAAATATGTTTATGCGGTATATGGTGCACTCCTCCAGCAGAATAACCAAGGATTGGGGTCTCTGACTGAGCCCCTGATGTTAGTCATTAGAGGACCGATTGATGTTAGTCCTGAGCAGCTTCTATCCTAGCACCTACAGACTCCGCTCCTTCCACTGCTACACCTGCTCTTTCTCCTATTTTTTCTCCTAGACCTATACTAAGTTCCTTGGATTCACTATTGAGCATAACTACTAGGCCTGATCGGGAGGAGAGGCAGCAGGCCCGCCTGATTGAGGAGATGCTGGCCTTTGTGGCCAAGATTATTGAGCACATATTTCGACCACTCCAGGAGTTAGTTTGGGCCTCCCATGATGCATTGATTTCCTGTTTGGGGGCTATTGAGGCCAGAATTATACAGGTAGAAAACGGCACTAGGCCAACTAATATTCAGAGCCTCCGAGCTAATTTAGAGGAGACCAGAGTTGTAGTACTTCACTTACATACGAGAGGGCATCGAGCTAAAGAGGTTAGATTGTTGGTGGTCAATTAGATAGATTGTTGGTGGTCGATCGGATACAGCCTATTTCTAGATCGATGGAGTTGATTCCCGAGATTGCACCAACTCAAGCTTCTCAAACCTGATATTCACCTCCACGAGTTTCATCTCCCATAGCCTTAGTAATGAGAGTTGCACCAGAGTAGGTTCCACCTCCCATTCCATCACAGCCAATTGATCCTACACCTCATCTTGACAAAGTAAAGATGTCAATACAGGAGGAGCAGAATGATTCTAAGGAGAGAGTTCTCCAAGTGGAGGATGACCCTGACATGAACCCTGTAGAAACTAAGAGTATACAGGAAGCAAAGTTGGCATCCCTTGTCATTACCCAAGGCTGACCTCATGATGCCGAGGCAAGCTCTTCAATTGCACCCTGACATGACCCATAGTGGCGCAGTCTAAGCATTTCAAGGAGCCTCTATCACTCTCTATGCTTTATTTGTATATGCATTGAGGACATTGCATAGTTTTTGAGTTAAGGGTGGGGGTTTGCAAACTTTTAGCCATTGTGGCATGCTTTGTTTTGTATAGTGTTGATACTTGAAATGACTTTTGTTTTGTATTGAAATATGCTCTTTATGAGTTCAATGATGATGTGTGATGATTTCCATTTTACCTCTTTTATAGTATAGATCTATATTGCTTTCTTAGTTTAGAGTCCTCTCAGATTTTCTTAGTCATGGTTCTTTTTTGAGAGGCTTATTTTCCGTTAAATGTGGAAAATAAATGTAGTTAAAGTATCATATTGTATAAGCCCAATGATATATTTCTAAGCCCCTAACAAAGTTATCATGAGTGTGAATGCAGTCTATGTAGTATAATTACCCAACTTAGCAGTAGGAATCATATCCATAAAGATTTTGTTAGGCCAGGATTATCAAGCCATTTCAACTATAATTTGAGAGTTGAGATTCTACTCAAGTTAGGTTAAAGAGATTATAACTATATATAAAGATGTAAATACTTATGGAGTAAATCAACATTAAGAAAAACTAGGGAAGTGTCTCCAAATTTGGGTTGATCTCCCTAAATCACTCAAAAGGGATAATTGAGAATGGCTTATCGTGAATATACAAGCAATAAACTTAGGTAACCAATGGTGACTTTCAACAATCCAAATAGTGTCAATCTACATCAATTTTGTCAAATTGAAGAGAACTCCATTCTTCCCGATTGCATTTGCCAATTGGATTCCTCCTATGTTTAGGTGAATCTATTACACAAGGGTTAGAGCCTTGGATTATTGTTAATTGATACTACCCAAACCTAAATTGGCTCTTTCAAGCACAATAAAGGCAATTGGGAAGGATTGAATGACTTTCATCACCAATCACACTTTAAAAACCCCAAATCAAGTAAATATTCTCAAGACAATATTTACTTTCACCCAATTGAGACCATTGGGGCTCACAAACTTATTAGATTCACAATCCTAGATCTAGGCTTGGTTACCCATAGCAAAATAAGAAGAAGAAGAAAGAAACTAATTAGACATTCTTACTCACAAACCCATGATGAGAGAAGAAAAATTGAATTAAGCAACTAATAGATCTTCAACTGTAATTACAAAACTATGAAACAATGTGAAAAACTAGCTAAGACTATGTCTAAAAGCTGAAAATCTAATTCTCTAGAAGCTGCATAAAAAAGAATGAAAAATTACTATTTATACTAAGTCTCTAAATCCCAATTCTATTTAAATTTGAAGGGCCCGGTTGTGTAGGGATGAACCGACTTTTGGAAAGACAATCCATCTGTTGAACCATTACTTGATTTAGGGATTTTGCCTGGCCTAGTCCATCTCTTGATTGACAAACCGTCTTTTGAAAATATGGTTCGTCCTTTGCTCCATCAATAGTTTCATTATATTTCTTGATCTTGATCCATCTTCTAGTTGACGGACCGTCATTTGAGAAGATGGCCCATCTTTCTAACCGTTGGTTGCATACCACTTTGGTGTGGTTTCTGGATCACAAGGATGTCACATGACTCCTAAATGTACGGGCGGTCTATCTCTTACACTATTTTTAGAAGACTTCATTGACTTTGATTCCTTCTTACATCATCTCTATGGATTCCTGAAATTTAGCAAAATAGAGTTAGTTTTGACTTAAATTAGTACTTAAAGGAATGCAAAACTCCATCAAAAGAAGTAAATATTTGTCACAAACTCCCAACACATCACCTACATCCACTGCTTATCCTCTCAGTCATTTCCTGAATTACATCAATCAGACCGTCCAAAGAAAGAATATTCATGGAAGACAACAAAGAGTTCACGGGAATGCACACCTTGACGATAAATTCTCAAGTTCTTCAAAAACATTGGTGCGAGTGATACACAATCTATATTTGCATACATTTCTTCCACGAAGGATTTTTTTCATATGAAAATCAACAAGAGCCTCCATGGCTACTTCCTGTTGTTGTATGAAGCCCCATAACGACTTTGTGCAAGTCTCAAGACAACACGGTACAAGAAGGCCTCAAGTTGTAGCTTTAGTTCAATACACAAATGCTGATATAGATTTAGAGCAATGCTGCAGACAGTTGAAATTATCACTGGACTCATTAACAGGACAAATATCATCAGATTTTTGAATAATTCATCCCGAACCAAACTCAACAATCTAGGGTGATTGCGTATAGCAACGCCACCCAATTCAATGGCTGAGTTGATCAAACAAAGGGCAAATAGTGGAACATCTTCATCAAATATTGTGGTATTTTATTTAGGACCCATCCCTACATGTTCGACAACATTTAACAAAGAACACAAGAAGTGAAATATCTCAAACATGCATGGAACTCTATATGATTCAGCCATTAGATGTAAACTAGAGAATTTAATCATGAGATCATAAAAAAGTCTAATTTATAAATTAACTTTTACTAATACTTGAATATTAAAATGATTTAAAAGTACTTTTTAAAAAAAAAATATTTTAAATATTTTAACCTTAATTAAATAGAGGGTATCATATAAGAATATGTGAAGAACAATTGAAAGAAATATAAAACTATTAAGAGATATTTATAAGTCTAGCAATTGAAAATCTTAAAACATCTTTGTTTTATGTACTAATAAAGAATATGCTACACCTCAGAAAATTTTTAGTAATTATTTTATTTTTTTATTCAATTTTAAAGGAAGTATGGATTTTGTATCAAATGTAGGAGAGGAGGAAAACATGTACAAAGGGAAAAGCGAAGAGTATGTGAAGTTCATAAGGGTCAATTTAAACAACCATATCTTCCAAACTATAATAAATTAGAAGCCTCACAACCTATCGAAGTAAAGGTCTTTGAGTCAAGTTTTTAGAACATCAAATCACTCGTCAATTGGAGTTCGGAGTAAGAAATTATGAGCATTTTGTTGAAGCACCTCCGAGCGGTGACATGAGCATGACGCCCTAACGCCTCTACCGCCCAAATTACTTAAAAATCAGATTTTTGTTTGTGAAAGGCATTTCCATCCTAAGTCAATTTGACCTCCTTACTAAGAACTTATTTCTCTCTCATTTCCAGTAGCTAAAACAAGGGAAGACAAGGAGGAAACATCAAGCTAAGTTCAAGAAAATAATAAGACAAGTTGGGAATTCTTTGCCAAGTGTGCTAGGTGTGTTTTGGAACTCGTTTTGGCAGTGATTTAGAGGGGATTTGCTGCATTTTAGGTGCTGGTTTTACTGATTATATGACCACCTTAAAGTAGGGATTAAATCCAAGAGGGAAGGTACGGATTTCACCCTCTTCAAACCCCTCAAATTGCAAGCAAAAAGGCTGGAATTTGGTAGCTAAGTGAGCTGCCGATTGGACTGTTTTGAGCTGAGTTCTTGCTCGTTTTTATTAGGATTTTGGCGGTTTAATTGGCTGGAAATATACTCTATTTTGAGGGAAATAACTACAGTATAAATTAGGTAAATTTCCCTCTTGTTTTCTCCCTCAAAAGCAAGTGAAAACTAGTAGCAAAAATGACTATAGATGTTGATGTTGCTGTGTGTTGTTGTTGTGACTGCCATTTGGTGAATTATTTTAGCTGCATTTCGTGACAAAGATTAAGCTTATTGTTGGCCTATATATTCAAGTGATTAAGTAGGTTTAAGGCTGGTCATTTAAGTAGAAAATTGGCTAAAGAAAAGTTCATCGGGAAAAGGTATATAAGGCGCTCCGACCGTCGTTCTTTTAAGCACGATTCGTGCATTATGAGTTGAATGAGCCAACAAAATACTTATATGTGTTGAGGCTGTATGTAAATCTATATTTAATTTTTAAGTCTCATGTTTTATTGAAGTTTAATGTTGAGATTATGTCTAGCCCAAGTGAGGCATTTAAAGTGCGATATCGTATTGATGGTTGTCATAGTTGTACATCGAGTTGGAGACTCCTTAGTGTGGGAATTGTTAGATGGTCCTTCACATTTATGTTATACATGTTATATTCACCATGTATGAGGTTTTGGTCACCTTGTGAAATTAGAAATTAAAGCTATGATGGCGACGTGAGAATAACGTATGCTAAAAGTGAATGTTAAGTTTTTAAGGGTAAACGAGGGTGCCAATGCAGAAATTCCATAACACGGTCACCTACCTTTATGTATATATATTCTAGAGTTCTTAAAATCTAAAAGATATTTCAAAACTCCTAATCCTTAAGCTATTGGCAAGTTACCAGGTTAGAGGGTTTAAGTTAAGAGAACAACGACGCTAAGTATCTATAGTTAGGTTTGAGTATCCAAAGTTTGTTCTAAGAAATCGTAAGCGAGGTCCAGTGTCATGTTCCTCAAGTCTCATGTTCATGTTAAGCTTCCAAGTCAAGTTATGTTTTATGTCCCCTTATATCAGTTGTTAAGGGTATTATGTTCAGTTGGTCCTCTGAGTTGGACCCATTATCTGAGTTAGTTACCTTGCATTGTTGAGTCAGTCACTTTGCATTGTTCGGTGGTCATCTGAGTTGGACCCGCCAGTTGAGTCAGATATATTCCATTGTTCAATCGCTAGTCTAGGTATCAATTTTCTCATTTGCATGATTTTCATTATTTACTGCATGCCCTCTCTGGTTCGACTATCAGATGGCTGATAGTGCCATTCCACGGGAGCGATGCCATATGCCCTCTCTAGTTTGAGTATCAGATGGTTGAATGTGCAAGGAAATGTGTATGAAAATCCTAGTCCAAGTATAAGGTTGGCTATAAAAGTCCTGGTCCAAGTATTAGGCAGCCATACTTAAAGCCTGGTCAAAGTATTAGGTCAGCTATAAAAGTCCTGGTCCAAGTATTAGGCAACCATACTTAAATCCTGGTCCTAGTATCAGGTAGGCATTGAGTCGATTCTCATAAAGTCCGGTCCTACTATCAGAAATGTTGGCATATAAGTCAATTATGTTATGCTCATACACAGAGTCTTCATAGAGGCTAGTCATTTGTAGAGTTATATATTATCTCTCTACCCTATTTTTTTAGTTATGTTCAGCTGTTATTTATGCCATTGTTTATGTTGACGGATTCTAGAGTGTCAGGTTGTTGCTATTCCCTTCTCTGGTTCAGTTTATCTTTGGCATTACTTTATTTACAGCTTTCAGTTTTGCATACCAGTGCATTGTTTGTACTGACGTCCCTATGCGCGGGTATCCTGCAATCATGCTGCAGGTGCAAATAGGAGCTCAGATTGATCAATTCAGTAGAAGCCAGATCCAGTACAGAGTTGGTATGCTCATTTATTTCAGGAGCCCTATGTTTGGTTTCGTCATTCTGAGTTTTGATGAATATACGGGTAGGCCGGGACCCTGTCCCGTGCAATTAGTATTACTTTACTCTTTTAGAGGCTTTTGTGGACTAGTTGTATAGTGTTCAGTTCTAGTTTGGTTTGTGGCCTAGCCGGCCTTTTGTAGTTCCTTTCAGATGTTTTATGTCCTTGTTGGTATTCTATCTTGTCATACTTGTTGAGACCTGGTCAATCCACTTCTATGTATAGTTCAATGTGACGGGTTGCCTAGATGGCCTGAGGGTTACAGTTCAGATGCTATGTGGTCGGCTTCTTGATCTCTTTGAAATTGAGTGCCAGTCACGCCCTATCTTAGTTTTGGGGTGTGACAAACTTGATATCATAGCGAAGTCGTGTCCTAGGGAGTCCACAAAGTCGTGTCTAGTAGAGTCTTGCTTATGGGTATGTTGTGCACTATACTTATAATTAAGAAGCTACAGGACATTTAGGAGTTGTTTCACTTCTTTTAATACTAGTTCATGTTATAGAACAAGATCATAAGTATTGCGATATCTAAGTCATGCAATTATTTTAGGGTATGCCTATGACGAGGGACATGACTACGCGGTTGATTGGCATAGCCACAAGAGAGGTTACCAATCACCCTCCAGTGGATCAGGGGGATAGATCAAAGGCTTAGAATGAGTCCCTACCATAGGTGTTACAGTTCCCCCTACCCTAGCCAGAGCAGTGGCAGATAGACCTTTAGCTCCTCCAGCACCAGCAGTACCTGAGGGTAATAGAGTGGTGAACCCTCCCACGCCTGTGGCACCTCTAGTTGCTCTGGAAGGACAGGGTCTTGAGGGAGTCGTTCATCCTATGGATCATATTGTTGTTGTACAGGAGCGATGATTGGAGGTGATTGAGGGACATAGAAGTCAGGCAGTTGAGTGTTCTAGAGCCCGTGAGTTCGTAGGCTTGAGCCCTCTGGTATTTACCGGGTTAAATCCGAATGAGGACCCCCAAGATTTCATTGATCAGACCTACAATATGCTAAAGGTCATGCAGGCTACGGTGATAGAGGGGGTAGAATTGGCAGCCTTCAGGCTGCGTGATATGGCTATTTTGTGGTATGAGTCTTGGGCTCGATCCAAAGGAGCCGATTCATAGTCAGCTAAGTGGGAGGAGTTCTCTGAGGCCTTTATGCACTAGTATCTACCTCGAGAGCTTCATTTCACGACCCGAACAGAGGCCCAGATCGTAGACACGGGACAAGGGACCCCGAGAGACCCTAAGTCGACCCATGGCATAAGCATACATCTAACTCATTTAATAAACTGATGAAATCATCAATATAAACTCAGTCGAATGCTAACTCAACATGACATCAGAATAAGCATCTGAAGTTAAACACATAAAAAGTCTGAAAAGCCTCTAATCTAGATGAGTTGATGGGACAAGGCCCCGAAGTAACTCAACAATACTGAAGCTGAAAAGACATAAGGAAACTGAAAGTCTAGCCCTTAAAGGATGAGGACTCACCAACAAAGTAGGTGCTAACTATGACAACTGACTACGAGCGGGGCTGAGCCTGGGAGCTGGGTTCTATATCATGAAACGATACAGCATAGAAAGTATGTGGTCAGTACGTGGAATGTACCGAGTATGCAAGGTAAGTAAAACTTCTTAAGTAAAGTAAATCATTTAAAACATTTCATAACATAACATGAGCTTTCAAATCTGAGAGGAAGGACTGCATGCATTCATTCTTAAATCATAATCTTTTCATAATATGACCATGCATAGCTTCATAACATCATAACTGACTCAAATGACTCAAAGCTGAAACATGACAATTATAAGAAAAGCTGAACAATGAGTCAAACCTTGCTTTTAAAACATACATGTGCAAAACAACAACCATGAGTAATAAATATGCAAATCGGAAATCATATATACAACGAGAGACTCATAACTTAACTGACATACCACGATAGAGCTTACGTGGTCCCGACTATTACACTCAAGTGGGCAGAGCCGTCCAAAACCTTGTTAGGGCTAAGGACGCTACCATGATATCGATATCAAGCTCATGGGCCATTAGGGCCGGGGATAGCTCACAAGGGAGATCTCAATAATATAATAGTATCATCCTACATTGGCGCGTAGTTCTAGGGCAAAGGGTGATCGACCCTTAACCCGCTCGGTGCTAGACTCTTCTCCCAATACATGCAATGATCTACATCGTATATAACGAAGCTCGACATCGTCTATTGACGAAGCTCAACAATGGAATCATGCATAAACTCAACATCGTATGAAATGAAGCTAAACATTGTCATTTGACAAAGCTCAATAATGTAATCATGCATAGAACCGACATCGTATGAAAATGAAGCTCAATAATAACATACATCGCAATTATGAATTCATGCATATGAGAAGCTTTATTTCAAACATACCACAAGCTCAAAGATAAGTGGGAGCATCTACTCCAAAACCATGTGTTAAGCTTACTTTATAAATACTACATCATCATACTCGATATAAGGGCCTTGCCTAAAACATTATCATGCTTGGATCTACTCAATTCATCTTAAAAACAATATCATAATCATTATTAGCTTTGAAAACATTCTTTTCATCATCAAATCTCATCATCATCATACATTCATCATCATCCTCTTCTTTCATGAACTTCTCATCCATGGGCATTTAATTTCATAATTTAGAAAACACAATTTTGATTGAAAACAATTTGAAATCTGCCCAAGTTTCACAATTCATCAATAGAAACATAATCCAATTGTACCTATGTATAGAAATTTAAGAATTATGCAATTGGGTAAAAACCCCATAACTTGATCATAGGAATTTATCATACTTAAATAGAGATTGGGCATGGGTGAGGAAGGAAACACCCACTCATAACCCAACATACCTAGAAGGGATTGATTCCACCAAATCATTGATTACCCAAGAGGAAATTGGATGGAAACCTTGAATACTAGCCTTGAATCTCCCCTTCAACCTCTCAAGCTTGCATGCATGGAATGAATGACTTAGAATAGGTTTTCCCCTCTTAAAACCCACTAAAACGATCCTTAAATAATGTAGTATAGGCCCCTAGGACTTAGGAATTATGGAAAAGCTCTTACAAAAATCGCAGAATTTGGCTGACTGTCAATCCCCACGAGGGACTGGACGACACGTGGTCACAGGCCATGACTCATGGTGATGAGTCATCTGGTTCATTGCTCAAAACAACCAGGGGACCTCACGGAAGACACCACAACTCATGGTGGCTTCTACTTCCCAACGCCTCCTTGCCAAACAACCAGACTAGGCCACAGGAGACCTCATGAGTCGTGAGGCCTGACCACGACTCGTAGTCATGCCTGTGGTCTTCTCAACACACCCTACCAACCCTGCTGGACCACGAGTCACTTCATGACTCGTGGTCACTCCTCACGAGCCTCCTCACGATTCGTTCTGTGACCTGGTGCGAAATTTCAGTTTTTCACGATTTTGACTCCTGGGTCTGATCCTTGGGTTCCCGGGGTATAACAATATCTCCCCCTCGGGAACATTCATACTCGAATGTTAGAAACACACAAAAAACTCATAAACATGGAACCATCATATGCAAACACTGATCATTTAAACCAAAAACTGATGGAATGACTACCTCCAAAAAGAACTACATAGTTAAACTGAATTCAAATAACACATACATCTATCATAACCTAAAACAAACTTGTGCACATGAACTGAACATGGAAACTGATTAGAGAATTAGGGCAAAAACTAGTACTTCAAACTGAAACTGAGCAGGAAGGAAACAGGTGATGGTATTTAGTCATCATAGCTGTTTTGGCTTCCCATGTAGCTCCCTCAACATGTTGATTTCTCCATAACACCTTTACCAAAGCTACTTCTTTATTCCTCATCCTCCGAACCTGATTATCCAAGATTGCAACTGGAATTTCCTCATAACTAAGGCTATCTCTCACACCAACACTTTCCACCAGGATAACTAAAGTTGGGCCACCCAAGCACTTTTTCAAGAGCGATACATGAAAGACGGGATGAACTGAAGATAACTCTGATGGCAAATCCAACTCATACTCTACCTTACCAACTCTTCTCATAACCTGGTAGGGACCAACATAGCAGGGACTGAGTTTTCTCTGCTTTCTAAACCGCATGACTCCCTTTATGGGAGATACCTTTAGAAATACCCAATTGTCCACCTTGAAACTCTGACTCTCTCCTTCTCACTTCAGTGTATGACTTTTGGTGACTCTGAGCGGCTTTCATCCTATCCCCTTCACCATAGCTTCATGAACCAAAGATGGACCTATCATAGCTTCCTCACCAACCTCAAACCATCTGATGGGCGATCTACACCTCCGCCCATAGGGAGCCTCGAACGGTGCCATCTAGATGCTGGAGTGATAGCTGTTATTATGATAAAACTTGATCAAGGGCAAGTGATCATCCCAACTACCTTTAAAGTCCATCACACAAGCTCTCAACATGTCTGCGAGAGTTTGAATTGTCCGCTCCGCCTGACCATCCATTTGCGGATGAAATGTTGTGCTAAATTTAACCTAAGTCCCAAGCCCTTTTTGGAAAGACCACCAAAAGTGAGAGGTAAAATGTGTACCTCGGTCTGAGATAATAAACAAGGGCACTCCATGTAATCACCAACTCCCAGATATACAGTTTGGCATAATCATCCGTTCAATTTGTGGTTCTGACCAATAGAAACCGTGCAGCCTTGGTCAACCTGTCTACCACCACCCAAATAGAATCATTGTGTTGGCAAGTACGAGGTGGTCCTATAATGAAATCCATATTAATCTCTTCCCACTTCCAAGTAGGAACGCTAATATCCTAAAGTACACCTCCCGGCCTTTGATGCTCGACTTTCACTTGCTGACAGTTCGGGCACTTAGCTATGAATTCTGCAATATCCTTCTTCATGTGGTTCCACTAATATATTTCCCTCAAATCATGATACATCTTGGTGGCACCCGAATGGATAGAATACCTGGATCCATGTGCCTCATGCAATATCCGGTCCCTCAAGTTATCAATATCTGGAACACATAGATGGCCCTGGTACCGAAGTACCCCATCTCCCTCTTGGGAGAAAACCTCCACTTTCTGACTCTGAACGGCTTCCTTCAGTTTCACCAACATTGGATCCTTATCTTTCCTAGCTTTTACATCAATCACCAAGGACGATTCTGATCCGTTTTGCACAACAACGCCCGCTATCGGTCGAGTCGACCAATCTAACTCTCAACCTTGCAAGTTGATGGACATCTTTCACCAACTCCTTCTTTCCCTCATACACGTGGGACACACTCTCCATAGAGAGCCTACTAAGTGTGTCCTCTACCACATTAGCCTTACTAGGGTGGTAAAGGACACTCATGTCATAGTCCTTTAGTAGCTCCAACCGCCTCCTTTGCCGAAGATTGATATCTTTCTTCGTGAACATATATTGCAAGCTCTTGTGATCCGTGAATACATCCACGTGGACCCCATACAAGTAATGTCGCCATATCTTCAATGCAAACACCACCGCAGTCAACTCAAGATCATGGGTCAGGTAATTCTTCTTATAGACTTTCAATTGTCTTGAGGCATATGCTATCACTTTCCCATGCTGCATCACACACATCCAAGTCCGATTCTCAAAACATCACAATACACCACAAAACCATCGGTACCCTTGGGTAGGGTCAATGTTCGGGATTTTGCTTTGGGTATAAAGCTACACGCAAGTGCACGTGGTCGAACAAGTAGTAAAGTGGCTTAAGTAAGCCAAGTATCGATCCCACAGGGACTGGGATAAGGTAGCAATCTACTCAAGTGTACTATATTTTAACTCTAACAATGAAGACAACAGTGCAAAGAAGAGTTTGATATTTGATTTCTAAATTTTATGCTAAGTCTACAAAGATTATACAATTTGAGTCTGAACTATGAATGTGAGCATGCTGAGGTTAAACGAACATGTAAGGAAATAAATTATCGATATAAATTGGTTAACTATTCCTCCGGTTGCTAGTCAAGAACTATTGCCAATGGATTAAAACTCTCGTATTTAACCCAAATTAAGAATCATGAACCGTCCACCTACATTTCTGTGATTAAACGAAATTCATGTTCTACCCAAACAAAACCGGTTCCTTAATTGACTAATACGACTTTTAGTTATATTTCTATCCTGAAGGTAAATCAATTCTCAATTTTCCCAAACTAAGAAAAGGTCATATCCTATTGATTCACAACTTTCTAATTTCTTGCTCTCTCGAGTGAAACCGGACTTGTTAGATATACATTAACATAGGCCACACATTAATGCAGTAAGAACAAGAATCAATAGAACAACCATGGAAGAAAAGATGAAAAACCAACTTAATCAACAATCACATTTCAATACCATTGTTCTTAACCTCAGCAAGAAGAGGAATTAGCCACTCATTTGTGGATTAAACATCGTTAAATGAGTGTTAAACATACAAGCAATTGAATTAAAGAAGAAGGAGATAGAGAAAAACCCTGAGAATTTCGTCCCCTCAACTGCCTGTAACCCACGTTCTTGCTCCACCAAGTCAGAATATTGAAAAATGAACCTAAGTATTCTATTTATACTAGTGGGAATTTTTCCCGGAATAACAAGCAACGTGTCACGGAGTGCATCGCGGAGCACTACCTCCGTGACACGCCACTGACGTGGAGCCTCACTAGAAATTGACTTTCCAGGTAATAAGGCCCAACATGGTACGGCATGCAACGCGGGGCTAGGACAACGTGCCACGGCCCCAACGCGTACCCACACTGGAATTTGGCCAAAAATTCCCTATCCAGGAAGAAGGCCTCCGCGATGGCAGCGTGATACGGCTCCATTGCGTAGCCCCTTTAAGTTGTGCCTTCCAATGCTTTGTCCTTTGCTACCATCCAAGTCCAACCCCGATCTCTCCCAACACGCATTTTAGCTTCTCCAAATTATATTTCACCTGCAAAACAATGCTAATCAGGTTGGTTAGTATAAATTCACATTTTATTATAAATCATATGAGAATGTATAAACATTGATAGATAAACAAGGCTAAAATGACACATTTGAGTATCACTTGGGCATATAAATTTGCCCAAGATCACTTACCCCACACTTAAATCCTTGTTCGTCCCCAAACAACAATCTTACACCTCATGCACTTTACACCCCATCCTGGATACTTTGGTTCGACAATTCAGGCTACGGCCATACCAATTATTCAACACAGCAAATCATCAAGAAAACACACATGGTCTTATCAATGCAATGACCTTCAACACATCAAGACCTCCTAGACTTAAGAATCGACTCTCGATATTGGCAAACTCATGCAAATCAGCTAATCAAGATATCCGACACGAAAATTAATCTCTCATCAAGCATGTGCCCTCACAATGCAAGAGAATTTTCCCTTTTTAATCGCATGAACTCTAACAGTTACATGCAGGGGCATATAAACACACTTTCACTCTCTCTCCCAAAAGAATTCACATGCATCATGTCATGAACCATAGGCTTGCCCTTAGTGTATTACTCCACTAATATAAGGAAATGTGATGTAGGATCACGTAGGACTTTAACGGGTTGTAATGTAAGCTACGGAACTAGTAAATATTGGGCTAGCCAATAATAGCCACTAGCATCCTTAAGCGCCTTTTCAATACATCCCATCAAACTCCTGGGCATTGTTTCTTCCTTCATCCTCCCATTCTTGAAGTCTGTCTTTAGTTTGGCCCATATCTTTAAGCACACTTGACTCGATAACAAAGATTATTCAGACACCCTCATTATATTTTATTTATAACAAGTGCACCTTAAACCTTTTCTTTCCTTTCATCACTCTTCTTTTCTTTTCTTTTCACCATTCTCACTCTTTGACACTTTGGGAAAATTATTTTCTCTTCTTAAGCGCTTAAGAGTTTTGGATCAAATTTACGGCTAATGAAAAGAAGGGGTTAAGTTCGGTTTACACATTTTGACACAAGAAAAAAATAATAGGCTAAAGGCTCAACGGGATAACTAGGGTGTACATTCAAGGTGGGTACAATAATGAAAAAGAGAAACTTTCGGTTAACACAAAGAAATGCCTACATCCTTTCCTACAATACACGTCCTTCATTTCATTTTGTACACACACCAGGCAAGTTCTAGACACTTCACAATGGCATGGACTAAACAAAATCTTACTTCACACTTATTGCACATGCTCAATTCAAGACGTATTCACAGACTCTTTAATCAGCTAATTACAAGAATTCAAACATTAAGCCTCAATCACACTGAATCGACTCTATGGCCTAGGTATCTCAACATATTTACAAAGTTGCATGCTTTCATAGAATCACCTTTGCAATTCAAATATCATGTATGACACGCAACCAGAATTCCGCAACCATAAAGTAACTACAGGTTTTGGGATGCAACCCACAAAAGAAAACAACTGAAAAATAAATGAAAACTCTACTCCTAATGACTACATTTCCCTTAAGACGGTCGTCATCCATCCATCATAGGGAACGGTCACTAACTAAGACTTCGGTTCAATGGGACCATTCTCGGTAAAAGAATCGAAAACAAACGCCGAGAAACCCAAAAATTGAAAAAAAAAAAGAAATTTTAAAAATATCGATCATTTCGATGAAACAAAAAAATATGTACAAAATCAACTAGCAAAATATTCAGCAACACACAACAGTTTCACATTTAATTACAATACAGAACAAAAACTTCACAATCACAAATCACAGGGTCACAAAATATTTCATCAGGCACAACAACAGAACAGAACATACACAACAACACAACCAGTACCTAACTACTCCCACCCCACACTTATCTCGAACACTGTCCCCAGTGTTCACAGAAATTAAAATAGCACAAAAAATTGGGTGACGGAACTCCCTGATCAATCGAAATACTCCACTTCTTCATCAGGTGTTGTTGCCTCGTCTCCCATGCCTGAATCACCCCCATCGTCATCATCGGACTCCACATCGGAGTCCTCATGATGTGTCTCCTCATCTGTGGGGACATCATCATTCGTGGGCTCTACAAAAGTTGGCCCCACTTGACATAGAGCCCTGGCATTTTCGCCAAAAGGGTAGTCTAGCTTGAGCTGCCATAGCTCCTCCTCTGTTGCCGGCCTCCCGCCTATCCGTAGCTGGAGCATTTGCATCCCGTACATGCGAGCCATGTACTGATCATCCCGAGCATGTCGCTCGGCTAGTGTAAGCACTGGCCCATGGGTGGTGTCGGGAGCCTTAGTATTGGTGACATCTAAGGCCCGTCGCTCCATCTGCGGGATATATAGTCAAGGGCCTCTTCCTCAATGTCCAGGCCCCTCAGGAACGTGGTGGGTAGTCCACCAAATCCATATATGTGCCCCTGATGCAAACGGGCTCTCTTCATGGAGGAGATAATCACCGCCCCCACGTTGATCTCCAGCCCTTTCATCAGGGCGTACACCAAGCATACACGATCCCGGGTTACATCCGTCATATGCACCCCCGGGATTAGGCAGGAACACACGATCTTAAGCCATATCTTAGCTTCCTTGTTTATCTGTGAGTAGGGCAAAGTCTGATGGTAGCCCCTCTCCTTATGTATGCTCCACCTAGCTGTCGATCGGGTTCCACACAAAGTGCGTCTGATGTCCGCATATAGTGGAGTGATATTCAGCTGTCGAAGCACGTGGGCGTCTGTGTCCCGCGCCCCTAAGATAGCATTGAGGTGGTGGGGCTCAAAAGTGACTATTTGCCCCCTTATTTTGATGGTGTGACTTCTGAGAGTCGGGTTCCAGTTGCCGTAGCATTCCCGAATCAAGTGCAAGTTGCATTCCTTGGGCTCTTCAAAAATGAAGTTCAGCCCAGCTGCCTCGATCCTCTGGACAATCCTGGGGAACTCCTGTGCCAACGGTTCCCTTGCTATGTATTCCTCGGGGAAGTACTTGCTCTCCTTGTGCTTTGCGTACCACTTCTTCCCCTCCTCTGTCACCCACCTGGTTCCATATTGACGGCATTGGCCACGTGGAACCGCTGGTGCTGCTGGGACTGCTGTGCCCAGTCTGATTCTTTTTCTTCCGGCGCCAAATGTTGATGCGCCTTTTCCCTTGTCCTGCCTGCTTGCCATTTTTCCTGTCAACCCAAATAGACAAGATCAATGTTCAGCCAATTAAAATTTGCTTCGACTAAGGTTGGGTTAAGCTAGGCTACCCCACACTTAGTCCTTAGCCAAAATTACAACATTAAGGCAAGATCGTGCTTACTTACACAAACAAACAACAAACATAACAAATATGCTTAGTGCATTTGGAGAATTCGACGGTATATATTCTATGTACTACTCAGAATTCGTACAGCTATCCACAATCATTACCATCGATAACATTTTATCCCATAGCACTTAGCAAGGAGAAACAAAAGAAAAATTTAACTACATGATCCTCTACAATTCACCCAATTCTTGCAAATTCCAATATTTCCTTCACCAGAGAATCCGTCGGTCTTTTAGCATAGTAACAGTTAGCACATCGACTCATCTCACTCAACATGTACAACCCAGCATGAATTTCACTAGTTCAACTAAATTTTTCCCTTTCAAACTCAAAGGCAAGCCCTAGCTATGATTTTATCAAAAATTCGATTAAACTATGTAATTAACGAGTTCAAGCAATCACAATGATACTCCGAACATCAATCAACAACAATTCGGAATGTCGCTCTCCCGAACCCTAAGCTGGTGATACCCGGATCTGAAATCAATCTTGGAGAAACACTTGGCACCCTGAAGCTGATTGAACGAATCATCGTTCCTGGGAAAAGGATACCTGTTCTTAATAGTGACCTTGTTTAACTGTCGATAGTCAATGCACATCTGAAGTGAACCATCCTTATTTCAAACAAATAACACCGGTGCACCCCAAGGAGACTTACTCGGCCTAATAAAGCCCTTATCTAACAGGTCCTTCAACTGATCCTTCAGCTCTTTTAGCTCGGCTAAAGCCATTCTGTAGGGCGGAATAGATATAGGTTGCATGTCGGGAAGAAGATCTATACCGAAATCAATCTCCCGCTCGAGAGGGACACCTGGCAAATCATCAAGAAAGACTTCTGGAGACTCACATACTACTGAAACTGATTGGATAGTCGGGGTTTCGGGCTTGACATCCTTAACTCTAACTAGAGGGTACATGCAACCTTAGAAATCATTTTCCTGGCCTTAAGGTAGGAAATGAATCAACCTACAAGCACAGCTGAACTACCCTTCCATTCTAAGACTGGCTCACTGAAAATCTGAACTCTACTGCCCGGGTTCTACAATTAACTGAAGCATAGCATGCAAGTAGCTAATCCATGCCGAGAATAACATCGAAATCGATCATGGATAACTCTATCAAGCCTACTGAGGTGACCTTATGAAGGATTGAGACTGGGCAACCTCTATACACCCGTCTAGCTATAATTGAGTCACCTACGAGAGTAGAAACTTAGAGAGGCTCTGACAAGACACTGGGACTGACTCCGAAGCTACTGGCCACATAGGGTGTCATAAAAGACAGAGTATCCCCCGTATCTAGCGAAGCATATACGTCAACATGGAAAACTCGCAACATACCAGTGACCACATCCGGGGAGACCTCCTGCTCCTAACGGGAAGCTGAAGCATAGAATCTATTCTAGCCCTGACAGCCAGTTGTGCTAGTGGATGCCCCCTAATATGCTGAGCGTGGGGGAGGGCTGTTGAACTAGAAGCTGGGCCTCGGCCCCCAACCTATTCCTGCCTTGCAGTTAGACAATCTCGAAGCATATGTCCGGGCTTCCCACACTCGAAACAAGCACCTGAACCTTCCAAGCACTGGCTTGGGTACCCTTGATCACACCTGCAACAAGCTGGGATGCTAGAATCTGTGGGTCTGCTGCTCTGACTCGTCGAGCTGGATGCTCACCCTATCTAATCATGTCTAAGCCTGGATGGCACACTTAATGCGGAAGATGCCAGGGCTGATGATCTCTAGTGAGTCTGTTTTCGGTGCCCACCACCGGAACTCTGCTAAGGAATTTGTGGTCCTCGGTCCAGGCCCTCTTGGCCTCCCTCTCTCTCGAATGTGCCGCCTCCATCTGCTAGGCGTACAACACTATGTGAGGTAACTCCATATCCTGGTGAAACATAGCAATCCGGCACTCCTTTTCCAAATACCCTGCTATACCGTGCACAATTCTGCTCACCTGCATCCTCTAGTCAGCCACTAACTCCGCAGCATATTTCGATAGGCGAGTGAACTCAAGGGAATACTCTTGCACTGTCATTCTTCCCTGCTTCAGGTTTACAAACTCAGCTACCTTCAGCTCCCTCATCTCCCATGGGAAGAACCGAAGGAATGCAACCTGAAAATCCTCCCACGTGATCAGACCTGCTTGTGCGACCCTGCTATCCTTCCATTGGCAAAACCAGATATGCACAACCCCCTTCAACTGGTAGGAGGCCAACTCTGCGCACTCAATACTACTCACCCCCATGACTTGGGTGATCTTGACAATCTCATCAATGAAATCATGCAAATCCTTATCTACTTTGGACCCCAAGAACTCTGGCGGATTCATCCTCAAGAAGTCTATGACTCGAGCCGTCGTTGCATTGCCATTTTACAGAAATGCGCAACGGCCTGCTGATTAACCTGAGCGGTCAAGGCCTGCGCAAGCATCTAAATAGTGGCCCGAAACTCAGCATGAACGGCTGGCTTCGGTGTTTGAGGCTCCTGAACTGGTGGGGCTGGCTGATGCCCATAACTATTTCCATCCTCGTGGCCTTAACCACCTCCATTCCTCGTCCTGTTCATTCTTCGAGGATCCATGATTCTGCAATCACAAATAGCACAAATTAGAAAGGTAGAAAGACTTTTCACCGCACGACATAGATCATGAAATAAGGGAATATTTCCTAAACGTCTTATAGCATCTTCCTCATAAGTGTGGCGCGCTTCACACCCATGAAAACTTCTCTACTTAAAGTGGCTTTCAGACACCCTAGGACACTTCAAACCTATTGCTCTGATACCAAGTTTTCCACGACCTGAACGGAGGCTCGGATCATAGACATAGGACAAGGGACCCCGAGATACCCCAAGTAGACCCATGGCATAAGCATAAATCTAACTCATTCGATAAATTGAGGAAATCATAAATATAAACTCAGCGGAAGGCTAACTCAACATGATATCAGAATAAGCATCCAAAGCTAAACACATACAAAGTCTGAAAAGCCTCTAATCTGGATGAGTTGATGAGACAAGGCCCCCAACTAACTCAACAATACTGAAGCTAAAGTACATAAGGAAACTGAAAGTCTAGCCCTCGAAGGATAAGGATTCACCAACCAATTAGGTGCTAACTTTGACAACCGACTACGAGCGGGGATGAGCCTGGGAGCTGGATCCTGTATCATGAAACTATACAGCATAGAAAGTATGCGGGCAGTACATGGAATGTACTGAGTATGCAAGGTAAGTAAAACCGCTTAAGCAAAGTAAATCATTTAAACATTTCATAACATAACATGAGCTTTCAAATCTGAGAGGAAGGACTTCATGCATTCATTCTGAAATCATATTCTTTTCATAATATGACCATGCATAGCTTCATAACATCATAACTGACTCGAATGACTCAAAGTTGAAACATGACATTTATAGGAAAATCTGAATAATGAGTCAAACCTTTCCTTTAGAACATGCATGTGTAAAACAACAACCATGAGTAATGAATATGCAAATCGGAAATCATATATACAATGGGAGACTCGTCACTTAACCGACATACCACGGTAGAGCTTACGTGGTCCCGACTATTACACTCGAGTGGGCAGAGCCATCCGAAACCTTGCCAGGGTTAGGGATGCTACCATGATATCGATATCAAGCTCATAGGCCATTAGGGCCGGGGATAGCTCGCAAGGGAGATCCCAATAATATAATAGTATCTTCCTACATTGGCGCGTAGTTCTAGGTCATAGGGTGATCGACCATTTGCCCACTTGGTGCTAGACTCTTCTCCCAAGACATGCAATGCTCTACATTGTATATAACGAAGCTCAACATCGTCTATTGACGAATCTCAACAATGGAATCATGCATAAACTCACAATCGTATGAAACGAAGCTCAATATTGTCATTTGACAAAGCTCAATAATGAAATCATAAATAGAACCGACATCGTATGAAAATGAAGCTCAACAATAACATACATCGCAATTATGAATTCATGCATATGAGAAGCTTTATTTCGAACATACCACAAGCTCAAAGATAAGTGGGAGCATCTACTCTAAAACCATGTGTTAAGCTTACTTTATAAATACTACATCATCATACTCGATATAAGGGCCTTTCCCAAAACATTATCATGCTTGGATCTACACAATTCATTTTAAAAACAATATCATAATCATGGGTAGCTTTGAAAACATGCTTTTCATCATCAAATCTCATCATCATCATACATTCATCATCATCCTCTTCTTTCATGAACTTCTCATCCATGGGCATTTAATTTCATAATTTAGAAAACACAATTTTGATTGAAAATAATTTGAAATCTGCCCAAGCTTCACAATTCATGAATAGAAACATAATCCAATCATACCCATGGATAGAAATTGAAGAATTATGCAATTGAGCAAAAACCCCATGACTTGATCATAGGAATTTCTCATACTTAGATAGAGATTGGGAATGGGTGAGGAAGGAAACACCCACTCATAACCCTACATACCTAGAAGGGATTGATTCCACCAAATCTTTTGATTACCCAAGAGGAAATTGGATGGAAGCCTTGAATATTAGCCTTGAATCACCACCTTCAACCTCTAAAGCTTGCATGCATGGAATGAATGACTTAGAATAGGTTTTCCCCTCTTAAAACCCACTAAAACGAGCCTTAAACAACATAGTATAGGCCCCTAGGACTTAGGAATTATGGAAAAGCCCTTACAAAAATCGCAGAATTTGACTGACCGTCAGTCCCCACGAGGGACTGGACGACTCGTGCTCACAGGCCATGACTCGTGGCTATGAGTCATCTGGTTCACTGCTTAAAAGAACCAGGTGACCTCATAGAAGACATCACAACTCGTGGTGGGTGACCACGACTCATGGTCACCATCTGTGCCTTCTACTTCCCAATGCGTCCTTGCCAAACAACCAGACTAGGCCACGGGAGACCTCACGAGTCGTGAGGCCTGACCATGACTCGTGGTCATTCCCGTGGTCTTCTCAACACACCCTGCCAACCCTGTTAGACCATGAGTCACTTCACGTCTCATGGTCACTTCTCACGAGCCTCCTCACGATTCGTTCTGTGACTTGGTGTGAAATTTCAGTTTTTCACAATTTTGACTTCTAGGTTTGATCTGTGGGTTTTCGGGGTATAACACTCACAGAAGATTGATCTGAGAAATTTTTGCGGATGGATTAGGGCAATATGAGTGTATGGGAGTATTGCCTTCGATTTAATTCTTTGGTTTGGTATGCTCCGCACCTAGTTCAGACAATGGAGGATAGGGTTTATCTATTTGTGCAAGTTCTAGGGACCCACATAGCTCGTGATTGTTTGAGAGTATCTACCCAGGAGCATATGGACATTGCACGGATCCAGGCTTTTGCTCAGAGGGCCAAGGATTTGGTTCACAGGATTAGTGATAATCATAGGGGACAAGAGAAGAGGAAAAGGGCCAAAATCGTGAGGTCATATAGAGAGTCTAGAGGAGACTTAGGGGTTCAGTCGCCCAGACATCCGGCTCAACCTATAAAGAGTGCTTCGCCTCAGCTACTAGGACCAAGGAGAGACCAAAGTTTTGCTCCATCTAATTCTCGATGTTAGGAGAGACCTCCAATGTGCTTAGTGTGGTAAGAATTCTAGCGCAGTGTCGTTTGGGTCAGTATGTACACTACCAGTGTGGACAGCCTAGCTATTATACACGACAGTGTCTGCTGGGGACTTGAGGTGGTACCGCACAACCAATGGATTTAGCAGCAGCATCATCACCCTCAATCCGACATCCTAGGCCCAGTTCTCAGCCTGCAGCAGGCCATGGTAAGGGTAAGAAAGGAGAAGCTTTTGGTTCATGGACAGTGCAGAGTCGCTTTTATGCTCTAGGTGGTCGACATGATCAGGACTCATAACCTAATGTTGTTATAAGTCTTTAATTATATTCTCCCATGTTGTGTATATTTTTATCAATCCAGGCTCTACTTTGTCATATGTTACTCCATTGATAGTGAGTCAGTTTGAGATAGCTCCTGAATTGTTAGTTAAGCCATTTGTCATATCTATGCCAATTGGAGAATCTGTATTAGCTGAAAGAGTGTACCGTGGTTGTACAGTTTGAGTATGTTGATCTTGGGCAAACTTATATGCCCAAGTGATACTCAAAAGTGTCATTTTAGCCTTGTTTATCTATCAATGTGTATACATTCTCATGTAATTGGTAATAAAATGTGAATTTATACTAACAAACATGATTAGCATTGTTTTGCAAGTAAAATGTAATTTCGGGAAGCTTAAATGCATGTTGGAAGAGATCGGGGTTGAACTCGGAAGTGAGCACGGGACAAGGCATTGGAAAGCACAAAATAAAGGGGCTCCGCAATGGAGCCGTGTCACGCTGCCATCGCGGAGGCCTTCTGCCTGGATGAGAATTTTCAGCCAAATTCCAGTGTGGGTTCGCGATGGGTCCGTGGCACGGTGGCTTGGCTCCGCGTTGCACGCCGTGCCACGTTGGGCTATATTTCATGGGACCCCCAGTTCCAGTGAAGGTCCGCGTCCGTAGCGTGTCACGGAGGCAGTGCTCCGCGATGCACTCCGTGACACGTTGCTTGTTATTCCGGGAAAAATTCCCACCAGTATAAATAGAACACTTAGGTTGATTTTCAATATTCTGACTTGGTGGAGCAAGAACGTGGGTTACAGGCAGTTGAGGGGACGAAATTATCAGGGTTTTTCTCTCTTTCTTTCTCCTTATATTCAATTGCTTGTATGTTTAACACTCATTTAACAATGTTTAATCCACAAATGAGTGGCTAATTCATCTTCTTGCTGAGGTTATGAACAATTGTAATGAAATGTGATCATTGATTCTTTGGTTTTTCATCTTTTCTTCCATGGTTGTTCTATTAATTCTTGTTCTTACTGCATTAATGTGTGGCCTACGTTAATGTATATCTAAAAAGTCCGGTTTCACTCGAGAGAGCAAGAAATTGGAAAGTTGTGAATTAATAGGATATGATCTTTACTTGGTTTGGGAAAATTGAGAATTGATTTACTTTCAGGATAGAAATATACCTGAAAGTCGTATTAGTCAATTTAGGAACCGAGTTTGTATGGCTAGAACATGAATTGCATTTAATCACAGAAATGTAGGTGGATGGTTCATGATTCTTAAGTGGGGTTAAATACGAGAGTTTTAATCCCTTGGCAATAGTTCTTGACTAGCAACCGGAGGAAAAGACTAACCAAATTATGTTGATAATTAATTTCATTACATGTTCGTTTAGCCTCAGCATGCTCTCATTCATAGTTCAGACTCACATTAGATAATTATTTTAGCTTTAGCATACAAATTATAAAATAAAATATCAAACTCTTGGTTACACTGTTGTCTGCATTTTTAGAATTGAAATATAGTACACTTGAGCAGATTGCACTTCATCCCAGTCCCTGTGGAATCGATACTTGGCTTACTTAAGCCACTTTACTACTTGTTCGACCACGTGCACTTGCGTGTAGTTATATACCCATATAACGCAGTCCGAACATATGTTATAGGTTTACTTTAGCTAATCTAGTTGAACTTGGGATGGTTGATTTTGATGTTATTATGGTCATGGATTGGTTAGCGGCATGTTATGCTAATGTTGATTGCCGAGCAAAGATTGTTAGATTTCAGTTTCTGGACGAGCCAGTTCTGGAGTGGAAGGGAAATGCTTATTTCATATATTAAGGCCCAAAAGATGGTGTCCAAAGGCTACATTTCTCACTTAGTCCGAGTCAGGGACTTGGCTAGTGAGCCGGTGACTTTCCAGTCAGTTCCAGTGGTGAGTGAGTTTTCAGCAGTCTTTCCAGAGGACTTACCTGGAGTTCCTCCTGAAAGGGAGATAGATTTTTCCATTGATCTACCTCTAGGTACTCAGCCTATATCAATCCTCCTTACAGAAGGGCTCCAGTAGAGCTAAAGGAGTTGAAGCAGCAACTGAGAGATCTGGTCAAGAAAGGATTCATTCGACTTAGTGTATCGCCTTGTGGTGCACCAGTGCTTTTTGTGCAATAGAAAGATAGGTCGTTAAGAATGTGTATTGATTACAGGCAGCTAAATAAGTTTACAATTAAGAACAGTTACCCACTTTCCAAGATTAATGACCTGTTTGATCAGTTAGAGGGTGCCACATGCTTTTCGAAGATTGATTTGAGATCCGGGTACTATCAATCATGGGTTAGAGAAGTTGATATCCCTAAGACTGCCTTCAGAACCAGATACAGCCATTATGAGTTCTTAGTGATATTATTTGGGCTTACTAATACCCCAGTAGCTTTTATGGATTTGATGAATAGGGTGTTTAGGCCCTTCCTTGATGTATCCGTGATTGACTTTATCGATGAATCCTAATTTATTCAAGATCAAAGGCTGAGCATGCAGATCACTTGAGAGTTATGTTACAGGCACTCCCGGAGCACAGGTTGGCGAATTTTGGCTAACATCTATGGCTTTTCTTGGTCATGTAATTACAACTGAAGGCATAAGAGTGGATAGTCAAAAAATAGAGGCAGTAAAGAGTTGGCCCAGACCCTTGAATCCTACGAAGGTTCGTAGTTTTCTAATTTTGGCAGGTTACTATGCAGACTTGTAAAAGGTTTTTCTACTATCTTCGTGTCGTTGACAAAGTTGACCCATAAAGTAGCTAAATTGCAGTGGTTAGAGGTGTGCGAGCACAGTTTTCTAGAGTTAAAAGATAGGTTGACTTCAGCACCTGTATTGACTCTTCCAGAAGGTGTAGAGGGTTATGTGGTTTATTTTGATGCTTCCTGGATTGGCTTAGGCTGTGTTTTGATGCAACACAGCAAAGTTATTGCCTACGCTTTGAGGCAGCTAAGGAAGCACGAGCAGAATTACCCTTTCCATGATCTAGAGTTTGCAGTGTTGGCGTTCGCACTGAAGATCTGGTGTCACTACCTATATAGGGTACATGTTGATATTTTTATGGACCATAAGAGCCTTCAGTACTTATTCCAATAGAAGGAGTTGAATTTACGCTAGAGAAGGTTGTTAGAATTGTTGAAAGATTATGATGTTAGCATTTTGTACCATCCTAGAAAAGTTAATGTTGTGGTTGATGCATTAAGCTGCAAGTCTATGGTTAGCTTGAGTGATATAGCAGCTGACAGAATTAAAATGGTGAAAACCATAAAACAGTTAGCTAATCTGCACATTTGATTGCTAGATTTTAAAGATGGAGGTATGGTAGTTTAGGACACTTCAGAGTCCTTCCTAGTGTCAGAAGTCAAGGAGCAACAATATGAGGATCCAGAATTGGTAGTGCTAAGAGGTAGCATTCCATAGCAGAAGAAGGCCTTGTTTGAGTGTGGGCCAGATAGAGTTCTCAAATACTAGACTTATTTATGTGTGTCGAATATGGTTAAGCTACGAGAGAAAATCATGAGTGATGCTCATTACTCTCAGTATTCAATACATCCAGGTGCCACGAAGATGTATCGTGACCTGAAGCAGCTATACTGGTGGAATGGCATGAAAAAGGACATTACAAGTTTTATTTCCAGTATCTTAATTACTAGCAGGTGAAGGTCGACCACCAGAAAACTGGAGGCTTGACGCAGAATATGGAGATACCATCCTGGATATGGAAAGTGATTAATATGGATTTTATTACTGGGTTGCCATGGACAAGCAAGAAGTGTGACTCCATCTGGATAATAGTAGACAGATTGACTAAATCAGCTCACTTTCTGCCAATCAGGATGACTTATGCCGCGGAGGATTATGCTAGGCTGTATATCTGTGAGATAGTTCGCCTACATGGCGTTCCTTTATCCATTATTTCAGACAGAGGTGATCAGTTCACAGCAAACTTCTGAAAGTCATTCCAGAAAGGCCTAGGCACCCAAGTAAATCTCAACACTGCATTTCATCCCCATACAGATGGACAGGCTGAATGCACCATTCAGACACTCAAAGATATGTTGTGTGCCTATATCTTAGACTTTGTAGGAATATGGGATGATCACATTCCCTTGATAGAATTTACCTATAATAATTGTTATCAGGAAAGCATTCAGATGGCTCTGTATGAAGCTTTGTATGGGCAAAAGTGCAGATTGCCAATTGGCTGGTCTGAACTTAGTTAAGTAGAACTATTGGGGCAAGATCTAGTACAGTAGGTTATGGACAATGTAAATCTTATCATAGATAGACTTCATACAGCTCATATCAGAAAAAAAATCTTATGCCGACATACGTCGTCGAGCATTGGAATTTGGTGTTGATGATTGGGTCTTCCTAAAAGTATCTCTTATGAAAGTCACCATGAGGTTCGGACGGAAGGGAAAGCTGGTCCATAGATATGTTGGGCCTTACAGAGTGATCTGCAGGATAGGCAAAGTAGCCTATGAGCTAGAGTTACCACCAGAGTTAGCGGTAGTCCATCTAGCATTTCATGTATCCATGTTGCGGACGTATAGAGGATACCCAAGCCATATTATGCTTATTGATTATGTCCAAAACTTTAACTGGATGACCTATACAGAGATCCCAGTTGCCATCCTTGATCAGTAAGTCAGGATACTTCGGACCAAAAAAGTCGCCTCGGTTAAAGTATTGTGGCAAAGTAATAACATCGAGGAAGTAACTTGGGAGGCTGAGGAGGAAATGAAGAATAAAGATACTCACATATTTACGACTTCAACGTGATATTAAAGTATGTGTTTGATACCTAAGTTATTGAATATGAATTTTATAGCATGTTACATTAAGTTAATTTTCATTCGGGGATAAATGTTCCTAAGGGGAGGGGAGAATGTTATACCCCAAAAAGATTTTGGTAATTATTTGATGTTTTAATTCTATGTTAAGGGAATTATGTGTTGTATATCGGTCGTAGGAAGGAGGGAAATATGTACCAAGATAAAAGAGAATAGTATGTGAAGTTCATAAGGGTCAATTTTAAACGACCATATCTTCCAAACTATGATGAATTTGAAGCCCCACAATCTATCAAAGTAAAGGTATTTTAGTCAAGTTTTCAAAACATCAAACCGCTCGTCAATTGGAGTTCGGAGTTAGAAATTTATGAGAATTTTATCAAAGCACGCCCCGAGCGGTGACGTGAGCATGACGCCATAGCGTCAGATTTTTGTTTGTGAAAGGCATTTCCATCCTAAGAAAATTCAACCTGCTTTATAAGAACTTATTTCTCTCTCATTTACAGTAGCTAAAACAAGGGAAGACAAGCAGGAAACATCAAGCTAAGTTCAAGCAAATCACAAGAAAAGTTGAGAATTCTTTGCCAAGTGTGGTAGGTGTGCTTTGGAGCTCGTTTTGGCAGGATTTGAAGGGGATTTTCTGCATTTTATGAGCTGGTTTTACTGATTCTATTTCCACCTTGAATTAGGAATTAAATTCAAGAGGAAAGGTAAGGATTTCAACCTCTTTAAACCCCTCAAATTGCAAGCAAAAGGGTTGGAATTTGGCAGCTAAGTAAGCTGCCGATTGGACTGTTTTGAGCTGCGTTCTTGCTCGTTTTTCTTAGAATTTTTGGCAATTTATTTGGCTGAAAATATACTATATTTTGAGGGAAATAATTATAGTATAATTGAGGTAAAGTTCCCTCTTGTTTTCTCCCTCAAAAGCTAGTGAATACTAGTAGAAAAAAATGGCTATAGTTGTTGATGTTGTCATGTGTTGTTGTTGTTGTGACTGCCATTTGGTGAATTATTTTTGGCTGTATTTTGTGTCATAGACTAATCTTATTGTTGTCCTATAAGTTCAATTGCTTAAGGAGGTTAAAGTATGGTTATTAAAGTAGAAAACTGGCTAAAAAAAAGTTCATCGGAAATAGGTATGTAAGGCGCCATGTCCGTCGTTCTTTTAAGCACGATTCTTGCATTGTGAGTTGAATGAGCCAGCAAACTCCTTATATGTATTGAGGCAACATGTCAAGATATATTTAAGCTTTAACTACCATTTTTTATTGAAGTTTAATGTTGAGATTATGTCTAGCCCAAATGAGGCATTTAAAGTGTGATATCGTGTTGATGGTTGTCATAGTTGTACATCGAGTTGGAGATCCCTCAGCGTGGGCATTATTAGCTGGTCCTTTACATTTATGTTATATATGTTATATTTATCATGTGTGAGGTTTCGATCACCTTGTGAAATTATAAATTGAAGCTAAGACGGCGACGTGAGAATAACGTACGCTAAAAATGAGTGTTAAGTTTTTAAGGGTAAACAAGGGTTATGATGCAGCGATTCCCTAACATGGTCACATACCTTTATGTATATATGATTTAGAGTTCTTAAAGTCTAAAAGTGATTCCAAAACTTCTAATACTTAAGCCATTGGCAAGATACTAAGTTAGCGGGTTTAAGTTATAGCGAACGATGACACTAAGTATCTATAGTTGGGTCTGAGTATCCAAAGATGGTTCTAAGAACCTGTAGGCGAGGTCCAGTTTCATGTTCCTCCATTCTCATGTTCATTTTAAGCTTTCAAGTTAAGTTATGTCTTATGTCCCCTTCTTTCAATTGCTAGGGTTATTATGTTCAGTTGGTCCTCTAAGTTGGACCCATTATCTGAGTCAGTTACCTTGCATTGTTGAGTCTTTTGTCACGGACTTAAACTTCAACTAAGCACACCGTATGGCACTTGACAACTTACTCACAAATCTTTCACGATCTTGCAAGCTCAAGAAAGACCTTTCAACTCTAGATCGCTAAGAGAATGTTGGATAAGGAAGATAAGAGAAATTTGCTAAGAGATGCTTTTAGTAATATAGAGAACTTGATTGATTTTTCTTGATGATTATACAAATGAATGGCCTCCTATTTATAATACTCACTTAGGGACTAATATGCAAATAATAATTATCGTACAAGTACCCACATATTTATAAATAAGTCCCTTTCTAGAATTCTCTACATGTCTAGAGTTTTCCAAGGACTGTCCTAGAAATTCCATAAGACTCCAAGGTCTTCCATGGGAAATCTCTATAGCTTTCTAGAATACTCCACCAAGTGTAGGATTTTTGCTTATGTAATCCTCCATATGGCAAAGATATATGTAAAATGGCTCCTATGTGGCATGATTACGTGGAAAGTCCTCACACTTTCCCCCACCTGATGTTGTGATGACCGCAGCACAGTGCTACTGCATAAACTCTCAAATCTTGTCCTTGAATTGCCATAAGTCTTCATATCGTTCCCACGTGTCTTCCTCTGGTGATTTCCTTTTCGAATGGATGAGGAACATGGCAGTAGCCTTTTTCCATTGTTTTTGCCTGGCTTGATAGTCAATGATAGCCTCAATCTCTCGATCATGTGAGGCGGTGATGGTAATCGGTGCCCTACTTGACTAGCCTCGAGTAGGGACATCCTGGTCTTCATGGTATGGCTTGAGCACGTTGTCATGGAGGACAGGATGAACCTTGAGATGACCTAGTAACTCCAACTTATATGAGATCTTGCCCACCTTGGCAACAATCCTAAATGGCCCTTCATACTTCCGTACCAAGTTCTGGTGCATGCCTCATAGTGTCTTAAACTTCCTTGGGTTAAACTTCACCAAAACCATGTCCCCAACTTTATAATCCAGGGGACGAGGCTTGCGGTCAGCAAACTTCTTCATCTTCTTTGTTGCCTTGTCCAAGTAGGACATAGCAGTGTCAAGTTGCTCCTTGAACGCGGCTGCTAGTGAATGTGGAGTTTGTGGCTGTTGGCCAATGGCTAACTCGAATGGTGTTCATCCGGTAGACTCGCTCCATTGTAAGTTATAGGAGAATGGGTTATTTCTAGGAGCCTTGCCCAATCCTTCTGATGTGCTCACAAAGTGCCTCAAGTAGCACTCCAACAAGGCATTGACCCGTTCCGTTTGTCCATCAGTTTGTGGGTAAAAACTAGTGGAGAAATGTATCTCCATGCCAAGCATATCGAACAATTCTCTCCAAAAGTTTTTGGTAAAACGTGGGTCTCGATCACTAATGATGTGCCTTGGCAGGCCCCAATACTTCACCACATTCTTGAAGAATAGTTTGGCAGCCTCTTTAGTGGTGCAACCTATGTGGCTGGCATGAAGCTAGCATACTTCGAAAACCTATCCACCATGACCATAATCGTCCCATATCCTTCAGACTTTGGTAAGCAAGTGATGAAGTCTATAGTTGCGCTCTCCCATGGACACTCTGCAACTGGTAGTGGTTCCAAAAGTCCTCTGGGTTGTTGTTGCTCCACTTTATCCTATTGGCACACTAGACAGGTCTACACATAACATTCAATATCATCACGCATGCGTGGCCAATAGTAGATTGACTCGATCAAGGCCCTTGTGCGATGTTGGCCCAGGTGTCCAGCCCATAACGTGTCATGGATTTCTTTCATAATCTGCCACCTGATGTTTTCAAACTTGGGCACGTAGACCCTTCCTCCTGTGGTGAGCAATAGTCCATCTTCCACCCAAAAACGTCTTGTCTTGCCTTGGGTGGCTAACTCCATAAGCTGCTTTACTTCTGGGTCGTGTTGCATGCCCTCTTTTATGGCTTCACGAATATCATAATTTCCTGAAGTGATGGCAGCTAGTTTGGCCTTTCGGCTCAAGGCATCGGCTACGAAGTTACCCTTGCCTGGCTTGTACTCTAACTTGTAATCAAACTCAACCAAGAAATCTTGCCACCTAGCCTTCTTTGGTGTAAGTTTCTTCTGTATTTGAAAGTAGCTGCTGGACACATTGTAGTTTTGACCACGAACTTTGACCCGAGTAGGTAATGTCTCCCTGTGCGAAGGCAATGAACAATGGCAGTCCTCTCTTTCTCTTGCACTATGTAACGTCGTTCAGTCTCATTCAACTTATGGCTCTCGAATGCTATGGGATGATTATCTTGCATTAAGACACCCCCAATGAAAAATCAGATGCATCTGTGTGCACCTCAAATATCTTGGTAAAGTCGGGTAATGACAAGACTAGCTCATCTATCACAGCTGCCTTAAGGCCTTCAAACGCCTTTTGACAATGTTCCGTCCAAACCCACGACTTGTTCTTCTTTAGCAACTCAGTCAAAGGTGCTGCCTTGGTTGAATAGTCGCTAATGAACCTGCGATAATAGTTAGCGAGTACAAGGAATGAT
The DNA here is from genome assembly GCA_035772735.1 of Datura wrightii. NCBI lineage: Eukaryota > Viridiplantae > Streptophyta > Magnoliopsida > Solanales > Solanaceae > Datura > Datura wrightii. The sequence continues at coordinate 116,784,725 of JASDFA010000003.1, forward strand.
CTAAGCTAGATCACCTTTGTGGGCGCCTCCCACTCTTTGATAGTTCACATTTTGGCCTGGTCCATGCGCAATCGACCCTGGATAATGACATGTCCCAAGAAATGTACTTTAGGCTGGGCGAACTCGCACTTCTCCTATTTGATGTAAAGCTCATTCTCCCGCAAGACCTAGAAAACCTTCCTTAAGTGCTTTACATGCTCCTCCAAGGTGTTTCTATAGCATCCAAGTAGACTACCACAAACTGATCAAGGTAGGGATGAGAAATCTTATTTATCAGTGTGCAAAATGTAGCGGGTGGATTGGTCAAGCTGAAGGGCATTATCAACCACTCAAAGGCTCCATATATCATCATGCATGTCGTCTTTGGTTCATCCCCTTCTGCTATATGCACTTGGTAGTAACCCTTTCGAAGGTCCACCTTAGTGAAGTACTTGGCTTGTCCAAGTCTATCGAACAAGTCAGCAATAAGCGAGATAGGATATTTGTTCTTTATCATCACTTTGTTGAGTGCTCGGTATTCTATACATAAGCATAATGATCCATCTTTCTTCTTTTGAAACAAGACTGGCACTCCATAGGGTGATTTGGATGGGCGGATATGACCGGCTTCGAGCAACTCCTTCAATTGCTTCCTTAGCTCTTCCAACTCAAGCAGAGCAATGCGGTATGGGGAGTATGCGGGTGGTTTGGTTCCAGGCTCCAACTCAATCTTATGATCCACCTCATGCTTAGGAGGCAAGTGCCTTAGCTACTCGTCGGGCATAATATCTTTGTTCTCTTGGAGTAGCTTTTCTATGCAAGGCGGTAGCGTCTCTTGGGAACCCTTGTCTTCCTCCAAACTTGCAATGGTTGCCATGAACGTGGGATCCCCCTTCTTGAGCCCCTTTACAAGCTGCATAGCCGATAGTTGTGTTTGTCTATGTCCTTGTGGTATTGTTATTGTGGGAACCATGCAAGCTCCTTCTCGCTCCATGACCACGAGACGTTAGAGGTATGGATCGATCAAGGCATGACATCGTCTAAAGAACTCTTTCCCTAGAACAATATCAAAGATATCCATCATTGTGGCTGTAAAGTTTGTCGTACCTTCCCAATTACCCAATTTGACACCAATGCCATTGGCTATACCATGAGCATTTTGAACTTCAGCATTTACGGTCTTGACACGAGAGTTAGTTGGAGCGAGCTTCAACTCTAGTCTTTTTGCTGCGGCCTCAGTCACAAAATTGTGGGTCGCTCCTGTGTCCACCAGTGCACAAGAAGGATTGTTGTTGATGGTGAGGTCCACGTACTGACTGTTATTTTCGTCGGTTTGGATAGGTTGTTTCTTAACAACACCACATAATCTTATCACACCCAATTGTGTTGCGCTCAAACTCTCTCCTTGGGGATGCTCTTTCCGTTCACAAACCATGGCACTAAGACTCTTTAAATCAGGACAATTCTTGAAGCCATGTGGTCCTCTGCATATGTAGCAACCGTCTCCTTTTATGGCTTGCGCCTTCCTCTCAACATAGCCTTGACATCCAAGCTTTCTTCCATCGGACTTGTGGGTGTCATGATACTTGGAATGCGACTACTGCTCCTTGATTTTTCCACAATCTCCCCCACCTTTGGCATGACTACTTCTTGTCTCCTTGTCTTTGACTTTGTCATGCCTAAATTTAGACAAAGTTTCGGCCTGTATGATGGCTTCATCAATAGTACTAACTTGTCGGTGTTCCAGCTCCGTCTTGGCCCAATTTTACAGCCCGTCCATGAAGTGGAATGAGGTTGGGAATTTGAAGCGTAAGAGTGGTGAACTCCTTCACGTATGCACGTATACTTCCTGACTGCTTCAACTCCCAAAACTAACGTTTCGCCTCATAGATGATGTTATTGGGGAAGAAAGCCCTCTTGAACTCAGCTCAGAACTTCTCCCATGTGTTAATTGCATGCGCAAAGCCCCTTCTCCATCTCGGACTCCTTTTGTTTCCCCATAGAATGGCCATCTCTGAGAGGTACAATACAGTGGTGTTAATCTTTCTCTCGTCGCTCTTCACCCTGTTGCATTTGAAATAATGTTTCAAATGCCAAAGGAAATTCTCCACCTCTTGTGCATCACGAGTACCTTTGAACATTGGTGTTTTAGAGGCCTCAACCTTGGCCTCCTTCTCTTTGTCGGATGCCACAGACCCTCCAGCTTCAATCTCTCCCTCGAGTGTCTCTATCTTGGCCTTCATGGTCTCAATCGTGCTTAACGCTTCCATGAGCCTGCACTCCAAGGAAGTGATAGTTTCTCTCATCTCCAATTCTACATGCTTGCACCCCTCCAACTCCTTTCGGATGTCGTCATTCTCCTCAAGGGTGAAGTCTTCAAGAGTTTTGAACTTGTCATCAACCTCATTTAAATGTTTGCCGAATATCTCCACAGCCTACCTTGCCATGTCAACCCTTGCGATCCATTCTAATCCAGGCGTGATGTCTGTGGGAAGCCCATTATGTTCGTCATCACTCATCTCAGTGGTTGAAGGTGAGTGGGATGTCAGCATTTCGCTTGATGTATGGTCGGACCAGTTCCTCATTTGTCTTATGAATATTTCTCCCCTTTCGGTGCCTTTTTCCAGCATCCTATCGGTCGTTGGTGGTGCTAGCAGCGTTGATGTCTCCCTCGTTTGCCATTTCCTCAGTATTAACCTTGGCTCTGATATCACGTTGTCACAGACTTAGACTTCGACTAAGCATACCGAGCAGCACTTGATAACTCACTCATGAATCTTTCACAATCTTGCAAGCTCAAGTAAGCCCTTTCAACTCTAGATCCCTAAGAGAATGTCAGATAAGGAAGATATGAGAAATTTGCTAAGAGAAGCTTTTAGTAATGTAGAGAACTTGATTGATTTTTCTTGATGATTATACAAATGAATGGCCTCCTATTTATAATACTCACTTAGGGACTAATATGCAAATAATAATTATTGTAAAAGCCCCTACATATTTACAAATAAGTCCCTTTCTAGAATTCTCTACATGTCTAGAATTTTCCAAGGACTTTCCTAGAAATTCCATAAGACTCCAAGGTCTTCCATGGGAAATCTCTATAGCTTTCTAAAATACTCCACCAAGTGTAAGATTTTGCTTACCTCCATATGGCAAAGATATATGCCAAATGGCTCCTATGTGGCATGATGACATGGAAAGTCCTCACACTTTGCATTGTTCGGTGGTCCTCTGAGTTAGACTCGCCAGCTGAGTCAGATATATTGCATTGTTCAATCACTGGTCTAGGTATCAGTTTGCTCATTTGCATGATTTGCATTGTTTACCGCACGCCCTCTCCGGTCCGATATCAGATGGATGATAATGCGATGTCGCGGGAGCGATGCCGCACGCCCTCTCTAGTCTGAGTATCAGATGGCTAAATGTGCAAGGAAATATTTATGAAAATTCTGGTCTAAGTATCAGGTCAGCCATAAAAGTCCTAGTCTAAGTGTTAGATTAAATCCTGGTCTAAGTATCATGTAGCCACCAAAGCGATTCTCATAAACTCTGGTCCTTGTATCAAAAGTGTTAGTATATGCATCAGTTATGTTATGCTCATGCACAGAGTTTGCACATAGGGTAGTCACTTGCAGAGTTACAAATTATCTCTCTACCCTTTTTTTTAGTTATGTTCAGCTGTTATTTTTTTCATTGTTTATGTTGACAAATTCTAGAGTGTCAAGTTGTTGTTGTCTCCTTCACTAGTTCAGTTTATCTTTGGCATTGCTTTATTTACAGCTTTCAGTTTTGCATACCAGTGCACTCTTTGTACTGACGTACCTTCGCCTGGGAACCCTACAATCGTATTGTAGGTGCAGATAGAAGCTCAGATCGACTAACTCAGTAGGAGCCCAAATCCAGTGCAGAGTTGGTATGCTCCTTTCTTTCAGGTGCCCTATGTTTGGTTTGGTCATTCTCAGTTTTGATGTATATATGGATAGGCCGGGGCCCTGTCCCGTGCAATCAGTATTATTTTACTCTTTTAGAGGTTTTTGAGGACTAGTTGTATAGTTGTTCTGTCTTAGTTTGGTTTGTGGCCTAGCAGGTCTTCCGCGGTTCCTTTCAGATGTTTTTATGTCCTTATTAGCATTCTATCTTGTCATACTTGTTAAGACCTGGTCGGTCCACTTCTACATATAGTTGACTGTGACAGGTGGGCCAGATGGCCTAAGGGTTACAGTTCAAATGCTATGTAGCCGACTTCTCGATCTATTCGGAATCGAATGCCAGTCGTGTCCTACCTCAATTTTAAGGCGTGACATAATAGAAAAAGTCAGATTGATGAAAAATCTTCCTTGAGTGAAATTTCAAATTCTTCTTTTAGTCAAGAATTTTATGGCAGAACAACACATTTTGCTACTTTTTTATTCTCTAGTCTCGAACAAATATTTTTCTGATAATGGAGTATCCTTTCGCAGTTCAAAAGAAAAAAAAAACAGGAGTACATTAATACTGCAATATTATTTATATACTTTTGAATAACAATATTATTTACAAACAACTATTAATAGGATGAATGACTCACGTTTACCGACCTAGATATATAATGTAATGTTTTAGTTTAAGAATTTGTAAGCTGCAAAAATGACTCTTTATATACTATTAACTGTTTATCATATATTTCTTCCTTTTTATTTCTTATTTTTGTAATTGTTAGAAGTTTTAACTGAAATTGTAGTAAGCTTTCTAGATGAATAAATTTAGCTTTATAATTCAGCAACTAATAGAAGAGAAAAATTTGTGACACTCGGTAAAATACTTTGCAAAATGCGTAGTTGTTCTTGATGAAATAAATTTCTTTGTGCAATGAAAAATATAATATTATTTTGGAGAAAAAAATTAAAGAAATATATAATATGATCACGCTAACTGTCCGTATGTGGCATCATAAAAGATAGTCCTCCTAAGATACATCATGTTGCATTTCAAAACTCAAGCACTCAACCTAGCTAATCGCACTTAAATTTAGAACTTTGAGCCTTCCACCAAATTTCTAAATTAACACATGATTCAATTGTTGCACTTAAGTTGGAATACCTAAATCATTCCACTCCAAGTATCTTAGTTGAAGTTTGATGCAAATCTTTGATCACACCGTTCTTATATACAAGAGTTTATCCCATAAACTTTTGACATGTAAAGTCGTAACTTGACTCGAAAGTAATCACTTTTTGAGATCATAGGGAGCAGACAAACACTGTAAATAAAGAAAATCAAAATTAAATATAGTGTAAAAGTAGATATTAGTAAGTTGTAGGACGAAGAAAGACTAAATACTGAATACAGCAAATGAAAAGGTCTTGGGTGTGCTTCAGCAGGCAAGGATTACTTCAAACTTTTGCCAATTCAGCAAAACAATAGTAATTTGTAAGGGTTACTAACATAATATTACCATTTCCGCTAAACAATGACATCCATGTGAAAAAGAGATGCAAAAATTTACATGCACAATAGAATTAAGGAACAGAAGCACCCAAAAAGAAAAGTATTAGAAATTATGTAACCATGAAGAGCTTATCTTATTTTGGAAAGAAGCTACAACACCTTTGTAGTTCTTTATGTTCAAACCTTGTTTGCTTTGTTAGATCAACATGCTTCCACGTTTCTTGCTTCTACAACTTCATTCTCTTAGAGTGCATAAATTTAAGGTACAATTTTTTTACTTCACCTTTATTTCCTTTTTTGGCTTTTGGATTCTCACAATCTTGAAGCCAAGTAGTTGTGAAGATTTTACACCTAGAAATTAGACTTATGTTGCACTTCTGTTTCTGCTGCAACTGTCTCAAGCATGTGCATTGTTAAAGTGGAAGTCTTTTCCAGTTTTCAACTTATTCCTATGACATTCTGAATGCTCATAGGTTGTAAGGTCTTCACTTTTATAGTTGGACTTCATTTAATTAGGCAACCATCAGAGTATACATTTCTACTTTTCATTGCACATGAGATCAAGTTCACCTATTAGGAGAAAAAGTCACAAATTATTTGTCCTCTTTGCTACCTTCGGTTATATTCAGAAACTGCAATTTTAGGAGTGAAGAGTCTTTTTCTCTTAATAGACTAAAGTCCACTGAGTGCTTCATAAATAACCCGAAAAGCCTAAACCATCTAACATGTATAAGCAATTCGTATAATAACTTTTCTAATCTATCATCTATTAATCTCTTCGATCACATATTAATTTAATATGTTGTGCAACAAGTACGAACCATTCTAAGCACATCGACGAAGGACAAAATTGAAGTCAAAACATATTGAACGAAGAAATGATTGCTAATATAACAAAAGTTTATCATCTCATTATTATATTTTTAATTGACACTTGATAAAAGAGTCCATATAATGTATTATACTACACTAAGAACTTTTTGAGCAATATTCTAACATCTCTTTGAATTGCCCAGTATACTTAAATTTCAGTCACCATTCGTGACAACAAGAATGAATAAATACTGCTCCGTGTTCATCTTTAGAGCTGCGCTTGATATTTAAACTTATAATAATCTACATCGAGGCAACCGTCACAATATAAATTTATTCTTTTCATAGTTACAGTATAGAGAAATCACATATATTTGTGTCTGTTAATGTTACTATGACAGAGCTAGAAAAAAAAATCATGTTCTTATGCAAATGAACACTTGAATTCGCATGTAACAATAAAGGGAAAAAAGAAATTAAAGACGGACTTGAAATGCCAACATTTCAAACTGCAGAGATAAAGTTCTCCAACAACCAATCTAAGATGAAAGGTGACATTAAAGTACGTGTTGGAATATCTATTAAGATCATCAACTACTCTCATATGGTTAAAGCAAATTTGTTTGAACTTAAAAGAAAGTGGCACACTACTTTACCTGTAAATCTGGAACATTGAGGCGACATAAAATATTCGTAAGCAACAAAATCATCATGTAGCATGCATCAAGTCATTCTCAAAAACAACGCGTGTTGGCAGTATGTAATAGATTTCCTTTTCATTCGCAGATGCACTCGATTAACTTACAGTAGAAATAAAATTGTGAAGGGTAGGGGATCTAAATTGTGAAATATATGTTACATTCTGTAAAGTATTTCTATGATGTACTCAAACGTCTCTACAAAATACAAGGATCAACAAAATACTTATTTGTATTTGCTTGTAAAAGAATGGGAACTTAGAAAACATGTTCAGCAACTTTTCTTTGTGCCAACACAGTTTAGGCATTTAGTCAGCCGACTTAGCCTAACTTTTCTTTGTGCCAACACAAAGAAATATTTTTTTAGCAAATGAACTGTGACGTGACGTGCTGCCTGCTGTAAGAGCTCACTCTTACTTCCAGCTTGATGAACTACTCTAAAGCACATATTGACTATGGTTCAAACATGCTGATTACTCTACATAACTGACGCTTTAGTACTTCTCATGCACGCCACAAGTACTTGAAGTATCTTCATCAACACAACCTCTTCTGATACAGGATCAGTTACCTCAAATCTGCAACTGGTCACAGCATCCACTATAGAGTGCATGGCATTTTCAACATTGACAATATTATGATCAAGAAAATCAAGAGTCAAAATCTTGAAAACAGAAGACAATGCAACACCAGTGATTGGTGCCCCAGTTTCATCAGATCGAATAACATCCTGAAAATATCTGTCTACGTAATGTCTTCAGAGACTGTATTAGCGAGTGCTGTAGTTGATTATCCCCAGATACATAGCGACCACCCCATCTCACATTTCTTCTAATAACTGCTAAAACAACACTTACTTCAGAGTTAACCATACAAGCTATAGTAGTTTAATTGGAAGATGTGGTCTCGCAATCTTCCGACTCCTCTTCAATTGCCTTTATACTAGATTGTAGCCTTAAACTCCCCATTCCGCAGAATGTGTAACTCGAAAGAAATCTGAATAAGTAATCAATAAAAAGCTCGCAGGGAGTATGCTGGAAGCAAGTCAAAGCATACCCCTAATTGTCTACAAAAGACTCCATTAGAATTGAAGTGGCCATTTAACAAATTTGTCAGAAAAGCAACTTCCCAAAAACAATGATAAGAAAGCAAAACATCTTCTAAATAGTGGTAAGATATTAACTTCATATAATGGTACTGCTTCTTATCTCAGGAAACAACCAATATTAGTTGTATAAATAACTTTTTTTATAACTATTTTGCTCGGATCAGCTTGTATACCTCACGACTAATTCTACGGGTATTTGCTCTCTCCCATCAACACAGGTATCGGATAATTCTCAAAAGCACAACAACAACATATCCAACATATTCCCACGAAGGGAAACTAGGCAGGGGCGAATCTATGTATTGAATTGGGGGTTCCACGACACCCGAATGCTCCACTAAAATTTAATACATATGCTAGTATTTCAGGTGAAAATATAGATATAAAGCGAGAGCGGCATCCAAAGTTACAAACTGATCGTGGGTGCCATAATTAAGGCACTGGCTTTTGCCTGTTGGTCTCGTGATCGAGACTCCGTCAGGCACCACTAGTATTTCAGCAAATTTGCTCCATTTTTCTCTCCTCTTTCCGTTTTTTTCCTTTAATTTTTTTTATTTTCTTATCTTTTTTAAAAAAATTATTTTATTATTTTATTTAAATTATATATTTTTTTGGATCTTTAAATTCTTACTTGAATATAATTTAATCATTTTTTTTTGTTCATCTAGGGTTACTTTTTCATAATTTTCAAAATCATTTAGAATAATTATATAAAGAGATATAAAATTAATCTCTAATGGGGTATATTTGCTAGTTGAAAATTTTATCTTAATATATATTTATAATCACTTAATTTAATAGAATTTGCATCGAGAAAATTAGTTGAATTGGGCAAAACTTATTCAGTTTGGTGATCACATTTTTATTTATGCTCCAAAAATTGTTTATAAATAAAACTATATTAATTAATTCAAAATGGATTGAGTCGATTGAATGGAGACCTTTATTCAGTCTTATTAACTACTAGTGGTAAGTTTGCACTAAAGATAGTGCACTACTAAAAATACATTCTTTCTTCAAGGGACAAAAATGACGAAAGTCCGTTAATTAAGAGAGATTACCGCATACAAAATCGACCAATAGTTATTTATCTAAAACTAACATCTCAAAATAAAATATTGATGGACTCCCTTGAATTTTTTTGATAGCCTTAATTAAATTAAAGTGAAGACGGTATTAGAAAAAATATATTTTTTTTGCTCATTCTTACGTAAATTTAATCGACGAACGTCTGTCGATTTTATCAAATAAATAAAAAATTGTCAATAGTTTGTCAGTTTCAATAAGAAAATATTTTTAAAAATCTTCTTAATTTTTTTATAGTGTTTGCTGATTACTTTAACGCAATATGAACCGATATCGTACGTCATTTTTCATCTCTTGAAAAAATTATGTTTCTAGCATTGATGACACCCGTAGTCATCAAATTATGGATCCACCTCTAGGTCTATAATATAATGTGAATTTATACCTTTTTCAACAAAAAAGAAATTTCATCTTATCATTAAAGTTGTAGTCTATAACTTCATGACTTACTTATGCGAGGAGGCTAGACTTCCCAAACTCCTATATGAAATGTCGGTTAAAGGTTGAGCATTAGAGATCATGTTGGTTTAAAAGTTTGAGCCAGCCCAAAATAGTTCTGGATAAGCACATTATTGTAATACATCTAAGAAATGAAAACTCTAAAGTCTATTAACTACTCTATCATATGTATAAGTATTAAATTTGTTTTAATCAGCGAAATAATGGAGCTTCACATTGAACATGTTTAAGAATAGGGGCAATAAAAGTAGCACAGATGTTAAATATCACTCAACGACCAACGAAAATAAAATATGAAATTTCCATACCTTCATTTTTGCTTATTGATTCGAATTGAGACAAATCAAATTTCTTTATTTGTATCCTTTTATTTCTTTTTTTAATTATTAGCATAATAATATTGCTCATTGATGTTTAGTAGTGTTCTGTAGGAAAAAGGGTCAAAAATATCCTTTGGTATCTTCGTCTATTAGCTAAATTTATCTCTAGTTATACTATAGGGTTACTAAAATTTATAAATATGCTCATGATTGAACGGATTCCCCCAAATTGAATAAAATTAAAAATTATCCAATTTCATTTAAATAACTCGTTATCTCTTTAAATCCGACCCAAAATCACAATAAACCTATATCCCCAACATGCAATTACCAAAATCCAGAAACAATCGATCATCCATTATCATTAACTAGCTCAACATCACATCTTGTTAAGTAAAAATTCACAGCTAATAGCACATAAATAACGAAAACTCAGAAACTATAAACACCCTTAACAAGGGGTGGAAAATAACTCAAAATCTCTTTGTCTGAGATTTATTGAAAGCCATAGCAAGTTTGGAGCCAAACCACACAAATATCCTAAACCCAAAAATCACCGGACATTCATTTCCCAAAAGAAACTCAAAATTTGATCTTGTATCAAGAACATCAAAAGAAAAATCGAAACAAGTGGGAACTCACTGTTTACCATCAGAGTTGGTGTCGAAATTTTGGTCGGAGGTTAAGAAGGAAAGGAGATGAGAGAAGAGGTGAATGAAATATGTGCAGAAACAAGAAAGAACAAAATGAGAGCGAAATGGTAGAGAAGAACTATGACCTAGATGAAGAGGTGGTAACAGAGGAAACTGAAAAAAACTCAGTTTGGGCCTCTTTGTTTATCAACATTAAAATTATTGAGGTTGTGGAGTTGTACTTTTGCTCGACTAGGGTTTTGAGTTGCAAGGCTAAGGCTTTGGCCTGTGTTGTTTCTTCATCGTCGTCATTTTCCTATTGTCCAAATAGTTGGTGGTGATGGTGTGTGTATTTGGGTAAGAGGTATTAGAGTTAGGTGAGTTTTGAGTCGGGTTAAATGGATGGACGAGTTATATTTAGTAAAAATTAGAATATTTAATAATTAATTAGTTTTAACGTACATGTCTCGTGGTGTTTCTTGTATTAATAAGAACAAATTTTATAAAATAACATAAATAATATTTAAAAGATGCGTTTATTTAACAATATAAGAATATAAAAAGAAATTGATGAATGATCATATTTAAGAGTTTGATTCAATCAAGTAATCTTCCTTCAATTTGTATTAATACTTCCTTTACTTAATAAAAGTTGAAATAACGTCTAATTGAAAGATAAAAAAGTTATTTGCTTGTACATGAGCACTTAAACGCATGCATTATATGTATATTTCATGTTAATTATTTTAAAATTTGTATTACTACACTATTAACATATTAATATTTAATATAAATATTAGCATTACGAAGACGCGTTGTAATACAAAGTTGTATAGTAGATTAGAATATATCGCATAAGTAGTTCGTTTAAACGATTAACACTTATGAAATCGTATTGTGATTTATTACTGATTTATTTTGGCACTAATAAATTGATATCATATCACAAACATATTAATATTTATTTGTATTTGATTGTTAAGGATTTGTTATTCCACTAAATTAAGAAAGACTCAAATTAGTTAAAACAGCTATTAATGCTTGTATTAGGGTAGACTGTCGATATCACATTCATTAGGGTATAATCCTTCTCCGAATCCTGTTAACACAGGATGCTTTGTGTACCAAACTACTCTTTTTTCAAATTGTATTTTTAAAAATCCTAAATAAAAGATTAATTTGTATTATAAGTACAATTTTATTCAATGTATAATTATTTTTTAAGAGATAAAATCTTAATCGCTTTTAAATTTCTAAATTTTTATATTTTTTTGTATATTTCCAATTAGGAAGGATTTAATACATAAAAAAATAGTCAACTTTAAAACTAGAGATATTAGAAAAATAATTAAATAACTATTTTATTAAGTGTAAACTCTATTTTTAAAAGGGTAAAAAGGTGAATAATATTTTACTATGAGACTTCGTATTTTAAATATTTAGTAATAACTTAATTTTAAACTTTTCAAGGGATTTCGCTCTAAAACCTACCACCATCATCCCTGAAGCCGCCCAAACCCTATCACCATCACCGTCATTAATTTACTGGTGGCAATGGCCACCACATCATCAGATCAGCTGGGTCTGGAGGCTGACAAACCACCTGTTCAAGATTATACATCAAAGTTGAAACCTGTCCCTATGATTACTAAACCTATTGCGATGAAGCAGGTATCATACTTGCATGGAGAACCAAGAGTAATATGGGAGGAGAAGGAGGTTACCCAGATAATTTACAAGGAAAACCTGCAGTTTGCTGTTATTAGAAAAATTCTCATACGGGTGTCCAGATATTTAGGACTTGAGGAAAATAATCCCTAAACAATGTGATCTCAAAGGGGAATGCAATATTGTCTTGTTGAATAATAGACACGTTTTAATTAGAGCATCGATATAGGAAGACTATGTTAATTTTCTATCAAAACATGCATTCTATTTGAATCATAGACAATGGACTCATTCAATGAGGACACTCAAATGAGACCCCCTGTTTGTAATACCCCGAAAACCTTAAGATCAGACCCCAAAGGTGAAACGGAGAAAATAAAATTTTCTACACCAGGTCACAGGACGAGTCGTTCAGTGACCCGTGAGGTGCACCATGAGTCGTTAAGTGACTCTTGGGGAGAAGGGCAGACATGGTTGGATTTGGGATTTGGGGCTGACCACGGATGAGACCACGAGCCATCAGGTGGTCCGTGGTCAAGGGTCGACTGAAGGATGAAGAGATGGGACAGTGCATCTAACAACCAGTCACCACGAGTTGTCGGGCACACCACGAGTCATGGTGTCCCTCGTGGTGACCAATGTTGACAATTTCAGTGCATGCAACGAGAAGAAGACCACGAGTCATGGTGATGGGGCACGAGTCATCTAGTCCCTCATTGGGACTGGCAGTGAGTATTTTCCTGCGAATTTATTAAGGGTTTTTTTGTAATTTCTAAGTTCCTAAGACTTATACTATGTCGTTTTAAGCTCAAAATAGTATGTTTTAAGAGAGGAAAGTTCATTCTAGGGCTATTCTCTTCCATGCATGCAAGTGTAGAAGTTCCTAAGGGTGATCAAGCCTAGATTCATCAAGTTATTCCCCAAATTTCCATTGGGCATTCAAGAGGGTTGTATAATCAGATTTCTCTAGGTATGCAGGGTTATGAATGGGTGTATTCATCCATACCCATGCCTAATCCCTCTTCAATTCATGAAATTCTAGTTGATGACTCTATGGGGTTTTGACCCAACATGTGAATTCTCTAAGTATCAATCATAGGTATGATCTAAGCATGTTTCTAATGTTGAATTATAATTAATGGACATATTTTACAATGTTTTCGATTACAAATTAGTTTTTCAAGTTTTACTAATTATGATGCCCAACCATGAAAGTTTATGAATAGATGAGATTATGATGTATGTGTTCAAGCATGATGAGATGTATATGAAGAAAGTATGATTTTAAAGTACCCATGTCTATATCTATGTTTTTTGAATGAATTAAGCCTATGTCAAGCATATTTAAGTATTGGGCAAGCCCATATGATCAAGTATGTTTCATGATTTATCTAAATTTCATGTGTTAGCTTACCACATGGATTTTGGAGTCTAGACTCCCACTATTTCAGCTTGTGGTGTGGTTTGAGCCCAAGGCTCCTCATGTTATGACTTCAGATTTATGCATGTATGTTATGAGTCAGCTTCGTCACTAGACGGTGGTTCAGCTTCATTGAAAAATGATGGAGAGAATATATATATTTTTTAGAGTAGTGTCTAGCACCGAGTAGGCTAAGGGTCAGTCAACCCTATGCCTCAGAACTACGTGCCAACATAGGTATGTTCAGATTATTTGGGACCTCCCTTGTGAGCTTCCCCGCCTCAAGGGGCCTTTAGCTTGATATCGATATCATGGTAGATTCTTTAGCCCTGGCAAGGCTTTGGACAGCTCTTCCCACTTGAGTGTAATAGTCGGGACCACGTAAGCTCTATCGTGGTAATATCGGTTATATGACGCGTCTCCCATTGTTCCTCATGATTTTAGTTATGCATGTTCATCAGTCCTGATATTATGTTTTCAACAGGTTTGACCAAATGTTTAGTTTTACTTATGATTATCAGTTTTTCAGCTTTGGGTCATTCGATTCAGTTATGATATTCAGTTATGTTTAGATTATGATTTCAGAAAATAGCATGCAAGACTTACTCTCAGAATCTTATCTTGATTATGTTTTCATGATATGCATGATTTATGATTTTACTTACTTAACGGTTTTACTTACCTTAGATAATCTGTGCATTCCATGTGTTGACAGTATACTCTATGTTGTATCATTTAATGATATAGGCTCAGACATTCAGGCTCAGTCTCGCGAGTAGCCAGACTCTCAGTATTAGCATCTTCCGGTCTCTGTTGGTGAGTCCTCATCTTCTGAGGGAGATCAATCGTAGTTAGTACTTTCAGTTTCAGACTATAGTGAGTTAGTTGGGGGTCTTGTCTCATAAACTCATCAGTAGTAGAGGCTTTTCAGAAATAGCATGTATGCAGTTCCAGCCGTGTGTTATGTATTCAAAAGTTATGATATTTTCCAAATTTTTGCTTTATTATATATGTTAGACTTCGCTTGATGATATTGAATTCAGATGTCATGTTTATGCCATGGGTTGAATTGGAGCCTCTTGGGGTTTTTTGTCCTGTGTCTCGATCCGGGCCTATTCTCAGCGTGACACTGTTTGATCCGGATTAAGAGACCACAACTGCTATAGCGTGGATATTATTCCCATCCTTACCTACTAATTTCTTTGTCAAGGAAGCAATATTCTCATGGGTCACTGCTGTGGGAAAGCCATTTCAAGTGGTTATGGCCATTAAAACCAAACACGACCTAGTTGTGCTCGAGTAAATGTGGAGGTTCATTTACTAGGAGAATTCCCCTGGAGGATAAATATTAGTGTACGAAAGAAATCGGGGGAAGTCATGGAAAAATGAATCACTATCAAATATGATCATGTACCTAAATATTGCAAAAGTTGCAGGATACAAGGACATAATGAAGAGGAATGTTTTGTTATTTACCTGGAATTATATCCAAAAAGGGAGGGAGCAGTAGAGGAACAAAAGGATGAGATCGGGAAAGGAAGAAATAACATCAAGCATAGGGTTTAACTAGGAAGAAATCTAAAGCATAGGTGGAGGTGAAGAAAAACAATGAAGAGTTTCAAGTTGACAGAATGGAGCAGACAGGCATTTGGAAGCATTTTCTAGCATATTGCTACATTAGAGGATATAGTCAAAGTCAAGGAAGTGCAGCTAGAAATCATGCCATCATAGGAGAACAAAATGGAGCTCGACAAAGCAGAAGTGAGTTGAAAAGATTCCTTCATTTGGAGGAAGAATACTGAAAACAGAAGACAGGGATGAGATGGTTCAAAGATGAGGACAGGATCACTAAATTCTTCCATTCCTATGTTAAGAGGAGAAGGAAAAAGCTGCACATCGGGGAAAGAGTCAATGCATAGGGGGAAATTATTAGTAGCACCCAAAATATTGGGATTGTTGTTGCGGAGTTCTTCATGAAGCAGTTTGGAGCTGAAGAGATAATAAGTGATGATAGTATGCTAGACAATATCCCTAAGTTAATATCAGAGGACCAGAATGAGGAGATGACTAGATTACCAACAATTGAGGAAGTGAAAAAGATTGTATTTGAGCTTAATGGAGACATCATTAGTGGATTAGATTATTTCTCTAGAGTTTCCTTTCAATCATGTTGGGAGATGGTTGTTGATGACTTAACTAAGATGGTTCGAGCCTTATTCAGTAGATTTGATATTCTCAGATTTATCACTCACACTAACCTTATTCTGTTACCCAAGAAGGAGAATGTGACAAGCTTCACAGAGTTAAGACCTATCAGTTTGAGTATATTTGTGAATAAAGTCCTCTCTAGAATGTTACATGAGAGAATAGTGACTATTCTGCCATACATTATTTCAAGGAACCGGACTAGTTTTTTTAGGGGAAAAAGCATTACTGTAAATGTATTGTTGGACCAAGAGATTATTAGGGATATAAATCTAAGAAATAAATTGCATAATGTGGTGGTGAAGCTGGATATGGCTAAAGCATATGATAGAGTGTCATGGGTGTATTTGACAAAGGTTCTAAGAAGATTTGGTTTCTCAGAGATTATAATTGAAATGGTCTGGAGATTGGTGTCCAATAACTGGTACTCTGTACTGGTCAATGGACAAGCCCATGGTTTTTTCCAATCTTCTAGAGGTCTAAAGCAAGGGGATCCTTTATCACCTACTCTATTCATAATTGCAACTGAAGGTTTGGCCAACAAACTAAATATGTTACATGAAGACCTAGAATTTAGAGGTTATAAGATGCCCGAGTGGAGTGCGGATATCAACCATTTATCATATGTTGATGATACTATTCTCTTTTGCTTAGGGGATAAAAAATCAATGAAGAAGATCATGCAGATTTTGATAAGGTTTGAACAGGTTTCTGGTCAATTGATAAACAAGAGTAAGAGTTGTTATTATCTATATGAGAAGTCTCCAATGGTGTTGGGACACAAATTAAGGAGATGGACAGGTATAAGTCAAGGACATTTTCCTTTCACATACCTTGACTGTCCAGTTTTTTTGTGGGAGGATGAAGAAAGTTTACTTTGAAGAATTGGTAAAGAAAATTTCAAAGAGGATGATGGGATGACAGAGCAAACTTTTATCTTTTGGAGGGAAATACACTTTGATTGTTCATGTCTTACAAACTATGCCTATATACCTTTTATTAGAAATGAATCCTCCTAAGGAGTATTATAGACCAGATGCATCAAATATTTGCTAATTTTTTCTGCAACAAATCAGGTGGAAAGAAAGGTAAACAATTGGGTAGCTTACGTAGACTTGTGTTGTCCGAAAAAAAAATAGGTGGAATTGATTTTAAATCATTACATGATATTTCAAAAGCACTATGTGCCAAACTGTAATGGACATTTAGAATATTCACATCCTCCTTATAGATTACTTTTATATGGAATAAATATTGCAAGAAGTATTGTGGCAAAGTAATAACATCGAGGAAGTAACTTGGGAGGCTGAGGAGGAAATGAAGAATAAATATACTCACCTATTTACGACTTCAACGTGATATTAAAGTATGTGTTTGATACCTAAGTTATTGAATATGAATTTTATAGCATGTTACATGAAGTTAATTTTCATTCGGGGATAAATGTTCCTAAGGGGAGGGGAGAATGTTATACCCCAAAAAGATTTTGGTAATTATTTGATGTTTTAATTCTATGTTAAGGGAATTATGTGTTGTATATCGGTCGTAGGAAGGAGGGAAATATGTACCAAGATAAAAGAGAATAGTATGTGAAGTTCATAAGGGTCAATTTTAAACGACCATATCTTCCAAACTATGATGAATTTGAAGCCCCACAATCTATCAAAGTAAAGGTATTTTAGTCAAGTTTTCAAAACATCAAACCTCTTGTCAATTGGAGTTCGGAGTTAGAAATTTATGAGAATTTTATCAAAGCACGCCCCGAGCGGTGACGTGAGCATGACGCCATAGCGTCAGATTTTTGTTTGTGAAAGGCATTTCCATCCTAAGAAAATTCAACCTGCTTTCTAAGAACTTATTTCTCTCTCATTTACAGTAGCTAAAACAAGGGAAGACAAGCAGGAAACATCAAGCTAAGTTCAAGCAAATCACAAGAAAAGTTGAGAATTCTTTGCCAAGTGTGGTAGGTGTGCTTTGGAGCTCGTTTTGGCAGGATTTGAAGGGGATTTTCTGCATTTTAGGAGCTGGTTTTACTGATTCTATTTCCACCTTGAATTAGGAATTAAATTCAAGAGGAAAGGTAAGGATTTCAACCTCTTTAAACCCCTCAAATTGCAAGCAAAAGGGTTGGAATTTGGCAGCTAAGTAAGCTGCCGATTGGACTGTTTTGAGCTGCGTTCTTGCTCGTTTTTCTTAGAATTTTTGGCAATTTATTTGGCTGAAAATATACTATATTTTGAGGGAAATAATTATAGTATAATTGAGGTAAAGTTCCCTCTTGTTTTCTCCCTCAAAAGCTAGTGAATACTAGTAGAAAAAAATGGCTATAGTTGTTGATGTTGTCATGTGTTGTTGTTGTTGTGACTGCCATTTGGTGAATTATTTTTGGCTGTATTTTGTGTCATAGACTAATCTTATTGTTGGCCTATAAGTTCAATTGCTTAAGGAGGTTAAAGTATGGTTATTAAAGTAGAAAACTGGCTAAAAAAAAGTTCATCGGAAATAGGTATGTAAGGCGCCATGTCCGTCGTTCTTTTAAGCACGATTCTTGCATTGTGAGTTGAATGAGCCAGCAAACTCCTTATATGTATTGAGGCAATATGTCAAGATATATTTAAGCTTTAACTACCATTTTTTATTGAAGTTTAATGTTGAGATTATGTCTAGCCCAAATGAGGCATTTAAAGTGTGATATCGTGTTGATGGTTGTCATAGTTGTACATCGAGTTGGAGATCCCTCAGCGTGGGCATTATTAGCTGGTCCTTTACATTTATGTTATATATGTTATATTTATCATGTGTGAGGTTTCGATCACCTTGTGAAATTAGAAATTGAAGCTAAGACGGCGACGTGAGAATAACGTACGCTAAAAATGAGTGTTAAGTTTTTATGGGTAAACAAGGGTGATGATGCAGCGATTCCCTAACATGGTCACCTACCTTTATGTATATATGATTTAGAGTTCTTAAAGTCTAAAAGTGATTCCAAAACTTCTAATACTTAAGCCATTGGCAAGATACTAAGTTAGCGGGTTTAAGTTAAAGCGAACGATGACACTAAGTATCTATAGTTGGGTCTGAGTATCCAAAGCTGGTTCTAAGAACCTGTAGGCGAGGTCCAGTTTCATGTTCCTCCATTCTCATGTTCATTTTAAGCTTTCAAGTTAAGTTATGTCTTATGTCCCCTTCTTTCAATTGCTAGGGTTATTATGTTCAGTTGGTCCTCTAAGTTGGGCCCATTATCTGAGTCAGTTACCTTGCATTGTTGAGTCTTTTGTCACGGACTTAAACTTCGACTAAGCACACCGTATGGCACTTGACAACTTACTCACGAATCATTCACGATCTTGCAAGCTCAAGTAAGACCTTTCAACTCTAGATCGCTAAGAGAATGTTGGATAAGGAAGATAAGAGAAATTTTCTAAGAGATGCTTTTAGTAATATAGAGAACTTGATTGATTTTTCTTGATGATTATACAAATGAATGGCCTCCTATTTATAATACTCACTTAGGGACTAATATGCAAATAATAATTATCGTACAAGTCCCCACATATTTATAAATAAGTCCCTTTCTAGAATTCTCTACATGTCTAGAGTTTTCCAAGGACTGTCCTAGAAATTCCATAAGACTCCAAGGTCTTCCATGGGAAATCTCTATAGCTTTCTAGAATACTCCACCAAGTGTAGGATTTTTGCTTATGTAATCCTCCATATGGCAAAGATATATGTAAAATGGCTCCTATGTGGCATGATTACGTGGAAAGTCCTCACACTTTCCCCCACCTGATGTTGTGACGACCGCAGCACAGTGCTGCTGCATAAACTCTCAAATCTTGTCCTTGAATTGCCATAAGTCTTCATATCGTTCCCACGTGTCTTCCTCTGGTGATTTCCTTTTCGAATGGATGAGGAACATGGCAGTAGCCTTTTGCCATTGTTTTTGCCTGGCTTGATAGTCAATGATAGCCTCAATCTCCCGATCATGTGAGGCGGTGATGGTAATCGGTGCCCTACTTGACTAGCCTCGAGTAGGGACATCCTGGTCTTCATGGTATGGCTTGAGCACGTTGTCATGGAGGACAGGATGAACCTTGAGATGACCTAGTAACTCCAACTTATATGAGATCTTGCCCACCTTGGCAACAATCCTAAATGGCCCTTCATACTTCCGTACCAAGTTCTGGTGCATGCCTCATAGTGTCTTAAACTTCCTTGGGTTAAACTTCACCAAAACCATGTCCCCAACTTTATAATCCATGGGACGACGCTTGCGGTCAGCAAACTTCTTCATCTTCTTTGTTGCCTTGTCCAAGTAGGACATAGCAGTGTCAAGTTGCTCCTTGAACGCGGCTGCTAGTGAATGTGGAGTTTGTGGCTGTTGGCCAATGGCTAACTCGAATGGTGTTCATCCGGTAGACTCGCTCCGTTGTAAGTTATAGGAGAATGGGTTATTTCTAGGAGCCTTGCCCAATCCTTCTGATGTGAACTCACAAAGTGCCTCAAGTAGCACTCCAACAAGGCATTGACCCGTTCCGTTTGTCCATCAGTTTGTGGGTAAAAACTAGTGGAGAAATGTATCTCCATGCCAAGCATATCGAACAATTCTCTCCAAAAGTTTTTGGTAAAACGTGGGTCTCGATCACTAATGATGTGCCTTGGCAGGCCCCAATACTTCACCACATTCTTGAAGAATAATTTGGCAGCCTCTTTAGTGGTGCAACCTATGTGGCTGGCATGAAGCTAGCATACTTCGAAAACCTATCCACCATGACCATAATCGTCCCATATCCTTCAGACTTTGGTAAGCAAGTGATGAAGTCTATAGTTGCGCTCTCCCATGGACACTCTGCAACTGGTAGTGGTTCCAAAAGTCCTCTGGGTTGTTGTTGCTCCACTTTATCCTATTGGCACACTAGACAGGTCTACACATAACATTCAATATCATCACGCATGCGTGGCCAATAGTAGATTGACTCGATCAAGGCCCTTGTGCGATGTTGGCCCAGGTGTCCAGCCCATAACGTGTCATGGATTTCTTTCATAATCTGCCACCTGATGTTTTCAAACTTGGGCACGTAGACCCTTCCTCCTGTGGTGAGCAATAGTCCATCTTCCACCCAAAAACGTCTTGTCTTGCCTTGGGTGGCTAACTCCATAAGCTGCTTTACTTCTGGGTCGTGTTGCATGCCCTCTTTTATGGCTTCACGAATATCATAATTTCCTGAAGTGATGGAAGCTAGTTTGGCCTTTCGGCTCAAGGCATCGGCTACGAAGTTACCCTTGCCTAGCTTGTACTCTAACTTGTAATCAAACTTAACCAAGAAATCTTGCCACCTAGCCTTCTTTGGTGTAAGTTTCTTCTGTATTTGAAAGTAGCTGCTGGACACATTGTAGTTTTGACCACGAACTTTGACCCGAGTAGGTAATGTCTCCCTGTGCGAAGGCAATGAACAATGGCAGTCCTCTCTTTCTCTTGCACTAGGTAACGTCGTTCAGTCTCATTCAACTTATGGCTCTCGAATGCTATGGGATGATTATCTTGCATTAAGACACCCCCAATGAAAAATCAGATGCATCTGTGTGCACCTCAAATATCTTGGTAAAGTCGGGTAATGACAAGACTAGCTCATCTATCACAGCTGCCTTAAGGCCTTCAAACGCCTTTTGACAATGTTCCGTCCAAACCCACGACTTGTTCTTCTTTAGCAACTCAGTCAAAGGTGCTGCCTTGGTTGAATAGTCGCTAATGAACCTGCGATAATAGTTAGCTAGTACAAGGAATGATCTAAGCTAGATCACCTTTGTGGGCGCCTCCCACTCTTTGATAGTTCACATTTTGGCCTCGTCCATGCGCAATCGACCCTGGATAATGACGTGTCCCAAGAAATGTACTTTAGGCTGGGCGAACTCGCACTTCTCCTATTTGATGTAAAGCTCATTCTCCCGCAAGACCTAGAAAACCTTCCTTAAGTGCTTTACATGCTCCTCCAAGGTGTTTCTATAGCATCCAAGTAGACTACCACAAACGGATCAAGGTAGGGATGAGAAATCTTATTTATCAGTGTGCAAAATGTAGCGGGTGGATTGGTCAAGCTGAAGGGCATTATCAACCACTCATAGGCTCCATATATCGTCATGCATGTCGTCTTTGGTTCATCCCCTTCTGCTATATGCACTTGGTAGTAACCCTTTCGAAGGTCCACCTTAGTGAAGTACTTGGCTTGTCCAAGTCTATCGAACAAGTCAGCAATAAGCGAGATAGGATATTTGTTCTTTATCATCACTTTGTTGAGTGCTCGGTATTCTATACATAAGCATAATGATCCATCTTTCTTCTTTTGAAACAAGACTGGCACTCCATAGGGTGATTTGGATGGGCGGATATGACCGGCTTCGAGCAACTCCTTCAATTGCTTCCTTAGCTCTTCCAACTCAAGCAGAGCAATGCGGTATGGGGAGTATGCGGGTGGTTTGGTTCCAGGCTCCAACTCAATCTTATGATCCACCTCATGCTTAGGAGGCAAGTGCCTTAGCTACTCGTCGGGCATAATATCTTTGTTCTCTTGGAGTAGCTTTTCTATGCAAGGCGGTAGCGTCTCTTGGGAACCCTTGTCTTCCTCCAAACTTGCAATGGTTGCCATGAACGTGGGCTCCCCCTTCTTGAGCCCCTTTACAAGCTGCATAGCCGATAGTTGTGTTTGTCTATGTCCTTGTGGTATTGTTATTGTGGGAACCATGCAAGCTCCTTCTCGCTCCATGACCACGAGACGTTAGAGGTATGGATCGATCAAGGCATGACATCGTCTAAAGAACTCTTTCCCTAGAACAATATCAAAGATATCCATCATTGTGGCTGTAAAGTTTGTCGTACCTTCCCAATTACCCAATTTGACACCAATGCCATTGGCTATACCATGAGCATTTTGAACTTCAGCATTTACGGTCTTGACACGAGAGTTAGTTGGAGCGAGCTTCAACTCTAGTCTTTTTGCTGCGGCCTCAGTCACAAAATTGTGGGCCGCTCCTGTGTCCACCAGTGCACAAGAAGGATTGTTGTTGATGGTGAGGTCCACGTACTGACTGTTATTTTCGTCGGTTTGGATAGGTTGTTTCTTAACAGCACCGCATAATCTTATCACACCCAATTGTGTTGCGCTCAAACTCTCTCCTTGGGGATGCTCTTTCCGTTCACAAACCATGGCACTAAGACTCTTTAAATCAGGACAATTCTTGAAGCCATGTGGTCCTCTGCATATGTAGCAACCGTCTCCTTTTATGGCTTGCGCCTTCCTCTCAACATAGCCTTGACATCCAAGCTTTCTGCCATCGGACTTGTGGGTGTCATGATACTTGGAATGCGACTACTGCTCCTTGATTTTTCCACAATCTCCCCCACCTTTGGCATGACTACTTCTTGTCTCCTTGTCTTTGACTTTGTCATGCCTAAATTTAGACAAAGTTTCGGCCTGTATGATGGCTTCATCAATAGTACTAACTTGTCGGTGTTCCAGCTCCGTCTTGGCCCAATTTTACAGCCCGTCCATGAAGTGGAATGAGGTTGGGAATTTGAAGCGTAAGAGTGGTGAACTCCTTCACGTATGCACGTATACTTCCTGTCTGCTTCAACTCCCAAAACTTACGTTTCGCCTCATAGATGATGTTATTGGGGAAGAAAGCCCTCTTGAACTCAGCTCAGAACTTCTCCCATGTGTTAATTGCATGCGCAAAGCCCCTTCTCCATCTCGGACTCCTTTTGTTTCCCCATAGAATGGCCATCTCTGAGAGGTACAATACAGTGGTGTTAATCTTTCTCTCGTCGCTCTTCACCCTGTTGCATTTGAAATAATGTTTCAAATGCCAAAGGAAATTCTCCACCTCTTGTGCATCACGAGTACCTTTGAACATTGGTGTTTTAGAGGCCTCAACCTTGGCCTCCTTCTCTTTGTCGGATGCCACAGACCCTCCAGCTTCAATCTCTCCCTCGAGTGTCTCTATCTTGGCCTTCATGGTCTCAATCGTGCTTAACGCTTCCATGAGCCTGCACTCCAAGGAAGTGATAGTTTCTCTCATCTCCAATTCTACATGCTTGCACCCCTCCAACTCCTTTCGAATGTCGTCATTCTCCTCAAGGGTGAAGTCTTCAAGAGTCTTGAACTTGTCATCAACCTCGTTTAAATGTTTGCCGAATATCTCCACAGCCTGCCTTGCCATGTCAACCCTTGCGATCCATTCTAATCCAGGCGTGATGTCTGTGGGAAGCCCATTATGTTCGTCATCACTCATCTCAGTGGTTTAAGCTGAGTGGGATGTCAGCATTTCGCTTGATGTATGGTCGGACCAGTTCCTCATTTGTCTTATGAATATTTCTCCCCTTTCGGTGCCTTTTTCCGGCATCCTATCGGTCGTTGGTGGTGCTAGCAGCGTTGATGTCTCCCTCGTTTGCCATTTCCTCAGTATTAACCTTGGCTCTGATATCACGTTGTCACAGACTTAGACTTCGACTAAGCATACCGAGCAGCACTTGATAACTCACTCATGAATCTTTCACAATCTTGCAAGCTCAAGTAAGCCCTTTCAACTCTAGATCCCTAAGAGAATGTTAGATAAGGAAGATATGAGAAATTTGCTAAGAGAAGCTTTTAGTAATGTAGAGAACTTGATTGATTTTTCTTGATGATTATACAAATGAATGGCCTCCTATTTATAATACTCACTTAGGGACTAATATGCAAATAATAATTATTGTAAAAGCCCCTACATATTTACAAATAAGTCCCTTTCTAGAATTCTCTACATGTCTAGAATTTTCCAAGGACTTTCCTAGAAATTCCATAAGACTCCAAGGTCTTCCATGGGAAATCTCTATAGCTTTCTAGAATACTCCACCAAGTGTAAGATTTTGCTTACCTCCATATGGCAAAGATATATGCCAAATGGCTCCTATGTGGCATGATGACATGGAAAGTCCTCACACTTTGCATTGTTCGGTGGTCCTCTGAGTTAGACTCGCCAGCTGAGTCAGATATATTGCATTGTTCAATCACTGGTCTAGGTATCAGTTTGCTCATTTGCATGATTTGCATTGTTTACCGCACGCCCTCTCCGGTCCGATATCAGATGGATGATAATGCGATGTCGCGGGAGCGATGCCGCACGCCCTCTCTAGTCTGAGTATTAGATGGCTAAATGTGCAAGGAAATATTTATGAAAATTCTGGTCTAAGTATCAGGTCAGCCATAAAAGTCCTAGTCTAAGTGTTAGATTAAATCCTGGTCTAAGTATCATGTAGCCACCAAAGCGATTCTCATAAACTCTGGTCCTTGTATCAAAAGTGTTAGTATATGCATCAGTTATGTTATGCTCATGCACAGAGTTTGCACATAGGGTAGTCACTTGCAGAGTTACAAATTATCTCTCTACCCTTTTTTTTAGTTATGTTCAGCTGTTATTTTTTTCATTGTTTATGTTGACAAATTCTAGAGTGTCAAGTTGTTGTTGTCTCCTTCACTAGTTCAGTTTATCTTTGGCATTGCTTTATTTACAGCTTTCAGTTTTGCATACCAGTGCACTCTTTGTACTGACGTACCTTCGCCTGGGAACCCTACAATCGTATTGTAGGTGCAGATAGAAGCTCAGATCGACTAACTCAGTAGGAGCCCAAATCCAGTGCAGAGTTGGTATGCTCCTTTCTTTCAGGTGCCCTATGTTTGGTTTGGTCATTCTCAGTTTTGATGTATATATGGATAGGCCGGGGCCCTGTCCCGTGCAATCAGTATTATTTTACTCTTTTAGATGTTTTTGAGGACTAGTTGTATAGTTGTTCTGTCTTAGTTTGGTTTGTGGCCTAGCAGGTCTTCCGCGGTTCCTTTCAGATGTTTTTATGTCCTTATTAGCATTCTATCTTGTCATACTTGTTAAGACCTGGTCGGTCCACTTCTACATATAGTTGACTGTGACAGGTGGGCCAGATGGCCTAAGGGTTACAGTTCAAATGCTATGTAGCCGACTTCTCGATCTATTCGGAATCGAATGCCAGTCGTGTCCTACCTCAATTTTAAGGCGTGACATAATAGAAAAAGTCAGATTGATGAAAAATCTTCCTTGAGTGAAATTTCAAATTCTTCTTTTAGTCAAGAATTTTATGGCAGAACAACACATTTTGCTACTTTTTTATTCTCTAGTCTCGAACAAATATTTTTCTGATAATGGAGTATCCTTTCGCAGTTCAAAAGAAAAAAAAAACAGGAGTACATTAATACTGCAATATTATTTATATACTTTTGAATAACAATATTATTTACAAACAACTATTAATAGGATGAATGACTCACGTTTACCGACCTAGATATATAATGTAATGTTTTAGTTTAAGAATTTGTAAGCTGCAAAAATGACTCTTTATATACTATTAACTGTTTATCATATATTTCTTCCTTTTTATTTCTTATTTTTGTAATTGTTAGAAGTTTTGACTGAAATTGTAGTAAGCTTTCTAGATGAATAAATTTAGCTTTATAATTCAGCAACTAATAGAAGAGAAAAATTTGTGACACTCGGTAAAATACTTTGCAAAATGTGTAGTTGTTCTTGATGAAATAAATTTCTTTGTGCAATGAAAAATATAATATTATTTTGGAGAAAAAAATTAAAGAAATATATAATATGATCACGCTAACTGTCCGTATGTGGCATCATAAAAGATAGTCCTCCTAAGATACATCATGTTGCATTTCAAAACTCAAGCACTCAACCTAGCTAATCGCACTTAAATTTAGAACTTTGAGCCTTCCACCAAATTTCTAAATTAACACATGATTCAATTGTTGCACTTAAGTTGGAATACCTAAATCATTCCACTCCAAGTATCTTAGTTGAAGTTTGATGCAAATCTTTGATCACACTGTTCTTATATACAAGAGTTTATCCCATAAACTTTTGACATGTAAAGTCGTAACTTGACTCGAAAGTAATCACTTTTTGAGATCATAGGGAGCAGACAAACACTGTAAATAAAGAAAATCAAAATTGAATATAGTGTAAAAGTAGATATTAGTAAGTTGTAGGACGAAGAAAGACTAAATACTGAATACAGCAAATGAAAAGGTCTTGGGTGTGCTTCAGCAGGCAAGGATTACTTCAAACTTTTGCCAATTCAGCAAAACAATAGTAATTTGTAAGGGTTACTAACATAATATTACCATTTCCGCTAAACAATGACATCCATGTGAAAAAGAGATGCAAAAATTTACATGCACAATAGAATTAAGGAACAGAAGCACCCAAAAAGAAAAGTATTAGAAATTATGTAACCATGAAGAGCTTATCTTATTTTGGAAAGAAGCTACAACACCTTTGTAGTTCTTTATGTTCAAACCTTGTTTGCTTTGTTAGATCAACATGCTTCCACGTTTCTTGCTTCTACAACTTCATTCTCTTAGAGTGCATAAATTTAAGGTACAATTTTTTTACTTCACCTTTATTTCCTTTTTTGGCTTTTGGATTCTCACAATCTTGAAGCCAAGTAGTTGTGAAGATTTTACACCTAGAAATTAGACTTATGTTGCACTTCTGTTTCTGCTGCAACTGTCTCAAGCATGTGCATTGTTAAAGTGGAAGTCTTTTCCAGTTTTCAACTTATTCCTATGACATTCTGAATGCTCATAGGTTGTAAGGTCTTCACTTTTATAGTTGGACTTCATTTAATTAGGCAACCATCAGAGTATACATTTCTACTTTTCATTGCACATGAGATCAAGTTCACCTATTAGGAGAAAAAGTCACAAATTATTTGTCCTCTTTGCTACCTTCGGTTATATTCAGAAACTGCAATTTTAGGAGTGAAGAGTCTTTTTCTCTTAATAGACTAAAGTCCACTGAGTGCTTCATAAATAACCCGAAAAGCCTAAACCATCTAACATGTATAAGCAATTCGTATAATAACTTTTCTAATCTATCATCTATTAATCTCTTCGATCACATATTAATTTAATATGTTGTGCAACAAGTACGAACCATTCTAAGCACATCGACGAAGGACAAAATTGAAGTCAAAACATATTGAACGAAGAAATGATTGCTAATATAACAAAAGTTTATCATCTCATTATTATATTTTTAATTGACACTTGATAAAAGAGTCCATATAATGTATTATACTACACTAAGAACTTTTTGAGCAATATTCTAACATCTCTTTGAATTGCCCAGTATACTTAAATTTCAGTCACCATTCGTGACAACAAGAATGAATAAATACTGCTCCGTGTTCATCTTTAGAGCTGCGCTTGATATTTAAACTTATAATAATCTACATCGAGGCAACCGTCACAATATAAATTTATTCTTTTCATAGTTACAGTATAGAGAAATCACATATATTTGTGTCTGTTAATGTTACTATGACAGAGCTAGAAAAAAAAATCATGTTCTTATGCAAATGAACACTTGAATTCGCATGTAACAATAAAGGGAAAAAAGAAATTAAAGACGGACTTGAAATGCCAACATTTCAAACTGCAGAGATAAAGTTCTCCAACAACCAATCTAAGATGAAAGGTGACATTAAAGTACGTGTTGGAATATCTATTAAGATCATCAACTACTCTCATATGGTTAAAGCAAATTTGTTTGAACTTAAAAGAAAGTGGCACACTACTTTACCTGTAAATCTGGAACATTGAGGCGACATAAAATATTCGTAAGCAACAAAATCATCATGTAGCATGCATCAAGTCATTCTCAAAAACAACGCGTGTTGGCAGTATGTAATAGATTTCCTTTTCATTCGCAGATGCACTCGATTAACTTACAGTAGAAATAAAATTGTGAAGGGTAGGGGATCTAAATTGTGAAATATATGTTACATTCTGTAAAGTATTTCTATGATGTACTCAAACGTCTCTACAAAATACAAGGATCAACAAAATACTTATTTGTATTTGCTTGTAAAAGAATGGGAACTTAGAAAACATGTTCAGCAACTTTTCTTTGTGCCAACACAGTTTAGGCATTTAGTCAGCCGACTTAGCCTAACTTTTCTTTGTGCCAACACAAAGAAATATTTTTTTAGCAAATGAACTGTGACGTGACGTGCTGCCTGCTGTAAGAGCTCACTCTTACTTCCAGCTTGATGAACTACTCTAAAGCACATATTGACTATGGTTCAAACATGCTGATTACTCTACATAACTGACGCTTTAGTACTTCTCATGCACGCCACAAGTACTTGAAGTATCTTCATCAACACAACCTCTTCTGATACAGGATCAGTTACCTCAAATCTGCAACTGGTCACAGCATCCACTATAGAGTGCATGGCATTTTCAACATTGACAATATTATGATCAAGAAAATCAAGAGTCAAAATCTTGAAAACAGAAGACAATGCAACACCAGTGATTGGTGCCCCAGTTTCATCAGATCGAATAACATCCTGAAAATATCTGTCTACGTAATGTCTTCAGAGACTGTATTAGCGAGTGCTGTAGTTGATTATCCCCAGATACATAGCGACCACCCCATCTCACATTTCTTCTAATAACTGCTAAAACAACACTTACTTCAGAGTTAACCATAAAAGCTATAGTAGTTTAATTGGAAGATGTGGTCTCGCAATCTTCCGGCTCCTCTTCAATTGCCTTTATACTAGATTGTAGCCTTAAACTCCCCATTCCGCAGAATGTGTAACTCGAAAGAAATTTGATTAAGTAATCAATAAAAAGCTCGCAGGGAGTATGCTGGAAGCAAGTCAAAGCATACCCCTAATTGTCTACAAAAGACTCCATTAGAATTGAAGTGGCCATTTAACAAATTTGTCAGAAAAGCAACTTCCCAAAAACAATGATAAGAAAGCAAAACATCTTCTAAATAGTGGTAAGATATTAACTTCATATAATGGTACTGCTTCTTATCTCAGGAAACAACCAATATTAGTTGTATAAATAACTTTTTTTATAACTATTTTGCTCGGATCAGCTTGTATACCTCACGACTAATTCTACGGGTATTTGCTCTCTCCCATCAACACAGGTATCGGATAATTCTCAAAAGCACAACAACAACATATCCAACATATTCCCACGAAGGGAAACTAGGCAGGGGCGAATCTATGTATTGAATTGGGGGTGCCACGACACCCGAATGCTCCACTAAAATTTAATACATATGCTAGTATTTCAGGTGAAAATATAGATATAAAGCGAGAGCGGCATCCAAAGTTACAAACTGATCGTGGGTGCCATAATTAAGGCACTGGCTTTTGCCTGTTGGTCTCGTGATCGAGACTCCGTCAGGCACCACTAGTATTTCAGCAAATTTGCTCCATTTTTCTCTCCTCTTTCCGTTTTTTTCCTTTAATTTTTTTTATTTTCTTATCTTTTTTAAAAATTTTATTTTATTATTTTATTTAAATTATATATTTTTTTGGATCTTTAAATTCTTACTTGAATATAATTTAATCATTTTTTTTTTGTTCATCTAGGGTTACTTTTTCATAATTTTCAAAATCATTTAGAATAATGATATAAAGAGATATAAAATTAATCTCTAATGGGGTATATTTGCTAGTTGAAAATTTTATCTTAATATATATTTTTAATCACTTAATTTAATAGAATTTGCATCGAGAAAATTAGTTGAATTGGGCAAAACTTATTCAGTTTGGTGATCACATTTTTATTTATGCTCCAAAAATTGTTTATAAATAAAACTATATTAATTAATTCAAAATGGATTGAGTCGATTGAATGGAGACCTTTATTCAGTCTTATTAACTACTAGTGGTAAGTTTGCACTAAAGATAGTGCACTACAAAAAATACATTCTTTCTTCAAGGGACAAAAATGACGAAAGTCCGTTAATTAAGAGAGATTACCGCATACAAAATCGACCAATAGTTATTTATCTAAAACTAACATCTCAAAATAAAATATTGATGGACTCCCTTGAATTTTTTTGATAGCCTTAATTAAATTAAAGTGAAGACGGTATTAGAAAAAATATATTTTTTTTGCTCATTCTTACATAAATTTAATCGACGAACGTCTGTCGATTTTATCAAATAAATAAAAAATTGTCAATAGTTTGTCAGTTTCAATAAGAAAATATTTTTAAAAATCTTCTTAATTTTTTTATAGTGTTTGCTGATTACTTTAACGCAATATGAACCGATATCGTACGTCATTTTTCATCTCTTGAAAAAATTATGTTTCTAGCATTGATGACACCCGTAGTCATCAAATTCTGAATCCACCTCTAGGTCTATAATATAATGTGAATTTATACCTTTTTCAACAAAAAAGAAATTTCATCTTATCATTAAAGTTGTAGTCTATAACTTCATGACTTACTTATGCGAGGAGGCTAGACTTCCCAAACTCCTATATGAAATGTCGGTTAAAGGTTGAGCATTAGAGATCATGTTGGTTTAAAAGTTTGAGCCAGCCCAAAATAGTTCTGGATAAGCACATTATTGTAATACATCTAAGAAATGAAAACTCTAAAGTCTATTAACTACTCTATCATATGTATAAGTATTAAATTTGTTTTAATCAGCGAAATAATGGAGCTTCACATTGAACATGTTTAAGAATAGGGGCAATAAAAGTAGCACAGATGTTAAATATCACTCAACGACCAACGAAAATAAAATATGAAATTTCCATACCTTCATTTTTGCTTATTGATTCGAATTGAGACAAATCAAATTTCTTTATTTGTATCCTTTTATTTCTTTTTTTAATTATTAGCATAATAATATTGCTCATTGATGTTTAGTAGTGTTCTGTAGGAAAAAGGGTCAAAAATATCCTTTGGTATCTTCGTCTATTAGCTAAATTTATCTCTAGTTATACTATAGGGTTACTAAAATTTATAAATATGCTCATGATTGAACGGATTCCCCCAAATTGAATAAAATTAAAAATTATCCAATTTCATTTAAATAACTCGTTATCTCTTTAAATCCGACCCAAAATCACAATAAACCTATATCCCCAACATGCAATTACCAAAATCCAGAAACAATCGATCATCCATTATCATTAACTAGCTCAACATCACATCTTGTTAAGTAAAAATTCACAGCTAATAGCACATAAATAACGAAAACTCAGAAACTATAAACACCCATAACAAGGGGTGGAAAATAACTCAAAATCTCTTTGTCTGAGATTTATTGAAAGTCATAGCAAGTTTGGAGCCAAACCACACAAATATCCTAAACCCAAAAATCACCGGACATTCATTTCCCAAAAGAAACTCAAAATTTGATCTTGTATCAAGAACATCAAAAGAAAAATCGAAACAAGTGGGAACTCACTGTTTACCATCAGAGTTGGTGTCAAAATTTTGGTCGGAGGTTAAGAAGGAAAGGAGATGAGAGAAGAGGTGAATGAAATATGTGCAGAAACAAGAAAGAACAAAATGAGAGCGAAATGGTAGAGAAGAACTATGACCTAGATGAAGAGGTGGTAACAGAGGAAACTAAAAAAAAACTCAGTTTGGGCCTCTTTGTTTATCAACATTAAAATTATTGAGGTTGTGGAGTTGTACTTTTGCTCGACTAGGGTTTTGAGTTGCAAGGCTAAGGCTTTGGCCTGTGTTGTTTCTTCATCGTCGTCATTTTCCTATTGTCCAAATAGTTGGTGGTGATGGTGTGTGTATTTGGGTAAGAGGTATTAGAGTTAGGTGAGTTTTGAGTCGGGTTAAATGGATGGACGAGTTATATTTAGTAAAAATTAGAATATTTAATAATTAATTAGTTTTAACGTACATGTCTCGTGGTGTTTCTTGTATTAATAAGAACAAATTTTATAAAATAGCATAAATAATATTTAAAAGATGCGTTTATTTAACAATATAA
Organism: Datura wrightii; assembly: GCA_035772735.1. NCBI lineage: Eukaryota > Viridiplantae > Streptophyta > Magnoliopsida > Solanales > Solanaceae > Datura > Datura wrightii. Next base: position 116,817,404 of record JASDFA010000003.1, read on the forward strand.
GAATATAAAAAGAAATTGATGAATGATCATATTTAAGAGTTTGATTCAATCAAGTAATCTTCCTTCAATTTGTATTAATACTTCCTTTACTTAATAAAAGTTGAAATAACGTCTAATTGAAAGATAAAAAAGTTATTTGCTTGTACATGAGCACTTAAACGCATGCATTATATGTATATTTCATGTTAATTATTTCAAAATTTGTATTACTACACTATTAACATATTAATATTTAATATAAATATTAGCATTACGAAGACGCGTTGTAATACAAAGTTGTATAGTAGATTAGAATATATCGCATAAGTAGTTCGTTTAAACGATTAACACTTATGAAATCGTATTGTGATTTATTACTGATTTATTTTGGCACTAATAAATTGATATCATATCACAAACATATTAATATTTATTTGTATTTGATTGTTAAGGATTTGTTATTCCACTAAATTAAGAAAGACTCAAATTAGTTAAAACAGCTATTAATGCTTGTATTAGGGTAGACTGTCGATATCACATTCATTAGGGTATAATCCTTCTCCAAATCCTGTTAACACAGGATGCTTTGTGTACCAAACTACTCTTTTTTCAAATTGTATTTTTAAAAATCCTAAATAAAAGATTAATTTGTATTATAAGTACAATTTTATTCAATGTATAATTATTTTTTAAGAGATAAAATCTTAATCGCTTTTAAATTTCTAAATTTTTATATTTTTTTGTATATTTCCAATTAGGAAGGATTTAATACATAAAAAAATAGTCAACTTTAAAACTAGAGATATTAGAAAAATAATTAAATAACTATTTTATTAAGTGTAAACTCTATTTTTAAAAGGGTAAAAAGGTGAATAATATTTTACTATGAGACTTCGTATTTTAAATATTTAGTAATAACTTAATTTTAAACTTTTCAAGGGATTTCGCTCTAAAACCTACCACCATCATCCCTGAAGCCGCCCAAACCCTATCACCATCACCGTCATTAATTTACTGGTGGCAATGGCCACCACATCATCAGATCAGCTGGGTCTGGAGGCTGACAAACCACCTGTTCAAGATTATACATCAAAGTTGAAACCTGTCCCTATGATTACTAAACCTATTGCGATGAAGCAGGTATCATACTTGCATGGAGAACCAAGAGTAATATGGGAGGAGAAGGAGGTTACCCAGATAATTTACAAGGAAAACCTGCAGTTTGCTGTTATTAGAAAAATTCTCATACGGGTGTCCAGATATTTAGGACTTGAGGAAAATAATCCCTAAACAATGTGATCTCAAAGGGGAATGCAATATTGTCTTGTTGAATAATAGACACGTTTTAATTAGAGCATCGATATAGGAAGACTATGTTAATTTTCTATCAAAACATGCGTTCTATTTGAATCATAGACAATGGACTCATTCAATGAGGACACTCAAATGAGACCCCCTGTTTGTAATACCCCGAAAACCTTAAGATCAGACCCCAAAGGTGAAACGGAGAAAATAAAATTTTCTACACCAGGTCACAGGACGAGTCGTTCAGTGACCCGTGAGGTGCACCATGAGTCGTTAAGTGACTCTTGGGGAGAAGGGCAGACATGGTTGGATTTGGGATTTGGGGCTGACCACGGATGAGACCACGAGCCATCAGGTGGTCCGTGGTCAAGGGTCGACTGAAGGATGAAGAGATGGGACAGTGCATCTAACAACCAGTCACCACGAGTTGTCGGGCACACCACGAGTCATGGTGTCCCTCGTGGTGACCAATGTTGACAATTTCAGTGCATGCAACGAGAAGAAGACCACGAGTCATGGTGATGGGGCACGAGTCATCTAGTCCCTCATTGGGACTGGCAGTGAGTATTTTCCTGCGAATTTATTAAGGGTTTTTTTGTAATTTCTAAGTTCCTAAGACTTATACTATGTCGTTTTAAGCTCAAAATAGTATGTTTTAAGAGAGGAAAGTTCATTCTAGGGCTATTCTCTTCCATGCATGCAAGTGTAGAAGTTCCTAAGGGTGATCAAGCCTAGATTCATCAAGTTATTCCCCAAATTTCCATTGGGCATTCAAGAGGGTTGTATAATCAGATTTCTCTAGGTATGCAGGGTTATGAATGGGTGTATTCATCCATACCCATGCCTAATCCCTCTTCAATTCATGAAATTCTAGTTGATGACTCTATGGGGTTTTGACCCAACATGTGAATTCTCTAAGTATCAATCATAGGTATGATCTAAGCATGTTTCTAATGTTGAATTATAATTAATGGACATATTTTACAATGTTTTCGATTACAAATTAGTTTTTCAAGTTTTACTAATTATGATGCCCAACCATGAAAGTTTATGAATAGATGAGATTATGATGTATGTGTTCAAGCATGATGAGATGTATATGAAGAAAGTATGATTTTAAAGTACCCATGTCTATATCTATGTTTTTGAATGAATTAAGCCTATGTCAAGCATATTTAAGTATTGGGCAAGCCCATATGATCAAGTATGTTTCATGATTTATCTAAATTTCATGTGTTAGCTTACCACATGGATTTTGGAGTCTAGACTCCCACTATTTCAGCTTGTGGTATGGTTTGAGCCCAAGGCTCCTCATGTTATGACTTCAGATTTATGCATGTATGTTATGAGTCAGCTTCGTCACTAGACGGTGGTTCAGCTTCATTGAAAAATGATGGAGAGAATACATATATTTTTTAGAGTAGTGTCTAGCACCGAGTAGGCTAAGGGTCAGTCAACCCTATGCCTCAGAACTACGTGCCAACATAGGTATGTTCAGATTATTTGGGACCTCCCTTGTGAGCTTCCCCGCCTAAAGGGGCCTTTAGCTTGATATCGATATCATGGTAGATTCTTTAGCCCTGGCAAGGCTTTGGACAGCTCTTCCCACTTGAGTGTAACAGTCGGGACCACGTAAGCTCTATCGTGGTAATATCGGTTATATGACGAGTCTCCCATTGTTCCTCATGATTTTAGTTATGCATGTTCATCAGTCCTGATATTATGTTTTCAACAGGTTTGACCAAATGTTCAGTTTTACTTATGATTATCAGTTTTTCAGCTTTGGGTCATTCGATTCAGTTATGATATTCAGTTATGTTTAGATTATGATTTCAGAAAATAGCATGCAAGACTTACTCTCAGAATCTTATCTTGATTATGTTTTCATGATATGCATGATTTATGATTTTACTTACTTAACGGTTTTACTTACCTTAGATAATCTGTGCATTCCATGTGCTGACAGTATACTCTATGTTGTATCATTTAATGATATAGGCTCAAACATTCAGGCTCAGTCTCGCGAGTAGCCAGACTCTCAGTATTAGCATCTTCCGGTCTTTGTTGGTGAGTCTTCATCTTCTGAGGGAGATCAATCGTAGTTAGTACTTTCAGTTTCAGACTATAGTGAGTTAGTTGGGGGTCTTGTCTCATAAACTCATCAGTAGTAGAGGCTTTTCAGAAATAGCATGTATGCAGTTCCAGCCGTGTGTTATGTATTCAAAAGTTATGATATTTTCCAAATTTTTGCTTTATTATATATGTTAGACTTTCGCTTGATGATATTGAATTCAGATGTCATGTTTATGCCATGGGTTGAATTGGAGCCTCTTGGGGTTTTTTGTCCTGTGTCTCGATCCGGGCCTATTCTCAGCGTGACACTGTTTGATCCGGATTAAGAGACCACAACTGCTATAGCGTGGATATTATTCCCATCCTTACCTACTAATTTCTTTGTCAAGGAAGCAATATTCTCATGGGTCACTACTGTGGGAAAGCCATTTCAAGTGGTTATGGCCATTAAAACCAAACACGACCTAGTTGTGCTCGAGTAAATGTGGAGGTTCATTTACTAGGAGAATTCCCCTAGAGGATAAATATTAGTGTACGAAAGAAATCGGGGGAAGTCATGGAAAAATGAATCACTATCAAATATGATCATGTACCTAAATATTGCAAAAGTTGCAGGATACAAGGACATAATGAAGAGGAATGTTTTGTTATTTACCTGGAATTATATCCAAAAAGGGAGGGAGCAGTAGAGGAACAAAAGGATGAGATCGGGAAAGGAAGAAATAACATCAAGCATAGGGTTTAACTGGGAAGAAATCTAAAGCATAGGAGGAGGTGAAGAAAAACAATGAAGAGTTTCAAGTTGACAGAATGGAGCAGACAGGCATTTGGAAGAATTTTCTAGCATATTGCTACATTAGAGGATATAGTCAAAGTCAAGGAAGTGCAGCTAGAAATCATGCCATCACAGGAGAACAAAATGGAGCTCGACAAAGCAGAAGTGAGTTGAAAAGATTCCTTCATTTGGAGGAAGAATACTGAAAACAGAAGACAGGGATGAGATGGTTCAAAGATGAGGACAGGATCACTAAATTCTTCCATTCCTATGTTAAGAGGAGAAGGAAAAAGCTGCACATCGGGGAAAGAGTCAATGCATAGGGGGAAATTATTAGTAGCACCCAAAATATTGGGATTGTTGTTGCGGAGTTCTTCATGAAGCAGTTTGGAGCTGAAGAGATAATAAGTGATGATAGTATGCTAGACAATATCCCTAAGTTAATATCAGAGGACCAGAATGAGGAGATGACTAGATTACCAACAATTGAGGAAGTGAAAAAGATTGTATTTGAGCTTAATGGAGACATCATTAGTGGATTAGATTGTTTCTCTAGAGTTTCCTTTCAATCATGTTGGGAGATGGTTGTTGATGACTTAACTAAGATGGTTCGAGCCTTATTCAGTAGATTTGATATTCTCAGATTTATCACTCACACTAACCTGATTCTGTTACCCAAGAAGGAGAATGTGACAAGCTTCACAGAGTTAAGACCTATCAGTTTGAGTATATTTGTGAATAAAGTCCTCTCTAGAATGTTACATGAGAGAATAGTGACTATTCTGCCATACATTATTTCAAGGAACCGGACTAGTTTTTTTAGGGGAAAAAGCATTACTGTAAATGTATTGTTGGACCAAGAGATTATTAGGGATATAAATCTAAGAAATAAATTGCATAATGTGGTGGTGAAGCTGGATATGGCTAAAGCATATGATAGAGTGTCATGGGTGTATTTGACAAAGGTTCTAAGAAGATTTGGTTTCTCAGAGATTATAATTGAAATGGTCTGGAGATTGGTGTCCAATAACTGGTACTCTGTACTGGTCAATGGACAAGCCCATGGTTTTTTCCAATCTTCTAGAGGTCTAAAGCAAGGGGATCCTTTATCACCTACTCTATTCATAATTGCAACTGAAGGTTTGGCCAACAAACTAAATATGTTACATGAAGACCTAGAATTTAGAGGTTATAAGATGCCCGAGTGGAGTGCGGATATCAACCATTTATCATATGTTGATGATACTATTCTCTTTTGCTTAGGGGATAAAAAATCAATGAAGAAGATGATGCAGATTTTGATAAGGTTTGAACAGGTTCTGGTCAATTGATAAACAAGAGTAAGAGTTGTTATTATCTATATGAGAAGTCTCCAATGGTGTTGGGACACAAATTAAGGAGATGGACAGGTATAAGTCAAGGACATTTTCCTTTCACATACCTTGACTGTCCAGTTTTTTTGTGGGAGGATGAAGAAAGTTTACTTTGAAGAATTGGTAAAGAAAATTTCAAGGAGGATGATGGGATGACAGAGCAAACTTTTATCTTTTGGAGGGAAATACACTTTGATTGCTCATGTCTTACAAACTATGCCTATATACCTTTTATTAGAAATGAATCCTCCTAAGGAGTATTATAGACCAGATGCATCAAATATTTGCTAATTTTTTCTGCAACAAATCAGGTGGAAAGAAAGGTAAACAATTGGGTAGCTTACGAAGACTTGTGTTGTCCGAAAAAAAATAGGTGGAATTGATTTTAAATCATTACATGATATTTCAAAAGCACTATGTGCCAAGCTGTAATGGACATTTAGAATATTCACATCCTCCTTATAGATTACTTTTATATGGAATAAATATTGCAAGAAGTATCACCGTGTCATAGCCAAAGGTACTAGAGCATCTCATATTTGGAGAAAAATGTTACAAATCAGAGAAGATGTGGAACATGAGATTTGGTGGCAAACAAAAGCTGGCACATCTGGCTTTTGATTTGATAACTAGACACAACAAGTAGCTCTAATATATTTAGAGGAAAACATAACTAGTGAGAAGGAATTGGAGGTTAAGGAGTTCATAGTTGATGGGAGATGGAACAGATAACTATTAAAAGGGAGATTATCTAAAGAAATGACAAATCATATAATGGAGAGTGTTAATCCTTCCTTAACAGAGGGTGTAGACAAGGCATGGTGGATGAGAAGTGCTACAGGATTATTCATTGTCAAATCTGCCTTTGACATGCTAAGGAGGAAAAAGGAAGAGGTGGAGTGGTGGTCATACATCTAGACTAAGGGATTGCATTTCAAGATAGATTTCTTCATGTGGAGAGTGTGAAAAAGGAGGATTTCCAAACAGGACAACCTGAAGAGAATGAATATAAATTTGACCTCTAGATGCTATTGCTATGAGAACTTTAAGCACGAGACACTGCCACATTTATTTCTAATAGCTCCCACTGCCAATAGGTTGTGGAAGCAATTTGCTAATTGTGCAGGTATTCACATGGAGAATAGGAATATTTAACAAATCATTGTTCAGTGGTGGAGGAGGGAGGTTCCAACCAAACTGAGGAATATTTTCAATATGGTACCAACCATCATCATGTTGGACTTTGGAAGAGAACAAATGCTAGAAGACATGGTAAGGTTATTGATTATGACCATATGTATAAGTCATGCCAACATATGACCTATCAGTTGGTAAAATTTAAACATCCATGGATTAGCATTCCTCACCAATGGGAAGACATAGTGAATTATCTGCAGAAGTACAAACCTGATTCTTCCAAGGGAATACTGGATTAAATATAACACTGATATCAAAAGGCAATCTAGGAAATATTTCATATGGTTTTTGTATTAGAGATTCTTGTAGGGACCTAATTTATGTTGAAGCAAAGGAATTAGGCCTAATGATTAATATGATAGCAGGAGTGATGGCAGTTTGGAAGGCCCTGTGATACTGCTCTAAAACTCAAAGGAATAACATCATTTTGGAGACTGATTCACTTAGTCTACAAAAGTTGCTAATCATAGAGTAGAGGATACCTTGGGAGATAACATGCATGATGGAGGAGATTGATCAGATGATGAAACACAAATCAATGGAAATCAAACATGTTTCTAGGAAAGCTAATCAACTGGCAGATAATCTAGCAAACAGTGCATTCAATCAAGAAGGGGAAGGGGTATACACACACTTTCAGCAGCTACCAGTTTGTTGCAAAAAGGTGCTTAATTTGGATAAAACACAAACACCGAACATTCGGATAATAACAAGAAAAATCACCAAGCCAACATATACACATCAACAGGTTTCACAATAACAAGAGCAAAACAGCAGCATGAACAAGTCTAAGTTAGTAACTTATATGTCTATTCCTAACCTAGACCATTACAACATCAAAAAGGATTCAACAAAAATTGGGGTTGTGAATCATGTCTTGCATTGGAGCTCATCCACAGAGAGAGAACATCGAAGAGGGAGTGAAGGGGCAACCTATTTTTCTCCTTTTCTGCCTAATCGATATGAACACCATTGTGAACTTGAAACACCCCGCTTGGAGTTGGAAATCTTCACTGGATCTAGAACCTAAAGGAAGGAAACAAAGATATGGAAAGGAAATTCAACAAAGAGGAAAGAGTAGAGCCAATTTACCTTTCTGAGCTGTATGAAGCTCCTTCATTGGACACAGAGGGGGGCGATTGATAACCATAGCAAGAGACGAAATGTCTCAAAAGTGAGAAAGGGCGCCATGAGGAAGAGGACGAAAGTCGAAACCCTGGTATGGAAGCTCAAAGGACAGAGGGAAAGCTTTTTGTAAAGTAAAATGGATAGAAGTGGAGTAGATAGTAGGGGTCTAGGGGTAATTTTTGTATTTTTCTTTTTAACTTTCGGACTCAATATGAGTCCTTTTGTTTTGTTGGATTAATTATTAAATAAAGGAGCCCCGAGCTCAAAATTATTTTTTTTTAAAAAGTGTCTAGTCAAATGCCTTCACATAAATTGAAACAGAAGAAATATTATAGATTTAACTAAAGAGAATGAATAACAAGTGCATTTGATTAATTGAAACAACTTAAAGTATGTTTTTTCTTGTGTGTGTGTGTGTATATATATTATTGTATAATTTTTTAAAAGAAGAAGAAGAGTATGCATAATAATATTACACTCTTTAATTTATTTTTTTATTTCACCCTTCATGAGATGATTTCAAATCAATTGTTTCTCTCTCTTAATCTATGTGTCTAGTCAAACATCTTCACATAAATTAAAACATAAGAAATAGTATAGATTTAGCTAAAAATGGTTAATAACAAGAACACTCGATTAATTGAAATAATTTAAAGAATGTTATGTTTATGTGTGTGTGTGTGTGTGTGTGTGTGTAATTTAAAAGAAGAAGAAGAAGAAAAAGAAGAGGAAGAAGAAGAAGAAGAAGAAGAAGAGATACGGATTGAAATAAGTTAACAGAAGTTCTTATCTTTTACAAATACTAAAAATCAGGAGTTAAAGAAGAAGGAGAAGGAGAAGGAGAAGGAGAAGGAGAAGGACGAGAAGAAGAAGAAGGAGGAGAAAAAGAAGAAGAAGACGGAGAAGGAAAAGCAGAAGGAGAAGAAGGAGAAGAAGGAGAAGAAGAAGAAGAAGAGGAAGAGGAGGAGGACAAGAAGAAGAAGAAGAAGAATTATAATTCATTTTTAAATTCTTAAATATTAGGATTTTTAATATAATTCACATAAGAAAAGATTTAAGAATCAAAATTTTAGTCAATTTTAAGATACTAAATATTACTACACTATTAACACATTAACATTTAATATAAATATTGACATTATGAAGATGCATTGTAATACAAAGTTGTATAGTAGAATAATACATATAGTATAAGTTATTAGTTTAAACAATTAACACTTACAAAATCATATTGTGAGTCTAAGAAAATCGATCAACAAATGAACTAAAATCACACCCGAATGTGGAGGAGGAACATGAGGGAAAATCAAAACCCTCTTTTGAAGAACTAATTTAAGTCCACATAATGAGTTGTTACACACATATAACTAGTAGATACTATTGAAGTCCACATGTCTGATGTTAAACATACTTTACTAGAAATCAATGCAAACTTTGCTTTTAGAAGTTCTTTTGGCCTTGCATACATATTCAAGATATCTTACTTCACTGTATTTCTTGATGTATGACTATGAGTGAATATTCCTGATGTCTTTATGTTCCACAAAATTGAAAGCATAATTATGCCTACATATGGATAATGCCATTTTCTCTCATTAAGGTTTTTTAATCTATTGGTTCATTTTGACCCTCTTTAACCTTATTGAACAAATGCTTATTCTCCAAATAACGCTTCAGATTTGTTGTTTCAGATGTAGGGGTCATTACGTAGTCTTGTTTACAAAGTATACATTGGACGTTAAACTTTCCATCACTAGAAATATCAGGCTTGAACCTAACAAAAAAATACCAAACAATATAAGTTTTCCTTTTTTTCTCATTTTAAAGAAGTTGAAGAACTCTGTTCACAAGATTCAACATTACCTTCCATTGATATCTCTATCTAAATTTATAAATAAAAACATAGTGAACAATACATACAATTAAGTTGATGCACTATGTAAACTAAGAATAGTCAGGCGGACTTAAACAGTGTAATGAAAAAGCATGTATCTACATATTTCGAAATTCAGTCATCCAGAATAATAAAATTTAAACTGTCGAAAAAGAGACAAGAGGTTTAAACAGAGAAATTTACAGACAATATCACAAAAATTGTTGTTAGCACAACAAATAACTCAACTGGAGATGTAAAATTTTGACTTTCAGTCATTATTAAGTTAAAATAATACTTGTTTCGGCATATTCAAGTCATTATTCAAGAGATATAAAATTCAACTCTTTCGGTCATTATTCATAGCGTTCTCACAACCCCATCCCCCCGCACAAAAAAGAACTTCGTCTTGCCAAATAAGTCATTGAATTTCGGACAGTATTGACTATTGAGGAGAAAAACAGAGAAGAGAGAGAGAGAGAGAGAGGGGACAAAATAGAATAGATGGGAAGAGAGATACATGGAATCACCTGAGAAGTAGCCGGAGCCGCCTCAGTGATGCTGATTGATGGAAGATCACGTTGTAGGGTTTCAGTGATGGTCTTATAGAACTTTTCTTTCTTTCACTGATTAGAAATTAGGATAATAATATTTATGCAGTTTTATTTATTTTACCCATTAAATTATTTATATTTTAAATGGATAATATGGGTTGACTCATATTTAGCTCATTTTTAAAATATTAAGTATCAATGCATTTAAAATGGATCAAGTTGGATGGATAACCATATTTATTACCCATTTTGGTAGGTCTATTTTAAATGTTAGCACTTTTAATACAGTTTAAATATGCAGAGACCTAAGATGCAAAATTTTAGTCAATTATAAAATACTAAATATTAAGAGTTCTTACCTTCTATAAATAAGTAAAGATTTAATGGTTATAACATTAATTAATTTTAAAATCTTAAATAATAGAATAATAATTAAATGATAATTATTTTTTTTAAAATAGTAAATGACAATTATTTTTTCTACTGCTAAGTCTTTTAATGAAGTGAAAAAGTTTAATCAACATTTCTAAAGGCCTTCACACTTTTAATATAGTATAGATAGATAGATTGGTGGGTTTGAGTCAGGTTTAAAGAGATAATGAGTAATTTAAGCGAAATCAAATAATTTGATTCAATTTGAGGAAACCCGTCCAACTGAGTGGCATATCTGTTAATTTTAATAGCAATAGAAGTATATTTGACTTTATAGTATAATCAGAGACAAACTTAACTAATAAAAAAAATAGAAAAAATATTTTTGATCTTTTTAGTGTTCTATATGAATAAGACACAATATATAAGGTAAGTGTCGTATGTCTAATTTCCATGTATGCATTGATCAATCATCACTTATATTTGAGGTTGACGGAGCTTCTAGCAAGACTAACTAAATTTGGACATATTTAAGTTGAAGAATTAGATATTAAACTTTGATATTTAGAAGTAACTTTAACAAGTAAAGGGCTGTGTTTCTCATAAGTTGAGATTGTTTCCAATACCGATATACACATACTTTCAGAGGTGGTAAAATCAGTTAATGATATTATAATTTGTTCAACTTATTCAAGTTTGAACTCATAATTAATTCGTTAATTTATTAGCTTAGCTCATTTTAGCTTAACTCATTATAATTCATCAAAGTTTGGGTTGATATCTAGCCCAAATTGATTCATGGAAAATTTTGTCAAAATATTTTCAAAAAGATATTTTATTTTATTTTATTTAATGTGTTATATTTAGTTACAATAAAGAAATTGTTAATTTTATAAGTTATCAAAAGATCATAAAAGAACAAATAAAGCAACTAAAACTTAATTAGAGTTGGCGGGATGGATTATGACCCACATTTTAGTCCATTTCAACCGAACACGTTTAAATGCAAGTAACTTTTGAGTGGATCAATAGCCCGCCTAATTATTAATTCAACCCATTTTAACCTGCTCAAATTCAACTCATTCAGCCCCATTTGCCATCTATATATCATACACCCTGAGATGTTATATAAAAAGTTTGATCGTTTGCAGTGGAGGACACATGATTTTTTTCAAGCAGGGTCAAGTAGATATTAAAATTACGATGGTAATTGATAATAAGATTATCGTATTTTTTATACCTATACTAACCCTTGAATTTTTTTCATTTTGAGTTGGTACTCTATTTTTATAAAAAATAAATAGTTAGACAAAACTACAATATTTTTTACTTTAAGTCTTCAATTTTAAAATCTTAAGTTCTCTTATAATTAAGTGAATAACAATCTTGAAATTTTGAAATACCATCAATAAAATAAGATCAAACTGAACAATAATTTACCAAAATAATAAATAATTAAATAAATACAAACAGAGCTAACCTAACCTACATGTATCCCCAAAAAAGAAAGAAGCAGTATATCAAAACTCATAAGCTGAACTTCGAAAAATTACTTAAGTGAATCTAAAAGTTATCTAAATTGTTATTTTTGCAGCGATGTGGCTCTTTGAGACTATTTTCCAGCACTACAACCCGTTCATAATTTTAGTGTACTTTTACATCAAGATACAGGTCATTTGGTTAGCACGCACGAATCTGAAGCGGCAGCATCAAAATTCATAAGTTGAACCTAGAAGCTATCTGATTGTGATTTTCGTGCATGACGTGGCTCTTCGAGACTACTTTCTAGTGCCATGAGCCATTTATGATATCGGTGTTCTTTCATCAAGACACAAGTCATTTAGTAAACACGCATGAGTTTGAAACAACAATGTATTAGATTTCACAAGTTGAACTTTGAAAATTACTTGAGTAAATCTAGAGGTTATCTAATTATATTTTCACGTATGACATAGCTCTTTGGGACTACTTCACAGCACCACAAGTCGTTCGTGATCTAGACGTTCCCACGACATATTATGAATTTTCTCCTGCAGATGCTCCAAGCCGCCAGGTAAGTTCTGTCACAGGGAAACAAAGGAGCAAACAAAAATTATTTGAGCATTTGTTCGCGATTTGGATGTTACCACTACATTACATATACTTCAAATCACATTAACTAAAGGGAAGTACATAATAAGATATCTATAGTATTGTTTTTTCCTTCTCAAAATAGAATAAAAATAGAATTTTTATTATTTTCCTTTAAGATTATTGAAAATTTTACGGGAAATAATTGATCACAAAATCTATAGAGAATTCCTTATAGCTTGAAGCGTGTTAATGAGATTGTCCTTAAGGATATTTCACCCGGTATAGATGTATCTCCCAGAATTCAATAAGCTCTTCTAGTATTAAACTAAGAGCACAAAATCTAACAACGAAAATGCAGCACAATATATATAGATAGATAGATAGATAGATATGAAAAATGAAAGAAAGAAATTATCTTTTTCTCCACACCAAAGATTTGGACAAGTATATATCACTATAAGTAACTGGACTTTTAGTGGCAACAAAAAAGTCGCTATTGAAACCCCAAATGTCGCCCCTAAAGATTTTCAGTGGCTACCTATGCATTATAGTAATTACTTCCATAACTAAAAGTTATTTGTGGCTACTTTAGAGAGTTACTACTAAAAATATATATTTGTGGTGACTTTGGTCGCTTGCCACTAAATGTAAATGGATATGCTATATAGATAAAAACTGATAACATGAAAAAAGGGCTTATGGCTGAATGTTACAACTAGGCTTGGGCAAAGAGTCGAGCCAACTCGGAGCTCGGCTCGGCTCGACTCAATAAAAGCTCGATCAAAGTTCGGGCTCGATTGAGCTGGCTTGCCTCGGCTCGATTTAAGAAATAATATTTTTTAATTAAGCTCAATTACAAAGTACATTAGAAATTTAACTTAAACATATTATGTTAATTTAATATTATATAATATTTATTCAATATTAGTAAATTTTTAACCACAATGTAACTTAAGCCTACTATATCAATATGAGTGTTCATAGTTCGATTTGGGCCAATGTTTTATTATAATCAAAATCAAATTAAGTTTTCAACTATTAAAATCAAGTCAAATCAAACATAATACATATTCATTAATTTGGTTATTGTCGGATGTGGTTATATTTTTTTCAATTTTTAAAAAATCTAATGTTATTCATCTCTTTATTTTTCTTACTACAATTATAAAAAAAAATCATTATTTGTCAACTTATAATCCTTTCATATCCTTTTATTATGGTGGGTATAATTTTTTTGAATTATTGAGAAACTTTCTTGAGATCTATAAGTATTAATTAGGTAAATAAAATTTACAAAAAATATAAAAAAGTCTAGATAAAAAAGAGCCGGCTCGGTCAAAATGTAGAAAAGCTCGGTTGAGCTTGGCTCGGCTCGGTTCGCCTCGGCTAGGTACTATTTAAAGCTTGGTAAGGCTCAGCTCGAGCTTGAGCTTGGCTCGGCTCGATATACATTTGGCTCGCTTAGACTGGGCTCGGGCTCGGATCGCTCGGCTCGAAGCCCAGATCTAGTTACAATCTTTTAAGGCTATTAACTGTGATTCAATTTCTAAAAAGTGAGAGTTATTGTTGGAAGAATAAAGTTATTGTAACAATCATTAAAGACTATTTCAACGGGTCATTTATGAAGGGATTAAAGATGATTAATGCCTAGTAAAGGATACAGAATATGTTAAACTAATTTTTGAGATATAAAATTATTTTTCCAATAATATGAACACAAAATCTCATATTACTTGTATGACGTTGTATACTTACATGTGCTTTGATCGCAACAATGTTCAAGTCATTTGCACTTTATTAGCAATTCACACATAATTCAATTACTTTTTCTATTATGAAGTCTGGGCCAGCTTAAGCCGACCTTAACAATTTCATCGGAAGATAACTCTGTCAACAAAGACTTAGATAAATAAAAATATTTTTATATTTGTTAAAGTTTAAATTTGAGACCCCGTAATTGTCCTCAACTCCATTGGCCAATAGTCTATACATGTGCAAATATTTTAACGTGACGAAAATTTATTGTTATAATGGATGAAACACCGTGATCGTATGTGAAATTTAACCCAATAGAGAAGGGTTCAAGAAGCATTAAAAGGGTCTTGAAAACCAAGTGCATTTTAAGTTGCATCGACTTAGGCATAGAGTTGACTCAAGCTCATAAGACAACCAATCATCCTACTGAATCCTTGGTGGGGTTTCCTCGAATGACAGTCAATCATTTACTTTATTGGTTTCAGCTGCTGAATCTGCTATTGAGTTAGTTACGGAGGCGGACTCACATAAAAGTGTGGGGTGCACGTGTACTCGTTAACTTCGAAAAAAATTATGCGTATATAACTTAAGAAACAGGATATAATTAAGTGAGCACTCCAACATAAAAAGTTGTAGTGATGGCACGTTGGTTTCAGCTGATGCTTCCCTTATCTATGACCCAAGATTGAACCCCAATTGTCACTTTTAATTTTTTTTGTAAGCATCGGGTTTACACCTATTTTTAGTAAAAAAATAAGCAAAATTGAGAAAACATAGACTCAAACTTGCACTACATCACATAATTTATCTAACCTTAACCACTGAGCTATCAATTACAATTGCTTCAACTATATTACAGTTTAATATTACCACAGAATTCAATTTTTTCTTGGCTGAGCAAGAATTTTATGGCTTGAAATGCATATTGTCTACTCCTTTTATACTAAAAAAGGCTCAAATTTTGATTTTTGTAGTTTTTTATTAAGCTCGCGTAATAATTTGTATTCTCATTTTCTTTATGTGATAATCGCTACAAAATTGTGTGTTTTTATTGAACTACCCTAAAGTATTCTTCATCAATTTTATAAATATTACTCTAAGAAAAAGATCAAAGTGATTACATCTTAATAAATGAATTATGAATTTATACTTTTAAAATTTTATAAAATCCTTCAAATAGTGAATCGAATTCCCTTTGATTGGTGTTTAAAATGTTGGCTTGGCTTATCTACTTTATTAGTGACAGCGGAAAATACTAAATCATATTTTTTTTTTATAATCAGTACTTGAAGATCACGTACTTTTATGTCTTCAGTATTTTCATCATAGTTTTTTTGTAAACTCTTGCTTCTGAAAATTATTTTTCTTGAGTCGAGAGTCTATAAAAAATAATATCTTTAGCACACAAAAGTAGGGATTAGAATTGGCGAAGAAACAAATTTCAGTAAGGGAGTTCAAATATGAAGAAGTAAACACACGAAGAAGTCAAAGGGGATTCAACATCTACTATATATACATAAAATTAATTTTAACCATGTATATCAGTATATATAAATAGTGTAATTTTTCAACGAAGGGACTCCGCCACTGGGGGTAAGAGTGGGGTATATTGATGTTGTGTTGTTATATTACCGCAAAAATCATATTTAATTTATATACTTGTATTTTTACCACTGCTCATGTTATTAGTGACCAGATTATTGCATATTTTTTTAACATTTATATTAACATAATGATGCTCCCGCTGTTTTCAAATCGTGAGTTCGTCCCTAATTTTCATTATTACTTTTTTTCGAGTCCAAGGAAATATTGCCGTAGAATCTGAATGTAGAAACTATAGTTTAGTAGAGTCCACTCTTGTTGAACACATTCTAGTACAATTTGGTTTGGTGGACTGATTAAAGGGGTTCATAGATCCATCTGGCAAGTAAAATCATGCACATATTAATTATTTGTGCAAAGAGAAAGTTATTAAAGAAAGCAAGTCATTGCACTGAAAAAGAGTACATATTCCATACAAAATATCTACTGTATGTTCGTATAGTATGTATCCCTGGTTTCCTTAACCATATATACTTCTGATTTATGTATTTCAAATACAACCACGGGCAGTAGAGAAAGCTTCATGTATATATATCTTGCACAGCAAACAATTATTAGCCTACTTGAATGACTGGAACTTTTCGCCCTGTTAGTAGAGACTCATTCATCTGGCTAATTTGGAGTGATAGCTGCTCGATTTTCTGCAACAATATATACTTAGTTGTTAGAATTGATTATAGCATCTATCTACCACATAAGTACAGAGTAAAATACTTTCTAATTTCTGTAGACTACATATATGTTAAAATTTTCAAGAAATTTTCTTTAGAGGTCCATATATAAGAAATCTCATTCCCTATTAGGCATATCAAGGTGTTAAAAGTAGGGGCAATGAATGATTATTATTGCTTTAGTTCATACTATAAACTTCATTTTGTCAGGGCACTTTATTACAGAACAGACCAGGGGGTATTTATTCCTAGATTTTGAATACGTGAACTCGTGGTCTCTCTATAAAATTAAATATTTTTTATAGATATTTTTAAAAATTAATATAATATCATATGTAGGCATTCATATTATAAGAAAGCTAAATAGTGCATTTGATTGAATATTAAATTAATTATTTACCTAGAAAATTAAGAATCAACTCACACTTAATATATTTTTGTCTTTTAGATTTTAATAATGTACCCATCGCCCCGTTATACAAATCCTAATGCTCCTCTGGAGCAGACAGAGATAACCGTCTACAATTATTCTAAAATTTCGCAACTCTGAAGCATTTATATGATAGATAATGTAAAGAATCTAGATGAGGTCTTGGGTGTGTTTGGTATGTGGAAAATGTTTCCTACAAAATATTTGAAAAATAAGTCAATCTTTTATTTATATTTTGATATTTAACGAGTAAGTAAAATAATATTATTTAAAAAATATTTTTGTATAATTTTAAAAAATATTATGGGGTGGGATGGTTAAGTGGTGAGAGTTGGGGTTGGGATGTTGGGTGATTGGTAAAGAGACATAAACTTGACATGTCGGTTATAAATTTTACTTATGAAAATTAATTTTTTAATTTTTAAAACAATATAAAAGAATTTTTTACATTACCAGCTGTTCAGAGATAAATAATTGTTCTCAAAAAAAAAAACTAACAAAGAGTTATACTGCGTATATAAGTTAAATACCTGGTCTTTTTCTCTGACAAGGAGCATAAGTTTCCTAGAAGTAGTATAAATCTGTCTTTGCCTCCGCCATTTTCTCTGTATCATCCAATAAAACAAGGAAACCAAAAGCACTGCCAATAGTTTACTTCTATTGAAAGTGAAATTAGTTCCAATTCCCACTTTAGAAGCAGCATAATTTCTGATCTTGGAAGCAATTTGAACAACCCAACAACTTAATTCTCTTAAATTCTTCTTCAACCACTTATTTCCTTCACCCTTGTCATCATTATTATCACTAGTGCCCTCAGTCATGAATGGCAAAGTAGTAATTTCAGTAGCAGCTATCTGAATCCCAACTTCCCTGGAAAATTGAGTATCATTATTATTGCCTGTTGTGGGTGAAGATGGAGATGAGATTTGCTGCCATTCACTGAAGCTTTCTGAAATATCCTCATCTGCCATAACTTTTTATTTGTGGAAAATTGGAATGACCTCTGGAAGTTTAGCTAGCTATACTATAGTAGTGGGTATTTCTGTCTTTATCTGTTTTCATAAAAATCTACTCTTGGATATTGGTTTAATTGGGTTAGGGATATTCTGCTGAGAAATATCTAAATGGGATTTGGCAACTTGCTTTTATTTCTTGACAGATTACCTTGTTTTCCTTTCGGGGTCATCCGCAGAAATATTTCTATTTTGCAATGATCTTTAATTTTATTTTTAAATTTGATAATTTTTAATTTTTATTTTTAATATTTTAAGTAAAAAATAAGTGGAACAAAATATCCATGATATCAAAATAACAAATAATTTTTTTACAGAACATAAGTTTATATTTTCGTATTATAATATCTCACAAATTATGTTAGATACAATCAGTTTCTAAAGAACTCTAAAACATGTGCTTTTATGGGCAAAACTATAACTACCCTCATAATCATTTTGTGTTTTCAGCTTGTTTTCCTTGTTTTGACCCTTCATATAGCTTCATTATATCTTTAATAACTTGCGGGGATGAGTGGTACGATTTTCGAAGTGATCGGGTGAGTTTCAGAGAAGATTTTCAGTTTTGTGAAGTTTGATTTTGGAAAATTGGACCAAACTCAGCATTTTGGATTGACGAGGTCGGATTGGAGTTTTGATAACTTTGTTAGGTTCAAAGGGTGTTTTATGACTTAGTTAGATGGTTTACATAGATCTTGCAGGACTCATGTGTGATTTAGACCTTTGGTTGGATTTTAAGCATTTTGAAAAGATTAGAGTTGACCGCAATCAACATTTAGTTAATAAGATCTTAGATCATGTTTTTTTTTATTCCAACAGACCGAAAACATGTTTTATGATCGATTTGCATATTTTCTTGTATTTGGGAAGTTCCGGATGAATTCCTAGTGTTAATTATGAGATTTGATTAATTTTAAGCATTGTTGGTTTGTTGTCATCTGGTGCAGGCATATTTCTTCTTCGCATTCGCAAAGAGTCTCAAGGTAAACGCATCGCGATCATAGAGTGTTAGGTCATGATCTCATAGAAGAAGTTTTAGCCGGGTTCGGGCACATTGATTTTTTGCTTCACGTTCGAAAAGGAGTCTCCGCGTTCGTGAAGTAGGGTCATGGGTCAGGTCACGTTTAGTCTTCTTGATTATGAGGACCAGGTCCGCATTCACAAAGAAAGACCTAGAAGTGACTATTTTATGTTGCCAATCCGATTTCAAAGTTCATATTTCGATTTTGGGAGCTAGGAGTCTCAAAGTTTGGTGATTTCAAAGGTGATGTGCTCATTTTGGCTAGGGGTTAAGAATCTAACCTAATATTTACTATTTTCCCACTATTTTATAGTTAATTTCATGATTTGATCTGTAAAATTGATTAGAAATTGGGGGTTTTAATACCTAGACTTGAATGATGGTAATCCTTAAATTTGTGGGTCAATTGGTGATCGAATTTCGATGATTTTTGGTGCATAAGATCCTTATTTTAGGGGTAAACTAATTTTAGTTTGATTTTACTATTTTGACCTTGGGGAGCTCAGGATTGACTTTTTGGACTCGGAATAGAAGTATGGCAATATGGGTGTCTATAACTTTGTATGCTTACATACATTACATATTTTACTAGATTGGGATCATTTGAAGGTATTTCAGAAGGGCAAGTTTGTAATTTGATTGTTTAAGTTTCGATTAAGATAAATTGAGACTTTTTTGACTCTTTATGATGTGTTAGAGTGTTTGACCATTAAATTAATACGTAATGGTAATGAGGTCCTAATAAATGAGATGATGAGTATTTATATGGGTACCAGTGTAATGATATGAGTAAATTAATAATTATCTACTTTATTAATAATTTCGTAACTATGTGAGCATGATTCTTGATATGTTAATTGACTTGAAACTCATACATTGCTCACTTGATTATTCTTTCACTCTCTTACTCTCATTTATTGATTTGGAGTTGATAATGGTTATTGTGCTGGAAATTGAATCATGTGTTGAAATATTGCATTGATATAGACATGATATTCATGCATATGGATTTTATGTAAGTGAAAGGAGATCCAGTAGAGGGTCATCCAGAGTATTCTCGGTAAAAGGTTATCTAGTATAGAGGAATGACCCATATGGATATGGATTGAGTGGTGAAGTGGTGAATTGATGTGTGAAAGAGGCTTATTTTCCTCCCTACTTGGTTGAGATGATTGAAAGAATTGTTATGTTATTTTTGAGACAATTTGCAATTTATACTTTACTGGGTAAAATTCAGATATTTAATTTACCTTGATTATAATTGTCATTGACTATTGAACTATCTTTAATTGAGATTTTATTATGATATTTTTGTTAAGTGCTGAAAGCAGTGGTAGGACCAATCATCGTCATTACTTCTGAAAAGGATCAATCAACGATATTACTGAATATACATATTTTCGTACTCACTCTAAACTGGCTGCACCACTTGTGTGCAGGTTCAGTACTTGGTTCGAGCAACATTTGAATTGATATCGGGTTTTGACATGACTTTTCAAAGTCTGGGTGAGTTATTTGGTTGTTCCATATGATTGGATTTTGGATCTATCTTTTATTTACTGTCTTCTTAATTCTAAAAAATTATATGTTAGCACTAAACTTGAATTTTCGGATCTTAGATGTTGTTGTACTTTTGTCACCAATCTTGAGGGTTTTTCATTTCCGCTTACATTTTGTTATATGAGTCAGATTTCAGACTTCTTACTATTTTACTTTAATTCCCCATATTTTTGTTTTTCACCTGTCTTAGTGGTTCATAATGAACGGGGCTCGTCGATGGGGAAAGGTAGGCACCCTCACTTTCTAATATGATTTTAGATTGTGAAAATTTAATATCAGAGTATGATTAATAGATTTACAAGTAGAAGAGTAATGTCTGGTAGAGTTTTGCAAAAACATCCATTACTTATCTTCGAGAGGTTGCAGTATATTAAGAAACTTCTATTCTTTCTTTCCTTGTGCATATTTGATTTATCATATACTAAGTCTCTCTATTTCATTATCTCACATATAGTGAGGACTCATTATGCAATGACTAGAGATCAGGAGCCCACTCCTACACCTGTTGGTAGGGGTTATAGCATGCGCTAGAGATAGAGGTCGAGGTAGGGGCAAAACACAAGTTATGATATCGGCTAGATCTGAAGCACATGCAGCTGCTCAGGATCATGTTAGAGTAGGGTCTCCTAATTCTTATTATATTCTAGAGGAGTATTAGATTCATGCTAAGGTGATGGTCCCAGATCAGGCACAACCTAAATTTATTACTACTCTAGTACTTTCGAACAATCTTATCTGTATGCTCAGTTTTCTCAAAGGGATGACATAGGCCTGTATTCTACCTAGTACACTAGATAGTTCTCAAACCAAAGTGGGAGGTCAGACTCTTGATTAACAGACAACTTCAGGTCTTTAGTCTTTAGTAGGTCATCCAACTGTGGTAGCTCATAGACTTGGGGGTGTAACTTTTACAAGCGTTGCTCCACCCCTAATTGTCAGGCCTACTATGTCTATTAAGGAGTAGAAGTTGTTTGATCAATTCAGAAAGGTGGATCCTCCTAGTTTAAAGGTGGTCAGGGAGAGAATGCATATGAGTTTCTCGTCAACTATCACGAAAGGTTGCATAACTTGAGATTAGTGGAGTCCCATGAATTTGATCATACCACATTTTAGATGGTCCCAACCAAGCAATGGTGGAGGGATTACATCGAGACTAGAACAATATGGTCTCTTTTTTCTCTTAGGAGCAATTTACTCAGTTATTCTTGGAGAATTTTGTCATCGTAGCATGTGGGAAGAGAAGAGGGATCATTTCAATAAGTTGACACGGGATGATATTTTAATGTCTGAGTATGAGATGATGTTTCATGCTTTATCCCGTCATGCCTTGGTGATTTTTCCTGATGAGAAAAGAGGGATTTGATGGTTCGTGAAGGGTTTGATCTACCATATTCGTGTGACAACATTTTAGATAGTAGCCACTGGGGATACTTTCCAAGAAGGAGATTGAGTATATGAAGCATTAAGAGTTTGGTGATACCAGGAACAAGAGGTCCCATTCTGCTGGTGCTTACATTGGCATCTCATCTGGAGGTATAAGTTGTCACACCCCTTTTCAAGAAAAGATCGAAGAATAAGGGATTTTTCTATTAGCATGACGTTTTTGAATAGGGATTATTCATTTATTTACTTACATAGACTCTACTTGAAATTGAGTTATGGTGTTCCAAGTCACCTTTATTGAATCCCCAATCAGAAAGAAGTTGACTCTTTATTTTTGATCTGCAAACTAGAAATTCAGGTAAGGAATTCTATTGACCTAGGGGAAGGTGTTAGACATCCTTTGAATCCTGTGGTTCTATCACGATCACTTTATCAACTTATGCCTAGCTTAAATTAATTTTGAATAAATTGTTCATATTAATTACGCCTATGACTCACTTAAATATTGTTGAACTTTTAATAATCTCAAACAAGATGCGTAACGACATTCTTAGTCTTGACATACAACAGTTTAGAAGCGTAACCTCTTTCTTTGCTCGTGCACTACACCTACGAAATTCTGTCTACACGTCTTTGATGTAATTTGATGAACTTTAATTATTAATAAATTGGCCAAGATGCATAATCACATTCTTGATTTTTATTTTTTAGACGTCTCAAAAAAATGTAAAATGTAATCTTAATTGGAACCAATTTTTTTAATAATAATAATAATAGAATTTCTTCGTCTACTATTATAACTAGTCCATATTTCTAGCTAAAGGCGTTAAAATATTTTCTTCTCTTTCCTTTCTTTTCTTTTTTTTTCTTTTCTACTTCTATTTTCATTTTTTTATTCATCAATTTTAATTTTTTTTCTTTCTTTTTCTTTTCTTTTCTACTTCTGTTTCATTTTTTCCTTCATCTGTTTCAATTTTTTTTTTCTTTTCTTTCTTTTTCTTTTCTTTTCTTTTCCTCTTTTTTTTTTTCCTCATCTGTTTTATTTTTTATTTTATTTTTTCTAGCATTTAAAAATATCAACGAAAAATAATTAGTCAAGTAAAATTTAAACCTTGCTAATTTTATATTCTTAATCATACTAAGAACAAAACTGCAAAATTGTTATGTTCCTTAAAGCTCGATACTCTTGAAATTCATGAAAAAGAAGACCGCTATTATTTATTATTATTTTTTTACTATTATGTTTACGCAAATTCACTTCAAATTTATTCAACTCAGCCTGAAATTTCATTATCTAAATCACTATCCAAACATATCAAATCAAATTATAAGTGAATAAACACACAAATAGTATTTAATAGCATGCTCATTAATGACATAATTCAATGAAAACTGGAGATGCAAATACAATCAAATTTTTATATATGAAAAGAAATAGATAAATAAGAGAGAAACTTCTACTAGTCGAAAATTGCAGCAACAATCAAATTAAGAGCAACAGGACCTCGACTCTCTTCTCTATCTTCTTCTCTTGTTTTTCATTCTTTTTTTTCTCTCTGCCCATTTTTTTCCTCGTCTCTCTCTATCCCTCTTTTTTTCTGTGTGTGATCCCCTTTGTCTTGTGAATATATTGTGTCTTATGTGGGTTATGAAATGGTGGGGGAGGGGGGGGGGGAATGGATGTAGGTTGTGTGATCATGGGGTCTATGGGTAGTTTAGGTTGTTTTTTTTTTCTCTAGAAAGATAATAAAATTACTAAAATAAAAATGCTAAATAATTAAAGAAAGGTTAAAAAATACTTAACTAAAAGCTAGACTAAAATAAAAACAGTTTTTGTCATTTTTTTATTTTTTAGGTAAAATCAAAATGTGTACTCTAAAAAAATGAATAGTTTGTACTTTTTCAATAAATAAAACCGACTAAAAAGCTATAACCAAGATTAACCGTAAAGGAAAATTTAATGTTAAAATAATATAAAAATTAGGAAAGGTAAAAGATTATGTATCTACAACTTGTCCCTCTTTGACTGAAAATACCCAAAGTTTTCAGATAAAAAAGTGATAGTGAGACAAGTTTTGACCTGACTGTCATTTAAAAAGGAAAAGAAAAGCAGAAAAATATGCGATCGAGCCCTGATTTTTGGATAGCCCACATATTTCGGGTTATAAGGGAATCATGTTACGTGTAGTTCGAGGAGTAAAAAGAGTGATGGAAGAATGAGTTGAAGAGTCGAGTGAGGTCCTGTCGAGGTTCCGGTCCGTAGTCCCTGTTATTACATCAAAAATGAAAAAACAAAAGTCTAAAAGAAAATACATGTACAAGATCCTATTTATGCATCTTTTATTGAGTCCTCCGTAGCATATTCACTAGAATCTTGACCTTCAAACTGCTATTCCACTTTTAATTCCATTACTCAGGCAGGCATGAGCTTGAAAATGAGGATTTCGCTTATTCTCCCATCATGTTCCTTGAAAATGAGGATTTCGCTTATTCTCCCATCATGTTCCTGATATCAAAATAAAAAAAAAGAAGAAATGGAATAAAATTTCTTCCCTAGTTTGAAGTGAAGAAAATTTTGTTGCTTAGCTCGTGTATCAAGACTCTAGATGACACTTGCGTTTTATTGTATCGCATCCTTCATAATGCTTTTAACTGTTGAAGGTAAGTATTTTCTTCACGAGCATCCTGATACTACATCTCATTATCCAGGAGGGTCCTGCTAAACTAAATTAAATTTCATTTTCAGGAGGTTCCTGCTAGACCAAATTAATAGCCTGTTTGACCAAACTTCTCAAATCAACTTATTTTGAGAAGTGTTTTTTTAAAAAATACTTATAACAAAATACTTTTGGTAAGAAGTAGTTTGTGTTTGGACAATAAATTTAAAAAACACTTTTGAGCAATAATTAGTGTTTGACCAAGCTTTTAAAAGTACTTCTAAATGTATTTTTCACAAAGGTATTTTTCAAATAAGTGCTTTTGGGGAGAAACTATTTTTTTAGTTTCTGAGAAACAACTTCTGCTACTCCCTAAAATCACTTATTTTCTCTCAAAAGCTTGGCCAAACACCTCATTTTTTTTTAAAAATAAGTGTTTTTAAGGAAAAATAAGCACTTTTGGCCTCCAAGAAGTTTGACCAAACAAGCTAAAATCCCATTATCTAGGAGATTCCTGATAAACTAAATTAAATCCCATCTTTCAGGAGGGTCCCGCCAAATGAATTAAATCCTATTTTTTAGGAGGGTTTTGATAAATTAAATTAAATTCTATTTTCTAACAGGTTCCTACTAAACTGAATTAAATCTCATTTTCTAGGAGGGTCCTGCTAATCTAAATTAAATCCCATTTTCCAGGAGGGTGCTGCTAAACTAAATTAAATTTCATTTTCCAGGAGGGTCCTGAAAAATTAAATTAAATCTCATTTTTCGGGAAGGTCTTGATAAATTAAATCCTATTTTTCAAGATTTTCCTGCTAAACTAAATCCCATTATCCAGGAGAGTTCTTCTATACTAAATCTCATTTTTCAGGAGGGTCCTGCTATACTAAATCCCATTTTTCAGGAGGGTCCTGCTATAGTAATTCACAATTTTCAGGAGGGTCCTACTACTGCTAAATTTCATTTTTCAAGAGGGTCCTGATAAATTAAATCCCATTTTTCAGGAAGGTCTTGATAAATTAAATCCTATTTTTCAGGAGGGTCCTACTAAACTAAATCCCATTATCTAGGAGGGTTCTTCTATACTAAATCTCATTTTTCGGGTGAGTTCTGCTATACTAAATCCCATTTCAAGAGGGTCTGCTACAACTAAATCATATTTTTTAGGAGAGTCCTGATAAATTAAATCTCATTTTTCACGATGGTCCTAGTAAACTAAATTCCATTATCCAGGAGGATCCTACTTTATTAAATCTCATTTTTCAAGAGGGTCCTGATAAATGCGTCCCATTATCCAAGAGGGTCTTGCTAAACTAAATCCTATTATCCAGGAGACTACTAATAAATAAAATCTCAAAGACCAACAATACAAATAAAATGTTCTGCCCTAGTTTTATCAGAAAATTATTGTTAGTGTCATTGGAATCAACAATTATTTATGATAAAAATAAAACTAAGAGAAAGCGTCTCCTAGGAGGTTGGGGCATCAATGGTTTGAAAGTATACCCTAATTTTATTGATCAATTTTTATTTTTATTTTTTTATTATATTATTTTTTTCTTTGAGTGTCTTTTATAAAGAATGCTAGAAAATGAAATGAGAAAAATAAATTTATTGATTGAGTATGTCTTGACTTCAGTTGGTACCAACAATTAGTATAATGCATAGGAATAACCAATAGTTCCTTCCGAAAAAATATGGAGTCAACTTAGATGTAATTTCTATAGTTTTGAATGATACCTCAAACATACTTACGTATTGATGAGATATGTTCTTCTTGTCTCAATCAAGGGTTTAAAATTATTATTATCCTCATGTTTCAAATGTCCTTACCACAAATAAAGTCCTAATCATACACAATAGAAGCGTTTAGATCGTAGGGCGTTTGGAAGTCACTCACACACAGAAAGATACACACAGAAAGATATCCAATGCATGCAATTGAGACTACCATATACTTGTTCCTCATGTAAGTATCTACTAATTTGAGAACACTAGAAATAGGATCAAGTATGTCATGACTCAAATGGCCGTGATTGACACCCATACTAATCTTGGTAGGTGAACTTATATTTCCTACTAATATCCCGATATCAATCATCCAGAAAAGAAAATAACGCTTTTATAATGAAATGAAATGAAACATTACAAAAGAAAATAACGCTTTAATAATGAAATGAAATGAAAAATTCGAAATGATAACAACCAACTAAAATAAAATAATATTCTTAAGATCCGATTGTCATTGCACTTCCGACGTCTAAGCACAAAGCTAGGAGTGATAACTCTAGAAAATAAAAGAAACTAAAATATCCAGAGGAGAGACATTTTCAATGTAGGAGTGGAACTGCCCGTCTTGCGATTGCTCACCTTTCAAAATGAAATTGCTGCTGCTTTATAGGTGAGTGAGAGAAGAGCTGTCTGGATCAGATTCTGCACGCAAAAAAGAAGTGCAGGAGTAACGTCAGTACAAAATATAGTATTGGTAGGCATCATTGGCGGACCTTACATAATAACATATAAGAATGCAAACAACAATATGTAACCAGTCTAAAACACTATTTAAATACACATTACATGTTCTAGGAAATTTAACTCTACTCAGGTGCAACCGGCCTACTCACTGGATTAGGCTCTTTGCTATAGTAGTCATTTTCTTGCTGTAGCGGTCTCGTTGTAGTGGAACATGTCCCACTGTAGCATTACTACCCTAGGTAGTAGCTCTACTTAGCTGAACTTAGTCATTTCACCAACTATTCACAACATCACATATCATCTTATTCTTCCAGAAACATAACAATTATTAAAATACAACACATGAAATGCTACATAATCACATACAATATAGATTAACCTATAGCAAAAATAGTGCAACGCAATTTCTGACTTTCATTCACCTCTATAAAATATCAAGACCTTGCATCTTTTCCACATTCAAATTACACACATATTTTCAAACATCAGTCCATCCAATTAGCATTATTCCATTCCACTTCTACACATTAATATAACACACCATGAAATAGCACAAAGAGTGAATGCCGGGCACACGCCTCCGCCATATCACTATGAACACTCCAGCTCTAAACCATAGTGTGCACACATCTTAGAGGGTCTTATTTCTGCCCTTCCAATCATGATCTGCTGGGGACTCTAGAAATTCATGTACTGTACCGGCATGGTACCCGCTCCTACTCATATGGTCGTTTGGATGCTGCTCTTGGACATGAGTCACTCAATCAACATTGCTCGCTCAGATGCTCCCCTGAAGCACGAGTCTCTCATCTCGAGATATTCTTTCTATCCTTTACTATTCTCACGGTAGTGATATCATAGATAAATTCGTCATTATGACATTCAGGAGATCACAACTTGCTCTCCCACTCATACATTCAATAATACTTCATTCATTCCATGACAATACAAGAACACATAATAGTTCAACACAATTCCATGTCAGTTCGATGGCCACAATGTATCAAATTTATTTCAACAGTCGATCTTATAACAAGGCAATCATCATCACATATAATGTCCATAGATCAAGAAACACATTATCATTCACAAACATACAAATCATTATGTAAAGTCTAACTCCTATAAACCATAACCTACCTCAAACTGGGAGGATTCAGATGGAAATCACTCTGTTGGAGCCTTGCCCTTCCTTAGTGCTTTCGGATGCGCAAAGTCTAAACAAGAACAGGATAGGATTCAGTATCCTACCACCCACATAAGGGTCTTAGAAACTCAAACCCTTCCCTCCAGGGCAATTTTAAGAGTAAAACCCCAATTTCACCTAGTTCTAGGTCTCAATTCCTGCATAAACCATATTCTTTAACAACTAAACCTTGAGGAATGGTCATTACCCCCTTAAAACTCATAATCAAAACACCCCATTAATTCCCCATAATCCAGCCCTAGTTTATCAAACTAGGATTTATTTCTAGAAAATCACCACTAGAGGTTCTTCTTGAATCCTAGTGATTACATAATCCATCATAGAGGTAGGAATTCAAGAGACTTACCTTGAGAAGGAATTTCAACTGCTCTGGGGGATAAAATTGCCTTCAGCCCTTGAACCTTCATGTTGTAGAAATTATGGGGTATAACCCCAGAAATTTCACTTAAGTCCACTTTTTGATTCCTGTAATCCGCTGCAACAATCACCCTTCCGCTGCAGCAGACCTACTATGGAGGTTAGGAAGACGACGATTACTTCCCCGATCCGTTACGATGGAACTCTGACCGTCACCACGGTCTCGCTGTAGCAGGAATTCTACTGCTGCAATGGTCCCCCAAAACTAGTAGCTCCTCAAAATCAACCAACTCTCACTATCTCACTCCATAAAACTTCCTCTATCCACAATCCAACCTCATTAGAGTAATCTAGGTTCATTTTTTCTCGTAATGACATACGGGTCATTACATCAGATACCAATTAAAATACCGTTCATCCTCGAATGGTCTACAAAGGA
The DNA here is from genome assembly GCA_035772735.1 of Datura wrightii. NCBI lineage: Eukaryota > Viridiplantae > Streptophyta > Magnoliopsida > Solanales > Solanaceae > Datura > Datura wrightii. Next base: position 116,846,676 of record JASDFA010000003.1, read on the forward strand.
AAGGAATAAAACATATCAGATTCCACGAACAATTCAAGATATTTGATTCACAATCAGCCTCGGTCTCCCAAGTGGTTTCTTCTATAGGACGATTCTTCCACTGGACCTTTACCATCGCAATCTCTTTTGATCTCATCTTGCAGACCTCCATAGCCAATATTTCCACTAGCTCCTTCTCATAGGAAAAGTTCTCATCTAGTAATACGGAGTCCCATTTGATGATGTACGATCCATCCCCTTGGTACTTCTTCAACATAGAAACATGGAAGGTTGGATGCACCCTTGGCAACCTTGGCAGTAATGCCAGCTCATAAACTACTTCACCCACACGTCGAAGGATTTCAAACGGCCCAATATACCTGGGACTTAGCTTGCCCTGCTTACTGAACCTCATTACCCTTTTCATGGGGGATACCTTGAGCAAGACTTGCTCTCCCTCTATAAACTCCATATCTCTCACCTTCTTATCTGCATACTGTTTTTGTCTACTTTGAGCAGAAATCAAACGTTCTTGGATTACCTAAACTTTTTCCAAAGATTCCTTTAGCAAATCGGTTCCTCAGGATCTCACCTCAAATGCATCAAACCACCCAATTGGAGACATGCATTTTCTCCCGTACAGAGCTTCAAATGGAGCCATGCGAATGGTCGAGTGATAGCTATTATTGTAAGAAAACTATGCCAAGGGTAATAATTTATCCCAGTGGCCCCCAAAATCTATATCACACGCCCGGAGCATGTCCTCTAATACCTGGAATGTCCTTTCTGACTATCCGTCTGTTTGAGGATGGAAGACTGTGCTCAAATCCAACCTGGTGCCTGCTTGCAAGGTTCTCTAGAAATGAGAGGTTAATTGAGTACCCCTGTCAGACAAAATTGACACCGGCACCCCATGCAACCGAATCACTTCCTTAACATACAACTTGTTGATCTTGGGCATATTTATATGACCAAAGACTATTTTATACCCATATTTTATCCATGTTTTTACCTTAATTTAAGAATAATATCATGCAGTTTGTATAATTTATGGACATGGACTAACAAATATGATTAGCTCTCTATATAGGTTGAAATTGGCAATATATGGAACTAAATGTGAAGATAATGGTCCTAATCTTGAAGATAAATGCTAAGGGACAGATTATCGATGGTGAGACAATATAAAAAGGACATTTGGAGTCAACTCTGTGCCACGGAGAAGCATTGGCGCGTTCAACAACGTGCCACAGAGCAAAGAATTAATTTATATGAACAGGGGCTGTACAATAGTAAGCATCCACGACAACAGGCAAATCTCTGTGATAGCCAGCGTGTCATGGAGGCAAATCTCCGCGATGGGCAGCGTGGCACGGAGCTATTTCACCAAAGGCTAAATTTTGCATTTTTTCAACTTATTATAAATTGAACCCTTAGCTTCTAAATTCATTATCAAGAATTTTTGGGAAGAACGGAAAGGAGCAAAGGGGAACGAAGGAAACTCTACCTAGGGTTCAAAGTCTTTCATTCTCCTTTACCATTCTTGTAAGTACTTCACTTTAAACATGTTTTTGAGTGTTTATATGAGCATGAGTGGCTAAAACCCTTCTTTTAGGGTTGAGGCCACATAATATGAATTAATTTCTTGAATTCATCTTTGGTTCGAGTTTTTGTTGTTGTTTTATCTTGCATTCTTAATTATTATTGTTTTTATGCTTGATAACCATGGAAAAGAATTTGTTAAGCTTAGGAAAAATCTCAAAAGAGTAACCCTAGGTTAGAACGAAAGAATGCATGGAGCAAGTTCTTGTCTTCAAGATAGGATTCGCGGTTAGGATAGTAATTATACCTAATTTTCCTTGCTTGGTTAATTAAACAGGAAGATAGCTAGACACCGACTTAGAATTGTCACATCACCGCTCATAGAAGTAGTTGTGATACTAAGTAAGGTTAAATAATTAGAGGTACGAAAGTCCATAATCAAGGGCATAAACCCCGTAAACCACATCCATATTGTTAAATTGCTCACGAATTAGGACGTCACATCCCCACTTAACGATGTAGGTGTGAGACTAGTTTATTGTGTTTAGAGAATCAAAAGACCATGAACACTTCGTAATAACTCTGTGAGACAACAATTGAATTTCTTATACATGAACCATTATGAATTGTAGCATTGCATGATTGTCAGGCCTTAACTCTAGATGCTTCTCATTATTGTTTGCCGATTATTTTGTGATCAATACTTAGATTTAGATAAAATATCCAAAATATGTAAAATCAACACTTGTGAAACTTAAGTTAGCACTTGAACTTGAATATTCGCTGAAATAGTCTAGTCCCTGTGCGTTTGAGATCTGACTCTTCAGAGTGTCTATATTACTTGTACGACTGTGTATGCTTGTGCGTGTGCTGGGGCGCAACACTTGGCCAACCTCTCGGCATTGTAAGTCACTTGGACAAGCAATAAGTGAGTAGACTTGGTTAATCTATCCACAATGACCCAAATGGAGTCACACTTCTCCAATGTCTTTGGAAGACCAGCTACGAAGTCCATCGATATTCTCTCCCATTTCAACTTGGGGATAGACATCCTCTGAAGTAATTCCCTAGACTTTTTGTGCTCATACTTCACCTACTGACAATTCAAACACTGAGCGACATAGTCAACAATGTCCCTCTTTATTCTGCCCCACCAATAGTACCGCTTCAAGTCATGGTACATTTTGGTAGCTCCAGGATGAATGGACAACCTCGAGTTGTGAGCTTCTATCAGGAGAGTCTTAATTAGCTCACCAACTCAGGGAACAGACACGCATCCCTTTAATCTCATGACCCCTTCACCATCCAACACTACTTTCTTAGCTTCTTCACGCAGAACTTTATCTCGGATCTTTCCCAACTTCTCATTCTTAAACTATCTAGCCTTTATTTCCTCTAACAACGATGACTTAGCTTCCATGCTAGCTAGTATCCCACCCATTTCTGTCAAAGAGAGGCTCATCAAATCTTTTGCCAGTGTCTGAACTTCTTTGGCCATCGGTCATCGAGTAGCTTCCAGGCAAGCGAGACTGCCCATACTTACTACTTTCCGACTCAACGCATCTACCACCATATTATCCTTCCCTAGGTGATACAAGATGGTGACATCATAATTCTTGAGCAGTTCCATCTACCTCCTCTGCCTTAAATTGAGATCCTTCTAAGAAAACATATATTGCAGGCTGTGATAGTGTTATACCTCGAAAGCCTAAAGATCAGGCCGGGGAGTTGAAACAGAGAAAAAATCTGGCACCAGGCACAGAACAAGTCATGAGGAGACCCGTGAGAGGAGCCCACGAGTCGTGATGTGACTCGTGGGGAGGCCCAGGGATTTAATGTGAAACATGAGAAATGAGACCCCACGGGCATGACCATGAATCGTGGTCAGGCCCCATGAGTCATTAGGTCAGTCGTGGGGTTGGTGAGAAGGAAAAGAGAAGGAATAAGGGCAGTGTACTTGACGGAAGGACCCCAAAAGTCGTGGTCAGTCCCCATGATTCGTGGGGAGGGTTGTGGCCAAGCAAGGATTGTTTTTGTTGAAGTTAAGGCAGTGCACTTCATGGATGGTGACCACTGACCACGAGTCGTGGTCACCTGGTCACCAGTCATTATGTCTCCCGTTATGAGCCCAGGAGACCTGTTGAGCAATATACTTCATGGACGACTCCACGAGTCCTGGTCTAGGGTAACAAGTCGTTAGGTCCCCAGTTAGGACCATCTGACAGTCATTTTCTGCGAATTTAGTAAGGGATTTTCAATAATTTATAAGATCCTAAGGCCTAAACTACATCGTTTTGAGTTATAAATAGTGACTTTTAAAGGGGTTAAGTTCATTTTAGGCCATTTTCATATTCATGCATGCAAGAGTGATAGGCTAAAGAGGTGAACAAGGCAATACTTCAAGGTTTTCTTCAATTCCTTCTTGGGCATTCAAGGGAGGGTAAGAATCAGCCATTTACAGGTATGTAGGGTTATGAATGGGTGTTTCCGTTCACACCCATGCCCAATCTCTCCTAATTCATGAAGTTGATTAAAATTCTTATGGGGTTTTAACTTTAATCTTGTGGAATTCTAATGATCTATCAATGGGTTATTATCTTTTGTGATTTACAACATATTTTATGAACTATGATCAGATTCTACAAGTATTTTGATTATAACTTTATTTATTTCGATTTCTACTAAATTAAGCCTGATTTTGCTTGTTCTATGATGAATCTAGTTATGATCTTTACCTCAAATGTTGATATTCATAAACCCATCATGATTTATGATTCGTAATATATATTTATTCAAATGCCCATTATGAATTGATGATTTACAAAGTCTATATATGATTTATAAGTATGCATGAATCTCATGATTTTACTAATTATGTTTTGATAGACCCACGGGCCTTACCCTCATGGCTAGTTCACGTATTTACAAGCATGTCTATGATTATCATGATTTAACTAGCCCATGAATCTCATGCATATGCTATGAGCACTATATATGTTTTGGGAATAGTATTTAACACCGAGTTGGTTCGGGGTCCAGATTTTGCCCCGATCTCAGAACTACGTGCCATCGTAGGACATGATGGGACCTCCCTTATGACTGTCTCTTTTCCAAAATGGGCCCTTTCATGTGTGATATCGCATCCTTCATGGTTCTACCCTTGCCAAGGTATGAACACCCTCCCGACTAGGGATTTACAGGTCAGGCTCCATGTATGCTCATATGGGGTATGTTGGTTATAAGATTTCCCACTGTTCCTCATGATTTATGCATGTTTATGATTATATACATTGGCTCAAGTAATGTTCAATAAATCTTTTCTCTTAAAATTACGATCATGACTAAATTACGAATGTTTTGAAAACCTTGAGCCTTATGTTATCATATGCTACTTATATTACGAGCATGTTTTCCCACTCCTATGATTGTTTATAATCTTTTATGCATTTTAAATTTCTGTTTTACTTTCCTTGAATACATGGTACATTTCACGTACTGACCACATACTTTCTCTGCTGTATCATTTCATGATACAGGAGCCGGTACTCAGGCACAGCCCCGTCAGTAGTCTGTTTTAGAGTGTAGCATCCAGCCTTTCAGTGAGTCCTCATTTTCCGAGGGATATATGTTCAGATTATGATGTTCCTTTTATTTCTTTTTTTTCGGGTTAGTTGAGCATGTTGTCCCATCAACCCATCTAATACGATAGAGGTTTTCAGACAAATTGTAGTACTCAACTGTTATGTAGTTTAGTACATTTCACTTATCATGCTACGTAATGCTATGTTTATGTTTCTGCTATAATTTCATGTTAAGTGTTCCGCTTAATGATATGAAGTTAGATGAATGTTCATGCCATGGGTCAACTTGGAGTCTCTCGGGACTCCTTGTCCCGTTATGATCCGAGTCCACATTCGGATCGTGATAAACTTAGTATTAGAGCAATAGGCTTAGAAGTATCCTAGGGTGTCTGAAAGCCATGTTAAGTAGAGACTTTTTCATGGGTGTAAAGCGTGCCACACTTATGAATAAAGGGCTACGAGACGTTAGGAAATGTTCCCTTCTTTCATGATCTATGTCGTGTGATGAAATGTCTCCCTATCCTTCTAATTCGTGCTATTCGCGATTGCAGAATCATGGCTCCCCAAAGAATGAATGGTTGGTGTAATGGAAATAGAAATGTCCACGAGGATGGCAATAGGAACGGGCACCAGTGAGCGCCACCAGTTCAGGAGCACCAGGCACCAGAGCTAATTGCCCATGCTGAGTTTCGGGAAGCTATGCAGATGCTTGCACAGGCCTTGACCGCTCAGGTTAATCAATAGGATGTTGTGCACGTTTTGCAAATTGGAAATGCAATGACGGCTCGAATAAGAAATTTCTTGAGAATGAACCTATCAGAGTTCCTTGGGTCCAAGGTAGATGAGGACCCGCATGAATTCATCGATGAGATTCTAAAGACCACCCAGGTCATGGGGGTGACAAATGGGGAGTGCATTGATTTGGCCTCTTATCAGCTGAAAGGGGTAGTGCATATCTGGTTTAAGCAACGAAGAGACAGTAGGGCAGTGGGGGCAGACCCTATAGGTTTGGAAGAGTTTCATGCAGCCTTTCTGGATTGGTTCTTCCCTCGCGAGATGAGGGAACTGAAGGCAGTCGAGTTTGTAAATCTGAAGCAGGGTGATATGTCGGTTCAAGAGTACCTTTGCAGTTCACCCACTTATCCAGGTATGCGCCAAAGCTAGTGGTAGACCAGAGGGCTCGGATCAGTTGATTTGTGCATGGGGTGGCGGACTACTTGGATAAGGACTATAGGATCCCCATGCTGCATTGGGATATAGATTTTCCCTGCATAGTGTTATATGTCCAGCAGATGGAGTCAGTGAATTGAAGGCAGAGAGAGGACAAGAGGGCCAAGACAGACAATTATGGGATTTCTCAACCTAGATCGGGGGGTGGAAAGCGCCAACAGTCTTATCACAAGTCTTTTTCTCCAGCACCATCATCAGCTAGTACACCATCTAGATTATGAGGGGATCGGAGGAGTAGGGCTTCAGATTCGAGGGGCCAGGGTAGCATGTAGATAGAGATAACTTTCCCAACTTGTGCAAGGTGCGACAAGAATCACCCAGGGAGGTGCCTAGTTGGCTTAGACGCTTGTTTCGGGTGTGGCAAACCCGGACACAGACTTAGTGATTGCCCTTCAAACAGATTAGGGGGCGGCGGAGACCATATTCCATTCGTTATTTTAGCCGCTCCAGCAGCACGTCCCTCTCAGTAGGGTGCCTCGACTAGTTCAGCCGGCGGTCAGCGCTAGAATAGGTTCTATGCCCTTGCGACCCGTAAGGAGTAGGAGACTTCACCGGATGTGGTTACTGGTATGTTATGAGTGTTTCACCTTGATGCTTATGCTTTGTTATATCTAGAGGCTACCTTGTATTTTGTGACACCTTTTATTACTAGTAGCTTTGGAGTTAGTCCCGAAAGTATGTCAGAACCATTCTCAGTTTTTACTCTAGTAGGTGACTCAGTTATAGCTAGACGGGGGTATAGAGGTTTCCCGGTCTCAGTCCTTTAGAAAGTCACCTCAACAGATTTGATAGAGTTAGCCATGACCTATTTTGATGTAATCCTCAGCATGGATTGACTATTTGCATGTTATGCCTCAGTTAATTATAGAACCCGGGCAGTAGAGTTCAATTTCCGGGTGAGCCAGTCTTAGAATGGAAGGGTAGTTCAGCTATGCCTGTAGGTCGTTTCATTTCCTACCTTAAGGCCAGAAAGATAATTTCTAAAGGTTGTGTGTACCATCTAGTTAGAGTTAAGGATGTGACGTCCGAGACCCCTACTATCCAGTCAGTTCCAACAGTACGTGAGTATCCAGAGATCTTTCCAGATGATTTATCGGGAATCCCTCCCGGGCGGGAAATCAATTTCGGTATTGTCCTTCCCGACACACAGCCTATATCTATTCCTCCTTACGGAATGGCTCCAGCTGAGCTAAAATAGTTGAAAGAGTAGTTGAAGGACTTGTTAGATAAGGGTTTCATTAGACCGAGCAAGTCCCCATAGGGTGCACTAGTTCTCTTTGTCCGAAAGAAAGATAGTTCTCTTCAAATGTGCATTGATAATTGACAATTGAACAAAGTCACCTTCAAGAACAAGTATCCTTTACCCAGGATTGATGATTTATTTGACCAGCTTCAGGGTGCTAAGTGTTTCTCAAAGATAGATCTCTGATCCAGGTATCACCAACTCAGAGTTCGGGAGTGTGACGTCTCAAAGATAGCCTTCAGAACTCGGTATGGCCATTATGATTTTGTAGTTATGTCTTTTGGACTAACGAATGCTCTTGCAGCTTTTATGGACTTGATGAACAGGGTGTTCAAACCATACTTGGATATGTTTGTGAATGTGTTTATTGATGACATCCTGATATACTCTAAGAGCGAGGAGGAACATACCGCTCATTTGAGAATAGTGCTTTAGACTCTCAAGGATCGCCAACTATATGCCAAATTTAGAAAGTGCGAGTTTTGGTTGAACTCTATAGCATTTTTGGGCCATGTATTATCCGGTGAAGGCATAAAGGTGGATTCTCAGAAAATAGAGCGGTGAAGAATTGGCCTAGACCGGTGAATCGTTCAGATATTCAGAGTTTCTTGGGTTTAGTTGTCTACTATCGGAGATTTGTTGAGGGTTTCTCATCCATTGCAACACCTTTGACCAAATTGAATCAGAAGAAGGTGAAATTCCAATGGTCGGAGGCTTGTGAGAAGAGCTTCCAAGAGTTAAAGACTCGACTTACCTCAGCACTGGTGTTGACCCTACCCGAGGGTACCGATGGGTTTGTGGTGTATTGTAATGCTTCAAGGATTGGATTGGGGTGTGTGTTGATGCAGAATGGGAAGGTTATAGCATATGCCTCTAGACAGATAAAAGTCCACGAGAAGAATTACCCGACCCATGGTCTTGAATTGGCCGTAGTGGTGTTCGCATTGAAGATATGGCAACATTATTTGTACGGGGTCCACGTGGATGTGTTCACGGACCATAAGATTTTTCAATATGTGTTTTCTCAGAAGGATCTCAATCTTTAGCAAATGAGGTGGTTGGGGTTACTCAAGACTACGATATGAGCATGCTATACCATCCGGGCAAGGCTAATGTAGTAGCAGACGCACTTAGTAGACTCTCTATGGAGAGTGTGTTTCATGTGGATGAGGGGAAAAAGGAGCTGGTGAAAGATGTACATCAACTTGCAAGGTTGGGAAATAGGTTAGTTCACTCGACCGATGGCGGTGTTGTTGTTAAGAGCGGATCAGAATCATCCTTGGTGACTAATGTAAAAGCTACGCAAGATGAGGATCCTATTTTGGTAAAGTTAAAGGAAACCGTTCAAAACCAGAAGGTAGAGGTCTTCTCAAAAGGGGGAGATGGTGTGCTTTGGTACCAGGGTCGCCTATGTGTTCCAGATGTTGATGATTTAAGGAACTAGATGTTGCACGAGGCTCATGGATCTAGGTATTCTATCCATCCAGGTGCCACCAAGATGTACCATGACTTACAGGAAGTCTATTAGTGGAATGGCATGAATAAGGATATCGTAGAATTCATAGAAAAGTGTTCGAACTGTCAGCAAGTAAAGGTTGAGAATTTGAGGCCGATAGGTGTTCTTCAAGATATTAGTATTCGTACTTGTAAGTGGGAAGAAATCAACATGGACTTCATCACAGGTTTCCTCGCACTCGCCGACAATATAACTCCATTTGGGTTGTGGTAGACAGGTTGACCAAGGCCGCTCATTTTCTACCGGTCAAAACCATGGATTTGGCGGAGGATTATGCCAAACTATATATCCGGGAGCTAGTACGATTCATGGAGTGCCCTTGTCCATCATTTCAAATAGAGGTACTCAATTTACCTCTCAGTTTTGGAGGCCGTTTCAAAAAGGTCTTGGTACGCAGGTTAAGCTCAGCACAATATTTCACCTGCAAATGGATGGCCAAGAAGAACATACAATTCAACCTCTTGAAGACATGTTGAGAGCATGCACGATTGACTTCAAAGGTAGCTGGCATGACCATTTGCCTCTTATTGAATTTGCATACAACAACTGCTATCATTCCAGTATCCAGATGGCACTGTTTGAGGCTCTCTATGGACGGAGGTGTTGGTCACCCATTGGATGGTTTGAGGTTGGCGTAGCGGCGATGATAGGGCCAGATTCGGTTCATGAGGCGATGGAGAAGGTTAAATTGATAAGAGACCGGTTGAAAACTGCCCAAAGTTGCCAAAAGTCCTATGCTGACATGAGAAGAAGAGAATTAGAATTTGAAGTCGATGACTGGGTACTTCTGAAGGTGTCTCCCATGAAGGGAGTGATAAGGTTCTGAAAGAAGGGAAAAATTAGTCCTTGCTATGTCGGCTCATACCGGATAGTGAGATGTATTGGGAAGATGGCCTATGAATTGGAGTTGCCCTCAGAATTGGCTTCCATGCATCCTATGTTTCCTGTATCACTCTTGAAGAAGTATTTGGATGATCTAGCTCTAGGTGTCCGAGTGGATAATGTTGGTGTAAAAGACAACCTTAGTTATGAGGAGGTTCCGGTGGAAATATTGGATCGTCAGGTTTGAAGGCTAAGGAACAAGGAAGTAGCTTTTGTTGAAGTGTTATGGAGGAATCAACATGTTGAAGGAGCTACGTGGGAATCCGAAGCGGACATGATGGCTAAGTACCCACATTTATTCTCTACCGGCTCAGTTCCAGCTTGAGGTATCAGTTTTGAACTAAAACTCTATTTAATCCTCATGTTCAATTCATGTGCCCAAGTTTCTTTTATGTATGTGAGTGTATGCATGATTTGTGAGTTCAGTTCAGCTATGTAGTTTAAATTGGAGGTAGTTATTCCATCAACTTTAGTTTAAATGATCAGTATTTGAATATCATAATGGCGTCTCTCTATTTTCCTGTATGCTTTCCAACATTCGAGGACGAATGTTCCCAAGGGGGAGATATTGATATACTCCGGAAGCCCAAAGATCTAACCCAGGAGTTGAAACGAAGAAAAACATAAAATCCGGCACCAGGCACAGAACGAGCCGTGAGGAGACCTGTGAGAGGAGCCCACTAGTCGTGATGTGACTCGTGGGGAGGCCTAGGAATTTAATGTGAAATTTGAGAAATGAGACCCCACTGGCATGACCACGACTCGTGGTCAGGCCCCATGAGTCATTAGGTCAGTCATTGGGTGGGTGAGAAGGAAAAGAGAAGGAAGAAGGGCTGTGTACTCAACGGAAGGACCCACGAGTCATGTTCAGTCCCTACGATTCGTGTGGAGGGTAGTGGCCAAGAAGGGATTGTTTTTGTTGAAGTTAAGGCAGTGCACTTCATGGATGGTGACCACGAGTCATGGTCACCTAGTCACGAGTCGTTATGTCTCCCGTTATGAGCCCAGAAGACCTGTTGAGCAGTGTACATCACGAACGACTCCACGAGTCGTGGTCCAAGGTAACGAGTCGTTAGGTCCCCCGTTGGGACCATCTGGTAGTTATTTTCTGCGAATTTAGTAAGGGATTTTCTATAATTTCTAAGATCCTAAGGCCTAAACTACGTTGTTATGAGTTATGAATAGTGACTTTTAAAGGGGTTAAGTTCATTCTAGTCCATTTTCATATTCATGCATACAAGAGTGATAGGATAAAGAGGTGATCAAGGCAATACTTCAAGGTTTTCTTCATTTCTTTCTTGGGCATTCAAGGGAGGGTAAGAATCAGCCATTTACAAGTATGTAGGGTTATGAATGGGTGTTTCCGTTCACACCCATGCCCAATCTCTCCTAATTCATGAAGTTGATTAAAATTCTTATGGGGTTTTAACCTAAATCTTGTGGAATTCTAATGATCTATCAATGGGTTTTTATCTTTCTTGATTTACATCATATTTTATGAATTATGATTAGATTCTACTATTATTTTGATTATAACTTTATTTATTTCGATTTCTACTAAATTAAGCCTAATATGCTTGTTCTATGATGAATCGAGTTATGATCTTTACCTCATATTCATAAACCCATCACGATTTATGATTCGTAATATGGATTTATTCAAATTTCCATTATTAATTGATGATTTACAAAGTCTATGTATGATTTATAAGTATGCATGAATCTCATGATTTTACTAATTATGTTTTGGCCGACCCACGGGCCTTACCCTCATGGCTAGTTCATGTATTTAAAAGCATGTCTATGATTATCATGATTTAACTAGCCCATGAATCTCATGCATATTATACTGGAGCACTATATATGTTTTGGGAGTAGTGTTTAACACCGAGAAGGTTTGGGGCTTAGGTTTTGCCCCGAATATCAGAACTACGTGCCACCATAGGACATGATGGGACTCCCTTGTGACTATCCCTTTGCCCAAATTGGCCCTTTCATGTGTGATATCACGCCCTTCATGGTTCTACCCTTGGCAAGGTACGAACACCCTCCCGAATAGGGATTTACATGTCAGGCTCCATGTGTGCTCATATGGGGTATGTTGGTTATAAGAATCTTCCACTGTTCCTCATGAATTATGCATGTTTATGATTATGCACATTGGCTCAAGTCATGTTTAATAAAGCTTTTCTCTTATGATTATGATCACGATTGAATTACGAATGTTTTAAAAACCTTGAGCCTTATGTTATCATACGCTACTTATGTTACGAGCATGTTGTCCCGGTCCTATGATTGTTTATAAGCTTTTATGCATTTTATATATTCATTTTTACTTTCCTTACATACTCGATACATTTCACGTACTGACCGCAGACTTTCTTTGCTGTATCGTTTCATGATACAGGACCCGCTCAGCCCCGTCAGTAGCCCATTTCAGAGTTTAGCATCCAGCCTTTCGGTGAGTCCTCATTTTCCAAGGGCCATATGTTCAGATTATGATGTTCCCTTTGTTTCAGTTTTGCCGGGTTAGTTAGGGATGTTGTCCCATCAACCCATCTAATACGATAGAGGTTTTCAGACAAATTATAGTACTCAGCTATTATGTATTTTAGTATGTTCCGCTTATCATGCTACGTTAATGTATGTTTATGTTTCCTCTATACCTTCATGTTAAGTATTCCGCTTAATGATATGAAGTTAGATAAATGTTCATTCCATGGGTCGACTTGGAGTCTCTCGGGGCTTCTTGTCCCGTGTTACGATCCAAATCTACGTTCGGGTCGTGACACATAGTCCATGACTACCTCACAACGAGCCCCTAATAATGCTCAAACTCACACTTCCTAGAAAAGTATGAAGCGGACGTTGTCAATAATGAACCCAATAAAGAGGTTGGGATCACACCCATGGGGAATAAGGTATGATCTAGACTAATGCCTGTACTTAAACTTGTTGGTAAGTTATCTCCAAATTGGGGGGTTTAAAGAAAAACAATCATAAAACAAGATCGAAATTGTGGTTGTTATCAAGATTTGCAAATAACTAGGGTAAGTGTTCTCCATGGGTTCATAACTACTTCGGGTATACACACGTGATCAATCCCAATGCTTACCTGTAGAATTGATAACTAGGGTTCATCCAAATGACTGGTTCGTCCCTATTTGATGACTATACTCAATCACCAGGTCAGGTCTCATGAGCGATTTCAAACCAATCGTTATAAATATGTTCCAAATTTAACTATCCTGTGACCACAACTCAAGTTAATACAATGATCATAAAAACCAAGGCTTTGTTGTAATTCTCTTTTCCTAATATCTACTTCTCTAGATTCAGGCAAGCAAAGTCCTAACGTTGTACACTGTTAAGAAACATTTAAAGATAAAGAGAATACAATACAAACGTTTAATATTGATTTTGAATCACTTTTGTGTAACCCTATTTCGTTAATCCACCATGGTTCCCACAACCCCTAGTTGAGGAGGTTTTAGCCTCTCATAATTATAAGATTATAATAAACATTCATAGACAAACACATAGTTAAATACTTACAACAATAATTGGAAGAAAATCTGATCTGAATATCAAAGAACAATCTCAAGAACAATGGATGAAATCAAGAGTTTGATCCTAAGAAAATTTCTCTCCAAAACTTGATAATAATTCACAAATAAAACTTTTCACAATTCAATCACACGTCTACTTGGTGTAACCCTATTTTGTTAATCCACTATGGTTCCCACAACCATAATTGTGGAGGTTTTACCCTCTCATGATTATAAGATTGTAATTATCATTCCTAGACAAATACATAATTAAATACTTACAATAATAATTGAAAAAAAACCTGCTTTGAATATCAATGAAAAAACTCAAGAACAATTGATAAAATCAATTGTTGATCCTAAGAATTGCTCTTCAAAACTTGATAATAATTCAAAAATAAAACATTTCACAATTCAATCACACGTCTACTACTTTCTCTCTATGTTGTTCTACTAAAATAAAATATAAAAGGTATTTATATAGACATCAGAAACCTTTTCCTAAGCTAATAAGGAATTTTTTATATCTAGCACTGGCTTGACTCCGACTGACCATACGACCCGTAACAGGATTGTACGGGTCATACCTGTCTCTCATACATTCCTTAGATGTTATAGATTTGACTATGTATTGGTAGATGGTATGACTCGTACCATAGTCCTACGAGTCATACAATCCATCCGTGGCTTGGTCCTGAGAACTTTGACATCCTCTGAAGTTTTCTACAAGTGTTGTGGTATGCCTCGTACGTTCCTCCTATGACTAGTACTTGCTTGTTAGATCTAGAGTTCTGCCAAGTCTTTAAGAATCACTGTAGCTCCCCATGGCTCATGGTACAGGTGATAAGTAGATGTTACCATCCGAGATCCACCCATACCAAGAGACTACCATGTGAAAATTTTCTCTGAAGATTTCCACGACTCCAGCTATGCCTCGTACCATCTTGGTACGACTCCTACTGAGAGTCGTACTTTTCCTTCGCCTTGTTTTAGCCTTCTGAATTTTTCCATGAGTCTCAATACGACTCGTTCAATCAAGGTACGACTCGTACTTAGATTGGTGCTTGGCTGATTTTCTGCACTTTATGCATCTTTTGCACATTTTTGCTCCGACACCTATTTTCCCTAAAAAAAAAGTAAAAACACCTCATATCCATATAAACATACCTAAGTCCATGCTATTTTCTCAGAATTAAGCGTCGAAAGTGCTGTAAACTCACAGCACATCATCATCCTCAACTTAAGACTTTTGCATGTCCCCAGGCAAATAAAACATAAAAACTAAAAATGACGCTTAACTAGAAAATAAACCTAGAATACTATAGCCAACACTTAATCAAAACTTGCACTATGAATACAAACAACTTTTGACCCTTCCCCATAAAACTAAATCAACTATGCATCTCAAGTGACCATAAACCATGATAAACAGGGATCAAAATATGTTATCTAGGTATTAACAGATAACCAAGTAATCACCAATGCTTTTCACACTGACAACTGCCAGAATAAAACACACCATGTTAACTCACAGTAACTGAAATCCTCCACTCGCAGATATAGATGAATATGAAATATGGGTCTGAACAAGTAAGATTCTCACCCTCACAAGGATGTTTCAAATACTGCACATCGGATACCATAGACTTGCCCTTATTTTTTTTACTTCGGCTTTTCATATGGTCAGGCTAAGATCATTGTAGGACTTGATTCGACTTGTAATGTAGGCTTTCGGGATGGGTATGATAGATATGAAATCTTTTTAGTGACTATGCCCTCCTTGGTATACATGTGGCTCTGCTTTTCACTTTTTTTCACCTTTTTTGCTTTATCAAAATTTTCCCCCCTTTTCTCCATTTTTATGCAATTGTATGGGTGTGATGTGTTTTCACAAATTTTCATTCATCTTTCTCTTTTTGTAACTTTTTTTTCTTTTTTTTTCACACGGCACCTCATTTTAAACCCTTTTCCTTTTCTCTCCTTTTTCACCTCCCCAAGATTTATGCACCCCTACTCTAGCAACCCTCAACTTAGGCATTTTGCCTATGTTGAGGTTCAGAATATTCAAGGAGGGACCAGGACAAAATAGGTTCATTATAAAAAATGAGATACGGTTAATTGGTTAATCAAAGAAAAATGGTTCATTTAAGGCTCAAAATCGGGATCAAGGTAATCATATTATTCTGAGGGTAATTTAAGATAAAAATTGGCTAAACAAAAAAGGCCTATGATCCTTTCCTAACCATCCTAAAACCTATGTAAAGACCAACTCGGCATGTTCTAGATCCCCTACGCAGTATTGAACTAGGTATTAGACCTTACTCACTCATGGTACATGTCTTGCATTCATTCTACCTGTCCAATTTATACATGGCTAACAAGAACTACTCATGCTAATACACTAAAAGACACAAAAAGATCCACAGAAATCATGCTTTGCAGTCAATAAATACATAGCTAACCATCAAAATTTTTTAAACAAGGTCAATTTTTCAAAACTAGTGCAATTTATTGGCTAAGTACTCCTAAGCTACTTTCTAATTAAACAAGAATACAAAAATAAAATCCTAAATATGTTGGTTCTACTAGATCGCATGCCCGAGGAAAAAGAAACATGACAAGAAAAACCCTTGGACGAATCTAAAAAATCCCAAAAATACAAGCACACCCTCCCCTTTTTAAAAAAGCATGCTTCATCCCCGAAGCATAGAATGTAAAGCAGAAGGAAGGGAACATACTCATGGTACACTAAGCGCTCCTGTCATCCTGCGGAGGTGGTACCTCCGCTGCAGTCATAGCACTGGCGGTGGCCGGCCACTCAATGGTGTATCAGTAGGGCGAATGGTTACCCACTCAACAGTAGTGGTCGCCTGTACGACCTCTAGAATCACTAGGGATGAATGTGTCTCGCCCGAAGGGTCCTTGCCACTTGCAAGCTCTGCATGGGCAGTGCTGGAGCTACCCGCTCCCCTTGCTCTCTCAAGCATCTCTGACCTATGCTCGTCGTAAGTCTACTGGCTCGCCAATCTCACCCTCTTGTGCTCTTTCTTTCTCTCTTGATCTTTTTCTTTAGGGTCTCGTCTCCAACATCCTCAGAGACCCTCTTTTTCCGTTTTTCCCTCAACTCTTGTAGGCTCCCAATATGCCGCCAAATCAAGCTCCTTGTCTATGCCAATGTCGAGGTTAGGAAGAGTGGGGGATGCTATAATTACCGGCTGCCATGATGACAGCTTGACCACTTAGCTCCGAAGAGGCTCCAACTCCTCACGGAGGTTACCTGTGTCAGTTTGCTTGGCCATACGCTCATTAAAGCAAGTCTCAAAGCTATCTAGCCTGGCATGTAGGACCTGTGTAGCTACCTCAATCTCAGCCTTTACCCAAGGCTTGATGTTCTCCATCATAGACTGTACCTTCTTCTCAGCTATGATTAGTGTCTTGGCCACTTTCTTTTTTAAGTCATTGTACCTATGGAGAAAAAGGGTTAGAATTCCAAATCTGAGAAAAAGAAAGCAAGAAAAAAATCCTCTGTAATTTTTCACGGGTCTATAATACAAGTCGTACCTTGGAGGTATGATTCGTAATGAGACTCGTAATGTCGCAGATCAATGTTATGCCTCTGAGGTACGACTCATACCATGAAGGTACGATCCATACCATAAGTCTTATGAGGATGCCCTTTGAAAACCCATGTTCTTTTTTTTCTCCACGACTCATGGTACGACCTCTAAGTCGATTCCACGAGTCATAGGAAGGATCGTACTATCACTTTTGGACTTAACCCTTTTCATACTCCTAGTATTATTGCTAGGTACGACTTGTAGCAGGATACTACGAGCCGTACTAGGTTTTTTACCTCTTAATTTTTATATGTCTGGCTTGGGATAGTCCCAACAAGCCATCCTATGAGTCATAGGAAGGCTTGTGAAGCCTGTCCCTGCCTTATTTTTGATTCAGTTTGCAGGTGAATTTGATTTTGTGTTGGGTACTCAAAATTCCCCATTCCTCCCCTTTTTATTCACAACCCATAACTCAAGTTTTAGCAGTTCATATGTAATTTTTAACATGGTCATTTCCTACCAAGTCACACATTTACTTTTTCACATCATTGGTGATTGTACTATTTTATTTTTCATGCATTTAGCGGACTCCCAGTGAATAAGAAAGCTTTCTCAGGCACAAAAGGTCTTTTTACTCAATTCAAAGCATGATAACTTACTTGAATGATGCGAAATTTTGGTCACTTCGACTGAAAATCAGGGACTAGGGTTGGACTTTGAGTTTAACAATGTTATCTGAGCAACAATCTTGCTCAATTGATCATGGCCTTAAGTTACGGGTGTGAAGGAGTCATGAGTGCTTTCGTGAGTTTGATTTTGAGTGTGTGGGAGAAGGGTCCGATAGTTTGAAGTTTAAATAACTTTTAGAAAAATTTGAAAAATCTGGACCGAGTCAGGTAATTTTAATCTATTTGACCAATCATGACTCGTACCATGAATCGTAGGAAGGACCTATGACTCATACCTAGGACTCATAATAGATATGTTAAGAAAACTTACCTGTGGACCTACGAGTCATCCTATGACTCGTACTATGAAGGTACAACCCGTACTATGACTCGCGGGTCACTCTTACTTTGAGGTCCATACCTTGCATAGTTCATAACTACAGTAAGTACTACGACCCGTACAATGAAGTTATGAGTCTAGTACCAACCGTACACTGAACTCATGAACTGAGATACATCTCTGCTTCTCACCATGACTTGTACTACAGTATGTACTACCCTCTCATGGGTCGTACTGAGACCCATAGAACCAGTTTGTTCTGCCATTCTTTTGCCACTTGTTTTTGTTTCTCCTGCACACTTAACATACATAAGTCAATAAACTTGGGTTGCCTCCCAAGAAGTGCCTGATTTAACATTGCGGCACGACGTAGGTGGTTCGTTACTCAGAATTCACCAAACCACCACATGGGTTGCCTCCCAAGAAGTACCTGATTTAACCTTGCAGCACAACGCAAGTCTCTTGACTACTATGACTTCATCAAGGAACTTGGACTCATCCTCGATTGCTGAGACCACTCTGTACTCCTTTGGTTGCTTCATTGATCGACAACCATTGAAGGTGACCTCTCCTTTATTGAGTCTGAATTTCAACTGGACAACCTCCACATCTATTAAAACCCTCCCAGTGGCAAGGAATGGTTGCCCCAAAATGATGGGGACCTCAAAATCAATATCGCAATCAAGGATCACGAAGTCCGCTCGGAATATGAATCTTTCCACTTTAACAAGCACATCAAACAGGATCCCCATAGGCTTTTTCACAATTTGGTCGGCCATCAGCAGCCGCATAGTAGTCAGTGTGGGGGTTCCCAAGCGTAGCTGCTTAAACACAACTAACGACATTAGATTGATGCTTGATCCCAAGTCGTAGAGTGCCCTCGCGAACTCAACAACACCAATTGTACATGGAATAGTGAAGGTACCTGGATCTTCCTTCTTTTGGGCAAGGACCCCTAAGGATATAGCGCTACAATGATGCACATTACCTACAGGCTCATCACTCATGGACTTTTTTTTAGTAACAAGGTCCTTCATAAACTTGATTTATCTCGACATCTGTTTCAATGCCTCGACCAATGGTATGCTCACAGATAATTGTTTTAGCATTGACAAGAATTTCTGAAACTTACCATTCTCCACCTTCTCCTCCATTCTTTGAGGGAACGGTGGCGGTGGTCGTGGAATAGCCTTGTAAATCTATGTGGCCCCTTGTTTCTCTCCTTGTTCAGCCTCAGGCCCCTTTTCAACAACTGGAGCCTCAGTCAACTCAGCATCATCATCATTCTCATTCTTAAAAACCTCTTTCTCATTGTCAATTATGCTTTCTTTCTTCCTTTGAAGTTCAACTACAACCAGTATAGGGGGATCAACTGTGGTCTTTCCACTCCTAGTCATCACAGCCATACAGTGACCATCATTCTTTGGATTTTGGATTGTGTTGCTAGATAGTGTACCCTTTTGCCTAGGGTTCATGGATGATGATAGTTGCCTCAGCTGCTATCAATCTGCTTAATAGCCGTAGCATGTGACTCAATTCTCTAACCCATGCTAGATATATCTCCACGAATGTATTTTAGCTGATCATCTGTGGATCTAACCTTCTTGAGCATCTCAGCCATCATGCTCTCCAACTTTGATTGTCCTGCTTCCCCCTCACGTGCATTTAGAGGCATGTATAATCCTACTCGGTCGTTGTGATAATCATCATTCCTTATCCATTCTCCCTCTCGCTCATGACCTTGACTTCTGTCTCTGTAGCCATTCCAATTGTAATTGTCTCTGTATTGGTTTCGGCCTTGGTTTTTAGAACCTTGGCGCCAAGTGTCTTTTCCAAACCCTTGGGCGTTGGCTCAGAAACTCGCTACCTGGTTTCCAAGAAGGTTGCCTCCTCTTTAGAATCTAAGTGCTCAAGCCCTGGCTCCTTTCCCTGTGTCCCCACTGCATTAACTTTTCTAGCTCCAACACCCATGATATGCTTCATGAGAAAGTCTAATGATGTGAGCATATGGGCTAATTCCTGGTCATGTTCTTCCTCCTTCCTTCCTTAGTCTATAGCCCAACAACATATGTACCGGCCACCGCTTCTGCTTCCCGAGCGTGCCATGCTCTGTTTGTTTTCATCACTTTGTCTAGAATAGTGGCAACTTGCTCCCAGGTGTGGCTCATCAGTGCTCCTCCTTCTACTGTGTCTGCTATATCTTTAGTACTGTTATTCAGTGATCTATTGAAAATCTCCAACAAACTATCATAAGGAATTTTATGGTTTGGGCTCTTGGTCAGCTTCTTCTTGAATCTCAACCAGGTTTCATGAAGTGTCTCGGTCTTCATTCATATATCTCATCCTTAGGCCGCAACATCCTGTAGGGTGGAAAGAATCTCTCTAGAAAAGCTTGTTTAAGCTCTCTCTAGTTGGTAATGGAGTCGTTGGGCAACTCCAACAACCATAAAGTGGCCTCCCCAAACAGAGAGAAGGGGAAGAGTCTTAGACTTATTGCATCCTGGTTGACTTTGGGCAACCTGTATGCCTTGTATATTCTAACAATGTTCATTAAGTGCAGGTTGGCATCATCAGCTGCTTGACCACTAAACATCTCCTTCATGTTCAATAATTGGATCATGGTGCTAGTGATGTCAGACTTTGCCCCAGCAGGAAAATGTGGTGGTATAATAGCTCCGCTAGACCCGACTTTATCAATGTTAGGGTCATCCTCATCAAAGAATTGAGAGGCATATCTCTGGCCTCTGTTGCCCCTTCCATGACGACTAGCATTGACAATCTCCTCTTGAGCATCCTTCGCATCCTGAAATATAGCTTGCCGAGCT
Source organism: Datura wrightii (assembly GCA_035772735.1). Lineage (NCBI taxonomy): Eukaryota > Viridiplantae > Streptophyta > Magnoliopsida > Solanales > Solanaceae > Datura > Datura wrightii. The sequence continues at coordinate 116,867,587 of JASDFA010000003.1, forward strand.
AGCTTGGCTTGACTAGCTTCTTTCGAAATATAGGTATTTCTTTGCTCTTGGTTTTCCATCCTTCGCAGTGTTCTTTCGATTTCGAGATCCAAAGGAATCAGGGGGTTTCCACTTCGTCAAGTACTTGGCATTCACCAAGCGATAACCCGTGGATGCACAAAAACAAAAAGAAAACATAATTAAGAAAATAAAAACTAAAAGTTAAACACAAGCAATTAATCTAATCTTAGCTGTGTTCCCCGACAACGATGCCACTTTTTGATAATGCTCAAGCTCACACTTTCTAGAAAAGTATGAAGCGGATGTTGTCAATAAAGAACCCAACAAAGAGGTTGGCGTCGAACCTATAGGGAATAAGGTAGGATCTAGACTAATGTCGGTACTTAAACTTGTTGGTAAGTTATCTCCAAATTGGGGGGTTTAAACATAAACAATAATAAAACAAGATCGTAATTGTGGTTGTTAGCAAGATTTGTAAATAACTAGGGTAAGTGGTCCCCATGGGTTCATAACTACTTCGGGTATACACACGCGATCAATCCCAATGCTTACTTGTAGAACTGATAACTAGGGTTCATCTAAATGACTGGTTTGTCCCTATGGGATAACTATACTCAATCACTGGGTCAGGTCTCATGAGCAATTTCTTTTTAACCGTTATCAATAAGTTCCAAATAAACTTTCCTGCGACCGTAGCTCAAGTCATACAATGATCATAAAAATCAAGGCTTTGTTGTAATTCTCTTTTCCTAATCTCTAGTTCTCTAGGTTCAAGCAATTAAATAATTCGGGCAAGTTTTAACGTTGTGCATTGTTAAGAAATGTTTAAAGATGAAGATAATACAATACAAGCGTTTAGCACTGGCTTTGAATCACTTGGTGTAACCCTATTTCATTAATCCACCATGGTTGTCACAATCCTAATTATAGAGTTTTAGCCTCTCATGATTGTAAGATTGTAATTAGCATTCATAGACAAACACATAATTAAATACTTACAACAATAATTGAAAGAAAACTTGCTTTGAATATCAATGAACAAACTCAAGAACAATTGATCAAATCAAGTGTTGATCCTAAGAATTGGTCTCCAAAACTTGATAATAATTCACAAATAAAACTTTTGCCGAATCAATCACACATCTACTACCTTCTCTCTATGTTATTATACTAAAATAAAACATAAAAAGTATTTATACAAACATCAGAAACCTTTTCCTAAGCTAACAGAGAATTTTTCATATCTGGCACCAGCTTGACTCACGACTAATCATATGATCCGTAATCGGATTGTATGGGTCGTACCTGCCTCTCATATATTTCTTTGCAGCTGCAGATTTGACTAAGTGTTGGCTGGTGGTATGATTCGTACCATCATCCTATGAGTCGTACAATCTATCCGTGGCTTGTCCTTGAGAACTTAAACATCCTCTGAAGTTTTCTATGAGTATTGTGGTACGCCTCGTACCTTCCTCCTACGACTCATACTTGTTTGTTGCATCTGAAGTTCTGCCAAGTCATTAAGAATCAGTAAAACTCCCCATCACTCATGGTACAGGTCGTAAGTAGATGTTACAATCCGTGAGTTTCACCCATACCAAGAGACTGCCTCGTGCAAATTTTCTCTAAAGATTTTAATGACTCCAGCTACAGCTTGTACCATCATGGTACGACTCATATTGAGAGTCATACTTTGCCTTCTCTTTGTTTTAGCCTTCTGAGTTGTTCCACGAGTATCAGTATGACTCATACAATCAAGGTACGACTTGTACTGAGATTGGTGCTTGACTGATTTTCTGCAATTTTATGCATCTTTTGCACATTTTTGCTCCAACACCTATTTTCCCTAAAAACAAAGTAAAAGTACCTCATATCTATATAAACATACCTAAGTACTTGCTATTTTCTCAGTTTTAAGCATCGAAAGTGCTGTAAACTCACAACACATCAACCATGTACAGGTAGTGCCTCCAGATTTTTAGGGCGAACACCACCACTGCTAGCTCCAAGTCATACGTGGGGTAATTATTCTCATGAACCTTCAAATATATCAAGGAATAAGAAATGACCTTCCCTTCCTGCGTTAACACAACAACCAACCCAGATCGTGAGGCATCACAATAAATAACAAAATCATTACCTTCCACCAGTAATGCCAGGATAGGTGCCGTGGTTAGCAGGGTCTTGAGCTTCTGAAAACTCTCTTCACATTCCTCAGACCATTGGAAAGGTACATCCTTCTAAGTAAACTTGGTCAATACTGAGGAAATGGATGCAAACCCTTTCACAAACCCGTGGTAGCAGTTGGCCAGCCCCACAAAATTCTGAATCTTTGTCATGGTAGTTGGCCTAGCCCAGTTTTTGACTGCCTCCACCTTCTATGGAATAACTTTGAGTCCCACTTTAGAGACCACATGCCCCAAAAAAGACACCGAGTGTCACGACCCAAACGTACGCCCGGATCATAGACACGGGACAAGGAGCCCCAAGAGACTCCATGTCGACCCATGGTATGAGCATACATGTAATCCAATCACATGAGCGGAAGACTTATCATATAAGAACGTAATCATAATGTAGCCAAAGGGAAAAATCAGTACAAGACTCATACAATACGATTGAATACAACTTGCTGTCTGATAAGCCTCTAAACATGAAGGACGGATTGATGGGACAACTCCCCAACTAATCCAACATCCAGAAATTGAAAGAACAACATAGAGTATGAACATACAAACCTCGAGACATGAGGACTCACCAAGAGCGCAAAGAGAAAATCTGAAACTATCTATGGGTGAGGATGAGCCTGAGAATTGGGACTTGTATCATGAAATGATACAACATAGAAAGTATGCGGTCAGTACGTGGAATGTACTGAGTATGCAAGGTAAGTAAAACAGACATTTAAAACATATAAGAAATTCATAAATAATCATAAGAGTAGAACATCATGCTCGTATCGTAATCATAATAACATATCATACGACTCAAGGTTTTCAAAACATTTGTAACATAAACATAATCATAATCATAATAGAAGAGATTTATTTAACATGACTTGAGCCAACATACATAATCCTAACATGCATAAATCGTGAGGAACAGTGGGAGATTCTCTTAACCGATATACTCCATATGAGCACACATAAAGCCCAACTTGTAAACCTAGTCAGGAGGGTGTTCGTACCTTTCCAAAGGTAGAACCATGAAAGTGTGATATCACCACGAAAAGTGCCATTTCGGCCAGGGAATAACATGAAAGGGGTCCCAAAATACCTATGATGGCACGTAGTTCGTGAGATCCGAGGCTTAACTTGAGCCCCGAACCTACTCGGTGTTCGATACTACTCGCAAAACATATATAGTGCTTATAATAATACATACATGAGTTCATGGGCTAGTTAAATCATGATAATCGTAAGCATGCTTGAACATATGTGAACTAGCTATGACATGAGGCCCGTGAGTCGGCCAAAAACATGATTCATGATTAATAAGATTCATACATACTTGTAGATCATGCATATAACTTGAATTTCATAAAATCATAATGGGTATCATAATAAATTCATAATTTAAAACATAATTCATGCTGGTCTTGTAAAGATAAGTCGATTCATCATGGGGCATGCATAGTTAAGCTTAATTGCTTAGAAAATCAAAATCAACAATATTGTAATCAATTTAAATCCCAAAAGATGATTATAATCCATAGATTATGATAATATTTCAAAATCACAAAATCCATAATTAAATCATTTGATTTTTAAAAGTAAATTACAGAACCCCATGTGTTTTTGATAAATTTTAAGTAAAATCATAGAGTAGGAGCATGGGTGTGGAAGAATTCACCCATTGATGACCTTACATACCTGGTATTATTAAATCCTAACTTTTCTTAGAAGCCCAAGAATGAAATTGGAAGATTTGAAGAGAAAAGTTTAAAATCCCAATAGATCACCTTTCAATATCCTTGTATGCATGAATGAGAGTTTAGAATAGGCCATTTTCTTAAAAACCCAGCTTTCTCAAGACAAAATGACGTAGTTTAGGGCCTCATATCGTGAAAAAGTCAAAATTACCCTTAATGAACCTGCCCTGAAATCTGGCCGGATGGAATCAACGGACAGCTCTAACGGGTCGTTGGAACAAACGACGACCCGTCATGACCCTCGTCCTATGCACTGCTGAAGGCTTAATTCTGGAATCAACAACAAACAGACAGGACAACTCATCCTCTAAAACAATGATCCGATACATCGTCCGTTGTTTGCTCATCACAAAAATCTGAACCTGCTACCACGGGCCTCACCACAACTCATGGTTCTTTCAAATGAGTCGTGGTCTCGATCCGTCATCTTCACTGGGAATCCTAGGCATCCAAACAACGAGCGGTGACAACGGGTCGTTACAGCTCACAAGGAATCATTGATAGACCCGTTGTATCCCAGCTGCTGAAATCCATGCTTCACCACGACTAAAAAGGACAGCCCATTGTATCTCTCAATGGCTCATCATACCACTCGTTATCTCCACTACCACCAATACCCCCTAACCAACGACTGCATACAATGATGTTTTGTTACCACGAGTCGTTCCATAGCTTGTCCTGTGCAACTTTTCCCAATTTCTGCAATTTTCAACTTTTCACTTCCGGGTCTACTCCTACACACTTCTGGGGTATTACAATATCTCCCCCTTAGGAACATTCGTCCTCGAATGTTAGAAACAAGCAAAAAATAGAGACATGCAATTATCATATGCAAACACTGATCATTTTAATTGGAATTCTTACGGAATGACTACCTCCGGTTCATAACACGTAGCTGAACTGATCTCATGCTTCACATACATATTCACACACATAAAAGAAACTTGAACACGTGAACTGAACATGGAAATTAAATAGAATCATAGAGTAAAACTGATACCTCAGGTTGAAACTGAGACGGTTGAGAATAAATGTGGGTATTTCGCCATCATATTTGCTTCGGCTTCCTACGTAGCTCCCTCAACATGCTGATTTCTCCATAAAGCCTTAATTGAGGATACTTCCTTGTTCCTTAGCTTACGGACTTGACGATCAAATATTTTCACCGAAACTTCTTCATAGATGAAGTTGTCTTTCACACTGACGCTGTCCACATGAACTACTAGAGCTGGATCTCCCAAGCATTTCTTCAAAAGGGACACATGAAACATGGGATATACTGAAATTAACTCTGTGGGTAGGTCTAACTCATACGCCACCTTAGCAACTCTACTCATAATCCGGTAGGGGCCTACATATCAGGGACTGAGTTTCCCTTTCTTTCCAAACCGCATGACTCCCTTCATGGGAGATACCTTGAGAAATACCAGTCGTCCATATCAAACTCTAGATCTCTTCTCCTCACATCAACATATGATTTCTGATGATTATGAGTGGTTTTCAACCGGTCCTTTATCAATTGGACCTTTACCATGGCCTCATAAACTGAATCAGGTCCCATCATGGCTGCCTCACCAACCTCAAACCATCCAATGGGTGATCTATACCTTCGCCCGTAAAGAGCCTCTAACGGTGCCATCTGGATACTAGAGTGATAGATGTTATTATAAGAAAACTCGATTAAGGGCAAATGATCATCCCAATTACCTTTAAAATCCATAACACATGCCCTCAACATGTCCTCAAGAGTCTGGATTGTTCGTTCAGCTTGGCCATCTGTTTGCGGGTGAAAGGTTGTGCTGAGCTTGACTTGAGTCCCAAGTCCTTTCTGAAAAGACCGCAAGAACTAGGAGGTAAACTGAGTACCTCGGTTTGAAATAATAGACAAGGGCACTCCATGAATTCAAACCAACTACCGAATATACAATCTGGCATAATCATCCGCTGAATCCGTGGTTTTGACCAGTAGAAAGTGTGCAGCCTTGGTTAACCAGTCTATCACCACCCAAATGGAATCATAGTGTCGTTGAGTACGAGGTAGGCTTGTAATGAAATACATATTAATCTCTTCCCACTTCCATGTGGGAATGCTAATATCTTGAAGTATGCCTCCCGGCCTTTGATGCTCGACCTTCACTTGCTGACAGTTTGGATATTTGGCTACGAACTCTGCAATATCCTTCTTCATACCATCCCACCAATAGATTTCTCGCAAGTCCCGATACATCTTTGTGAATCCCGGATGGATAGAATGCCTGGTACCATGTGCCTCATGCAATATCCGAACTCTCAAATTATCAATGTCTGGGACACATAGACGACCCTGGCATTGTAGCACACCATCTCCCACTTGGGAGAAAACCTCTACCTTTTGACTCCATACCGCTTCCTTCATCTTACTCAAAATCGGGTCCTCATCTTGCTTAGATTTTACATCAACCACCAAGGATGATTCTGACCCATTCTGCACAACAACGCCACCATCGGTCGAGTCGATCAATCTAAATCCCAACCTTGCAAGCCAGTGGACATATTTCACCAACTATTTCTTTCCCTCATCCACATGGGACACACTCTCCATATAGAGCCTACTAAGTGCATTCGCCACCACATTAGCCTTGCCCCGGTGGTAAAGAACACTCAAATCGTAGTCCTTTAATAACTCCAACCACCTCCTTTGCCGAAGATTGAGATCTTTCTGCATGAACACATATTGCAGGCTTTTGTGATCCGTGAACACGTCCACGTGGACCCTATACAAGTAATTCCACCATATCTTCAATGCAAACACCACTACGACCAACTCGAGATCACGGGTCGTGTAATTCTTTTCATGAACTTTCAGCTGTCGAGAGACATATGCTATTACTTTCTCATGCTGCATCAATGCACATCCAATCCGACTCTAGAAGCATCACAATATACAACAAAGCCATCCGTACCCTCGGGTAAAGTCAACATTGGTGCTAAAGTGAGTCGGGTCTTTAATTCCTGGAAGCTTTTCTCACAAGCCTCTGACCGTTGGAACTTTATCTTTTTCTGAGTCAACATGGTCAATGGGGATGCAATTGATGAAAAGCCCTAAAAAAATCTTTGATAGTAGCCTTCTAGGCCTAAGAAACTCTGAATTTCTGAAGGATTCACCGACTTGGGCCAATTCTTCACCGCTTCAATTTTATGAGAATCCACCTTTATGCCCTCACTTGATACCATGTGACCCAGAAATGCCACCGAGTCTAGACAAAATTCACACTTGCTAAACTTTGCATAAAAATGACGATCCTTGAGAGTCTGCATCACTATCCTCAAATGAGCGGCATGCTCCTCCTAGCTCCGGGAGTATATAAGGATGTCATCGATGAACACGATCACAAACATGTCCAAATATTTCTTTAACACCCTGTTCATCAGGTCCATAAAAGCTGCAGGAGTATTGGTTAGTCCAAATGACATAACTACAAACTCATAATGGCCATACCAGGTTCTGAAGGCTGTCTTTGGGATATCACTCTTTCGAACTCTGAGCTGGTGATATCCAGACCGAGATCTATCTTCGAGAAACACCTGGCACCATGGAGCTGGTCAAACAAATCATCGATCCTGGATAAGGGATACCTTTCTTGACGGTGTCCTTGTTCAACTGCCAATAGTCAATGCACATCCAAAGCAAACCATCCTTCTTTCGGACAAATAATACTGGTGCACCCCATGGAGACTTATTAGGCCTAATAAAGCCCTTATCTAGAAGGTCCTTCAGATGATCCTTCAACCTTTTAGCTCGGATGGAGCCATTTTGTAAGGAGGAATGAAGATAGGCTGCATATCGGGCAACAGATCAATTCCGAAATCAATTTACCTTTCCAGAGAAAACCTCCGGATACTCACACATCACTAGAACTAACTGAATAGTTAGGGTCTCAGACTCTACATCCTTAACTCTAACTAGGTGGTACATGCAACCCTTAGAGATCATTTTTCTAGCCTTAAGATATGAAATAAGCTGACCGGCTGGTACAACGGAATTACCCTTCCATTCATGAACTGAAATATAGGAAAATGTAGGACCAAGATCAAACAAAGCCATAGCCATTTTATTGGACACAGAGATCATGCCTGTAATAACAGCATCTGAAGCCTCTACCTCGGGCCTACCGAAAAAAGCATAAATGTGAGCCTAGTTTCCTGCTTACAAGCCACCCTGGTTGGGATATGCCACCCCTCTACCAGACTAGGTGCCACCCCTACCCATCAGAGCATCCCCTCTACTCGGCTGAGTGCCGCCTCTAATGGCTGGCTGGCTACCTCACCCAACCTGTGGATGATCCCTGCTGAACACACTGCCTCCTCTTCCAGCAACGTCTAGAGCTTAAAGAGTTGGGTGCGGAATGATCTATCCTCCTTGGCCAAAATTGGGACACCCATCTGCGAATGTGGCCATACTCCACACACTCGTGGCATACCTTCTTGATCACTGTCCTCTGAGCTGAAATAGAAGAAATAGGGCGAGCCCCAAAGTCTAAGCGAACAAGATGAGTACCTCCCGTTGTACCTTCTGGTCAGGGAGTGTTTCCTGGTGGACCGCATAGCCGACTGAATAGAACGGCAAGATAAATCCTACAGTACTGGAGTCCTAGCAATGGAGCTGCTGTAGGAACCTACCCTCTGAGCCTTATTCTTGACATTCTTTGCGTGCCTTTCCCGTTTCACCCCCTCTATATTCTTCACATACTCCATTACCTCCTAAAAGATCATACCTGAGTAGACCATCTGAAGAACTGATAACTGGAGACCCATATTTAGGCCTTTGATAAACCACCTGATCCTCTGTTCCTCTAAGGGTAGTAAGAGTAGAGCATACTTGGATAGTGAATGGAACCGGGCCTCATAGGCTACACCTGAAGAGATTCCATGCTCAATGGTGGGGTGAACTCATCCACCCTCTTATTTCTTAAGATACGGGGTACATACTTCTCCAAAATGTGGAGTAGAATTGGGTCTAGGTCAATAATGGTGACCCTGCTAGTCTGCATTCCATATAAGCCCTCTACCAGAGCTTAGCATCACCCATAAATTGGAAGGTGACAAACTCCACATCGTACTTCTCCACCTCCCCCATCTTATGGAGCCTCTCGTGATAGTCTATAATAAACTCATAGGCGTCCTCTGCATTGATATCATAAAAAGCAGGAGGCTTCATTTTGGTGAACCTCTAGAATAATTCATGCTCCTCCCCTGTCATTACAGGCCCAACCATTAGCCTCGGAAACATAATCTCCTCAAACATGTCATCAATATGAGGAGCCATTGTAGCTGCATGCTGTATCCCTGATTGCTATCCTGCAAGAGTCATTGGGGATGCTCCATTACCCATGAGGCCACTCAGGAGGTTAAGAGCCTGAGCTAGAACCTTGGATGATGCTGGAGTAGGAGGAACCTCTCCTTGCGTCGGAACTTCCACCTCTACAGCCACCCTTTCCTGAACTGCGGGAGGTACTGGAGATGCTGACCTCTCTTGTATTGGAGCGAAAGCACGAGCGCCTCCTCGGGCAGTGACATGCCTTCAACCACATCCTTGGCCCTATCCTTTACTACAAACTGTTGCTGCTGCTGGCTCGGGTGCTGCTTCTCTGTTCCTATCTGCCCGTGTTCTCACCATATATGAGTGAAATAAAGGAGAGCTTTTAGATACCAATTTGGATCGCCAGATACCAATTGGAATCAAGTAATCGCATGAAAGGAAAAAAGGGGAGTTTTTCTAAAGTCCTACCGCCTATCGAAGATAAGTTACAGATGTCTCCGCACCGATCTGCGAGACTCAACTACACTCATCTTTGTGCAATGAGATCGACAAACCTAGAGCTCTGATACCAACTTTGTTACAATCCAAATGACTGTGATTGGAACCCATACTAACCCCAGTGGGCGAACCTACATTTTCCACTAATACCCCGACATCAATCATTCAGAAAAGAAAATAACGCTTTAATAATGAAATGATATGAAACATTCAAAACGATGTTTGTAATTTATTTATTTATTTACTTATTTTAGGAACTTTTTCATCTTTTTTTTTTCTTTATCACCCAACTTAAATTTTATTTTAAGAACTTTTGCATCTTTTGTTTTTGCTTCGTCACCCAACTTAAATATTTGTTAGTGCGCTCAGAGAGGTGGGGCCAAAAGGAGTAGTGCATTTATGTACTCAACAAGATATAAGATAAGATGTGGTTATCCAAATAAAGAGGCTTTAGGCTCAAAAAGAAAACTTTAAGGATCACATGCCATTTGGTAGGCCTCAAAAGCACAATCGTATCAAAGAAAGCCCACAACCTTTCCCAAGTCAATGTTACTCAAAATTTTGCCTCAACAAACATTTGGGCCAAGTTATGGATCAACAAAGCAATGTCATTGAATTTTCAATATAATGCTCACCATAAAATACACATAAAATGATGAGGTTTGATTTATTTAGACCCTGAGTTTAAGTGAGAAAATTTCTCAAGTGTCACTTAAGAAAAATCAAGAGGTACCAAAAGATCTTAGATTTACAATGGAGTTGGTCCTCTCTATCATGTCAAATAATTTAACAATTTTTTACCTACATACTCCTAAGTATGTTGGTACCAACCAAACCAACAGAATTTTTATTCGAAAAAAATAATTTTTTTTCTTTCTTGAATTTTTGAATAAGCATCAATTATTATTTTATTGTTAAATTTTTGGATAAGGAGAAAAACATTTTTTAAACTTTTTTTAAAATTAAGTATCACCAAACTTGATGAGGGCTGGCTACGTTTCTCATCGAGGAGAGAATCAGGTGTGCGTAGTTCGTCAAGACATGAAATATGAAATAAGAAAAACTTTTCATATACATATATATTATCGAATGACGAATAAAATTTTTTCTTTGTTTTGATTCTTGGCTAAGTAAAAATACATCTTCTTTTTGTATAATTGTTTTTTGAAAAACCTGATCTTATTAAGGAACATTTTTGTAAAAAGGCAAAAGTTTGGAACCTTTCAAGTTGTTTATCGATAAGAGATATATAAAAAGAATAAATATCTCTTTAATTTATTAATTATCCTAAAAAATGATTAACAATAAGCCATTCTAAATAATGTCACAAATAATTCATATGATGCATATGTTGGTCCATAAAAAAATTGGGTACACCTTGACGGGCCCAATAGCCGACCCTGTGCCGAGCCCTTATAATGACCAGGACATTATTACGTGATGGTTAGGGGCCTACAATACTGAAAACGGGCTAAGAAAGGAATATAATATGCTGTGAAATATTCTAATGAAACTGATTGATTTTAGGTGGCTACTGGTTCGGAGGACCGCTGCAGCGGTGGAATTTTTGCTTCAGTGAGACCGTGGTAGCGGTCAAAGCCACGCTGTGATGAATTTGGGAAATGACCACTGGAACAGCTGAAGTGACACTTTGATTGCTGTAGCAGGTCCATTGCAGCAGAAATATGTCTGTTGTAGCGGACGATGGGAGTCAGAAAGTGGGTTTAAGTGGGAATTACGAGATTTTTACCGCATAGTTTCCAATACACGATCAGAAGGGATAGAAAATGGAAAATTTCTCTAGAGTAATGAACTATTATCCTAAGGTAAGAATTTTGATTCCTAATCTCTACTACGAGTAGTATTGATCCTAGATTGTTTGTGGACCTTTAATGGTGGAAATTTTTGTGGAGAAAAACCCTAGGTTGTTAAACTAGGGCTAGATTGTTGGATGATTAGGGGGTGATTTGGGTTGATGTTTGAAGAGTTTTGATCACTCCCCTAGAATTACGTGTTGGGGATGAGGGTTACACGGGGAATTGAGACTAGAACCGAGTAGAATTGGGGTTTTACTTTTGAAAATACCCCGAAGGGGAGGGTTTGATCTATTTTGACCCATGATTGAAAAGTAACTAATGAATTACTCTTGTTTTGTATATTTTGAATGATCCAAAGCTTTAAGGAAGGGAAAGGCTCCCGCAGAAGCCGAATTGTTATCTTTGAATATCTAGTTAGGTTATGGATAGAGGGTTAGAGCTTGTATAATGACTTGAGTGCATGTGTGATAATGATATGAAATTGGTCTTCAGACATTATTTGTTGTTAAATGGTTTATTTGAATAATTAAGGGAGGTCATGTTAAAATGAGATGATTAGGAGCTGTTGTGTAAATTTCATGGTATTGTGAAGTGAATTTCTTTTAAGAATTCTATAATGTGAATCAATGATCTATATTTGTGCAAGTGAGGGAGTGGAATGTAGACTCCTAAGTGTTGCATTATATATATATATGAGATGTACCTTGTTACATTTAATGGAAGAAGAATGATTTGGATAATAAAAGTATCCTGAGATGAGCGGCTCATGCCCGAGGGGAGCATTTGAGCAAGCAATATTGTTGAGTGGCTCATGTTCGAGGGGAGAATTTTGACGAGCATATGAATTGGAGCGGTGCCACGCCGGCACAGTTCATGGATTTCTAGAGTCTCTTGCAGGTCATGACTAGAAGGACAAACATAAGACCCTCTGGAATATGTGTATGCTGAGTTGGTGAATTTTGAGTGATAATGGAGACATGGCGGAGGTGTATGCCCGACATGTCACCCTATATTTTACTTTATTTCTGTTGCGTTGTGCTTATATGTAAGAATGATAGAAGAATGTGCTAAGTGGTGGTGGGAAATTTTGGACATTGTTTTGTAACTTGAAATGAAAGACATGAATCTGATTCTAATTATGAAATGGATATTTGCTTGTAATTACCGATTATATTTGTAAGGAATTAAGATTTGTTATTTATTTATTCTCAGATTTGTCTGATAGTTGAATTGATCTGTAGGTTATGTGAACTGATGAACTGTTGAACTGATGATCTGATGAATTGCTGAAGGTGTAGCTAAGTCGAGCTGTTGCCTAAATCAGTAGTGGAACTTTTTCCGCTACGGCGAGACCGCTATAGTGATCAAGTGACCGCTGCAGAGAAAAACCCGATCTAGTTAGCAGGCCGGCTGTCACCTGTTTTAGTGCCAGTGCACTTGAATTGGTTTCTGTACTTCTGTATGATGCTAAAGACTTGTTTTATATCATTGTTTCTATTTTTACATGTTATTACTTATGTCGGTCGACGATGCCTACCAGTAATTATGCATTGACCCCAACACTGCACTTCTTTTCTGAGTGTAAAGTCCAAACTATGAAGTTCCTCACATCCTCACCTGTAACTAGAAACAATTCTTTAAAAGGTGAGCAGAACAAGGAGGCAATGTCACTCTCCCTTTTGAAGATGTCCTTTTCTTCCGAACATTTATTCCCTTTCCTTTAGCTTTAATCATTTACAGTTGTAAGCAGACGTCTGGTGTAATGACTTTCAGATATTGGGATTAGTTTAATTTTTTTCTATTTTGGTTGTAAGAGTTTAATTACAGTCTATGATCATTCATTTTGTTTTATTTTAACCTATGGTTTATTCTGAATGTTTAATGTTAGGGTAACTTTTGGGGATCATTGATTCACCCATAGGGGGGGTTATATTGGGTGCCAATCACGGTTATTTGGGTTGTGAAAAATTTGGTATCAGAGCCATAGGTTCATTGATCTCATTTCACCAAGACGGGTCTAAGAGAGTCTCGCGGATTGGTGCAGAGACGTCCGTAACTGATCTTCGAGAGGCTGCAGGACTTAAGGAAAACTCCCTTCTTCTTTCCTTTCACGCGATTACTTAATTCCAATTGGTATCTGGTGATCCGAATTGGTATCTAACAACTTTTCTTCTTTCCTTCTCAGATGGTGAGAACATGCGCTAATGGTATTAGAGACGCAACACCCGAGCCAGTAGTGACAGCCTCAATTCGCGGCAAAGAAAGGGGTAGAGGTCGTGGATAGAGGCCTGCTGCTTCTAGAGGAGGGGCTCGTGTTCCTGCTCCACTCAGGGAGAGGTCTACATCTCCCATGCCACCAATAATACTGGAGCAGGTGGCTGTTAAAGTTAATGTTCTGACTCAGGGAGAAGCTCTTGCTGCTCCAGCATCCTCTAAGGTTCTAGCTCAGGTCCTTAATATCCTGAGCAGTCTTGTAGGTAAAAGAATAGCACCAGCAACTCCAACGGGGTAGCAGTCGGGGATACAACATGCAACTGCTATGGCTCTTCGAATTGATGATATGTTAGAAGCTTTCATGTTCCCGAGATCGGTAGTAGGACCGATGATGATAGGGGAGGAGCATGACCTGTTTTGGAGGTTCACCAAGATGAAGCCTCCTACTTTCTACAGCACAGAGGCAGAGGATGCCTATGAGTTCATTATAGACTACCACGAGAGGCTCCATAAGATGGGGGAAGTGGAGAGATATGGTGTAGAGTTTTTCACCTTCCAGTTAATGGGTGATGTTAGGCTTTAGTGGAGAGCTTTTGTGGAGTGCAGACCAGTGGGTTCCCCACCATTGACTTGGACCCAATTCTACTCAACATTTCTGGAGAAGTATGTACCCCGAACTTTGAAGGATAGGAGGTGAGATGAGTTCACCACCATCGAGTAAGGGAACTCATCTGTTGCAGCATACAAGGTTTGATTTCATTCATTGTCTAGGTACGCTCTACCATTATTGCCCACAGAGGAAGAGAGGATCAGGCGGTTTGTTAAAGGCCTGAATGTGGGTCTTCAGGTATTGGCTCTGTAGATGGTCTCCTCAGGAAAGACCTTCCATGATGTGATAGAGTATGTAAAATCCATGCACGGGGTGAGACAGGAGGGGTATGCGAGGAATGCCGAGAAAAAGGCTCGGAGGGTAGGTTCTTATGGTGGTTCTTTTGCTAAGGCTCCAACATCGCAGGGTTTTTATGGGTGCCCCATCAGTCTGCTATACAGATGTCAGCCATAGGTCCGCTAGGGATGGCTCCACGACCGTCAGGTGCAGTTAGGGATACTATGATTGTTCATTCAGACTTCAGAGCTTGCCCTATTTCCTCTGTTCTAGCTTAGAGACCAGTTATTGAGAAGGTCTGTCATGAGTGTGGTGAGTATGGACACATTCACAGATGGCACCCCAGGTTCAAATAGGGCAGATAAATTGCTCCTCACTTAGTTCCTCGAGCTCGGGCCCTTGCTGGGAGAGGAGGTAGTGCATTCAGTCAGGATAGTACATAGATGGGATGAGGTGGTCAGCCAGCCGTTAGAGGAGGTGTTCAGCAGGGTAGAGGACATGCTTAGGTGGGTAAGGGTGACACTCAAGCAGGTAGAGGGGTGGCATAGCCCAACTAAGGCGGTTCTCAAACTAGTAACCAGGCCCATTTTTATGCTTTTCCTGGCAGGCCCAAGGCAGAGGCTTCAAATGCTATTATTACAGGTACGATCTTTGTTTGTGACAAAATGGCTATTGAGTTGTTTGACTCAGGATCTACATTTTTTTATGTGTCTGCTTATTTTTCTTTGGGTATGGATCTTGTTTATGATGTGCTTAATACTCATATCTGTGTGTCTACTCCTGTTGGGGATTCTATGGTGGTGGATAGGGTTGTTCGTGATTGTATTGTTGATTTCATGGGGTTTGACATTCTGGTAGACTTAGTGATCTTGGATATGATGGATTTTGACATGATTTTAGGATGAGCTAGTTGTCCCCTTACCATGCCATTCTAGATTGCCATGCTAAGACCGTCACTATATCGGGCCCAGAGTCATCCAGGCTGGAGTTGAAAGGGAATTGTAGCCTGCTCCTAAGAAACTTATTTCTTATATTTGTTCCCCTAAGTTGATAGAGCGGGTTTGTTTAGTATATCTACTGCATATTTGGGACACTAGTTCAAAGGGTCCTTCCATAGAGTCGGTCCCGATTGTTTCTTAGTTTTTAGAGGTGTTCTCTATAGATTTGCCCGGCATTCCCCCGAACCGTGGCTTATATTTCTATATAGACTTGGAAGTAGGTACCTGACCCATTTCTACTCCTTCATACTGAATGGCACCTATTGAGTTGAGAGAACTCAAGGAGCAGTTGGAGGAGTTTCTTAGTAAAGGATGCATCAGGCCGGGTGTGTTCCCATTAGGTGCTCGATTTCATTTGTGAAGAAGAAGGATGGAAGTATGTAGATGTGCATCGACTATCGTTAGTTGAATAAGGTAACTATTTGAAACAAGTACCCTCTTCCTCGAATAGATGATTTATTTGATTAGTTATAGGGGGCGACTATGTTTTCAAAGATTTACTTAAGGTATGGTTATCACCAGCTGAAAATTTGAGCTGAGGATATTCCCACAATAGCCTTTCGGACCAGGTATGGGTATTACGAGTTTCTAGTCATGTCATTCAAAATCACTAATGCCCTAGCTGCGTTCATGAGCCTAATGGACGATATTTTCAAACCTTACTTGGATTCCTTTGTTGTTTTGTTTATTGGCGATATCTGATGTATTCTAAGACCAAGCAGGAGCATGAAAATCATCTAAGAACTATGCTGGGATTACTGAAGGAGAAGCAGTTGTATGCTAAGTTCACTAAGTATAAGTTTTGGTTGGAATCAGTGTCTTTTCTAGGACACGTGGTTTCCAAGAAGGGCATCCAAGTTGATTCATAGAAGGTGGAGGCGGTCATAAACTGGGCGAGGCGAACTAATGTGATGAAAATTCAGAGTTTTGTGGGGATGGCCAGTTACCACCACAGGTTCGTGAAAGGTTTTGCCTCCATCACTTCGGTGTTGACCAAGTTGAAGGATGTACCTTTCTAGTGGTCAGAGGAACGTGAATCAAGTTTTTAGAAACTCAAAACTATGCTAACCACATCACCTATCCTGGTGTTACCCGTGGAAGGTAAAGACTTTATTGTTTATTG
The DNA here is from genome assembly GCA_035772735.1 of Datura wrightii. Taxonomy (NCBI): domain Eukaryota; kingdom Viridiplantae; phylum Streptophyta; class Magnoliopsida; order Solanales; family Solanaceae; genus Datura; species Datura wrightii. The sequence goes on from JASDFA010000003.1 coordinate 116,884,353, forward strand.
TGATGCGTCACAGTCTGGGTTGGGTGCTGTGTTAATGCAGGAAGGATAGGTCCTTGCTTATGCCTCGAGAAAGTTGAAGGTACATGAGAAGAATTATCCCGCGCATGACCTGGAGTTAGTAGCAGTGGTGTTTGCCCTAAAAATTTGGAGGAACTACTTGTATGGAGCTCGATGTGAGGTGTTCACGGATCATCACAACTTACCGTATGTGTTCTCTCAGAAAGATCTCAATTTGAGGCAGAGGAGATGGATGGAGATGCTTAAGGATTATTATATAACTATTCTGTACCATCCAGGAAAGGCTAATGTTATGGTAGACGCGTTAAGTTGGAAGATGGTGAGCATGGGCAGTTTAGATTGCTTGAAGTTGCTCAGCAGCCGATAGCCAGAGAAGTTCAGACTTTGGCAAACAGTTTAGTGAGTTTGTCATTGACTGGAATTGGTGGAATATTAGCTAGCGTGGAGGCTAAGTCATCCCTGTTAGAGGAAATCAAAGCAAGATATTTTGAGGATGAAAATCTGGCTAAGATTTAAGATAAGGTTTTGCGGGGAGAAGCCAAAGAAACAGTCTTAGATGATGAAGGGTTCCTAAGATTAAAAGGATGGGTTTGTGTTCCCTGAGTTGGTGAGCTAATTAAAACTCTTTTGACAGAAGCTCACAGCTCAAGGTACTCCCTCCATCTTGGGGTCACTAAGATGTACCATGACCTGAAGCAACACTATTGGTGGGGTTGGATGAAGAGAGATATTGTTGACTATATTGCCTAATGTTTGAATTGTCAGCAGGTGAAGTACGAGCGCCAAAAGTATGGAGGAGTAACTTCAAAGAATGCTTATCCTAGAGTGAAAATAGGAGAGAATAACAGTGGATTTTCTGGTGGGTCTTCCCAAGACCTTGGGTAATTTTGACTCAATTTGGGTCATTGTGGACAAATTGACCAAGTCGGCTCATTTGTTGCCGGTCTAGGTGACTTACAATGCTGAGAAACTAGCTAAACTATACATGAAGGAAGTGATTTGGTTGCATAGGGTACCTGTTTCAATTGTGTCAAATAGGGGCACTTAGTTTATTTCTCATTTCTGGAGGACGTTGCAGGCGGAGTTGGGTACGAGGTTGGATTTGAGCACAACCTTCCATCCCCAGACAAATGGATAGTTAGAAAGGACTATTCGGGTATTGGAGAACATGCTTCGGGTGTATGTGACAGATTTTGGAGGCCATTGGGATAAATTATTACCCTTGGCAGAGTTCACCTACAAAAACAACTATAACTCGAGCAATGGCACCATTTGAAGCTCTGTATGGGAGGAAATGCAGGTCTCCGATTGGTTGGTTTGATGCGTTTGAAGTGAGACCCTGGGGAACTGATTTGCTGAGGGAGTCCTTGGAAAAAGTTCGAATAATTCAGGATTTTTTGGAGCTGCTTAGAGTAGGTAGAAGTAGTAAGCTAACTAGATGGTAAGGGATATGGAGTTCATGGAGGGAGATCAAGTGCTGCTAAAGGTATCTCCTATGGAGTGGGTGATGAGGTTCGAAAAGCGTGGAAAGCTTAGCCCGAGGTACATTGGGCTGTTTGAAATACTTCGGCATATGGGTGAAGTAGCGTATGAGCTGGCTTTTCTGCCAGGGTTGTCGGGGGTGCATATGATGTTCCATGTCTCAATATTGAAAAATTACCTTGGGGATGGAACGTAAATTATCAAATGGGACTCTGTGCTATTAGATGAGAATTTTTTCTTATGAGGAGGAGCTTGTAGCAGTATTGGCTAGAGAAGTTCAGAAGCTGAGGTTGAAAGAAATTGCGACAATAAAGGTCTAGTGGAAGAATCGTCTTATTGAGGAAGCCACTTAGGAGACCGAGGCTGATATACGGATCAAGTATCCTCAGTTGTTCATGGAATCTGGTAAGTACTCTCCCCTTTCTTTGTATAGACTGTTCGGGGATGAACGGTGTTTTAATTAGTATCGGATGTAATGACCTAGATGTCATTACAGGATGGTTAGGGGCCTAGAACACTGGGAATAGTCTAAGAAAGGAATAGAATGTGCTGTGAAATATTATAAATGTGAAATTGGTTGATTTTAGGTGGCTACTAGTTTGAGAGATCATTGCAGCAGTGGAATTTCCGCTTCAGCAAGATCGTGGTAGCGGTTGGAGTTCTGCCGTGATGAATTTGGAAAATTACCGCTGGAACCTCTGTAGCGACACTTTGATCGCTATAGTGGGTCTTCTATAGCTGAAATGTGAACGCTACAGTGGACGATGGGAGTTAAAAAGTGGGTTTAAGTGGGAATTATGGGATTTTTACCCTATACTTTCCAAAACACGATTAGAAGGACTAGAGAATGAAAAATCTCTCCAGCGCAATGAACTCTTCTCATAAAGTAAGAATTTTGATTCTCTATCTCTACTACGAGTCGTGTTGATCCTAGATTGTTTGTGGACCTTTAATGGTGGAAGTTTTTGTGGAGAAAAAACCTAGGCTGTTAAACTAGGGATAGATTGTAGGATGATTGGGGGTGATATGGGTTGATGTTTGAAGAGTTTTGATCACTCCCTTAGAATTACCTGTTGGGAATGAGGGTTACACGGAGAATTGAGACTAAAATAAAGTAGAATTAGGGTTTTACTTTTGAAAATACCCCAAAGGGAGGGTTTGATCTATTTAGACCCATGATTGAAGAGTAAGTAATGAATTACTCTTGTTGTGTAGATTTTGAATGATGCGAAGCTTTGAGGAAGGGAAAGGTGCAGAGTAGCCGAATCATTATCTTTGAATATCGAGGTAGGTTATGGTAAGAGGGTTAGACCCTGTATAATGACTAATATGCATATGTGATAATGATATGAGATTAGTCTTCGTATATTATTTGTTGTTAAATGGCTTATGTGAATAATTAAGGGAGGTCATGTTAAAATGAGATGATTATGAGCCGTTGTGTAAATTTCATGGAATTGTAAAGCGGATTTCTTTTATGAATGCTATAATGTGAATCAATGATCTATTTTTATGCAAGTGCGGGAGTGGAATGTAGACTCCTAAGTGTTGAATTATATATAACACACATGTATGTGTGTGTGTGTGTATATACATATGTATGAGATATACCCTGTTACATTTAATGGATGAAGAATGAATAATAAAAGTATCCTGAGATGAGTGGCTCGTGCCCAAGGGGAGCATCTGGACGAGTGATATTATTGAGTGACTCGTGTCCGAGGGGAGCATCCGAATGAGCATATGAGTAGGAGCGGGTGTCACGCTGACTCGGTACATGGATTTCTAGAGTCCCCTACAGGTCATGACTGGAAGGAAAAAAATTAGACCCTTTGGCATGTGTGTACACTGAGTTGGTGAATTTTGTGTGATAATGGGGACATGGCGGAGGCGTATTCCCGACATGTCACCCTATATTTTTCTTTATTTTTGTCGCATTGTGCTTATATGTAAGAATTATGGAAGAATGTGCTAAGTGGTGGTGGGAATTTTGGACTTTGTTATTTAACTTGAAATAAAAGACATGAATTTGAAAAAAACACTTCTCAAAATAAGTTGATTTGAGAAGCTTGGCCAAATTTATTGGCCAAACACAAACTGCTTCTCACCAAAAGTACTTTTTTATAAGTACTTTTGAAAAAAGCACTTCTCAAAATAAGTTGAGTTGAGAAGCTTGGCCAAACATGCTATAAGGTTTGTTATTTGTTGATTCTCAGACATGTGTGATAGTTGAATTGATCTGTAGAGTATGTGAACTGATGAACTATTGAACTGATGATCTGATGAACTGCTGAAGGTGCAGCTAAGTCGAGCTATAGCCTAAGACAGTACCACTATAGCAAAACTTCTTCCATTGCAGTGAGACCGTTGTAGTGATCAAGTGACCATTGCAGCGGAAGACCCAATCCAGTGAGCAGGCCGACTGTCACCTGAGTTAGAGCCAATGCACTTGAATTGGTTTCTATACTTCTATATGATGCTAAAGACTTGTTTTATATCATTGTTGCTATGTGTACATGTTATTATGTGAGGAAGGACGATGATGCCTACCAGTACCGTGTTATGTACTGACCCTACCCCTATACTTCTTTTCTGAGTGCATAGTTTGAACCATGAAGTTCCTTACGTCCTCACCTGTAAGCAGAAACAATTCGTTGAAAGGTGAACAGAACAAGGAGGCGGTGTCACTCTCCCTTTTGAAGATGTCCTTCTCTTCCGGACACTTATTCCCTTTGTTTTAGTTTTAATCGTTTAGAGTTGTAAGTAGACGTCTGGTGCAATGACTTTTAGGTCTTCAGATTAGTTTATTTATGTTCTGTTTTGGTTGTAAGAGTTTAATTACTGTCTATGATCATTCATTTTTTTTATTTTAACCTATGGTTTATTCTGAATGTTTAATGTTCGTGTAACTTTTGGAGACTGTTGATTCACTCACCGGGAGGGGGGGGGTTAGTGTGGTTGCCAATCATGGCCATTTGGGTCATGACATCCCTACTGAGTCAAATTCAAATTATGCAAATAAGCGGAGCCTGCTAAGGATAACCATGTGTGTGTCTCAATTCTACTACGTTCAAGCCTACTGAAAAAAGGTGTTTAGACTAGCTTACATGATCGAACACCTAGAGCCAAGAAGGGGAAACTTATCGATAACAGTGTTATTTTGATTTTGCTGTTGGTATAACCCCATCTAAAATGTGTGACTAATAATCCTTCATTGGGTGCCAAGACACTCCAGCTTTATCTCAATAGAAAGTAGGATGTATAACTGCATTGCTGTGATCATGTTCGAAGTATTTTCAGAGACTCAGAGGAGGGTGTGTTAGAAAAGACATATACATATACAATTCAACAATATTAAAGTAGTGAAAGTGTGACAAGTAGCACATTAGGGAAATATATATATTATATTCAACACCACTTTTCATGGGAGGGTCAAAAAATAAGGGTTTTTTCAATTACGTGACGGTTTTGAATAGGGATTATTCATTTATTTACTTATAGAGTTGCCACTTGAAATTGAGTTACGGTGCTCCAAGTCACCTTTATCAAATCACTAATCAGAAGGATTGACTCTTATTTTTGATCTACAAACTAGAAATCTGTGTAAGGAATTATGTAGATCGAGGGGAAGGTGTTAGGCATCCCTCGAGTCCCGTGGTTCTAGCACGATCGCTTTATCAACTTATGCCCGAATTAAATTAATTTTGAATAAATTTTTTATATTAATTATGCCTATGGTTCACTTAAATTTTATTGAATTTTTAATAGTCTCAAACAAGATGTGTAACAACATTCTTAGTCTTGGCATACAACAGTTTAGAAGCATAACCTCTTTCTTTGCTCGTGCACTACACCTACTAAATTCAATCTACACGTCTTTAATGTGATTTAATGAACTTTAATTATTGAATTGATTGAAACCCCTCTCAAGATACATGCCACCACCAAGGCCAGGGAGTAGGTCAAATCAGTGACAATGGTGGATGGGAGGATCCTCCAGGACTCCAAATTCAACCACCTTCGAGCCTCAATAGTAAAGTGAGTGCCACTAATGCTTGTGCGAGTAATTCCCCAGCAAAACGAGGACCTATGCTCCTACACCACCAGAGTATCCACGAGCCACCACCCATTACCATCCACATCCCTAGATTTCAGCTTGACCTCAGGAGGATTTGGCAGACCCAATGCCTAATTAATGGAGGCAGCGCTGATACTGATTTGCATTCCCCAAACATAAGCCACCAAGGTCAAGAGATACCAATTCACTGTGGGAAAGTTGGGATAGAGCTTCCTCACCCAATTTTCATTAGACATCATGGGTTTTTGACTAATGGGCCCCACCCTATCTCCTGGAGTCAGGAATAAAATTCGGGTGCCTTTTGATCTATATCCTGCATGATAAAACCCCTCTCATGCAATAAGCCCTTGACCGCCTACGCAATGTGTCGAAACTGGCACTGGCCGTTCACAAACCTAATATAGCTGAAGGTGTGGATGCTTTCCCTGTCAGACATAGTAAGATCCAGCACAAGAACAAACTATTGGGAGAATACCCAAGGAAAGGAAAATAGGGCAGGGTGGCATTTTGCCTAAGGAGCAACCACTGCAGCAAGAAGGAATCTACTGCAATGAGTCTGCTAAAGTGAAGTAGAGACCGCTATAATGGGTACACTCTAATGGACCTTATCTTTCCCAGTGGACCTCCGACCCCAATAATGGAGGACGGGTTTCAACCTCCATTTTTCTCTAAATTCGGCATAAATTGGGAAAGGGGGAGTAAACCCAAGCCCAAAAACTAATTTTCAACCCAATATCCCTCTTCTTCAAGCCTTAGGGGCTCAAACAAGTTCAAAGTAGCACCATACCCTAAACCCCACCATTTCTAGCGTAAAACCCCTATGAAAATAATCTATAGTGTGTAGGAAATGATTCAAGTGATTTAAGAATGTAAAAATTAGTAGCATGCTTCATAAATCTACCGCCTATATTGCCAAAAAGAAGTTGGGTCTTTCCACCCCAAGACAACCCCATGATCTATTAATAAACATGGAATAGACGACCATTAGGAAGCAAATAGCATAATAAAGTAGTAAGAATGAGAATTACCTGAGCAAAGTCGAGAAAATTGCTAGGGAGTTGAAAGGATTTGCTAAACTTTTGATGTTGAAAAGGTAGAAATGAGATTAAACCATCCCTATGGTCTTTAAACTGGCCGATATTCCACTACAACGGATATTTATTCTGCCTCGGTTAGACCGCTATAGTGGACAAGCTTAAGTCAGTGGCATTTCAAATTCCAAGAATATCAACAATGACCTGAGTCCCAAAAAAGGGAGTAATTTAGGATATGGGGTTGGCCTAGGGATTGCATAGGCAAAGAGTGAGGAATGTGAGCCATGAGTGAGAACTTCGGTAAACTCGTGATTAGATAGGTCGAGCCAATATGAAACTTGTAAGTAGGAGTTGAGTATATGGAAATTCCTTTCAGCGGGAAATAGGGGGGACGAAATAACAAAAATATTCCCGCACCATGTAATACTCCCCTTGGCATCTTAGGACCTCAAAATAATGGCATAGTGAGGATACCGGTCTATAATATCAGGAGCAATGCCAGTAAGACCATAGTACTATTAGAGTCATCAGGATTATGGCCCCGTGTAGAGGGGACCACGATGCATTACAAAATCCCTAAGTGACAGGTGGGTTTGTTCAAGGATGAAAAAATTTTTAATTGGTATCTGATGTGACAAACCGTCTGATTATTATAGCACCTTTACAATATTGATGTAGGAGTTTAAAACGTATACAGGCCTGGTGTTATTTTATAGTAAGTATAGAAGTAATGGTTGTATTTTATTTAAAGAGGTTAAGTTAAAAAATTTTGTGGGTCCGGCGACAGGATCGCTACAGTGGGCACCTAGTTGCCACGACGAGACTGCTGTAATGGAGCAAGCATTGCTGCAATGGGAGACGCGATCTAGATCTCTATATTTTTCCCACCTTTAAAATTCGGATCCTATTATAATAAGGATTAGTCATTAAAAATGCCTTGAAATAAATTTTGGTCATTCTAGAAAGGAAAAGGAATAGAGTAGCTAGAGAAAGGAAAGATTCCACCATCCTCCCCTGATGAATTTCTCCAAGAAATATTAGACTAGGTGCAAGAAACAGGTCTCCATCGCTTTCTTGGCAGAAGCTTGGAACCCAAATAGGTTATGGCTTACCTTTGTGTTAGACTTCGATTAGTAACTCATATATTTGTGTATGATTGATATGTTATTGATAACTAAAATAAAGAATTATAATGTTGAGAACGATCAGTATAGACCATTGTGAATAATTATTAAAGGTGAGAGAAATAGCTTGAATAACAAGAAAGGAAAGAGGTAATAAATAGCATGTCATGATTATGGAGTATGAATAGAATCTTGATGCTAGATTATTGATTGCATGTTCTAGGTAGTGTGTCCTAGGCGATTGTTTCTTTGAATATTCTTGATTATGTAGTTTAAACTATTTATATATGTATAATTGATTGCTGTAGGAGGAAAGATGGGTATCAATATGGAAGTTTGGTATGAATTTCTAGGTTAATAACTATAATAGATAAGGGAGTTTCCGTGAGCAACTATAATCGAAAATAAGGGTGACTTGACAGATGAGATTTTCACAATGAATATTGTCCCCTAATGGAAAAATTCCTTGAGGATGAGTCGATAAATAGTGAAAATGGACTACAACATAGAAATACATAAATATGAGTGTAAGTATTTTAATGCCTTTCTGTGTCCGTAGATGTATGTCTAATTTTCCATACTTTAACTTGGCTGAAATTCAAAATCAAGAAGAACAGGACTAAGATTAATGGATTGGGTATCGATGATTTGGTTAATATATTGGGATAGTCATTGGACAATGATTGCATTAAATGTTATAGTGATTTCCTCATGTTATGTGAATGAATTCTAAATTGATTGAACTATGAATATTATTCTTATGCAATTGGAGTCCTGATAATTGATGTGGATTGATGAGCCATCCTATGTGATGATTGATTGAGTGCATGATGAAATATATTGAGGATGAGAAGTTGAGTGTGGAGAGTTGAGTATAGATACCTAGATATGAGTGGCTCGTGCCCCACGGGAGTATCCGGGAGAGTAGTTGTGATACGAGTGGCTTGTTTCTGAGGTGAGTATCTAAGTGAGTAGTTATGATATGAGTGGCTTATGCTCGAGGTGAGCATTTTTGGTGAGCAGTTGTAATATGAGTGGCTTGTGTTTAAGGTAAGCATTCGTATGAGAAAATGAGTGGGAGTAGGCACCACGTCTGTACAATACATAAATTTCTAAGTCCTTTGCAGGTCATGACTAGAAGGGAAGAAACAAGACCCTCCGAAATGTATGTATAGATATACAAATGTGTGGCAGACGTACATATATACATATAAGATACGTGATTTAACGACATGATTCGTACATGACGTGAGAGATACAGACATGAGATAATATATGTTAATATGGTACATGTATGATACCAGATGATATGAATATGGTGCATATGTGTACACAGTGGATCAAAGAGGTGCAGATATATGCATGTATCTATATCCCTGTATGGACATAACTCCACTAGTATGATTGATTATTTTATAGTTGATAAATAAATTGTGTTGTTTGATGGTTTTTAATAAATGTATGTTGATGTAGTTACACATATTCCATGGTGGATTACCTAATTTGATTGAGTCTAAAACCAATCGAGCCAAGTTGATTTTGCTATTAGTTCTGTGATGGGTATTCGTATCGATAATGTTTCATTTTAGGTTGGTCCTGACTGTAGGAGCGATTCCACTAATAAGCGTAGAGGTGAAATTTTCAAAAGATAATATGGTTTATTAATGGATAATGATGACTAAATAAAAGATTACCGGTGATAATTCTCAAACCACACCTCTTAATGAAGTGAGAAGAGGGCCTTGTCAATAAAGAACCCAACTAGAGGTTGGGGTCGATCCCACAAGGAATATGGAAGGATATAGAAGAACGCTAGTGCTTAAGATTTGTAGTCAATTATTTCCTAAGAGTGGGGATTTGTAAAATTAATAAGTAACAATTTTGAGAAATTGATGGTTGTTTCCAAATTAATGCAATTAACTAGGGTAAGTGTTCCCCGTGGTTCCTTTACTACTTTGGGTGTTACACTAGTGATCTATCCCAATACTTTACTTGTAGAACTGATAACTTAGGTTCATTCAAACGATCGACCAGTACCAATTAAATGACTATACTCAATTACTCGACCAAGTCTCATGAGCGGTTTCAAACTATCCGTTATCACTAAGTTCCAGATATAACTATCCTGCGACCACAACTCAATTTAAAACAATGATTATCAAAATCAAGGCTTCATTGTAATTCTCTTTTCCTAATCTCTACCTCTTCGACCAATGCAAGTAAAGAATTCAGGCACTTCCTAATGTTCCGCATCGTTAAGAATCATTAAAGATGAAGAGAATACAATATAAGTGTTTGTATTGGTTTAGAGTCACTTTATGCAATTCTAGCTTGTTAATTCACCATGGTTCCCACAACTCTAGTTTTGGTGATTCTAGTCTATCATGCTTTCAAGTAAATTAATAGAATTCATAAATAAAAACTAAAATTTATACTTACGACAATGATTGGAAGAACCTTTACTTGATTAATGCAAAATTTGGAAGAACAACTTTACAATCGTATCTCAAAATATAACTAACTCTCAAAACTTTGTTACTCGAAGACTTTTCTATTTGAAGACTTCCTCTAAAGCTTATGTCTTCACAACTTCAAGACTTCGCAACTTGAAGACGTGGCTATTGCAATAAAATAAAAGGGTATTTATAGTAGTTTGGTGTTTTCCTTCTTCCTTGATGAATTGGTCTTGGGTTTTAAAGTTCCTTTTCCTAGATGAAGTGGGAGACCCATTTTTTGCCGTTGGAACCTTCTTGCCGCGTCCAATGCCGCGTCGCACGCCCCATCGTGCGGTGAGTGTGCTGCTGCGCATGTGTCCTTGCGCCAATGTTGAGGCACCTCGCGCCTGCCCATGCCGAGGAATGTTGGCGACTCACGCCTGGCCTAGTGCCATTTCAATGTCACGCCGCACCTGGCATTGCACCAGCGTGCTTCTACCTTGCGCGGCTGTGTGCCAACCTCGTGCGAACTTCAATCCTTGCATCCTTTATTCCCACTTCTTCTCATATATTTCAGAAAACCTTAAAGACACCCAAATCCATCATCTTAAGCCCTAAAAACATCTAATCACGTGTGTTAGTCATTTTCACAAATATATAACATAAACACATGCAAACACACATAATTTGTTCTCAAAACATATAAAGTATGGGCAAAAATATGTCTACGAAGTGCGTAAGTACGCCATTCATCAATCGGCGTGAGTATAATTGTAATGCGCTAGAAACTCTAAGACTACACCCGGGAGTTGAAACAGAGAAAATAGGATTTTTCGCACCAGATTACAGAACGAGTCATCCTGTGACTCGTGGGGTAGGCCACAAGTTGTGAAGTGACTCGTGGGGAAGCGTCCAGACTTGGTTGAAAATTTGGGAAAAAGTTTGAGTGACCAAGGGTGTGACCAAGAGTCATGGTCAACACCACGAGCCGCCGAGCGAGTAGTGGTCAAGGGTTGACTGGAGGTTGGAAAAATCTGGAAGTGTACTTAACGGGTCCTTACCATGAATCATTTGGGACATCATGAGTCATGGTGTCGCCCGTGGTGACCCCCAGAAATTTTTGGCAGTGAGGTTGATTGGAGGTGACCACGAGTCATTGGGTCTCCTGACGACTCATGAAGTCGGTAGTTGGAAGGTTGAAGAAATTTACAGAAAACTTCCAGTGTACATCATGACTGGACCCACGATTCATCCCTTACCTCATGACTCGTGGAGTGCCTCATGAGGACTGGAAGGGTTTTTTTTCCTGCGAGTTTCCTAAGGGTGTTTCTATAATTTCCTAATCTCCTATACCCTAAACTATGTCATTTTTGGTTATTCTGAGGGGATATAGAGGGGCTAAACGGTTTTCCCCCCTCATTCCCACTCAGAGTTTTCAGAAAATAACGTAAGCTTTCCTCCCAAGAACTCTCAAGCAAGACTAGGGCTTCTCATCTATTGCAGTAATTCAAGTTTTCTTCTCCAAGGAATTCGTAGCCAGATATATGGGAAATCAACAAGGGAATAGTTCTTCCCTTGTGTCCCCAAAAAATTCCTCCTAGTTTCTCTATGAATTCTAGCCCTGAGCTTTTGAATGTGAAGGGAATATATGTTAGATTTCTTTGAATTCATGTAGAATGTTATCCATGTTAATTTTAGATATGATTCCATCAGAATATTACTATATTTATTCTTGTCCCCAACAACTTTCTCTAACTTTTCCTGTCAGTTATGGCCTTGTGCTTTCGAATTGTGGAATATTATTCATGATATTAATTTCTATATTTCCCAAATCATTAGAAATTTTGTGGAAACTAGCATCTTGAAGGACGATTTAGCCCTAGCTTCTCAATTCAGTGAATCAGATTCTTGCATATCGTACTAGTCAGGCATTTGTGGGTTCAATGCAAAAATTGTTATGTATTAAATTATAAGAAAATTTTACCTGTTGCTTGATTCTATCAGTGTTGTGGATTCCCATATTATTTGTATATGTTGAATTCTCAGTCAAATACATGTTAGCCTAGTTTTAGTCAAAATGATAGGATATTCAGTGCTAGTTAGAAATGTCAGCTGATCAGTTTGACTACAGAAATTCTCAAGGTGTCAATAGTGCCTCCCAGTTATCAAAATTAGTCTCTGTGTTAGATTTTAGTGGTTATTTAGGCATTCATGACATTTTTAGATAAGAAGCTCTGAAAAGCCTTAGGACCCCATCTTCAGATTATAGTTTGTTCTTTAGACGGTTATGACGCTTCCAGATAAGCGGCTCTAACTCGTCTTAGAACCCACTTACAAAATCCGGTCCAATAAGACTCTCAAGGTACTTTCAGATAGGTATTCCTGACTTATTCTTGGCCCTAGTTTCAATCTATTAGCTTAGTAGTCAGTCTAGAAATATCCAGTAGGAGCAGGACTTAGCACCGAGCGGACCAGGGTTCCAGCGCACCCAGGTTCCTAGAACTATGTTGCCACCATAGATTACAGATTTATTGGCCTCATGGCCCTAGATTCTTGATCACTCAGTTCATGCCTTTATACCTTGGAAAGGTATATTGGGTCCTACCGATGGGGTATATACATCAGACTCCATGTCTAGCTCATGTGGTTATATGTCGGTTATAGACTCTCCCAATAATCAGCTTAGTTCAGTCTCAAATTAGTCAGTTCAATTTCAGTTTTCTCAATTTAGCATAGTTAGTTCAGACTCAGAAATCTCAGATTTAGGGCATGTCTTTAACCATTATACAGGGTCATCTTGACCATCCCAGTATATTTCTGTTATTTCAGTTCAATATATCAATGATCATTGCATGTCATTTCAGTTTAGTTATTTATGTCCATTATTATGTTTTCTCCTTCTTACTCAGTACAGTCAAAGTACTGATACATACCTTTTATGGTGTATCATTTTATGATACAACCATAGGTTCACAGTCTCAGCGCCGTTAGCAGACTTATCTAGGAGTTTCCAGCTGTATCCATTGGTGAGTCCTTATCCTTCGAGGACAAAGATCATTTCATTCAGTTATATTTTCTTTTACTTAGACTTAGAGTTAGCTGGGGGTTTGTCCCAGCAACTCATCAGTTGTAGTGGCTTTCAGACATAGACTTGGTTTTAGACTTTCAGTTTTGTTCAAATGTTTTAAATATTTATGCTTCAGCTTTATTCTAATAAACCTTTTATATTTTACTTTAAAAGCTTTCACTATATTTATATGTTTACTCAGAATGCCAATGTATGATAGACCAGGGGTTGACTTGGGATTACTTGTGACTTCAAGTACCGTGTCCCGTTCACAGTGCAGACTCCGGGCATTGACAAACTTAGTATCAGAGTACTAGGTTTAGAGGATCCTCGGATGTCTGAAAGCCACATCGAGTAGAGTCCCTTTCATGGGTGTGAAGCGCGCCATACTTATGAAGGGGAGGCTACGAGATGTTATTAGGAAAACTCCCTTTATTCATACTCCTTATCGTGCGGTGAAATTCAATTCCAGATCCATTCCCCTAACTCGTGCTCTGTTTTATTTCTATGAATTATGCCTCCGCGACGTGGAGGATGGAAACGCTCACCGATCTGCCCCACTAGCTCCAGCATCCCCTCAGGATGACTCAATGTCTACAACAGAGTTCAGGGTGGCTATCCAGCTGTTCACACAGATAGTTACCAACTAGGTGAACTAACAGGTGGTCCTGATCAACAATAATGGGTCCGCAGTAGCTTCCTAAGTGTGTGACTTTATTCGGATGAACCCTCATGATTTCCATGTATCTAAGGTGGGAGAGGACCCATAACAGTTCGTAGATGAGATTAAAAAGATCATTTGAATCATAGGTGTCAGTTCCTCCGAGAGTGCCAACTTGGTTGCCTACTAGCTGAAAGGGGTAACCTAGGTCTGGTATGAACAGTGGAAGGAGGGGAGGCCAGCGGGAGCAAGACCAGTGGAATGGGAGGAGTTCACTACAACTTTCCTAGATAAATTCTTCCCTCGGGAGCTCAGGGAGGCAAAAGTGGCAGAGTTCATGAATTTGAAATGGGGAAATGGGATGGTGGAGGAATATGCAGTGGAGTTCACCAGACTATCTAAATATACTCCAGATATGGTAGCCAAGCCAAGGGCTCGTATGCAAAAATTTGTTAATGGGGTGTCAAACCCGGTCCTCAAAAAGTGCAGGACAATGATGCTGATTAAGGATATTGACCTCTCCAGCCTTATTATTCATGCCCAACAGATTGAGGTAGAAAAGCTGAAGGACATGGAGTGGAAGAACAAGTGGGAAAGGACTGTCCAATCAAATTATGGCCACCAGAGGTCTGGCAGTAGTAGTAGCTCATAGCAGTAGCAGCAGAGGGCTCCAACACCCAGCTCAGCCAGCGCCCCTATCTTTCGGTCCTGCCAGGATAGGAGGGGTGGAGCGTTTGGCTCTCAGTCCCAGAGCTACAGTTCCTGCAATCAGTGTCCAGCTTGCCCTAAGTACAGTAAGAATCATCCAAGGGAATGCCTTCAGGGACGAAGGGTTGCTTTGGGTGTGGACAGCTAGGTCATCAGCTCAAAAAATGCCCGTTAGCAGGACAGTGAAGAGCACAATCCACCACTTCAACAACCCCAACAGGTCGACCAGCTCAGTAGGATAACACTTTAGGTATGGATGGCAGTCAGCGCCAAAACCACTTTTATGCATTATCTTCTCGTCAGGATCAGGAGAGCTCATCTGACATGGTCACGGGTATGTTACGCCTTTTTCATCTAGACGTGTATGCCCTACTATATCCAGGAGCCACACTTTCGTTTGTGACTCCCTATGTAGCAATTCAGTTCAATATTAGTCTGCAGGTCCTCTCAGAACCGTTTTCAATGTCTACCCAAGTTGGCGAGTCAGTTTGATCCATCCTGGTGTATAGAAACTGCCCAATCTCAGTCTTCAATAAGGTCATTCCAGCTGATCTTGTAGAGTTAGACATGGTCAATTTCGGCCTCATCCTTGGCATGGATTGGTTACACTCCAGTTATGCCTCAGTCGGTTGTAGAACTAGAGTTGTCAAATTTCAGTTTCCTAATGAGCCAGTGTTAAGAGTGGACGGGCAGTAGTTCAACGCCTAAGGGTTGGTTTATTTCCTACCTTAAGGCCCAGAAGCTTATTTCCAAAGGGTGCATTTACCATCTAGTTCAGGTCAAAGATTCCAACTCTGAGACCCGAACTATCCACTCAGTTCCGGTTGTCAGCGAATTCCCTGATGTGTTCCGTGAAGATCTCCCTAGAGTCCCTCCTGAATGGGAAATAGACTCTCGCAAAAACCTTCTTCCAGATACTCAGCCCATCTCCATCCATCCTTATAGGAGGGCTCCAGCTGAGCTTAAGGAGTTGAAGGAGTAGCTAAAAGACCTTCTTGATAAAGGTTTTATCAGACCCAACATCTCTCCCTGGGGTGCTCCAGTACTATTCATGCGACAGAAAGATGGTACCTTCAGAATGTGCATTGATTACTGTCAATTGAACAAGGTCACAGTAAAGAACAGGTATCCCCTACCTAGGATTGACGACTTGTTTGATCAACTACAGGGAGCCAGTTGTTTCTCTAAAATCGATCTCAGGTCAGGTTATCATCACACTAGGGTCAGAGAGTGTGACACACCGAAAACAACTTTCAGGACCTGGTACGGTCACTACGAGTTCGTGGTTATGTCCTTTGGACTCACTAATGGCCCTGCAACTTTTATGGACCTGATGAACAGAATCTTCAAGCAGTATCTGGATATGTTCGTTATTGTATTCATCGATGACATTCTAGTATACTCCATAAATGAGGAAGAGCATGCTAATCACCTGACGATAGTGCTTCAGACACTCAGAGACCGCTAATTGTTCGCCAAATTCAGCAAATGCGAATTCTGGTTGAAGTCCATGACCTTCCTGGGTCATGTGGTCTCTAGTGAGGGTATTCAAGTTGATCCTCAAAAGATAGCAGCGGTGAAAGATTGGCCCATACCTATCTCCCTAACCAAAATCAGATGTTTCTTGGGTCAACCCGGTTATTACCAACGATTTTTAGAAGGATTTTCCTTTATTGCATCTCCTCTGACTAATTTGACTTAGAAAAAGGAGAAATTCCAGTGGTTAGATGCATGTGAGAAGAGTTTCCAGGAGTTAAATACTTGACTTACTATTGATCTTGGGCATAATTACGTGCCCAAGTGCTATTTTATAACTTACTTTAGTCAAGTTTGTCAATTTAATTTATTATATTCTCATGTGATTTTCAATATTTAGGTGCATAAACTAACCAACATGATTAGTCCTTGTTTTGTAGGTGTAAAATACATATGAGGGACTAAAACATGATGGTTGAAGTGAAGAAATGGAGTTCGGGTTGGATTGCAAAAGAGTCGCACGATGTCGCACTAGGGCATGCAAATGTCGAGCCACACAACATGCCATGCACCATGGGCAGCGCACTGAGCACCGTGACATGACAAGGGAGCTGCACGTTTAGTAGCGTGCCACGGCAGGCATTTGTGCGTGCCAGGCAGGCCATTCCAGTGAAGACACGCGACAGGCCCGTGCCACGGCCAAGCTGCTCCGCGTTCAGCAGCGTGCCACGGTAGGCAACGTGCCATGCCAGCACCAACAACATGCCAAACCAGTAGGTTTCTGCGTTTGCTCCTTGTAACGGAGGAAAATTGAGGCGACCAGCTCCGTGACACGGAGGCAGTCCATGGACGGCCAAATTTTGCAAATTTCCACTTAGTATAAATAAAACCTTAGCTCTTAAAATCATTTATCACGAAATATATTTGGGAAACCATAAAGGAGAAAAGGGAGAAAGGAAGAACTCTTGCTAGGGTTGATTATATTTCATTCTCCTTTAATTGTTCTTGTAAGTACATTTCTTGAATCATGTTTTTGAGTATTTGTACAAACATGAGTGGCTAAAACCCTTCCTTTAGGGTTGAGGCTACGTAATATGATTGTAATTTGATGAAATCTTCATTGGTTTGAGTTTTAGTTGTTGTTTTGTTGTACATTATTTATTGTTGTTGTTTTTATGCTTGATGACCATGAAAACAAACCCGTGAAGCTTAGGTAAAAGATCGAAAGTGTAACCCTAGGCTAGAACAAGAGAATGTAGGGAGTAAGCTCTTACCTTTTTGATAGGATTTGCGATTAGGATAGAAATTATACCTAATTTTCCTTGCTTGGTTACTAAAACGGGATGAGCTAGACACCGGCTTAGAATTATCACATCACCACTCATAGAAGTAGTTGTGAAGCTAATTCTGGGTAAATGATTAGAGGTACGAAATTCCATAATCAAGGGTGCAAACTCTGTAAACCACATCTATGTATTTAAATTGCTCAAATTAGGACGTCACATCCCCGCTCGACGATGTAGGTGTGAGACTAGTTTGTCGTGTTTAGAGGCTCGAAAGACCTTGAGCATAGAAATTTAATAATGTGAGACAACAACTGAAGTTTTCATACTCGAACCATCATGAATTGTAGCATTGCATGATTATTAGGCCTTAACTCTAGCTGCTTCTTATATTGTTTCCCGAGTATTTTGTGATCACTCCTAGACTTAATTAGAATTTACCGAAAACTTCTATAATCAACACTTGTGAAGGTTAGTTTTACACTTGAACTTGAATATTCGCTAAATTGGTCCAGTCCCTGTGGGTTCGACATCCGGCTCTGAAAAAGGGCCATTGTATTACTTGTAAGACCTTGTACGCTTGTGAGTGCGCTGAAGCGCAAATAAGTTTTTGACGCCGTTGCTAGGGACTGGTGAAGTTTAGTGAATTTTTTCTATTTTTGTGTCATTTTTAATTTCCTTAAGTGTTGAAAAAGTTGGTCTTAGTCTTCTACATTATAGGTAATAGGTTATCCTTGCAGAGCTGACAAGGAATAGAGAGTTGGTGGAACCATTATTGGAACCGAATGCCAATTGCATTTGCTTAGGAGGGAATCTCTAGAGCGAAAGTTGAAAAGATTACAAGAGCAGTTGCAATGACATCCACCAGTTGGGTAAGTAGAGTTGTTACCTGATCAAATGGTAGCCCGACTAGTTCGCGAAGTGGCAATCTCGCTAGCGACGAATGTGACCTCCAGTACCCACAAACCGAAGCCCGGAGAGAACTTTGAATTGAAATAGAACATGGTGTAGCTATTACATTCAAGTGGCCAGTTCACTCGGATAACTCCTGAGGACCCACAACAGCACTTACAGAACTTCTTGGAGATCAGTGACACCTTAGTCCCCACCGGAGTGTCAACTGATTATGTCCGACTCACACTCTTCCCATTTTCATTGTTGGGAGAGGCAGAGAGGTGGTTGAAGGCTGAGCCACCTAATTCCATTACTTCTTGGGATGACTTAGCAAAGAAGTTCTTCATCAGATTCTTCCCTTTAGGCAAGACTGCCAAACTCAGGAATGAAATATTAAGCTTCAAGCAGAGGCCGGAGGAGAACTTATATTTGGCTTGGGAAAGATTCAAGTCACTATTGAGAGACTGCCCTCATCACCAGTAGTCCAATGGAGTGCTAGCCCATACCTTTGTGGAAAGTCTAGACCCACACACCAAAATTTTACTAGACTCTACATCGGGTGGCAAGCATTGTAGAAGACTTATGATTAGTTGTACACTCTGTTGAACAGGATATCTCAAGGAAATCCAGAGTGGCACAGTGATTCATCGAGAGGGGCAGGTAAGAGAGCAACAGGGCTAATAGAGGTGGACAGTGTCAATGCCTTGGCGACATATCTAGCATATTTTCAACATCAGATGATGACTCAGTTCAACAAACTGAGTATGAACCAACAGTAGGAACAGGTGAATGCAGTTCAACATGCTCCTAGTTGGTGTGAAATCCGCAGTAATAATGGGCACCATGCAGAATCATGCGGGGCCAATCCTGAATTGGTCAATTTTGTTGGGAATGTTCAGAGAAACAATTAGAATTTTGGGAACAACTATAACAAGAATTGGCAGAGCCACCCAAATTTTTCTTGGGGTGGAAATTAGAGTCAGAGCTACCAGCCACCTCAGCAGCAGCAATATCAGCAACAAAACAGGCAGAATGGTGGCCAGTTGAGTAGCAACAACATTGAGGAGATGTTGTAGAAAATTATGGCTACGCAGCCCAATTGGCAAAGAATCAGGCGAGGATGGCATCAGATTTGACAAATCAGCAGTTGACCACCCGCAATCTAGAGAAGCAGATGGGTCAATTAGCAGTTACTCAGCACACCAGATCTTAGGGAGGGTTACCCAGTGACACAGACACAAACCCCTGACAGGTCAATGTCATCAGTCTGAGGAGTGGCAGGCAATTGGCTGATGCACCACCAAAAGAGAAGAGAAATAAGGTGCAACCGGAGATGGTTAGAAAGGGACCACCTACTGACAAGGGTGATAATCAGAGTGATGTGCAACAAAATGCACAATCATCATTGCAGCCAGCACGGAGACCACCACCACCATTCCCGCAAAGACTCAAGAAGAGCAAGGAGGAGGAATGCTTTAAAAAGTTCTTTGATATTTTCTAAGAACTTCACATAAATTTGCCTTTTCTTGATGTTTTGTAGGGAATGCCCAAGTACACCAAGTACTTGAAAGATGTGGTGGCCAACAAAGTCAGATTGGTGGATGTTCAAACTGTGGCACTGACCGAGGAGTGCAACCATTGGGTAATGAGCAAGATATCGAAAAAGCTCAAAGACCTAGGGAGTTTTACCATCCCCATACAAATTGGTAAAGATGAAGTGATAAGAGCTCTAAGTGATTTAGGGGAAGCAATTAACTTAATTCCCCTATCTTTGTTTAACACCTTGGGGTTGGGTCAGCCGAGGCCAACAAGAGTGATGCTGCAGCTGGCCGACAAGTCTAACGTGGCACCAGATGGAATAATTGAGGACCTTCTCATCAAAGTTGTAAGTTCATTATATCCGCTGCTTTCATCATACTTGATTTTAAAGTTGATGATAAGGTACCCCTGATCTTGGGATGACCATTCTTGGCCACCAGAGGAGCAATTAATAATGTAAGAGCAGGGACCCTTAAAATGAGGGTTGATGATAAAGAAGAGATCTTATGGGTCTACCAAGAAATCAACCCTCCCACACACATTAAAGACCTTTTTAAGTTCAGTTTGTTGTCAGAGGCTAAGTGTGGGGTGGCAGATTCAACAGATCCATGGCTGCAGGAGATGATCATATTTCAACCCGAATCTGATATAGGGCTTAAGTTAGAGAAGGAGTTGGAAGAGGAGAGGGACAGAGTGAAGGTTGTTCCCTCGAAAAATAAAAAGAGAAGAAGATGGTTCTCGATAGGGATCATTGGTTTGAGGATGTCCTGAGAAGGATAGTCCACGTCGTACCGCGACGTAAAATCAGGCGCTGCTTGGGAGGCAATCCAAAGGGTACCACAGGTACCCTTTTGTTTTCCTTTTTGTTTTGTTTTGTGTATTTTCACTTTGTTGTTTTTTTTGGTGGTGAATTAAGCATAGGTTGAGGGGAAGTCTGAGTACCCTTGGAAGAGGAAGCTAAGGAGCATGAAAGAGGATAAGTGTGGGGTTGATAACCTACTTGTGCAAAAACAAAAGAAAACATGTTGTTAGCTAGGTCTAGAGGCCTCAGGGAGTATTTCTCACCCTATTTGTATTTTAATTGGATGCTTTAGGGACATAGCATATTTTAAGTGTGGGGTGAGGGAAATTTAAAAATTTTGTGCTTAATGATTTTGGGTGGAATTAGTGCTTGATATGGTAGTGGTTAATGAAAACTTTTTGAGTTGAGCATAATTCACCCACCCGTTGGTTTTTCTCTTCGGTTCTTTTCCGATGAGGGGCACCTTAAACAGAGAAATAAAATTCTTTTGTGTATGTACATAGCTATTTGTTAGTCATAGTTACGGGTTTTTCCCGGTGACGGATGGATGACGACCGTCTTGAGGAAAAATTAATCAATAGGTTTTTATTTTTGAACCATTAGCTGATTGATGGCTTGATGTTCTTATTATGTGCTATACATGATTGTGTGATGCAAGTGTTGTAATTTTGAATCATGTTAGCAAATGTATAACTTTGTTTGAGACACCTAGGCTCTTGAATGTGACTCGATGTGCTTAAAGCTGAAATTTACATTCTTGTGATTAGCTGAGTCAAGAGTGTGCTGATTTTGTCTTTAATTGAGCATGTGCTGTAAGTGTAAGGTTTTTGAATATTTCATTCTATGGTGTAGTGTCTAGAACTTTCCTGGTGTGTTTACAAAGCAAAATGAAGGATGTCGATTGTAGGAGATAATTTAGGCATTTCTTTTAATGAGCCTAATTTTTATCCCTTGCTTTACCTACCTTAAATGTAAACAAACACGAAGCTTCATTCCTTAGCAAAGTGTTCACTTCTTTTACGCCAGGTTGATCCGAGTTAGCTACATTAAGCCTTTAGCCTATTCTTTGCTAGCCTAAAACTGAGCTTAATCCCTTCTTTTCATTAGCCTTGAATTTGATACAAAATTCCTAAGTGCTTAAGTGAAAATTCAAAAGAAGTTAAGGAGTGAGAAGTTGGAATGAGAAGAAAGAAAAGAGTAGTTGTGGGAGTTAAAGAAAAGACTAGAGGTGCACTTGTTTAAAAATGAATAAGAGTTAGAAGGGAGTAAAAGAAGAAAAGAGCGAAAAAGAAAATTTAAGAAAATTGCTCAAATACTCCATACTAACAGCTTAAGTGTGGCTAATGAGATAGGGAAACAAAAGAGGAAAATGGGAGTTGAAAAGTATAAAGGTGAAGAGGATGGAAATTCCTAAGGAAAGTGTGATGTATTAAAAGCTCTTAGGGAAGATAGTCACTATTACTAGCCATAATAGTATCTACCTACCTTTAACTTACATTACAACCTATTAAGTCCTACTTGATCTTATTTTCGAACATTCTTAAATTAGTGGAGTAAAACACAAAAGGCAAGCTTATGGGTCAATACACGTGGCATGTGAATTCTTTATGAGAGTGAGCTTATCTCTTATGCATAGACCCATAAATATTCTAAATTTGAAGAATCGTGAGTGAGAAATGGGTAACTCTCTTGTTGTGAGGCCACATGTTTAATGAAGGATAAAATTCATGTTGGATTTCTTGATCGGATAATTTGCATGAGTTGGTTGAGATTGAGAGTCGATTCTTGAGGCTAGAAAGTCTTTATGTAGTTATACTTGATTTTAATGGTTAAATTTTGCATGCTCTATTTCTAACTTGCTATCTAAAACAATCGTTGTAGCCTTAGCTTGAAATGTCTTGCTTCAATTAGCTATGTTTGAGTCTTCATGTGCATGAGATGTAAAAGAGTTGTTCGAGGAAGAACAAGACTTTAAGTGTGGGGAAGTGATCTTAGGCATAATTACGTGCCCAAGTGCTATTTTATAATTTACTTTAGTCAAGTTTGTAAATTTAATTAATTATATTCTCATGTGATTTTTAATATTTAGGTGCATAAACTAACCAACATAATTAGTCCTTGTTTGGTAGGTGTAAAATGCATGTGAGGGACTAAAACATGATGGTTGAAGTGAAGGAATGGAGTTCGGGTTGGATTGCAAAAGAGTCACATGATGTCGCACTAGGGCATGCACTTGCTGCGCCACACAGCGTGCCAGACAGCATAGGCAGCGCGCTGAGCATCGTGCCACGGCAAGGGAGCTGCGCGTTCAGCAGCATTCCACGATAGACATCTGTGTCTGCTAGGCAGGCCATTCTAGTGAAGCTGTGCGACAGGATCGTGCCACGGCCAAGCTACTCCACATTCAGCAGCGTGCCACGACAGGCAACGCGCCATGCCAGCGCCAACAACATGCCAAACCAGTAGGCTTCTGTGTTTGCTCCGAGTTACGGAGGCAAATTGAGGCGACCAGCTCCGTGACACGGAGGCAGTCCAAGGCCGGCCAAATTTTGCAAATTTCCACTTATTATAAATTAAAACCTTAGCTCCTAAAATCATTTATCACGAAATATCTTTGGGAAACGGTAAAGGAGCGAAGGGAGAAAGGAAGAACTCTACCTAGGGTTGATTATATTTCATTCTCCTTTAATTGTTCTTGTAAATATGTTGCTTGAATCATGTTTTTGAGTATTTGTACGAACATGAGTGGCTAAAACCCTTCTTCTAGGGTTGAGGCTACATAATATGATTGTAATTGCATGAATTCTTCATTGGTTTGAGTTTTAGTTGTTGTTTGTCGTACATTCTTTATTATTTTTATTTTTATGCTTGATCACCATGAAAACAAACCCGTGAAGCTTAGGTAAAAGCTCAAAAGAGTAACCCTAGGCTAGAATAAGAGAATGCAGGGAGCAAGTTCTTAACTTTACGATAGGATTCACGATTAGGATAGAAATTATACCTAATTTGCCTTGCTTGGTTACTAAAACGGGATGAGCTAGACACCGGCTTAGAATTATCACATCACCACTCATAGAAGTAGTTGTGAAGCTAATTCCGGGTAAATGATTAGAGGTACAAAAGTCCATAATCAAGGGTGAAAACTCTGTAAACCACATCCATGTATTTAAATTGCTCACGAATTAGGACGTCACATCCCCACTCAACGATGTAGGTGTGAGACTAGTTTGTCATGTTTAGAGGCTCGAAAGACCTTGAACATAGCAATTTAATTATGTGAGACAACAACTGGAGTTTTCATACTCGAACCATCATGAATTGTCGCATTGCATGATTGTTAGGCCTTAACTCTAGTTGCTTCTTATATCGTTTCCCGAGTATTTTGTGATCACTCCTAGACTTAATTAGAATTTACCAAAAATTTCTATAATCAACACTTGTGAAGGTTAGTTTTACACTTGAACTTGAATATTCTCTAAATTGGTCCAGTCCCTGTGGGTTCGACATTCGGCTCTGGAAAAGAACCACTGTATTACTTGTATGACCACGTACGCTTGCGAGTGCGCTGGAGAGCAAACAACTACCGTTCCAATTTTGACCTTACCAGAAGGAACAGAGGGGTTAGTTTTTTATGATGACGATTCCAGAGTTGGGCTCGGTTGCGTTCTGATGCAGAGGGGTAAAGTGATAACTTATGCCTCTAGACAGCTCAAGATTCATGAAAAGAATTATCCGACTCATAACTTGGAGTTGGCGGCAGTTGTATTTGCATTGAAAATATGGAGGCACTACCTTTACGAGGCTCACGTGGATATATTCACCGATCACAAGAGCCTCCAATATGTATTCATCCAGAAAGACTTGAATCTTCGTCAGAGAAGATGGTTAGAATTATTGAAGGATTATGACATGAGTGTGTTGTATCACCCGGGCAAACCCAATGTGGTGGTTGATGCCCTAAGCAGGTTGTCTATGGGGAGCGTGGCCCATGTTGAAGAGGGAAAAAAGAAACTGGCGAAAGATATTCACAGACTAGCTCGGTGTCACGACCCGAGCGCAGGCCCGGATCGCAACACGGGATAAGGAGCCCCAAGAGACTCCAAGTCGACCCATGGCATGAACATACATCTAACTCAATTACTAAAACTAAAGAGTCAACATAATAATCTTAGTGGAAGTCTGAAATAAACATAACATCAGAATACACAATCTAAAGTTGAATACATCCTTTTGTCTAAAAAGCGTCTACACATGATGAGTTGATGGGACAAGACCCTAACTAACTCGAATAAGATGAAAACTTAAAGTACATAGAGAAGTCAAATCAAGCATGGTCATCGGGAGATGAGGACTCACCACAGTGTAAGATGCTAACTCTGAAAACTGACTATGAACGGGGCTGAGCCTAAGTGCCAGATCTTGTATCATGAAATGATACAAAATAGACTATACGGTCAGTACATGGAATGTACTGAGTATGCAAGGTAAGTAAAACATCTTAAATAAGTAAATAACCTTAAAACATGCATAATATAGAACATAAACAATAAGAATCTGAGAGTAGGGCTTGCATGCATTCTTTCTAAAATCATGATCTCATCATAACATAACATAATATCATAACTGAATCGATTGACTTAAAGCTGAAATCTAATAGAAATGAGTAAAACTGAACATTGAGTTAAACTTGCTTTAGAATATATATAGGTACATAAATCTTATGAATGATGAACATGCACAACTGAAATTATAAGGAACAATGGGAGACTCATCTTTTAACTGACATACAACGATAGAGTTTACATGGTCTCAACTATCACACTCAAGTGGGTAGAGTCGTCTAAAGCCTTGACAGGGCTAGGGACGATACCATGATATCGATATCAAGCTCGTGGCCCAATAGGTCAGGCGATAGCTCACAAGGGAGGTCTCGAAGTAATATACATAAGTATAAACCTATGTTGCCACGTAGTTCTGAGGCACAGGGTGATTGACCCTTAGCTTACTCGGTGCTAGATACTACTCCCAAAAACATGCATATGCATTCCATTGTTTTTCAATGAAGCTCAACATCGTCTATTGATGAAGCTCAATAATTAAATACATCTCAAATCTAAAATCATGCATATGAGAAGCATTAACTCAAACCATACCACAAGCTGAAAGACAATTGGGAGTCTTCGCTCCAAAACCATGTGGTAAGCTTAATTCGAGAAATCATAAATTATACTTGAACATGTGGGCATTGCCCAATACTTTCTCATGCTTAAAAATACTCAATTCACAATGAAAACATGATTAGAAATATGGGTATCTTGAAAACATGATTTTCATCATAACATTTTATCATAATCATACATTTATCACAAATCTCTTCTTTCATGAACTTCTCATCAATGGGCTTTTTAATTCATACAACTTGAAACATGATTTTAATTGAAACATAATAAAACTTCCCATGATTCATAATTCAATATTAGAAACATATTTAAACCATACCCATGTAGAGAATTAGGAAATTTATGCATTTGGATTAAAACCCCATAGATTAGACATAGGAATTTCATGATTTAGAGAGGGGTTGGGCATGGGTGTGAAAGAATTCACCCATTCATAACCCTACATACCTGATAGTAGCTGATTCTTACACTTCCTTGATCACTTCTCTAGACTATCACTCTTACATGCATGAATGGAAATGGCCTAAAATGAACTTAACCCTCTTAAAGGTCATCATTCATAACTCAAAACGACTTAGTTTAGGACTTAGGATCTTAGGAATGACGAAAAATCCCTTACTAAATTCGCAGAAAATAACTGCCAGTTAGTCCCACGAGGGACATAACGACTTGTCACCTTGGGCCACGACTCGTGGCATCATCCGTCAGGTACACTGTCTAGCAGTCGTCTGCGGCTCGTAACGAGAGACCTAATGATTTTTCACTGGGTGACCACGACTCATAGTCACCACTCGTCCTGTGCACTGCCTTAAACTCAATCAAACCTTTCCCTGCTGGCCACGACTCATCCCACGAATCGTGATGACTAACCACGACTCGTGGGTGCCTTCCGTTAGGTACACTGCCTCCTTCTTTGTCTTTTCTCACTCACCCCTCCCCACGACTGGCCTAACGAGTGGTGGGGCCTGACCACGACTTGTGGTCACATCCGTGGGGATCCCATTTCCTAATTTCAAACTCATCACTTGAGACTCACTATGAGTCGTATCACGACTCATGGATTGCTCCCACGGGTCACATCATGACCTGTTCTAATACCTGATGCCAGTTTTGAGTTTTTCTCCATTTCAACTCCCGGTTCTAATCTTTGGGCTTCGGGGGTATAACACTCGGTTAGGGGTGCAGTTGGTTGATTCATCTGAGGGTGGAGTGGTAATGCAAAGTGGGTCAAGTTCTTCTTTGGTTGTTGAAGTTAAGTCTAGATAGGATGAAGTCTTATCTTACTTAAGCTTAAGGAAGCGGTTCTCAGAAAAGAAATTGAGGCTTTCTCTAAAAGGGGAGATAGTGTGCTCCGTTACCAGGGCAGATTATATGTACTGGACGTCGGTGATTTGAGACAACAGATTTTGGCTGAAGCGCATAGCTTGAGATATTCTATCAACCTAGGTGTTACAAAGATGTACCATGATCTGTGAGATAATTACTGGTGGAACGACATGAAAAGAGACATCACTGAATTTGTAGCTAAGTGCCCGAACTGCCAGCAAGTCAAGGTAGAACACTAGAGACCTTGAGGTATGACTCAACATATCAGTATACCCACGTGGAAGTGGGAAGAAGTGAATATGGATTTTCTTATGGGTCAACCTCAGACTCGTCGGCAGCAAGATTCAATCTGGGTGATAGTAGACCGAATGACTAAGTCAGCACACTTCCTCCCAGTTAAAACTATAGATTCAGCTGTGTCACGACTCGAGAGTACACCCGGATTGTAAACACGGGAAAAGGAGCCCCGAGGGACTCCAAGTCAACCCATGGCATGATCATACATCTAAACCATTCACATGAAGCGGAAGACGTAACATAATAACATGAAATAGTTGGAAATCATGACATGGAATAGAAAAGACAATGATACATGATTCATGCATCAACGCTGACTACTACATACAGTCTGAAAATCCTCTAATCATGATAGATGTTTTGAAGGGACAAGACCCCAACCAACCCTAACATACTGAATCTCAAAGAAACATAAAGTCTGAACATAAGGTCCTCAAAACATGAGGACTCACCAAAGATAATTGAGAATAAGATGCCGGGAGCAAGCTAAGAGTGAGGCTGGACCTAAGAACTGGGCCCTGTATCATAAAACCATACAACATAGAAAGTATGCGGTGCAGTACTTGAAATGTACCGGGTATGCAAGGTAAGTAAAAGTAATATTTAAAACATAAGGTTCACAAAAGTAGGACATCATGAACATAAAGACTGAAATCGTAAACATATTATAATTCTCAAGTTTTAGCTAAAACATTCGTAAAGCTGTCATAGTCATAACATGGGAGAAAGCATTTCATAAACATGACTTGAGCCAAAGAAAACATAATCATAACATGTATGAAAACAATGAGGAACAATGGGAGATTTTTATAACCGATATACCTCATATGAACACACGTGGAGCCCGACCTGTATACCTAGTCGAGATGTCGTTCGTACCTTGCCAAAGGTTGAACCATGAAGGGCGTGATATCACTCATGAAGACCCTCGTAGGGAAAAGAGGATAGTCACAAGGGAGGTCCCAAATATAACCTACGGTGGCACGTAGTTCTAAGATTCGAGGCGTAACTTGGGCCCCGAACCTACTCGACGTTAAGTACTACTGCCAAAACAATGCATGTGCTCATAGAAATTCATATATGACATGCATCGTTAGTTAAATCGTGACAATCATGACATGCTTGTAAATTCGTAAGACTAACCATGTAATCGGGTTCGTGAGTCGGCCAAAAGCATAATTCATGAATCGTAATCAACACGTGGGCACAACCCAATATTTATATATGCTTGAAATACTTGAATTTAGAGAAAACATGATCGTAATAACATGGGCAATTGAAAACATGCTTGAAATACAAAACTTCATATTATACTTGGAGGATCACCATATCCATGAACTTCAATATAAACTTCATGATTGGGCAATTAGATTTTAAACAGTAGATTATCAAAATATTGAAGTGAAAACAAGTGAAAACAGCCCAACAATTCGAAACCCATAATTTAGACATGCTATGATAGGATCATATCAATTTTTGAGAATTCATGCAATTAGGTTAAAACCCAAAAGAATCTAATAAATAATAATCATAAATTGGGAGGAAATTGGGAATGGGTGGGGATAAAACCACCTATTCGAAACCCCACATACCTGGAAATACTTGATTCTAATCTTGCCTTGAAAACCCAAGATGAAACTTAGGGAAATTGGGGAGGAACACTTGAATCTCCTCCTATCTCTTCTCTATACTCTTGCATGCATGAATGAGACTTAGAATGAATTAATCCCCCTTAAAAGACCCTATTCAGACCTTAAAACAACGTAGTTTAGGCCTTAGGAACGTAGGAATTCCAAAACCACCCTTATTAAAACGCAAGAAATTTCTGGTCGCCAGTCCCCACGAGGGACCTCACGGGTCGTTGCCACAGGGCATTACTCGTTGCCATGGTCCGTTAAGTCCACTATACAAAACATCCAAGGGACCCCACGGGTGACTTCACGAGTCTTGAGGTCAGAGCACGACACATGGTCACCTTCCGTGGCCTACACTGCCCATTCTAACTTGCCAAACCTCCAAGGTAGACCACGGGTGACCTCACCAGTCGTGAGGTTTGACTACGACTCGTGGTCAGGCCCTTGGCCTCCTCACTCAGGCCTTGCCAAACCATGCTGACCATGAGTCACCTCACAACTCGTGGTCACTCCTCACGACCCACCTCACGGGTTGTTTTGTGACCTAGTGCGAATTTTTAGTTTTTCTCCATTTTTACTTCCGGGTCTGATCCTTGGGTTTCCGGGGTATAACAATATCTCCCCCTTGGGAACATTCATCCTCATTTAGAAACTTGTAGAAAACTCAGAAACAAGCTATCACCATATACAATTACCGGTCATTTAAGGTGAAAACTGATGGTATGACTACCTCCGAAAAGAACTACATAGCTGAACTGAATTCAGACATCACATACATATATACCATATCATAAAACAAACTTGTACACATGAACTAAACATGAAAATCCGATTAGAGGTTTAGGGCAAAACTGATACCTCAAACTGAAACTGAGCCGGTAGGGAACAAATGAGGGTTTTAGCTATCATATCTGCTTTGGCTTCCCATGTAGCTCCCTCAACATGCTGATTTCTCCATAACACCTTTACTGAAGGTACTTCTTTGTTCCTTAGCCTCCGAACCTGACGATCCAAGATTGCAACTGGAATTTCCTCATAACTGAGGCTATCTCTCATACCAACGCTTTCTACTGGAGCAACTAAAGCTGGATCTCCCAAGCACTTTTTAAGAGCGATACATGAAAGACGAGATGAACTGTAGCTAACTCTGAAGGTAACTCTAACTCATAAGCCACTTTACCCACACGTCTCATAATCCGGTATGGGCTAACATAGCGGGAAGTGAGTTTCCCTTTCTTGCCAAATCTCATTATTCCTTTCATGAGGGACACCTTCAGAAACACCCAATCATCAATTTCAAACTCAAGCTCTCTTCTCCTTACATCTACATAAGACTTTTGGCGACTTTGAGCTGTTTTTAGCCTTTCCCTTATTAACTAAACCTTCTCCATAGCCTCATGGACCAAATATGGACCCACCAACGAAGCCTCACTGACTTCAAACCAACTAATTGGAGACCTATATCACCGCCCATAGAGAACCTCAAATGGAGACATCTGGAAACTAGAATGGTAGCTGTTGTTATAGGAAAACTCGATGAGAGGTAAATGATCATCCAAACTACCCTTGAAATCAATAACACAAGCTCTCAACATATCCTCAAGAGTCTGTATAGTCTGCTCTGCCTGGCCATCTGTTTGCGGATGAAATGTTGGCTAAGCTTAACCTGAGTACCAATGAAAAGACCTCCAGAACTGAGAGGTAAATTGAGTCCTCTATCCGACATGATGGACAAGGGAACTCCATGCAATCTAACCAACTCCTTAATGTATAACTTGGCATAATCCTCCATTGAATCAGTGGTTTTGACCGGTAGAAAATGAGAAAGCCTTGGTTAACCTGTCCACCCCACCCAAATGGAGTCATACTATCTACGAGTGCGGGGCAAACCTGTTATGAAGTCCATGTTGATTTCTTCCCACTTCGAAGTAGTAATGCTGATATCCTGAAGTATACCTCCCAGTCTCTGATGCTCAACTTTCACTTGCTGATAATTCGGACACTTGGCTACAAATTCTGCAATATCTTTCTTCATGCCATTCCACCAATAGATTTCCCGTAAGTCATGATACATATTGGTGGCCCTTGGATGGATAGAATATCTAGAGCCATGAGCCTCATGTAACACCCGGATCCTCAAATCACCCACGCCTGGAACACATAGACGACCCTGGTACTGAAGCACACCATCTCCCCCTTGGGAGAAAACCTCTACTTTCTAACTGTTTACAACTTCCTTAAACTTTACTAATATTGGATCTTCGTCTTGCTTAGCCTTCACATCATTTACCAAGGATGATTCTGATCCGTTCTGAACAACCACACTATTATCGGATGAGTCAACCAGACTAACTCTCAACCGTGCAAGTCGATGCACCTCTTTCACTAGATCCTTCTTGCCTTCACCCACATGTGACACACTTCCCATAAAGAGTCTACTAAGGGCATCCTCTACCACATTGGCCTTACCTGGGTGGTAGACACTCATGTCATAGTCTTTTAGTAGTTCCAACCACCTCCATTGCCAAAGATTGAGATCCTTCTGCGTGAACACATATTGCAAGCTCTTGTGGTCTATGAATACATCTACATGAACCCCATACAAGTAATGTCGCCATATCCTCAAAGAAAATACCACCGTGGCTAATTCAAGATCATGGGTTGGGTAATTCTTCTCATAGATTTTCAGCTGTCTAGAGGCATATGCTATGACTTTCCCACGCTGCATCAATACGCAACCCAGTCCAACCCTAGAAGCATCACAATATACTATGAATCCATCAGTACCCTCGGGTAGGGTCAATATAGGTGTTGAAGTGAGTCGGGTCTTTAATTCCTGGAAACTCTTCTCAACGACTCCAACTACTGAAACCTTGCCTTTTTCTGAGTCAATCTAGTCAATGGGGCTGAAATAGATGAGAAAACCTCCACGAATCTTTGGTAGTAGCCTGCCAATCCCAGAAAGCTTCTAGTCTCCGAAGGTTTTACTAGTCTAGGCTAGTTCTTTACCCCCTCAATCTTCTGGGGGTCTACCTTTATAATCTCGCTTGACACTAAATGCCCCAAGAATGCAAGTGAGTTCAACCAGAACTCGCATTTTTTGAATTTGGCGTATAACTGGCTATCCTTGAGGGTCTGGAGGACTACTCTAAGATGAGCGACATGCTCCTCCTCTCTCCTGGAGTATACCAATAAGTCGTCAATGAACTTGATCACGAACATGTCCAGATATGCCTTGAATACCCTGTTCGTAAGATCTATAAAAGCTGCAGGGGCTTTGGTTAGTCCAAAAGACATAACGATGAATTCATAATGGCCATATCGGGTCCTGAAAGCAGTTTTTGGGATGTCGCTCTCTCAAACTCTGAGTTGGTGATACTCGGACCTGAGATCTATTTTGGAGAAACATTTGGCACCTTGAATTTGATCAAACAGGTAATCAATCCTGGGTAGAGGGTACCTATTCTTGATGGTGACCTTATTCAACTGCCTGTATTCAATACACATCCAAAGGAAACCATCTTTCTTTCGAACAAACAACACTGGTGCACCCCGTGGAGACTTACTCGGTCTAATGAAGCCCTTATCTAGCAAATCCTTCAACTGATCCTTTAACTCTTTTAGCTCAGCTGGAGCCATTCGGTAAGGAGGAATCGATATGGGCTGAGTATCGGGTAGAAGGTCAATCCCAAAATCAATCTCCCTTTCTGTAGGAACACTTGGTAGGTCATCTGGAAACACCTCAGGATACTCACATACCACAAGGACTGACTGAATGGTCGGGGTCTCGAATGTCGTATGCTTAACCCTCACTAGATGGTAAATGCAACCCTTAGAAATTATTTTCTTGGCCTTGAGATAATAGATAAAGCGACCTACAGGCACCGCTAAACTACCCCTCCATTCTAAAGCAGGTTCCGCCCAAAAATAGAACTCCACTGCTCGGGTTCAACAGTTAACAAAAGCATAACATGCAAACAACCAATCCATGCCC
Organism: Datura wrightii; assembly: GCA_035772735.1. NCBI lineage: Eukaryota > Viridiplantae > Streptophyta > Magnoliopsida > Solanales > Solanaceae > Datura > Datura wrightii. Next base: position 116,917,385 of record JASDFA010000003.1, read on the forward strand.
AGAATAATATCAAAATCGGTCATAGATAATTCTACTAAGTCTGTGGAGGTGTCCTTATGCAATACTGTAATGGGGCAACCTCTATATACCTGCCTAGCTACCATTGAATCACCAACCAGAGTAGATACAGAGAACGATTTTGACAAAATTTTAGGACTAACTCCAAAGCTACTAGCAATGTAAGGTGTCATAAAAGGCAATGTAGCTCCGGATCTAACAAAGCATAAGCATCATTATGAAAGACTTGCAACATACCCATAACCACATCAGGAGAAGTCACCTGCTCCTGTCGAGAGGCAAATGCATAAAACCGGTTCTGGCGCTAGCCGCCAGCAGAACTAGTCGAAGAACCCTACTGAGGAGGATGTGCCACTGGAGCTGCAGAACTAGCAACTGGGATACGAACTCCACCACCCCTTGACCTAGCTGCGAGACACTCCCTAAGTCTGTGTCCGGGTCTTCCACACCCAAAACAAGCATCTGAGACCACCAAACATCTCCTTGGGTGATTCTTGCCATAACTAGCACAAGATGGGAATGTGCGCTCTGTGCGCATGCTACTCTGACCCCTCAAACTTGAGGCCCTACTCCTCTGATCATCTTGAGGTTTGGATGGGGTACTAGCTTAAGATGGTGCTGGTGCGATAGACCTGTGTTGGGACTACTTGTGAGGTCCACCTCCAGGCCTCGTCTGAGAGAACCTGTAGCTATCAGTCTTGGCCCTCTTGGCCTCTCTCTCCCTCACATGAACTGCCTCCATCTACTGAGCATAAAGGACTATACGGGGATAAAACATATCCTGGTGAAGCATAGATTTCCTGCAATCTTTGTCCAGATACTCGGCTACCCCGTGCACGAACCTGCTCACTCGCGCCCTCTGGTCCACCACTAACTCCGGGGCATACTTTGACAAGCGAGTGAACTCAAGAGAATACTATAACACTGCCATCTTTCCCTGCTTTATATTGATAAATTCTGCTGCCTTCAACTCCCTCATCTCCCGAGGGAAAAACCTATCGAGGAAGGCCATGTGAAACTTTTCCCAACTAATAGGGCTCGCTCCTGCTGCCCTACTGTCTCTCTATTGTTTGTACCATATGTGAGCAATCCCCTTGAGCTGATAGGTGGCCAAATCAACACGTTCCCCATTCGCCACCCCCATAACCTGGGTGACCTTAAAGATCTCCTCGATAAACTCATGTGGATCCTCGTCCACCTTGGAACCCGTGAACTCAGGAGGGTTCATCCTCAAGAAATATCTCACCCTAGCTGCCGCCGCATTCCTATTCTAAGGGTAATGTGCCACTGTCTGGTGATGAACCTAGGCAGCCATGGCCTGTACCAGCATCTAAATCGCTGCCCTAAACTCAACATGGATAGCTGGCTCTGGTGCGTGCTCCTTATGAATAGGCGGGGCTGGCTAATGCCCATCACCATTGTCACCCTCATGATCTTTGCCATTGCCATTTCTGCGGACATTTACTCGGTGTGGATTCATGATTTCTTCAAATGCAAATAACACAAATTAGAAGGAGGAAAAGACCTTTCATTGCACAACATAGATCATGAAGAGGGGAACATTTCCTAAACGTGCAGTAGCCTCTTCGTCATAAGTGTGGCACGCTTCACACCCATGAAAAAGACTCCACTTAACGCGGCTTTCAGACTCCCTAGGACACTTCAAATCTATTGCTCTGATACCAAGTTTGTCACGATCCGAGAGTACACCTGGATTATAAACACAGGACAGGGAGCCCCGAGAGACTCCAAGTCGACCCATGGCATGAGCATAATCTAAAGCATTCACATAAAGCGGAAGACTTAACATAATAACATGAAATAGGTTGAAATCATGACATGGAATAGAAAAGACAACGATACATGATTCATACATCAACGCTGACTACTACATACAATCTGAAAAGCCTCTATAATGATAAATGGGTTGAATGGATAAGACCCCAACTAACCCTAACATACTGAATCTGAAAGAAACATAAAGTCTGAACATAAGGCCCTCGAAACATGAGGAATCACCAAAGAGAATTGAGAGTAAGATGCCGGGAGCAAGCTAAGGGCGAGGCTGAACCTGAGAACTGGGTCCTATATCATAAAATGATACAACATACAAAGTATGCGGGTCAGTACTTGGAATGTACCGAGTATGAAAGGTAAGTAAAAGCAATATTCAAAACATAAGGTTCATAAGAGTAGGACATCATGAACGTAAAGACTGAAATCATAAATATATCATAAGGCTCAAGGTTTTAGCTAAAACATTCATAAAGATGTCGTAGTAATAACATGAGAGAAAGCATTTCATAAACATGACTTGAGCCAAAGAAAACATAATCATAACGTGCTCAAAAACAATGAGGAACATTGGGAGATTTCTATAACCGATATACCCCATATGAGCACTCATGGAGTCCGACCTGTACACCTAGTAGGGAGGCCGTTTGTACCTTGCCAAGGGTAGAATCATGAAGGGCGTGATAGAACTCATGAAGACCCCGTAGGGAAAAGGGGACAGTCACAAGAGAGGTCCCAAATATAACCTACGATGGCACATAGTTTTGAGATTCGGGGCGTAACTTGGGCCCCGAACCTACTCAGTGTTAAGTAATACTCCCAAAACAATGCGTGTGTTCATAGAAATTCATACATGACATGTATGGCTAGTTAAATCGTGATAATCATGACATGCTTGTCAATTCATAATACTAGCTATGTAATCGGGTCCGTGAGTCGGCCAAAAGCATAATTCATGAATCGTAATCAACATGTGGTCATCGCCCAATATTAATATATGCTTGAAATACTTGAATTAGAGAAAACATGATCTTAATAACATGGGTAATTGAATACATGCTTGAAATCCGAAACTTCATATTATACTTGGAGGATCACCATATCCATGAACTTCAATATAAACTTCATGATTGGGCACTTAGGTTTGAAACCCTAGATTATCAAAATATTTAAGTGAAAACAAGTGAAAACATCCCAACAATTCGAAACCCATAATTTAGACATGCTATGACAGGATTATATCTATTTTTGAGAATTCATGCAATTGGGTTAAAACCCAAAAGAATCTAATAAATCATAATCATAGAATTGGGAGGAAATTGGGCATGGGTGGGGATTAAACCACCCATTAAAAACCCCACATACCTGGAAATACTTGATTCTAATCTTTCCTTGAAATCCCAAGATGAAACTTATGGAAATTAGGGAAGAACACTTGAATCTCATCCTATCTCTTCTCTATATTTTTTCATGCATGAACGAGAGTTAGAATGAATTAATCCCCTTTAAAAGACCCTATTCATACCTTAAAACAACGTAGTTTAGGCCTTAGGAACTTAGGAATTACAAAAAGACCCTTACTAAAATGCAGGATATTTCTGATCGCCAGTCCCCACGAGGGACCTCTTAAAAAATTTTACCACAGGGCTCGACTCGTGGTCATGGTCTGTTAAGTCGACTATCCAAAACATCAAAGGGACCCCACAGGTGACTTCACGAGTTGTGAGGTCAGACCATGACTCGTGGTCACCTTCCGTGGTCTACACTTCCCATCCCAACTTGCCAAACCTCCAAGGTAGACCACGGTGACCTCACGAGACGTGAGGTCTGACCACGACTCGTGGTCAGGCCTGTGGCCACCTTACTCGAGGTCACTCATCACAAACCACCTCACGGGTCTTTCTGTGACTTGGTGTGAGTTTTCAATTTTTCTCCGTTTTTACTTTCGAGTCTGATCCTTGGGTTCCCAGGGTATAACAAGTTGAGGACTATGCTAGACTTTATAACCGAGAGTTAGTCAAACTTCATGGGGTGCCCTTGTGCATTATCTCAGATAGAGGTACCAAGTTCACCTCTCACTCCTGGAAGTCCTTTCAAAAGGGACTTGGTACCCAGGTCAAGCTCAGCACAGCTTTTCACCAACAAACAGATGGACAATCTGAGCGGACTATTCAAACCCTAAAAGATATGTTGAGAGCGTGACTAATTGATTTTAAGGGCAGTTGGGTTGATCACTTGCCTCTCATCGAGTTTGCATACTACAATGGCTACCACTCCAGTATCTAGATGGCCCTGTTTGAGGCATTGTATGGTAGAAGGTGCAGATCTCCTATAGGGTGGTTTGAAGTTGGTGAAGCTACTCTAATCGGTCCAAACTCAGTTCATGAAGCTATGCAAAAAGTACAACTATGAAATCAGGAAACTAAACTACGCTATAGCCAACAAGGTCGCTAACTGACCGCTAAACAAGGCCCCACATGGACAACGCATGAAATAAAACATACATAGGCCCCACACGGCCAACGATAAATGCTAATTGCTGGAAATCTATAGTCTGCAAGCCTCTAAGAGTGGAATAATGGTCGAGATAGGGCCCCGACCTACCCATAAACTGTACAACAAAAGTACGCACCTCTTCTAGCTACCAGCTCCAGAGGAAGGGAGCTGAATAAACTATTGCCTCCAGCTGATGACTAAGAGGGTCCCGAACTGCGTCTATCCGCATCTGCAGGTAAGTAATGCAACGTCCCAAGGATGGGTGTCAGTATAATATGTACCAAATATGTAAGGCAGTAAAATGATAAATGAATGAAAGATAATAAAACTAAAGTAATCATGAAGAAGGGTAAGAGTTTAACATGAATGATCTCACCATCTGAAACATCTAACTAACAAGTATACATACACAAACAAGAACCTAACTGGGCCTCTATAAGCCTGGAAGGTACAAATAACACAGAATAACCTACTTAGGCCCCTATATGCCCCGATAAGTACAAACAATGTACACTCTACTGTCTGGCTACTAAAGGTTCATAAACATACTGTAACTCAGGATTATTCGTTCTCTGAAACTTTGTTTGAGCAAGATAGGCTCCTGTAGTTGTATCTGTGTCTAAGCTTTCTGGGCTGTGTAACTGGGCCCTGAGCCTTGGCTTGACAATGGGCCATAATATAATCTCTGATAACTGGACCCCAAGCTTTAGACAGACTATGGGTCATAATGTGACTGTTGTAAGTAGATCCTAAGCCTTAGCTCGACTATGGATCATACTGTAGCTGCTGCAACTGGGCCCCAAGCGTTGGCTTGACTATGGATCATACTGTAGCTGCTGATACCTGGACCCCGGGCCTCGGCCCGACTATGGGTCAGAATGGGACTGCTGTGACTGGGTCACGAGCCTTGGCTCGACTATGGGCCATAATATAAGCTCTGAAACTGGATATAGCTCTCACGGCCTCACTCTGGTCCATTCGGACATCATATTGCTTTTGTAAACATAACTTTATAGGCAACAACATTCAAACCTCGAATATCATATACAACAATCGAGTTGGCTAGGATTAACTCTGACAAGGGTTACTATATCGTCGTTATCATCTCAATTCAATTCATAATAGATGACTCCAATAGGTTTACTCTGAAATACTATAGACACACAATTCATACTAACTTTATGATGATCATAACTTGCCGAAAGGATAGCCTTACATACCTCGAGTGCCGACTTTTGTTTAACTGGTGAGTCCCAACTGGCGACCGGTGGTTCTATCTAACTGCAGCCTTTATGCTGAGAAAACAGGGCTAATTTTAATACTAAACTTGGCATGAATGATAACTTCTAGTAATAATAACAACAACTACAATTTAACTCTAAATAATTCGACGAAAACCGGCAATTTCTCAAGAGTTCAGAAGGGAGAAATACTCACCTAAGGCCTGTGGCCATTTAGGAATCAATTTGAAAAAATTCTGACAACTTTTACCCGGCAGAGCTCTGATTTTCCGAGCGAATTTTTGAGAAATATCTCCCTAGTAATGCTTCCCATAGGCCTAGAACTTATTACCCAAAGTTATTTTGCATTTGGACGGCATTTGGAGAGTAGTAGAACGAAAAACTATTGAAAACGTGTGTGCTTCTAATTCTCTGGCTGCGGGTCTCATTGATGAAATGATTTAAATGAGAGAAGAGGGTTTATATAGATAAGAGCGGTGGCAGCGGGGTGGCCCGCGCCGCTCAAAGCGCCTTCTTGACCCCGCGTTGCACCCCTCAGTGTTCCATGGGCCTGGCGCGCCATGCTAGCTAGTGCCCTGCCGGCTGGCGAGTCGCTGTGGCCCCTCGTTGCCTAGCCTCGCCTAACCCTGCTTCCGAGGATTTTCCCCCCACGCGTCAAGCTCTTTTTTCTCGTCACAAATCCACGGGTACACTTACTAACCATTAACATTTTATGGGGTGTAACATCCTCCCCCCCTTAGGAACATTTGTCCTCGAATGTCATCTTCAGGCTTACAGGAGTTAACTCGTTTAGCTAATACTTAGAAAAATTTCGGTAGAGTTTTCTCTATAATATGGACTATCCGAAAACCTGCAACACAGAAAAGTCCAACATAAGCATCTCACAGGGTGCTATAAAAAACTATTTCACCATAGAGAGGTAGACAGCTAAACAGTACTAATAACATAAGCAGTAAAATATCAACAGAAGAACAACATCACCTTAACTGCATAATCTGAATCAATCCTGGAACAAGTGAGGATATTTAGATCTCATATCATCCTCAGCTTCCCACGTCATCTCTTCTTTATTTCTGTTCCTCCACAACACTTTAATAGAGGTGACGTCTTTAGTTCTCAGTATACGAACTTGTCTATATAGTATTGCAACTGAAATTTATTCATAGGCTAACTCCTCAATAAATTGAAAGGCCTCAACTAGCACAACTCAGGATGTGTCCCCTATACACTTTCGCAACATAGACACGTGAAATACTGGGTGAACAAACTCTAACTCTGAAGGCAACTCTAATTCATATGCCACTCGGCCTATCCTTCAGATGATCCAATACGACCCAATGAACCTCGGGCTAATCTTGCCTTTCTTATCAAATATCATCGCGCCCTTCATCGGCGACACTTTACGGAATACCCAATCATCTACATTAAATTCCAAGTCTCTACGCTTCATATGGGAGTAGGACTTCTGGCGATTCTAGGATGTCAGTAACCGCTCCTGATAAGTTTCACTTTCTCTTCTTATTGGTGAACCATATCTAGTTTGACTAACTCTGCCTCTCCTACCTCAAACCATCTGATAGGGGACCTGCATTTCCGCCCATATAATGCCTCATAAGGCACCATCTGAATTGCACAAGATAACTGTTATTATATGCAAATTCAATGAGGGGTAAATTTTCATCCCAACGTCCTTCAAAATCTAGAACACACACCCATAACATATCCTCGAGCATCTGAATAGTGTGCTCCACCTAACCGTCTGTCTAAGGATGGAATGATGTACTCAGATTAACCTGTGTCCCCAAATCTCTTTGAAATGATTGCCAAAATTTAGCTATAAACTGTGACCCTCTATCTGAGATGATAGATGTTGGGACACTGTACAGTTGGACTATCTCTTTAATATATAGCTCGGCGTAATCTTCCGCTGAGAATGTGGTCCGGACTGGTAGGAAGTGAGTTGATTTTGTCAACCCATCAATAATCACCTAAATAGAGTCAAATTTGTGTCTGGTACGGGGTCTTGTCACAAAGTCCATATTAACTGCCTCCTATTTCCACGTAGGTATAGCCATCTCCTGAGTTAGGCCACCAGGTTTCTGATGTTCAGCCTTTACCTGTTGGCAATTAGGACACTGCGCCACAATTCAGCTACGCCTTTCTTCATTCAAGGCCACCATTATATTTCTTTCATGTCATGGTACATCTTTGTTGAACCTAGATGAAGAGAGTAACGAGAGTAGTGTACCTCTTCCATAATTTGCTGGCGGAGCCCTGCTATATCTGGAACGCAGAGGCGACCTCTGTACCTCAAAACCTCATCTTCGGTTACCTCAAAAGCTGATACTTCATCTTGCTGAACTTTATTCTGAGTTGTGCTAACTGAGGATCTTCATACTTTCGCTCTTTCACCTCCACCACCAGGGATGATACTGCTGTATTCTGAATTATAGCCCCATTATTCTCTGAGTCCACTATCCAAACTGCTAAACTGGCTAGTCGGTGCAATTCTCGGGCCATTTCCCGCTATTCTGGTCTCAAATGTGCCAAACTTCCCATGGATCATCGACTAAGGTAATTTTCTACAATATTAGCTTTCCTTGGTGATGCAAAATGTTCACATCATAATCTTTCAACAATTCTAACCAATGGCGTTGTCGCAAATTCAGCTCTTTCTGTGTGAAAATATACTGGAGGATTTTATGATTAGTAAAAATATCTATATGCACCCCATACAAGTAACACCTCCATATCTTTAAGGAGTAAATCACTGGAGCTAACTCCAGATCGTGGGTGGGATGATTCTTTTCATGTTTCCTCAGTTTCCTTGAAGCATACTCAATTACCTTCCCATGTTGCATCAAAACACACCCTAACCCAATGCCTAAAGCGTCGCATTATACAAAATAACCATCTAAACCTTCCGGCAAAGCTAACACTGGTGCTGATGTCAATCTATTTTTTAATTCCTGGAAACTCTGCTCATACACCTTGGTCCATTGAAATTTGGCTGCGTTTTGAGTCAATTTAGTCAAAGGCACTGACAAGGTAGAAAATCCTTCCACAAACCTTCTGTAATACCCGGCCAATCCCAGAAACTATGAACCTCCGTTGGAGTTGTAGGTCTAGGCCATGTCTTTACTCCCTCTATTTTCTGTGAATCAATCTGAATACCAGCTTCTGATATAATATGGCCCAAGAAAGCTACAGATTTTAACTAGAACTCACATTTAGAAAACTTTGCATATAGCTGGCGGTCTCTGAGAATCTAGAGTACTGTGCGCAAATGATCTCTGTGTTCCGCTTCTGAGCAGAAGTATACCAGAATATCGTCAGTAAATACTATCACAAACAAATCTAAATGTGGCCTTAAGATACTATTCATTAGGTCCATGAACACTGTTGGTGCATTTTTCAACTCGAAGGACATAACTAGGAACTCGAAATGACCATACCTGGTCTTGAAAGATGTCTTTGGGATATCTTTCTCTCGAACTCAAACCTGGTGGTACCCGAATCTCAAGTCAATTTTAGAAAAATACTTCGCACCCTGTAGCTGGTCAAACAAGTAATCTATCCTGGGAAGTGGGTATTTATTCTTAATAGTAACTTTATTCAACTTCTGATAATCTATACACATACGTAGGGAGCCATCTTTCTTTCTTACAAACAGAACTAGCGCACCCCACGACGACGTACTCATCCTGATAAAGCCCTCATCTAACAGATCTTTTAGCTGCTCTTTCAATTCCCTCAATTCAGTAGGAGCCATTCGGTATGGAGGGATAAATATAGGCTGAGTATCTAGTAGAATGTCTATAGAGAAATCTATTTCCCTCTCTGGGGGAACACCCTAAAGTTTGTCTGGGAATACATCTGGGAACTCATTAACCACTGGAATAGACTGGAGAGCTGGGGATTCTACTTACATATTCCAAACCCTAACAATATGGTAGATACAACCCTTTGCTATCAACTTTTTCTCCCAAAGATAGGATATGAACTTACCTTTTGACGTAGCTTTATTACCTCTCCACTCTCGCACTACCTCTCCCGGAAAATGAAATCGGAAAATTCTAGTACAACATTCTACAGTTTCATAACATGGTGCCATCCAATCCATACCCATAATTATATCAAAATTAATCATTTCTAATTCTACTAGATCTTCTAAGGTCTGGCGACCAACAATCTCTACTGTACAACCATAGTAAATTCTCTTTGCAATAATAGAGTCACCAACAGGTGTAGACACTGAGAAGGGTCGCTGAAGCAATTCTGGCACTATATCAAACTTTCGGGCCACTAAAGGGGTAACATATGATAAAGTGGAGCTCGGTTCTATCAAAGCATAAACTGAGTGAGAGTAAATATCTAATGTACCTGTCACAACATCTGGCGATGGTTCTGACTCTTGTCGCCCTGGTAATGAATATGTGCGGTCTTGACTGCTTCCTTAACTAGATTCCCCTGATCTACCTCGGCCTCTACCGACTAGAGCTGAGGGCTTGTGCCCAACCGAAGGTGCTGGAGCATATGAACCCGCTGAGGATCTATTCTGCTGGTCCTGACTGTCCTCTCGTTTAGTCGGACAATAAATCATTATGTTTCCCTCCTTCCCACAGGAATAACAGGTGGTGGAACCATACCTACATCTCCCTGAATGCAGCCTATGACAGGTACTGCATCATGGTACTACTAATCCAATCTGATCTGGCCCCCTCTGCTGCTGCTAACCTGGTGCTCGTGAACTTTCGCTGGGACCTGACTGCCTCCGATGATCTGATCTACTGTCCTGTTACTACTGGAATGGGGGCCTAGGTGATCTACCTGATAGACAAGGCCTGGGCCTACTCTAAATGTCTGCCTGAAAATTTGCGGGTCTAGCCCTCCAATGCTGCTCCGGGCCTGCCCTTTCCATGACGTATTGGCGCTATCTGAGCTCCTCTATATTCTGAGCAAAGGCCTAGATTCATGAGATATCCATATCCTCTCGTAGTGTATTTGTAATGCAAGATTACACATATTTTGGTGCAGGTCCCATAATAAACCAGTGAACCCTGGATAGCATGGTATCAACAAACGAGGACACATATCTGTCTAAGGAATCAAATCTCAATGCATATTCCTTGACACTCATTCTTCCCTACTCCAGATGCAAAAACTGCTCTACTCTGGCCTGTCGGACCTCTCAGGGTAAATAATGGTCTCTGAAAGCCTTTGAGAATCTAGGCCACGTAGGTGGAGGTGCATCTCTGCCTCAGAATCTCTCCCAACTCTCATACCATAGGACTGCTACATCTTGCAATCGGAATACTACTAACCCAACTAACTGTAGATAAGGCATGCATAACCCTAAATATTCTATGCAGCTAATCTATGAAATTCTGGGGGTCCTCTCTATGATCTATCCTTGTAAACCACGGGGGACTCAAGGAAAGGAACTCATGGACCCTCGAACTACTGGGCCCCTTAGTGGGCTCAACGGCAGCTAGTACTACAAGAAGAGTCTGTCACTGGGCAGCCGTCATCTGAATCAACATATAGAATGCACCCCTGAGCTCCTGATTTGATGGCATAGGATTGGCTAAGGGTGCTACTGGTATATCTGCTGCCCTAGAAGGCTCTGAGTGTGTTGGTGAGTGTTAGGGAGATCGAGGTGATGTCTCCCTGTAGCCCTCAGATCGGGCTAACTCTGACTGGGCCCCCTACTAGTGACCTCTCTTACTGCCACATCTAAATCTCGACCAGTCGCGGTCCGTTGTGCGTCAGACATTTTTCTCTGTAAATAAATAAAATAACATAAGCTTAGGGAGTCACCCTATACGACAAAACTCTATAGCACGACTCGAGGAGAAAGAAGAGTAACCACACTATTATGCCTTGTAGCCTCCTGCCTATAGAATGTGGTGCACAACACATCCATAGATAAGACTCTACTTGACACGGCTTGTAGACTACCTGGGATACGACCTACTCTGATACTAAGTTTGTCATGCCCATCTTAGGGAGCAAAGAGCAGCACCTAGTGCCACATTGAGATCTAGACTAACCTGACTGGCCTGGTGAACTACGGGTGCAAGCTTGTAACTTAATTCAAGAAAATGACGAGCTATATCTCGATTGTAAATACTGCCTCTGGACGATAAGGCCACCTATAAAAGAAGACAGCTAACCACCAACAGCATAATAACTGGGATTCTATGCGGGCTGACAAGACCACTATGTTGTGTACTTATAACTGAAATGAAATCCGGAAACTAAACTACGCTATAGCCGACAAGGCCGCTAACTGACCGCTAAACAAAGCCCCACATGGCCTACACATGAAATAAAACATACATAGGCCCCACACGACCAATGACAAAAGCTAATTACTGGAAATCTATAGCTTGTAAGCCCCTAAAAGTGGAATAATGGTCGAGACAAGGCCTCGACCTACCCATAAACTGTACAACAAAAGAACAAACCTCTTCTAGCTTTTCCAACTACGGAAGAAGGGAGCTAAATAAACTGTTAACTCCAGCTGATGACTAAGAGGGTCCCAAACTGCGTCTATCTGCACCTGCAGGCAAGTAATGCAGCACTCCAAGGATGGGCGTTGATACAATATGTATCAAATATGTAAGGCAGTAAAATGATAACTGAATGAAAGCTGATAAAACTGAAGTTATCATGAAGAAGGGTAAGAGTTTAACCTGAATGATCTCACCATCTGAAACATCTATCTAACAAGTATACATACACAAAAAAAAACTAACTGGGACCCCATAAACCTAAAAGGTACAAACAACGTAGAATAAACTACCTGGGCCCCATAAGCCCCGGCAAGTACAAACAATGTACACTCTGGCTACTGAAGATTTGTAAACATACTGTAACTCAGGATTATTTTTTCTCTGAAACTGTGTCTTAGCCAGAAAGGCTACTGTAGATGTATCTGTGTCTGATCTATCTGGGCTGTGTAACTGGGCCCCAAGCCTTGGCTCGACTATGGGCCATAATGTGATCTCTAATAACAGGACCCCGAGCCTTGACCCGACTATGGGTCATAATGTGACTGTTGTAGCTGGATCTCGAGCCTTAGCTTAACTATGGATCATACTGTAGCTGTTGTAACTGGGCCCCTAGCCTTGGCTCGACTATGGGCCACAATGTAACCTCTAATACCTGGACCCCGGGCCTTGGCCCAACATGGGTCAGAATGGAACTGCTGTGACTGGGCCTCGAGCCTTGGCTCGACTATGGGCCATAATGTATGCTCTAAAATTGGATATGGCCATCACAGCTTCACTCTGTTCCCTTCGGACATCATACTGCTTTTGTAAACATAACTTTATAGGCAACAAAATTCAAACCCCGAATATCACATACAACAATTGAGCTAGCTAGGGTTAACTCCAACGAGGGTTACTATATCGTCGTTATCGTCTCAATTCAATTCATGACAGTTGACCTCAATAGGTTTACTCTAAAATACTATTGACACATAAGTCTTACTAACTTTACAATGACTGTAACTTGCTGAAAGGATAGCCTTATGTACCTCGAGTGCCGACTTTTGTTTAACTGGTGAGTCTCAACTAACAACTAGTGGTTATATCCAACTGAAGCCCTTATGCTGAGAAAACAGGGCTAATCTCAATACTAAACTCGACATAAATGATAAGTTTTAGTAATAATAATAACAAATACAATTCAACTCCGAATAATTTGGCAAAAACCCATAATTTCTCGAGAGTTTAGAAGGGAGAAATGCTCACCTAAGGCTTGTGGCCATTTAGAAATCAATTTGAAACAATTCTGACAACTTTTATCCAGTGGAGCTCTAGTTTTCTGATAGTAATGCTTCCCCTAGGCCTAGAACTCATTACCCAAAGTTAATTTGCATTTGGACGACGTTTGCTAGCGTAATCGGACGAAAAACTATTGAAAATGTGTGTGCTTCTAATTCTCTGGTCGTGGGTCTCATTGATGAAATGATTTAAATGAGAGAGGGGGTTTATATATAGATAAAGGAGATGGCAGGGGGTGCCCCGTGCCACCCAAAGTGCAAACTGCCCCCCGTGTCACTCCCCTTAGTGCGCCATGGGCCTGGCACGCTGCGCTGGCCAGTGCCCTGCCTGCTGGCGCGTCGCGCTGGCCCCTCGCAGCCTAGCCTCACCCGACCCTGATTTTGAGGCTTTTCCCCCCACGTGTCAAGCTCTTTTTACTTGTCACAAATCCACACATACGCTTACTAACCGTTAACATTTTACGGGGTATAACTGATGTGCTGTGTGTATACAGCACATTCAACGCTCAACACTAAGAAAATAGCATGGAATTAAGTGTATTTATGTGGATATCAGGTACGTTTCCTTTTGTTATAGGATAACCAGGTGTTGGAACTGAAAATTGCAAAAGATAGCTTAAAAAGTGCAAAATGGGCAAAAAAATGCAGACCACAGTATGGATCTTAGGAAGGACTTATGAGTCGTATTGATGGCCGTGAGAAGTTTCTAAAAGTTAAGGTTGAGCATATGTGACCCACGAGTCCCAGTATGATAGGCTTGTACGAGTCATGATGAGGAAGTCGTGGTGAAATCCAAAAGAATTGCATTTGAGCCTGACTCTTGCTACGGGAAGTAAGTACGACCTGTGAGACGAAGGTACGAGTCGTACCATTCTGGTCATGATGAACTTCGGAAAAACTTCAAAATCTCTTATTCAAAGTATGGGAGCTCAGTACGAGTCATGAGTCGACGGTATGAGTCGTACCCAGATCCAACACTTAGCAAAAATTTAGCCAGTTGAGAATGTATGAGAGGAAGCTATGGGTCGCAAGAGCATTCTACGGATTGTAGGTCGAGTCGTGGCACTGGCGGCGATAGATATAGAAATTCACCCTGTTGGCTTAGGAAAAGGATTCTTGTGTCTGTATAAATAGGTTTTAGGTTTTATTTTTATGGGGACTTCAGTTTTGATAAAATTAGAGAGCAGAAACCTTGAGAAAGAGAGGATTGAGTTGGTCTTAACTTGTGATGAACCAGTTCTTGAATACTTCTTGTTCTTAATACTTGTTTTTTGAAGATTTTTCGGAGTAATTGAAGGAAGTGTTTTTCTCAATCATTGTTGAAAGTATTGTTTTATGTCTTTAATCATGAACAGCTAAAGGAAGGTCGCGTTAGCGCCCCTATTTCACTAAAGCAAGAAGGGAGAAAGTTGACTTTGAGAAAGAAAGGCTTCAATTTAGATTAGTTTCTTAGTAAAAGATAAGGCAAGAAGGGCAATAACCTTGCAACTATGAGAGGCTAATCCTCCATATCTAGGGTTGTGGGAACCATGATGGATTAACAAGCTAGGGTTACACAAAGTGATCTTAAAACCAATACAAACACTTATATTGTATTCTCTTCATTCTTAAATGTTTCTTAACGGTGCGCAACGTTACGACATGCCCGAATTCTTTACTTGCTTTGGTCGAAGAGGTGGAGATTAGGGAAAGAGAATTACAACGGAGCCTTAATCTTGATGATCATTGTATTAACTTTAGTTGTGGTCGCAGGATAGTTAAATCTGGATCTTAGTGATAATGGATAGTTTTGAAACCGCTCATGAGACTTGGTCGAGTGATTGAGTATTGTCATTCAATAGGGATTGGTCGGTCGTTTGAATGAACTTAAGTTATCAGTTCTGTAAGTAAGTATTGGTGATGATCAAGAGTGTATACCTAAAGCAGTTATGAACCCATGGGAACACAAACCCTAGTTATCCTTTGATATTGATTTAACATCAGAATTTTGATATTTATTTTTATTATTGATTTCTTTTAGAATCCCCCTATTGTGAAGTAACTACCTTACAAGTTTAGTTACCGGCTATAAGCCAGTCTACCTATTCTCTATGGGATCGACCCCAACCTCTAGTTGGGTTCTTTATTGACAATGTCTGCTTCTCGCTTCAGTCAGAGGTGTGGTTTGAGCATTATCAAAAAGTGGCGCCGGTTCCAGGGAATACGGCTAAGACTAGATTATTTACTTGTATTTGACTTTTTTGGTAGTTATTTCCTCATTTACATTTTTGTTTGTTTTGTTTTGTCTCATCCAGGGCATCCCCTGGCAAATCCAAGCATCCAAGACAGTGGAGGATGAGTCCAAGTTCCTTGAAAAAGTCTAAGTAGTCAAGATACTTACGTCGTGCCGCCACATTAAATCAGGCGCTACATGGGAGGCAACACATGGATGGTAAAGTCTGAGTAGCCACAGGTATGTCCCCTTCCCTCTATTTTTACATTCTATGCTTCGGGTATGAAGCATGCTTTTTTCAAAAAAAAAAGAGGGGAAGGAGTGTACTTGTAACTTTTGGGAATTTTGATTTGTCTGAGGATTTTTCTTGTCGTGTTTCTTTTCCCTCGGGCATGCTATCTAGTAGAACCGGCATGTGTAGGATTTTTATTTTTATTTTGTGATTTTTGTTTAATTAGAAAGTAAATTAGGAGTACTCAGTCGAGAAAATTGCACTAGTTTTGTTTTTTCGTACAAAAAATTGACACTGTTTAAAAAAAATTCTGATACAGTAGCTATGTATTTGTGACAACATGCGTGATTGCTGTGGATCTTTAGATGTCATTTATTTTGTCAGCATGAGTAGTTTTGTTAAGCCATGTATAAACTAGACAGGTGAGGTGAAAATAGTTCATGTACCATGTCTGACTGAGGTATATTAGTCAGTTTGGTATTGTAGTGTAGATCTAGAACTTGCCTGGTTGGTCTCTGCATAGTCTAAGGATGGTTGGTTAGGATTTGATCATAGGTCATTGTTTGTTTAGCTCACTTTTTAGCCTATATTGCCCTACCAAAAGTTGCATGAATCCCTTGATCCCAAGTTTGAGCCTTAATAGACCATGTTTCTTTGATTTACCAATTAACCGTACCTATTTTTTATAATGAACCTATTTTGGCCCTGGTTCTTCCTTGGATATTGTGAACCTCAACATAAGCAAAATGCTTAAGTTGAGGGTGGCTAGAGTAGGGGTGCATAAAAGGTGGGAATGGAAGAAAGAAAAGAAAAGAAATAAATGGTGGAATATGAGGTGTGGTGAGCTGAAAATAAATAAGGATGAAAAATATGTTATAAATGTTGAAAAATAAAGCTCAAAGAAATTTTGAAAAAATCTGAAAAGTGAAAACTCACTACACCCTTGAAAAAGTGAATAAAAGGGAGAAAAAGGGAAAAAGGGGAATGAAAGAATAAAAGGGTGAATTAGGTGAATGGTGTAGCCAATGTATGTAGTGCCAAGGAAGGAATAGTCACTTATAAAATCTTCCATCTTTATCATGTCCAGCCCTGAGGTTACATTACAAGCCATACCAAGTCCTATAGTGATCTTAACTTGACCATCTGAAAAACCAACACAGAGAAAATAAGGGCAAGCCTATGGTATCTGACACATAATACTTATAACTTCTTTGAGAGAGTGAGTGCCTTACTTGATTAGTCCCATATCATGTTTGACATATCACATCTGAGTGGGGACTTCATTTGTGTGAGGGTACATGGATTATGTTTGCTTTTACTATTGGTCTGTGTGAAAAACAATAGTGATGACTTGACTGCCTGTTGATAGCTATATGACATGTTTTGATCCATGTTTATGATGTTTTGAGGTTTCTTGTAATACATTAGCTGAGGTGGTTCGATGAGAAAGGGTTAATAGAGTTTGTATAGAAAGTGCAAGTTTGTTTGAGTATTAGCTGTAATATCTTAAGTTTATTTTCTAGTTGAGCGTTGTGTTTTAGTTTTTCTTTTCTTTGCCTTAGGACATGCAAAAGTTTTAAGTTGAGGGTGTTGATGTGCTGTGGGTTTATAGCACATTTGACACTCAAAACTAAGAAACTAGCATGGAATTAGGTGTATTTATGTGGATATGATGTACTTTTCCTTTTGTTACAGGATAAATGGGTGTTAGAACTGAAAATTGCAAAAGATAGCTTAAAAAGTGCAAAATGGGCAAAAAGTGCAAACCATAGTACGGATCATAGGAAGGACCTACGAGTGGTTCTGATGGCCGTGAGAAGTTGCTGAAAGTTAAGGTTGAGAATATGTTACCCGTGAGTCCCAGTACGATTAGTAGCAGACTTGTACGAGTCGTGATGAGGAAGTCATGGTGAAATCTAGAAGAATTGCATTTGAGTCTAACTCTTGCTACAAGAAGTAAGTACGACCCTGAGACGAAGGTGCGAGTCGTACCATTTTGGTCGTGATGAAATTCAGAAAAACTTCAAAATCTCTTATTCAAAGTACGAGAGCTCAGTACGAGTCATACCCAGATCCAACACTTAGCCAATTGAGATTGTACCAGAGGAAGCTACAGATCATAGGAGCATGCTACGGATCGTAGGTCGAGTCGCGGCACTGGCGGTGACAGATATGGAAATTCACCTTGTTGGCTTAGGAAAAGGATTCTTGTGTCTGTATAAATAGATTTTAGGTTTTATTTTTATGGGTACATCAGTTTTGATAAAATTCGAGAGCAGAAACCTTGAGAAAGAGAGGATTGAGTTGGTCTTAACTTGTGATCAACCAATTCTTGAATTCTTCTTGTTCTTAATACTTGTTTTTTCAAGATTTTGTGGAGTAATCGAAGGAAGTGTTTTTCTCAATCATTGTTGTAAGTATTGTTTTACGTCTTTAATCATGAATGCAATTCACAACCTTGTAACTATGAGAGGCTAAACCTCCATAGCTAGGGTTGTGGGAACCATGGTGGATTAACAAGCTAGGGTTGCACAAAGTGATCTTAAAACTAATACAAACACTTATATTTACTTGCTTTGGTCGAACAGGTAGAGATTAGGAAAAGAGAATTATAATGGAGCCTTGATCTTGATGATCATTGTATTAACTTAAGTTGTGGTCGCAGGATAGTTAAATCTGGAACTTAGTGATAACGGATAGTTTTGAAACCCCTCATGAGACTTGATCGAGTGATTGAGTATAGTCATTCAATAGGGATTGGTCGGTCGTTTGAATACACTTATGTTATCAATTTTGTAAGTAAGTATTAGTGATGATCACGAGTGTATACCCAAAGCAGTTATGAACCCATGGGGAACAAAAACCCTAGTTATCCTTTGATATTGATATAACATCAGAATTTTGATATTTATTTTTATTATTGATTTCTTTTAGAATCCCCCTATTTTGAAGTCGCTACCTTACAAGTTCAGTTACCGACTATAATCTAGTCTCCGTATTCCCTGTGGGATCGACCCAATCCTCTAGTTTGGTTGTTTATTGACAACGTCCGCTTCTCACTTCAGTAAGAGGTGTGGTTTGAGCGTTATCAGTAACAATGTGGGACCCTAAAGAATTCTAAAACGAATGGCAAGGTGGCTTATGAGCTGGAGTTACCATCAAAGTTGGCATCTGTGCAGCCATTATTCCATGTGCCACTATTGAAGAAGTGCATCAGAGATCCAACTTAAGTTGTGCCATTGGACGGTGTGGGAGTGAAAGATGGTCTCTCGTACGAAGAGGTCCCGGTTTAGATCCTTGACCGGCAGGTTTGTAAGCTGAAGAACAAGGAGGTAGCTTCAATTAAAGTCTTTTGGAGAAATCAGCAGGTTGAGGGAGTTATGTGGGAAGCCAAAGCAAATATGATGGCTAGATACTGATGAAGGGCGTACTCACGCACTTTATAGACATATTTTGCTCGTACTTTACTATGTTGTGAGAACAAATTATGTGTGTTTGCATGTGCTTATGTTATATATCTGAAAATTAGCTAACACATGTGATTAGATGTTTTCAGGGATAAAAAGGATGGATTTGAATGTGTTTGAGGCTTATGGAATGAAGATGAAAAGAAGCTGAAGTCGTGGGCAAATGTTGAATTTGGATTGCAGAAACAGTGTACCTGACAGGTTGAGGGAATGACTCGTTACATCTAATAATGAGTCATGAAGTCAGTCGTGAAAACTGAGAGGGAAATTATTGACAAAGTAACCAGTGGAGATGATGAAAGACATAACGAGTCGTTAGTTGAATAAACGACTCGTTGGTAGATCATTGGAACCAACCGTAAGGTACACTGAAAATTTGAAGGAATTAGACCACGAGGGGAGTAACAACTCGTGCCCATGCACAACGAGTTGTTAGGTGACTCGTCGCCACAACTGGCAATGCGATAGTGGTTGGGGTGACGCGCAAGGCTCCCAAAACGGCAAAAATTGGCTTTCCTACTTCAACTAGGAAAAGGAAAAATTTAAATCCCAAGTCAAATTCATCAAGGAACAAGGAAAAAATAAATCTACTACTATAAATACCCCTTTATTTTCAAGTAATAAGCATGTCTTCAAGATTTGAAGTTTCAAGTTCAAAAGTCTTCAAGTAGGATTAGAGTTTTAAGTCTCAAGTTTTTAGATACAAGTTTGGTGTCTTATGTTTAGAACTTCGAGATGATTGTTGAATTGTTCTTCTTTATTGTTGCAATAATCAAGTGAGTTTCTTCCTACCATCATTGTAAGTATTAATTTATACTTTTTTCTATGAATGTTATGAATTTATTTATAAGCATGATAGGCTAAAACCACCACAACTAGGATTGTGGGAACCATGACAAATTAACACATATAGGTAAAATACTTAGTGATTTTTTTAACGGAGTTTATGCATGTATTGTTTCTTCCTTTGTTTTAATTTATTTTTAAAGGTTGCAAACGTTAGAACTTGGCTTATTCTTACTTACCAGACAAAGGAGGTAGTGAATTGGAAAAAGGGATTAACAACGGAGATTTGAGGCTATCAACCCTCTCTAATAGCTTGACCTTGTTCGGGAATAGTTTGAGGCTATCAACCCTCATCTAATAGCTTGACCTTGTTCAGGAATAGCTAATCCGATATTAAGGGTAAGGGTTAATCAAGAATACACCCGTAGACGGACCAATTTGCGTGGTGAAAATCATCTAGATAGGGGACCAACCATTTAGGTGAACCTAACTTACCAAAATTGCATGCTAAGCACCGAAATAGATCACTAGTATAAAACGCCTTGCGGTTATGAAGTCATGGGGAACACTTACCCTAGTTAGTTGCATTAATTTGGAAACAACAAATAATTTCTCAACATTGTTATTTATTACTTTTACAAATTCCCCCTTCTTAGGAAATTATTAACTAAAAATCTTAAGCACTAGCATTCTTCTAAATCCTTCCGTATTCTCTATGGGATCGACCCCAACCTCTAGTTGGGTTCTTTATTGACAACGTCCTCTTCATACTTTGTAAGGAGGTATGGTTTGAGCGTTATCAGATACCCACATTTGTTCTCTATCGGCTCAATTTCAGTTTATGGTATCAATTCTTTCCCTAGAACTCTATTCAGTTACATGTCTAGTTCATGTGTCCTATTTTCTTTCATGTAAATGAATATGTGTATGAGTAGTGAATTTAGTTCAGACTTGTGGTTCAGTTTGGAGCTAGTCATGCCGTTAGTTTTCAACTTTCATGATCAGTATTTGAGTATGATGATTGTAATTCTCTGCTTTTCTAAGTGTTTCCCAACATTCGAGGATGAATGTTCCCAAGGGGGAGATATTGTAATGCCCTGGAAACTCTAAAACCAGACCCGGGAGTTGAAATGGAGAAAATAAAATTTTCTGCACCAGATCACCGAACGAGTCATCTTGTGACTTGTGGGGTAGGACACGAGTCATGAAGTGACTCATGGGGAAGGGTCCAGACTTGGTTGAAATTTGGGAAAAAGTTTGAGTGACCATGATTCGTGGTCAACACCACGAGCCATCAAGTGAATCGTGGTCAAGGGTTGATTGGAGGTTGGAAAAATTCTGGCAGTGCACTTAACGGGTCCTCAGCACAACTCATTTGGGACACCACGAGTCGTGGTGTCGCTTATGGTGACCCCCAGTAAGTTTTGGCAGCAAGGTTGACTGGAGGTGACCATGAGTCGTTGGGTCTCCCGAGGACTCATGACGTCAGTCACTATTAGGTTGAAGAAATTTGTAGAAAACTTCCAGTGTACATCACGACTGGACCCCACAAGTCGTCCCTTACCTCACGACTCATAGAGTGCCTCGTGAGGACTGGTAGGGTCCTTTTTCCCTGCGAGTTTCCTAAGGGTGTTTCCGTAATTTTCTAATCTCCCAGACCCTAAACTACGTCATTTTGGGTTATTTTGAGGGGATTTACGGGGGCTAAACAGTTTTCCCCCTCATTCCCACTCAGAATTTTTGTCAATAACGTAAGATTTCCTCCCAAGAACTCTCAAGCAATACTAGGGCTTTGTCACGCCCCGCTTTGGGGGGTATGACTGACACCTGGTGCCCTACTAGGGTCTGGATTGATCTAACTGGACTTATGCACTTTTGGTGCAAACTTACTCCCCAAATCAAGAACACAACGGGCTATATCTCAGCTGTAAACATAGCCCCTGACCGACAAGACCGCATAGCCACCTGTAAGATAAAACAGCTACCCAGAAACAAATAATGATGGGGAGTCCTATGCGGGCTGACAAGGCCACCATGCTATCTAGTTATAACTGAAATGAAAATTGGGTGACCTACAAATGCTATAGCCCACAAGGAACACTACTCAACAGCTAAACAAGGCCCTACACGCCCGTCATCACAAAATGAAACATACATCTGGGCCCCACACGACCAACAACAGACTAACCACAGGGTACTGTACATCTGCAACCCTCTAAAAGTAGAATAGTGGTCGAGACAGGGCCCGACCTACCCAAAAACTGAGCAATCCACAAAAATAGACCTTCTAGCTATTAGCTCCAGAAGAAGGGAGCTAATTGCATAGCTAGTCCTGGCTGGTAGCTACGAGGGTCCTAGTCTTTGCCTAGCCGCACCTGCAGGCAAGTAATGCAGCACCCACGGAGGGCGTCAGTACAATATGTACCGAATATGTACCGAATATGTAAGGTAGTAAAGTAATAACTGAATGGAAGTTGAAGAACTGAGATAATCATACAGAAAGGTAAGAGTTTGACATGAACAATCTTGCTATTTGTAGTACTTAACTAACAAGGTACACATATGTATATAACAAACCAAAAACCTTATCGGGTCCCCATAAGCCTGGAAGGTACAACCCATACAAGAATAACCTACCTAGGCCCCCATAAGCCTCGGTAGGTACAAGCAATATACATTCTACTATTTGATTACCGACGATCGCAATATACTTGTAACTCAAAACGACCCTCGCAACCTTGATTTAATAAAACTCACTGTGGCCCTCACGACCTTACTCTACTACAACTCACTATGTCCCTCGCGGCCTCAATATAACAAAACTAGATATGGCCCTAGCAGCCTCAATATACAGAACTCAGTATGGCCTTCGCAACCTCAATACAACAGAACTCAATACGGGCCTCGCGACCTCAATATATAGAACTCAATACAGCCCTTGCGGCCTCAATATACAGAACTCAATACAGCCCTCGCGAGCCTCAATATACAAAACTCAGTATGGCCCTCGTAGCCTCAATACGGCCCTCACGACCTCAATATACAAGACTCAATACGGCCCTCACAGCCTCAATATATAGAACTCAATAGTGCCCTCAGGCCTCAATATACAGAACTCAATACATCCTTCGCGGCCTTAATATACAGAACTCAATACGGCCCTCGCAGCCTCAATATACAGAACTCAATACACTACGGCAGCTAATCACAATAGATATGCTTTTGAATCTCTTACTGGGACTCAATCTGTATTACAATACTAAAGGAGCTAACTTTCCGAAGGAATTTCCCTTAACATACCTCGAGTGTCGTTTCCTCAGTAACTAATGAGTTTCAACTAGTATTCAATAGCCCTTCCTAGCTAGAATCGTATTACTAAGAGAACGAGACTAGTTTTAGTACTAAATTCGGCAGAAACAATAACTTATAATACTAATATCGACTATAGTTCAACTTAATGAAACACGACGGAAGACGTATACTTTCCTGAGAGTTCAAAAGGGAGAAATACTTACTTGAAGTCTATGATCGCATAGAAACTAGTTTGAAGCAATTCTGATAACTTTTGCTCGGTGGAGTAACGACTCGTCGGGAGAATTTCACGAAAATAACTCCGCAGAAATTCTCCCTACGGGCTTGGGATTCAATACCCAAGGTTAATTTGAATTTGGACGGCGTATCGTAGCATAAACGGATGAAAAATTATTTCTTCCTTCGTACTCTCTCTTCTCTGGCCGAAGATATATATGTATATATAATGAAGTAATGAAAGTAACTTAATATATATAACATTTGGGCGGTGGACAGGGGTCCGTGGCACGAAAACCATCACGCCAGAACACGGGCGTGCCACGAAGCCCATCGCGGAGGGCATGGTTCGTGCCATGCTGCCCCTTTGGGCAGCTGGCCCGGCCTCCTCCCGCGCTGTCTCAACTCCGTGCTCGTCCGACAATTCCCTAGGCCCTTTCTCATACGTATTATATTCTAAAACTCTTAACCAATGTATGAATAGACCAACGAAATGTTAGGAACTTATGGGTTGTAACAAGCTTCTCGTCTATTGCAGCGATTCAAGTTTTCTTCTCCAAGGAATTCATAGCCAGTTATGTGGAAATTCAGCAAAGGAATAGTTCTTCCCTTGTGTCCCCAAAGAATTCCTCCTAGTTTCTCTATGAATGCTAGCCCGGAGCTTTCTAATGTGAAGTGAATATATGTCAGATTTCTTTGAATTCATGTAGAATGTTATCCATGTTAATTTTAGATATGATTCCATCAGAATATGACTATATTGATTCTTGTCCCCAAAAACTTTCTCTAACTTTTCCTATCAGTTATGGCCCTACGGTTTCGAATTATGGAATATTATTCATGATATTAGATGCTATATTTCCCAAATCCTTAGAAATTTTGTGGAAACTAGCATCTTGAAGAATGATTTAGCTCTAGCTTCAGTTTAGTGAATTAGATTCTTGCATATCAGACTAGTTATTTCCTGTTGCTTGATTCCATCAGTGTTGTGGATTCCCATATTATTTCTATATGTTGAATTTTCAGTCAGATACATGTTAGCCTAGTTTCAGTCAAAATGATAGGATATCCAGTGTTAGTCAGAAATGTCAGCTGATCAGTTTGACTATAGAAATTCTCAAGGTGTCAGTAGTGCCTCCCAGTTATTAGAATTAGATTCCATGTCTAATTTTAGTGGTTCTTTAGGCGGTCATGACACTTTTAGATAAGAAGCTCTGACCAGCCTTAGGACCCTAGCTTCAGTTTGTGACGCTTCCAGATAAGCAGCTCTGACCAGTCTTAGAACCCAGTTGTAGAATTCAGTCCGATAAGACTCTCAGGGTGCTTTCATATAGGTATTCCTAGCTTAGTCTTGGGCCCCAGTTTTGATCTATTAGCTTAGTAGTTAGTCTAGAAATATCTAGTAGGTGCAGGACTTAGCACCAAGTGGACCGGGGTTCCAGTGCACCTAGGCTCCCAGAACTACGTTTCCCCCATAGGTTACAGTTTTATTGGCCTCAGGGCCCCAGATTTGTGATCACTCAATTCATTCCTTTATACCTTGGCAAGGAATATTGGGTCCTATCGATGGGGTGTATACATCGGACTCCACGTCTAGCTCTTGTGGTTACATGTCGGTTATAGACTCTCCCACTAGTCAGCTCAGTTCAGTCTCAGATTAGTCAGTTCAGTTTCAATTTGCTCATTTCAGCACAGTTAGTTCAGAATCAGAAATCTCAGATTTTAGGGCATGTCTTTAACCATTAGACAGGGTCATCTTGACCATCCCAGCATATTTTAGTTATTTTAGTTCAGTATATCAGTGGTCATTGCATGTCATTTCAGTTTAGTTATTTATATCCAGTATTATGTTTTCTCCTGCTTCCTCAATACATTCAAATTACTGATGCATACCTTTTATGCTGTATCATTTTATGATATAGCCGCAGGTTCACAATCTCAGCGCTGTTAGCAGACTTATCTAGGAGTTTCCAGTTGTATCCATTGGTGAGACCTCATCCTTCGAGGACGAAGATCATATCATTTAGTTATATTTTCTTTTGCTTAGACTTAGAGTTAGCTGCGGGTTTGTCCAAGAAACTCATCAGTTGTAGTGGATTTCAAACATAGACTTGGTTTTAGACTTTTAGTTTTGTTCAGATGTTTTAAATATTTATGCTTCAACTTTATTCTCATAAACATTTTATAATTTACTTTAAAGCTTCTGCTATATTTATATGTTTACTTAGAATGCCAATGTATGATATACCAGGGGTTAACTTGGGGTTACTTGTGACTCCAAGTACCGTGTCCAATCTAGGGTGCAGATTCGGTGCGTGACAATATATCGTGGAGTAGTTGAATGAATTGGGAGTAATTGAAACGGGTTTATTAACAAAAATTGAAGCAGGTAATGGATAAGGGGATTTTAGTTCTAGAAAGGGGTGTTGAACAACAAAAGTACCAGTGATTATTGAGCTACTACTCAAGCTAGTTACGCTACAACGTATGGGTATCTACGGCCATGGGACCGCGATAGCGTTCAAGCAACCACTGTAGCGAGACGATGGTACCAGTGTAAGAGTTGAAAAGTTGACGAACCGATTGTTAAGTTGAGTGTAGAAAAATTTAGTGCATATATGGGTGTGTATACGTAGGGATGTTAATTGTTTATTTAAATGAGGAATTAATTGAGAATTAGAACTAGCTTGTGTGTATGTTACTGTGGATAGTAAAGGTTGGAGAATTTCATATTAATTATATACTTTTGCGTGAATTAATCCTAGTTATCCAATGATGTCTACCGGCACGTATGGTGTACTAATACTACCTTGCCACACCATTTTGTTTGTAGGTTATAGCAGGTGATTTGCAGTTTCATGGTTGATGAGGCATTACTCAGCATCATCTTTCGTATTCCCTCCACAGGCGAAGCTGTGTCATTTTGTTTTGTAAGTATTCCAAGTAGAGCTCCTGTACCTATCTAGACTAGATCTTAGGAGAGTCATGGCTCTGGCGGAATGTTATTGTAAAATTAAATAATAATTGATTTATGCAATGGTAATGAGGAATGTGATATTTTTATATGCTGTTGAAAAAAGGGGTTCTCTTATCGAGCTAGAGCCGATGTAGGTGGCCGCACTTCCCGCCCATTTGGATCATGCATTACGACACTAGGCTCGTATGTCCAACACCTATTAACGAAACTAATTTAAATGTACAGGGAATTACAAGAACTCTACATCCAACTAAGAAAGGAAAAAGAGTATATTTCTATCCACATACGCTAATCTATTGTAACATTTCAGTAATTTGAGCTAGCATCTTTACTCATTCTATACTTGTGGTTAGATTCGAATTATTAATTTTGTTAGATTTGGGGAGACTTAATTATCCGATCTAAAGGAATTCGTGTATAGGTTCCAATATTTTGAAACATTCAATATCGGGGTTTTGTATGAAAAGTGAGTATGTTTTACTAAAGACTTCGCATTTTGTGCATGGCACCTGGACACAATGGGGAGAGCGATGCGGCTCCCATCACAACTAATTTGGGTGTAGTGGGGAGCATGACATGTCGCCCATCGCAACTAGGTTAGGCATGGTAGAGGTCGCACTGCATCCAATATGTATGAGAAAGATTTGGAGAAAACTTTTCTAAGTGCGGGAAGACCTTCGACGCGATGGACCATTTGATGTCATCCCCATCACGATGAAATTTGTTCTTTTGGGCAGTGCGACATGATGCCCACCACGCTCGATGGCTATCGCGATGTGCCAATAGTGAGTCCTAGGTCAATTCGGAAGTGTGTTTATAAATAGGTCTTTAGCTCAGAATTTTCATCCCACTACATTGTTCGATGACTTCTTGAGAAAAAAAATACTGCAAGGCTTCCTGAAACATCTAAAATGAGTTTTACTCAATCTTTGTAATTATAACATCAATTTTATTGTGAACTAACATGTATATCGCCATTCTAATTCATAAATTCAAAGAATTCAATTCATTAGCTTTAAAGGGAACGTTGGGTAACTTCAAGATAACAATTGTTAAAAATTTGAGTTTTGTTTAGAGCATATTAGGGATTTAAGGTATGTCTATTTTGAAAACATTTACTTGAAATATGTCTCCTTTGAACATGCATTCTCTACAAGATTTGAATTTAATTTTATGCACACGTGGGACAAGCTCGCATCGAGCATTCATATTTTGATTTGTATTATAATATA
This sequence comes from Datura wrightii, assembly GCA_035772735.1. NCBI lineage: Eukaryota > Viridiplantae > Streptophyta > Magnoliopsida > Solanales > Solanaceae > Datura > Datura wrightii. The sequence goes on from JASDFA010000003.1 coordinate 116,945,163, forward strand.
TGTATATGAACATGCTTTTCCCTATTAACGGGATTATTGGATTTGATACCAAAGTGATAATTTTTGAACATGATTTTACCTCATGAATGAGATTTCGAAATTGATTTTCCAAGTAATGTTTTTAAAGTGTTGTTCTTCGAAAATATGATCTTTCTCTGTGAATGAGCTACTGATTTGAAATGTGATTTAATGATGGTAAGCATGGTTCCTCAATTAAAAAATAATTTTTGGATTTCTTCTATTACGAGAGGACGATTATGAAATAATTTTTTCGGCTATTATGTCATGAATTATGATTTTTTGACCTAAGTGTAATCATTGCAACTTGTTTGAGTTTGGATGTCATGCTCCGAGTTTGCACCCTAGGTGTGGCCGGCACTCGAAACCACTGGCGAGCGAACCCTTGACCTAGGTTACTAACAAATTAAATTTTCTATGTGAAAGTTGTAACTATAATGGGCATGAAAACTATTTTAGAAATCAAATTTAATGAACTCTTAGATAAGTAAACAGAATAATCCCATAATTGAAATGTGAGTGTAAAAGTGTTTATAAAACAACTGAAAAATGCTAACTCAATTGACTAGTCTAAGAAGCCTCTAATTCTGAAGTAGGGTACTGGGACAAGGGCCCCTGGATACTTTAATAAACTACCAATAACTGCTAACAAATAAGAGATATATTGGAGCCCTTTGAAAAATAGGGGACGTCAGCAATGCTGAATGAAAGAGATCCTACTAATGCATCAGTTCTTAATCCTGAACCCTTGAATTTGCATCATATAAAGATGCAATGCAAAATGGTTTCAGTACATAGGAATGTATGGTATATAAAACTGCTAAATGAAACATCAGGCTAATGATAATGTTCAAGATAGACTCTTTTTTACAAAGGACCATAAACGGTCGTTGTATCAAAACAAATATCCCAACGGATGTCAGGATCAAATCCCGCAGAGACTAATAAGTGATATACGCAAGTGTTGTTTGAAAATTTTAAATTAGTTCGCACCACTCAAAAGAAACAAAAAAGTAATTATTTTGGGGAAAACTTGATGTTAACAACATGGAATGGATTCTAACTTAGCTAATTAGAATAGCAAAATAACCAGAGTTGCAGACAATAATGAGAGTGACTAGAGGTGTGGTGTAGATGATGGGCTAATTAAACAAAGCTATGCTAGATCATCTCATCATTGCAAATTGTGTAAATAACTTTGGACAAGTGGGCATTCTATGTTTTTCAACCTCATGAATGCCTCTTTCTAGAGTTCTTTTGAACCACTACACACAACTAAATTAGCCTAATCAAGTTTTGATTAATAGCTGCACTATCTCTAGCTATTAGCTATTAATTAGGAGTGTGAATATAGGTTTTGGCTATGTCTAGCCCAACTCCACAACATCACATCATTTCCCCCATCAAATTCTCTCCCAATACTCAACTCTTCTTTTTCAAGCAGAAATCAAGTAAGAAAAGTAGACCCACATTTGCAACTATAGATCATCAATTATAATCTGGAGAGAACTTAACCAATTTACACTAATTAAGCAATATTGATATGAATCTAGCAATACCCAATTTAATTAAGCACTCAACACAACACACCACTAGTTGATGATTTAACTACTCATGGTTAAGAAACTAAAGAGTGTATTCCATAATAAACTCATTGATTTCATTAATAAGAGCAGCAAAATCAAATTCAAAAATATGTCTACATCAATGGTGATACCTTTCTAAGGAAGAAGATGAAGAAAAGAAAAGCAATATTTAACAATTTCCACCAATAGAATTCTACTTTCTTCCCAAGAAAAAGGAATGTTCCAAAAGCTAAAGTTAAGATCTGATATGTACAGAGTACTTTCTTCTAGAATATATACAAAGATAGGGCAACCAATCTCCTCTTTTTCAGTGTTAGAAGCAATTGCCCCTGTTCAAGCGTTTTGGCACTTGCGAAAGCACCGACGGTTCGCCAGTTACATTCTGCGAAAACTGTCGTCAGTCATCTTTTGCACTTTCAGTGATTTCCAGTATCATTTGGCGATGCCGTCGGCAATTCACTGGCCTCTAACAAAGCTACACGGGTTTGTTTCCTCCGTGATCCAGAAAGTTCAAGAGCCTATAAGTGAGTTAACCAATGAGTCTCCAGTTGATGTCTGCGATTGCTAGTTGAATTAGTTCCTCAAAGTAGTGGTCATCTGCATTAGCCGGCCTTTCGCCAGTGTTCTCTGGTGAAGCACTTGTTTTCACCTGATTTTATTTTTTTTACTCCACTTGTTGCTCTTTTTCTTCAAATTAGATATCTGCAGATAAAAAGGCAAAAAAGGAATAAAATTCCTCTAAATGACTTGAAAGCTAAGCTAAAGCTCATGCTTAAGAGCCTAATGAGTTGGTATATTTCCAACTCATCAAACCCCCAAACTTGAACTATTGTTTGTCCTCAAGTAATGCAGTTCTTATCAGTTGAGAAACATGCCACTGCACACGAGTTTATACATCAATGACCACTTAATCTATGCCAACCCAAAAATGCTCACCAACTCACAGAAAAGAGAAGCAAATTCCCTCAAAAAAAGAATGGAAAAGTTTCAAGAGGCCACCACAATTCAAAGACATGATTCACAAGAGCTTTCATTTTGCAAAACAAGGCCACAACTTATCCACGAAGTACACATAGTATCTCAATTCATAATGATTGCACATTCAAAGTTTGCCTTAGAGCTCGCGCTTCTCATGACTTATACATACATTTACCTTAATGCAATTGTGTCCTTAAAAGGAATGATGCCACTCATAAAAGAGAGAGTCCCTTTTCTTTATCATGAAATCAATGCCTACACACAAGGGATTGTAGAAAAAGATGATCAGGCTCTCTCTCCCAGAAGAAATCTTCATGCACAAAACTCGACCCAATAGCTTTCCCTTCGTATAATTCACCACTAATGTAGAGTAACTACACTCAAAATCACTTAGAACTTGTGCGTCGTAATGAAGGCTAGGGCTAAGGATAGGATAAATGTTTGGCTTTAGTGACTAACGCCTCCCTAATGTATTTACAAATGCTTGTAGTATCCCAACATCTTGTTTAGATCACTCCACCTTAATTCTCCTTGTTCATAATCATCATCTTTTATGTAACACGAGCCACCCTTATAACATCAATGAATTTCACATTTAGACTTATCTATGCAAGAGATAGCACCTATTAACTATTTTTTCTCTTTTGATGATTCGAGGTCTTTCAACCCATCGATTCACTCATCTCTTCCAGGAGACACCAGCGAACCATCGGAGAAAGGCGGATGTAGAACCACGAAGCCCAAGCCGCCGACATTAATCAGTGGGCTGGGTATAGACCATAGCCATCGGCAAATCGCTGTTCTTGAATTGCGAAGTGCTGATAAAATGTGACTTCATGACAGAAGTCGAAATTGTGCAATCAAACCTGCGATTAATCGGCGATTCATCAAATACGACCGGTGAATCGCCTATCGTGGCCTCTTATGCAATTAGACCCACATGTTTCCCCATACTTTGATACACATAGATTCCTTCCAATTTAACAATGACAACTCACCCTTAAGGAAGGTGTCAGTCTATCTATCATCGAGCAACTTGTGAGGGTGACACACTCGGGGTTACTCAGACTTCACCCCATACATCACCAAATAAAACATGGAAACCACATAAAAAACAAATATAGCTAGACATCGTGAAATAAAATGTGAGATACTCAAATAAAAATAAAACATCATCAATAGCTGCTCAAAACATGCATAACGGAGGGTGTTCATTTATAATTCGAGCATGAGCTAAAGAAACCATACCAAATTGGGAGGTAGTAACAAATGGTGTGAGCTTTGCACTTTGCCTACTGATGGTGTTTTTGAATATGTGGTAGTGGAGATTATGTGAGAATGGAAATTGGGAGTGGTATTTTAGTGGGAAGAGAGGGGGAATTGATTGGGCAAGAGAGAGGTGGTTATTAATGGAGATTAGGTGGAAGAATGGTTTGTTGGGAAGATGAGAGATGGTGGGAAAAAGGGTAATTGAGGATTATTAGGTCTAAGACCGGTCAAACTTCTAATAAGAATATAAATCCAAATCGGGGCATACCAGCGATCGTCGATGTGAGCCGGCGATTTGCTGATATGGCCACTAATGACATTACTTATGCGAGTTTTCTGATTCAGGATCCGCGAATGACTGCCGACTCATAGAGTGGTACGAGCATTTAGTCGGGTGAGACACCGATGTTACGATTACTCCCAAGTACATTGGTTGAGACCGGCAACTTATCGGCGATGCGTGCCTTGTAGTGGCGATTCGCTGACTGACTTTGAACCCCCAAGTGTACTGGATAGATTCGGTGAACCGTCAGTGGTTCATGATGTGAAGTCGTCGAGTAGCCGATTGCCTTCCAACTTATCCCACATTTTGTTGCATTACCTATGAGAGGGCGGCGCCTTGTGCTTTAGCACCAGCATTCCGCCGATGTAGTGCCGATCATGCCATGTCCTTCTCTTCCATGGAGTGCACCTCCCTACAAAAATCAAAAACAGCAATGCATTAAAAATGTTCAATAAGAGTAGAGAATAAAAATGCTTGGGTTGCCTCCCAAGAAGCGCCTTAGTTAATGTCATGGGGTTGTGAAGGTCTCTTATAGCTTATGGTTCATCTAGGTATAAGACCTCTATTCAGCCAAGCTCCTTCAACACCCCCAGATATCTTTTTACTCGTTGGTCATTCACCTTGAATTTACCCCCATTTTCTCCTTAAAGCCCAATGGCACCTTTTTCATAAACTTGAGATACCTTGAATAGCCCTGACCATTTGGATTTTAGCTTCCCTGGGAATAGTCTTAGTCGTGAATTGAATAGCAACACCCAGTCCCCTGGAGCAAAATTACACTGCAAAACTTATTGGTCTTGTTAATGTTTCATTCAGGATTTATAAATAGCTGCATTCTTATATGCCCTCATTCTAAATTCATCCACGTCATGCAGATTTTGTACTCTCCTTTGGACAGCTCTCCCCCATTCAAAATTCAAGCTTTTCAATGCACACAAGGCTTTGTGTTCTAATTCAATAGGGAGGTGGCATGATTTGCCAAAAACAAGCTGATATGGGGACATCCCAATCAGTGTTTTGAATGCAGTCCCATATGCCCACAAGGCATCATCTAACTTTTGAGCCCTATCTTTTCTATTTACATTGACTGTTTTACTCAAGATAGATTTGATTTCCCGATTTAAAACTTCTATTTGGCCACTGGTCTGTGGGTGATAAGGGGTGGCCACTTTGTGCTTCACACCATATTTGGCTAACAAGGTGTTGAATAGTCAATTGAAAAAATGTGATTCCCCATCACTAATGATAGCTTTGGTAGTGCCAAATCAGGAGAAAATGTGTTTCTTCAAGAAGGCTGTTACGCTCCTCCCTTCGTTGTTGGGTAATGCTATAGCTTCTACCCACGTGGAGAGATAATCAACCGCCACCAAGATGTACGTGTTTCTATAAGAGCTCACAAAAAGGGCCCATGAAATCAATCCCCCATTCATCGAACAACTCATCCTTCAAGATTGGTGTTAACAAAAGTTCATGCCTCCTTGAAATACACCCTAGCCATTGACACCGATCGCATTGCTTCACAAATCATGGGCATCCTAATGTAGGGTAGGCCAATAAAATCCACACTGTAGCACCTTTGCTACTTTCTGCACATTCCCATAATGGCCCCCAATAGGTGAAGAATGACAAGCCTCTAAGATTGGGACCATCCCCACTTCTGGGACACACCATAGCATTAAACCATCCACGCAACTACGAAAAAGGTAAGGTTCTTCCCAATAAAATTTTCGAACATCATACATGAATTACTTCTTTTGATGAAAGTTTCAACCCCCGGGTATGATGTTGCTTGCCAAGTAATTAGCAAAATCAGCAAACCATGGTGTTAAGTCGTGGGTTGCAGCTAGAATATGTTCATCTGGGAAAGCATCATTGATCTCCTCATGTACTCCCGACTGACCACTTGTTTCTAGGCGTGATAGATTTAGGCTATGGTCATACCGATTATTCAATACAGCAAATCATCAAGAAAACATGCATGGTCCTATCAATGCAATGACCTTCAATACATCAAGACCTCCTAGACTTTAAGAATCGACTCTCGATATTGGCAAACTCATGCAAATCAGCTGATCAACATATCCGACACGAAAATTAATCTTTCATCAAGCATGTGCCCTCACAACACAAGAGAATCTTCCCCTTTTTGCTCATATGACTCACAAAAATTTAAGCAGGGGCATGTAAAAACAATTTCGCTCTCTCTCCCAAAAGAATTCACATGCATCATGTCATGACCCATAAGCTTGCCCTTAGTGTATTACTCCACTAATATAAAGAAGTGCGATGTAAGATCACGTAGGACTTGAACGGGTTGTAATGGAAGCTACGGAACTAGTAAATATTGGATTAGCCCATAATAACCACTAGCATCCTTAAGCGCCTTTTCAACACATCCCATCAACTCATGGACATTGTTTCTTTTTTTTTTCATCATCCCATTCTTGATGTTTTTCTTTAGTATGGCCCATCTTATTAAGCACACTTGACACAACAACAAAGATTATTCGTGCACCTTCATTATCGTTTATTTATAGCAAGTGCACCTTCAACCTTTTCTTTTCTTTTCTCACTCTGCTTTTCTTTTTCTTTTCACCATTCTCACTCTTTGACACTTCGGGAAAATGATTTTCTCTTCTTAAGCGCTTAAGAGTTTTGTATAGACTTTACGGCTAATGAAAAGAAGGAATTAAGCTCGGTTTACACTTTATGACAAAAGAAAAAAAAATAGGCTAAAGGCTCAACGGGCTGACTAGGGTATACAATCAAGGTGTGTACGACAAGGAAAAATAGAAACTCTCGGTTAAAACAAAGAAATGCCTACATCCTTTCCTACAATACACCTCCTTTATTTCGTTTTGTACACACACCAGGCAAGTTCTAGACACTTCACAATAGCATGGAATAACAACACCTTACTTCACTCTTTTTGCACATGCTCAATTCAAGATGTATTCACAGACTCTTCAATCAGCTAATTACAGGAATTCAAATATTAAGCCTCAATCACACTGAATCGAACTCTATGTCCTAGGTATCTCAACATATTTACAAAGGTGCATGCTTTCATATGAATCACCTTTGCATTTTAAATATCATGTACAATACGCAACCAGAATTTCGCAACCATACAGTAACTACAGGTTTCGGGATGCAACCCACCAAAGAAAAAACTGAAAAATAATTGAAAAAAATCTACTCCTAACGACTACATTTTCCTTAAGACGGTCATCATCCATCCATCATAGGGAACGGTCACTACTATGACTTCGGTTCAATGGGACCATTCTCGGTAAAAGAACCGAAAACAAACGCTGAGAAACCCAAGAAGTAAAAAAAAAATTTGTTGAAAATATCGATCATTTCGATAGAAAAAATATTTACAAAATATTTTAAAATTTTTTTTAAAAAAATTATCGATCCTTTCGATACGATAACAAAAATATGTAAAGAATCAGAATCAGCTAGAAACATTCAGCAACACACATCAATTTCACATAAATTTACAAACAGAACAACAACTTAAAGATTCACCACTCACAGGGACAAACAAATTTTCACATACACGACAACAGAATAGAGCATACATACAAAATAGCCCAACCCAGCACCCAACTACTCCCACCCCACACTTAGCTCGAACACTGTCCCCAGTGTTCACAAAAATTAAAATAACACAAAATCGGGTGGTGGAACTCCCTGATCAGTCAAAGTATTCCACTTCTTCGTCGGGTGCTGCTGCTTCATCTCCCATGTCCGAGTCACCCTCGTCGTCATCATCGGACTCCACATCGGAGTCCTCCCGATGTGTCTCCTCGTCTATGGGGACATCATCATCTGTGGGCTCTACAAATGCTGGCCCCACTAGGCATAGAGCCCTGGCGTTTTCGCCGAAGGGGTAGTCTAGCTCGAGCTACCATAGCTCCTCCTCTGTCGCCGGCCTCCCGCCTATCCTCAGCTGGAGCATCTGCATCCCATACATTCGAGCCATATACTGATCATCACGAGCATGTCGCTCGCCAAGTGTAAGCACTGGCCCGTGGGTGGTGTCGGGAGCCTTAGTTTTAGTAACATCCAAGGCCCGCCGCTCCATCTGCGGGATATAGTCAAGGGCCTCCTCCTCGACATCTAAGCCCCTGAAGAAGGTGGTGAGTAGTCCACCAAAGCCATACCTGTGCCCCTGGTGCAACCGGGCTCTCTTCATGGCGGAGATAATTACCGCCCCCACGTTGATCTCCAGCCCTTTCATCAGGGCGTACACTAGGCATACACGATACTGGGTTACATCTGTCATATGTACCCCTGAGATTAGGCATGAGCAGACTATCTTCAGCCAGATTCGAGCTTTCTTGTTCATCTGTGAATATGGCAAAGACTGGTGGTAGCCCCTCTCTTTGTGTCTGCTCCATCTAGCTGTCGATCAGGTCCCACACAATGTGCGTCTGATGTCCGCATATGGTGGGGTAATGTTCAGCTGTCAGAGTACGTGGGCGTCTGTGTCCCACGCTCCTATGATGGCATTGAGGTGGTGGGGCTCCAAAGTGACTATTTGCCCTCTGATCTTGCTGGTGTGGCTTCTGATAGTCGGGTTCCAATTGGCATAGAACTCCCGAACCAGGTGAAAATTACATTCCTTGGGCTCCTCAAATATGAAATTGAGCCCAACTGCCTCAATCTGGTGGACCATCCTAGGGAACTCCTGTGCCAATGGTTCCCGTGCTATATGCTCCTCGGGGAAATATTTGTTTTCTTTGTGCTTTGCGTACCACTTTTTCCCCTCATCAGTCACCCATCTTGTTCCGTATTGGCGGCGTTGGCCGCGTGGAACTGCTGGTGCTGCTGGGACTGCTGTGCCCAATCTGATTCGCTTCCTTCCGGCGCCCGAAGTTGATGCGCCTTTTCTTTCTCTTGCCTGCTTGCCATTTTACCTGTCAACCCAAGTAGACTAGATCAATGTTAAGCTAACGGATATTAATTTCGGCTAAGGTCGGGTTAAGCTAGGTTACCCCAAACTTAGTCCTTAGCTACAGTTACAACAATACAGCAAGATTATCCTTATTTACACACAATAAATAACTATACAATCATGCTTAGTGCGTTCGAAAAATTCGACGGTATATCTTCTGCGTACTACTCAGACTTCGTACAGCTAATCATAATCACTACCATCGCTAACATTTTAACCATCGCACTTAGCAACAAAAAATAAAGAAACAAAAACAACAACAAAAATTTATCTACACGAACCTATACAACCAACCAAATTCTTACAAATTTCAACATTCCCTTAACCCAAGAATCCGTCGTTCTATTCACATCCTAACAATTAGTACATCGACTCATCTCATTCAACACATACATCTCGGCATGAAATTCACAATTTCAATACATTTTCAACTTCAAATTCAAAAACAAGCCCTAGAATTGATATTATCAAGCAAATTCGATTAATTTATGCAATTGACGAGTTCAAGCAATCATAACGACATTCCGAACATTCATCATTAACAATTTACTTGAATTCATGATTAATTTCTACTTAGGGCAATTTAGCTCACCTCACATGCTCAATATCGAAGAAAATCGACAAGAATTGAGAGGAAATCGAAAAACATACCTTGACTTTGAAGAATCGAAGAAAACTTGTTGAATTTCTTGCCTTACTCCATGTCACGTTGATGGGGGATCGGTTTTGGGGGGTTTGGTCGCGGAGAGATTAAAAAATGAGGGAAAAGGGAGGGTTTTCGGGGTTAAAAAGTAGGGAAATCGCGCGGGTCACCCGACGACCCGGTTTGACCCATCGCGATATACAAGGCAACGTGTCACGGAGTGCATCGCGGTGCACTGCCTCCGTGATACGGAGCCATCGCGAGACTGTTCTGGAAATTTTTAAAATTTCCGGGTTATACCTCAACGTGTCACGGAGGTAACGCGAAGGTCCACCTCCGTGACACGGAGCTATCGCCCCAGCTCACTGCTTGCCACTTTTTATTAATTATCATACCTCGACTTTTTCTTCGCGATTCCGTGCATATTTTCCTCCGTTTGACCTGAAATTTATCTCACTATACAAAATTGGTTAGAATTATAGGTTTCACTCTAAATACAAATAAACAAAAACTAAAACGAAAAATTTTTTTAGTCAATCAAGAAAAAGAAAAAGAAAAGAAAAATCTATTTACACTTTACAAAAAGAAAGAAAAAATTTTCACGTGTTGCCTCCCGTGCAGCGCCTGGTTTACCGTCGCGGCTCGACGTCGTTAAGCTCAGTTGTCCTCTAGGGTGATGGACGATTTCTCTCGATTACCATCCTCCCCCCAGCAGTGCTTACACCTTTCCGGTGGTTTTCCCATTAACTCCCGTGAATCCTTAATCTGCTTATCCTCACCTTGATCAATCACATTGATCACCGAGAGTTCTTCGTGCACCATCGGGAGCTTGGGTGCCTTGTACACATCGAACACCTCCACCTTGTCATGTGCTCGCATTGTCAGCTGCCCCGCAGCTACGTCAATTAGTGCTTTCCCGGTTGCCAAGAAAGGACGTCCCAAAATAAATGGGACTTCCGCGTCTGGTTCAAAATCCAGCACGACAAAATCTACCGGGAAAATTAGGGAGCCAACTTGCACCAGAACATCCTCCACGATGCCATCAGGTCTGGCTAAGGACTGATCCGCCAACTGCAAGATCACAGTTGTGGGTCTAGGACTCCCTAGACCCAACTTTCTGAATACCGAAGATGGCATCAAATTTATGCTCTCTCCCAAATCATACAATCCACGAGCTCGGATGCTCTGCCTAATAGTAATCTGGATAGTAAAACTCCCAGGGTCTTTTAGCTTTGTGGGCAGTCTATTTTGAATCCGGGAAGTGCACTCGTCCGTTAGAGCCACCATAGCATACTTAGTCAACCGACTTTTGTTTGCCACGATGTCCTTTATATACTTAGCATATTTCGGCACTCCCTGCAAGATATCAACAAAAGGTAAGTTAATATGTACCTGTTTCAGCACCTCCATGAATTTCTTGAAACATGCCTCCTCCTTGTGTTTCTTTAGTCGTTGAGGGAACGGGGGTGGAGGTCTTTCTGATTCAGCTTCCTTAGTCTTCCCCCTTTCAGTACGGTGCTCCCTCTCAACTTCTGCTGCTCCCGACTGTTGAGGTGGTCTTTCTGGTTCCACCTCTTTTAGCTGCAAACCACTCCTTGTGGTCACTGCATTTACCTGCTTGGGATTGGGATCCTTGTTGCTCGGCAGTCCTCCTCTAGGCCTTGTGTTTTGGGCACTAGCAAATTGCCCAAATTGATATTCAAGTGCCTTGGTAGCTAACTGGTTGTTTTTCACTTCGGCTGCCAATTTCACATAGTCAGCCTGCAATTGAGCTTGGTTAGCTATCATGGTCTTGAACATCTCCTCAATGCTGGGTGATGGTGGTGATGGAGGTGCATTGTTGTTTCTGAATGGTGCTTGATAATTCTGCTGCCCTCCTTGGTTCCTTTGCACACCCTGACCCGAACTTTGGCCCTGATGGTGGTTGCTACCCCATGAGAAATTAGGGTGATTCCTCCAATTGGAATTGTAGCTACTACCATACTGTTGGTGGTTCCTTTGCGCATTACCCACAAAGTTTACCGAGTCAGGATTGGCTCCACAACACTCAGCTGAGTTCTCACTGCTTCCACACACTTCACACCACATTTGTTGCACTACATTAACTGGGGCTTGAGGCTGGTTCAATGTCATGTTGCCGAAGTGGGTGTTAAGTTGATTTTGCAATGCAGCTATCTGTGCAGCGATAGCTATAAACCCATCCACTTCAAGCACTCCTGCTGCTTTCCTTGTCACGCCTCTTGATGAATCAGCATTCCATTCTGGATTGCCATGCGAAATATGGTTCAACAAGGTATACAGCTCCTCATAAGTTTTCTCCAGCGTTTGCCCTCCAGCTGCTGAGTCTAGCAATATTTTGGTGTGGGGTTCCAACCCCTCAATAAAAGTGTGCACCAGCACATCATTGGACTGATGATGATGAGGACAATCCCGCAACATAGATTTGAATCTCTCCCAGGCCTAATATAAATTCTCTCCCTCTCACTGTTTAAAACTTAGAATCTAACTTCTAAGTCTTGCTGTTTTACCGGAGGGAAAAAATCGTATCAAAAACTTTCGTGCAAGATCATCCCACGTAGAAATAGAATTCGGTGGCTCATCTTTCAACCACCTCTTGGCTTCTCCCAATAATGAGAATGGGAACAATGTAAGTCGGACATAGTCTAATGACACTCCAGCGGGGATGTAAGTGTCACTTATCTCCAAAAAATTTTGGAGATGCTGCTGTGGATCTTCATGAGGGAGACCGGTAAACTACCCGCTAGTGTGCAGCAATTGCACGATATTCGGTTTAAGTTCAAATCTCCCTCCTGGCTCAGGTTTGCGGATACTAGATGTAACATTATTGGCATGTGGGATTGCCACCTCGCGAACCGGCTGAGCTGCTACTTCTTTGGGCACTAACACTGCCCGTACTACCGGTGGATTCTGTTGTTGCTCCATGATCGTCTGTCTGAGCAACTGCAGCTTTCTTTGTAGAGCTTCTCTCCGTTTACTGTGAAATATCCTTTCTGGCTCTATATACGATTCCACCAGCTCCTTGTCTCTTGCCAGTGTTCAAAAGAAATTAAGTCTGCAAAATACAGGCTAAGACCAAGTTGTCAACACTAAGAAAATAAAAATACAGTAAATCAACACTTGAAACAAATTCACCAATTGCCAAGTCCCCGGCAACGGCGCCAAAAACTTGTTCGGTCGTTTGTTGGGTATATAACTACACGCAAGTGCACGTGGTCGAACAAGTAGTAAAGTGGCTTAAGTAAGCCAAGTATTGATCCCACAGGGACTGGGATGAAATGCAATCTGCTCAAGTGTACTATATTTTAATTCTAAAAATGCAGACAACAGCGTAACCAAAAGTTTGATATTTTGATTTATAATTTTTATGCTAAATCTAAAACAACTATCTAATGTGAGTCTGAACTATGAATGAGAGCATGCTGAGGTTAAACGAACATGTAATGAAATTAATTATCGACATTATTTGGTTAGTCTTTTCCTCCGGTTGCTAGTCAAGAACTATTGCCAAGAGATTAAAACTCTCGTATTTAACCCCACTTAAGAATCATGAACCATCCACCTACATTTCTGTGATTAAATGCAATTCATGTTCTAGCCATACAAAACCGATTCCTAAATTGACTAATACGACTTTCAGGTATATTTCTATCCTGAAGGTAAATCAATTCTCAATTTTCCCAAACTAAGAAAGGATCATATCCTATTAATTCACAACTTTCCAATTTCTTGCTCTCTCGAGTGAAACCAGACTTTTTAGATATACATTAACGTAGGCCACACATTAATGCAGTAAGAACAAGAATTAATAGAACAACCATGGAAGAAAAGATGAAAAACCAAAGAATCAACAATCACATTTCACTACAATTGTTCATAACCTCAGCAAGAAGATGAATTAGCCACTCATTTGTGGATTAAACATCGTTAAATGAGTGTTAAACATACAAGCAATTGAATACAAGGAGAAGGAAAGAGAGAAAAACCCTGATAATTTCGTCCCCTCAACTGCCTGTAACCCACGTTCTTGCTCCACCCAGTCAGCATATTGAAAAATGAACCTAAGTGTTCTATTTATACTGCTGGGAATTTTTCCCGGAATAACGAGCAATGTGTCACGGAGTGCATCGCGAAACACTGCCTCCGTGACATGCTACGGACGCGGACCCTCACTAGAACTGAGGGTCCAGGAATTAAAGCTCAACGTGGCACGGCGTGCAACGCGGAGCCAAGCCATCGTGCCACGGACCGGACGCGGACCCTCTCTGGAATTTGGGCATAATTTCCCTATCTAGGCAGAAGGCCTCCGCGATGGCAGCGTGACACGGCTCCATCGCGGAGCCCCTTTAATTCATGCTGTCCAATGCTTTATCCCTTGCTCGCATCCAAGTCCAACCCCGATATTATCCAACATGCATTTAAGCTTCCCAAAATCACATTTTACCTGCAAAACAATGCTAATCATGTTGGTTAGTATAAATTCACGTTTTATTACCAACTACATGAGAATGTATACACATTGGTAGATAAACAAGGCTAAAATGGTACTTTTGAGTATCACTTGGGCATATAAATTTGCCCAAGATCACACAACAGCGAGTAACTCCTATTCAGTCACTGTATAGATCATTTGTGCATCATTTAGAGCTTTGCTAGAATAGAAAATGGGACGAAATACCTTATCTTTCCACTGACCAAGGAATGCTCCTAATGCTACCCCACTGGCATCGCACATGAGCTCCTTTCTCGAAAATTTTGTGTCCCAAAATAATCTCTTATTTCACTATAAAATGACATTTTTCTCAATTAAGGACCAAGTTTGTCTCCTTACATCTCTTCAGTACCTCTTCTAGGTATACCAAACAATCTTCAAATGAATCCCCCACAACTGAGAACTTATCCATGAAGACCTCCATAGTGTCCTCCACCATATCTGAAAAGATGGATATCATACATCGTTGGAAAGTGGTAGGGGCGTTGCAAAGGTCAAAAGGCATCCTCTTGAATGCGAAGTTCCATAGGGACATGTAAAAGAGTTTTCTCTTGATCGTCTGGCGCGATCGAGATTTGATTATACCCTGAGTATCCATAAAAGAAACAATAATATTATTTCCCAACCAACCCGTCTAACATTTGGTCAATGAAGGGCACCGGGAAGTTTTTCTTTGTCTAGGAGTTTAACTTACGGTAATCCATGCAAACTCTCCATCTGTAACTAGGAAAGTTGCAATTAATTCATTATTTTCATTCAGGACAACTGTAATGCCCGTTTTCTTTGGCACACACTGTACAGGGCTTACCCAACTACTGTCAGCAATAGGATTCACCACTCTTGCATCTAGCCATTTAATAATCTTCTTTTTTACCACCTCTTGCATAGGTGGATTCAGACGCCTTTTATGCATGACTATGGGCTACAATTCTCTTAAAGATTAATCTTATGAGTGTAAATCCCCAGAGGAATACCAATAATATCAACTATTGACCACCCTATAGCTCAAATATGCCTTTTCAATACCATGATGAGTTTTTCTACTTGGATGGGAGTGAGCTTTACTGAAATAATGACCTCGAGTGTCTCATTGTCCCCTAGATATGTATATCACAAATGAGTAGGTAGGTTAGAGCTCCAGCTTCGGAGGTGCAACAATGGACGACTGTGATGGTAGGGTTGTCTGATTCTTTAGGTCGAGGTCGAGCTTCCTCAGTTGGAAGGTATAAGTTCCTATCCCTTTGCTCACTTGATAAACCTCCTCTAGTTTTTCATCTCTCAAGAAAAGGGTAGCAAACATTTCTTCCGTGATCTCTTCTTCCATTCCCTATCCAAATATACCTTCATCCATGATGGCTTAAGGTGGTGAAACATTTGTTTCCTTTGTTAATTGTTGAGTTGCCATCTGAGATGCTAGCACATTCATCCTGTCCTCTAACTATTTTATTGCTACGTCATGATTTTTCACGGTTGTAGTGAAGTCCAATAATTCACTCCGTAATTCCTGAACTCCTGATTCAGTTGAAATAACATTTCAAGTACCACCTCAAGAGTGTTTTCTATGCGAGATAAGAGTGAATCATTGCTTCCTTGGCTACTCGTCTCAGCTAAACTGGTATCATTCTGACCTTGATTTTTGTGATAAGAATACTCATAGCCTTGGTTGGCTTGATGGTACCTTATATGAAAACCCTTCATATAATTTGTTAATAGCTCTATTTGTTTCATCATGACCAGCAACACTGTATCATTCCTCCCTTCTCTAAGCCATATCTTATCTAACGATTTGAGAGTCTCCACATAAGGTGCCCCCTCGGGGTCTCGCAACAGTCTTTCAAAGAGGCTCATCAGCAAATCAATGATCACTTACGAGTGGAAAGATGAAGTACCAACTCTGGCAATAAAAGCCAACTAACAGTGGCACAAGCCCAATTCAAATTAATAATCAACACAAGAATATCAAGCGCTAGTCCCCGCAATGATGCCATTTTTGATAACGTCCAAAATACAGCCTTCTTTACAAAGGAATGTAAATGGTCATTGTATCAAAATAAATATCGCAATAGATGTCGAGGTCGAATCCCACAGAGACTAACAAGTGATATACGCAAGTGTTGTTAGGAAAATTTAAATTACTCAAAAGAAACAAAGTAGTAATTATTTTGGGGGAAACTTGATGTTAACAATATGGTATGGATTCTAACTTAGCTAATTAGAATAGAAAAATAACCAAAGTTGTAGATAATAATAAGAGTGAATGGAGATGTGGTGTAGATGATGTGCTAATTAAACAAGGCTATGCTAGATCATTTCATCATTGCAAATTGTGTAAATAACTTTGGACTGGTAGGCATTCTATGCTTTTCAACCTCATGAATGCCTCTGTCTAGAATTCTTTCGGACCACTAGACACAATTAAATTAGCTCAATCAAGTTTGGATTAATAGCTGCACTATCTCTAGCTATTAGCTATTAATTAGGAGTGTAAATATGGGTTTTAGCTATGTCTAGCCCAACTACACAACATCACATCCATTTCCACCATCAAATTCTCTCCCAATACTCAACTCTTCCTTTTCAAGTAGAAATAAAATAAGAAAGTAGACCAACATTTGCAACTATAGATAATCAATTATAAACTGGAGAGAACATAACGGATTTACACTAATTAAGCAATATTGAGATGAATATAGCAATACCTAATCTAACTAAGCACTCATCACCATAAACATTTAGTTGATGATTTAGCTAGTCATGGTTAAGAAACTAAAGAGTATATTTAATAATAAACTCATTGATTTCATTAATAAGAGAAGCAAAATCAAATTCAAAAATATGCCTGCAACAATGGTGATACCTTTCTAAGGAAGAAGATGAAGAAAAGAAAAGTAATATTCAACTATTTGCACCAATAGAATTCTACTTTCTTCCAAAGCAAAAGGAATGTTCAAAAAGCTAAAGTTAAGATTTGATATGTACAGAGTACTTTCTTCTAGAATATATACAAAGATAGGGCAACCAATCTCCTCTTTTTCAGTGTTAGACGTAATTACCCTGTTCAAGCATTTTGGCACTTGCAAAATCACTGACGGTTCATCGGTTACATTTCGCGAACTGTCGTCTGTCATCTTCCACATTTTCAATGATTTCAAGTAGCATTCAGCGACACCGTTAGTGATTCACTAGCGCGCTATGCCGGTCGCTTTCCTCCTTAATCCAGCAAGTTCAGGTGACTGTAGGTGAGTTATCCGATGAATTGCTGGTTGATGACTGCGACTTTCAGTTGCATTAGTTCCTCAAAGCAGTGGCCATTTGCGTTAGCCGGCGTTTCACCGGTGTTCTCTGGTGGAGCGCTGGTTTTCAGCTGATTTCCTTATTTTTACTCCACTTCTTGCTCTTTTTCTTCAAATCATATATCTGCACATAAAAAGGCAAAAAGGGCATAAAATTTCTTAATGACTTGAAAACTAAGCTAAAGGTCATGCTTAAAAGTCTAATGAGTTGGTAAATTACCAACTCATCAAAGCCCCAAACATGAACCATTGTTGTCTTGAAGTAATGCACTTCTTATCAGTTGAGAAACATGCCACTCCACACGAGTTTATACATCAGCGACCACTTAATCTATGACAACCCAAAAATGCTCACGAACACATAGAAAAAGAGAAGCAAATTCCCCCCAAAAAAAAAGAATGGAAAAGTTTCAAGAGGCCACCATAATTCAAAGACATGATCCACAAGAGCTTTCATTTTGCAAAACAAGGGCATAGATTATCCACAAGTACGTGTAGCATCTCAATTCATAATGATTGCACATTCAAAGTTTGCCTTAGAGCTCGCACTTCTCATGCCTTATGCTCACATATACCTTAATGCAATTGTGTCCTCAAAACAAATGATGCCACTCACAAAAGAGAGAATCCCTTTCCTTTATCGTGAAATCAATGCCTACACACAAGGGATTGTAGAAAAATATCATCACGCTCACTCTTCCAAAAGAAATCTTCATGTACACAACTTGACCCAAGGCTATCCCTTCGTCTAATTCGCCGCTAATGTAGAGAAACTGCACGTAAAATCACTTAGGACTTGTGGGTCGTAATGAAGGCTAGGGTTAAGGGTAGAATAAATATTTGGCTTTAGTGACTAATGCCTCCCTAATGTCTTTACAAATGCTTGTAGGAGCCCAACATCTTGTTTAGTTCACTCCACCTTATTTCCCCTTGTTTATCATCTTCATCTTTTGTGTAACACGAGCCACCCTTATAACATCTATGAATTTCACATTTAGCCTTATCTATGCAAGAGAAATCACCTATTAACTATTCTTTCTCTTTTGATGATTCGAGGTCTTTCAACCTGTCGATTCACTCATCTCATCAAAATTTTGGTGCTACCTCAATTTTAGGCTTCTCATATTCCCCCTACTCTTGCTAACCCCCAAACTTAGGCTTTTTCCTTATTTCACATTCATTCCATTATTTCTCCCTATTTCTTGGGCTTCAATCCCCATTTTTCATTATTTCATCACCAGTAATTAGGGAGGATCGGTGCCAAAGAGAAGGATTAAAAATTGTCATTAAGCTTGTAATGTGTTTTTCAAGGAAATGGTCCAAGGCTCAAACATTGGCTATGAAAGATAAATGTTCAAGGAGGGCATTTTGGGTACTGACTTAACAAAAGAGAGCCTAAGATCATGTTCTAAGTGTAGCTACATCTAGGATATTACCTTGACTGACTTAGGGAAAGGTCTAGACAAGAAGCTATGCATGCGATTCACAAAGATACTTACCACACAAGGCATCACACCCAACGAGTCCACAGAAGTCATTATCATCACAAGATCTTGATTCAAGACATTAGAGAATGCAAATTTATAAGCCAAACGAGGAATTTACAATGTATTATAAAGAGTGCTATATTCTTATTTCAAATGCCCATTTTTTTTCTTTTCTCATTTTCATGCCACATTTCAAAATTTTTGGTGGTACTTCTCAAAATAGCTCCACAAAAGACTCAAGAAAGACATGGCATTTTCTCTTAATAGAGTCGCCTCACAATCTATGGGGAAGTGCCAACTCGGTTCGACAAAAAAGCGAAAAGAAAAAGACAAATGCTCTTTGGGAAAGAACCGTGGTATGAAGAAAATCCTTGGAGTTTGATTACTATTCTACTATTTACACAAACGAACAAAAGACTTGGGTAATAATGCAATATTTAACATTTCAAAGCATGGACCCCTTTTTCTTACTAACATTCAAAAATCATTCATTTCATTGTATTGTAAGATATCAACACCCCTCCCCCACTTCAAACCAGACATTGTCCCCAATGGAAAGAAAAGAAAAGACAACAAGTTGAAAGGGACTTCCTGATAGAATTAGTGATAGGGACGAGGGCCCCATGAATACGTGGACGCATCAAAATGCGAAGAAGCCATTCCGTATCAGCCGACATCAATGGATCAGGTGGGATTTCTAATGGTTTCCCAGGTCTAAGGACCACCCATTTATCTTGTAGGGTTCGAAGCTCATGGTATCAAGTGTATATAACCCGCCGGGTTTCCAAGATGGATATTCTTTATGCACAGTGAGCATTGGAGGTAGTGGTGGTCAACTATGATATATCTCCTCATCAAACACCATCTTCGATGCACTTTCATACCCCACCTGCCAATCATCTGGCGGGCTCTTAGATGCCTCGGGCTGTGAGGTCACCGCCACTGGCTTAGGAGGGGTTGGGTTACTAGCAGGTGGAGGTATAGTGAGTGTCGCCACATCCTTCCTCAAAGTAATCACTTCATTTTCTAAGACCTCAATGTAGTACAGAGGCCTCTCAACTTATCTCTAGCAGGTATTCTTAATGGCTCGCTGGATCATGGAAGGGATGGCCTTAGCTAGCTTCACAATCTGACATTCATGCACATGGGCCATTTATGCTATTTTGAGCAAGTCAGGAGGTGTGGTGGTGGGGGCCTCAGCTGCTTGGAACTGGCCTTCAGGTGTGCTAGAGGGCATAAAAGGTAGTGGTTGAGTCCTGTTCTCTATACCTTTGGCTCACTTCATTGTTGGGGCATCTCTTTCAGTTTTGGTGGCCAATGTAATCACACCGTTAGCCCCCAAAGTTTCATCCACTGGACAGAACAAAGGGCATAAAGCCCACACGCACAACATACTCACAAGGCTAGGATATGGAAATAATGTGGCTTGCTGCTTTGCCCTTCTTTTGAATTGATCTGCGATGATCTCTCCAGCATTGATGTGTACCTGATCCATGATGCAGGCAATAAGAGTTGCAACATCAATTGGGACTTCTATTGTATATTGAGAAGGAACTTGATCTCGAGCAAAATAGCATGCCCGAGTGAAACTTGAGAACTTAATTTCGTCTTAGTTAGCTAAGTAATTGTATACATTTTCATGTGATTTTATATAAATGTGAATATATGTGCTAACCAACATGATTAGTCCTTGTTTTGTAGGTTTCAATGATTTTGAGGAACTAATTTATAAGTTGGTGAACTAGCGGAATGGAGTCAGGAGCAGATGCGGTAGGCAGGCAGCACCAGCACACCAGCAACATGCCACACCATGCCAGCTGCGCGACAGAGCAAGGCCAACGCGTTGCCCAAGCAGCGTGACACGCTGCCAACGCGGTGGCACTCGGCAGTTTCGGCTTTCGAAGGCAGTTTCCAGAGAGCTTTCGCGTTACCTCCGTGTCACGGAGGCAGTGCTCCGCGATACACTCCGTGACATGGATCCATTCCACGACAGGCTAAATTGTGCACGTTTCTCATTTATTATAAATAGGTCCCTTAGCTCCTAAAACCACTTTGTCACGATTTTATTCTGGAAAACTACCTAGGAGTGAAGGGAGAAGTGGGAGAACTCATCTAGGGTTTGGCAAATTCCCTTCTCATCTACCAAATTCATGTAAGTATGTTAGTTTAGTAGTAGTTAGTTGTAGTTTTACGAACATGAATGGCAAGAACCCTTCCTCTAGGGTTGAAGCCATGAATTATGATTGTGATTTTATGAAATTGTTTTGGAATTAAGTTGTTGATTGTTGTCTTCGTCTTGCATTCTGTATTATTGGTTGTTTTAATGATTGATCACCATGAAAACATATACGTTAGCTTGGGCAATTTCTTGAGAAAGAATTACCTAGGTCAGGACATGAGAATGTAAGAAGCATGTTTGTATCTCACGATATAATTTTGTGTTAGGATAGAAATATACCTAATACCTTGCTTGGTTGATAAAACGGGGGTTATTAAGAGACCAACTTAGGATTATCACATCACCACTCGAAGAAGTAGTTGTGAGGGTAAGTTGAGTTAAATGGTTAGACGCACGAAAGTCCCTAATCATTTCCCTGTAAACCATAACATAAATAATTGCCCGTGAACTAGAAATTAGAATCCTCACTCACAATGATGCAGTGCGGCTAGTTTGCCGTGTTTAGAGCTCAAAAGACCATGAACATGCAATTCTGATTATGTGAAACAACAATCGATAGTTTCATGCTTAACCCATTGCAAATCGTAGTATCACATGATTATCTGGTTTTAACTCTATGTTGCTCCTAGAGTAATTTCAGGATATTTCGTTGACCAAAACTAGACTTAGTTAAATCTCCCTCGAAAAATTCTATAACCAACACTTGCGAAAGTTAAGATCACACTTGAAATGGATAGTTAGAGGAATGGGTCCAGTCCCTGTGGGTTTGACATTTCGGTTCTCTAAAAGAGCCACTATATTACTTGCATGACCCGTACACTTGCGGACGCGCGAATAAGGGCCAAACAAGTTTTTGGCACCGTTGTCAGGGACTTGGTGAAGTTTTGATAATTTATCTATTTTTGTGTGATTTTTGAAATTTCCTTAAGTGTTGAGAAACTTGGTCTTAGTTGTTTATTTGCAGGTGACAGGTTGTCCTGCCGAGGTGGCTAGAAGTAGAGAGCTTGTGGAATCGTTGCTGGAACCTAAATGTCAAATCCATTTGCAAAGGAGAGTAGCTCTAGAGCAAAAGCTGAAGACACTTCAAGAAAAGGTAGAACAACAACCACCCGCGGGACAAGCACAATTGCCATCAGAAGCAATGGCAGCAAGACCAGTTCATGAAGTGGCAATCCCACTAGCGACGAATGTAACCTCTAGCATCCATAAATCGGAGCCTGGAGGTCACTTTGAGCTTAAACAGAACATGGTGCAGCTGTTACATTCTAGTGGTCAATTCACTGGGATGGCACATGAGGACTCGCATCAGCACCTACAGAGCTTTTTAGAGATTAGTAACACGTTTGTCCCCACCGGCGTGTCCACAGATTATGTCCGACTAACCCTCTTCCCATTTTCACTATTGGGAGAGGCGAAAAAGTGGCTGAAGGCTGAGCCACCGAACTCCATAACTTCATGGAATGACTTGGCTAAGAAGTTCCTTATCATATTCTTCCCTTCAGGCAAAACTAAAAAGTTGAGAAGTGAAATACTCAGTTTCAAGCAGAGGCCTGATGAGAACTTATATATGGCTCGGGAAAGATTCAAGTCATTGTTGAGAGACTGCCCCCATCACTAGCAATCAAATGAAGTACTGGCTCATACCTTTGTAGAAAGTCTAGACCCACACATAAAAATATTACTAGACTCTGCATCGGGTGGGCAAGCCTTGGAGAAGACGTATGATGAGTTGTACACTTTATTGAACAGAATTGCTCAAGGAAATCTAGAGTGGCACAACGAGTCATCGAGAGGGGCAGGAAAGAGACCAGGGTTGATAGAAGTAGATGGTTTGAATGCCTTGGCAGCGCAGTTAGCTTCGTTCCAGCATCAGATGATGACTCAGTTCAATAAACTGAGTATGAACCAACACCAGGGCCAGGTTAACGCAGTTCAGCAAGCTCCGAGTTGGTGCAAAATTTGTGGTAATACTGGCCACCATGCAGAATCTTGTGGAGCCAATCCGGAGTCAGTCAATTTTTTTGGTAATGTGCAGCGCAACAATCAGAATTTTGGAACCAGTTAAAACAGAAATTGGCAGGGCCACCCGAATTTTTCTTGGGGTGGAAACCAACAGCAGAATTATATGCAACCTCAACAACAGCAGTATCAGCAAAATAGGCAGAATGATGGGCAATTGAGTAGCAAAATTGAGGAAACATTGTAGAAAATCATGGAGACCCAGACTCAGTTAGTGGAAAATCATGCGAGGATGGCAACAGACTTAAAGAATCAGCAAACGGCCACCCGCAATCTTGAAAAACAAGTGGGTCAGATAGCAGCTGCTCAAAACATGAGATCACAAGAGATTACCAAGAGACATAAATCCTAACCCCCGGCAGATCAATGCCATCAGTTTGAGAAATGGTAAGCAATTAGTTGATGCAGTGCCAAAAGAGCTGAGAAAGGGGGTGCAGCCGGAGTTGGTTAGACCAGGACCATCCATCAACATGGGAGATAATCAGAGTGCTGGGAAACAAAATGCGCAACTTTCATTGCAGCAAGCACAAAGACCACCACCACCATTCCCCCAGAAATTCAGAAAGAGCAAGGAGGAGGAATTCTTCAAAAAGTTCTTTGAGAGCTTCAAAGAACTTCACATAAATTTGCCTCTTATTGATGTCTTGCAGGGAATGCCCAAGTATGCTAAATACTTGAAGGACGTGATGGCGAACAAACTTAGATTGGTGGACGTCTAGACTGTAGCACTGACTGAGGAGTGCAGTCATAGGGTATTCAGCAAAATGCCAAAGAAGGTCAAAGACCCAGGGAGTTTTACCCTCCCTATACAAATTGATAAAGCTGAGGTGCTACGAGCTTTGTGTGACTTAGGGGAAGCAGTTAATCTAATGCCCCTATCCTTATTCAACACCATGGGGTTGGGAAAATCGAGGCCGACAAGGTTGATGCTGCAGTTGGTTGACAAGTCGCGAGTGACACCTGATGGAATAATAGAGGACCTTCTCATCAAAGTAGGTAAGTTCATTATACCTGCTGATTTTATTGTCTTAGATTTTTAGATTGATGACCAGGTACCCCTGATCTTGGGACGGCCATTCTTGGCCACTGGAGGAGCGGTGATTGACTTGAAAGCAGGGACCCTGAAAATGAGGGTTGAGGATGAAGAAGAAATCTTCCGCATTTACCAAGAAATGAACCCATCTGCACACTACAGAAACCTTTGTCAGGTTAGTGTGTTGGCATAGGATGAGTGTGGGGTGGGGGATTCCACAAGTGCAGGGCCAAAGGCAATGACAAGTGTTCAGCCCGAGTCTGATAAAGGGCTTCAAATTGAGAAGAAGTTGGAGGAAGAGAGGAACAGAGTGGAGGCTGTTTCCTCTAAACAACAAAAGAAACGGAGATGGTTCTCGAGAGAGAACCCAGGTATGAGGATGTCCTGAAAAGGACAGTCCATGTCGTGCCACAACGTAAAATAAGGCGCTGCTTGGGAGGCAACCCAAGGGTACCTCAGGTACAAATTGTTTAATTTTGATTTTGTGTTGATTTTGTTATTTTCATTTTGTTTGTGTTTTTAGTGGAAAGTTAAGCACAGATGGAGGAAGTCTGAGTACCGAGAAGGTGGAAGCTAAAGAGCATGGAATAGAAGAAGTGTGGGGTCAAACACCCACCTCTGAAAACTTGAAAGGAAAGCATGCTTTTAGCTTGGCATAGAGGCTCAGGGAGTATTTCTCATCCTTTAAATGTTAATTTGATGCTATGAGGACATAGCATGATTTAAGTGTAGGGTGAGAAAAATTTCAAAATTTTTGTGCTTAACAAGTTTGTGGTGAATGTAATGCTTGTGAGGAAAATTTGAAGAAATTTGAAAATTTTGAAATTTTTTTGTGAATTAAGCATGACTTCATCACCCGTTGGTTTTTCTTTTCGGTTCTTTTCCGACGGGGGGGTCTTTGAACCGAAGAATAAAATTTTTTTTTCTTTCCTTTGTCTGTATATAGTGTTTTTAGTCATAGTTAGGGACTGTTTCCGATGATAGATGGATGACAACCGTCTTGAGGAAAAATTAGTCAATAGGTTTTGGGTTTTTGAAACCGTAGCAAATTGATGCTTGATGTTCTTGGTATGTGCTATAAATGTTTGTAAGAGGCAAGTATGGCTAGTGTTGAAGCATGCAAGTGGTATAACTTTGGTTGAGATACTTAGGCTCTTGAATTTGACTCAATATGATTGAAGCTTAATTTGAATTCTTGCGATTAGCTGGGTTAAGAGTCTGTTGAATGTGTCTTGATTTGAGCATGTGCCATGAGTGTAAGGTTTTTGAGTATTCTGTGCTATTGTGGATTGTCTAGAACTTGCCTGGTGTGTTTATAAAACGAAATGAAGGATGTGAATTGTAGGAGATGATTTAGGCATTTCTTTGAATGAACCAAATTTTTATCCCTCATTTTACCTACCTTGAAAAATTAATCCTAGTTAACCCCATTGAGCCTTAAGCCTATTCTTTAACAGCTGCAACATAAGCTTAATCTTTTTTCTTTCATTAGCCTTGAATTTGAACCAAAACTCCTAAGCGCTTAAAGGAAAAATACGAAAGAGTAAAGGAGTGAGAAGAATGAAAAATAAGGGAAAGTAGCAATTGTAAAAGTTGAGAAAGGTCGAGGGTGCACTTGTTTGAATACAGGTGAGTATTAGTACGAAGTAAGAAAATAAATAAATGAAAAGTTACTTATAGAACTCCTTACTAATAAGCTAAAAGTGCCTAAAGAAATGGGGGAACAAAAGAGAAAAAAGAAAGATGAAAGGAGAAAAAGGTGAAGTAAGGGAAGGGAAGTTCGTAATGAAGGCGTGATGTATTAAAAACGCTTAGGAAAGATAGTCACTATTACTGGCCATACTAGTATCTACCCGCACCTGAGTTACATTACAACCTAAAAAGTCCTACTTGATCTTACATTCATACATCCTTAAATTAGTGGAATAAAACACTAAGGGCAAGCTTATGGGTCATTACATGATGCATGTGAATTCTTTGTGAGAGTGAGCGTAATTCTATTCATGTACCCACACATGTTATGATTTAAAAAATTGTTTTTGCGTGTGAAATTGGGTAACTCTCTTTCCGTGAGGGCACATGTTGAATGAAGGATATAATTCATGTGGGATTTCTAAATCGGTTGATTTGCATGAGTTTGCTAAGATTGAGAGTCGATTCTTGAGGTTAAGAAGTCTTAACAGAGTTGTACTTCATTTCGATGATCAAGTCGTGCATGCTCTATTTTTAGCTTGTTATCTTACGTAATCATTATAGTCTTAGCTTGAATAATCTTGATAAATGAGTTATGGGTGAGTCTCCATATGCATGAGATGTAAAAGGTTGTTCGAGGACGAACAAGACTTTAAGTGTGGGGTTGTGATCTCGGGCAAAATGGCATGCCCGAGTGACGCTTGAGAACTTAATTTAGTCTTGTTTAGCTAAGTAATTGTATACATTTTCATGTGATTTTATATAAATGTGAATATATGTGCTAACCAAGATGATTAGTCCTTGTTTTGTAGGTTTCAATGATTTTGAGGAACTAATTTATAAGTTAGTGAAGTAGCGGAATGGAGTCGGGAGCAGATGCGGCAGGCAGGCAACACCAGCACGCCAGCAACGTGCCACGCCGTGCCAGCTGTGCGACAGAGCAAGGCCAACGCGCTGCCCAAGCAGTGTGACACGCTGCCAACGTGGTGGCACTCAGCAGTTTCAGCTTCCAGAGGCAATTTCCAGAGAGCTTTCGTGTTACCTCCGTGTCACGGAGGCAGTGCTCCGCGATACACACCGTGACATGGAGCCATTCCACGACAAGCTATATTGTGCACGTTTCTCATTTATTATAAATAGGTCCCTTAGCTCCTAAAACCACTTTGTCACGATTTTATTCTGGAAAACTACCTAGGAGTGAAGGGAGAAGTGGGAGAACTCATCTAGGGTTTGGCAAATTCCCTTCTCATCTACCAAATTCATGTAAGTATGTTAGTTTAGTAGTAGTTAGTTGTAGTTTTACGAACATAAATGCCAAGAACCCTTCCTCTAGGGTTGAAGCCATGAATTATGATTGTGATTTTATGAAGTTGTTTTGGAATTAAGTTGTTGATTGTTGTCTTCATCTTGCATTCTGTATTGTTGGTTGTTTTTATGATTGATCACCATGAAAACATATACGTTAGCTTCGGCGATTGCTTGAGAAAGAATTACCTAGGTCAGGACATGAGAATGTAAGGAGCATGTTTGTATCTCACGATATAATTTTGTGTTAGGATAGAAATATACCTAACACCTTGCTTGGTTGATAAAACGGGGGTTATTAAGAGACCAAATTAGGATTATCACATCACCACTCGAAGAAGTAGTTGTGAGGGTAAGTTGAGTTAAATGGTTAGACGCACGAAAGTCCCTAATCATTTCCCTGTAAACCACAACATAATTAATTGCCCGTGAACTAGAAATTAGAATCCTCACTCACAATGATGCAGTGCGGCTAGTTTGCCGTGTTTAGAGGCTCGGAAGACCATGAACATGCAATTCTAATTATGTGAAACAACAATCGATAGTTTCATGCTTAACCCATTACAAATCGTAGTATCACATGATTATCTGGTCTTAACTCTATGTTGCTCCTAGAGTAATTTCAGGATATTTCGTTGACCAAAACTAGACTTAGTTAAATCTCCCTCGATAACTTCTATAACCAACACTTGCGAAAGTTAAGATCACACTTGAAATGGATAGTTAGAGGAATGGGTCCAGTCCCTATGGGTTCGACATTCCGGTTCTCTAAAAGAGCCACTATATTACTTGCACGACTCGTACTCTTGCGGACACGCGAATAAGGGCCGAACAGAACTAACCGAGCATAAACCAAATCTAACCACATATGGGCTTTATATTTCAGGTCACGACGAGAATTAGAACCCTGGAGATGGCCCACTGTGGTTGAGCTATCGCAATTATGTCGGATACCCATTGGAAATGGTTCACTTTATATTCCACCTTCTTGCACAATGCTGAATTTGGTTGGATAGGCTTAGCTCAATAGAGGGAATTTATTGCTTCTGGAGTTATGGGCACCTCTTGGCCGCACACCCATACAGATAGTAGGCATGGCAATGTATCTGTGCGGTCCTTGTGTTTTAGTAGGATTTTCCACACCTTGTATGATGCATAGAACTCCCACACCAACTTAGGAAAGTAGGGGTCGACAGGTATGGTGAATGAACCCCAATCACGCATGCCAATCTGATAGTAAATATCGAGGAAATCATTTTTGAAAGACTCTACCTCAATCTGAGCTTCTGCATGGATGGATCACTTCTCCTTGAAAGATATGTAATACTCTTCAATTCTAGCCAGCCCAAAGCGATTAAGCATTATATGTTGGGCCTCATCAAAAGATAGGCTTGGTGCATTGCTGTTGCTCATTGATGCTTTTCTTTTGCGAGGCCATCCGGATGTGGACATGATGCTACAAACTAAGGTTAGAATTATGCACGCATTTTAATGAATACTCAGAGTATTTAAAAAAATCAAATGATAAGGAGAAGTGATCCAAGTGACACTGGCGAACCATCGGCGAAAGGCGGATGCGGAACTATGAGGCCCAAATGAGCCGCCGACACTAATCAGTGGGCTAGGTATAGACCATAGTGATCGGAAGATCACCGTTCTTGAATCACGAAGCATCGATAAAATGCGGGCTCATGACAGAAATCAGAATTGTGCAATTTAACCTGTGATTTAATCGGTGATTCATCGAATACGACAAGTGATTCACTTATGGGCGGCCTCTTATGCTGTTAAACCCACATGTTTCCCCATACTTTGTTACACATAGATTCCTTCCAATTTAATAATGAAAATTCACCCTTAAGAAACGTGTCAGTCCATCTATTATCGGGCAACTTGTGAGGGTGACACACTCGGGGTTACTTAGACTTCACCCCATACATCACCAAATAAAATATGGAAACCATATAAAAAACAAATACAACCAAACATCGTGAAATAAAAAATGAGATACTCAAATTAAAACAAAACATAATCAATAGATGCTCAAAACATGCATAATTCAGGGTGTTCATTCATAATTAGAGCATGAGCTAAAGAAATCATACCAAATTGGGAGGTGGTAAAAAATGATGTGAGCTTTGAACTTATGCCTACTGATGGTGTTTATGAATATATGGGAGTGGAGATGATGTGAGAATGTAAATGAGGAGTGGTATTTAAGTAGGAAGAGAAGGGGAATTGATTGGGCAGGAGGGAGGTGGTTATTAATGGAGATTAGATGGAGGAATAGTTTGTTGGGAAGGTGAGAGATGGCGGGAAAAAGGGTAATTTAGGATTATTAGGTCTAATACTGGTCAAACATCTAATAAAAATATAAATCCATATCGAGGTGTACCTGCAATCACCGATGTGAGCCGATGATTTACCGATGTGGCCACTGATGACATTACATGCACGAGCTTCCTGATTCAAGATCCGCAAATCACCGGTGACTCGGTGAGTGGTACGGGAATTTATCCAGGTGAGATGTTGATGTTACGATTACTCCCAGGTACACTGGTTGAGATTGGCAACTTGTTGGCGGTTCACACCTTGTAGTGGCAATTCGCCGGATGAGTCGCCTACTGACTTTGAACCCCCAGGTGTACTGGATAGATTTGGCGAACCGTCGATGGTTTGTGAAGTGAATTTGGCATCTCACCGATTGCCTCCCAGCTTATCCCACATTCTGTTGCATTGCCTTTGAGAGGGCGGGGCCTGGCGCTTTTGCATCGGCGTTCTGCCGATGTTGCGCTGGTCATGCCCTGTCCTTGTCTTCCTTGAAGTGCACCTCCCTACAAAAATCAAAAGAAACAATGCATTAAAAATGTTCAATAAGAGTAGAGAATAGAAATGCTTGGGTTGCCTCCCAAGAAGCACCTTAATTAACAGTGTGGTACGGTGAAAGTCTCTTATAGCTTATGGTTCATCTAGGTATAAAACCTCTATTTGGCCAACCCCATCCAAAACCCCCAGATATCTTTTTATTTGTTGGCCATTCACCTTGAATTTACCCCCATTTTCTCCTTGAAGCTCTATGGCACAATTTCTGTAAACTTGAGATACCTTGAATGGCCCAGACCATTTGGATTTTAGCTTCCCTAGGAATAGTCTTAGCTGTGACTTGAACAACAACACCTAGTCCCCTAGAGCAAAACTGCGCTGCAAAACCTTTTGGTCACGATAATGTTTCATTCGGGCTTTGTAAATAGATGCATTCTCATATACCCTCATTTTAAATTCATCCAACTCATATAGATTTGGTACTCGCCCTTGGACAACTCTCCCCCATTCAAGGTTCAAGCTTTTCAATGCCCATAAGGCTTTGTGTTCTACTTCAACAGAGAGGTGGCATGATTTACCAAAAACAAGCCGATATGGGGAAATCCCATTCTGTGTCTTGAATACAGTCTGATATTCTCATAAGGAATCATCTAACTTTCGAGCCCAATCTGTTCTGTTTACGTTGACTATTTTAGTCAAGATAGATTTGATTTCCCGATTTGAAACTTCTACTTGGCCCCTGGTCTAATAAGATGCTGAATAGTCAATTGCAAAAATGTGACCCCCCATCACTAATGATAGCTCTGGGAGTACCAAATCGGGAGAAAATGTGTTTCTTCAAGAAGGCTGTTACGCTCCTCGCTTTATTGTCGGGTAATGCTACAACTTCTACCCACTTGGAGACATAATCAACTGATACCAAGATGTACATGTATCCATAAGAGCTTACAAAAGGTCCCATGAAATCGATCCCCCATACATCGAACAACTCAACCTCCAAATTGGTGTTAACGATAGTTCATGCCTCCTTGAAATACTCTTTATTCGTTGACACCGATCGCATTACTTCACAAAATCATGGGCATCCTGATGTAGGGTAGGCCAATAAAATCCACAATGTAGCACCTTTGCTGTTGTCCACACATTCCCATTATGGCCCCCAACAGGTGAAGAACAAGCCTCTAAGCTTGGGACCATCCCCACTTCTGGGACACACCATCGCATTAAACCATTCGCGCAACAACGGAAAAGGTAAGGTTCGTTCCAATAAAATTTCCGAACATCATGCATGAATTTCTTCTTTTGATGAAAGTTTAAACCCTCAGTTATGATGTTTCTTGCCATGTAATTAGCAAAATTGGCAAACCACAGGGTTAAGTCGTGTGTTGCAGCTAGAATATGTTCCTCCGGGAAAGCATCATTGATCTCCTCATGTACTCCCAGCTGACCACTTGTTTTTAGGCATGATAGATTGTCTGCCACTTAATTCTCACACCCCTTACGATCCTTCACCTTAAATTCGAATTCCTGCAACAATAGAACCCACCTAATAAGCCTCGGTTTAGCATCTTTCTTGGCCATTAAATATTTTAGCTCCTTATGGTCAATGTGCACCACCACTTTGGTTCCCACCAAGTATGACCGAAACTTTTCAAACGCAAACACAACAATGTGTAACTCCTGTTTAGTCACCCTATAGTTCGTTTGTGCATCATTTAGAGCTTTGGTAGGATAGTAAATTGGATGAAATGCCTTATCTCTCTGCTGGCCAAGGACTTCTCCTAATGCTACCCCACTGGCATCGCACATGAGCTCAAACGGTTTTGACCAATCAGGTGCTATAATTATTGGGGAGGAAATCAACCTTTCTTTCAGCTCCACAAGGGCCTTCATACACCCCTTATCGAAATTGAACTTTTCTTCTTTCTCCAATAGCCGAAATAAGGGATGAGCTATTTTAGAGAAATCCTTATTAACGACAGTAAAATCCCGCATGTCTGAGGAAACTCCTAACACCCTTCACTATGCATGGTGGAGGTAACTGAGCAATGGCATTGATCTTGGCTTGATCCACCTCAATCCCTTTATTGGAAATTTTGTGTCCCAAAACAATCCCTTCTTTCACCATAAAATGACATTTTTCCTAATTAAGGACCAGGGTTGTCTCCTTACATCTCTTCAATACCTTTTCTAGGTGTACCAATAATCTGCAAATGAATCCCCCACAACTAAGAAGTCATCCATGAAGACCTCCATAGTTTCCTCCACCATATCTTACAAGATGGAAATCATACATCGTTGGAAAGTGGCAGGGGCATTGCAAAGGCCAAAAGGCATCCTCTTGATTGAGAAAGTTCCATAGGGACATGTAAAAGTGGTTCTCACTTGATCCTCAGGCGCAATGGAGATTTGATTGCACCTCGAGTATCCATCCAAGAAATAATAATATTCTTTCTCAACCAATTGATCTAACATTTGGTCAATGAAGTGCACTAGGAAGTGTTCTTTCTTTGTCCAAGAGTTTAACTTATGGTAATCCATGCAACCTCTGCATCCGTAACTTTGTGAGTTGTAATTAATTCATTCTTTTCATTCGGTACAACTGTAACGCCCCCTTTCTTAGGCACACACTGTACAGGGCTCACCCAACTACTTTCCGTAACAGGATTCACCACTCCTGCATCTAGCCATTTAATAATCTCCTTTTTTTCCACCTCTTGCCTAGGTGGATTCAGACGCCATTGACGCATGACTGATGGGCTACAATTCTCTTGAAGATTAATATTGTGAGTACAAATCCCCAGAGGAATACCTATGATATCAGCTACTGACCACCCTATAGCTCAAATATGCCTTTTCAATACCACGATGAGTTTTTCTACTTGGAAGGGAGTGAGCTTTGCTGAAATAATGACCGAGAGTGTCTCATTATCCCCCAAATATGCATATCGCAAATGAGTAGGTAATGGTTTGTGCTCTATCATTGGAGGTGCAACAATGGACGACTGTGATGGTGGGGTTGTCTAATTCTTTAGGTTGAGGTCGAGCTTCCTGGGTTGGAAGGTATAAGTTCCTATCCCTTTGCTCACTTGACAAACCTCCTCTAGTTCTTCAGCTCTCAAAAAAAGGGTAGCAAACATTTCATCCATGATCTATTCTTCCATTTCCTATCCAAATATACCTTCATCCATGATGGCTTGAGGTGGTGAAACATTTGTTTCCTCTGTCAATTGTTCAACTGCCACTTGAGATGCTAGCACATTCATCTTGTCCTCTAACTATTTTATTGTTGCGTCATCATTTTTCACAGTTGTAGTGAGGTCCAATAATTCACTCTGCAATTCTTGAACTCCTGAATCAGTTGAAATAACTTTTTCAAGTACCACCTCAAGAGTGTTTTCCATGCGAGATAAGAGTGAATCATCTCTTCCTTGGCTACTCGTCTCAGCTAAACAGACATCGTTCGGAGCTTGATTTTCATGATAAGAATACTCATAGCCTTAGTTATCTTGATGGTAACATAAATTAAAACCCTTCATATAATTGTTAATAACTCTATCTATTTCATCATGACCAGAAATACTGTAACTTTCCTCCCTTCTCTACGCCACATCTTATCTACCAATTTGAGAGTCTCCATATAAGGTGCCCCCTCGGGGTCTCGCAACAGCCTTTCATAGAGGCTCATAAGCGAATCAATGATCACTTAATGATGGCAAGATGAAGTACCAACTCTGGCAATAAAAGCTAACTAACAGTGGCATAAGACCAATTCAAATTTATAATCAACACAAGAATATTAAGCGCTAGTTCCCGGCAATAGCGCCATTTTTAATAACGTCCAAAATACACTCTTCTTTACAAAGGAACATAAATGGTCATTGTATCAAAACAAATATCCCAATAGATGTCAGGGTCAAATCCCATAGAGACTAACAAGTGATATACGCAAGTGTGGTTTGGAAAATATTAATTTGGTTCGCACCACTCAAAAGAAAAAAAGCAGTAATTATTTTAGGGGAAACCTAATGTTAACAATATGGTATGGATTCTAACTCAGGTTAGAATAACAAAATAACCAAATTTTTGACAATAATGAGACTGACTAGAGATATGGTCTAGATGATGTACTTATTAAACAAGGCTATGTTAGATAATCTCATCATTGCAAATTGTGTAAATAACTTTGGGCAGGTGGGCATTCTATATTTTTCAACCTCATGAATGCCTCTTTCTAGAGTTCTTTCGAATCATTAGACACAATTAAATCAGCCCAATCAAGTTTGGATTAATAGTTGCACTATCTCTAGCTATTAGCTATTAATTAGGAGTGTGAATATGGTTTTGGCTATGTCTAGCCCAACTCCACAACATCACATCCATTTCCCCCGTCTAATTCTCTCCCTATACTCAACTCTTCTTTTTCAAGAAGAAATCAAGTAAGAAAAGTAGACCCACATTTGCAACTATAGATCATCAATTATAAATTAGAGAGAGCGTAACAGATTTTACACTAATTAAGAAATATTGAGATGAATCTAGCAATACCCAATCTAATTAAGCACTCATCACCACACACCTCTTTAGCTACTCATGGTTAAGAAACTAAAGAGTATATTCAATAATAAACTCATTGATATCATTAATAAAAGCAGCAAAATCAAATTCAAAAATATTTTTGCAACAATGGTGATACCTTGCTAAAGAAGAAGATAAAGAAAAGAAAAGCAATATTCGACAATTTTCACCAATAGAATTCTACTTTCTTCCAAATCAAAAGGAGTGTTCAAAAAGCTAAAGTTATGATCTGATATGTAGAGAGTACTTCCTTCTAGAATATATACAAAGATAAGGCAACCAATCTCCTTTTTTCAGTGTTAGACGCAATTGCCCTTGTTTAGGCGTTTTGGCACTTGCAAAAGCACCGGTGGTTCATCGGTTACATTCCACGAACCGCCGCTATCATCTTCTACATTTTTAGTGATTTCCAGTAGCATTCGATGATACCATCGATGATTCATTGGCCTCTAACCACAATATTCCGGTTTCTTTTCTCCATGATCCAGCAAGTTCAGGCACCTGTAGGTGAGTTAACGGGTGAGCTTCCAGTTGATGTCTGCAATCGTCGATTGTATGAGTTCCTCAAAGCAGTGGTCATCTGCATTTAGTCGGCGTTTTGCCGGTGTTCTCCGGTGGAGTGCCGGTTTTCACTTGATTTCCCTATTTTTACTCCACTTCATTCTCTTTTTCTTCAAATTAGATATCTGCACGTATAAAGGCAAAAAGGGCATAAAATTTCTCTAAATGACTTGACAACTAAGCTAAATCTCATGCTTAAGATCCTAATGAGTTGGTAAATTACCAACTCATCAGCTAACTAAAGTACTAAGTTGAATCAAAATTGAATGCTCTGAATTATACAGTAAAAACACAAGTATGAATATTCTGTAAAGCTCTCTTTCACAGATACGTCCTAAAAAATACTTTAATTTAGTTGGGAGTTTCTCTTAACCAACATACACCATAAGAGCACATGATGTCCATCCTCTAGACCGATTAGGAGAGCTATTCAAAGCCTTGCTAGGGTAGAGGATGAAACTGAACTGTGGATCCATATTAAGCCCTTAATAGGGGCTATTTGAGGAGTCACTCGAACCAACGAAATGATTCTAACATACACTAGCGATGTAGTTTTAGAGTTTCACATTATCAGAACCCTTTACTCATATCAATGCTAAATACTTCTCTCAAAATAATGCTCATAAAATGTAAGCCTCTCTGAGGCAACTGAAACATCTATGTAGAGCTTTCTAGGACAAAATCAATATATGTGTATTAATGTTGAAAGTTGTACTATACTGATGAGCCTCTATGCTCAAAACTGTATTATGCTGGTGAGCCTCTATATTCAAAACTATGTTTAAAAAACATGTATTTATTTACTTCTTGAAAATCATATGCTGAAGTTAAAACTAAGCGAAATTAAACTCTTTTTTGAAAAGCTCTCCTTGAAATCTGATGCTACCATAATTATGAAAATAATGCATATGTCTAACATCACAAAACTTTCAAAAATATCACCTTTGATAAAAAAAGGGTTCATAGGATAGAATGATATGAACTATAAATCCACAATCATAAGAGATAAGGATATCAACATGTGTAATAATGGAACAACAACGTATAGCTTAGATTATGGGGAAGAAAATCCAATTCATAGGCATTGGGCAAAACCCTTAGCTCTTAACTTCTTCTAAAATTGAAGTTAGAGATCTAGGGTATGAAGAAGAGAGGAGTTTCTCACTATGAATAGCCTTACATAACTCAAATTCTCCAATCATTAATAAAAAATCTAAAAAACTGACTTTGAGACCTTACGAATTGGTTCCTTCAATGATTCCTAGGGTTTTGCATCAAGAAATGAATTAAAATCCATGGGTTAGGGTTAAGAATCATTAATCGAACCATAGAAATCAAGGAGAATACATACCTAGCCTTTGGAAAATATTTCATGTCACCTAGGGTTGAGAGAAACAGTCTGGACTTTAGAAAAAATCAGAAAAATGACTAAGGGCCTATTTATAGTCTCTTGAATCTCAAGGTCCATGGCTAGGAGAATGGTCCATTCTTCTGAACAATGGATCATCGAATTGAACATAAATCTAAAATAGGCCTGAAACATCTCTAAATGTTGTCAAAAAGCTTGTTCAGAATCTAAGGTGTTATATTGATTAACCCTATTTTATGAACTATTTGTATTACCCTAGTTTTAGGATGAACTGATTGGATTATCCCTACTTTGGAATAACATTTGGATTACCTCTACTTTGGAATGACATTTGGATACCCCTACTTTGGGATGATAGTATGGATTACCTCCATGAGTGGGATGAAATTTCTATTGTATTTTCTGTTGAGTGGCATGATTATTTTGATTGCATTGATTTGACATTGGTTTATCCTATATATTTCGAACATGATGAACTAAATTTGACTTCTCTTATTTGATGGTTTTGCTGAGTTTTGTTATATACTCTATCACTGGAATTGAATTGTTTCATTATAACTAACTTATCTCAATTATTATTAGATTGATTATTATTTTTATTATGATAAATCTTTCCCCAAAACACACAATGAGTATTCAATACTCATGTATACCTTTGTTGTTTTTGATGGTGTGTTAGAAATATAAAAAGAGCAGGTTTTAGAGGATTGTATACCTTAGAAGGGACTGGCTTGATCATCCAGATTATTAGCGAGCCTACATCATGAGGCTCTTTCATTAATATTTATTGCTTTAGTAGATCTTTGAGTTGCATCTTGACTTGGTTATTCTTTTATAGAGGCTCCAAGTATATATATGTGTGGTTTGTGGGTACTACGTGAAGTCTTTATTTGACTTGTTGGGTTGCACTATTATGCTTAGCTACTAGACAAATTATCACTTCTTTTATATTATCCATATTTTATTAAATTAAGTTGACTTGATTTAAATATGTCTAATTGGATTAAGTAACAAATGTAAGAAAATTATGTGAACTATCATATCTATAAGGTGCTTCTAATATAGTTCGGTAGTATTGGATGCCTGTTGTATAGGGTCAGGATTGGGATGTGACATGCATTCCCTAATGCCCAAGTTCAAGATCCCGCTTTATTAGTTCTTAGTGTGTTTGCAAATTTCATTTCTCAAGCGGAATTAACAAGCTATAAATAGTATTTGATTGGTAATTGATAACGGGCAAAAATATATGCCCGAGATACTCTTTATTACTTCAATTAGTCTTGTTTATCTAAGTTATTATATACATTTTCATGTAATTTTATATAATGTGGAGATATGTGCTAACCAACATGATTAGCCTTTGTTTTGTAGGTTTTGATGATGTTTGAGTAACTAATCCATGAGTTGGTGAAGTAGAAGCTTGGAAACGGAATTAACACGCGAACGTCGGCAAGGAAGAGGCACAAAACAGCCCACCGGCGCGTCGTCAAGGTGCCACGGCAGGCAGGCCGCTCAAAACAGCCCACCTGCGCGTTGGCAACGTGCCACGGCAGGTGGACTCCGCGACCATGGGGCTACAACGCGCTGCCCAGGCAGCGTGACACGTTGCCAACGCGGCAAGGTGCTGCCTGGGCCGATTTCGGGTGATTTTCCAGAGAGCCTCCGCGTTCGTAGTGTGTCACGGAGGCCGTGCTCCGCGATGCACTCCGTGACACGTTGCTTGTTAATCTGGGAAAGATTCCTACTAATATAAATAGCACACTTAGGTTTATTTTTCAAAATGAAGACTTGGTGGAGCAAGGACGTGGGTTAGGAGCAGTTGAGGGACGAAAAAGCTAAGGGTTTTTCTCTCTTTCTTTCTTCTTTCAATAAATTGTACGTATGATTTACACTCATTTGAGGATGATCAATCCACAAATGAGTGGCTAATTCTCTTCCTTGCTAAGGTTTTGAACATGTGTATTGAATTTTGATTGTGAATTATATGGTTTTTCATCTTCTTCTTTCATGTTGTTCTATTAATTCTTGTTCTTACTGCATTAGTGTGTGGCCAACATTAATGTACATCTAAAAAGTCCAATTTCACTTGAGAGAGCAAGAAATTGGAAAGTTGTGAATTAATAGGGTATTGTTCTTAACTTGATTTGGGAAAATTGGGTTTTGATGTGCTTTCCTGATAGAAATATACTTGGAAGCCGTATTAGTCAAATTAGGAACCGGAGTTGTAGTGCTAGGTCATAAATTGCATTTGATCACAGAAATGTAGACGGATGGTTTATGATTCTAAAGTGAAATTAAATACGAGAGTTTTAATTTCTAGGCAAATGTTCTTGGCTAGCAACATGAAGAAGAGAATTAACCAAAATTATCATGATTATCAAGTTCATTACTTGTTCTTAACCTTGGCATGTTCATATCCATTGTCTGAATTCAAAAGTAAATAGTTTGTATTAATTGTAGTATATAGTTTAGAAATAAAAATTCAATTACTCTTGGGTACGTTGTTGTTAGCATAATTAGAAGTTAAATAGAAATATAGTAAATTAGGCAATTTTACATATCTTGAGCCTCCTTGAATCGATACTTGGCTACTTAGCCACTTTGTTACTTGTTTGACCACGTGCACTTGCGTGTCGGTTTTTACCCGTACCCCAAAGCACCGAACAAGTTTTTGGCGCCGTTGCCGGGGAGGCTAGGCGATTTGTGAAAATGTGTTAAGTGTAAATTTACTGTATTTTTGTTTTATTTTCTTAAGTGTTGACAACTTGGTTTTGGTATTTGTTTTAATTCTTTGTTCATTTTAATTTTTCTCTCTTTTGGATACCCTCGTTGACATGACATCTTGGAATATAAATGGTGGATACGCATATTTCGGCGAATCTTGCATGAATTATGGAGGACCCCACTTGTGGCAAAACTGTAACACGTGCAATGTATGTGGGTGTCAATATGGCCATTGGGGTGATTGTCCAAAGGCATATTCCCCTCCCCCAAGCCCCTACTATGATCATTCTGTTGTTTTTGCTGAATATAGGCATGTTGAAAATGAGGACTTGGGATGCCAAGTTCAAATAGAGGACATGATGAAACAACTCCTGGAGCAATCAGAAGCAATGAAGGAGTCGGTGGCAGAATTGATAATTCAGCAAAAGGAGAATGCCGAGGCTGTAAGAAGGATGAGCGTCAAACTCATGGAGATGTGTGCTGAGGCTGAAGCTTATGATAATTTGCAGGTGACAGTTTTAGCCGATATGCAAGAGGAACTACAAGAGGCATACAAGGGTGAATTTTTGGATGAAGCCCAACAATTAGAATCTCTTGAGTGTCTCCGTGATCGGCTCATACCTATAGAAATTCCATTCATGGAAGAAGAAAAAGAATATCTCCCATTTGACCTTAATGGAGAAATAGATGTCGATGTTGAAAAGGTGTACACAAGTAAGGAAGTCAAGCACAAAGCAATTTCAGAGTTGAGGTGTATTGGACCACACTCTACGCATTTTTCGACATTAAGTTTGGTTGACAACATAGAAATAGAGTCTTCCAAGTTTATAGAGAAATGTCTAGAGGAGGACCAAGCCCCATATATTCTGAAATTTGCTAACTCAGAGAGACAAAATGACTTCGCTTACATAAGGGCCAATAGGTTCAAAAGAAAACATCTACTGCTTGGTCCTTACAATTTTTCACCACCACCCCTAGAGCATAAGAGGAAATTAGAAAAGAAATTAGGGGTGAGATTCATATCCTCAAGGTGGAGGAAAAAGTGGTGAAACTTGGTACGTCATGCCGCGACGTAAAATTAGGCGCTGCTTGGGAGGCAACCCAAGGGTGCCACAGGTACCATTTTAATTTCTTGCGACTGAGTTAATTTTTGTTTATTTTCATCTTGTGTTGTTTTGGTGGAAAGTTAGGCACAGATGGAGGGGAAGTCTGAGTACCCTTGGAGGAGGAAGCTAACAAGCATGGAAGAGAAAAAGTGTGGGGTTGAACACCCACTTGTGCAAAGTCAAAGAAACGCATGTTGTTAGCTAAACCTAAAGGCCTCAGGGAGTATTTCTCACCCTTTGTAAATTTTAATTTGATGCTATGAGGACATAGCATGATTTAAGTGTGGGGTGAGGAAAATTTCAAGGGAAATTTCAAAATTTTCTGTGCTTAACGATTTTGGTGAATGTAATGCTTGTGCAAAAGTTGGTGAGAAAATTTGAAAAATTTGAAAAAATTTTGTGGATTAAGCATGACTTCATCACCCGTTGGTTTTTCTTTTCGGTTCTTTTCCGACGGGGGGTATTTGAACCGGAGAATAAAATTTTTTTATTTTTTTTTCTTTTTCTTTCTTTCCTTTGTCTGTATATAGTGTTTTTAGTCATAGTTAGGGACTGTTTCCGACGATGGATGGATGACGACCGTCTTGAGGAAAATTAGTCAGTAGGATGGTTTTTGAAACCATAACTAATTGGTGCTTGATGTTCTTGTTATGTGCTATACGTGATTGTAAGATGCAAGTATGTTCAGTGTTGAAGCATGCAAGTGTATAACTTTGTTTGAGACATTTAGGCTCTTGAATTTGACTCAATATGATTGAAGCTTAATTCTGAATTCTTGTGATTAGCTGAGTAAGAGTCTACTGATTGTGTCTTGATTTGAGCATGTGCCATGAGTGTAAGGTTTTTGAGTATTCTATGCTATTGTGGAATGTCTAGAACTTGCCTGGTGTGTATATAAAACGAAATGAAGGATGTGAATTGGAGGAAATGATATAGGCATTTCTTTGAATGAACCAACTTTTTATCCCTCATTATACCTACCTTGAAAAATTAATCCTAGTTAACCCCATTGAGTCTTGAGCCTATTCTTTGACAGCGGCAACATAAGCTTAATCCTTTTTCTTTCATTAGCCTTGAAATTGAACCAAAACTCTGAAGCACTTAAAGGAAAAATCCGAAAGGGTAAAGGAGTGAGAAGAATGGAAAAGAAGGAAAAATAGCAAGTTGTAAATAGTTGAGAAAAGGAAAAAGGTGCATTTGTGTGAAAATGGTTGGTTATTAGTAGGGAGTAAGAAAAGGAATGAATGAAACATATTGCTTAAGTACTCCTTACTAATAAGCTAAAAGTGTCGAAAGAAATGGGGGAACAAAAGAGGAAAAAGAAAACTAAAAAGAGAAAAAGGTGAAGTGAGGGAAGGGAAGTTTGTAATGAAGGCGTGATGTATTAAAAGCGCTTAGGAAAGATAGTCACTATTACTGATCATAATAGTACCTACCCGCACCTGAGTTACATTACAACCTAAAAAGTCCTACTTGATCTTACATTCATACATCCTTATATTAGTGGAATAAAACACTAAGGGCAAGCTTATGGGTCATTACATGATGCATGTGAATTCTTTGTGAGAGTGAGCGTAATTCTATTCATATACCCACACATGTTGTGATATAAAAATTATTTTTGCGTGTGAAATTGGGTAACTCTCTTTCCGTGAGGGGCACATGTTGAATGAAGGATATAATTCATGTGGGATTTCTTGATCAGTTGATTTGCATGAGTTTGCTAAAACTTGAGAGTCGATTCTTGAGGTTAAGAAGTCTTAACATGGTTGTACTTCATTTCAATGATCAAATCAGGCATGCTCTATTTTTAGCTTGTATCTTACGTAATCATTATAGCCGTAACCTAAATTATCTTGCTAAATTAGTTATGTAGGAGTCTCCATTTGCATGATATGTAAAAGGTTGTTCGAGGACGAACAAGGCTTTAAGTGTGGGGTTGTGATAACGGGCAAAAATATATGCCCGAGATACTCTTTATTACTTCAATTAGTCTTGTTTATCTAAGTTATTATATACATTTTCATGTAATTTTATATAATGTGGAGATATGTGCTAACCAACATGATTAGCCTTTGTTTTGTAGGTTTTGATGATGTTTGAGTAACTAATCCATGAGTTGGTGAAGTAGAATCTTGGAAACGGAATTAACACGCGAACGTCGGCAAGGAAGAGGCACAAAACAGCCCACCGGCGCGTCGACAAGGTGCCACGGCAGGCAGGCCGCTCAAAACAGCCCACCTGCGCGTTGGCAACGTGCCACGGCAGGTGGACTCCGCGACCATGGGGCTACAACGCGCTTCCCAGGCAGCGTGACACGTTGCCAACGCGGCAAGGTGCTGCCTGGGCCGATTTCGGGTGATTTTCCAGAGAGCCTCCGCGTTCGTAGTGTGTCACGGAGGCCGTGCTCCGCGATGCACTCCGTGACACGTTGCTTGTTAATCCGGGAAAGATTCCTACTAATATAAATAACACACTTAGGTTTATTTTTCAAAATGAAGACTTGGTGGAGCAAGGACGTGGGTTAGGAGCAGTTGAGGGACGAAAAAGCTAAGGGTTTTTCTCTCTTTCTTTCTTCTTTCAATCAATTGTACGTATGATTTACACTCATTTGAGGATGATCAATCCACAAATGAGTGGCTAATTCTCTTCCTTGCTAAGGTTTTGAACATGTGTATTGAATTTTGATTGTGAATTATATGGTTTTTCATCTTCTTCTTTCATGTTGTTCTATTAATTCTTGTTCTTACTGCATTAGTGTGTGGCCAACATTAATGTACATCTAAAAAGTCCAATTTCACTCGAGAGAGCAAGAAATTGGAAAGTTGTGAATTAATAGGGTATTGTTCTTAACTTAATTTGGGAAAATTGGGTTTTGATGTGCTTTCCTGATAGAAATATACTTGGAAGCCGTATTAGTCAAATTAGGAACCGGAATTGTAGTGCTAGGTCATAAATTGCATTTGATCATAGAAATGTAGACGGATGATTTATGATTCTAAAGTGAAATTAAATACGAGAGTTTTAATTTCTAGGCAAATGTTCTTGGCTAGCAACATGAAGAAGAG
The DNA here is from genome assembly GCA_035772735.1 of Datura wrightii. NCBI lineage: Eukaryota > Viridiplantae > Streptophyta > Magnoliopsida > Solanales > Solanaceae > Datura > Datura wrightii. The sequence continues at coordinate 116,988,653 of JASDFA010000003.1, forward strand.
AATTAACCAAAATTATCATGATTATCAAGTTCATTACTTGTTCTTAACCTTGGCATGTTCATATCCATTGTCTGAATTCAAAAGTAAATAGTTTGTATTAATTGTAGTATATAGTTTAGAAACAAAAATTCAATTACTCTTGGGTACGTTGTTGTTAGCATAATTAGAAGTTAAATAGAAATATAGTAAATTAGGCAATTTTACATATCTTGAGCCTCCTTGGATCGATACTTGGCTACTTAGCCACTTTATTACTTGTTTGACCGCGTGCACTGGCGTGTCTGTTTTTACCCGTACCCCAAAGCACCGAACAGTAATCAAGTAACCAAATAATTAATATCAAGAGAGAAAAGATAACCCAATTATGATAAATTAATGAATCGAAATTAGTATCCAAATAACAACATTCATGGAAGAACAAAAACCCTAGAACATGAAGTTTAGCTCCACATAGACATGGTAACCAAATGAAAAATCATCCCAATAAATATAGTAATTACTAGTTTGGTGGAAGAAAAGATGAACTTGAAGCTCCAAGCTTGTTCCTTGCCTCTAAAATAATGTCTCCCCATCTGGCCAGAGTGTAGAATACCCTCGACACTTAGAAATTACCCTTTTTAAAATTCTATTAGATTCCAGGCTTTAGTTTCATATTGTCACTTAGCTTGCACTTCATCAGGCATTGGTGCCTTATTGGCGCTTAGCTTGCTCTTGGCTTGTGCCTGATTTTAGAGCTACAAGATTTAGGGTGGAGGTTCGCGTGTAGCATGCACTTGGCATGCATTTTCTCTTGTTTGGCGCCTTGTCCATGTTATGCTACTTAGTCTTTGATATTTATTCAAAATTAGTTTTCTCACACTGAAATGCACGCAAAGCATGCACTCTTTGTTCCCTCACTTGACAAATTTTTTTCTTATTTTTGCTAAATAATGTTCACCAATCATCAACACTATCAATTAGAATAAAATTATTGTATTAGAGTTGGGAAATTTGGTTCATAATCTATATATAAAGAGCGTTAAAAACATAGAAAAATTGACATAAAATAAATATGATATTCTTAAATCAACACCCCAAACTTGAATCCTTAATAAGGACAGACATTAATAACCAATTCAAGCTTTCTTAGAACTGAGGAGTGATACCAATTCGAATAGGTATACATATGGCTATGGCTGATCTGACCACTACAACTTAGCATATGCACTATACAATCAAGTTCTCACCTTAGACATGCCAAATGATGAAAAATATTTAAAACACCTAAATCTCCTGAAAACAACTTAGCCTCAGAAATCAATTCAAGGGTACCAATTGTTGCAAATATAGTTGTTTTATCTAACGGAGAAGTCTAAAAACTTCATATATCTCTTGTCAACCATGAGATTTTCCCATTTTCCACACACACGCATAAGCTTCTACCATAATCATGGGCATATAATAGAAAGAATTACGCTTACTCTTCCAAAAAAGTCTGCATGCAACATAAGATATACCATAGGCTTGCCCATGGTATAATACTCTACTGATATAAGTATGTCGAGTTTAAGATCACTAGGACTTTAAAGGATTGTGATGTAGGCTAAGGGACAGGAAATAATCATTCGGGTAGAATAGTGAGTGAGTAATCCTCCCTAAAAACCTAAATACAATAAAACATTCTTCTATTTAAGAATCAATATTTATTTAGATAACCTTCAAGTATGATGCTCATGGGTCTCATGTTTTTTGGAGCTAGATGGGCTACCTCTATGGTACTAATATTTCATAACATGCGACTCTAGATCATCTGCACACAAGATCACTCTTACTGACCTTGTTTAAGAATAAAATCCGGTGTTATCTCTATTGAATCACGTTTGACCTGTTATGCTTACTGTGTGTCACCGTCTAATTCATCCACAGGTTGATTCCAAATTTTACCCTATACAAGTTTGTCGCCAAATAGGATTAGCGATGGATTTAGTTGTTTAATTACATAATTTGTCCATCGCTTGTGTCTTTTTTTAATAGTGATTTCTCTTACTTGGACTCCACTTTTATTAAGATGTAGCATCTATTTTTTACACAAACACACCCTCCCCATATGCACTCTATATATGTGTGTGTGTGTGTGTATATGTCTATTGTATATACACTCAATAGAGTAGTGACAATAGTCTAGAGTCGGAGAAAGTATAATTGTGTATGGTTGTAGGACAAACTATTACCTTTAAGGAATAATGGAAAACCTTGATTTGATTTCATTGATGAGTTCCAATTGTCTTTTTGAAGTTATCATCTTAGTGTAGTGTCTAGTCTTTAAATGTAAGGAAATTGTTTATAAAATTGCACCTTTTATCCTTCAAATGATTTTTTTTAAAATTATTTTTAAATGGGTTGGTTTTTAATTTTTTTCCCCTCACTTATGCCTAGTGAGACATAAGTTCTTTAAAAACTAAAGTCATGTCCGGACTTAGCTTATAGATTATTATGTTACAAAAATATCTTGGGGCTGTCCCATGAAAAAGTTATTTATTATGAGAAATAAAAATTAAAGATCAACATGAAATAGTAGCAAAAGTGCAAATGCTCTTATTTTATCTCTCTTTTTAGTTTTAGTATGTCGAGCAAAAATTACACAAACTAGCAATCAGTAAGTTATTTTTCATGGCAATTAGAAGTTTTGAGTTCAAGTCCTAATATAAACAATAGAGTCTCTTGGATAGGGAGCATTTTATCTCTTTTTAATGAGGCTTTTCTAGCACGAATCCAAATCAATTGAGCCAATAGAACTCAAATATTGAATATAGAGGGTGAGCCAGAATTTGAAGTTTATGAATTCGAGATCGTAGTAGTTTAAATTTACTGAATTCTAAATTAATAATTTTTATATATTCACTTTCAATAGATTTTTTAAATCAACTACAAGATTTGAAAAAAGACTATTGGATTAGGCCTGACCAAACTCGTAATCAAAGCACTAGCTCCACTCAAGACTAAATTCCAAACGCAACAAAAAGAAAAAGGAAAGTAGTTTTTTTTGCACAAATTATCCTTAAAAATTGACTGGTATTTAATTTTTCCCCCTCGTATATTAGGTGTTTAATTTTTGTCCCTAATGCTCATTTAATGAAAATTTGTGGACCAAAGTACCTTTACCTATCCGGACATGCTTCCCTTGGCAAAAGTTCTATAATATTTATAGAGTTTTTTTTATCTTCTAAACTAAACTTTTACTTCATGCAACATAAGCTCTGTAGTAATTAAGTTATGCAATATAAGTTATGAAGTATCTTTAGAATTTGTTGTAGGGTACATAAACTAGAGTTATGCTTTTTGGGGCATATATTCTTTATTATTTTTAGAAAAAAATTGATAGTTATATGATATTGTAGAGAATGTGTGGGCCTATGTGTTCTGTTATTTTTGGAAATACATTATTGTCACACCCCGAGTCTACACCCTAAACGCGACTTGAGACCTAGAACCACGAATGACTCCAAGCCAACCCATGACATGGCATGATACTACTATAATTTGATTTAATATAAACTTAGCGGAAGCAATTTAACTTTGAACAAAAGAACATTTCATAGAAACACTAGCAGAACTGAAAATTTAGTTATAAGCCAAAATACTAAAACATACAACTGAAACCACTAACTCTCTATCTGAAAGCCGCTACTAACTAATGAGCTGCTGGGACAAGTCCCCAACTAACTCTACAAATTTGAAATTGAAAATGAACAACTAAAAAGAACACAACTCTAGCGTTCGAATGATAAAGACTCACCAATAATTGTTGATCAAGTTCTGAAATATATCTACCCGCTAAGCTGAGTCTTAATACCTGGATCTATATCATGAAATGATTATAGCACAAGAAGTATGTGGTCAGTACTTAGAATGTACTAAGTATATGGTATTTGTAATTGAAGTTTAAAACATGCTAGCAATTTGAGAAAAACTATACTATATACATAGCTGAATGCATAAGCCGGAGTTAAGTAAAATGACCTTATTTGAGATGCATAAATACTAACATTATGTGATAATCCAAAAATTGTTAGTGAAAATATAAGTAAAACTTCTTTAAGGGTCACGTACATACACTGAAAACTGAAGCTGTAACTATAAGTGAAAACTATAACTGATCTGAACTATACTAAAACTGAATTGTATTGTGGGAGATTCTATTAATCTACATAATTACATGAGCTAGACATAGAGTTCGATGTATACTCACCATTGATAGGGCCTACTATACCTTGCCAGGGTACAATGACTAATCTATACGATCACTAAGTGAGGCTCATTCGAGCTAATAACCTATGGTGACATGTAGTTCTGAGACTTGAGTGTGTTGAACACCATCATACTCGGTGCTTGATGTGCTGTGAGTTTACATCACTTTCAATACTTAAAACTAAGAAATAACATGGACTTAGGTATGTTTATATAGATATGAGGCACTTTTAATTTGATTTCAGGAAAAATAAGTGTTGGAGAAAAAATGTGCAAAAGAGGCCTAAAAATGCAGAAAAACAGCCAAGTACAAGTATCAGTACGAGCCGTACTGAGAATTGTGGTGAAAGTCAGAAGACTGGAATAAGAGAAAGGAAACATACGACTATTAGTACGAGACGTATCTGGAGTCGTGAAATTGTTCAGAGAAATTTGCACAAAGGCAGTCTCTTGGCACGGGTGGAATCACGGATTGTAGCACTTATATATTAATCGTACCATGAGCCGTGGTGAGATTCAAGTAATTATTCAAAACTTGACTGAACTTCAGATACAACAAGCAGTACGATTCATAGGAGGACGTTACGAGGCATACCACAACACTCATGGAAAACTTCAAAAGATGTCAGAGTTCTTAGGGCCATACCACAGATGCATTGTACAACTCATAGGACTGTGGAACAAGTCATACTAGCCTTCCAACACTTAGAAAATTCTGCAGCAGCCAAGGAAGTACGAGAAGTAGGTACGACCCGTACAATCCAGGTCATAGGAGCTTTCGTGATACAGTTGGCGCCAGATATGGAAAATCCCCTGTTAGCTTAGGAAAAAGTTTCTAGTTTCTGTATAAACACTTTTTTATGTTTTATTTTAGTCTGACAACATAGAAATGTAGTAGAAACGTCTGAAGAGTAATTCTTGTGAATTTTTATCTTATTTCGGAGAGAAATTTTTAGGATCAAACTCTTGATTTCATCCATTATTCTTGAGATTATTCTTTGATATTCAGATCATGTTTTCTTCCAATCATTATTGTAAGTATTTAACTATATGTTTGCCTATGAATGAAAATTATAATCTTACAATCATGAGAGGTTAAAACCTCCACAACTAGGGGTTGTGGGAACCATGGTAGATTAATGGAATAGGGTTACACCATAGTGATTCAAAATCAATACTAAACGCTTGTATTGTATTCTCTTCATCTTTAAACATTTCTTAACGGTGTACAATTAGGACTTGCCCGAATTCCTTACTTGCTTGAATCTAGAGAAGTAGAAATTAGGAAAAGAGAATTGAAACAAAGCCTTGGTTTTTATGATCATTGTATTAACTTGAACTGTGGTTGCAGGATAGTTAAATTTGAAACATATTGATAACAGTTAGTTTGAAATAGCTCATGAGACCTGGCCCGGTGATTGAGTATAGTCATCCAATAGGGACGAACCAGTCGTTTGGATGAGCCCTAGTTATTTGTTCTACAAGTAAGCATTGGGATTGATCACACGTGCATACCGAAAATAGTTATGAACCCAAGGAGAACATTTGCCCTAGTTATTTGCAAATCTTAATATCAATCACAATTATAATTTTGGCCCTAGTTATTTGCAAATCTTGATATTAATCATAATTATAATCTTATTTTAATATTAATTTTCTTTGAAACCCCCTAATTTGGAGATAACTCACCAACAAGTTCAAGTACCGGCATTAGTATAGATCCTACCCTATTCCCTGTGGGTTCGACCCCAACCTATTTGTTGGGTTCTTTATTGACAACATCCACTTCATACTTTGCTAGGAAGTGTGAGTTTGAGCATTATCAAAAAGTGGCGTCGTTGCCGGGGAATACGATTAAGATTAGATTAATTGCTTGTATTTGACTTTTGGTTGTTATTTCTTGAATTACGTTTTCTTTTTGTTTTTGGTTATCCAGAGGTTGTCGCTTGGTGAATGTCATGTACTCGTTGGAGTGGAAACCCCCTGATTCTTTTGGATCATGAACTTGAAAGAGCACTGCGAAGAATGGAGAACCAAGAGCAGAGAGATGCCCGTATTGCTAAAAAAGCTAGGCAAGCCGAGCGAGCGCAACAAGCTGCACTTTAAGATGCTGAGGATGCTCTATATGAGGTTGTTAATGTTGGTCGCCATGGAAGGGGAAATAGAGGACAAATATATGCCACTCAATTCTTCAATGAGGATGACCCGAACATTAATGAAGTTGGGTCAACCGGAGCTATTTTACCACCACCATTGCCTGCTGGGGAAAAATTTGACATCTATAGCACAATGATCCAATTATTGAACATGAAAGGGGTGTTTAGTGGTCACACAGCTGATGATGCCAACCTACACCTGATGAACTTTATGGGAATATGCAAGGCGTATAGGTTGCTCGGAGTCAGCCAGGATGCTATAAAGCTAAGACTCTTTCCCTTTTCTCTGTTTGGGGAAGCCACTTTATGGTTATCGGAGTTTCCAATGACTCCATTACCAATTGGAGGGAGCTCAAGCAAGCTTTTATAGAGAGATTCTTTCCACCCTCTAGGATGCTGCAACTTAAAGATGAAATCTCTAATTTTTGACAACTGAAGACTAAGGCACTTCATGAAACCTGGTTGAGGTTCAAGAAGAAGTTCACTAAGTGCCCGAACCAAAAAATTCTACATGACAGCTTGTTGGAGATTTTCTGTAGATCCTTGAACAACAGTACAAAAGAAGTTGCAGACACAGCGGTGGAAGGAGCACTGATGAGCCATATTTGGGAGTAAGTTGCCGCTATTATAGGTAGAGTAACCAAAACAAACAGAGTATAGGACACCTGGGAAGTAGAAGCAGTCGCTGGTACATATGTTGTTGGTTTGACTGCAGGCCAATGAAGGAAGGAAGAAGTACGTGACCAAGAATTGGCTCATATGCGTACATCATTGGACTTGCTCACAAAGCACATCATGGGATTGGAGCCAGAAAAGTTAATGCAGTGGGACACAGGGACAGGAGTCAGGGCCTGACCATTTAGATTCCGAGGAGGAGAAAAGCTTTTTGGACAACCAGGTGGCGAGTTTCCAAGCCAACGCCCATGGGTCTGGACAAAACACTTGGAGCAAAGGTTTTGGAAACCAAGGTATTAACCAATACAGAGACAATTACAAGCATAATGGGTATAGAGACATAAGCCGAGGTCATGAGCGTGAGGGAGATTGGAGAAGGAATAACGGTTACCACAATGACCGAGCAGGATTATACGTGCCAACGAATGCACGTGATGGGGATGATGTACAGTCAAAGTTGGAGAGCATGATGGATGAGATGCTAAAGAAGGTGAGATCCACAGATGATCAGTTGAAAGACATATGTAGTGATATATCGAGCATGGGTCAGAGAGGGAGTCACATGCTACAGTTATCAAGAAGATCAAACAACAGCTAGGGCAACTATCAGCATCCATGAACCCTAGGAAAAAGGGTACACTACCTAGAAACACAATCCAGAATCCAACGAATGATGTTCATTGCATGACTGTGATAACTCGGAGTGAAAATACCAAGGTTGATCCCCCTCTACCGATTGTAGTTAAAAGGAAGAAAGAGAGCATGATTGACGATGAAGAAGATGTTGCTGAGAAGGAGCATAATGAGGATGCTAAGTTGACTGAGGCTCCAAGTGTTGAAAAGGGGACTGAAGCTGAACAAAGAGAAAAACAAGGAGCTAGACAAATTTACAAGGCTATTCACGACCACCACCACCGTTCCCTCAAAGAATGAAGAAGAAGGCGGAGTATGGTAAGTTTCAGAAATCCCTGTCATTGCTCAAACAGTTATCTATAAACATACCATGAGTCGAGGCATTGGAGCAGATGTCGGGATATGCCAAGTTTTTGAAGGACCTTGTTACGAAGAAAAGGTCCATGAGCTATGAGCCTGTGGATAATGTGCATCATTGTAGTGCTATAGACTTAGGGGTCCTTGCCCAAAAGAAGGAGGATCCAGGTGCCTTCACCATTCCATGTACAATCGGCGATGTTGAGTTCGCGAGGGCACTTTTCAATTTGGAAGCAAGCATCAATCTGATGACATTAACTATGTGTAAGCAGTTGGGCTTGGGACCCCCACACCGTCTACTATGCGCTACTGATGGTTGATAGAACTATGAAGAAGCCTGTAGAGATCCTGTTCGATGTGCTTGTTAAATTTGATAGATTCATATTCCCAGCGGACTTTGTGATCTTTGATTGCGAGGTAGATTTTTAGGTCCCCATTATTTTGGGGAAACCATTCTTGGCCACTGGGAGAGCTTTAGTAGATGTGGAGGATGGCCAATTAAAGTTTAGAATCAATAAAGAAGAGGTCACCTTCAATATCTGTCGGTCAATGAAGAAACTGCAGGAGTACAGAGTTGTCTCAGCAATAGAGGATGGATTTGAGTTCCTTGAAAAAGTCTGAGTGGTCAAGAAAATTGCGTCGTGCCGCAACATTAAATAAGACGCTTCTTGGGAGGCAACCCATATGGTAGTTTGGTGAATTTTGAGTAACCGAACGACCTACTTCGTGCGGCAACGTTAAATTAAGTGATTCTTGGGAAGCAACCCAAGTTGATTAACTTATGTGTGTTTAGTGTGCAGGGGAAACAAAAACAGATGGTAGAAGAATTGTTGAACGGGTAGGTGCTACGGTTCTCAGTGTGACTCATAAGAGGATTTTATGGTCCATAGTATGAGTCTTAGTGAGAAGAAGAGATGTATTTCAGTGCATGAGTTCAGGGTATGGTTGGTCATACGACTTGTAACTTTATTGTACGGGTTGTAGTACTCACTGTAGTTATGAACTATACAAGGCATGGACCTTAATTAAGAAAGATCTACAAGTCATACTACGAATTGTACTCCCATAGTACGAGTCATAAGATATGCTCATAGTTCCACATGTAAGTTTCCCAATCTCTCTGTTATGAGTCAAAGGGATGAGTCGTAGAGCCTTCGTACGACTCGTGGTATGAGTCATGACGGGCCAAAAATTTTAAAATTACCCGACTCGGCCCAGATTTTTCAAATCTGCCCTATAACCTAATTAAACTTCAAACACACCGTACCCTTCTCCCATGCACTCAGAATCGAAGTCACGACCAGAACTCACGACTCCCTCATACCTGTAACTCAAAATCAAGATCAATTGAGCAAGTTTTTTCTCAAATTACACCGAGAATCCCAACTTCCAACCCTAGTTTCTGATTGTCAGTCGAAGTAAGCAACATTCAAGTAAGTGTACTCTTTGAATTTGATAATTATGACCTATTGTGCTTGAGGCAAACCTGCTTAATCCCTAAGATTCCTCCCAATGCTTGAAAAATAAAAAAGGACAATGACCAGGGATGTGAACAAGTTATGTACGACTGGGTAAGGGATGTAACTGGTAAAAAATCATGCAAAAAATTGTTAAAATTGAGTTACAGGTTATGATTAAAAAGGGGAGGAATGGGTAACTGTAAAACATGATAAATGCATGCCTGAACTTGGGAAATTTTGAGTACCAAACATTAAACTAAAATATCCTGCAAATTGAATAAAAAATGAGGCAGGAACAAGCTTCACATGCCTTCCTATGACTCTTGGTTTTGTACTACAACTAGTAGAATGGCTCGTTGGGACTATCACAAGACAAATTTGTAATAATCACAAGGTACGAATTCTAATACGGCTCGTGGTATCCTGCTACGAGTCGTACCTGGCAATTGTACCAAGAATCTAAAAAGGGTCAAGTCCATAAGTGACAGTACGATCCTTCCTACGATACGTGGAATCAACTTATGGGTCATACCATGAGTCGTGGAAAAATACAAAACATTTGATTTCAAGGAGCATCCTCATACGACTCGTAGTATAGACCGTACCTTCATGGTACGAGTTGTACCTTAGAGGCATAACATTGACTTGAGATATTATGAGTCTCAGTATGAATCATACCTCTAAGGTACGACCCGTACTGTAGACCCGTGATAAATTACAGAGGACTTTTTTCTTGCTTTCTTTTTCTCAGATTTAGAATTCTAAGCCTTTTTCTCCACAGGTACAATGATGCAGAAACGAAAAGCATCCATGGAAACTGCTCGGAGGACATTGCTTGATGATACCTCCGAATTCGAATAAGCGGGAAACTCCCCTCGTGGTTCAATAGAGGAATACTGGGTCGATACATCTGATACTGACGAGATCGGGACCACTAGGGCTAAGGCTAAAGCCCAGGCCGTGGCGGCCACTACCACATCTGCTGGTGCTCCCCACTCTGAGGAGGGAGTGTAGGAAAGAGCCCAAGAGTTCGGGATCGACTCTAATGAAGAAGAGGGGTCCAATGAGGCCTAATCCGGAGATGGAAGCAATGAGTCTGAATCAGAGGAGGAGGCACCTAATGCCGAGCAGGAGTAGACTCCTCCTAGAGAGAACTGCACCATTCGGTGAAAAGTACCAGGAGCTCAAGAAATATATGAAACAGGGCATTGCTCTCACTGCCAAGAACAAACCTAGGCGGAGCATTCAGGAAGCCATGGATCCTCACCAATTCACTGAACGAGGTGGAGGAGATGAAGCGGATATTTAACTTCTATGGATTTGGTTGGATGGCTAGGGCACCAGATCGATACACTTCAGAAATCATCAGGGAGTTCTACACAATTTTTTTGGCAACCCTGGAGCAGAAAGCAAAAGAGGGGAAAAAGTTGAAAGATCAGCCCAAGCTGGAGAACGTCATGGTTAGAGGCCGAGAGGTTGATATATCCGAGCACACTATTGCTCGGGTAACATATGGGCCCCAGTTCATACAACCACATGCTACACCAGAATATTACTATCGGGTGGAGGCCTTGAAATAGATCAAGTAGTTGGGTTTCAATGGGAGGCGGAGGTAAATTCAATGGTTGTCGGGAGTGATGGCTGAGGACAAAGAAGAGGCATAATGGTTCACTAGCGGCAAGCAGGTCACAAAGAACTCTTTGACCTTCATAGCAAAAGCTTGTTGGACGTTAGTGCGCCACTAGTTGGCCCCGAAAGTAAATGATAACACCCTCAACGCAGATAGAGCAGCTTTGGTGGCTTGTATCATGTCCAGATACCCCATCAATATCCTGAGGGTCATTACAGAGGAGATGCGGGATCGGGCTATGGGATTGAACACTACCATCCCATTTCCGAGTCTCATTTTTAGATTGTGCACAGAGGCGGGCATCAAGGTGCGTCATGGTGAAGAGCACGTAATCGAAGGACAGCGGATCGTTGATATTTGCCTAATCTGGGATGACATGAACCCGGTAAGTCGGGCACGTCTTTCCACCACAGTTCCATTATCACGAACAGTTGGGGGCGCACAAGTGAATGTCCCCACTTCACAGGAGCATGGCGAGACACCGACAATAGATGTCGGTCATTCAGATACAACTCCTAGCACCTTTGCTGCACCACCTATGAGCCTCCCAAGCCAGAATCCAGCTGGCTACATGCTAGTGCCTCAGGAATTTCTCCAGAAGCTGGCCAAGAGATTGACCGTAGCTGAGAAGAAGGTTCAATCGATGATAGAGAACGTTAAGCCTTAGGTAAATGATGAGATTGAGGCAGCTGCAGAGGCCCTACACGCTAGATTAGATGGTTTCGAGAGCATATTCAATATGCGTATGGCCGAGCATACTAACACAGACGACCTCCGTGAGGAATTGGGGGCTCTTCGGAGTCAAGTGGCTGAGCTGTCATCATGGCAGCCGGTAATCGTAGCAGCCCCCACTCTTCCCGACCTCGATATTGGTATTGATGTGTAAATTGATTTGGTGGCTTATTAGGAGACCACAGGAGCCCAGAAGGAGAAAGGGAAAAAGAGGGTCTTTAAGGATGTTAGAGATGAGACCCCAAAGAAGAAGAGAAAGAGAGAGAAGAGAGAGCACAAACGGGCAAGATTGGAGAGTCAGCAGACTCATGATGTGCATCAGTCAGAGCTGCTTGAGAGAGCTAGAGGAGCGGGTAGCTCCACCACGGCCCAGGCAGAGCTTGCGGGTGGCAAAGATCTTTTGTCGAGCCACATTCAGCCCCGATGATCCCAAAGGTTAGAGAGGCGACCGTCACTACTAAAGGGGTAGCCACTACCCCTATAGATACACTAGTGAGTGTGCCAACCACAGCCAGCGCCACGATTGTAGTGGAGGTACCTCCTTCGTAGGATGACAGGAGCACTTAGTGCACCGCAGGTATGTTCCCTTCCTTTGCTTTACATTCTATGCTTCGAGGATGAAGCATGCTTTTTAAAAAGGGGAGGGGGTGTACTTGTATTTTTGGGTTTTTGATTCATTTGAGGGTTTTTCTTGTCATGTGTCTTTTTCCTCGGGCCTGCTATCTAGTAGAGCCGACATGTTTAGGATTTTATTTTTGTGATTTTTATTTAATTAGAAAGTAACTTAGGAGTACTGAACCAATAAATTGCATTAGTTTGAATTTGTAAATATTGATCCTGTTTTAAATTTTTTTGATGATTAGCTATATGCTTGTGATTGCAAAGCATGATTTCTATGGACCTTTTTATGTCATTTACTGTATTAGCATGAATAGTTTTTGTTAATCATGTATAAACCAAACATGTAGAGTGAATGCAAGATATGTACCATAAGTGAGTGGGGTCTAATACCTAGTTCAATACTGTGTAGAAGATTTAGAACTTTTCCAATTGGTCTTTAGATAGGTTTTAGGATGGTTGGTTAGGAAAGAATCATAGACCAGTTTTGTTTATCCCATTTTTAGCTTAAATGACCCTATCAAAATAATATGATTTTCTTGATCCCGATTTTGTGCCTTAAATGAACCTTTTTTTTTTTGCTCATTTCTCAATTTTTTTCTTCTCTCTAAAACTTCTCTCTAAGGAAAAGCTCTCTAGGAAGAGCTTAAGTGAGATTCTTGAGGCCATGGGGCAAGATCGCCCTCCGAACCTCAAAAAATTTCGTTCAAAAAATGACATTATATATCTCAAAAAATACGAATTCAATGCAATAAGAATCACCGAAAAATACCAACCACAGCTTTGAGAATTCGCAAAATACCAATGGGATCAAAGTAGCCACTTCTTGGGATGAAACTGCCCAAACAAAAAAAATTCCCAACATCATTCAGGGAGGATTCAAGCTAATGTACATGGTGGAGATGATTGAACACATCAAGATCTACAAGGTCACCAATTTTCAAAAAATTCCGACCGGCCGATTGAGACAACCGGATTTTCTCAATGTTTGCCGGAAAATTGCGACCAAGATTCACCGGATTCCGGTGAGCTTCGACACCTCCCACCTACTGGGGTTTGTAGCTCCCATCAAGATCTACTTGCTCACCAAATTTCATACAAATCGGAGCAGCCGTTTGAGAGAAATCAAAAAAATATTGATGCCAGTTTTTTCGGCTCACTGCCGCCAGTTCTTGACCAAGTTTCGCCGGATTCCGGTGAAGTTCAACACCTCCCACCTACTGGGGTTTTTTCCTCACCTCAAGGCCGGCCTACCCACCAATTTTCAGCAATAACGGAGTTGCCGGTTGAGAGAAAACGCAGGGACAATGCTGCCAGTTTTTCCGGCAATGAGGCGCACTGCCAGGCCTCCATTCGGCCGGTTTCCGGCGACTTTCAAGGAGGTGCACCACCTGGGGTTTGTAGCCCTAGTCATGACCGGCCTACCCATGAAATTTCAGGCCATTTGGGCAAAGGAATTGACGGCAACAACAGCCCGAAATTGCACGGCAAAACTGTGTGCGTCGCCGGCGAACTTCCGGCCAATATTCCTGTTCAAACGCATTGCTATCAGGGGCGTGAGTTCGGGGCGAGCATAACCATGGAAAAAGCATTGATTTCTACCCACCATAGCCCCACGAATCTTGATTTAACTGACCGGTCGTCCATGGTGATAACCGGCCAAGGCGGCGCCGGATCTCCGGTGACCGGAAAAATCCAAAATCAATCCCAAAATGTTCTAATCACTCTCAGTAACCTCCACAACCAAAAAGCCCCATCAAATTCCAACCCAAAACCTTTGAATTTCAATCCTACTTCTTCCCCCTTAACTGCCGCCACTGCTACAGCAAATCCGGCGGCCGGAAAATTGCACCATCAACAACAAACTGCTACTTTAGCTACCAAAAACCACCATGATCAAAAAAACCCATCCAATTCTCATCCAAACTCGTTGAATTTGAAAAATAGTGCCCAAAGTCAAGGTTGTACTACCGGAAAAATTGATTCGATCACCGGAAAAATTCAATCTCAATCCCAACCAAAAACTCAAGTCCAAAACATCAATTCTAGCCAAACAAACTCAAAAATAACCAATACCCTACCATATCATCTAATTTTGCTAAGTTCAAACCAAATGACTCCAAAAATCCTTTCCCTATTCTCACTTCAAGTATGCCTTACCTCTCAATACTAAATCTCAAGTCCCTTCCCCAAATACCAATACTAATCACCCCTCTCCTCCTATCACTACCCAAACTCTAGCTACTAAACTTCGAGCAAGACTTGACACCCCCAAAATAGACCTTACAATTCCTAAGAGAACCACAAAGCAAGGACTCCCGGCTATAATGTTTAAGAGGCATGGTTAAGATGGCTAACTCTTGTAAATTCACAATTGTTGACAAATTCTACTCACCGATGCCCAAGATGGAGACCATTAGGAAATGCTTTATCACTTAGACTGAGCTCAGAGGCAAGGTAAAAATTACTCATTTCAATTCTCGGCACATTCACATCGATCTTGATAATGAGCATGATAAAACTACAGTGCTAGATAGTAAAAGGATGTTTATAGAGGGAGTTATGATGAGATTTCATGTTTGGACACCCACTTTTAATCCGAATGAGGAAACTCCTATTCTTCTTGTTTGGGTGGTACTTCCTGAGCTACCATGGCATTGCTACTATAAGGAATTTATTGAACACTTGTTGATGGATGTTGGGCAAGTTCTATTTTTGGATATGGCATTCAACAAAAAAACTAGAGGAAGTGTGGCAAAAACTAAAGTTCAGATGGACGTTACCAAACCTAGGATCAATAGTATTTCGGTTGGTTTTGACGAAGAAGATGACCCGAATGGGGAAGGAAGGTGGCAAGACATCCAGTATGAAGATATCCCTCTATACTGTAATTACTGCAAACATCAAGGGCATACCGACATGACTTGTACTATTAAACAAAGAGATGAAGAAAGAAGAAAGGCCATGGAACGAGAAGAAATTGCAAAGAAAACTAGAGGAGTGGTACCAAATGACCAATCTCACCCAACTCAGACTGATAACCTAGGTATGGCTCCTAACCTTATATTCTGACAACCCTTTGCAGGTACCACATGGAGCAAAAGAGAAAGCCCCTACTAATCCAAAAGGAAGCAGCCATCAAAATCCAAAGGAGAAAGACCCACAGAATCCAAATAAGATAATCCCTAAAAATCCAAAGCAACAAATTCAAAACCAAAGGAAGCAGAACAATGGCAAAACGGACAAGTTAGCAGCACAAAAACAGGTGTATGTAGCAAAGAATTCCACTCCTACAGTCCAGGTTGTTGCTGATACTTCTCCCCTCCCCCATGGCTCCCCCTCTGCGTTGACTATTGATGTTGTTGGAGGAAAGGTTGATGGTCAGGAGGATGTTCCTAGAGGTTTGGTTGGTGGGCAGGAGAAGCCCATAGAGCCTTCTAGTACCAGTCATTCCCACCCGGATACATCCCAAGTAGTTAACCTTAACCAAATCGGTCAGCCTCAGAACGGTGCTATTAACTCAACTGTTTAGATAAAGAAAGCAAAACCTAATGCTCAGAAGAAAAAAACAGCTCAGAAAAAGAAAGCTGAACTTGAAGCTGCATTGATTGCCAGTCATCATGATAAGGTTTCACCATAAAATCTTGGAAAAGAGATGACTAGTAATGTAATTATCACAGATGTCCAGACTCCGGGAAAGAGACAAGTGTATCCCAGAGATTCAGGAAGATATTGAGGAGGCTAATCATTTTATTTATGATCATCCTCATGATGAGACTAGTGTTCAGAATAAATCAGATGATCAGGTCTCAGGTGATTTGCATAGTATTATTGAGAGAGAGGAGGATCCAGAGGAGGTGGACCATTTTATTTATGGTCAACCCCAGCAAACACCTACTCCAGATCCAGAGACTCCTATTGAAAATCCTGTCCCTATTGCTTGCGATCCTCCTGATCCAGTGTTTGCAGTTTGTCACCTCAATACCTCAGGTAGTAGAGATTTTGAAGCAAATGAGTACAGACAGATTATTTCAGAGGAGGAAACTGACTATGATTCTGGGGAGGAACCAAAAAATACTACTGATGATGCATATGCTATGCAACTGCTACAAACATTTGGTGCTACTACTTCTCAAATGTCAGAGGCCCAAGTGAAGGAAGTTATTGATCGACAGGGTCTCTCGCCATGAGGAGCATCACCGTTTTCACCTGGCTCTGGGACTGGCCCCCCAGCCACCAGGACCAAATTGAAGGTTAAAACTCGCCACCCTCATTATTAGTTCACTCATTTGGAATGCTAGAGGCATCAGGACCCTTGGTGCCTTGGAAAGACTAAAAGCTCTCAAGCAGATCCACAAACTAGCTATCATTACCATTTTGGAACCATTTGTGTACAATGCCCATATTCAGCTATTCACTAATTACTTGACCATGCACAAATTTATCTGCAATGACAATGGGAAGATTTGGGTCTTTTGGAATAACGATATAGACTGTGTTTTTCTCAGTTCAGATGACCAACAGGTGACTTGTGAGTTCAGACATGTTGCGTATGCTGAGGTTTTCACTATGACTTTTGTTTATGCTAAGTGTCAGGAAATCCTTAGGGCTTCACTTTGAGACAATCTCAGACACAAATCTCAGGCTACTACTCCTTGGTGCACTATTGGGGACGTTAATGTTATTACCACCCCGGAAGAGAAACTAGGGGGTGTTCCTTATAGAATGCGGAAAGGTTACGAATTTCTACATATGATAGAGCAGTGTGGTTTGATTGATCTTGGATACCACGACTCTAGATTCACTTGGTCGAATGGTAGAGGGCCGAACGATGTGATTTGGAAGAGACTAGACAGAGCCATGGTGAATGATAACTGGCTTAGTAAAATGCCTCTCACTACCATTACTCATCTTCCTTTTGTGAGCTCAGATCATTGTCCACTTCTGCTAGAGATGATAGACAGACAGGAAACTCATATCAAATAGTTCAAGTTTCTTCATTGTTGGGTTGAGAACTCGACTTTCATGGATACGGTGCGACAGTGCTGGACTAGGGAGATTCATGGGCATCTTATGTGAGTCTTTCACCAGAAATTGAAGAGACTCAGTTCTACACTTAGCCAGTGGTCAAAAAATGAGTTTGGGGATATCTTTGCTCGAGTTAAGGAATATGAGGATGCAGTTAAAGTTGCTGAAGAGAAGTTCATCCAGACAAATAGTAATGCAGATAGATCTTCATTACATGCCTTGAATGCAGAGTACATTAGATCTCTTAAGTTGGAAGTCCATTCTGAAACAGAAAACGCAGTTACAGTGGTTCAAAGAGGGAGATGCCAACACTAGCTATTTTCATGCCCTTATGAGAGGTAGGAGGAAACTTTTTATCCATAAGATTCAGAATGATACAGGTAACTGGATCCAGGGGGATGCTAATATTGCGAAGGCTGCGTGTGATCATTTTCAGGATTTATTTTCCGAACAGTCATACTATGTTAGGGAAGATCTCCTTGCTTGCATACCGTCTCTAGTCACAGATGATCAGAATGAGCAGCTGACTGCTATGCTAGACTTGGAGGAATTGAAGAGAGTTGTTTTCTCCATGAATCCTAACTCTGCAGCAGGGCCGGACGGTATGAATGGGAAATTCTTCCAAACTTGCTGGGAAATTATTAAGAGGGACGTGCTCGCTGTGGTGCGGTCTTTCTTTTGTGGTTCCTCTCTCCCCAAATATTTCTCGCACACTTGTCTAGTTTTGATACCAAAGGTGGAGTCCTCGAACCACTTATCATAATTTAGACCGATTAGTTTGAGTAACTTCACCAACAAGGTTATCTCAAAGCTTATTTGTCTCTGGCTGGCTCCTATTCTCCCGAGCCTAATCTCGACCAATCAATCTGGTTTTGTTAAAGGAAGGAGCACATCCGAAAATATCATGTTAGCATAGGAAGTTGTTCAGAGTATCAAGAAGAAGAACTCTGGGGGTAATGTGGTCATCAAGCTTAATATGGCGAAGACATATGACAGAGTCTCCTGGGCCTACACTTGCCTTGTCCTCCGAAGAATGGGTTTCTGTGAGATTATTATTGATATGATATGGAGGATTATGGCGGATAATTGGTACTCAGTCATCATCAATGGCACTAGACATGATTTCTTTCACTCCACCAAAGGTCTTAAACAGGGGGACCCACTTTCTCCTGCCCTATTTATTTTAGGTGCAGAGGTTCTTTCAAGAATGATGAACAACCTGAACCATAATCAATTCTTCCATGGTTTATGTATGAAAAAAAAGAGGTGCTCAAGTTAATCATCTAAGTTTTGCAGATGATGTTATTATCTTCATTTCGGGTGGGAGATCTCTAGAGTTGGTTATGCAGACTCTTACTGACTATGAAGGTTGTTCGAGACTGCTCATTAACAGAAACAAAAGTCACTTCATGGTTCCTACTAGTGCCCACCCTCCTACTGTGGTGACTATTAAGGCGGTTACGGGATTTTCACAGAAAGAGTCCCCTATCACCTATTTGGGTTGTCCGCTCTATATTGGGAGACAGAGGATTGTCTACTTCTCAGATATTATTTTCAAAGTGGTAGGAAGGATTTCAGGGTGGCAATAAAAAATGCTCAGTTATGGGGGAAAAGCTACTCTCATCAAATATGTTCTCCAGTTACTCCCTCTTCATCTTCTCAGTTCCATCTCTCCTCTCAAAACTGTTCTTGATGAGATTGACAAATTGACAATTGACTTCTTCTGGGGCATGAAAAATGATAGAAAGAGGTACCACTGGGCTTCTTGGGACACATTAAGGCGGGGTCGGATTCAGGAAGATTCATGAAGTTTGCAAATCCCTTGAACTCAAACAGTGGTTGAATTTTAGAACTAAGGATTCGCTTTGCAGAAACTTTCTCCTAGCCAAATATTGTCAGCGATCTCACCTGGTGTCAAAAAGTGGGACTCAGGTGATTCTCAAAGCTGGAAGAAACTCATGACTAACAAGCAGCGGGCTGAGAAAAATCTTTTGTGGAAGGTTTACTCTGGCAGCTCTAGTTTTTGGTGGGATAACTGGCTCGGTACTGGGCCTCTTGCTACCCATA
This sequence comes from Datura wrightii, assembly GCA_035772735.1. Taxonomy (NCBI): domain Eukaryota; kingdom Viridiplantae; phylum Streptophyta; class Magnoliopsida; order Solanales; family Solanaceae; genus Datura; species Datura wrightii. Next base: position 117,008,236 of record JASDFA010000003.1, read on the forward strand.
GGATCTTGCCAGACATATCGGGCAAGGCTACAATTTTAGTGTTTTTACACCAGTGCCAGTGGAGGATAAACCGACTATGGCAGCAGCTCTCGCAACACTTGGTTACACAAATTATTAACACCCAGATTCAATTTTACCCAGATAAACCTGATCAGCATTTTTGGAAGGCCAATACCTCGGGTATATTCTCTTCTACTTCTGTTTGGGAGATGATAAGGAGATCCAAACAGACCACTCTTATTGATAGAAGAACCTCAGAAGTATGTACCTTTTAAAACCTCATTTACCTTATAGAGGACGCTTAGGACTAAGCTCCCTACAGCAGCCAGAATCCTAGTGTTTGATCCGGATGCTGGTATAGATTGTGTTTGTTGCCGAGACAGAGGCTATGAGGATGTTCAACATTTCATGGTCTCTGGAAATTTTTCTATTGCAGTCTGGACCTCGTTCTCCACAGCTATGGGTTTTAGATACCATGATATGCCCCTTAGGGTCCTTCTCATGCAGTGGTGGCTCAGAAGCCTGGTAGTGACCCTCACAATACTCTTCTCAAATCCCTCTCTATCTTCATTTGTTGGAACCTTTGGAAGAACAGGTGTACTGCTAAGTATGGTTCCAAATAGTCTAACTTGTTGAGGGTGAAGTATGGTATTATTAGTGATGTCTACAAACTGTTGATGACGGTTTTCCCTTACGTACACTGGCCTCCAAATTTGGGAGATCTTTGTGCTAGAGTGGAGTCATGTGCACACAAGATTAGAGTCACCAGAGTTCAATGGTCTAGGCCGTCCCCTGGACTTGTCAAACTCAATACAGATGGGAGTGCCCTTGGCAATTCAGGAAGGATTGGGGTAGGTGATATTATCAGGGATTGCGATGGGGACCTTATTCATGCTTTTGCTTCTCCTATTGGGGAAGGGACAAATAATCAGGCGGAGATGGAAGCAGCCTATATAGGTCTCACATGGTGTCTTCATAACGGTCACTCAGACATCATCCTTGAGGTTGATTCAGAGCTTCTAGTTGGTTGGATTAGGGGCACTATTGGCCCCCCCGGCATCTCCACCACACCTTTCTCAGACTATAGGACATTATCAGACAGCTTCACACCTTCTCGTGCCATCACATCTTCAGAGAGGGCAATACCATTGTTGATGCACTGTCCAAACATAGTCACACTACTACTATCGCTGTCCATTTCTCTTGTCTCCAGGAGCTACCGGTACACATCAGGGGTTACCTTACGGCGAACAAAATTGGCTTGCCTTACTTCAGAAGGAGGAAGACTAGGAGGATCAAAGAGCCACCGTGATATGTTTTGATTTGCTTGGTGTGTATCCAAGCTTGGTATGGATGTCTCTATACCACCTTTTGTCTGTTACCTCCCCCCTTTTCAGCTAGGCTATTTCTTTCCTAAGTTATAGCGTTTTTGAATAGGTCTTACTTTGTAAAGGGAGAGTCTCCCTCATTTACTGCTTTCCTAGATCTTATGTATTGGAGAGGAGTCCTCTTTTCTTAGGTGCATAGTTTTTAGGTTTTCATTTCTAGTATCGGGGATGGGTTGACTAACCTTAGTAGGATGGCCGAACTATGAACCACCATAGGACCGGAGGTAAGGTTTATGTCCCCCTCCATGTACATATTCTTTTGCTGTTTATTTATGTTAAGGCCTGGGGATGTTGCTCAGCCCCTGACCACCACAAGGTCGTTTACCAAAAAAAAAATAATAAAATAAAATAAAAAAATGAACCATTTTTCTTTGATTAACTAATTAACCATCCATTTTTATATTGAACTTATTTTGGCCCTGGTCCCTCCTTGGATATTGTGAACCTCAACATAGGCAAAATATTTAAGTTGAGGATGAATAGAGTAGAGGTGCATAAAAATTGGGGAGATGAAAAAGGAAGAAAAAAGAAAAGGTCAAAATGAGGTGGGGTGTGAAATAAAAGAAAAAGAAAAAGAAAAAGAAAAAGAAAAAGAAAGAAAAATTGAAAAAGAAAATACAAAAAGAGAAAGATGAATGAAATTTTGTGAAAACACACTACACTCATACATGTACATAAAGAAGGGTGAAAAGGGAGGAAAAAGTGAAAAAAGTAAAAAGGGTGAAAAAAGTGAAAAAAATGGAGCCACATGTATGTAGTGCCAATGAGGGGTTTAGTCACTCAAAAGATTCCATATCTACCATACCCAGCCTGAAAGCCTACATTACAAGCCAAAGCAAGTCCTATAGTGATCCTAGTCTGACCATCTGACAAACTGAAGTAGAAAAAATAAGGCAAAGCCTATGATATCCGATATGCACTATTTGAAACTTCTTTCTGAGAGTGAGAGTCTTACTAGTCCAGTCCCATGTGGGGAACTTCATTTGCTGTGAGAGTACATGGTTTGTGTTTAATTTTACGAGTAGTCCATGTGAAAAGCATTGTTAATGATTTGACTATCTGTTAATAGCTAGATGACATATCTTGATCCCTGCTTATCATGTTTTGTGGTTACTTGATGTGCATGTGCTGATTTGGTGCTGATTTTGTTCATGGGAAAAAGGTCAAAAGTTGTTTGAGTTATGGTGTAATGTTTTGGTTGATGTTGGCAGTAGTATCCTAGGTTTATTTTCTAGTTAAGCATTGTGTTTAGTTTTTTATTTTTTTTTGCCTGAGGACATGCAAAAGCCTTAAGTTGAGGGTGTTGATGTGTTGTAAGTTTACAACACTTTCGACTCTTAAAACTGAAAAAATAGCATGAACTTAGGTATGTTTATATGTATATGAGACACTTTTACTTTGATTTCAAGAAAAATAAGTGTTGAAGCAAAATGTGCAAAAGAGGCCTAAAAATGCAGAAAAACAACCAAGTACAAGACTCAATACGAGCCGTACCTTGATTGTACAAGCCGTACTGAGAATCGTGATGAAAGTCAGAAGGCTAGAATAAGAGGAAGGCAACATATGACTCTCATTACGAGTCGTACCAAGATTGTATGAATCGTAACCGGAGTGGTGGAATTGTTTAGAGTAATTTTCACAAAGGAAATCTCTTGGTACGGGTGGTCTCATGGATCGTAGCGCTTATATACGAACCGTACCATGAGCCTTGGTGATATTCAAGTAATTCCTTAAGGCTTGGAATAACTTCATACATAACAATCAATACGAGCCGTAGGAGGAAGGTATGAGGCATACCAGAACACTCGTGGAAAACTTCAGAAGATGTCAGAGTTCTTAGGGCCAGACCGCAGATGCATTGTACTAGTCGTAGGACTGTGAATGCAAATTATAATCTTAAAATCATGAAAGGCTAAAACCTCCACAACTAGGGGTTGTGGGAACCATGGTGAATCAATGAAATAAGGTTACCCAAAAGTGATCCAAAACCAATGCTAAACGCTTGTATTGTATTCTCTTCATCTTTAAACATTTCTTAATGGTGTACAATGTTAGGACTTGCCCAAATTCTTTACTTGCTTTAATCAATGTTTGAAACATATTGATAACAATTTGTTTTAAATCTCTCATGAAACCTGACCCAGTGATTGAATATAGTCATCCAATAGAGATGAACCAGTCGTTTAGATGAACCCTAGTTATCAGTTCTACAAGTAAGCATTGGGAACGATCACGTGTGTATACCCGAAGTAGTTATGAACCCATGAGGAACACTTACCCTAGTTATTTGCAAATCTTGATATCAATCACAATTATAATCTTGTTTTAATATTGATTTTCTTTAAAACTGTCCAATTTGGAAATAACTCACCAACAATTTAAAGTACCAGTATTAGTCTAGATCTTACCATATTCCTTGTGAGTTCGACTCCAACCTCTTTGTTAGGTTCTTTATTAACAATGTCTGCTTCATACTTTTCCATGAAGTGTGAGTTTGAGCATTATTAGTGCTAAGTACTAATCCCAACTGAATATATATACACATATATACATACACACACACATACACACATACATTATATATACATACATACTAATAGCTCGAAATCTGATGCCTTAAGACTAAGTCAGAACTGCTTTATCTGAAAGTGTCTTGAGAGTCTATAGGACCTCATAAAACTGATAATTCTGATGATACTAATTATACTGATAATGTTGATAATACTATAAAGCATAAATACATTAATCAATGAGAAAATCATGTGTGCTTAAAAGGCCATGCTATTTGAAAACAATGCTAGCTCATAAAGAAAAATCCCTGAAACCATGCTAATATCAAAGTTATGAAAACATATTATACAAGCTGGGAATATAATCATGATTTTCATATAATGCTAGTCATGGTAATCTTGAAACATTGAGAAGGTGGGGGAAATCAAACATAGAATAAAAACCCTAAGAGTTGAGTTCTAGAGAAATTAACTTTCTAGGGTTTCTGAAATTCTTATGAAACAAGGGTGAAAAGAAACCATTGTTGAAGTCCCACATACCTGGAGAAGAAGACTTCCTTGCTAGAGCTTGAATCCTAGAGCTGTGAAAAAGAACCCTAACCTTGGTTTGAGAGAATTTGATACTGCTACCGTATGTTTTCTGAGAGTGTACGTGAGAATGAAAGGGGAAATTCAACTATTTCCCTTTAATACCTTTCCAAATATCCCGAAAGAACGTATTTTAGGAGTTAAAAGAATAGAAAATTATTAAAATACCTTTGGAAACTAACATTAAAAATCTGCCTGTCCGGTCACCACGGGTCACACAATGGGTTGTTGGTTGTCACCACGATTCATTGTGACTAGTTGTTACTTTTGGACCCAATTTTCACTTCACTGATCTTCTAGCTATGGATGCTCATAACAACCTATCATTACATAATCTGAGTCGTCCTATGACTCGTGGTTAGTGGACCAGCCTTGCATCTTTTCTAAACTTCATCTAACAGACAGATAGGACAGTTCCTCCTTTGATACACTGGTTCATCATTTTCACCCATTGTTACTAAAACAATTTTGAACACTTTCTGAACCTCCTACAGTGACCAAACAGAATGGGCCGTCGTTTGCTAAAATGAGTTTTCCTTTAACTCATTCTATGTGGACCCTGTCTGCAGATGGAAATGACTCATGACCACAAGTCGTACCATCGCATAATGACATGTGGTAGGAACTCGTAATCCAAGAGGTGAAAGTATTGAAGCTTACCACGACTTACATAATGGGTCATTAGTTCATACCATGACTCATTACACGAGTAGTTCTGAGGAAAAATTATAGATTTTTCTGCTAGTTTCTACCCCAAGTCTAAGGTCTGATCTTAGGGACTTTTGGGGGTGTTACATTATTTCCCCCTTAGGAACATTCGTCATGGAATGGAGACTAATAAAGCTAAAAGATAGGGAGGGAGCTACAATCCCAATATAGAATGCTATGGACTGAATACTGATGGAGTGATTGTGTCATAACCCGAGTTCACACCCTAGCCGTAACAGGGGACAAGGAACCCTGAAAGGCTCCAAGTCGACCCATGGCATAATCATAGCATATCACTTAACAATAGAATAACTAACGACATAAATGAGCAAGAGCTAACTGCAAGAGTCTAATAAGGAATCATAATAACAATTGTAACAACACTTTGATTCAACGTTGAATCTATCTAGAAAAATCTGAAAGCCTTCTACTAAACTGATGAGTTGCTGGGACAAGTCCCCAGCTAACTCCTAAAATCTAAAAACTGAAACATAATGAAAATGTAAAAATAAATCACATCATCGGGAAATGATGAATCACTACTAGTAGCTGAGAGGGAATGAAGCGTATCTAACAAAGAGGCTGAGTCTGGAAACCTGAACCTATATCATGAAACGATATAGTACAAAAAGGCGTGTGGTCATTAGTTGAAATGTACTGAGCATGCAGGATAACATATATAATTAAATATGCGATAAGGAAATAACAAAGTACATTGACATAACTGATTTAACATGCAACAATCCTCTTATGAGTCACATACACACACACACACACACATATATATGAAACATTCTTTTGGATCTTATGTTCTAAAACATCATCAAACACGTGCATAAGGGTCAAGTTCTGAACATTTAATAAGAGCTAAACCTGAATCTAGCATCATACGTTGTACTGGATCACTACTGATAACTGTGTCTGATTCTTATTATATTAAATCTAAATCTGCGTAATATGGAACTGAATCATACTAATAACATAACTAGGGGAGTCATTCTCTATTATGGAGGAATCCTAACTAAGCGAGGGAGTCACTCTCTGCTATAGAGGATCCAAACTAAACTAGGGAGTCACTCTCTGCTATGGAGGATATGACTAAACTAGGGAGTCACTCTCTGCTATGGAGAATTCCTACTGAACTAGGGAGTCACTCTCTTCTATGGAGGATCCCGACTGAACTAGGGAGTCACTCTCGGCTTTATAGAGTCTCGGACTGGCCAAGGGAGAAATTCTCGGCTATGGAGAGTCCCTGACTAACTAGAACATGAGCAGCACTGATATAACATTGTATATTTGGTCTATGCTACTACAGCTAGTCAAAAACATGAACATACACTGCTTTCATCAGACAACATTCATTTCGAAAGGATTGGAGCTACTTTCTACTAACAACAAGCCCAATATTTTGTTATATCATGCTCATGCTATATCATCATAATTCATATCTTTATGGAGCCATATCAGTATTTCTTCAAAGGTCTTACATCAATGAGCATCTTTAGATTCACATCATGCATAATACTTCTACAAAATTTAAGTTTCGGATTCATATCATTCGACATATATCATAAAGTCATTCATGATCCATAGATCTAATTTGTACCTTAACATGCATAGATTGATTCATATATTCTAGATTTATGGAAATCCATATACTTAAATCATAAATTATACATTTACAATGAGATCATGGGAGAAGCATACGTTCTCATTTCATAAGACCCATTTCGAGGTTTATCACAATTCAGGAGATGGATGCATTAATTAATCCATTATTGTAGATTTACCTCATACCCAATAAGTTCCATCGAAAACATAAGGAGAATAAATATTTTACATTCAATTAATCAAGCCCATACGCTCTAATCTCATCTCGACATATTTAGCAAATAGCGCACTCTAACTATTAGGGAATTCTTACAGTCTTCACATATTTCATACATGGATGCGAGTCATGTATTTAATTGATTGAATAATAATAAAACCCCAATGATCATTCAAGCCCTTTCATGAAGAACATTCTAACATCATACATTTTCACAATCTATCGCATAATTCAAGACATTCAAATAGTTTATAATCACAATTAGCTCATAATTGTAGTGGGTTTTAGAATTCAAGAAAACATTGAAGAAATCACCCATCAATTTAAACCTTAGGTCATGCTTTTCTAGAATAATTAAAATTGGGGTTTTGATAAAATATTTTGGGGCACAAGGATGGCAGAATATCCTTGTTGAAAAACCCGCATACCTGCTTTGAAGAATCTCCCACTTGAACTTGACCTTGAAGTCTTTGAATAATCCCTTGAAGAATCCTTGAACCTTGAGAGAGAGGAGGAAGAAGGGTTTGAGAGGGTATCTTGAGAGAATGAGATATTAGACTAGAAGAAACCCTTAAAAACGTCTCAAATAATACTCAAAATAACGTAGTTTAGAAGTTAGGAACATACGATTTTATGAAAACACCCCTAAAATTTCATAGGAAAAAGGACCCTGCCAGTCCTCACGAGGGACATGACTACTCGTGAGGTACTGGACGAGTCGTGAGTCCAATCCGTGAAGTCTACTAGGATTTCCACGAAATTTTGCCACTTAATGATTTGTGAGGTGACTTAACGGGTCACTTGACCAGTGGTGAAGTACCCTCTGAAACTGAAGTTTTCCAGCAATTTTTGCCACCTAATGGGTCACTTAACGAGTGGTTAGGTGACTTAACGAGTCACCTAATGAATCGTTCTATGATGCTTGTTGTGCGCGTATCGCTGCTCAGTATATATTAAAAACGAACACGCAAGTGTACGTGGTCAAACAAGTAATAAAGTGGCTAAGTAGCCAAGTATCGATCCAAGGAGGCTGCTCTAGATATGCAAAACTGCCTAGTTTACTATATCTCTATTCTATTTCTAACTATGTTAACAACAATCCAACCAAGATTTGAGTGAGTTTTGTTTCTAAACTAATTATATACTAAAATTAATAACTACTATTTACGTTGAATTTAGACAATGGATATGCACATGCCAAGGTTAAGAACGAGTAATGAACTTGATAATCATGATAATTTGGTCATCCTCTTCTTCATATTGCTAGCCAAGAACGTTTGCCTAGAAATTAAAACTTCCGTATTTAATTTCACTTTAGAATCATAAACCATCCATCTACATTTCTGTGATCAAATGCAATTTATGACCTAACACTCTAATTCCGGTTCCTAAATTGACTAATACGGCTTTCAAATATATTTCTATCAAGAAAGCACATCAAAACCCAATTTTCCCAAAATAAGTTAAGAACAATACCCTATTAATTCACAACTTTCCAATTTCATGCTCTCTCGAGTGAAATTGGACTTTTTAGATATACATTAATGGTGGCCAATCAATAATGTAATAAATACAAGAATTAATAGAACAACATGCAAGAAGAAGAAGAAACCATATCAATTATTACCAACATTCATTCCACAAGTTCAAAACCTCAGCAAGAAAGGAATTAGCCACTCATTCTTGGATTAATCATCCTAGAATGAGTGTTAATCATGCATACAATTGAAGGAAAGAAGAAGGGAAGAGAAGAAAACTCTTATCTTTTCTATTCTTCAACTGCCACAAAACCACGTTCCTGCTCTCCACTTCTGAACTCAGGCTAAAAAACCTAAAACTAAAAAACTCTCCTTTAAAAATAACCTAAGTGTGCTATTTATACTAGTGGGAAATTTTTCCCGGAATAACAAGCAACGTGTCATGGAGGCCAACGTGGAGCACTGCCTCCGTGACACGGCGTGGACGCGGACCCTCTCTGGAAATTGCAGGGTCCGGATAATTGGCCTCAACGTGCCACGGAGGCCATCGCGGAGGCCTATCTCCGTGCCATGGAGCTGATGCGCAGGCACACTGGAAATTGCCAATTTTATTTCTGCCCAGGCAGTGTGCTACCGCGATGGCAGCGTGGCACGGCTCCATCGCGGAGCCACTGTAAAATGTGCCATCCAAGGCCTTTTCCACGCTCGCATCCCAGTCCAACTCCGACATAGTTCCAACACGCATTTTAGCTCCTCAAAATCACATTATCCTGCAAAACAAATGCTAATCATGTTGGTTAGTATAAATTCGCATTTTATTACCAAATACATGATATTATATACACATTGCACAACAAACAAGGTAAAAATGATACGTTTGAGTATCACTTGGGCATATAAATCTGCCCAAGATCACTTACCCCACACTTAAATCCTTGTTCGTCCTCGAACAACACATACACAAATCATGCACATCACATCTCAACCTTTGTCACTATGGTGCAGCCATTTACGTTACGGTCATCCCGATTATTCGATTTTTGCAAATCATCAAGAAAACATTCTTGGTCGTACAAGACAATGACCTTAATACATCGAGGCTTCCTAGACTTTTAAGAATTGATTCTTGATATCGGCAAACTCATGCAAATCAACTAATCAAGAAATCCGACACGAAAATCAATCTTTCATCAAGCATGTACCCTCACAACTCGAGAGAAACTTCCCCTTTTTATGTTCATGCAGCACACAAACATGCAAGTAGGGGCATATAAAAATTAATTTCACTCTCTCTCCCAAAAGAATTCACATGCATCATGTCATGACCCATAGGCTTGCCCTTAGTGTATTACTCCACTAATATAAAGAAATGCAATGTAGGATCAAATAGGACTTTTAATGGGTTGTAGCTGGGCTATGGATCTAGTATATATATATTGGATTAGCCAATAATAGTCGCTAGCATCCTTAAGCGCCTTTTTAACTCATTCCCATCAACGCATGGACATTGTTCCTCTCTTTTCTCTTTTTCTCCCATTCATGCTGGTTTACTTTCATACAACCCATTTCATCAGGCACACTTGACACAAAATAGAAGGTTTTCCTGTACCCTCAATTTCATTTAATTTCAACGGGTGCCTCTTCAACATCATCTTTTCTTTCCTCACTTTGCTTTTCTTTTCCTTTCACTCTTTTCACTCTTTAACACTTTGGGAAACATTTTCTGTTCTTTATGAGCGCTTAAGAGCTTCTTAAAGACTTTAAGGCTAATGAAAAGAAGGAATAAAGCTTAGTTCATACAATTCTGGACAAAAGAAAGAAATCGGCTAAAGGCTCAACGGGCTGACTAGGGTATACAACATATAAAAAGGTAGAATTTGACAAGAAAAAAAAATGGAAACTAACGGTTAAAACAAAGAAATGCCTACATCCTTTCTAACACTACACCTCCTTCATTTCGTTTTGTATACACACCAGGCAAGTTCTAGACAATTCACAATGACATGGAATAGCAAAACCTCACTTCACACTTCATGCACATGCTCGAATCAAGATGCATTCACAGACTCTTTAATTAGTCAATTACATGAATTCAAGATTAAGCCTCAATCATCATGAACCAAATTCTATAGCCTAGGTAACTCAACATATTTACACAATTGCATGCTTTCAACCGAATCATTTTCACATTTCGAACATCAATTACAACACGCAACGAAATTTTAGCAACCATAAGCAACTACAGTTTATTGATGCAATCCACCAAAGAAATTAAAACAAAACATCTACTCCTATCGACCACATTTCCCTTAAGACGGTCGTCATCCATCCATCATAGGGAACGGTCACTAACTATGACATCGGTTCAATGGGACTATTCTCGGTAAAAGAACCGAAAACAAACTCCGAGAAACCCAAAAATAAAACTTCAAAATTTTTGCAACACATCGATCATTTCGATAGAAAATATTTGCAAAATATGTTGATAAATGCAAAATCTTTTCGCAAAAATTTTGAAAAATATCGATCATATCGATAGAAAAAAAAATATTTACAAAATTTACAAAATATTTACAAAGGCAACCATAACTTTCAAAACACACATCATCAGCCACAACACAAATATATACACATAGATCACAAAATAAGTTCACAACAATAGGGAAAGCACAGACATACATAAACGTCAAGGAAAAATTATACAGCAAGTTTAGAGCCTATGACCCAGCACCTAACTACTCCCCACCCCACACTTAAATCGAACACTGTCCCCAGTGTTCACAACAATACAAAGCACAACATATGGGTGGTGGAACTCCCTGCTCAGTCGAAATATTCGACTTCCTCATTCGGTGCTGCGGCCTCGTCGCCCATATCCGAATCTGCTCCATCGTCGTCATCGGACTCTACATTAGAGTCCTCACGACGTGTCTCCTCATCAGTAGGGACGTCGTCATCAGTCGGCTCCACAAAGGCTGGCCCCACCTTTCATAAAGCTCTGGCGTTCTCGCCAAAGGGGTAGTCCAGCTCCAGCTGCCATAACTCATCCTCGGTGGTTGGTCTCCCACCTATCCGTAGCTGCAGCATCTGCATGCCGAACATACGGGCCATATACTGGTCGTCACGAGCATGTCGCTCGCCCAGAGTCAGCACCGGTCCGTGTGTAGTGTCGAGGGCCTTGGTCTTTTTCACACAAGGGCCCTCCGCTCCAACTGCGGAATGTAATCCAAGGCTTCTTCCTCAATGTCGAGGCCTCGGAGGAAGGTGGTGATGAGTCCACCAAACCCGTATCTGTGGCCCTGGTGTAGTCTGGCTCTCTTCATGGCGGATATTATGACCGCCCCCACATTAATCTCAAGCCCTTTCATAAGGGCATACACCAGGCAGACACGGTCCCGGTTCACGTCTGTCATATGCACTCCCGGGATCAAACACGAACATACAATTTTTAGCCAGATTCTGGCCTCCCTGTTCATCTGCGAATAAGGCAGAGTCTAATGGTAACCCCTCTCTTTGTGTCTGCTCCATCGGGCAGTGGATCGAGCCCCACACAACGTACGTCTGATGTCGGCGTACGGTGGGGTGATGTTTAACTGGCGGAGAACGTGGGCGTCTGTGTCCCGCGCTCCAACGATGGCATTCAGCTGCTGGGGTTCCAGAGTGACAATCTGCCCTCTGATTTTAATAGTATGGTTCCTGATGGCCGGGTTCCAGTTTGCATAAAATTCCCAGACCAGGTGAAGGTTGCACTCCTTGGGCTCCTGAAAAATAAAGCTGAGCCCAGCTGCCTCAATCCTCTGTACAATGCGAGGGAACTCCCGTGCAAGTGGTTCCCTTGCAATATGTTCCTCCGGGAAGTACTTGTTCTCCTTATGCTTTGCGTACCATTTCTTCCCTTCATCGGTGACCCATCGTGTCCCGTATCGGCGGTGTTGACCGCGTGGAACAGCAGGTGCAGCTGGGACAGCAGTGCCCAGTCTCATTCTCTTTCTGCCGGTGCCTGAGGTTGAAGCACCCTTGCCTTTATCTTGTCGGCTGGCCATTGTACCTGTCAATTTACACAAACAAGCACAACGTTAAGCTAAAAACTTGCTAGCTTCGGCTAAGGTCGGGTTAAACAAAATTTACCCCACACTTAGTCTTTAACAATATTTACAACATTTTAGCAAGGATAGCTCTATTTACACCCCAAACACAATCAACTATAAACATGTTGCTTAGTGCGTTCACAAAAATTCGACAGCATAACGGCTAGCGAACTACTCAGACTTCATACAGCTAACCCAATCCTACTATCGACAGCAATTAAACCATCACACAAGCAACAAAACAACCACAAACTAAAAACAACTAGAAAAATATTTCGTATACAAGCTAATCTAAACAATCTAACCAATTTACACATTATGCAATTTCCCACAAAAATTCGAGAATTAGTCGTCTTTGAACATTTACACACTATTGACCATGACTTATCTCAAATAATAAACACCCCCCGGCATTGAATTCACCAAACAATCAAGTTGCCCAAGTCAAATTCAACAACCCAAGCCCTAGGATAGAGTTCGACAATCAATTTCGAATTATTTACATAATCGACAAGTTCAAATGCCAAATACAACGATCCGAACATAATCAATCACAACATAATTCACCATCATGTTTAATTTCTACCTAAGGTGGTATGTCTCACCTTACATGCCCAAAATTGACAAAAATCGCCAAAAAATTGAGTTAGACGATGAAAACATACCTTGGAACTGAAGAATCAACGAAAACTTGATGTTTTCCTTGCCTATTAACGTGGCACGTTGTTTGGGGGTAGGGGAATGGGTGTTTTTGTCGCGGAGGGTAGAGGGAATGGGGGAAAATGGGCGAAAATCGGGGGTTTAGTTAAAGGAAACACGCGGGTCACCCGGAAACCCGGTGTGACCCGGCACTAGGATAAGGGCAACGTGTCACGGAGGGTAACGCGGAGCCCCTCCTCCGTGACACGGAGCCAACGCGTTGGCTTACTGGAATTTTAAAAAAATTCCAGATTTGCCTTCAACGTGTCATGGAGGTCAACGCGGAGAATTGCCTCCGTGACACGGCGCCAACGCGCCAGTGCTCTGTTTCACCATCAAATTTTATTTTTCATACCTCGCCTCGTTTCCTCGATTCCAAGTATTTTTCCTCCAGTATACCTGAAAATCACCTCACTAAAGAAAAATTGGTTAAATTAATAGATTCCCTACAAAAAAATAAAAAATTTCCTAAATTACTAAATAAAAAAAAATTTACTAAATAAAACGCAAATCTAAGCCTAGTCAAGAAAAAGAAAAGAAAATAGAATAAAAGAAAAACTTTACACTAAGGAAAGAAAAAAATATTTTTCACGGGTTGCCTCCCGTGCAGCGCCTGGTTTAACGTCGCGGCTCGACAACCTTTATGCTCAAGTGTCTACTAGGGAGATGGACGATTTGTCCCGATCATGGTCATCTCCCCAGTAGTTCTCAACCTTGTCTGGTGGCCTACCTAGTAACTCTCGGGAATCACTCAATCCATTTGCATTCCCATGATCAATCACGTTGATCACCGAGAGTTCCTTATAGACAGTTGGGAGCTTAGGTGCCTTGTACACGTCGAACACCTCAACCTTGTCGTGCGCTCGCATTGTGAGTTGACCCGCAGCTACATCGATCAATGCCTTTCCGGTTTCCAAAAAGGGTCGTCCCAAAATAAATGGGACTTCCGCATCTGGTTCAAAATCCAGAACAATGAAATCTACCGGAAAAATGAGGGAGCCTACCTGCACTAGCACATCCTCAACAATGCCATCTGACTTAGCTAAAGACCTGTCTGCTAGCTGCAAGATCACTGTTGTAGGTCTAGGAATTCCTAGCCCTAACTTTCTGAATACCGAAGATGGCATCAGATTTATACTTGCCCCCAAGTCGCATAACCCACGAGCTCGGATACTTTGCCCAATCGTCAGCTGGATAGTAAAACTTCCAGGATCCTTCAGTTTAGTGGGCAACCTATTCTGAATACGGGATGTGCATTCCTCCGTTAAAGCCACCGTGGCATACTCAGTCAAGCGACTTTTGTTGGCCACGATGTCTTTGATATACTTTGCATATTTTGGCACACCCTGCAAGACATCAACAAGAGGTAAGTTAAGATGTACCTGTTTAAGTACCTCCATGAATTTCTGGAAACACGCCTCCTCCTTGTGTTTCTTAAGTCGTTGAAGGAACGGGGGTGGAGGCCTTGCTGGTTCAGCTTCTTTGGTCTTCCCCGTATCTGAGGTTTGTTCTCCCTCAACATCTGCTGCTCCTGACTTCTGAGGCGGTCTTTCCGGTTCCATCTCCTTTAATTGTAAACCACTCCTCGTGGTCACTACATTTACCTGCTTAGGATTGGGATCCGTGTCGCTAGGTAGTCCTCCCCTTGGTCTAGTATTTTGGGCACTAGCAAATTGCCCAAACTGATATTCAAGAGCCTTGGTTGCCAATTGATTGTTCTTTACTTCGGCTGCCAATTTGACATAGTCAGCCTGCAATTGTGCCTGGTTGGCAATCATGGTCTTGAACATTTCCTCAATAGTCGGTGATGGTGGTGGAGGAGGGGCATTGTGATTTCTAAACTGATTCTGATAGCCTTGTTGCCCTCCTTGGTTTCTGTGCATACCCTGCCCTGAACCCTGACCTTGTTGATTGTTGCTACCCCACGAAAAATTTGGATGATTCCTCCAGTTCGAGTTGTAGCCACCACCAAACTGCTGTTGATTCCTCTGTGCATTGCCCACAAAGTTGACAGAATCAGGATTTGCACCACAGCATTCAGCTGAATGCTCACTACTACCACACACTTCACACCACATCTGTTGGACTGCATTGACTGAGGCTGAAGGCTAGTTCAAATTCATATTGCTGAAGTGAGTGTTTAACTGATTTTGCAAAGCAGCTATCTGTGCAGCGATAGCTGTGAATCCATCCACTTCAAGCACTCCCGCTGCTTTCCTTGCTCCACCTCTTGAAAAATCTGCATTCCATTTCGGATTGCCTTGTGAAATTCGGTTGAGCAAAGTGTACAGCTCCTCATAAGTCTTCTCCAGCGCTTGCCCTCCAACTGCTGAGTCTAACAAAATTTTAGTGTGGGGTTCCAAACCCTCAATAAAAGTGTGTACCAACACCTCGTTTGACTGATGATGATGAGGACAGTCTCGCAACATGGACTTGAATCTTTCCCAGGCTTGATAAAGATTTTCTCCTTTCCCCTGTTTAAAACTTAGAATCTGACTTCTAAGTTTAGCTGTTTTACCTGAAGGGAAAAATCTGATCAAAAACTTCCTTGCAAGATCATCCCACGTTGATATAGAGTTGGGTGGCTCAGCTTTTAACCACCTCTTGGCTTCACCCAGTAAGGAAAATGGAAATAAGGTGAGCCGAACATAATCAGGTGACACTCCAGCGGGGATGTAAGTGTCACTTATCTCCAAGAAGTTCTGGAGATGTTGTTGCGGATCTTCGTGAGGGAGACCGGTAAACTGCCCGCTAGTGTGCAAAAGTTGCACCATATTTTGCTTTAACTCAAATCTCCCCCCAGGCTCTGGTTTGCGGATGCTGGAATGTACATTATTAGCGTGTGGGATTGCCACCTCGCGAACCGGCCTGGCTGCTACTTCCTCGGGCACTAACACTGCCCGCACAACTGGTGGATTTGGTTGCTCCATTATAGACTGTTTAAGCAATTACAGCTTCTTCCGAAGAGCTTCTCTACGTTGACTGTGCAATTCACGTTCTGGCTCTAAGTAAGATTCCACCAGCTCCTTGTCCCTTGGCAGTGTTCACAGAAATAAAAATCTGCAAAATACAGGCTAAGACCAAGTTGTTAACACTTAAGAAAATAAATATACAAATACAGTAAATTTACACTAAACACAATTTTACAAATCGCCTAGCCTCCCTGGCAACGACGCCAAAAACTTGTTGCGCGCGTATCGCTGCTCGGTATATATTAAAAACCGACACGCAAGTGTACGTGGTCAAACAAGTAATAAAGTGGCTAAGTAGCCAAGTATCGATCCAAGGAGGCTGCTCTAGATATGCAAAACTGCCTAGTTTACTATATCTCTATTCTATTTCTAACTATGTTAACAACAATCCAACCAAGATTTGAGTGAGTTTTATTTCTAAACTAATTATATACTAAAATTAATAACTACTATTTACGTTGAATTTAGACAACGGATATGCACATGCCAAGGTTAAGAACGAGTAATGAACTTGATAATCATGATAATTTGGTCATCCTCTTCTTCATATTGCTAGCCAAGAACGTTTGCCTAGAAATTAAAACTTCCGTATTTAATTTCACTTTAGAATCATAAACCATCCGTCTACATTTCTGTGATCAAATGCAATTTATGACCTAACACTCTAATTCCGGTTCCTAAATTGACTAATACGGCTTTCAAGTATATTTCTATCAAGAAAGCACATCAAAACCCAATTTTCCCAAATCAAGTTAAGAACAATACCCTATTAATTCACAACTTTCCAATTTCATGCTCTCTCGAGTGAAATTGGACTTTTTAGATATACATTAATGATGGCCAATCAATAATGTAATAAATACAAGAATTAATAGAACAACATGCAAGAAGAAGAAGAAACCATATCAATTATTACCAACATTCATTCCACAAGTTCAAAACCTCAGCAAGAAAGGAATTAGCCACTCATTCTTGGATTAATCATCCTAGAATGAGTGTTAATCATGCATACAATTGAAGGAAAGAAGAAGGGAAGAGAAGAAAACTCTTATCTTTTCTATTCTTCAACTGCCACAAAACCACGTTCCTGCTCTCCACTTCTGAACTCAGGCTAAAAAACCTAAAACTAAAAAACTCTCCTTTAAAAATAACCTAAGTGTGCTATTTATACTAGTGGGAAATTTTTCCCGGAATAACAAGCAACGTGTCACGGAGGCCAACGCGGAGCACTGCCTCCGTGACACGGCGTGGACGTGGACCCTCTCTGGAAATTGCAGGGTCCGGATAATTGGCCTCAATGTGGCACGGAGGCCATCGCGGAGGCCTATCTCCGTGCCACGGAGTTGACGCGCAGGCACACTGGAAATTGCCAATTTTATTTCTGCCCAGGCAGTGTGCTACCGCGATGGCAGCGTGGCACGGCTCTATCGCGGAGCCACTGTAAAATGTGCCATCCAAGGCCTTTTCCACGCTCGCATCCCAGTCCAACTCCGACATAGTTCCAACACGCATTTTAGCTCCTCAAAATCACATTATCCTGCAAAACAAATGCTAATCATGTTGGTTAGTATAAATTCGCATTTTATTACCAAATACATGATATTATATACACATTGCACAACAAACAAGGTAAAAATGATACGTTTGAGTATCACTTGGGCATATAAATCTGCCCAAGATCAATGCTGATGCAGTTTCACCAAATTGATCATAACATTTTACTCCGAACTCCGATTGATGCAAGGTTGGATGAGTTGGAAATAAGACTCAAAAGGCTTCAATTTGATATATCAAATCACCAAAAAACACTTTGTAAAATTGTATATATGTTCGTTAGAGATTGACCTTTTCTAGAACTTATACGAAAACTCAATCGATAAGAAGGCTCTCAACTCAATTTTCTGCTAGAAGTTCCTTATGACCTTAATTTGCATCCATTACACTTCTACCACTTGGAGATTGATATTAACACCTAGTATCCATAGAATTTATTGGGCTTGAACCTATCCATACATCTAGAATGGTTCCAAACTTAGTCCAAAAGTCCGGGGCATTGAAATATCTCAACTCACTAGTTTTGGGTCTAGTCTTAGAGACTTTTGGGGTGTTACAGATTGACTCCGAACTGAGATATATACACTGAACTAAATTCAGGAAACATGTATGCATTCTAAAACATGAAAGCGACTGAGGTACATGAAAACTGAGTAGAATACAAAGGAAGAAACTAGTACCTCATGCTGAAGCTGAGTTGGAAGGGAATAGATAAGGGTACTTGTCCATCATATCTGCTTTTTCTTTCCAAGTAACTCCCTCTACAAGCTGGTTCCTCCAAAGAACTTTCAATAATGCAACTTACTTGATCCCCAACTTATGAACATGGTGATCAAGGATCTCAACTAGGACCTCATCATAAGAGAGACTATCTTTCACCCCGATACTTTTAAGGGCATAATTGAGATCACATCACCAATGCACTTCTTCAATAGAGACATGTAAAAGACTGGATACACCGATGCTAACTCCGCAGGTAAGTCCAGCTCATCACTCCTTCATGGGTGAAATTTTCAAATAAACTCAATCATCAACATCAAACTCAAATTCTCTTCTTCTCACATTTGCATATGATTTCTGACGGCTCTAAGCTATTTTAAGCCTTTCTTTAATAAGATGAACTTTCTTCACAGCCTCATGAATTGAATCAAGCCCGATCAAAATTGCTTCACCAACCTGAAACCACCCTATAGGAGACCTACATCTCCTACCATAAAGTGCACCAAATGGGACCATCTGAATGCTGGAGTAGTAACTATTATTGTAAGAAAATTCTTCTCCAATTCTCTTGGGTTTCAAACCCTAGCAAGATCCCTTCAAGATCAGGTATATAGGGTCATGATTGGGGGATTCCTTCAACACTCATGTCAAATTCAAACTAAATTTCACGAATTCAAGTCTGCAATCATGATATTTGAATTTCTAGGGTTAGATCCAATTTTGATAAAAATTCTCATGATCTTCTATGAATTTAATCCTCTTATGATTCAATCCATTTTATGATTATAATTGCATGATTTATATGAAAACTCTCATGAATTTATATTTTCAAGTTATGATGAATTACCCTATTATGCATGAATTTCATTAATCTCAAGCTTATGTATCATGGCCGATCTTCTATACTATTTTCACGGCAGCTAGTTCACGTATGTTAAGCAACTTGTGAAAGTTCACGTATGTTAAGCAATTTGTGAATATTATGATTTTCTAACTAGCCCATGTAAAACCAAGTATGTTTCACGCTTATGATATGAGCACTATGTATGTTCTTGGAGTAGTATTTAAAACCGAGCAGATAAGGGCTCTAGGAAACCTAAGTCCAATAACTACGTGCTGTCGTAGGATGATGGATCCTCATTAGTTGAGAATGTCTCAGTTTCCCCTAGTCTAAGGAGTCTTCGCCAGTTGAAAGTTTCTTTCTTACGCTACTGGGATCATGAGTGATGTCACTCTTTCATGGTTCATAGCCTTGGAAAGGTATGTACACACCTCCCACCTAGGGTTACAAACTGGGCTCCATGTATGCTCACTTGGAGTATGTTAGTTATAAGAATCTCCCACTGTTCTATGGTTTTCTATACATGTTCATGTCTATGAATAATGATATTATGACTTATGTTATTTGGCTCAATATACACTTCATGAGATTACACCTATGAATTTAGTCATGTTCAGCTTTATGATTTGGTTTTGGAAACCTTGAGCCATTATACTCAGTTTATGATAGAAACTCGTGTTTTATCTTATATTATACTTATGGTTTCAAAATATTGTTTTGCTATCATGTTTTACTTATCCTACATACTTAGATCATTCAAAGTACTAATCCCATACTTTTGCGCTATATCGTCTCATGATATAGGTTCAAGCGACCAGTCTCAACCTCGTCACTAGATTCTATCGTGCTCCATCTTCAGCAGTTTTAATGAGTGCTCATCATTCGAAAATGTCATCTTTTATTCATGCTCTTTTTATGTCTTTTAGTTTTTAGACTTAATGGAGCTAGTTGGGGGTGTAGTCCCATCTGTTCATCTTATGAGTAGAGGCTTTCAAACATAATGTATAGATACTCAACTGTTCGACTTATAGTCTCGCATATTTTATGATATTCTAGACTGTCGCTTATGCTTTATAATATGGTTGATTTTTAGCTCAGTTTATTCTCTAATTATGTAATGCATGTGCCATGGATTAACTTAGATCCATTTGTGGTTCTGAGTCCCATGTTGCATCCGGGGTCTATGCTTGGGTCATGACAAGCTTGGTATCGGAGCTTTAGGTTTAGGTGTGTTCTAGGGTGTCTAAAAGTTGCATTAAGTAGAGTCTTTTTCATGGATGTGAAGCGCACCACATTTATGTGGCAGAGGCTACAAGACGTTTTAAGAAACTTTCCTTTTTTTCATGACCTATGTCATGCGATGAAGTTCAACTCTCTCTATTCTTATAACTCGTGATATATGAATTTGCAGAAAATGCCCCAGTAGAGTCAATGGAAGGAGAAACGACAATGGCTATGGAAATGGAAACGGAGATGGGCATTAGCTAGCCCCACCAGCTCTAGCGTATCCTTTGAAATGAATAGGTGACTCATGCCGAGTTTAGGGATGCTTGTTAGATGCTCGACCAGGCTATGATGACACAGGTCAACCGGTAGGCAGTTGCACCTGTGAATCCCAATGGGGGTGCTGCAGTGTCACGACCAAATATAGGCCTGGTTCTAGACACAAAACCTAGAACCATAAATGGCTCCAAGTTGACCCATGGCATGAACATAAAAACTGAAGCTCAACAAAGTAAAGCGGAATAATAAATTCTGAAATAGCGGAAGCCTGAATAATAAAACATTTAAACGACTGAAATCTCAAAACACATAATTGGAAGCTTGAAATACAAACTATTTCTGATAGCCTCTAATATACTGACGAGCTGATGGGACAACACGCCTAACTAGCTCACTAAAATTATGAAACTGAAAATCACAATAGCTCAACTATCTAATGGTCCTCGAAAGATGAGGACTCACCAACAAGCTGTCTGTACTGAACTATGATAACTGGCCAGCAACGAGACTGAACCTAAACGTCTAGGCCTGTATCATGAAATGATACATTATAGAGTATGCGGTCAATACTTGGAATGTACTGAGTATGCAAGGTAGTTAAAGCACGCTAAGTAAGTAAAACTGAAAACATGCATAACATAAATCATATCATTATAATATTCTGAGAGTAAGGACTACATGCTGATATCTGAAAACATGATTAAATATAAATTGTACTTCATAACTGAATCGAATGATCCAAAGCTGAAACTAATATTCATAATTAAATCTGATAAGCTGATCATTGGGTCAAACTTTCTAAACACATATTATCATAACTGATGAACATGCATAATTGAAATCATAAGGAACAATGGGAGACTCGTCATATAACCGACATAATCACGATAGAACGTACGTGATTCCAACTATTACACTTAAGCAGGCAGAACCGTCCAAAGCCTTGCCAGGGCTAAGGACACTACCATGATATTGATATCAAGTTGAAGGCCCCTTAGGAGCATGGAAACCTCACAAGGGAGGTCCCAATGAATCTGAATAAACCTACATTGGCACGTAGTTCTAAATCTCGGGTTCGCCTAAACCCCTAGCCCACTCGGTGCTAGACATTACTGCTAAAAACATGCATATGCTCTTCATCATTTTTCAATGAAGATTAACCATCATTTTTCAACAAAGCTGATCATGAAATTCCATACATAGTCTGAAATCTGAATATGAGGAGCCTTGGCTATAAACATACCACAAGCTGAAAGTGGGAGTCTAGGCTTCAAAACCATCAAACTAAATCATGAAAACATACTTAGATCATGTGGGCTTTCCTAAAATTTAACATGCTTGAAATAGACTTGTTATTCAAAATTAATGGATTCATACATGGGTAATTCATAAACATTCTTTGCTAAACATCTCATCATGCTTGAAAACATATATCGCAATCTTAACTTTTCATGAAACTTGCATAATTGGGCATAACACTTTCAAAATAAGAAATCATGAATTGCAATTCAAAATAAGTATATAACATGCCCATAAATCTTAAAATATCATTTAAAACATGAAGGGAATTGACCCATGATTAAAACATAGAGAATTCATACTTTGGGTTAAAAACCCCATAGAATCATACACTTGAATTCATGAATTTGGGATAGGACTTGGGAATGAGAGTGAAGAGAAACTCCCATTCATAACCCTACATACCTTGGGTAAACTGATTCTTAGCTTGATTTTGAAAGCCCAAGAGTTTTGGAGGAGAATTGGAGAATTTCAAGGCTTGATCTTTAATAGAATCCTCTAAGCTTGCATGCATGGGGAGGGAATAGGTTAGAATGGGTTTAACCCTCCTAATACACTTCTTTCAAGTCTTAAAACGACATAGTATAGTACTTAGAGGCTTAGGAATTACAAAATTTTCCTTACTAACTTTGTAGAATTTCTACACTGACAGGTGCTATGACTTACACCACGAGTTGTACCTCCATCCTATGACTCGTGGGTTCCTTCCGTCGTTGCCACTGCCTCAACCATGAGTTTTTGGAGTTTTCCACAGATCACACAATGACTTGTACCATCATCCCACGAGTCTTTGGACCCATCCATTCCCACCACTGGGATAATTTCCTGATCCTTGCTACGGGTGTGGGTAACGACTCTTTGTTCCTCACAATGAGTCGTACCTTAACCCGTGGCTTCCAACTCAGTCACCCAAGACACAACCAACAAGTCATTACCACGATCCATGGTTCCTCACCATGAATTATGTCATGAGTCGTACCTTCAAGTCTAATAGTCCATAACCAAATGTCGACTCCCTTCCATGACTCGTACCATCATCCCACGAGTCATTACTGGACCGTTGCTACCAACATTTCCTCAGCAAACTGCTACCCGTGAGTGATCCTATGAACCATTAGCCAGTCCTATGATTTGTACCATAAGTCATCCTGTGACAATTTTTCAACTTTCAAGTCTAGTCCTAGGCACTTCCGAGGTATTACAATATCTTTCGCTTGGGAACATTTATTCTCGAATATGGGTAAACATACTGAATAACTAGGGAAAGGATCTGCCATCCAAATACTGAATATCTGAAGGTGAGAATTGACGAAGTAACTGACTCCGAACTGAAATACATGACTGCACTGAATTCATGAATCACATACATGCACTGACATAAAGGAAATTAGGGGTACATGAACTAGACATGGAACTAAATAGAGTAGTATGGAGGAAACTAGTACCTCAATATGGAACTATGCCGGAAGGGAAAAGATGCGGGTATTTAGCCATCATATCTACTTCGGCTTCCCACGTATCTCCCTCAACTACCTGATTTCTCCACATAACCTATAATGAAGCTATTTCTTTGTTCTGCAACTTCTAAACCTGACGATCAAGGACTCAACTGGTACCTTTTCATAGCTAAGGATATCCTTCACACCTATGCTCTCCACCAAAACAACCAAAGCATGTCACTGAAGCACTTCTTCAAGAGCGATACATGGAAAACTGGATGTACTGAAGCCAACTCTGAGGACAACACCAACTTATAGGCCACCTTGCCAATGCGCTTCACAGTCCTGTACGGACCAACATATCAGGGACTAATCTTTCCTTTCTTACCAGATCTCATCATCCCCTTCATGGGAGATACCTTCAAGAACACCCAATCATCAACTTCAAATTAAAGTTCTCTTCTCCTCACATTCGCATAAGAATTTTGATTACTCTGAGCTGTTTTCATCCTTTTCTATATAAGCTAAACTTTCTCCATAGCCTCATGGACTGAATATAGCCCTATCAATGTAGCCTCACCTACTTCAAACCAACCAATAGGCAATGTACATCTCCACGCATAAAGAGCCTCAAATGGAGCCATCTAAATGCTAGAGTGGTAATTGTTGTTGTAAGCAAACTCGATAAGAGGCAAATGATCATCTCAACTACCTATGAAGTCAATCACATATGCTCTCAACATATCCTCAAGAGTCTGAATGATTCACTTGGCCTGACCATCCATCTATAGGTGAAAAGCTGTACTAAGATTGACCTGAGTACCAAGTCCCTTATGAAACGAATTCCAAAACTACAAAGTGAACTAAGTACCTCTGTCTGATACGATGGACAAGGGAACACCATGAAACCGAACTGACTCCCGAATATACAATTTAGCATACTCTTCTGCTGAGTCGATGGTTTTGACTAGTAGAAAATGGGCTGATTTAGTCAACCTGTCCACAACCACCCAAATAGAGGCATACTATCGACATGTACGAGACAACCCTGTGATGAAGTCCATATTGATCTCTTCCCCCTTCCAAGTAGGGATACTAATGTCTTGTAGCACAACTCCTAGTCTTTGATGCTCCACTTTTTCTTGTTGGCAATTCAGACACTTAGCTACAAACTCCGTTATGTCCTTCATACCATTCCACCAATAGACTTCCCGTAGGTCATGGGTATATCTTGGTGGCACCTGGATGTATAGAATATTGGGAACCATGAGTCTCATGTAACATCCACTCTATGAAATCACCAACATACGGAACACATACACGACCCTGATATCAAAGCGCATCATCTCTCCCTTGGGAGAAGACCACTATCTTTTGATTCTAAACTGCCTCCTTCAACTCTACCAAAATAGGATCCTCATCTTGCCTAGCCTTGACCTCAGTCACCAAAGAAGATTCTAAACCATTCTGAATAATGACACCACCATTCGTCGAGTCCTTCAAGATGAACTCCTAATCATGCAAACCGGTGCACATCCTTCACCAACTCTTTTTTTCCACCTTCCACATGAGAAACACTCTCCATGGATAGCCTGCAAAGGGCATCAACCACTACATTGACCTTGCCTAGATGATAAAGGACACTCATGTCATAATCCTTGAGAAGCTCTAACCACCTCCTTTGTCACAAATTCAGGTCCTTCTGGGTAAGCACATACTGAAGACTCTTGTGGTCCGTGAACACATCCACATGCAGTCCATACAAATAGTGCCTCCAAATCTTCAATGCAAACACTACCACTGCCAATTCTAGGTCGTGTGTCGGGTAATTCTTCTCATGAGTCTTAAGCTGTTTAGAGGCATACACACTGACCATGTCATGCTGCATCAAAATACAACAAAGACTAATCCTAGAGGCATCATAATGCACCACAAATCCATTTGTACCCTCAGGTAGGGTCAATACTAGGGCTGAAGTGAGTCCAATCTTTAACTCTTGAAAACTCTTCTCATAGGAATTTAACCATTGAATTTGACTTTCTTCTGGGTTAACTTAGTCAATGGTGCTGCAATGGATGAAAATCCCTCAACAAACCTTCTGTAGTAACCAGCTAAACCTATGAAACTCCAAATATCCAAAGGATTAATTGGCCTAGGCCAATTCTTTACAGCTTCTATCTTTTGGGAGTCCACCTGTACACCCTCTCTCGACACCACATGGCTCGAGAATGCTACTGAGTTTAGACATAATTCACACTTGCTGAATTTAGCAAATAGTTGGTGATCCTTAAGAGTCTGTAGCATAATCCTCAAATGAGCGATATGCCCCTCCTCACTCAAAAAGTATATGAGAATGTCATCTATGAACACAATCACGAACATGTACAAAATATGGCTTGAACACCCTATTCATCATATCCATAAAAGCTATAGGAGCATTCGTTAGTCCAAAAGATATAATTACAAGCTTATAGTGACCATATCGAGTCCTGAATGCTGTCTTCAGGATTTCACTCTCTCTAACTCTGAGCTGGTGATAACCGGACCTGAGATCTATCTTTGAGAAGCACTTAGCAGCCTAATGTTGGTCAAAAAATCATCAATTCTGGGGAGAGGATACTTGTTCTTGATTGTGACCTTGCTCAATTGCCGATAGTCAATGCACATATGAAGAGAACCATCATTCTTTTGAACAAAGAGAATTGGTGCACCCCTTGGGAATTTGCTAGGTCTAATGAAATCTTTGTCTAAGAGATCCTTCAACTATTCTTCCAACTTCTTTAGCTCAGCTGGAGACATTCTGTAAGGAGGAATAGATATAGGCTGCGTATTGGGAAGGAGGCTGATAATGCTCAAATCATACCTCCTACCGAAGTATGAAGCAGATGTTGTCAATAAAGAACCCAACTAAGAGGTTGGGGTCGAATCCACAGGGAATATGAAAGAGATAGACTAAAGCCAGTAAGTAAACTTGTTGGGTAGTTACTGCAAATTGGGGGTTCTAAAGAAAACAATAATTAAAATCAACTATTAAAATTTTGGTTGAAATCAAGAATGAAATATATCTAGGGTTTGTGTTCCCCATGGGTTCATAATTGCTTTGGGTATACATATGTGATCATCACCAATGCTTACTTGTAGAACATATAAGAAAGGTTCATCCACACGACTGGTTCGTTCCTATTGGATGACTATACTCAATCAGGGGGTCAGGTCACATGAGAGATTGCAAACTAACCGTTATCAATATGTCCGAAATTTAACTATCCTGCGACCACAGATCAAGTTAATACAATGATAATCAAGATCAAGACTTCGTTGTAATTTTCTTTTCCTAATCTTTACCACTCTAGGATCAAGAAAGTAAAGAATTTGGGCATGTCCTGACATTTTACACCATTAAGAAACATTTAAGCATGAAGAAAATACACTACAAGTGTTTTGCATTGGTTTTGAATCACTTTTATGCAACCCTAGCTTGTTAATCCATCATGGTTCCCACAACCCTAGCTATGGAGGTTTTAGCCTCTCATAATTGCAAGATAGTGATTTGCATTGATAATTCAATACATAAATCAATACTTACAATTATGGATGAGAGAAAACTTCTTTAAATATATCAGAAAAATCCTCAAGAACAAAGTATGAAGATCAAGCGAAAATCAAGAAAAGGTTGATCACAAGACAATCAACTCAATTCTATCTTGTCTCAATGTTCTCTAACTCAATTCTGATGTCCTCTAACGTTTTCTAATGAAAATATAACATAAAATGTATTTATACAGACATAAACATCCATTTCCTAGGCAAACAGGGTGAATTTCAAAAACAGGGTGAATTTCTGCACTTTTAGGCTATCTTTTGCATATTCTAGCTCCAACACCTATTTGTCCTGTAACCAAAGAAAAAATGCCTTATATCCATATAAACATACCTAAGTCCATGCTATTTTCTTAGTTTTGAGCGTCGAATGTGTTGTACACTCACAACACATCAGAGGTCAATACCCAAGTCAATCTCCCGCTCGAGAGAGACTCCGGGAAGATCATCTAGGAACACCTCTGAATACCCACACAATACAGGAACTGACTGGAGAGTCGGGGTCTCAGACGTAGCATCCTTAACCTGAAGTAGATGGTAGACACAACCCATAGAAATCATCTTTATGGCCTTAAGGTAGGAAATAAAGTGACCTATAAGCACAACTGAACTACCCTTCCACTCTAGGACTGGCTCACCCAGAAATCGAAACTCTATCACACGGGTTCTACAATTCACGGAGGCATAACATGCATATAACCAATCCATGCCAAAGATAGCGTCAAAATCTGTCATGCCTAACTATACTAAATTTGTTGAGGTAACTTTCTAAAGGACTATGAAAGGGCAATTTCTGTATACACGTCGAGCTATGAATGAGTCACCGACTGGAGTAGAGACTGAGAAGGGTTCTGATAGGATTTCAGGACTGACTCCAAAACTATTAGCAACATAGGGCATCACAAAAGATAAGGTATCCCCTGGATCTAACAATGCATAAATATCAAGATGAAATACTCGCAACATACCAGTGACCATGTCTAGAGAGACCTCTTGCTCCTGATAAGATGAGAGGGCATAAAACCTATTCTAACGCTGACCACTACCTGCACTATTGGATGCACCCTGTTGAGTTGAGTGTGCCGGTAGAACTTCTGAACTGTTGGCTGGGTCTCAACCTCCACCATGGTCCTATCTGGCTGTTGGGAAATCTCTAAGCATATGATCGGGTTTCCCACACCCGACACATGCATCTGAACTTGCTAAGGACTGACCGGTGTGCCTTCTACCGCACCTGTCACAAACTGGAATACTAGGCTCCACCAATTGTCTCCCCTGACCTAGAGAGCCTAAAGCTCATCCTCTATAATCATTCTTAGACCTAGATGGCATGCTGGCTGATGATGGCGCTAGGAGTGCTAGTGATGCCCCCTACCTGGCCTATGCTGGGAGAACCTAAAACTGTCTATCCTGGCCCTCTTGGCCTCTTTCTCTGTATCCTGCGTCTACACCGCTTCTATCTGCTGGGTATAAAAAACCAATCGAGAGAAGACGATGTACTGATATAGCATAGCAGTCCTATAATCCTTGACCAAGTAATCCGCCACAACATTCACAAACCTACTCACCCAAGCCCTCTAATCAACCACCATCTCCGATGCATACTTGGATAAATGGGTGAACTCTAGAGCATACTCTTGAACTGTCATGTTGTTCTGTCTCAAATTAACGAAATTTGTTGCCTCGATCTCCCTAATCTCCTAGGGATAAAATCGGTCTAAGAATGTGGTGAGAAACTCATCCCAACCAATGGGACCCCTCTGACTCCCCGACCCTCATTCCATCATCTGTTCCAAAGATGAGCAACCCCTTTCAACTTATAAGAGGCTAGGTCTACACACTCCTCCACTATCACCCCCATAATCTGGGTGATATTCTAAATTTCCTCAACGAACTCATGTGGGTCTTCGTCCACTTTCGACCTAAGAAACTCTAGGGGATTCATCTTGAGGAAATCCCCTACCCTAACCACCACTGTGTTCCCATTTTAGGGAGCATGAGCCACTGCCTGCTGATTGACCTGAGCGGTCAACGCCTGCACCAACATCTGGATAGCTGCCCTAAACTTATCATGGGCAACCTGCTCGAGCACATGATCCATTGGGGCTAGTGGGGCTTGATGGTGCCCATCTCTGTTGCCATCCTCGTGGCTATTTCCATTTCCGTTACCGTTCCTTCTTCCGTTAACTCGGCAGGGAGGCACTTTCTGCAAATGCATATAACATGAATTAGAAGGATAGAGAGATACTTCATCACACTACTTAGACCATGAAATATGGTAAATTTTCTAAAAAAGTCTTGTAGCCTCTTTGCCATAAGTGTGGCGTGCTTCACACTCATGAAAAAGACTCTACTTAACGCGACTTTCAGACACCCTAAGACACACTGAACTTGGCTCTAATACCAAGTTTGTCACGATCCGAACATAGGCTCAGATCTAGACACAAAACCTAGAATCATAAATGGCTCGAAATCGACACATGGCATGAACATAAAATTTGAAGCACAATATAAATAAAGTGGAAGAATAAATTCTTAAATAGCGGATGTCTGAAAAATAAATTATTTAAACAACTAAAATCTCAAAACATAGAATTTGAATCTTAAAAAACAAACTATGTTTGATAGCCTCTAACACACTGATGAGCTGATGGGACAACACCGCCAACTAGCTCACTAGAATTCTGAAATAAAAAATGACCATAGCTTAACTATCTAATAGTCCTCGAAGGATGAGGACTCACCAAAAGGCTTTCTAGAATAAACTCTCATAACCGGCTAGTGGCAAGACTGAACTTGAAAGTCTGAGCCTATATCATGAAATGATACAACATAGAGTATGCGGTCAGTACTTGGAATGTACTGAGTATGCAAGGTAGTTAAAGCAGGCTAAGTAAGTAAAACTAAAAACATCCATAACATAAATCATATTATTATAAGATTCTGAGAGTAAGGATTGCATGTTGATATTTGAAAACATGATTAAATATAAACTGTACTTCATAACTGAATCGAATGACCAAAGCTAAAACTAATATTCATAAGTAAATTTGATAAGCTGATCAATGGGCTAAACCTGCTAAGAACATATTATCATAACTGATGAACATGCATAACTGAAATCATAAGGAACAATGGGAGACTCATCATATAACCGACATAATCACGATAGAACTTATGTGATCTCAACTTTTACACTCAAGTGGGCAGAGCTATCCAAAGTCTTGCTAGGGCTAAGGATGCTACCATGATATTGATATCAAGTTGAAGGCCCCTTGGTGGTAGGAAAAGCTCACAAGAGAGGTCCCAATGAATCTGAATAAACCTATGTTGGCATGTAGTTTTGAGCCCTGGGGATTACCTGAACCCCTATCCAACTCGGTGCTAGACACTACTCCCAAAAGCATGCATATACTCTCTATCATTTTTCAACAAAGTTGAATCATTATTTTTCAACAAAGCTGACCATGAAATTATATATATAGTTTGAAATATGAATATGAGGAGCCTTGGCTCAAAAAATACCATAAGCTAAAAGTGGGAGTCTAGGCTCCAAAACCATATGGTAAGCTAACATCGTAAAATTTAACAAAATCTGAAAACATACTTAGATAATGTGGGCTTTCCCAAACTTTAACATGCTTGAAATATACTTACTAGTCAAAAATTCATGGATTCATTCATGGGTAATTCATAAACATTCTTCATGCTAAACATCTCATCATGCTTGAAAACATAGATCATAATCTTAACTTTTCATGAAACTTGCATAATTAGGTACAATACTTTCAAAACTAGAAATCATGAATTTCAATTCTTAATAAGTATACAACATGCCCTTGAATCTTAAAATATCATTTAAAATATGAAGGGAATTGACACATGATTAAAACATAGAGAATTCATATTTTGGGTTAAAACCCCATAGAATCATGCACTTGAATTCATGAATTCGGGATAGGCCTTGGGCATGAGAGTGAAGAGAAACTCCCATTAATAACCCTACATACCTGGCAAACTGATTCTTAGCTTGATTTTGAAAGTCCAAGTGTTTTGGAGGAGAATTGGAGGATTCTAGGCTTGATCTTCAATGGAATCCTCTAAGCTTTGCATGCATGGGGAGGGAATAGGTTAGAATGGGTTTAACCCTCCTAATACTTTCAAGTCATAAAACGACATAGTATAGTACTTAGAGGCTAGGAATTACAAAATTTTCCTTACTAACTTTGCAGAATTTCTACACTGACAGGTGCTATGACTCACACCACGAGTTGTATCTCCATCCCATGACTCGTGGGTTCCTTCCGTCGTTGCCACTGCCTCAACCATGAGTTTCTAGAGTTTTCCACAAATCACATAATGACTCGTACCATCATCTCATGAGTTGTTGGACCTATCTGTTACCACCATTGGGATAATTTCCTAAATCTTCTTACGGGTATGAGTAACAACTCGTTGTTCTTCACAATAGGTCATACCTTGACTCGTGGCTTCAAACTCAATTGCCCAAGACCCAACTAATGAGTCCTTACCATGATGTGTGGTTCCTAACCATGAATCATTTCATGAATCGGACCTTCAAGCTTGATAGTATTGAACCAATGAATCCCTTCCATGACTCGTACCATCATCCCATGTGTCATTACTGGACTCATTGTTACCAACATTTCCTCAGCTAACTGCTACCTGTAAGTGATTATGATGCATTGGCCACTTCTATGAATTGTACCACGAGTCATCCAGTGATGATTTTTCAACTCTTGAGTCTAGTCTTAGGCACTTCAGGAGTATTACATGCGGCGGAAAGAGTGCGAGACTTCACCAGAATGAACCCGCCAGAGTTCCATGGTTCAAAGGCGGATGAGGATCCACAATATTTTTTGAGGAGATCTAGAAGATCACCTTGATCATGTGTATTTCTGGAGAGGAGAGTGCAAATTTGGCCTCTTATAAAAAAAGGGTAACACACATTTGGTCTAGGTAGTGGAAGGAGGGTTGTGCAGTAGGTGCAGTCCCTATTGGCTGGGACGAGTTCATGAAAACTTTTTTGGACAGGTTCTTTCCTTAGTAGATGAGGGAAGAAAAGGTGGCGGAATTCATCAACTTGAAGCGGAACAACATGTCAGTGCAGGAGTATGCTTTGAAGTTCAATCAGTTGTCAAAGTATGCTCCGAAGATGGTTGCTGAGCCGAGTGCTCATATGAGCAAGTTTGTGTTGGGGGTCTCAAATTTAGTTGTATGGAGTGTAGGACCGCTATGATTATCAGTGAAATTGATATCTCTCAACTCATAATTCATGCCCAATAGATCAAGGAGGAGTAGTTGAAGGAGAAAGGAGAGGGAGACCAAGAGGGCTAGGGCAGGACATTTTGTGTACTCCTAGTAGAGGACTAGTGGTGGACATTGTGTACAGTCCCAGTAGAGGTCATAAGCCTCGGTCCCATCATCAGCTAGTTTCCCATCTAATTACAGAGGTTATAAAAGGGATAGAGCATAAAGCTCTGTAGGTCACAAGAGCATGTCAGCGGAATGCACTTTCCCAGCTTGTCGGAAGTTGGTAAGAACCACACAAGAGAGTGCTTTATTGGATCAGATGCTTGCTTTGGGTATGGGAAGTCGAATATAGACTCAGGGATTATCCATCAACCAGACAAGGTGACGGTAGAGGCCGTTCTTCGGTGACCACTTCAGTAGCTCGCCAAGAGTAGGAGAGCTCACCAGATGTGGTCACTGGTATGTCACGAGTTTTTCATCTCGATGTTTATGCATTGCTAGACCCAGGGGCTATATTATAATTTATGACTCCTTATGTTGCTATCATTTTCGATGTTAGTCGCAAAATCCTATCAGAACCCTTTTCAGTCTCTACTCCTATTGGTGAGTTAGTTTGAGCTTAACGGGTACACAAAAATTTCCCTATCATCATTCTTCAGCAGGTTGTTTCATCTGACATAGTAGAGTTAGATATGACAGACTTTGATGTTATCTTCCATATGGATTGGTAGTATGCTTGCTATGCTTTAGTCAATTGTAGAAGCCAATTAGTAGAGTTTCAAATTGTGGGTGAACCAGTCCTTGAATGGAAGAATAGTTCAGTAGTTCTTGTAGGTTGCTTTGTCTCCTCTTTAAAGCCCTAGAAGATGATCTCCAAGGGTTGTGTATATCATTTAGTTTGGGTTAAGGATTCTAAGTTCAAAACCCTGACTCTTCAGTCTATCCCGGTTGTATATGAGTATTCTGAGGTGTTCCTAGATGATCTACCAAGAGTCCCTCTTGAGCAGGAGATTGACTTTGGTATCAACCTTCTCCCTGATACTCAACCTATATCTATTCCTTCTTACAAGATGACTCCAACTGATCTAAAGGAGTTGAAGGAACAGTTGAAGGATCTCTTAGATATGTGTTTTGTTGAGCCCGCAAGTGTACGGGTCGTACAAGTAATATAGTGGCCCTTTTTAAGAGTCGGATGTCGAACCCAGAGGGACTGGACCAATTTAGCTAATTATAAAGTTCAAGTGTGATATTAAATGCCGCAAGTGTTCATTATAGACTTTTTCGAGAAATTTAATTAAGTCTAGATGTGGTCAACGAAATACTCTGAATTCATTCAAGGAGAAACTAGAGTTAAAGCCGGATAATCATGCGATACTACGATTTGCAATGGTTTAAGTATGAAACTATCAATTGTCGTGTCACATAATTAAAATTTCATGTTCATGGTCTTCCGAACCTATAAACACGACAAACTAGCCTCACTACTACATCGTTGAGCGAGGATGTCATTTCTAGTTCGTGGGCAATTCACTACGTGGATGTGGTTTATGGGGTTTATGCCCTTGATTGGGTACTTTCGTACCTCTAACCATTTAACCAAACTTAGCTTCACAACTACTCCTACAAGTGGTGGAGTACAATTCTAAGTTGGTGTCTTTCTATCTTCCCATTTTATCAACCAAGCAAGGTAAATTAGGTATATTCCTATCCTAACCACAAATCTTATCAAATGACAAGAACTTGCTTCCTACATTCTTATGTTCTTGCCTAGGTTTGCTTTCTCAAGCATTTACCTACGTTTAACGTGTGTGTTTTCATGGTGATCAATCATAAAAACAACCATAATTAAGAATGCAAGACAAAACAACAATCAATAACTTAATTCCAAAACAAATTCGTAAAAACACAATCATAACTTATGGCTTCAACCCTAGAGGAAGGGTTCTAGCAACTCAAGTTCATAAAATTACAAGAAAAAATTGTTAAGGAAACATACTTACAAGAATCGATAGAAGAGAAGATGAAATTAATGAACACTTCTCCCTTCACTCCTAGGTGGTTTTTCAGAATAAAATCATGACAAAATGATTTTAGGAGCTAAGAGACCTATTTATAGTAAATGAGAGATGTATAAAATTATGCCCAACATGGAATAGCTCCGTGTCCCAGAGGTTATCGTGCCAATATGCCTCCGTGACACGGAGGCATCGCGTAAGCACACTGGAAAGCAAAACAGTCACCAAGCAGAAGCTGTCCGCGTTGGCAGTGTGTAATGCTGCTTGTGCAGTGCGTCACGCTGCTTGTGCAGCATGTTAGGTGGTGTGTCACGGCCCTTGTCACGCAGCCTGCCTGCCGTAGCACGTTGCCAACGCGCAGGTGGGCTTTTTCGCGCACCCTCCTTGCCGACGTTCGCGTTTTACTTCCGATTCCATGCCTCCACTTCACCAACTCATAGATTAGTTCCTAAAAATCATTTTAAACCTACAAAAACAAGAACTAATCATGTTGGTTAGTATATATATATATTCACATTTACATAAAAATACATGAGAATACATATAATTAAGTTGATAAAAGAGATAAAACTAAGTTATAAAACATCACTCGGGCATGCTATTTTGCCCGAGATCAGGTTTCATCAGGCCTACTAAGTCCCTGTGAGGTGCTCCAGTCCTCTTTGTTCAAAAGAAAGACGGTTCTCTTAGGATATGCATCGACTATCATCAGTTGAACAAAGTCACGATCAAGAATAAGTTTCCCCTCCCTAGGAATGATGACTTGCTCGACCAGCTTCAAGGTGCTAAGTGTTTTTTGAAGATAGATCTTAGATTCGACTATCACCAGCTTAGAATTAGGGAGAGTGACATTCTGAAGATAGCCTTCTAGACTCAGTATGATCGCTATGAGTTTGTTGTTATGTCCTTTGGACTAACGAATGCCCCTACAACTTTTGCGGACTTGATGAACAGGGTATTCAAGTAGTACTTGGATGTAATCATCATTGTCTTCATAGATGACATCCTTGTGTATTCTCAGAGCGAGGAGGAGCATGCCGCTCACTTGAGGATAGTGTTACAGACTCTTAAGGTCCGTCAGTTATTTGCTAAGTTTAGCAAGTGTGAGTTTTGGCTATAGTCAGTTGCATTTCTTGGACATGTGGTGTCTAGTGAGGATATTCATGCAGACTCTTAGAAGATAGATACGGTGAAGAATTGGCCTAGACCTGTTAGCCCTACTGACATTACGAGCTTTTTGGGTTTAGCTAGCTACTAGCGGAGGTTCATAGAATGATTTTCATCCATTGCGGCACCTTCGACTAAGTTGACCTAGAAGAAGGTCAAATTCCAGTGTTCTGATGAGTGTGAGAAGAGATTTCAAGAGTTAAAGGCTCGACTTATCTCTGCTTCGATCTTAACCCTTCTAGAGGGAACAAATGGCTTTGTAGTGTATTATGATGCCTGTAGGATTAGCCTTGGGTGTGTGTTGATGCATCATGGGAAGGCCATCACTTATACCTCAAGACAGCTTAAGACTCATGAGAAGAAATATTTAGTGTATGACCTTGAGCTAGCAGCAACGTTGTTTTCCTTGAAGATTTGGAGGCACTATTTGTATTTGGTGCATGTGGATGTGTTCACAGATCACAAGAGACTTCAGTATGTGTTTACTCAAAAGGACTTGAATTTGTGCCAAAATAGATGGCTTGACCTTCTCAAAGAATATGACATGAGTGTCCTTTACCATCTGGGCAAGGCCAATATAGTGGCGGATGCTCTTACTAGGTTGTCCATGGAGAATATATCCCATGTTGTGGATGGGAGGAAAGAATTAGTGAAGGATGTCCATCGGCTTGCATGCTTGGGGGTTTGCCTTTCCAATTCAACAGATGGTGGTGTTATCATGCAGATGGTGCAGAGTCTTCTTTGGTGTCGAAAGTTAAGGCAAGGAAAGATGAGGATCCTATATTAGTGAAGTTAAAGGAAGCAGTCTAAAATCAGAAAGTGGAGGTTTTCTCCTAAGGAAAAGATAGTATACTTTGATATCAGGATCATCTATGTGTTCCAAAAATAGATGAATTGAGAGAACGAATGTTGAGAGAGGCTTATAACTCTCGGTATTCTATCCATCTAGGTGCCACCAAGATGTACCGTAATCTACGGGAAGTTTATTAATGGAATGGCATGAAGAGGGACATTGTAGAGTTTGTGGCTAAGTGTCCAAATTGCCAATAGGTGAAGGTTAAGCATCATAGATCGGGAGGTATGCTACAAGAAATTAGTATTCCTACTTGGAAGTGGGAGGAATATGGACTTCATTACAGGTTCGCCACATACACGCTGACAACATAATTCTTTATGGGTGATCATGGACTGGATGACTAAGTCAGCACATTTCTTACCAGTTAAGACTATGAATTCAGCTGATGATTATGCTAGACTTTACATTTGGGAGTTAGTCTGGTTGCATGGAGTTCCTCTATCATCTTAGATAGGGGTACTCAGTTCATTTCTCAATTATGGAAGTCGTTTCAAAAGGGCCTTGGTATTTAGGTCAAGCTTAGTATAACTTTTCACCTGCAGATGGATGATCAGGCAGCAGACCATTCAAACTTTTGGGGACATGTTGAGAGCTTGCGTGATTGATTTCAAGGTTAGTTTGGATCATCACTTGCCTCTCATTGAGTTTTCCTACAACAACAGTGACCACTCCAGCAATCAGATGGCCACGTTTGAGGCTCTTTATAGGCGGTGATATCGATCACCTATTGGATGGTCTGAGATCCGAGAGGCTACATTGATAGGGCTAGATTCATTTCATGAGGCTATGGAGAAGGTTCATCTCATTAGAGAAAGGCTGAAAATAGCTCAAAACCATCAGAAATCCTTGCGAATCTTAGGAGGAGAGAGCTTGAATTCGTTGTTGATGATTGGGTGTTTATAAAGGTGTCATCCATGAAGGGGTTTATGAGGTTTGGCAAGAAGGGATAGCTTAGTGATGTCACCCAAGAGCATGCAAGCGCACGTGGTTGTCAAGTAATATAAGATGGTAAAGTCTCAATTATCGATCCCTCAAAGACTTGTCAGATCAATTGTTTAAAGTTACTTCTTTATTTATTTATTCTAAAAAAACAGATATATTTGGAGAATGGTTTAGATAATTAAACTACTAAAACTTGAAATGTAAAATTAGTTAAAGACTAAGTGTGTTGCAAACTTGTTTCTACTTCAAATGATGATGAAAATCTAGGGAAATGACACTTTCGTTTCATGTTGAGTTTTCAGGACGTGATTACGCTAGATTAATTCTTCCTAAGGTTTATAGTTACAAGTTACTATCCCATTTCTTGCCACTCTTTTGATCTTCCAAGAACTATCTCATGAACCCTAACGTCCATATCCCTATGGTCATAGGAGAAACATGAAATGATAGTTATTCCTACTTGTATTTCAACTAAACAAGGTTGAAGAGTATATCCCTATCCTCATCAACAACTTCTAACCTTCAACCAATGGGCCAAAGGATCTTTGAATGTCTATTTTTTATTTACTTTTAACCCTTTCGGTTCCCTTTTCCAAGTTCAACCAAAAGCCAGCAGATTTACTCATAAGGTGATCAATCTAGTGAATAAGTAATTATAACAAGTAAATGTAGACAATGTTTAATGAAGAATAAAAACTATCATTAACCATCTACTATGGGAAAAACTCTAGAATGGGTGTTTATCCACTCATAAACAAGTATAAAAACAAATACATAATCATGATTTGAAGAAAAACGATAAAGAAAAGAAGAAATTGTAATACACCGAAAGACCTAAGATCAGACCCGAGGGTAGAAGCGGACAAAATAGGATTTTCTGCACTAGGTCACAGACGAGTCATCCAGTGACCCATGAGGTGCACCAAAAGTTGTTAAGTGACTCGTGGGGAGGAGGGAATACTTGGTTGAATTTTGGGATTGAGGGTGACCATGAGTCGTGGTCAGCACCACAATTCATTGTGTTAGTTGTGGTTAAGAGTTAATTGAAGGTTTAAGAAATTTGGACAGTGCACCTAATGACTTGTCACCATGAGTCTTCGGGTACACCATGAGTCGTGGTGTCCCTCGTGGTGACCAGTTTTGATGAATTTCCAGTGCTGGCAATGAGTTCCAACCACTAGTCGTGGTCGGTGGCTTCAGATCATCCAGTCCCTCATTGGGACTGGCAGTGCATTTTTCCCTGCGAATTTATTAAGGGCTTTTTTGTAATTTATAATTTTCTAAGACCTATACTACGTCGTTTTGATCTTAGAAAAGTGTGTTTTAAGAGGGGTAAGTTCATTTTAAACCCATTCGCTTCCATGCATGCAAGCCTAGAGGTCCTAAGGGGTGATCAAGCTTAGATTCATTAAGTTCTTCCCCAAATTCCATTGGGCGTCTAAGAGGATTTGTGATATCAGATTTCTTTCAGGTATGTAGGGTTATGAATGGGTATATTCATCTACATCCATGCCCAATCCCTCTTCAATTCATGTAATTTCAGTTCATGAATCTATGGGATTTTAACCCAACATGTGAATTTTCTAAGTATCAAACATGGGTATGATTTAAGCATGTTTCTAATGTTGAATTATGATTAATGGCCATATTTTACAATGTTTTTAATTACAAATTATGTTTTTAAATTTTAATGCCCATCCATGGAAGTTCATGAAAATTGAGATCTATGATAAATGTATTCAAGCATGATGAAATGTATATAATGAAAGTATGATTTCGAATTACCCATATCCATGTTCATGTTTTCGAATGATCAATTCTATTTCAAGCATGTTTAAATATTAGACAAGCCCATATAATCAAGTATGTTTCATGATTTATCTAAATTTCAAGTTATTAGCTTACATATGGTTTTGGAGTCTAGACTCTCACTATTTTCAGCTTGGGGTATGGTTTGAGCCCAAGGCTCCTTATGTTATGTTTTCAAAATTTTTCATGTATTATTGCAATTCAACTTTGTCACCAGATGATGATTCAACTTCATTGAAAAACGATGGAGAGCAAATGCATGTTTTTGGGAGTAGTATCTAGAACCGAGTAGGCTAAGGGTTAGTGAACTCAGTGCCTCAGAACTATGCGTCAATGTAGGGTTACATATACATTTTGGGATCTTTCTTGTGAGCTTCCCCTACCCCTAAGGGGCCTTGAGCTTGATATCAATATCATGGTATCGTCCTCAGCCCTGACAAGGCTTTGGATGGCTTTGCACACTTGAGTGTAACATTCGGGACCACGTAAGATCTATTGTGGTAATGTCAGTTATATGAAGTGTCTCCCATTATTCCTCATGATTTCAGTTATGCATGTTCATCAGTCATGATATAATATTTTCAGCAGGTTTGACCCAATGTTCACTTTTACTTATGATTAACAGTTTTCAGCTTTGGGTCATTCAATTCAGTTATGATACTCAGTTATGTGCAGATCATGATTTCAGAAAATAGCATGCAAGACTTACTCCGAGAATCTTATCTTGATAATTTTTTTGTGATATGCATGATTTATGATTTTACTTACTTAGTGGTTTTACTTACCTTGCATACTCAATATATTTCACATACTGGCAACATACTCTATGTTTTATTGTCTAATGATACAAGCTCGAATATTCAGGCTCAGTCCCACCAGTAGCCAGACTCTTAGTGTTAGTGTCTCCAAGTCACAGTTGGTGAGTCCTCATCTCTAGAGGGCCCCTGTTTATCAGTTGTATTATCTTTCAGTTTCAGACTATAGTGAGTTAGTTGGGGCCCTGTCCCATTAACTCGTCAGTAGTAGAGGCTTTTCAGACATAGCATGTATTCAGTTTTAGCCTTATGTTATGTATTCAGATGTTAGGATATTTTCAGAATTCCGTTTTATTATATATGTTAGACTTCCATTTGATTATGTTGGATTCTGATGTCATGTTCATGCAATGGGTCAACTTTGAGCCTCTCAGGGTTATTTGTCATGTGTCTCGATCCGGGCCCATGTTTGGTTCATGACAGAAACCTAAGTAGAACTTGTCTCTCCTCCGAAAGCTGCATTTACAACCTTTTATGATCAAACAAAATGATGAATGATCTGATAAAAAGTCCCTAGATGTTATATTTATAGGTGAGCCTTCAAATGACACTTTTTCCCTCAAGTACTTAGCTTAAAAATCAGCAAAAATAGATCTAGGAAGTGTCTGGCGCGCCGCCCCACGCATAGCCCCAAGTCTGGGTCAATTTTCTTCTGAATTATAGCTTCGTGCGCCCCACTCCAACCATAGCACCAAGGACTTAGAAAAATTTCTACACTTCTGAGACCCTCTGGCTCCCCATTTCATCCATAGCACCAGAGTGTTAGTCAAATATTTGAGCTTTAGAGACCCTCTAGCGCCCCACTTCATCCATAGCACCAGAATGTTGGGAAATTTTCCTAAGTTTGGAATGCTTTTGTGGCTCCACGGCATCCATCTCGCAAGGTGTTAGTCAAATTCTCATCTCTGAAACTAGGGAATTGGTTCCTCACACCATCCATATCACCAACATTGGTGCATATTTCTCTAAAGAAAAAGTGTTGGTGCGCAACGCTAGTCATAGCCCCAGGCCACTCTTCACAAACTCTTTTTTCTCACACCTCGGGTCATTTTTTGGTCCTTTTTCTTTGGTTTCGTGCTCAAAACAGCTAGAAAACATTCATTAGCTCACAAGACACATGAAAATTTGAATTCATACATTTCATAAGGATTATGAACTCAAAACAAGGCAAAATACGGGCAAAAATAT
Organism: Datura wrightii; assembly: GCA_035772735.1. NCBI lineage: Eukaryota > Viridiplantae > Streptophyta > Magnoliopsida > Solanales > Solanaceae > Datura > Datura wrightii. The sequence continues at coordinate 117,049,517 of JASDFA010000003.1, forward strand.
CGCAAATGGGTATAAGAATATGCCCAACATCACCACCCCACACTTAAACCATTATTTGTCCTCGGACAATCCTCAACTCCATGCACAAACTCATATTTTATCACCACTTGTCACCTCTATCAATTCACACTCAAACAACTAGCAAAGAGCATATGATTAAGTGGTTCATCAACTCAAGCAATTCACATCAAGCACATGCATAGTTTTCACATTCAAGACTACACAACTTCTATAACCTACTCATTCTTTCAAAATAGGGCCAACATTATTAAATACGAAACATGCAACGCATAGTACACCTACTTAAACATCTTATGTCCCTAACTTTTAGTGATGTTCATCTCTTAAATTATTAATGCAAAGCATGTAACATAATAAGTAAGGCACACTCGCACTCAAAAATGATGTATCATACATATGCAACATACCATAAGCTTGCCCTATATGTACACTTAAACTATTTAGTCATTTCAAGAGATTAAGATTATAAGGACTTTTCTTGGTTGTAATATCGGCTAAGGGACAGGTAGGAATGATTTTCTTTTATAGTGAATACCAATCCTAAGCACTTTTAAGACATTTTTTATCTTTCAAGTCCGCCACTCTTTCCTTATTGTTCATCCTTCACTCTACTCACCCTTTTTCTTTTCTTTTTCATGCCCCTTTTTTCACTACTTGACTGGTAGCCTTTCGTTATAGAATCACTAAGAACATTCACTCTTAAAACTTTTCTTTCATTTTCCTAGCAGCAAGAAAAAAATACATTTTTATGGGCAACCCTTCTTCCTATTTTCTCTTCTTACTTTCTACACATATTTCTTTCTTTCCCTTATCATTCATACGTTGGTGGACCTTCAATTTCAAGCCTCAAAGTTCCTAAGACTACTTTAGATCAACAATTCTAGAGGTCACACAACAAAAGGGAATAAGCTACTTTTGTGGCTAAGAAAAGAACAAGGCTTATGGCTCAAGGGGTTAATAGGGGACTATGTTCAGGAAGGTAAAACAACATGGGAAAACAAGGCTTTTTCAAGGAAACGCCTTAATCATCTCTTATCTCTTTACACAACTAGTCATCTAATCATACACTAACGCAAGTTCTAGATGCACAATATGTACAAAACAAAACAACCAATCTCACCTCACATGGCATTAAGATTATAGTCGGTTTTGCTATAGATACACATTCATACAATCACATTAAATGACATTTTCATTATTAAGCCCTACAAGTGTATTGAGTCCAGTTAAACAACTATGGGTGTCTCCAATAGAATTCTCACTTAAGATAACCACTTCAATGCCTCAAGCTTAGCGTCTAAGTGAAATGCAAAAGTGCATACAAGTGACTTATGTCTGACTCCAACACAAAATAAAATAAATATGTGACTAATTTTCTTTAAGACGGACATCATCCATCTATCATAGGGAAGGTTCACTACTCTATGACGACACAAAAAATAAAAAAATTTTGAAAATTTTGACTCTAAAAATAAACTAAACAAACTCAACTACCAGAGATGAACATATTACCCAACATCACAGACATCAGCCAGGTTATCAGTTACCATTAATATTGTCTATTACAAAACATGACCTAATGAATCATAGAGTTACTACCATAGGGAATGATATTATGCTACAACCTACTACAATATAGCAAACAAAGAACAAACAGGAATCTTAAATCATTCCTCCACCCCACACTTAAACGGTGCATTGTCCTCAGTGCACACACAATTATATCAAATAGGTAGAGAAAAGGAACTTCCTGGGCCGCTAAGAATCATCATCAGGATTGTACTCCTGATCATCATCCTCATCATCATCATCTCCATGAATCTGCATGGCTCTTATGGCAGCATTATCCTCCTCATAATCATTGTCCAAGTCATCAACTCCATTAGTGAGCACCATGGCCTCATCATCATTCAACGACTCCTCAGAGGCTGGTCCCACTCTACACATCTACATAACACTCTCCATAAGTGGGTATTTATCCTCTAGGGCCACCATCTCATCATCTGTGGTAGGTAGGCCTCCAATCCTCAATTACAAATCAAGCATGCCGAATGTATGGCCTCTCCAACTATCATCTCAGGCTTAGCGATCAACTATTGTAAGAGGTAGAGTTGTGGAAGTGATGGGCTCCTCAACCTTTGTGACATCTATCATCTTGCCTACTAGGGGCCTTGCTCATTGTAGAAGGTCAGCCTCTTCCTCTTCAATGCCTTTGCCTCTCAAAAACTGAGTCAAGAGATGCCATAACAATATTTCTACCTACAGTTATCCCTCCATCTTCTCATGTTGCCTCTAAGCACTGCACCAAAATTGAGTGGTAGCCTTTTCATCAACATGTATACCAACATGACCCACTCTCTAGTGACGTCTGTTATGTGTGTCCCTGGGAGAAGCACGACACAAACAATCTTCACCCACACTTTTGCCTCCTTATTCATGTAGGAGAACGGGAGTGTATAGTGAGTGCCATTATGGTCCCTTACCCAGCAGGCGGATGAATTCTCACCATAAAGAGTATGAGGATGTCTCAATATGGAGGCTTCTCTAGAAGAATGAAGTACTCAAATGGGTCTGCCGCGGGTGTCTCGTGGAAAGCATTAAATCTATTATAAGAAAAATGGACCACCTGACCCCGTATTTTCAATTTGGTACTCTCCCCAAAGAAAGTGTCCCTATTTGCATAAAATTCCCTCATCAAAGTGAGGTTGCACTCATCCAGCTCAGCTAAGATATAGCCTAATCCCAATTCACCGAACTTATCCCTAATGGTGGGAAACTCAAGTTCGATGCGGCCTTGGTAAATACAATTCTCAAGAGCATATTTGACCTCAATTTGTGTGTTGAACCATCATAGCCATGAGGTTCCATCGCTCTTTATCCAAACCTTCTAGCAGGGGCTCCCTTGGCCGATAAAGAACTCGACCCTTTTGTGCCTTTTCAAAGCCTCTTGAAACCCTTGCCAACTACCTCTATCGCCTTTCCTTTGTTAGATTTTGATGCCATGACACCTTTCAAACAAAACTCAAGAACTTCATAAGATTAGTTCGTAAATAGAATGGCTGGCTAATTGGGTGTAACGGGTGCAAAATGACCCCACACTTAATTTGCTAGTATACTTGTGAGAATTCGTCAAATAGGATGCTCAAGACATCCCCTATTATCATCCCAATTCTCAACCTCCAAATTATTCACTAACTCCACATTACACCAAGTTCATGAAAATTTTCACATCTCTCCTCTATTTTTCTTCAAGAATGCCTCACTTTGGCCATTCCTTTCACCTACCCTCCATTAATTCATCATTCACGCAACCCATACATGGAAGTAGCTATATTAAATTCATTCAGAAACCAACTTACTATTTACTATAATACACAATTAATCAATATGAATTTTCAACAACTCAAGATTCTTCACATTCAAGACCTTAAGAACCAAGAACATTCTCTCTCTACAATCACTGTCCTACCCACCAAAATTATGAAATTCAAATCATCACCCGCTTCATTCCCACAATTACAAATCACTATATTCAACCAAAAATAACAACCCAACATGGATAACGCATTATCATGGAAGAATTTAAGAAATTAAAGCTCATGAAATCTACATTAGGAAATTTAAGGTTTTCACCAACAATGGTGATTTTGGGTCTTTAATTTGGAGAATAAGGGTATGAGGGCATGCTTTACACACTAATAAACTAAGAGAGAAGAGAATTACTTACTTGAGTTGAAGAGACAAGCTTCACTAAGCTTATTGGAGAAGACAACAATGGGGGATGGGAGAGGGAAAGTTACGACCTATTGGAGAGAGAGAGAGAGAGAGAGAGAGAGAGAGTTTCATTTACTTTTTATTTTGACTTTTAGTGAGAGTTGATGCATGGGGATTTAAAATAAAGGTGTGGGCATGGGTTTTTGTTAATTATAACTTCCTTGGGTCAACTTTGACCCATTGTACCAAATAATTTTGGACCACATCAGTTGGAACGGCGGGCCAGTCACCTCTCCACAAACTTAGAAAAAACTTTTCTTCATGGATAGGGGTGGCGCATATTGCACCATCCTTAAAATTCTTTTTTCTTTCTGGAGCTAGCACCTGCCATGGGGAATTAACTTTCTTCTACTTATTTTCCTCGCTCTTTTTGCCTCAAAAGCCTTGTTCATATTTGCAAAAATGAAAATGTTAGAAAGATGGACTGCCTCCCACCAAGCGCCTTAGTTATAGTTGTGGTACGACATTCACGGGTTGCCTCCCGTGCTGTGCCTGATTTAACATCATGGCATGACAAAAGTCACTCTCACTCCTTTATCCAAGTGCGATCATCAGTATCACCTATTGAACTTGCTAAATTCTCGTGCAGCACATGCTGCTCAACTACCTGCTTACAGCCTCCAGGATCTACCATTAGCTTCACTGTGAAATTCTCATAATGAGATGGCCACCTTGATGCCCTAAATACATCAAAGACTGCCTCCTGATCAGCCACAATCATCGACATCTAGCCCCACTTCACCTTTATAACATCGGCTATGGTGGCTAAGAATCCTCTCCCCAAAATTAGGGGAACTACTGCATCTTCTTCGTAATCTAGGATTAGGAAGTCCACTGGTAAAATGAAAGTCCAACCTTAATCAAGATGTCCTCTATGATTTAATCAGATAAGCAAGAGACCTATCAGCAAGCTGTAAGGTTACTATGGCTAGACGTGGTTCACCTAAGCCCAAGGTTCTGAACAAGGATGAAAGCATCAAATTAATGATTGCACCAAAGTTACATAATGTTGAACCAATTTCCTTATTTCCAATCACCACTAGAAAGGTGAAGCTCCCGAGGTCTTTCAGCTTCTTAGGAATTTTGTTCTGCACCCGGGAACTGCACTCTTCCGTGAGAGCCTAGTATTAAACTCTATCAGCCTCCCCTTATTTTCCACGATGTTCTTTAGATACTTAGAATATTTTGGAATTTACTACAAAATCTCCATCAATGGCAAGTTAACATGTGCCTATTTCAATACATCGAGAAATTTCTTGTAGGCTGAGTCATCCTTGTGCTTCTTAAACCTTTGTGGAAATGGAGGGAGTGGTATGGTTTCTACCAATTTTGTCTTTGAATTTCTTGACTCACCTACATCATGTTTGGAAATCACAACCTTCCCTTCCTCCACTTTCGTATCTCTGGGGATCACCTCACCCAACTCTTTACCACTATGCAAAGAGATTGCTGCTTACATTTTCTTTGGGGTTCTTCTCGGTGTTACTCGAAAGTGCCCCTTGTGGTCTGTTGCCCTGCTAAAGGGCCAATTAACCCATCTATCTCTCTAGGTCGTGGATGGATTTCTCAACCACCTGAGTCGGTTGAACCATCCACTACTTCATAATCTCTTCTAGTGAACTACCAGGTTGATGTCCCTGAGGTCTTGGATATGTGTTCTAGGGCGATTGAAAATTTTGATTCCCTCTCCATAAGGGATTGGCTGTATTCTTATATGCTTGGTTATAGCTGTTACCTATAGAACCACCACCACGACCTTGTTCTCCAACAAAAAATACAGATTTTGGGTTTAATGGACAACCTGAATAAGTGTGGCCGTCTCCACACACCTCACATGATGGTGGTGGAGTCTGGACCTGATGGGCCTGCTGAACCTAACTTCCTGCCGGTATGGTCACAAGTTTACTAATCACATTCACTAGTTGACTTATATCTGCTCGGATTGCGGCCAAACCATCTACCTCGAGCTTTCCTGGCACCTTGGCTGTTGTGAATGCTCTACCTGAGTCCTGATAGTCTTTACTCCCCACTAATATGAGGTTCAAAAGAGCTTCTATCTCATCATAGCACTTGGACAGAATTTGTCCCTGTGCGGTAATGTTAAGCAAGATTTTTGATTTCGGCTTCAACACTTCTATAAAGTTATGCCCAATAATCTCCTTCAGCTGTATGTGATGCGGTCAATCTCTCAAGTAGACCTTGTATCATTCCCAAGCCTAAGCCAAGGTTTCACTATCTCTTTACACAAAACCAGAGATCTTCCCTCTCAACTCTTTTGTCCTCCTTAAAGAGAAGAACCTATTGATGAACTTGTTGGAAAGAACCTCCCAAGTAGTGATAGAACCTACTGGCTCATTTTGAAGCCACTCCTTGGACTCACCAATCAATGAGAACAGAAACAATGTGAGCTTTACATACTCATCGGACATGTTCTGATAGTGAAAGTTCTCACTCAGCTCCAAGAATGTCATCAGATGCCTGTGGGAATCGTCGTGTAGGTTTCCCTGATATTAGCAAGTGTTTTGAAAAAACCGCATGGTCCCTTCCTTCAAATCAAAGTGCCCAGTGATGGCGGACTTGAAGATCTCTTTATAAGCATTCTCCAAGTTCGGCCTAGTAAAATTCAACAATGGAACTCTCTCCTGGTTGTTGCCCAGTGCCTGCTCATTATTCTTCGTAGTTAACCTTCAAAAGGTTCTCTCAATTTCAGGATCAGAAGAAGCCAAAATTGGTTCTTGACATCTTGTATTTGGCATACACTGAGCACACAACACCTGTAACTTCATAAACAAACAAACAAAACGTAAAATACATAAAAGCGGAATAAAAATCCTAACCAACAAACAATCAATCAGTCTTCAAATCCCCAGCAATGGTGCCAAAAACTTGACATCACCCAAGCGCACACAAGAGCATATGGTCGTTAAGTAATATAGGATGGTGAAGCCCCAATTATCGATCCCTCAAAGACTTGTCAGATCAATCATTTAAGGTTGCTTCTTTATTTCTCTATTCTAACAAAACAGATATAATTGGGGAATGGTTTGGAGAATTAAATTACTAAAACTTGAAATGTAAATTAGCTAAAGACTAAGATTGTCGAACTTGGTTGTTCTTCGCATGATGATGAAAATCTAGGGAAATAACACTTTTGTTTCAGGTTGATTTTTCAAGATGTGATTATGCTAGATTAAATCTTTCTAAGGTTTTTAGTTGCAAGTTACTATCCAATTTCCTTCCACTTTCCCGACTATCTAAGAACGATCTCATGAACCCTAACGCCTATATCCCTACGGTTGCAGGAGAAACATGAAACGATGATTATGCCTACTTGTATTTCAACTAAACAAGCTTGAAGGGTATATGTCTATCCTCATCAACAACTTCTAACCTTTAACTAATGGGCCAAAGGATCTCCGAATACCTATTTTATATTTACTTTTAACCCTTTTGGTTCCCTTTCCCAAGTTCAACCAAAAGCAACAGATTTACTCATAAGGTGATCAGTCAGTAAATAAGCAATTATAACAAGTAAATATAAACAACATTTAATGAAGAATCCAAACTAACATTAATCAGTCTTACAAACGTCAACCATCAACTATTTCCAAAACTCTAGAATGGGCATATAGTCACTCATAGACAAGTGGAAAAACAAAGACATAATCACCATTCAAAGTAAAATAATAAAGAAAAGAAGAAACCTAACTAAAACTTTTCTCTCCTCCAAAAGCTGCATTTACAACCTTCTACGATCAAACAAAATGATGAATGATCCGCTAAAAATTCCCTATATGTTTTATTTATAGGCGAGACTTCAAATGACACTTTTTTTCTCAAGTACATGGCTTAAAAATCAGCAAAAATCCATCCAGGAGTGTCTGGCGCTCCGCCCCATGCATAGACCCAAGTCTAGGTCAATTTTGTTCTTAATTATAGCTTCAGGTGCCTCACTCCAGCCATAGCACCAATGAATTAGCCAAATTTCTCCACTTCATAGACCCTTTGGCTCTCAACTTCATCCATAGCACCAGAGTGTTAGTCAAGTTTCTGAGCGTTAGAGACCCTCTAGCACCCCACTTCATCCATCGCACCAGAATGTTGAGAAATTTTCCTAAGTACTAAATGCTTCTGGGGCTCCATGCCATCCATCTCGCTAAGGTGTTAGTTAAATTCTCATCTCAAAAGCTAGGGACTTGGCACCCCACGTCATCCATACCACCAACTTTGGTGCATATTTCTCTAAAGCACAAGTGTTGGGGCTCTACGCCAGCCATAGCCCCAGGCCATTCTTTGTGAACTCTTCTTTCTCACACCTCGGGTCTGTAACACCCCAAAAGCTTTTCTAGACCAGACTCAGGCATTTCAAGAAAGTTCAGAAGAAAAACTAGAAATTTTATTGTAGAACAACCCAGACAATGGGCTGTGGTAAGCTCCAATGGATCGTTGTCTAAGTCGTTGTCAGTGTATCAGTTTTCCTTCGGGGCGGAGGGCGAGAACAACAAGGCATAGGGTGACTCGTTGGTTGTGTTGATCATTGTATCAAGGCATAGTTTTCCTACCAGTATTAGCAAAGGTGTACCAATGACTCGTTGGTCCTTCCAATGGATAGTGGTATCTCCCATGGTTCACTTCCAGTAGGCTTGGTTTCTAGACCCAGGCCCAACGGTGGGTTCCAATGGGTCATGGGTCTGACTAACGACCCATTCTGAGGCCCTTCGTTCAATGTCGGCCAATTTTAACTTCTTTCTTCTGGGGGTCTTCTAGTAATTTCCCACCTTCTTAATACTGAAACCCCATCATTTTGGGCTCATTTGGGGGGGGGGAGGGGGTAATTAAAGGGGTAGTTCGAAATTTTCCCCTTCATTTCACTCTGTTTCTCTCAAGCCTAAGTGTAGAACAGACAAGAAGTTCAGAGCATAAGCTAGGGCAGGCATTGTTTTCTTAGAATTTTCTCAGGTATTTTCTCCAGAATTTCTTAGCCAGGTATGTGGGAATTCAACAAGGGAATACTTCTTCCCTTGTGTCCCCAAAATTCTTTCTATTTCCTTCATTGGTTCTAGCCCTGAGACTATCGTATGTTAAGAAATTTTTAGTGAGAATTCGTTTAATTAATGTGGAATATTATTTTATGATAATTGTGGATATTTTCCATTAGTTTGTGATTGTATTGGTGCTTGTCCCTGTAGAGTAAATTATAGCCCTAGCTCTTGACTATAGAGAACTAGAATCTTGCAATAGTGCTTAATATCGAAATTTTGCTTGAATTTATCAGTGTTGGGGACTCCCATGTTGTTAGTTGTATTGAAACTCAGTCAGACTATTGTCAGTTCAGTTTTAGTCAGAATGTTAGAATTACTCAGTGTCAGACAGAAATGTCAGCCGATCAGTTTAACTACAAAAATTTTCAAGGTGTCAGTAATACCTCCTAGTTATCAGCATTATACTTAGTATCATTTTTAGTGGTTCTTTAGGATGACACTTTTAGATGAGAAGCTCTGACCAGCCTTAAAACCCTAGCTTCATAATCACAATTTGTTCTTTAGACGATTACAACGCTTCCAGATAAGCAGCTCTGACCAGTCTTAGAACCCAGTTATAAAATTCGGTCTGGTAAGACTCTCAGGGTGCTTCTAGATAGGTATTCCTAACTAGTATTGGGCCCCAGTTTTGAGCTATCATCTTAGTAGTCAGTCTAGAAATATCCAGTGGGAGCGGGACATAGCATCGAGCAGATCGGAGTTCCAGTGCACCCAGGTTCCTAGAACTTCGTTGCCACCATAGGTTACAGTTTTATTGGTCTCATGGCCCCAGATTTGTGATCACCCAGTTCATGTCTTTATACCCTAGCAAGGTATATTGAGTCCTACCGATAGGGTGTATACATCAGACTCCATGTCTAGCTCACATGGTTACATGTCGGTTATAGACTCTCCCACTAGTCAGCTCAGTTCAGTCTTAGATTAGTCAGTTCGGCTTAGTTCAGTTCAGTATCTCAGATTTAGGGTATGTCCCTGACCATTAGACAAGATCTTTTAGACTATCTCAATTATTTCAGTTATTCAGTTCAGTAGCTTCAGTTGGTCATTGCATGCCTTTTTAGTTTAGCACTTTTATTTCTTGTGTATGGTTTCTCTCACTTACTCAGTACATTCAAAGTTATGACGCATATCTTTTATGTTGTATCATTTTATCATACAGCTACAGGAACTCAGTCTCAGCCTCGCTAGCCGATCGCTCTAAGAATACTCCAGCTGTTCTATTTAGTGAGTCCTCATCTTTCGAGGATGAAGATTATTTTAACCAACTTTTCTTTCTTCTATTTATATTTAGAGTTAGCTGGGTGCTTGTCCCGGCAACTCATTAGAGGTAGTGGCTTTCAGACAGTGTGTTAATACCCCCATAATTCAAAGATCGGACCCGGGAGTTGAAATGGGGAAAAACTGACAATCTGGGTTGCAGGAACAGGACGAGTCGTTGGACGACTCATGAGGAGAGTCCATGAGTCGTCAGCTTACTCGTAGTGAGGCCTACGAGAATGGGAAAAAGTTTAAAGAAAAAGGTATACTCACGGGCTTGAGAACGACTCGTGGTCAGACACCACAAGTTGTTAGGTCATCCATTGGGAGAAGGTATACGAAAAATATAAAAAGGGGAGGCAGTGTACTTAACGGAATGAGACCACAACTCGTCATGTCAGGCAATGAGTCGTGATGTGAGTTATTGGGTGAATTTTAAACAATTGGCATAAGAAAGGCAGTGCACTTGACGAGTGGTGGTCACGACTTATGGTCACCCATAATAAGTCATTTTGTCATCCATTAGGACCCCGAACGATCAGTCAAGGCAGTGTGCCCGACGATCAAGGTGACGAGTCGTGTGGGCCTGTAACGAGTCCTCAGGTCACCCGTCTGGGTCCCCTGACAGATATTTTCTGCAAATTATTAAGGGCTTTTTCATAAATTCCTAAGATCCTAAGGCCTAACCTACGACGTTTTGGGTTATGAATAGGGTAATTTAACAGGGTTAAGTTCAGTTTTCACTTCATTCATTCATGCATGCAAGGTAGGGGAATTGGGAGTGATCAAGCTTAGAACCCATCAACTCATTGCAATTTCTTCTTACGTTATCAAGAGAGGTTAAAGACTAGATATTCCCAGGTATGTAAGGTTACCAATGGGTGATTTCTTCCATACCCATGCCCCTCCTCTGTGATTTTTACAAAAGTTTCATTGAAAACTCATGTGGTTTTGAATTTGATCTACTTAAAATCTAATTATTTGATTATGGGTTTTGTGATTTTAAAATCTTATCTTAATCTATGGATTGCAATTAGCTTTTGTGATTTAAATTAATTATAATATTATTGATTTGTGTACTTAAGCCTAATTATGCATGCCCCATGATGAATGGATTTATGTTCTTCCCTTCAAATGATGATATTTACAAACACAACATGATTTACAATTTGAATTACGGATTTTCTGATATTACCCGTCATGGAGGTTTATGAATTCCTCGTTATATGCATAATTTACAAGTATGTATGAGTCTTATGAATCATGACTTATGTTTTGGCTGACTCACAGGCCTCGTTGCATGGATAGTTCATGTTTGTACAAGTATATTTATGATTATCATGATTTAACTAGCCCATGAATTCATGTATGTTATAATATGAGCACTATATATGTTTTAGGAGTAGTATCGAACACCGAGTAGGTTCGGGGCCTAAGTTCTGCCCTGGATCTTATAAACTACGTGCCACTGTAGGTATGTTGGGAACTCCTATGGGACTGTCCCCGACCCAAATGGCCCTTTTCATGGTTACGTCACACTTTCAAGGTTCAACCCTTGGCAAGGTACGGACACCCTCCTGACTAAGGTTACAAGTCGGGCTTCATGTGCGCTCATATGGGGTATGTCGGTTAAGAGAATCTCCCACTGTTCCTCATGATTTATGCATGTTTAGGATTACATATATTGGCTCAAGTCATGTTAAATAACTCTTTTCTCTTATGATTAAGATTATGATTGTATTATGAATATTTTGAGAACCTTGAGCCTTATGTTATGATACTACATTTATGATATGAGCATGATGTCCCACTCTTATGATCATTTATGACATTTCTAAATTTTAAATGTCCGTTTTACTTCTTGCATACTCAGTATATTCCTAGTACTGACCGCATACTTTCTATGCTGTATGATTTTATGATACAGCACTCGACTCTCACGTTCACCCTCCTCAGTAGTGCTCCCGAGATAGTTATCATCTTATTTGGTGAGTCCTCATGTTCCGACGGCCATATGTTAAGTTCTATGCTTTTCCTTTAGTTTCAGATTTGTTGGGTTAGTTGGGGAGTTATCCCATCAGCCCTTCTTTCATGATTAGAGGCTATTCAGACTATATGTTATATTCAACCGTCATGTATGGGTCATGTATTGTCTTTTCTTCATTGTTATGGCATATTTACATTTTCTTATGTTAATTCTTCCGCTTATGTGATTTTCATGGGTTGACTTGGGGTCTCTCGGGGCTCCTTGTCCCGTGTCTATGACCCGGATGTACATTTGGGTCGTGACAAACTTGGTTTCAATGCCATAGGTTTGAAATGTCCAAGGGAGTCTAAAAGCTGCATTAAGTAGAGTCTTTTTCATGGGTGTGAAGCGCGCCATACCTATGACGAAGAGGCTACTAGACGTTTAGGAAATGTTCTCTTCTTTTATGATTTGTGTCATGCGATGAAAAGTTCTCTACCCTTCCAACTTGATCTATTCACGTTTGCAGCATCATGCCTCCATGCTGAGTGGACCCCAGAAGAAATGGTAATGGTAATGACCATGAGGGTGCAAATTGTGAGGAGCATCAGCCAACCCTACCCTTTCATGAGGAGCACGCACCAGAGCCAACTTCCCACGCTGAGTTTAGGACAGCGATGCAGATGTTGGCATAGGCCATGACTGCCTAGGTTCAGAATCAGACAGTGGCGCATTACCCTCAGAATGGGAATGCGGTGGCAGCTAGGGTGAGGGATTTCTTGAGAATGAACCCTCCTATGTTCATGGGGTCAAAGGTGGATGAGGACCCCCACAATTTCATTGAGGAGATTCTGTAGATCACCCAGGTTATGGGGGTGAATAATGGAGAGTGTGTTGACTTGACCTCCTATCAGCTAAAGGGGGTAGCTCACATATGGTTTAAGCAATGGAGAGATGCCAGGGCAGTGGGTGCAGGCCTGATAGGTTGGGAGGAATTTCACACGACATTTATGGATCGGTTCTTCCCTCAAGAGATGAGGGAGCTCAAGGCGGTCGAGTTCGTCAATTTGAAGTAGGGTAACATGTTCATGCAGGAGTATGCATTAGAGTTCACCCGATTATCCAAGTATGCTCCAGAATTGGTGGCGGATCAGAGGACTCGGGTGAGCCATTTTGTGCATGGGGTGGCGGATTACTTGGACAAGGATTGCAGTATCGCCTTGCTTCATTGGGATATTGACTTCCCCCGTATTGTATTGCATGCACAACAGATGGAGTCGGTCTACTAGAGGTAAAGGGAGTCCAAGAGGGCCAAGATCGACAGCTATGGGGTTTCTCAGGTCAAGTCAGGCGGTAAACCGCACCAGCAGTCCCAGCACAGGTGTATCGCTCCAGCTCCATCATCCGCCAGCATGCCCTCTAGGTTTAGAGGAGATCAAAGGAGCAGGGCTTCAGGCTCGAGGGATCAGGGTAGCATGCAGATGGAGCGCACTTTTCTTGCTTGTGCAAAGTGCGGCAAGAATCATCTTGGGAGGTGCTTAGTTGGCTCAGATGCGTGTTTTGGGTGTGGCAAACCCGGGCACCGACTTAGGGATTGCCCCTCAGCCAGGTCAGTGGTGAGGCCCATATGAAAGCTGCTAGTTCTGCTGCTCCAGCAGCATGTCCCCCTCAGCAGCGTGCCTCTACTAGTTTAGCGGGTGGTTTGCGCCAAAATAGGTTTTATGCTCTAGTACCCCACCAGGAGTAGGAGGCTTCTCCAGATGTGGTCACTGGTATGTTGCAAGTGTTCAATATTGATGCTTGTTCCTTGTTAGATTCAGGAGCTACTTTGTCTTTTGTGACCCCTTATATTTCTAGTAGTTTTGAAGTTAGCCCTGAAATTCTGTCAGAGCCATTCTCAGTCTCTACCCAGCTGGTGAATCAGTTGTAGCTAGGCGGATGTATAGAGGTTGCTCCATCACAGTGTTGCATAAGGTTACCTCTGTAGACTTAGTAGAGTTAGCTATGATTGACTTTGACCTCATTTTTGGCATGGATTGGTTGTTTGCATGTTATGCTTTGATGAATTGTAGAACCCATGAGGTGGAATCCCGATTTTCGGGTGAGCCAGTTTTAGAGTGGAAGGGTAATTAGTTGTAGCAGCCGGTCGGTTTATTTCATATCTCAAGGCTAGGAAAACGATTTCTAAGGTATGCATGTATCACCTAGTTAGGGTTAAGGATGTTGACTTCGAAACCCCGACAATCTAATTAGTTTTGGTAGTGTGTGAGTATCCAAAGGTTTTTTCTGATGATTTGCCAGGTGTTTTTCTGGAGAGGGAAACTGATTTCGACATTGATCTCTTACTCTATATGTAGCCTATCTCTATTCCTCTATACAGGATAGCCCCCGCTAAGCTAAAAGAGTTGAAGGACTTTTTGTATAAGGGCTTCATTAGACTGAGCAAGTCTCCATAGGGTGCGCCGGTTCTCTTTGTTTGAAAGAAGGATGGATCCCTTTGCATGTGTATTGATTACCGACAATTGAACAAGGTCACAGTCAATAATAGGTACCCCTTACCCAAGATCGATGACTTGTTTAACAAAATTTAGGGTGCCAGATGTTTCTCAAAGATAGATCTCAGGTCCGGGTATCACCAGCTTAGGGTTCGGGAGAGTGACATTCTGAAAACCACTTTAAGAACTCGGTATGGTCACTACGAATTTGTTTTTATATCTTTTGGACTAACCAATTCCCCTGCAGCTTTCATGGACTTGATGAACAGGTTGTTTAAGTAATATCTAGACATGTTCGTGATTGTGTTCATCGATGATATCCTTATATACTCCCGGAGAGAGGAGGAGCATGCCGCTCATTTGAGAATAGTACTGTAGACTCTCAAGGATCGTCAGTTGTATGGAAAGTTTAGTAAGTGTGTGTCTTGGTTGGACTCAGTTGCATTTTTGGGCCATGTGGTATCAAGTGAGGGCATAAAGGTAGATTCTCAGGAAATTGAGGCGGTGAAGAATTGGCCCAGACCGGTGAATCCTTTAGAAATTCAAAGTTTCTTGGGCCTAGTAGGTTACTACTGGAGATTTGTTGAGGGATTTTCATCAATTACAGCACCATTGACCAGGTTGACTTAGAAAAAGGTAAAGTTCCAATGGTCGGAGGCTTGTGAGAAGAGCTTTCAAGAGTTGAAGACTCGACTCACTACAACACCAGTGTTGATCCTACCTGAGGGTACCGATGGTTTTGTGGTATATTGTGATACTTCGAGAATCAAACTTGGGTGCGTGTTGATGCAACATGGGAAAATGATAGTGTATGCCTCATGACAGTTGAAAATCCATGAGAAGAATTACCCGACTCATGATCTTGAGTTGGCCGCGGTGGTGTTCGCCTTGAAGTTATGGCGGCATTACTTGTATGGGGGTCCATGTGGATGTATTTACGGATCACAAGAGCTTGCAATATGTTAATACACAGAAATATCTCAATCTTCAGCAAACGAGGTGGTTGGAGCTACTAAAGGACTACGACATGAGTGTCCTTTACAATTCGGATAAGGCTAATGTGGTAGCAGACGCGCTTAGTAGTCTCTCTATGGAGAGTGTGTTCCACGTGGATGAGGGAAGGAAGGAGTTGGTGAATGATGTTCATCGACTTGCAAGATTGGGAGTTATATTAGTCGACTCAACCGAGGGCGGCGTTGTTGTGCAAAATGGATCAGAACTATTTTAGTAAGGCTGAAGGAAGCCGTTGGAAATCAGAAGGTGGAGGTCTTCTCCTACGGGGGAGATGGTGTGCTGTGGTACCAGGGCTGTCTATGTGTTCCAGATATGGATAATCTGAGGGAACAGATATTGCATGAGGCACATGGATCCATGTATTCAATCCATCTGGGTGCCACCAAGATGTATCATGATTTGTGGGAAATATATTGGCGGAACAACATGAAGAAGGATATTACAGAATTCATAGCCGAATGCCTGAACAACCAGCAAGTGAAAGCTGAGCATCAAAGTTCGGGAGGCGTACTACAGGATATTAGAATTCCCACTTAGAAGTGGGAAGAGATTAATATGGATTTCATTATAGGCCTACCTCGAATTCGCTGACACTATGGTTCTATTTGGGTGGCAGTAGACAAGTTGACCAAGGCTGCACACTTCCTACCGGTAAAAATCATAGATTCAGCGGATAATTATGCCAAGTTGTATATTTGGGAGTTTGTTTGACTTCATGGAGTGCCCTTATCTATTATCTCAAACCGAGGTACTCAATTTACCTATCATTTTTGGCGGTCTTTCAAAAAAGGGCTTGGGCCTAAGGTTATGCTGAGCACAACATTCCATCCACAAAAAGATGGTCAGGAAGAGTGGACAATTCAAACTCTCAAGGACATGTTGAGAGCTTGTGTGATGGACTTTAAAGGTTGTTGGGATGATCACTTGCCCTTGATTGAGTTCGCTTACAATAACAATTATCACTCTAGCATTCAAATGGCACCGTTTGAGGCTCTTTACGGGCAGAGGCGTAGATTGCCCATCAGATGGTTTGAGGTTGGTGAGGCAACTGTGATAGGACCTGATGAGGCCATGGTGAAAGCCTAGATAATAAGGGACAGGATGAAAATCGCTCAGAGTCATCAAAATTCATATGCAGATGTGAGAAGAAGAGATTTGGAGTTTGAGGTAAACGATTGGGTATTTCTAAAGGTATCCCCCATGAAGGGAGTCATGCGGTTCAGAAAAAAAGGAAAACTCAGCCCCCGCTATATTGGTCCCTACCGTATTATGAGAAGGGTTGGTAAGGTAGCGTATGAATTGGACCTACCCTCAGAGTTATCTTCCGTGCATCCCATGTTTCATGTGTCGCTTTTGAAGAAATGCTTGAGAGATTCAGCTCTAGTAGTCCCGGTGGACAACGTCGGCGTAAAGGATAGCCTCGGTTATGAGGAAATTCCAGTTGCAATCTTAGATCGTCATGTTCAGAGGCTGAGGAACAAAGAAGTAGCTTCAGTTAAAGTACTATGGAGAAATCAGCATGATGAAAGCGCTACATGGAAGCCGAAGCAGATATGATGGCTAGATACTCGCATTTATTCTCTACCAACTCAGTTTCAGTTTGAGGTATCAGTTTTTCCCTAAATCTCTTATCAGTTTTCATGTTCAGTTCATGTGCACTATTTTGATTTATGTTATGATGGATATATGTGATGTCTGAATTCAATTCAGCTATGTATTTCTTTTTGGAGGTAGTCATTCCGTCAATTTTTGATTTAAATGATCAGTATTTGCATATAATGAATATTTGATTCTGAGTTTCTATGTGTTTCTAACATTTGAGGACGAATGTTCCCAAGGGGCAGATATTGTTATACCTTGAGAATTCAAAAATCAGACCCTGGAGTTGAAATGGGGAAAAACTGAAAATCTAGGTTGTAGGCACAGGACGAGTCATTGGACGACTCGTGAGGAGAGTCCACGAGTCGTCAGGTGACTCGTGGGGAGGCCTAGGAAAATGGGAAAAATATTAAGGAAAAAGGGATCCCCACGGGCTTTGGAACGACTTGTGGTCAGACACCACGAGTCTTTAGGTCATCCGTAGGGAGAAGGTATAAGAAAAATATAAAAGGGGAGGCAGTGTACTTAACGGAAGGAGACCACGACTAGTCATGTCAGGCAACGAGTTGTGGTGTGAGTCGTTGGGTAAATTTTAAGCAATTGGCATAAGGAAGGCAGTGCATTTGACGAGTGGTGGTCACGACTCGTGGCCACCCGTAATGAGTCGTTGTGTCATTCGTTAGGACCCCAAATGATCAGTTAAGACAGTGTACTCGACGAGCAAGGTGACAAGTCGTGTGGGCCTGTAACGAGTCGTCAGGTCACCTGTCTGGGTCCCCTGGCAGTTATTTTCTGCAAATTAGTAAGGGCTTTTTCGTAAATTCTTAAGATTCTAAGGCCTAAACTACGACATTTTGAGTTATGAATAGGGTAAATTAAAGGGGTTAAGTTCAATTTTCACTTCATTCATTCATGCATGCAAGGTAGGGGAATTGGGAGAGTAATTCAAGCTTAGAACCCATCAACTCATTGCAATTTCTTCTTGGGTTATCAAGAGAGGTTAAGGACTAGATATTCCCAGGTATGTAAGATTACCAATGGGTGATTTCTTCCACACCCATGCCCCTCCTCTATGATTTTTACAAAAGTTTCAATGAAAACTCATGGGGTTTTGAATTTGATCTACTTAAAATCTAAAGATTTGATTATGGATTTTGTGATTTTAAAATCTTATCATAATATTTGGGTTGCAATTAGCTTATGTGATTTAAATTAATTATAGTATTTTTTTATTTGGAATTCCTATGTATTTAAGCCTAATTATGCATGCCCCATGATAAATCGATTTATGATCTTCTCTTCAAATGATGATATTTATGAATCCAACATGATTTACAATTTGAATTATGGATTACTGATATTACCCATCATGGATTTATGAATTCCTAGCTATATGCATGATTTACAAGTATGTATAAGTCTTATGAATCATGAATTATGTTTTGGCCGACTCACGGGCCTCGTTGCATGGCTTGTTCACATATGTACAAGTATATTTATGATTATCATAATTTACCTAGCCCATTAATTCATGTATGTTATACTATGAGCATTATATATGTTTTGGGAGTAGTATCGAATATCGAGTAGGTTCGGGGCCTAGGTTCTGCCCTGGATCTCATAAACTATGTGGCACCGTAGGTATGTTAGGACCTCATATGGGATTGTCCCTAGACCAAATGGCCCTTTCTATAGTGACGTCACACTTTCAGAGTTCGACCCTTACCAAGGTACGGACACCCTCTCGACTAGGGTTACAAGTCGGGCTGCATGTGTGCTCATATGGGATATCTTGGTTAAGAGAATCTCCCACTATTCCTCATGATTTATTCATGTTTATGATTATGTATATTGGCTCAAGTCATGTTAAATATAGCTTTTCTCTTATGATTAAGATTACGATTGTATTACAAATGTTTTGAGAACCTTGACCCTTATATTGTGATACTACATTTATTATATGAGCATGATGTCCCACTGTTATGATCATTTATGAGATTTCTATATTTTAAATGTCCATTTTACTTACGTTGCATACTCAGTGTATTCCTAGTACTGACCGCATACTTTTTATTCTGTATCATTTCATGATACAGGAGCCGGCTCTCAGGTTCACCCTCCTCAGTAGTGCTTCCGAGAGAGTTATCAACTTATTTGGTGAGTCCTCATGTTACGTGGTCCATATGTTGAGACTCTATGCTTTTCCTTTAGTTTCAGATTTGTTGGGTTAGTTGGGGAGTTGTCCCATTAGCCCGTCTTTCATGATTAGAGGCTTTTCAAACTATATGTTGTATTCAGCCGTCATGTATGGGTCATGTATTGTCTTTTATTTGTTGTTATGGAATGTTTACATTTTCTTATGTTAATTCTTCCGCTTATGTAATTGAATTAGATGTACGCTCATGCCATGGGTTGACTTGGGGTCTCTCGGGGCTCCTTGTCCCGTGTCTAGGACCCGAGTGTATGTTCGGGTCGTGACACACAGACTTGGTTTTTCAGACTTGTAGTTTGGTTCAGTTGTTATTTCTTTAAAATGTAGGATTCAGCTCTACTTTCATAAATGTTTTATAGTTTACTTTAAAGCTTCCTCAATATATATAAGTTTACTCAGAATGCCAGTGTGTGATAGACCAGGGGTTAACTTGGGGTTACTTGTGACTCCAAGTATTGTGCCCCGTCCCGGGCGTAAGCTCGAGACGTGACAAACTTGGTATCAGAGCACTAGGTTTAGAGTATCCTCAGATGTCTGAAAGTCGCATCAAGTAGAGTCCCTTTCATGGGTGTGCAGCATGCCATACTTATGATGGGGAGAATATGAGATGTTATTAGGAAAATTCCCTTTTATTCATGCTCTTTATCGTGAGTTGAAATTCAATTCTAGAATCATTCTCCTAACTTGTGCTCTATTTCATTTAAGTGAATTATGCCTCTGTGATGTGGTAATGGAAGAAGGGCCGGTAACGCTCACCGACCTGCCCCACCAGCTTCAGCTCCAGCAACCCCTCAGGATGATTTAGTGTCCACCCCGGAATTCAAGGAGGCTATCCAGTTGCTCGCTCAGATGGTTACCAACCAGGTGAGCCAGCAGGTGGTTCCAATCAACAGTAATGGGTCTGCAGCAGCTGCCCGAGTTGGGGATTTCACTTGGATTAACTCTCTATATTTTTAGGGATTTAATGTGGGAGAGGACCCACGGGAGTTTGTTGACGAGATTAGAAAGATCACCCGGATTATGGGTGTCAGCTCCTCAGAGAGTGTCGACTTAGCTGCCTACTAGTTAAAAGGGGTAGCTTAGATCTGGTACGAGCAATGGAAGGAGGGGAGACCAGCGGGGGCAGGACTAGTGGAATGGGAGGAGTTCACTACAGCCTTCCTAGATAGATTCTTCCATCGAGAGCTCAGGGAGGCAAAAGTAGCAGAGTTCATGAATCCGAGATAGGGAAATCAGACAGTGGAGGAGTATGCACTGGATTGACCAGACTGTCTAAATATGCTCCATAGATGGTATCCAAGCTAATGGCTCGTATGCTGAAATTTGTCAATAGGGTGTCAAACCTGGTCCTCAAAGAGTGCAGGACAACGATAATGATTAAGGATATTAACCTCTCCAACCTTATCGTTAATGCCTAGTAGATTGAGGCAGAAAAACTGAAGGACATGGAGTAAACGAACAAGCGGTCAAGGACTAGCCAATCAGATTATGGCCACCAGAGGTCTGGCGGTGGTAGCCACCCACAACAACAGCAGCAGTCACAGCAGCAGCAGAGGGCTCCAACACCCAGCTCAGCTAGTGCCCCTACCATTCGGTCATGCCAGAATCGGAGGAGTGGACTCTTTGGCTCTTAATACCCGAGCTAAAGTGCCAGCAATAGGGCAAGAACCACCCAGGAGAGTGTCTTTAGGGTGGAGAGGGTTGTTTTGGTTGTGGACAGCTTGGTCATCAGCTTAATGAGTGTCCGTCAGCAAGACGGGGAAGGTCACAATCCACTACCTCAGCAGCTCCAGCAGGCCCATACTTCAGGTACGGATGGCGGTAAGTGCCAAAACCATTTTTATGCATTATCATCTCGTTAGGATCAGGAGAGCTCACTGATGTTGTCACGGGTAAGTTACGTCTTTTCCACCTAGATGTATATGCCCTACTAGATCTAGGTGCCACACTATCATTCATAACTCCCTACATAGCATTCCAGTTCGATATCGTCCAGAGGTCCTCTCAGAACCATTTTCAGTCTCCACCCTAGTTGGAGAGTCAATTAGAGCAAGCTGGGTGTATAAAAACTGCCAAGTCCGGTTATGCCTCAGTCGACTGCAGAACTAGGGTCGGTAAGGTTTCAGTTCCCTAATGAGCCAGCTTTAGAGTGGATGGGCAGTAGTTCAGCGCCTAAGGGTAGGTTTATTTCCTACCTTAAAGCCATAAAGCTTATTTCCAAAGGGTGCATTTACCATTTAGTTCGGGTCAAAGACTCCAGCTCTGAGACCCCAACTATCCAGTCAGTCCTAGTGTGAGCGAGTTCCCTGATGTATTTCCTAAAGATCTTTCTGGAGTCCTTCTTGAGCGGGAAATCGACTTCGGTATAGACCTTCTCCCAGATACTCCACCCATCTCCATGCCTCCTTATAGAATGGCTCTAGCTGAACTTAAGGAGTTTAAGGAGCAGCTAAAAGACCTTCTTCATAAAGGTTTATCAGACCCAACATCTCTCCCTAGGGTGCTCCAGTTTTATTCGGGCGAAAGATAGACGGTACCCTCAAAATGTGTATCGATCATCGTCAGTTGAATAAGGTCATAGTCAAGAACAGGTATCCGCTACCCAGAAATGACGACCTGTTCGACCAACTTTAGGGAGCCGGCTGTTTCTAAAAAATAGATCATAGGTGGGGGTATCATCAGCTAAGAAACAAAGAGTGTGACATACCGAAAACAACTTTCAAGACTCGGTATAGTCACTACGAGTTTGTGGTTATGTCCTTCGGACTAAAAAATGCCCCTGCAGCCTTTATGGACCTAATGAACAGAGTCTTCAAGTAGTACCTATATATGTTCGTCATTGTATTTATCGACGACTTCTAGTATACTCCAGAAATGAGGAAGAGCATTCTAGTCACCTAAGGATAGTGCTTCAGACAATTAGGGGCCTCCAGTTGTTCGCCAAGTTTAGCAAATGCAAATTCTGGTTGAAGTCCCTGACTTTCCTATGTCACGTGGTCTCAGGTGAAGGTATTCAGGTGGATCCTCAAAAGATAGCAGTGGTGAAAGACTGGCCTAAACCTACCTTCCCAATCGAAATCAAAAGTTTCTTGGGTCCAGCCGGGTATTACCGACGCTTTATGGAAGGTTTTTCTTCTATAGAATCCCTTCTAACTAGGATAACTCTGAAGAAGGTGAAATTCCAGTGGTCAGATGCTTGTGAGAAGAGTTTCCAGGAGTTAAAAACTCGACTCACTACCACTCCAGTGTTGACCCTACCAAAAGGATCATATGGGTTTGTAGTGTATTGCAACGCTTCCGGAGTTGGACTCGGTGGCGTTCTGATGTAGTAGGGCAAGATGATAGCCTACGCCACCAGACATCTCAAAGTTCATAAAAAGGATCATCTGACCCATGACACGGAGTTAACAGCGGTGGTGTTTGAGTTAAAAATATGGAGACACTACCTGTATGGGGCTCACGTGGATGTTTTCACCGATCACAAGAGCCTTCAGTATGTATTCAGTCAAAAAGATCTCAATCTTCATCAAAGAAGGTGATTAGAACTCCTGAAGGAATATGACATTAGCATGCTATATCACCCGGGCAAAGCCAATGTGGTGGCAGATACCCTGAGTAGAGTATCCATGGGGAGTGTGGCCCATGTTGAAGAGGGAAGAAAGGAATTGGTAAAGGATATTCACCGACTATCTCGGTTAGGGGTGCAGTTGGTTGACTTAGCTGAGGGTGAAGTGGTAATGCAAAATGGCTTATATTCCTCTTCAGTTGTTGAAGCTAAGTCCAAACAGGATGAAGATCCCATTTTTATTAGGCTTAAGGAAGTGATTCTCAGAAAATAAGTTGAGGCTTTCTCCAAAGGGGAAGATGATGTGCTCCATTAGCAGGGCAGATTGTGTATACCAGATGATGATGATTTGAGACAATAGATATTGGCGAAGCACACAGCTCGAGATACTCAATCCACCCTAGTGCTATTAAAATGTACCGTGATTTTCGGGATATTTACTAGTGGAATGTCATGAAGAGAGACATTGCTGAATTTGTAGCTAAATGCTCGTATTGCCAACAGGTCAAAGTATAGCACCAGAGACCAGGAGGTATGACTCAGGATATCAGCATACTTACGTGGAAGTAGGAAGAAGTAAATATGGACTTTATTATGGGTCTACCTCGGACTCGTCGGCAACATGATTCAATCTGAGTAATAGTAGATCGGATGACTAAGTCAGCATACTTTCTCCCTGTTAAAACTACTGATGCAGCTAAGGACTATGGTAGGCTTTATATCTGGGAGTTATTCAAACTTCATGGGGTGCCACTATCCATTATCTCAGAAAGAGGTAGCCAATTCACCTCTAATTTATGGAAGTCTTTTCAGAAGGGACTTGGTACCCAAGTCAAGCTCAGCACAGCTTTTCACCCACATACAAATGGGCAAGCTAAGCGGACTATTCATACCCTAGAAGATATGTTGAGAGCGTGCGTCATCGATTTCAAGGGCAATTGGGATGATCATTTGCCTCTCATAGAGTTTGCTTACAATAACAACTACCACTCCAGTATCCAGATGGCCCCGTTTGAGGCATTGTATGGAAGGAGTTGTAGATCTCCTATCGGGTGGTTTGAGGTTGGTGAAGCTACTTTAATCAGGCTAGACTCGGTTCATGAATCTATGAAAGTACAACTCATCCAAGAAAGATTGAAAACAACTATGATCCGTCAAAAATCTTATGTTGATGTGAGGAGAAGAGAATTGGAGTTTGTTGTGGATGACTGGGTTTATTTGAAAATTTCACCCATGAAAGGGGTGATGAGTTCAGGAAGAAAAGAAAGCTCAGCCCGAGATATGTAGGACCCTACAAAATTCTTAAATGAATTGGAAAGGTAGCTTACAAGCTGGAATTACCTTTAGAGTTGGCATCTGTGCACCAAGCATTCCACATGTCACTATTAAAGAAGTGCATTGGTGATCCAACTTCAGTTGTGCCATTGGACAATGTAGGAGTGAAAGATCGTCTCTCTAACAAAGATGTCCCAGTTCAGATCCTTGACCATTAGGTTCGTAAGCTGAGGAATAAGATTGTAGCTTCAGTCAAGGTCTTATTGAGAAATCAACATGTAGATGGAGCTACGTAGGAAGTCGAAGCATATATGATGGATAGATACCCACACTTGTTCCCTCTAGTCGAGCTCCAGCATCAGGTACTAATTTCCTCCCCAGTACTCTATCTAATTCCATACTCATCAGCTTTATTTAGATTTTCTATGTGTATCCTAGTTGCGTCAGCTCTATTAGTACGGTTGAGTCAGTTCGGAGTCAGTTACTCCTTCAGAAACCAGCTCATAGCCTTAGTCTAGAAATCTCACCTCTTTTCCTAGTTTTTAGCATTTTTAGTCTTCATTCGGGGACGAATGATCCCAAGGGGGAGATATTGTAATACCCCAAAAACTTTTCTAGACCAGACTTAGGCATTTCAAGAAAGTTCAGAAGAAAAACAAGAAATTTTATTGCAGAATGACCCAGACGATGGATTGTGGTAAGCTCCAATGGATCATTGTCTAAGTCATTGTCAGCATAGAAGTTTTCCTTCAGGGAGAAACAATGAGGCATAGGACGACTCGTTGGTTGAACCAACAAGCCATCCTGTTGTCCGTTGGATCCCAAGTTCAAAACCCTAGCGGACCCTCCCTAAGGCAACAAGAGGAACCAACGGCTCGTGGTTCCTACCAACGAGCCATTGCTACCACCCGTTGCCCAGTCCCAGGCCCTAGCAGTGTAGACCACATGTTGATGCAACGACCTATTGGTCCTACCAATGAGTCGTTGTGTTGATCGTTGTCTCAAGGCCCAATTTTCCTACCAGTATTAATGAGGTGTACCAATGACCCGTTGGTCCTTCCAACGGATCGTGGTATCTCCTATGGTTCACTTTCAGTGGGCTTGGTTTTTGTACCCAGACCCAATGGTGGGTTCCAACGGATCGTGGGTTCGACTAACGACCCGTTCTGAGGCCCATCGTTCAATGTCGACCAGTTTTCAGTTCTTTCTTCCCGGGGTATGCTGGTAATTTCCCACCATTTTAATACTAAAACCCCATAATTTTGGGCTCATTTATAGGGGGAATTAAAGGGGTAGAATGACCTTTTCCCCTTCATTTCACTCTCTTTCTCTCAAGCCTAAGCATAGAACAGACAAGAAGTTCAAAGCAGAAGCTAGGGAAGGCATTGTTTGCATAGAATTTTCTCAGGGATTTTCTCTAGAAGTTCTTAGCCAGGTATGTGGAATTCAACAAGGAATGGTTATTCCCTTCTGTACCCAAAATTCTTTATATTTCCTTTATCAGTTCAAGCCCTAAGACTATCGTATGTTAAGAAATTTTTAATCAGACTTTGTTTAATTAATGTGGAATATTATTTTATGAAAATTGTGGATATTTTCCATCAGTTTTTCACTGTATTGGTGCTTGTCCCAGTAAAGTAAATTCTAGCCCTAGCTCTTGACTGTAGAAGACTAGAATATAGCAATAGTGCTTAATATTGAAATTTTGCTTGAATTTATCAGTGTTGGGGACTCCCATGCTGTTAGTTGTATTGAAACTCAGTCAGACTATTGTCAGTTCAATTTTAGACAGAATGTTAGAATACTCAATGTCAATCAAAAATGTCAACTGATCAGTTTGACTATAGAAATTCTCGAGGTATCAGTAGTACCTCCCAGTTATCAGAATTAGACTCAATATCAGTTTTAGTGGTTCTTTAGGCAGTCTTTACACTTTCATATGAGAAGATCTGAGCAGCCTTAGAATCCCAGCTTCATAATTACAGTTTGTTCTTTAGACAGTTACGACGCTTCCAGATAAGCAGCTCTGACTAGTATTAGAACCCAATTACAGAATCCGGTCTGATAAGACTCTCAGGGTGCTTCCAGATAGGTATTCCTGACTAGTCTTGGGCCTCAGTTTCGAGCTATCATCTTAGTAGTTAGTCTAGAACAATCCAGTGGGAGAAGGACTTAGCACCGAGTGGACCGGAGTTCCAGTGCACCCAGGTTCCTAGAACTACGTTGCCATCGTAGGTTATAGTTTTATTGATCTCATGGCCCCAGATTTGTTATCACCCAGTTCATGCCTTTATACCCTGGCAAGGTATATTGGGTCCTACCGATGGGGTGTATACATCGGACTCTACGTCTAGCTCACGTGGTTACATGTCGGCTATAGAATCTCCCACTACTCAGCTCTGTTCAGTCTCAGATTAGGCAGTTCAGATCAGTTCAATTCAGTATCTCAGATTTAGGGCATGTCCGTAACCATCAAACAGGATCTTATGTATGGTTTCTTTCACTTACTCAGTACATTCAAAGTACTGACACAGACATTTTATGTTGTATCGTTTTATGATACAACTGCAAGATCTCAGTCTCAGCCTCGCTAGCCGATCGCTTTCAGAAGACTCTAGCTGTTCTATTTGGTAAGTGCTCATCTTTTAAGCATGAAGATTATTTTATTCAGATTTTCTTTCTTCTATTTAGGTTTGGAGTTAGCTGGGGGCTTGTCCCAACAACTCATCAGAGGTAGTGGCTTTCAAACACAGACTTGGATTTTTAGACTTGTAGTTTGGTTTAGATGTTTTCTTTTAAATGTAAGATTCAGCTCTACTTTCATAAATGTTTTATAGTTTACTTTATAGCTTCTGCTATATATAAAATTTTACTCAAAATGTCAGTGTATGATACACCAGGGGTTGACTTGGGGTTACTTGTAACTCCAAGTACCGTGTCCCATCCAAGGTGTAGGCTCAGGACGTGATAGGGTCATTCTTGAGTCCTTTTTTCTTGGTTTCCTTCTCAAAACATCTAGAAACATTCAATAGCTCACAAGAAAAATGAAAACATGAATTCATACATTTAATAAGGATTATGAACTCAAAACATGACAAAATATGGGTAAAAACATGGCAAATAGGCATAATATGCCCAACATCACTTAGTCCCCGATATATTAGCCCTTATAGGATTCTGAAGCGAGTTGGCAATGTGGCTTATGAGTTAGAGTTTCCTATAGAGTAAGAATCAATGCATCTAGTTTTCCATGTATCCTTGTTTAGAAAGTGCATTAGTGATCCAGCTGTAGTTGTTCCGGTAGAGAGCATTGGTGTAATGGATAGCCTGACTTATGAGGAGGTTCTGGTTGAGATTCTTGACCGTTAGGTTAGGAAGTTGAGGAACAAAAAGGTTGCTTCAGTGAAATTCCGTTGGAGGATTCAGCTTATAGAGAGAGCTATATGGGAAGCCGAAGTAGATATGATGGCTAGAAACCCGCACCTCTTCCCTTCCAGTTCAATTTCAACATGAGGTGCTGATTTCCACCTCAGTACTCTACTCAGTTTCATGTATCTTAGTTTCTTTCTTTTCCAGTTCATGTCTCTAAGTTTCTTTCTTTTCTTAGTATGCAAGCATGTTTCATGATGTCAGCTCAGTATATATATCTCAGTTCGGAGTCAGTCACTCCATCAGTATTTGGTGCTTAGTTTTCAGTGCTGGGATTGTATCCCTTTACCTTTCCTTTGAGTTGTGTCAGTCTCCATTTGAGGAGATAATATAACACTCCAAAAGTCCCTAAGATCAAACCTGAGGCATGAAATAAGAAAACAACATAATTTGCACCAAATCACAAAAGTAACCATTAAGTGACAAGTTAGTACACTTGACGGATAGTTAAGTGATCCATTGGGTGATGAGAGTTGGAGAAACAGTGGGATTCAGAGATTTTTAATGACTAGAGGTGTGATCCTTTAAGTGTTATGACGAATCGCTATGAGGAGGCATTAAATGAGAATCAAAGAGTTGAAATTGTGCTTCTGAGGTAATGGGTGGGACTAATGACCTATCAAGATGACTAACAGATTGTTAGGTAATTCATTCGGTTTGCTGGGGTAATTTTCAGTCGAGTTATTAAGGATATTTTCGTCATTTTATGTTCTTAAATCCTAAACTAAGTCATTTCGAGCTCCTAAAAGGGTGTATTACAAGGTTTTATTCATTCCAAACCCTCATTCTATTCCTAACATCTAAAGTTGAAGATCAAATTGCCTCAAGTCCTCAAGCAATTAAGGTTCTCCTTCTTCTCCAGTTCTCTTGGGTTTCAAACCCTAGCAATATCCCTTCAAGCTCAGGTATATAGGTTCATGAATGGGGATTCCTTCCACCCTCATGTCTAATTCAAACTAAATTTCTTGAATTCAAGTCTCCAATCATTATTTTTGAATTTGTAGAGTTGGATCCAATTTTGATGAAAATTCTCATGTTCTTCTATGAATTCAATCATCTTATGATTCAATCCATGATTTATGATTATTAATTGCATGATTTCTATTAAATCTCTCATGAATCTATATTTTCAAGTTGTGATGAATTACCCAATTATGCATGAATTTCATGAATCTCAAGCTTATGTATTTTGGCCAATCTTCGTCACTGTTTTCATGGCTAGTTCATGTATGTTAAGCAATTTAAGAATATCATGATTTTCTAACTATTCCATGTAAAACCAAGTATGTTTTATGATTATGATATGAGTACTATGTACATTTTGGTTATAGTATTTAACACCAAGCGGATAAGGGTTCTAGAAAACCCAAATCCCATAACTATGTGCCACCGTAGGATGAGGGATCCTTGCCAGTTGAGAGTGTCTCCCTCGCCCCTAGACTAAGGAGTACTCTCCAGTTGAAAGTGTCTTCCCTATGCTACTAGGTTCATGAGTGATATCACGCCTTCATGGTTCATACCCTTGGTAAAGTATGGACATACCTCTCAGCTAGGATTACAAGTTGGGCTCCATGTATGCTCACTTGGAGTATGTCGGTTATAAGAATCTCCCACTGTTCCATGGTTTTCTATACATGTTCATGTCTATGAATTATGATATTATGACTTATGTTAATTTGGCTCAATATACACTTTATGAGATTACGCCTATGAATGCAGTCATGTTCAGCTTTATGATTTGGTTTTGGAAACCTTGAGCCACTACACTCAGTTTATGATAGAAACTCATGTTTTAGCTATCTTATACTTATGATTTGAAAATATTATTTTACTATTATATTTTACTTATCCTACATACTCAGTTCATTCAAAGTACTGATCGCATGCTTTTGCACTATATCGTCTCATGATATAGGTTCAGGTGACTAGTCTTAGCCTCGTTGCTTGATTCTATTCTGCTCCAAATTTAGCAGTTTTGGTGAGTGCTTATCATCTGAGGATGTCAGGTTTGATTAATGCTCGTTTATGTATTTTAGTTTTCAAACTTAGTGGAGCTCTTTTGGGGTGTTTTCCCATCAGTTGATCTTATGAGTACAAGCTTTCATACATAATGTATAGATACTCAGCTATTTGACTTGTAGTCCAGTATGTTTTATGATACTCTTGACTTCCATTTATGCTTTATAATATGGTTGATTTTTCACTCAATTTATGCTATAAATTATGTCATGCATGTGCCATGGGTTAGCTTGGAGCCATTCGTGGTTCTAGGTCTGCGTCTCTTCCAAGGTCTATGCTCAGGTTCTGACAAGTTACCTTTAAAATAGATCATGCAATCTCAACATGCCCTCTAGAGTATGAATGGTCTATTCAGTCTGGCCATCTGTTTGCGGGTGATAGATGTGCTAAGTTTAACCTAAGTACTAAGTCCCTTCTAAAAGGACTTCTAGAAATGTGAGGTGAACTGAGTACCCCTATCCGAAATAATGGACAAAGGGACTCCATGCAGTCTGAGCAACTCTGGAATGTAAACTCTAGCATAATCCTCAGCTAAATGTGTAGTTTTAACTGATAGGAAACGTGCTTAGACATTTGGTCTACCATCACTTATATAGAATCATGCTATCGGTGCGTACAAGGCAAACTTTCAATGAAATCCATATTTATTTCTTCCCACTTCAAAGTAGGAATACTGATATCCTGAATCATACCTCCTGGTGTCTAGTGCTCAACCTTAACTCATTGGCAATTTGGACACTTAGCCACAAATTCAACGATTCCTTCTTCATGCCATTCAACTAATAGACTTCCATAGATCATGGTACATCTTGGTGGCACCTGGATGGATAGAATATCCAGAGCTGTGAGCCTCTCTCAACATTCACTCTATTAAGTCATTTATATTCGGAACACATAACGAACCTAATATCTAAGCACACATCTCCCTTGTGGGAGAAAACCTCCACTTTCTAATTTCAGACTGCTTCCTTCAGCTTAACTAAGATGGGATCATCATCTTTCTTTGCCTTAAACGAATATTTCAAACCATTTTAAATAATGACACCACCGTCTGCTGAGTTTGTAAGGTGAACCCCTAAGTCAGCAAGCCTATGGACATCTTTAGCCAACTCCTTTTTCTATCCTCCACATGAGTCACACACCCTATAGACAACGTTTTAACAGCATCAGCCACTACCTTGGCCTTCCCTGGATGGTACAAGACACTCATATCATAGTTCTTTAAGAATTCGAGCCATCTCCTCTGATGAAGATTCAAATCCTTCTGACTAAATCAAAATGGAGGCTTTTGTGACCTGTAAGCAGATCCACATGAACACCGTAGAGGTAGTGCCTCAAAATATTAAGGCAAAAATCATCGCTGCTAGCTCAATGTTGTTGGTTCGGGTAAGTTTTCTCTTGAGCCTTCAGCTTTCTGGAAGCATAGGCCACAACTTTGCCATGTTGCATCAGCACACAACCAAGGTTAATTCTAGAGGTATCGCAATAAATCACAAACCCATCTGAACCTTTTGGTAGAGTCAAAACTGGGGCAGAAGTGAGTCAAGTCTTCAACTCCTAAGAACTCTTCTCGCAAGCATCAGATCATTGAAATTTTACTTTCTTCTGAGTCAATCTGGACATGGGATAATTAATAGAGGAAAATCCTTCTACAAACCATCTATAGTAACCGACTAGACCCAGGGAACTCCTAAAGTCTAATGATAATTGGGTCTCGACTAGTTCTTAACTACTTTGATCTCTTGAGGATCAACCTGAATACCCTTGCTGGAGATAAAGTAACCAAGGAATGTCACTATTTCAACCAGAATTTACACTTGCTGAACTTAGCAAATAGTTGGCAATCCTTGAGAGACTACAACATTATCCTCAAATGGTCTGCATGTTCATCCTCACTCTAGGAATAGAAAAGGATGTCATCTATAAAGACGATGACAAACATGTCCAAAGACTATTTGAACCCCCTGTTCATCAATTCCATAAAAGAAACAGGAGCATTGGTTAGGCCAAAAGACATAACAAAAAATTCATAGTGACCATACCGAGTTCTAAAGGTTGTTTTCAGAATGTCATATTCTCTAATTCTGAGCTGATGATAGTCAGATTTGAGGTCTATCTTTAAGAAGAACCTAGATCCTTGAAACTGATTGAAAAAGTACTCAATCCTAGGAATGGGATGTTTATTCTTGATTGTGACTTTGTTCAACCGACGATAATCGATACACGTCCTGAGGGAATCATCCTTTTTTCGCACGAACAGAACTGGAGCACCCTATGGAGAGATGCTGGGTCTAATGAAGCCTTTGTCTAAGAGGCCTTTCAAGATATATTTCAAATCCTTAAGCTCATCTAGACTCATCCTGTACGGAGGAATTCATATAGACTGGGTATCTGATAGAAGGTCTCTTCCAAAGTCAATTTCTCATTCCAGAGGAACACTGAAAAGAGGAAACACTTTTGGGAACTCATTTATAACTGGATCTGATTGAAGGGGTGTGTCCACAGAATTGAAATCTCTAACCCATACTAAATGATAGATATAAACCTTAAAAATCATTTTCTTAGCCTTAAGGTAAGAGACAAATCGACCCTTAGGCGCTGAGGTACTACTGTCATGACCCAAACATAGGCTCGGATACAGATATGGAACCTAGAACCATAAATGTCTCCAAGTCAACCCATGGAATGAACATGATAACAAAATCTCAACATAAGCAAAGCGGAAAACTGAATTTTGAAAAAGTGGAAGTTTGAATAATAATACATCTATGAAACGAAAATATCAAAATAATGAATATGAAGTTAAATATACAACTCTATGTTTGAAAATCTTCTAACATACTGATGAGCTGATGGGACAAACCCCCATTATCTCACTACAAGTATAAGAATGAAAAATAACAGTATCGACTAACTAAAGGTCCTCAAATGATGAGGTCTCACCAACAAAGCTGTCTGGGATAAACTCCGAAGACTGGCTAGCAGCGAGACTGAGTCTGAATGTCTGAACCTGTATCATAAAATGAAAGAGCATAGAGTATGTAGTCAGTACTTGAAATATACTGAGTATGCAAGGTAATTAAAGCATGATTAGTAAGTAAAATTGAAATCATGCACATCTTAAATTATAACATCATAAGATTCTAAGAGTAAGAACAACATGCTGATATCTAAAAATATGAATAAACATAACTGGATCCCATAACTGAATTGAATAACCCGTAACTGAAGTAAGTGCATAAGGCTTTCCATATTTGAAATCATAGATAAAATATCATAGACTGATCATTGGATCAAACCTACTGAAAACATGGTATAATATCTTATAATATATACATTACTAAAATTATGAGGAACAATAGGAGACTCGTCTTAACCGATAACCATGATATATGAATGCATGATGATCCCACATCTTGCTCATGTGGAGGAGGGCCATTCTAAGCCTTGCCAGAGCAAAGGATTAAGTAAGGTGTGATATTACGATGTGCCCTTGGGCTGGGAAAATGCTCTCTTGAGATGCCCCAAAGTAGACCTACATTGGTGCATAGTTTATGAGACTGGGGACCCTTGGAATACCTAGCCTACTCGGTTCTAGACACTACTCCCAAAAACATATATCATGCTCATATAATCATATATCAAAACATAACTTAAATCTTAACGTATGGGGAGTCTTGACTCAAAAACTTGTGATAACTGAACTTATTACCGTTGGCTAAATCATGCTTAACTTGTGTGGGCTTGCCCATATCTTAACATCATGCTTGCATAAAATAGACATTGTCATAAAAATCATAATTACATTCATGCGTAAAATTATAAATATTCTTTCATACTAAAAATCTTATCATACTTGGAAAAATAGATCATAAACTCAATTTTTCATGAAACTTGCATAAATGGGCATCATGTTCTTAAAACTTGAAACCATGAATTGTAATCCAAATAGGTATAAAAATTGCCCATGAATCTTAAATCATCATTTGAGACATGAAGGAAATTGACCCATGAATTAAACATAGAGAATTTCATAAACCTGGGTTAAAACCCTATAGTATCATACACTTGAATTCATCAACTTGAGAAGGGATTTGGGAATGACATTGAAAGGATACTTTCATTCATTACCCTACATACCTGGGTAGCTAATTCTACACCCTTCCTTGAAATCTCAAGAGATTTGGGGAAGAACTAGGAGAATTCTTAGACTTGATCTTCAATGGAATCCTCCTATCTTGCATGCATGGGAGAGAATGATTTAGAATAGGCTAAGAATTCTTAAAAACCCTCCTAACAAAGTTTAAAATGATATAGTTTGGTGCTTAGGAGCTTCGGAATTATGAAACACCCTTACAAAATTTGCTGGAAAATGACTCTGCCAGTCCTCACGAGGGACATCACGAGTCTTTAGGAGAGTCACGACTCATGGCCCTCACTCGTAACCTTCACTGGAAGCCAACCTCCAACTCAACAATCCTAACCACGACTCACTTCATGAGTTGTGAAGTGACACCACGACTCGTGGCTTCATTCGTGAAGACCCTCTAACCATGACCCATCACTAGCCTGCCTTCTTTTCACGGGTCACTCCACGACTCATTAGGTGACCTGACGAGTCAATTCTATAGTTTGTGCAGATTTCTTCCTACTTTCTCCACTCAACCCTCGGGTCTGATCATAGAAACTTTCAGTCTATTACAATATCTCCCCCTTGGGAACATTCATCCTCGAATGTGGGTAAACATACTAAATAGTCGGGCAAAGGAACTGCCATCCCAAATACTAAATATCTAAAGCTGAAAACTTATGGAGTGATTGACTCCAGACTGAAATACATGATTGAACTGAATTCATGAATCACACATACATGCACTGACAAAAAGAAACTGTGAGACATGATCTAGACATGAAACGAAATAGAGTACTAAGGAGGAAACTAATACCTCAAGCTGAAACTGAGCCGGGAGGAAAACAATGCGGGTATTTAGCCATCATAACTGATTCAACTTCCCACATAGCTCCCTTAACCAGTTGATTCCTCCACAAAACCTTTACCGACGCTACCTCTTTGTTCCTAAACTTTTGAACATGATGATCAAGGATCTCAACTGAAACCTCTTCATAGCTAAGGTTGTCCTTTACACCTATGCTCTCCACAAGAATAATCAAAGCTGGGTCACCGATGCACTTCTTCAATAGGGATACATGGAAAACTAGATGTACTGAAGCTAACTCTGCGGGCAACTCCAACTCAAAGGCTACCTTGCCAACACATCTCACAATCTTGTACGTGAAAACATACCAGGGAATAAGCTTCCCATTCATTACTCCTTTCATGGGAGACACTTTCAGAAACACCAAATCATCAACTTATAATTCAAATTCTCTCCTTCTCACATCCACATAGGAATTTTGATGACTCTGAGCTGTTTTCAGCCTTTCCCTTATAAGTTGAACTTTCTCCATAGCCTCATGAACTGAATCTAGCCCTATTCAACGTAGCTTCACCTACTTTAAACCAACAAATAGGAAACCTACACCTCCCCCCATAAAGAGCCTCAAATGGGGCTATCTGAATGCTGGAGTGATAGCTGTTGTTATATGCAAACTCGATAAGAGGTAAATGATCATCCTAACTACCTTTGAAGTCAATCACACATGCTCTCAACATATCATCGAGAGTCTAAATGATTCGCTCGGCCTGTCCATCCGTCTGTGGGTGAAAAGTTATGCTAAGCTTGACCTGAATACCAAGTCCCTTTTGAAATGACTTTCATAACTGCGAGGTGAATTGAATACTTCTATCTGATATGATGGAAAAGGGAACTGCATTCAACCAAACTACTACCAAATGTACAATCTAACATAATCCTCGACTGAATTGATAGTTTTGACCAGTAGAAAATGGGCTGCTTTAGTCAACCTGTATACAACCACCCAAATAGAGTCATATTGTCGACATGTACGAGGCAACCCTATGATGAAATCCATAATAATCTCTTCCCATTTCCAAGTGGGGATACTGATGTCTTTTAGCACACCTTCAAGTCTTTGATGCTCAACATTCACTTGTTGATAGTTCGGACACTTAGCCACAAACTCCTCTATGTACTTCTTCATGCCATTCCACCTATATAATTCCCATAGGTCATGATACATCTTGGTGGCACCTAGATGAATAGAATATCGGGAACCATGAGCCTCATGCAACATTCATTCTCTCAAGTTACCAACACCTTAAGCACACAAATGACCCTGATAATGAAGTACACCATCTCTCCCTTGGGAGAAGACCTCTACCTTCTGATTCTGAACCGCTCCCTTCAACTTTACCAATATAGGATCCTCATCTTACCTAGCCTTGACCTCGTTCACCAAGGAAAATTCTGACCCATCCTGAACAATGACACCACCATCTATCGAGTCAACAAGGTGAACCCTTAGTCGTGTAATCCGATGCACATCCTTCACCAACTCTTTCCTTTCCTCTTCTACATGAGAAACACTCTTCGTAGACAGTCTATTAAGTACATCCGCCACTATATTGGCCTTGCTGGGATGATAAAGGACACTCATGTCATAATCCTTAAGTAGCTCTAACTATCTCCTTTGCTGCAAATTCAGATCCTTCTGAGTGAACACATACTAAAGGCTCTTATGGTCTGTAAACACATCCACATGGACCCTCTTCAATGCAAAAACTACCACTGCCAACTCTAGGTCATGCGTCGGGTAATTCTTCTCATGAATCTTAAGCTATCTAGAGGCATACGCTATGACTTTACTATGCTGCATCAACACCCACCCAAGACCGATCCTCGAGGCATCACAATACACAACAAATATATCCATGCCCTCAGATAAGGTCAATATTGGGGCTGAAGCGAGTCAAGTCTTTAGCTCCTGAAAACTCTTCTCACAGGCATCCGACCACTGAAATTTAACTTTCTTCTGGGTCAACTTAATCAATGATGTCGTAATGGATGAAAATCCTTCAACAAACCTTCTGTAGTAGCCAGCTAAACCCTAGAAACTCTTGATATACAAAGGATTAATTGGTCTAGGACAATTCTTTACAGCTTTTATCTTCTGAGAGTCCATTTCCACACCCTCGCTTGACACCATGTGGCCCAAAAAATGCTACCGAGTTCAACGAAACCTCACACTTCCTGACAGAGGTAGACCCACATAGAAGTGTAGGGGTGCACATGCACCCGTTAACTTCAAAAACAATTATGTGTATATAACTTGAGAAATAGGATATAATTAAGTGACCACTCCAACATACAAAGTTGTAGTGATGGCACGTTGGTTTCACCTGATGCTTCCCTTACCTATGACTCAAGATCGAACCCCAATTGTCACTTCTAATTTTTTTATAAGCATTCGGTTTACACCTATTTTAAGTAAAATAATAAGCAAAATTGAGAAAGCCTAGACTCGAACCTGCACTATATCACATAATTTATCTAACCTTAACCACTGAGCTATCAATTACAATTGCTTTGACTGTATTACAGTTTAATATTACCACATAATTCAGTTTTTTCTTGGAAGAGCAAGAATTTTATGGTTTGAAATGCTTAGTGTCTACTCTTTTTATACTGGAAAAGACTCAAATTTGATTTTTGTAGTTTTTTATTAAGCTCGCGTGTTAATTTGTATTCTCATTTTCTTTATGTGACAATTGCTATAAAGTTGTCTGTTTTTATTAAACTGCCCTAAAGTATTCTTTGTCAATTTTATAAATATTACTCTAAGGAAAAGGTCAAAGTGATTACACCTTAATAAATGAATTATGAATTTATACTTTTAATGTTTTATAAAATCCTTTAAATAGTAAATTGTATTCCCTTTGACTGGTGTTTAAAATGTTGGTTTGGCTTATCTACTATATTAGTGATTGCAGAAAATACTAAATCATTTTTTTTAAAATCAGTACTTGAAGATCATGTACTTTTATGTCTTCAATATTTTCATCATAGTTTTTCTTAACTCTTGCTTTTGAAAATTATTTTTCTTGAGTCGAGGGTCTATAAAAAATAATATTTCTAGCGCATAAAAGTAAGGATAAGAATTGGCGAAGAAAGAAACTTCAGTAAGGGAGTTCAATATGAAGAAGTAACATGCGAAGAAGTCAAAGGGGATTCAACATCTACTATATATACATAAAATTAATTTTAACCATGTATTTCAGTATATATAAAAAGTGTAATTTTTCGCTGAAAGGGCTCCGCCACTAGAGGTAAGAGTAGGGTATATTGGTGCTGTGTTGGTATGTTACCGCAAAAATCATATTTAACTTATATACTTGTATTTTTACCACTGCGCATGCTATTAGTGACCGGATCATTGCATATTTTTTAATGTTTACATTAACATAATGGTCCCCCCACTGTCTTCAAATCCTAGGTTCGCCTCTGCTTGCTGAATTTAGCAAACAACTGGCAATCCGTAAGAGTCTGTAGCACAATCCTCAAATGAGCGACATGCTTTTCCTTGCTCCGAGAGTACATGAGAATGTCGTCTATGAAGACAATCATTAACATTTCTAAATATGGCTTGAACACCTATTCATCAAATCCATAAAAGCTGCAGGATTAGTCCAAAAGACATAACTACAAACTCATAGTGACCGTACCGAGTCCTGAAAGCTGTCTTTGAAATGTCACTCTCTCTAACTCTAAGTTGATGATATCCGGATCTGAGATCTATCTTTGAGAAGCATTTGACACCTTAATGTTGGTCAAACAAGTGATCAATCCTGGGGAGGGGATACTTGTTCTTGATTGTAACCTTATTCAACTGCCAATGCACATACAAAGAGAACCATCCTTCTTTTGGAAAAAGAGTACTGGTGCACTCTATGGGGATTTATTAGGTCTGATGAATCCCTTATCTAGAAGATCCTTTAACTTCTCTTTCAACTCCTTTTGCTCAGTTGGAGCAATTTTGTATGGAGGAAGAGATATAGGCTGCGCATCGGGAAGAAGGTCAATACCAACATCAATTTCCCACTCGGGAGGGACCCCTGGTAGATCATCTGGAAAGACCTCTGGATATTGACACACTACCGAAATTGACTAGAGAGTTGAGGTTTTAGACGCAACATCCATAACCCGAACTAGATGGTGCACGCAACCCTTAGAAATCATCTTTCTGGACTTAAGGTAGGAAAGAAGCGACCTACAGGCATAGCTTAACTACCCTTCCATTCTAGGACTGGCTCACCCGGAAACCAGAATTCTACCTTATGGACTCTACAATTTACTGAGGTATAACATTCATGCAACCAATCCATACCATAAAATAATATCAAAGTCAGTCATGTCTAACTCTACTAGATCTGCTGAACTATCTTTTTGAAGGACTATGATAGGGCAATTTTTGCATACCCATCAAGCTATAACTAAGTCACCAACTAGAGTAGAGACTGAGAAGTGTTCTGATATGATTTTAGGACTGACTCCGAAACTAATAGCATCATAGGGTGTCACAAAAGATAAAGTATTCCCTAAATCTAACAATGCATATACATCAACACAAAATACTCGTAACATACTAGGGACCACATCTAGGGAAGTCTCCTGCTTCTGAAGAGATAAGAGGGCATAAAACCGATTATGATGCTGACCACCACTTGTACTAGTGGATGCACCCTGCTGAGTTGAGCGTGCTGGTGGAGCTACTAAACTGGAAGCTGGGTCACAGCCTCTGCCATGGCCTTGCCTGGTCGCTGGATAATTTTTGAGCATGTGGTCGGGCTTCTCGAACCCAAAACATTCCCCTGAACCTGCTAAGCACTCTCTGGGGTGCTTCCCGCCACACTTGCTACAAACTAAAATGCTAGGCTCTCCTAACTTGCTCTCTTTCTTCTGGAGTCTGATGTCCTTTCCCTTTGTTCATGCTAGATCTAGATGGTACATTAGCTGACAATGGCGCTGGAGCTGATCGTCTCTGATGAGACTACTGACGATGCTTGCCACTAGGCCTCTGCTGGGAAAACCCAACACTACTCATCCAGCCCTCTTGGCCTCCCTCTCCTTATCTTTCATTTGATCCGCCTCCATCTGCTGGGCGTATATGACTAATCGAGAGAAGTCTAAGTCACTTTTAAACATCGCCATCCTACATTCCTTGACCAGCGAGTTGGACACTCCATACCCAAATCTATTCATACGGACCCTCGGGTTTACTTCCATCCCGGCACATACTTGGACAACCGAATGAATTCCAAGGCCTACTCTTGAACAGTCATATCATTTTCCTTTAAATTGATGAACTCCATCTCCTTTTCCTCCCTCAACTCCCTAGGGAAGAATCTGTCTAAGAGAGTTGTCACGAACTTATCTCAGCTCAGGGGAACTGTGTTCACTGCTCTATCGTCTCTCTACTGGCGGTCCCAAATATGAGCAACCCCCTTCAGCTGATAGGAGGCTAAGTCAATGCTCTCTTCTCCCATCACCCCCGTAATCTAGGAGATCTTCTATATTTCCTCCAGAAACTTGTATGGGTCATCATCCACTCTCAACCCAAGGAATTCAGGGAAGATCATCTTAGGAAAATCCCAAACTCAAGCTGCTGCTATGCTCCCATTCTGCGGGACATGGGCCACCGCCTGTTGGTTGACTTGAGCAGTCAAAGCCTGGGCCAACATCTCAGAAGCTTCCTTAAACTCAACATGAGAGAACTACTTGAGCAATGGACCTTTTGGGGCTGGTGGGGCTTACTGGTGCCCACCTCCATTGCCATTCTCATGGACACTTCTATTTTTATTCCTTCTTCCGTTAACTTGGTGTGGAGGCATGATTTTGCAAACGTGTATAGCACAAGATAGAAGGATAGAGAGATACTTCATCACATGACATAGATCATGAAAGAAGAAAAATTTCCTAAAACATTTCGTAGCCTCTTCGTCATAAGTGTGGCGCGCTTCACACCGATAAAAAAGACTCTGCTTAACGCGATTTTCAAACACCGTAGGACACTTCAAAACCTAATGCTCTGATACTAAGTTTGTCATGACCCGAACATAGACCCGGATCCAGATACAGAACCTAGAACCATAAATGGCTCCAAGTCAACCCATGGCATGAACATGATAACTAAATTTTAACATAAGCAAAGTGGAGTATTGAATTCCAAAATAGCGGAAGCCTAAATAATAATACATCTATCCAATAGAAATATCAAAACACTAAATCTAAAGCTGAATATACAACTCTATGTTTGGAAAGCCTCTAACATACTGACGAGT
This sequence comes from Datura wrightii, assembly GCA_035772735.1. NCBI lineage: Eukaryota > Viridiplantae > Streptophyta > Magnoliopsida > Solanales > Solanaceae > Datura > Datura wrightii. Next base: position 117,090,445 of record JASDFA010000003.1, read on the forward strand.
TGATGGGACAACATCCCAACTAGCTCACTAGAAATCTAAAACTGAAAATAACAACACTCGACTAACTGAAGGTCCAAAAAGGATGAGGACTCACCAATAAAGTTGTCTGGCTAGCTACTGTTTGATCTGCTTGATAGTCGTAGCATGTGACTCCACTCTCTAACCATGCTCAATATATCACTGTGAATGTCTTTCAGTTGATCATCTATGGATCTCACCTTCTTTAGCATCTCATCCATCATTCTCTCCAACTTTGATTGTCCAGCCTCCCCCTCACATGCATTTGGAGGCACATACAATCCTTCTCGATTGTTGCGGTAATCGTCATTCCTGCTCCAATCTACCTCGCGACCTCGGCTTCTATCTCTGTACCCATTCCAATTGTAATTGTCTCTGTAATGGTTTTGACCTTGGTTTCTAGAACCTTAGTGCCAAGTGTCTTGTCCAGAGCCTTGGGCATTGGCTCGTAAACCTGCCACCTAGTTGTCCAATAAGTTTGCCTCCTCCTCGAAATCGAAGTGGTCAGGCCCTGACTCCTGTCCCTGTGTCTCCACTGCATTAACTTTGCTAGCTCTAGATCCCATGATATGCTTAGTGAGCAAGTCCAATGATGCGCACATATGAGCCAATTTCTGGTCACGTTCTTCTTCCTTCCTTCATCGGTTTGCAGTCAAACCAACAACATATGTACCAACCATTGCTTTTGCTTCCCGGGTGTGCCATGCTCTGTTTATCTAGAATACTGGCAACTTGCTCTCAGGTGTGGCTCATCAATGTTCCGCCCGCCACTGTGTCTGCTACTACTTTTAAACTGTTGTTCAAGGATCTATAGAAAATCTCCAACAAGCTGTCATCAGGAATTTTGTGGTTTGGGCACTTGGTCAACTTCTTCTTGAACCTCAACCAGGTTTCATGAACTGCCTCAGTCTTCAATTGTCGGAAATTATAGATTTTATCTTTAAGTTGCAACATCCTGGAGGGTGGAAAGAATATCTCTAGAAAAGATTGCTTGAGCTCCCTGTAGTTGGTAATGGACTCATTTTGAAACTCCAATAACCATAAAGTGGCTTCCCCAAACAGAGAAAAGGGGAAGAGTCTTAGCCTTATAGCATCCTGGCTGACTCTGGGCAACCTATACGCCTTGCATATTCCAACAAAGTTCATCAGGTACAGGTTGGCATCATTAGCTACGTGACCACTAAACACCCCTTTCATGTTCAATAATTGGATCATGCTGCTAGTGATGTAAAATTTTGCCCCAGCAGGAAATGGTGGCGGTACAATAGCTCCGGTTGACCCGACTTCATCAATGTCTGGGTCATCCTCATCACGGAATTGAGGGGCATATCTTTGACCTCTATTTCCTTTTCATGGTGAATAGCTTTAACAACATCATCTCGAGCATCCTCCGTATCCCGAAGTGTAGCTTGCCGAGCTAGCTCGGCTTGCCTATCTTCTTCACCAATACAGGTATCTATCTTCTCTTGGTTTTCCATTCTTCGCAGTGTTCTTTCAAGTTCGAGATCCAAAGGAATCAGGGGTTTTCTACTTCGACGAGTACTTTCCATTCACCAAGTGACATCCTTTCGATATCCAAAAACAAAAAGAAAACGTAATTCAGGAAATAACAACCAATAGTTAAAAACAAGAACTTAATCTAATATTAGTCGTATTCCCGGCAATGGCGCCACTTTTTGATAACGCTCAAATTCACACTTCCCAAAAAAGTATGAAGCAAACGTTGTCAATAAAGAACCTAACGAAGAGGTTGGGGTCAAACCCACAGGGAATAGGGTAAGATCTAGATTGATGCCGGTACTTGAACTTATTGGTGAGTTATCTCCTAATTGCAGGGTTTCAAAGAAAAACAATATTAAAGCAAGATTATAATTGTGATTAATATCAATATTTGCAAATAACTAGGGTAAGTGTTCCCCATGGGCTCATAACTACTTCGGGTATACACACATGATCAATCCCAATGCTTACATGTAGAACTGATAACTATGGTTCATCCAAACTACTGGTCAGTCCCTATTGGATGACTATACTCAATGAACGGGTCAGGTCTCATGAGCGATTTCAAACTAACCGTTATCAATATGTTTAAAATTTAGCTATCCTACAACCACAACTAAAGTTAATATAATGATCATAAAGATCAAGGCTTTGTTGTAATTCTCTTTTCCTAATCTCTACTTCTCTAGGTTCAAGCAAGTAAAGAATTCAGGCAAGTCCTAATGTTGTACACTGTTAAGAAACATTTAAAGATGAAGAGAATAAAATAAAAGCATTTAGAATTGGTTCTGAATCACTTTTGTATAACCATATTTCGTTAATCCACCATGGTTCCCACAACTCCTAGTTGTGGAGGTTTTAGCCTCTCATGATTGTAAGATTATACTTTGCATTCATAGAAAAACACATAGTTAAATACTTACAATAATAATTGGAAGAAAACCAGATTTGAATATCAAAGAACAATGGATGAAATCATGAGTTTGATACTAAGAATTGCTCTCCAAAACTTTATAAAAATTCACAAGAATTACTCTTCACATGTTTCTCTACTTCATTTCTATGTTGTCTACTAAAATAAAACATAAAAAATCTATTTATACAGACATTAAAAACCATTTCCTAAGCTAACAGGGAATTTTCCATATCTGGCGTCGATTGTGTCATGACTGATCCTATGACCCGTAGCAGGATTGTATGGGTTGTACCTGCTTCTCGTACATCCTTGGCTGCTGCAGATTTGTCTAACTATTGGCAGGCTGGTACGACTCTTACCACAGTCCTATGAGTCGTACAATGCATCCGTGGCTTGGCCCTGAGAACTCTGATATCATCTAAAGTTTTCCATGAGTCTTGTGGTACGCCTCGTACCTTCTTCCTATGACTCATATTGCTTGTTGTATCTAAAGTTCTTCCAAGTCTTGAAGAATTACTTGAATCCCACCACGTCTCATGGTACGGTTCATATATGAGTGCTACGATCCGCGAGACCACCCGTACCAAGAGACTGCCTTTGTGCAAATTTCTCTGAGCAATTCCACGACTCCAATTACGGCTCATACCATCTTGGTACGACTCGTACTGAGAGTCGTATGTTGCCTTCCTCTTCTTCTAGCCTTTTGACTTTCACCATAATTCTCAGTGCAGCACGTACAATCAAGGTATGACTTGTACTGAAACTTGTACTTGGCTGATTTTCTACATTTTTAGGCCTCTTTTGCACATTTTTGCTCCAATACTTATTTTCCCTGAAATCAAAGTAAAAGTGCCTTATATCCATATAAACATACTTAAGTCCATGCTATTTTCTCAATTTTACGCGTCGAAAGTGTTGTAAACTCACAGCATATCAACACCCTCAACTTAAGAATTTTGTATGTCCTCAGGCAAAGATAACAAAACACTAAACACGATGCTTAACTAGAAACTAATCCTAGGATACTACAGCCAACAATTAACCAAAACATGCACTATAAACTCAAAAAGCTTTTGACCCTTTTCCTCGTGAACCAAATCAGCACATGCACCTCAAGAAACCATAGAACATGATAAACAGGGATCAAGATATGTCATTTAGCTATTAATAGATAGTCAAGTCATTGCCAATGCACTTCACATAGATCACTAGTAGAATTAAACACAAACCATGTACCCTCACAGCAAATAAAGTCCTCCACTCACAAATATAGTAAATTATGAAACATGGGACTAAACAAGTCAGACTCTCACTCTTACAAAGAAGTTCCAAATACTGCATATCGGATACCATAGGTTTGCCATAATTTTTTCTCCTTCGGTTTGTCAGATGGCTAGGCTAAGATCACTATAAGACTTGCTTTGGCTTGTAATGTAGTCTTTCGGGCTGGGTGTGGTAGATATAGAATCTTTTGAGTGACTAAACCCCTCCTTAGAACTACAGACATGTGGCTTTATTTTTCTCACTTTTTCCTTACTTTTCCACTTTTTTCCTTCCTTTTCACCCTTCATTATGCACTTGTATGAGTGTGGTGTATTTTCACAAAATTTCAGTCATCTTTCTCTTTTTGTATTTTCTTTTTCAAGTTTTCTTTCTTTTTCTTTTTCTTTTGTCACACCACACCTCATTTTTCACCATTTTCTTTTATCGTCCTCTTTCACCTCCCCAATTTTTATGCACCCCCTACTCTAGCCACCCTCAACTTAGGCATTTTGCGTATGTTAACCACAATGTCGAAGGAGGGGCTAGGGAAAAATAGGTTCATTATAATAATGGTTACAGTTAATTGGTTAATCAAAGAAAAATGGTTCATTTAAGGCTCAAAATCGGGATCAAGGGAATCATATCATTTTGGTAGGGTCATTTTAGCTAAAATGGGATAAACAAAAGCGGCCTATGATTCTTTCCTAACCAACCATCCTAAAACCTATGTAAAGACCAACCAAACAAGGTCAAGATCCTCTACATAGTATTGACCTAGGTATTAGACCTCACTCACTCAAGGTACATGTCTTGCATTCACTCTACCTATCCGAATTATACGTGGATAACAAAAACTATTCACGCTAATATACTAAATGACATAAAAAGATCAAGAAACAATCATGCTTTGCATTCACAAGTACATAGCTAATCATCAAAATTTTTAAAACATGGTTAATTTTTATAAATTCAAAACTAGTGCAATTTATTGACTAAGTACTCCTAAGCTACTTTCTAATTAAAAAATTAACAAAAATAAAATCTTAAACATGTCGGTTCTACTAGATAGCATGCCCGAGGGAAAACAAACATGGAAAGAAAAACCCTCGCACGAATCAAAATCCCTAAATATACAAGTATACTGCCTCCCCTTTCTTAAAAAGCATGCTTCATCCCCGAAGCATAGAACATAAAAGTAGAAGGAAGGGAACATATCTGCGTCGCACTAAGCGCTCCCATCATCTTGTGGAGGAGGTACCTCCGCTGCAATCATAGCGCTACTGGTGGCCGATGCACTCACTGGTGTATCAATAGGGGGAGTGGCTACCCCTCAGTAGTAATGGTCATCTCTATGACCTCTGGAATCATCGAGGCTGAATGTGGCTCATTGTAAGGTTCCTTGCCACTCGCAAGATCTTCCTGGGCCATGGTGGAGCTACCTTCTCCTCTAGCTCTCTCAAGCAACTCTGACTGATGCTCTTCGTGAGTCTACTGACTCTCTAATCTTTCCCTCTTGCGTTCTCTCTTCTTTCTCTTTCTCTTCTTCTTTGGGGTCTCATCTCCAACATCCTCAGAGACCCTCTTTTCCCTTTCTCCTTGTCAACTCCTATGGACTCCCAATAAGTTTTTCAAATCAAGCTCCTCATCAATACCAACATCAAGGTTAGAAAGATTGGGGGCTGCTATGATTGTCGGTTTCCATGATGAAAGCTCAGGTACTTGACTCTAAAGAGCCCCCAACTCCTCATGAAGGATGCCTGTGTCAGTCTGCTCAGCCATACGCATGTTGAATCTAGTCTCAAAACCATCAAGTCTAGCGTGTAGGGCCTGTGTAGCTGTCTCAATCTCAGCCTTTACCCAAGGATTGACATTCTCCATCATCGAATCAACCTTCTTCTTAGCTATAATCAGTCTCTTGGCTAGCTTTTGGAGAAATTCCTGAGGCATTAGCATGTACCCTGTTGGAGTCTAGCTCGGGAGGCTCATAGGTGGTGCAGCGGAGGAGCTAGGAGTTGCATCTAAATGACCGGCATCTATGACCGATATCTCACCCTACTCTTGTGAAGTAGGGGCATTCACCTATGCGCCTCTAAATGTCCGTGATAATGGGACTATGGGTAGAAATTTGTGCCTGACTTAATTCATCTCATCCTAGATTAGGCAAATATTAGCGATCTATTATTCTTCGATCAGGTGCTCCTCACCATGACGCACCTTGATGCTCGCCTCTGTGCACAATCTAAAAATGAGACTCGAGAATGGGATGATAATGCTCAATCCTATAGCCCGATCCTGCATCTCTTCTGCAATGACCCTAGGGATATTGATGGGGTATCTAGACATGATACAAGCCACCAAAGCTTCTTTGTCTATGTTGAGGGTGTTATCATTTACTGTCGAGGCCAACCAGTGGCGCACTAACATCCAACAGGCTTTTTCTATGAAGTTCAATGAGTTCTTTGTGACCTGTTTTCCACTAGTGATCCATTCTGCCTCTTCTTTGACCTCAGCAATCACTCTCGAGAACTATTGAATTTGGATCTGCCTATCATCGAAACCCAACTTTTTGATATGTTTTAAGGCCTCCACTAGATAGTCATATTTCAGTGTAGCATGTGGTGGTGTGAACTGGGGCCCATATAATACTTGAGCAAAGTGCTCTCGGATATATCAACCTCTCGGCCTCTAACCATGACGCTCTCCAGCTTGGGCTGATCTTTCAACTTTTGCCCCTCTTTCGCTTTCTGCTCTATGGTTGCCAAATAATTGGATTAGAACTCCCCTACAATTTTTGAAGTGTATCCATCTGGGGCCCTAGCCATCCAATCAAATTCATAGAAGCTAAATATCCACTTCATCTCCTCCACCTCCTTCAATGAATTGGTGATGATCCACGGCTCTTCCTGAATGCTCCGCCTAGGTTTGTTCTTGGTAGTGAGAGAAATGCCCTATTCATATATTTCCTGGGCTCCTAGTACTCTCCAACGAATGGTGTGGTTCTCTCTAGGCAGAGTTTACTACTGCTCGGCATTGGGTGCCTCCTCCTCTTATCTGGACTCACTGCTTGCAACTCCAGATTGGGCCTCCTCGGACCCCTCTTTTTCATTAGAGTCACTCCCGGACGCTTGGGCTCTTTCCTCCGCTCCATCCTCAGACTAGAGAGCACCAGCAGATGTGGTAGTGGCCTCTATGGCCTGGGCTTTAGCCTTCTCCCTAGTGGTGCGGGTCCCATCAATATCAAATGTATCGACCCGGTATTCCTCTACTGAACCACTAGGAGAGTTGCCCACTTGTTTGGATTCAGGGGTCTCATCAAGCAATGTCCTCCAAGAAGTTGACTTAGTTGCTTTTCATTCTACTTCATTGTACCTATGGAGAAAAAGGGTTAGAAATCCAAATCTAAAAAAAAGAAAGCAAGAAAAAAGTCCTCTGTAATTTATCACGGGTCTACAGTATGGGTCATACCTTGGAGGTATGATTCATACTGAGACTTGTAATATCTCAAGTAAATGTTACGCCTCTGTGGTACAACTCATACCATGAAGCTACGGTCCTTACCACGAGTCATATGAAGATTCCCCTTGAAAACAAATGTTCTGTATTTTTCCACGACTCATGGTACGACCTGCATGTTGATTCCACGAGTCGTAGGAAGGAGGGTACTGTCACTTGTGGACTTGATCCTTTTTTAGATTCTTGTTATGATTGTCAGGTATGACTCGTAGCAGGATACAATGAGCCGCTTAGGATTTGTACCTCGTTATTACTATAAATTTGGCTTGGGACAGTCCCAACAAGCAATCCTGCGAGTCGTAGTATGAAACCATGAGTCGTAGGAAGGCTTGTGAAGCCTGTCCTTGACTTATTTTTCATTCAGTGTGCGAGAGATTTTTAATTTAGTGTTGGGTACTTAGAATTTCCCAAGTCCAGGCATGCATTTATCATGTTTTACAATTACCCATTCTTCCCCTTTTTAATTACAACTCGTAACTCAAGTTTAACAATTCTTTACATTATTTTTTACCAGTTACATCCCTTACCTAGTCGCACACAACTTGTTCATATCCCTGGTCATTATCCTTTATAATTTTTCAAGCATTGAGAGGACTCTCAGGGATTAAGCAGGTTTGCATCAAGCACAACAGGTCATAATTATTAAATTCAAAGAGTACACTTACTTGAATGCTGCGTACTTCGATTGACAATCTGAAACTAGGGTTGGAAGTTGGGATTCTCGGTGTAATCTGAACAAAAACTTGCTCAATAGATCTTTATTTTGTGTTACGGGTGTGAGGGAGTCGTGAGTCCTGTTCGTAACTTTGGTTCTGAGTGTGTGGGAGAAGGGTACGATGTGTTTGAAGTTTAAATAGGTTATAGGACAGATTTGAAAAATCTGGGCCGAGTCGGGTGATTTTAAAATTTTTGACCCATCATGACTCATACCACAAGTGATAGAAAGGCCCTATGAATCATCCCTTGGACTCATAACAGAGAGATTAAGAAACTTATCTGTAGACCTACGAGCACATCTTACGACTCGTACTATGGGAGTACGATTTGTACTATGACTTGTAGGTCTTTCTTACATTAAGATCCATGCCTTTCATAGTTCACAATCATAGTGAGTACTACGACCCGTACAATGAAGTTACGAGTCATAAGACCAACCGTACCTTGAAATCATGCACTAAAATACATCTCTGCTTCTCACCACGACTTGTACTACGACCCGTACAATCCTCTTACGAGTCGTACTGATTACCATAGCACCTGCTTATTCAACAATTCTTCTACCACCTATTTTTGTTTCCCCTACACATTGAACACACATAAGTTAATCAACTTGGGTCGCCTCCCAAGAAGCGCTTAATTTAACATTGCGTCACGACATAGGTGGTTCGGTTACTCAGAATTCACCAAACCACCACATTGGTTGACTCCCAAGAAGTGCCTGATTTAATGTCGCGGCACGATGCAAGTCTCTTGACTACTCTGACTTCATTAAGGAACTCGGATTCATCCTCTATTGCTGAGACAACTATATACTCCTTTGCTTCATTGATCGGAAGACATTGAAGGTGACCTCTTCTTTATTGAGTCTGAACTTCAACTAGCCAGCCTCCGCATCTACGAAAGCTCTCCTAGTGGCAAGGAATGGTCACCCCAAAATGATGGGGACCTCAAAATCAACCTCACAATCAAGGATCACGAAGTCCGCTGGGAATATGAATCTATCAACTTTAACAAGCACATTGAATAGGATCCCCACAGGCTTTTTCACAGTTCTATCGGCCTTCAGTAGCCGCATAGTAGTCGGTGTGGGGGCTCTCAAGCCCAGCTGCTTAAACACAGTTAACGGCATCAGATTGATGCTTTCTCCTAAATCGTAGAGTGCCCTCGCGAACTTAATATTGCCGATTGTGCATGGAATGGTGAAGGAACCTAGATCCTCCTTCTTCTAGGCAAGGACTCATGAGGCTATAACACTACAATGATGCACATTATCCACAGACTTATAGCTCACAGACCTTTCATTCGTAACAAGGTCCTTTAGAAACTTGGCATATCCCGGCATCTACTCCAATCCCTCGATCAATGATATGTTTACAGATAACTATTTTAGCATTGATAGGAATTTTTGAAACTGACCATTCTCCGCCTTCTTCTTCATTCTTTGAGGGAACAGTGGCGGTGGTTGTGGAATAGCCTTGTAAATTTGTATAGCTCCTTGCTTTTCTCCTTGTTTAGCTTCAGACCTTTTTTCAACACTTCGAGCCTCAGTCAACTGAGTATACTCATTATGCCCCTTCTCAGCAACATCTTCTTCATCGTTGATCATGCTCTCTTTCTTCCTTTCAACTACAACCGCCAGAGGGGGCTCTACCTTGGTCTTTCCATACCTAATCATCACAGCCATGTAGTGACCATCATTCTTTAGATTCTATACTGTGTTGCTAGGTAGTGTACCCATTTTCCTAGGGTTCATGGATGCTGACAGTTGCCCTAGTTGCTGTCCAATCTTCTTGATAGCCGTAGCATGTGACTCCACTCTCTAACCTATGCCAATATATCACTATGAATGTCTTTCAACATATATGGATCTTACCTTTTTTAGCATCTCAGCCATCATGCTCTCCAACTCTGACTGTCGAGTCTCCCCCTCACATGCATTTGGAGGTACATACAATCCTGCTCGGTCATTGCGGTAATCATCATTCCTTCTCTATTCTCCCTCGTGCTCACCACCTCGGTTTCTGTCTTTTTACCCATTCTAGTTGTAATTATCTCTGTATTGGTTCCGACCTTTTCTTCTAGAACCTTGGTTCCAAGTGTCTTGTCCAGACCCTTGGGCGTTGGCTCGGAAACTCGCCACCTGGTTGTCCAAGAAGTTTTCGTCCTCCACAGAATCTGAGTGGTCAGGCCCTGGCTCCTGTCCCTGTGTCCCCACTGCATTAACTTTTCTAGCTCCAACTCCCATGACATGCTTAGTGAGCAAGTACAATGATGTGTGCATATGAACCAATTCTGGGTCACGTTCTTCTTCCTTCCTTCATCGGTCTGCAGTCAAACCAATGGCATATGTACTAGCCGTTGCTTCTGCTTCCCGGTGTGCCATCCTCTATTTGTTTTGGTTACTCTTTCTAGAATAGTGGCAACATTCTCCAAGGTGTGATTCATCAGTGTTCATCCCGCCACTATGTCTGCTACTGCTTTTGCACTGTTGTTCAAGGATCTATAGAAAATCTCCAACATGCTGTCATCAAGAATTTTGTTGTTTGGGAACTTGGTCAACTCCTTCTTGAACCTCAACTAGGTTTCATGAAGTGCCTCAGTCTTTAGTTGTCGAAAATTATAGATTTCAACTTTAAGCTAAAACATCTTGGAGGGTAAAAAGAATCTCTCCAAAAAAGCTTTCTTGAGCTCCCTCCAGTTGGTAATGGAGTCATTGGGAAACTTCGGTAACCATAAAGTGGCTTCCCCAAACAGAGAAAAGGGGAAGAGTCTTAGCCTTATAGCATTCTGGCTGACTCCGGGCAACCTATGCGACATGCATATTCCCACAAAGTTCATCAGGTGAAGGTTGGAATCATCAGCTGTGTGACCACCACACACCCCTTTCATGTTCAATAATTGAATCATGGTGCTAGTGATGTCAAATTTTTCCCCAGCAGGCAACGTTGGCGGTACAATAGCTCCGGTTGACCTGACTTCATCAATGTCCGGGTCATCCTCATCAAAGAATTGAGGGGCATATCTTTGATCTTTGTTGCCTCTTTCATGGAGATTAGCGTTAACAACCTCATCTTGAGCATCCTTCCTATCCTAAATTGTAGCTTGCCAAGCTAGCTAGGCTTGCCTAGCTTATTCGGCAATACAGGTATCTCTATGCTCTTGGTTCTCCATTCTTCGCAGTGTTCTTTCAAGTTCGAGATCGAAAGGAATCAGGAGGTTTGTACTTCATTGAGTACTTTCCATTCACCAAGTGACAACCTATGGATATACAAAAACAAAAAGAAACCATAAATCAGGAAATAATAACCAATAGTTAAATACAAGCAATTAATCTAATCTTAGTCGTATTCCCCAGCAATGGCGCCACTTTTTGATAACACTCAAACTCACACTTCCTGGAAAAGTATGAAGCAGACGTTGGCAATAAAGAACCCAACAAAGAGGTGGGGTCGAACCCATAAGGAATAGGGTAAGATCTAGACTAATGCCGGTACTTGAACTTATTGGTGAGTTGTCTCCAAATTAGGGGTTTTCAAAGAAAAACAATATTAAAGAAAGATTATAATTGTGATTAATATCAAGATTTGCAAATAACTAGGGTAAGTGTTCCGCATAGGTTCATAACTACTTCGGGTATACACACATGATCAATCCCAATGCTTACTTGTAGAACTGATAACTAGGGTTCATCCAGACTACTAGTTAGTCCCTATTGGATGACTATACTCAATCACCGGGTCAGGTCTCATGTGGGATTTCAAACTAACCGTTATTAATATGTTCCAAATTTAACGATCCTACGACCACAACTCAAGTTAATATAATGATCATAAAGATCAAGGCTATGTTGTAATTCTATTTTCCTAATCTCTACTTCTCTAGGTTCAAGCAGGTAAAGAATTCGGGCAAGTCCTAATGTTGTACATAGTTAAGAAACGTTTAAAGATGAAGAGAATACAAGACAAGTGTTTAGCATTGGTTTTGAATCACTTTTGTGTAACCCTATTTCATTAATCCACCATGGTTCCCACCACCCCTAGTTGTGGAGGTTTTAGCTTCTCATGATTGTAAGATTATACTTTGCATTCATAGACAAAAATATAATTAAATACTTACAAAAATAATTGGAAGAAAACCAGATTTCAATATCAAAGAACAATCTCAAGAACAAAGGATAAAATCAAGAGTTTGATCCTAAGAATTTCTCTCCAAAACTTTATAAAAATTCACAAGAATTACTCTTCACATGTTTCTCTACTTCGTTTCTATGTTGTCTATAAAATAAAATACAAAAGCTATTTATACTGACATTAGAAACCTTTTTCTAAGCTAACAGGGAATTTTCCATATTTGCCACCCGCTGTGTCAAGACTGATCCTACGACCCGTCGCAGGATTGTACGAGTTGTAACTGCTTCTCGTACTTTCTTGGCTGCTGCAAATTTGTCTATGTGTTGGCAGGATGGTAGAAATTGTACCACAGTCCTATGACTCGTACAATGCATCCATCGCTTGGCCCTTAGAACTCTGACATCTCTGAAGTTTTCCACGAGTGTTGAGGTATGCCTCGTACCTTCTTCCTACGACTCATACTGCTTGTTGTACTGAAGTTTGGCCAAGTCTTGAAGAATTACTTGAATCTCACCACGGCTTATGGTACGGTTCATATATGAATTCTACGATCTATGTGTCTACCCGTACCAAGAGACTGCCTTTGTGCAAATTTCTCTGAACAATTCCATGACTCCAATTACGGCTCATACCATCTTGGTACGGCTCGTACTGAGAGTCGTATGTTTCCTTCCTCTTTTTCCACCCTTATGAATTTCACCATAATTCTCGGTATTGCTCGTACAATCAAGGTACGACTTGTACTGAGACTGGTACTTGGCTGATTTTCTACATTTTTAGGCCTCTTTTGCACATTTTTTCTCCGACACTTGTTTTCCTTGAAATCAAAGTAAAAGTGTCTCATATCCATATAAACATACCTAAGTCCATGCTATTTTCTCAGTTTTAAGTGCCGAAAGTGTTGTAAACTCCCAAAAAATTAGCACTAAGTCTGAGCGTCTAAGCCTGTATCATAAAATGATATAGCATAGAGTAGACGGACAGTACTTGGAATGTACTGAGTATGCAAGGCAAGTAAAATATGCTTAGTAAGTAAAGCTGAAATCATACATATATTAAATCATAACATCATAAGATTATGAGAGTAAGAACTGCATGCAGATAGAGAACATGAATAAACATAACTGGATCCTATAACTGAAGTAAATGAGTAAGGCTTGCCATATCTGAAATCATAGGTAAAAGCTCATAGACTGATCCTTGGATCAAACATGTTGAAAACATGGTATAATATCTTATAATGTATGTATTACTGAAATCATGAGGAATAATGGGAGACTCGTCTTAACCAACAACCACCATGTATGAGCGCATGATGATGCCACGTCTTGCCCACGTGGAGAAGGGCCATCTTAATCCTTGCCAAGGGAAAGGATTAAGTAAGGTGTGATATCACGATGTGCCCTTGGGCTAGGGAAATTCTCTCTTGAGAGGCCCCAAAGTATACTTATGTTTGTGCGTAGTACATGCTACTGGGGAACCTTGAAACCCCTAGCCTACTCAGTGCTAAACGCTACTCCCAAAACATATATATTGCTCATATAATCATATATCAAATCATAACTTAAATCTTAACATATGGAGAGTCTTGACTAAAAAACTTGAGATAACTGAACTTATTAGCCTTGGCTAAATCATGAAATCATGCTTAACTTGAGTGGGCTTGCCTAAATCTTAACATCATGCTTTCATGAAATAAACATTGTAAGAAAAATCATAATTACATTCATGGGTAAAATCATAAACATTCTTACATACTAAACATCTTATCATACTTGGAAACATAGATCATAAGCTCGACTTTTCATGAAACTTGCATAATTGGACATCATGTTCTTAAAACTTGATGTCACAAATTGTAATCAAAATAGGTATAAAACCTTCCCATAAATCTTAAATCATCATTTGATACATGAAAGGAATTGACCTATGAATTAAAAATAGAGAATTTCATAAACTTGGGTTAAAACCCCATAGAATCATACACTTGAATTCATGAACTTGGCCATGAGAGTGAAGGGAAACTCTCATTCATGACTCAACATACCTAGGTAAGTTGATTCTACACCCTTACTTGAAAGCCCAAGAGATTTGGGGAAGAACTAGGAAAATTCTTAAACTTGATCTTCAATGGGACCCTTTAATCTTGCATGCATGGGAGAGAATAATTTAGAATAGGCTAAGCATTCTTAAAACCCTCCTAACAGAGCTTAAAATGACGTAGTTTAATACTTTGGAGCTTAGGAATTATGAAAATACCCTTACGAAATTCACTGGAAAAATGACTCTGCCAATCCTCATGAGGGACATCACGACTCGTGGCCCTCACTCTTGACCTTCACTGGAAGCCAACCTCCAACTCAACCATCCTGACCATGACTCACTTCACGAGTCATGAAGTGACGCTACAACTCATGGCTTTATCCATGAAGACCCCCTGACTATGACCCATCACTGGCTTGCCTTCTCTTCACGGGTCACTCCACGACTCATTAGGTGACCTGAAGGGTCATTCTGTGGTTTGTGCATATTTCTTCCTACTTTCTCCGCTCAACCCTCGGGTCTGATCTTAAGGACTTTGGGATATTACAACTAACCTTCCATTCTATGGCCGGTTCACTAGGAAACTAAAACCTAAAAACTATGGTTTTATAGTCAACTGAGGCATAGCAAGAGTGTAACTAGTCCATGCCAAGAATGATGTTTAAATGAATCATAACTTGATCAACTGTGGTGATTTTCTGTAGAACTGTAACTGGGCAGTTTTGATATTCCCAACTAACTATAACTGACTCACAAACAAGAGTAGAGACTGAAAAGAGTTATGAGAGGATTTCTAGACTAACATCAAATTGTATTGCAATATAAGGAGTCATGAAAGAAAGTATGGCTTCTAGATAAAATAATGCATAAATATCAATCTAGAAGAGTCGTAACATACTAGTAACTATGTCAGGCGAGTTCTTCTATTCTTGATAGGATGACAGGGGATAGAAACAGTTCTGGCGCTAACCACCACTTGTGCTAGAAATAGTACCCTGCTTACCTGGATGACCAATAGGAGCCGATGAAGTAGTGGACTGAGTCTTTCCATGTATGACTAAAGAGCAATATTTTAGCCTATGGACCAACTGACCATATCCATAACAACCCTCCTTGCCAAGACAGCACTCACCGGGATGGTTCTTACCACACTTAGGACATGCTGGGAAAGTGCGGCTACTGGAGACATTGCTACGAGACTTAGAGCCAGATGCTCTATCTTTCTGATTAGCATGGGGTCTGTGAAAAGGAGCACTAGTTGAAGATTTTTGATGATGCTGTGAGCGACTTCCACCGACTGACCTCTGCTGAGAGTAGTCAAACTATCCGATTCTGGCCCTTTTGTTCTTCCTTTCCCTTTTCTTCAGATTCTCCTCCTTAATTTGCTGGTCATGGATCATAAGTCAGGAGATGCCCATGTCACTGATGAGCATAGAGGTCCTACACTCCTTGACCACTAAGTCTGAAACACCTGAAATTAACTTGCTCATCCGAGCCCTAGGTTCAGCAACCATCTTGGACCATATCTAGACAACTGAAATAATTTCAGGGCATACTCCTAGACTATTATGGAGTTCTGCTTCAGGTTGATGAACTCCTCCATCTTTTCTTCCCTCAATGGTCACAAACTCATCCCAATCTACTGAGCCTGCACCAACACGCTTTCCCTCCATCCACTGCTGATACCAAATCTGGGCCACCTCTTTCAACTAATATACGGCCAAGTCTGCACTCTCGACTGAAGTAATACCCATGATCCGGTGATCTTCTGGATCTCATCAATGAAGCCTTGTGGGTCCTCATCCACCTTAGACCTATGGAATTTCGGGGGATTCATCCGTGTAAAGTCGTAGACTCTGGCAATAGTTGTATTATGTCACGAC
This sequence comes from Datura wrightii, assembly GCA_035772735.1. Taxonomy (NCBI): domain Eukaryota; kingdom Viridiplantae; phylum Streptophyta; class Magnoliopsida; order Solanales; family Solanaceae; genus Datura; species Datura wrightii. Next base: position 117,106,431 of record JASDFA010000003.1, read on the forward strand.
CTGAACGTAGATCCAGATCGTAACACGGGATAAGAAACCCCCAGAGGCCCCAAGTAGACCCATAGCATAAGCATACATCTAACTTCATTCATCATAAGAAGAAGACTAACCACAAGGCATAGCAAAAACGTACGCATAATCATAACATATCATAATGTAAGGAAATCTCCAAACATACACGTGAGTTGAGTACTACATACTGTCTGAAAGCCACTACTACATATGATGGGTTGACGGGACAATAGCCCCAACTAACCCGGACCAGCACTGAAACATATAATAGCATGAATGTTTGTCAAACGACCCTCAAAACATGAGGGCTCACCAATAAGTTTAAAGTGCACTCTGATATGATCTAGATGTGAGGATGAGCCTGGGTGCCGGAACCTGTATCATAAGACGATACAACATAGAAAGTATGAAGTCAGTATGTGAAATGTACCAAGTATGCAAGGTAAGTAAAATGGACATTTAAAATGTGTGAAAGCTCATAAAAATAGCATAAGAGTAGGACATCATGCTCATATAATAAATATCATAACATATCATATCATAGGGCTCAAGGTTCTCAAAGCATTCGTAATACAATAGAAATCATAATCATGAGAGGAACGTTATATTGAACTTAACTTGAGCCAATATATATAATCATAGACATCCATAAATCATGAGTAACAATGGGAGATTCTCTTAACGAACAAACCCCATATGAGCATACATGAAGCCCGACTTGTAACCCTAGTTAGGAGGGTGTTCGTACCTTGGCAAGGGTAGGATCATGAAAGTGTGATATCACTATGTAAAGGGTCGATTGGGTGGACACTCACAAGGGGGTCCCAACATATCTACGGTGAAACGTAGTTTTGAGATCCGGGACAGAACCTAGGCCCTGAACCTACTCGGTGTCCAATAGTACTCCCAAAACATATATAGTGCTGATAGTATAACATTCATAAATTCATGGGCTAGTTAAATCATGATAATCATAAACATTATCGTCCATACATGAACTAGCCATGACATAAGGCCCGTGAGTCGGCCAAAACATAATTTATGAATCATAGGTTTCATGCATACTTGAAGATCAAATATATAGCTTGAGAATCATCAAATCATGATGGGTAATTGAATAAATCCGTATTTAAATCATAATTCATGCTGGGCTTGTAAATATCATCAATTGAAGCGAAGATCATAAATGGATTCATCATAGTTCATGCTTAAATAGGCTTATTTTGGTAGAAATCGAGATCACTAATTTTATAAGTAAAATTAAATGTAAAATTTGATCCAAATCCATGAAATATGATGTAGATCATAAATCTTAAAGCCCATTAGCAAATCATTCGAATTTCACAAAATTGAATTAAAACCCCATGTGGTTTTTGAATAGATTTTCATAAGTCAATAGGGAATGGGCATGGGTGTGAACGGAAACACCCATTCTTAAACCTACGTACCTGAAAAGGCTTGATTCTACTACTTCTCTGATTACCCAAGAAGGATTTGAATGAGAACCTTGAAAACTTCCTCTATATCACCTCCTCACCCTCTCAAGTTTGCATGCATGGAAGGAAATAACATAGAATAGGTTTTCCCCCTCCTTAAACCCACTAAAACGAGCCTTAAACGACGTAGTATAGGATTTAGGAACTTAGAAATTATGAAAAGACCCTTACTAATTCACAGAAAATTAACTGCCAGGAGGTCCCAATGACTCGTCTACACTGGCCATGACTCATTACGTCGATCGTCAAGTGCACTGCTTTGCTTTGTCTCCTGGGCTCTTAACAGGTCACATCATGACTCGTCAGGGTAGTGGTCACCAGTCGTTGAGTGCACTGCATCATCCTTTCTTTCCCACTATTTTTCCTTTCCCACGATTGACCCAATGACTTGTGGGTCTTGACCATGAGTCGTGGCCTCACTCGTGGAGTCTTAACTCTTCCAGTATTTCCTCTCAAGCTCAGGCCTTCCCCGTGATTCATCTGACGACTCGTGGTCTGTCCCCACGAGTAGTGGGATGACTCGTCCTGAGACTGCAAATGACAATTTCCAGTTGTCCCCGTTTCATCTCTCGGGTCTGATCTTTGAGCTCCCCGGGTATAACAATATCTCCCCCTTAGAAACATTCGTCCTCGAATGTAGGAAACAAGCAGAAAATGGAAACATGCAATTATCATATTCAAATACTGATCATTTAACCCGAAAATTAACGGAATGACTACCTCCGATTCATATCACATAGCTGCACTAATCTCATGCTTCACATACACATCCTTACACATAAAAGAAACTTGGACGCATGAACCAAACATAAAAACTAAATAGAGTAATAGCGTAAAACTGATACCTCATGTCATAACTGAGCTAGTAGAGAATAAGTGTGGGTATTTATCTATCATATCCAATTCGTCTTCCCATGTAGCTCCCTCAAAATGTTGATTTCTCCATAACACTTTTACTAAAGCTACTGCCTTGTTCCTCAGCCTCCGAACCTGACGATCCAATATTTCAACTGGAACTTCCTCATAGCTAAGGCTATCCTTTACACCAACACTGTCCAATGAGACTACTAGGGCTGGGTTTCCCAAACATTTCTTTAAAAGCGGCACATGAAACACAGGATGCACGGAATATAACTCTTAGGGTAAGTCTAACTCATATGCTACCTTACCAACTCTTCTCATAACCCGGTAGGGACCAACATAGAGGGGACTGAGTTTTCCTTTCTTCCCAAATCAAATGATTCCCTTCATGGAAGATACCTATAGAAATACCCAATCGTCCACCTCGAACTCCAACTCTCTCCTCCTCACATCAGCATATGACTTTTGATGACTCTAAGTGGTTTTTAGCCTGTCCCTTATCAACAGGACCTTCACCATAGCCTCATGAACCGAATATGTCCCTATCGTAGCTGCCTCACCAATCTCAAACCATTCGATGGGCGAGCTACATCTAAGCCCATAAAGAGCCTCGAACGGTGCCATCTGGATGCTAGAGTGATAGCTGTTATTATAGCAAACTCGATTAGGGTCAAGTGATCATCCCAACTACCTTTGAAGTCCATCACACAAGCTCTCAACATGTCCTCGAGGGTTTGGATTGTCCTCTCCGCTTGACCATCGGTCTGCAGATGAAATGTTGTGTTGAGCTTAACCTTAGTCCCAAGCCCCTTCTGAAAAGACCGCTAAAACTGGTGGTTAACTGAGTACCTCAGTCCGAAATAATGGACAAGGGCACTCCATGTAGCCGAACCAACTCTCAGATATACAATTTGGCATAATCATCCACCGAATCTATGGTTTTCACCGGTAGGAAATTTGCAGCCTTGGTCAATCTGTCTACCACCACCCAAATGGAATCATACTGTCAGCAAGTACGAGGTAGGCTTGTAATGAAATCCATATTAGTCTCTTCCCACTTCCAGGTGGGAATGCTAATATCCTGAAGTACTCCTCCTGGCTTTTGATGCTCAAGCTTTACTTGCTGACAGTTGGGGCACTTGGCTATGCATTTTTCAATATCCCTCTTCATGCCATCCCACCAATAAATTTCTCGTAAATCACGATACATCTTGGTGGCACCTGGATGGGTAGAATACCTGGATCCATGGGCCTCATGCAACATTCGGCTCCTCAAATGGTCAACATCAGGAACACATAGGTGACCCTGGTACTGAAGCACACCATCTCCCCCTTGGTAGAAGACCTCCACCTTCTGACTTCAAATGTCTTCTTTCAGCTTTACCAAAATCGGATCCTTATCTTGTCTAGCTTTCACATCTGTCACCAAGGACGATTATGATCTGTTCTGGACAACAACACCGCCATCGGTCGAGTCGACCAACCTAACTCCCAACCTTGCAAGTCGATAGACATCTTTCACCAACTCTTTCTTTCCCTCATCCACATGGGACACACTCTCCATAGAGAGCCTACTGAGTGCGTCCTCTACCACATTAGCCTTACTCGGATAGTAAGGGACACTCATATCATAGTCCTTAAGTAGCTCCAACCACCTCTTTTGCTGAAGATTAACATCATTCTGTGTGAACACATATTTTAAACTCTTGCAGCCCGTAAACACATCCACATTGATCCCATATAAGTAATGTATCCATATCTTCAATGCGAACACCACCGCTGACAACTCTAGATCATGGGTTGCATAATTCTTCTCATAGATCTTTAACTATCTAGAGGCATATGCTACTACCTTCCATCGCTGTATCAATACACACCCGAGTCCAATTCTTGAAGAATCACAATACACAAAAAAACCATTTGTACCCTCGGGTAGGGTCAACACCGGTGCGGTAGTAAGTCGAGCCTTCAACTCTTGGAAGCTCTTCTCACAAGCCTCCGACCATTGGAACTTTACCTTTTTCTGAGTCAACTTGGCCAAAGGTGCTGTAATCGATGAGAAACCCTCAACGGACCTCCTATATTAACCATCTAAGCCCAAAGAAACTCTGAATATTCGAGGGGTTAACCGGTCTAGGCCAATTCTTCACCGCCTCGATTTTTTGAGAATCTACTTTTATGCCCTTGGCTGATACTACATGGCCCAAAAATGCTATCGAGTTCAATCAGAACACTTGCTGAACTTGGCATACAACTGAAGATCCTTGAGGGTCTGAAGCACTACTCTCAAATGAGCGGCATGCTCCTCCTCGCTCCAAGAGTATTTAAGGATGTCATCAATGAACACAATCACGAACATGTCTAGATACGGCTTGAACATCCTATTCATCAGGTCCATAAAAACTGCAAGAGCATTTTTCAGTCCAAAGGGCATAACTACAAATGCATAATGTCCATACCGCGTCCTAAAGGCTTTCTTTGGGATATCGCCCTCCCGAACACTGAGCTAATGATACCCGGACCTGAGATCTATCTTTGAGAAACACTTGGCACCCTAAAGCTGATAAAATAGATCATCGATCCTGGGTAAAGGGTACCTATTCTTAATGGTGACCTTGTTCAATTTCTGATAGTCAATGCACATCCAAAGCAAACCATCCTTCTTCCGGACAAATAACACCGGTGCACCCCATGGAGACTTGGTCGATCTGATAAAACCCTTATCTAACAGGTCCTTTAACTGATCCTTCAACTCTTTTAGCTCGGCTGGAGCCATCCTTTAAGGAGGAATAGATATAGGTTGTGTATCGGGTAGAAGGTCAATACCAAAATCAATCTCCCACTCGAGGAACACCTAGCGAATCATCTGGAAAAAACTCTGGATACTCACACATAACCAAAACTAACTGGATAGTCGGGGTCTCAAACTCAGCATCCTTAACCCTGACCAGATGGTACATGCAACCCTTAGAAATCATCTTCAGGCCTTAAGATATGAAATAAATCGACCTTCTGGTACAGCCGAACTACCCTTCCACTCCAAAACTGATTCACCCGAAAAATGAAATTCCACCTCACGGGTTCTATAATTTACAGAAGCATAACACGCATACAACCAATCCATGCCAAGAATAATATAAAAGTCAGTCATGGCTAACTTTACAAGGTCTTTAAGGTGACTTTATACAATATAATGACTAGGCATCCTCTATACACCCGCCTAGATACAACTAAATCACCGATAAGAGTAGAAACCGGAAATGGTTCTGATAGAGTCTCGGGACTAACTCCAAAGCTACTAGAAACATAAGGAGTCAAAAAACACAAGGTAGCTCCCAGATCTAGAAAACCATAAACACTAATATGAAAGACACACAACATACCAATGACCACATCCGGGGAGACCTCCTACTCCTAATGGGGTGCTAAAGCATAAAACCTATTTTGGTGCTGACCGCCAGCTGAACTAGCCGAGGCACCCTGCAGAGGAAGGCGTTCTACTGGAACAGCAGAACTGGCTGCTGGCATACGGGCTCCACCAACCCCTGATCTAGCTGAAGGGCAATCCCTAAATCTGTGTCCGGGTTTGCCACACCCAAAACAAGCATCTGAGCCGATTAGGAACCTCTCGATATGATTCTTTCCGCACAAGCTAGAAAACTGCGCTCTATCTACATACTACCCTGGTCCCTTGAATCTAGAGGCCTCCTCCTCCGATCCCCTCAAAATCTAGATGGTGTACTGGCCAATGACGGTGCTGGAGAAATAAACCTATGCTGAGACTGCTAATGCTGTCCACCCCCTGATCTGACCTGAGAAGTCCCATAACTGTCGGTCCCGGCCCTTGGCCTATATGTTCCTCTGATACACCGACTCTATATGCTGATCATGCAACTCAATACGAGGAAAATCTATATCCTGATGCAACATGGCGATCCTACAGTCCTTATCCAGATAGTCTGCCACTCCATGTACAAAATGGCTCACCCGATCCCTCTAGTCCGCCACCAACTCCGAGGGATAATTGGATAAACGGGTGAACTCCAATGCGTACTCCTTAACCGACATGTCACCCTGCTTCAAGTTAACAAACTCGGCTACCTTTTGCTCCCTCATCTCTGGATAGCCTCCCGAAACTCAACGTGGGCAACTTGCTCTGGTGATTGAGGCTCTAGAAAAGGGTGGGGCTTGCCAATGCCCATATTCATTGCCATCTTCGTCGCCTTCACCGTTCCCATTTCTCCTTCCGTTCACTCTCCTGGGAGCCATGATTCTGCAATCGCGAATGGCAAAAATTAGAAGGATAGAAGAACTTTCCATCGCACCACATGGATCATGAAAGAAGGGAACATTTCCTAAATGTCTTGTAGCCTCTTCTTCATAAGTGTAGCATGATTCACACCCATGAAAAAGACTACTTAATGCGGCTTTCAGACACCCTAGGATACTTCAAAACCTAGTTGTGATACCAAGTTTGTCATGACCCGAACGTAGACTCGAATTGTATCACGGGACAAAAGAACCCCGAGAGGCCCCAAGTCGACCCATGGCATAAGCATACATCTAACTTCATTCATCATAAGCGGGAGACTAACCACAAGGCATAGTGTAAATGTAAGCATAATCATAACATATCATAACGTACGGAAATCTCTAGACATACACGCAAGATGAGCACTACATACTGTATGAAAGCCTATACTACATACGATGGGTTGATGGGACAACACCCCCAACTAACCCAGACCAGCACTGAAACATATAATAGCATGAATGTCTATCAAATGGCCCTCGGAACATGAGGACTCACCAGTAAGCTGAAAGTACACTTTGATATGATCTAGATATGAGGATGAGCTTGAGTGTCAGAACCTGTATCATAAGACGATACAACATAGAAAGTATACGGTCAGCATGTGAAATGTACCGAGTATGAAAGATAAGTAAAATGGATATTAAAAATGTGTGAAATCTCATAAAAATAGCATATGAGTAGGACATCATGCTCATATCATAAATATCATAACATATCATATCATAGGGCTCAAGGTTCTTAAAGCATTGGTAATACAATCGAAATTATAATCATTAGAGGAAAGTCGTATTGAACATAACTTGAGCCAATATACATCATCGTAGACATGCATAAATCATTAGGAACAATGGGAGATTGTCTTAACCGACATACCCCATATGAGCACACATGAAGCCCGACTTGCAACCCTAATTGGGAGGGTGTCTGCACCTTGCTAAGGGTAGGACTATGAAAGTGTGATATCACCATGAAAAGAGCCAATTAGGCCAGGGACAGTCACAAGGGGGTCCCAACATACCTACGGTTGCATGTAGTTTACGAGATCCGGGGCAGAACCTAGACCCCGAACCTACTCGATGTTCGATACTACTCCCAAAATGTATATAGTGCTCATAGTATAACATGAATGAATTCATGGGCTAGTTAAATCATGATAATTGTACATACGTGAACTATCCATGAAATAAGGCCCGTGAGTCATCCAAAACATAATTTAATCGTAGGTTTCATGCATACTTGAAGATCATACATATATCTTGAGAATCATCAAATCATGATGGGTAATTGAATAAATCCGTATTTAAATCATAACTCAGTTGTGCTTGTAAATATGATCAATTGAAGCGAAGATCATAAATCGATTCATCATAGTTCATGCTTAAATAGGCTTATTTTAGTAGAAATTGAAATCACTAACTTTATAAGTGAAAGTAAATGTAAAATCTGATCCAAATCCATGAAATATGATGTAGATCATAAATCGTAAAGCCCATTATCAAATTATTCGAATTTCACAAAATTGAATTAAAACCCCATGTGGTTTTTGAATAGATTTTCATAAGTCAATAGGGAATGGGCATGGGTGTGAATGGAAACACTCATTCATAACTCTAAATACCTTAAAAGGCTTGATTCTACCATTTCTCTGATTACCCAAGAAGGATTTGAATGAGAACCTTGAAAACTTACTCTAGATCACCTCCTCACCCTCTCAAGTTTTCATGCATGGAAGGAAATTACTTAGAATAGGTTTTCCCCCTCCTTAAACCCACTAAAATGATCCTTAAAAAACGTAGTATAGGCTTTAGGAACTTCATAATTACGAAAATACCCTCACTAATTCACAGAAAATTAACAGCCAGGAGGTCCCAATGAGGGACCAACGACTCATCCATACTGGCCATGACTCGTTATGTCGATCGTCAAGTGCACTGCTTTTATTTGTCTCCTGGGGTCTTAATGGGTCAAATCACAACTCGTCAGGGGTGACCACGACTCGTGGTCACCAGTCGTTGAGTGCACTACCTCATCCTTTCAATCCCACTATTTTTCCTTTCCCACGACTGACCCAATGACTTGTGGGTCCTAACAACAAGTCGTGGCATCGCTCGTGGGGTCTTAACTCTTCCAGAACTTCCTCTCAAGCTCAGTTCTTCCTCATGAGTCATATGATGACTCGTGGGATGTCCCCACTAGTCGTGGGACGACTCATCCTGAGACTGCAAATGACAATTTCCACTTTTCCCAGTTTCAATTCCTGGGTCCATCTTTGAGTTCCTGGGGTATAACATATTCCCACCTGGATTAGCAGTTGCAACGACCTGCTAATTAACCTGGTTCATCATAGCCTGGGCAAGCATATTGAGTGCCGCCATGAATTCAGCATGAGTTACCTGCTCATTCAGAGGATCTGTTGGAGCTGCTGGCACTTGTTGGTTCTCATTTTCATTCCTCCTTCCATTAGCTCTTTTGGGAGGCATCATCTGTAAATGTGTAGAGCACGAGTTGGAAGGATAATTTAGAGTTTCACGATAAGAATCATGAAAAAAGGAAAATTTCCTAAAACATCTTATAGCCTCTTTCTTATAAGTGTGGCGCGCTTCACATCCATAAAAAAACTCTATTTATCACGGCTTTCAGACACCCTAGGACACACCTAAACCTGATGCTCTATTACTAAGTTTTTCACATCTCGAGTCTACACTCTAGACGTGACACGGGACCTAGAACTATGAAAGGCTCCAAGATAACACATGGCATGGCATGATACTACTAGAATCTGATATAAGATAAACTTAGCATAAGCAATTTAACTTTGAATGAAAGAGCATTTCATAGAAATTTTGGAATAACTGAAAATTTAGTCATAAGCTAAAATACTGAGACATACAGCTGAAAACACTAAATATATATCTGAAAGCCTCTACTAACTAATGAGCTGCTGAGAAAAGTCCCTAGCTAACTCTAAAAATCTGAAAGTAAGGACAAACAACTAAAAAGAACACAACTCCAGCCCTCAAATGATAAGGACTCATCAATAATCACTGATCAAATTCTGAGTGTTTACTCGTGAGGCTGAATTTGAATACCTGTATCTATATCATGAAATGATATAACACAAGATGTATGTGGTCAGTACTTGGAATGTACCGAGCATATGGGATATGCAACTGAAGTTTAAAATATGCTAGAAATTTGAGAAAAAATATATAATATGAAGCTAAATACTTAAGCTTGAGTTAACTATAATAACCTATCTTTGATGCATAAATACTAACATGATGTGATAATCTGAAAACAGTTAATGGAAATACAAGTAAAACTAATTTAAGGGTCATATACATGCACTAAAAACTGAAGTTGTAACTGTAATTGAAAATTGTTACTGATCTAGGCTATACTGAAACTGAATTATATTGTTAGAGAGTCTACTGACCGACATATAACCACGTGACATTGAGTTTGATTATACTCCCTATCGATAGGGTCCATTATACCTTGCTAGGGTATAGTGACTAATCTGTTTGATCACTAACTGAGCCCATTCAGGCTAATAACATATGGAGGCACGTAGTTTTAAGGCCTAGGTGCGTTGAACCCCGGCCTACTCGGTGCTAAGTACTACTCCCAACTAAATATATATACATATACATAATGATATCTTGAAATCTGATGGCCTAAGACTAAGTTAGAATTACTTTATCTAAAAGTGTCCTGAGAGTCTATAGGACCTGATAAAACTAATCATTCTGATGATACTGATTATACTAATAATGTTGATAATACTAGAAAGCATAAATACAAAATCACTGAGAAAATCATGTGTACTTAAAAGGCCTTGCTATTTGAAAACAATGCTAGCTCATAAAGCAAAATCCCTGAAACCATGCTAATATCAAGGTTATGGAAATATATTCTACAAGATGGTAATGTAATCATGATTATCATATAATGCTAGTCATGGAAATATTGAAACAATGAGAAGTGGGGGAAATAACCATAAAATGAAAACCCTAAGACTTGAGTTCTAGAGAAATTAACTTGCTAGGGTTTCTGAAATTCTTGGGACACAAGGGTGGAAGGAAACTGTTGTTGAAGTTCCACATACCTGAAGAAGAAGACTTCCTTGCTAAAGCTTGAATCCTAGAACATTGAAAAAGAACCCTAACCTTGACTTGAGAGAATTTGATGATTCTATCATATGTTTTCTAAGAGTGCACGTGAGAATGAGAGGGGAAAGTCGACTATTTCTCTTTAATCCCTTTCCAAATATTCCAAAATCACGTAATTTAGGAGTTAAAAGCATAGGAATTTATGAAAATACTCTTGGTAATTCACATTAAAAATCTGCTCGTTTAGTCACCATGGTCACACAATAGGTCATTCGTTGTCATCATGACTCGTTGTGACGAGTCACTACTTTTAGACCTAATTTTCGCTTCTTTGATCTTCACACTACGGGTGCTCATAAAGATCCATCATTACATTCCACGAGTCGTCCTATGACTCATGCTCTGGACCGGCCTTGCATCTTCTCTGAACTTCATCCAATGGATAGACAGGATGGTTTGTCCTTTGATACAACGGTTTGTCATTTTCACTTATTGTTACTAAAATAATTTGAACACTTTCTGAACCTCTTACAATGACCAGTTAGAATGGGTTGTCATTTGTAACAACAAGTCATCCTTTGACTCCTTCTATCTGGACCCTGTCTACATATGGAAATGACTCATGACCATGAGTCGTACCATCACACATGACTTGTGGTAGGAATTCATTATCAAAGAGGTAAAACTACTGAAGCTTACCACTACTCATATGAGGCGTCGTTAGTTCATATTATGACTCATGTCACAAGTCATTCTGAGGCAAAATTGCAAAATTTTCTACTTGTTTCTACTCTACGTCTGGGGTCTGATCTTAGAAACTTTTGGGGTGTTACAATTATGCCCTTCTGACATAAGTTGTGTAACATTTATAGAGCATTTTATCTTCTATAATTAAACTTTTGCTTCGCTAGGCATAAATTCTCTAGGAATTAACTTATGCTGTATTATTTTCACAATATGTTGTACTGTTCATAAACTAAAGTTCAATGCTTTTGGGGGCATATGTTCTTTATCCTTTTTAAGTTAAATAATGTGTCTGGTTTTTTGGAGTCTGATGTGTTTTTGGCCATTTTTGTGTTGATTTTCAAAAGTATTTTTCATGACCCAAAATCCTATTAGGTTGTAAGGAAGTTACCCTTCCTCATAGGCGAGTTCCATTTATTATTACTCATTAAGACAAGTGAAAAGTGAAAATATGTGGAATTAAAGTAAAGTAGTAGTATGTCTGAAATCTGAAACATATAATGAAAATGTAAGAGAAAATGAGAACAACCCCTAAGATTGATGACACAAGTATAAGAGCATCTAAGATTCAAAAATCCTAGTCTGGTGCTAATACATAATCTTTCTAGAATGAAGAGGACAATAAATAAAAGGTAGATCAAAAATTCAGTATTGTACAACAGCTAATCAGCTCACCCTAGACTCCTTAAGTCACCTCAAAACCTAGTATCTACCCAAACGCCGCTCAAACCAAGTATTGAACCTTCACACAGAAGGTGCTATAAGTATAGAATGATTATGGAAACACGTGTACTAAGAAGCATCTTCAACTGACCTTTTTCAGAAATGATAGCAAGGGTTGGTACTTCCACCACTTTCCTCAACACTTAACAAAAAAATCATAATAAATCTCAGTCTAATACAGACCAACAGTCAATGAAAATTATAATCAAGGTAAATGAAATATTCAAATTTCACCCAGTAAAGTATATATCACAGATTGTCTTAAGAATCACTTAACAACTCTTTCAACCATCTCAACCATGTAAGGAGGAAATAATCCACTTTCACACATTAATTTATTACTTCACCACTCAGAATCAATATATAATGTAATGAGCATGAAATGAAATGCGAACACATTGGCTAATAACCTATATACACCCACATCCTTTTTTGAATGGTGGGCACATATGAGAACTTGGAAGGTCCATAAATACACCTTGTACCAGACAATACTAAAATGAAATGTCGTATATGCAACACCTTCTACCGGATAACCCTATACTCGAAATATCCTAGATGATCCTCTATCGATATTTATCCTTTTACGTTTATAATGTCCATGTACATCATTATCATATCTATGTCACTATAATATATAAACACATGATTCAGTTTCCAATATAGATAACCATAACCAATTTTTAATCAATAAATGAGAGTAAGAAAGTGAAAGAATAATATAGTGAGCAATATATGAGCTTTAATTCAATCAACATACCAAGAATCATGATCAAGTAATCACAAAATCGTCAATAAAGTATATAATCATTAATTTACTTGTAATTTCCCGAAAACTCAAAGATTAGACTCATGACTTTAAAATAGAAAATTTGCAGGAAACTGGAAAATCTGGCACCAGTCACAGAATGGGTCATTAAGTGACCCGTTGTAGGTGCCCATGAGTCATGATATGACTCATGGGGAGGCTAGGAGATGAAGTTTTCAAGTTGGGAGAAAGGTACCCCACAGACGAGACCACGAGTCGTAGTCAGTCCACACGACTCGTTAGATCAGCCGTGGGGTGGTGAATAAGAAAGGAAAATAAGAGAGAGGTAGCGTACTAGATGGGAGACCCTACGAGTCGTGGTCAACCCTCACGACTCGTGGGGAGAGTCATGGTCAACTAGTGAGGAAATGATCGTCTTGGAAGTAGTGTACCTAACGGGTGGTGACCACGAGTCATGGTCACCACTAACGAGTCGTTGGGTTTCTCGTGACAAACCCAGGTGACCAGATGACAAGTGTACTTCATGGATCAGACTAAGAGTTGTGGCCCTAGGCAACGAGTTGTTAGGTCCCTCGTTGGGACCACCTGGCAGTTATTCCCTGCGATTTTTCTAAGGGTTTTTCGGTAAACTCCTAGCCTCCTAGATCCTAAACTAAGTCGTTTTGGGTATTTTAAAGGGAATTTAGAGGGGTTAAATGACTTTTCCCTCATTCCCACTACGATTCTCAGAAAACCTATGCAAGTTTTCACTCAGAAGCTCTTAAGCAAGGTCTAGGGTTCCTCATCCATTGAAGCAGTTTAAACTCACTTTTCTAGGGAATTTTAGTCAGGTGTGTGGGAATTCAACAAGGGAATAATTCTTCCCTTGTGTCCCCCCAAATTCTTCACTAATTTTCTCCATACATCCTAGCCTGAATGTTCGAACGTGAAGAGAATCTATGTAATTTTCCTTGAATCCACCTAGAATGATGTATTTAATTATTTTAGTTATAGTTTCCATAAGGTCACAATTTATTGATGATCATTCCCACAAAGGTGAATTCTAGCCCTGCAGACTTTTCAAATGTTTAGAAATTTCTGGAAAGACCTTATTTAATTCATATGGAATATTGTTCTATGTTAATTATAGTTATTTTTCCCCAGTTTGTGATTTCAATAATGATAAATATTGTGAGATGAGACTCTATACCTATTCATCGAATTAGAAAATATGGGACTCTGCTCTAGTGCTTGAATCTCAAGTTTTAGCTTGAATTTACAATGGTTGGGAACCCCAAGTTGCTGGTAGTATTTAATCTCAATTAGATTATTGTTAGTTCAACTTTAGCAAGATGTTAGAATACTCAGTATCAGTCAGAAATGTCAGTTGATCAGTTTGACTAGAGAACTTCCTGAGGTGCTAGTATTACCTCCCAGTTATCAGAATCAGATTTAGAATCCAGTTTACTGGTCTATCAGGAAGTCATGACACTTTATACCTATGGCTCTGACCATCCTTAGTACCCTAGTTAAGATTACAGTTTGTTCTTAGACGGTTACGACGCTTCTAGATGAGCATCTCTGACCGATCTAGTACCCAATTTCAGAATTTGGTTTGGTAAGACTCTTAGGGTACTTTCAGTAATATATCCCTAGTTAGTCTTAGGCCTTAGTTTCGAGCTATTAGCTTAGTATTCAGTTTATGTTATCCAGTGGGACTAGGACTTAACACGGAACAGACCGAGGTTCCAACGCACCTAGGTTCCCAGAACTATGTTGCCAACGTAGGTTTTAGTATTTATTGGCCTAATTGGCCCCATACTTTTGTGATCACCCAACTCATGCCTTTATACTCTGACAAGGTATATTGGGTCCTGCCCAATGGGGTGTATACATCGGACTCCACGTCTAGCTCACGTGGTTACATGTCGAGTATAGACTCTCCCACCAGTCAATTTAGTCGAGTTCAATTCAGATCATTATGCCAGAAATAGAACATGCTTTGACCATTAGATAGGGTCTTCTAGACCACCTTAGCATTTCAGTTATTCAGTTTAGTAGCTACGGTTGGTCATTGCATGTCTTTCAGTTTAGGATTTCTTTATTGTTTATTTTATTGTGTTATGCTCCTCTCACTTACTCAGTACATTCAAAGTATTGATGCATACTTTTATGTTGTATGATTTTATGATACAGCTGCAGGATCACAGTCTCAGCTTCATTAGCCGCTTACTCCTCGAAGACCTCAACTTTACAAGTCGATGACTCCTCATCTCCCAAGGATGAAGACTTCTTGCTTGAGATATGATTTCATTTCTTTTATTTGATTTAGAGCTAGCTGGGGTTTGTCCCAGCAGCTCATCAGACCTAGTGGCTTTCAGACTTAGATTCAGTTGCTAGACTCGGTGGTTTTTTTACAGCTTGTAGTTTGTTCTAATATCTTCAGTATTATGGACCAACTTCATTTCTTTCAAATAATTTTATATTTTTGCTTTAAATTTCCGCTGTGTAAATTTTATGTTACTCAGCAGTGTATGATACACTAGGGGTTGACTCGAGGGCACTTGTGGCTCAAAGTATCATGTCCCGTTCAGGGTGTAGACTCGGGGCGTGACAAACTTGGTATCACGACACTGATATCAACATAATACTAATTATCTCATTTATTAGGGCCCTCATTACCATTATCTCTTAATTCAGTTGTCAAAATTCTAACACTTTATAAAGAGTTAAGAAAGTCTCAACTTGTCCTCATCAATACTTAAATAATCAATTTATGGACTTGCCTTTCTTAAATGCCTCCAAATGATTTCAATCTGGTCAAATACGTAAGCGGGTGAAATTGCAGACAACTATATTTCCATACTTTTATCCAGGTTCAGAAAAAGCAATCTAAAATTAAATCTTGAGCCCTTATGGGCAAAATAGTAAATTGATACCAAAATAAATTTAACCATAAGGTAAGGAGCGTATGCAACAAAAATCATCGAAATATGATAATTAACCCCCAAAAGAAAAAAGTACTATTATTCAAGTCTAGATATTAAAACCCTCAATTTTTAATCAATTTTATGGACTAAATCATGAAATTAATGATGGAATAGCCGAAAAATAGTAAATACTAGGTTACCCCTAAGTCAAAATGAGCACAACACCTTTAAAATCACTAAAATCCAATTCTCATAGCTCCTAAAATTGAAATATGAACTTTAAAATTTGATTGGGAAAATAAAATAGTAACTGTTAAACCGTTCTTCATAGACCTAGTCCTCGCGATCATGATGTCGCCCAAATTACACCTCGCAATATAGATATAAAGCGGTCGATGTAAAATATAGAACCCAACAAAGGTTGAGGTCGATCTCATAGGAAATACGGAAAGAACTTGAGTTAATGTGAATAGCTATTGCTATCGGATTACTTATTTCCTAAAGCAGAAAAATAAACTACTAAATAAGATTAAAAATTACTAAATGCTTGAGCCAAATTCGGTTTATATTCAATTAACGACTTAGCTAGGATTGTGTTCCCCAAGAGTTCATAACCATATGGCTTTTACACTAGTGATCTATTCCGGTGTTTAACATGCAATATCGGTAAGTTAGGTTCACCTAAATGGTTGGTGACCTATCTAGATGATTATCACCACTCAGCTTGGTCCGTATACGAGTGTATGCTTAATTAATCCTTACCCTTAATATCAGATTAGCTATCACCGGACAAGTTCAAGCTATTAGATGAGGGTTAACAACCTCAAATCCCATTGTTTATCTCTTTTCCCATTAACTACCTCCTTGATCCAGTAAGTAAGAATAAGGTAAGTCCTAACGTTTGCAACCGTCAAGAATCAATTAAAACGAAGGGAAAAGCAATACATGCATTAAACCCCATTCAAGAATCACTAAGTGTTTCACCTATATGTGTTAATTCATCTTGGTTCCCACAACCCTAGTTATGGGTTTAGCTACACATGTTTGAATAATCACAATCACAAAATATTGCATAAATCATAATTGCAACTTACAAATTATCATAGAAGAAAACCAAGTAAATTGAAATAAAACTCCAACTTTGATGAATAAATTTCAATGTTGCTTTTGATCCTCAAATTCAAGAACAAAATTGCAAACTTTGTTTCTTAAACCAAGAATAATAGTACAACACCAAAATTTATGTGAAAAGTAGTAATAATAAACTATACATCGAAAATAAACCTAAGCAATGTATTTATAGTTCCGAAGAAACCTTTTCCTAATTAAAACTAGAAATCAGGTCATCAATGGTCACGGGCTAGGTAACAATTCTTTACGACCTTTGACGAGTCGTTCCTTGTTAAAAACAATCGTCCTCCCCATCAAGCCCAGTCATGGCAATGGGTCCCCTAACGACTCGTTATGCCTGGGCACGATTCATTAGGCCTCTCGTGGTCCAGCCTCCTCAATCTTCCAGTGCACCCTACGAGTGGCTCCAGTGATCTCCTAATGAGTCGTTTGGTCAGACAACGACTCATGACGTCGTCCATTAACTTCACTGGTTACTTCTTCAATAATTCATCTCCCAGTCTTCACGATTGGCTTCACGACTTGTTACCAGGTGTAACGAGTCATTCCTTCCACCCGTTAAGTACACTGGTCCTACATCTTCAAAACTCGATATTTTCCCACGAACTCAGCAAAGAGTCGTGCTAAGTGCCAATGACTCATGAAGTGCCTGCAACCCTTTTGTTTAGTTATTGTAAGCATTAATTTTCCCATTTCACTTTCGAACCTGTTTTCCTGCAACATTAAACATAAAATGCATCATACCTACATAAACATACCCGGAATGTGCATAGTTTCTTGGTTTTAAGCGTTGAAAGTGCTGTAAAATCACAGCACATCAACACCCTCAACTTAGAACTTTTGCATGTCCTTAGGCTTAAATAAAATAAAATAAAATAAAATAAACTACTTCGACGCTTCAATCGAAAGAACTCTAGCAAACTAACGGCAGTCACATTTATTCATCAAATTACATTTTCTAACCCCTCCTTCATCATACCAACTCAAATCACGATGCATATGCAAAATTTCCAACCATGAAACAAGGGAATCAAAACATGACAAAGCACTGTCACTTGCAACCACTCACATAAATCTATAACACTGACCCAGACAATTTGTAGACGATTTTGTTGACCAAATGCTCTTACCTCAAAGAAGTCCCATGCTCACGCATGTGTATATGATTATTTCAATGTATTTTTCTTGGGAGTAGGTAAGATCCACTCGCTTTCACAAAGAAATTCTAACTGTATGCATGCAATTCCATAGGCTTTCCTTCACTTTCAATACCTCGATTTTCAGACAAGTAACCAACATAACTTATAGGACTTTTTTAGTCTTGTATCGTAGGCTCAGGTTCGGGTATGGTACATATGGAATTAGTAGCTCAACCCTCCTTGGAACTACAAACATCTTGACTCTACTTTTAACCTTTTTTCCTATTTTCTCCCATTTTTCCTTTACTTGCTTCTTCTTTTATTTTCATTTGTAACTACGGGTTCGGTTCTTCTTCTTTCAAGCATTCATTTCTGTCACATTTTTCTTTTCTTTTCTTTTCTTTCTCTTTGACAATAATTTTTATTTCTTTCTTTTCTTTTCATTATGCATACCGCACCCGCTCTTTCCTTTTATTACCCAATTTTTCATTCCACCCTAATCTTATTAATCACCCCTATACTAGCCACCCTCAACTTATGTGATTTGTCTGACTTGAGGTTCATAGTGTCCAAGGAGGGACCAGGGCCAAAGCAGGTTCATTCTTAATCAATGTAGGAAGGTGAATTGGTGTAAACAAAAAGAAAGGTCGATTTAAGCTCAAACATTTGGATTAAGGGATAGTTATTCTCTTTTGATAGGTCTTTTAAGGCTAAAGTGGGCTCATAAATCAAAAAAGGGCCTGTGATCCTTTCCTAGTTTCCTATCCTCTATCTCGGTACGATTGACCAGACAAGTTCTAGATTGACACGCACAACCGAATTTAGCTATTAAAGCTCACTCACACATAGCACAGGTCAACATTATCACTTCTATTAACTGCTAGTTCAGATACATCCATACAATGGTAAACATGTTCACAATTTCAATGCCATGCAAAGATTCACAAAGATCATACTTGTCGACTTTAGCATACACATAAAAATAATTTAGTAGGGGTATCAAATTATCATTTCAACAAAAATCATTAATTTAAGCTCTTGACTGCCTTAAGTTCACCTAACTTTCTCTCGACTGACACAAAAAAACACAAAAAACATAAAACCCTAAACATGTCGGTTCTACTAGATAAGAAACACCCGAGGGAAAAGATATTCGGCAAGAAAAATCCTCTGTTTATGTTCAGCAAAAGTAATGCACAGGTATCCCTCCCCACCCTTATCAAGAAAAGCATGTGTCATCCTCGACGCATATATATCAGACAAAACTAGAGAAATAAGGAACATACCTGTGCAAAGGTGTCAGCTACCTGGTCGGTGGAGGGTGTGGATACTCCTCCAATGTTATCTCCAGTATAACTGTCTTGACCCGATGCATTTTTAGATCCAAAGGAGTTCATCCCTTCTCCACGAGCTCCGCTGCCTCAGTTTCGGCTCTCTTTTGAGCCTCCTCTCTCGATATATACAGTGCTCTATCCATCTCACTCTATTCTCATTTTTGATGACAAAGCAGAGAAGTATCATCTTCAAAGCTTTCCTCCTCACGAGGCCTTTTTCCTTTCTCTTGTGCCACCGGCTCCTCCGTAATGAAATCAAAAATCAGTGGTAGCTCTTTTTCACTCTCATCATCTATCACAGAAAGCACCGGTGGAGGTACTGCAGCTACCTGTCGTGAGGCCAGATCCCGCACCTCAGCGCTGAGTGCTCCTAACTCTGCATACCACTTTGCCAATTCAAAATGCCTATAATTGTGCAAGGCGCTCATCCATTCGTCTCTCGAAAGCATCCAATCGACCATGCACAGAACTCAATAGTGCCTCCAACTCCTTCTACACCCAAGGCTTCACCTGCTCCATCAAAACTTTAACCTGTAGAGTCGTGTGTGCCTACTGTTTTTTAGCCTTAGCTAGCCGCCTAGCCATATCAACCCAAAATTCCTGAGAAATTGTAACTAGGCCGGTTGTAGTGACTCGTGGAGGAGCAACTGTTGGTCTAAGTGCTGCTGCGGTGGATGATGAATCAGGAACATCAACAAGTGTGGAGGTGTCCGCTGCATCTGTAGCCTCAGGCTAGCTACCCATCTCTATACCCTCAATAGGCTTAGCCGCCAAATCAATGAACTATGCAGCATCGGTCTGCATACTGCTGCCAAATGCCTCTGCTAATATGGTAGCTCCAGTGGATTTGGCGAACTGACTCCTTGCCCTCGATACTGGGTTTGTCTCATCTCTTATCAACCCAGTATCTGTAATCTTCTATATCACTATCTCTGGTCAACTGATGGAAACTCTGGCACTTTTGACTCCTGACAGAATCTATCAATCAAACATGGGAAGGGAATCACAGTACTGTCATTTATGGCCCGCTCTCTAATCTCTTCAGCAATGTACCACGAGAAATTTATGGAGTTCCCTCCATAATGTTGGCTACCAATGTCTCTCTTTCAGGTATGAGAATATTATCATTGTTGGTTGGTACAAGCCTATGCCGCACTAGTTTCCACCAAAATTTAGCTTGAAATTGAGTGTGGCCTTCTTGATCTGAGACTCTGTGATGTGCAATCATTCAACCAACGGACCTCTTGTAGCAATGACCCCGAGATAGCCAAGTGTATTGCCTGATGCACTCCTGACTATTCAGCTTCTTAGTCTTGAATTTCTTTTGCTCGAATAGCCTGTGGTTGAACTCAGCCGTGTTCATCGGGGCATGATAATCTGGCCCATACAGAAGCCTAGAGATGGTCCTCTTAGATATATCCACCAGAGTCTCTCAAACCAACACCTGAGTTAAGGCAGGCCTCTTCTTCCAGACTTGACCCCCTAAAGCCAAACGTTGTAGTGTGGCTGTGTAGGCCGCATAATATTCTCTTACTAAGCATGGGTTGTAGCTTCCTGATGGCTCGGTCAACCACCCTAACCTATACTTATCGAACACAGCTTGTAGCTCTAGAAGGTCCTTATGTCCTGTGGTGACCATCCTCGGCTCCTCGTATGTGCTCCTCTTCGGATGTCCTTTATCATTTGGAGCAATGTCTCTGTTATATATAGCCCTCATACCATGAACACACCATCGTCTCACGTTCCTTTGTTGATCATTGGATGTGTTCGAGGTCTCATTCAATTCATTATCGGAGTCCCTTTGCGGAGCATGTGACTCATCAGCTAGCTCTGCGTATTTCCCAGCTGTGGTTCCCTCAGGAGCAATTGCAGTTGTAGCCCTAGCATTCTCATCTATACGGCTGGGCGAGTCCCTTGTCAGTGGAGTTGGAGAAACAACTAGGGCCGTCGGATTTGCATTTCGTGGAGCCCTAGCCCTAGTTGATCTCCGCACCAGCTGCTCTTCTAACACTTCATATTCCTCCTCTGAGCCACTTGACTCTTCAGAGGAGGAGGGCTTATCCTGAAGTCTGCGGTAACTTCTTTTCAGAACCTGTTTCTTTGCCAGAACTTTCTTCGGTGCACCCCTCGGAGCCATTGTACCTGTGGAAAAGTTGTTAATATACCAGATGAGATGAAACAAAAGCACTTATAAACAACTTCTTAGTGGACATAACGAGTGACTCAACGAGTCATTTTCATTGGGCAACGACTCGTGAAGTCTTTAATTATCTCAAACTTTGATTTCTTCACGTTGGACCAGTGTGATTGACAACTAGTCACAACGAGTCGTTACCTTAGGAGAGGACCCGTTAGGTCGGTCGTTAAGTGCACCGGTCACCAGTTGTAATTTTCACTCAGGACGAGCCATATGACGAGTCATGAGATGATACCACAACTTGTTACATGGCTCGTGCTCAAGAGTTTCAGGTGATCCCATTTGCTCATATCATGTTCATCATACAGATTCATGATCATACATTATCCCAATCAAAAATGGAGATTCCACAAGAACAACTTCATCCAATTCGTTAGGGTTTCAAATAAAATTTTCAATGCCTTACCACTAAACTTTCAGTGAAATTCATAAGATCAGGTCAAATTTAAAACTCGTTATATGAAAAAACCAATGGAGAAGATAAAGCACAAGCAATCACTCACAATAACTCAGTTAATATGTCCCTAAATTCCAGTTAAATCAATGTTTCGATATCACCTGCTACCTAGGTTTACTATCAACTGAATCAACAATCCGAATGTGTCCCAAATTAATTAGATACTTTCAAGGTCATTCAAAGCATGCATCAACATAAATCTTATTTAAATGCAAATACACTCACAATTAACTGGGAAAAATTACTCACGGGATGCTTGAGCAGAGAGGAGAGTGCGATCGTGTGTGCATGGCTACTGTTGTGAGTGTAATGCGAGGAATTATAAGTATGGTGTATGATTGTGACGGGAAGGGAAGAAGGAGTTTTGAGTTGGAGAGTATCTAGGTTTAAATGGGTGAGGAGTTTAAAAAGTTTCGGTTTGCCCTTTTTATGCTTAAGCTGAGTCGAGTCATGGGTTTCGAATCATTTAACTTTACTATGACCCATGTAACGAATCGTGAGGAAGAAAAATGATTCGTTTTGAACTGTTAAGCAATCATTCAAGAGAAACCTTACTTGGGACCTAACGACTCACTAAAAGACTCTTGGTGTGACCATATGAGTCGTAAACTGAGTCGTAAAAGACTCTTGGTGTGACCATTTGTGGTGTGCCTTGTTGTCACTAATTTCCACTTTTATACAAAGAGAGGAAGTGAATATGATGACAGACCATACGAATCATTATCATTAGACACAAGTCGTTAAGTCAACCGTTTCTGCGATTGTCTTCACGATTGGACTGAATGAGTCGTCAAGTCAAACGACCACTCGTTCTGTGATATTTTGCACCAAAACTGAAGTTCTAGATTTTGGTTCCAACTTCAAATTTTCCATCTTAATCACCTACACCCATTAAGAAACGTAAACATTATATTTTTCTTACATTTACAACTTGAGTTGCCTCCGAAGAAGCGCTTGATTTAATGTCGCGGCACGACGTGGGTGTTTTGGCTTCTCAGACTTCACCAAAACACCTCCATGGGTTGCCTCCGATGCAGTGGCTAATTTAATGTCGTGGCACGACTCAATTCCCCCAAGTTACTCAGATTTCGCTCAAGGCCCAAAGTTCTACTAGTTTGAGTTCTTCACTTCTCCCCAAATAAGCTTTCACCCGCTGACCATTCACTTTGAACCGCTTTCCTTCATGGTTTTCTAGTTCGATTTCCCTATCGGAGAATACTTGGACCACTCGAAAAGGTCCTAGCCACTTTGACTTTAACTTACCAGGAAACAAACAAAGTCTAGAATTGAATAGTAACACCATATCACTCGGACTGAATTCTCTTTCTCAATCCTCCGGTCATGCTGAATTTTCATCCTTAATTTATAGATTTCACAATTCTCATAGGCTTTCAACTCAAATTCATCAAGCTCATTTAACTGATCAAGCCTCAAGTTTGCAACATCGTTCCAGTTTAAATTCAGCTTCTTGAGCGCACACATTGCTTTGTGCTCATGTTCGACCAGAAGATGACATGCTTTTCCATAAGCAAGCTGATATGGAGACATACCTATAGGAGTCTTGAATACAGTCCAATAAGCCCATAAAGCATCATCTAGCTTTCTTGCCCAATCTGTCCGATTTGCATTCACAGTCTTCGCTAAGATAGTCTTTATTTCTATGTTTGTGACTTCAACCTGCCCACTAGACTGCAGATGATAGGGTGTTGCCACCCTGTGTTTTACCCAATATTTCTCCAATAAAGAGCAAAACAATTGGTTACAGAAGTGCGAACCCCCATCACTAATGATAGCTCTGGGAGTCCCGAATCTAGCAAATATATTCCGCTTCAAGAATGCTGTGACACTCTTCCCTTCATTGTTTGGAAGTGCAACTGCTTCCACCCATTTTGTAACACAGTCAACAACAAGAAGTATGTACTTCATCCCGTTTGAGCTCACAAATGGGCCCATGAAATCAATTTCCCATACATCAAATACTTAATGACCAGGATGGGAGTAAGAGGAAGCTCATGCCTCCATTATATGCCTCCTTGCCTTTGACATGCATCAAATGCCTTTTGTGAAATCATGCGCATCCTGGTGAATGGTTGGCCAATAATACCCACATTGCAGAATTTTGTGGGTTGTACACATCTCATTGTGGTGGCCTCCAATAGGGGATGAGTGGCAGGCCTCCAATATACTCAACATCTCCACCTCAGGCACGTATCTCCGATAACCCCATCAGCACATATGCAAAATAAGTAGGGCTCATCCCAGAAAAAATTTTGCACATCAGACATAAACTTCTTCCTCAGGTGAAAAGGTAAGTGCTCCGGTACAACATCACTTACCAGATAATTAGCAAAGTCTGCAAACCATGGGATGAGATCTGCTGAGGCCGCTAGAACTTGCTCGTCTGGGAAAGAATCATCTATGTCATGCTCATTTCTAATTGTTGCATCATGTTTCAATCTTGATAAGTGATCCACCACCTAATTTTCAGTCCCTTTCCGGTCTTTTACCTCAAACTCGAACTCTTGTAGCAGCAGAACCCATCGAATCAACTGTGGCGTGGCATCCTCCCATCGAATCAACCGTGGCTTGGCATCCTTCTTTTCCATCAGATATCTCAAAGCCGCATGGTTTGTGTGGACTATCACCTTAGTTCCAAGATAGTATGCCTGAAACTTCTCAAATGCAAAAACTACAGCCAACAACTCCTGTTTTGTCACGGTATAATTTTTTTTTAGATGCATTTAGAGCCTTGCTAGCATAATAAATCAGATGGAAAATCTTTTCATGCCTTTGACTCAACATAGCTCCTAGGGCCACACCGCTAGCATCACACATAATCTCAAAAGGCAAAGACCAATTAGGTGCCACTATAATGGGAGCAGTGGTCAATCTCTCTTTAAGACATTCAAATGCCTTCAGACATGCCTCGTCAAAAACAAACTCCACCTCCTTCTCGAGTAGTTTACACAATGGATGTGCAATTTTGGAGAAGTCCTTGATGAATCTTCTACAAAAACCCGCATAACCCAAAAAGCTTCGAACACCTTTCATAGAAATTGGAGGTGGAAGACTAGAAATTACCTCAATCTTGGCCCAGTCTACCTCAATACTCTTACCAGAAATCTTGCGGCCTAGCACTATACCTTCCTTGACCATGAAATGACACTTTTCCCAATTAAGCACCAAGTTTGTCTCTTCACATCTATGAAGCACCTTGCTCAAATGATCCAAACACTCCTCAAATGAATCACCCACCACCAAAAAATCATCCATAAAGACTTCAATGATTTCTTCCACCATGTCAAAAAATATGGAAATCATGCAACGCTGAAAAGTGGCGGGTGCATTACATAACCCGAACGACATCCTCTTAAAAGCAGATGTACCATATGGAAAAGTGAACGTGGTCTTCTCTTGGTCTTTGGGGGCTATAAAAATCTGATTGTGCCCCAAATAACCATCAAGGAAACAATACCATCCTCTTCTTGCAAGTTTGTCTAACATCTGGTCCATGAATGGCATCGGAAAGTGATCTTTTTGCGTCCAACGGTTCAACTTTCTGTAATCCATGTATACTTTCCAACCGGTGACTGGTCTTAGAGGAATGAGCTCATTATTAGCATTTGGAACCATAGTGATTCCTTCTTTTTTTGGTACACACTAGACTGGGCTCACCCATTTGCTGTCTGCAATAGGATAAACCACACCTGCATCCAACCACTTTATGATTTCCTTCTTGACCACCTCTTACATAGGTGGATTCAACCTACGCTGATGTTCAATATTCCAAATACAATCTGGCTTTAGCTGGATCTTGTGAGTGCAAATACTGGATAGGATTCCAATAATATCTGCAATGGTCCACCCAGTGGCTTTTTTGTATCTCTTTAAGATGGAGACCAAAGACTCCACTTTCCATACCGCCAAGTCAGCTGCAACAATGACGGGTAAAGTGTTACCCAATCCCAAAAATACATACTGCAAATGAGACAGCAGTGCTTTGAGCTCCAATACCGAAGGCTCCTCATTAGATGGCTTGGCCGATGGGGTCACCCGATTCTTCAAGTCAAGATTGATCGTCTTTGGAGCATAAGTGTATAATGATCTTGGGCAAATTTATATGCCCAAGTTATACTCAAAGGTGTCATTTTAGCCTTGTTTATCTATCAATGTTTATACATTCTCATGTAATTGGTAATAAAATGTGAATTTATACTAACCAACATGATTAGCATTGTTTTGCAGGTAAAATGTAATTTCGGGAAGCTAAAATGCATGTTGGAAGAGATCGGGGTTGGACTCTGATGTGAGCAAGGGACAAGGCATTAGAAAGCACAAAATAAAGGGGCTCCGCGATGGAGCCGTGTCATGCTGCCATCGTGGAGGCCTTCTGCCTGGAGAGGGAATTTTCACCCTATTTCCAGTGAGGGTTCACGATGGGTCCGTGGCACGGTGACCTGGCTCCGCGTTGCACGTCGTGCCACGTTGGGCCTTATTTCCTGGACCCCCAGTTTCCAATGAGGGTCCGCATCGGTAGCGTGTCACGGAGGTAGTGCTCCGCGATGCACTCCGTGACACGTTGCTTGTTATTCCGGGAAAAATTCCCACTAGTATAAATAGAACACTTAGGTTCATTTTTCAATATTCTGACTTGGTGGAGCAAGAACGTGGGTTATAGGCAGTTGAGGGGACGAAATTATCAGGGTTTTTCTCTCTTTCTTTCTCCTTGTATTCAATTGCTTGTATGTTTAACACTCATTTAATGATGTTTAATCCACAAATGAGTGGCTAATTCCTCTTCTTGCTGAGGTTAAGAACACTTGTAATGAAATGTGATTATTGATTCTTTGGTTTTTCATCTTTTCTTCCATGGTTGTTCTATTGATTCTTGTTCTTACTGCATTAATGTGTGGCCTACGTTAATGTATATCTAAAAAGTTCGGTTTCACTCGAGAGAGCAAGAAATTGGAAAGTTGTGAATTAATAGGATATGATCTTTTCTTGGTTTGGGAAAATTGGGAATTGATTTACCTTCAGGATAGAAATATACCTGAAAGTCGTATTAGTCAATTTAGGAACCGGGTTTGTATGGATAGAACATGAATTTTCGTTTAATCACAGAAATGTAGGTGGACGGTTCATGATTCTTAAGTTGGGTTAAATACGAGAGTTTTAATCCATTGGCAGTAGTTCTTAACTAGAAACCGGAGGAAAAGACTAACAGGTGATATTGATAATTAATTTCATTATAGGTTCGTTAACCTCAACAAGCTCACCTTTATAGTCAGACTCACATTAGATAATTGTTTAGACTTAGCATAATTATTAGAAATCAAAATATTAAACTCTTGGTTACACTGTTGTCTGCATTTTTAGAATTGAAATATAGTACACTTGAGCAGATTGCACTTCATCCCAGTCCCTCTGGGATCGATACTTGGCTTACTTAAGCCACTTCACTACTTGTTCGACCACGTGCACTTGCGTGTAGTTATATACCCATATAACAAAAAGACCGAACAAGTTTTTGGCGCCGGTTGCCGGGGACTTGGAAATTGGTGAATTTGTCTTAAGTGTTAATTAACTATATTTTTATTTTCTTAGTGTTGACAACTTGGTCTTAGCCTGTATTTTGCAGATTTAATCTGTGTTGAACATTGGCAAGAGACAAGGAGCTGGTGGGCTCGTATTTGGAGCCAGAAAGATTATTTCATCGTCAGCGGAGAGAAGCTCTAGAAAGAAAGCTGCAGTTGCTCAGACAGACAATCATGGAGCAACAACAGAATCCATCGGTAGTACGGGCAATGTTAGTGCCCGAAGAAGTAGCAGCTCGGCCGGTTCGCGAGGTGGCAATCCCACATGCTAATAATGTCACATCTAGCATCCGCAAACCTGAGCCAGGAGGGAGGTTCGAACGTAAGCAGAATATGGTGCAATTGCTGCACACTAGCGGGCAGTTTACAGGTCTCCCTCATGAAGATCCACAGTAGCATCTCCAAAATTTTTTGGAGATAAGTGACACTTATATCCCCGCTGGAGTGTCATCAGATTACGTCCGGCTTACATTGTTCCTATTTTCACTATTGGGAGAAGCCAAGAGGTGGTTGAAAGCTGAGCCACCTAATTCTATTTCTACGTGGGATGATCTTGAAAGGAAGTTCTTGATATGATTTTTTCCCTCTGGTAAAACAGCAAGACTTAGAAGTCAAATTCTAAGTTTCAAACAGAGAGAGGGAGAGAATCTATATCAGGTTTGGGAGAGATTCAAGTCCATGTTGCGGGATTGTCCTCATCATCATCAGTCCAATGATGTGTTGGTGAACACTTTTATAGAGGGTTTGGAACCCCATACAAAAATATTGCTAGACTCAGCAGCTGGGGGACAAGCGTTGGAGAAAACTTATGAGGAGCTGTATACCTTGTTGAACCGTATTTCACAGGGCAATCCGGAATGGAATAATGATTCGTCAAGAGGAGGGAAAAGGAAAGCAGCAGGAGTTCGAGAAGTGGATGGGTTTACAGCTATTACTGCACAGATAGCTGCTTTACCGAATCAACTCAACACCCACTTCAGTAACATGACAATGAACCAGCCTCAAGCCCTAGTGAATGCAGTGCAACAGATTTGGTGTGAAGTGTGCGGGAGCAGTGAGCACTCAGCTGAGTGTTGTGGAGCAAATATGGACTCGGTGAACTTTGTGGGAAATGTACAAAGGAACAACCACCAACAGTATGGCAACAGCTACAATTCCAATTGGAGGAATCACCCGAATTTCTCCTGGGGTAGCAACAACCATCAGGGGCAGAGTTCGAGTCGGGGTGTGCAAAGGAACCAAGGAGGGCAGCAGAATTATCAAGCACAATTCAGAAACAGCAATGCACCTCCTCCACCACCATCACCCAGCATTGAGGAGATGTTCAAGACTATGATAGCTAATCAAGCTTAATTGCAGGCTGACTATGTGAAATTGGCAGCCGAGGTAAAAAACAACCAGTTAGCTACCAAGGCACTTGAATATCAATTTGGGCAATTTGCTGTAGCCCAAAATACAAGGCCTAGAGGAGGACTTCCGAGTGACACCGATCCCAACCCCAAGCAGGTGAATGTAGTGACCACAAGGAGTGGTTTGCAGTTGAAAGAGGTGGAACCAGAAAGACCACCTTAATAATCGGGAGCAGCAGAAGTCGAGAGGGAGCAAGGTGATGAGAGGGGGAAGACTAAGGAAGCTGAATCAGAAAGACCACCACCCCCGTTCCCTCAACGATTAAAGAAACACAAGGAGGAGGCGTGTTGCAAGAAATTCATGGAGGTGCTAAAACAGGTACATATTAACTTACCTCTTGTTGATGTTTTGCAGGGAGTGCCGAAATATGCTAAGTATATAAAGGACATTGTGGCAAACAAAAGTCGGTTGACTGAGTATGCTACGGTGGCTCTTACGGAGGAGTGCACTTCCTGGATACAAAATCGACTACCCACAAAGCTCAAAGATCCTGGGAGCTTTAGTATACAGATTACTATTGGGCAGAGTATCCGAGCTTTGGGATTGTGTGATTTGGGAGCGAGCATTAATTTGATGCCGTCATCGGTATTCAAAAAGTTGGGTCTAGGGAGTCCTAGACCCACAACAGTGATCTTGCAATTGGCAGATCAGTCCTTAGCCAGACCTGATGGCATTGTGGAGGACGTTCTGGTGCAAGTTGGCTCCCTGATCTTCCTGGTAGATTTTGTCGTGCTAGATTTTGAACCAGACGCGGAAGTCCCATTTATTTTGGGACGTCCTTTCTTGGCGACCGGGAAAGCGCTGATTGATGTAGCTGCGGGGCAGCTAACAATGCGAGCACACGACAAGGTGGAAGTGTTCGATGTGTACAAGGCACCTAAGCTCCCGACTGTGTACGAAGAACTCTCGTTGATCAATGTGATTGATCAAGTCGATGATGAGCAGATTAAGGATTCACGAGAGTTATTGGGAAAACCACCGGAATGGTGTAAGAACTACGGGGGGAGGACGGTTTTCGAGAGAAAACGTCCGTCACACTAGAGGACAACTGAGCCAAATGACGTCGAGCTGCGACGGTAAACCAGGCGCTGCACGGGAGGCAACCCGTGAAAATTTTTCTTTGTAAATTGTGAATAGATTTTTCTTTTTCTTTTTCTTGATTAACAATAAAATTTTTAGTTTTTAATTTTTGTTTTTATTTTTATTTAGAGTGCAACCTATAATTCTAACTAATTTCTTGTAGTAGAATGAATTTCAGGTCAAACGGAGGGAAATTATGCAAGGAATCGCAAAGGAAAATTCAAGGTATGAAAATCAAGAAAAAGTGGCAAAACAGTGAGCTAGGGCGATAGCTCCGTGTCACGGAGGAGGACCTCCGTGTTACCCTCCGTGACACGTTGAGGTATAAATCCGGAATTTTAAAAAATTCCAGAACGCCCTCGCGACAGCTTCGTGTCACGGAGGCAGTGCTCCGCGATGCACTCTGTGACACGTTGCTGTGTATATCGCGATGGGTCACACCAGGTCGCCGGGTGACCCGCGCGATTTTTCCACTTTTAAACCCCGAATCCCCCTCAAATTTTCTTTATTTCTCACACACTTCGTGACCTAACCCCCTAAAACCCCTCCCCCTTCAACGTGACACGGAATAGGCCAAGAAATTCATTGAGTTTTCTTTAATCCTTCAATTTCAAGGTATGTTCTTCGATTCCATCTCATTTCTTATCGATTTTCTTCAATATTGAGCATGTGATGTGAGCTAAGTTTGCCCTAAGTAGAAATTAAGCGTGAATTCAATTGAATTAGTGTTGATGGATTTCGGAGTATCATTGTGATTGCTTGAACTCGTTAATTGCATAATTTAATCGAATTTTGTTGATACAATCATATCTAGGGCTTGTTTTTGAATTTGAAGTGGAAAAATGTAGTGAACTTGTGGAATTCATGTCAGGTTGTACATGTTGAGTGAGATGAGTCGATGTGCTAATTGTTATTATACTAAAAGACCGATGAATTCTCGGGTTAGGGGAATAGTGAAATTTGAAGGAATTGGGTGAGTTGTATAGGTTCCTGTAGATAAATTCTTGTTGTTTTCGTCTCTTTGTTTTTCCTTGCTAAGTGCAATGGAATAAAACGTTATCGAGGGCAATGATTGTGGTTAGCTATATGAAGTCTGAGTAGTGCATGGAATATATACCGTCGAATTATTCGTATGCACTGAGCATGTTTGTGTAGTTGGTTGTTTATTTGTGTAAATAAGCATGATCTTGCCGGAATGTTGTAATTTTGGCTAAGGACTAAGTGTGGGGTAGCCTAGCTGAACTCGACCTTAGTCGAGGTTAATATTCATTGGCTTAACATTGATCTTGTCTACTTGGGTTGACAGGTAAAATGGCAAGCAGGCAAGAAAAAGGGAAAGGCGCATCAACATATGGCGCCGGAAGAAAGCGAATCAGACTGGGCACAGCAGTCCCAGCAGCACCAGCGGTTCCACGCGGCCAACGCCACCAATACGGAACCAGGTGGGTGACAGAAGAGGGGAAGAAGTGGTACGCGAAGCACAAAGAGAGCAAGTACTTCCCCGAGGAACACATAGCACGGGAACCGTTGGCACAAGAGTTCCCTAGGATTGTACACCGGATCGAGGTAGCTGGGCTCAAATTCATTTTTGAAGAGCCCAAGGAATGCAACTTGCACCTGATTCGGGAATTCTATGCCAATTAGGACCCGACTCTCAGAAGTCACACCATCAAAATCAGAGGGTAAATAGTCACCTTCGAGCCCCACCACCTCAATGCTATCCTAGGGGCGCGGGACACAGACGCCCACGTGCTTCGACAGCTGAACATCACTCCACCATATGCGGACATCAGACGCACTTTGTGTGGAACCCGATCGATAGCTAGATGGAGCAGACACAAAGAGAGGGGCTACCATCAGACTTTGCCCTATTCACAGATGAACAGGGAAGCAAGAATATGGCTAAAGATCGTCTGTTCCTGCCTAATACCGGGGGTACATATGACAGATGTAACCCGGGATCGTGTATGCCTGGTGTACGCCCTGATGAAAGGGCTGGAGATCCACGTGGGGGCGGTGATTATCTCCGCCATGAAGAGAACCCGGTTGCATCAGGGGCACAGATACGGATTTGGTGGGTTACTCACCACCTTTCTGAGGGGCCTGGATGTCGAGGAAGAGGCCCTTGATTATATCCCGCAGATGGAGCGGCGGGCCTTAGATATCACTAAAACTAAGGCTCCCGACACCACCCACGGGCCAGTGCTTACACTAGGCGAGCGACATGCTCGTGATGATCAGCACATGGCTCGCATGTATGGGATGCAGATGCTCCAACTCAGGATAGGCGGGAGGCCGGCAACAGAGGAGGAGCTATGGCAGCTCGAGCTAGACTACCCTTTTTGCGAAAATGCCAGGGCTCTATGCCGAGTGGGGCCAGCATTTGTAGAGCCCACGGATGATGATGTCCCCACGGACGAGGAGACACGTCGGGAGGACTCCGATGTGGAGTCCGAGGATGACGATGTGTTATACCCCGTAGGATTCCAAGCACCTAGATGACCTATTCGCACGTTGGTTAAGCATATTTGAAGGCCGTACGTGCTAAAGAAAGGCCCGGGAAAAAGATCGGACGAGAAACCTGTCGAACCATCACGGAAGGAGCCAAGGCAGAGCCCCTCCGCGATGGCAACGTGTCACAGAGGTGGAGCCTCCGCTTTGGCTTCGTGACACATTGGCCATGTCCAGGCCCAAGTATATAAAGCCCCACTTCGGTTTTTAATCAATCATTCTTATAATTTCCAGTGAAAACAGAGAGGAAAGAACAGAGGAAAGAAAAGAACGAAGAGGGTAAATATATTTTCATCCGATTACGCTGCTAAACCTAGTCCAAATTCAAATTAACCTCAGATACCGAGGTATTTAGCAGCAGAGAGCATTCCTACGGATTTAGTTTCGCGAAATACGGCCGACGAATCGTCGAGCTACCGGACTAAGGTAAGTGGAATTGCTTCAAACTAGTGTCTATGTGTTTCTAGCTGTGAAGTGAATACTTCTCCCTTCTGGACTTCTGAAAAATAGCGAGTTTTCGACCATCTTTCGATAAGCCTAAGTTTAGGCTATACTTATATCAAAAGTGATGTCGTCCTTCAGAATAAGGTTGTATTTAGTACTGATTGATATATATATGAATGCAGTTGGGAGGAATAGCTGAAATATTGACCAAGCTAAGCCAGTTAGTCGGGAAATCAGAAGCGAAGGTATGTAAAGCTAGTTTCTTCGGCAAGTTAGTAAGCTCGGTATAGTAAAGTAATTTAAAGGCCAGTAGAATATTCAGAAGTCATGTGTTATGTTTATTACGAATGTTGGTACGATATTAGAAGCATCAGGTAATAATTAGTACGACACTTGCTAGCACGATATAGATTCTAACACAAGTGTTAGGAACTGCACAGCATGCTCAGTACATGATGTAGTACAAAATGTTAGGATATCATCGTATTCAGTTGAAACCAAGTAAAACAATGTAATATCTGTAAGGCATCTCAGAAGTAGAATGATAGGCTAAAATGAAGTTTAGAAAGCATGTTAGAAACCCAGTATACAGCATGGTTTCCAGCAGAAAGACTATATCTGGGTTAACATTAGACTCAGTACAGTATGGCAGAAGATTATATTTATACATATATACTATTATCAGTCTCAGCATGTATTAAGTACGTACATATTACTATCCCTAGTTCAGCATATAGTATGTACAAATACTTTACTACTATTAGCCTCAGTATGTGGGATATGCAGATAGTATTACTAGTTGAGACCATTGTATTGTTTTTGGGTTGGATTACCTAGATCCATGACCGCCCCAGGGTTAATAGCTGTATCGACTCATCCGCCAGAGGACGAGGATACGTCGCTCTATGGAGTGGCATGCCGTCCCACAAGGGACGAAGATGGGATGCCAGTTTTCCCCATATTGTGCCTTGGTCGGCCCTTATACACCCTTGTCGAGCGGATACGCCCGGGTGTTGATTCAGGAGTCCTCCGGACTCAGGTACAGTTATAGTCAGGGGCTCAGCGAGCCCAAGTGCATACCCAGGGGACCGGCAGGATGCTTATAGTTATTATAGGAGATGGGACGATCGGGTAGGGGTATAGATTTTGTGCTGGTTGTACCTCCCGGCTTATGGGGGCCGGGTAAGGTTTGTGTGTGCTATGTTATGTTACGTTATGTTATGCCATGTTACACTAGATACGAGTAGATCGACAGTAGAATGATACATCTCCAGGTATGACTCCTACTCCTTCCCGTATAGTTAAGAGTAGGCATAGCTTTATATTTTCAGTCAGTTAGTCTATTCTTTCTCATTTTAGATTCATCAGTTATGTTGTTGTTTTCAGATATTTCCTTCAGTTATCATTTTACATACTCAGTACCAGTGGTATTGACGCCCGGTGGGGCGCTGCATTACTTGCCTGCAGGTATTCATAGACGAGGAGGCGATCCCTCGTAATCCCAGCCAGCGCAGAGTCATCAGCTCCTGTCATCCGGAGCTTGATATTTCAGAGGTTTATATCATTTCCTTTTGTTGTATAGTACGGGTAGGTCGGGGCCCTGTCCCGATCATTTCTATTGTTATTCCTAGAGGCTTGCAGTCTGTATATATTTCCCTGTGGTCGGATAAGCCGGTCGTGTGAGGCCGTGCAGTTGTTTAGCTGTTAGTACTTCTGTTTTCTTTATGTTGGCCGTGTGGGGCCATAGTTCGACAGTAGTGGTGACCTTGCCGGTCACGTAGCTATCCAGTACTTCATAGTTGAGTTATTGATAACTAGACAGCATGGTGGCCTTGTCGGCCCGCATAGGTTTCCCTATAGTTGCATGTTTCTGGTCAGTTGTCATTACAGGTACAAGAGGCTATAGGCCAATGGGCCGGGGGCTGTGTTTACAGCCGTTATATAGCCCTTTGTTTCCAGAAATGTGAGTTAGAGCCAGCCAGGCACCAGATGTGCTCAGGCTCAGCAGTCTAGCAGTATTGGTCCTAGTAGGGCACCAGGTGCCAATCATACCCCCCAAGGCGGGGTGTGACATGATGGGGGTCATTTAGACATGGGAGATGAAGCAGCAACGCCTGATGAAGAAGTGGAGTACTTTGATTGATCAGGGAGTTCCACCACCCAATTTTTGTGCTATTTTATTTTTTTGTGAACACTGGGGATAGTGTTCGAGATAAGTGTGGGGTGGGAGTAGTTAGGTGCTGGTTATGCTGTTTTGTATGTCCTAATCTCTTGTTGTGCTGTGAACAAAATTTTCTGACCCTATGATTTGTGATTGTAAGTTGTTGTTCTGTATTGTAAATAGATGTGAAACTGTTGTGTGTTGCTGAATGTGCTAGCTGATTTTGTACATATTTTTGTTATCGAAATGATCGATGTGTTTAAATTTTTTTTTTCACTTCTTGGGTTTCTCGGCATTTGTTTTCGATTCTTTTACCGAGAAGGGTCCCATTAAACCGATGTCCTAGTTAGTGACCGTTCCCTATGATGGATGGATGACGACCGTCTTAAGGGAAATGTAGTCGTTAGGAGTAGATTTTTCAATTATTTTTCAGTTGTTTTTCTTTTGTGGGTTGCACCCCAAAACTTGTAGTTACTTTATGGTTGCGGAATTATGGTTGTGTGTTGTACATGATATTTAAAATGCAAATGTGATTCGTATGAAAGCATGCAACTTTGTAAATGTGTTGAGATACCTAGGCCATAGAGTTCGATTCAATGTGATTGAGGCTTAATGTTTGAATTCCTGTAATTAGCTGATTGAAGAGTCTGTGAATACATCTTGAATTGAGCATGTGCAATAAGTGTGAAGCGAGGTTTTGTTATTCCATGCTATTGTGAAGTGTCTAGAACTTGCCTGGTGTGTGTACAAAACAAAATGAAGGAGGTGTATTGTAGAAAAGGATGTAGGCATTTCTTTGTTTTTAACCGAAAGTTTCTATTTTTCATTATCATACCCACCTTGATTGTGTACCCTAGTTAGCCCGTTGAGCCTTTAGCCTATTATTTTTTTCTTTTGTCAAAAAGTGTAAACCTAGCTTAATCCCTTCTTTTCATTAGCCATAAAGTCGATCCAAAACTCTTAAGCGCTTAAGAAGAGAAAATCATTTCCCCAAAGTGTCAAAGAGCGAGAATGGTGAAAAGAAAAGAAAAGCAGAGTGATGGAAGAAAAGAAAAGGTTGAAGGTGCAATTGTTATAAATAAACTATAATGAAGGTGTATGAATAATCTTTGTTGTGGTGTCAAGTGCGTTTAATAAGGTGGGCCAAACTAAAGAAAAACTTAAAGAATGGGAGGATGAAGAAAGAAACAATGTCCATGAGTTTGATGGGATGTATTGAAAAAGCGCTTAAGGATGCTAGTGGCTATTATAGGCTAGCCCAATATTTACTAGTTCCGTAGCTTCCATTACAACCCGTTAAAGTCCTACGTGATCTATCATCACACTTCTTTATATTAGTGAAGTAGTACACTAAAGGCAAGCTTATGGGTCATGACATGATGCATGTGAATTCTTTTGGGAGAGAGAGCGAAATTGTGTTTATATGCCCCTGCTTGAAACTTTGTGAGTTCATATGATCAAAAAGGGGAAAATTCTCTTATGTTGTGAGGGCACATGCTTGATGAGAGATTAATTTTCGTGTCGGATGTCTTGATCAGCTGATTTGCATGAGTTTGCCAATATCGGGAGTCGATTCTTAAGTCTAGGAGGTCTTGATGTATTGAAGGTCATTGCATTAATAGGATCATGCATGTTTTCTTGATGATTTGCTGTATTGAATAATTGGTATGACCGTAACCTAAATTGTCGAACCAAAGTAGCGAGGGTGGGATGTAAATTGCATAAGGTGTAAGATTGTTGTTCGAGGACGAACAATGATTTAAGTGTGGGGTAAGTGATCTTGGGCAAATTTATATGCCCAAGTGATACTCAAAGGTGTCATTTTAGCCTTGTTTATCTATCAATGTTTATACATTCTCATGTAATTGGTAATAAAATGTGAATTTATACTAACCAACTTGATTAGCATTGTTTTGCAGGTAAAATGTAATTTCGGGAAGCTAAAATGTATGTTGGAAGAGATCGGGGTTGGACTCAGATGTGAGCAAGGGACAAGGCATTGGAAAGCACAAAATAAAGGGGCTCCGCGATGGAGCCGTGTCACGCTGCCATCGCGGAGGCCTTCTGCCTGGAGAGGGAATTTTCAGCCTATTTCCAGTGAGGGTTCGCGATGGGTCCATGGCACGGTGGCCTGGCTCCGCGTTGCACGCCGTGCCACGTTGGGCCTTATTTCCTGGACCCCCAGTTTCTAGTGAGGGTCCGCGTCGGTAGCGTGTCACGGAGGCAGTGCTCCGCGATGCACTCCGTGACACGTTGCTTGTTATTCTGGGAAAAATTCCCACTAGTATAAATAGAACACTTAGGTTCATTTTTCAATATTCTGACTTGGTGGAGCAAGAACGTGGGTTACAGGCAGTTGAGGGGACGAAATTATCAGGGTTTTTCTCTCTTTCATTCTCCTTGTATTCAATTGCTTGTATGTTTAACACTCATTTAACGATGTTTAATCCACAAATTAGTGGCTAATTCCTCTTCTTGCTGAGGTTAAGAACACTTGTAATGAAATGTGATTATTGATTCTTTGGTTTTTCATCTTTTCTTCCATGGTTGTTCTATTGATTCTTGTTCTTACTACATTAATGTGTGGCCTACGTTAATGTATATCTAAAAAGTCCGGTTTCACTCGAGAGAGCAAGAAATTGGAAAGTTGTGAATTAATAGGATATGATCTTTTTTTGGTTTGGGAAAATTGGGAAATGATTTACCTTTAGGATAGAAATATACCTGAAAGTCGTATTAGTCAATTTAGGAACCGAGTTTGTAGGGCTAGAACATGAATGTTCATTTAATCACAGAAATGTAGGTGGACGGTTCATGATTCTTAAGTTGGGTTAAATACGAGAGTTTTAATCCATTGGCAGTAGTTCTTGACTAGCAACCGGAGGAAAAGACTAACCAAGTGATATTGATAATTAATTTCATTACATGTTCGTTAACCTCAGCATGCTCACCTTCATAGTCAGACTCACATTAGATAATTGTTTAGACATAGTATAATTATTAGAAATCATAATATTAAACTCTTGGTTACACTGTTGTCTGCATTTTGAATTGAAATATAGTACACTTGAGCAGATTGCACTTCATCCCAGTCCTTGTGGGATCGATACTTGGCTTACTTAAGCCACTTTACTACTGTTCGACCACGTGCACTTGCGTGTAGTTATATACCAATATAACATAGAACGAACATATAACCCCATGCCAGCAAGTACATTTACAATCTTCTCACCCCCATGAATCTCCTCAGCACCAATATCCCTCAAAACTGCTGCTAAGTCATCAAGAATCAATAACTCCTCCATAGGCAGAATTGGGAACTCAGGTTCCACAACATCAATTACTGATACCACCCTCATATCATTGGGCTACTTCATGGATCTGCACACATTAAATGTCACTTCCTCATTATTCAACTGGAATTTGAGCTGTCCTGTTTCCTTATCTACAAGAGCACATCCGGTGGTAAGGAATGGTCGCCCCAAGATAATGGGGACCTCAAAATCAACTTCACAGTCTAGGATGACGAAATCGGCCAGAAATATAAAGGACTGCACCTTCACTAGTACATCATATAGGATTCCCACGGGATTCTTCACCATACGATCTGCCATCAAAAGAAGCATTGTAGTCAGTTTTGGGGCTCCCAAGCCCAATTGTTTGAAAACTACAAATGGCATCAAACTAGTACTAGCACCAAGATCAAATAATGCCTTAGCAAAATTAAAGGCTCCAATAGTATATGGTATGGTGAATGCCCCAGGGTCCTCCTTTTTCTAAGCAAGAGAACGAGATGCTATTGCACTGCAATGGTGCAAATTGTCTACAGGTTCGAAACTCACAGTCCTCTTTCTAGTGACAAGGTCCTTCATGAATTTGGCATAGCCAGGCATCTGCTCAAGTGCCTCAACTAATGGAAAGTTCATAGACAATTGCTTCAACATGGAAATGAACTTGTGATACTTCTGATCTTCAACCTTTTTCTTCAACCGCCGTGGAAAAGGAGGAGGAGGTCTAGGGATCGGTGTGAACTTTTGTTGAATCTCCTTCTCCTTCTCATTGCCAGATCCATGCTCCTTTGCATTACTAGGAGAAGTCTTTACTGAATTTCCAACCAAAGTTGGATCCTCGAAATCTGCTATCCTGTCATCATTAATTTCTACGGGCTTTTCTGTTTCATCAATCACAACCGGCCTTAGAGGATCAACTATCGCCTTCCCACTCCTAGTAGTGAACGCCATGTAGTGACTGTCATTTGTGGATTTTGTACTGTGTGATGGGAAGTGTTCTTTTCTGCCTCTAAATAATTGCAACCGACATCTGACTCAACTACTGCTCAATCTGCTTGATGGTCACGACATATGATCCCACCTTTTGATTCATACCAGAAATATCAGCGTGAAGCTCCTTAAAATGGCTATCTATTGTCTTCATCTGCTTAAGTACTTTAGACAACATGTCTTCAACCCTTGAACCACTAGACTCTGGCTCACAATTCCTTGGACGAACATATATACTGCTTTTATCATTCTTGTAACCATCACGCTTCTTCCAGTCTCCATTATCTCTGTACTAGCCTTGGTTGTAATTTTTATCCTCGTAAAAGTTTCAACCTTGGTTCCCTTGACCTTGACGCCAAGAGTCCTAGTTAGACCCTTGGGTGTTGGTCTGGAAACCTGCCCTCTGATCATTTAAATAGTTAGCTTCCTCCTTAGACTCAGATTCACATCCACCATTTCTTGGGGCCTTGCCCTGAGAACCCACAACATTAACTTTCTCAGCTCCAGCTCCCATCAGATGCTTAGCAAGCAACCCCATAGTTGTTTTAATCTCAGCAATATCTTGATCATGCTCTTCATCTTTTCTTCTCTGTTCCGCAGACATACCAACCGCATAAGAATTAGCCGAAATCTCCAACTCTCTAGTGTGCCAAGCGCGGTTGGTTTTGGTGATCCTGTCAAGTAGCTCTACATCCTCTGCATAAGTGTGGCTCATAAAGGTTCCGCCAGAGATGGTGTCGGCCATGCTCTCCAATAATGTATCATCTGGAATCCTGTTATTTGGCACCCATTTGAGCTTCTTGTTGAAACACAGTCATGTCTCGTGAAGTGCCTCTAAATTCAATTGCCTGAAGTTATATATCTCATCTTTCAACTACAATGCTTTGGAAGGTGGGAAGAATATTTCAAGAAAAGCTCTCTTAAGTTCCCCCAAAGTAGTGATAGAATCATTTGGCAGCTCAACCAACCACATCGTTGCCTCACGCCCTAATGAAAAGGGAAATAACCTTAGTCTGATTGCATCCCGGCTCACTCTCGGTTGTTTGTATGCCTTATAGATGCCAACAAAATTTGTCAATTGTGTATGGGCATCATCAGTTGCATGAACCGCAAATATTCCCTTCATGTTGAGCAGTTGGATCATAGCACTAATAATATCAAACTTTTCCCCAGCAGGCAAAGGGGGAGGGACTATAGCTCTAGTGGCACCGGCTTCGTCTATATCATCATCATCATCCTCATCGAAATACTAGTGTCTCCGTTGTTCTGCACCTTTGTGACTTCTAGCTCATTCTGCTTTAGTAGCTAGCTATTGCTCTTCATCAACCCTAGCTAACTCATGATATCTAGCCCGAGCTTGCTCCTCAGCCAACATTCTCGCTGTGGCTTGGTCCGCTGTCTCATGTTCTTGTATGTTGACCATTCTTCTTCGAGTCCTTAGTGTCTGTGCAAGTTCGTGATCAATTGGAACCATGGGATTTCCTTAGCTCCTAGTATCGGGCATGCACAAACCTAAGACCTGTTAAAGATAAAAATAACAAAAAAAAATAAAAAGGAAATAAGAACCAACAGTAAAGCAAACACAATTAACAAAAGCCTTAGCCGTATTCCCCAGCAACAGCGCCAAAATTTGATGTCGCCCAAATTACACCTCGCAATTGAGATATAAAGTGGTCGATGCCAAATATAGAACCGAAAAAAGGTTGAGGTCGATCCCACAGGGAATATAGAAAGAACTTGAGTTAATGTGAATAGCTATTACTATCAGATTACTTATTTCTTAAGGGGGAAAAATAAACTACTAAATAAGAGTAAAAACTACTGAATGCTTGAGTAAAATTTGGTTTGTATTCAATTAATGACTTGGCTAGGATTGTGTTCCCCAAGAGTTCATAACCACATGGCTGAATGCTGAAATGAAATTCAAGTTGTATTCAATTAATGACTTGACTAGGATTGTGTTCCCTAAGATTTCATAACCACAAGGCCTATACACTAGTGATATATTCCGGTGTTTAACATGCAATATCGGTAAGTTAGGTTAACCTAAATGGTTGGTCCCCTATCTAGATGATTATCACCACTCAACTTGGTCCATATACAGGTGTATGCTTAATTAATCCTTACCCTTAATATCGGATTAGCTATCCCCGGACAAGTTCAAGCTATTAGATGAGGTTTGATAGCCTCAAATCTCCGTAGTTAATCCCTTTTCCCAGTTACTACCTCCTTGGTCCAGTAAGTAAGAATAAGGCAAGTCCTAATATTTGCAACTGTCAAGAATAAATTAAAACGAAGGGAAAAACAATACATGCATTAAACTCCATTCAAGAATCACAAAGTGTTTCACCTATGTGTGTTAATTCATCTTGGTTCCCACAAACCTAGTTATGGGTTTAGCTACTCATGTTTGAATAATGACAATCACAAAATATTGCATAAATCATAATTGCAACTTACAAATTATTGTAGAAGAAAACCAAGTAAATTAAATAAAATTCCAACTTTGATGAATAAATTTCAATGTTGCTTTTGATCCTCATATTCAAGAACAAAATTGCAAACTTTGTTTCTTGAATCAAGCATTATAGTACAACACCAATATCTATGTGAAAAGCAGTAATAATAAACTATACATCGAAAATAAACCTAAAACAATGTATTTATAGTTTCTAAGAAACCTTTTCCTAATTAAAACTGGAAATCAGGTCATCAGTGGTCACAGGCTAAGTAACGATTCATTAGGACCTTTGACGAGTCGTTCTTTGTTAAAAATAGTCGTCCTCGGCATCAAGCCCAATTGTGGAAATAGGTCACCTAACAACACATTGTGCCTGGGCATGAGTCCTTAGGCCTCTCGTGGTCCAGCCTCCTCAATCTTCTCGTGCACCCTACAAGTGGCTCCAGTGATCT
Organism: Datura wrightii; assembly: GCA_035772735.1. NCBI lineage: Eukaryota > Viridiplantae > Streptophyta > Magnoliopsida > Solanales > Solanaceae > Datura > Datura wrightii. Next base: position 117,149,023 of record JASDFA010000003.1, read on the forward strand.
GCTAACGAGTCATTTGGTTAGACAATTGTGACGTCTTCTATAAAATTCACTGGTTACTTCTTCAATAATTCATCTCCAAGTCTTCACGACTGGCTTCACGACTCGTTACCAGGTGTAACGAGTCGTTCCTTCCACCCATTATGTACACTAGTCCTGCATCTTCAAAACTCGATATTTGTCCACGAACTCAGCAATGAGTCGTGCTAAGTTCCAACGACTCGTGAAGTGCTTTGCAGCCTCCTGTTCAGTTGTTTTAAGAATTAATTTGCCCATTTCACTTCCAAACCTGTTTTCCTGCAACATTAAACACAAAACGCATCATACCTACATAAACATACCTAGAATGTGCATAGTTTCTTGGTTTTAAGCGTCAAAAGTGCCGTAAAATTCATGGCACATCATATCACAAAGTACCAAACACAACCCCTCCTATGGCCATTTTCAGCGAATATGAAACATAAAACTGACGCGACCCTAACTCAGCTAAAACTTCTTCTAAACGATCACAACTTTATCCACTGCAATCTTGTGCGTTTACCTGGAGACTCTTCACAAACGCGATGAATGTCTCATGAACGCAAAGAGGAAATAAGATCAAAATAAATCAAATCTCTGAATGAACCCTAAAAATTCATCCAAAACCTTCTGAAAACAAACCAAATATGCAAATTGACAATAAAGATGTTCTGGGCCTGTAGGAATCATCAAAACACCGATCTATGGTCGTTTTGACAAAATATTGATTATGGTTAATTCTAATATTTCTAAAATTCTCAAAATCCAAACAAAGGTCTACATCACACTTGAGCCCCTCGAAACTCATGGAAACTATATAACTAAGTCATAAATCACCCTCTTCAACTAATGAAGTTGTCAAAACTTGAATCCGACCTCTTTAACCCAAAATGTTAGCTTTGGTCAAACTTTTAGAAAACTAAAAATCTTCTCTAAAACTCATCTGATCACCTCGAGAATCGTGTCACTCACTCTCATAATTTATAAAACATATTATAAAGTTACGGGAAGGTTTAAAAAAAAGAACACATGCTGAAAACACAAAATAGCCATAAGGGTCATAACATCATCCATAGCTAAAGCACATGTTTGTTCTCGAATGAAAAGAGAAAAAAGTACCTGAACAATGAAATAGTTGAGGATATCTTCTTTGTATGTCTAACTAGATATCCCAAATGGCATTGTCCATTAGAAGATTCCTCTATTGCACCTTCATAGATGTAATCTTCTTAGACCTTAACTTCCGAATTTGCCTATCTAAAATAGCTATAGGCTCCTCCTTAAATGCCAGATTATGATCTAACTTAACCAAATATTACTAAAACATATGAGAACCATTAGAATGATATTCTTTAGCATAGAGACATAAAATACTAGATGAACACGTGATAAATCTGGTGGCACTGTAAACTCATAATCCACCTCATCAATGCGCTTTATCACCTCAAATGGACCAGACATAACCTTCTTCCCAATCCACAGAACACCCTCCATAGGTGATATCTTCAGTAAAACCTTCTCACTAACCATGAAATTCAAATCACGAACCTTCCTATAACACCCCAAAAATCTCTAAAAGCTGACCCCAGACTTGAAATATAAACCAGGAGGAAAATCGATATTTTCCCACAGAACAACTCAAGTGATGAGTCGTGGTGCTCCTAATGATTTGTCATGTCAATCATGGTGAACAATGTTGCATTCTTTCCAAGTACCAGTGACCACGACTCAAGTAATGAGTCATGGTTTATGATGACGACTCATTAGGAGGGTCGTCCTGAGCAGCCCAACAAAAGTTCAAAAACCTGACATGTTCCTCCTAGAAACCATGACTCAACCAACGACTCATCATTCCTAGTAATGACTTGTCCTGATGAGTCATTGGATGAAGTTCAATAATAGTCCAAGGATCTTACCAGTGACCACGAGCCATAGGACGACTGGTGCTGTCTGACGATGGCCCGAACTATTCATCCATTGAGAAGGAATTTGAGATTGAACAAAAGGCTTCAGTGACCATGAGAAGTCACAACGAGTTGTTGTCACTGGCGACAGTTTTTAGCCCATTTTTCCTTAGGGTGTTTTAGTCCTCTCCCACTCTTTTAACTCCTAAACTATATCGTTTGGGATTATTTTTAGAAGATAATTAGTCACGTTTACTTCTCATTCTCTCCTAGAGTCTCATAAAGAGTACATTGAAGATAGAAAATTCTCTCAAGTCTAAGCTACGGTTTCTCTCTAAGAGCCGCAAGTTCAAGGTTCTAGCTAGAGATTCTCCAACTCCTGGTATATGGGATTTCAACAAAGGTTTCCTTTCACCCTTGTGTCCAAAAGATCTCAGAAAGTCTAGAAATTTAAATCCTCTAGAAATCATGTCATAGGGTTTTCATTTAATGTATGATTTCCCTTATTTTCTCAATGTTTCAAGGCTCTTATGATGAATAGTATATAGTGTTCACTATTTTTCTCTCAATTGCATAATGTATTCCCATGATCAGGATGTTAAAATGATTTCAAAGATTTAGCCCATATGAGTTAGCATTATTTTTAAATGACTTGGTCTATGATAAACATATGATTTTTGTCATGACTTCAATATGTATGTTTTCAAAGTACTATAGTAATATCAATATTATCAGTACTATCATATCCTGTAAACTGTCAAAACAATTTTAGATAAAGTAGTTCTAACTTAGTCTCATGGCATTAGTTTTTGAGCTATCAGTATATATATATTCAGTTGGGAATAGTGCTTAAGACCAAGTAGACTGGAGTTCAACACACCCAGGTCTCAGAACTTCATGCCACCATAGGTTATTAGCCCAACTAGGCATCAGTTATTGATCACATTAGCCATGCTTTTATACTCTGACAAAGGTATATTGGGTCCTATCGATGGGGCGTATACATCAAACTCGACGTTTAGTTCACGTTATCATATTTCAGTTAATAGACTCTCACACAATATAATACATGGTTTTAGTTATAGTAAAGACATAGCTTTAAGTGCATGTACATGACCCTTAAATAAGTTTTTACTTGTACATTCAGTATTTTCAGACTACCATTTCAGCTCAGTATTTATGCATCTCAAATAGGGTCATTGTACTTTAGTTCAGTTTATGCATTCAATTATGCTTTTCTAATTATTAGCATGCTTTATACTCCAGTTGCATATCTCACATGCTCAGTACTTTCAAAGTATTAACCGCATACTTCTTGTGTTATATCATTTTATAATATAGATTCAAGTACTCAAATTCAGCCTCGAGAGTATACACATTCCAGTACTTTCTCGATGATCAGTAGTGAGTCCTCATCATTCAAGGGTTGGAGTTTTAGCTATTTTGTTTTAAATTTAGTTTTAGACTTGTAAAGTTAGCTAGGAACTTGTTCCAGAAGCTCATCAATTAGTAAAGGCTTTCAAACAAAGTATTAGTGTTTTCAGCTTTATGACTCAAATTAGTTTATTTATTTAAACCTCAAATTTCTTTGTTATTTATTAATAGTCATTTTCTAATTTTAGTTAGATTCTTCTCAATACATTTATAATCTGAATTATTTTTATTAATATGTCATGTCATGGCTTAGCTTGGGGTTACTAATAGCTTTAGGCACCGTGTCATGTCCAGGGTGTAGACTTGGGTCATGAAAAACTTGGTATCAGAGCATCAGGTTTAGGAGTCTAGGATATCTAAAAGCCATGTTAAGTAGAGTCTTCTTCATGGGTTTGAAGCGCACCACACTTATGAGGAAGAAGCTATGAAACATTTCAAAAAATTTTCCTTCTTTCATGATTCCTATTGTGTGATAAAGTGTAAACTCTAAACTACCCATCTAACTTGTGCTCTACACATTTACAGATGATACCTCTAAGAAGAGAAAACAGAAGGAGAAATGAAAATGAAAACCAACAAGCCCCACCAACTCCAACACACCTTCTGAACGAGCAAGTAACTCATGTTGAGTTCAGGGTTGCATTTCAAATGCTTTCTCAATCCATGACCAATCAGGTCAATCAACAGGCTGTTGCACCTGCCAATCCACATGGAAATGCAGCTACCGCAAGAGTCTGGGACTTCATTCTGATGAACCTCCTGAGTTCCATGGGTCTAAGGTGGATGAGGATCCACAAGACTTCATTGATAAAATTCAAAAGATCACATGAATCATGGGCATTACTTTGTCACAATACTAAGTTAGTCGCATATCAGTTGAAGGAGTGACCCAGACTTGGTACAGATAGTGGAAGGAGGGTAATCGTGTTGGTGCAGGATTAGTGGATTGGGATAAGTTTATGACCATGTTCTTGGATAAGTTGGATACCCGCGAGTTTAGGGAAGCAAAGGTAAAGGAGTTCATCAACCTTAAGCAGAACTCTGTGACGGTTCAAGAGTATGCCCCAAAATTCACTCAGCTTTTTGGATATGCTCTAGAGATGGTTACTGAGTTGAGGGATAGAATGAGAAAGTTTGTGTCAGGGGTCTCAGATTTAGTGGTCAAGGAGTGCAGGACTGCTATGCTCATCAGTGACATGGATATCTCCCGACTTATGATTCATGCCCAATAGATTGAGGAAGAGAAGTTGACGGAAAAAGAAAGAGAGAACAAGAGGGCCAGGATAGGAAATTCCAACTACTCTCAGCAAAGGTCGGGAGATGAAATTGCTTCATAGTATCAATAGAAATCTTTAGCTCCAACACCCTCTTCAGCTAGTGCTCCTTCTCCTAGACCCCGTGCTGATAAAAAAGGTAGAGCATCTGGCTCTAAGTCTCAGGACAAATTTTCTAGTAGCTGCACTTTTCCAACATGTCCTAAATGTGGTAAAAATCATCTAAGGGAGTGTCATATTGGCAAGGAGGGTTGTTTTGGATGTAGTCAACTAGGCCATCAATTGAGAGATTACCCTTTGGCTGAACGTGGAAATTCTCATTCCACTACTTCAGCAACCCCTTCAAGTCGCCCAACACAACAGGATACTTCTTTGTGTACGTGAGGTGACCAGTGCAAGAATCGCTTCTACACCTTGTCATCCCATCAGGAATAGGAGAACACTCTGAATGTATTCATTGGTATGTTAAAAGTTTTTAAATTAGATATATGTATATATATGCATTGTTAGATCCAGGAGCCACTCTCTCCTTTGTGACTCCTTATATTGCAGTAAATTTTGATATCAGTCCTGAAATCCTCTCAGAACCTTTTCTAGTATCTACTCATATTGGTGAGTCAGTCCTAGACAGACGGGTATATAGAAATTGCCAGTCGTAGTTCACATAAAGTCACCACAATTGATCTAGTAAAGTTAGATATGATTGATTTTGATATCATTCTTGGCATGGAATGGGTACACTTTTGTTAAACCTCAGTCGATTGCAGAACCAAAGTCGTTAGATTTTAGTTTCCTAATGAACTAGTCTTAGAATGCAAAGGGAGTACCTCAACACCTATAGGTTGGTTTGTCTCTTACCTTAAGGTCGGCAAAATAATCTCTAAGGGTTTCCTTTACCATCTAGTTTGGGTCAAGGATTCAAGTTCCAAAGTCCCAACCCTTCAGTCGGTTCCAATCGTAAATAAGTTTCTAGAGGTGTTTCCCGAAGTCCCTCCTGAATAAAAATTTGACTTCGGAATAGACCTTCTTTCTGATACCCTGCCTGTCTTAATTTCTCCATACAAAATGGCTTCATATGAGCTTAAAGAGTTGAAAGATCAGCCAAAAGACCTCTTAGACAAAGATTTCATTAGACCCAACATCTTTCCATGGGATGCCCCAATTCTTTTCGTGTGTAAGAAGGATGGTTCCCTCAAGATGTACATTGATTACCATATGCTGAACAAAGTCACAATCAAGAATACGTATCCCATTATTAGGATTGATGACATGTTCAATCAGCTTTAGGGTGCTAGCTGCTTTTATAAGATAGACCTCCGATTTGGCTATTTTCTACTTTGAGTCAGAGAATGTGACATTCCTAAGACAGCCTTCAGGATTCGGTATGGACACTATGAATTTGTTGTTATGTCTTTTGGATTAACGAATTCTCCTAAAACTTTGATGGAATTAATGAACAGGGTGTTCAAATAGTAGTTGGACATATTTGCAATTGTCTTTATAGATGACATCCTTGTCTATTCTTGGAGTGAGGATGAGCATGCAAACTATTTGAGGAATATCTTGCCGACTCTTAAGGTTGCAAGTTATTCACTATGTTCAGCAAGTGTGAATTCTGGTTAAATTATTAACATACCTTTGTTATGTCATCTCCTGCGAGGGCATTCAGGTTGATCCTCAAAAGATCGAAGAAGTTAAGAATTAGCCGAGACTCACCTCTCCATCAGACATTAAGAGTTTCCTGGGTTTTACCGGTTACTATAGACGGTTTGGGGAAGGCTTTCCTCTATTACCTTTCCTATGTCCAGATTGACTCAGAAGAAAGTCAAATCTTAGTAGTTTTATGCTTGTGAGAAGAGCTTTCAGGAGTTGAAGACTTGGATCAATTATGCCCCAGTTCTGACTCTATTAAAAGGTTAAAATGGGTTTGTGATTTACTACGATGCCTCCAGAATTGGCCTTGGTTCCGTGCTGGTGCAACATGGTAAGGTTGTAGTCTATGCATCTAAATAGCTCAAGGCTCATGAGAAGAATTACCCAACTCATGGTCTTGAGTTGGCAACAGAAGGTTTTGCATTAAAAGTTTGGAGGCACCATCTTTATGGCATTCACGTGGATGTGTTTACTGACCACAAAAGCCTTCAATATGTCTTCAGTCATAAGGAATTAAATCTTCGACAGAGGAGATGGCTTGATTTGTTGAAATACTATGATATGAGTATCTTGTACCATTTGGGTAAAGCTGGTGTAGTTGCCGATACCCTCAGCAGGTTATCAATGAATAGTGTTGCTCACATTGAAGATGAGAAGAAAGAATTGGCTCGTGATGTTCACAAGCTTGCTTGTTTGGTAGTTTGTCTGCTTGATTCAGTTGAAGGCAGATCTATAGTTCAGAATGGTTCAGAGTCTTCTCTTATGATGAATGGTAAAGAAAAGCAAGATGATAATCAGGTATTGCTTAAGTTAAAGGAAGCAATCCTCAAGAAAGAGGTGGAAGCATTCTCCAAAGGGGGATATGGTGTGCTTTGTTTCAAAACTGCTTGTATGTTTCGGATGTAGATTGTTTGAGGCAGAAGATATTGACAAAATCCCATAATCTGTGGTATTACATTCACCCAGGTGCCATAAAGATATATCGTGATCTAAGAGAAGTCTATTGGTGGAATGGCATGAAGAAGGATATCATAGATTTTGTGGCTACATGCCCTCATTACCAACAAGTTATGGTTGAACACTATAGACTGGGAGGTATGATTCAAGATATTAGCATTCCTACTTGAAAGTGGAAAGAAATAATTATGGACTTCATCACAGGTTTACCTCGTACACCGACAACATGATTCAATATGGTTTGTTATAGACTAGATGACTAAGTTAGCATATTTTCTACCAGTTAAGATGACAGATTCTACCAAGGATTATGCTAGACTTTACATTCAGGAGTTGGTCAGACTGAATGGAGTCCCTTTGTCCATCACACTACTAGAAAAGTATTATTTACATGCATTTTTTCTCGCGGATTATAATCAAAAATTCGCAACTGATATCTTTTCCTGCGGATTTACGTGTAAACAAAAATCCATTGGAAATAAGCTTGTGGGTAATTCTTACTTGCGGTACTCAGTTCACCTCATATTTTTGGAAGTCCTTTCAGAAAGGTCTGGCACTCAGGTTAAACTTAGCATAACTTTTCATCGACAAATAGATGGTCAGGACGAACGGACCATTCAGACTCTAGAGGACATATTGAGAGCTTGCATAATCGATTTTAAAGATAATTGAGATAATCACTTGCCTCTCATTGAGTTTGCTTACAATAATAGTTACCACCCTAGTATTCAAATGGATCTATTTGAGGCACTATTTTGTAGGAGGTGTAGATCTCCTATAAGGTGGTTAGTGAAGTTTCATTGATTGGGCCTGATTCAGTTCATGAGGCTATGAAAATTTTTTAGCTTATTAGAGAAAGGATAAAAATAGCTCAGAGCCATCAGAAATCATATGCAGATGTGAGGAGAAGAGAACTTGAGTTTGTTGTTGATATTTGGGTTTATCCAAAAATTCACCCATGGAAGGTGTAATGAGGTTTAGTGAGAAAGGAAAACTCAATCCCCCTATATTGGTCCTTATAGGATCTTGAGGCGCTTTGACAAAGTGGCCAATGAGTTGGACTTGGCTATGGAGTTAGCATCGGCTTATCTAGTCTTTTATGTGTCTTTGTTGAATAAGTGCATTGAGTGGTTCCTTTGGAAAGTGAGGGAGTGAAATATAGTCTTTTTTACGAGGAGGTCTTAGTTGAGATTCTTGGTCGTCAAGTCCGTAAGTTGAAAATAAGAAAGTTGCTTTAGTGAAAGTCATTTAGAGGAACCAGCTTGTAGAGGGAGCTACTTTGGAAGCAGAAACAAACATGACGGCCAAGTACCATCACCTCTTTATTTCCATCTTAGTCCCAGCTTGAGGTAATAGTTGCCTCAATATTCTTAAGGTTTTCAAGAAAACTCATAACAAGATTTCAAGACAGATTTGTGGCGTTCTTCCTAAAGATTGGATTTTCCTTTGGATATTTGATGCGATAAAGTTATGTAAGGCTATCTATCATAGAGGAACACTTTGTTTCATTCTCCACATGACATTTCATAATAGTTTCACCTAAACCCTTTTTGAATTATTAGGGTTAGAGTTAAGAACATATATCTATGATGAGTGGTTTTCAAAACTCTATGAGTTTCTATGTATGTTTTATGGTCATTCTTGATTACTCCATGAGTTCCAGGAATATTCTTATGAAAAGTGTCAATTTTATTAAATTTGATTATTCCTCTAAAATCAAAGTTTTAATGATTTTTATGAACTATGATTATGAAAGGATTAGAAGTGACCAATGGGATGAGACTGGATGGGTGGGACCGGATAAAGTGGGATAGAATGAGCCGGGACATACAAATAGTCTTGTCCTGTCCGACTATAAAATGGGATGGGACGAAATAAATGGGACAAAAAGGGACAGGATGGGATAAATGGGACAAACGGGACGAAAAATAATTTTTTTTAAATTATTTAATAAAAGTATAAGTTATAATTTTAAAATTTAAATTACTTTTAAAGTTTTGTAGTCTTATACTCTTAAATCATAGAATTAGAGACATTAAATTTCAAATTTCAAATTTGAAATATGAATTAAGGCTAAAGTTTGTTAAAGTTTGAAATTTAAAATTTGAAATATGAAGTAATTATTTATTTGAATTTATAAATTTGTTAAAAAAATTTTAAATTAAATTCTACATTAAGTTTTTAAGTTGTAATTTGTAAACTAGTAATTGGAGTTCTTTTTAAATTGATTAAAAGACTTGTATTAAATATAACACAATAGATAATAAAATTAAAAATTAAGGCTAAAAGCCTTTATATTTTTTCAGATAAAATATAATGATACAAACTTGTATTATAATTTACAAATATTAGTAGAGCGCCTAATCTACACAACCTCCTTAATTCTAAGAAGGGTTTTATTTGAACTATGCCTCGAATATAATACTAATATTTGTATAATCTTATTAAATTTCTTTCTAACTTTTCTATCATTTGAGCCAAACAAATTTTTGGCACTGGCATAGATTATTGTCAGTCTTGTACTTCCATGTCCTCATCACTATTAATTGATGTATCTAAAAAAGTTTCTTATTGGGAAGTTAACTTCAGTAGCCCATGATTTCTTCGTTCGACATTGATCCAATCTCTGAATAAAACTGATACCTCCAAGCTGTCTTGTGCTAATGAATATTGGTGGTCTCCAATTTGAAATCACACAGCACTGAACGCGGCCTCTAAAGTGACGGATATTCTTGAGTAGTTAGCACGTCTCGAACTATCTTGCTAAGCATTAGAAATATGTTGTCACGAGCCCTCCACCAATCGAAAATATGCGGGATGCCATCAGCATTTGTAATACTTTCCCGTCCCTGATTAAGATATTCATTAAAATCACAACTCTTAGAAAAATTAAGACCAATAATATCTTCCACAAACCCATCGGTAGTATCTACACAAACCCTAGAAGATCGAGGAACATGTACATTATTTGCTTGTAACTAACAATAGGTGTCATACCTATTCTAACATGCATTTTAATACTATTTTTACAGTTTTTCATACTTGAGATTTCATGATCTTGAATTTTAAATTTTATAAATTTTTTGAACCACTCTTTTTGCACCTTGTTCTTTATATTCTGGGTCAAAAATAATAGCAATTAAATAAATTTGATAAATAGAAAAAAAATATTTTTAAGATTTTTCAATCATAGTCTCAACAGCCGATGCAAACTTTTTAATTTTTTTTATATTCAACAGATTTAGATGTAAAGCATATACATTTATTAAAACTTCACAAATAGTTGAAAAATACACATCAAAAAATATTTTTGTTGCTTGATAAAATATTTCAAAAATTTATTAAGTTCATTTACTTTGCCCCAGTCATCATCATTATGTTTTTATTTTGGGTCAGAACTATGAACATTATAGGTCATAGTGATAGGTCTTCTATAAATATAGGCAACTTCTAACATTTCATATAATAAATTTCACCTAGTTTTGACATGTCTGAGAATTTTCATATTTGAAAGTTCACATATTCTACAAATTTTTTTATATTCAGGAATTCTAGAACTTTTATTCATTTGAAGAATCCAAAAACATGCATATTGAATTTTTGTACACCTAGTATCAAATAACTTAATACCATCTCTTGCAATCAAATTAAATACATGAGGTGCACATCTAACATAAAAAAATATCATTATTAATTAGACATAATCTAGCTCTTAGCATATTAACAACACCGGTATTAGTAGAAGCATTATCTAAGGTAATACTCATAACTTTATCAGAAAGGTCATAACATTCTAAAATTTCAAATATAGTACATGCTATATACGAAGCTGTTTTTCTCTACTCACAAAATTTGTAACTTATGATTCTTTTTGTAGGTTCTAGTTCTGATCAGCCCAGTGTATAGTAATAGTTAAATAATTAATAGCATTAATACTACGTCCCATACTAGAAGAAATAGAAACTCTACCATCTAAATAGCTAAATAAGCAGTGCAAATAATGACAATGTTTAGCTTGAAATTCAAAAACTTTCCGTTTGACCATGTTTCTTGAAAAACCTAGAAAAGAAGGATCATAAGTTTCATGAATATAAGTAATAAATTAGGGCTGGAAAGGAAAACCATAGATCGCAACCATTTTAGTAATATTTTCACGGTCTCTATCTCTATTATATTTTTATTATGTAACAGGGCCATTTGGGTTTGAAGGGTCTAACTGGCTCTGAACCATGTTTGAAACCCCTTCCAGTGCAACAGGGATAGAGATAGAAGCACTGTGTTCGAAGGCTGCTTTGGCTGTCATATATTTAAGTTTATAATATTATAATAAATGTCTATCTAACCACCCTTCCCACATTCGCTTCCACCACATTAATGATTAAATATTTTTTTTAATTTATTTCAAATAGCTAGTGGTTTTTCCTCATTCTGATGCATGAATTGCCAAACAACAGAAGTTTTAGGATGTTCAACCTTCATATTACCCCTAGTAAGAGGTACAGGGGGAAGTTGAGCTCTAGATTAAGGATTGTCCTGAATTGAAGCTTCGGTAGCTAGACTAGTAGGTGTATTATCTAATTCTTCTTGTTCTAATTATACTTCTTCATCTAATAAATTACCATATCGTCTTTCTAAAATTTCATTATCTGTTGGAGTATCCGAATTAATATTAATAGGAGTATCATCAATATGTGTAAATTCTTCCGTATTAACTCTAAATCTAGGCATTGATTGAGAAGAACTACCAATATTTTTAGAACTAGAATTCGTATTTTATTTGTAGAAAACCTCAATGCATTTGATAACTTGGATGCAACACTCTTCCCTTTTAATGAATCTTTTCCCCAGAATCCATTATAATTTATGACTAAATATATATAACACAAGGAAATATAAATAAATAAGCGACAAAATTAAATGTGAAAATTAAATGAATTAAGAGAAGGAAGTATGGAATGAATGTACCATATGTCTGCATAAAAGCTGACAATTACGACCAATAGTCAAAAATTGATGTAGCAACTAGCAACTTGAATATCATCAAACTTGATAATTGATACTTGATTAGCATTGATCTTGGGCATAATTGCATGCCCAAGTGCTACTTTATAACTCAATTTAGTCTTGTTTATCTACTTATTTATATACATTCTCATGTGATTTTATGTAAATGTGAATATATACTAACCAACATGATTAGTCCTTGTTTTTGAAGGTTAATAATGCATTTGAGGAACTAATTCATGATTTTGTGAAGTGAAGGAATGGAATCAAGAGTAAAACGTGAAAGTCAACAAGAAAACATGCAATTACTGGCACCCTGCGCGATAGGGGCCATGGCACGCTGCCAACGCGGCAACACTTGGCCGAAAATTGCATTTTTTGACACATTCCAGTGAGGGTACGCGTTACCTCCGTGTCACGGAGGCAAGGCTCCGCGTTCACCTACGTGAAACGTTGCCATTCCACCACAGGCAAAAGATCTGCAGATTCTCATTTACTCTAAATAGGAACCTTGCCCCAAAATTAGGGCACACACAATTTTTTGGAAAAACCGAAGGGAGGCGAGAAGGAGACTTGGAGAACTTCTCTTGGGTTCATATTTTGTTCATTTGTTTTAATCTATACTTGTAAATAAACTACTCTAAACATGGTTTTGAGTATTTGTAAAAATATGGGTGGCTAGAACCCTCCATCTGGGGTTGAGGCCATGGATATGATTGTATTTGCTTATATTCATTTTGGGTTGAGTTGTTAGTTGTTGTTTTATCTTACAATCTTTATTATTGTTGTTTTTATACTTGATCACCATGAAAACAAGTGGGTTAAGCTTGGGTGGAAGCTTGGAAGATCAAACCTAGGCAAGAACATAAGAATGTAGGAAGCAAATTCTTGTCTATTAATAAGATTTGTGGTTAGGATAGGAATATACCTAATTTAACTTGTTTGGTTGATAAAATGGGAAGATAGAAAGATACCAACTTAGAATTGTACTCCACCACTTGTAAGAGTAGTTGTGAAGCTAAGTTTGGTAAAATGGTTGGAGGTACGGAAGTCCCCAATCAAGGGCATAAACCCCATAAACCACATCCACGTAGTGAATTACCCATGAACTAGAAATGACATCCTCGCTCAACGATGTAGTAGTGAGGCTAGTTTGTCGTGTTTAGAGGTTCGGAAGACCATGAACATGCAATTCCAATTATGTGAGACAACAATTGATAATTTCATACTTAACCCATTATGAATTGTAGCATTGCATGATTATCTGGCCTTAACTCTAATTTTGTTTTGTATTTTCTTCCAGATTATTTCGTGTCACCACTAAGATTTAATTATAATTTATCAAAAACTTCTAAAACCGACTTCTTAACTAACATTTGAACTTGATAATTTGCTGAACCAGTCCCTGTGGGTTTGTCATTTCGGCTCTTAAAAAGGGCCACTATATTACTTGTACGACCCGTACACTTGCGGAGTCATCAAGTTTTTGGCGCCATTGCCGGGGACTGGCGTAAGTAGTGAATTAAAAACATTTTCTTGTGTTAGTTTAAATTCTTATAAAAAAATAATTAATTTTTTTTATTGTTTTGTGTTAGTATCTATATATTTTTTTAATGTAAAAAAAATTTCTGTTTGTTTTAAATTTATTTTAAATTTTTATTTTTAATCTGATAGCCTTTTTAACATGACATCATGGAATACAAATGGGTTAAATGGTGGATACTCTTATTTTGGTGAGTGTTGTCTGAATTATGGAGGACCCCACTTGTGGCAAAACTGTAACACTTGCAATATATATGGTGGTCAAGATGGCCATTGGGATGGCTGTCCGAATGCATACTCCCCTCCCCCAAGCCCCTACTATGATCCTTCTGTTGTTTTTGATGAATATAGGAATGATGAAAATGAGGACTTGGAACGCCAAGCTCGGATACAAAACATGATAAAACAAGTCATTGAGCAAACAGAAGCAATGAAGGAGGAGATGGAAGCATTGAGAATTTAGCAAGAGGAAAATAGAGAGGCCCTAGAAATGATGAGCATCAAAATAACGGAGATGATGGCTGAGGCTGAAGCTTGCGGTAATTTGCAAGTAAAGGTCTTATGCAATACTCAAGAGGAACCACAAGAAGAAGAAAAAGGTGAGTTCTTGGAAGAAGCCCAACAATTAGAAGCTCTTGAGAGTCCTCGTGATGGTTTCACACATATGGACAATCCACTTATGAAAGAAGAGTTAGAGTCCCACGCATTTGACATTCATGGGGAATTAGATGTTGATGTAGAGAAGGTGTACACAAGTAGGGAAGTCAAGCACAATGCAGTTTCAGAGTTGAGGTGTATTGTACCACACTCGAAGCATTTCTCGAAATTAAGTTTGGTTGACAACCTAGAAATAGAGTCTTCCAAGCTTGTAGAGAAAGAGCTAGAGGAGGAACAAGCCCCATATATCCTGAAATTTGTTGATTCTGAGAGCAAAAATGACTTCACTTACATAAGGGCCAATAAATGCAAGAGGAAACATTTACTGCTTGGTCCTTTAAATTTTTCACCACCACCCCGGGAGCATAAGAGAAAATTAGAGAAGAAATTAGGGGTGAGAATCATATCCTCATAGTGGAGGGAGAAGTGGTGAAACTTTATGCGTCGTGCCGCGACGTAAAATTATGCGCTGCTTGGGAGGCAACCCAAGGGTACCACAGGTACCATTTAATTTCTTGCATTTGTGAGATTTTGTTTATTTTCATCTTGTTGCTATTTTTGGTGAAGATTTAAGCACAGATGGAGGGGAAGTCTGAGTACCCTTGGAGGAGGAAGCTAAGAAGAATGTAAGAGGAAAAGTGTGGGGTTGAATACCCACGTGTTCAAAGAAAGAAAAACATGTTGTTAGCTAGGCCTCAAGACCTCAAGGAGTATTTCTCACCATCTTTAAATTTTAATTTGATGTTATGAGGACATAGCATGATTCAAGTGTGGGGTGAGGGAAATTTCAAAATTTTGTGCTTAATGATTTTGGGTGAATTTAGTGCTTGATAAGTATTGGTTAAAGGAACATTTTCGATTTGAGCATGATTCACCCACCCGTGGGTTTTTCTTGTCGGTTCTTTTCCGACCGGGGGGGGGGGTCTTTGAACCGAAGAAGAATAAAATTTTATTTTTTTTCTTTTTGAACCCGTAGCTAATTGATGGTTTGATGTTCTTGTTCTGTGCTGTTACACCTTATAAATTCTCGACATGTAGATGGCCTATTCGCATGTTGGTTATGAGTTTTTGAATGCCATACATGCTAGAAAAAGGCCCGGGGGAAGACTGGATGAACATCACATTGAACCATTGCCGGAGGAGCTGGGGAAGAACCCCTCCGCGATGGCGCAGTGCCACGGAGGGAAGGCCTCTGCGATGGCGCCGTGCCATGGAGGCCCTATCCAGGCCCCTCTATATAAACCCCCACTTTGTTTATTTCATGAAATTTCTCATAATTTCCAGTAAGAAATAGAGGACAAACCAGAGAGAGGGAAACACGAACAACATCTACCATTTTCCTACCGATTTCGCCATCAAACGCGGTCCAAACTCAGATTAAACCTAGATACCGAAGTATAAAGCTGCAAAGAGCATTCCTACGGGTTTAGTTTTATGAAATTCGGCCGGCAAACCGTCGTGCTACCGAGCTAAGGTAAGTGGAATTGCTCCAAATTAGTGTCAATATACTCCTAGCCCTAAAGGAAGCATTTCTCCCTTTTGGACTTTCGAGAAATAGCGAGTTTTCGACCGTTTTTCGATAAGCCAAAGTTTGGGCTATATAAATATTAAAAGTGGTATTTTATCTCAAAATATTAATGTATTTAGTCCTAATTGATATATATATTGATGCAGTTGGGAGAAATAGCGTAATATTGACTGAATTACGCCAATTAGCCGGGAAATAAAAACGGAGGTATGTAAAGCTAGTTCTTCGGCAAGATAGCAATCCCAGTATAGTAAACAGAGGAAAGTCTAGAAGAAGGAACCTAGAAGTCGAGAATTGATTCCAGTATGAATTCAGCAGGCATGTTTATATTATCATGTTGCATTCAGAATAAAAGTTTAGTAAAGCAATATCAGATAGTCAGATAATATTTCAGATACAATATAGCTTAGCATGAGAATCAATTTAATGTAGAAAAGGGTTCAGAATAAGAAATCAGAATACAGATAGCATTTTCAGATCGAACATGCTTGCTATACGTGATTATTGTTTGTTGAGACCTGTTTGTACTATGAGGGCACCCTTAGAGATTCCTTACCACCCCAGGGTTAATAGCTGTGTCGACTCGCCTGCCAGAGGGTTGGGATACGTCACTCCAAGGAGTGGCATGTCGTCCGTAGTAGGACGAAGATGGGATGCAGTATTCCCCATATCAAGATGATCAGCATAGCATTATAACTTACCCTGTCGAGCGCTTGCGCCCAGGGGGCAGATTACAGATACAGATTACAGTTTACAGTTACAGGAGTCCTCCAAACTCAGATACAGTTATAGTTAGGGGCCCAGAGAGCCCAAGCTGCATACCTAGGATGCCGGTGGAGGTGCTCATAGTTAGTAGGCGAGTGGAGTGATTTACTTTTGGATGGTTTTGACGCGGTTAGGGGTATATAGATTGTGTGTTGGTTGGCACCTTCCGGCTTATGGGGGCTGGTATAGGTCCTTGTGTGTTATATATGTATATACATGTTATTTATTAGCTGATAGATAGAAAGATTCCACGTCGACAGTTATGCTTCTACCTTACCTTCAGTATAGATAAGCTTATTTTAGATCCCGCCAGCCTAGACAGTTTTAGCTACTTTATGCTATTCGGAACTACTAGTATTGTTGCTTATATTCAGTTATGCTTAGTTTGCTTTACATACTCGGTACCAGTGGTACTGACGCCCATTTGGGGCACTGCATTACTTGCTTGCAGGTACTCATAGACGAGGAGCCGATACCTCATGATTCCAGCCAGCACACAGAGTCATCAGCTCCTGCCATCCGGAGCTCGATAGTCAGAGGTCTACTCTATTTTGTTTTTTACAGTATGGGTAGGCCGGGGCCCTGTCCTGACCATCTTATCAGTATTCTTAGAGGCTTGCAGACTGTATATTTCCCTGTGGTTAGCTCTGTCGGTCATGTGAGGCCGTGCGCATGTTTTAGCTGTTTATATTTGCCGCGTGGGGCCTTATTCAGTATATAGTTGGTGATCTTGCCGGTCACAAAATAGTTTAGTTCCTGGTTCAGTTCTTCGGTGAAAATTAGTTAGCATGGTGGCCTTGTCGGTCCGCATAGGTTCCCCTATATGAATGTGATGCTGGTTAGCTGATGTTATAGTACAGGTGGCTATAGGCCTAGTCGGCCTGGGGCTGTAATTACAGCCATCATATAGCCTGTTGATCCCATGAATCAGAGTTAGAGCAAGCCAAGCAGCAGAAGTTATTAGGCTCAACAGTCTAGCAGTTCAGGTCCCAGTAGGGCACCAGGTGCCAGTCATACCCCCCAAGGCGGGCATAACAAACTTGGTATCAGAGCAGGTCGTGTCCCAAGGAGTCTGCAAGCCGTGCTAAGTAGAGTATTGTCTATGGGTGTGTTGTGAACCACATACTATAGGCAGGAGGCTGCAAGGAATAATAGGATGGTTACTCATTCTTCATATTCAATCGTGCCATAGAGTAGTACAGTATAGGGTTGAGTTCCTAAAACTTATTATACTCTTTTTTTACAGATTAAAATGGCAGACCAGTGACACCCTGCCACAGGCAGAAGATTGGATACCGCAGTAGGAGAAGGCACCAACAGGATGCCTCAGCTTCATTTAGAATTAGCCCGATCTGAGGGCGATACAGAGGCATCATCACAGTCTTCTCAGCAGCCCCCACCTCACCAGGAGCCATTCAGAACGACACCGTCTCCGATATCTCCTGTACCTACCCCATTCGACCAAGAAATTCGAAGTGCAGTAGTTATGTTGGCACAAATGATGGCCACTCAGCGCCAGTCAGTGCCACCCGTAACAGTAGAGCCATCAGGTGGATCTGGCAGTTCGAGGGTCAGGGAATTTTTAGCATTAGGTCCCCCACAGTTCACCGGGTCAGATCAGGCAGAGGACCCTAGGATTTCCTAGACCAGATGCAGAGAATCTTCTAGGTCATGCATGTAACACCTACAAAATCAGTTGAGTTAGTAGTATTCCGGTTGCGAGACATTGCTGTGTTGTGGTACGAGAGCTGGGAAAGGTCTCGAGGGAGGGATGTTTCCCCTTCGACTTAGTCCAGCTTCTCAGAGGCCTTCCTGGATCGTTATTTTCCACGAGAGATCCAGAAGGCCCGGATGAACCAGTCTTGCACTTGGAGAAGGGGGCGAGGAGCGTACGAGAATATGCCCTACAGTTTGATTCCTTAGCCCGCTATGCTCCAGATTTTTTGGACACCATGCCATCTAGAGTCCATCAGTTTATTATGGGTCTAAACCCATAATACATTGAGGCATGCATGACAGCTACACTGCGGGAGGATGTGGACATTACCCGGGTGCAGGCCTTTGCCCAGACTATTGAGGGCCTTAGACAGCGGCAACAGGACAGTAGACATATAAATCAGGAGCAATGCCGCAGGGATAGATCAGATGAAATACATAGGGAGATTTAGAGAGGATCCAGGCCCCGGTTGTCGGACAGGACCCCTAGACCCCCACCTCCATTTCTGTAGCAGAGGGGTAGATTTGTTCACCGAGGACCGTCAGAGTCGGGTGGCAGTTCTCGAACAGTAGATTTACCTCAGCAGAGGAGGGTAGAGCAGAGCAGATACACACCCCCACCCTACCCTATTTGCAGTCGGCCTCACACTAGAGCTTGTAGATATGGCTCCACAGGGTGTTACATATGCGGGCAGGAGGGGCACATGATGAAAGACTATCCAGCCAGGGGACAAGGTAGCCGAGATAGCCAGGACAGGACATCAGTAGGGCTGCAAGCTCCAGCAGCCTCGGCAGGGCGTAGGCCCTCAGGTTCAGCAGGTAGAGGCCAAGGTAGATCAGGATCCTCTAGTTCAGGTACGGGCCCAAGCCGTACCTATGCATTACTAGGGAGGCAGGACTCAGAGGCATCTCCAGATGTGGTAACAAGTATGATGATTATTTACTCATACCCTGCCTATGTATTGATTGATCCAAGATCTACTCTGTCCTACATTACCCCATTTGTGGCTCGAAAGTTCAGTGTTGCACCGGAATTGCTTCAGCAACCCTTTTAAGTGTCTACACCCGTCGGTGACTCCATTATAGCCAGAAGGGTTTATCGAGGGTGTACAGTAGAGGTTGCTGATCGTTAGAATACAGTAGATCTGGTAGAATTAGAGATGATTGATTTCGATGCCATTATGGGTATGGATTGGTTGGTGTCGTGCTATGCCAACATAGAATCCTGGATCAAGACGGTCCGATTCTACTTTCCAGGGGAGGCAGTACGAGAGTGGAAGGGAAGCACAACTAGGCCAAAAGGTAGGTTTATTTCCTACCTTCAAGCGAGGAAGTTGATAGCTAAGGGATGTATTTACCACCTAGTCAGAGTCTAGGATGTTCGGGTAGAGCCACCAACTCTCTAGTCTGTTCCAGTGGTTAATGAATTCCCTGACGTATTTCCAGACGAGCTACCTGGTATTCCCCCAGAAAGAGAAATAGATTTTGCAATTTATTTGCTACCAGGCACTCAACCCATATCAATTCCTCCATATCGTATGGCTCCTGCTGAACTCAGAGAATTAAAGGAGCAACTGAAGGATCTGTTAAATAAGAGATTTATCAGGCCAAGTACTTCCCTGTGGGGTGCGCCAGTTCTATTTGTTAGAAATAAGGACGGCTCACTCCCTATGTGTATAGATTACCGGCAGTTGAATAAGGTTACAGTCAAGAATAAGTATCCGCTTCCCAGAATAGATGATTTTTTTGATCAGTTACAGGGGGCCAGATATTTCTCCAAGATTGATTTGAGGTCCGGATATCATCAGGTTCGAGTTCGTGAAAGGGACATTCCAAAGACTGCCTTCAGGACCAGATACGGCCACTTTGAATTCCTAGTTATGCCTTTTGGGCTGACGAATGCTCCCGCAGTATTTATGGACCTGATGAACAGCATCTTCAGACCGTACCTGGACCTGTTCGTTATAGTATTAATTGATGATATTCTGGTGTATTATCGCTCAGAGGCAGATCACCAGGATCATATACGGACAGTTCTTCAGATTCTCAGGGGCCGTCAGTTGTATGCCAAGTTCTCCAAATGTGAATTCTGGCTGAACTCAGTAGCTTTCTTGGGGCATATTGTGTCGGATGCTGGTATACAGGTAAACACTCATAAAATAGAAGCGGTAAGAATGTGGCCCAAACCTACCACTCCGACCGAAGTCCGCAGTTTTCTGGGATTAGCAGGATACTATAGAAGATTTGTTGAGGGATTCTCCACCATAGAGGCACCTCTGACTAAGCTGATGCAAAAAGTAGTAAAGTTTCAATGGATGGAGGCATGTGAGTAGAGTTTCCAAGAATTAAAAGACAGATTAACCTCCGCCCCAGTGTTAGCATTGCCAGAAGGTGCAGAGGGTTATGCAGTGTATTGGGACTCATCGGGTGTTGGGTTAGGGTGCGTGTTGATGCAGCATGGTAAGGTAATTGCTTATGCTTCCAGACAACTGAGGAAACATGAAAAGAATTATCCTACCCATGACCTGGAACTAGCCGCGGTAATCCACACCCTAAAGATATGGAGACATTATTTGTATGGTTTCCATGTGGATATTTTCACTGACCATAAGAGCCTACAGTATATCTTCACTCAGAGGGAGTTGAATTTTCCGCAACATCGCTGGTTGGAGTTATTGAAAGATTATGATGTGAACATTCTGTATCATCCGGGAAAGGCCAATGTAGTAGCAGATGCCCTCAGCCGCAAATCTATGGGGAGTTTGGCGTACTTTCAGCCCGAGCAGCGGAAGTTGGCCAGAGAAATACACCAATTAGCTAGTTTAGCCATTCGTCTAGTAGATATAGAGGACAACGGAGCGATAATTCAGAACACCGTTGTGTCTTCATTAATTGTGGAGGTAAAGGAACAACAATATGAAGATCCTGACCTGGTTCAGCTTGAAGACAAAGTTCAGCAAGGGAAAGCGCCAGACTTCCAGGTAACTGAGGATGAAGTGTTGTGATGTAAAGGCCACCTTTGTGTTCTAGATATTTTAGGGCTTCGCCAACAGATTATGAGTAAGGTACATTACGCCCGCTATTCTCTCCACCCAGGTGCGACGAAAATGTACCATAATATCAAAGAAATCTACTGGTGGCCAGGTATGAAGAGGGAAATAGCAGAATTTGTAGCCCAGTGTCCTAACTGCCAACAAGTAAAAGCGGAACACCAGAAACCAGTTGGATTGACTCAGGACATAGCTGTGTCTCTCTGGAAGTGGGAAGCAGTAAAGATGGACTTTGTATAAGGATTACCCCATACCAGGCATAAACATGATTCAATTTGGGTAATTGTTGATAGACTGACGAAATCAGCCCATTTCCTGCCAGTAAAAGCTACTTTCTCTACCGAAGATTACGCCAAATTGTATATCAGAGAAATAGTTGATTACACGGTGTTCCAGTATCTATTATCTCTGACAGAGGAGAAAAATTTACATCTAGATTTTGGCAGTCGTTTCAGAGAGGTCTGGGGACGCAGATTAATTTGAGCACATCATTCCACCCTCAGACGGATGGACAGGCGGAACGCACTATTCAGACGCTCGAGGATATGCTACGGGCGTGTGTGCTGGACTTTGGAGGTAGCTGGGACGAGCATTTACCGCTGATTGAATTTGCTTATAACAATAGTTATCACTCAACTATCCAGATGGCACCCTTTGAGGCGTTGTATGGGAGAAAATGTAGATCGCCAGTTGGCTGGTTTGAAGTAGGAGAGTCAGCGCTGATTGGGCCAGATATTATTCATCAGTCAGAGGAGAAGGTAAAGCTTATCAGAGAACGTGTACTGACTACTCAGAGTCGCCAGAAATCGTATGCGTAGAAACCTGGAATTTAACGTGAATGACTGGGTGTTTTTGAAAGTTTCTCCAATGAAAGGGGTGATGAGATTCAGAAAGAAAGGTAAGCTCAGTCCGAGATTCATTGGACCTTATCAGTTTCGACGGAGAGTAGGCAAAGTGGCATACGAGTTGAATTTTCCTCCAGAATTAGAGTCTGTTCATCCAGTTTTCCATGTATCTATGTTAAGAAAGTATATACGAGACCCCTCCAGAGTTGTCCCAGTCTAGGATGTCCAGGTTACGGAAGAGCTGGCCTATGAAGAGGTTTCGGTAGCCATACTAGACAAACAGATTCGTAGACTAAGAACTAAAGATATTTGCTTCTGTCAAGGTACTGTGGCATAATAAGAACCGAGAGGAGATGACTTGGGAAGCAGAGGAAGACATGAAAGTCAAATATCCTCACTTATTCTAAGCCTAGTTAGCCAAGAGGTATTTTAGTATTGTTATCTTATGAAATGCCCTATATTATATGTATAAATGAGATAACCGACTCTAGTATTTTACGTGATGAATGCTATGGTATTGTGCGGAGTGCCTGTATTAGACTTTTCTGCATTTCAGGTTTCTGAGATAGTCCATATTACAGGGGAAACTCTACCGAAATTTTCCTAAAAGTAAGTTGAGTAAGTTGAGACCCCTACAAATAGAAGTTCACATTCTAGGGCGAATGATCTTAAGGGGGGAGGATGTTACGCCTCGTAAATTCTCGACATGTAGATGGCCTATTCGCATGTTGGTTAAGAGTTTTTGAATGCCATACATGCTAGAAAAAGGCCCGGGGGAAGACTGGATGAACATCACATCGAACCATCGCGGGAGGAGCCGGGGTAGAACCCCTCCGCGATGGCGCCGTGCCATGGAGGCCCTGTCCAGGCCCCTCTATATAAACCCCCACTTTTTTTATTTCATAAAATTTCTCATAATTTCCAATAAGAAACAGAGGGAAAACCAGAGAGAGGGAAACACGAACAAAATCTACCATTTTCCTTCCGATTACGTCGTCAAACGCGGTCCAAACTCATATTAAACCTAGATACCGAAGTATAAGATACAAAGAGCATTCCTATGGGTTTAGTTTCGTGAAATTCGGCCGGCGAACCATTGTGCTACCGAGCTAAGGTAAGTGGAATCGCTACAAATTAGTGGTAATATACTCATAGCCCTAAAGTAAGCATTTCTCTCTTCTGGACTTTCGAGAAATAGCGAGTTTTCGACTGTTTTTCGATAAACCAAAGTTTGGGCTATAAAATATTAAGAGTGATAGTTTCTCTCAGAATATTAATGTATTTAGTCCTAATTGATATATATATTGATGTAGTTGGGAGAAATAGCGGAATATTGACCGAATTACACCAATTAGCCGGGAAATCAGAAACAGAGGTATGTAAAGCTAGTTCTTTGGCAAGATAGCAAACCCAGTATAGTAAACAGAGGAAAGTCTAGAAGAAGGAACCTAAAAGTCGAGAATTGAGTACAATATGAATTCAACTGGCATGTTTATATTATCACGTTGTATTAAGAATAAAAGTTAGTAAAGCAATATCAGATAGTCAGATAATATTTCAGATATAATATAGCTTAGCATGAGAATTAATTTAATGTAGAAAAGGGTTCAGAATAAGAAATCAAAATACGGATAGCATTTTCAGATCGAACATGGTTGCTATACGTGATTATTGTTTGTTGAGACCTGTTTGTACTATGAGGGCACCCTTAGAGCTTCCTTGCCGCCCCAGGGTTAATAGCTGTGTCGACTCGCCCGCCAGAGGGTTAGGATACGTCACTCCAAGGAGTGGCATGACGTCCGCAGTAGGACGAAGATGGGATGCAGCATTCCCCATATCAGGTTGATCAGCATAGCATTATAGCTTACCCTGTCGAGTGCTTGCGCCTAGGGGGTAGATTACAAATACAGATACAGATATAGATTATAATTTATAGTTACAGGAGTCTCCGGACTGAAATACAGTTATAGTCAGGGGCCTAGAGAGCCCAAGCTGCATACCCAGGTGGCCGGTGGAGGTGCTCATAGTTAGTAGGCGAGTGGAGTGATTTACTTTTGGATGGTTTTGACGCGGTTAGGGGTATATAGATAGTGTGTTGGTTGGCACCTTCCAGCTTATGGGGGCTAGTATAGGTTCTTGTGTGTTATATATGTATATACTTGTTATTTATTAGCTGATAGATAGCAAGACGCCACATCGACAGGTATGCTTCTACCTTACCTTCAGTACATATAAGCTTATTTCAAATCCCGCCAGCCTAGACAGTTTTAGCTATTTTCTGCTATTCGAAACTACCAGTATTGTTGCTTATATTCAGTTATGCTCAGTTTGCTATACATACTCGGTACCAGTGGTACTGACGCCCATTTGGGGCGCTGCATTACTTGCCTGCAGGTACTCATAGACGAGGAGCCGATACCTTGTGATTCCAGACAGCACACAGAGTCATCAGCTCCTGTCATCCGAAGCTCAATAGTCAGAAGTCTACTCTATTTTCTTTGTTATAGTATGGGTAGGCTGGGGCCCTGTCCTGACCGTCTTATCAGTATTCTTAGAGGCTTGCAGACTATATATTTCCCTGTGGTTAGCTTTGCCGGTCGTGTGAGGCCGTGCGCATGTTTTAGCTATTTATATTGGCCGCATGGGGCCTTATTCAGTATATAGTTGGTGACCTTGCCGGTCATAGAATAGTTTAGTTCCTGGTTCAGTTCCTCAGTTAAAATTAGTCAGCATGGTGGCCTTGTCGGCCCGCATAGGTTCCCTTATATGAATGTGATTCTGGTTAGCTGATGCTATAGTATAGGTGGCTATAGGCCCAGTCGGCCAGGGGCTATAATTATAGCCGTCAATAGCCCGTTGATCCCATGAATCAGAGTTAGATCTAGCCAAGCACCAGAAGTGCTTAGGCTCAGCAGTCTAGTAGTTCAAGTCCCAGTAGGGCACCAGGTGCCAGCCATACCCCCCAAGGCGGGGCGTGACATGTGTTAGACATGATTGTAAGATGCGAATGTGGTTAATGTTGAAGCATGCAAGAAGTGTATAACTTTGTTTGAGACACCTAGGCTCTTGAATTTGACTCTATGTGATGAAAGCTTAATTTTGCATCTTTGTGATTAGCTGAATTAAGAGTATGTTGAATGTGTCTTGAATTGAGCATGTGCTATGTGTGTAAGATGTTTGAATATTCCATGCTATTGTGGAGTGTCTAGAACTTTCCCGGTGTGTATATAAAACGAAATGAAGGATGTAGAGTGTAGGAAATGAATTAGGCATTTCTTTGAATGAGCCAAATATTTAATCCTTGCCTTACCTACCTTGAATATTGAATCCTAGTTATCCCCATTGAGCCTTAAGCCTATTCTTTGACAGCTACAAAACAAGCTAAATCCTTTTTCTTTCATTAGCCTTGAAATTGATCCAAAACTCCTAAGCGCTTAATTGAAAAATCCAAAAGAGTGACGGAGTGAGAATTGGGAAAAAGAAGGAAAAATAGCAGTTGTGGAAGTTAAGGAAAAACTTAGAGGTGCACTTGTTTGAAAATTCTTGATTATTGGTAGGGAGTAAGAAAAGAAATGAATGAAAAAGGGCTTAAGTACTCCTTACCAATAAGCTAAGTGTGCTTAAAGAAATGGGAACAAGAAGAGGAAAAGTGAAAAGAAGGAAGGTGAAGTAAGAGAAGAAATATTCCTAATTAAGGTGTGATGTATTAAAAGCGCTTGGGGAAGAATGACATGATTATTAAAGAATACCTACCTACCCTTAGCCTACATTACAACCTAAAAAGTCCTACTTGATCTTACGTTCAAACATCCTTAAATTAGTGGAGTAAAACACTGAGGGCAAGCTTATGGGTCATTACATGATGCATGTGAATTCTTTGTGAGAGTGAGCGTAATTCTATTCATTTACCCATACATGTTGTGATTTAAAAATTTGCGTCTGAAAATGGGTAACTGTCTTGTTGTGATGACACATGTTTAATGAAGGATATAATTCATGTTGGATTTCTTGATCAGTTGATTTGCATGAGTTTGCTAAGATTGAGAGTCATGTCTTGAGGTTAGGAAGTCTTAACATAGTTAAACTTGATTTTAATGGTTAAATCTTGCATGGTCTATTTTTAGCTTGCTATCTTAAACAGTCATTGTAGCTGTAGCTTGAATTGTCTTGTTAAATTAGCTATGTGTGAGTCTTCATGTGCATGAGATGTAAAAGGTTTTGTTCGAGGACGAACAAGGCTTTAAGTGTGGGGTTGTCATCTTGGGCATAATTGCATGCCCAAGTGCTACTTTATAACTCAATTTAGTCTTGTTTATCTACTTATACATTCTCATGTGATTTTATGTAAATGTGAATATATACTAACAAACATGATTAGCCCTTGTTTTTGAAGGTTAATAATGCATTTGAGGAACTAATTCATGATTTTGTGAAGTGGAGGAATGGAATCAAGAGAAAAACGTGAAAGTCAACAAGAAAACATGCAATAACTGGCACCCTGTGCGATAGGGGCCGCGGCACGCTGCCAACGCGGCAACAGTTGGCCGAAAATTGCATTTTATGGCACATTCCAGTGAGGGTTTGCATTACCTCTGTGTCACGGAGGCAAGGCTCTGAGTTCACCTCCGTGACACGTTGCCAGTCCACCACAGGCAAAAAATCTATAGAATCTCATTTACTACAAATAGGAACCTTACCCCAAAATTAGGGTACATGCGATTTTCTGGAAAAATCGAAGGGAGGCGAGGAGAACTTTCTTCCTACATTCTTATGTTCTTGCCTAGGTTTGCTCTTCCAAGCTTCCACCCAAGCTTAACTCACTTATTTTCATGGTGATCAAGCATAAAAACAACAATAATAAAGATTGTAAGACAAAACAAAAACTAACAACTCAACCCAAAACGAATCTAAGCAAATACAATCATATCCATGGCCTCAACCCTAGATGGAGGGTTCTAGCCACCCATGTTTGTACAAATACTCAAAACCATGTTTAGAGTAGTTTACTTACAAGTATAGATGAAAACAAATGAAGAAAAGATGAACCCAAGAGGAGTTCTCCAAGTCTCCTTCGCGCCTCCCTTCGGGTTTTCCAAAAAATTGCGTGTGCCCTAATTTTGGGGCAAGGTTCCTATTTATAGTAAATGAGAATCTACAGATTTTTTTCCTGTGGTGGAATGGAAACGTGTCATGGAGGTGAACGCGGAGCCTTGCCTCCGTGACATGGAGGTAACGCGTACCCTCACTGGAATGTGCCAAAAAATGCAATTTTCGGCCAAGGGTTGCCGCATTGGCAGCGTGCCACGGCCCCTATCGCGCAGGGTGCCGGTTATCGCATGTTTTCTTGTTGACTTTCACGTTTTGCTCTTGATTCCATTCCTCCACTTCAAAAAATCATGAATTAGTTCCTCAAATGCATTTTTTAACCTTCAAAAACAAGGACTAATCATGTTTGTTAGTATATATTCACATTTACATAAAATCACATGAGAATGTATAAGTAGATAAACAAGACTAAATTGAGTTATAAAGTAGCACTTGGGCATGCGATTATCCCCAATATGACAACCCCACACTTAAAGCCTTGTTCGTCCTCGAACAAACCTTTTACATCTCATGCACATGAAGACTCACACATAGCTAATTTACCAAGACAATTCAAGCTACGGCTACAATGACTGTTTAAGATAGCAAGCCAAAAATAGACCATGCAAGATTTAACCATTAAAATCAATTTTAACTATGTTAAGACTTCCTAACCTCAATACTTGACTTTCAATCTTAGCAAACTCATGCAAATCAACTGATCAAGAAATCCAACATGAATTATATCCTTCATTAAACATGTTCCCTCACAACACGAGAGTTACCCATTTTCACACGCAATTTTTTAAATCACAACATGTATGGGTAAATAAATAGAATTGCGCTCACTCTCACAAAGAATTCACATTCATCATGTAATGACCCATAATCTTGCCCTTAGTGTTTACTCCACTAATTTAAGGATGTTTGAACGTAAGATCAAGTAGGACTTTTTAGGTTGTAATGTAGGCTAAGGGTAGGTAGGTATTCTTTAATAATCGTGTCATTCTTCCCCAAGCGCTTTTAATACATCATACCTTCATTAGGAATATTTCTTCTCTTACTTCACCTTCCTTCTTTTCACTTTTCCTCTTCTTGTTCCCATTTCTTTAAGCACACTTAGCTTATTGGTAAGGAGTACTTAAGCCCTTTTTCATTCATTTCTTTTCTTACTCCCTACCAATAATCAAGCATTTTCAAACAAATGCACCTCTAAGTTTTTCCTTAACTTCCACAACTGCTATTTTTCCTTCTTTTTCCCAATTCCCACTCCTTCACTCTTTTGGATTTTTCACTTAAGCGCTTAGGAGTTTTGGACCAATTTCAAGGCTAATGAAAGAAAAAGGATTTAGCTTATGTTGTAGCTATCAAAGAATAGGCTTAAGGCTCAATGGGGCTAACTAGGATTCAATATTCAAGGTAGGTAAGGCAAGGATTAAATATTTGGCTCATTCAAAGAAATTCCTAAATCATTTCCTACACTCTACATCCTTCATTTCATTTTATATACACACCGGGCAAGTTCTAGACACTCCACAATAGCATGGAATATTTAAAAATCTTACACACATAGCACATGCTCAATTCAAGACACATTCAGCAGACTCTTAACTCAGCTAATCAAAAAGATGCAAAATTAAGATTTCAGCACATAGAGTCAAATTTAAGAGCCTAGGTGTCTCAAACAAAGTTATACACTTCTTGCATGCTTCAACACTTACCATATTCGCATCTTACAATAATGTATAGCACATAACAAGAACATCAAACCATCAATTAACTACGGGTTCAAAAAGAAAAAAAATTATTCTTCTTTGGTTCAATGACCCCCCTGTTGGAAAAGAACCGACAAGAAAAAACCATGGGTGGGTGAATCATGCTCAAACCGAAAATGTTCCTTTAACCAATACTTATCAGGCACTAAATTCACCCAAAATCTTTAAGCACAAAATTTTGAAATTTCCCTCACCCCACACTTGAATCATGCTATGTCCTCATAGCATCAAATTAAAATTTAAAGCTGGTGAGAAATACTCCCTGAGGCCTTGAGGCCTAGCTAACAGCATGTTTTTCTTTCTGTGGGTATTCAACCCCACACTTTTCCTCTTTCATGTTTCTTAGCTTCCTCCTCCCAGGGTACTCAGACTTCCCATCCTTCTGTGCTTAAATCTCCACCAAAACTAGCAACAAGATGAAAATAAACAAAATCACACAAATGCAAGAAATTAAATGGTACCTATGGTACCCTTGGGTTGCCTCCCAAGCAGCGCCTAATTTTACGTCGTGGCACGACGCATCAAGTTTAACCACTTTTCCCTCCACTTTGAGGATATGAATCTCACCCCTAACTTCTTCTCTAATTTTCTCTTATGCACCCTGGGTGGTGGTGAAAAATTTAAAGGACCAAGTAGTAAATGTTTCCTCTTGCATTTATTGGCCCTTACGTAAATGAAGTCATTTTTGCTCTCAGAATCAGCAAATTTCATAATATATGGGGCTTGTTCCTCCTCTAGCTCTTTCTCTAAAAGGTTGGAAGACTCTATTTCTAGGTTGTCAACCAAACGTAATGTCGAGAAATGCTTCGAGTGTGGTACAATACACCTCAACTTTGAAACTGCATTGTGCTTGACTTCCCTACTTGTGTACACCTTCTATACATCAACATCTAATTCCCCATGAATGTCAAATGGGTGGGACTCTAACTCTTCTTTCATAAATGGATTGTCCATATGTGTGAAACCATCACGGGGACTCTCAAGAGCTTCTAATTGTTGGGCTTCTTCCAAGAACTCACCCTTTTCTTCTTCTTGTGGTTCCTCTTGAGTATTGCATAAGACCTTTACTTTCAAATTACCGCAAGCTTCAGCCTCATCCATCATCTCCGTTATTTTGATGCTCATCATTTCTAGGGCCTCTCCATTTTCCTCTTGCTGAATTCTCAATGCTTCCATCTCTTCCTTCATTGCTTCTGTTTGCTCAAGGACTTGTTTTATCATGTTTTGTATC
Source organism: Datura wrightii (assembly GCA_035772735.1). Classification (NCBI taxonomy): domain Eukaryota; kingdom Viridiplantae; phylum Streptophyta; class Magnoliopsida; order Solanales; family Solanaceae; genus Datura; species Datura wrightii. The sequence continues at coordinate 117,179,458 of JASDFA010000003.1, forward strand.
CGAGCTTGGTGTTCCAAGTCCTTATTTTCATCATTCCTATATTCATCAAAAACAACAGAAGGATCATAGTAGGGACTTGGGGGAGGGGAGTATGCATTTGGACAACCATCCCAATGGCCATCTTGACCACCACATATATTGCAAGTGTTACAGTTTTGCCACAAGTGGGGTCCTCCATAATTCAGACAACACTCACCAAAATAAGAGTATCCACCATTTAAACCATTTGTATTCCATGATGTCATGTTAAGAAGGGTATCAGATTAAAAACAAAAATTTAAAATAAATTTAAAACAAATAGAATTTTTTTTACATTAAAAAAACATATAGATACTAACACAAAAAAAATTTATTATTATTTTTTTATAAGAATGTAACTAAGACAAGAAAGTGTTTTTAATTCACTAGTTACGCTAGTCCCCGGCAACGGCGCCGAAAACTTGATGACTCCGCAAGTGTACGAGTCGTACAAGTAATATAGTGGCCCTTTTCAAGAGCCGGAATGTCGAACCCATAGGGACTGGTTCAGCAAATTATCAAGTTCAAGTGTTAGTTAAGAAGTCAGTTTTAGAAGTTTTCGATAAATTATAATTAAATCTTAGTGGTGACACGAAATAATCTGGAAGCAATACAAAACAAAACTAGAGTTAAGGCCGGATAATCATGCAATGCTACAATTCATAATGGGTTAAGTATGAAATTATCAATTGTTGTCTCACATAATTAGAATTGCATGTTCATGGTCTTTCGAACCTCTAAACATGACAAACTAGCCTCACTACTACATCGTTGATCGAGGATGTCATTTCTAGTTCGTGGGCAATTCACTATGTGGATGTGGTTTATGGGGTTTATGCCCTTGATTGGGGACTTCCGTACCTCCAACCATTTAACCAACATAGCTTCACAACTACTCCAACAAGTGGTGGAGTACAATTCTAAGTTGTTTTCTTTCTATCTTCCCATTTTATCAACTAAGCAAGGTAAATTAGGTATATTCCTATCCTAACCACAAATCTTATCAAAAGACAAGAACTTGCTTCCTACATTCTTAAGTTCTTGCCTAGGTTTGCTCTTCCAAGCTTCCACCCAAGATTAACCCACTTGTTTTCATGGTGATCAAGCATAAAAACAACAATAATAAATATTGTAAGACAAAACAACAACTAACAACTCAACCCAAAACGAATCTAAGCAAATACAATCATATCCATGGCCTCAACCCTAGATGGAGGGTTCTAGCCACCCATGTTTGTACAAATACTCAAAACCATGTTTAGAGTAGTTTACTTACAAGTATATATGAAAATAAATGAAGAAAAGATGAACCCAAGAGGAGTTCTCCAAGTCTCCTTCGCGCCTCTCTTTGGTTTTTCCAAAACATCGCGTGTGCCTTAATTTTAGGGCAAGGTTCCTATTTATAGTAAATGAGAATCTGCAGATTTTTTGCCTGTGATGGAATGGAAACGTGTCACGGAGGTGAACGTGGAGCCTTGCCTCCGTGACACGGAGGTAACGTGTACCCTCACTGGAATGTGCCAAAAAATGCAATTTCGGCCAAGTGTTGACGTGTTGGCAGCGTGCCACGGCCCCTATCGCGCAGGGTGCCAGTTATTGCATGTTTTCTTTTTGACTTTCATAGTTTTCCCTTGATTCCATTCCTCCACTTTACAAAATCATGAATTAGATCCTCAAATGCATTATTAACCTTCAAAAACAAGGACTAATCATGTTGGTTAGTATATATTCACATTTACATAAAATCACATGAGAATGTATAGAAATAAGTAGATAAACAAGACTAAATTGAGTTACAAAGTAGCACTTGGGCATGCAATTATGCCCAAGATCAAGCACAAATATTAATAATAAAAAATAAGTTAGAGAATTGGAGAATGAGAATGAGAGAATGAGAGAGTAGTAGATAGATGATTGTGAATTTGTGAGAAATTGTGAAGGGGTGCGGGTACTTATAGTTATTAGGTAGGACTTAAGTGTAGTTTTCAAAAGTTTGGAGTTGAAAAATAAATTAAGGGGGTTAGGGGTTTTAAGGGGTTATTAAGGGCCTTGGGGGATGAAATAGTCATTGGGGACCCTATTCCAAAAGTCCTCGACGACTAATGACTTTTTAAAAAAAAAAAAAAAAATTCTGTGGGATAAACCAAGACAGTCAGTCCAATATCTAGACAGATTAGGCCAGGCTTATCGGTAAAAAACCGCATCCCTTCCCATCCCGTGACCCGCCTAAGCCATCCTCCCATCTTGTTGGCTAGCCAAAATCAGGGCAATCAGGACACAGACTCAGGACAGTACTAGGTTGGGCTAAGATGTCCCGTCCCATTGTCCAATCCTAGATCGGATGATGGCTTATAATTATAAGCTTGATTGCTTATTTATAATTTTGAGTAAATTATACTATGTAATGAAAAAGAGTATATTATTAACCGAGAAGGCTACGTGTGACAATGTAGGTTATGGATCATTTTTGTTGATTTGAGCGACTCCTTAAGCGCCCTGGTACGGGCTGTTATAAATCTTTGCTAGAAAATTATGTTATGTATGTCTCATACCCTGGCAAGGTATAAGATGATTTAGCTGATTGGGCAGAGATCAGACTCCAGGTTGACATAATGGTTTATGTCAATTAAAGTAAGAACCTCCACAATGAATTAATGAATGATGATTCTTAAAAGGTCAACCTACTAATTTTGGATTCTTGATTTCCTTCATGTTATGTCTATGTTTTCTAGTTGTCCTTTCTATTTCTAGTTATGCTTATGTTTCATTTATCCATTTTACATACAGCATAATCTTATGTACTCATACCCCTTTTGCCAGGGGTGCTGTATTGTTTTATAATACAAACTCAGGTACTCATACGGATGATCAAGGTGCATGCTAGGATAGTATTTCATTAAGTTATTGGTGAACCGTCTTGTTTTGTCTTAATCATGTTATTTGGCTTTACTTTTTTTGACTTAGAGGTATGATGAGTGTCTTTCCCCGATAAACAGTTATTCCTTTATGATAGATGCATCATAGATTCTTATTATTATTGTTATTCATGTTTATGTAAAATTGGCAAGTCTTTTTTCAATGAATTGATGTTTCTCTTATGTGAGATGTGTGCTCATGTTGTACGCCATATTATGCGGATCGCTCAGGCCAACAATGACATCAAGTGCTGGCAATGCCTAGGCCTAGGGCTGGGGCATGACATACCCCATGGTCTGACCTCGAAAGTATCTAACTAACCAACCTGAGATCGACATCTCCTACTATACAAGGCCTTAAATGGAACCATCTGGATGCTGGAATGATAACTATTATTGTAGGCACATCCTCCAAAGGCAAGAACTGGTCCCAATGATCACCAAAATCAATCACAAAGGCTTGGAACATATCCTCCAAGTTTGGAATAGTCTACTCAGACTGACCATTATCAGTGGTTGAAATATTGTACTAAGTTCTACCCGAGTACCTAACTCCTTTTCTATAGACCTCCAAAAATAAGATATTTCTCCAAATGAGAAAGGAAATCCGAAGAGGAGCACATACGAGGAGCCATGGCTGATCACTACAGGGATGAAAGACCTTCCTGAGCTACAAGCGGTGTTCGATAAGTACAGGTTCGGGTGGTTGACCGAGCCATCAGGTAGCTACAACCCGTGCTTAGTCAGAGAGTTCTATGCAGCTTATGCAGCCACATTGCAGCGGTTGGCATTAGGGGGTCAGGACTGGAAGAAGAGGCCAGCCTTAAATTAGGTGTTGGTGCGAGAGACTCCGGTAAATATATCTGAATGGACGATCTCCAGGATGCTGTATGGGCCAGATTATCATGCTCCGATGAACACGGCAGAGTTCGACCACAGGCTATATGAGTTGAAGAAAGTCAAAACCAAAAAGTTAAATATCTAGGAGCGCATCGAGTAGTATACTTGACTGTCTCGGATTATTTCTATGTGAGGTCACTAGTTGAATGGTTGCATGGCACAGAGTCGCAGATAAAGAAGGCCACACTGAACTTTTAGGAAAAATTTTGGTGGTCACTCGTGCGATACAGGCTAGTACCAACCAGCAAAGGTAATATCCTCTCACCTGACAAGGCATCTTTGGTAGCAAGTATAATGGAGGGATATGCCATCAATTTCCGGCAGTACATTGCTGAGGAAATTATAGAGCAGGCGATCAATGATGGCACTACAATCCCCTTTCCCTGCCTGATTGATAGACTCTGTTGGGAGTCATATGTGTCAGAGTTGCCATCAGTTAACCAGAGTAGTGGTCCAGAAGATAACTAATATCGGGTTGATTCGAGATGACACAAACCCGGTATAGAGGACAAGGACTCAGGCAGCTGCATCTGTTGGAGAGACCATATTAGTAGAGGCATTTGGCAGCGGGATGCAGACTGATGTAGCACAGTTCACTGAGTTAGTGACTGAGCCTATTGAGGGCAGAGAGACAGGTAGCCAACCTGAAGCTACAGATGTAGTGGATACCTCTACACCTGCTGATGTTCCCAAGTCATCATCTACAGCAGCAGCTCCCAGACCACCAGTTGCGCCTCCACGATCCACTACAGCCGGCCTAATTACGATTTCACAGGAGTTTTTGGTTTATATCGCTAGGCGACTGGCTAAGGCAGAAAAGAAACAGGCACACACAGCTCTATAGGTTAAAGTTTTGATGGAGCAAGTAAAGTCGCGGGTATCGAAAGAGTTGGAGACATTGAACAGTTTGGTGCATGGCTGATTGGATGCTTTTGAGAAGAGAATGGATGAGCGCCTTGCACAGTTACAGGCGCCTTAGTTGTCAAGATGATACTCAGAGCTAGGAGCACTCAGATTCTAGGTGCGGTACTTGGCCGCATGACGAGTAGCTACAGTACCTCCACCGGTACTTCCTGTGATAGATGATGAGTTCGAAGAATAATTACCACCGATTTTCAACTTTATCACAAAGGAGCTGGTGGCACGTGATAAGGGGAAGATGCCTCGTGAGGAGGCAAGTTTTGATGAAGATGCTTCTCTACTCCGTCAGCAAAAATGAGAATGGAGTGATATGGAGAGAGCGCTGCATGAATCAAGAGAGGAGGCTCGACAGAGAGCAGAGACTGAGGCAGCGAGAGCTCGTGGAGAAGGCAGGAGTTTTGTTGGATCTGAAAATGCACCGGGTTAAGCCGGTAATGTTGGATATAACATTAGAGGCATATTTACACCCTCCACCGACAAGGTAGCTGACACTTAGGTTGCACAGGTATGTTCCCTATTTCCCTAGTTTTGTCGGATATATGTATGCATCGAGGATGACACATGATTTTCTTGATAGGGGTGGGGAGGGATACCTGTGCATGCTTTTGCTGAACGTAACCCGAGGGTTTTTTTTGCTGGATATCTTTTCCCTCGGGTGTTCCATATCTAGTAGAACTGGCATGTTTAGAATTTTATTTTATGTTTTTTGTGTTTTTTGTGTCAGTTAAAAGAAAATTAGGAGAACTAAAGGCAGTCAATAACTTACATTGTTGATTTTTGTTGATTGATAATTTGATACCCCTCCGAAAAATTATTTATATGTATATGTGAAAGTTGACGATATGACATTTGTGAACCTTTTCATGGCATTAAAACTATGAACATATTTATCATTGTATTCCTAAACCTAAACTAACAATTAGTAGAAGTGATGATGTTGACCCGTGCTATGCGTGAATGAGGTTTAATAGCTGAATTCGGTTGTGTTTGTCAATCTAGAACTTGCCTGGTGAGTCGTACCGAGATAGAGGATAGGAAACTAGGAAAGAATCAAAGGTCATTTTTGATTTATGAGTCCACTTTAGCCTTAAAAGACCTACCAAAAGAGAATAAAAATCCCTTGATCCAAATGTTTGAGCTTAAATTGACCTTTCTTTTTGTTTACACCAATTCACCTTCCTACTTTTATTAAGAATGAACCTATTTTGGCCCTGGTCCCTCCTTGGACATTGTGAACCTCAACTCAGGCAAATCGCCTAAGTTGAGGGTGGCTAAAATAGGGGTGATTAAGAAGAGTTGGGAGGAATAAAAAGAATTTGGGTAATGAAAAAGGAAAGAGCTGGTGCAGGATGCATAATGAAAAGAAAAAAATAAAAATTGTTTTCAAAAGCAAGTAAAGAAAAGAAAAGAAAAATGTGACATCAATGAGTGCTTGAATAAAGAGAAACCGCATCCGTAGTTGCAAATGCAAAGAAAAGAAGAAACAGTGAAAGGAAAAAAGGGAGAAAATAGGAAAAAATGTGAAAAGTGGATCCAAGAGGTGTGTAGTGCCAAGGAGGGTTGCTACTAATTCCATATGTACCATACCCGATCCCGAGCCTACGTTACTTATCTGAAAATCGAGGTATTGAAAGTAAAGGCAAACATATGGTATTATATGCACACAGTTCGAATTTATTTGTGAGAGTGAGAGAATCTTACCTAGTCCCAAGAGAAACATATCGAGTTAATCATATACACATGTGTGAGTATGGGACTTCTTATAGGTGAGAGCATTTGGTCAACAAAATTTTCTGCAAATTGTCTGGGCCAGTGTTATAGATTTATGTGCATGGTTGCAAGTCACAGTGTTTTGCCATGTTTTGATTGCTCTGTGTCATGGTTGGTAATTTTGCATATGCATAGTGATGTGAGTTGATACGATGAGGGAGGGGTTAGAAAATTTGCTTTGATATATAATTGTGACTGTAGTAAGTTTCATAGAGTTCATTCGATTAAAGCGTCGAAGTAGTTTATTTTATTTTTTTATTTTTTTTTCTGAGGACATGTAAAAGTTCTAAGTTGAGGGTGTTGATGTGCCGTGATTTTACGGCACTTTCGACGCTTAAAACCAAGAAATTTTGCACATTCTGGGTATGTTTATATAGGTACGATATGTGTTGTGCTTAATGTTGCATGAAAACAGGTTCGGAAGTGAACTGGGAAAATTTATGCTGAAAATAACTGAAAGGGTGACTGTCAGGCACTTCACGAGTCATTGGCAGGAGGTGATGCGCCCCGCAAGTGTACAGGTCGTGTAAGTAATATAGTGGCTCTTTATAAGAACCGGAATGTCGAACCCATAGGGACTGGACCCATTCCTCTAACTATCCATTACAAGTGTGATCTTAAATACCAAAAAATGTTGGATATAGAAGTTTTCTAGGGAGATTTTTTATTAAGTCTAAATTTGGTCAACGAAATATTTTGAATGCACTCTAGGAGCAACATAGAGTTAAAACCAGATAATCATGCGATGCTACGATTTGCAATGGGTTAAGTATGCAACTATCGATTATTATTTCACATAATTAGAATTGCATGTTCATGGTCTTTTGAGCCTCTAAATATGGCAAACTAGCCTCACTGCATCATTGTGAGCGAGGATGCTAATTTCTAGTTCGCGGGCAGTTTATTATGTTGTGGTTTACGGGGAAACGATTAGGGACTTTAGTGCATCTAACCATTTAACTTAACTTACCCTCACAACTACTTCTTCGAGTGGTGATGTGATAATCCTAAGTTGGTCTCTTAATAACCCCTGTTTTATCAACCAAGCAAGGTGTTAGGTATATTTCTATCCTAACACGAAATTATATCGTGAGATACAAACATGCTCCTTACATTCTCATGTCCTGACCTAGGTAATTCTTTCTCAAGTAATTGCCCAAGCTAACGTATATGTTTTCATGGTGATCAATCATAAAAACAACCAACAATCCAGAATGCAAGACGAAAACAACAATCAATAACTTAATTCCAAAACAATTTCATAAAATCACAATCATAATTCATGGCTTCAACCCTAGAGGAAGGGTTCTTGCCATTCATGTTCGTAAAAATACAACTAACTACTACTAAACTAACATACTTACATGAATTTGGTAGATGAGAAGGGAATTTGACAAACCCTAGATGAGTTCTCCCACTTCTCCCTTCACTCATAGGTAGTTTTCCAGAATAAAATCGTGACAAAATGGAATTAGGAGCGAAGGGACCTATTTATAATAAATGAGAAACGTGCACAATTTATCCTGTCGTGGAATGGCTCCGTGTCATGGAGTGTATCGCGGAGCACTTCCTCCGTGACACGGAGGTAACGCGAAGGCTCTCTGGAAATCACCCAAAATCGACCCTAGGCAGCCTTCTTGACGCGTTGGCAGCGTGTCAAGCTGCTTGGGCAGCGCGTTGACACTCCTTTGGCGTGGGGATGGCCTGTCGTGGCACGTTGCTAGCGCGCTGGAGCACTGCCTGCTGCCGCATCTTCTCGCTTGCCATGCCTAGGCCTTGCCGACTTTCGCCGATTGCTTCCAACTACATTCCTTTCTTTCACCAACTTATAAATTAGTTCCTCCAAATCATTGAAACCTACAAAACAAGGACTAATCATGTTGGTTAGCACATATATTCACATTTATATAAAATTACATGAAAATGTATAAAATACATTAGATAAACAAGACTACATTAAGGTATAAAGCATCACTCCGGCATGCTATTTTAGCCTAAGATCACCTACCCCACACTTAAAGTCTTGTTCGTCCTCGAACAACCTTTTACATCTCATGCATATGGAGACTCACCCATAACTCATTTAGCAAGAATATTCAAGCTACGGCTACAATGATTACATAAGATAACAAGCTAAAAATAGAGGATGCATGATTTGATCATCGAAATGAAATACCACTATGTTAAGACTTCTTAACCTCGAGAATCAACTCTCAATCTTAGCGACTCATGCAAATCAACTGATTAAGAAATCCCACATGAATTATATCCTTCATTCAACATGCGCCCTCATGGAAAGAGAGTTACCCAAATTCACATGCAAAAACAATTTTTAAATCACAACATGTGTGGGTACATGAATAGAATTACGCTCACTCTCACAAAGAATTCACATGCATCATGTAATGACCCATAAGCTTGGCCTTAGTGTTTTATTCCACTAATTTAAGGATGTGTGAATGTAAGATCAAGTAGGACTTAATGGGTTGTAATGTAAGCTAAGGGACAGGCAGGTACTATTCTGGCCAATAATAGTGACTAACTTTCCCAAGCGCTTTTAATACATTACGCCCTCATTACGAACTTCCCTTCCCTTACTTCACCTTTTACTCCTTTCAGCTTTCTTTTTCCTCTTATGTTCCCTCTTTCTTTAGGCACTTTTAGCTTATTAGTAAGGAGCTCTATAAAAAAAATTTCATTAATCTGTTTTCTAACTCCTTAATAATAATCAACCATTTTCACACAAGTGCACCTTTGTCCTTTTCTCCACTTCTACAACTTGCTACTTTTCCTTTCTTTTCACTCCTTTACTCTTTGATATTTTTCCCTTAACCACTTAGGAGTTTTGGATCAAATTCAAGGCTAATGAAAGAAAAAGGATTAAGCTTATGTTGCAGCTGTCAAAGAATAGGCTCAAGGCTCAATGGGGCTAACTAGGATTAATTTCTCAAGGTAGGTAAAATAAGGTATAAAAATTTGGTTCATTCAAAGAAATGCCTAGATCATCTCCTACACTTCACATCCTTCATTTCGTTTTATAAACACACCAGGCAAGTTCTAGACAATCCCAATAGCACAGAATACTCAAAAACCTTACACTCATGGCACATGCTCAATTCTAGACACATTCATCAGACTCTTACTCAGCTAATCACAAGAATTCAGAATTAAGCTTCAATCATATTGAGTCAAATTCAAGAGCCTAAGTGCCTCACACAAAGTTATACACCTGCATGTTTCACACTGAACATACTTGCCTCTTACAATCACGTATAGCACATAACAAGAACATCAAGCACCAATTAGTTATGGTTTCAAAAACCAAAACTTAATGCCTAATTTTCCTCAAGATGGTCGTCATCCATCCATCGTTGGAAACAGTCCCTAACTATGACTAAAAACATTATATACAGACAAAGGATAGAAAAAGAAAAATTTTATTCTTCGGTTCAAATACCCCTCGTCGGAAAAGAACCGAAAAGAAAAACCAACGGGTGATGAAGTCATGCTTGACTCATAAAACAATTTTCAAAATTCTTCTCACAAGGCATTACATTCACCAAAAATCGTTAAGCACAAAAAAATTGAAATTTTCTTGAAATTTCCCTCACCCACACTTAATCATGCTATGTCCTCATAGCATCAAATTAACATTTAAAGGATGAGAAATACTCCCTGAGCCTCTATGCCAAGCTAAAAGCATTCTTTCCTTTCAAGTTTTCAGAGGTGGGTGTTCGACCCCACACTTCTTCTATTCCATGCTCTTTAGCTTCCACCTTCTCGGTAGTCAGACTTCCCTCCATCTGTGCTTAACTTTCCACCAAAAACACAAACAAAATAAACATAACAAAATCAACACAAAATCAAAATTACAAATTGTACCTGAGGTACTCTTGGGTTGCCTCCCAAGCAGCGCCTTATTTTACATCGTGGCTCGATGTGGACTGTCCTTTTCAGGACATCCTCATACCTGGGTTCTCTTTCGAGAACCATCTCCTTTTTCTTTTGTTGTTTAGAGGAAACAGCCTCCACTCTGTTCCTCTCTTTCTCCAACTTCTTCTCAATTTGAAGTCCTCATGTGCCATCCCAGTGAATTGACCACTAGAATGTAATAGCTGCACCATGTTTTGTTTAAGCTCAAAGTGCCCTCCAGACTCCGGTTTACGGATGCTAGAGGTCACATTCGTCGCTAGTGGGATTGCCACTTCGCGAACTGGTCTTGCTGCCATTGCTTCTGATGACAATTGTGCTTGTCCCGCGGGTGGTTGTTGTTGTACTTTTTCTTGAAGTCTCTTCAGCTTTTGCTCTAAAGCTACTCTCCTTTGCAAATGGATCTGACGTTCAGGTTCCAGCAACGGTTCAACAAGCTCTCTATTTCTAGCCAGCTCGGTAGGACAACCTGTCACCTGCAAATAAACAGACTAAGACCAAGTTTCTCAACACTTAAGGAAATTTCAAAAATCACACAAAAACAAATAAACTATCAAAACATCGCCGAGTCCCAGGCAACGGCGCCAAAAACTTGACGCTCCCGGAAGTGTACGGGTCGTGCAAGTAATATAGTGGCTCTTTTTAAGAACCGGAATGTCGAACCCACAGGGACTGGACCCATTCCTCTAACTATCCATTACAAGTGTGATCTTAAATACCAAAAAATGTTGGTTATAGATGTTTTCTAGGGAGATTTTTAATTAAGTCTAAATTTGGTCAACGAAATATTTTGAATGCACTCAAGGAGCAACATAGAGTTAAAACCAGATAATCATGCGATGCTACGATTTGCAATGGGTTAAGTATGCAACTATCGATTATTATTTCACATAATTAGAATTGCATGTTCATGGTCTTTCGAGCCTCTAAACACGGAAAACTAGCCTCACTGCATCATTGTGAGCGAAGATGCTAATTTCTAGTTCGCGGGCAATTAATTATGTTGTGGTTTACGGGGAAATGATTAGGGACTTTCATGCGTCTAACCATTTAACTTAACTTACCCTCACAACTACTTCTTCGAGTGGTGATGAGATAATCCTAAGTTGGTCTCTTAATAACCCCCGTTTTATCAATCAAGCAAGGTGTTAGGTATATTTCTATCCTAACACGAAATTATATCGTGAGATACAAACATGCTCCTTACATTCTCATGTCCTGACCTAGGTAATTCTTTCTCAAGAAATTGCCCAAGCTAACGTATATGTTTTCATGGTGATCAATCATAAAAACAAGCAACAATCCAGAATGCAAGACGAAAGCAACAATCAATAACTTAATTCCAAAACAATTTCATAAAATCACAATCATAATTCATGGCTTCAACCCTAGAGGAAGGGTTCTTGCCATTCATGTTCGTAAAACTACAACTAACTACTACTAAACTAACATACTTACATGAATTTGGTAGATAAGAAGGGAATTTGGCAAACCCTAGATGAGTTCTCCCACTTCTCCCTTCACTCCTAGGTAGTTTTCCAGAATAAAATCGTGACAAAATGGAATTAGGAACTAAGGGAACTATTTATAATAAATGAGAAACGTGCAAAATTTAGCCTATCGTGGAATGGATCTGTGTCACGGAGTGTATCACGGAGCACTGCCTCTATGACACGGAGGTAACGGGAAGGCTCTTTGGAAATCACCCAAAATCGACCCTAGGCAGCCTTCTTGACGCGTTGGCAGCGTGTCACGCTGCTTGGGCAACGCGTTGGCACTCCTTTGGCATGGGGATGGCCTGCCGTGGCACATTGCTGGCACGCTGGAGCACTGCCTGCTGCCGCATATGCTCGCTTTCCATGCCTAGGCCTTGCCGACTTTCACCGATTGCTTCCAACTACATTCCTTTCTTTCACCAACTTATAAATTAGTTCCTCCAAATCTTTGAAACCTACAAAACAAGGACTAATCATGTTGGTTAGCACATATATTCACATTTATATAAAATTACATGAAAATGTATAAAATACATTAGATAAACAAGACTACATTAAGGTATAAAGCATCACTCCGGCATGCTATTTTAGCCTAAGATCAGGAGGCGCGACTCGTTGTTGAAGTCGTGGGCAAAAGATGAAGTTTGAAGATGCTGAGACAATGTACCTGACGGGTTGAGGTTACGACTCGTTACACCTGGTAATGAGTCGTGAAGTCAGTCGTGAGGACTGAAGAGAAAATATTGCCAAAGTAGCCAGTGGAGTTGACGACAGACTTAACGAGTCGTTAGTTGACTAAATGACTCGTTGGCAGATCACTGGAACCATCTGTAAGGTGCACTGAAATTTTGAAGAAGTTAGACCACGAGGGACGTAACAACTTGTGCGCAGGCACGACAAGTTGTTAGGTGACCCGTATCCACAACTTAGTACGATGTTGAAGACGACTATTTTAAGAAAAGCATGACTCGTCAGAAGCCCCAACGATTTGTCACCAAGCCCGTTGCCACTGCCGACCTAGTTTGTAGTTTTAGTTAGGAAAAGGTTTTCTTGGAACTATAAATACATAATTTAGGTTTATTTATGGAGGAGAATTCAATGAAGCCAATTAATTAGTTTTAAAGTAAGATTTTGATGTTGTACGATTATTCTTGAGTCAAAAAACAAGGTTTATAATTTTTTTCTTGAATTTGAGGATCAAAAGCAACATTGGAATTTATTCATCAATTTTGGAGTTTTTATTCAATCTACTTAGTTTTTCTTCTATGATAATTTGTAAGTTGCAATTATGATTTATTCAATAATTTATGATTGTTATTATACGAACTTGAGTAGCTAAATCCATAACTAGGGTTGTGGGAACCAAGATGAATTAACACACATAGGTAAAATACTTAGTGACTCTTGAACGGAGTTTAATGCATGTATTGTTTTTCCCTTCGTTTTGGTTGATTCTTGATAGTTGCAAATGTTAGGACTTGCCTTATTCTTATTTACCGGACCAAGGAGGTAATGAATGGGAAAAGGGATTAACAACGGATATTTGAGACTATCAACCCTCATCTAATAGCTTGAACTTGTCTGGGGATAGCTAATCTAATATTAAGGGTAAGGGTCAATTAAAGTACACCCGTATACGGACAAAGTTGCGTGGTGATAATCATCTAGATAGGAGACCAACCATTTAGGTGAACCTAACTTATAGATATTGCATGTTAAACACCGGAATATTTCACTACCGTATAAACCTTGTGGTTATGAAGTCTTGGGGAACACAATCCTAGTCAAGTCGTTAATTGAATACAAACCATACTTGATCTAAGAATTCAGTAGTTTTACTTTTGTTTATTATTCTATTTCTTTCCCACTTGGGAAATAAGTAACTCAATAGTAATAGTTATTCACATTAACTTAAGTTCTTACCATATTCTTTGTGGGATTGACCTCAACCTTTGTTGGGTCCTATATTTGACAATCGATCGCTTATATCTCAATTGCGAGGTGTAATTTGGGCGACATCAATGGCTAACTTTGTCAAGTCTACTGAGGTGACCTTATGAAGAATTGGGACCAGGCAATCTCTATACACCCGTCTAGCTATAACTGAGTCACCTACTGGAGTACAAACTAAGAAGGCTCTGATAAGACATCGAGATTGACTTCGAACCTACTGGCCACATAAGGTTTCACAAAAGATAAGATAGCCCCCGGATCTAACAAAGCATAAACATCAACATGAAAGACTCTCAACATACCGGTGAATACATCTGGTGAGGCCTCCTGCTCCTTACTAGTGGCTATGACATAGAATCTGTTCTGGCACTGCCCTCCAACTGCGCTAGTAGATGCCACTGATGTACTGTGCGTGAGGGAGGGGCTGCTGAACTAAAAGCTGGCCTCGGCCCCCAACCTGATCCTTTCTCGCAGAGGGACAATGTCTGAGCATATGTCCAGGCTGCCCACATCCAAAACAAGTTCTTGACCCCACCAAATACTGGCCTGTGTGTCCTCGGCCGCACCTATGACAAGCTGGAATGCTGGAGTCTATGGGCCTACTTATATGACCCCTCGAGCCTGATGCTCGCCCTCTCTGATCATGTTTGGGCTTAGATGGCACACTTAGTGCTGAAGATGTTAGGGATGATGATCTCTGGTGGGTTTGCTGTCGGTGCCCACCACCGGACCTCTGTTGAGAGAATCTGTGGTCCTCATTCCTAGCCCTCTTGGCCTCCCTCTCCCTCGAATGTGCCGCCTCCATCTGCTGAGCATACAACACAATGCGAGGGAAGTCCATCTCCTGATGGAGCATAACTGTCCTGCAGTATTTGTCCAAATATCCTGCTATACCATGCACAAATCTGCTCACTCCCGCTCGCTGGTCGGTCACTAACTCCGGGGCATACTTAGATAGGTGGGTGAACTCAAGAGCATACTCTTGAACAGTCATCCTTCCTTGCTTTAAATTCACAAACTCGGTTGCTTTCAACTCCCTCATCTCTTGAGGGAAGAACCGATTTAGGGATGCAACCTGAAATTCCTCCCATGTGATCAGTCCTACTCTTGTGACCCTGCTGTCCTTCCACTGGTGGAACCAAATATGGACAACTCCCTTCAACTAGTAGGAGGCCAACTCTGCACTCAAAACTACTCACCCCCATAACCTGGGTGATCTTGACAATCTCATCAAGGAAATCATGCAGGTCCTTATCTACCTTGGACCCTAGAAACTCCGGCGGGTTCATTCTCAAGAAGTCTCAAACTCTGGCCGCTGCTGCATTATCATTTTGCAGAATATGCGCAATGGCCTGCTGATTGATCTGAGCGGTCAAGGCCTGCTCAAGCACCTGAACGGAAGCTCGGAACTCAGCATGAGCTGCTAGCTCCGGTGCTTGAGGTTCCTAAACTGGCAGGGCTGGCTGATGCTCATGACCGTTTCCATCCACGTGGCCCTCACCACATCCATTCCTCCTTCCATTCATCCTTCGAGGAGCCATGATTCTACAATCGTGAATAGCACAAATTAGAAGGATAGAAAGGCTTTTCATCGCACGACATAGATCATGAAAGAAGGGAACATTTCCTAAAACGTCTATTAGCCTCTTCGTCATAAGTGTGGCGCGCTTCATACCTATGAAAAAGACTCTACCTAACGTGGCTTTCAGACTCCCTAGGACACATCAAACCTATGGCTCTGCTACAATGTTTTCCAGGACTCGATAGTAGACCTGGATCGTAGACACAGGACAAGGGACCCCAGAGACCTCAAGTCGACCCATGGCATAAGCATACAACTAACTCATTCTATAAACTGAAGAAAACATAATTATAACTCAGCGAAAGTGTCATGCAACAGCATATCAAAATAATATTCGAAGTTATACATACATAAGTCTGAAAACCTCTAATCTGGATGAGTTGATGGGACAAACCCCAACTAACTCAACAATACTGAAACTGAAAATACAAAAAGGAAAATGATAGTCTAGTCCTCGAAAGATGAGGACTCACCAATCATGCAGGTGCTAACTCTGATAAATGACTATGAGTAGGGCTGAACCTGAGATTCAGGTCCTGCATCATGAAATGATGCAGCATGAAAAGTATGTGGTCAGTACATGGAATGTACCGAGTATGCAAGGTAAGTAAAACCGCTTAAGCAAAGTAAATCATTTATACATTTCATAACATATCATAAGCTTTCTAGCATAAGTAGATGGGCTACATACTTTAATTCTGAAATCGCAATCTTATCATAACATGACCATGCATAGCTTTATAACATCATCACTGAATCGAATGACTCAAAGCTGAAACATAACAGTTATATCAAAAGCTGAACAATGAGTTAAATCTTACTTTTAGAACATGCATGAATAAGGTAATCATTATGAGAAATGCATATGCAAATTGATGCCGCCCAAATTACACCTCGTAATTGAGATATAAGCGGTCGATTGTCAAATATTGAACCCAACAAAGTTTGAGGTCGATCCCACAGGGAATATGGTAAGAACTTAAGTTAGTGTGAATAACTATTACTATTGAGTTACTAATTTCCAAAAAGGGAAAAATATAGAATACTAAACAAAATAAAATGACCGAATGCTGAAATCAAATTCGAGTTGTATTCAATTAACAATTTGACTAGGATTGTGTTCCCCAAGATTTAATAACCAGAAGGCCTATACACTAGTGATCTATTCTAGTGTTTAACATGCAGTATTGGTAATTAGGTTCACCTAAATGGTTGGTCCCCTATCTAGATGATTATCACCATGCAACTTGGTCCGTACACGGGTGTACTTCAATTGACCCTTACCCTTAATATCAGATTATCTATCTTCGGACAAATTCAAGCTATTAGATGAGGGTTGTAGCCTCAAATCTCTGTTGTTAATCCCTTTTCCCATTCATTACCTCCTTGGTCCTATAAGTAAAAATAAGGCAACTCCTAACATTTGCAACCGTCAAGAATCAATCAAAATGAAGGGAAAACAATACATGCATAAAACCCCGTTCAAGAATCACTAAGTGTTTTTACCTATATGTGTTAATTCATCTTGGTTCCCACAGACCTAGTTATGGGTTTAGCTACTCATGCTTGTATTATCACAATCACAAATTATTGAATAAATCATAATTGCAACTTATAAATTATCGTAGAATAAAAATCACGTAGATTGAAAAAAAACTCCATAATAGATGAATAAACTCCAATGTTGCTTTTGTTTCTTGAATCAAGAGCAATTGATCAATACCGAATTTTAGTTGAAACTAAATAAATCGGCTCTCTCAATTACTCTATAACTTTCAGAATAATCCTCCAAAAATAAACCTAAACTGTGTATTTATAGTTCCAAGAAATCCTTTTCCTAATTAAAACTGGAAACCAGGTCGGCAGTGGCAATGGGCTTGGTAACGATTCATTTGGCCTTCTGAAGAGTCGTGCCTTGCTTAAAAAAGTCATCCTCAGTAATGTACCCAGTCGTGACAACAGGTCACCTAACGACTCGTTGTGCCTGAGCACGAGTCATTAGGTCTCTCATGGTCTAGTTCCTCAGAAAGTCCAGTGCACCCTACAGTTGATCCTAGTGATCTGCCAATGAGTCATTCCTTCATGTGACGATTCGTGATGTTTGTTGTCAACTACACTCGCCACTTTGTTAATATTTCCTCTTTCGTCTTTCACAGTTGACCTCATGACTCGTTACCAGTTGTAACGAGTTGTTTCCTCAACTCATTAGGTACACTGCCTTGCATCTTCCAAATCTATCTTTTGCCCATGCCTTCAGCAATGAGTCGTTCACCCTTCCAATGACTCGTGAAGTGCCTGGCAGTCACCCTTTCAGTTGTTTTCAGCATTAATTTGACCAGTTCACTCCCGAACCTATTTTCCTGCAACATTAAGCACTAATTACATCATACCTATATAAACATACCTAGAATGTGCATTATTTCTTGGTTTTAAGTGTCGAAAGTCCCGTAAAATCACGACACATAAACACCCTCAACTTAGAACTTTTGCATGTCCTCAAGAAAAAAAAACAAAATAAAACAAAACAAACTAAACTACTTCAACGCTTCAATCGTAAGAACTCTAGGAAACTTACGGAAGTCATATTTGTACATTAAAATCAAATTTTCTAACCCTTCCCTCATCGTGTCAATTCAAATCACTATGCATATGCAAAATTTCCAACCATAACACAGAGGAATCAAAACATGGAAAAATACTGTCACCTGCAACCACACACATAAATTTATAACACTGCCCCAGACAATTTGCAGGCAATTTTGTTGACCAAATGCTCTCACCTCAAAGAAGTCCCACACTCACACATGTGTATTTGATTAACTCGATATATTTCTCTTGGGACTAGGTAAGATCCACTCGCTCTCACAAAGAAATTCAAACTGTGTGCATACAATATCATAGGCTTGCCTTTACTTTCAATACCTCGATTTTCGGACAAGTAGCTAGGATCACTATAGGACTTTCTAGGCTTGTAACGTAGGCTCGAGCTTGGGTATGGTACATATGGATTTAGTAGCTCAACCCTCCTCGGCACTACACCTCTTGACTCCACTTTTCACCTTTATTTATATTTTCTCCCTTTTTTCCTTTAATTGCTTCTTTTTTCTTTGCTTTTGCAGCTACGGATGCGGTTTCTCTTTATTCACACAGTCATTGCTGTCACACATTATTTTTCTTTTCTTTTCTTGCTTTTTGACAACAATTTTTATTTTTCTTTTCATTATGCATACTGCACCCGTTCTTTTCCTTTTTCATTACGCAATTTTCTTTCCACCTGACTCTTCTTAATCACCCTTATAATAGCCACCCTCAACTTAGGCGATTTTCCTGAATTGAGGTTCACAATGTCCAAGGAGGGACCAGGGCCAAAACAAGTTCATTAATAATAAAATCAAGCAGGTTAATTGGTGTAAGCAAAAGAAAGGTCAATTTAATCTCAAACATTTGGATCAAGGGATTTTTATTCTCTTTTGGTATGTCTTTAAGGCTAAAGTGGACTCATAAATTAAAAACAACCTATGATCCTTTCCTAGTTTCCTATCCTTTGTCTCGGTACGACTTACCAGGCAAGTTCTAGATTGACACACACAACTGAAATCAGCTTTTAAACCTCACTCACACATAGCATAGGTCAACATAATCACTTCTACCAATCGCTAGTTCAGGTACAGCCATACAATGATAAACATGTTCACAGTTTCAGTACCATGCAAAGATTCACAAAGGTCATACTTGTCAACTTTCACATACACATATACAAATTTTTCGGAGGGTATCAAATTATCAAACAACAGTTATTTTCAACTATTTCATCTCTTGACTGCTTTCAGTTTTCCTACTTTCTTCCAACTAATACAAAAAATATAAAATATAATCCAAAACATGTCGGTTCTACTAGATATGGAACACTCGAGGGAAAAGATATCAAGTATGAAAAACACTCGGTATATGTTCAGAAAAAAGAATGCACAGGTATCCCTCTCCACCCCAATCAAGAAATCATGTGTCGTCCTCGACGCATATATATACCAAACAAAAACTAAGGAAATAGGGAACATACCTGTGCCACCTAGGTGTCAGCTACCTGGTCGGTGGAGGGTGTAGATACGCCTTCAATGTCATTGCCAATATTACTGGCTTGAACCGGTGCATTCTCAGATCCAATAGAGCTTGTGCCCTCTCCACGAACTCTCGCTACCTCAGTCTCCGCTCTCTGTCGAGCCTCCTCTCTCGATTCATGCAGCGCTCACTCCATCTCACTATGTTCTCGTTTTTGCTGACGAAGTAGAGAAATATCATCATCAACACTTGCCTCCTCATGAGGCCTCTTCCCCTTATCATGTGCCACCAAATCCTTCGTGATAAAGTCGAAAATAGGGGGCAATTCTTCTTCAGACTCATCCACTATCACAGGAAGTACCGGTGGAGGTACTGCAGGTACCTGTCATGCGGCCAAGTCCTGCACCTCAGATTGTAGCACTCCTAGCTATGAATACCATCTAGATAACTCAGGCGCTTGTAACTGTGCAAGGCGCTCATCCATTCTCCTCTCAAACGCATCCAGTCGACCATGCTTTGAACTGGATAGTGACTCCAACTCCTTTGACACCCACGACTTTACCTGCTCCATCATAACTCTAACCTGTAGAGCGCGTGTACCTGCTGCTTCTGGGCCATAGCTAGCCGCCTAGCCATATCAACTAAGAACTCCTATGAAACTGTGACTAGGCCGACTATGGTGGCTCATGGAGGAACAACTGGTGGTCTCGGGGCTGCTGTAGTAGATGATGACTCAGGAACATCGGCAGGGGTGGAGGTATCCGCTACATCTATAGCCTCAGGATGGCTACCTATCTCTATGCCCTCCACAGGCTCAGGGCCAACTCAGCAATTTGTGCTGCATCAGTTTGCATCCCACTGCCAAATGCCTCTACTAATATTGTTGCTCCCACGGATGCAGATGCGTAAGTCCTCACCCTCGATACCGGGTTTGTATCATCTCGAATCAACCCAATATAAGTAATTTTTTGGACCACTACTCTCTGGTCCACTGGTGGCAATATCGGTACCTTTGACTCCTGACAGAGCCTATCAATCAAACATGGAAATGTAATGGTAGTGTTGTCATTGATTTCTCATTCTCAAATCTCCTCAGAAATGTACCGCGGGAAGTTGATGGCATACCCCTCCATTATGCTTGCTATCAAAGCTTCTCTGTCAGGTAAAAGGATGTTGTCATTGTTGGTTGGTACAAGCCTGTGCCGCACCAGTGACCACCAAAATTTTGCCTGAAAATTTAGTGTGGCCTGATCTTGGGCAAATTTATATGCCCAAGTGATACTCAAATGTGTCATTTGATCCTGGTTTATCTATCAATATTTATACATTCTCATGTGATTGGTAATAAAATGTGAATTTATACTAACCAACATGATTAGCATTGTTTTGCAGGTAGAATGTGATTTTGGGAAGCTAAAATGCATGTTGGAATAGATCGGGGTTGGACTAGGATGTGAGCAAAGGACAAGGCAATGGAAGGCACAAAATAAAGAGGCTCCGCGATGGAGCCGTGTCACGCTACCATTGCGGAGGCATTCTGCCTGGATAGGGAATTTTTGCCCAATTTCCAGTAAAGGTTCGCGTTGGGTCCGTGGTACGATGGCCTGGCTCCGTGTTGCACGCCGTGCCACGTTGAGCTTAATTGCCTGGACCCCCAACTTCCAGTGAGGGTCCGCATCAGTGGCGTGTCACGGAGGCAGTGCTCCGCGATGCACTCCGTGACACGTTGCTTGTTATTCTGGGAAAAATTCCCACCAGTATAAATAGAACACTTAGGTTCATTTTTCAATATTTTGACTTGATGGAGCAAGAACGTGGGTTACAGACAGTTGAGGGGACGAAATTATCAGGGTTTTTCTCTCTTTCCTTCTCCTTGAATTCAATTGCTTGTATGTTTAACACTTATTTAACGATGTTTAATCCACAAATGAGTGGCTAATTCCTCTTCTTGCTGAGGTTATGAACACTTGTAATGAAAAGTGATTATTGATTCTTTGGTTTTTCATCTTTTCTTCCATGGTTGTTCTATTGATTCTTGTTCTTACTGCATTAATGTGTGGCCTACGTTAATGTATATCTAAAAAGTCTGGTTTCACTCGAGAGAGCAAGAAATTGGAAAGTTGTGAATTAATAGGATATGATCATTTCTTAGTTTGGGAAAATTGAGAATTGATTTACTTTCAGGATAGAAATATACCTGAAAGTCGGATTAGTCAATTTAGGAATCGGTTTTGTATGGCTAGAACATGAATTGCATTTAATCACAGAAATGTAGGTGGATGGTTCATGATTCTTAAGTGGGGTTAAATACGAGAGTTTTAATCCCTTGGCAATAATTCTTGACTAGCAACCAGAGGAAAAGTTAACCAAAGTATATCGATAATTAATTTCTTTACATGTTCAATTAACCTCAGTATGCTCACATTCATAGTTCAGATTCACATTAGATACTTGTTTTAGACTTAGCATAAAATTTAGAATCCAACATTATCAACTCTTGGTTACACTGTTGTCTTCATTGTTAAACTGAAAATATAGTAACACTTGATTAATTGTTACCTTATCCCAGTCCCTGTGGGATCGATACTTGGCTTACTTGAGCCACTTTACTACTTGTTCGACCACGTGCACTTGCGTGTAGTTATATACCCATATGACAAATCAGCCCAAACAAGTTTTTTTGCGCCGTTGCCGGGGACTGGCAATTGGTGAAATTTTCTTAAGTGTTAATTTACTATATTTTTATTTTCTTAGTGTTGACAACTTGGTCTTAGCCTGTATTTTGCAGATTTAATCTCTGTTGAACACTGGCAAGAGACAAGGAGTTGGTGGACTCGTATTTAGAGCCAGAAAGATTATTTCATCGTCAGCGGAGAGAAGCTCTAGAAAGAAAGCTGCAGTTGTTCTGACAAACACTTATGGAGCAACAACAGAATTCACCAATAGTACGGGTAATGTTAGTGCCCGAGGAAGTAGCAGCTCAGCCATTTCGCGAGGTGGCAATCCTACATGCTAATAATGTCACATCTAGCATCCGCAAACCTGAGCCAAGAGGGAGGTTCGAGCTTAAACAAAATACGGTGCAATTGTTGCACACTAGTGGGCAGTTTACAGGTCTCCCTTATGAAGATCCACAGCAGCATCTCCAAAATTTTTTTGGAGATAAGTGACACTTACATCCCCGCTGGAGTGTCATCAGATTATGTCCGGCTTACATTGTTCCCATTTTCACTATTGGGAGAAGCCAAGAGGTGGTTGAAAGCTGAGCCACCTAACTCTATTTCTACGTGGGATGATCTTGAAAGGAAATTCTTGATACGATTTTTTCCCTCCGGTAAAACAGCAAGACTTAGAAGTCAATTTCTAAGTTTCAAACAGAGAGAGGGAGAGAATCTATATCAGGCTTGAGAGAGATTCAAGTCCATGTTGCGGGATTGTCCTCATCATCACCAATCCAATGATGTGCTAGTGCACACTTTTATAGAGGGTTTGGAACCCCATACAAAAATATTGCTAGACTCAGCAGATGGGGGACAAGCGCTGGAGAAAACTTATGAGGAGCTGTATACCTTGTTGAACCGTATTTCGCAGGGCAATCCGGAGTGGAATGCTGATTCATCAAGAGGAGGGACAAGGAAAGCAGCAGGAGTTCTAGAAGTGGATGGTTTTACAACTATTGCTGCACAAATAGCTGCCTTATAGAATAAACTCAACACCCACTTCAGTAACATGAAAATGAACCAGCCTCAAGCCCCAGTGAATGCAGTGCAGCAAATTTGGTGTGAAGTGTGCGGGAGCAGTGAGCACTCAGCTGAGTGTTGTGGAGCAAATCCGGACTCGGTGAACTTTGGGGGAAATATACAAAGGAACAACCACCAACAGTATGGCAACAGCTACAATTCCAATTGGAGGAATCACCCGAATTTCTCATGGGGTTGCAACAACCATCAGGGGCAAAGTTTGAGTCAAGGTGTGCAAAGGAACCAAGAAGGGCAGCAGAATTTTCAAGCACAATTTAGAAACAACAATGCACCTCCTCCACCACCATCACCCAACATTGAGGAGATGTTCAAGACGATGATAGCTAACCAAGCTCAATTGCAGGCTGACTATGTGAAATTGGCAGCTGAGGTGAAAAACAACCAGTTAGCTACCAAGGCACTTTAATATCAATTTGGGCAATTTGCTGGAGCCCAAAATACCAGGCCTAGAGGAGGACTTTCGAGTGACAGAGATCCCAACCCCAAGCAGCACCAGTGGTTCCACGCGGCCAATGCCACCAATACGGAACCAGGTGGGTGACAGAAGAGGGGAAGAAGTGGTACGCCAAGCACAAGGAGAGCAAGTACTTCCCCGAGGAACACCTAGCTCGAGAACCGTTGGCACAGGAGTTCCCTAGGATTGTCCACCGGATCGAGGCGGCTGGGCTCAACTTCATCTTTGACGAGCCCAAGGAGTGCAACTTGCACCTGATTCGGGAATTCTATGCCAATTGGAACCTGACTCTCAGAAGTCACACCATCAAAATCAGAGGGCAAATAGTCACCTTGGAGCCCCACTACCTCAATGTTATCATAGGGGCGCGGGACACAGACGCCCACGTGCTTCGACAGCTGAACATCACTCCACCATATGCGGACATCAGACACACTTTGTGTGGAACCCGATCGACAGCCAGATGGAGCAGGCACAAGGAGAGGGGCTACCATCACACTTTGCCCTATTCACAGATGAACAGGGAAGCCAGGATATGGCTTAAGATCGTCTGTTCCTGCCTAATCCCGGGGGTACATATGACGGATGTAACCTGGGATTGTGTATGCCTGGTGTACGCCCTGATGAAAGGGCTGGAGATCAACGTGGGGGCGGTGATTATCTTCGCCATGAAGAGAGCCCGGTTGCATCAGGGGCTCAGATACGGATTTGGTGGGCTTCTCACCACATTCCTGAGGGGCCTAGATGTCGAGGAAGAGGCCCTTGACTACATCCCGCAGATGGAGCGGCGGGCCTTAGATGTCACTAAAACTAAGGCACCCGACACCACCCACGGGCTAGTGCTTACACTAGGCGAGCGACATGCTCCTGATGATCAATATATGGCTCGCATGTACGGGATGCAGATGCTCCAGCTGAGGATAGGCGGGAGGCCGGCAACAGAGGAGGAGCTATGGCAGCTTGAGCTAGACTACCCCTTTGGCGAAAACGCCAGGGGCTCTATGCTGAGTGGGGCTAGTATTTGTAGAGCCCACGGATGATGATGTCCCCACAGACGAGGAGACATGTTGGGAGGACTCCGATGTGGAGTCCGATGATGATGATGGGGGTGATTCAGACATGGGAGACGAAGCAGCAGCACCTGATGAAGAAGTGGAGTACTTTGATTGATCAGGGAGTTCCACCACCCAAATTTTTATGCTATTTTAATTTTTTGTGAACACTGGGGACAGTGTTCGAGATAAGTGTGGGGTGGGTGTTGCGCGCGTATCGCTGCTCGGTATATATTAAAAACCGACACGCAAGTGTACGTGGTCAAACAAGTAATAAAGTGGCTAAGTAGCCAAGTATCGATCCAAGGAGGCTGCTCTAGATATGCAAAACTGCCTAGTTTACTATATCTCTATTCTATTTCTAACTATGTTAACAACAATCCAACCAAGATTTGAGTGAGTTTTGTTTCTAAACTAATTATATACTGAAATTAATAACTACTATTTACGTTGAATTTAGACAATGGATATGCACATGCCAAGGTTAAGAACGAGTAATGAACTTGATAATCATGATAATTTGGTCATCCTCTTCTTCATATTGCTAGCCAAGAACATTTGCCTAGAAATTAAAACTTCCGTATTTAATTTCACTTTAGAATCATAAATCATCCGTCTATATTTCTGTGATCAAATGCAATTTATGACCTAACACTCCAATTCCGGTTCCTAAATTGACTAATACGGCTTTCAAGTATATTTCTATCAAGAAAGCACATCAAAATCCAATTTTCCCAAATCAAGTTAAGAACAATACCCTATCAATTCACAACTTTCCAATTTCATGCTCTCTCGAGTGAAATTGGACTTTTTAGATATACATTAATGGTGGCCAATCAATAATGTAATAAACACAAGAATTAATAGAACAACATGCAAGCAGAAGAAGAAACCATATCAATTATTACCAACATTCATTACACAAGTTCAAAACCTCAGCAAGAAAGGAATTAGCCACTCATTCTTGGATTAATCATCCTAGAATGAGTGTTAATCATGCATACAATTGAAGGAAAGAAGAAGGGAAGAGAAGAAAACTCTTATCTTTTCTATTCTTCAACTGCCACAAAACCACGTTCCTGCTCTCCACTTCTGAACTCAGGCTAAAAAACTAAAACTAAAAAAAACTCTCCTTTAAAAATAACCTAAGTATGCTATTTATACTAGTGGGAAATTTTTCCCGGAATAACAAGCAACGTGTCACGGAGGCCAACGCGGAGCACTGCCTCCGTGACACGGCGTGGACGCGGACCCTCTCTGGAAATTGCAGGGTCCGGATAATTGGCCTCAACGTGGCACGGAGGCCATCGCGGAGGCCTATCTCCGTGCCCTAGGAGCTGACGCGCAGGCACACTGGAAATTGCCAATTTTATTTCTGCCCAGGCAGTGTGCTACCGCGATGGCAGCGTGGCACGGCTCCATCACGGAGCCACTGTAAAATGTGCCATCCAAGGCCTTTTCCACGCTCGCATCCCAGTCCAACTCTGACATAGTTCCAACACGCATTTTAGCTCCTCAAAATCACATTATCCGGCAAAACAAATGCTAATCATGTTGGTTAGTATAAATTCATATTTTATTACCAAATACATGATATTATATAAACATTGCACAACAAACAACGTAAAAATGATACGTTTGTGTATCACTTGGGCATATAAATCTGCCCAAGATCAGTGGGAGTAGTTAGGTGCTGGTTGTGTTGTTATGTATGTCCTAATCTATTGTTGTGCCTGTGAATAAAATTTTCTGACCCTGTGATTTGTGATTGTAAGTTGTTGTTCTGTATTGTAAATATATGTGAAACGGTTGTGTGTTGCTGAATGTTGCTAGCTGAGTTTGTACATATGTTTGTTTATCGAATTGATCGATATTTTTAAAAATCAAAATGATCGATATTTTAAAGATATTTTTAAAATTTTTTCAATTCTTGGGTTTCTTGGCATTTGTTTTCGGTTCTTTACCGAGAATGGTCCCATTGAACCGAAGTCCTAGTTAGTGACCGTTCCCTATGATGGATAGATGAAGACCGTCTTAAGGGAAATGTAGTCATTAGGAGTAGATTTTTCATTTATTTTTTTAGTTGTTTTTCTTTTGTGGGGTGCATCCCAAAATGTGTAGTTACTTTATGGTTGCGGAATTCTGGTTGCATGTTGTACATGATATTTAAAATGCAAATGTGATTCGTATGAAAGCATGCAACTTTGTAAATATGTTGAGATACCTAGGCCATAGAGTCGATTCAGTGTGATCGAGGCTTAATGTTTGAATTCCTGTAATTAGCTGATTGGAGAGTCTGTGAATACATCTTGAATTGAGCATGTGCAATAAGTGTGAAGTGAGGCTTTGTTATTCCATTCCATTGTGAAGTGTCTAGAACTTGTCTGGTGTGTGTACAAAACGAAATGAAGGAGGTGTATGGTAGGAAAGGATGTAGGCATTTCTTTGGTTTAACTGAAAGTTTCTGTTTTTCATTATCGTACCCACTTTGATTGTATACCCTAGTCAGCCCGTTGAGCCTTTAGCCTATTATTTTTTTCTTTTGTCAAAAAGGTAAACTGAGCTTAATCCCTTCTTTTCATTAGCCGTGAATTTGATCCAAAACTCTTAAGCGCTTCAGAAGAGAAAATAATTTTCCCAAAGTGTCAAAGAGTGAGAATGGTGAAAAGAAATGAAAAGTCGAGTGATGGAAGAAAAGAAAAGGTTGAAGGTGCACTTGTTATAAATAAACTATAATGAATGTGCATGAATAATCTTTGTTGTTGTGTCAAGTGTGCTTAATAAGATGGGCCAAACTAAAGAAATACTTCAAGAATGGGAGGATGAAGAAAGAAACAATGCCCATGAGTTTGATGGGATGTATTGAAAAGGCGCTTAAGGATGCTAGTGGCTATTATTGGCTAGCCCAATATTTACTAGTTCCGTATCTTACATTACAACCCATTAAAGTCCTACGTGATCTTACATCACACTTCTTTATATTAGTGTAGTAATACACTAAAGGCAAACTTATGGGTCATGACATGATGCATGTGAATTCTTTTGGGAGAGAGAGCGAAATTGTGTTTTTATGCCCCTACGTGAAATTTTGTGAGTTCAGATGATCAAAAAGGGGAAACTTCTCTTGTGTTGTGAGGGCACATGCTTGATGAAAGGTTAATTTTTGTGTCGGATGTCTTGATCAGCTGATTTGCATGAGTTTGCCAATATCAAGAGTCGATTCTTAAGTCTAGGAGGTCTTAACGTATTGAAGGTCATTGCATTGATAGGACCATGCATGTTTTCTTGATGATTTGTTGTATTGAATAATCAGTATGACCTTAACCTAAATTGTCAAACCAAAGTAGCGAGGTTTGGGTGTAAATTGCATGAGGTGTAAGATTGTTGTTCGAGGACGAACAAGGATTTAAGTGTGGGGTAACTGATCTTGGGAAAATTTATATGCCCAAGTGATACTCAAATGTGTCATTTGAGCCTGGTTTATCTATCAATGTTTATATATTCTCATGTGTTGGTAATAAAATGTGAATTTATACTAACCAACATGATTAGCATTGTTTTGCAGGTAAAATGTGATTTTGGGAAGCTAAAATGCATGTTGGAATAGATCGGGGTTGGACTCGGATGTGAGCAAAGGACAAGGCATTGGAAGGCACAAAATAAAGAGGCTCCGCGATGGAGCCGTGTCACGCTGCCATCGCGGAGGCATTCAGCCTCGATAGGGAATTTTTGCCCAATTTCCAATAAGGGTTCGCGTTGGGTCCGTGGCACGGTGGCCTGGCTCCGCGTTGCACGCCGTGCCACATTGAGCTTGATTGCCTGGACCCCCAACATCCAGTGAGGGTCCGCGTCGGTGGCGTGTCACGGAGGCAGTGCTCCGCGATGCACTCCATGACACGTTGCTTGTTATTCCGTGGAAAATTCCCACCAGTATAAATAGAACACTTAGGTTCATTTTTCAATATTCTGACTTGGTGGAGCAAGAACGTGGGTTACAGGCAGTTGAGGGGACGAAATTATCAGGGTTTTTCTCTCTTTCCTTCTCCTTGAATTCAATTTCTTGTATGTTTAACACTCATTTAACGATGTTTAATCCACAAATGAGTGGCTAATTCCTCTTCTTGCTGAGGTTATGAACACTTGTAATGAAATGTGATTATTGATTCTTTGGTTTTTCATCTTTTCTTCCATGGTTGTTCTATTGATTCTTGTTCTTACTGCATTAATGTGTGGCCTACGTTAATGTATATCTGAAAAGTCCGGTTTCACTCAAGAGAGCAAGAAATTGGAAAGTTGTGAATTAATAGGATATGATCCTTTCTTAGTTTGGAAAAATTGAGAATTGATTTACTTTCAGGATAGAAATATACCTGAAAGTCGTATTAGTCAATTTAGGAATCAGTTTTGTATGGCTAGAACATGAATTGCATTTAATCACAGAAATGTAGGTGGATGGGTCATGATTCTTATGTGGGGTTAAATATGAGAGTTTTAATCCCTTGGCAATAATTCTTGACTAGCAACCAGAGGAAAAGTTAACCAAAGTATATCGATAATTAATTTCTTTACATGTTCAATTAACCTCAGTATGCTCACATTCATAGTTCAGATTCACATTAGATACTTGTTTTAGACTTAGCATAAAATTTAGAATCCAAAATTATCAACTCTTGGTTACACTGTTGTCTTCATTGTTAAACTGAAAATATAGTAACACCTGATTAATTGTTACCTTATCCCAGTCCCTGTGGGATCGATACTTGGCTTACTTGAGCCACTTTACTACTTGTTTGACCACGTGCACTTGCGTGTATTTATATACCCATATAACAAATCAGCCTGGCCTTCTTTATCTGCTATTCTATACCATGCAACCATTCCACTAGAAGACCTCTCGTAGCAATGATCCGAGACAGCCGAGTATACTGCTGGATGCGCTCCTAGCTATTCAACTTCTTTGTTCTGACTTTCTTCAACTCAGATAGCCTGTGATCAAATTTTGTTGTGTTCAACGGAGCCTGATAATCTGGCCTATACAGTATCTTGGAGATCGTCCACTCAAAAATGTCAACTGGAGTCTCACGCACCAACACCTGATTCAATGCGAGCCTCTTCTTCCAATCCTGGCCTCCTAATGCCAACCACTGCAATGTGTTGCATACGTTGCATAAAAGTATCGGACCAAGCATGGCCTGCAGTTACCTGATGGCTCAGTCAACCACCCAAACTAGTATTTATCAAACACTGTCTGTAGCTCTGGAAGATCTTTAAGCCTTGTAGTGACCAGCCTCGGCTCCTCATATATTCTCCTCTTTGGATTGCCTTTATCATTGGGAGTAATATCTCTGTTATATATAGCCCGCATGCCATGGCCACACCATATCCGCATATTTCTTGGTTGCTCATTTGATGTGTTCGACATCTCAGTCAGCTCATTATCAGAGTCCCCTCGCTGAGCATGTGATTCATCAACTCTCTCTGTGTTTTGCCCAGCTGTGGGAGCCTCAAGAACAAGTGCAGCAGCATCCCTAGCATTCTTATCAGTGCGGCTGGGCGAATCTCTTGCAAGTGGAGTGGGAGTATCAACCAAGGCTGTCAGATTTGAAGTTTGTTGAGCCCTAGCCCTGGTTGTCCTCCTCACTAGCTACTCCTCCGATACTTCATATTCCTCCTCAGAGCCACTCAACTCTTCAGAGGATGATGGATCATCACATAGTCTACGATATGAGGGTTGACTGAGCTCAGCTACTTGCTTCTTGGTTGGACACTTCTTTGGTGTACCTCTAGGAGCCATTGTGCCTGTGAAAACAATGTTAGTGTTGATCTTGGGCAGATTTATATGCCCAAGTGATACTCAAACGTATCATTTTCGCCTTGTTTGTTGTGCAATGTGTATACATTTTCATGTAATTGGTAATAAAATGTGAATTTATACTAACCAGCATGATTAGCATTGTTTTGTAGGTAAAACATGATTTTGAGGAGCTAAAATGCATGTTGGAACAATATCGGAGTTGGACTTGGATGCGAGTACAGAAAAGACATTGGAATGCTCAATGTAAAGGGGCTCCGCGATGGAGCCGTGCCACGCTACCATCGCGGAGGCACACTGCATGGAGGATGAATTAATTTGGCAATTTCCAGTGAAGCCTCGCGATAGCTCCCTGGCACGGAGGCAAGCCTCCGCGTTGCATGTCGTGCCACGTTGAGGCTATATTCCCGGACCGGTAAACTGCCCGCTAGTGTGCAAAAGTTGCACCATATTTTACTTTAACTCAAATCTCCCCCCAGGCTCTGGTTTGCGGATGCTGGAATGTACATTATTAGCGTGTGGGATTGCCACCTCGCGAACCGGCCTGGCTGCTACTTCCTCGGGCACTAACACTGCCCGCACAACTGGTGGATTGGGTTGCTCCATTATAGACTGTTTAAGCAACTGCAACTTCTTCCGAAGAGCTTCTCTACGTTAACTGTGCAATTCACGTTCTGGCTCTAAGTAAGATTCCACCAGCTCCTTGTCCCTTGCCAGTGTTCACAGAAATAAAAATCTGCAAAATACAGGCTAAGACCAAGTTGTTAACACTTAAGAAAATAAAAATACAAATACAGTAAATTTACACTAAACACAATTTTACAAATCGCCTAGCCTCTCCGGCAACGGCGCCAAAAACTTGTTGCGCGCGTATCGCTGCTTGGTATATATTAAAAACCGACACGCAAGTGTACGTGGTCAAACAAGTAATAAAGTGGCTAAGTAGCCAAGTATCGATCCAAGGAGGCTGCTCTAGATATGCAAAACTGCCTAGTTTACTATATCTCTATTCTATTTCTAACTATGTTAACAACAATCCAACCAAGATTTGAGTGAGTTTTGTTTCTAAACTAATTATATACTGAAATTAATAACTACTATTTACGTTGAATTTAGACAATGGATATGCACATGCCAAGGTTAAGAACGAGTAATGAACTTGATAATCATGATAATTTGGTCATCCTCTTCCTCATATTGCTAGCCAAGAACATTTGCCTAGAAATTAAAACTTCCATATTTAATTTCACTTTAGAATCATAAACCATCCGTCTACATTTCTGTGATCAAATGCAATTTATGACCTAACACTCCAATTCCGGTTCCTAAATTGACTAATACGGCTTTCAAGTATATTTCTATCAAGAAAGCACATCAAAACCCAATTTTCTCAAATCAAGTTAAGAACAATACCCTATTAATTCACAACTTTCCAATTTCATGCTCTCTCGAGTGAAATTGGACTTTTTAGATATACATTAATGGTGGCCAATCAATAATGTAATAAACACAAGAATTAATAGAACAACATGCAAGGAGAAGAAGAAACCATATCAATTATTACCAACATTCATTACACAAGTTCAAAACTTCAGCAAGAAAGGAATTAGCCACTCATTCTTGAGTTAATCATCCTAGAATGAGTGTTAATCATGGATACAATTGAAGGAAAGAAGAAGGGAAGAGAAGAAAACTCTTATCTTTTCTATTCTTCAACTGCCACAAAACAACGTTCCTGCTCTCCACTTCTGAACTCAGGCTAAAAAACTAAAACTAAAAAAAACTCTCCTTTAAAAATAACCTAAGTGTGCTATTTATACTAGTGGGAAATTTTTCCCGGAATAACAAGCAACGTGTCACGGAGGCCAACGCGGAGCACTGCCTCCGTGACACGGCGTGGACGCGGACCCTCTCTGGAAATTGCAGGGTCCGGATAATTGGCCTCAACGTGGCACGGAGGCCATCGCGGAGGCCTATCTCCGTGCCACGGAGCTGACGCGCAGGCACACTGGAAATTGCCAATTTTATTTCTGCCCAGGCAGTGTGCTACCGCGATGGCAGCGTGGCACGGCTCCATCACGGAGCCACTGTAAAATGTGCCATCCAAGGCCTTTTCCACGCTCGCATCCCAGTCCAACTCCGACATAGTTCCAACACGCATTTTAGCTCCTCAAAATCACATTATCCTGCAAAACAAATGCTAATCATGTTGGTTAGTATAAATTCATATTTTATTACCAAATACATGATATTATATACACATTGCACAACAAACAAGGTAAAAATGATACGTTTGAGTATCACTTGGGCATATAAATCTGCCCAAGATCACTTACCCCACACTTAAATCCTTGTTCGTCCTCGAACAACACATACACAAATCATGCACATCACATCTCAACCTTTGTCACTATGGTGCAGCCATTTACGTTACGGTCATACCGATTATTCGATTTTTGCAAATCATCAAGAAAACATGCTTGGTCGTACAAGACAATGACCTTAATACATCGAGGCTTCCTAGACTTTTAAGAATTGATTCTTGATATCGGCAAACTCATGCAAATCAACTAATCAAGAAATCCGACACGAAAATCAATCTTTCATCAAGCATGTACCCTCACAACTCGAGAGAAACTTCCCCTTTTTATGTTCATGCAGCACACAAACATGCAAGTAGGGGCATATAAAAATTAATTTCACTCTCTCTCCCAAAAGAATTCACATGCATCATGTCATGACCCATAGGCTTGCCCTTAGTGTATTACTCCACTAATATAAAGAAATGCAATGTAGGATAAAATAGGACTTTTAATGGGTTGTAACTGGGCTATGGATCTAGTATATATATATTGGATTAGCCAATAATAGTCGCTAGCATCCTTAAGCGCCTTTTCACTCATTCCCATCGACTCATGGACATTGTTCCTCTCTTTTCTCTTTTTCTCCCATTCATGCTGGTTTACTTTCATACAGGCCATTTCATCAGGCACACTTGACACAAAATAGAAGGTTTTCCTGTACCCTCAATTTCATTTAATTACAACGGGTGCCTCTTCAACATCATCTTTTCTTTCCTCACTTTGCTTTTCTTTTCTTTTCACTCTTTTCACTCTTTAACACTTTGGGAAACATTTTCTGTTCTTTATAAGCGCTTAAGAGCTTCTTAAAGACTTTAAGGCTAATGAAAAGAAGGAATAAAGCTTAGTTTATACAATTCTGGACAAAAGAAAGAAATCGGCTAAAGGCTCAACGGGCTGACTAGGGTATACAACATATAAAAAGGTAGAATTTGACAAGAAAAAAAATGGAAACTAACGGTTAAAACAAAGAAATGCCTACATCCTTTCCAACACTACACCTCCTTCATTTCGTTTTGTATACACACCAGGCAAGTTCTAGACAATTCACAATGACATGGAATAGCAAAACCTCACTTCACACTTCATGCACATGCTCGAATCAAGATGCATTCACAGACTCTTTAATTAGTCAATTACATGAATTCAAGATTAAGCCTCAATCATAATGAACCAAATTCTATAGCCTAGGTAACTCAACATATTTACAAAATTGCATGCTTTCAACCGAATCATTTTCACATTTCGAATATCAATTACAACACGCAACGAAATTTTAGCAACCATAAGCAACTACAGTTTCTTGATGCAATCCACCAAAGAAACTAAAAACAAAACATCTACTCCTATCGACTACATTTCCCTTAAGACGGTCGTCATCCATCCATCATAGGGAACGGTCACTAACTATGACATCGGTTCAATGGGACTATTCTCGGTAAAAGAACCGAAAAACAAACTCCGAGAAACCCAAAAATAAAACTTCAAAATTTTTGCAACACATCGATCATTTCAATAGAAAATGTTTACAAAATATGTTGATAAATGCAAAATCTTTTCGCAAAAATTTTGAAAAATATCGATCATATCGATAGAAAAAAATATTTACAAAATTTACAAAATATTTACAAAGGCAACCATAACTTTCAAAACACACATCATCAGCCACAACACAAATATATACACATAGATCACAAAATCAGTTCACAACAACAGGGAAAGCACATACATACATAAACGTCAGGGAAAAATTATACAGCAAGTTTAGAGCCTATGACCCAGCACCTAACTACTCCCCACCCCACACTTAAATCGAACACTGTCCCCAGTGTTCACAACAATACAAAGCACAACATATGGGTGGTGGAACTCCCTGCTCAGTCGAAATATTTGACTTCCTCATCCGGTGCTGCGGCCTCGTCGCCCACATCCGAATCGGCTCCATCGTCGTCATCGGACTCTACATCAGAGTCCTCACGATGTGTCTCCTCATCAGTAGGGACGTCGTCATCAGTCGGCTCCACAAAGGCTGGCCCCACCTTGCATAAAGCTCTGGCGTTCCCGCCAAAGGGGTAGTCCAGCTCCAGCTGCCATAACTTATCCTCGGTGGCTGGTCTCCCACCTATCCGTAGCTGCAGCATCTGCATGCCGAACATACGGGCCATATACTGGTCGTCACGAGCATGTCGCTCGCCTAGAGTCAGCACCGGTCCGTGTGTAGTGTCGGGGGCCTTGGTCTTTGTCACATCAAGGGCCCTCCGCTCCAACTGCGGAATGTAATCCAAGGCTTCTTCCTCAATGTCGAGGCCTCGGAGGAAGGTGGTGATGAGTCCGCCAAACCCGTATCTGTGGCCCTGGTGTAGTCTGGCTCTCTTCATGGCGGATATTATGACCGCCCCCACATTAATCTCAAGCCCTTTCATAAGGGCATACACCAGGCAGACACGGTCCCGGGTCACGTCTGTCATATGCACTCCCGGGATCAAACACGAACATACAATTTTTAGCCAGATTCTGGCCTCCCTGTTCATCTGCGAATAAGGCAGAGTCTGGTGGTAACCCCTCTCTTTGTGTCTGCTCCATCGGGTTGTGGATCGAGCCCCACACAACGTACGTCTGATGTCGACGTACGGTGGGGTGATGTTTAACTGGCGGAGGACGTGGGCGTCTGTGTCCCGCGCTCCAACGATGGCATTCAGCTGCTGGGGTTCCAGAGTGACAATCTGCCCTCTGATTTTAATAGTATGGCTCCTGATGGCCGGGTTCCAGTTGGCGTAGAATTCCCAGACCAAGTGAAGGTTGCACTCCTTGGGCTCCTGAAAAATAAAGCTGAGCCCAGCTGCCTCAATTCTCTGTACGATGCGAGGGAACTCCTGTGCAAGTGGTTCCCTTGCAATATGTTCCTCCGGGAAGTACTTGTTCTCCTTATGCTTTGCGTACCATTTCTTCCCTTCATCGGTGACCCATCGTGTCCCGTATCGGCGGTGTTGACCGCATGGAACAGCAGGTGCAGCTGGGACAGCAGTGCCTAGTCTCATTCTCTTTCTGCCGGTGCCTGAGGTTGAAGCACCCTTGCCTTTATCTTGTCGGCTGGCCATTGTACCTGTCAATTTACACAAACAAGCACAACGTTAAGCTAAAAACTTGCTAGCTTCGGCTAAGGTCGGGTTAAACAAAATTTACCCCACACTTAGTCTTTAACAATATTTACAACATTTTAGCTAGGATAGCTCTATTTACACCCCAAACACAATCAACTATAAACATGTTGCTTAGTGCGTTCACAAAAATTCGACAGCATAACGGCTAGCGAACTACTCAGACTTCATACAGCTAACCCAATCCTACTATCGACAGCAATTCAACCATCGCACAAGCAACAAAACAACCACAAACTAAAAACAACTAGAAAAATATTTCGTATACAAGCTAATCTAAACAATCTAACCAATTTACACATTATGCAATTTCCCACAAAAATTCGAGAATTAGTCGTCTTTGAACATTTCCACACTAGTTACCATGACTTATCTCAAATAATAAACACCCCCCGGCATTGAATTCACCAAACAATCAAGTTTCCCAAGTCAAATTCAACAACCCAAGCCCTAGGATAGAGTTCGACAATCAATTTCGAATTATTTACATAATCGACAAGTTCAACTGCCAAATACAACAATCCGAACATAATCAATCACAACATAATTCACCATCATGTTTAATTTCTACCTAAGGTGGTATGTCTCACCTTACATGCCCAAAATTGACAAAAATCGCCAAAAAATTGAGTTAGACGATGAAAACATACCTTGGAACTGAAGAATCGACGAAAACTTGACGTTTTCCTTACCTATTAACGTGGCACGTTGCTTGGGGGTAGGGGAATGGGTGTTTTTGTCGCGGAGGGTAGAGGGAATGGGGGAAAATGGGAGAAAATTGGGGGTTTATT
This sequence comes from Datura wrightii, assembly GCA_035772735.1. NCBI lineage: Eukaryota > Viridiplantae > Streptophyta > Magnoliopsida > Solanales > Solanaceae > Datura > Datura wrightii. The sequence continues at coordinate 117,216,390 of JASDFA010000003.1, forward strand.
TAAAGGAAACACGCGGGTCACCCGGAAACCCGGTGTGACCCGGCACTAGGATAAGGGCAACGTGTCACGGAGGGTAACGCGGAGCCCCTCCTCCGTGACACGGAGCCAACGCGTTGGCTTACTGGAATTTTAAAAAATTCCAGATTTTCCTTCAACGTGTCACGGAGGTCAACGCGGAGCATTGCCTCCGTGACACGGCGCCAACGCGCCAGTGCTCTGTTTCACCATCAAATTTTATTTTTCATACCTCGCCTCGTTTCCTCGATTCCAAGTATTTTTCCTCCAGTATACCTGAAAATCACCTCACTAAAGAAAAATTGGTTAAATTAATAGATTCCCTACAAAAAAAATAAAAAATTTACTAAATTACTAAATAAAAAAAATTTACTAAATAAAACGCAAATCTAAGCCTAGTCAAGAAAAAGAAAAGAAAATAGAATAAAAGAAAAACTTTACACTAAGGAAGGAAAAAAATATTTTTCACGGGTTGCCTCCCGTGCAGCGCCTGGTTTAACGTCGCGGCTCGACAGTCTTTATGCTCAAGTTTCTACTAGGGAGATGGACGATTTGTCCCGATCATGGTCATCTCCCCAGTAGTTCTCAACCTTGTCTGGTGGCCTACCTAGTAACTCTCGGGAATCACTCAATCCATTTGCATTCCCATGATCAATCACGTTGATCGCCGAGAGTTCCTTATAGATAGTCGGGAGCTTAGGTGCCTTGTACACGTCGAACACCTCAACCTTGTCGTGTGCTCGCATTGTGAGTTGACCCGCAGCTACATCGATCAATGCCTTTCCGATTGCCAAAAAGGGTCGTCCCAAAATAAATGGGACTTCCGCATCTGGTTCAAAATCCAGAACAATGAAATCTACCGGAAAAATGAGGGAGCCTACCTGCACTAGCACATCCTCAACAATGCCATCCGGCTTAGCTAAAGACCTGTCTGCTAGCTGCAAGATCACTGTTGTAGGTCTAGGACTCCCTAGCCCTAACTTCCTGAATACCGAAGATGGCATCAGATTTATACTTGCCCCCAAGTCGCATAACCCACGAGCTCGGATACTTTACCCAATCGTCAGCTGGATAGTAAAACTTCCAGGATCCTTCAGTTTAGTGGGCAACCTGTTCTGAATACGGGATGTGCATTCCTCCGTTAAAGCCACCGTGGCATACTCAGTCAAGCAACTTTTGTTGGCCACGATGTCTTTGATATACTTTGCATATTTTGGCACACCCTGCAAGACATCAACAAGAGGTAAGTTAACATGTACCTGTTTAAGTACCTCCATGAATTTCTGGAAACACGCCTCCTCCTTGTGTTTCTTAAGTCGTTGAGGGAACGGGGGTGGAGGCCTTGCTGGTTCAGCTTCTTTGGTCTTCCCCGTATCTGAGGTTTGTTCTCCCTCAACATCTGCTGCTCCTGACTTCTGAGGCGGTCTTTCCGGTTCCACCTCCTTTAATTGTAAACCACTCCTCGTGGTCACTGCATTTACCTGCTTAGGATTTGGATCCGTGTCGCTAGGTAGTCCTCCCCTTGGTCTAGTATTTTGGGCACTAGCAAATTGCCCAAACTGATATTCAAGAGCCTTGGTTGCCAATTGATTGTTCTTTACTTCGGCTGCCAATTTGACATAGTCAGCCTGCAATTGTGCCTGGTTGGCAATCATGGTCTTGAACATTTCCTCAATAGTCGGTGATGGTGGTGGAGGAGGGGCATTGTGATTTCTGAACTGATTCTGATAGCCTTGTTTCCCTCCTTGGTTTCTGTGCATACCCTGCCCTGAACCCTGCCCTTGTTGATTGTTGCTACCCCACGAAAAATTTGGATGATTCCTCCAGTTCGAGTTGTAGCCACCACCAAACTGCTTTTGATTCCTCTGTGCATTGCCCACAAAGTTGACAGAATCAGGATTTGCACCACAACATTCAGCTGAATGCTCACTACTACCACACACTTCACACCACATCTGTTGGACTGCATTGACTGAGGCTGAAGGCTGGTTCAAATTCATATTGCTGAAGTGAGTGTTTAACTGATTTTGCAAAGCAGCTATCTGTGCAGCGATAGCTGTGAATCCATCCACTTCAAGCACTCCCGCTGCTTTCCTTGCTCCACCTCTTGACGAATCTGCATTCCATTCCGGATTGCCTTGTGAAATTCGGTTGAGCAAAGTGTACAGCTCCTCGTAAGTCTTCTCCAGCGCTTGCCCTCCAGCTGCTGAGTCTAACAAAATTTTAGTGTGGGGTTCCAAACCCTCAATAAAAGTGTGTACCAACACCTCATTTGACTGATGATGATGAGGACAGTCTCGCAACATGGACTTGAATCTTTCCCAGGCTTGATAAAGATTTTCTCCTTCCCTCTGTTTAAAACTTAGAATCTGACTTCTAAGTTTAGCTGTTTTACCTGAAGGGAAAAATCTGATCAAAAACTTCCTTGCAAGATCATCCCACGTTGATATAGAGTTGGGTGGCTCAGCTTTTAACCACCTCTTGGCTTCACCCAGTAAGGAAAATGGATATAAGGTAAGCCGAACATAATCAGGTGACACTCCAGCGGGGATGTAAGTGTCACTTATCTCCAAGAAGTTCTGGAGATGTTGTTGCGGATCTTCGTGAGGGAGACCGGTAAACTGCCCGCTAGTGTGCAAAAGTTGCACCATATTTTGCTTTAACTCAAATCTCCCCCCAGGCTCTGGTTTGCGGATGCTGGAATGTACATTATTAGCGTGTGGGATTGCCACCTCGCAAACCGGCCTGGCTACTACTTCCTCGGGCACTAACACTGCCCGCACAACTGGTGGATTGGGTTGCTCCATTATAGACTGTTTAAGCAACTGCAGCTTCTTCCGAAGAGCTTCTCTACGTTGACTGTGCAATTCACGTTCTGGCTCTAAGTAAGATTCCACCAGCTCCTTGTCCCTTGCCAGTGTTCACAGAAATAAAAATCTGCAAAATACAGGCTAAGACCAAGTTGTTAACACTTAAGAAAATAAAAATACAAATACAGTAAATTTACACTAAACACAATTTTACAAATCGCCTAGCCTCCCCGGCAACGACGCCAAAAACTTGTTGCGCGCGTGTCGCTGCTCGATATATATTAAAAACCGACACGCAAGTGTACGTGGTCAAACAAGTAATAAAGTGGCTAAGTAGCCAAGTATCGATCCAAGGAGGCTGCTCTAGATATGCAAAACTGCCTAGTTTACTATATCTCTATTCTATTTCTAACTATGTTAACAACAATCCAACCAAGATTTGAGTGAGTTTTGTTTCTAAACTAATTATATACTGAAATTAATAACTACTATTTACGTTGAATTTAGACAATGGATATGCACATGCCAAGGTTAAGAACGAGTAATGAACTTGATAATCATGATAATTTGGTCATCCTCTTCTTCATATTGCTAGCCAAGAACATTTGCCTAGAAATTAAAACTTCCGTATTTAATTTCACTTTAGAATCATAAACCATCCGTCTACATTTCTGTGATCAAATGCAATTTATAACCTAACACTCCAATTCCGGTTCCTAAATTGACTAATACGGCTTTCAAATATATTTCTATCAAGAAAGCACATCAAAACCCAATTTTCCCAAATCAAGTTAAGAACAATACCCTATTAATTCACAACTTTCCAATTTCATGCTCTCTCGAGTGAAATTGGACTTTTTACATATACATTAATGGTGGCCAATCAATAATGTAATAAACACAAGAATTAATAGAACAACATGCAACCAGAAGAAGAAACCATATCAATTATTACCAACATTCATTACACAAGTTCAAAACCTCAGCAAGAAAGGAATTAGCCACTCATTCTTGGATTAATCATCCTAGAATGAGTGTTAATCATGCATACAATTAAAGGAAAGAAGAAGGGAAGAGAAGAAAACTCTTATCTTTTCTATTCTTCAACTGCCACAAAACCACGCTCCTGCTCTCCACTTCTGAACTCAGGCTAAAAAACTAAAACTAAAAAAAACTCTCCTTTAAAAATAACCTAAGTGTGCTATTTATACTAGTGGGAAATTTTTCCCGGAATAACAAGCAACGTGTCACGGAGGCCAACGCGGAGCACTGCCTCCATGACACGGCGTGGACGCGGACCCTCTCTGTAAATTGCAGGGTCCGGATAATTGGCCTCAACGTGGCACGGAGGCCATCGCGGAAGCCTATCTCCGTGCCACGGAGCTGACGCACAGGCACACTGGAAATTGCCAATTTTATTTCTGCCCAGGCAGTGTGCTACCGCGATGGCAGCGTGGCACGGCTCCATCGCGGAGCCACTGTAAAATGTGCCATCCAAGGCCTTTTCCACGCTCGCATCCCAGTCCAACTCCGACATAGTTCCAACACGCATTTTAGCTCCTCAAAATCACATTATCCTGCAAAACAAATGCTAATCATGTTGGTTAGTATAAATTCGCCATTTTATTACCAAATACATGATATTATATACACATTGCACAAAAAACAAGGTAAAAATGATACGTTTGAGTATCACTTGGGCATATAAATCTGCCCAAGATCAGTGGGAGTAGTTAGGTGCTGGTTGTGCTATTATGTATGTCCTAATCTGTTGTTGTGCCTGTGAACAAAATTTTCTGACCCTGTGATTTGTGATTGTAAGTTGTTGTTCTGTATTGTAAATATATGTGAAACGGTTGTGTGTTGCTGAATGTTGCTAGCTGAGTTTTTACATATGTTTGTTTATCGAATTGATCGATATTTTTAAAAATCGAAATGATCGATATTTTAAAGATATTTTTAAAATTTTTTCAATTCTTGGGTTTCTCGGCGTTTGTTTTCGGTTCTTTTACCGAGAATGGTCCCATTGAACCAAAGTCCTAGTTAGTGACCGTTCCCTATGATGGATAGATGAAGACCGTCTTAAGGGAAATGTAGTCATTAGGAGTAGATTTTTCATTTATTTTTTTAGTTGTTTTTCTTTTGTGGGGTGCATCCCAAAACGTGTAGTTACTTTATGGTTGCGGAATTCTGGTTGCATGTTGTACATGATATTTAAAATGCAAATGTGATTCGTATGAAAGCATGCAACTTTGTAAATATGTTGAGATACCTAGGCCATAGAGTCGATTCAGTGTGATCGAGGCTTAATGTTTGAATTCCTGTAATTAGCTGATTGGAGAGTCTGTGAATACATCTTGAATTGAGCATGTGCAATAAGTGTGAAGTGAGGCTTTGTTATTCCATTCCATTGTGAAGTGTCTAGAACTTGTCTGGTGTGTGTACAAAATGAAATGAAGGAGGTGTATTGTAGGAAAGGATGTAGGCATTTCTTTGGTTTAACCGAAAGTTTCTGTTTTTCATTATCGTACCCACTTTGATTGTATACCCTAGTCAGCCCGTTGAGCCTTTAGCCTATTATTTTTTTCTTTTGTCAAAAAGGTAAACTGAGCTTAATCCCTTCTTTTCATTAGCCGTGAATTTGATCCAAAACTCTTAAGCGCTTCAGAAGAGAAAATAATTTTCCCAAAGTGCCAAAGAGTGAGAATGGTGAAAAGAAATGAAAAGTCGAGTGATGGAAGAAAAGAAAAGGTTGAAGGTGCACTTGTTATAAATAAACTATAATGAATGTGCATGAATAATCTTTGTTGTTGTGTCAAGTGTGCTTAATAAGATGGGCCAAACTAAAGAAATACTTCAAGAATGGGAGGATGAAGAAAGAAACAATGCCCATGAGTTTGATGGGATGTATTGAAAAGGCGCTTAAGGATGCTAGTGGCTATTATTGGCTAGCCCAATATTTACTAGTTCCGTATCTTACATTACAACCCATTAAAGTCCTACGTGATCTTACATCACACTTCTTTATATTAGTGTAGTAATACACTAAAGGCAAACTTATGGGTCATGACATGATGCATGTGAATTCTTTTGGGAGAGAGAGCGAAATTGTGTTTTTATGCCCCTACGTGAAATTTTGTGAGTTCAGATGATCAAAAAGGGGAAAATTCTCTTGTGTTGTGAGGGCACATGCTTGATGAAAGGTTAATTTTCGTGTCGGATGTCTTGATCAGCTGATTTGCATGAGTTTGCCAATATCAAGAGTCGATTCTTAAGTCTAGGAGGTCTTAACGTATTGAAGGTCATTGCATTGATAGGACCATGCATGTTTTCTTGATGATTTGTTGTATTGAATAATCAGTATGACCTTAACCTAAATTGTCAAACCAAAGTAGCGAGGTTTGGGTGTAAATTGCATGAGGTGTAAGATTGTTGTTCGAGGACGAACAAGGATTTAAGTGTGGGGTAACTGATCTTGGGAAAATTTATATGCCCAAGTGATACTCAAATGTGTCATTTGAGCCTGGTTTATCTATCAATGTTTATATATTCTCATGTGATTGGTAATAAAATGTGAATTTATACTAACCAACATGATTAGCATTGTTTTGCAGGTAAAATGTGATTTTGGGAAGCTAAAATGCATGTTGGAATAGATCGGGGTTGGACTCAGATGTGAGCAAAGGACAAGGCATTGGAAGGCACAAAATAAAGAGGCTCCGCGATGGAGCCGTGTCACGCTGCCATCGCGGAGGCATTCAGCCTCGATAGGGAATTTTTGCCCAATTTCCAATAAGGGTTCGCGTTGGGTCCGTGGCACGGTGGCCTGGCTCCGCGTTGCACGCCGTGCCACATTGAGCTTGATTGCCTGGACCCCCAACATCCAGTGAGGGTCCGCGTCGGTGGCGTGTCACGGAGGCAGTGCTCCGCGATGCACTCCATGACACGTTGCTTGTTATTCCGTGGAAAATTCCCACCAGTATAAATAGAACACTTAGGTTCATTTTTCAATATTCTGACTTGGTGGAGCAAGAACGTGGGTTACAGGCAGTTGAGGGGACGAAATTATCAGGGTTTTTCTCTCTTTCCTTCTCCTTGAATTCAATTTCTTGTATGTTTAACACTCATTTAACGATGTTTAATCCACAAATGAGTGGCTAATTCCTCTTCTTGCTGAGGTTATGAACACTTGTAATGAAATGTGATTATTGATTCTTTGGTTTTTCATCTTTTCTTCCATGGTTGTTCTATTGATTCTTGTTCTTACTGCATTAATGTGTGGCCTACGTTAATGTATATCTAAAAAGTCCGGTTTCACTCAAGAGAGCAAGAAATTGGAAAGTTGTGAATTAATAGGATATGTCCTTTCTTAGTTTGGAAAAATTGAGAATTGATTTACTTTCAGGATAGAAATATACCTGAAAGTCGTATTAGTCAATTTAGGAATCAGTTTTGTATGGCTAGAACATGAATTGCATTTAATCACAGAAATGTAGGTGGATGGGTCATGATTCTTAAGTGGGGTTAAATATGAGAGTTTTAATCCCTTGGCAATAATTCTTGACTAGCAACCAGAGGAAAAGTTAACCAAAGTATATCGATAATTAATTTCTTTACATGTTCAATTAACCTCAGTATGCTCACATTCATAGTTCAGATTCACATTAGATACTTGTTTTAGACTTAGCATAAAATTTAGAATCCAAAATTATCAACTCTTGGTTACACTGTTGTCTTCATTGTTAAACTGAAAATATAGTAACACCTGATTAATTGTTACCTTATCCCAGTCCCTGTGGGATCGATACTTGGCTTACTTGAGCCACTTTACTACTTGTTTTACCACGTGCACTTGCGTGTATTTATATACCCATATAACAAATCAGCCTGGCCTTCTTTATCTGCTATTCTGTACCATGCAACCATTCCACTAGAAGACCTCTCGTAGCAATGATCCGAGACAGCCAAGTATACTGCTGGATGCGCTCCTAGCTATTCAACTTCTTTGTTCTGACTTTCTTCAACTCAGATAGCCTGTGATCAAATTTTGTTGTGTTCAACGGAGCCTGATAATTTGGCCTATACAGTATCTTGGAGATCGTCCACTCAAAAATGTCAACTGGAGTCTCACGCACCAACACCTGATTCAATGCGAGCCTCTTCTTCCAATCCTGGCCTCCTAATGCCAACCACTGCAATGTGCTGCATACGTTGCATAAAAGTATCGGACCAAGCATGGCCTGCAGTTACCTGATGGCTCAGTCAACCACCCAAACTAGTATTTATCAAACACTGTCTGTAGCTCTGGAAGATCTTTAAGCCTTGTAGTGACCAGCCTCGGCTCCTCATATATTCTCCTCTTTGGATTGCCTTTCTCATTGGGAGTAATATCTCTGTTATATATAGCCCACATGCCATGGCCACACCATATCCGCATATTTCTTGGTTGCTCATTTGATGTGTTCGACGTCTCAGTCAGCTCATTATCAGAGTCCCCTCGCTGAGCATGTGATTCATCAACTCTCTCTGTGTTTTGCCCAGCTGTGGGAGCCTCAAGAACAAGTGCAGCAGCATCCCTAGCATTCTTATCAGTGCGGCTGGGCGAATCTCTTGCAAGTGGAGTGGGAGTATCAACCAAGGCTGTCAGATTTGAAGTTTGTTGAGCCCTAGCCCTGGTTGTCCTCCTCACTAGCTACTCCTCCGATACTTCATATTCCTCCTCAGAGCCACTCAACTCTTCAGAGGATGATGGATCATCACATAGTCTACGATATGAGGGTTGACTGAGCTCAGCTACTTGCTTCTTGGTTGGAAACTTCTTTGGTGTACCTCTAGGAGCCATTGTGCCTGTGAAAACAATGTTAGTGTCGATCTTGGGCAGATTTATATGCCCAAGTGATACTCAAACGTATCATTTTCGCCTTGTTTGTTGTGCAATGTGTATACATTTTCATGTAATTGGTAATAAAATGTGAATTTATACTAACCAGCATGATTAGCATTGTTTTGTAGGTAAAACATGATTTTGAGGAGCTAAAATGCATGTTGGAACAATATCGGAGTTGGACTTGGATGCGAGTACAGAAAAGACATTGGAATGCACAATGTAAAGGGGCTCCGCGATGGAGCCGTGCCACGCTACCATCGCGGAGGCACACTGCATGGAGGATGAATTAATTTGGCAATTTCCAGTGAAGCCTCGCGATAGCTCCCTGGCACGGAGGCAAGCCTCCGCGTTGCATGTCGTGCCACGTTGAGGCTATATTCCCGGACCGGTAAACTGCCCGCTAGTGTGCAAAAGTTGCACCATATTTTACTTTAACTCAAATCTCCCCCCAGGCTCTGGTTTGCGGATGCTGGAATGTACATTATTAGCGTGTGGGATTGCCACCTCGCGAACCGGCCTGGCTGCTACTTCCTCGGGCACTAACACTGCCCGCACAACTGGTGGATTGGGTTGCTCCATTATAGACTGTTTAAGCAACTGCAACTTCTTCCGAAGAGCTTCTCTACGTTAACTGTGCAATTCACGTTCTGGCTCTAAGTAAGATTCCACCAGCTCCTTGTCCCTTGCCAGTGTTCACAGAAATAAAAATCTGCAAAATACAGGCTAAGACCAAGTTGTTAACACTTAAGAAAATAAAAATACAAATACAGTAAATTTACACTAAACACAATTTTACAAATCGCCTAGCCTCCCCGGCAACGGCGCCAAAAACTTGTTGCGCGCGTATCGCTGCTCGGTATATATTAAAAACCGACACGCAAGTGTACGTGGTCAAACAAGTAATAAAGTGGCTAAGTAGCCAAGTATCGATCCAAGGAGGCTGCTCTAGATATGCAAAACTGCCTAGTTTACTATATCTCTATTCTATTTCTAACTATGTTAACAACTATCCAACCAAGATTTGAGTGAGTTTTGTTTCTAAACTAATTATATACTGAAATTAATAACTACTATTTACGTTGAATTTAGACAATGGATATGCACATGCCAAGGTTAAGAACGAGTAATGAACTTGATAATCATGATAATTTGGTCATCCTCTTCTTCATATTGCTAGCCAAGAACATTTGCCTAGAAATTAAAACTTCCGTATTTAATTTCACTTTAGAATCATAAACCATCCGTCTACATTTCTGTGATCAAATGCAATTTATGACCTAACACTCCAATTCCGGTTCCTAAATTGACTAATACGGCTTTCAAGTATATTTCTATCAAGAAAGCACATCAAAACCCAATTTTCTCAAATCAAGTTAAGAACAATACCCTATTAATTCACAACTTTCCAATTTCATGCTCTCTCGAGTGAAATTGGACTTTTTAGATATACATTAATGGTGGCCAATCAATAATGTAATAAACACAAGAATTAATAGAACAACATGCAAGGAGAAGAAGAAACCATATCAATTATTACCAACATTCATTACACAAGTTCAAAACCTCAGCAAGAAAGGAATTAGCCACTCATTCTTCGATTAATCATCCTAGAATGAGTGTTAATCATGCATACAATTGAAGGAAAGAAGAAGGGAAGAGAAGAAAACTCTTATCTTTTCTATTCTTCAACTGCCACAAAACCACGTTCCTGCTCTCCACTTCTGAACTCAGGCTAAAAAACTAAAACTAAAAAAAACTCTCCTTTAAAAATAACCTAAGTGTGCTATTTATACTAGTGGGAAATTTTTCCCGGAATAACAAGCAAGTGTCACGGAGGCCAACGCGGAGCACTGCCTCCGTGACAGGGCGTGGACGCGGACCCTCTCTGGAAATTGCAGGGTCCGGATAATTGGCCTCAACGTGGCACGGAGGCCATCGCGGAGGCCTATCTCCGTGCCACGGAGCTGACGCGCAGGCACACTGGAAATTGCCAATTTTATTTCTGCCCAGGCAGTGTGCTACCGCGATGGCAGCGTGGCACGGCTCCATCGCGGAGCCACTGTAAAATGTGCCATCCAAGGCCTTTTCCACGCTCGCATCCCAGTCCAACTCCGACATAGTTCCAACACGCATTTTAGCTCCTCAAAATCACATTATCCTGCAAAACAAATGCTAATCATGTTGGTTAGTATAAATTCGCATTTTATTACCAAATACATGATATTATATACACATTGCACAACAAACAAGGTAAAAATGATACGTTTGAGTATCACTTGGGCATATAAATCTGCCCAAGATCAGTGGGAGTAGTTAGGTGCTGGTTGTGCTGTTATGTATGTCCTAATCTGTTGTTGTGCCTGTGAACAAAATTTTCTGACCCTGTGATTTGTGATTGTAAGTTGTTGTTTTGTATTGTAAATATATGTGAAACGGTTGTGTGTTGCTGAATGTTGCTAGCTGAGTTTTTACATATGTTTGTTTATCGAAGTGATCGATATTTTTAAAAATCGAAATGATCGAAATTTTAAAGATATTTTTAAAATTTTTTCAATTCTTGGGTTTCTCGGCGTTTGTTTTCGGTTCTTTTACCGAGAATGGTCCCATTGAACCAAAGTCCTAGTTAGTGACCGTTCCCTATGATGGATAGATGAAGACCGTCTTAAGGGAAATGTAGTCATTAGGAGTAGATTTTTCATTTATTTTTTTAGTTGTTTTTCTTTTGTGGGGTGCATCCCAAAACGTGTAGTTACTTTATGGTTGCGGAATTCTGGTTGCATGTTGTACATGATATTTAAAATGCAAATGTGATTCGTATGAAAGCATGCAACTTTGTAAATATATTGAGATACCTAGGCCATAGAGTCGATTCAGTGTGATCGAGGCTTAATGTTTGAATTCCTGTAATTAGCTGATTGGAGAGTCTGTGAATACATCTTGAATTGAGCATGTGCAATAAGTGTGAAGTGAGGCTTTGTTATTCCATTCCATTGTGAAGTGTCTAGAACTTGTCTGGTGTGTGTACAAAACGAAATGAAGGAGGTGTATTGTAGGAAAGGATGTAGGCATTTCTTTGGTTTAACCGAAAGTTTCTGTTTTTCATTATCGTACCCACTTTGATTGTATACCCTAGTCAGCCCGTTGAGCCTTTAGCCTATTATTTTTTTCTTTTGTCAAAAAGGTAAACTGAGCTTAATCCCTTCTTTTCATTAGCCGTGAATTTGATCCAAAACTCTTAAGCGCTTCAGAAGAGAAAATAATTTTCCCAAAGTGTCAAAGAGTGAGAATGGTGAAAAGAAATGAAAAGTCGAGTGATGGAAGAAAAGAAAAGGTTGAAGGTGCACTTGTTATAAATAAACTATAATGAATGTGCATGAATAATCTTTGTTGTTGTGTCAAGTGTGCTTAATAAGATGGGCCAAACTAAAGAAATACTTCAAGAATGGGAGGATGAAGAAAGAAACAATGCCCATGAGTTTGATGGGATGTATTGAAAAGGCGCTTAAGGATGCTAGTGGCTATTATTGGCTAGCCCAATATTTACTAGTTCCGTATCTTACATTACAACCCATTAAAGTCCTACGTGATCTTACATCACACTTCTTTATATTAGTGTAGTAATACACTAAAGGCAAACTTATGGGTCATGACATGATGCATGTGAATTCTTTTGGGAGAGAGAGCGAAATTGTGTTTTTATGCCCCTACGTGAAATTTTGTGAGTTCAGATGATCAAAAAGGGGAAAATTCTCTTGTGTTGTGAGGGCACATGCTTGATGAAAGGTTAATTTTCGTGTTGGATGTCTTGATCAGCTGATTTGCATGAGTTTGCCAATATCAAGAGTCGATTCTTAAGTCTAGGAGGTCTTAACGTATTGAAGGTCATTGCATTGATAGGACCATGCATGTTTTCTTGATGATTTGTTGTATTGAATAATCAGTATGACCTTAACCTAAATTGTCAAACCAAAGTAGCGAGGTTTGGGTGTAAATTGCATGAGGTGTAAGATTGTTGTTCGAGGACGAACAAGGATTTAAGTGTGGGGTAACTGATCTTGGGAAACTTTATATGCCCAAGTGATACTCAAATGTGTCATTTGAGCCTGTTTTATCTATCAATGTTTATATATTCTCATGTGATTGGTAATAAAATGTGAATTTATACTAACCAACATGATTAGCATTGTTTTGCAGGTAAAATGTGATTTTGGGAAGCTAAAATGCATGTTGGAATAGATCGGGGTTGGACTCGGATGTGAGCAAAGGACAAGGCATTGGAAGGCACAAAATAAAGAGGCTCCGCGATGGAGCCGTGTCACGCTGCCATCGCGGAGGCATTCAGCCTCGATAGGGAATTTTTGCCCAATTTCCAATAAGGGTTCGCGTTGGGTCCGTGGCACGGTGGCCTGGCTCCGCGTTGCACGCCGTGCCACATTGAGCTTGATTGCCTGGACCCCCAACATCCAGTGAGGGTCTGCGTCGGTGGCGTGTCACGGAGTCAGTGCTCCGCGATGCACTCCATGACACGTTGCTTGTTATTCCGTGGAAAATTCCCACCAGTATAAATAGAACACTTAGGTTCATTTTTCAATATTCTGACTTGGTGGAGCAAGAACGTGGGTTACAGGCAGTTGAGGGGACGAAATTATCAGGGTTTTTCTCTCTTTCCTTCTCCTTGAATTCAATTTCTTGTATGTTTAACACTCATTTAACGATGTTTAATCCACAAATGAGTGGCTAATTCCTCTTCTTGCTGAGGTTATGAACACTTGTAATGAAATGTGATTATTGATTCTTTGGTTTTTCATCTTTTCTTCCATGGTTGTTCTATTGATTCTTGTTCTTACTACATTAATGTGTGGCCTACGTTAATGTATATCTAAAAAGTCCGGTTTCACTCAAGAGAGCAAGAAATTGGAAAGTTGTGAATTAATAGGATATGATCCTTTCGTAGTTTGGAAAAATTGAGAATTGATTTACTTTCAGGATAGAAATATACCTGAAAGTCGTATTAGTCAATTTAGGAATCAGTTTTGTATGGCTAGAACATGAATTGCATTTAATCACAGAAATGTAGGTGGATGGGTCATGATTCTTAGGTGGGGTTAAATATGAGAGTTTTAATCCCTTGGCAATAATTCTTGACTAGCAACCAGAGGAAAAGTTAACCAAAGTATATCGATAATTAATTTCTTTACATGTTCAATTAACCTCAGTATGCTCACATTCATAGTTCAGATTCACATTAGATACTTGTTTTAGACTTAGCATAAAATTTAGAATCCAAAATTATCAACTCTTGGTTACACTGTTGTCTTCATTGTTAAACTGAAAATATAGTAACACTTGATTAATTGTTACCTTATCCCAGTCCCTGTGGGATCGATACTTGGCTTACTTGAGCCACTTTACTACTTGTTCGACCACGTGCACTTGCGTGTATTTATATACCCATATAACAAATCAGCCTGGCCTTCTTTATCTGCTATTCTGTACTATGCAACCATTCCACTAGAAGACCTCTCGTAGCAATGATCCGAGACAGCCAAGTATACTGCTGGATGCACTCCTAGCTATTCAACTTCTTTGTTCTGACTTTCTTCAACTCAGATAGCCTGTGATCAAATTTTGTTGTGTTCAACGGAGCCTGATAATCTGGCCTATACAGTATCTTGGAGATCGTCCACTCAAAAATGTCAACTGGAGTCTCACGCACCAACACCTGATTCAATGCGAGCCTCTTCTTCCAATCCTGGCCTCCTAATGCCAACCACTGCAATGTGCTGCATACGTTGCATAAAAGTATCGGACCAAGCATGGCCTGCAGTTACCTGATGGCTCAGTCAACCACCCAAACTAGTATTTATCAAACACTGTCTGTAGCTCTGGAAGATCTTTAAGCCTTGTAGTGACCAGCCTCGGCTCCTCATATATTCTCCTCTTTGGATTGCCTTTCTCATTGGGAGTAATATCTCTGTTATATATAGCCCGCATGCCATGGCCACACCATATCCGCATATTTCTTGGTTGCTCATTTGATGTGTTCGACGTCTCAGTCAGCTCATTATCAGAGTCCCCTCGCTGAGCATGTGATTCATCAACTCTCTCTGTGTTTTGCCCATCTGTGGGAGCCTCAAGAACAAGTGCAGCAGCATCCCTAGCATTCTTATCAGTGCGGCTGGGCAAATCTCTTGCAAGTGGAGTGGGAGTATCAACCAAGGCTGTCAGATTTGAAGTTTGTTGAGCCCTAGCCCTGGTTGTCCTCCTCACTAGCTACTCCTCCGATACTTCATATTCCTCCTCAGAGCCACTCGACTCTTCAGAGGATGATGGATCATCACATAGTCTACGATATGAGGGTTGACTGAGCTCAGCTACTTCCTTCTTGGTTGGACACTTCTTTGGTGTACCTCTAGGATCCATTGTGCCTGTGAAAACAATGTTAGTGTTGATCTTGGGCAGATTTATATGCCCAAGTGATACTCAAACGTATCATTTTCGCCTTGTTTGTTGTGCAATGTGTATACATTTTCATGTAATTGGTAATAAAATGTGAATTTATACTAACCAACATGATTAGCATTGTTTTGTAGGTAAAACATGATTTTGAGGAGCTAAAATGCATGTTGGAACAATATTGGAGTTGGACTTGGATGCGAGCACATAAAAGACATTGGAATGCACAATGTAAAGGGGCTCCGCGATGGAGCCGTGCCACGCTACCATCGCGGAGGCACACTGCATGGAGGATGAATTAATTTGGCAATTTCCAGTGAAGCCTCGCGACAACTCCGTGGCACGGAGGCAAGCCTCCGCGTTGCATGTCGTGCCACGTTGAGGCTATATTCCCGGACCCCAGATTTCCAGTGAGGGTCCGCGTCCACGCCGTGTCACGGAGGCAGTGCTCCGCGTTAGCCTCCGTGACACGTTGCTTGTTATTCCGGGAAAAATTCCCACTAGTATAAATAGAACACTTAGGCTTATTTTTAATGAATTCAGACTTGGTGGAGCAAGGACGTGGGTTACAGGCAGTTGAGGGACAAAAAAGCTAAGGGTTTTTCTCTCTTTCTTTCTTCTTTCAATCAATTGTTTGTATGATTAACACTTGTTTTAGGATGATTAGTCCACATATGAGTGGCTAATTCTCTTCCTTGCTGAGGTTATGAACAATGGTGATGAATTTTGATTATTGAATTGTATGGTTTTTCATCTTCTTCTTCTATGTTGTTCTATTATTCTTGTTTCTACTGCATTAGTGTGTGGCCGACATTAATGTACATCTAAAAAGTCTGATTTCACTCGAGAGAGCACGAAATTGGAAAGTTGTGAATTAATAGGGTATTGTTCTTAACTTGATTTGGGAAAATTGGGTTTTGATGTGCTTTCCTGATAGAAATATACTTGAAAGCCGTATTAGTCAATTTAGGAACCGAAATTGTATTGCTAGGTCATAGATTGCATTTGATCACAGAAATGTAGACGGATGGTTTATGATTCTTAAGTGAGATTAAATACGAGAGTTTTAATCTCTTGGCTAATGTTCTTGGCTAGCAACTAGAAGAGAAGAATAACCGAATTATGATGATAATCAAGTTCATTACTTGTTCTTAACCTTGGCATGCTCATATCCATAGTTTCAATTCAAAGTAAATATTTGTTAATAGTTTTAGTATATAATTTATAAACAAAAGTTATTTAACTTTTCGTTACGTTGTTGTCAGCATATTTAGAAGTAAGATAGAATACAGTATACTTGAGCAATTTTACTTATCCAGAGTCTCCTTGGTTCGATACTTGGCTTACTTAGCCACTTTATTACTTGTTTGACCACGTGCACTTGCGTGTCAGTTTTTAACCCCTACCACAGCACCGGATAAGTTTTTGGCGCCGTTGCCGGGGAGACTAGGCAATTGGTGAAATTGTGTTAAGTGTAAATTTACTGTATTTTTGTTTTATTTTCTTAAGTGTTGACAACTTGGTCTTAGCCTGTATTTTGCAGACTTGATTTCTGTGAACACTACCAAAGGACAAGGAGCGGGTGGAATCTTATATAGAGCCTGAATGTGAATTTCATAGTAAACGCAGAGAAGCTCTACAAAAGAAGCTGCAGTTGCTTAGACAGACTATAATGGAGCAACAAAATCCACCGGTTGTGAGGGCAGTGTTAGTGCCCGACGAAGCAGCAGCAAGGCCGGTTCGCGAGGTGGCAATCCCACATGCCAACAATGTACATTCAAGTATCCGCAAACCAGAGCCTAGAGGGAGATTTGAATTAAAGCAGAACATGGTGCAACTATTGCACACAAGCGGGCAATTTACCGGTCTCCCTCATGAAGACCCACAACAACATCTCCAGAATTTTTTGGAGATAAGTGACACTTATATACCCGCTGGAGTGTCACCTGATTATGTTCGGCTCACACTATTTCCGTTTTCCTTACTTGGTGAAGCCAAGAGGTGGTTAAAAGCTGAACCACCAAATTCTATATCAACGTGGGATGATCTAGCAGGAAAGTTCTTGATAAGATTTTTTCCCTCTGGTAAAACAGCCAGACATAGAAGTCAAATTCTAAGTTTCAAACAGAGGGAGGGAGAAAATTTATATCAAGCCTGGGAAAGATTTAAATCCATGTTGCGGGACTGTCCTCATCATCATCAGTCCAATGAGGTGTTGGTACACATATTTATTGAGGGTTTGGAACCCCATACTAAAATTTTGTTAGACTCAGCAGCTGGAGGGCAAGCGATGGAAAAGACCTATGAGGAGCTGTACACTTTGCTCAACCGAATTTCACAGGGCAATCCAGAATGGAATGCAGATTCATCTCGAGGTGGAGCAAGGAAAGCAGCAGGAGTGCTTGAAGTGGATGGATTTACAGTTATCACTGCACAGATAGCTGCCTTGCAGAATCAGTTGAACAACCACTTCAGCAACATGAATTTGAACCAGCCTTCAGCTTTAGTCAATGCGGTCCAGCAAATGTGGTGTGAAGTGTGTGGAAGCAGTGAGCATTCAGCTGAGTGCTATGGAGCAAACCAGATTCGGTTAACTTTGTGGGCAATGCACAGAGAAATCAGCAGCAGTTTGGTAGCGGCTACAACTCAAATTGGAGGAACCATCCAAATTTTTCGTGGAGTAGCAACAACCAACAAGGCAAAAGTTCGGGTCAGGGTATGCACAGGAATCAAGGAGGGCAACAAAACTACCAATCTCAATTCAAAAATCACAATGCCTCTCCTCCACCACCATCACCGAGCATTGAGGAGATGTTCAAGACCATGATCGCTAATCAGGCGCAATTGCAGGCTGACTATGTTAAATTGGCAGCCGAAGTGAAGAACAGTCAATTAGCGACCAAGGCTCTTGAGTATCAATTTGGGCAATTTGCTAGTGCCCAAAACACAAGGCCCAGAGGAGGACTGCCTAGCGACACAGATAATAATCCGAAGCAGGTAAATGCAGTGACCACGAGGAGTGGTTTGCAGCTGAAAGAGGTGGAACCGGAAAGACCGCCTCAAAAGTCAGGAGCAGCAGATGTTGAGGGAGAGCAACTTGCGGATAAGGGGAAGACCAAAGAAGCTGAATCAGAAAGGCCTCCACCCGCGTTCCCTCAACGACTCAAGAAACACAAGGAGGAGGCGTGTTTCAAGAAATTTATGGAGGTGCTTAAACAGGTACATGTTAATTTACCTCTTGTTGATGTCTTGCAGGGAGTGCCAAAATATGCTAAATATATTAAAGACATTGTGGCCAACAAAAGTCGGTTGACTGAGTATGCCACGGTAGCTTTGACGGAGGAATGCACTTCCCGGATCCAAAATAGACTGCCCACGAAGCTGAAAAACCCTGGAAGTTTTACTATCCAGCTTACAATTGGGCAGAGTATCCGAGCTCGTGGATTATGTGACTTGGGGGCGAGCATAAATCTGATGCCATCTTCGGTATTCAGAAAGTTAGGTCTAGGGAGTCCTAGACCTACAACCGTAATCTTGCAGTTAGCAGACAGATCCTTAGCTAGGCCGGATGGCATTGTTGAGGTTGTGCTTGTGCAAGTGGGCTCCCTCATTTTTCCGGTCGATTTTATTGTTCTGGATTTTGAACCAGATGCTGAAGTCCCATTTATTTTGGGACGACCCTTTTTGGAAACCGGAAAAGCATTAATTGACGTAGCTGCGGGTCAACTTACAATGCGAGCACATGACAAGGTAGAAGTGTTCGATGTGTACAAAGCACCCAAGCTCCCGATGGTAAATGAGGAACCCTCGGTGATCAATGTGATTGATCATGGGAATACTAAACAAATGAATGATTCCCGAGAGTTGAGAGGAAGACCACCGGATAAGGTTGAGCACTACTGGGGGGAGGACAATGATCGTGAAAAATCATCCATCACCCTAGTGAATAATTGAGCATAAAGGACGTCGAGCCGCGATGGTAAACCAGGCGCTGCACGGGAGGTAACCCGTGAAAAATAAATTTTTTTTAAGTGTAAATAGTTTTTAGTTTATTCTTCTTTTTCTTGATGTGGTATAAATTTTTCGTTTTAGTTAATATTTTTCATTTTAGTTAGGGAAATCTATTAATCTAACCAATTTTGTTTAGTGAGGTGATTTTCAGGTCAAACAGAGAAAAATATGCATGGAATCGGGAAGGAAAAGGCAAGGTATGAAAAAATGAATAAAATGAAGAGACAGTAAACTGGGGCGTTGGCTCCGTGTCACGGAGGAAGGGTTCCGCGTTACCCTCCGTGACACGTTGAGGTTAAATCTGGATTTTTTTAAAATTCCAGTGAGCCATCGCGTTAGCTCCGTGTCACGGAGGAGGGGCTCCGCGTTACCCTCCGTGACACATTGCCCTATATTTTGTGACGGGTCACACCGGGTTGCCGGGTGACCCGCGTGTTTCCCTTCATTTTTAACCCCGAATTTAGGCCCCTTTTCCCCCATTTCCTCTCTTCTCCGCGACCAAACACCCGAATCCCCCTCCCCAACCAACGTGCCACGCTATTAAGCAACCAAATTGTCGAGTTTCTTCGATCATTCAACTTAAAGGTATGTTTTCCTCTACTCTCTCAAGTTTTCGTCGATTTTAGTCGAATTTGAGCATGGGTGGTGAGATAAATCACCCTAATTAGCAATTTAGCATGAAATTGAATTATTCTTTGATCGATAAATGTTCGGAATGTTGTAATTAGCGTTTGAACTTGTCGATTGCGTGAATGATTCGAATTTGATTGTAAAATTGAATTCTAGGGCTGGGGTTGTTGAAATCGAATTGGGTAACTTGGTAAATTGGTGAATTATATGCCGGTGTGTGTTTGTGAATGGAGATAAGTCGTTGTAAATATTGTTTGAAGGTAATAGACGATGAATTCTCGGGTTTTGGGAAAATGTAAAAATTGTTCAAATTGGTTTGGTTATTTGGATTCGTATGTATATAGAATTTTTGTCATTGTTTTTGTTTGTTGTCTTCGTTGCTAAGTGCGATGGTTGAATTGCTAGCGATGGTAGGATTGGGATTAGCTGTATGAAGTCTGAGTAGTACGCTAAAAGTTATACTGTCGAAAATTTTTTGTGATCGCACTAAGCATAAATTGTATAGTTGTTTGTGTTTAGGTTATAAATAAGGTAATCCTTGCCGTAGTATCGTAAACGTAGCTAAGGACTAAGTGTGGGGTAAACTTAGTTTAACCCGACCTTAGCCGAAGCTGATATGCATTTAGCTTGACATGATGCTTGTTTATTTGTATTGACAGGTACAATGGCAAGTAGGCAGGATATGGGTAAAGGTGCTTCTACTTCAAGCACTGGGAGAAAACGCATGAGATTGGGCACAGCAGTCCCAGCTACACCAGCTGTTTCGCGCGGTCAACGCCGCCAATACGGAATGAGGTGGGTGACCGATGAAGGGAAGAAGTGGTACGCTAAACATAAGGAGAATAAGTACTTCCCTGAGGAGCATATTGCACGGGAACCACTAGCACAGGAGTTCCCCCGTATTGTGCAGAGAATCGAGGCAGCTGGGCTCAGCTTCATATTTCAGGAGCCCAAGGAGTGCAACCTACATTTAGTCCGGGAGTTCTATGCAAATTGGAACCCGGCCATCAGAAGCCACACAATAAAAATCAGAGGGCAGATTGTCACTCTGGAACCCCAGAAATTAAATGCCATCATTGGAGCGCGGGACACAGACGCCCACGTTCTCCGCCAGCTGAACATCACCCCACCATACGCCGATATCAGACGCACTTTGTGTGGGGCTCGATCCACAACACGATGGAGCAGACATAAGGAGAGGGGTTACCACCAGACTCTGCCGTATTCTCAAATGAACAGGGAGGCCAGAATATGGCTGAAAATAGTTTGTTCGTGCTTGATCCCGGGGTGCACATGACGGATGTGACCCGGGACCATGTGTGCCTGGTGTATGCCCTGATGAAAGGGCTAGAGATTAATGTTGGGGCGGTCATCATATCCGCCATGAAGAGAGCCCGACTACACCAGGGCCATAGGTATGGGTTCGGCGGACTCATCACCACCTTTCTCCGGGGCCTCGACGTCGAGGAAGAGGCTTTGGACTACATCCCGCAGTTGGAGTGGAGGGCCCTTGATGTGACCAAAACCAAGGCCCCCGACACCACACACGGGCCAGTGCTGACACTGGGCGAGCGACATGCTCGTGACGATCAGTACATGGCACAAATGTTTGGTATGCAAATGCTTCAGCTCCGGATTGGTGGGAGACCAGCCACGGAGGAAGAGTTATGGCAGCTGGAGCTGGATTACCCATTAGGCGAAAACGCCAGAGCTTTGTGCCGAGTGGTGCCAGCCTTCGTTGAGCCCACTGACGATGATGTCCCCACGGACGAGGAGACACGTCGGGAGGACTCCAATGTGGAGTCCGATGACGACGATAGAGGTGACTCGGACATGGGCGATGAGGCAGCAGCACCGGATGAAGAAGTCGAATATTTCGACTGATCAGGGAGTTCCACCACCTGAAATTTTGTGATTTTTAATTTTTGTGAACACTGGGGACAGTGTTCGATTTAAGTGTGGGGTGGGGAGTAGCTAGGTGCTGGGGCTGGGCTGATTTGCTGTATGTTCTTCCTTTGTTTTGTATGTATGTTTATGTTTCCCTGTGGTTGTGAGTGCAAACTGATTTGTATTTGTATCTGTACATATTTTTGTGGTAATTGATGTGTGTTGTGAAAGGTTGTGGTTGCCAGTGTAAATATTTTGTAAATTTTGTAAATATTTTTTTTTTCTATCGAAATGATCGATATTTTTAAAATTTTTGCGAAAATATTTTGTACATATTAAAATATTTTGTAAATATTTTTCCATCAAAATGATCGATAGCTTCCATTACAACCCATTAAAGTCCTACATGATCTTACATTGCATTTCTTTATATCAGTGGAGTAATACACTAAGGGCAAGCCTATGGGTCATGACATGATGCATGTGAATTCTTTTGGGAGAGAGAGTGAAATTAATTTTGACATGCCCCTACTTGAATGTTTGTGTGTTGCATGAACATAAAGGGGGAGATTCTCTTGAATTGCGAGGGCACATGCTTGATGAAAGATTGATTTTCGTGTCGGATATCTTGATTAGCTGATTTGCATGAGTTTGCCGATATCAAGAGTCGGTTCTTAAAGTCTAGGAAGTCTTGATATATTAAAGGTCATTGCATTGTTAAGACCATGCATGTTTTCTTGATGATTTGCAAAAATTGAATAATCGGTATGACCGTAGCATAAATTGTCGCACCATAGTGGCGAAGGTTGGGATGTAATTTTCATGAGTTGTGCATGTGTTGTTCGAGGACGAACAAGGATTTAAGTATGGGGTAAGTGATCTTGGGCAGATTTATATGCCCAAGTGATACTCAAACGTATCATTTTCGCCTTGTTTGTTGTGCAATGTGTATAGATTTTCATGTAATTGGTAATAAAATGTGAATTTATACTAACCAACATGATTAGCATTGTTTTGTAGGTAAAACATGATTTTGAGGAGCTAAAATGCATGTTGGAACAATATCGGAGTTGGACTTGGATGCGAGCACGGAAAAGACATTGGAATGCACAATGTAAAGGGGCTCCGCGATGGAGCCGTGCCACGCTACCATCGCGGAGGCACACTGCATGGAGGATGAATTAATTTGTCAATTTCCAGTGAAGCCTCGCGACAACTCCGTGGCACGGAGGCAAGCCTCCGCGTTGCATGTCGTGCCACGTTGAGGATATATTCCCGGACCCCAGATTTCCAGTGAGGGTCCGCATCCATGCCGTGTCACGGAGGCAGTGCTCCGCGTTGGCCTCCGTGACACGTTGCTTGTTATTCCGGGAAAAATTCCCACTAGTATAAATAGAACACTTAGGCTTATTTTTAATGAATTCAGACTTGGTGGAGCAAGGATGTGGGTTACAGACAGTTGAGGGACGAAAAAGCTAAGGGTTTTTCTCTCTTTCTTTCTTCTTTCAATCAATTGTTTGTATGATTAACACTTGTTTTAGGATGATTAATCCACAAATGAGTGGCTAATTCTCTTCCTTGCTGAGGTTATGAACAATGGTGATGAATTTTGATTATTGAATTGTATGGTTTTTCATCTTCTTCTTCTATGTAGTTCTATTAATTCTTGTTTCTACTGCATTAGTGTGTGGCCGACATTAATGTACATCTAAAAAGTCCGATTTCACTTGAGAGAGCACGAAATTGGAAAGTTGTGAATTAATAGGGTATTGTTCTTAACTTGATTTGGGAAAATTGGGTTTTGATGTGCTTTCCTGATAGGAATATACTTGAAAGCCGTATTAGTCAATTTAGGAACTAGAATTGTATTGCTAGGTCATAGATTGCATTTGATCACAGAAATGTAGACGGATGGTTTATGATTCTTAAGTGAGATTAAATACAAGAGTTTTAATCTCTTGGCTAATGTTCTTGGCTAGCAACTAGAAGAGAAGAATAACCGAATTATGATGATAATCAAGTTCATTACTTGTTCTTAACCTTGGCATGCTCATATCCATAGTTTCAATTCAAAGTAAATATTTGTTAATAGTTTTAGTATATAATTTATAAACAAAAATTATTTAACTTTTGGTTACGTTGTTGTCAACATATTTAGAAGTAAGATAGAATATAGTATACTTGAGCAATTTTACTTATCCAGAGTCTCCTTGGTTCGATACTTGGCTTACTTAGCCACTTTATTACTTGTTTGACCACGTGCACTTGCGTGTCGGTTTTTAACCCCTACCACAGCACCGGACAAGTGTGCAAGATGAGATGAACCAAAAAACATTTTTGAGCTGGTGCCCAGTAGTCCTGATGGGTGACTAAACGAGTTGTTGCCACTGGCAACGACTCGTGAGGTTACTCATCGTCTCAGACTGGACTTCCATCAAGATTGGCCAGTGTACTTGAGACTGGTCCCAAAGAGTTGTTTCCAAAGGCAACGAGTCGTTAGGTTGGTCGTTAGGTACACTGCCTCATTGGCTTAATTTTTCCCACTCAGGAAGAACTACACAACGAGTTGTTTGGTGATCCAATGTCTCGTGATGTAGCTTGTGCTCAAGAGTTTCAGTTCACACGATTCAACTTCATCTTCTTCCTAAATTTCAAATCCACAAACATAGAGTTTCACAATCTAAAATAAACCCAAGTGAAATACGATCGAAAAGTAGTTTTAAATATTCCTCAGGTTTATTATATCAAGAGGCACAGATATACACAAGCACAAATTTATACAAAGTAAATTCCCTTTCATTCACAGCATGGGTCTTAGAAATTCTTGTTTAGATGCAACAATATTCAAAATTTAATCGGCAAGATTACTCAAAATGTGCTTGATCAGAGATGGAGTGCAATATTCGTGAGTGTGCTTGAGTGACTCGGCGTGCAATGGTGAAGGTGTTTTCGATGGGGTTTGCGTGAAGAAGAAGAAGAAGAGAAGAGGGAAATTTGAAGTTTTGTGTGTGTTTAAGTTTAATGGGGAGCAAAAGAAATCGGGTTTTATGGGTTCTCAAAAAAAGCTACCCTAATTCCAGTCCTGGATCGGGTTGAACGTTTAGTATAATTTTAAAATGCCCAGGGTGACGAGTCGTTAAGTGCTTAAACGACTCGTTGAGCCTTTTCGTGTCATGACTAGAGTTTAGTAAACTTACTTATGACCTATGACTCTAGTAACGATTCTTGGGGTAACCCAATGAGTTGTGTCCTGAGTCGTAGTCCTTGGGCTGGTGTGACTTCAAAACAGGCCACTTAATGACTCGTTTGGTCTCCCAACGATTCATTGAGTGAGCCGTTATCACCCTTTTTCTTTTCATTCAGACTTTGATCCAGTGTAAATGATGGGGGACATGACGATTCGTTTCTTTAAGACATGACTCGTTAAGTCACCCGTCGCTTTCCTATTTTTTGCAGTTCTCTTCACAAATTGATTGAACGAGTCGTTGGGTCAGATGATGACATGTTCTGTGACTTTTTTGTACCAGAACTGAAGTTCCAGTTTTTGGTTCCAACTTCAGATTTTCCATCTTATTCACCTGCACCCATCAACAAACATAAACACTACTTATTTCTTACATTTACAACTTGGGTTGCCTCCCAAGAAGCACTTGATTTAATGTCGCGACACGACGTGGGTGTTTTGGCTACTCAGACTTCACCAAAACACCTCCATGGGTGCCTCCCATGCAGCGCCTGATTTAACGTTGCGGCACGATACAAGTCTCTTAACTACTCAGAATTCATCAAGGGACTCTTCTCCATCCTTCCAATGCTGAAATTATGTTGAATTCCTTTGGCTGTTTCATGGTCCGGCTAATGTTGAAGGTGACCTCTTCTTTGTTCAACCTGAATTTCAACTGGCCTGCCTCCACATCTACTAGGGCCTTACCTGTTGCAAGGAATGGTCGCCCCAAAATGATGGGGACCTCAGAATCGACTTCGTAGTCCAGAATCACGAAGTCTGCTGGGAATATGAATTTGTCCACTTTGACCAGTACATCAAATAAAATCCCCACTGGCTTTTTAACTGTTCTGTCAGCCATCAGTAGCCGCATAGTAGTTAGTGGGGGGGTTCCCAAGCCTAGCTTTTTAAACACTTCTAGCGGCATCAAATTTATGCTAGCTCGCAAGTCACAAAGTGCCCTTGCAAAATCAACCTCCCTGATGGTGCAAGGTATAGTAAATGCACCTGGGTCTTCCTTTTTCTATGCTAGAACCCGTGTAGTGATGGCACCCACAATGGTGCAAATTATCAGTAGGTTTTAAACTTATAGTTCTTTTTATGGTGATTAGGTCCTTCATGAATTAGGCATATTCGGGCATTTTCTCAAGTGCCTCAACCAATGGGATGTTCACCGACAGCTGCTTGAGCATAGAGATAAACTTCTGATACTTCCCATCTTCAGCTTTCTTCTTCAAGAACTGTGGATAAGGAGGAGGAGGTCTAGGGATTGTTGTAGTTTTTGTTGTGCCTCCTTCTCCTTCCCATGGGTATCTCCTTGCTCCTTTGCACTACTTGGAGCAGTTTGCACATCTGAGTCCCCAACCAAAGATGGGTTTTCAAAATCTGCTACACCATCATTATTTATCAATACGGGCTTCTCTAACTCCTTAACTACAACTGGCCTCGGGGGATCAACTGTGGACTTCCCACTCCTAGTAGTGACCGCCATGAGTGACTGTCATTTTTTGAATTTTGCACAGTATTACTGGGAAGTGTGCCTTTCTTCCTTTGATTCATTGCAACAGACATCTGCTTGATCGCTATGGCATGTGACTCCACTTTTTGATTTAAACCGGAAATATCAGCCCAGAGCTTCTTAAAGTGGCTATCTATTGTCTCCATCTACTTGGAGTACTTTAGAGAGCATGTCCTCGACCCTTGAACCACTGAACTATGGCTCACAGTTTTTTGGTGGAACAGACAGACCACCTTTATCATTTTTGAACTCTTCGCGCTTCTTCCAGTCCCTATTGTATCGGTATTGGCTCCGATTGTAATTATTATCCTTGTAAAAGTTTCAAACTTGATTCCCTTGACCTTGATTCCAAGAGTCTTGGTTAGAACCCTGTGTGTTGGTCCAGAAACCTGCTCTCTAATCATTCAAATAATTAACTTCTTCTTTAGACTCAGATTCACAACCATCATTTCTCGAGGCCTTGCCCTGAGAACCCACAGCATTTACCTCTTCTTCCCCGACTCCCATCAAGGGCTTAGAAAGCAACCCATGGTGGTATTTATCTCTGCAATATCTTGATCACGCTGTTCATCTTTTCGCCTTTGTTCAGTAGACATACCAACCGCATAAGAACCAGCTGGAACCTCCAACTCTCTAGTGTGCCAAGATCGGTTGGTTTTGGTGATCCTGTCTAACAGCTCCGCAGCCTCTGCATAGGTGTGACTCATAAAAGTTCCTCCAGAGATGGTATCAGCCACCGCCTTGGTGTTGGCATTCAGAGACCTATAAAATATCTCCAACAATGTATCATTCGGAATTCTGTGATTTGGCACCCGTTTGAGCTTTTTGTTGAAATGCAACCAGGTCTCATGGAGTGCCTCAGAATTTAGTTATCTAAAGTTATATATCTCATCCTTCAACTACAATGCTTTGGATGGTGGGAAGAACCTTTCGAGAAAAGCTCTCTTACGCTCTCCCCATGTAGTGATGGAATCATTCGGCAACTCAGCCAGCCGCATCGTTGCCTCACTCCCTAGAGAGAATGGAAATAACCTCAGTATGATAGCGTCCTGGCTCACCCCTGGTTGCTTGTATTCCTTACATCTTCCCACGAAATTTGTCAGCTGAGTATGGGCATCATCAGATGCATGACCCGCAAATATTCCCTTCATATTAAGCAATTGGATCATCGTACTAGTAATGTCAAACTTTGCCCTAGCAGGCAAAGGAGGAGGGACTATAGGTCTAGTGACACTGGCTTCATCTATATCTGCATCATCTTCCCCATCAAAATATCGGTGTCGCTGGTGTTCTGGACCTCTGGGTCGTCTAGCTCGTTCAGCTTCTGCAGCTAGATACTACTTTTCAACAACTCTGGCTAACTCATGATCTCTAGCCCGAGCTTTCTCTTTAGCCAACATTCTTGTTGTAGCTTGGTCCACGGTTTCCTGCTCTTGGATGTTGGCCATTCTTCTCAGGTTTCTTAATGTTAGCTCAAGTTCGTGATCAATTGGAACCAAGGGATTTCCTTCGCTTCTAGTATCAGGCATGCACAAACCTAAGACCTATTAAGCAACCAAAACAACAAAGTAAAAATAAAGAATAAATAAGAAGCAATAGTAAAGTTAACATAATTAACAAAAGCCTTAGCTGTATTCCCCGGCAACGGCGCCAAAATTTGATATCACCCAAATTACACCTCGCAATTGAGATATAAGCGGTCGATTGTCAAATATAGAACCCAACAAAGGTTGAGGTTGATCCCATAGGGAATATGGAAGAACTTAAGTTAGTGTGAATAACTATTACTATTGAGTTACTTATTTCCAAAGGGGAAAATATAGAATAATAAACAAATAAAATGACTGAATGCTGAAATAAAATTCAAGTTGTATTCAATTAACGACTTGACTAGGATTGTGTTCCCTAAGATTTCATAACCACAAGGCCTATACACTAGTGGTTTATTCCGGTGTTTAACATGCAATATTGGTAAGTTAGGCTCACCTAATTGGTTGGTCCTCTATCTAGATGATTATCACTACGCAACTTGGTCCATATATGGGTGTACTTCAGTTGACCCTTCCCCTTAATATCAGATTAGTTATCCCCGGACAAGTTCAAGCTATTAGATGAGGGTTGATAGCCTCAAATCTCCGTTGTTAATTCCTTTTCCCATTCATTACCTCCTTGGGTCGGTAAGTTAGAATGAGGTAAGTCCTAATGTTTGCAACCGTCAAGAATCAATCAAAACAAAGGGAAAACAATACATGCATAAAACCCTGTTCAAGAATCACTAAGTATTTCTACCTATGTGTGTTAATTCATCTTGGTTCCCACAGACCTAGTTATGGGTTTAGCTACTCATGCTTGTATTATCACAATCACAAATTATTAAATAAATCATAATTGCAACTTACAAATTATCGTAGAATTAAAACCACATAGATTGAATAAAAACTCCACAATTGATGAATAAACTCCAATGTTGTTTTTGTTTCTTGAATCAAGAACAATTGATCAATACCAAAATTCTAGTTGAAAACTAAATAAATTAGCTCTCTCAATTACTCTATAACTGTCAGAATAATCCTCCAAAATTAAACCTAAACTGTGTATTTATAGTTCCAAGAAATCCTTTTCCTAATTAAAACTAGAAACTAGGTAGGCAGTGGCAACGGGCTTGGTGACGATTCGTTTGGCCTTCTGACGAGTTGTGCCTTACTTAAAACAGTCGTCCTCAGCAATGTACCCAGTCGTGGCAACAGGTCACCTAACGACTTGTTGTGCCTGAGCACGAGTCGTTAGGTCCCTCGTGGTCTAATTCCTCAAAAAGTATAGTGCACCCTATGGTTGATCCCAGTGATTTTCCAATGAGTCATTCCTTCATGTGATGACTCGTGATGTCTGTCGTCAACTACACTGGCCACTTTGTTAATATTTCCTCGTTTAGCTTTCATGGTTGACCTCACGACTCGTTACCAGTTGTAACGAGTCATTTCCTCAGCTCGTCATTTACACTGCCTTGCATTTTCCAAATCCATCTTTTGCCCACGCCTTAAGCAACGAGTCGTGACTCCTGCCAACGACTCGTGAAGTGCCAGGCAGTCACCATTTCAGTTTTTTTCAGCATTAATTCAACCAGTTCACTCCCAAACCTATTTTCCTGCAACATTAAGCACAAAACACATCATACCTATATAAACATACCGAGAATGTGCATTATTTCTTGGTTTTAAGCATCAAAAGTGTCGTAAAATCATGGCACATCACAAATCAGAATGATATAGATAGTGGGATACTCGTCACTTAACCGACATACCACAATAGAGCTTATGTGGTCCCAACTATCATACTCAAGTGGGCAGAGTCGTCCATAACCTTGCCTGGGCGATGGACGATACCATGATATTGATATCAAGTTGAAGGGCCAATCGGGCCGGGGATAGCTCACAAGGGAGGTCCCATTAATATAATAGTATCAACCTACATTGGCGTGTAGTTCTAGGGCATAGGGTAGTTGACCCTTAACCCACTCGGTGCTAGACTCTTCTCCAAAAAACATGCAATGCTCTACTTCGTATATAATGAAGCTCAACATCGTCTAATGACGAAGTTCAATATGAAATCGTGCACAACTCAACATAATTTGAAATGAAGCTCAACATTGTCTGTTGACGAAGCTAAATGACGAAATCATTCATAGACTCGACATCATATGAAAATGAAGCTCAACATTGTCCTTTGACAAAGCTCGATAATGACATACATCTCAATTATACATTCATGCATATGAGAAGCTTTATTTCTAACCATACCACTAGCTCAATCATAAGAGGGAGCATCTACTCCAAATCATGTGGTACGCTACATGTAGAAATATGTAACTCAACATACCACAAGCTAGAATTTATGAAAAATTGGGAAACTTCAATTCAAACAATGTGGTAAACGTATGTCGGGCAAATCATCACTTTAAATCATCATGTGGGCATTGCCAAAAGCTTTATCATACTAGGATCTACACATTTTATTTTGAAAACATCATAATTATGGGTAGCTTTAGAAACACACTTTTCATCATTATATCTCATCATCATCATACATTCAACCTCATTCACTTGTTTCATGAACTTCTCATTCATGGGCATTCAATTTCATAACTTAGAAATCACAATTTGGATTGAAAACAATTTAAAATCAGCCCGAACTTCACAATTCATCAATATAAATATAATTTAATCATATCCATGTGTAGAGATTGAAGAACTATGCAATTGGTAAAACCCTATACATGATCATAGATAATTTATCACATTTTGATAGAAATTGGGCATGGGTGTGGAAGAAGACACCCACCCATAGCCTTATATACCTGGGTATGGTGAATTTTAACACCTCCAATAGCCCAAGCTAAGATTCCAATGGAAACCTTGAGATTTTGCCTTGAATCTCCTCTTCAAACCTTCAAACTTGCATGCATGGAAAGAATGGTTTGGAGTAGGTTTTACCTGCTTAAAACCCACTAAAACGAGCCTTAACGACGTAGTATAGGTCTTAGGAACTTAGAAAATTACGAGAAGGCCCTTACTATTTCACAAAAAATAACTGCCAGGTGACCCTAATGGGTGACCTGACGATTCGTCAAGACGGGCAACAACTCGTCGAGTCACCCGTCAAGTGCACTGGTTAACTGAACTGCTGGGGCTCGTAACGGGAGACTTAATGAATCACCTCCCGTCAAGCACACTGCCTTAATATCAATGAAAATCATCCTTCTTGCTCACGACTCACCTCACAAGTCATTGGGACAAACCACGACTCATGGGTCCCTTCCGTTAAGTACACTGGACAGATCCTCGACATAAATTCCCACACTACCCCACGATTGACATGACGACTCGTGGAGGATGACCAGGAGTCATTACCTCACTTGTGGGGACATCAATATTTTATTTCCCCCAGGCCTCCCCACGAGCTACTTGACAACTCATGGGGTCTCCTCACGAGTCGCCAAGGACTCGTCCAGTGGCTGCAACATAATTTCACAATTTTCCCATTTCAACTCCCGGGCCCAATCTTTGAGCTCCTGGGGTATAACAGTAAGTCTCTCAATTTCTCTAGTACGGGTCCAAGGGATGAGTTGTAGGATCTTCCTACGACTTATGGTATGTGTCGTGACGCGTCAAAAACTTTAAGTTTACCCGATTCGGCCCAGATTTTTAAAAATAGGCCGTATGACCTATATAAGCCGAAATGAATCGTACTACTCTCTCACGCTCACTAAACCTAAACTCACGACTCCCTCACACCCTTAACTCATCACCAAGAAGCATTGAACAAGTTCAAGCTCATAAATTACATCGCAAAACATAACACAAACCCTAGTCTTGATTCACGAGTGAAGTATCAACATTCAAGTAAGTGTATTCCTTCAAAATTGATAGATATAATTTGTATGCTTGATATAAATTTGTTAAACTCCCAGAGAGTCCTCTCATTTCTTGAAAAATTGGAAAAGGAAAATGACCAGGGGCGTAACTGATCTGTGTGCGACTGGGTAGGAGCTCGAATTTGATTAAATTATGCATTAAACTGTTAAAAGTCGAGTTAAGGGTCGTGATTAAAAAGGGGAGGAATGAGTAGTGGTAAAACTGGTTAAATGCATGCTTAGACCTTGGGAATTCTGAGTACCCAAATTTAAAATAAAACCCCCCGCAAACTGAAACAAAATTCAGACAGGGACAGGCTTCACAAGCCTTCCTATGACTCATGGTTTCATACTATGACTCATAGGATGGCTTGTTGGGACTGTCCCAAGCCAAATTTGAAAATACTCACATGGTACGAATCCTAGTACGGCTCGTGGTTTACTACTATGAGCATACCCAATAGTCGTACCAAAAATCTGGAAAGGGTCAAGTCCACAAGTGATAGTACAATCCTTCCTACGACTCGTGGAATCGACTTACGGATCGTACCATGAGTTGTGGAAAAATATAGAAAAATTGTTTTAAAGGGAATCCTCATACGACTCTTGGTACGAACCGTACCTTCATGGTACGAGTCATACCTCAGAGGCGTGACACCGGCCTAAGATATTACGGGTCTCAGTATGAATCGTACCTCCAAGGTATGATCCGTACTATTGACCCGTGATAAACTACAAAGGAATTCGTTCTGGCTTTCTTTTTCCCAGATATGGAATTCTAACCCTTGTCCATAGGTACAATGATGATGAAGCGCAAAGCATCAAAGGAAACTGAACGGAGAACACTGCTTGATGAAACCTCCAAATCCGATCAAGCGAGCAACTCCCCTAGTGGTTCATTAGTGGAGTAAAGGATCGACACATCGGACACTGATGTGATCCGAACCACTAGGGCGAAGGCCAAAGCTCAAGCCATGGTGGCTACTGCCACATCTACCGATGCTCCCCAGTATGAGGATGGAGCTGAGGAAAGAGCTCAGGATTCAGAGTGTGGCTCTAATAAAGAAGAGGGGCCCGAGGAGACCTAATCTGGAGATACAAGAAGCAGTGTTGGATCAGAGGAGGGGGCACCAAACACCGAGTAGGAACAGACTCCGCCTAGGGAGAACCGCACTATCCGGTGGAGAATGCTAGGAGTCCAGGAGATATATGAACAGGGAATTGCTCTCATCACCAAAAACAAACCTAGGTAGAGCATTCAAGAAGAGTCGCAGATCCTCACAAGTTCATTGAACGAGATGGAGGAGATGAAGAAAATATTTATCTTCTACGGCTTCGAGTGGATGGTTAGAACCCTAGATCAATACACTCTAGAAATTTTTTGGGAGTTCTACGCCAACTATTTGGAAACCATAGAGCAGAAAGCTAAAGAGGGGCAGAAATTGAAAGATCAGCCCAAGCTGGAAAGCATCCTGGTTAGAGGCCGAGAGGTCAACATATCTGAGCGCACTATTTCTTGGCTATTATATGGTCCCCAGTTCATACCTCCACATGTTACGCTAGAATATGAATATCGGGTGGAAATATTGAAACAGATCAAGCAGTTGGGCTTTGAAGAGAGGAGGAGGCAATACAGTGGTTGTCCGCATTATCGCTGAGGACAAAAAAGAGGAAGAGTGGGTCACTAGCGGCAAGCAGGTTATAAAGAATTCCCTAAATTTCATAAAAAAGGCCTGTTGGATGTTAGTGTGCCTCCGTTTGGCACCGATAGTTAATGAAAATATCCTCAGTGCGGATAGAGCAGATTTGGAGGCTTGTATCATGCCCAAATACTCCATCAACATTCTAAGGGTCATTGTAGAGGAGATGCGAGATCGGGCTGTGGGATTGAGCACTACCATCCCATTTCTGAGTCTAATTTTCAGGTTATGCACGGTGGCAGGCATCACAGTGTGCCAGGGTGAGGAGTGCCTGATTGTAAGACAATGAATAACTGATATTGGCCTGATTTGGGATGAAATGAACTCGGTAAGTCGAGCTTAACTTTCCACCATAGTTCCACTGACTCGACCAATTGGGGGCACATAGGTGAATGCCCCTACCTCACACGAGCAGGGAGAGACACCAGCTACAGATGCTGGTTATTCAGATGCATCTCCCAACAATTCTATTGCACCACCTACTAGCCTCTCGACCCAGACTACAGCTAGGTACATCCTAGTGCCGCAGGAATTTCTCCAGAAGCTGGCCAAGAGACTGTCCAGGGTCGAAAGAAAGATCCAATCAATGATGAAGAATGTTAAGCCCTGGGTAAAGGCCAATATTAAGATGGTTATGTAGGCCCTGCATGCCATATTAGACGGATTTTAAATAAGGTTCAATACATGCATGGCCGAGCAGACTAAGACGGGTAGCCTCCATGAGGAGTTGGGGGATTTTCAGACCCTAGTGGTTGAGCTGTTATCATGACAGCCGACAGTCATAACAGCCCCCACTCTTCCTGACCTCGATGTTGACATAGACGAGGAGCTTGATCAGGCAGCCTACTGGGAGCCCACAACAACAGGGAAAGAAAAAGGGAAAGAGAGGGTCTCTGAGGATGTAGGAGAAGAGACCCCGAGAAAGAGGAAGAAGAGAGAGAAAAGAGAACGCAAGTGTGTATGAGTAGAGAGCCTGCAAACTCATGACACACACTTATCATAGCTGCAAGAACGAGCTAGAGGAGTAGGTAGCTCCACCATGGCCCAGATAGAGCTTGTAGTGGGAGGGACCCTTCGGGCGAGCCTTATTCAGCCCCAACTATTCCAGAGCCTGTAGAGACAGCCGAGACTGCTGAGGGGGTAGCCATTCCCTCTATTGATCCACCATTGAGTGTGTTGGCCACCGCCAGTGCCACAATTGTAGTGGAGGCACCTCCTCCGCAAGATTACAAGAGCGCTTAGAGCACGCTTGTATGTTCCCTTCCCTCAGTGCTTACATTCTATGTTCCAGGGATAAAGCACGCTTTTTAAAAAGGAGAGGGGGTGTACTTGTATTTTTGGATTTTTGATTCGTCAGAGGGTTTTTATTGCCGTGTTTCTTTTCTCTTGAGCATGCTATCTATTAGAAACGTTATGTTTAGGATTTTATTTTTGTGATTTTTTAATTTAGAAAGTAATTTAGGAGTACTCAGCCAATAAAGTGCACTAGTTTGGATATTTTGGAAAAATTGACCCTGTTTAAAAATTTTTTAATGATTAGTTGTGTACTTGTTAATTGCATGCATGATTATGTGGATCTTTTTATGTCATTTAGTATATTAGAATGTGTAGTTTTTTTAAGCCATGAATAAACAGACAGGTAGAGTGAATGCAAATCATGTACCATGAGTGAGTGAGGTTTGATACTTAGTTCTATGTTGTCTAGAGGATCTGGAACTTGCCCGGTTGGTCTTTGCATATGTTTTAGGATGGTTGGTTAGGAAAAGATCATAGGTCGTTCTTGTTTAACCCAATTTTAGCTTAAATAACCCTACCGAAATCATATGATTCCATTGATCCAAATTTTTGAGCCTTAAATAGACCCTTTTTCTTCGATTAACCAATTAACTGTACCCATTTTTAATAATGAACTTGTTTTGGCCCTTGTCCCTCCTTAGACATTGTGAACATCAACATACAAAATGCCTAAGCTGAGGGTGGCTAGAGTAGGGGTGCATAAATAGTGGGAAGGTGAAAAAGGAATAGATAGGAAAAAGGTGAAAAATGAGGTGTGGCATGACAAAAGAAAAAAATTGAAAAATAAAATACAATAAGATAAAGATGCATAAAAGTTTGAAGAAACACACCACACTCATACAAGTGTATAAAAAAGGGTGAAAACAGAGGAAAAATGAAAAAAAAAACAAAAAGGGTGAAAAAAGTGAAAAAATGGAGCCACACGTATGTATTCCCAGGGAAGGGTTTAGTCACTCAAAAGATTTCATATCTACCATACCCAACCCTAAAGCCTACATCACAAGCCAAAGAAAGTCCTATAGTGATCGTAGCCTGACCATCTGACAAACCAAAGTAGAGAAAATAAGGGCAAGCCTATGATATTCGATATGCAGTATTTCGAACTTCTTCATGAGAGTGAGAGTCTCTCTTGTTCAATTGCATGTTATACATTTTACTATATTCGTGAGTGGGGGACTTTGTTTGCTATGAGAGTACATGGTTTGTGTTTAACTCTGCCAGTGGTCTATGTAAAAAGCATCGGTGATGACTTGACTACCTGTTAATAGCTAGCTGATATATCTTGATCCCTGTTTATCATGTTTTGTGGTTGCTTGTAGTGTAAGTGATGATTTGGTTAATGGGAAAAGGGTCAAAAGCTTTTTGAGTGAATAGTGCAAATTTTGTTTGATGTGGCTTGTAGTATCCTAGGTTTATTTTCTAGTTAAGAATCGTGTTTAGTTTTTATTTTTCTTTGCCTCACATGCAAAATTCTTAAGTTGAGGGTGTTGATGTGCTATGCGTTTACAGCATTTTCGATGCTTAGAACTGAGAAAATAACATGGAATTAGGTATATTTATATGGATATGAGGCACTTTTACTTTGATTTCAGGAAAAATAAGTGTTGGAGCAAAGAT
Organism: Datura wrightii; assembly: GCA_035772735.1. Classification (NCBI taxonomy): domain Eukaryota; kingdom Viridiplantae; phylum Streptophyta; class Magnoliopsida; order Solanales; family Solanaceae; genus Datura; species Datura wrightii. The sequence goes on from JASDFA010000003.1 coordinate 117,252,851, forward strand.
GTGCAAAAGAAGCTTTAAAGTGCAGAAAATCAGCTAAAGTGCCAGTCTTAGTACGAGCCGTACCTTGATTGTGCGAGCCGTATTCAGAACTGTGATGAAAGTCAGAAAGCTGAAGTGGGAAGAAGGCAATATACGGCTCTCAGTACGAGTCGTACCAAGATGGTACGAGCCGTACCAAGATGGTACGAGCCGTAACTGGAGTCATGGAATTATTCAGAAGAAATAGCAAAAAGGCAGACTCCTGGTATGGATGGACTCAAGAATTGTGGCATCAATGTACGAACAGAACTAGGAGTTGTGATGAACTTTAGAAGATTCTTCAGTATTGGCAGAACTTCATACACTACAGGCAGTATGAGTAGTGGCAAGAAGGTACGAGTCGTACCACAACACTTGTGAAGCATTCTAGAAGATGTCAGAGTTCTCAGAGCCAAACCACAGAAGCATTGTAAAAGTCGTAGGATTAAGGTACAGGTCGTGATAGCCTACCAACACTTAGCCAAATCTGCAGCAACCAAGGACTTATAGAAAGTAGGTACTACCCGTACAATCCTGCTATGAGTTATAGTCCAGTGGGGACAAAATCAACACCAAATTTGAAAAACTCCATGTTAGCTTAGGAAAAGGTTTCTAATGTTTGTATACATAGACTTTACATTTTAGAGAAGGACATAATTGATTTAATAGACGTGTGAAGAATTATTTTTGTGAACTTTTTTCAAGTTTTAAGGAGAAATTTTTGGGATCATCTTCTTGATTTCCTACATTGTTCTTGAGATTATTCTTTGATATACCAATCATGTTTTCTTTCAATTGTTGCTGTGAGTATTTAATTAGGTGTTTATCTATGAATACAAATTATAATCTTACAACCATGAGAGGTTAAAACCTCCACAACTAGAGGTTGTGGGAATCATGGTGGATTAACAAACTAGGGTTGCACAAAGTGATTCAAAACCAATGCAAAAAGCTTGTATTGTATTATCTTCATGTTTAAACATTTCATAATGGTGTACAACATTAGGACTTGCCTGAATTCTTTACTTACTTGAACCTAGAGAAGTAGAGATTAGGAAAAGAGTATTACAACGAAGCCTTGGTCTTTATGATCATTGTATTACTTGAGATGTGGTCGCAGGATAGTAAAAGTTGGAACATATTGATAACGGTTAGTTTGAAGTCGCTCATGAGACCTGACCCAGTGATAGAGTAAAGTCATCCAATAGGGATGAACCAGTCGTTTGGATGAACCCTAGTTATTAGTTCTACAAGTATGCATTGGGATTGTCACGTGTGTATACCCGAAGTAGTTATGAACCCATGGGGAGCGCTTACCCTAGTTGTTTGCAAATCTTGATGTAAATCACAATTATAACCTATTTTTTAATATTGTTTTCTTTTAAACCCCTAATTTGGAGATAACTCACCAACAAGTTCAATTATCGGCATTAGTCTAGATCTTACCCTATTCCCTCTGGGTTTGACCCCAACCTCTTAGTTGGGTTCTTTATTGACAATGACCGCTTCATACTTTGTCAGGAAGTATGAGTTTGAGCGTTATCCGGCACCATCAGGCCCCACTAGCCAATGAGGATCATGTGCTCGAGTAGGTTGCCTATGCAGAGTTTGGGGTAGCCAGTAGGCGGTAGCACTTCTTCCCCAAAATGGGAATGTGGCAACGACAAGAGTTAGGGACTTTCTTAGGATGAACCCTCCAGTGTTCCTCGGATCAAAGGTGGACAAGGATCCACATGAGTTCATTAATGAGATCCAGAAGATCACCTAGATTATAGGGGTGATGAAGGAGGAGTGCGCAGACCTAGCCTCTTATCAGTTGAAAGGGGTTTCCTATATCTTGTTCAGACTATGGAAGGATAGCAGGGCAGCTGGAGGTGGGTCCCATTGGTTAGGATGAGTTTCTTATCACGTTCTTCGATCGGTCCTTTCGCTGTGAGATGGGGGAGATCAAGGCAGTTGAATTTGTGAACCTAAGGTAGAATAATATGACAGTCCATGAGTATGCTTTAGAGTTCACCCATTTGTCCAAACATGCACTAGAGATGGTGGCTGATAAGAGAGCTCGGGTGAGCAGGTTTGTACATGGAGTAGCGGACTACCTGGTCAGAGATTGTAGGACCTCTATGCTTCATTAGGACATCCACTTTCCTCGATTGGTTTTTATGCCCAGTAGATGGAGGCAGCCTATTTGAGGGAGAGGGAGGCCAAGAGGGCCAGGACAGATAGTTTTGGATTCTCCCAGCAAAGGTTGGGAGGCGTACATCGTCAGCATTCCCATCAGAGGTCATTTGCTCCAGCGCCATCATCGACTAGTGCCCTATCTAGATTGCGGGTTGATTAGAGGAGCAGAGCATCAGGTTCTAGGGAACAGAGGAGCATTCATGTAGAGCGTACCTTTCCAGTCTGTGGAAAGCGTGGCAAGAATCATAGAGGGGAGTGCTTGATTGGAACAGATATCGATTTTGGGAGTGGTAAACCTGGGCATAGGCGCCAGGAGTGTCCGCTAGCTAGGCAGGATGATGGTAGAGGTCATACTCAAACTACCAGTTCAGCAGCAACACCAACACGCCCATCTCAACAGGGTGCGTCCACCAATGCAGGTGGTGGTCAGCGCTAGAACGGGTTTTATGCCCTTGCATCTCGTCAGGAGTTGAATACTTCAACATATGTGGTCACTAGTATGTTATGAGTATTCCACTTTGATGTATATGCATTGTTAGACCCAAGGGCTACTTTATCTTTTGTGATGCCCTATGTTGCTAGTAGTTTCGGAGTCAGTCCCAAAATCCTATCGAACCCTTCTCAGTCTCTACTACAGTCGGTGATTTAGTTATGGCTCGATGGGTGTACAGAAATTTCCCTATCACAGTCCTTCAGAAAGTCAACTCAGCAGATTTAGTAGAGCTATCCATGAAAGATTTTGATGTTATCTTTGGCATGGATCGGCTACATGCATGTTGTGCCTCAGTAAATTGTAGAACTCGTGCGGTAGAGTTTCGATTTCCGGGTGAGCCAGTCCTAGAGTCGAAGGGTAGTTCAGTTGTGCCTTTACGTCGCTTTATTTCCTACCTTAAGTCCAGAAAGATGATCTTTAAATGTTGCATATACCATCTAGTTAGGGGTAAGGATGCTACATCCGAAACCGCGACTACCAAGACAGTTCCTGTAGTGTGAGAACATCCGGAAGTGTTTCTAGATGATCTATCGGGAATTCCTCCCGAGCGGGAGATCCACTTTGGTTTTGACCTTCTTCCCGATATACAGCCTATATCTATTCCTCTTTATAGAATGGCTCCAACTAAGCTAAAGAAGTTAAGGAGCAGTTGAAGGATCTCTTATACAAGGGTTTTATCAGACCTAGCAAATCCCCATGGGGTGCACTAGTACTCTTTGTCCAAAAAAGGATGGTTCCCTCTGAATGCGCATTGACCATCGACAGTTGAACAAGGTCACCATCAAGAACAGGTATCCCCTCCCCAGAATTTATGAGTTGTTGGACCAGCTTCAGGGTGCCAATGGTTTTTCATAGACCTCAGATCCGGATATCATCAGCTCAAGGTTAGAGAGAGTGATATCCCGAAGATAGTCTTTAGGGGCATTGGTCAGCCCAAAAGACATGACCAAGTACTCATAATAACCATTGTGGGTTTTGAAGGTATATTCAGGATGTCCTCAACCTTGATCTTTCAATTGAGGATAACCAAACAACAAATCATTCTTCAAAAACACTGATGCACTCTGAAGTTGATCAAACAAGTCATTAATACGCAATATGGGATATATATTCTTCATATTTGATCTTGGGAAAATTTATATGCCCAAGTGATACTCAAAGGTGTCATTTTAGCCTTGTTTATCTATCAATGTTTATACATTCTCATGTGATTGATAATAAAATGTGAATTTATACTAACCAACATGATTAGCGTTGTTTAGCAGGTGAAATATAATTTTGGGAAGCTAAAATGCGTGTTGGGAGAGATTGGGGTTGGACTCGGATGTTAGCAAGTGAACAAGCATGTGAAGGCACAAATTAAAGGGGCTCCGCGATGGAGCCGTGTCATGCTGCCATCGCGGATGCCTTCTGCCTGGATAGGAATTTTTGGCCAAAATCTAGTGAGGGTGCGCATTGGGGCCGTGGCATGTTGGCCTAGCCCCGCATTACACGTCGTGCCACGTTGGGCCTTATTACCTGGACAAGTAATTTCCAGTAAGGGTCCGCGTCAGTGGCGTGTCACGGAGGCAGTGCTCCGCGATGCACTCCATGACACGTTGCTTGTTATTCCGGGAAAAATTCCCACTAGTATAAATAGAACACTTAGGTTCATTTTTAATTATTCTGACTTGGTGGGGCAAGAACGTGGGTTACAGGCAGTTGAGGGGACGAAATTATCAGGGTTTTTCTCTATCTCCTTCTACTTTAATTCAATTGCTTGTATGTTTAACACTCATTTAACGATGTTTAATCCACAGATGAGTGGCTAATTCCTCTTCTTGCTGAGGTTAAGAACAATTGTATTGAAATGTAGTATTGATCAATTGGGTTTTTCATCTTTTCTTCCATGGTTGTTCTATTGATTCTTGTTCTTACTGCATTGATGTGTAGCCAACGTTAATGTACATCTAAAAAGTCCAGTTTCACTCGAGAGAGCAAGAAATTGGAAAGTTGTGAATCAATAGGATATGATCTCTTCTTAGTTTGGGAAAATTGGGAATTGATTTACCTTCAGGATAGAAATATACCTGAAAGTCGTATTAGTCAATTAAGGAATCGGTTTTGTATGGCTAGAACATGAATTTCGTTTAATCACAGAAATGTAGGTGGACGGTTCATGATTCTTAAGTTGGGTTAAATACGAGAGTTTTAATCCATTGGCAATAATTCTTGGCTAGCAACCGGAGGAAAGATTAACCAACCATTGTATCAATAATTAGTTTCTATACATGTTTATTTAACCTCCTCATGCTCATATTCATAGTTCAGACTCAAACTATATATTCGTTTATAATTAGCATAAAATTAGAAACCAAAATACCAAACTCTTTTTCACACTGTTGTCTGCATTTTTAGAGTTAAAGTATAGTGACACTTGAGTAGATTGTACCCTAGCCCAGTCCCTGTGGGATCGATACTTGGCTTACTTAAGCCACTTTACTACTTGTTCGACCACGTGCACTTGCGTGTAGTAATTACCCCAGAGTAGTCAGCCGAACAAGTTTTTGGCGCCGTTGTCGGGGATTGGCAATTGGTGAAATTTTTCTTAAGTGTAAATTTACTATATTTTCTTTTCTTAAGTGTTGACAACTTGGTCTTAGCCTGTATTTCGCAGATATAATCTCTATTAAACACTAGCAAGAGACAAGGAGCTGGTGGACTCATATTTAGAGCCTGAAAGACAATTTCATCGTCAGCGGAGAAAAGCTCTAGAGAAAAAGCTGCAGTTGCTCAGACAAACAATCATAGAGAAACAACAGAATCCACCAGTAGTAAGGGCAATGCTAGTGCCCGAGGAGATGGCAGCTAGGCCGGTTCGTGAGGTGGCAATCCCACATGCTAACAATGTCACATCCAGCATCCGCAAACCTGAGCCAGGAGGGAGGTTCGAGCTCAAACAAAACATGGTGCAATTGCTACACACCAGCGGGCAGTTCACAAGTCTCCCTCATGAGGATCCACAGCAGCATCTCCAAAATTTTTTGGAGATAAGTGACACTTACATCCCCGCTGGAGTGTCATCAGATTATGTCAGGCTTACATTGTTCCCATTTTCACTACTGGGAGAAGCCAAGAGGTGGTTGAAAGCTGAGCCACCTAATTCTATTACTACGTGGGATGATCTTGCGAGGAAATTCTTGATACGATTTTTTCCATCCGGTAAAACAGCAAGACTTAGAAGTCAAATTCTAAGTTTCAAACAGAGAGATGAGGAGAAGCTATATCAGGCTTGGGAGAGATTCAAGTCCATGTTGCGGGATTGTCCACATCATCATCAATCCAATGATGTGCTGGTGGACACTTTTATAGAGGGTTTGGAACCCCACACAAAAACCTTGCTAGACTCAGCAACTGGTGGACAGGCATTGGAGAAAACTTATGAGGAGCTGTATACCTTGTTAAATCGTATTTCGCAGGGAAATCCGGAGTGGAATGCTGATTCGTCAAGAGGTGGAACAAGGAAAGCAGTAGGAGTTCTAGAAGTGGATGGTTTTACAGCTATTGCTGCACAAATAGCTGCTTTACAGAATCAACTCAACACCCACTTCAACAATATGACAATGAACCAGACTCAAGCCCCAGTGAGTGTAGTGCAGCAAATTTGGTGTGAAGTGTGCGGGAGTAGTGAGCACTCACTTGAGTGTTGTGGAGCAATCCTGACTCGGTGAACTTTGTGGGAAATGTACAGAGGAACAACCATCAACAGTATGGCAATAGCTACAATTCCAACTGGAGGAATCACCCAAATTTCTCTTGGGGTAGCAACAACCATCAAGGGCAAAGTTCGAGTCAGGGGGCGCAGAGGAATCAAGGAGGGCAGCAGAACTATCAAGCACAATATAGAAACAACAATGCACCTCCTCCACCACCATCACCCAGCATTGAGGAGATGTTCAAGACAATGATAGCTAACCAAGCTCAATTGCAGGCTAACTATGTGAAATTGGCAGCCGAGGTGAAGAACAACCAGTTAGCTACTAAGGCACTTGAATATCAATTTGGGCAATTTGCTGGAGCCCAAAACACTAGGCCTAGAGGAGGACTTCCGAGCGACACAGATCCCAACCCCAAGCAGGTTAATGTGGTGACCACAAGGAGTGGTTTGCATCTTAAAGAGGTGGAACCAGAAAGACCACCTCAACAATCGGGAGCAGCAGAAGTTGAGAGGGAGCAAAGTGATGAGAGGGGGAAGAAAGAGGAAGCTGAATCAGAAAGACCACCACCCTCGTTCCCTCAAAGATTAAAGAAACACAAGCAGGAGGCGTGTTTCAAGAAATTCATGGAGGTGCTAAAACAGGTACATATTAACTTACCTCTTGTTGATGTTTTAAAGGGAGTGCCGAAATATGCAAATTACATTAAGGACATCGTGGCAAACAAAAGTCGGTTGACTGAGTATGCTATGGTAGCTCTCACGGAGGAGTGCACTTCCCGGATACAAAACCGACTACCCACAAAGCTCAAAGATCCTGGGAGCTTTACTATAAAAATTACAATTGGGTAGAGTATCCGAGCTCGCGAATTATGTGATTTGGGAGTGAGCATTAATTTGATGACGTCATCGGTATTCAAGAAGTTGGGTCTAGGGAGTCCTAGAACAACGACAGTGATCTTGCAACTAGCGGATCGGTCCTTAGCCAGACCTGATGGCATTGTGGAGGATGTGCTGGTGCAAGTGGACTCCCTTATCTTCCCGATAGATTTCATCGTGCTGGATTTTGAGCCAGACGCGGAAGTCCCATTTATTTTGGGACGTCCCTTCTTGGCGACCGGGAAAGCACTAATTGATATAGTTGCAGGACAGCTAACTATGCGAGCACACGACAAGGTGAAAGGGTTTGATGTATACAAGGCCACCAAGCTCCTGACTGTGTACGAGGAACTCTCGATGATCAACGTGATTGATCGAGTTGATGATGCTTAGATAGTTGAATCACGAGAGTTAATGGGAAAACCACCGGAGCGATGTAAGTACTACTGGGGTGAGACGGTGGTCGATAGAAAACGTCCATCACCCTAGAAGATGATTGAGCTGAATGACGTCGAGCCGCGACGGTAAACCAGGCGCTGCACGGGAGGCAACCCGTGAAATTTTTCTTTGTAAAATAGAATAGATTTCTTTTTCTTTTTCTTTCTTTTGATTAACAACAAAATTGTTAGTTTTATTTTTATTCTTATTTTTTATTTTTTGAGTGAATCCTATAATTCTAACCAATTTCTTGTAGTAAGATGAATTTCAGGTTTAACGGAGGCTAAATGCGCAAGGGATCGCAAAGGAAAATCCGAGGTATGAAAATCAATAAAAAGTACCAAAACAGTGAGCTAGGGTGATGGCTCCATGTCACGGAGGAGCGCCTCCGCGTTACCCTCCGTAACACGTTGAGGTGTAAATCTGGAATTTTTAAAATTCCAGAACACCCACGCGATAGCTCCGTGTCACGGAGGGCATGCTCTGCGTTACCCTCCGTGACACGTTGAGGTGTATATCGCAATGGGTCACACCGGGTCGCCGGGTTACCCGCGCGAAATTCCCACTTTTTAACCCCGATCCCACCTCATTTTACCCCATTTTTCATACTCTCCGCGACCAACCTCCCAAAAACCCCTCCCCCCTCAACGTGACACGGACTTAGGCCCATAATTTCATCAAGTTTTCGTCATTTCTTCGAATTCAAGGTATGTTCTTCAACTCTATCTCAATTCTTGTCGAAATTTTTTGATTTTGAACATGTGATATGAGCAATACTTGCCCTAAGTAGAAATTAGGCTTAAATTCAATTGAATTATTGTAGATTGATGTTCGGAGTAACGGTGTGATTGCTTGAACTCGACAATTACATAGCTTAATCGAATTTTTGATAAAATCATAGCTAGGGCTTGACTTTGAGTTTGAAATGGAAAAAATTGAGTTGAACTAGTGAAATTCATGCTAGGTTGTACATGTGGGGTGAGATGAGTCGATTGTGCTAACTGTGACTATGCTAAAAGACCGACGGATTCTCGGGTTAAGGAAATTTTGGAAATTGCAAGAAATGGGTGAATTGTATAGGATCATGTAGTTAAAATTTTTCTTTTGTTTTTCCTTGCTAAGGGCTATGGGATAAAATGCTATCGATAGGTAAGGATTGTGGTTAGCTGTATGAAGTCTGAGTAGTACATGGAATATATGCCGTCGAATTCTCCCAAGGAACTAAGCATATTTATTATGTTTTGTTGTTTGTTTGTGTAAATAAGTACGATCTTGCCTTAATGGTGTAAATTTGGCTAAAGACTAAGTGTGGGGTAGCCGAGCTTAACCCAACCTTAGTCGAAGCTAACTTTAATTGGCTTAACATTGAACTTGCCTGTTTGGTTTGACAGGAACAATGGCAAGCAGGCAATATAAGGGAAAAGGCGCATCAACATCTGGCGCCGGAAGAAAAAGAATCAGACTGGGCACAGCGGTCCCAGCAGCACCAGCGGTTCCATGCGGCCAACGCCGTCAATACGAAACCAGGTGGGTGACAGAGGAGGGGAAGAAGTGGTACGCAAAGCACAAGGAGAGCAAGTACTTCCCCGAGGAACACATAGCAAGGGAACCGTTGGCACAAGAGTTCCCCAGGATTGTCCAGAGGATCGAGGCAGTTGGGCTGAACTTCATTTTTGAAGAGCCCAAGGAATGTAACTTGCACTTGATTCGGGAATTCTACGCCAACTGGAACCCGACTCTCAGAAGTCACACCATCAAAATAAGAGGGCAAATAGTCACTTTTGAGCCCCACCACCTCAATGCTATCCTAGGGGCGCGGGACACAGATGCCCATGTGCTTAGACAGCTGAATATCACTCCACCATATGCGGACATCAGACGCACCTTGTGTGGAACCCGATCAACAGCTCGGTGGAGCAGACATAGGGAGACGGGCTACCATCAAACTTTGCCTTACTCACAGATGAACAGGGAGGCCAGGATATGGCTGAAGAGTGTTTGTTCCTGCCTAATATCGGGAGTGCATATGACGGATGTAACCTGGGATTGTGTATGTTTGGTTTACGCCCTGATGAAAGGGCTGGAGATCAATATGGGGGTGGTGATTATCTCCGCCATGAAGAGAGCCCGATTGCATCAAGGGCACAGATACGGATTTGGTGGACTACTCATCACATTCCTTAGGGGCCTGGATATTGAGGAAGAGGCCCTTGACTACATCCCGCAGATGGAGCGGCGGGCCTTAGATGTCACCAAAACTAAGGCACCCGACACCACCCACGGGCCAGTTCTTACACTAGCCGAGCGACATGCTCGGGATGATCAGTACATGGCTCACATGTACGGGATACAGATGCTCCAACTGCGAATAGGCGGGAGGTCGGCGACAGAAGAGAAGCTATGGCAGCTCGAGCTAGACTACCCTTTTGGCAAAAATGCCAGGGCTCTATGCCGAGTGGGGCCAGCTTTTGTAGAGCCCACGGATGATGATGTCCCCACAGATGAGGAGACACATCGTGAGGACTCCGATGTGGGTCTGATGATGGCGATGGGGGCGATTCAGACATGGGAGACGAGGCAGCAGCACCTGATGAAGAAGTGGAGTATTTTGATTGATCAGGGAGTTCCACCACCCAATTTTTGTGCTATGTTAATTTTTGTGAACACTGGGGACAGTGTTAGATATAAGTGTGGGGTGGGAGTAGTTAGGTGCTGGTTGTGTTGTTGTTTATGTTTCTGTTCTGTTGTTGTGCCTGTGAAATTGTTTTTTGTGACCCTATGATTGTGATGTTTCTGTTCTGTATTGTAATTAAATGTGAAGTTGTTGTGTGCTGCTGAATGTTGCTAACTGATTTTGTACATATTTCGTTTTATTGAAATGATCGATATTTTTAAAATCTTTCCAATTCTTGGGTTTCTCGGCGTTTGTTTTCGGTTCTTTTACCGAGATAGGTCCCATTGAACCGAAGTCGTAGTTAGTGACTGTTCCCTATGATGGATGGATGACGACCGTCTTAAGGGAAATGTAGTCGTTAGGAGTAGATTTTTTCTTTCATTTATTTTTCAGTTGTTTTCTTTTGTGGGTTGCATCCCAAAACCTGTAAGTACTTTATGGTTGCGAAATTTTGGTTGCGTGTTGTACATGATGTTTGAAATGCAAAGGCGATTCGTATAAAAGCGTGCAACTGTGTAAATATGTTAAGATACCTAGGCCATAGAGTCGATTTAGTGTGATTGAGGCTTAATTTTGAATTCTTGTAATTAGTTGATTGAAGAGTCTGTGAATATGTCTTGAATTGAGCATGTGCAATAGATGTGGGGTGACGTTTTGTTTATTCCACACTATTATGAAATGTCTAGAACTTGCCTGGTGTGTGTATGAAATGAAATGAAGGACGTGTATTGTAGGAAAGGATGTAGGCATTTCTTTGTTTTCAACCGAAAGTTTCTCTTTTTCATTATTGTACCCACCTTGTTGTACACCCTAGTTAGCCCGTTGAGCCTTTAGCCTATTCTTTTTTCTTTTGTCAAAAATGTGTAAACCGAGCTTAACCCTTTTTTTCATTAGCCATAAATTCGATCCAAAACTCTTAAGCACTTAAGAAGAGAAAATAATTTTCCCAAAGTGTCAAAGAGTGAGAAGGGTGAAAAGAAAAGAAAAGCAGAGTGATGAAAGAAAAAAAAAGGTTGAAGGTGCACTTGTTATAAATTAAATATAATGAAGGTGTATGAATAATCTTCGTGATTGAGTCAAGTGTGCTTAATGAGATGGGTCAAAATAAACACAGACTTCAAGAATGGGAGGATGAAGGAAGAAACAATGCCCATGAGCTTGATGGGATGTATTGAAAAAGCGCTTAAGGATGCTAGTGGCTATTATTGGCTAGCCCAGTATTGACTAGTTTCATAGCTTACATTACAACCCGTTGAAGTTCTACGTGATCTTACATCACATTCCCTTATATTAGTGGAGTAATACACTAAAGGCAAGCCTATGGTTCGTGGCATGATGCATGTGAATTCTTTTGGGAGAGAGAGTGAAATTTGTTTCTATATGCCCCTGCATGTAACCGTTTGAGTTCATGTGATTAAAAAGGGGAAAATTCTCTTGTGTTGTGAGGGCACATGCTTGATGAGAGATTAAATTTCGTGTCGGATATCTTGATCAGCTGATTTGCATGAGTTTGCCGATATCGAGAGTCGATTCAAAAGTCTAGGAGGTCTTAATTTTTTGAAGGTCATCGTATTGATAAGACCATGCATGTTTTCTTGATGATTTGCTGTATTAAATAATCAGTATAACCGTAGCTTGAATTGTTGAACCAAAGTAACCAGGTTGTGGTGTCATTTGCATGAGGTGTAAGATTGTTGTTCGGGGACGAACAAGGATTTAAGTGTGGGGTAAGTGATCTTGGGCAAATTTATATGCCCAAGTGATACTCAAAGGTGTCATTTCAGCCTTGTTTATCTATCAATGTTTATACATTCTCATATGATTGATAATAAAATGTGAATTTATACTAACCAACATGATTAGCGTTGTTTTGCAGGTGAAATATAATTTTGGGAAGCTAAAATGCGTGTTGGGAGAGATTGGGGTTGGACTCGGATGTTAGCAAGTGGACAAGCATGTGAAGGCACAAATTAAAGGGGCTCCGCAATGGAGCCGTGTCACGCTGCCATCGCGGATGCCTTCTGCCTGGATAGGAATTTTTGGCCAAAATCCAGTGAGGGTGTGCGTTGGGGCCATGGCACGTTGGCCTAGCCCCGCGTTACAAGCCGTGGCACGTTGGGCCTTATTACTTGGACAAGAAATTTCCAGTAAGGGTCCGCGTCAGTGGTGTGTCACGGAGGCAGTGCTCCACGATGCACTCCGTGACACGTTACTTGTTATTCCGGGAAAAATTTCCACTAGTATAAATAGAACACTTAGGTTCATTTTTAATTATTTTGACTTGGTGGAGCAAGAACGTGGGTTACAGGCAGTTGAGGGGACGAAATTATCAGGGTTTTTCTCTATCTCCTTCTTCTTTAATTCAATTGCTTGTATGTTTAACACTCATTTAACGATGTTTAATCCACAAATGAGTGGCTAATTCCTCTTCTTGCTGAGGTTAAGAACAATTGTATTGAAATGTAGTATTGATCAATTGAGTTTTTCATCTTTTCTTCCATGGTTGTTCTATTGATTCTTGTTCTTACTGCATTGATGTGTGGCCAACGTTAATGTACATCTAAAAAGTCCGGTTTCACTCGAGAGAGCAAGAAATTGGAAAGTTGTGAATCAATAGGATATGATCTCTTCTTAGTTTGGGAAAATTGGGAATTGATTTACCTTCAGGATAGAAATATACCTGAAAGTCATATTAGTCAATTAAGGAATCGGTTTTGTATGGCTAGAACATGAATTTCGTTTAATCACAGAAATGTAGGTGGACGGTTCATGATTCTTAAGTTGGGTTAAATATGAGAGTTTTAATCCATTGGCAATAATTCTTGGCTAGCAACCGGAGGAAAGATTAACCAACCATTGTATCGATAATTAGTTTCTATACATGTTCATTTAACCTCAGCATGCTCATATTCATAGTTCAGACTCAAATTGTATATTCGTTTATAATTAGCATAAAATTAGAAACCAAAATACCAAACTCTTTTTCACACTGTTGTCTGCATTTTTAGAGTTAAAGTATAGTGACAGTTGAGTATATTGTACCCTAGCCCAGTCCCTGTGGGATCGATACTTGGCTTACTTAAGCCACTTTACTACTTGTTCGACCACGTGCACTTGCGTGTAGTAATTACCCCAGAGTAGTCAGCCGAACAATATTCACTTTGTTCAACTATTGATAATCAACACACATCCTAAAAGTCCCATATTGTTTCTTCACAAATAACACTTGAACGCCCTAATAATGCCAAAACTACACCTCAAAATGAAGTATAAAATGGTCATTAATTAAGTAAAGAACCTAACTAGGATTAGGGTCGATCCCCGCAAGGAATATGGTTAAGATCCCAATTAATGTAGTTATTTATGCATTTAGTTAGGTTATTTCCTGGGGATTTTAAAAGAACAAATAGCAATATTGTCAATTTATATTGTTATCAAGGGATGTTCAGTACTAGATATGACTTCATAAATACATAGATTTGTCTTACTTATGATCTAAATCAATGCTTAGCATGCAAAATCGATAAGTTAAGTTCACTTAAATGGCTGGATCACCCTATTAGGTGACTATCCTCAATTACGGGAATAGGTCTCACGAGTTTTGCAATTTAACCCTTGTAAATGATTCCTCTGCCATTTAATTTCCATAAATATTATATCACTTATTTCATCTCCCACAAAAAACCTCCTGTTCTTTTCACTTTTAGTTTTCCGATGACCACGGCTCAAGCTATTAAGTGAAAGTTGATAGTTTCAAATCTCTGTTATTAATTTTCTTTTTCTAATCTCTACCTAACTAGGTTCAAGCAAGTAGAGAATACAGGCTAGTTCTAATGTTGTGCACCATTAAAAAGCATTCACAATGAAGGGAATAACAACGCAAGCATGCATATTGGTATAGAATCACAACGCATGTAACCCTACTTCATTAATTCATCATGGTTCCCATAATCCTAGTTGTTGAATTTAGCTATGCATGTTTGAAAGATCACAAGAAGAATTCATAAGAGAAAGCATAATTATGAACTTACAATTTGAATAGAGTAAATTCGAAATAGCAATTGTAATTAATCACCAAAACCCAACAATACAATGATGTTTTTTAGTTTCTTCGGCCTCAAAGGGGCGTATGAAGTCTCCTAAGAATTGTATGAAACTTTGTACGCTGAATCATACAAAATAAAACCTAAAAAAAGTGTTTATACAAAAAAAATCCTTTCCTAATTTAGCAGGGATTAAAGAGTCGAGAGATACAACGAGTCATGCTAGGATACCATGACTCAACACTGACAAGCTAATATTCTACATATTATCTGAAAAGCCTCTAACTTAACTGATGAGCTGATGAGAAGCATCTCAAACAAGCTCGACAACATCTGTAATGGAAATAACATAACAATGGATAACTGAATGTCCTCGAAGGATGAAGACTCACCAACACTGGCTAAATAGGTCCGAGAGGAAAACGGGACTAATGATACGGTTGAGACTGATTCCTCGGACCTGTAGCATGAAACGATATAGCATAGAGTATGCGGTCAGTACTTGAAATGTACTGAGTATGCAAGGTAAGTAAAATGGACAGCTAAAATACATAAGAGTTCATAAGAGTAGGACAACATGAACATGAAGTAAATATCATAATATAAACATGAGGGCTCAAAGTTTTTGAACTATTCATATTCTAGTCATAATCATAGTCATAAAGAAACATTATAAAAACATAACTTGAGCCAAAGTAACATAAACACAACAATGCATAAATCATGAGGAACAATGGGAGAACTCATCTTAACCGACACCATCATGATAGAGCTCACTTGATGCCCCAACTATCTCGCTCAAGTGGGCAGAGACATCCCAAGCTTGCCAGGAAAGGGACATGCATGATGTGATATCACAAGGGGAAGTCCATGAATACATATACCTATGGTGGCATGTAGTTCAGAGACCACGTGTTTTACCTGAATGTCGGGTCTACTCGGTGCTAGACACTGCTCCCAAAAACATGCACATGAGGCTCATATCGTAATCATGAAATCATTCATGAAGTTCATGGCCAGATAAATCATAAAATACTTGATCATACTTGAAATACATGATTATCCATGAATAAGGGCCCGTGAGTCAGCCGAAAATCATAAATTCACAAATCATGAAGAACATGCATACTTGTGAAAATTCATATACTTGACATTCATATCTGGTTTATTCATATCCGGTTTATTCATGGCTTAACAAAAACTACACATGTTAATATACTAAATGACATAAAAAGATCCACATAATCATGCATTCAATCACAAGTACACAGCTAATCATCAAAAAAAATTTAAACAGGGTTGATTTTTCCAAAATATCCAAAGTAGTGCACTTTATTGGTTGAGTACTCCTAAGTTACTTTCTAATTAAAAAAATCACAAAAATAAAATCCTAAACATAATGGTTCTACTAGAAAGCATGCTCAAGAGAAAAGAAACACGGCAATAAAAACCCTCTGAGGAATCAAAAATTCAAAAATACAAGTACACCCCCTCTCCTTTTTAAAAAGTGTGCTTCATCCCTGAAGCATAGAATGTAAGCACTGAGGGAAGGGAACATACCTGCAGCGCCCTTGTAATCCTGCGGAGGAGGTGCCTCTACTATAATTGTGGTACTGGCGGTGGCCAGCACACTCAATGATGGATCAATAGAGGGAGTGGCTACCCCTTCAGCAGTCTCGGCTGTCTCTACTGCCTTTGGAATAGTTGGGGCTGAATGTGGCTCACCCGAAGGGTCCCTGCCACTGCAAGCTCTATCTGGGACATAGTGGAGCTACCTTCTCCTCTAGCTCGTTCTTGTAGCTCTGACAAGTGTGTGTCATGAGTCTACAGGCTCTCTACTCGTACCTGCTTGCGTTCTCTTTTCTCTTCTTCTTTCTCTTTATAACCTGCTTGCCGCTAGTGACCCACTCTGCCTCTTCTTTGTCCTCAGCGATAATGCGGACAACCACTGTATCTGCCTCCTCCTCTCTTCAAAGCCCATCTTCTTGATCTATTTCAATGCTTCCACCCGATATTCATATTCTAGCGTAGCATGTGGAGGTGTGAACTGGGGACCATATAATATCCAAGCAATAGTGTGCTCAGATATGTTGACCTCTCGGCCTCTAACCAGGATGCTTTCCAGCTAGAGCTGATCTGTCAATTGCTTCCCCTCTTTAGCACTATACTCCATGGTTTCTAAATAGTTGGCGTAAAACTCCCGAACAATTTCTAGAGTGTATTGATCTAGGGCCCTAACCATCCACTCGAAGTTGTAGAAGCTAAATATCTGCTTCATCTCCTCCACCTCGTTTAATGAACTTGTGAGGATCCGCTTGTATCTCCAGATTGGGTCTCCTTGGGCCCCTCTTCTTTATTAGAGCCACTTCCTGAATCCTGAGCTCTTTCCTTAGCTCCATCCTCATACTGGGAAGCACCGATAGATGTTGCAGTAGCCGCCATGGGTTGACCTTTGGCCGTGATTTTACGGGACTTTTGACGCTTAAAACCAAGAAATAATGCACATTCTAGGTATGATGTGTTTTGTGCTTAATGTTGCATGAAAATAGGTTTGGGAGTGAACTGGTTGAATTAATGCTGAAAACAACTAAAAGGGTGACTACCAGGCACTTCACGAGTCATTAGAAGGAGGCACTACTTGTTGCTTAAGGCGTGGGAAAAAGATGGATTTGGAAGATGCAAGGCAGTGTACCTGACGAGTTGAGGAAACAACTTCTTACAACTGGTAACGAGTCGTGAGGTCAATCGTGAAAGCTGAAAGAGGAAATATTAACAAAGTGGCCAGTGTAGTTGACGATAGACATCACGAATCGTCACATGAAGGAACGACTCGTTGGTAGATCACTGGGATCAACCGTAGGGTGCACTGGAATTTCTAAGGAATTATACCACGAGGGACCTAACGACTCGTGCTTAGGCACGACGAGTCGTTAGGTGACTCATTGCCATGAATGGGTACATTTCTAAGGACGACTATTTTAAGCAAGGCATGACTCGTCAGAAGGTCAAACGAATCGTCACCAAGCCCATTGCCACTGCCGATCTGGTTTTCAGTTTTAATTAGGAAAAGAATTTCTTGGAACTATAAATACATAGTTTAGGTTTATTTTTTGACGATTATTTTGAAAGTTATAGAGTAATTGAGAGAGCCGATTTATTTAGTTTTACACTAGCATTTTTGTATTGATCAATTGCTCTTGATTCAAGAAACAAAAGCAACATTGGAGTTTATTCATCTATTATGGAATTTTTATTCAATCTATGTGGTTTTTATTCTACGATAATTTATAAGTTGCACTTATGATTTATTCAATAATTTTTTATTGTGATAATACAAGCATGAGCAGCTAAATCCATAACTAGGTCTGTGGGAACCAAGATGAATTAACCCATATACATAAAAACACTTAGTGATTCTTGAATGGGGTTTTATGCATGTATTGTTTTCCCTTCGTTTTGATTGATTCTTGGCGGTTGCAAATTGTTCGGTGTGTTTCACAACTACACGCATGTGCACGTGGTCAAACAAGTAGTAAAATGGTTAAAGTAGGCCAAGTATCGATCCCATAGGGACTGAACCAAGGTAATAATCGAATTAAGTGTTAATGAACTCCAACTCTAAAAATGCAGACAACAATTTAAAGAAGATTTTCAGAGTTGGTTTCCTAATTTATACTAATCTAAAACAAAATTATAAAGTGAGTCTGAACTATAGTAATGAG
The DNA here is from genome assembly GCA_035772735.1 of Datura wrightii. Classification (NCBI taxonomy): domain Eukaryota; kingdom Viridiplantae; phylum Streptophyta; class Magnoliopsida; order Solanales; family Solanaceae; genus Datura; species Datura wrightii. The sequence goes on from JASDFA010000003.1 coordinate 117,270,993, forward strand.
CAAGCTGAGGCTAAAACGAACATGCAGGGAAGTAATTTATCGATACAATTTGGTTAATCTTTCCTTCGGTTGCTAGTCAAGAATTATTGCCTATGGAGAGAAACTTTCGTATTCTACCCAACTTAAGAATCATGAACCTTCAACCTACATTTCTGTGATAAAAGGATTTCATGTTCTAGCCATACAAAACCGATTCCTTAATTGACTAATACGACTTTTAGATATATTTCTATTCTGAAGGTAAATCAATTCTCAATTTTCCCAAACTAAGAAGAGATCATATCCTACCAATTCACAACTTTCCAATTTCTTTCTTTTTCAAGATAAAATTGGGTTTTTTAGATATACATTAACATTGGCCAGACATTAATGCAGTAAGAATAAGAATTGATAGAACAACCATGGAAGAAAAGATGAAAAACCAAAATGATCAATAATTACATTCCACTACAAATGTTCTTAACCTCAGCAAGAAGTGAATTTAGCCACTCATTTGTGGATTAAACATCATCAAATGAGTATAAATGATACAAACAATTGAAATAAAGGAGAAAGAGTTAGAGAAGAACCCTAAGAATTTCATCTCCTCAACTGCCTGTAACCCACGTTCTTGCTCAACTAAGTCAGCATTCTTAAAAATAAACCTAAGTGTGCTATTTATACTAGTGGAAATTTTTCCTGAAATAACAAGCAACGTGTCACGGAGTGCATCGCGGAGCACTGCCTCCGTGACACGTTGCAAACGCGGACCCTCACTGGAATTTTATGTTCCAGGTAAATATGGGCAACCAGCCACGGCATGTAACGCGGGGCTTGGCCAACGTGCCACGGCCCCGATGCGGACCTTCACTGGAATTTGTCTAAGTAACCCACCTGAGGCAGACTGCCTCCGTGAGTGCAGCGTGACACGGCTCCATCGCGGAGCCCCTTTGTTTGTTGCTTGTCCTTGACCTTTTCCACTGCTCGCTTCCGAGTCCATTCCCAATTTTCACCAACATGCAACTTAGTTTCCTAAAATTACATTTTTCCTGCAAAACAACACTAATCATGTTGGTTAGTATAAATTCACATTTTAACTACAAATCACATTAGAATGTACAAATAACGATAGATAAACAAGACGAAATAGAGCATTTGAGCATCACTTGGGCATATAATTCTGCCCAAGATTACTTACCCCACACTTAAAACCTTGTTCATCCTCGAATAATAATCTCATATCTCATGCAATTGACACCAACGTATAGCTACTTTGGCTCGACAATTCAAGCTACGGTTATACCGATTATTTAATATAGCAAATCATCAAGAAAACATGCATAGTCTCATAAACACAATGGAATTCACCACATTAAGACCTCCTAGACTCAAGAATTGACTCTCGATCTCGGCAAACTCTTGCAAATCAGCTGATCAAGACATCCGACACGAAATTCAATCTCTCATCAAGAATGTGCCCTCAAAACACAAGAGAATTACCCCTTTTTCCATCATATGATTTCCAAAGCACTACATGTAGGGGTATGTAAACATGATTTATCTCTCTCTCCCAAAGAATTCACATGCATCGTGTCATGAACCATAGGCTTGCCTCTAGTGTATTACTCCACTAATATAAGGACGCGTGATGTAAGATCACATAGGACTTAATAGGTTGTAATGTAAGCTAAGGAACTAGTAAATACTGGGCTAACCAATAATAGCAACTAGCCTCCTTAAGCGCTTTTCAATACATCCCACCATCATTATGGGCATTGTTTCTTCCTTCATCCTCCCATTCTTGAAGTCTTTCTTTATTTTTGTTCCCATTTATTTAAGCACACTCAACTCAATAACAAAGATTAGTTATACATCTTCATTTTATTTACATTCGGCAAGTGCACCTTTGACCTTATCTTTACTTTCACCACTTCTACTTTTCCTTTCTTTTTCACACTTTTCACCCCTTGACACTATGGGAAAATTATTTTTTCTTGAGCGCTTAAGAGTTTTGGATCAAATTCACGGCTATTGAAAGAAGGGATTAAGCTCAGTTTCTACCTCTTCAGTGAAAGAAAAAAAATAGGCTAAAGGCTCAATGGGGCTAACTAGGATGTACATTCAAGGTAGGTATGATAAGAAGAAAAAAACTTTCGGTTTAATCAAAGAAATGCCTACATCCTTTCCTACACTACACATCCTTCATTTCATTTCGTACACACACCAGGCAAGTTCTAGACACTTCAAAATAGCATAGAAGAATTGAAACCTCACCTCACACTCATTGCACATGCTCAACTCAAGACTTATTCAGAGACTCTTCAATCAGCTAATTACAAGAATTCAATATTAAGCTTCTATCACACCGAATCAAACTCTATGGCCTAGGTATCTCAACATCTTTCATATTTGCACGCTTTCATACGAATCACCTTTGCATCTTTAATATCATGTACCACACGCAACAAGAATTCCAAACCATGAAGTAGCGACACGTTTGGGAAACAACCAAAAGAAAGAAAATAAAAGAAAGAAAAAAAACTACTCCTATCGACTACATTTCCCTTGATCCATCATAGGGAACGGTCATTATTTACGACTTCGGTTCAATGGGATTATTCTTAGTAAAAGCACCGAAAATAAAGGCCGAGAAACCCAATCATAAAAAATTCAACAAAAATTTTAAAAAATATCAATAATTTCGATAGAAAACAAAAATATTTACACAACTAGCTAACAACAACCCAACACAGCACACAACAGCTTAACATTCATTACACACCAAATTACAATACAAAACATACTCAAAAAATCACAGGGTCACAATTTTTTCACAGGCACAACAACAAGACATGAACATAACAAAAACAAAACAACTGGCACCTAACTACTCCCACCCCACACTTAAACCGAACACTGTCCCCAGTGTTCATCAAATTCAACATAGCACAGAAGTAGGTGGTGAAACTCCTTGATTAGTCGAAGTATTCAACTTTTTCGTCAGGTGTCATTGCCTTGTCCCCCATATCTGAATCTCCCCCGCTATCCTAATCTGACTCAACATCTGAGTCATCACGGCGTGTCTCCTCATCAGTGGGGACATCATCATCAATGGGCTCCATAAAAGCAGGCCCCACTCGGCATAGAGCCCTGGCATTTTCGCCAAAAGGGTAATCTAGCTCGAGCTGCCACAGCTCATCTTCTATTGCTGGCCTCCCGCCTATACGCAACTGCAGCATCTGCATCCCATACATGCGGGCCATATACTGATCATCCCGAGCATGTCACTCGGCTAGTGTGAGAACTGGCCCATGAGTGGTGTCGGGTGCCTTGGTTTTGGTGACGTCCAAGGCACGCCTATCCATCTGCGGGATGTAGATTAGGGCCTCCTCCTCGATGTCAAGGCCCCTCAGCAATGTGGTCAGCAAACCACCAAACCCGTACCTGTGCCCTTGATGCAAATGGTCCCTCTTCATGGCGGAGATGATCACCGCCCCAACATTAATCTCCAGCCCTTTCATCAGGGCATAAACCAAGCACACACGATCCCGTGTGACATCTGTCATGTGCAACCCCGGGATCAGGCAGGAACACACTATTTTAAGCCAAATCTTGGCTTCCCTATTCATTTGAGAGTAAGGCAGCGTCTGATGATAGCCCCTCTCCTTGTGCCTGCTCCACCGTGCTGTCGAACGGGCTCCACACAGAGTGCGTCTAATATCCACATAGGGTGGAGTTATGTTCAGCTGCCGGAGTAAATGGGCGTCTGTGTCCCGTGCCCCCAATATGGCATTTAGGTGATGAGGCTGAAAGGTGACAACCTGCCCCCTTATCTTGACGGTGTGACTGCGGAGTGTCGGGTTCCAGTTTGCGTAGAACTTTCGAATCAAGTGGAGATTACACTCTTTGGGCTCTTCGAAGATGAAGTTCGGCCTGGCAGCGTCAATCCTATGTACGATTATGGGGAATTCCTGTGCAAGTGGCTCCCTTGCAATGTGCTCTTCGGGGAAGTATTTGGTCTCCTTATGTTTGGCATACCATTTCTTCCCTTCATCCGTCACCCATCGGGTTCCGTATTAACGGCGTGGCCGCGTGGAACTGCAGGTGCTGCTGGGACTGCCGTTCCCAGTCTAATCCTTTTTCTCCCGGCGCCTGATGTAGATGCGCCATTTCCTTTGTCTTGCCTGCATGCCATCATTCCTGTCAAATCAAACAGCCAGTCCCAATGTTATTCAAGTGAAAAATTTGCTTCGATTAAGGTTGGGTTGGGTTAGGCCACCCCACACTTAATCTTTAGCCACAATGAAAATAATTCGGCAAGACTATTATTTTTTTCCAATGTTTATCAATCAACATGCCTCGTGCATTCATATAAGTCGATGGAATAATGACTATGTACTACTCAGACTTCATACAACTAATCACAATTTCACCATCAATTTCAGTACATCACATAGCACTTAGCCAAACTTTTTCTCAACAACAACAACCTATACAATTCACCAATTTCATTTTCCTGAAAAATCCCTTGTTTATTTAGCATATTCATCCATATTCACAACATCATTTACATCCCCCAACATGCACAACCCAATCATTTTCAAATTTTCAACCAAATTTAGTTTCTTCCTATTCAAATTCCAACCCTAGCTACCAATTTCGCACAAATTCAATCAAACATGTATTTATCGAGTTCATATAATCATAACGATACTACGAACATCAATCTACAATAACTTAAATGAATTCATTCTCAATTTACACTTAGGGTAAGCTTTAGTCACCTCACATGCTCAAAAATCGAAAATTTCGGCAAAAATTGAGGTTAAGTTCAAGAACATACCTTTAATTCGATGAACTTGAAGAAAAGTTGAAGAAAATTTGATCCTAGGTCCGTGTCACGTTGGGGGAGGGGGGATTTTAGGGTGTTTGTCACGGAGGAGAGTGAGAAATGGGAAAAATGGGGTGTTTTCGGGGTTAAGAAGAAGGTTTTTCGCGTGGGTCACCCGGCGACCCGGTGTGACCCATCGTAAATAACACTTCAATGTGTCATGGAGGGTAATGCGGAGCACCCCCTCCGTGACACGGAGCCATCGCGCAGGCTCACTGTTTTGCCACTTTTAATTTTTACTCACCTCGATTTTTTTCCTTTGCGATCCTTTGCATTTTTGCCCTCCGTTACACCTGAAAATAATCTCACAACAAGAAATTGGTTAGAATTTATAGGTTTCACATACGAATGAAAAAAAAATTTTGGTTTTGTTTTTGTTTTTATTTTTATTTTTATTTTCTTTTCTTTTTTTAAAACTAATTCTACTCATCTATTACGACGATTTCACGGGTTGCCTCCCATGCAGCGCCTGGTTTACTGTCGCGGCTCGACGTCATTAAAGCTCAATCATCCACTAGAGTGACAGACGTTTTCTCTCGAATAACGTCCTCACCCCAATAATGCTTACACCGCTGCCCATTAACCAAGAACGTGGCACTTCGATCTTCTTGCCACAACTCCACTACCCTGTGCGGGGTGTCGTCACTCGGTGGTTTTCCCACTGGATCTTGAGAATCAACAATCTGAACAATATCTGTTTGATCAAGCACGTTGATTGCTGAAAGCTCCTCATATACGGCCGGAAGCTTCGTGGCCTTGTAAATGTCAAATACCTCCACCTTGTCATGCGCCCGCATGGTTAGCTTCCCTGCAGCTACATCAATCAAAGCTTTCCCAATTTCCAAGAAAGGACGTCCCAAAATAAATGGGACTTGCGCATCCGGCTCAAAATCCAGCACAACAAAATCTACCGGGAAGATAAGGGAGCCCACTTGCACCAGCACGTCCTCCACAATGCCATCTGGTCTGGCCAAAGAACGATCCGATAACTGCAAGATCACTGTAGTTGGTCTAGGATTGCCCAGCCCCAACTTCTTGAATACCGATGTCGCCATCAAGTTGATGCTCGCTCCCAAATCGCATAGTCCTTGAGCTCGGATACTTTGCCCAGTTGTGATTTGAATTGTAAAGCTCCCAGGGTCCTTGAGCTTTGTTGGCAACCTATTCTGTATTCGGGAAGTGCACTCCTCCGTAAGCGCCATTGTAGCATACTCTGTCAATCTGCTTTTGTTTGCTACGATGTCCTTGATATACTTTGCATACTTCGGCACTCCCTGCAAAACATCAACAAGAGGTAAATTAATATGGACCTGTTTAAGCACCTCCATGAACTTTTTGAAACACGTTTCCTCCTTGTGTTTCTTTAATCTTTGAGTGAACGGGGGTGGTGGTCTTTCTGGTTCAGCTTGCTTCTTCTTCCCCCTCTCATCATTATGTTCCTTTCTTTCTCCACTGCTCCTGACTGCTGAGGTGGTCTTTCTGGTTCCACCTCCGTGAGTTGTAAACCACTCCTTGTGGTCACTGCATTTACTTACTTGGGATTCAGGGCAGTGTCACTCGGTAGTCCTCCTCTTGGCCTGGTGTTTTTGAGCTCCAGCTAGTTGCCCAAACTGGTACTCCAATACCTTTGTAGCTAATTGATTGTTCTTTACATCTGCCGCCAACTTCACATAGTCAGCTTGCAATTGAGCTTGGTTAGCTATCATTGTTTTAAACATTTCCTCAATGCTGGGTGGTGGTGGTGGAGGAGGTGCATTGTTGCTTCTGTATTGAGTCTGATAGTTCTGCTACCCTCCTTGATTTCTCTGTGCATCCTGATTCGAACTCTGCCCTTGATGGCTGTTACTACCCCAGGAGAAATTCGAATGATTCCTCCAATTAGAGTTGTAGTTGTTGCATACTGTTGGTGATTATTTCTCTGTACATTACCAACAAAGTTCACTGAATCTGGATTTGCACCACAATACTCAGCTGAGTGTTCATTACTATCGCATACTTCACACCAAATCTGCTGCACTACATTAACTGGGGCTTGAGATTGATTTAAGCTCATGTTGCTGAAGTGGGTGTTGAGTTGATTTTGCAACGCAGCTATCTGTGCAACGATAGTTGTAAAACCATCCACTTCAAGACTCCTGCCGCTTTCCTTGTTCCTCCTCTAGAAGAGTCCGCATTCCACTCTGGATTTACCTGTAAAATACGATTTAACAAAGTATACAGCTCCTCATAAGTCTTTTCTAATGCTTGTCCCCCAGCTGCTGAGTCTACCAAAATTTTTGTGTGGGGTTCCAAACCCTCTATGAAAGTATTCACCAGCACATCATTGGATTGGTGATGGTGAGGACAATCCTGTAACATGGATTTGAATCTTCCCAAGCTTGATACAGATTCTCCCCTCTCTTTGTTTAAAACTTAGAATCTGAATTCTAAGTCTTGCTATTTTCCCGGATGGAAAGAACCATTTCAAGAATTTCCTTGCAAGATCATCCCAAGTGGTGATGGAATTAGGTAGCTCAGCTTTCAACCACCTCTTTCCTTCTCCCAATAGTGAAAATGGGAACAATGTAAGCCTTACATAATCAGATGATACTCCAGCGGGGATGTAAGTGTCACTTATCTCCAAAAAGTTTTGGAGATGTTGTTGTGGATCCTCGTGAGGGAGACCTGTGAATTGCCCGCTGGTGTGTAGCAATTGCACCATATTCTGTTTCAGCTCAAACCTCCCTCCTGGCTCGGGTTTGCGAATGCTTGATGTAACATTGTTAGCATGTGGGATTGCCACTTCGCGAACTGGCCTAGCTGCCATTTCCTCGGGCACTAACACTGCCCTTACAAGTGGTGGATTCTGTTGTTGCTCCAGGATTGTTTGTCTGAACAACTGCATCTTCTTTTCTAGAGCTTCTCTCCTTTGACGATGAAATTGTCTTTCCGGCTCTGAGTATGAATCCACCAACTCCTTGTCTCTTGCCAGTGTTCAACAGAATTCAATATGTGCAAAAGATAGGCTAAGATCAAGTTGTCAGCACAATATAGAAATCATAGACTAACACTTAAGAAAACAATTTTACCAATTGCCAGTCCCCGGCAACGGCGCCAAAAACTTGTTCGGTGTGTTTCACAACTACACGCAAGTGCACGTGGTCAAACAAGTAGTAAAATGGCTAAAGTAAGCCAAGTATCGATCCCACAGGGACTGAACCAAGGTAATAATCGAATTAAGTGTTAATGAACTCTAACTTTAAAAATGCAGACAACAATTTAAGGAAGATTTTGAGAGTTGGTTTCCTGATTTATACTAATCTAAAACAAAATTATAAAGTTAGTCTGAACTATAGTAATCAGCAAGCTGAGGCTAAAACGAACATGCAGGGAAGTAATTTATCGATACAATTTGGTTAATCTTTCCTTCGGTTGCTAGTCAAGAATTATTGCCTATGGAGAGAAACTTTCGTATTCTACCCAACTTAAGAATCATGAACCTTCAATCTACATTTCTGTGATAAAAGGATTTCATGTTCTAGCCATACGAAACCGATTCCTTAATAGACTAATATGACTTTCAGATATATTTCTATTCTGAAGGGAAATTAATTCTCAATTTTCCCAAACTAAGAAGAGATCATATCCTACCAATTCACAACTTTCCAGTTTCTTTCTTTTCCAAGATAAAATTGGATTTTTTAGATATACATTAACATTGGCCAGACATTAATGCAGTAAGAACAAGAATTGATAGAACAACCATGGAAGAAAAGATGAAAAACCAAAATGATCAACAATGACATTCCACTACAAATGTTCTTAACCTCGGCAAGAAGTGAATTTAGCCACTCATTTGTGGATTAAACATCATCAAATGAGTATAAATCATACAAACAATTGAAATAAAGGAGAAAGAGTTAGAGAAGAACCCTAAGAATTTCATCTCCTCAACTGCCTGTAACCCACTTTCTTGCTCAACTAAGTCAGCATTCTTAAAAATAAACCTAAGTGTGCTATTTATACTAGTGAAAAGTTTTTCCGGAATAACAAGCAACGTGTCACGGAGTGCATCGCAGAGCACTGCCTCCGTGACACGGTGCAAACGCGGACCCTCACTAGAATTTTATGTTCCAGGTAAATATGGGCAACCTGTCACGGCATGTAACGCGGGGCTTGGCCAACGTGCCACGGCCCCGACGTGGACCTTCACTGGAATTTGTCCAAGTAACCCACCCGAGGCAGACTGCCTCTGCGATGGCAGCGTGACACGGCTCCATCGTGGAGCCCCTTTGTTTGCTGCTTGTCCTTGACCTTTTCCACTGCTCGCTTCCGAGTCCATTCTCGATTTTCACCAACATGCAACTTAGCTTCCTAAAATTACATTTTTCCTGCAAAACAACACTAATCATGTTGGTTAGTATAATTTCACATTTTAACTACAAATCACATGAGAATGTACAAATAACGATAGATAAACAAGACGAAATAGAGTATTTGAGCATCACTTGGGCATATAATTCTTCCCAGGATCACAAATGTTAGCACTTGCCTTATTCTTACTTACCGTACCAAGGAGGTAATGAAAGGGAAAAGGGATTAACAACGGGGATTTGAGGCTATCAACCCTCATCTAATAGTTTGAATTTTTTTGGGGATAGCTAATCTAATATTAAGGGTAAGGATCAACTGAAGTACACCTGTAAACGGACCAAGTTGTGTGGTGATAATCATCTAGATAGGGGACCAACCATTTAGGTGAATCTAACTTACCAATATTGCATGTTAAACACCAACATAGATCACTAGTGTATAGGCCTTGTGGTTATGAAATCTTGGGGAACACAATTAACAACTCAAATTTGATTTCACCATTTAGTCATTTTATTTTGTTTATTATTCTACATTTTTCCCCTTTCGGGAATATGAAATCAATAGTAATAGTTATTCACACTAACGTAAGTTCTTACCATATTCCCTGTGGGATGGACCTCAACCTTTGTTGGGTTCAATATTTGACAATCGATCACTTATATCTCAATTACGAGGTGTAATTTGAGCAACATCAATTTGCATATTCATTTCTCATGATGATTACCTTATGCATGCATGTTCTAAAAGTAAGGTTTAACTCATTGTTCAGCTTTTGATATAAATTTTATGTTTCATCTTTGAGTCATTCGAGTCATTCATGATGTTATAAAGCTATGCATGGTCATGTTATGATAAGATTGCGATTTCAGAATTAAAGCATGTAGCCCATCTACTTATGCTTGAAAGCTTATGATATGTTATGAAATGTTTAAATTATTTACTTTGCTTAAGAAGTTTTACTTACCTTGCATACTCGGTAAATTTCATGTACTGACCGCATACTTTCCATACTGCATCATTTCATGATGCATGACCCGGTTCTCAGGTTCAGCCCCATTCGTAGTCATTTATCAGAGTTAGCACCTGTGTGATTGGTGAGTCCTCATCTTTGGAGGACTAGACTATCAGTTTCCTTTATGTATTTTCAGTTTCAATATTGTTGAGTTAGTTGGTGTCTTGTCCCATCAACTCGTCCAGATTAGAGGCTTTTAGACTTATGTATGTATAGCTTCGGATATTATTCTTATATGCTGTTTATGAGACTTTCGCTGAGTTATAATTATGTTTTCTTCAGTTTATAGAATGAGTTAGTTGTATGCTTATGTCATGGGTCGACTTGAGGTCTCTCAGGGTCCCTTGTCCTATGTCTACGATCGGGGACTACTAGGTCGTGACAAACTTCGTATCAGAGCTATAGGTTTGATGTGTCCTAGGGAGTCTGAAAGCCGCATTAGGTAGAGTCTTTTTCATGGGTATGAAGCGTGCCACACTTATGAAGAAGAGGCTACTAAGACATTTTAGGAAATGTTCCCTTATTTCAGGATCTATGTCATGTGATGAAAAGCCTTTCTATCCTTCTAATTCGTGTTATTCGTGATCGCAGAATCATAGCTCCTCGAAGGATGAAAGGAAGGAGGAATGGAGGTGGCGAGGGCCACGAGGATGGAAACAGTCATGAGCATCAGCCAGCCCTGCTAGTTCAGGAGCCTCAAGAACCGGAGCTAGCAGCTCATGCTGAGTTCCGAGCTGCCATTCAAGTGCTTGAGCAGGCCTTTTCCACTCAGATCAATCAGCAGGCCGTTGCGCATATTCTGCAAAATGATAATGCAGCAGCGACCAGAGTTTGACACTTCTTGAGAATGAACCCGCCGGAGTTTCTAGGGTCCAAGGTAGATAAGGACCCGCATGATTTCATTGATGAGATTGTCAAGATCACCCAGGTTATGGGGGTGAGTAGTATTGAGTGTAGAGTTGGCCTCCTGCTAGTTGAAGCGGGTTGTGCATATTTTTTCCACTAGTAGAAGGACAGCAGGGTCGCAAGAGTAGGACCGATCACATGGGAGGAATTTCAGGTTGCATCCCTAAATCGGTTCTTCCTTCGAGAGATGAGGGAGTTGAAAGCAGCCGAGTTTGTGAATTTAAAGAAAGGAAGGATGACTGTTCAAGAGTGTGCTCTTGAGTTCACCCACCTATCTAAGTATGCCCCGGAGTTATTGACTGACCAGCGAGCGCGAGTGAGCAGATTTGTGCATGGTGTAGTAGGATATTTGGACAAATACTGCAGGACAGTTATGCTCCATCAGGAGATGGACTTCCCTCACATTGTGTTGTATGCTCAGCAGATGGAGGCGGTATATTCGAGGGAGAGGGAGGCCAAGAGGGCCAGGAATGAGGACCACAGATTCTCTCAACAGAGGTCCGGTGGTGGGCACCGACAGCAAACCCACCAGAGATTATCATCCCTAACATCTTCAGCACTAAGTGTGCCATCTAAGCCCAAACATGATCAGAGAGGGCGAGCGTCAGGCTCGAGGGGTCATAGCAGTAGGCCCACGGACTCCAGCATTCCAGCTTGTCATAGGTGCGCCAGAGGACACACAGGCTAGTATTTGGTGGGGTCAGGAGCTTGTTTTGGATGTGGGCAGCCTGGACATATGCTCAGAGATTGTCCCTCTGCGAGACAGGATCAGTTTGGGGGTCGAGGCCAGCTTCTAGTTCAGCAGCCCCTCCCCCACGCACAGCACATCAGCGGCATCTACTAGTGCAGCTGGAGGGCAGTGCCAGAACAGATTCTATGTCGTAGCCACTAGTAAGGAGCAGGAGGCCTCACCAGATGTAGTCACCGATATGTTGAGACTCTTTCATGTTGATGTTTATGCTTTGTTAGATCCTGGGGCTACCTTGTCTTTTGTGACACCATATGTGGCCAGTAGGTTCGGAGTCAGTCCCGATGTCTTATCAGAGCCTTCTTAGTTTCTACTCCAGTAGGTGACTCAGTTATAGCTAGACGGGTGTATAGAGATTGCTGGTCTCAGTTCTTCATAAGGTCAACTTAGCAGACTTGACAAAGTTAGCCATTGATGTCGCCCAAATTACACCTCGCAATTGAGATATAAGCGGTCGATTGTAAAAAAAAAAAAGAAAGAACCCAACAAAGGTTGAGGTCGATCCCACAGGGAATATGGTAAGAACTTAAGTTAATGTGAATAACTATTACTATTGAGTTACTTATTTCTGAAGGGGGAAAGAAACAGAATAATAAACAAAAGTAAAACTACTGAATGCTTAGATCAAGTATGGTTTGTATTCAATTAACGACTTGTCTAGGATTGTGTTCCCAAAGACTTCATAACCACAAGGCTCATACGGTAGTGATATATTTCGGTGTTTAACATGCAATATTGATAAGTTATGTTCACCTAAATGGTTTTTCCCCTATCTAGATGATTATCACCACGCAACTTGGTCCGTATACGGGTGTACTTTAATTGACCCTTACCCATAATATTAGATTAGCTATCCCCGGACAAGTTCAAGCTATTAGATGAGAGTTTATAGTCTCAAATATCCGTTGTTAATCCCTTTTCCCATTCATTACCTCCTTGGTCCATTAAGTAAGAATAAGGCAAGTCCTAACATATGCAACTATCAAGAATCAATCAAAACGAAGGGAAAAACAATACATGCATTAAACTCCGTTCAAGAGTCACTAAGTATTTTACCTATGTATGTTAATTCATCTTGGTTCCCACAACCCTAGTTATGGGTTTAGCTACTCATGTTCGTATAATCACAATCACAAATTATTGAATAAATCATAATTGCAACTTACAAATTATCATAGAAGAAAAACCAAGTAGATTGAATAAAAACTCCAAAATTGATGAATAAATTCCAATGTTGCTTTTGATCCTCAAATTCAAGAACAAAATTGTAAACCTTGTGTTTTGACTCAAGAATAATCGTACAACATCAAAATCTTACTTGAAAACTAATAATAATTGGCTTCATCGAATTCTCCTCCAAAAATAAACCTAAATTATGTATTTATAGTCCAAGTAAACCTTTTCCTAACTAAAACTGAAAACCAGGTCGGTAGTGGCAACGGGGATGGTGATGAATCGTTGGGGCTTCTGACGAGTCATGCTTTGCTTAAAATAGTCGTCTTCAACATTGTACTCAGTTGTGGCAATGGGTCACCTAACGACTCGTTGTGCCTGGGAACAAGTTGTTACGTCCCTCGTGGTCTAACTTCTTCAAAATTTTAGTGCACCTTACAGATGGTTCCAGTGATTTGCCAACGAGTCATTTAGTCAACTAACGACTCGTTAAGTCTATCGTCAACTCCACTAGATACTTTGGCAATATTTTCTCTTCAGTCCTCATGACTGACTTCACGACTCATTACCAGGTGTAACGAGTCATAACCTCAACCCGTCAGGTACACTGTCTCAGCATCTTCAAACTTCATCTTTTGCCCACTGCTTCAACAATGAGTCGTGCCTCCTGCCAATGACTCGTGAAGTGCCTGGCAGTCACCCTTTCAGCATAAATTTTCCCAGTTCACTTCCAAACCTGTTTTACTGCAACATTAAGCACAACACACATCATACCTATATAAACATACCCGGAATGTGCATAATTTCTTGGTTTTAAGTGTCGAAAGTGCCGTAAAATTATGACACATCAACACCCTCAACTTAGAACTTTTTCATGTCCTCAGGCAAAAAATAAAATAAAATAAAATAAAATAAACTACTTCGACGCTTCAATCGAAAGAACTCTAGGAAACTTATTGCAGTCACATTTGTATATCAAAGCAAATTTTCTAACCCCTCCCTCATTGTATCAACTCACATCACTATGCATATGCAAAATTTCCAACCATGACACAGAGCAATCAAAACATGGCAAAACACTTTCACTTGCAGCCACGAACATAAATCTATAACACTGGCCCAGACAATTTGTAGACAATTTTGTTGACCAAATGCTCTCACCTCAAAGAAGTCCCATACTCACACATGTGTATATGATTAACTCGATATGTTTCACTTGGGACTAGGTAAGATTCATTCACTCTCACAAAGAAATTCGAACTGTGTGCATATAATACCATAGGTTTGCCTTTACTTTCAATACCTCGGTTTTCGGACAAGTAATGTAGGCTCGGGCTCGGGTATGGTACATATGGAATTAGTAGCTCAACCCTCCTTGGCACTACAAACCTCTTGGCTCCACTTTTCACCTTGTTTCCTATTTTCTCCCTTTTTTTCTTTAACTTCTTCTTCTTTTCTTTGCATTTGCAACTACGGATGCAGTTTCTCTTTATTCAAGCACTCATTGATGTCACATTTTTCTTTTCTTTTCTTTTCTTTACTTGCTTTTTGAAAACAATTTTTATTTCTTTCTTTTCATCATGCATACCGCACCCGCTCTTTCCTTTTTCATTACCCAATTTTTTAATTCCTCCCAACTCTTCTTAATCACCCCTATAGTAGCCACCCTCAACTTAGGCAATTTGCCTGAGTTGAGGTTCACAATGTCCAAGGAGGGACCATGGCCAAAACAGGTTCATTCTTAATAAAAGTAGGAAGGTGATTGGTGTAAACAAAAAGAAAGGTCAATTTAAGCTCAAACATTTGGATCAAGGGATTTTTATTCTCTTTTGATAGGTCTTTTAAGGATAAAGTGGACTTATAAATCAAAAACGACATTTGATCCTTTCCTAGTTTCCTTTCCTTTATCCCGGTACGACTGACCAGGCAAGTTCTAGATTGAAAAACACAACTGAATTCAGCTATTAAACCTCACTCATGCATAGCACGGGTCAACATCATCACTTCACTAATTGTTAGTTCAGGTATAGCATGCAATGATAAACATGTTCATAGTTTCAATGCCATGAAAAGATTCACAAAGGTCACATCGTCAACTTTCACATATACATATAAATAATTTTTTGGAGGGGTATCAAATTATCAATCAACAAAAATCAACAATTTAAGTTGTTGACTGCCTTTACTTCTCTTAACTTTCTTTTGACTGACACAAAAAACACAAAAAGCATAAAATAAAATCCTAAACGTGTCGGTTCTACTAGATATGGAACACCCGAGGGAAAAGATACCTAGCAAAAAAAAACCTCGGGTTACGTTTAGTAAAAGCATGCATAGGTATCCCTCCCCACTCCCATCAAGAAAATCATGCATCGTCCTCGACGCATACATATATCCGACAAAACTAGGGAAATAGGGAACATACCTGTGCGACCTAGGTGTCAGCTACCTGGACGGTGGAGGGTGTAGATACGCCTCTAATGTTAATTTCCAACATTACCGGCTTAACCCGGTGCATTTTCATATCCAGCAGAACTCGTGCCTTCTCCACGAGCTCTCACTGCCTCAGTCTCGGCTCTCTATTGAGCCTCCTCTCTCGATTCATGCGCTCTCTCCATCTCACTCCGCTCTTATTTTTGCTGACCGAGCAGAGAAGCATCATCATCAAAACTTGCCTTCTCATGAGACCTCTTCCCCTTGTCACGTGCCACTGGCTCCTTTGTGATAAAGTCGAAAATTGGTGGTAATTATTCTTCAAACTCATCATCTATCATAGGAAGTACCGGTGGAGGTACTGCAGCTACCTGTCATGCGGCCAAGTCCCGCACCTCGGATCTGAGCGCTCCTAGCTCTGAGTACCATATTGACAACTCAAGCGTCTGTAACTGTGCAAGGTGCTCACCCATTCTCTTCTCAAAAGAATCCAATCAGCCATGCACCGAACTGGACAATGTCTCCAACTCTTTCGACACCCACAGCTTTACCTGCTCCATTAAAACTTTAACCTGTAGAGCTGTGTGTGCCTGCTGCTTTTCTGCCTTAGCCAATCGCCTAGCCATATCAACCCAAAACTCCTGTGAAATCGTAACTAAGCTGGCTGTAGTGGATCGTGGAGGCACAACTGGTGGTCTAGGAGCTGCTGCTGTAGATGATAACTTGGGAACATCAGCAGGTGTGGAGGTATCCACTACATCTGTAGCCTCAGGCTGGCTACCTGTCTCTCTGCCCTCAATAGGCTCAACCGCTAACTCAGTGAACTATGCCGCATCAGTCTACATCTCGTTGTCAAATGCCTCTGCTAATATGGTCGCTCCAACAGATGCAGCTGCCTGAGTCCTTGCCCTCGATACCGGGTTTGTGTCATCTCGAATCAACCCGATATCAGTTATCTTCTAGACCACTACTCTCTGGTCAACTGATGGAAACTCCGGCACCTTTGACTCCCGAAAAGGTCTATCAATCAGGCAAGGAAAGGGAATTGTAGTTCCATCATTGATCGCCCGCTCTCTAATCTCCTCAGCAATGTACCACGGGAAATTGGTGGCATATCCCTCCATTATACTTGCAACAAAAGTTGCCCTTTCAGGTGAGAGGATATTATCATTGCTGGTTGGTACCAGCCTGTACCATACTAGTGACCACCAAAATTTTCCTTAAAGTTCAGTGTGGCCTTCTTTATCTGCGACTCTATGCCATGCAGCCATTCAACTAGCGAACCTCTCATAGCAATGATCCAATTCAGTCAAGTATACTGTTGGATGCGCTCCTGGCTATTCAACTTTTTGGTTCTGACTTTCTTCAACTCATATATCCTGTGGTCGAACTCTGTCGTGTTCGTCGGAGCATGATAGTCTTGCCCATACAGCATCCTGGAGATTGTCCGCTCAAATATATCTATCGGAGTCTCTCGCACCAACACCTGATTTAAGGCGGGCCTCTTCTTCCAGTGCTGATCCCCTAATGCAAACCGCTACAATGTGGCCGTATAAGCAGCATAGAACTCTCTGACTAAGCATGGGTTGTAGCTACCTGATGGCTTGATCAACCACTCGAACCTGTACTTATCGAACACCGCTTGTAGCTCAGGAAGGTCTTTCAGCCCTGTAGTGATCAGCCTTGGCTCCTCGTATATGCTCCTCTTCGGATTTCCTTTCTCATTTGGAGAAATATCTTTGTTGTATATGGCCCTCTGCCATGAACACACCATCTCCGCACATTCCTTGGTTGCTCGTTCGAGGTGTCCGAGGTCTTAGTTAGTTCATTATCAGAGTCCCCTCTCTGAGCATGTGATTCATCAACTCTCTCTATTTTTTGCCCAGTTGTGGGAGCCTCGAGAAAAATGCAGCTGCAGCGCTGGCATTATTATCAGTGCGGCTGTGTGGATCCCTTGCCAGTGGAGTGGGAGCATCGACCAGGGCTGTCAGATTTGAAGTTTATTGAGCCCTAGCCCTGGTTGTCCTCCTCACTAACTGCTCCTCTGATATGTCGTACTCTTCCTCAAGCCACTTGACTCTTCAGAGGAGCACAGATCATCACGCAGTCTACGGTATGAAGGTTGACTGCTCTCGGGTGCTTGTTTCCTTGTTGGGTCCTTCTTCGGTGTACCTCTTGGAGCCATTGTACCTGTGGAAACATTGTTTAGTATGCAAGATGAGATGAAACAAATAACATTTTTGGGCTGGTGCCCAGCGGTCCTGATGAGTGACTAAATGAGTCATTGCCAGTGAGTCACTCATCGTCACAAAGTAGACTTCCATCATGTTGGGCTAGTGTACTTTACGACTGGTCCCAACGAGTCGTTACCAAAGGCAATGAGTCGTTAGGTCGGTTGTTAGGTACACTGCCTTATTGGTTTAATTCTTCCACTCAGGACAAGCTACACAATGAGTCGTTTGGTGATCCAACGAGTCATTTGGTGATCCAACGACTCGTTCTGTAACTCATGCTCAAGAGTTTCAGTTTACCCATTCATTCATCTTCATCTTCTTTGTGTTGTTCAACTCCACATACATAGACTTCACATTATAAAACCAACCCAAGTGTATATAAAATTGAACTTTAGTTGTTTAGATCTTCCTAGGGTTCATTGACATCAAGAAGAAGAGATTGACATAAGCACAATATTACCCGAAGTAAATTCAATTTCATTCACAACATGGGTCCTCAAAATTCTTGTTTAAATGCAACGATATTCAAAATTAATGGGAAAGATACTCACAATATGCTTGATCAAAGATGGAGTGCAGTCGTGTGTGCATTTGAATGATTGGAGTGCAAAGTCGAAGATTTTTCAATGGGGTTTTAGAGAAGAAGAGGATGAAGGAAATTTGAAGTTGCTTGGGTTTAAGTTTAGTGGGGAGAATTTGGAGAAGGAAAAAATCAGGTTTTAATAACTCAGATTAAAATTTACCCCAATTCCAATCCTCGATCGAGTCAGATATGTTCATTAAATTTATAATGTCTAGTGTAACGATTCGTTAAATGCTTAAATGAATCATCGATCCTTTTCATGTCGTCACTGGAGTTTAGTAAACTTATCTGGGACCTATGATTCAAGCAATGACTCATGGTGTCACCCAACGAGTCGTGGCCTGATTTGTGGTCGTTGGACTTGTGTAGCTTCAAGACGAGTCACTTAACGAATCATTTGGTCTGCCAATGATTCGTTGAGTGAGACGTTATCACCCTTTTCTTTTAATTCTGACTGTTATCCAGTGTACATGATGGGGGACCTCACGATTCATTTCTTAGAGAAACGAATTGTTAAGTCACCTGTTGCTCCCTTGTTTTCTGCAGTTATCTTCACGAGTTGACTGAACGAATCATCAGGTCAGACAACGACTCGTTCTGTGACATTTTGCACCAGAATTAAAGTTCCAATTTTTGATTCCAACTTCAAATTTTCCATTTAATCACCTGCGCCTATCAACAAACGTAAACACTATATATTTTTTACATTTACAACTTGGGTTGCCTCCTAAGAAGTGCTTGATTTAATGTCGCGGTATGACGTAGATGTTTTGGCTACTCAGACTTCACCAAAACACCTCCATGGGTTTCCTCCCATGCAGCTCTTGATTTAACGTCATGGCACGATGCAAGTCTCTCGACTACTCAGAATTCGTCAAGTGATTCTTCTCCATCCTCCAATGCTGAGACTATGCTGAATTCCCTTGGCTGTTTCATGGTCCGGCTAATGTTGAATGTGACCTCTTCTTTGTTTAACCTGAATTTCAACTAACCTGCCTCCATATCTACAGGCCCTACCTGTTGCAAGGAATGGTCGCCCCAAAATGATGGGGACCTCAGAATCGACTTCGCAGTCTAGAATCACAAAGTCTTCTAGGAATATAAATTTGTCCACCTTGACAAGCACATCAAATAAAATCCCCACCGGCTTTTTAATGGTTCTGTCGGTTATCAGTAGCCACATAGTAGTCGGTGTGGGGGTTCCCAAGCCTAACTTTTTGAACACTTCTAGCGGCATCATATATATGCTAGCTCCCAAGTCACAAAGCGCCCTTGAAAACTCAACCTCTCCAATGGTGCAAGGTATAGTAAACACACCTGGGTCTTCCTTCTTCTGAGCTAGAACCCATGTAGTTATGGCACCACAGTGGTGCAAATTATTGGTAGGTTTTAAACTTACAGTCCTTTTTCTCATGACGAGGTCCTTCATGAATTTGGCATATCCGAGCATCTGCTCAAGTGCCTCAACTAATGGGATGTTCATCGATAGTTGTTGTCTCAATCTGCTTGAGTACTTAGGAGAGAATGTCCTCAACCCTTGACCCACTAGACTCTGGCTCACGGTTTCTTAGGGGGGCATACAGAATGCCTCTATCGTTTTTGAACTCCTCACGCTTTTTCTAGTCTCCGTTATCTCGGTATTGGCCCCAGTTATAATTATTATCCTTGTAAAAGTTCCGACATTGGTTCCCTTAACCTTGACGACAAGAGTCTTGGTTAGACCCTTGGGTGTTGGTCCGGAAACCTGCCCTTTGATCATTCAAATAGTTAGCTTCCTCTTCAGACTCAGATTCACATCCATCATTTCTCGGGGCCATGCCTTGAGAACCCACAACATTTACCTTTTCTGCTCCGACTCCCATCAAGTGCTTGGAAAGCAACCCCATGGTGGTCTTTATCTCTGCAATATCTTGATCACGCTCCTCATCTTTTCTCCTCTATTCTGCAGACATGCCAACCACATAAGAACCAGCCGGAATCTCCAACTCTATAGTGTGCCAAGCAGGTTGGTTTTGGTGATCTTGTCGAGCAGCTCCGCAACCTCTACATAAGTGTGGCTCATAAAGGTTCCTTCGGAGACGGTATTAGCCACCGCCTTGGTGTTGGCACTCAAAGACCTATAAAAGATCTCCAATAATGTATCATCCGGAATCTTGTGATTTGGCACCCTTTTGAGCTTTTTGTTGAAACACAACCAGGTCTCGTGGAGTGCCTCAGAATTTAGCTGTCTGAAGTTATATATTTCATCTTTCAACTGCAATGCTTTGGATGGTGGGAAGAACCTTTCAAGAAAAGCTCTCTTATGGTCTCCCCAAGTAGTGATGGGATCATTCGGCAACTTAGCCAACCACATCGTTGCCTCACTCCCTAGTGAGAATGGAAATAACCTCAGTCTGATTGTGCCCTGGCTCACCCCCGGTTTTTTGTATGCCTTACATATACCCATAAAATTTGTCAAGTGAGCATGGGAATCATCAGCTTCATGACCCGTGAATATTCCCTTCATATTTAGCAGTTGGATCATTGCACTGGTAATGTCAAACTTTGCCCCAACAGGAAAAAGAGGAGGAACTATAGCTCCAGTTGCACCGACTTCTTCTATATCAGCATCATCATCCTCATCGAAATACCGATGTCTCTAGTGTTCTGGACTGCTATGTTGTCTAGATCGATCTGCTTCTGCAGCTAGACATTGCTCTTCAGCAACTCTAGCTAACTCATGATCTCCAGCCCGAGCTTGCTCTTCATCAAACATTCTTGCTGTGGCTTGGTCCACGGTTTCCTGCTCTTGGATGTTGGCCATTCTTCTCAGGTTTCTTAACGTCTGCTCAAGTTTGTGATCAATTGGAACCAGGGGATTTCCTTGGCTCCTAGTATCAGGCATGCACAAACCTAAGACCTGTTAAGCAACCAAAACAACAAAAGAAAATAATTAAAAAAACTAAGAACCAATAGTAAAGCAAACACAATTAATAAAAGCCTTAGCGGTATTCCCCGGCAACGGCGCCAAAGTTTGATGTCGCCCAAATTACACCTCACAATTGAGATATAAGCGGTTGATTGTCAAATATAGAACCCTACAAGGGTTGAGGTTGATCCCACAGGGAATATGGTAAGAACTTAAGTTAATGCGAATAACTTTTACTATTGAGTTACTTATTTCTGAAAGGGGAAAGAAATAGAATAATAAACAAAAGTAAAACTACTGAATGCTTAGATCAAATATGGTTTGTATTCAATTAATGACTTGACTAGGATTGTGTTCCCCAAGACTTCATAACCACAAGGCTTTTATGCTAGTGATTTATTTCGGTGTTTAACATGCAATATCGGTAAGTTAGGTTCACCTAAATGGTTTTTCCCCTATCTAGATGATTATCACCACGCAACTTGGTCTATATACGGGTGTACTTTAATTGACCCTTACCCTTAATATCAGATTAGCTATCCCCGGATAAGTTCAAGCTATTAGATGAGGGTTGATAGTCTCAAATCTCCGTTGTTAATCCCTTTTCCCATTCATTACCTCCTTGGTCCAGTAAATAAGAATAAGGCAAGTCCTAACGTTTGCAACCGTCAAGAATCAATCAAAACGAAGGGAAAAACAATACATGCATTAAACTCTGTTCAAGAATCACTAAGTATTTTACCTATTTGTGTTAATTCATCTTGATTCCTACAACCCTAGTTATGGGTTTAGCTACTCATGTTTGTATAATCACAATCATAAATTATTGAATAAATCATAATTGCAACTTACAAATTATCGTAGAAGAAAAACAAAGTAGATTGAATAAAAACTCCAAAATTGATGAATAAATTCCAATGTTGCTTTTGATCCTGAAATTCAAGAACAAAATTGTAAACCTTGTTTCTTGACTCAAGAATAATCGTACAACATCAAAATCTTACTTGAAAACTAATAATAATCGGCTTCTTCGAATTCTCCTCCAAAAATAAACCTAAAACTGTGTATTTATAGTTCCAAGAAAACTTTTTCCTAACTAAAACTGAAAATCAGGTCGGTAGTGGCAATGGGCTTGGTGACAAATTGTTGGGCCTTCTGACGAGTCGTGCTTTGCTTAAAATAGTCATCTTCAACATCGTACTCAGTTGTGGCAACCGGTCACCTAACGACTCGGCGTGCCTGGGCATGAGTTGTTAGGTCCCTCGTGGTCTAACTTCTTCAAAATTCCAGTGCACCTTACGGGGATGGTTCCAGTGATCTTCCAATGAGTTTTTTAGTCCACTAACGACTCGTTAAGACTGTTGTCAACTCAACTGGCTACTTTGGAAATACTTTCTCTTCAGTCCTTACGACTGACTTCACAACTCATTACCAAGTGCAACGGTCGTTCCCTCAATCGTGAGGTGGTGTGGGAAATTAAGTGGAGGAGTTGTCCAGTGTACTTAATAGAAGGGACCCAACAAGTCGTGGTCTGTCCCAAAGACTCGTGAGGTGAGTCATGAGCAAGAAGGATGATTTTCATTGATGTTAAGGCAGTGTGCTTGACGGGAGGTGACCACGAGTCGTGGTCACTGGGGATGATTCATTAAGTCTCCCGTTACGAGCCCCAGCAGTTCAGTTAACCAGTGCACTTGACGGGTGACTCGACGAGTTGTTGCCCGTCTTGACGAATCGTCAAGTCACCCATTAGGGTCACCTGGTAGTTATTTTCTGTGAAATAGTAAGGGCCTTCTCGTAATTTTCTAAGTTCCTAAGACCTATACTACGTCCTTTAAGGCTCGTTTTAGTGGGTTTTAAGCAGGGTAAAACCTACTCCAAACCATTCTTCCTATGCATGCAAGTTTGAAGGTTTGAAGAGGAGATTCAAGGAAAAATCTCAAGGTTTCCGTTGGAATCGTAGCTTGGGCTATTGGAGGGTGTTAGAATTCACCATTCCCAGGTATGTTAGGCTATGAGTGGGTGTCTTCTTCCATACCCATGCCCAATTTCTATCAAAATGTGATAAATTGTCTATGATCAAGTATGGGGTTTTACCAAATTGCATAATTCCTCAATCTCTACACATGGATATGATTAAATTATATTTATATTGATGAATTGTGAAGCTTGGGAAGATTTTAAATTGTTTTGAATCCAAATTGTGATTTCTAACTTATGAAATTGAATGCCTGTGGATGAGAAGTTCATGAAAGAAGAGAATGAGGTTGAATGTATGATGATGATTAGATTTAATGATGAAAAATGTGTTTCTAAATATACCCATGATTATGATGTTATTTTCAAAATAAAATGTGTAGATCCTAGTATGATAAAGCTTTGGGCAATGCCCACATGATGATTTAAAGTGATGATTTTTCCGATATAAGCTTACCACATTGTTTGAAGTGAAGTTTCCCAATTTTTCATATATTCTAGCTTGTGGTATATTGAGTAAATATTTCTACATGTAGCATACCACATGATTTGGAGTAGATGCTCCCACCTATGATTGAGCTTGTGGTATGTTTTGAAATAAAGCTTCTCATATGCATGAATGTATAATTGAAATGTATGTCATTATCGAGCTTTGTCAAAGGACAATGTTGAGCATCATCATATGATGTCGAGTCTATGAATTCTTCATTGAGCTTTTTCAATAGACAATGTTGCGCTTCGTTTCAAATGATGTTGAGTTATGCACGATTTCATATCGAGCTTCGTTATATACGATGTAGAGAATTGCATGTTTTTGTGAGAAGAGTCTAGCACCGAGTGGGTTAAGGGTCGATTACCCTATGCCCCAAAACTATGCACCAACGTAGGTTGATACTTTTATATTAATGGGACCTCCCTTGTGAGCTATCCCCGGCTCGATTGGCCCTTCAGCTTGATATCGATATCATGGTATCGTCTATCACCTTGGCAAGGCTATGGATGGCTCTACCCAGTTGAGTGTGATAGTTGGGACCACGTAAGCTTTATCGTAGTATGTCGGTTAAGTGACGTCTCCCATTGTCTATATCGTTCAGATTTGCATATTCATTTCTCATGATGATTACCTTATGCATGCATGTTCTAAAAGTAAGGTTTGACTCATTGTTCAGCTTTTGATATAAATGTTATGTTTCAGCTTTGAATCATTCGAGTTAGTCATGATGTTATAAAGCTGTGCATGGTCATGTTATGATAAGATTGCGATTTCAGAATTAAATTATATAGACCATCTACTTATGCTTGAAAGCTTATGATATGTTATGAAATGTTTAAATGATTTACTTTTCTTAAGCGGTTTTACTTACCTTGCATACTCGGTACATTCCACATACTGACCGCATACTTTCCATGTTGTATCGTTTCATGGTGCAGGACCCAGTTCTCAGGTTCAGCCCCACTCGTAGTTGTTTATCAGAGTTAGCACCTGCGTGATTGGTGAGCCATCATATTTCAAGGACTAGACTATTATTTTCCTTTATGTATTTTCAATTTCAGTATTATTGAGTTAGTTGGGGTCTTTTCCAATCAACTCGTCAAGATTAGAGGCTTTCAGACTTATCTATGTATAGCTTCGGATATTATTCTGATGTGCTGTTTTATGAGACTTTCCCTGAGTTATAATTATGTTTTCTTCAGTTAATTGAATGAGTTAGTTGTATGCTTATGCCATGGGTCAACTTGGGGTCTCTTGGGGTCCCTTGTCCCGTGTCTACGATCCGGGTCTACGCTCGGGTCGTGACACTTACTTGTGGACCTATGAGCACATCTTATGATTCGTACAATAGGGGTACGATTCGTACTATGACTCATAGGTCTTTGCTTTTCATTGTGGTCCATGCCTTGCAAAGTTCATAGCCACAGTGAGTACTACAATCCATACAATGAAGTTACGAGTCATAGGACCAACCTTAATCTGAACTCATGCACTGAAGTATATCTCTGATTCTCAACACGACTCGTGCTATGACTTATACAACCCTCTCACGAGTCATACTGAGAACCGTGGCACCTTCCTATTCAGCAATTTTTCTACCACCTGTTTTTTTCTCGCCTACACACTAAACACACATTAGTTAATTAACTTAGGTCACCTCCCAAGAAGTGCTTGATTTAACATCCAGCATGACACAGGTGGCTCGGTTACTCAGAATTCACCAAACCACCACTTGGGTTGCCTCCCAAGAAGTGCCTGATTTAACGTCGTGGCACGACGCAAGTCTCTTGACTACTCAGACTTCATCAAAGAACTCAGATTCATCTTCTATTGCTGAGACCCTCTGTATTCTTTCGGTTGCTTTATTGACCAGCAAACATTGAAGGTGACCTCTTCTTTATTGAGTCTAAATTTCAATTGGCCAGCCTCCACATCTACTAAGGCCCTCCCAGTGGCAAGAAATGGTCGCCCCAAAATGACGGGGACCTCAAAATCAACCTCGCAATCAAGGATTATGAAGTCTGCTAGGAATATAAATCTATCAACTTTGACAAGCACGTCGAATAGTATCCCCACAAGCTTCTTCACTGTTCTGTCGGCCATCAGAAGCTGCATGGTAGTCGGTGTGGGGGCTCCCAAACCCAGATGCTTAAACACAGCCAATGGCATCAGATTGATGCTTTCTCCCATATCATAGAGTGCCTTTGCGAACTCAACATCGCCGATTGTGCATGGAATAGTAAAGGCACCTGTATCTTCCTTCTTTTGGTCCAGGACCCATGAAGCTATAGAACTACAATGGTGTACATTATCAATGGGCTCATAGCTCACAGACCTCTTCTTCGTCACAAGGTCCTTCATGAACTTGGCATATTCCGGCATCTGTTCCAATACCTTGACCAATGGTATGTTTACAGATAACTGGTTTGAGCATTGAAAAGAATTTCTGAAACTTACCATTGTTCGGTGCTATTCCGATTGGTATTATATATTATAAACTGACACGCAAGTGCACGTGGTCAAACAAGTAATAAAGTGGCTAAGTAGCCAAGTATCGATCCAAGGAGGCTCAAGATATGTAAAGTTGCCTAGTTTACTATATTCCTATTTCAATTCTAATTATGCTAACAACAATGTAACCAACAGTTACTTGAGTTTTTGTTTCTAAACTATATATACTAAAATTAATAACAACTATTTACTGTGAATTCAGACAATGGATATGAACATGCCAAGGTTAAGAACAAGTAATGAACTTGATAATCATGATAATTTGGTTAATCTCTTCTTCATATTGCTAGCCAAGAACATTCGCCTAGAAATTAAAACTTTCGTATTTAATTTCACTTTAGAATCATAAACCATCCGTCTACATTTCTGTGATCAAATGCAATTTATGACCTAGCACTACAATTCCGGTTCCTAAATTGACTAATACGGCTTTCAAGTATATTTCTATCAGGAAAGCACATCAAAACCCAATTTTCCCAAATCAAGTTAAGAACAATACCCTATTAATTCACAACTTTCCAATTTCTTGCTCTCTCGAGTGAAATTGGACTTTTTAGATGTACATTAATGTTGGCCAATCACTAATGCAGTAAGAACAAGAATTAATAGAACAACACAAAAGAAGAAGAAGAAAACCATATCAATTATAATCAAAATTCATTACACATGTTCAAAACCTCAGCAAGGAAGAGAATTAGCCACTCATTTGTGGATTGATCATCCTAAAATGAGTGTAAATCATACGTACAATTGATAGAAAGAAGAAAAAAAGAGAAGAAATCCCTTAGCTTTTTCGTTCCACAACTGCTCCTAACCCACGTCCTTGCTCTCCACTTCTGAACTCAGTCTAAAAACTAAAAACTGCTTAAAATAAACCTAAGTGTGCTATTTATACTAGTGGGAATTTTTTCCCGGAATAACAAGCAACGTGTCACGGAGGCCAACGCGGAGCACTGCCTCCGTGACACGGCGTGGACGCGGACCTTCACTGGAATTTCAGGGTCCAGTAAATTAGCCTCAACGTGGCACGGAGGCCAATGCGGAGGCCTCTCTCCGTGCCACGGAGCTGACGCGAAGGCACACTGGAAATTGCCATTTTAATTCCTGTTCAGGCAGTGTGCTACCGCGATGGTAGCGTGGCACGGCTCCATCGCGGAGCCCCTATAAAATGTGCATTCCAAGGTCTTTTCCACGCTCGCATCCAAGTCCAACTCCGATATAGTTCCAACATGCATTTTAGCTCCTAAAAATCACATTTACCTGCAAAACAAATGCTAATCATGTTGGTTAGTATAAATTCACATTTTATTACCAATTACATGATATTATATACACATTGCAAAACAAACAAGGTAAAATTGATACGTTTGAGTATCACTTGGGCATATAAATCTGCCCAAGATCAACCATTCTCCACCTTCTTCTTCATTCTTTTGGGGAACGGTGGTGGTGGTCGTGGAATAGCCTTGTAAGTTTGCATGGCTCCTTGTTCAGGTTCAGGACCGTTTTCAACATTTGAGGCCTCAGTCAACTCCGCATCCTCATTGTGTTCCTTCTCAGCAACATCATCTCTTCTTCGATTATGCTTTCTATCTTCATTTCAACTATAACCAATAGAGGGGGGCCAACGGTGGTCTTTACACTCCTAGTCATCACAGCCATATAGTGACCATCATTCTTTGGATTCTGGACTGTGTTGCTAGGTAGTGTACCCTTCTACCTAGGGTTCATAGATGTTGACAGTTGCCCAAGCTGCGGTTCAATCTACTTGATAACCATCGCATGTGACTCTACTCTCTGATACATGCTTGATATATCACTATGGATGTCTTTCAACTGATCATCTGTGGACCTCACCTTCTTGAGCATCTCAGCTATCATGCTCTCTAACTTTGACTGTCCAGACTACCCATCACGTGCATCGGAGGCACGTACAATCCATCTTGGTCATTGCGGTAACCATTATTCCTTCTCTAATTTCCCTCGCGCTCACGACCTCGGATTCTATCTCTATACCCATTCTGGTTATAGTTGTCTCTATATTGGTTCCAACCTTGGTTTCTAGAACCTTGGCACCAAATGTCTTGTCCAGACCCTTGGGCGTTGGCTCGAAAACCCACCACCTAGTTGTCGAAGAAGTTTGCCTCCTCCTCGAAATCTGAGTGGTCTGGCCCTGGTTCATGTCCCTGTGTCCCAACTTCGTTCACCTTTATGGCTCCAGCTCCTATGATGTGCTTAGTAATAAAAATCCAATGATGTGCGCATATGAGCCAATTCCTGGTCACGCTCTTCTTCTTTCCTACGTTGGTCTGCAATCAAACCAACAGCATATGTACCGGCCGCTGCGTCTGCTTTTCGGGTGTACCATGCTCTTTTTTTTTTTATCACCCTGTTAAGAATAGTAGCAGCTTGCTCCCTTGTGTGACTCATCAGTGCTCCTTCCCCCATTGTGTCTACTACTGCTTTTGTACAATTGTTCAAATATCAATAGAAAATCTCCAACAGACTATCATCAGGGATTTTGAAGGTTCGAGCACTTGGTCAACTTCTTTTTAAACCTCAACCAGGTCTCATGAAGTGCCTCATTCTTCAATTGTTGGAAATTATAGATCTAATCCTTAAGTTGCAACATCCTAGAGGATGGAAAGAATCTCTCTAAGAAGGCTTGCTTAGCTCCCTCCAGTTGGTAATGGAGTTGTTGGGCAACTCTGATAAAACCATAATATGGCCTCCCCAGACAGAGAGAAAGGGAAGAGTCTTAGCCTTATAGCATCTTGGTTGACTCCGGGAAACCTGTATTCCCACGAAGTTCATCAAGTGCAGGTTGGCATCGTTAACTGCATGACCAATAAACACCCCTTTCATGTTCAACAATTGAATCATAGTGCTAGTAATATCGAATTTTGCCCCAACAGGCAGTGGTGGTGGTACAATGGCTCCGGTTGACCCGACTTCATTAATGTATGGGTCATCTTCATCAAAGAACTGAGGGTCATATCTTTGGCCTCTGTTTTCCCACTCATGTCAACCAGCATTTACAACCTCATCTCGAGCATCCTCCGCATCCTGCAGTGCAGCTTGCCGAGCTAGTTCAGCTTGCCTAGCTTCTTCAACTATACGGGCATCTCTTTGTTCCTGGTTTTCCATCTTACACAGTGTTCATTCAAGTTCGAGATCAAACGGAATCAAGGGGTTTCCACTCCAACGAGTACTTGGCATTCACCAAGCAACAACCTATGGATATCCAAAAACAAAAAGAAAACATAATTCAGGAAATAACAACTAAAAGTCAAATACAAGCAACTAATCTAATCTTAGTCGTATTCCCCAGCAATAGCACCACTTTTTGATAACGCTCAAACTCACACTTCCTGACAAACTATGAAGCGATCATTGTCAATAAAGAATCCAACTAAGAGGTTGGGGTCGAACCCACAGGGAATAGGCTAAGATCTATACTAATGCCGGTAATTGAACTTGTTGATGAGTTATCTCCAAATTGGGGGTTTAAAAGAAAACAATATTAAAAACAAAGATTATAATTGTAAATTAAATCAAGATTTGCAAACAACTAGGGTAGGCGTTCCCCATGGGTTCATAATTACTTCGGGTATACACACGTGATCACTTCCAATGCAAACTTGTAGAAATGATAACTAGGGTTCATCCAAACGACTAGTTCGTCCCCATTGGATCACTTTAATCAATCACCGGGTCAGGTCCATGAGCGATTTTAAACTAAACATTATCAATATGTTCCAAATTTAACTATTCTGAGACCACTGCTCAAGTTAACACAATGATCACAAAGATCAAGGCTTTGTTGTAATTCTCTTTTCCTAATCTCTACTTCTCTAGGTTCAAGCAAGTAAAGAATTTGGGTAAATCCTAACGCTGTACACCGTTAAGAAATGTTTAAACATTAGAGAATACAATACAATCTTTTTGCATTTATTTTGAATCAATTTGTGCAACCCTAGTTTATTAATCCACCATGATTCCCACAACCCCTAGTTGCGGAGGTTTTAGCCGCTCATGGTTGTAAGATTATTGATCACGGGCAAAAATAGCATGCCCGAGATACGCTTTGTGACTTATATTAGTCTTGTTTATCTAAGTAATTGTATACATTTTCATGTAATTTTATATGAATGTGAGGATAAGTGCTAACCAACATGATTAGCCTTTGTTTTGTAGGTTTTTATGACTTTTGAGCAACTAATCCATGAGTTGGTGAAGTAGAGGCTTGGAAATGGAATTAACCCACGAACATCGGCAAAGAGAAGGCACAAAACAGCCCACCTGCGCGTCGGCAACGTGCCACGGCAGGCAGGCTGATCACAACAGCCCACCTGCACGTTGGCAACGTGCCACGGCAAGTTGGCTGCGCGACAATGAGGTGTCAACGCGCTACCCAAGCAGCGTAACACGCTGCCAACGTGGCAGGGTGCTGCCGAGGCCAATTTCGGGTGATTTCCAGATAGCTTTCGCGCCAGTGGTGTGTCACGGAGGCAGTGCCCCGCGATGCACTCCGTGACACGTTGCTTGTTATTCTGGGAAAAAGTCCCACGACTATAAATAGCACACTTAGGTTTTATTTGAGATATTCTGACTTGGTGGAGCAAGAACGTGGGTTACAGGCAGTTGAGGGGACGAAATTCTCAGGGTTTTTCTCTCTTTCCTTCTTCTTGTATTCAATTGCTTGTATGATTAACACTCATTTAAAGATGTTTAATCCACAAATGAATGGATAATTCCTCTTCTTGCTGAGGTTATGAACAATTGTGATGAAATGTGATCATTGATTCTTTGGTTTTTCATCTTTTCTTCCATGTTGTTCTATTGATTCTTGTTCTTACTACATTAATGTGTGGCCTACATTAATGTACATCTAAAAAGTCCGGTTTCACTCGAGAGAGCAAGAAATTGGAAAGTTGTGAATCAATAGGATATGATCTTTTCTTGGTTTGGGAAAATTGGGAATTGATTTACCTTCAGGATAGAAATATACCTGCAGGTCATATTTGTCAATTAAGGAACCAGGTTTGTATGGCTAGAACATGAATTTCGTTTAATCACAAAAATGTAGGTGGACGGTTCATGATTCTTAAGTTGGGTTAAATATGAGAGTTTTAATCCATTGGCAATAGTTCTTGACTAGCAACCGGAGGAAAAGTTAACCAAATTATATCGATAATTTATTTCCTTACATGTTCGTTTAACCTCAGCACGCTCACATTCATAGTTCAGACTCAATTTATATAATCTTTGTAGACTTAGGATAAAATTAGAAATCAAAATATCAAACTCTTCTTTACACTGTTGTCTTCATTGTTAGAGTTAAAATATAGTAACACTTGAGCAAATCGCACTTCATCCCAGTCCCTATGGGATCGATACTTGGCTTACTTAATCCACTTTACTACTTGTTCGACCACGTGCACTTGCGTGTAGTTATACACCCATAGCAAACAGATCGAACAATTATAATTTGTATTCATAGATAAAAACATAATTAAATACTTACAACAACAATTGGATTAAAACACGATTGCTATATCAAATAATAATCTCAAGAACAATGTAGGAAATCAAGAAGTTGATCCTAAGAATTGCTCCTCAAAACTTGATAAAAATTCACAAAAACAATTCTTCACACGTCTACTAAATCAATTGTCCTTCTCTAACTAAAATAAAACATTAAGGCTATTTATACAGACATTAGAAACCTTTTCCTAAGCTAATAGGGAGTTTTCCATATCTGGTGTCGACTGTGTCACAACTGGACATATGACACATAGCATGATTGTACGGGTCGTACCTACTTTCTGTAAGTCCTTGGCTACTGCAGATTTGGCTAAGTGTTGGCAGGATGGTATGACTCGTACCTTCATCCTACGAGTCATACAATGCTTTCATGGTTTGGCCCTAAGAACTCTAACATCTTCTGGAATTCTTCACGAGTGTTGTGGTACGACTCATACCTTCTTGCTACCACTCGTACTATCTATAGTGTCTGAAGTTCTTTCAAGTACTAAAGAATCTTCTGATGTTCACCACAGCTCCTGGTATAGTTCGTATATTGATGCCACGATTCGTGAGTCCATCCATACCAAGAGTCTGCCTTTGTGCAATTTCTTTTGAATAATTCCACGACACCAGTGACGGCTCGTACCATCTTGGTACAACTCATACTGAGTCGTATGTTGCCTTCTTCCCACTTCAGCCTTCTGACTTTCATCGCAGTTCTCAGTACGGCTCGTACAATCAAGGTACAGCTCGTACTAAGACTGGTACTTTGGCTGATTTTCTGCATTTTAAAGCTTCTTTTGCTCATCTTTGCTTCAACACTTATTTTTCCTAAAATCAAAGTAAAAGTGCCTCATATCCATATAAACATACCTAAGTTCATGTTATTTTCTCAGTTTTAAAGGTCAAAAATGTTGTAAAGTCGTAGCACATCAGTGCCCATCCCTATTGTCATTCTCATGGCCATTTCCATATCCGTTTCTTCTTCCATTAACTTGACGAGGAGGCATGATTCTGCAAACGCGTATAGCATGAGTTAAAAGGATAGACAGACATTTCATCATACGACATAGATCGTGAAAGAAGGGAAGTTTGCCTAAAATGTTTCGTAGCCTCTATGTAATAAGTGTGGCGCGCTTCACACCAATGAAAAGACTCTACTTAACGAGGCTTTCAGACTCCCTATGACACTTCAAAACCTAATGCTATAATACCAAGTTTTTCAAAACTCGAATAGAGGCCCGGATAGAGACACGGGACAAGAAACCCCGAGAGACTCCAAGTTGACCCATGGCATGAACATAGCTTCTAAGAGCATACAAAAAGTGGAAACTGACAAAGTAAAACATGATTAAGAGGAAGTCTGCATACATATTAATCTAAAACTAAGTCAACACTGACAAGATGATATTCTACATATTGTCTGGAAAGCCTCTAACATAACTGATGAGCTAATGGGACAGTATCTCCAACTAACTCGACAACATCTGTAACGGAAATAACATAACAATGGCTAACTGAATGTCCTCGAAGGATGAGGACTCAGCAACACTGGCTAAACAAGTCTGAGCATAAAGGACTAATGATGCAGCTGAGACTAATCCCTCGGACCTGTATCAGATACAGCATAAAGTATGCAGTCAGTACTTGAAATGTACTGAGTATGCAAGGTAAGTAAAATGGACAGTTAAAATACATAATAGTTCATAAGAGTAGGCAAGTATGAACATGAAGTAAATATCACAATATAAACATGAGGGCTCAAGGTTTTCAAACCATTCATATTCTAGTCATAATCATAGTCACAGAGAAACCTTATATAAATATAACTTGAGCCAAAATAACTTGACTTTTCATCAATCTTTGCATAATTGGGCATAGATTGACGTGGATTAGAAATCATAAAAATTATAATCAATTTAAATATAAAATTTTCCCATAGATCTTAAAACAACATTTAAAACATAAAAGATATTGACCCATAATCAAATCAAAGAGAATTCCATAAATTGGGCTTAAACCCCATAAGATCGTCAAATTTACTTTAATACTTGATTCATGAACATAGAGGTAAATTGGGGTATGAGAGTGAAGAGGAACTCTCATTCACAACCCTACATATCTGGGTAATCTGATCTTACACTCTCCCTTGAAAGCCCAAAGGAATTGGAGAAAGAATTGGGGAATTCTCAAGTTTGATCTCCAATGAAACACTCTAAACTTGCATGGATGGAATGGAAAGGGTTATTATAGGTTAAATACTCTTAAAATCATTCTAACTGAGCTTCAAACGACATAGTTTAGGACCTTAGAGGTTAGGATTTATGAAATACCCTTAATGAAAAATCTAGAAATTGAAAACTGCCAGTCATCACGGGCCTCACCACGTGTCTTACCATGAAGTAAAGACTTGTGGTCGCCACTTGTGAAGACCACTGGCCACCTGGCAACTTACTAGATTCTCACGACGACTTCATCCCACGACTCGTGGTTTCTTACTTTGAGTCGTAACATCACTCGTGACGTCACCTTCCCCATGACCCTGACCACAAGGCATACCCACATACCACTACTCATGGTGTGACTCGTGTTCTGGACCCTAGACTCCAAGTCTTCTCCAAGAATCCTCCTACGACTCGTCCTTCCTTCCCAAGACTCATAGCATGAGTCATTCTGAGTCATTTTTCAATCAATTTTTGCTGATCACATTCCCAAATCCCGAGTCTAGTCTTAGGCACTTCCAAGGAATTACAATAATTAAGCTACAATTATCATGTCCATACTTCCAATGTCATAAAAAGATACTTAATGGTGATAGCTCGAAAGAAATACACAACACTGCTCAAAAAGTTTAGGGGGGGTTATCTTTCAAGAACCAAAACATTTTCACATGTGCACTTTTTATTCGACTTCTAAGTTCTCCTTGTTTCGTTCTAATTAAAAGTAATATAACAAAAATCCTAAACATGTCAGCTCTACTAGATAGAATACCCGAGGGAAAAGAAATACAACAACAAAAACCCTCGGGTTTACAAAATAAACCACCAACTACAAGTACTCCCTCCCATTAAAATAGCATTTGTTGTCCCAAATGCATAAAAAATAAAACAGGGAGTGGGAACATATTTGTGGCGCCCTAGGCGCTCCTGTCCAACTTTGTAGGAGGGAGTGGTGGTACACCCCCCATGTCAAAACTTTTGGCGCTAGCGATGGCCGGTGCACTCAATGGTATGGCAGAGTTGAGGGCTACCTCTGTTCCCCCACCTGTCTTAGTTGTAGCAGCAACCTCAGTATTAGTTGGGACTGAATGTGGCTCATCCAAAGGATCCTCTCCTCTAGCAATAGACTCCAGTGCAGCAAATGAACTTTCGGCTCCTCTTAGCTCTCTTTTGTAACTCAACCATGTGGAGATCATGGGCTTGCTGACTAAACATCTTAACATGCCTTTGCTCCTTTCTTGTTCTCTTTATTTTCTTCTTTGGGGTCGGCTTCTCTACCACCTCAATAGTCCTTTATCTTTCTCTATCGTGGTTGGCTTGTGGGACCAAAAGTCTACTATATCCTAGTCCTCCACAAGCTCCTCCCTAAATATTGGAATAGATGGGACCGGTAAAACAGAAGCTTGTCGGGAGACAACTCCTCAACCTTCGCTCTAAGTTAATTCAACTCGTCCCTCATGCTTTGTATATCTTGTACAACTGCCAATTCATCATCTAAGCACAGCTCAAACCCATCTAACCTTATGCGTAATCCCCTTGAAACCTCTTTGATCTCCTTCTTTACCCACGGTTTTACTTATTCCATCAATATATCAACTCTCCTTTCTGCGACAGTCAACCATTTGTCCATCTTCTGTAAATACACTTGAGGAACCATTATTTAGTTGAAGGGTGCCTATCGAGGTACTACTAATGACAGTTCTGATGAAGTGTACAGTGTAGGTACGGTATCTTCCACTTCAGCAACCAGAATATCACTACTCGGATTAGCATGGGCAGGAGCATCAATATGCTCACCCCTCCCCACAGCTCCCTCAGCAACTATGGGTCCAAATACTGCTACCTGGTGATGTCACCCAAGCGCACGCAAGCGCACGTGGTCGTGAAGTAATATAGAATTATTAAGTCCAGATATCGTACCCACAGGGACTTATCAATTTAATCGTTATAAGGTTGTCACTTTAATTTCACTAATCTATGAAACAAGTAAAATGAAGATTAATTTGGAAAATTAAACTACTAAAACTTCATATTTAAAAATTAACTAAAACAAATACCAGCTTAATTGTATTTTGATAGTGATGACAGACTAGGGTAATGGAACTTGGTTGGTTTCAGGTTAAGTTTTTCAGATGTAATTAAACTAGCATGATTCTTCCTACGGTTGTTAGTTGCAAGTTACTATCCTATTTCTTGCCACTATCCCCAGCATCCAAGAACTATTTCATGAACCCTAATGCCTATATCCCTATGGTCGCAGGAGAACAACGAAATGATGATTATGCCTACTTGTATTTCAACTAAACGGGTTTGAAGGGTATATCCCTATCCTCAACAACTTCTATCATATCACCAATGGGTTCAAGGGTCTTTGAATTCTGATACTGTATTAATTTTTAGTCCCTTTGATTCCCTTTCCCAAGTTCAATCAAAATCCAATGGATTACTTACAAGGTGATCAATCTCATAAATAATAAATTAACACAAATAAATACAAACAACCACAGAAGAAGAATCAAAACTAAGTTTATTTAGTCTGTCAAACAATCAACCATTGACCATGGCCACAACCCTAGAATATGAGTTTAGCCACTCATAGACAAGCGAAAAAACAAATACTTAGTCATCATCATACGAAAATACGAAGTAAGGAAGAGAAAACCTAGTTGTAGAACCTTGTATTCCTTCCAAACTTCTTGCAAGCTTTCATGAACGAACTACGGAATAAAAATGAGTAAAGACTGCTTCTAAGAAGTCCAAAACTACTCCAAGAAGACCAAAACTACTCCAAGAAGCCCAAAACTACTCCAAAATGTCCAAAACTGCGTAACAAACAACCTAAGGCTTATATTTACAGATGACCCTTCAAATGACCTTTCTATCGTCCAAAACATGGCTTTAAAATCAGCATTTTTTGTCATAGAATGGCTCTGGTGCACCGCCCTTCCTCTCTCACCAAAGACTTAGTCAAATTTTCAGCAATTTCAGCTCCAAATAGGGTCTGGCACACCACCCCCTTCATCTCACCAAGATGTTCATTAAATTTCTCTAATTCTTGAACACCTATGGCGTGGAGCGCCACTCATCTCGCCAAATTTTTGAAGTGCAATTCTCTGAAGTTTGAGGGCTGGCGTACCCCAGACTTAGATTTTTTTTTCTCTTACTTGGTGCAGGGCACCAACCATAGCACCAACCTCGTCAGATCCTCAAATCTTCATTTCTTGTATCATTTTAAGCCCATTTTGCTTCGTTTCCTACTCAAATCATTGTTAGAGTATAAAACACACACATACATGAATTTAAGCATAAATTAAAGATTATGAACTTAAAAATGATCAAATATGGGAAGAACATGGCAAATGGGCTTGAAAATAAGCCCAACATCACCACCCTACACTTCAACCATTGTTCGTCCTCAAACAATCCTTAAAATATTCCTAAAATCATGATTCACCATCACACTTGACACCTCTATCAACTCATACTCAACCAACTAGCATAGAGCATACATAAAGTGGTTTATCATCATACAACAATTCTCAACAAAGCACATAGAGAGATTTCAAAATCAAGAATACACACCCACTATAAATGACTCATCTTTTTTTTCAACATAAAGGGCCAACATGATTAAGTGTGACACATGTGATGTTGCCCAAATTACACCCGCAATTGAGATATAAAGCGGTTGATGTCAAATATAGAACCCAACGAAGGTTGAGGTCAATCCCACAGGGAATGTGGAAAGAACTTGAGTTAATGCGAATAGCTATTACTATCGGGTTAATTATTTCCTAAGGGGGAAAGAAATAAACTACTAAATAAGAAAAAAAAACTACTAAATTCTTAAATCAAATTTGGTTTGTATTCAATTAACAACTTGGCTAGGATTGTGTTCCCCAAGACTTCATAACCACATGGCTTTTACACTAGTAATCAATTCCGGTGTTTAACATGAAATATCGGTAAGTTAGGTTCAACTAAATGATTGGTCCCCTATCTATGTGATTATCACCACGCAACTTGGTCCTTATGCGGGTGTATGCTTAATTAACCCTTACCCTTAATATCGGATTAGCTATCCCCGGACAAGTTCAAGCTATTAGATGAGGATTGATAGCCTCAAATCTCCGTTGTTAATCTCTTTTCCCATTCACTACCTCCTTGGTCCGGTAAGTAAGAACAAGGCAATTTCTAACTTTAGCAACCCTCAAAAATCAATTAAAACGAAGGGAAAAATAATACATGCATTAAACCCCGTTCAAGAATCACTAAGTGTTTCACCTATGTGTGTTAATTCATCTTGGTTCCTACAACCCTAGTTATGGGCTTAGCTACTCATGTTTTAATGATCACAATCACAAAATATTGAATAAATCATAGTTGCAACTTACAAATTATCGTAGAAGAAAACCAAGTAAATTGAATAAAACTCCAACTTTGACGAATAAATTCCAATGTTGTTTTTGATCCTCAAATTCAAGAACAAAATTGTAAACCTTGTTTCTTGAACCAAGAATAATAGTACAACACCAAAATCTATATGTAAAGTAATAATAATAAACTGTACGATGAAAATAAACCTAAATAGTGCATTTATTGTTCCAAAAAAAGATTTTCCTAATTAAAACTGGGAACCAGGTCATTAGTGATCACGGGCTCAATAACGATTCGTTAAGACCTTTATGAGTTGTGCTTTGCTAAAAACAGCCATCCTCAGCATCAAGCCCAGTTGTGGCAACGAGTCACCTAACGACTCGTTGTGCCTGGGCACGATTCGTTATGCCTCTCGTGGTCCAGCCTCCTCAATCTTCCAGTGCACCTTACGAGTGGCTCCAGTGATCTGACAACGAGTCATTTAGTCAGCTAATGACTCATTATGTCATCCATTAGCTCTACTGGTTACTTCCTCAATAATTCCTCTTCAAGTCTTCACGACTAGCTTCACGACTTGTTACCAGGTGTAACGAGTCATTCCTTCCACCTGTTAAGTACACTGGTCCTGCATCTTCAAAACTCGATCTTTGCCCATGAACACAGCAACGACTCCTGCTAAGTGCCAACGACGTGTGAAGTGCCTGGCAGCCTCCTGTCCAGTTGTTTTAAGTATTAATTCCCATTTCACTTTCGAACCTGTTTTCCTGCAACATTAAACACAAAACACATCATACCTACATAAACATACCCAGAATATGCATAGTTTCTTGGTTTTAAGCGTCGAAAGTGCCGCAAAATCATGACTCATCAACACCCTCAACTTAGAACTTTTACATGTCCTAAGGAAAAAATAAAATAAAATAAACTACTTCGACACTTCAATCGAAAAACCTCTAGGAAACTTACGGCAGTCACATTTATTCATCAAATCAAATTTTCTAACCCCTCCTTCATCATACCAACTCAAATCACGATGCATATGCAAAATTTCCAACCATGACACAAGGGAATCAAAACATGGCAAAGAACTGTCATTTGCAACCACGCACATAAATCTATAACACTGACCCAGACAATCCGCAGACGATTTTGTTGACCAAATGCTCTCACCTCAAAAAAGTCCCATGCTTACGCATGTCTATATGAGTATTTCAATGTATTTCTCTTGGGACTAGGTAAGATCCACTCTCTCTCACAAAGAAATTCTAACTGTGTGCATGCATTGCCATAGGCTTGCCTTTACTTTTAATACCTCGATTTTCAGACAAGTAATCAAGATCACTATAGGACATTTTAGTCTTGTAACGTAGGCTCAGGTTCGGGTATGGTACACATGAAATTAGTAGCTTAACCCTCGTTGGCATTGCACACGTCTTGACTCCACTTTTAACCTTTTTTCCTATTTTCTCCCCTTTTTCCTTTACTTGCTTCTTCTTTTATTTTCATTTGTAACAACGGGTGCGGTTCATCTTCTTTCAAGAATTCATTGATGTCACATTTTTCTTTTCTTGCTCTTTGACAACAATTTTTATTTTCTTTTTTTTCTTTTCATTATGCATACAGCACCCTCTCTTTTCCTTTTTATTACCCAAATTTATTATTCCATCCCACTCTT
This sequence comes from Datura wrightii, assembly GCA_035772735.1. Classification (NCBI taxonomy): domain Eukaryota; kingdom Viridiplantae; phylum Streptophyta; class Magnoliopsida; order Solanales; family Solanaceae; genus Datura; species Datura wrightii. Next base: position 117,310,991 of record JASDFA010000003.1, read on the forward strand.
CTTAATCACCCCTATAATATCATCCCTCAAATTAGGCGATTTGCCTGAGTTGAGGTTCATAATGTCCAAGGAGGGACCAGGGCCAAAATAGGTTCATTCTTAATCAAAGAAGGAAGGTGAATTGGTGTAAACAAAAAGAAAGGTCGATTTAAGCTCAAACATTTGGATCAAGGGATATTTATTCTCTTTTGGTAGGTCTTTTAAGGCTAAAGTGGACTCATAAATCAAAAGCGGACTATGAACCTTTCCTAGTTTCCTATCCTATATCTCGGTACGACTGACCAGGCAAGTTCTAGATTGACACACACAGTCAAATTTAGCTATTAAACCTCACTCACATATAGCATAGGTCAACATCATCACATCTACTAACTGCTAGTTCAGGTACAGCCATACAATGGTAAACATGTTCACAGTTTCAATACAATGCAAAGATTCACAAAGGTCATACTTGTCGAGTTTAACATACACATAAAAAAAATTTAGGAGGGGTATCAAATTATCAGTTCAACAAAATCAACAACTTGAGCTCTTTACTGCCTTAAGTTCACCTAACTTTCTCCCCACTGCCACAAACTAACACAAAAAACATAAAACCCTAAACATGCCGGTTCTACTAGATAAGGAACACCCGAGGGAAAAGATATCCGACAAGAAAAATCCTTGGGTTATGTTCAGCAAAAGAAATGCACATCCCTCCCCACCCCCATCAAGAAAAGCATGCATCTTCCTTGATGCATATATAAGAAATAGAACTAACGAAATAGGGAACATACCTGTGCGACCGGTATCAGCTACCTAGTCGGTGGATGGTGTACATACTCCTCTAATGTTATCTCCAATATTACCGGTTTGACCCGGTGCATTTTCAGATCCAAAGGAGCTCGTCCTTTCTCTATGAGCTCTCGCTTCCTCAGTTTTGGCTCTCTGTCGAGCCTCCTCTCTTGATATATATAGCACTCTATCCATCTCACTCCGCTCTCATTTTTGCTGACAGGGCAAAGAAACATCATCATCCAAGATTGCCTCCTCATGAGGCCTTTTTCCTTTATCTTGTGCCACCGGCTCCTCCGTAATGAAATCAAAAACTGGTGGTAGTTCTTCTACACTCTCATCATCTATCACAGGAAGCACCAGTGGAGGTACTGCAGCTACCTGTTGTGAGGCCAAATCCCGCACCTCAGCTCTGAATGCTCCTAGCTCTGCATACCACTTTGCCAATTCAGGCGCCTGTACCTGTGCAAGGTGCTCATCCATTCGTCTCTCGAAAGTGTCCAACCGACTATGCACAGAACTCGATAGTGCCTCCAACTCCTTCGACACCCAAGGGTTTACCTGGTCCATCAAAACTTTAACCTGTAGAGTCGTGTGTGCCTACTGATTTTCGGCCTTAGCTAGCCGCCTAGCCATATCCTTGAGAAATCGTAACTAGGCTGGCTGTAGTGGCTCGTGGCTTAGCAAATGGTGGTCTAGGTGCTGCTGCACTGAATGATGACTCGAGAACATCAGCAGGTGCGGAGGTGTCCGTTATATCTGTAGCCTCAGGCTGGCTACCCATCTCTCTATCCTTAATAGGCTCAGCTGCCAAATCAGTGAACTGTGCAGCATCGGTCTGCATACCATTTCCAAATCCCTCTGCTAGTATGGTCGCTCCAGTAGATGTGGCAGACTGACTCCTCACCCTTGAGACTAGGTTTGTCTCATCTCTGATTAACCCAATATCCGTAATCTTCTTAACCACTCTCCTCTGGTCAACTGATGGCAATTTCGGCACTTTTGACTCCTGACAAAGTCTATCAATCAAACGTGGGAAGGGAATCATAGTACTGTCATTAATGGCCCGCTCTCTAATCTCTTCAGAAATGTACTGCGAGAAATTGATGGCATATCTCTCCATAATGTTGGCTACCAATACCGCTCTTTTAGGTGTGAGAATATTATCATTGCTGGTTGGTACCAACCTATGTCACACCAGTGTCCACCAAAATTTTTCTTGAAAATTGAATGTGGCCTTGTTGATCTGAGACTCTGTGTCATGCAACTATTCAATCAATGGACCTCTTGTAGCAATGACCCGAGATAGCAAGGTGTATTTCCTGATACACTCTTGACTATTCAGCTTCTTAGTCTTGACTTTCTTTAGCTCGAATAGCCTGTGGTCGAACTCGGCCGTCTTCATCGGGGCATGATAATCTGGCCCATACATAAGCCTGGAGATGGACCTCTCAGATATATCCACCGGAGTCTCTCAAACCAACACCTGAGTTAAGGCAGGCCTCTTCTTCCAGTCTTGACCCCCTAAAGCCAAACATTGTAGTATGGCTGCATAGGCTGCATAGAATTCTCTGACTAAGCATGGTTGTAGCTTCCTGATGGCTCGGTCAACCACTCGAACCTGTACTTGTCCAACATAGATTACAGCTCTGGAAGGTCCTTAAGTCCCCTAGTTACCAGCCTCAGCTCCTCATATATGCTCCTCTTCAGATGTCCTTTATCATTTGGAGCAATGTCTCTGTTATATATAGCCCTCATACCATTAACACACCATCTTCTCACGCTCCTTGGTTGATCATTGGATGTGTTCGAGGTCTCAGTCAATTCATCATCGGAGTCCCCTCGCTGAGCATGTGACTCATCAACTACCTCTGCGGTTTGCCCAATTGTGGTGCCCTCAAAAGCAATTATGGCTGCAGCCATGGCATTCTCATCTGTACGGCTGGGTGGATCCCTTTCCAGTGGAGTTGGAGCATCAACTAGGGCTGTCGGATTTGTATTTTATGGAGCCCTAGCCCTGGTTGATCTCCGCCAAATGCTCTTTGAACACTTCATATTCCTCCTCCGATCCACTTGACTCTTCCAAGGAGGACGGCTAATTCCTAAATCTACGGTATGATGGTTGACTTCTTTCTGGCACTTGTTTCTTTGCCATACCTTTCTTCAGTGTACCCCTTGGAGCCATTGTACCTGTGGAAAAGTTGTCAGTATACCAGATAAGATAAAACAAAAGCACTTATAAACATCTTCTTAATGGACATAACGAGTGATTCAACGAGTCATTACCACTAGCAATGACTCGTGAGGTCCTTCGTTGTCCTGGACCATGCTTTATTCATGTTGGGCCAGTGTACTTAACGACTAGTCCCAACGAGTAGTTACCAAGGGAAACGAGTCATTAGGTACGATGATCTCTTGGTTTATTTTCCACTCAGGACGAGCTACACAATGAGTCATTTGGTGATCCAACGACTTGTGATGTAGCTCGTGCTTAATAGTTTTAGTTTACATCTACATTCATCTTCATCCACTTACTATTGTTCAACTCCATAAACACAGAATATCAATTTGGCACATCAACACATGTAAGTTCAATCGTGATTTATTTGTTTAATCTACCTAGGGTTTATCATCATCATGAGGCAACTATCAATCAATATAAATAATATCTTGGTATCTGAAGATTCACTACAAAATGGGTATAATAGTAATCCATTCTAAGGATAGATATACTCACAATCAATTATTGAATATTATGCACTGAGTGTTTGAGCGAAGTGATGGGAGTGCGATCATGTGTGCATGGTTACTGATATGAGTGCAATTTCGAGCATTTTTCGGTGAGGTTGAGAGAAGAAGAAGAGGAGGGAAGTTTGAAGTCGTAGTGGTGTTGGGTCGAAACTTAAGTGAGAGTTTGAAAGGTAAAGGAATCGGGTTTCACATATTGTACATTAGATTTTACCCTAATTCCAGCCTGGGTCGGGTCATGGCTTTTGAATTATTTAACTTCACCACGACCCACGTAACGGATCGTGAGGGAGCAAGACGATTCATTTTTAACTGTTAAGCTATCGTTCAGGAGAAACGTTACCTTGGACCTAATGACTCACTAAACGACTCGTGGTGTGACCAAACGAGTCGTAAACTGAGTTGAAGGCCCTTACTTTGTTTACGTTGCAATGTGGTTTTGACGGACAACTAGATGACTCGTTTGAGAACCAAACGATTTGTGGTGTGCCTTGTTGTCACTAATTTCCACTTTTCTGCAAAGAGAGGCAGTGAACATGATGATAGACCATACGACTCATTATCAGTAGACACGAGTCGTTAAGTCGACCGTTGCTCCCCTATTTTCTGCGATTGTCTTCACGATTGGACTGAACGAGTCATCAAGTCAAACGACGACTCGTTCTATTATATTTTGCACCAGAAATAAAGTTCCAGATTTTGGTTCCAACTTCAAATTTTCCATCTTAATTACCTGCACCCATTAACATACGTAAACACTATATTTTTCTTACAATTACAACTTGGGTTGCCTCCCAAGAAGTGCTTGATTTAACATAGCGGCATGACGTGGGTGTTTTGGCTACTCAGACTTCACCAAAACACCTCAATGTGTTGCCTCCCATGCAGTTCCTGATTTAACGTCGTGGCACGACTCAATTCCCCCGAGTTACTCAGACTTCACTCAAGGTCCAAAGGTCTACCAGTTTGAGTTCTTCACTTCTCCCCAATTAAGCTTTCACCCGCTAACCATACACTTTGAACCTTCTTCTTTCATGCTTTTATAGTTCGATTTCCCCATGGGAGAATACTTGGACCACTTGAAAAGGTCCCAGCCACTTAGACTTCAACTTACCAGGAAACAAACAAAGTCTAGAATTGAATAATAACACCATATCACCCAGACTGAATTCTCTTTTCTCGATCTTCCGATCATGCTAAATTTTAATCCTTAATTTGTAAATTTCAGAACTCTCATAGGCTTTCAACCGAAATTCATCAAGCTCATTCAACTGATCAAGCCTCAAGTTCGCAGCTTCGTTCTAGTTTAAATTCAGCTTCTTGAGCGCCCACATTGCTTTGTGCGCCAAAATTTGATGTCGCCCAAACTACACCTTGCAATAGAGATATAAAGAGGTCGATGTCAAATATAGAACCCAAAGAAGGTTGAGGTCGATCCCACAGGAAATATAGAAAGAACTTGAGTTAATGCGAATAGCTATTACTATCAGGTTACTTATTTCCTTAGGGGGAAAGAAATAAACTACTAAATGCTTAAATCAAATTCGGTTTGTATTCAATTAACAACTTGGCTAGGATTGTGTTCCCCAAGACTTCATAACCACAGGGCTTTTACACTAGTGATCTATTCCGGTATTTAACATGCAATATCGTAAGTTAGGTTCACCTAAATGGTTGGTCCCCTATCTAGATGATTATCACCATGCAATTTGGTCCTTATACGGGTATATGCTTAATTAACCCTTACCCTTAATAACGGATTAGCTATCCTCAAACAAGTTCAAGCTATTAGATGAGGGTTGATAGCCTCAAATCTCCATTGTTAATCCCTTTTTCCATTCACTGCCTCCTTGGTCCGGTAAGTAAGAATAAGGCAAGTCCTAACATTTGCAACCCTCAAGAATCAATTAAAACGAAGGGAAAAACAATACATACATTAAACCCCGTTCAAGAATCACTAAGTATTTCACCTATGTGTGTTAATTCATCTTGGTTCCCACAACCCTAGTTATGGGTTTAGCTACTGATGTGCAGTGATTTTACGGCATTTTCAAAGCTTAAAACCAAGAAATTATGCACATTCCAGGTATGTTTATATGGGTATAAGGTATTTTGTGCGTAATGTGCAGGAAACAAGTCTGGAAGTGATTTTAGTCAAATTAATGCTAAAAACAACTGAAAGAGGACTGCTAGGCACTTAACAAGTAGTTGGCAGGAGGCACGACCCATCACTTGAGCCGTTGGCCAAAAGATGAAGTTTTGAAGAAGTAAAATAGTGCATTTGATGAGTTGGAGGAATGTCTCATTACACTTGGTAACGAGTCGTGAGGTCAACCATTAGGTTTTGAAGAGAAAAATTCAACCAAGTATCCAGTGAAGTTGACGAGAGACATCACGAGTCGTCACCTGAAGGAACGACTTGTTGGCAGGCCACTGGAGCTATCCATGAGGTGCATTGGAATTTCTGAGGAAGTAGACCACAAGGGACCTAATGACTCGTTCTAAGGCACGACGAGTCGTTAGGTGACCCATTGCCAGTCCTGGGTAAGTTGCTGAGGACGATTGTTTTAAAGCAAGGAATGACTCGTCAGAAGGCCTAACGATCCGTCACATAGCCCGTTGCCACTGCCGACCTGGTTTCCAAATTTATTTAGGAAAAGTATTTCTTTGTATTATAAATACCTAGTTTTAGGTTTATTTTAAGAGAATGTTCGGAGGACGATTTTTTGGAGAATCTTGAGCAATATTCTTGAGAAAGTTTTCATACAATTGTTCTTGATTCAAGATACGAAAGCTACATTGGAATTTTATTCATTCTACTTCGTTTTTATTCTACAATACTTTGTGAGTTGCAATTATGATTTCTTCTATATTTTGTGATTGCAATAACACAAACATGAGTAGCTAAACCCATAAATTAGGTTTGTGGGAACTAAGATGAATTAACACACATAGGTAAAAATACTTAGTGATTCTTGAATGGATTTTTATGCATGTATTATTTTTTCCTTCGTTTTAATTGTTTCTTGACGGTTGCAAACGTTAGGACTTGCCTTATTCTTACTTACCGGATCAAAGAGGTAAAGAATGGGAAAAAGGGATTAACAACGGAGATTTGAGGCTACCAACCCTCATCTAATAGCTTGAACTTGTCTGAGGGATAGCTAATCCGATATTAAGGGTAAGGGTCAACTAAAGTACACCCGTATACAGACCAAGTTGCGTGGTAAAAATCATCTATATAGGGGAGTAACTATTTAGGTGAACCTAACTTACCAATATTGCATGTTAAACACCGGAAAAGATCACTAGTGTATAATCCTTGTGGTTATGAAATATTGGGGAACACAATCTTAGTCTAGACGTAAATTGAATATAAACTCAATTTGATACAAGCATTCATTAATTTTACTTTTGTTATTAGTCCATATTTTTACCCCTTTGGAAATAAGTCAATCAATACTAATAGCTATTTGTAACCTAAGTTCTTACCATATTCCCTATGGGATCGACCTGAACCTTCGTTGGGTTCTATATTTGACAATCGACCACTTATATCTTAATTGCGAGGTGTAATTTGGGCAACATCAAATTTTGGTGCCGTTGCCGAGGAATATGGCTAAGGCTTTTTTTGATTGTGTTAACTTTACTATTGGTTCTTATTTCTTTTATTTTATTTTTCTTTTGTTGTTTTGGTTGCTTAACAAGTCTTAGGTTTGTGCATGCCCAACACTAGAAGTCAAGGATATCCCTTGATACCAATTGATCATGAACTTGAGCTAACGTTGAGAAACCTGAGGAGAATGGCTAACATACATGAGCAAGAAACCGTGGATCAAGCCACAGCAGGGATTACTAAATGCCAACACAAAGGTAGTTGTTGGTACCATCTCAGGAGGATCCTTCATGAGTCATACTTATGCAGAGGCTGTGGAGTTGCTAGACAGGATTACTAAAACCAACCGAGCTTGGCACACTAGAGAGTCGGAGGTTCCGGCTGGTTCTTATATGGTTGGTATGTCTACCAAACAGCGGATAAAAGATGAGGAGAATGACCATGAAATTCTAGAGATCAAGACCACCATGGGGTTGCTTGACAATCACTTAATGGGAATGGGAGCAGAAAAGGTGAACGCTATAGGTTCTCAGGGCAAGGCCCCGAGAAATGATGGGTGAGAGTCTGAGTCTGAAGAAGATCTCAATTACTTGAATGATTAGAGGATGTGTTTCCAGACCAACACCCAAGGGTCTAACCAAGACTGTTGTCATCAAGGTCAAGGGAATCAAGGTCAGAACTTCTACAAGGATAATAATTTTAACCGGGGCCAATACTGGGACAATGGGGACTGGAAAAAGCGAGAGGAGTTTAAAAATGATAGGGGTGGTCCATATGTTCCTCCACGGAACTGAGATTCAAGTGGTTCAAGGGTCGAAGATATGCTTTCCAAAGTGCTCAAGAAGATGGAGGCAGTAGACAACCACTTTAAGGAGCTCCGCGCTGATATTTCTAGCTTAAACCAAAAGGTGAAGTCACATGTTGTGGCAATCAGGCAAATTAAGCAGCAGATGAGTCAGATGTCTATTTTAGTGAATCAAAGGCAGAAAGGCACACTTCCCAGTAATACTGTTCAAAATTTGAACAATGACGGTCACTGCATGGCTGTCACTACTAGGAGCGGGAAGGCCACAGTTGATCCACTAAGGCCAGTCGTAGTTGAAGAGACAGAAAGGTGCAGGTTGATAAATGATGATGATGTACTGGATATTTACAACCCAACGTTGGTTGGGAACTCAGATAGAAAACTGCTCCGAGTAGTGCAAAGGAGCAAGAAGATGGCCATGGGAAGGAGAAGGAGGCACAGCAAAAACTCACAACAATTCCTAGAACTCCTCCTCCTTAACCCCAGCACTTGAAGAAGAAAGCTGAAGATGGAAAATATCATAAGTTTATCTCTATGCTCAAGTCGTTGTCGGTGAATATCCCACTGGTGGAGGCACTTGAGTAAATGCCCGGATAGTCCAAATTTATGAAGGACCTCATCACTAGAAAGAGAACCGTAAGTTTGAAACCAGCTGATAATTTGCACCACTGTGGTGCCATCACTACCAGGGTCCTACGCAGAAAAAGGAAGACCCAGGTGCATTTACTATACCTTGCACCATTGGGGAGGTTGAGTTTGCAAGGGCACTTTGTGACTTGGGAGCTAGTATAAATCTGATGTCGTAAGCAGTATTTAAAAAGTTAGGCTTGGGAACCCGCACACCGACTTCGATGCGGCTACTCATGGCTGACCAAACAGTTAAAAAACAGGTGGGGATTTTGTTTGATGTGCTAGTCAAAGTAGACAAGTTCATATCCCCAGCAGACTTCGTGATTCTGGACTGTGAAGTCAACTCAAAGGTCCCCATTATTTTGGAGAGACCATTCCTTGCAATAAGTAGGGCCCTAGTTGATGTGGAAGTAGGGAAGCTGAACTTTTGGTTGAACAAAGAAGAGGTTACCTTCAACATTAGCCGAACCATGAAATAGTCCAAGGAATTCAGCATAATTTCTGCATTGGAGGATGGGGAAGATTCACTTGATGAATTCTGAGTAGTCAAGTGACTTGCGTCGTGCCGCGACGTCAAATCAGGCGCTACATGGGAGGCAACCCATGGAGGTGTTTTGGTGAAGTATGAGTAGCCAAAACTCCTACGTCATGCCGCGACGTTAAATCAAGCGCTTCTTGGGAGGCAACCCAAGTTGTAAATGTAATAAAAAGTTAGTGTTAACATTTGTTGATAGGTGCAGGTGAACAAGATGGAAAATATGAAGTTGGAATCAAAAACTGGAACTTCAGTTCTGGTGCAGAAAAATCACAAAACGAGTCATCGTCTGACTTGACGACTCATTTAGCCAGTCGTGAAGAGAACTGCAGAAAATAGGGGAGCAACGAGTGACTTCATGAGTCGTTTCTTCAAGGAACGAATCGTTAGTCCCCCATCAAATACACTGGATCAAAGTTGAAACTTAAAGGAAAAAAGGTGATGACGGTTCACTCAATGAATATTTGGGAAACCAAACGAGTCATCAAGTGACCCATCCTGAAACTACAACAGGCCAAGGACCACGACTCAGGGAATGACTCGTTGGGTAACACCACGAGTCGTTACGTGAGTCGTCAGGTCCCCAGGTAAGTTGACCTAACCCGACCCACGACTGTAAATTGGGAAAAGTTAATAAACAAAATTAAAGAACCCAATTTCATACTCCCGGTTAAAAACTTCAAATTTTCCCTCTTCTCTTCTTTCTTTTCTTCACGCAAACCCATCAAAAATACCATTGAAAGCAACATCATCACTGCACACTCACTCACGGAAGCACAATCAACCTCTATTACACTCCATCTCTTATATATTGCATCGTAAGTAATCTTCCCCACACAAAAACTTGGAATATTGGTTGCATTCCGTCAAGAAATTTTAAAGACCCATGAATGAATGATCTTGAATGATTTTTCGATTTATATTGTGTTCATACGTGCCTTGTGATGTAGATAAACCCTAGGAAGTATAAAATGTTGATTTTCGATCATGCAGTCACCTGGGTTGATGATTAATTGAAGTTGAGTGTTTGTGGAATTGAAAATTGGAAAGAAGAAAAATATGAACAGGAATTCTTGAGCACGAGCCATATCACGAGTCGTTGGGTCACCAAACGACTCGTCATGTAGCTCGTGCTGAGTTGGAAAATTAGACTGCTGAGATAGTGTACTTGATGAGTGACCTAACGACTCGTTGCCTCTGATAATGACTCATTGGGACAAATCGCCAAGTACACTGTACCTATTTGAAAAATGTCCAACCTGGAGTAACGAGTGACCTCACGAATCGTTTCCTGAGGCAATGACTCGTTTAGTCACTCGTCAGGACCACTGGCACCAGTTAAAAATATTTTCTATTTCATCTCCTTTTGTGTACTAACATGGTTTCCACAGGTACAATGGCTCCACGAGGCACACCAAAGAAAGGTCCAACCAAAAAGCAGGTACCTGAGCGCAATCAACCATCATATCGAAGGCTACGAGATGATCCATCCTCCATTGAAGATTTGAATGGCTCTGAAGAGGAATATGAGGTATCGGAGGAGTATCTGGTGTGCGGAGGATGACCAGGGCTAGGGCTCAACAAGTTTCAAATCCGACAGCCCTTGTCAACACTCCCACTCCACTAGCAAGAGATTCGCCCAGCCGCACAAATGAAAGCGCTAGGGCTATTGCTGCACTTGTTCCGGAGGCTCCCAAAGTTGGGCACAATACATAAAGAGTTAATAAGTCACATGCCCAGCGAGGGGACTCGGACAATGAGCTGACTGAGACATCGGGCACAACGAATGAGCAACCGAGAAATATGAGGAGATGGTGTGTCCACGGCATGCTGCCTATATACAATCGGGATATTGCTCCAAATGACAAAGTCAATCCGAAGTGGAGCATTTATGAGGAGCCAAGGCTGATCACCACCGGGTTGAAAGATCTTCCTGAGCTACAGGCAGTATTTGAGAAATACAAGTTCGGGTAGTTGACCAAGCCTTAAGGTAGTTATAGCCCATGCCTAGTTCGCGAGTTCTATGCAGCCACTTTGCAGCAGTTAGCACTAGGAGGCCAGGATTGGAAAAAGCGACCTACCTTGAATCAAGTGATGGTGCGTGAGACCTCAGTTGACATATCTGAGGAGACAATTTCCAAGATGTTGTACGGGCCAGAATATCAAGCTCCTATGAACACAGCAGAGTTTGATCACAAGGATCCGAGTTGCGGAAAGTCAAAACAAATAAGTTGAATAGCATGGAGCGGATACAGCAGTACACTTGGCTTTCTCGCATCATTGCCACAAAGGGGCCGTTAGTTGAATGGTTGCATGGTACTAAGTCACAGATAAAGAAGGCAAGGCCACTTTGAATTTCCAGGCTATATTTTGGTAGTCACCAGCGAGGCACAGGCTAGTACCAACAAGCAATGACGATATACTCTCACTCGACAGAGCAGCACTGGTAGCCAGCATCATGGAGGGGTACGCAATCAATTTCCCGCAGTTCATCATTGAGGAGATTCGGGAGCGGGCTGTAAATGATGGAACAATGATTCCCTTCCCATGCTTGATTGACAAACTCTATCTAGAGTCTCGAGTGCCAGAATTTCCATCAGCTGATTAGAGAGTGGTGGTTTAGAAGATTACCGATATCGGGTTGATTAGAGATGATACAAACCCGGTATCAAGGGCGAGGACTCAAGCATCTGCATCCGCTGGAGCGACCATAATAGCAGAGGCATTTGGCAGAGGGATGCAGACTGATGCAGCATAGTTTGTTGAGTTAGCAGCCGAACCTACTGAGGGCATAGATATAGGTAGCCAAGCTGAGGCTACAGATGCAGCGGAGGCCTCCACACCTGCCGATGTTCCTGAATCTTCATCTACAGTAGCAGTAGCATCCAGACCATCAGTTGCACCTCCACGATCCAGCTCGACCGGCCTAGTCACGGTTTCACAGGAGTTTTTGGTTGACAGGACTAGGCAGCTAGCTAAAGAAGAAAAGCAGCAGGCACACACGGCTCTACAAGTCAAAGTCTTGAAGTAGAAGAGCTGACGTATTATTTCACATTTGAATTTCTCTTACATTCTACGTTCCCGAAATGGATCCTATCAAATATTTAACATTTTCTATGATTATCTCTATTTTAGGTATTCGGCCGGTTGTTATACCAATAGCTGCGCCGAGCAGCTAAGTTGGTATGGAAGAACTACTACGCCGCGGGAAATCCTTCTCTGAGTTTTTGACTCAAAAAGTAGTGGAAGGAAACAAAGCAGCATGCCAGGACAAACTCCTTCTTTTAAATATCAACTCAACGCCTGAGCAGGTCAAGCTGTGGGTGTCAAAGGAGTTGGAGACATTGTCCAGTTCGGTGCATGGGAAACTGAACGCTTTTGAGAGAAGGATGGACGAGCGCTTGGGACAGTTATAGGTGCCAGAGTTGTCCCGATGGTACGCAGAGCTGGGAGCTCTACGATTCGAGGTGTGAGACTTGGCCGCACAACAGACAGCTATGGTACCTCCACTAGTCCTCCTCGTGATCGGTGATGAGTTTGAGGAGGAGCTACTATCAATTTTTTATTTCATCATGAAGGAGCCGGTGGCATATGCAAAGGGGAAGAGGCCTCGTGAGGAGGCAAGTGATGATGTTGATACAACTCTGCTCCGTCAGCAAAAATGAAATCGGAGTGAGATGGAGAGAGCGCTGCACTAATTAAGAGAGGAGGCTCGAGTAAGAGCCAATATTGAGGCAGCGAGACCTCGTGGTGAAGGAACGAGCTCAGTTGGATCTGAGATGTGCCGAGTCGAGCCGGCAATATTGGAGTTGATATTGGAGGTGTATCAACATCCTCCACCAACCAGGTAGCTGTCACCTAGGTTGCACAGGTATGTTTCCTATTCCCTTAGTTTTTGTCTTGTATATATATACGTCGAGGACGACGCATGCCTTTTTTTGATGGGGTTGGGAAAGGATACCTGTGCATTCCATTTTGCTGAACATAACCTGAGGGTTTCTCTTGCCGGATATCTTTTCCCTCGGGTGTTCCATATCTAGTAGAACCAGCATGTTTAGGATTTTATTGTGTTTTTGTATTTTTTTTTGTGTGTCATTCAGAAGAAAGTTAGGAAAACTAAAAGCAGTCAAGAGTTAAAATTGTTTCATATTTTGATTTTTGATGATTTGATACCCCTTTGAAAAATTTTGTATATGTGTATGCGAGTGTTGACAATTATGACCTTTGTGAATCTTTGCATGGCATTGGAACTGTGAACTTGTTTACCATTGTATGGTTGTACCTAAACTAGCGATTAGTAGAATTGATGATGTTGACCGGTGTTATGTGTGAAGTGAGGTCTGATAGCTAAATTCGGTTGTGTGTGTCAATCTAGAACTTTCCTGGTCAATCGTACCAAGATGGAGGATAAAGAACTAGGAAAGGATCATAGGCCGTTTTTGATTTATAAGTCCACTTTATCCTAAAAGACCTACCAAAGTGAATAAAAATCCCTTGATCCAAATGTTTGAGCTTTAATTGACCTTTCTTTTCGTTCACACCAATTCACTTGCCTGATTTTATTATGAATGAACCTGTTTTGGCCCTCGTCTCTCCTTGGAAATTATGAACTTCAACTCAGGCAAATCTCCTAAGTTGACGGTGGCTATGATAGGGGTGAGTAAGAAGAGTCGGGTGGAAGTAAAAGTTGGGTAACAAAAAAGAAGAAAAAGAGCGGGTGCGGTATAAAAAGGAAAAAAAATTCTTGTTGTCAAAAAGCAAGAAAAGAAAAGAAAAATAATGTGTGACAGCAAGAACTTGTTGTTGAATAAAAAAAATACCGCATCCGTAGTGTCTAAAGTAAAGAGAACAAAAAGCAGAGAAAAAAGGGAAAAAGGGAGAAAATAGAAATAAAGGTGAAAAGTGGAGTAAAAACATAGTGCCAAGGAGGGTTGAGCTACTAAAATCCATATGTACCATACCCGAACCCGAGCCTACGTTACAAGCCTAGAAAGTCCTATAGTGATCCTAGCTACTTGTCCAAAAATCGAGGTATTGAAAGTAAAGGAAAGCCTATGATATTGTATGAATACAATTCGAATTTCTTTGTGAAAGTGAGTAGATCTTACCTAGTCCCAAGAGAAATATATGAGATAATCACATACACATGTGTGAGTATGGGACTTCTTTGAGGTGAGAGCACTTGGTCAACAAAATCGTCTGCAAATTGTCTGGGGCGGTGTTATGGATTTATGTGCGTGGTTGCATATGATAGTATTTTGCCATATTTTGATTCCTCTGTGTTATGGTTGAAAATTTTGCATATGCATAGTGTTTGAGCTAATATGATCAGGGAGGGGTTAGAAAATTTGACATTGTTGTAAGCTTCCTAAAGTTTGTCCAATTGAAGCGTCAAAATAGATTGTTTTATTTTGTTTTGTTTTGTTTTGTTTTTGAATGAGGACATACAAAAGTTCTAAGTTGAGGGTATTTATGTGTCGTGATTTTACGGAACTTTCGACGCTTAAAACCAAGAAATTATGCACATTCCAGGTATGTTTGTATGGTTTTAAGGTATTTTGTGCGTAATGTGCAGGAAAACAGGTCTGGAAGTGATTTTGGTCGAATTAATGCTGAAAACAACTGAAAGAGGACTGTTAGGCACTTAACGAGTCGTTGGCAGGAGGCACGACCTGTCACTTGAGGCGTTGGCGAAAAGATGAAGTTTTGAAGAAGTAAAACAGTGCACTTGACGAGTTGGAGGAACGTCTCGTTACACTTGGTAACGAGTGGTGAGGTCAATCGTTAGGTTTTGAAGAGAAAAATTCAACCAAGTGTCCAGTGAAGTTGACGAGAGACATCACGAGTCATCACCTAAAGGAACGACTCGTTGGCTGGTCACTAGAGCTATACATGAGGTGCACTGGAATTTCTCAGGAAGTAGACCACGAGGGATCTAACGACTCTGCTTAGGCAGAACGAGTCGTTAGGTGACCCGTTGCTAGTCCTGGGTAAGTTGCTGAGGACGATTATTTTAAAGCAAGGAACGACTCATCAGAAGGCCTAATGATCCGACACATGACCCGTTGCCACTATCGACCTGGTTTCCAAATTTATTTAGGAAAAGGATTTCATTGTATTATAAATACCCAGTTTTAGATTTATTTTAAGAGAATGTTCGGAGGACGATTTTTTGGAGAATCTTGAGCGATAATCTTGAGAAAGTTTTCATACAATTTTTCTTGATTCAAGATACGAAAGCTACATTGGAATTTTATTTAATCTACTTGGTTTTTATTCTACAATACTTTGTAAGTTGCAATTATGATTTCTTCTATATTTTGTGATTGCAATAACACAAACATGAGTAGCTAAACCCATAAACTAGGTTTGTGGGAACCAAGATGAATTAACACACATAGGTAAAAATACTTAGTGATTCATGAACGGAGTTTTATGCATGTATTATTTTTTCCTTCGTTTTAATTGATTCTTGATAGTTGCAAACATTAGGACTTGCCTTATTCTTACTTACCAGATCAAAGAGATAAAGAATGGGAAAAAGAGATTAACAATGGAGATTTGAGGCTACCAACCCTCATCTAATAGCTTGAACTTGTCCGAGCGATATCTAATCTGATATTAAGGGTAAGGGTCAACTAAAGTACACCCGTATACAGACCAAGTTGCGTGGTGAAAATCATCTATATAGGGGACCAACCATTTAGGTGAACCTAACTTACCAATATTGCATGTTAAATACCGGAAAAGATCACTAGTGTATAATCCTTGTGGTTATGAAATCTTGGGGAACATAATCCTAGTCTAGTCATAAATTGAATATAAACTCAATTTGATACAAACATTCATTAATTTTACTTTTGTTATTAGTCCATATTTTTCCCCCTTTGGGAATAAGTCAATCAATAGTAACAGTTATTATCATTAACCTAAGTTCTTACCATATTCCCTGTGGGATCAACTTCAACCTTTGTTGGGTTCTATATTTGACAATCGACCGCTTATATCTCAACTGCAAGGTGAAATTTGGGCGACATCAGCTACTCATGTTTGAATGATCACAATCACAAAATATTGAATAAATCATAATTGAAACTTACAAATCATCGTAGAAGAAAACCAAGTTAATTGAATAAAACTCCAACTTTGATGAATAAATTCCAATGTTGCTTTTGATCCTCAAATTCAAGAACAAAATTGTAAACCTTGTTTCTTGAACCAAGATTAATAGTACAACACCAAAATCTATGAATAAAGTAGTAATAATAAACTGTATGATGAAAATAAACCTAAATAGTGTATTTATAGTTCCAAGAAAATATTTTCCTAATTAAAATTGGAAACTAGGTCGTTAGTGATCACGGGCTCAGTTACGATTCGTTAAGACCACTGACGAGTCATGCTTTGCTAAAAACAGTCATCCGTAGCATCAAGCCTAGTCGTGGCAACGAGTCACCTAACGACTTTTTGTGCCTGGGCACGAGTCGTTAGGCCTCTCGTTGTCCAGCCTCCTCAATCTTCCAGTGCACCTTACGAGTTGCTCCAGTGATCTGCCAATGAGTCATTTAGTCAGCTAACGACTCATTATGTCATCCATTAGCTCCACTGGTTACTTCCTCAATAATTCCTCTCCCAATCTTCACGATTTGCTTCACGACTCATTACCAGGTGTAACGAGTGGTTCCTTCCACCCATTATGTACACTGGTCCTGCATCTTAAAAACTCGATCTTTGCCCACGAACTCAACAACGACTCGTGCTAAGTGCCAAATGACGCGTGAAGTGCCTGGAAGCCTCCTATCTAGTTGTTTTAAGCATTAATTTTTATTTCACTTCCGAACCTGTTTTCCTGCAACATTAAACACAAAACGCATCATACCTACAAAAACATACCCGAAATGTGCATAGTTTCTTGGTTTTAAGCGTCGAAAGTGTCGTAAAATAATGGCACATCAACAGGCAACAAGTAGTATACTAAATTAGACCTCTTCTACCCCTCACTTTTAGTGATGTTCCTCTCTCAACTTCATCAATATAAGATACAATAAGTAAGGCACACTCACACTCACACTCACAAATGATGTAATGTACATATGCAACATACCTTAGGCTTGCCCTTCATGTACATTAAGACTACCTAATTGCTTCAAGATTCTAAGATGACAAGGATTTCTTTTGGTTGTAATATCGGCTAAGGGACGGGTAGGATTGATATTTTATTTTATAGTAACTACCACCCTAAGCACTTTTAAGACATATTTCACTTTACTTTTCAACCACTTTTTTCTTTGCTTGTTCAATTTTTATCTGCTCAGCCTTGTCTTTTCTTTTCATACCCAATTTTTTTATTACTTGGCTGTTAGTTTTCTAATCATAGAATAACTGAAGATTTTGCAATTAAAGCTCTCTTTTTAAATTCCCTAGCAGCAAGTAGACAACACAATTTTTATGGGTACCCCTTCTTCTCACTTTTCTTTCCTTACCAAAATTTTTCTTTTTTCCTTAACATTATACTTCGGTGGACCTTAACTTTCAAGTCTAAAAGTGCCTAAGACTACTTTGGATCAATAAGTCTGAGGTCTCATAAAAAGAGGGATTAAGTTATTACTGAGGCTAAGAAAGAATAAGGCTTTAGGCTCAAAGGAGTTAACTAGGGAGAATGACTATGAAGGTAAAACAATTAGAGGAAAAAAATTTGCTTCTTCAAAGAAGTGCCTTGATCATCTTTCAACTCCCTACCAACAAGTTATCCTACATACACTAAGGTAAGTTTTAGATGATATAATATATATACATATAAAACAATTCAGCTCATCTCTCATGGCAACAAGAATCTAATCAGTTTCTACAGCTACACATTCACACAATCATATTGAATGACAAGTTAATTTCATAATTAAGCCCTAAGGATATGTTGAGTCAAATTAAAGAGATATGCGCATCTCTCATTGATTCTAACTCATGCAATCAAGATGACAACTCTATTTAATCTAGCATAGCGGCTAAGCAGAATATCAATAAGTATATAAGTGGATGACCTATGACTCAATACTAAAAAATAAAAAATAAAAATGCGACAAAATTTCCTTAAACGGTCGTCATCCATCTATCACAGGGAAACATCTATGACTACAATGACTCAAACAAAAAAAATAAAAAACTACAAATTTACTCTAAAATAAAGCAACCAAACATAACATGGTCAGGACGAGCAACAAGTCAAACATCCCAAGCATCTAAGTCAATATCACCATACTAGCTATTACAACCCATGGCCTACGAATCATCAAGCTACTGCTACCAGGAATGAAATAATAATGCTATGAACTACAAATATAGAAATTAAAGAACAAAAAAAATCTAACTTTCCTCCAACCCACACTTAAAAAGGTGCACTCTCCTCAGTGCGCACACAATCACATCATAAAGGGAGAGAAAAGAAATTTCCTGGTTGCAAAGCACCATCCTACATGACACCTGTAGCTGAATCATCCTCCTTAATTTCTAAATCATCAACACCATCAGTAACAACTGTAGTATCATCATCATCAATCGGCTCCTCAAAATTCGGGCCCACTCGGCACATCAATATAGCACTATTTGTGAGCGGGTACCGTGCCTCTAAAGTCGTCATCTCCTCTGCAGTGGCTGGTCAACCTCCTATTTCAGCTGTAATTCCAACATCCCAAACATACAACCCTGCTAACTCTCATCTCGGGCATTCCAATCAACTATAGTATTAGAGGGTCCTACAAAAGGGGCAGTCTCCTTCACCTTTGTGATGTCTATCATCTGTCCATCCAAATATCCTGCCAAAGGTAAAACAAGGTCCGCATCCTCCTCCTTGATACATGCCTCCCTCAAGTACATGGTCAAGAGACTGCCATGACAATATTTCTATCTACAATAGTCTCGTGATCTCCTCATATTGTGATGAATCACAACGCCAAAATTAACTGATATCCCCTTCATCAACATGTACACCAAGACAATCCGCTCGCGAGTTAACTCTGTCAAATGTGTCCCTGGGAGAAATACAGCACATACCAACTTCACCCACACCTTTGCCTCCCTATTCAAATAGGAAACCACAAGTGCGGAATGGGTGCCATTATGATCCCTCGCCCGTCAAGCAAATTAGTGCTCACCATACAAAGTGTTGCGGATGTCTCTGTATGGAAGCTTCTCCAACAAGATGAAATACTCCGAAGGGTCTACTGCAGGTGTCTCCAAGAAGTCATTGAACATTTTAGTTGTGAATCACACCACCTATCCTCTGATCTTGACCTTTGTACTCTCTTCGAACGAGGTGTCCGAATTTTCTTAGAATTCCCTCACCAAAGTGTGGTTGTACTGCTCTGGCTCATTGAAGATATAGCCATCTCCCAACTCACGTATCTTGTCCCGAACAGACGGGAACTCAAGTGCCAAGTGGTCCTCATCTATCTAGTTCTCAAGTGCATACTTGGCTTCTTTTTGAGTGTTAAACCAAGTAAGCCCATGAAGCGCTAATGCTTTCACTCCAAATCTCCTTGTAGGGCCTGCTTTGGAAGCCAAAGAACTAGCTTAAATTTTTCTTGGTTTACCCCTCTTTGGGCTCTTCTCAGCTACAATCACCTCCTTTCCTTTTTGTTCCATGGTACCTATCAAGCAAAAAATCAAGAACTTTACAAAATTAGTTTGTGAACTAAATGGCTAACTAAGTGTTGAAGGTGCAAAATTCACCCCACACTTAATTTGCTAGCGTATATGTGAGAATTTGTTAAATATGGTACTCAATACTTCCCACATCATCATCCAATCTCAACAATCCAATTTAATTCACTAGCTCATACTACACCAAGTTCATGAATTTTTATTTCTTTTCACCTCTTCTTTAGCTTTTAATTTTTAATCAAGAATGCGCTATCTAGGCTATCCCTCTCCCTTTCCTTATCCAATTCAAAATGCAAGTAATTTCATGTAATTGAGTAACAATATTCTATTCAATCAACCAACAATAAACAATTTACTACCATTCAACATGAATTAATCAAGAATTTCACCAACTCAAGCAATTATCACATTTAAGAATTCAAAGCTTCATGTATTTTCGCTCTCAACAATTAATGCACCTACCCACCAACATTCAAGAATTCAATTCACCTACCCCATCATCCCTATAAGTTCAAATCACAATAGTCAATCAAGAATCAAGCTACCCAACAAAGATAACATACAATCATGTAAGAATTTAAGACATGAAGCTCATAAAACCCAAAACATGATATTCACGTTTTTTTTCACCAACAATGGTGATTTTTGGGTTCTAAATCTAGGGGAAGAAGGATGTGGGTGCATGGTTTCATCACTAATCGAACAAGAGAGAATAAATATACTTACTTGAGTTGAATATGAGAGTTTCACCAACTTGTTGGAGAAGACAACAATGGAGGGGAGAGGGAATGGGAGTTACGGCCAATGGGGAGAGAGAGAGAGAAATTTTTTTGCTTTTTTTTTTGTTTTTCAACTTTTTGAGAGAAAAGGATAAATGGGACTTTTAAATAAAAGGTGGGATATGGGCTTTTATGTCATTTAAGGTCTTTTGAGTCAATATTGACTCAAATTGACAAATAATTTTCATCCATCACGCCTCTGGCGCACCGCCCCCTCTATCTCACCACAGACTTAGAAAAACAAAATCCTTTGGAGACAAGGGCTAGCGCGGCGCGCACCCTGTAGCCTCACCTAACAAAATTTTCTTCTTCTAGGATTTAAGTCATGGCTTCCTGATAATGCTCAAACTCACACCTCCTGATGAAGTATGAAGCGTACATTGCCAATAAAGAACCCAACTAAGAGGTTGGGATCGAACCCACAGGGAATATAAAAGATCTAGGCTAATGCTGGTAAGTGAACTTATTGATAGGTTATCTCCAAATTGGGGGATTTTGAAGAAAACAATAGTAAAACAAGATTATAACTGTGAATTAAATCAAGATTTGCAAATAACTAGGGTATATGTTCCCCATGGGTTCATAACTACTTTGAGTATACACGTGTGATCAATCCCAATGCTTACTTGTAGAACTGATAACTAGGGTTCATCCAAACAGCTGGTTCGTCCCTATTGGATGACTATACTCAATCACCAGGTCAGGTCTCATGAGCGATTTCAAACAAACTTTTATCAATATGTTCCAAATTTAACTCTCCTGCGACCACAGCTCAAGTTAATACAATGATCATCAAGATCAAGGCTTTGTTGTAATTCTATTTTCCTAATATCTACCTCTTTAGGTTCAAGCAAGTAAAGAATTCGGGCAAGTCCTAAATTTGTACACCCTTAAGAAATGTTTAAGCAGGAAGAAATACAATACAAGCTTTGTGCATTGGTTTTGAATCACTTTTGTGCAACCCTAGTTTGTTAATCCACCATGGTTTTCACAACCCCTAGTTGTGGAGGTTTTACCCTCTCATGGTTGTGAGACTGTGATATGTATTCATAGAAAAACACATAATTAAATATTATAGCAATAGTTGAGAGAAAAACTTCTTTGAATATGCAAGAATAATCTCAAGAATAATTGACAAAGAAATCAAGAATTTCTCCCCAAGAAGTGTTAATCACCCGTAAACTACTCAATTCTACATTCTCCATTGATTCTATGTTCATTGCTAATGAAAATAAAACATAAAAGATATTTATACTGACATCAGCAACCTTTTCCTAAGCTAACGGGGAGATTTTCCATAACTGGCGCCTCCTGTGCCACGACTGGTTATACGAGCCGTAGTAGGATTTTATGGGTCGTAACTACCTCTCTACGTCCTTGGCTTGCTGAAAAATTGGCCAAGTGATGGGAGTTGGTACAACTCGTACCTTCTTCCTATGAGTCGTACAATGCATCCGTGGCTTGGTCCTGAGAACTCTGACATCTTCTAGAATGCTTCACGAGTGTTGTAGTACGACTCGTACCATCTTGACACGACTCGTACTGTCTGTAGTGTCTGAAATTCCACTAAGTCTTGAATTGTCACTGGATCTCATCATGGCTCATGGTACGGGTCGTATGTAAGTGCTTTGACTCGTGGGTTCCACCGGTACCAAGAGGTTGCCTTGTGCAAATTCTATAATGTAATACCCCGGGAAGGTCTAAGCATAGACCCAGGAGTTGAATCTAAAAAGTGCAGAAAACTGGCAAAAATATCACAGGACGGGCGACTCAACGACTCGTGGTTGGATACTACGAGTCATCGTAAGCAGTCGTGGTATGGAGATTCAGGGAAGCAGCGGTGACAACGGATGGTGTAATGACTCATTGTCAATAACAACTAGTCATTGTTAGCGGTCGTAGGAAGGGCTGAACTTAGGCTGATGGGGACACAACGGGGCATCCCATGATTCCTGGTGAGATGTGATGGCCCATTGTTTCTAGTCGTTACTTGTGGGTTGAGAATTCCAGTGCATACAACAGATCGAGACCACAACTCGTTGGAAGCCAGCATGAGTCGTGGTGAGGCTCATGTAAGGGAATATCATAATGGTCAAGGAGTTGACAACGGTCGATCCAACGACCCATTGATTGAAGCAACGACTTGTCCTGATGAGTCGTGGGAAGAATTTGAGGTATTTCATGAGGCATTGGAACCAATGACTCGATACCGCGAGTTTTGGCATCATGCAACGACCCGTTGGATCGGTCGTTGGTCCGTCCAGAGCAGTTTTCAGGGAAAATTTGATTAAGGGCAATTTCGACTTTCCCATACTTTGAGACCCTAACTACGTTGTTTTGCATATTTTTTTGAGTGTGATAAGATGGGTTAAGTCCCTAATGCATGCCCATTCTCATGCAAGAGCTTTAGATATGTTTTAGGGAGATTCAAGGTCTTCTTCTCTAAGTTTCCATCAATTTCTTTGTGGGTGTTCAAGGAACTTTGAAATCAATCCATTCCCAGGTATGTAGGGTTTAGAATGGGTGATTTCTTCCACACCCATGCCCAAATTTCGAATTTAATCATGAATCCTCCTATTCAATTACATGGAGTTTTACCCAAATGCATGCAAATGTGATTTCTCTTTATGGGTTTGATTTAATTGAGTTTTAATTGTTGAATTATGATTGATGGGCAGGTTTTATATTATTTTCTTAAGAATTATGTTTCAAGCATTTTAAAGCTAAAATGCCCATTAATGAAGGCTCATGAAAGTTATGATTTATGATGAATATTCAATATTTTGAGCTTATTGATGATGGAAAAGCATGATTTTAAGTTACCCATGTTTGGAGCATATTGTTGAAAGAATTGAGTATGTTAAAGTATTGGGCAATGCCCACATGTTGAAGAATGATTTATGATTTATGAACGAATTACATGATTTATCGATTTATGATATTGGCCAACGAAAAGGACCTTTGATTCTTGGCTAAGCACATTTTAAAGGGGATCAATGATGATAAATGTTATATTTTATCCAATGAATTTTAATGCATGATGTTATTAATTTACGTATGAGCCTATAGGCATGTTTTTAGGAGCCGTGTCTAGCATCGAACAGCCCGACGTTCAAAGGACTACGACGGTGTCTCATAACCACATGCCACCGTGGGTTCTAATGTTATATATAGTATTTATACCGATCCCCTCAAATGTGATATCACGCCTAATGCACGACCCTCGCCTGGCAAGCCAGGGTCGGCTCTGCCCACTTGAGTGAGATAGTTGGGGCATCATCAAGGGCTCTACCATGATGGTGTCGGTTACGATGACTCCTCCCATTGTTCCTCATGTCTTATACATTGTTATGTTTATGTTATTGGCTCAATTATGTTTTGATAAAGTTTACTTACGATTATGATTATGAACGCTTTATGAATGATTTGAAAGCCTTGAGCCTTATGTTTTCTTACAGAGTTTATGATATATGCATGATGTCCTTCTCCTACGTTTTCTTATGAGTTTTATTTTACTTTTAAATATCCGTTTACTTACCTTGTATTCTCGGTACATTTTATGTACTGACTACATACTTTCTATGTTGTATCATTTCATGATATAGGGTCCGGATCTTAGGCTCATCCTCATCCTTAGTTCATCTCAGTTCTCGCTCTCAGCTATTGGTGAGTCCTCATGTTCCAAGGGCCGTTTGAAAGACTTTCATGTTATTTATGTTTCATTATTGATCGGGTTAATTGGGGATGTTGTCCCATCAACCCATCTTATGTAGTAGAGGCTTTCAGACAGGATGTAGAACTCAGCTTTTATATATGCCCAGTACTTCCGGTTGTTATGCTATGTTTACATTTCCGCTATGTTTTATGCTAAGTATTCCGCTTTATTGAATGATATTAGATGTATTCATGTGGCATGGGTCTACTTGGGGTGCCTCTGGGTCCCTTGTCCCATGTCTACAACCCGGGTGTACGTTCAGTCATGACATATAAAGTTTTCCAAGACTTCAGTTATGGCGTACCATCCTGGTACGGCTCATATTGAGAGTCGTATGTTGCCTTCTTCTCCATTTAGCCTTCTAAACTTCATCATGGTTCTTAGTACAGCTCATACAATCAAGGTACGACTTGTACTGAGACGGGTACTTTGGCTGATTTTCTGCATTTTCAGGCTTCTTTTGCACATCTTTGCTCCAACACTTATTTTCTCTGAAATCAAAGTAAAAGTGCCTTATATCCATATAAACATACCTAAGTCCAGGCTATTTTCTTAGTTTTAAGTGTCGAAAGTGTTGTAAACTCACAGCACATCAACACCCTTAACTCAAGACTTTTGCATGTCCTCAGGCAAAGAAAAAGGAAAACTAAACACGACGTTTAACTAGAAAACAAACTTAGGACACTACAACCAATATCAAACAAAATTTTCACTATCACTCCAAAAGCTTTTGCCCTTTTCTCGTGGACCAAATTAGCACATGCACTACAAGAAATTAAAAAACATGATAAACAGGGATCAAAACATGTCATCTAGCTATTAACAGGTAGTCAAGTCATCACCAATGTTTTTCACACAAACCACTGGTAAAGTCAAACACAAACCATGTACCCTCACAGCAAACAAAGTCTCCCACTCACATATATAGAAAAATATATGATATGGGATTAAACAAGCGAGACTCTCACCCTTACAAAGAAGTTTCAAAGACCGAATATTGGATATGATAGGCTTTCCCTTATTTTCTCTACTTCGGTCTATCAGATGGTTAGGTTAGGATCACTATAGGACTTGTTTTGGCTTGTAATGTAGGCTTTCGGGCTGGGTATTGTATATATGAAATCTTTTTAAGTGACTAAACCCTTCCTTGGCACTACATACATGTGGCTCCATATTTCACTTACTTCACCCTTTTTTGCTTTTTCTTCTTTTTCCTCCCATTTCACCCTTTTTTATACACTTGTACAAGTGTGGTGTGTTTTCAAACTTTTTCATGCATTATTCTCTTTTTTAATTTCTTTTTCAATTTTCTTTTCTTTTTCCACACCACACCTCGTTTTTCACCTTTTTCTTCTCTTTTCTATCCCTTTTTCACCTTCCCAATCTTTATGGACCCCTACTCTAGTCATCCTCAACTTAGGCATTTTGCCTGTGTTGAGGTTCACAATGTCCAAGGAGGGACCAGGGCCAAAACAGGTTCACTATAAAAATGGATACGATTAATTGGTTAATCAAAGAAAAATGGTTCATTTAAGGCTCAAAATCAGGATCAAGGGAATCACATCATTTTGGTAAGGTCATTTAAGCTAAAGATGGGCTTAACAAAAATGGCCTATGATCCTTTCCTAACCAACCATCCTAAAACTTATAAAAAGTCTAATCAGGCAAGTTCTAGATGCTCTACACAGTATTGAACTAGGTATCAGACCTCACTCACTCATGGTACATGAGTTATATTCACTCTACTTGTTCAATTTATTCATGGCTTAACACAAACTACACATGCTAATACACTAAATGACATCAAAAAATCCACAGAAATCATGCATGCAGTCACAAATACACAGCTAATTCATCAAAAAAATTTAAACAGGGTCAAATTTTCACAAATCTAAAACTAGTGAAATTTATTGGCTGAATACTCCTAAGTTACTTTCTAATTAAACAAAAATCACAAAAATAAAATCCTAAACATCTTAGTTCTACTAGATAGCATACCCGAGGGAAAAGAAACACGGCAAAAAAAATCTTCGGACGAATCAAAATCTCAAAAAAATCCAAGTACACCCCCTCCCCTTTTTAAAAATCATTCTTCATCCCCTAAGTATAGAATGTAAGCATAGAGAAAGAAACATACCTGCGGCTACTCAAATTTCACCATCCATGGGTTACCTCCCATGCAGAACATGATTTAACGTCGCAGCACAATGTAACTTTTGTGACTCTTTAGGAATCATCAAGGTACACCACCTCGATTCCTCTTAATTCCTCCACATCCTAAAGTGTATCTTGTTGAGCTAGCTTGACTTGCCTAGCTTCTTCAGTTATATGGGCATCTCTCTGTTCCTGGTTTTCTATTCTATGCAGTGTTTGTTCGAGTTCGGGGTTCAAAGGAATCAGGGGATTTCCACTACTCCAAGTGCTTGGCGTTCACCAAGAAACAACCTCTGGATATCACAAACAAAAAGAAAATTTAATTCAAGATATAACAACCAAAAGTCAATTTCAAGCAATTAATCTAGTCTTAGTTGTATTCCCTGGCAATGGAACCACTTTTTGATAACGCTCAAACTCACACCGCTTGATGAATTATTGACGTGCCCGATTCGCGCGTCCGCAAGTGTACGGGTCGTGCAAGTAATATAGTGGCTCTTTTTAAGAACCGGATTGTCGAACCCACAGGGACTAGACCCATTCCTCTAACTATCCATTTCTATTGTGATCTTCAATACCTCAAGTGTTGGTTATAGACATTTTCGATTGAGATTAATTAAGTCTAAGTTTGGGTCAACAAAATATTCCGA
Organism: Datura wrightii; assembly: GCA_035772735.1. Taxonomy (NCBI): domain Eukaryota; kingdom Viridiplantae; phylum Streptophyta; class Magnoliopsida; order Solanales; family Solanaceae; genus Datura; species Datura wrightii. The sequence goes on from JASDFA010000003.1 coordinate 117,338,053, forward strand.
AATCACTCTAGGAGCAACATAGAGTTAAAACCAATTAATCACGCGATCCTACGATTTGCAATGGGTTAAGCATGGAACTATTAATTCCAAAACAAATTCATAAAAGCACAATCATAATTCATGGCTTCAACCCTAGAGGAAGGGTTCTTGCCATTCATGTTCGTAAAACTACAATTAACTAATACTAAACTAACATACTTACATGAATTCGGTAGATGAGAAGGGAATTTGATAAACCCTAGATGAGTTCTCCCACTTCTCCCTTCACTCCTAGGTGGTTTTTCAGAATAAAATCGTGACACCAATGATTTTAGGAGCTAAGGGTCCTATTTATAGTAAATGGAAAACGTGCATAATTTAGCCTGTAATGAAACGGCTCCGTGTCACGGAGTGTATCGTGGAGCAATGACTCCGTGACACGGAGGCAACGCGAAAGATCTCTGGAAAGTGCCTCTGGAAACCAAGTTGCCGAGGGTCACCGCGCTGGCCAACGTGGTACGCTGCTCATGCAGCGCGTTGGCATGCTGCTGTCACGCAGATGTCCTAGCGTGGCACGGCACTGGCGCGCTAGTTTACTTCCTTCTGCTGCCGTTTGCTGGCTTTTCTCGTGCGCTTGGCAAGGGCGTGGCACGGCGCTGGGCGCGGCACACGCACAGTGTGGCACACTGCCTGGCGCGGCCAACCTTGCCAAGGCATGCTCCTTGCCGACTTTCGCCACTTGCTTCCACTCCATTCCTTGCTATTCATCAACTTGTGAATTAGTACCTCAAATGCATTATTAACCTACAAAACAAGGACTAATCATGTTGGTTAGCACATATATTCACATTTATATAAAATCACATAAAAGTATGTAAATTAACTTAGATAAACAAGACTACATTAAGGTATAAAGCGTATCTCGGGCATGCTATTTTGCCCGTGATCACAACCCCACACTTTAAAGCCTTGTTCGTCCTCGAACAACCTTTTACATATCATACATATAGAAACTCCCACATACTAATGCGGCCAGATAATTCAAGTTACGGCTATAATGATTCCGTAAGATAACAAGCTAAAGATAGAGCATACACAATTTAATCACCGAGAAGAAATACAACGATGCTAAGACTTCTTAACCTCAAGAATCGACTCTCGATCTTAGAAAACTCATGCAAATCAACTGAGTAAGAAATCCCACATGAATTATATCCTTCATTCAACATGTACCCTCACAGAAGGAGAGTTACCCAATCACACGCAAAAATCATTTTTACATCACAACATGTGTGGGTAAATAAATAGAATTACACTCACTCTCACAAAGAATTCACATGCATCATGTAATGACCCATAAGCTTGCCCTTAGTGTTTTATTCCACTAATTTAAGGATGTGTGAATGTAAGATCAAGTAGGACTTAATGGGTTGTAATGTAAGCTAAGGGACAGGCAGGTACTATTCTGGCCAGTAATAGTGACTATCTTTCCTAAGCGCTTTTAATACATTACGCCCTCCTTACGAACTTCCCTTCCCTTACTTCACCTTTTTCTCCTTTCAGCTTTCTTTTTCCTCTTATGTTCCCCTTTTCTTTAGCCACTTTTAACTTATTAGTAAGGAGTTCTATGAATAATTTTTCATTAATTTGTTTTCTTGCTCCTTACTAATAATCAACCATTTTCACACAAGTGCACCTTTGTCCTTTTCTCACTTCTACAACTTGCTACTTTTCCTTTCTTTTTATTCTTCTCATTCCCTTACTCCTTCGGGTTTTTTTTTCTCAAGCGCTTAGGAGTTTTGGATCAAACACAAGGCTAATGAAAGAAAAAGGATTAAGCTTATGTTGCAGCTGTCAAAGAATAGGCTCAAGGCTCAATGGGGCTAACTAGGATTAATCTTTCCAAGGTAGGTAAAATGAGGGATAAGAATTGGTTCATTCGAAAAAAATGCCTAAATCATCTCCTACAATTCACATCCTTCATTTCGTTTTATAAACACACCAGGCAAGTTCTAGACAATCCACAATAGCACAGAATACTCAAAAATCTTACACTCATGGCACATGCTCAATTCAAGACACATTCATCAGACTCTTACTCAGCTAATCACAAGAATTCAGATTAAGCTTCAATCATGTTGAGTCACATTCAAGAGCCTAAGTGTCTCAATCAAAGTTATACACTTGCATGCTTCACACTGAACATACTTGCATCTTACAATCACGTATAGCACATAACAAGAACATCAAGCACCAATTAGTTATGGTTTCAAAATCCCAAAGCCTATCGACCAATTTTTCCTCAAGACGGTCGTCATCCATCCATCGTCGGAAACAGTCCCTAACTATGACTAAAGACACTATCTACAAACAAAGGAAATTAAAAAAAAATTATTCTTCGGTTCAAAGACCCCCCCCGTTGGAAAATAACCGAAAAGAAAAACCAACGGGTGATGAAGTCATGCTTAATTCACAAAAAATTTTCAAATTTCTCCCAAATTTCACATAAGCATCACATTCAACAAAAACTTGTTAAGCACAAAAATTTATAAATTTTTCTCACCCCACACTTAAAGTCTTGCTATGTCCTCATAGCCTCAAATTAACATTTAAAGGATGAGAAATACTCCCTGAGCCTCTATGCCAAGCTAAAAGCATGCTTTCTTTTCAAGTTCCAGAGATGGTTGTTCGACCCCACACTTCTTCTATTCCATGTTCTTTAGCTTCCACCGTCTCGGTACTCAGACTTCCCTCCATCTGTGCTTAACTTTCCACCAAAAACACAAACAAAATGAAAATAACAAAAGCAACACAAAAATCAAAATTACGAATTGTACCTGAGGTACCCTTGGGTTGCCTCCCAAACAGCGCCTTATTTTACATCGTGGCACGACGTGGATTGTCCTTTTCAGGACATCCTCATACCTGGGTTCTCTTTCGAGAACCATCTCCTTTTCTTTTGTTGTTTAGAGGAAACAGCCTCCACCCTGTTCCTCTCTTTCTCCAACTTCCTCTCAATTTGAAGCCCTTTATCAGACTCAGGCTGAACACTTGTAATTTCCTTTGGCCGTGCACCTATGGAATCCTCCACCCGACACTTATCCGCTGCCAACACACTAACCTGACAAAGGTTTCTATAGTGTGCAGATGGGTTCATTTCTTGGTAAACGCGGAAGATTTCTTCTTCATCCTCGACCCTCATTTTCAGGGTCCCTGCTTTCAAATCAATCACCGCTCCTCCAGTGGCCAAGAATGGCCGTCCCAAGATCAGGGGTACCTGGTCATCAACCTAAAAATCCAAGACAATAAAATCAGCAGGTATAATAAACTTACCTACTTTGATGAGAAGGTCCTCTATTATTCCATCAGGTGTCACTCGCGACTTGTCAGCCAGCTGCAGCATCAACCTTGTTGGCCTCGGTTGTCCCAACCCCAAGGTGTTGAATAAGGATAGGGGCATTAGATTGACTGCTGCCCCTAAGTCACACAAAGCTTGTAGCACCTCAGCTTTACCAATTTGTATGGGGAGGGTAAAACTCCCTGGGTCTTTGAGCTTCTTCGGCATTTTGCTCAATACCCTGTGACTGCACTCCTCAGTCAGTGCTCCAGTCTGGACATCCACCAATCTCACTTTGTTCGCCATTACATCCTTCAAGTATTTAGCATACTTGGGCATTCCCTGCAAGACATCAATAAGAGGCAAATTTATGTGAAGTTCTTTGAAGCTCTCAAAGAACTTTTTGAAGCATTCCTCCTCCTTGCTCTTTCTGAATTTCTGAGGGAATGGTGGTGGTGGTCTTTGTGCTGGCTGCAATGGAAGTTGTGCATTTTGTTGCCCAGCACTCTGATTATCTCCCATGTTGATGGATGGTCCTGGTCTAACCAACTCCGGCTGCACCTCCTTGCTCAGCTCTTTTGACACTGCATCAGCTAATTGCTTACCGCTTCTCAGACTGATGGCATTGATCTTCCGGGGGTTAGGATCTGTGTCGCTTGGTAATCCCTCCTGCGATCTCATGTTTTGAGCAGCTGCTATCTGACCCACTTGTTTTTCAAGATTTCGGGTGGCTACTTGCTGATTCATTAAGTCTGTTGCCATCCTCGCCTGATTTTCCATTAATTGAGTCTGGGTCTCCATGATTTTCTGCAGTGTTTCCTCAATGCTGCTACTCAACTGCCCATCATTCTGCCTATTCTGCTGATACTGCTGCTGTTGAGGTTGCATATAATTTTGCTTTTGGTTACCACCCCAAGAAAAATTCGGGTGGCCCTGCCAATTTCTGTTGTAACTGGTTTCAAAATTCTGATTGTTGCGTTGCACATTACTAACAAAATTGACTAACTCCGGATTGGATCCACAAGATTCTGCATGGTGCCCATTATTACCACAAATTTCACACCAACTCGGAGCTTGCTGAACTGCATTAACCTGGCCCTGGCGTTGGTTCATACTCAGTTTATTGAACTAAGTCATCATTTGATGATGGAACGAAGCTAACTGTGCTGCCAAGGCATTCAAACCATCTACTTTTATCAACCCCGATCTCTTTCCTGCCCTTCTAGATGACTCGCTGTGCCACTCGGGATTTCCTTATGCAATTCTATTCAACAAAGTGTACAACTCATCATATGTCTTATCCAAGGCTTTCCCACCCAATGCAGAGTCTAGTAATATTTTTGTGTGTGGGTCTAGACTTTCTACAAAGGTATGGGCCAGCACTTCATTTGATTGCTGGTGATGGGGGCAATCTCTCAACAATGACTTGAATCTTTCCCAAGCCATATATAAGTTCTCATCAAGCCTCTGCTTGAAACTGAGTATTTCACTTCTCAACCTTGCAGTTTTGCCTGAAGGGAAGAATCTGATAAGGAACTTCTTAGCCAAGTCATTCCATGAAGTTATGGAGTTCGGTGGCTCAGCCTTCAGCCACTTTTTCACCTCTCCCAACAGTGAAAATGGGAAGAGGGTCATTCGGACATAATCTGTGGACACGCCGGTGGGGACAAACGTGTCACTAATCTCTAAAAAGCTCTGTAAGTGCTGCTGCGGGTCCTCATGTGCCATCCCAGTGAATTGACCACTAGAATGTAACAGCTGCACCATGTTCTGTTTAAGCTCAAAGTGCCCTCCAGGCTCCGGTTTACGGATGCTAGAGGTCACATTCGTCGCTAGTGGGATTGCCACTTCGCGAACTGGTCTTGCTGCCATTGCTTCGGATGACAATTGTGCTTGTCCTGCGGGTGGTTGTTGTTGCACCTTTTCTTGAAGTCTCTTCAGCTTTTGCTCTAGAGCTACACTCCTTTGCAAATGGATTTGACGTTCAGTTTCTAGCAACGGTTCCACAAGCTCTCTATTTCTAGCCAGCTCGGCAGGACAACCTGTCACCTGCAATTAAGCACACTAAGACCAAGTTTCTCAACACTTAAGGAAATTCAAAAATCACACCAAAAATAGATAAATTATCAAAACTTCATCGAGTCCCCGGCAACGGCGCCAAAAACTTGACGTGCCCGATTCGCGCGTCCGCAAGTGTACGGGTCGTGCAAGTAATATAGTGGCTCTTTTTAAGAACCGGATTGTCGAACCCACAGGGACTGGACCCATTCCTCTAACTATCCATTTCTATTGTGATCTTCAATACCTCAAGTGTTGGTTATAGACATTTTCGATTGAGATTAATTAAGTCTAAGTTTGGGTCAACGAAATATTCCGAAATCACTCTAGGAGCAATATAGAGTTAAAACCAATTAATCACGCGATCCTACGATTTGCAATGGGTTAAGCATGGAACTATTAATTCCAAAACAAATTCATAAAAGCACAATCATAATTCATGGCTTCAACCCTAGAGGAAGGGTTTTTGCCATTCATGTTCGTAAAACTACAATTAACTAATACTAAACTAACATACTTACATGAATTTGGTAGATGAGAAGGGAATTTGATAAACCCTAGATGAGTTCTCCCACTTCTCCCTTCACTCCTAGGTGGTTTTTCAGAATAAAATCGTGACACCAATGATTTTAGGAGCTAAGGGTCCTATTTATAGTAAATGGAAAACGTGCATAATTTAGCCTGTAATGGAACGGCTCCGTGTCACGGAGTGTATCGCGGAGCAATGACTCCGTGACACGGAGGCAACGCGAAAGCTCTCTGGAAAGTGCCTCTGGAAACCAAGCTGCCGAGGGTCACCGCGCTGGCCAACGTGGCACGCTGCTCATGCAGCGCGTTAGCATGCTGCTGTCGCGTAGATGTCCTAGCGTGGCACGGCGCTGGCGCGCTAGTTTACTGCCTGCTGCTGCCGTTTGCTGCCTTTTCTCGTGCACTTGGCAAGGGCGTGGCACGGCGCTGGGCGCGGCACACGCACAGCGTGGCACGCTGCCTGGCGCGGCCAGCCTTGCCAAGGCATGCTCCTTGCCGACTTTCGCCACTTGCTTCCACTCCATTCCTTGCTATTCATCAACTTGTGAATTAGTTCCTCTAATGCATTATTAACCTACAAAACAAGGACTAATCATGTTGGTTAGCACATAGATTCACATTTATATAAAATCACATGAAAGTATGTAAAATAACTTAGATAAACAAGACTACATTAAGGTATAAAGCGTATCTCGGGCATGCTATTTTGCCCGTGATCAATTATGAAGCGGACGTTGTCAATAAAGAACACAACTAAGAGGTTGGGGTCGAACCTTCAGAGAATATGGAAGATCTAGACTAATGCCGGTAAGTGAACTTGTTGGTAAGTTATCTCCAAATTGGGGGATTTTGAAGAAGTAAAACAAGATTTTAATTGTGAATTAAATCAAGATTTTCAAATAACTAGGGTATGTGTTCCCCATAGTTCATAACTACTTCGGGTATACACATGTGATCAATCCCAATGCTTACTTGTAGAACTGATAACTAGGTTTCATCCAAACGACTAGTTCGTCCTTATTGGATGACTATACTCAATCACCAGATCAGGTCTCATGGGTGATTTTAAACTAACCGTTATCAATATGTTCCAAATTTAACTCTCCTGCGACCACAACTAAAGTTAATACAATGATCATCAAAATTGGGGCTTTGTTGTAGTTCTCTTTTCCTAATCTCTACCTCTCTAGGTTCAAGCAAGTAAAGAATCCAGGCAAGTCCCAACGTTGTATACCGTTAAGAAACATTTAAGCATGAAGAAAATACAATACAAGCTTTGTGCATTGATTTTGAATCACTTTTGTACAACCCTAGTTTGTTAATCCACCATGGTTTCCATAACCCCTAGTAATGGAGGTTTTAGCCTCTCATGGTTGTAAGATTATGATATGTATTCATAGACAAACACATAATTAAATACTTACAGCAATATTTGAGAGAAAAACTTCTTTGAATATGCAAGAATAATCTCAAGAAGTGTTAATTACACGTTAACTACTCAATTCTACGTGCTCTATTGACTCTATGTTCATTGGTAATGAAAATAAAAACACAAAAGGTATTTATACAGACGTTAGAAACCTTTTCCTAGGCTAATAGGGTTATTTTCCATAACTAATGACGCTTGTGCCACGACTGATCATACGACCCATAGCAGGATTGTATGGGTTGTAACTACCTCTCGTACGTCCTTGGCTTGCTGAAACTTTGGCCAAGTGTTGGGAGCTGGTATGACTCGTACCTTCTTCCTACAAGTCGTACAATGCATCCATGGCTTGGTCCTGAGAACTCTGACATCTTCTAGAATGCTTCACGAGTGTTGTGGTACGACTCGTACCTTCTTTCCACGACTCATATTGTCTGTAGTATCTGAAATTTCACCAAGTCTTGAATAGTTCCTGGATCTCATCATGGCTCATGGTACGGATCGTATATAAGTTTTATGACTCGTGGGTTTCGCCCGTACCAAGAGGTTACCTTGTGCAAATTCTCTAAAGTTTTCCACGATTCTAGTTACGGCTCGAACCATCCTGGTAAGGCTCTATTGAGAGTCGTATGTTGCCTTCTTCTCTATTCATCCTTCTAAACTTTATCATGGTTCTCAATACAGCTCGTATTGAGACTGGTACTTTGGCTAATTTTCTACATTTTTAGGCTTCTTTTGCACATCTTTGCTCCACCACTTATTTTCCCAGAAATCAAAGTAAAAGTGCCTTACATCCAAATAAATATACAAAAGTCCATGCTATTTTCTTAGTTTTAAGTGTCGAAAGTGTTGTAAACTCACAGTACGTCACTTCCCATGCCAGGCATCTCACCCCAGACTTAAACTTTTTAGCTCAATGTCCCAGCTTATTCTTGCCTCTTATACCCTGTTCGTCTTTACAAAACAAATAAAAACATACAACATGTTAAAAAGGATGGGTTACCTCCCATCAAGTTCCTTAGTTATCATCGTGGCACGAGATTCGTGTGTTGCCTCCCATGCAACGCCTGATTTAATGTTGCGGCATGACTATTGTCCCTATCACTCCTTCATTCGAGTGGACTTATGACCATAAAAAGGATCTGCTAAACTTTCATGCAACACTTGCTTCTCCACCAACTAATTACAACCTCCAGGTTCTCCCGCCGACTTCACCTTGAAGTCCTCATAATGAGGTGGCATTCGTGCTACTCTGAACACTTCAAACACTGCCTCCTGACCATCAACTCTCATACACATCTTGCCCAACTGAACATGTATGACGGCATCGTTGGTGGCTAATAATCCTCTACCTAGAATGAGGGGAACTGTTGCATCTACCTCATAGTCTAAGATTATAAAGTCCACCTACAGGATGAAAGGTCTTACCTTAATCAAGACATCTTCAATGATTCCCTTAGGATAGGCCAGAGACTGATTTGCAAGATGAACCATCACTATGGTAGGATGTGGTTCACCTAATCCCAGTGTTCTGAATAGGGATGCAGGCATCAAATTGATGCTCGCACCCAAATCACACAAAGCTAAACCAACTTCCTTGCTTCCAATAGTGGCATGAATAGTGAAACTCCCAGGAACCTTTAACTTTTTAGGAATTTTGTTCTTGATTTGGGAACTGCACTCTTCTATAAGTTGCAGTTTGAAACTCTGTATGTCTCCTCTTATTGGCCACGATATCCCTGAGATACCTGGCGTACTTTGGAACTTCCTGCAAAAGCCCCACCAACGGAATAATCACATGAACCTGCTTCAACAACTCAAGAAACTTACTACAGGCTGTGTCCTCTGTCTTTTTCTTCAACCTTTAAGGAAATGGAGGAGGTGATATAGCTACTACAATTTTTGATTGTGGGTTTCTAGACTCCCCTACCTTAATATTGGATTTCACGGCCCGTTCCTCATCAACTATTTTTCTGGGAATAACCTCACCCAGCTCCTTACCACTGGGAAAGAAAATAGCATTTACATTTTCCTTTGGGCTCTTCTCAGTATTACCCGGAGTGCTCCCTGTGGTCTGTTATTCTGTTGTAGGTCCAATTGCCCCATTCGCCTTTCAAGCTCATGGATGGACTTTTGCATTTCATTTACCACTTGCATCTGTTGCACTATCTATTACTTCATTGTCTGCTCAAGAGAACTGTTCTTCTACTGGCCCTATGGCCTTTGATAGGTATTTGGGGCCTTTGGAAGTTTTGATTCCCTCCCCATGGGGGATTTTCTTCACTCTGGTACCCCTAATTATAGCCATTACCTGCAAAACCTCCACTACAACCTTGTTGTCCCACAAAATATACAGACTCGGGATTAAGAGGACAACCTGAATAGGCATGGCCTTCTCTACATGCCTCACATGATGGTGGTGGGATTTGTACCTACTGTACCTGCTGCACTTGGCCTCGTACTGGTGTGGTCACCAACTTACTAATCACACTCACCAACTGGCTAATGTCTTCCCTGATTGCCACTATACAATCCACCTCAAGCTTTCTTAGAACCTTTTCTGCTGCAAATCCTCTGCCTAAATATTGATAATCTTGACTCCCCGTAGACATGAGGCTCAAGAGAGCCTCAATTTCATCATAACTTTTGGATAGAATATGTCCTTGTGCAGTAGAATAAAGGAGTATCTTTGATTCGGGCTTCAGAACCTCAATGAAGTTGTGCCCAATTATCTCCTAAGGTTGCATGTGGTGTGGACAATCTCTTAAGTAACCCTTGTAACATTTCCCATGATTGAGCTAGTGTTTCTCCATCTTTCTATATGAATCTGGAGATCTTTCAACTAAGTTCTTTGGTTCATCTTGAAGAGAAAAACTGGTTGATGAACTTATTGGAGAGGATTTCCCAAGTGGTGATGGATCCTGCAGGCTCATTTTGAAGCCACTCTTTGGCCTCTCCAATTAGTGAGAATAGAAATAGAGTCAACTTGACATATTCATCTAATATGTTCTAGTAGTGGAAGTTTTCACTCAACACTACAAACGTCATCAGATGCCTGTAGGGATCCTCATGTGGCTTGCTTTGAAATAAGCAAGTGCTTTGGACCAATCACACAGTCCCTTCCTTCAGCTCAAAGTTCCCAGTGATGGCTAGTTTAACAATTGCTTTAGAAGCATTTTCCACATTCGGCCTAGCAAAATGCATCACTGGAACCCTCTCAAACTCTTCACCTGGTGCTTGCCCCATGTTTTCCATAGCTAACCTTTGAAAGGTTCTCTCTGTTTCAGGATCAAGAGAAGCTAAGGTTGGTCCTTGACTTCTCATGCTTGGCATACACTGAGGCAAACAACCCTGTGAACTTCAACAAAAACAAGAAACAAACATAAAATACATACTAGCAAAACAAAAATTCTAACCTACAAACGATTAAACAATATTCGAGTCCCGAACAATGGCGCCAAAAACTTGATATCTCTCAAGTGCACGTGGTCGTCAAGTAATATAGTATTATTAAGTCCAGACCCACAGGGACTTGTCAATTTAATTGTGTTAAGGTTTTCACTTTAATATCACTAATCTACGAAATAAGTAAAATGAAGATTGATTTGAAAAATTAAACTACTAAAACTTCAAATGTAAAAATTAGCTAAAACAATGCAAGGTTGATTGTATTTCGATAATGATGACATACTAGGGCAAAGGCACTTGGTTGATTTCAGATTGAGTATTTCAATTGTAATTAAACTAGCATGATTCTTCCTACGGTTGTTACTTGCAAGTTACTATCCCATTTCTTGCCACTGTCCCTAGCATCCAAGAACTATTTCATGAACCCTAACGCCTATATCCCTATGGTCGCAGAAGAAGAATGAAAGGAAGATCATGCCTACTTGTATTTTTACTAAACGGGGTTGAAGGGTATATTCCTATCCTCAACAACAACTTCTATCCTATTACCAATGGGTTCAAGCGTCTTTGAATTTCCATTCTTTATTTATTTTTAACCCTTTCGATTCCCTTTCCCAAGCTCAATCAAAAGCCAACAGATTACTTATAAGGTGATCAATCTGATAAATATTAAATTAACACAAATAAATAAAAACAACCATAAAAGAAGAATCAAGATTAAGTTTATTTAGTCTGTCAAACAATCAATCATTCACCATGGCCACAACCCTAGAATATGAGTTTAGTCACTTATAGACAAGCGGAAAAACAAATACTTAGTCATCATCATGCGAAAATATGAAGTAAAGAAGAGAGAACCTAGTTGTAGAACCTTGTCTTCCTTCCAAACTACTTACAAGCTTTCATGAAAGGACTACAGAATAAAAATGAGTAAAGACTGCTTCAAAGAAGTCCAAAACTACTCCAAGAAGTCCAAAACTGCACAACAAATGACCTAAGGCTTATATTAATAGATGACCCTTCAAATAACCTTTCTGCCCTCAAAAACATGGCTTTAAAATCAACATTTTTCATCAGGAAATGGATTTGGCACACCGCCGCACCTATATCGCCACAGACTTAGTTAAATTTCCAGCAATTTCAGCTCCAAATAGGGTCTGGCGCGCTGCACCCTTCATCTCACCAAGGTGTTCATCAAATTTCTCTAAGTCTTGGACACCTCTAGCGCGGGGCACCACTCATCTCGTCGAATTTCTAAAGTGCAATTCTCTGAAGTTTGAGGGCTGGCGCGCCCCAGACTTAGATTTTTTTCTCTAAAGTTTGGGACTTGGTGCGGGACGCCAACCATAGCACCAACCCTGTCAGATACCCAAATCTTCATTTCTTGTATCATTTTGAGCCCATTTTTCTTCGTTTCCTGCTCAAATCAACTAATATCATTTGTTAGCGCATAAAACACATACATACATGAATTTAACCATAAATTAAGGATTATAAACTCAAAACACGATAAATATGGGGGAAAATATGGCAAATGGGTATGAAAATATGCCCAACATCACCACCCCACACTTAAACCACTATTCGTCCTCGAACAATTCTTAAAACATACCTAAAATCATATTTTACCACCACACTTGACACTTCTATCAACTCATACTCAACCAACAAGCATTGAGCATACATAAAGTGGTTTATCATCATACAGCAATTCTCAAAAAAGCACATAAAGAGATTTCACAATCAAGAATACACAACCTTTATAAATGACTCATCTTTTTTTTCAACATAAAGGACCAACATGATTGAGTGTGACACATGTAACAAGTAGTATACCGAATTAGACCTCTTGTGCCCCTCACTTTTAGTGATGTTCCTCTCTACAATAAGTAAGGCACACTCACACTCACAAATGATGTAATGCACAAATGCAACGTAACTTAGGCTTTCCCTTCATGTACGTTAAGACTACCTAATTTCTTCAAGAGATTAAGATAACAAGGAATTTTCTTGGTTGTAATTCCGGCTAAGGGACGGGTAGGATTGATATTTCATTTTATAGTGACAACCACCCTAAGCACTTTTAAGACATATTTCACTTTACTTTTCCACCACTTTTTTCTTTGTTTGTTCACTTTTCATCTACTCACCCTTGTTTTTTATTTTCATACCCCGTTTTTACATTACTTGGCTGCAAGTTTTTTAATCATAGAATAACTAATGATTTTGCAATTAAAGCTCTCTTTTTCAATTTCCTAGCAGCAGGTAGACCACATAATTTTTATGGGTACCCTTATTCTTACTTTTCTTTCCTTACCACAATTTTTCTTTTTCCCTTAACATTACACTTCAATGGACCTTAATATTCAAGTCTCAAAGTGCCTAAGACTACTTTGGATCAATAAGTCTGAGGTCTCACAAAAAGAGGGATTAAGTTATTATTGAGGCTAAGAAAGAATAAGGCTTTTAGGATCAAAGGAGTTAACCAGGGAGAATGACTATGAAGGTAAAACAATTAGAGGAAAAAAATTGGCTTCTTCAAAGAAGTGTCTTGATCATCTCTCAACTCCCTACAACTAGTTATCCTACATACACTAAGGTAAGTTCTAGATGCTACAATATATACATGCAAAATAATTCAGCTCACCTCTCATGGCAACAAGAATCTAATCAGTTTCTACAGCTACACATTCACACAATCATATTGAATGGTAAGTTAATTTCATAATTAAGCCCTAAGGATATGTTGAGTCAAATTAAAGAGATATGTGTGTCTCTCATGGATTCTAACTCATGCAATCAAGATGACCGCTCTATTTACGCTAGCATAGCGGCTAAGCAGAATATCAACAAGCATACAAGTGGATGACCTATGACTCAATCCTAAAAAATAAAAAATAAAAATGCGACAAAGCTTTTCTTAAGAAGGTCATCATCCATCTATCATAGGGAAACGTCATTACTCTATGACCACAATGACTCAAACAATACAAAATAAAAAATTACAAATATACTCTAAAATAAAGCAACCAAACATAACATAGTCAAGACGAACAACAATTCAAACATCCCAAGCATCCAAGTCAACATCACCATACTAGTTATTACAATCCATGACCTACGTATCAAGGTACTGCTCCCAGGAATGACATAATAATGCTACGACCTACAAATATAGCAATTAAAGAGCACCATGAATCTAACTTTCCTCCACCCCACACATAAAAAGGTTCACTGTCCTCAGTGCACACACAATCACATCATAAAGGGAGAGAAAAGAAACTTGTTGGTCGCTAAGCATCATCCTGCATGGCACCTATAGCAGCATCATCCTTCTCCATGTCTAAATCATCAACACCATCAATAAGGACTATAGCCTCATAATCATCAATTGGCTCCTCAAAAGTCAAGCTCACTCGGCACATCAATATAGCACTATTTGTGAGCGGGTACCGTGCCTCTAAAGCCGTTATCTCCTCTGCAATGGCTGGTCGACCTCCTATCTTCAGCTTTAATTCCAATATCCCAAATATACAACCCTGCCAACTCTCAACTCGGGCTTGCCGATCAGCTATAGTAAGAGAGGGTCTTGCAAAAGGTAAAACAAGGTCTGCATCTTACTCCTCGATACCTTTCTCCCTCAAGTACATGGTCAAGAGACTTCCATAACAATATTTCCTTCTACAATTGTCTCATAATCTCCTCATATTGTGATGAATCACAGCACAAAAATTAACTGGTATCCCGTTCATCAACATGTACACCAAGACAATCCGCTCGCGAGTTACCTCTGTCAAACGTGTCCCCGGGAGAAAGAAAGCACATACCAACTTCACCCACACCTTTGCCTCCCTATTTAAATTGGCAAATGCAAGTGAGGAATGGGTGTCATTATGATCCCTTTCCCATCAAGCAGATTAATTATCACCAAGTGTGGCGGATGTCTCTATATGGTGGCTTCTCCAACAAGATGAAATATTCTGAAGGGTCTACTACAGGTGTCTAAGAAGGCATTGAACGTTTTAGCTGTGAATCACACCACCTGTCCTCTTATCTTGACCTTTGTACTCTCTCCGAATGAGGTATCCCAATTTGCGTAGAATTCCCTCACTAAAGTGAGGTTGCACTTCTCTGGCTCATCGAAGATATAGCCAGCTCCCAACTCACGTATCTTATCCCAAACAGTCGGGAACTCAAGTGCCAATTGGCCCTCAATTATCCAGTTCTCAAGTGCATACTTGGCTTCTTTTTCAGTGTTAAACCGAGTAAGCCCATGAGGCTCTACTGCTTTCACTCTGAATCTCCTTGTGGAGCCTATTTTGGAAGCAGAAGAACTAGCTTCCATTTTTATCGGTCTACCCCTCTTTCGGCTCTTCTCGGCTACAATCACCTCCTTTCCGTTTTGTTCCATGGTACCTATCAAGCGAAAAATCAAGAACTTTACAAAATTAGTTTGTGAACCAAATGGCTAACTAACTAAGTGTGGAAGGTACAAAATTCACCCCACACTTAATTTTCTTACATATATGTGAGAATTTTTCAAATATGGTACTCAAGACTTCCCCCGTCATCATCCAATCTCAACAATCTAAATTAATTCACTAACTCATACTACACCAAGTTCATGAATTTTTCTTTCTTTTCACCTCTCCTCTAGCTTTTAGCTTTTAATAAGAATGCACTATCTAGGCTATCCCTCTCACTTTCCTTCACCAATTCACAGTGCAAGTAATTTTATGTAATTGAGTAATAATATTCAATTTAATCAACCAACAATAAACAATTTACTACCATTCAACATGAATTAATCAAGAATTTTACCAACTCAAGCAATTATCACATTCAAGAATTGAAAGCTTCATGTACTTTCTCTCTCTAAAATTAATGCACCTACCCACCAATATTCAGGAATTCAATTCACCTACCCCATCATCCCCACAAGTTTAAATCACCATATTCAACCAAGAATCAAGCTATCCAACAAAGATAACATACATTCATGGATGAATTTAAGATTTTAAGCTCATAAAATCCAAAACATGAAATTCACATTTTTTTTCACCAACAATGGTAATTTTTAGGTTCTAAATCTTGGGGAAGAAGGGTGTGGGAGCATGCTTACATCATTAATCGAACAAGAGAGAAGAAATATACTTACTTGAGTTGAATATGAGAGCTTCACCAACTTATTGAAGAAGACAACAATGGAGGGGAGAGGGAATGGGAGTTATGGCCTATGGGAGAGAGGAAAATTTTTTACTTTTTTTTTTGTTTTTCAACTTTTTGAGGGAAAAGAATGAATGGGACTTTTAAATAAAAGGTGGGGCATGTGCTTTTATGTCATTTTAAGGTATTTTGAGTCAATATTGACTCAAATTGACCAACAATTTTCTTCCATCAAGCCTTTGGCATGCGCCCCCCCCCCCCCCCTCTATCTCACCACAAACTTAGAAAAAAAATTCTCTAAAGATAGGGGTTGGCACAGCGCCACACCTATAGCCTCACCTGACAAAGTTTTCTTCTTCTAGGATTTAACTCCTGGCTTCCCATGCTTGGCATCTCACCCCAGACTTACACTTTTTAGTTCAATGTCCCAGTTTATGCTGGCTTCGAAACAAAGGAATAAAAAAAACATTCTCTATGGCTCCTCCACTTGTGCCCTGTTCATCTCTACAAAACAAATACAAACGTACAAAATGTTAAAAATGATGGGTTGCCTCCCATCAAGCGCCTTAGTTATCATCGTGGCACGACATTCATGTGTTGCCTCCCATGTAGCGCCTGATTTAACATTGCGGCACGTTTATAGTCCTCGTCACTCCTTCATCCAAGTGGACTTTTGACCATACCAAGGATCTACTAAACTTTCATGTAGCACTTGCTGCTCCACCAACTGATTACAACCTCCAGGTTCTCCTGCCATCTTCACCTTGAAGTCCTCATTATGAGGTGGCATTCGTGTTGCTCTAAACACTTCACACACTGCCTCCTAACCATCTACTCTCATGGACATCTTGCTCGACTGTACATGTATGACTGTATCGGCATTGGCTAAAAATACTCTACCCAGAATGAGGGGAACTGTTGCATCTGCCTCATAGTCTAAGATTATAAAGTCCACCTGCAGGATGAAAGGTCATACCTTAATCAAGACATCTAAAATAATTCCCTCGGGATAGGCCAGAGACTAATCCACAAGCTGCAACATCACTATGGTAGGATGTGGTTCACCTAATCCAAATGTTCTGAATAGGGATGTAGGCATCAAATTGATGCTTGCACCCAAATCACACAAAGCTAAACCAACTTCCTTGCTTCCAATAGTGACAGAAATAGTGAAACTTCCAAGAACCTTTAACTTTTTAGGAATTTTGTTCTTGATTCGGGAACTGCACTCTTCTGTAAGAGCTGCAGTTTCAAACTCTGTATGCCTCCTCTTATTGGCCACGATATCCCTGAGATACCTGGCGTACTTTGGAACTTCCTGTAAAAGCTCCACCAACGGAATATTCATATGAACCTGCTTCAACAACTCAAGAAACTTACTACAGGTTGTGTCCCCTGTCTTTTTCTTCTAACCTTTGAGGAAATGGAGGAGGTGGTCTAGCTACTACAATTTATGATTGTGGGTTGCTAAACTCCCCTACCTTAGACTTGGATTTCATGGCCTATTCCTCATCAACCTTTTCTTTTCTGGGGATAACCTCACCCAGCTCCTTACCACTGGGAAAGAAAATAGCATTTACATTTTTCTTTGGGTTTTTCTCGGTATACCTTGGAGTACCCCCAATGGTCTGTTATTCTGTTGTAGGGACAATTGCCCCATTTTGCTTTCAAGCTCATGGATGGACTTTTGCATTTTATTTACCACTTGCATCTGCTGCACCATCCATTACTTCATTATCTCCTCAAGAGAATTGTTCTGTTGCTGGCCCTGTGGCCTTTGATAGGTGTTTACGGCCTTTGGAAGTTTTGATTCCCTCCCCATAAGGGATTTGCTTCATTTAGGTACCCCTAATTATATCCATTACTTGCAAAACCTCCACCACAACCTTGTCGTCCCTTACAAACTCAGGATTAAGAGGACAACCTGAATAGACGTGGCCTTCTCTACATACTTCACATGATGGTGGTGGGATTTGTACCTACTGTACCTGCTACACTTGGCCTCCTACTGGTGTGGCCACCAACTTACTAATCACATTCACCAACTGGCTAATGTCTACCCTGATTGCTGATATACCATCCACCTCAAGCTTTCTCGGCACCTTTGTTGCTACAAATCCTCAGTCTAAATCTTGATAATCTTGACTTCCCGCAGACATGAGGCTCAAGAGAGCCTCAATTTCATCATAACTTTTGGACAGAATCTATCCTTGTGCGGTATCATCAAGGAGTATATTAGATTCGGGCTTCATACCCCCAATGAAGTTGTGCCCAATTATCTCCTTAGGTTGCATGTGGTGGGACAATCTCTCAAGTAACCCTTGTAACGTTCCTATGCTTGAGCTAGTGTTTCTCCATCTTTTTGTATGAATCCAGAGATCTTTTAACTAAGTTCTTTAGTTCTTCTTGAAGAGAAAAACCGATTGATGAACTTATTGGAGAGGATCTCCCAAGTGGTGATGGATCTTGTAGGCTCATTTTCAAGCCACTCCTTGGCCTCTCCGATTAGTGAGAACAAAAACAGAGTTAACTTTACATATTCATCTAACACATTCTGGTAGTGGAAGTTTACACTCAACTCTAGAAACATCATCAGATGCCTGTGGGGATCCTCATGCGGCTTGACCTAAAATTAGCAAGTGTTTTTGGACCAATCGCACAGTCCCTTCCTTCAGCTCAAAGTTCCCAGTGATGGCTGGTTTAACAATTTCTTTAGAAGTGTTTTCCATATTCGACCTAGCGAACTGTATCAGTGGTACTCTCTCATTCTCTTCACCTGTTGCTTGCCTGATGTTTTCTATAGCAAACCTTTGAAAGATTCTCTCCATTTCAGGATCAAGATAAGCTAAGGTTGGTACTTGACATCTCATGCTTGGTATACACTAAGGCAAACAACCCTGTGAACTTCAACAAAAACAAGAAACAAACATAAAATACAGACTAGCCAAACAAAATTCTAACCTACAAAAGATTAAACAATATTCAAGTCCCCGGCAACGGCACCAAAATCTTGATGTCACTCAAGCGCACGCAAGCGCACATGGTCGTTAAGTAATATAGGATTGTTAAGTCCAGCTATCATACCCACAAGGACTTGTCAATTAATCTTCATAAGGTTTTCACTTTAATTTCACTAATCTACGAAAAAGGTAAAATGAAGATTGGTTTGGAAAATTAAACTACTAAAACTTCAAATGTAAAAATTAACTAAAACAAATGCAAGCTTTATTGTATTTCGATAATGATGCAGACTAGGGCAATGTCACTTGGTTGGTTTCAGGTTGAGTTTTTTAGATGTAATTAGACTAGCATGATTTTTTCTATGGTTGTTAGTTGCAAGTTACTATCCCATTTCTTGTCATTATCCCTAGCATCCAAGAACTATTTCATGAACCCTAACACCTATATCCCTGTGGTTTCAGGAGAACAATGAAACGACGATTATGCCTACTTATATTTTAAATAAACGGGGTTGAAGGGTATATCTCTATCCTCAATAACAACTTCTATCATATCACCAATGGGTTCAAGCGTATTGTAATTTCCATTCTGTATTTATTTTTAACCCTTTCGATTCCCTTTCCAAAGTTCAATCAAAAGCCAACGGACTACTTACAAGGTGATCAATCTCATAAATAATAAATTAACACAAATAAATACAAACAACCATAAAAGAAGAATTAAAATTAAGTTTATTTAGTCTGTCAAACAATCAATCATTCACCATGGCCACAACCCTAGAATATGAGTTTAGCCACTTATAGACAAGCGGAAAAATAAATACTTAGTCATCATCATGCGAAAATATGAAGTAAAGAAGAGAGAACCTAGTTGTAGAACCTTGTCTTCCTTCCAAACTGCTTACAAGCTTTCATGAAAGAACTACAGAATAAAAATGAGTAAAGACTGCTTTAAAGAAGTCCAAAACTACTCCAAGAAGTCCAAAAATGTGTAACAAATGACCTAAGGCATATATTTATAGATGACCCTTCAAATGACCTTTCTTCCCTCTAAAACTTGTCTTTAAAATCAGCATTTTTCATTATGAAATGGCTCTGGCGCACCGCTCCTCCTATCTCGCCACAGACTTAGTCAAATTTCCCGCAATTTTAGGTCCATATAGGGTCTGGTGCACCGCCCCCTTCATTTCGCCAAGGTGTTCGTCAAATTTCTCTAAGTCTTGGACACCTCTAGCGCAGGGCGCCATTCATCTCGCCAAATTTCTAAAGTGCAATTCTCTGAAGTTTGAGGGTTGGCGCGCATAGCACCAAACTGAGATTTTTTCTCTGAAGTTTGGGACTTGGTGCGGGGCTCCATCGATAGAACCAACCCCATCAGATCCTCAAATCTTTATTTCTTGCATCATTTTGAGCCATTTTGCTTTGTTTCCTACTCAAATCATTTGTTAGCACATAAATCACATACATGCATGAATTTAAGCATAAATTAAGGATTATGAACTCAAAAAATGATCAAATATGGGTAAAAACATGGCAAATGAGTATGAAAATATGCCCAATCTCACCTGGCCTCTAATTTTAGCAATTGGGTTCATATCAGCTTTGATCAAGGAAATGTTTGCAGTCTTGGTGCCTCTATTCATGTGATCAACATCTGGCAGAAGGTGCATATTGGACTCCCAACATAATTGGAATATGAGACTCGAGAATGGAATACCGATGCTCACCAAAAGGGCTCGCTCCTGAATCTCCTCTGCTATTATTCGTGGGATGTTCAATTCATACTCAGACATAATGTTAGCTACCAAACTTGCCCGATCTTCACTCACTGTGTTGTGATTTCTTGTTGGTGCCAGTTGATGTTAGACCAGTGCCCAATAAGATTTTGCAATAAAATTCAATGAAGCCTTTTGTTATTTGTTTGCCAATAGTCACCATTCTGTTTTCTCCTTCGTTGTCCATCCATTTGAACTGCATTTTTTGATCCTCGACACTCAACTGTTTTACCCATCTTAGTGCCTCCATGCAGTAGTCATACTCAGAAGTTGTTGTCGGAGCCTCAAACCCTGGGCCATACAAGAATCGGGAGATAGTCCTCTCTGAAATATCAACTTCTCTCTCCTGTACCATCAGGACGTCTAGTTGAGGTTAATCCTTTTCCTTATTCCCCTATGGTGTGTGGTTCTCAAGTATGACCAGGTAGTTGGTATAGAACTCCCGAACAATTTTAGCACTATATTTTTCTGGAGTCTTTTCCATCCAGTTGAACTGGTAAAGATCAAACAACCTCTGCAGGGCAGGGATCTCATTCAATAGCCCAGTCAAAATCTTGGGCTCCTCTTGAATGCTCTACCGCTGGTTACCTTTTATTGTCAAAGCAAGGCATTGTTGGTATATTTTATTTGATCCCGGCATAGCCCATTAAATTGTTCGTCTGACTGGAGGCATAGAAGCCTCTTCACTAGCTTTATCTGGTCCTCTTTGGACTCTTCGTCTCTGGAGTCCTCATCAGCATTTGATTCATCTTCGGACTCACTCTGATGTGCACTTTCTCTCTCTTCAGACTGAGGAATTGGTATCAGAGTGGTCGCAGGTACTAGTGCTTTAGATTTGGCTTATGCTCTAGTGGTTCGGGGATTTTCATGCTCATCGGTGGCAATGTTATAACTTTTTACTGAACCCTTAGCTTCATTAGACTCAGTCTATGATTCTGTAGATTGGTCCTTCAATGTCCTCTTGGAGGCAATTTCCTTCTGGCCCATCTTATCCTATTGTTTTTTTTTTGTTGCTCCTTTTGAGGCATGGTACCTATGGAGGAAAAATTAGAGATGGAAACTCAAAAATTTATGTACAAAACTAAGGTGCAGTGTCCAATGATGACCCCTCAGGATGAGTCATTACTAGATAGTAGGACTCGTACCTAGGGTCATGGTATAATTTTCTACAAAGGGGCCTTTTATTGTTCTTCAGGATAACCCCATACCAAAACTCATGGTGAGCTACCATGGGTCATGGTATAGATCGTGGTTTAATGTTCTACAAATGCATGTCACTGGCTTATCAGTACGACTGCTTTACACAACTCATGATGAGATACCATGACTCATGTTGAAGCCTCGTACTACTAGACTTGTATTGGGGGTTCACTGGATAGTCCTAATGAATCATCCTACGAGTCGTGGTACAATACCATGAGCAGTAGATTGATTCGTGAAGCCTATCCTCACCCAACAGTGTGACTTCATCAATTCAAATAACTATTTGGGGGTTACTTAGACTTCACCCCCATGAGAGCTCCAATTACATGACTACCCAATATTACTTTGCACTTTACTCCCCTCCCTATTTAAATTTCCTACATGTTCTCAACTTTTGCACAGCCAAAGTACAGTATACAATCCTTTTTATCAATTAAATATCTCTATTGATTATTTTACTCCATTCATATCAATTAATGTTTGAAGTATCACAATTTAACAATCAACTAAAATTAAAACGGTTAGCAATAAGAAGAGGCAACAAAATTTTCAACTTACTTTAAGTCTATGCAACTGTTGCCTTGTTGCCTAGGGTTTGGATCAAATTTCTCGATTTGTGTTTGAATTGATATTGATTATTGTGATGAATGGTTCATGGGAGAATTACGGAGGGAATATTTTGTGCAGGAAGTAAGTTGGGAGCCGATTTAGTGAGGGAGTGACATGTAAATAAGTTAGAGTGGATTTAAAAACATCCGGGTCAAGTGGGGTCAAGTGGGTAATTTAAAGGAAGTATCAAAACCATGGCTCGTTACACGAGTCATGGTACGAACCAATGACTCACGCCCTATAATTGTTCCCAAAAAATATGAAACTTACTTGGGAACCTACGAACCAAAAATACAGGTCGTGGTATGGTATCACGATCCATCCCGTGGCTCGTAGGTTTGAAGTCCTGAAAGTTGGCTTTTAGGAGTTTATTAGGACGGTTAGTACCACGACTTGTACCATGAAGGTACGATTCATGATAACCAACCGTGAAGTAAACTCTTGAAAGTTGTTAAGGGCAGTTCTTTAGTACAACTAGGACTACGAGCCGTCATATCATAGGACGGAACATACCATGGCTCGTAGTCCTTGCCTATGACTCTCTTTTCCAGATTATTACCCTCATCATACCTGCACACTTCAATGCACATGAGTTTTATAAATCGAAAAGAAAAACTAATCTAAAATACTTAGGTTGCCTCCCAAAAAGTATCCGATTTAATGTTGCAGCATGATGCGGGTATTTTGGCCACTCAAACTTCAGTGAAATACCCCATGGATTTTCTCCTATGCAGCACCTGATTTAACATCATGACATGACACATGTACCTCGATTACTCAGACTTCATTGAGATACACATTTTCCAATACCTTCACCTCTTCAACTATTCCTAGGTACTGCTTCACCTCCTGACCATTCACCTTATATCTCTTTCCTTCCTGATTCTCCAGCCCAATAGCACCATAAGGGAACACTTATACCATGCGATGTGGTCCCGTCCATTTAGATTTCAACTTTCTAGGAAATAAGTAAAGTCTAGAACTAAATTTGCAATAAGCCCAAATCACCGGCATTGAACTCTCTTTTTTTGATCTTCCAGTTATGGTATAATTTCATCCTCTTGTAGATTGCTGCACTCTCATATGCTCTAAGTCAAAATTCATCCAACTTATTCAGCTGCTCAAGACTCAACTTAGAGGCATCATTCCATTCCAAATTCAACCTCTTGAGCGCCCATAGTGCCTAATCTTATCTCTCCTTGTATACCCACACATCCATCTCAATATTTTCATTGCTACTACTTTCATCTTTTGGACATGGACGTTTTTGACTGGCCAATAATCTGCTTTATATAATATAGTCAGTCTAGTCACCCCTCTTTAAAAGTTATCTTTAAGTCTTAGTGTCACATTCTTATCACAAAAAATACCGGATGCAAACATCAATTTCATCTATCCTACCCAATATGATATGTGACATCATCATCCATCTCCCCATTGCCTTGGACTACTGACCTAGGTACTTGAAACTTCCTCTCTTAGGAATGACTTGTGCATTAAGTCTCACGTTACACTTCATGATTCACATCATTAAGCACTCTAAGAATTTTGTCTTAGTCTTGCTCAACTTGAGACATTTAGACTCCTGGGTCTGCTTTCAAACTTCTAAGTTCACGTTAAATCTATTTCGCATATCTCGTCAATTAGTATTATGTCATTTACAAATAACATGCACCATGACACTTTCCTTAAATATGAAGTGTCAATGCGTCCATCACTAAGGAAAATAGAAACGGGTTAAGAGCAGATCCCTAGTACAAATCCATCACGACTGAAAAGTGTTCCTAGTCACCTCCAAGTGTCCTTAACCTCAAAATATACAAGAAGTTTCCCACCCCACACTTGCAGTATGCATTATCCACGACGTATGTATGGAAGAGTAAAAAATAAAAATAAGGGTGAGAAAATACTCCCTGAGATCCTTTAGGGCCTAACTAGCAGCATAATGTCCGACAACGATGCCAAAAACTTATTTCACCTAAACCACACAAAAGAATATGTGGTCAACAAGTAATAAAGTCGTGAGATGGAGTATCGAACCCAAAATGAACTTATGATTAACGATTAACTAGATTAAACGATCCTAATTATCTAAAGAATTAAACCCAAAACTATTTGATTATAAAAAAATTAAAATGAAAAGAAAACAAAAAATGAACTCTAAATAAAAAAGAGCATATTTTTATGTTATTAATGTGATGAAAATGATCTAGGGTTATGGATTATCTAACAATCCCATTGTATTCTTCAATTCATCTAGGTTACTAGTTTACAGGTTAGACTTAACTCATATATATCTCCCAATTATTCACTCATCCATTTAAGTTATTCTAATGCCTATATCCCTATGGACTTAGAAGTAACAAGAAAACATGAAAGAACTTTGCATCCAACTAAGTAAGGAAAAAGGGTACATTCCTATCCATATCCACTAATCTATCTCATGATGCCCAGGTTCAAGATCTCACTCTATTCATTTTTATTGCGCTCACAAATTCCATTTTTCAAGTAAAATTAATGAGTCATAGATAGTATTCGATTGGTGATTAAGTAATCAAATAATTACAATCAAGAGAGTATAAATAATCCAATTATGATAAATTAATTAATAGAAATTAATATCCAACTAACAACATTCATGAAAGAATCACAATCCTAAAATGAAAAGTTTAGCTCCACATAGATATGGTAACCAAAAGATAAATCATCCTAATAAACTAGTTAGTGGAAGTACAAATGAACTTAAAGCTACACGACTGTTCCTTGCCTCTAAAATAGTGTCTCCCCATTTGTCTAGAATGTAGAATACCCTCGAAACTCAGTCTTTTGCTTATATATTGCGTATAAATCATTGGGATAAAAGTAATCTATTCTAAGTTCAGTTGGTTTCAGGCTTTGGCACCATGTTGGCGCTTAGCTTGCACTTGGCCTCACTGCTTCAAGCATTAATGCCATGTTGGCACTTAGTTTGCACTTGGCCTCACTATTTCAATCATTAGCGTCATGTTGGCGCTTATATTGCACCTGGCCTATGCTTGATTGCAGAGCTATAATCTTTGGCTGAGGTTGGCGCCTGACATGCGATTTCTCTTGTTTGGCTCCATGGTTGGCGCCTTAGCCATGTTATGCTACTTTTACTCTTAAAATTTTCTTCAAAAATGCTCGTCATTTCCTCACTTGACGAATTTTCTTTTCATTTTTACTCAATAAATATCCCTGAATCATCAAACACTACCTGTTAACATAAAATCAATACATTAGGTTAATTGGAAATTTTTAATTCACAATATTAGTATAAAGAGCGGTAAAAGCATTAAAAAATGACATAAAATAGACACAATATGCGCAACATCACCTATTAACCCCCATTCTTTTACATACTTGAGAGACTAACATTTTGTGCTCTAATCAGGGGCGATTTTATGTATAAAATATGGGGTACGTGAACCCGAGGTCTCTCTGTAAAACTCAATATTTTATGTATATATTTTTTAAAATTGATATAATATTATATGCTGGCACCTATGCTATAAGAAGGCAAGATAGTACACTTGGTTGAAGGTTAAGTTATTTACCTTGAGTATTTGGGATCAATTCCCACTTAATACATTTTTTTCTTCTTTTTTTATAGTGCACCTATATTGCAGGAATCCTAGATTCGCCTCTGGTTCTAATGAACTTGGCTTTTGGAGTACAACTATGTCATACATATTTATTCTTGTAAACAATCTCACCTCAAAGGATAATGCAACCTTAACAATAACGATATCAACATTTGTCATTTTTGAAAGAGGCATAAAAATATGCAAAATGAATATGAAGACTAAGGCGAGGTTGCTTCAAATTCTAAAAGATGCATTTTCACCTCATGCAAAATCTTATTCAAATAATAGTTTTCAAGTACAAATTAATAGTAGAATCGTTTCATAAAAGCAGGAAGCATACAAAAAAAGGACTTATATAGTGCATGAATTTCATGCGCTATACTGGTCAAGGCTAACCAAAGGTCTGTTAGCCTGAGACGTTAGTCACACATATAGCATATGAGCGTTGTAGGCTGTAGCTAGTTAAGTTCCTTATTTATACATTAATCTAATAATTTTTTGAAAAAAAATGCATCATTTAGGTTTAGAACTCTTCCCTCCATGATCATACCCCTACAAAGCAAAAAAAAAAGGATAAAAAGTGAATCAAGATGGTTGCATTAAGGGGTGTCAATGATTCTACGGCGAATTGATTATTAGGTTTTTTTAATAAAACCATAAGTGTTTATATTAATTTATAACCATACCGAATAATTAGGTAGATTTTTAATTTCATAAAAATAAAATCAACAAAATATCGAACCATACCAAATAATTTTATGTGTAAAATATATTTTTTATATATTAAGTTTTAAAATAATAAAACATTAAATTTCTTAATAGACTTAGTTCTTGAGTCTCATCTTGATTAATTTCTTTCTACTCGTGTGATCTAGACTTTTGTATTCTCTTAACTTTGTTATACACTATTGTAAAATAGTGAAATGGATCCATCTATTCTTGTTGTCTTTCATGCTTCTTGATTCATCACCTTTTAATAGTATAAATATCTAGAGTGTTTTTGCCAAAATTCATGCATGTTATTGTGTTGTAACTTCTACTTGTGACTCTCACATGACATTTTAAAAAATATCAAAAAGTAACTTCATCGTACTAATACAGAAAAAATAGAGATGATGAGATGATTTTGAAAAATCTAATTTTGATCATACAAAAATAAAATAACTGAACAATTGATATGATATAAATTTTATAAAATAACCGGCTTAACCATCCTAGACACCCCTAGCTGCATTAAAAAATCAAGTTTTTGCATGGACTGCTCCTATTTTGAGGTGATCTTTAATTTTTGTCCCTCGTATTGGTTATATTTAATCTTTATGCCTACTTCTCATTTAATAAAAATTATTATCTAAAGTATTCTTAATTATGACTTAATTTCACTAGGCAAATCTTTTTAGAGAATGCATGATGGAAACATTAGTTAAATGTTATATAATTCTCAAGACAAACTTTTACCCTTAATATTAAAAAAACAAGTCAGACACTGATAGCCTTATAAGGCACAAGTTCATGTTATTGAATTTTTGACTCAAGACACAAATTATGCTAAAACATAAGTTTTGTGTATGAATTTCTTAAGGCATAATGTTCTAAAACTAAACTTATGTCTTAAGGCACAAGTTTATGCTACTGAACTTCTACCGCTAGGCACAAGTAATGCTACTGAACTTATGTCATGAGGCATAACTTGTGTAAACTTATGTCCTGACACATAACTTGTGTCAAAACTTATGTTTTATGATTTTTTTTGCCTCGTGATTTGTGTTATTGTTAGGGACATTTTCGATCACTTTTTTATTACCTAAAGTGTTGAATATTAGTGCAAATGACCTCGAATAATTATCTTTGTCAAAAGATACAAAAAAAAAAGGAAAAAAAGAATTTATTGGAAAAGAATAATCTTCTTCGTCTTCCAGAGAGGAGTCTTGCTTGAATCATGGATTAAGACCAATTTTTCAGTCAATTGTGGAAATTATTGAACCTAATTACCTAAATTAAGATTGCCACTTGTCTCCCTCTTCACTCTTCTCTCCCTTAAAAGTTACAACAATCCTGCAAAATTGAAGAAAAGGGAAAAGCTACTGTTTCCCAAATCCCAATTTGGAAACCCATCCGAAAACACAGACCCAATCTCTGTTATCCTCTGTCTTGTTTCCTTTTGGTTTCATCATCGTTCGTATAATCATATTCCATGTCCGTTTATCCACATACACTTAACCTCTGGGGAGTACTTTCCCAATCAAAGCGCATAATCAATGCACACTCGCGCCATTTCTTAGCCCTTTCAGTTTTCTTCCTATTGCCTCTTTCTTTTTCCCTCATCATCTACCCCACCCTTCAAATTACTGTCTTCCAGTTCGATTCCAACCTTTTCCATCCACACCCAACTCACCTCTCCTTCTCCTTCTTTACCTCCCCTGACCCATATGACCCGATCCTGAACCTGACCCAACCAGATGCCCCGTACCTTCTTGTTCTCCTTGTGTACACCCTCTTCGCTGTTCTTCTGTCCCTTTTGGCGTTGGCCACAATCACCTACAGCACCTTCCATGGATTTTACGGTAGACCCGTCAAGCTTGTTTCGTCTATGAAGTCTGTTCTGTATTCATTCTTGCCCCTAGTTGCCACCCTTATGGTTTCGCGTATCATCTATGCTTTCATCGCTCTACTATTCGGTCTATTCGCTGCGATTGTTGTCAGATGTGTGCAATTTCTAGGGTTTGAAGTGGATTACGATTCGAATTACTTCATGGGTTTGGCTGTTTTAGTAGGTGTAGCGCTTGTATTGGTTTTAATGTGGTTGCAGGTTAATTGGTCATTAGCTTATGTTATTGTAGTTGTGGAATCGAAATGGGGTTACGAACCATTGCGAAGAAGTGCATATTTGGTGAAGCAGATGAGATGGGTCGCACTATCAGTGTTGCTATTTTTCGGGGTTCTGATAGGATTATTAGTGGGTGGTTGTTCTAGCTTTTTGGTGACTGTAGGGACTGCCAGTGGTGGATGGACAAGCTTTGGGGTGATATTGCAGATGGTGGTGAGTTCGGGTTTTGCAACTCTCCTGATGCTTCAGAATATTGCAGCGAGCGTGGTGTTGTATATGTATTGCAAGGCATTGCACGGGGAGCTAGCATTGGAGATTGCGGAGGAGTTTGCTCGTGAGTATGTCTACTTGCCTTTTGACAATGACAAGGCTCCTAATGTTGTTTGTGTTATCCAAGGTTGAATAAGTCTAAGGCAAGTGGGTTCAAGATGCAGCCTTTACTTTGTATTTTGTAGAAATTGGGTTTTAATCTTATGTAGGTGTGTATCCAGTCCAATGGTAGTTAGATGATCATGTGAAGCTGTAATAAGTCCAATATGTATTATGCATCTCTATATGTAATAAGTTTGTTGAAGCTGTTAGTGATTTAGAGGATTAGATCTTTCTTCTAGCTTCTGCATATTGTGTATGTACTGTAAAAAATACTTCTATCATTTCCTCAAAGAAAAGTTAGTTTGACTACTATATCAAGGTGGGCCGTCTTCAGTTAATGCTCCTTGACGTACTCTTAAAATTGGATTGGTATCTTTACCTCGAAAAAGCCTAGCATATTTCTTCCATGCTAGAAGATCCACAATGTATTTGTCTAGCTATAGTAGTTCGATAACAGAAGCAAAATTTAAGTGAATTACATCGACTTTCAATGCTTCTTATGCTTATCTATATCTCAGATAAGTGCATGCAGTTAAATTACTCCAAGTTAACTATTCAAAAAACGCAAGCCAACGGATGATTTGTATTCCCTACCATCGGGAAAGTTAGAATTGCTCAAATTTAGAGATATGGTGCATCTATAATAATGTGGCTTAATGAGCTTCAAGGGTTTGAATCTCTTTATTTTTATTTTTATTTATAAGAACGGGCTTCAAACCTTACATGGTTGAGGAGTACCAGAAAGTTGAATTGTTCTTTTAGCGTATGTAGTCAATTATTTCAAAGAGTCTGCTGGCACAAAAGACTCTGTGGAAAGAAGTAATCACAGCTGTGGAGGATGGACTAGGTGTGAGAAAATTAAGACCATGTAAAGTTTCCTATTAATGCTTTGGAATTGGTCATGAGAATGGAGCTCTCCGGAGAAAGTTGATTGAAGAGAAGTATGGGATAGATGTAGAAGTTTGGTGAACAAAAGATTTAACATGTTCTGGTGTGGGAGTCCGGAAAACATTAGGGAAGTGGTGATAGAGTTCTGTTCTAATATTAGAGATGGAAGAAAAACAAGATTTTGGATGATGTTTGGCTATATTCCTCAATTAGAAATTTCAGGATCTGAACACTTTTGATGATTTCCATGAAACAAATGTGGCACAAGGTTGTGCAGTTGGGAATATTAGATTTAGAAAGCAGTCATCACTAGGAAATGGAGAACGTCAGACCATTTTTAAAAAGACTGAACAGGGTAACCTAACTGAGGGTATCAGACTCCATAACATGGAAACATGATGAGGGAGGCAGGTGTAGAGTGAGGTCTGCCTACAAAAATACGGCTAGCACAAGCAGATTAAACACTCAGTGTCCTTGGCAGATGATCTGGAAGGTGAAGTCACCAATGAGAATGGCCCCTCTTGCTTAGCTGCATGAAGCGTGCCTCAATCTATGCAGAGAAGGAGATTAATTTTGGTTAACAAATGCTACATTAGTGAACAGGAATCCTGGGACTAGGCACTAGTTTTACATTGTTCATGGTGGTGCAGATCTGGAATATGTTCCTTACATTTTTGGAGTTTCTGCTAAATGAATGAAAGTGACTCTAGCAAGTTGGAGAGGTTGTAGAAATCAGAGACAGCTAAAAATTATATGATCCACAATCTCAGCTTGCATTATGTGGCTAGTTTGGAAAGAAAGACACTCCAGATATTTCGAGCAAGGTTGGAATCTATGCTTTTCCTAAAATGTGTGTTTGAAAGCTTTAGCTTTAGGTGCAAACACAAGAATGATATTGAACTAGATGCGATGATAGAGTTTTTGAGCATGCCACATGGCTATAAAGACGACTGTTTCCTCTTGTAATCAGTGTGTAAATCTGAATAATACTTGCATAGTGTTGTACTTTTCAACAATATACCCATCAGGGCTCACTTTTCTGGGTTTGGTAGATGATAGAAGACCATTCATGAAATGTGCGGAAAAAAGTGATCTTTGATGGCTGAAGTTAGTTTAAAAGGGGGGATACTGGATATATCTGCTCTGCCTTCTGTATTCAAAATGTTAAAGAGAAGTATGGAGTAAAGGATATCCCATCACAGAAGTTAAGTTATATTCAGCCTGCTATCTGGACATCATTTGAGAAGGTTGCTGGATTAGTAATAAGAAGTAAAGCCCCTTGCATTTCCGACAGTGGGAATGATGAAGACTTGAAGACAGCTTGATTCACTTAGACTTTCTGTTCTTTTATACATACAAAGGAATTAAAGGAATTTCCTTTTAATAACGCCATTGTTGATTATTATTTAGTTACCATGAAAGCACTACCTAGCGAATCACAAAGTGGTACTTCATTCAGAAACACAATATAACAGCAATTTGGGGCAAAATATTATTCTATCCTTATCTTTTACTTGCTTCTTCATCCAAAATTTTATCTTTTGGTGATTTTTTTTCTTTTCACTCTAGACTTAATGGCATGGCTTAAACAGAGACTACTAAGAAATCTTTTATGTCGGGTTATTGTTAATATTACTTATCCAAAGAAAAAAGAGCATGACTCAGAGAGTGATCCAATATTAATATTTGTTATGTTTGAACATTGAAAGTTCTCTCCTTGTAAGAAATCCTCTGTTTGGTTAAGATCTCTTTAGCTGTATTACTGATATGACCTAAAGAAATCTGCCTAAGAGAACTGCATTTTCGCCTGGTTAGCCTGTTGTTTTTCCCCCTTTACAATTTAGATACTAGATATCATTTATCACTTACTATTTGATTAATGAGCAAACTTAAGTTGGGAATTGGTATTGGCACTTCTATTTATTTAGTTGCTTCTCTGAGATATTGGCATACTTCAGATTTTGGATTTGTCTACCGAACAGTAGGGTGAAAATACTCTTAAGGGGTAAGGAGTTGTGAGCTCTCATGGAATAAAAATATGGCCTTGTTTCAATGAACTGGCTGAGAAGAGACTTGTAGTTGTCCTTTCTGCTGCATTTTTAGCTCAGGCGTATTGGTCATTGTTTGTTTTACCCTTAATCATGAATTTCTATCTAGAATTATAAGAGCATGAGTCATTTGCAATCCACGAGAGCAATGATAGAGGTGCATTTAGCAAATTATTTGTTCTCAGTTGATATATGAGGTGCATCATAAATGCAATTTGAGAAACAACCAAGGCTTGTTCTTATTGCTCGCTCCCATTTTTTGACCAGGGATGGAATCTGTTGCATTTTATGATTCTCCTATCTGTTTGTTGATTGGAGCATAGAGTGCTGTCGAGTCTTGTATTCTTCTTGAGTTGCATTTTAAATGTCTGATTTTCCACTTTATCTGCCTGAGTATTTTGGTATCAGAAAGCAATCATCATCCGTTATGTCGTCATGTCGTCATGTCGAGATGAGTTCCTTAGAGCTATCGCCTGTCATCTCTTGTTGGAGGAAATTCCATCGAACTTGTAAGAGCTTTCAAGTTGTTCGTGGTTTTTGGTAGTTTGACTACAAATTGTTTTTTAGTCAGTCTCACAGAGATGGTACACATCTTGTTCTCAGAAATGAGTTGCACGTGAAATCATGAAGAATCTGATTCTACTTCATTATTGTATTATGCTGTCAACTACTTGGAGAATGTTCGGTCTAACACTTGTTTCTGATGATATTTGGGATTTGGAATGGTTAAACAATTTTTGGAAGGTCGCTGTATTTAAGTACTAGTAACAACTGTTCGGTGCCTTTGGCTGTAGTTGCAAAAAGGAGCAGTTTTAAGCATTCCAAGAGAGTATTATCTTTGCTCTTGGGTGTTATATTGCTGCCTGAAAAGTACTGCAAGAGTTAAGAAAGTCTTTAGGATGTGTGTAGATGGTGGTTTTACTTGCATTTATATGGATGAGTAGCCTATCATTAGGTGTTTATTTTCCCTTTTGGGAGACTGAAGGTGTTATTTCAAATTCTAGAATGCTGATTTTGGGAGTCTGTTAGATTATGGTTCAACATGGATGGATTAAAGTCGACATTGTTTATCGGGAGATTGCACGAAAGTTATACTTTTGGGTCTGCTAAAATTACACTATATAGCATAATTACAATAATTACTTATATGTCAATTTAATGACCATTTACTTATTTTAACATTGCTTTGACCCTTTTTACAGTGTATTTTTACACGGTCTATAGAAGCACCGTATTTTACAGTATGTATCATTACTCCTCAAAATTCTCTCTCAAAATATTCAAATTTGCGGAAGCTCTCTTTTTTTCTTTCTCTCTCTATATTTCTATGTTATTTTTTTGTATTTCTGTATCATGAATGATACAATCGATTCAAGAATGAGTAAATATACGTGATTTAAGAACGAATGAATACGAGTTAAAACTAGAGCCAATGGATACAACCTAAATGCACGTATTATACAACAAATACAATCGCATGACATATAAAAAAATATACAAATACAAAGAGAGGTGGAAATACAGCATATAGAGAGATAGATGATACAACCTAAATGCATATATGTATACAACAAATACAATTGTCTAATATATCAAAAATATAGAAATACAAATAGAGAAGGGCCGAAATACAACTATGAAGGGAGGTGAAAGTACAATATACAAAGAGGGAGAGAGGAAACAAAGTGAAAGAGAGAGGGAGAGACGGCGAGAAAGAGAGAGAGATTTTGTATGGAAGATTGACTTTTAATGTTAGTTGATTCATGATTAATTTGTCGTTTTTAAATTACCCTATCCCTTAAATATCTCAACTAATTAATAATGTATTTGTATTTATCTACAAGGATACTCAAACAAATACAATGCATGAAAACACAAAATATAGCTATAAATTATAATTAATAATATTATTGCTATAGAAGCCTATTTTTTATCATAAATTGACCATTTATATAAATTTCTCTTTTAAATATAGTCCCCGATATTTAATATTTGTGCACAATCGGCGGCTTAATGTTAAATGTGAAAATTTT
This sequence comes from Datura wrightii, assembly GCA_035772735.1. NCBI lineage: Eukaryota > Viridiplantae > Streptophyta > Magnoliopsida > Solanales > Solanaceae > Datura > Datura wrightii. The sequence goes on from JASDFA010000003.1 coordinate 117,372,275, forward strand.
GGACTAAGATTCCTTTAAGTTGAGCCGTGGAGATATTGAAGAAAAGTCTCTAAGTGGAACCAAAATCTTTTTTTAGTTTTATTATTTTTACTATTTTTGTTGTCAATATTTTTTTCTTCTACAGTATTTTCTGTATAGCTTCTTTTTTTGATATTTTTCAGACCTATTTATGGAAACAATTTTTTTGATAAGATGGTTTATCTAAAATAATCACACAAAATAGGAGTAACATCTATATTCACTTCAACTTTTTTAGACTCCACTTATGAAATTAATAAAGTATATTATCATTAGGTAATCTTTAAAAAGTGAACTAAATGCTGTATGTATTTGTGTAAAAAAAAAAGTTTAATATTTAAATGTTGGATGATTATTTCAAAGTTTATAGCATTTTCTGAAGGCTTTTATCAATCAAACGCTTGAAAGTTCTAATCAGACTTGCTAGTTTAATTTGAAATTTTCTCTTTTAATTGATATTGTTGGAAATTATCTAGAACTAGAAGGAAACAGAGGAATGAGGAGAGAGAGGAATGAGGAGAGAGAGGAAAAAGAAGGGATGGGAAAGACAAGTGAAAAGCAAAGAAAGTGGGATTCACTTGTTTTTCCTCTTCAAATTTTTGTTATTTCCGCAATACAGTATCCTCTCCATTTTAATTCGTATTATAATAACAATAATATATTTAGTGAAATTTCTAAGGGAAGGCCAATTTTAATTCATGTTACATTTATTAAATGTTTGATTAAATTAATTTTTAAAATTATTTTCAGATATTATTTTGTAACGTTAAATAACATTACGTAGATCAAATCAATGTTAAATTCTTTGTTTAGTCATATATATTATCATATAAAATCAAATGATGATGCATACCATCCTTCAATTCACAGACCATCTTTCCTTGTTAATGTCAGAGTTAATTTGTTGGTGGTCATTCAAGTTATGAAAATTATTTATTACAATCACTTATATTTTTTCAAAACAATAAAATATTTAATTTTTGCTTTTTTTCCATCAAAAAATAAAAAAAAATGCTACAAAAATCTAATTCTCTCCTAATTAACATGACATGTCATATTAAAGCTTCATTTTTAAATGATAAAACCCTTTTAACTTATATCCACCATACCCATTTAACCATGTCTTATACCCATTGAAAATTAACCCGATCAAAGAGCCCATAGAGAAAAAGTGAGAACTGAATTTTTAAAAAATGCAAGAATTGAGAAAGTATAGTACTTAGATTTTATGGTACAAGTACAAAAATGTACCTGATGTATTTCATATTTTCTCTTTATCTTATATATGACGTTACTAAATTATGACAAAATTTAAATTGAGATATTAAAGTGACAGTTAAAAACCTTAATGCAAGTGAGAAGAGTATTGTTACTTTTGATAAATTTAAAAAAGAGTATTGTTCCTCAAAAAATTTAAAGAAAGGTCCGATAAGTCATAATTTCCTATAATTTTAACACAATTTGTAGGAAAAATTATTTTATTCCTTAAACGTTATGAACATAACGAGTATGATTAAATGAGTTAGATAATTATTTCGTTGATCGAATTAACATGAATCGATTATATTAAACTTGCATAGATCAGCCATAGGGGTGGCAAAATGGGTAAAAGTGGTTATCCGCTTGATTTAACCCATTTTAAATGGGTTGGGTATCCAATCATTTAAAAGTGAATCAAATATGGATCAATCCATATTATCCATCATAAAAAATGGATAACTTGTGAGTACCCATCAATTGCACTCACCTTAAAGTGTGTAAGAGTGTAGGAACCTCTAAAATTGACCTTTATAAGAGTGTGTTTGGTATGAAGAAAAATATTTTTGAAATTTTATTTTAAATATTTTCATATTTGGTTAGCTTAAATGTTTTGATTTTTTTTCAAATTGACTTATGTTGTCTAACTTAAGGAAAATAACTTCCCTATATAAAGTTAGAAAATATTTTTCAAAACTTTCCTTAAATCGCACAACACCGAAAAAGGTTCCAGTCTCAACCTTGGGATGCGGGACTGAACTCTCGACTCTTGATATCGACCCCAACCATGACACTCAACCCGGGACCCGACCCTAACTCCCGACCCCCAATCTCAATTCCAAGACCCGATCTCAGTCTCAACCCCAACCCCGAGACTCGACCTAACCCCTAACCTCCACCCCGACTCCTGACTCCCAACCCGACCTCGAGACCCGACCCTGATCTCAAGACTCGACCCTGATCCTAAGACCTAACCCGACCCCGATCTTGAGACCTGATCTGACCCCGATATTGAGATCTAACCCGACACCCAACTTGATTCAAAGACCCAATCCTGATCTTGAGACTCGACCATGACACCCGATCCGAACTTTCGACCCAAGACCTGGCCCCGACCATGAGACTTGACCTCAACCCCTAACCCCCGACCCCCACTCCTTACCTCGACTCCAACATCTAACCTGAACTTTAGACCCGAGACCCTACCCCCGACCATTGACCACGACCCCTAGTCTCGTCTCCCGACTTTCGACCCCGTCCCCCGATATCTGACCTCAATACCTAATCTCGACCCCTGACCCCGACACCTAACACCGAATCTCGAACTGAGATCCGATCTCCGACCATGACTTCTGATACCAAATCCCAATCAGAATCAAAATTTGCCACCTGAAACTCGATCTTAAACCCCTCTTAACACCGACCCGAGATGGGATACTCGATTCCTGACCCCCAATCCGAGACCCGACCCAGGACCACTTATTTTCAAGAAAAATATTTTTTACAAAAATATGAAAATATTTTCCTTCATACCAAATACACCCTAAAAGTAGAAGAAAAAGAAAAAACGTTTGTAATGTAAGAGTACTTATTTCTTACATAAAAGAAGCAACGGATAATATGGGCATTCATATTATCCATTGGTTTATCTATGTCAAATATGGACCGATCGGATATTTTATCCATTTTCACTTGACTCATTTTTTACTGACTCATTTTTGACTTACTCATATTCAACTTGACCGACCCGTTTGCCACCCCTAATCAGCCATTAACCAAGCTCCAATTGCGCTTTTATGGATTCTTGTTGTGATATTCTACTCGAAGCAAAAGGGAATAAGAATAGGAGAGATTCCATGGATCCTTGTTATGATGTTCTACTTGAAGCAAAAAAGGGATAAGAATAGGAGAGAAGATACTTTTGTGAGGAAAATATTACCTCAAATTGAATAATACTGAAATCAGTAGAAGTGCTACTTATACAAGTGTAAGAAAAGCCAAAAGAGTCAAAATCCTAACTACCTAATGACAGCTAAGGAGCCTAACTAGTTAGCACTAAACCACTCTAACTGATTGATTAATAACAACTAAATTGGATATTTAAGCTAAGTAAGATAAATATTACACTTCTCAATAACTCCTCTGAAGTTGGAAGTGTGGGGAGCAGAGTCAACTTGTCTAGGATGATAGAATGTTTGATCTATGAGTGCGCCTCGGTGAGTATATCAACAAGATGATTAGTGGTGACAATGTGGTGTAGAGAAATTAGTTCTTGCTGAAGCATGTACTTGACAAAATGACTGTCCACTTCTATGTGTTTGGTTGTTTCATGAATGTTGACACTCAATTTTGATCCTTCTTTTTTTAAATTTATTTTCGTGAACTTTTAAATTATTTATAATCAAATACTTTATATTTTTATTACGATATTCATTTGTTACCCTAGTTTCCTTCTATAAATACTCATGGCCAAAAACGCAAAAAGGGGGCTCTTTTTTAGACCAGGGAAAACTCTTTCTCCTAAGTTATTCGTTGATATTTTCTACCATCTCTCTAAGAACTTTAGAATTTTTCTTATCTCTCACTCTCTGTCCGACTCAATCTCGCTCATCAAGGAATAGATCCGAAAAACCTCAAAGTCCGATTCACTGCTCTGTAAAAGCAATACGGAGTCTTAATGCAAAACTCTCCATACCCACACAGAGTCACCACATCTCATCTTCTTTAACCACATTCGACAACAAGGGTACAAGCAATAATTGCTTGTGGATGCCTATGGCATCTTTATTCATTTTCATTTATCATTTGACATATTTAACTCTTTATGACTAATTGTTGATGCATGTGTTTTGTGGTTTATTTCAAATTTTGGGGCTTAACATGAATTAGTTATGGAGTTTCCTTAATCACTTAGAGTTTAAGTATTCTTTTATCACATAAAAGAGAGTATAATTTTAGAATTTAAGAAATCGGTTTCGAATTAAGTAAAGTTTTTCCCACCAAATATTTTCTCTAAAATACTAAATCTATTTATCCTTTTAAACCAATACTTCTTTTAGCCCATTGATGAGTCATTAGCTTTTTTTTTAAATGGACAAAAATTACTTACCATCTCTTTTTAAATTTTTGGTCCAATTTATTTCATTGGTTTAGATTTTTAATGTTTGTTTCTATAAAATTACTTTATTACTCGTAAGCTTTTAAATTCAATTAAGTGTTAATCTTTTTTTTAAAAAAAAAACCAATTACAATTGACCTTTTATTTTAACTAATTAAGTCCGATCGGTTAATCATTTCTAATGAATCTTAAGGGGTGCTTAACACCTTCTCTTTAGTTTAATTGAACTCTTACCTAGAATATTTAAGTTAAGACCTTAAAACGGAGTTAACTTTAGACAATTATTTTAATCAATTTAGGTGTCCTAATTCACCGTAAACAATTAGGTGGCGACTTCTTAAGTTAATTAGTTTAGAAATCACCAATATGTTGTACACTATTTTGATCCGGTTAAAATGAGTTATAATAGCTTGATGACTCCGCTAGGGACTTTAGGTTCTAACTATAACAAACCTAGTTTAATTAGACTTTATGTGCTTTCTGTAGTTTCTTTACTTGCCATGAACTGTTTTTACATGCTATAAATTATTTTTTTTACTTGATATTAATTTTTTGTTTGATATAAATTATTTTTTATTGTTTTAATATAAATTGTCACTGCGTATCATTTTTCTCCACTTCTGAAAATTCACACAATCACACGTACACGCAAGGTGTGTTTTACGCACTCGCAAATTTCTTTCCAAATTCTAAATTTTAGGAGAGTTGGCATATGCACGGGGTGTCCGGATTTTCTATGTGACCGCGTAGCTTTCTCACTCGAGTAGTCTACTCAGGAACCTTCTGTCTAGTGAGCCAATTCTTAGTTTACCTATGATAGAACTGAACCAACCCACTTTACTAGGAACATGCATCATTTCATAACTTAGGAGACTTAATACCCTTGGTGTGTTAAGCTCATTAGTCGACTTTACTTCAAATGACCAAGTGGGTTTCCGATCCTAAGTGATGATTTATCATTATATATGTGCATATTTGAGGGATAGTTGAGCCTAAATATGGACCATGTGCTCTAACTAATTAAACTTTAGAGGGAGCATAAGACTAACATTTTCATGACAGATATGAATACTTTACGTTGGAGTACATCTTCGATCAACAATTGACATGAAGTGATGATATCACCAAGCGGCACCAAGAAGATTCAACGTGAAAAAATTGTCTTTTTTAGATTAGAAAGTACTTTAAGTTGTGTTCATTCGGCATGTAATAAATATTATGCTACTCTTGTACTTTATTTTTGGATAAATAGATTTTGTTTAATTAATCAAGAGCAATGGGATGACATATTATGGTATAGTTACCCTTCAAATAACTTAGGCCTACCTCGAGCACAAAGAAGTCACATGCATATTAGAATGCATTATCATTGTTTGATATACTTGTTTGTATTTTACTTTACGACTTAGTTCACTTTATTTGATGATTTATTTTATATATGATTTATTTGACTTTATATGAACTTGACTTTACTTAATATTTTTATTTAAAACTAACATAATTTGTGCTTCATTTTCTTTTTAGTTTATTTATATTTCAAACAAAAGTTGATTTGTGTTGACAATCGAATTGGCCGGCGATTCTTACTTTACAAGATCCAAGTCATCAGCATTGCCTCGGCGTAGTTGGGTTGTTCAAGGAAGAAATATCACTATGTCTAATCCAACAACATCCAATCCAAATGGTTCGGAAAATATCATGATTCCCAATGACCCTCCTGAGACTTTTGAAAATCAAACTACTATTCAACATGACGAGTACATTGCCCGCTTGACTCAAGAGATCGAGGATCTACGTGGAGAATTGAATCAGGTTAGGGACTTGACTAATTTTTCCATCACACTCCAAAGTCCACTTCCTGAACCTAGAAGTACTGCACCAAAACCACCTCGTTTTCCATCACTTGATTCACCAGTTCCTGAGCACTTTCCTTCACAACACCCTTCACCAACCAATAATGATCTACCTCCGACCACCCCCGCAAATCCACTAAATCCATCACCTGTCTACACTCCTCTACAAAGAAAACCACCCACCTACACTACCTATGTTACTCCTCCCAATCCACCACCCATCAACCCACCAAAAAAACCTCCAACTCACATTCCTCACGTTTCTTTACCTGCTAACACCTATCCACCACCCGCAACTACCCTCGTAAACCCAACAAATCAACCATTCGCCAATACCCCTTATAATTCTCCACCACCTCCAATCTAGAATACTCCTACCATCCAAAATTATCCAGCCCAACATATACAAGGGGCACATGTTGCCACTCCGTACACACAACATGTTCCTCCAGTATATGCGATGTAAACTCAAACCTTTACCAACCTAATATTAGTCAGATTTCAACTCTAGGTAGACCAATATGAGGAAATGGAGAAGGATGCCAAGGCAAAGGTCGATGATGCGTTAGTAAGAGAGATTCGCGATCTTAAGAAAATAATAAGAAACCTCCAAATCACTAGGGAAGCAAAAACCTAGAATATGAAGATTTGTATGTGCAACCTGACATTGACTTGCCTGTAGGGTACAAGCCACCAAAGTTTGATATATTCAATAAAACCAATAATCTCCATACATATCTGAGGGCCTACTGTGACAAACTGGTTGGAGTGGGGAAAACGAGAGGATTAGGATGAAGTTGTTCATACGAAGTTTATCTGGTGAAGCTCTCTCTTGGTACACACCAGATAAAATTTACCTGACTAAGTTAAAGAAGAAGTCAACTGAGACATTTCGCGAGTATGCTCTACGTTGGAGGTCAGAAGCAGCTAGATTCCAACCACCAATGAGTGAATGTGAAATAACAACTACCTTCATTGAATGCCAAAATAGCAATTTGTACTATGAGAAAATGATTACCATGATGGGGCAAAAGTTCATGGATGCCATCAAAATGGGGGAAATCTTGGAAGAAGAGATCAAATCAGGAAGAATCCAATATTTTACGACATTGCAAGCTGCAAACAAAGCAATTCAATATGTTCTATTAATGGGAACAAAAAAGAATAAAGAAGATGTATCTGCTATCATGATTGATCGAGGATGCAAGCCCAGCAAAGTTTTTCCCTACAAAAATCAACCACATCAACCCACTTACCCTTACCAATATGTTGAAACCTCCCAGACACTCTATCATCCTCTGCCAACTCCTCACAGTATCTACAATAGCCATACAAACTATTATCAACCTTGAGCCCCTGCTTATCAAAATCCATATCCATACCACCCCATTTAAGCTCCAACTTACCAAAATCGTCCACATATTGCACCTAGAGCTCATCCAAACCTTGAAATTAGAAACACTTGCAACTACACCAAACTAGCCGAACTATTGGCTCAGTTATTTGAAAGGATAAAAGCAGCAGGTATAATACAACTAATCGAAGGAAAAATTCTTGATCCTATTCCTAGATAGTTTGACGATTCTAAGCATTATGCATATCATTTTGGAGTTGTTGGGCATGATACCAAGGATTGTTATGGTCTAAAATAAGATCGAATCCTTAATAAAGGAGCAATCCAACTAACAATAACCCTCTCCCTAATCACGGGAATGCTGATGTGAATATGATAACTACTGAGGATGACTGAAACTTGAAAATAACGATTATACCAATTGGAAAGATGCAAAAAGGTCATATCATAGATCTTTGTTTCTCCCATGATAATAGTTGAAGAACAAGCAGCGATGGAAGTTATTGCTATAGGCACCAAGACAACAACCATTTGGGATGTCGAACTAGAAGAGACTTTGAAGAATTGGACTTGTACTCTGTCCCTGGATCTCCAGGAGTCTTGGTAGATTGAACAAGTAGTATCACTTTTGAAACAACACGATACTAAAAAAAATGAGGTCTGAATCGTGCCTAAAACTTTATGTTGTATGCCTCGTCTTTTGACAACTTAATTGCAAAACCTATGAATGCATTTCATATTTTTTCTAATTGTCTTTTACTTATTACTTTTGGTCTTTTTAATATATAAATGTTACACCCCATAAAATTCCCAACACATAGATGGCCTATTCGCGTTTGGTTAAGAGTATTTGAAAGCCATACATGCTAGAAAAAGGCCCGGGAAAAGACCGGACAAGAAACCTGTCGAACCATCACGGAAGGAGCCGGGGCAGAGCCCCTCCGTGATGGCAACGTGTCACGGAGGTGGAGCCTCCGCGTTGGCTCCGTGACACGTTGTCCCTGTCCAGGCCCAAGTATATAAACCTCTCACTTCGGATTTTAATGATATAACTCATATAATTTCCAGAGAAACCGAGGGAAAATAGGTAGGATCGAGAATCTCTTATAATATTCGTCCGATTACGCCGTCAAACGCGGTCCAAACTCAAATTAACTCCAGATATCGAGGTATTAAACAGTAAGGAGCATTCCTACGGATTTAGTTTCGTGAAATTTGGCCGGCAAATCGTCGTGCTACCGAACTAAGGTAAGTGGAATTGCTCCAAACTAGTGTCAATATACTTCTATCCCTAAAGTGAGTATTTCTCCCTTCTGGACTTTCGAGAAATAGCAAGTTTTTGACCGTCTTTCGATAAGCCAAAGTTTAGGCTATAAATATATCGAAAGTGACGTTTTCTTTCAGAATATTGGTGTATTTAGTTCTAATTGATATATATGTAAATGCAGTTGGGAGAAATAGCTGGAGTACTGACCGAGCTTCGTCCGTTAGTCGGATAAACCGAGGTTAAGGTATGTAAAGTCAGTTTCTTCAGCAAGTTAGTAGTTTTAGCCTTGTATAGCACAGTAAACTCCGTAGTAGAATTCCCGGAGTTGAATATTGAGTATTGTGCAAGTTCAGTAAATCTGGTTTGCGTTGTTATATCGTACTCAGTTCGAAAGTTAGTAAAGCATGCGCCAAAATGGCAAGTTAGCATTCCAGACTCAGTATAGCCCAGTATGTGATTAACAAGTATGTTTCTAGAATAATATGAAAGATATTCAGAATAAGAGTTAGTGAAGTAAAATCAGACAGTCAGATAGTATCTTGGCTACAGATTAGCCATACAGACAAATGATATCTTGGCTACAGTATAGCCATACAGTTAGATAGTATCTTGGCTACAGACTAGCCATGCAGTTAGATAAAGATCAGAGATTCAGTATAAAGCAGTATGAGAATCAGTATAATACAAAAAGAGATCATAATAAGAAACCAGAATTCAGATAGTATTTTTTTAGTTTAAACATGCTTTCTATATATGTGCTTATTTTTTGTTGACCTGGTTGTGTCGTGAGGGCACCCTTTTGAGCGTCCTCGCCGCACCTGGGTTGGTAACTGTGTCGCCCACTGAGCGGGTGGGTTTACATCACTCTAAGGAGTGGCATGCCGTCCCCAGTTTGGACGAAGATGAGATGAAGCTTTCCCCATATAAGGCTGATCAGCATTACAGTACAGATAGCCCTGTTGTGCGCAAGCGCCCAGGGAACAGATTCAGATACAGTTATAGTTATAGATACAGTATAGGAGTCCTCCGGACTCAAACATGGTTATTTATATCGGAGGCTATGGCCCGAGCCGGAGACCCAGGGGGCCGGCAGAGGTGCTCGTAGTTAGCAGATGAGTGGAGTGACTTATTTTTGGCTGGTTTTGACCCAGGTAGGGGTATATAGATTGTTTGCTTGCTTGGCGCCATCCGGCTTATGGGGGTTGGTATTGGATCTTGTTTTCTATATATATATATATATATGTATCTATGTGCTATATATTAGTTAACAGATAGCAGGCCGCCGCGTCTACAAGTACGCTCCTGCCCTATCACAGCACAGAAAGTCTGATTCAGTTCATATCAGTTCTTACATATTCAGTTATCTCCTGCTATTTAGAATTGCTAGTTATGTTATTTGTATTCAGTTGTATCCAGTTGCTTTGCATACTCGGTACCAGTGGTACTGACACCCGTTTGGGGCGCTGCATTACTTGCCTGCAGGTACTCATCGACAAGGAGGCGATCCCTCGTGATTCCAGCCAGCTTATAGAGTCATCAACTCCTGTCATCTGGAGCTTGATATTCAAAGGTGTAGTTTATTTTCTTTTATTGTAAAACATGGGTAGGCCGGGGCCCTGTCCCGACCATTTCATCAGTACTCATAGAGGCTTGCAGATTGTATATATTCATCTCCCTGTGGTTAGTTGTGTCGGTCGTGTGAGGCAGTGCGCTTTGTTTAGTTGTTTAGCATTATTAATTATGTTGGCCGTGTGGGGCCATAGTCTGATAGTAGTGGTGACCTTGCCGGTCACATAGTTATTCAGTATTCTATTGTTGAGTTACAGATAACTAGACAACATGGTGGCCTTGTCGGCCCGCATAGGTTTCCCCCTTTGTAAGTATGTTTCTGGCTAGCTGAAGTTTTATACAGGTGGCTATAGGCCCAGTCGGTCGGAGGCTGTGTTTACAGCCGTTATATAGCCCGTTATTTCCAGAAATCTGAGCTAGAGCTAGCCAGGCACCAAATGTGCTTAGGCTCACCAGTTAGCAGTCTAGGTCCTACTAGGGCACCAGGTGCCAGTCATACCCCCCAAGGCGGGGCGTGACAAACTTGGTATCAGAGCGGATCGTGTCCCAGGGAGTCTGCAAGTCGTGCTAAGTAGAGTCTTGTCTATGGATGTGTTGTGCACCACATACTATAGGCAAGAGGCTGTGAGGCATGATAGGATGGTTACTCTTCTGTCTTATTCAGTCGTGCTATAGAGCGGTACAATATAGGGTTGGATCCCTAAAACTTATCATATTCTTTGTCTACAGATAAGAATGGCAGACCAGCGTCACCCTACCATCGGCAAAAGAATAGACACAGCAGCAGGAGAAGGCACCAGCAGGATGCCTCAGTTCCATTCAGAGTCAGCCCGATCTGAGGGCGATATAGAGGCTTCATCACAGCCCTCTCAGCAGTCCCCCTCACATCAAGAGTCATTGGGCACGACACCGCCTCTGATAGCTCCTGTACCTTCGCCATCAGACCAAGAAGTTCGGAGCAAGTGGTTATGTTAGCACAAATGATGGCCACACAGCGCCAGTCAGTGCCACCTGTAGCAGCAGAGCCTTCTGGTAGGTCAGGTAGTTCCAGGGTCAGGGAGTTTTTGGCACTAGGTCCCCCACAGTTCACTAGGTCAGATCAAGCAGAGGAACACTAGGATTTCCTAGATCAGATGTAGAGAATTTTTCGGGTTATGCATGTGACCCCTACAGAATTAGTTGAGCTGGCAGTGTTTCGGGTGCGGGACATAGCTGTATTATGGTACGAGAGTTAGGAAAGGTCTTGAGGGAGAGATGTTGCCCCTCGACCTGGTCCAGCTTCTCGGAGGCCTTCCTGGACCGTTATTTGCCACGAGAGATCCGGTAGGCCCGGATGGATCAGTTTTTGCATTTGGAGCAGGGGGCGAGGAGTGTGCGAGAATATGCCCTATAGTTTGACTCCCTAGCCTGTTATGCTCCAGCTTTTGTGGACACTATGCCATCCAGAGTCCACCGATTCATTATGGGTCTGAACCCGGAATATATTGAAGCCTGCATGACGGCTACGTTATGAGAAGATATGGATATTGCCCGAGTACAGGCCTTTGCCCAGACCATTGAGGGCCTTAGACAGCGGCAACAGGGCAGTAGACAGACAAATCAGGAATAGCATCGCAGAGACAGATCAGATGGAATGCAGAGGGAGGTTCAGAGAGGACCTAGGCCCCGATTGTCAGACAGACCCCCTAGACCCCCACCTCCACCACAACAGCAGCAACGAGGTAGATTTGCTCGTCGTGGGCAGTCAGAGTCTGGTGGAAGTTCTCGAACAGTAAATTCCCCGCAGTAGAGAGGGGGAGAGCAGAGCAGATTTACACCCCCACCCTGCCCTAATTGCGGCCGACCTCACATCGGAGCTTGTAGATACGGCTCCTCGGGGTGTTATATTTGCGGGAAGGATGGGCACCGCATGAGAGATTGTCCGGCCAGGGGACAAGAGAGCAGAGATAGTCAGGATAGGGGATCCGCAGGGCCACGAGCTCTAGCAGCCTCGGCAGGGCGTAGGCCCTCAGGTACAACAGGTAGAGGCCGAGGTAGATTAGGAGCCTCCAGTTCAGGTACGGGCTCAAGCCGTACCTATACATTACCAGGGAGACAGGGCTTAGAGGCATCTCCAGATGTAGTGACAGGTATGATGACTATCTGTTCATGCCCTGCTTATGTACTGATTGACCTAGGGTCCACTCTGTCATATATTACCCCATTTGTGGCTTGAAAGTTTAATATCGCACCAGAGTTATTACAGCAGCCCTTTTCAGTATCTACACCCATCGGTGACTCCACTATAGCTAGTAGAATTCATCGAGGGTGTACAGTAGAGGTTGTTGATCGCCAGACTACAGTAGATCTGGTAGAGTTAGAAATGATTGATTTCGATGCCATTATGGGTATGGATTGGTTGGTGCTATGCTATGCTAACGTAGAATGTTGGACCAAATCGATCCGATTCCACTTTCCAGGAGAGGCAGTGCGAGAGTGGAAAGGCAGCACAGCTACTCCAAAAGGTAGGTTTATTTCCTACCTTCAGCCGAGGAAATTGATAACTAAGGGATGTATCTACCACCTAGTCAGGGTTCAGGATGTTCGGGTAGAATCTCCGACACTTCAGTCTGTTCCGGTGGTGAATGAATTCCCTGATGTATTTCCAGACGAGTTACCTAGTATTCCCCCAGAAAGGGAGATAGATTTTGCAATTGACTTTTTACTAGGTACTCAGCCTATATCAATTCCTTCATATCACATGGCTCCTGCTGAACTCAGAGAATTAAAGGAGCAGCTGAGGACCTGCTAGATAAGGGTTTTATCAGGCCGAGTACTTCACTGTGGGGTGCGCCAGTTTTATTTGTGAGAAAGAAGGATGGCTCGCTCCGCATGTGTATAGATTACCTACAGCTGAATAAGGTTATAGTAAAGAATAAGTATCCGCTCCCCAGAATAGACAATTTGTTTGATCAGTTACAGGGGGCTAGATATTTCTCCAAGATTGACTTGCGGTCCGGATATCATCAGGTTTGAGTTCGTGAAAGAGACATTCCCAAAATGGCTTTCAGGACCCGATATGGACACTTTGAATTCCTAGTTATGTCCTTTGGGTTGACGAATGCCCCAGCAATATTCATGGACCTGATGAATAGCATTTTCAGACCATACTTGGACCTGTTCGTGATAGTGTTTATTGATGATATTCTGGTGTATTCTCGCTCTGAAGCAGATCACCAGGCTCATTTACGGACAGTGCTCCAGATTCTCAGGGACCATCAATTATATGCTAAGTTCTCCAAGTGTGAATTCTGGCTGACCTTAGTAGCCTTCTTGGGGCATATTGTGTCGGATGCTGGTATACAGGTTGACACGCAGAAGATAGCAGCAGTTAAAACCTGGCCTAGGCCTACCACTCCGACCGAAGTCCGCAGTTTTCTGGGGTTAGGGGGATATTACAGGAGATTTTTTGAGAAATTCTCTACTATAGCAGCACCTCTGACCAAATTGACGTAGAAAGCAGCGAAGTTTCAGTGGACAGAGGCATGTGAGTAGAGCTTCCGGGAGTTAAAAGACAAATTAACCTCCGCCCCAGTATTAGCATTGCCGGAGGGTACAGAAGGTTATTCAGTGTATTGCGATGCATCAGGCGTTGGGTTGGGTTGTATGTTGATGCTACATGGTAAGGTGATTGCGTATGCTTCCAGATAGCTGAGGAAACACGAAAAGAATTACCCTACCCATGACCTGGAGTTAGCCGCAGTGATCCACGCCTTAAAGATATGGAGACATTACTTGTATGGAGTCCATGTGGATATTTTCACATATCATAAGAGCCTACAGTATATCCTCACCCATAGGGAGTTGAATCTGCGACAGCGTCGCTGGTTGGAGCTATTAAGAGATTATGACGTGGACATTCTGTATCATCCAGGAAAAGCCAATGTAGTAGCAGATGCTCTCAGCCGTAAATCCATGGGAAGTTTGGCATATTTGCAGCCCGAGCAGCGGGAGTTGGTCAGGGAGATACATCAATTAGCCAGCCTAGCCGTTCGTATAGTAGACACAGAGGACAACAGAGCGGTAATTCAGAACACCGCCATGTCATCATTAGTTGTGGAAGTAAAAGAACGGCAGTATGAGGATCCTGACCTGATCCAGCTCAAAGACATAATCCAGCAGGGTAAAGCGCCAGATTTTCAGATAACTAAGGAAGAAGTGCTGTTATATAAAGGCCGCCTCTGTGTTCCAGATGTTTCAGGGCTCCGCCAGCAGATTATGAACGAGGTACATTACGCCCGTTTTTCTCTTCACCTCGGTGCGACGAAAATGTACCATGATATCAAGGAGAATTATTGGTGGCCAGGAATGAAAAGAGAAATTGCCGAATTTGTAGCCCAGTGTCCTAACTTCCAACAGGTAAAAGCAGAACACCAGAAACCAGGCGGGTTAACTCAGGACATAGCTGTGCCTCTCTGGAAATGGGAAGCAGTGAATATGGATTTTGTAGCAAGATTACCTCGTACCAGACATAGACACGATTCTATTTGGGTAATAGTTGACAGGCTGACAAAATCAGCTCATTTCCTGCCAGTGAAAGCTACCTTTTCGGCCAAGAATTATGCCGAATTATATATCAGAGAAATAGTTAGATTACATGGAGTTCCAGTATCTATTATTTCAGACAGAGGAGCACAGTTTACAGCTAGATTTTGGCAGTCATTCCAGAGGGGTCTGGGAACGCAGATTAATTTGAGCACAACATTCCACCCTCAGACAGATGGACAGGCTGAGCGCAATATTCAGATGCTCGAGGATATGCTACGAGCGTGTGTGATAGATTTTGGAGGTAGCTGGGATGAGCATTTGCCGTTAATTGAATTTGCTTATAATAATAGCTATCACTCAGCCATCCAAATGGCGCCCTTTGAAGCATTGTATGGGCGAAAATGCAGATCGCCGGTTGGCTGGTTTGAAGTGGGAGAATCAACGTTGATTGGGCCAAACATCATTCAATAGTCAGAGGAGAAGGTAAAGCTTATCAGAGAATGCCTACGGACTGCACAGAGCCGCCTGAAATCGTATGCTGATGTGCGGCGCAGAGACCTGGAATTTGATGTGAATGACTTGTTATTTCTGAAAGTATCTCCGATGAAAGGGGTGATGAGATTCGGTAAGAAAGGTAAGCTCAGTCCGAGATTTGTTGGGCCTTATCAGATTCATCTAAGGATAGGCCGAGTAGCATATGAGTTGAACTTGCCTCCAGAATTGGAATCCGTTCATCCGGTCTTTCATGTATCTATGCTGAGAAAATGAATAGGAGACCCATCCAGAGCAGTCCCAGTCCAGGATATATAGGTTACGGAAGAGCTGGCCTATGAAGAGGTTCCAGTAGCCCTCCTAGACAGACAAATTCGTAGGTTGAGAACTAAAGATATTGCATCTGTCAAGGTATTGTGGCGTAACAGGAACCGAGAGGAGATGACTTGGGAGGCGGAGGAAGATATGAAGACCAAATACCCTCATTTATTTCAATCCTAGTCAGGCGAGTATTATTATTATCTTATGTAGTGCCTTATAGTATACATATAAATGAGAAGGTCTATTTCAATCTGTCATTTAAATACTATAGTATTGTGTGGAGTACCTGTATGGGACTTTTCTACATTTCAGGTTTTTGGGATAGTCCATATTACAGGGGAAACTCTACCGAAATTTTTTTCGAGAGACAAGTTGAGTAAGTTGAGAAGTCCTCTAGATAGAAGTTTACATTCGAGGACGAATGTTCTTGGGGGGGAGAATGTTACACCCCGTAAAATTCCCTACACATAGATGGCCTATTCGCGTGTGGTTAAGAGTATTTGAAAGTCATACATGCTAGAAAAAGGCCCGGGAAAAGACCGGACAAGAAATCTGTCGAACCATCGCAGAAGGAGCCGGGGCAGAGCCCCTCCGCGATGGCAATGTGTCACGGAGGTGGAGCCTCTGCGTTGGCTCCGTGACATGTTGGCCCTGTCCAGGCCCAAGTATATAAACCCGCAC
Organism: Datura wrightii; assembly: GCA_035772735.1. Classification (NCBI taxonomy): domain Eukaryota; kingdom Viridiplantae; phylum Streptophyta; class Magnoliopsida; order Solanales; family Solanaceae; genus Datura; species Datura wrightii. The sequence goes on from JASDFA010000003.1 coordinate 117,388,732, forward strand.
TTTGGTTTTTAATGATATAACTCACATAATTTCCAGAGAAACCGAGGGAAAACAGGGAGGATCGAGAATCTCATATAATATTCGTCCGATTACGCCGTCAAACACGGTCCAAACTCAAATTAACTCCAGATATCGAGGTATTAAACAGTAAGGAGCATCCTACGAATTTAGTTTCGTGAAATTTGGCCGGCGAATCATCGTGCTACCGAACTAAGGTAAGTGGAATTGCTCCAAACTAGTGTCAATATACTCCTATCCCTAAAGTGAGTATTTCTCCCTTCTAGACTTTCGAGAAATAGCAAGTTTTTGACCGTCTTTTGATAAGCCAAAGTTTAGGCTATAAATATATCGAAAGTGACGTTTTATTTCAGAATATTGGTGTATTTAGTTCTTCGGCAAGTTAGTAGTTTTAGCCTTGTATAGCATAGTAAACTCCGTAGTAGAATTCCCAGAGTTGAATATTGAGTATTGTGCAAGTTCAGTAAATCTGGTTTGCGTTGTTATATCGTACTTAGTCCGAAAGTTGGTAAAGCATGCGCCAAAATGGCAAGCTAGCATTCCAAACTTAGTATAGCCCAGTATGAGATTAGCAAGCATGTTTCTAGAATAATATGAAAGATATTCAGAATAAGAGTTAGTGAAGTAAAATCAGACAGTCAGATAGTATCTTGGCTACAGATTAGCCATACAGACAAATGATATCTTGGCTACAGTATAGCCATACAGTTAGATAGTATCTTGGCTACAGACTAGCCATGCAGTTAGATAAAGATCAGAGATTCAGTATAAAGCAGTATGAGAATCAGTATAATACAGAAAGAGATCAGAATAAGAAACCAGAATTCAGATAGTATTTTTTTAGTTTAAACATGCTTGCTATATATGTGCTTATTTTTTGTTGAGACCTGGTTGTGTCGTGAGGGCACCCTTTTGAGCGTCCTCGCCGCCCCTGGGTTGGTAACTGTGTCGCCCACTGAGCGGGTGGGTTTATGTCACTCCAAGGAGTGGCATGCCGTCCCCAGTTTGGACGAAGATGAGATGAAGCTTTCCCCATATCAGGCTGATCAGCATTACAGTACAGATAGCTCTGTTGTGCGCAAGCGCCCAGGGAACAAATTCAGATACAATTACAGTTATAGATACAGTATAGGAGTCCTCTAGACTCAGACACAGCTATTTATATCGGAGGCTATGGCCCGAGCCAGAGACCTAGGGGGCCGGCAGAGGTGCTCGTAGTTAGCAGATGAGTGGAGTGACTTATTTTTGGCTGGTTTTCACCCGGGTAGGGGTATATAGATTGTTTGCTTGCTTGGCGCCATCCGGCTTATGGGGGTTGGTATTGGATCTTGTTTGCTATATATATATATATATATATATATATATATATATATATATATATGTATTTATGTGTTATATATTAGTTAATAGACAGCAGGCTGCCGCGTCTACAGGTACGCTCCTGCCCTATCATAACACAGAAAGTCTGATTCAGTTCATATCAGTTCTTACAGATTCAGTTATCTCCTGCTATTCAGAATTGCTAGTTATGTTATTTGTATTCAGTTGTATTCAGTTGCTTTGCATACTCGGTACCAGTGGTACTGACGCCCGTTTAGGGCGCTGCATTACTTGCCTGCAGGTACTCATCGACGAGGAGGTGATCCCTCGTGATTCTAGCCAGCTTATAGAGTCATCAGCTCCTGTTATCCGGAGCTTGATATTCAAAGGTGTAGTTTATTTTATTTTATTGTACAGCATGGGTAGGCCGGGGCCCTATCCCGACCATTTCATCAGTACTCATAGAGGCTTCCAGATTGTATATATTCATCTCCCTGTGGTTAGTTGTGCCGGTCGTGTGAGGCCGTGCGTTTTGTTTAGTTGTTTAGCATTATTGATTATGTTGGCCGTGTGGGGCCATAGTCTGATAGTAGTGGTGACCTTGCCGGTCACATAGTTATTTAGTATTCTATTGTTGAGTTACAGATAACTAGACAACATGGTGGCCTTGTCGGCCCGCATAGGTTTCCCCCTTTGTAAGTATGTTTCTATCTAGCTGAAGTTTTATACAGGTGGCTATAGGCCCAGTCGGCCGGAGGCTGTGTTTACAGCCGTTATATAGCCCGTTGTTTCCAGAAATCTGAGCTAGAGCTAGCTAGACACCAGATGTACTTAGGCTCACCAGTTAGCAGTCTAGGTCCTACTAGGGCACCAGGTACCAGTCATACCCCCCAAGGCAGCGCGTGACAATAAATTATCAAATCAGTCATTGTAACACGATGAAACAAATGAACGAAGTTTGATGCCGATCGAGATTCTGAAAGATGTGAAGTTGGATTATAATTTGAACAATCAATCAAGGAGCATGTCAACAAGATATTCGAGCATGAAGTTTTTCCATTCAAATTTGTCAAGATGCTACATTATAAGACAACTTTATATAGGTTTTATTTGAATGTAACTCCCACCTTTTATGTAACTTACGAACTACGTTTTGACTTGATTTCCTTGGTGGGATATGTAGGTAGCCATATAGGGTTCGATAGCACTATAGAAAAATCCAAAATTCTCTTATTTGTAACAGGAGAACTATGCCTGACCCGATTCCCTCATCAGGATACGTAGGCTACCCACATACAGTTTGATCACATTAGGATAGAAACTTGAAATCCTTTTACTATTAATGTAATTTGAACTACACATGGCCTGATTCCTTTAGTAGGATATATAGGCAACCCATATCGGGTTTGGTCCATTTATTAGAGAAATTTCAAATCATTTTTATGTATCTTGAACTATGTTCTGACCTGATTCTCTTAGCGAGATACGTAGGCAACCTATATAAGGTTCGGTCTCACCATAACCTAAGTTTAGTATACTTTCCCGAAGCCAAAACTGGGGCTGATTTTGGGAAGACACGGACAAGGAATGATTGGATAGCGTCAAGCTACATTTGATTAAGGATACCAAACAAGAAAAAATAGACAAAAATATTTCTCATTTTGTTTCAAAAGTGTCACAATCTAAGAGCTGGCGGAATTTTTTGATTTTATGACTTATAAACATATATTTACAAATGTTCCTTTACACATATACTTACATATGTTTTTTTAAATTATAAATTTTCGTTCAAGTACTACTATTCATCTACCAAGGCTTGAATGGAGAATACAAGGTTCGAATAAATAAGATGAATAAAGCGCCAACAAAGTCAAGCTTTAAGTCAACATGAATCAACACCCCCTCCCAACTTAGAATTTCTCTTTGAGTGTGGGAATGAAAAAAATTCAAGATAATAATACTAGCCAAAAGCGTCATTTGATCGGCCATGGCCTTTCCTCAATAAGCCAAACAACTCTACCTCTCACTTTATCTTTGATCTTATTCCAATACTTCATTATGACTTTATATCTTCATTAATAACCTTACTAGAATTTTGCAGGTGAAATTACTTTGAAATATGATGGAAAAAATCAAGTCCATTAGAGGAATTGTACATCAAGGCTAAATGTCAAAGATCAGAGGCGACATTCAACTAGTCACGATCATCATCATCAGCAACACTGGGAGACTTCATTTATTTTATTTTCTACTTTACTAATTAATGTTTTCAATTCACTTTAACCACTTTAACAACTTTACCTTGAATTTTACAGGAATCAAGAAATGAATATCAGGTATCTGAAGACAACCAAAGATATCATTCAGCCACACACGGACACACCTTTTATGGATTTTACAATAATCAAAATATAGCCCTCGAAGACAACCAGAGGCATCACTTTATCAAGCCCCCAATACAACTGAAGGAATCATTACAACTAACCCCTAAAGACAACCGGAGGTATCACTTTACCAATCTCCGAAGACAACAGGAGGCATCACTTTATCAAGCTCCCGAAGTCAACCGGAGGCATTACTACAACTAGTTTCCGAAGACAATCGGAGGATATTTTAGGCCCGTCCGTCTTTAATAGGACATTTGGGTCCATCTACTCTAAAATATGATTTACATACATTTGGGTCCATCCACCCTAAAATAGGATTTACATACATTTGGGTCCATCCACCCTAAAATAGGATATGGGTTTATCCATCCTAAAATAGGATACACACATTTAGTTCCATCCACCCTAAAATAGGATACACATATTTGGGTTCATCCACCCTCAAATAGGATATTTTATTTTGCTATTAACAACTTTACCTTAAATTTTACAGACATTATGTATCATTGAGTCCCCGAAGATAACCGGAGGCCTTATTATCATTAAGTTCTCGAAGACAACCAAAGACATTATTACCTCATCTGCATAAGCCAAACGGCTACACTCTTACTTTAATCTCTATTTTACCAATTACTTTAATTCACTTTACCAACATTAATGACTTTACATACATCATCATTTTACTTTACTCTCTACTTTACCAATTACTTTGACTCACTTTACCTACTTTAACGATTTTACAGACATCATTTATTTCTGAGTCTCCAAAAATAATCAGAGATGTCATTTATCATTAAGTCTTTGAAGACAACTGGAGACACCAGATGCCATACGACCCCATCATCATAAGTCACACAACTCCATCTCTCTTGATTTTACATGAATCAACATCAAGTCTTGGAAGACAACCAGAGACATCTTTATCCATCAAGTCTCTAAAGACAACCAGAGACAACATTTGGCCACTCGGCCTCATCATTTCATGAGCCAAAAACTTTATTTTCATTCTTATACTCACATTATTATCATTTTACTTGCACTGTTAAATTTATCACAAATTTTATTAAAAATTTTGAATATAACTGGAGACACCAGATGCCATACGACCCCATCATCATAAGTCACACAACTCCATCTCTCTTGATTTTACATGAATCAACATCAAGTCTTGGAAGACAACCAGAGACATCTTTATCCATCAAGTCTCTAAAGACAACCAGAGACAACATTTGGCCACTCGGCCTCATCATTTCATGAGCCAAAAACTTTATTTTCATTCTTATACTCACATTATTATCATTTTACTTACACTGTTAAATTTATCACAAATTTTATTAAAAATTTTGAATATGAATTTCAAATGACTTCTGTTTAAGATATTACAAGAAATCATTCATTGAGCAATTTGACAGGAAACACAATCTACATATACCAATTACAATAATAAGAGATGCAACACAACGTGGAACTCTTCTTAGCAGTGAACTGAGGCAAATTTGTTGAAGAGGAATATCTAAATCATAAGTAATGGTCAAGGATCTACTCTCAAACTCTACTCAATCTACGTCCCACAACTTGGGATATATAGAGAATTCAACATCAAGTTTTTCCATAATCATAACCAAATCTCAAATCTTCAACCCTTTTTTCTTCATTCTCTTCACAAATTATGAAATCTAGTCGTGTCGTGACTCGATACTCGGGCAACTTTTAGAAAAATATCTTTGACTATATTTTACTTCATTCTTTCCAATATCTTTGCTCTTTGTTAAGTTCGAGTTTCAATTTCACTTCAATTTTCTTTATATCTATACTCTTTATCCTCTTAAAGTTTCATTTTACTTCACTTCATTTTCAAGTTATATCTTCATTCATTAAGCTTAATATTTTACTTCATTTCCTCTATGGTTATTTCATATCATTCCATATATTTCCTTATATATGTCTTGCAACATCTAGTGTTGTCATAATTTGATACTGAGGCAATATTTTTAGATTTCTCCCAGTTGTGGTACCTAGTCAGGATTCAACCATAACTTTCAAAACATCTCGTATAAGTTCAATGATCTTTTCTATTTTTCTACCCATAATTTGTCCAACATCTATGTCTTCTCAAATATTTCCAAGGTCATATCTGTCAGTTGGGACTAAATTGGCTACTACATCAACCTCTTTGTCCAAAAACTCTTACATCATATTCGATCAAAGAGGGGCAAGCTATTGACACCCAATTTGACTCTCCTTTCTTCAAATTTCATTTTCTTGAGCTTCTAAACTATTTATACATCAAATACTTTATATTAAGAGACAAAATAAAAATAAAAATAGACTCATAAAAGACTACATCTCTAGAAATGAGTATCTTTTTATTGGCTAGACTTAGTATTTTGTAGCCCTTTAATTCAAAGGGGTATCTCACAAAGATATGAGGGTTGGTTCTTAGTTTAAATTTATCTTTGTGAAATTTTGACATAATTGTATAACATAGGCATCCAAAGTTTCTCAAATGGGAGTAGTCTGCCCTTTCTATGCACAATAGTTCAAAAGAACATTTGGTTTTGGTATCAATAGTGAAAAATCTATCAATTATGTTGGTGGTTGTTAGTATGCACTCTCCCTAGTATCTTATTGGTGTGCAAAGGCAAGTTCTTTGATGAACTATATTCTTTAATTGAAAAAAATTGATTATTTTCTCAATTATTGAATTCCAGGTCATTGTTTATATGATGGTCTTGAACTTATTTTCAACCATTAAGATGACGACTTTGAGTATCTCGAGTATATTACTTTTACATTTTAAGAGATTTATTTATGTTGATCTACTAAAGTCATCCAATAGAATGATGAAATTTTTATAATTATCATGAGTGGTGACATGATATGGTCCCCATAGATTTACATGGACTAATTCAAAGTTTTGACTAGAGGTGTTGATTCGTTAGGTAAATGATTATCTACTTTGTCTAACCATAGGGCAGATGGAGAAAAGAAAAAGATATTTGATAGAAAGAGTGATAGATAAGTGAGATATTTCCTTTATTTTCATAAAAGATGCATGACAAAACCTATTATACCATAATAAATTCACATCATTTCTTGTAGACATACAAGAATTAGGAGTAGAAAATTGCTTAATTTTATTCATTAACACAACATTCATAGAAGGACTATTATTGAAACACAAACTATATATGACAGGGTGAGTTCCATAATAAACATCACAAGCATGAGGTGAAGGATAAGAAAATGAACTTTTACAAATAAGATCAGAATCACTTTATTCAAGGCATTATGAGCAAAGAAAGTACATGTCATTCTTGACGTTACCAATCTCCAGAAGCCACTTTGTTGAAGGGGCCTGGAATAAATAAACATTATCAATAGATGAAGCTACACCTTTAAGGTGTAGAGTCAACAAATGAATAGAAATCAAATTGTACTTAAGATAAGGAACTAGAAGAGCTTTGTATAAAATAATCTTAGGTGCAAGTCTCGCATTTCCAATTTATTTTACTTTGACCTTATATTTATTAGGTAATATTACTAAAAGGATAAGTAAGGATTTGATATCAAACAATATGGATCTATTGAAATTCATATGATTTGAGGCCCCCGAGTCTAGCATCCATGACTCGGTTTTTGACTTGAATTATTTAAATAAAAATTTGTAAAAATCAATGGAAAAAGCTCAAACCATAATACCTACAAAATTGGCTGCTTCAATAGCAATGTTGTACCTATAGTGTGCTGAAGAGTGCCCACGATATATAATCAAATTTTCACGAGTTATATTTTTGTCAATCCACTTAGTCTAGGTCTTCAATGCTCTCTTATATGCATCAACGACATCAAATTTAGAATAACTATGATCACCTTCTTTTTCATAATTTTTCTACAAAAATAAAATTCTTATTTTAGATGCCCCTACAACTCTATTTAATCAAAATAGAAAATAAAAGAACTGAGAACAATGTATTTTGATTGCAGTTGTATCTCAATATTTTACTAGTTATCTAGATAGCTAGATGTAAGTTTCATATATAGTAAAAAAATTAATAAAAGACCGTGTCAAAGAGATCGGCTAGTTTATAAGTAGGATAACCTTGAAATAAGATATAATTCTATCAAATCGTCGTGGAATTATAAGTCAAATGATCCTCCTACTCAAAAAAGAGAACCTTATATAACAATCTCACCCAGAAAACAAGTGAGGAAAGATGAAGAAAAGATATTCTTATGTTCTAATGACAATGATAGAATATATATTGCATCTCATCAGAGATATTGTACGAATAAAAAAACACACATCTCGACAATTTTTTCATGATTCCATCACGGCCCCGTATTGAAGATAACAATGTTAGCTCCCTTCCAGCTTTTAGATATTTTGTCAATGCAATCTATTGATAGCTCCATGATGAGGCATGATCCCGCTCTGCGAGGTCTCTTTTTCATTCCATACTATTCTTAGGCCAATATTCCTCTTGGCTCATAGAGTGAACTACACGGCGTAACCATAACTCACTCTAGGCTTTGCTCCGCAAGTGTATTTGACGTTCTAGACTTGATCAATTTTCTTGCTATCTTCTTTACCCATATCACCCAGAAAGCTCCAGAGCGACGCGTGAGCTTTCCTTGACCCTTGCTCCATGAGGGATGTCTATTTCCTTATACTTAGTCATTTTCTTCGGTATTTTACTTACAAGTTCAACACAATACTTAAATAAGTTCAATAATGAAATAATGAGTAATAGTTAAGAATATTTAATGTAATTTCTTTCCAAATAAGGCATAACTGTTGGTAAAATAGGGACAATAGAAGTATAAATACGCAACATCAACCTATCTGAGCCATGATCTTTAAAAAACCCAACATCTGCCAGAGTGTCCTATGGAATAGAAATAGCAACAAATCTAGGTTGTGCCTGAGCTAGACCCAACTCAGCTGTCCCAACTGGCTTGTCATCAAGAATAGCCTCCAATTCAGGAGATTCCCCTCTAGCACGACATCTGAAATGTGCTGCCGCTCGAGCTCTGCCTCTACCTCGGCCTCGTCCTCTGCCTCAACCATGTACAACAACCCTAGCAGCAAGCACGAGCTCTTGCTCTCTAGCTGCAGTCGAACACGTCCTCACTATCTATGAGAGAACAAACAAGAACGATTAGAATCTTAACTAAACCAATTACACACTATAATAATGAAAATAATGAAACTTTTTCTAAATGTCCCACAACCTCTCAAAGATAAGTATAGATGGTGCATCCTAATGAACGCGCAAGCACACACAGTCTTAAAAGTAATATAAAATTTTAAGTCTAGATATCATACCCACAAAGACTTGTCGATTAACTATTTACTAAAGTTAACTAATTTTAATTATCTATTCAAGCAATAAAATATAATAATATATTTATCATTAACTAAACTAAAAATTAAAAAAAAAGAGAAATAACTAATGACTAATTAACCAAACACAAATAGATTTTTGTGTAATCAATGAGATAAAATAATCTAGGGCTATGAATTCACTAGCAATTATTTTGAGTAATCACTTGAACTAACTTTTGATTTTTTATTGGGTTATTAGTTGCAGGTTGATATTACTTCGTTGAGCATCTTGCTGATACCTCTAACTACTTGACTATCCCTAATGCCTATATTTCTATGGTGGTCAGATAATATTGAAGTGCATGTATATTTATTCTGTATCAATTGAGAAAGACTATAGGGTATATTTCTATCCTTTGTCATCCCTATGTGGCTCACGGACAAGTCCTACTTTTTATCACGCTCGCGATTTTCTCTTTTGAGTCTAATTAGTGAGCTACAAATAGTATTTGAATGGTGATCAAACAATCAAATAATTAAGATTAATAAGAAGTAAATAACCACAGGAGTCGTAGAACGATGATAACTATCTTAATAAGTCAGTCAATTCAAGTTCATACAACAACAGTCATGCAACTACCATAATTCTAAAATGAGAGGTTTAGCTCTACATAGATATGAGGAATTACAACAAATCATTCAAAGAAAAATACAAAAAATAAATAATATGGAGAAGAACATTGAAACCAAAATTTTCAGCCATCCATGGAGACTCCTAACTCTTCCCAAGTCAAAATTTATATTAAAATCATGATTAGGGTATGTTTATAGAGTATGAGAAGGCTTGGACTTTTAAAAACGACCATTCCAAATTGGATTAGGGAACCCGGGGGCTCGTGCCACCTTTGCATCAGAAGGGGTGGCACAACAGGCCAAAATATATATCTGCTTCTTTTGTGATTCCTTGCGACGTTGATTCTTCCTTGATCGTTTGTGGTCATTTCTTCCTTATTTCTCTTTTTTTTAAAGTCTAAGTCTCTCAAATCACACCTACACATCATAATATACTAATATAAGCACAATTCACAAAATTATTACTCAGAGATACGATAAAAGCACTAAATTTGAGGCAAATAATAACTAAATTATACGTATTTTTCCCCAAACATCAATAGACATTTCCGTATCGATATGCAAGACTCTACTAGACATTACTCTTGCACCCATAAGACCAATGAACCTGGAACTCTAATACATTTTCGCAATTGCAAAAACTAGAAGCTGTGAGGGCACCTGCACCTAAGTCTGGTAGGCGAATGCTAATCAGATTTAGTTTATTTTAGCAATCATTAGCGGAAAGTAATTAAACATTGAAGCATAAGATAAGTCTCAAGATATTTCATAACATAAGTGCGAAAGTAACAAAACACATCCCAAATTTTGAAAGTAGAAAGTACAAGAGACACTAAGATTTTATACAAGTCTGAAAAGCATTAAATACATTGTCTTAAGAAAAGAAGATAGAAAATAAATAGAGAAAGGACACTAGTGTTGCGGATCAACCATGCAACTCACTACTAGATCTCCTCAGGAACAATCCCAAATTCAACAATTACCTCGGAATTCTCAAGTATATGAATTAGAACTGTACCTAAAAAGGAAGCAATAAGTATAGTATGAGTATATAAATTGTCACACCCCGCTTTGGGGGGTATGACTGGCACTTGGTGCCCTACTAGGACCTGAACTACTAAACTGCTGTGCCTGGGCACATCTGGTGCCTGGCTGGCTCTAACTCACATTTCTGGAAACAAAGGGCTATATAACGGCTGTAAACACAGCCCCCGGCTCATTGGCCTATAGCCTCCTGTACCTGTAATAACAGCTAACCAGAAACAAGCAACTATAAGGAAACCTATGCGGGCCGACAAGGCCACCATGCTGTCTAGTTATCTATAACTCAACCTTGAAGTATTGGATAGCCACGTGACCGGCAAGGTCACCACTACTGTCGAACTATGGCCCCACACGGCCAACATAAAGGAAACAAAAGTACTAATAGCTATACAACTGCACGGCCTCACACGATCGGCTCATCTGACCACAGGGTAATATACATACAGACTGCAAGCCTCTAGGAATAGCAATAGAAATGATCGGGACAGGGCCCCGACCTACCCGTACTGTACAACAAAAGAAAACGGAATACACCTCTGGGATTCAGTCTCCGGATGACAGGAGCTAAATGCTCGATCGCTGACAGGAATCACGTGGTATCGCCTGCCCGTCTATGAGTACCTGTAGGCAAGTAATGCAGCGCTCCACCGGGCGTCAGTACCGCTGGTACTGAGTATGTAAAGTAATAACTGAAAGAAATATCTGAAAATAACAATATAACTGATGAAACTGAAGTAGAAAGGAATGGATTAACTGTCTGATAATGTAAATCATACCTTCTTTTAATTATACTGGAAGGAGTAGGAGTCATACCTGGAGATTTATCGTCCTACTGTTGATCTACTCCTATCTACTGTACATGGCATAACATATCATAACATCACATAGCACACACAAACCTTACCCGGCCCCCATAAGCCGGGAGGTACAACCAGCACAGAATCTATACCCCTACCCCGGTCATCCTATCTCCTAAAATAGCTATAAGCATCCCGTCGGTCCCCTGGGTAAGCACTTGGGCTCGCTGAGCCCTTGACTATAACTGCATCTGAGTCCGGAGGACTCTTGAATCAACACCCGGGCGTATCCGCTCGACAAGGGTGTGTAAGGGCCGATCAAGGCACAATATGGGGAAAACTGGCATCCCATCTTCGTCCCCTGTGGGACGGCATGCCACTCCGTAGAGCGACGTATCCTCGTCCTCTGCCGGATTAGTCGATACAGCTATCAACCCTGGGGCGGTCATGGATGCTAGGTAGTCCAACCCCAAATAATACAACGGTCTCAACTAGTAATACTATCTGCATGTCCCACATACTGAAGCTAATAGTGGTAACGTATTTGTATATACTATATGCTGAGCTAGTGATAGTAATATGTGCGTACTTAATACATGCTGAGGCTGGTAATAGTATATACGTATAAATATAGTCTTCTGCCAGACTGTACTGGGTCTAATGCTGAACAAGATATGGTCTTTCTGCTGAAAACTATGTTGTATGCTGAGTTTCTATCGTAACATGATTTACTATTCCTAACATGCTTTCTAACTTCATTTTAACTTATCATTCTACTTCTGAGATGTCTTACAGATATTACATTGCTTTACTGGGTTTCAACTGAATACAATGACATCCTAACATTCTGTGTCACATCACATACTGAGCATGCTGTGCAGTTCCTAACACTTATATTAGAATCTATATCATGCTAACAAGTTTCACGCTAAATACAACATGATGCTTCTAATATCGTACCAACATTCGTAATAAACATAATACATGACTTCTGAACATTCTACTGGCCTTTAAATTACTTTACTATATTGAGATTACTAACTTGCCAAAGAAACTAGCTTTACATACCTTATCCTCGAACTATCCGTCTGTCGGACGAGGCTCGGCCAGTACTTCAACTATTTTCTCCCAACTGCATTCATAAATATGTCGATTAATACTAAATACAACCTTATTCTGAAGGACGACATCACTTTCGATAAAATTATAGCCTAAACTTAGGCTTATCGAAAGACGGTCGAAAACTCGCTATTTTTTAGAAGTCTAGAAGGGAGAAATATTCACTTCACAGCTAGAAACACATAGACACTAATTTGAAGCAATTCCACTTACCTTAGTCCGGTAGCTCGACGATTCGGCGGCCGTATTTCGCGAAACTAAATCCGTAGGAATGTTCTATGCCGCTAAATACCTCGGTATCTGAGGTTAATTTGAGTTTGGACAACGTTTAGCAGCGTAATCGGACAAAAATTATCTTACCTCCTTCGTTCTTATCTCTCCTCTGCTGATCCCTCTCTGTTTCACTGGAAATTATAAGTGTTTAATGATTTAAAACCGAAGTGGGGCTTTATATACTTGGGCTTGGACAAGGCCAACGTGTCACGGAGCCAACGCGGAGGCCTCACCTCCGTGACACGCTGCCATCGCGGAGGGGCTCTACCTCGGCTCTTTCCGCGATGGTTCAATAGGTTTCTCGTCCGATCTTTTCCCGGGCCTTTCTCTAGCACGTATGGCCTTCAAATATGCCTAACCAACGTGCGAATAGGTCATCTAGGTGCCAGGAATCCTACTGGGTATAACATTCTCCCCCCCCCCCTTAAGAACATTCATCCTCGAATGTATACTGCTATCTAGAGGACTACTTAACTTACTTGTTTAGAAAAAATTTCGCCAGAGTCTCCCCTGTAATATGGACTATACCAAAAACCTGAAATGCAGAAAAGTCCAATACAGGTACTGTACACAATACTTTAGGATTTACTGGATGGCTAAGTATCAATTTTCCTCACTTATACATATACAACCATAAGATACTACATAAGCAATAATACGGACATACCTGTCGCCTGACTAGGCCTGGAATAGGTGAGGGTACCTAGCTTTCATATCTTCTTCAGCTTCCCACGTCATTTCCTCACGGTTCCTGTTACGCCACAATACTTTGACAGATGCAACATCTTTAGTCCTCAACCTGCGAATCTGTTCCTCTTCATATGCTAACTCTTCTGTGACCTGAACATCCTGAACGGGAACTACTGTAGAAGGGTCTCCTACGAACTTCCTCAACATAGAGACATGGAATACTGGGTGAACAGATGCTAACTCCAGAGGCAAGTTCAATTCGTATGCAACTCGGCCTATTCTTCGCCGAATCTGATATGGCCCAATGAATCTCAGGCTAAGCTTGCCTTTCTTGCCGAATCTCATCACCCCTTTCATCGGAGACACTTTCAGATATACCTAGTCATTTACTGCAAATTCTAGATTTCTGCGCCGCATATCTGCATAAGACTTCTGGCGGCTCTGAGCAGTCAGTAAACGTTCTCAGATAAGCTTTATCTTTTCCTCTGACTGCCGAACAATGTCTGGGCCAACCAATGCTGATTCCCCTACTTCAAACCAGACCACCGGCAATCTACATTTTCGCCCATATAATGCTTCAAAGGGCGCCATCTGGATAGCTGAATGATAACTATTATTATAAGCAAATTCAATCAACGAAAGATGCTCATCCCAGCTACCCCCAAAATCTAGCACACACGCTCGTAGCATATCTTCGAGCGCTTGGATAGTCCGCTCAGCTTGCCCATCTGTCTGGGGGTGGAATGCTGTGCTCAAATTGATCTGCGTTCCCAAACCCCTCTAGAACGACTGCCAGAATCTAGCTGTAAACTGTGCTCCCCTATTTGAGATAATGGATACCGGCACTCCAGGCAATCTAACTATTTCTCTGATATATAATTCGGCATAATCCTCAGCCGAGAAGGTAGCCTTCACTGACTGGAAATGAGCTGATTTTGTCAGCCTGTCAACTATTACCCAAATAGAATCATTTCTGCGTCTGGTATGGGGTAACCCTGTTACAAAGTCCATGTTTATCATTTCCCATTTCCACGTAGGCACTGTTATATCTTGCATCAAACCGCCCGGCTTCTGGTGCTCCGCTTTCACCTGCTGACAGTTAGAACATTTAGATACAAATTCAGCTATCTCAGCTTTCATACCTGGCCACCAGTATATGTCTCTGATGTCATGGTACATTTTCGTCGCCCCTGGATGGAGGGAATAACGAGCGTAATGTACCTCATGCATGATCCGCCCACGAAGCCCTGAAACATTCGGGACATAGAGGCGGCCCTTACAGCGTAACACATCACCCTCCGTCATTTGGAAATCTGACTCCTTACCTTTCTGAATTCTATCTCTGAGCTGGACTAAATCAGGGTCCTCGTACTGTCGTTCTTTTACCTCTGTAACTAATGATGACACAGCAGAATTCTGAATTACTGCTCTATTATTTTCTGTTTCCATTACTCAAACGGCTAAACTAGCTAACTGATGAATTTCTTTGGCTAACTCCCGCTTCTCAGGTCGCAAATACGCCAAACTCCCCATTGACTTACGGCTCAGGGCATCTGCTACAATATTAGCTTTTCCGGGGTGATAGAGAATATTCACATCATAATCTTTTAACAGCTCCAACCAGCGGCGTTGCCGTAGATTCAACTCCCTCTGAGTGAAGATGTACTGTAGGCTCTTATGATCTGTGTAAATATCAACATGGACGCCGTACAGGTAATGCCTCCACATCTTCAAGGCGTGGATCACTGCGGCTAATTCCAGGTCGTGGGTAGGGTAGTTCTTTTCATGTTTCCTCAGCTGTCTAGAAGCATATGCAATCACTTTACCATGCTGCATCAACATACAACCTAACCCGATGCCTGATGCGTCGCAGTACACTGAATAACCTTCTGTCCCCTCCGGCAATGCGAACACTGGGGCGGAGGTTAATCTGTCTTTCAGTTATTGGAAGCTCTGCTCGCATGCCTCTGTCCACTGAAACTTTGCTACTTTCTGTGTCAATTTGGTTAGAGGTGCCGCAATGGTCGAGAACCCTTCAACGAACCTCCTGTAATATCCTGCCAACCCCAGAAAGCTACGAACTTCGGTCGGAGTGGTAGGCCTAGGCCATGACTTAACTGCTTCTATTTTCTGCTTGTCAACTTGTATACCAGCGTCCGACACGATATGTCCTAAAAAGGCCACTGAGTTAAGCCAGAATTCACACTTAGAAAATTTAGCATACAACTGGCGGTCCCTGAGGATCTGGAGCACTGTCCGCAAATGAGTCCGGTGATCTGCTTCAGAGCGAGAATACACCAGAATGTCATCAATGAATATTATCACGAACAAGTCCAGGAAAGGTCTGAAAATACTGTTCATCAGGTCCATGAAGACTGTCGGGGCATTCGTTAACCCAAAGGACATGACTAGAAATTCAAAATGTCCATATCGGGTCCTGAACGCTGTCTTAGGAATATCTCTCTCACGTACTCGAACCTGGTGATATCCGGACCACAAGTCAATCTTAGAAAAGTATCTAGCTCCCTGCAACTGATCAAATAAGTCATCAATTCTGGGAAGCGGGTACTTGTTCTTTACTGTAACTTTGTTTAATTGTCGATAATCTATGCACATTCGGCGTGAGCCATCTTTCTTCCTCACAAATAAAACTGGCGCACCCCACGGTGAAGTACTCGGCGTAATAAAACCTTTATCCAATAAATCTTTCAACTGCTCCTTTAATTCTCTGAGTTCTGCAGGAGCCATATGATAGGGAGGAATTGATATCGGCTGAGTGCCTGGTAACAAGTCAATGGAAAAATCTATCTCCCTTTCTGGGGGAATACCAGGTAACTCATCAGGAAACACATCAGGGAATTCATTCACTACCGGGACAGACTGGAGTGTCGGAGATTCTGCTTGGACATCCTGGACTCTGACCAGATGGTAAATACATCCCTTAGATATCAACTTTCCCGCCTGAAGGTAGGAAATAAACCTACCTTTTGGCGTAGCAGTGCTGCCCTTCCACTCCCGCACTGCTTCTCCTGGGAAGTGGAATAGGACCGTCTTGGTCCAACATTCAACATTGGCAAAGCACGGTACTAACCAATCCATACCTATTATGGCATCGAAATCTATCATTTCTAACTCGACCAGATCTACTGTGGTCTGACGGTCAGCAACCTCTACTGTACACCCTCGGTAAATTTTGCTAGCCACAATAGAGTCACCGACGGGCGTGGATACTAAAAAGGGTTGCTGCAATAATTCTGGTGCAATACTAAACTTTCGTGCCACAAATGGAGTAATGTAGGACAAAGTAGACCCTGGATCAATCAACACATAAGCAGGGTGTGAGCAGATAGTTAGCATACCTGTCACAACATCAGGCGACGCTTCTGAATCTTGTCTCCCTGGTATGGCATATGTGCGGCTTGGACCCGCACCTGTACTGGAGGCCTCTGATCTGCCCCGACCCCTGCCTGCTGAAACTGAGGGCCTGCGCCCTGCTGAGGATGCTGTGGCTCGTGACCCTGCAGATGCCCTATCCTGTCTATCCCGGTCCTCTCGACCTCTGGCTGGGCAATCTTTCATCAAATGGCCTTCTTGGCCACAAATATAACATGCGGTGGAACCATACCTGCATGCTCCAGGATGGCGTCGACTGCATATAGGGCAAAGTGGTAAGGTATACCTACTCTGCTCCGCCCTCCTCTGTAATGGTGAATCTGCCATCTGCGAGCCTCTACTAGTCTCTGACTGCCCCCTGCGACTGAATCTACCCCCCTGCGGCTGTGACGGAGGCGGGGGCCTGGGCGGCCTGTCTAACAATCGTGGCCTGGGTCCTCCCCGGGCCTCCCTCTGTAACTCAACTGGCCTGTCCCGGCGACGCTGTTCCTGATTGACCCTTCTGATCTCCCGATGTTGCTGTCTAATGCCCTCAATATTCTGGACAAATGCCTGAACTCGAGCAATGTCCATGTCCTCTCGCAGTGTAGCCGTAATACAAGTCTCAACATATTCTGGATTCAACCCCATGATAAAGCGGTGTACTCTGGATGCCATGGTATCAACAAAGGCCGGTGCATACCGAGCCAAAGAATCAAACAGCAAGGAATATTCCCGAACACTCATGGCCCCCTGCTCCAGATGCAGGAACTGGTCTACCCGGGCCTGTCAAATCTCCCACGGCAAATAATGATCCAGAAAAGCTCCTGAGAAGCTGGACCAGGTCGGAGGGGAAACATCTCTCCCTCGGGACCTTTCCCAGCTTTCATACCACAATACGGCGATGTCCCGCAACCGGAATGCTGCCAACTCAACTGACTCTGTAGGCGTGGCATGCATAATCCTGAAGATTCTCTGCATTTGATCCAGAAAATCCCAAGGGTCCTCTGTCCAGTCTGTACCTGTAAACTATGGGGGATTCAGAGCTAAGAACTCTCGGACCCTCGAACTATCGGGCCCCCTGATGACTCCGCAACTGTAGACGGAATTGGCTGACGCTGAGCAGCCATCATCTGTGCTAACATAACTACCGCACTCCTAACCTCCTGGTAGGCGAATGCTAATCAGATTTAGTTTATTTTAGCAATCATTAGCGGAAAGTAATTAAACATTGAAGCATAAGATAAGTCTCAAGATATTTCATAACATAAGTGCGAAAGTAACAAAACACATCCCAAATTTTGAAAGTAGAAAGTACAAGAGACACTAAGATTTTATACAAGTCTGAAAAGCATTAAATACATTGTCTTAAGAAAAGAAGATAGAAAATAAATAGAGAAAGGACACTAGTGTTGCGGATCAACCATGCAACTCACTACTAGATCTCCTCAGGAACAATCCCAAATTCAACAATTACCTCGGAATTCACAAGTATATGAATTAGAACTGTACCCAAAAAGGAAGCAATAAGTATAGTATGAGTATATAAATTGTCACACCCCGCTTTGGGGGATATGACTGGCACATGGTGCCCTACTAGGACCTGAACTACTAGACTGCTGAGCCTGGGCACATCTGGTGCCTGGCTGGCTCTAACTCACATTTCTGGAAATAAAGGGCTATATAACGGCTGTAAACACAGCCCCCGGCTCATTGGCCTATAGCCTCCTGTACCTGTAATAACAGCTAACCAGAAACAAGCAACTATAAGGAAACCTATGCGGGCCGACAAGGCCACCATGCTGTCTAGTTATCTATAACTCAACCCTGAAGTACTGGATAGCTACGTGACCGGCAAGGTCACCACTACGGTCGAACTATGGCCCCACACGGCCAACATAAAGGAAACAAAAGTACTAAAAGCTATACAACTACACGGCCTCACACGACCGGCTCATCTGACCACAGGGTAATATACATACAGACTGCAAGCCTCTAGGAATAGCAATAGAAATGATCAGGACAGGGCCCCGACCTACCCGTACTGTACAACAAAAGAAAACAGAATACACCTCTGGGATTCAGTCTCCGGATGACAGGAGCTGATTGCTCGATCGCTGACAGGAATCACGTGGTATCGCCTACCCGTCTATGAGTACCTGCAGGTAAGTAATGCAGCGCCCCACCAGGCATCAGTACCGCTGGTACTGAGTATGTAAAGCAATAACTGAAAGAAATATCTGAAAATAACAATATAACTGATGAAACTGAAGTAGAAAGGAATGGATTAACTGTCTGATAATGTAAATCATACCTTCTTTTAATTATACTGGAAGGAGTAGGAGTCATACCTGGAGATTTATCGTCCTACTGTCGATCTACTCGTATCTACTGTACATGGCATAACATATCATAACATCACATAGCACACACAAACCTTACCCGGCCCCCATAAGCCGAGAGGTACAACAAGCACAGAATCTATACCCCTACCCCGGTCATCCCATCTCCTAAAATAGCTATAAGCATCCCGCCGGTCCCCTGGGTAAGCACTTGGGCTCGCTGAGCCCCTGACTATAACTGCATCTGAGTCCGGAGGACTCCTGAATCAACACCCAGGCGTATCCGCTCGACAGGGGTGTGTAAGGGCCGATCAAGGCACAATATGGGGAAAACTGGCATCCCATCTTCGTCCCCTGTGGGACGGCATGCCACTCTGTAGAGCGACGTATCCTCGTCCTCTGGCGGATGAGTCGATACAGCTATCAACCCTGGGGCGGTCATGGATGCTAGGTAGTCCAACCCCAAATAATACAGCGGTCTCAACTAGTAATACTATCTTCATGTCCCACATACTGAAGCTAATAGTGGTAACGTATTTGTATATACTATATGCTGAGCTAGTGATAGTAATATGTGCGTACTTAATACATGTTGAGGCTGGTAATAGTATATACGTATAAATATAGTCTTCTGCCAGACTGTACTGGGTCTAATGCTGAACAAGATATGGTATTTCTGCTGAAAACTATGTTGTATGCTGAGTTTCTATCGTAACATGATTTACTATTCCTAACATGCTTTCTAACTTCATTTTAACTTATCATTCTACTTCTGAGATGTCTTACAGATATTACATTGCTTTACTGGGTTTCAACTGAATACAATGACATCCTAACATTCTGTGTCACATCACATACTGAGCATGCTGTGCAGTTCCTAACACTTATATTAGAATCTATATCATGCTAACTAGTTTCGTGCTAAATACAACATGATGCTTCTAATATCGTACCAACATTCGTAATAAACATAATACATGACTTCTGAACATTCTTCTAGCCTTTAAATTACTTTACTATACCGAGATTACTAACTTTCCAAAGAAACTAGCTTTACATACCTTATCCTCGAACTATCCGTCTGTCAGACGAGGCTCGGCCAGTACTTCAACTATTTTCTCCCAACTGCATTCATAAATATGTCGATTAATACTAAATACAACCTTATTCTGAAGGACGACATCACTTTCGATAAAATCCAGAAGGGAGAAATATTCACTTCACAGCTACAAAAAACATAGACACTAATTTGAAGCAATTCCACTTACCTTAGTCCGGTAGCTCGATGATTCGGCGGCCGTATTTCGCGAAACTAAATCCGTAGGAATGTTCTCTGCCGCTAAATACCTCGGTATCTGAGGTTAATTTGAGTTTGGACAACATTTAGCAGCGTAATCGGACGAAAATTATCTTACCTCCTTCGTTCTTATCTCTTCTCTGCTGATCCCTCTCTGTTTCACTAGAAATTATAAGTGTTTAATGATTTAAAACTGAAGTGGGGCTTTATATACTTGGGTCTGGACAAGGCCAACGTGTCACGGAGCCAACGCGGAGGCCTCACCTCCGTGACACGCTGCCATCGCGGAGGGGCTCTTCCTCGGCTCCTTCCGCGATGGTTCGACAGGTTTCTCGTCCGATCTTTTCCCGGGCCTTTCTCTAGCACGTATGGCCTTCAAATATGCTTAACCAACGTGCGAATAGGTCATCTAGGTGCCGGGAATCCTATGGGGTATAACATAAATAATGCATACCATGTAAATATCATAGATCGACTCTTTCTTGAAGTAGTGGCAAGATTTAATTGCTAAAAACACAAATGTTAGAGTTCAAAGATATATATGAATAATAAGCATATCCAACATTAAAGATCGAATATCTCAACCACGGATAGAAGGAAATTTATCATGAATATAAAGTGATGAAATACAATGTAAATAAACAATATAATATAATCGACATACACATATATTCCATGAGTGTGTCCATGAGTCGTGATCCATCGGTGACTCGTGAGGTCCATATACTCACCCGAAACAACTTTTCATCGGGCATGCAACACTTCGCCCAAAATAATTTCCAACAAGCATACACTACTCCTCACAAGATATGAATATTAGTACAGTCAAATCTGGCCTACCAGACTAATATCAAATGAATCATCTCAGCATGAGTAATGTACGATCCCAAAAGGCATGTCAATTATATTATAAGTGAACTCGAAAATGCAAGAGTTTCAATTATACAAAATATTCGGAGTGACACATGAAACTATGATCAAATAGGTATGATTATCATCAATAAAGTACGTGTCTGTTTGAAATGTTATTCAATTATCAACAATTATAATTAGGCAGAGCTAGCCTAAGACTCGCAATGTAATTAGTGTCATAATTTACCTCAATATATGTTAGATAATCATGCAAGTCAGCTAGAGTCATTTAATACTCTTAAATGTCATCTAGTGCCCGCATCGATGCTCATCATTTCACCTATATGATACCCCTTTGTTACCAATCATGTATTTGCATTAATTAAGAAAACATTCTCCAATCAGAGTCTAGTAAACTTTAACTTACCTTAACTCGAAGCACCAAATGACTCCACATTAGCCTTTCCTTTCCTCCAAACCTTCGAGCGCTCCCAATCTATCAAAAACGTAATATACATAAGCATACGAGTATATAGATACCTATATTGATATATAAAAACTTTGATTAAAAAGTCAATCCCTATCCCCGATATTAAAACTAGAAATTTCTCCTAAAATCATATTACCCATAGCCCATGAGTCTAAAATCTTAAATTTCACCAAAAATTTGACTTTAAATCGACCTTCAAATCTCAATTTTCACTTCCAAATCCTTAGGGAAAAAGTTCATAATTTTTCCAAACCATACATGTATTAATCAACAAAAAATCGCATGAAACCGTGATTAAATAATAATAATAGGAAGGCTGGATTCTTAACCCCGTGATGAAATCTTGAAAACACCTCTAAAATCTTCCAAACCCTAGGTTAATAACTCTCAAAATTGTGTTATGAAATGTCCCATCGAAATAGGGATTTAAATCCCAATCTGCTCTCAAAACTGTCTGATGAAATGTCCCATTGAAATAGGAATTTAAATCTCAATTTTCTAGTGATTCTTGCAGATGTAGAACTTTCCCCTTTGGCGACATCGCATCTGCGGCAGAATCATCACAGATGCAGAAACTCGACACATCATCACACATCATAGGTGGGAGACATTCTCGCTGAGGCGGACTCACAGGTGCAGTCAAACCTCGCTTCTACGACTTCAAAATTGCAGAAGAAACCTCCAGGTGTGGTCCTCCGCCAACTCACCTATCTTTGCACCTATGACCCACCTTTCTCAGCTATGGAATAGTGACTGCACCAGTACCTGAAGCATCAACAATTCCCAAAATAGTCCAAGATCAAAACTAATTCCCGAAACTCACCTGAACTCCTTGGAACATGAACCAAATATTCAAATCAGTCCTAAAACATGCTACAAACTTATTGAAATACTCAAAACACAAGTCCAGGGTCATCTCGATCAAATGTTAACCGTGGCCAATTCAATTCCTTAAACTTAACTAGTAATCAAACCAAACATAAGAAACACTCCTTAGCCCCTCAAGACCCATGCAAACTATCCACCCAAGTCATAAAACTTTCTGAACTAATAAAATTGTCAAAACTTAAATCCAAGTTCGTTTATTCACTTTATTGACTTTGGTCAAACTTCTGTTTCTCAAAATCCTAAAATTTGATATTCTTCTCTAATAGGCATTAGATCACCTTGAAAACCGTGTCACCATCCCCACATGTCACAAATCATATAACAAAGCCCCAAAAAGGGTCTTCCTAGTGGAGTCGAGCCCAAATGCTCAAAACAAATGTACGAGTTGTTACACATGTATTTTCTGGTAATTGATTGTGCGGAAAATTTTAAAAAGTCCAAACACATAGACAACCACTTAAACTTGTCAAAATATTTCACCTAGCCACCGAAATTCAACTTCAGACCATTTGAACACTTAAAGTAGATTAAAAATGTAATATTTAAACACAAGCAGCTAACATGGAGTTATGTGTGTCTCACACAGCTTCTGAGAGCGTGAAATACTTGGACAATACTAATTAATGGGTCCCAAAAATAGGAATCACCCGAAAAAAAATAAGTGCATAATTTTTCTTTCTCCTTCATGTTTTCTCGGCCACCGCCACATCTCTGAGCACCTCCACCGCCACAGCCACGTCCACCCCAGTCAAGGAAAGGACCATATCAACTATTCAATTCCCAAATTCTCTTATGGGATCTAATCCTTCTTGTCAGAACACCTTTTGGACTTCATTAAGACTTTGTTGGTACCCTTCGTAGAATAAGCATCAAGGTCCTTTTTCTCTGGTTTAGTTTGCCATCAATTCCTTTCTTGAAGCTCACTCTATCACTGGTCAAGAATCGAGACTCAAGACCTAGAAATTTATACGGGTTACAAAGGAAAAATGAGTATTGCTCAGATTGCTTGTAAACCTTGAAAGTTTACAAACAACAAACACTATTAGGACCTAGTGTAGATCTTTCAGGAAAATAGAATGACCCAGTTGAGGAAATTTTACAGAGGTGAAGATCGTACTAACATAAATGAAAATGTTGCTTGCCTTGATTGTGGAGAAGCAAAAGAAACCCTAGTTGGTCAATTTTTATTGACTGAGGATGGTCATGGAGGAGTGAGATGGTGACAGTGCACAAATGGGTAAGATAGTTTGGATAAAGAAGATGAAGAATTTTGGGAATTGATTTTTTTTTAAAATTCTTTTGGATTTCAAAAATTATTTATTTATTTATTTGGAGTCAAAGTCACATGGCATTATTTAATTGGTATTTCTTTGCCACCTGTCATGCCCCACCTTGGGAGGCATGATTGGCACCTGGTACCCTACTAGGACCTGAACTGCTGAGCTGACTGAGCTTAAGCACCTCTGGTGCAGGGCTGACTCTAACTCTAGAATCAAGAAAACAACGGGCTATAGAGCGGCTGTAAATACAACCCCCGGCCGACAAGGCCTATAGCCACCTGTGAAAATAAACAACTAACCAAAGACGAACGAACATAGGGAGTCCTACGCGGGCCGACAAGGCCACCATGATATCTAGTTATAACTGGAAAGTAAAAGCAGATGCTAAACTGAGCTATGACCGAAAAGCTAATCAATCAACAGCTAAACAGGCCCCACACAACCGATATCATCTAACCATAGGGAAGTAACACAATCTGCAAGCCTGTAGGAGTAATAAGATGGTTGGGACAAGGCCCCGACCTACCCATACTGTACAAACAAAAAGAAGTAAGCCTCTATCACACAAGCTCCGAAAGAAAGGAGCTGACGGCTTTGTGCGGCTGGCTGGAACTACGAGGGACCTGCTCCTCGTCTATGTGTACTTGCAGGCAAGTAATGCAGTGCCCCAAAAGAGGGCGTCAATACCACAGGTACTGAGTATGTAAAGCAGTAACTTTAAATAACTGAAAGTAAGAAAATAAAACTGACAATAACTGAAGTAAGGAAAACGGACTGAAGCTGACTGAAGTAATGAAATCAGGACTAAACATAACTGTGATAAGGAGGGTAGGGGTCATACCTGACAAACGAGGCATCCTACTGTCTGACTATCAGTAACTAAAGCAACATAAACCTAACCTGGCCCCCATAAGCCGGAAGGTACAATTAGCACAGAACAACCCACCTGGGCCCCCATTAGCCCTAGTGAATACACCTCAATCTTTATACCCCTATCCAGGTCATACTGAGTCAACTACCAACTATAAGAGTCCTACCAATCCTCTGGGTCTGTAACTGGGCCCGCTCGACCCCTGACTATAGCTATGCCTGAGTCCGGAGGACTCCTGATATCTACACCCCGGGTGTAAGCGCTCGGCGGGGGTGTGTATAAGGCCAACCACGACAAATATGAGGATCTGGATCCCCATCTTCATCCCTTGCGGATGGCATGCCGCTCCGTAAAGCAACGTATCCTCGCCCCTGGCGAGCGATTCGACATAGCTATTAACCCTGGGGCGGTCACGGAAGCTATACAGGTATAATCCAGCCCAAAATAATACAATTACAAGTCTCAACTAATAATGACAACTAAACATGGTAACATACTCCTGACATACTTTATTGGGATTCATACTGGATTATTATGCTGAAGAAACTAACTTGCCGAAAGAAAATACCTTAACATACCTCAATCACTGTTTACCGATTAACTGGTGAGTTTTGGCTCGTGTTCAATTGTCCTTCTCAACTGAAATCGTGTTACTGAAAAGATAGGACTAGTATTAACACTAAATTCGGAAAAAAGGAATACTTTATGTATAAATATTAACTGTAATCTATTCGGCTTGTTGGTTATAACTACACGCAAGTGCACGTGGTCGAACAAGTAGTAAGGTGGCTCAAGTAAGCCAAGTATCGATCCCACAAGGACTGCACTAAGGTCTCAATCTAATCAAGTATCAATAAACTTTAACTCTAAATTGCAGACAACAATGTGAAAAAGATTTTGATATTTTGTTTCCTAAATTTTATACTAAGTCTAAAACGAATATACAATTTGAGTTTGAACTATAAGTATGAGCATGCTGAGGCTAAATGAATATGTAGAGAAATAAATTATCGATACAATTTGATTAATCTTTCCTCCGGTTGCTAGTCAAGAATTATTGCCTATGGATTAACACTCTCGTATTTAACCCAACTTAAGAATCATGAACCTTCCACCTACATTTCTGTGATAAAACGAAATTCATGTTCTAGCCATACAAAACCGATTCTTTAATTGACTAATACGACTTTCAGGTATATTTCTATCCTGAAGGTAAATTAATTCTCAATTTTCCCAAACTAAGAAAAGATCATATCCTATCAATTCACAACTTTCGAATTTCTTGCTCTCTCGAGTGAAACCGGACTTTTTAGATATACATTAACGTTGGCCACACATTAACGCAGTAAGAACAAGAATCAATAGAACAACCATGGAAGAAAAGATGTAAAACCAATTTATCAATAATCACATTTCAATACAACTGTTCTTAACCTCAGCAAGAAGGGAATTTAGCCACTCATTTATGGATTAAACATCGTTAAATGAGTGTTAATCATACAAGCAATTGAAATAAAGAAGAAGGAGATAGAGAAAAACCCTGAGATTTTCGTCCCCTCAACTGCCTGTAACCCACGTTCTTACTCCACCAAATCAGAATAATTAAAAATGAACCTAAGTGTTCTATTTATACTAGTGGGAATTTTTCCCGGAATAACAAGCAACATGTCACAGAGTGCATCGCGGAGCACTGCCTCCATGACACGCCACCAACGCGGACCCTCACTAGAATTCGATCGTCCAGGTATTAAGGCCCAACGTGGCACGGCGTGCAACACGGGGCTAGGCCAACGTGCCACGGCCCCAACGCGCACCTTCACTGGAATTTGGCAAAATTTCCGCATCCAGGCAGAATGCATCCTGTTCGGTCTGTTTGCGTTATATGGGTATATAACTACACACAAGTGCACGTGGTCGAACAAGTAGTAAGTGGCTTTAGTAAGCCAAGTATCGATCCCACAGAGACTTGGATGAAGTGCAATCTGCTCAAGTGTACTATATTTTACTTCTAAAAATGCAGACAACAGTGTAACCAAGAGTTTGATAGTTTGTTTTATAATTTTTATACTAAAGCTAAAACAATTATCTACTTTGAGTATGAACTATGAATGAGAGCATGCTGAGGTTAAACGAACATGTAATGAAATTACTTATCATCATAATTTGGTTAATCTTTTCCTCCAGTTGCTAGCCAAGAACATTTGCCAAGAGATTAAAACTCTCGTATTTAACCTCACTTAAGAATCATGAACCATCCACCTACATTTTTGTGATTAAATGCAATTCATGTTCTAGCCATACAAACCCGGTTCCTAAATTGACTAATATGACTTTCAGGTATATTTCTATCCTGAAAGTAAATCAATTCCCAATTTTCCCAAATCAAGTAAAGATCATATCCTATTAATTCACAACTTTCCAATTTCTTGCTCTCTCGAGTGAAACTGGACTTTTTAGATGTACATTAACGTAGGCCACACATTAATGCAGTAAGAACAAGAATTAATAAAACAACATGGAAGAAAAGATGAAAAACCAAAGAATCAATGATCACATTTCATCACAATTGTTCATAACCTCAGCAAGAAGAGGAATTAGCCACTCATTTGTGGATTAAACATCTTTAAATGAGTGTTAATCATACAAGCAATTGAATTCAAGAAGAAAGAAAGAGAGAAAAAACCCTGATATTTTCGTCCCTCAACTGCCTGTAACCCACGTTCTTGCTCAGCCAAGTCAGAATATTGAAAAATAAACCTAAGTGTTCTATTTATACTGCTAGGAATTTTTCCCGGAATAACGAGCAACGTGTCACGGAGTGCATCGCGGAGCACTGCCTCCGTGACACACTATGAACGCGGACCCTCACTGGAACTGGGGGTCCAGGAATTAAAGCTCAACGTGGCACGACGTGCAACGCGGAGCCAAGCCACCGTGCCACGGACCGGACGCGGACCCTCTCTGGAATTTGGGCAAAATTTCCCTATCCAACCAGAAGGCCTCCGCGATGGCAGCGTGACACGGCTCCATCGCGGAGCCCCTTTATTTCATGCTGTCCACTGCCTTGTTCCTTGCTCGCATCCAAGTCCAACCCCGATATCCTCCAACATGCATTTAAGCTTCCCAAAATTACATTTTACCTGCAAAACAATGCTAATCATGTTGGTTAGTATAAAGTCACATTTTATTATCAATTACATGAGAATGTATACACATTGATAGATAAACAAGGCGAAAATGGTACTTTTGAGTATCACTTGGGCATATAAATTTGCCCAAGATCACATCCGCGATGGCAGCGTGACACGGCTCCATCGCGGAGCCCCTTTAATTCGTGCTTTCCTTGTGCTTTTTCCCTTGCTAGCTTCCGAGTCCAATCCCGATCTCTCCCAACATGCATCTTAGCTCCATAACTTTATATTTTTCCTGCAAAACAACGCTAATCATGTTGGTTAGTATAAATTCAAATTTTATTACAATTCACATGAGAATGTACAAACATCGATAGATAAAAAAGGCAAAATGACACATTTGAGTATCACTTGGGCATATAAATTTGCCCAAGATCACTTACCCCACACTTAAATCCTTGTTCGTCCCCGAAAAATAATCTTACACCTCATGCAATTGACACCCCATCCTGTCTACTTTGGCTCGACAATTCAAGCTACGGTCATACCGATTATTTAATATAGCAAATCATCAAGAAAACATGCATAGTCTTATCAATACAATGACCTCCAACACATTAAGACCTCCTAGACTCAAGAATCGACTCTCGATATTGGCAAACTCATGCAAATCAGCTGATAAAGATATCCGACACGAAATTCAATCTCTCGTCGAGCATGTGCCCTCACAACGCAAGAGAATGTTCCCCTTTTTAATCACATGAACTCAAAGACACTACATGCAGGGGCAAATAAACAAGATTTCGCTCTCTCTCCCAAAAGAATTCACATGCATCATGTCATGAACCATAAGCTTGCCTTTAGTGTATTACTCCACTAATATAAGGACGCGTGATGTAAGATCACGTAGGACTTAACGGGTTGTAGTGTAAGCTACGGAACTAGCAAATATTGGGCTAACCAATAATACAAACTAGCCTCCTTAAGCGCTTTTTCAATACATCCCATCAACCTTATGGGCATTTTTTTTCTTCTTTCATCCTCCCATTCTTGAAGTCTGTCTTTATTTTTGACCCCATATCTTTAAGCACACTTGACTTAATAACAAAGATTAATTATACATCTCCATTATATTTAATTTATAACGAGTGCACCTTCGACCTTTTCTTTCCTTTCATCACTCTGCTTTTTCTTTTCTTTTCACCATTCTCACTCCTTTACACTGTGGGAAAATTATTTTTTTTTTCTTGAGCGCTTAAGAGGTTTGGATCAAATTCACATAAAATAAAAAGAAGGGGTTAAGCTCGGTTTACACCTTTTTGACAAAAGAAAGAAATAGGCTAAAGGCTCAATGGGCTAACTAGGATGTACATTCAAGGTGGGTATGAAAAAAAAACTTTCGGTTAAATCAAAGAAATGCCTACATCCTTTCCTGCAATACACATCCTTCATCCATCCATCATAGGGAACGGTCACTAATTACGACTTCGGTTCAATGGGACTATTCTCGGTAAAAGAACAGAAAACAAACACCGAGAAACCCAAAAATTAAAAAAATTCATGAAAATTTTTAGAAATATCGATCATTTCGATAAAATAAAAATATGTACAAAACCAGCTAACAACATTCAACAACACACAACAGCTTCACCTTAATTACAATACAGAAATACACACAAAAATCACAGGGTCATAAGTTTATCCAGGCACAACAACAGAACAGAGACTTTAAAAACAACAACAACCAGCACCTAACTACTCCCACCCCACACTTAAATTGAACACTGTCCCCAGTGTTCATAAAAATTAGCATAGCACAAAAGTGGGTGGTGAAACTCCCTGATCAATCAAAGTATTCCACTTCTTCGTCAGGTGTCGCTGCCTCGTCTCCCATGTATAAATCGCCCCCGTCGTCATCATCGGAGTCATCACGATGTGTCTCCTCATCTGTGGGGACATCATCATCAGTGGGCTCCACAAAAGCTGGCCCCACACGGCATAGAGCCTTGGCATTTTCGCCAAAATGGTAGTCTAGCTCGAGCTGCCACAGCTCATCTTCTATTGCCGGCCTCCCGCCTATGCGCAGCTGGAGCATCTACATCGCGAACATGCGAGCCGTGTACCGATCATCCCGAGCATGTCGCTCGGCTAGTGTAAGAACTGGCCCGTGAGTGGTGTCGGGTGCCTTAGTTTTGGAGACATCTAAGGCCCGCCTCTCCATCTGCGGGATATAGTCAGGGGCCTCTTCCTCGATATCCAGGCCCCTCAGGAACGTGGTTAGTAATCCACCAAACCCGTACCTATGCCCTTGATGCAAATGGGCTCTCTTCATGGCAGAGATAATCACCGCCCCAACGTTGATCTCCAGCCCTTTCATCAGAGCGTATACCAAGCACACACGATCCCGGGTGACATCTGTCATATGCACCCCCGGGATCAGGCAGGAACAAACAATCTTAAGCCATATTCTGGCTTCCCTGTTCATCTGTGAATAAGGCAGTGTCTGATGGTAGCCCCTCTCCTTATGCTTGCTCCACCGTGCTGTAGACCGAGCTCCACATAAAGTGCGTCTGATGTCCGCATATGGTGGAGTGATATTCAGCTGCCGAAGCACATGGATGTCTGTGTCCTGCGCCCCCAAGATGGCATTAAGCTGATGGGGCTCAAAAGTGACTATCTGCCCCCTTATCTTTATGGTGTGACTTCTGAGTGTCGGGTTCCAGTTGGCGTAGAATTCCCGAATTAGGTGCAGATTGCACTCCTTGGGCTCTTCAAAGATAAAATTTAGCCCGGCTGCCTCAATCCTGTGGACAATCCTGGGGAATTCCTGTGCCAATGGTTCCCTAGCAATGTGTTCCTCGGGGAAGTATTTGCTTTCCTTATGCTTTGCGTACCATTTCTTCCCCTCCTCTGTCACCCATCGGGTTCCGTATTGACGGCGTGGGCCACGTGGAACCGCTGGTGCTGCTGGGACTGCTGTTCCCAGTCTAATTCTTTTCCTTCCGGCGCCTGATGTTGATGCGCCCTTCCCTTTATCTTGCCTGCTTGCCATTGTTTCTGTCAAACCAAACAGACAGGTCCAATGTTATTCAATTAAAATTAGCTTCGACTAAGGTTGGGTTAAGCTAGGCCACCCCACACTTAGTCTTTAGCCACAATCACAACATCACGGCAAGATCATACTTATTTCCAATTTACATAAAAAAAACAAAAACACAACAAATATGCCTAGTGCATTCAGAGAATTCGACGGTATAAATTCTATGTACTACTCAGACTTCGTACAGCTAACCACAACATTACCATCAATAACATTTCATCCCATAGCACTTAGCTCAAATTTCTATCAACAAAACCGATGCAATTCCCCCAATTTCTATGCAATTTCAACAATTTCATTGTCCCGACAATCCGTCGTGCCTTTAGCATTTTAACGTTAAACACAACATCATTTACTTCATTCAATATGCACACACTAAGAAGAATTTCACATTTCAACTCCATTTTAACTTCTTTATCTTTGAATTCTAACCCTAGCTACAATTTCGCAAGAATTTCAATCACCCATGTATTTATCGAGTTCATATAATCACAACGATACTACGAACATCAATTAACAATAGCTTACTAGAATTCAAGCTCAATTAACAATTAGGGCAAGTTTTCCTCACTTTCTATGCTCAAAATCGAAAAAATTTGACAAGAAATGAGATGAAGTTAGCGAACATACCTTCAATTCGATGATATTGAAGAAAAGTTGAAGAAATTTAGCTCCTAGGTCTGTGTCACGTTGGGGAAAGGGGGATTTTGGGTTGTTTGTCGTGGAGGAGGTGAGGAATGGGAAAAAATGAGGGAAAACGGGGTTAAAAGGGGGGTTTTTCGCGCGGGTCACCCGGCGACCCGGTGTGACCCGACGCGAAATTGCCTTCAACGTGTCACGGAGGGTAACGCAGAGCATGCCCTCCGTGACATGGAGCCATCACGCCAGTACTTTGGAATTTTTTAGAAATTCCAGATTACACTTCAACGTGTCACGAAGGGTAATGCGGAGCACTCCCTCTGGACACGGAGCCATCGCGTAGGCTCACTGTTTTGCCACTTTTTATTATTTTTCTTACCTCGATTTTTCCATTGCGATCCTTTGCATTTTTACCCTCCGTTCAACCTGAAATTCATCTCACAACAAGAAATTGGTTAGAATTTATAGGTTTCACATAAAATACAATTTTTTTGTTTTTATTTTTTATTTTTCTCATTTTTTTTCTTTTCTACGAAATCTATTCACATTTTACAAAAATTTCACGGGTTGCCTCCCGTGCAGCGCCTGGTTTACCATCGCGGCTCGACGTCATTAAGCTCAGTCATCCTCTAGGGTGACGGACGTTTTCTCTCGACCACCGTCCTCACCCCAGTAATGCTTACACCGCTGCCCATTGACCAAGAACGTGGCACTCCAATCTTCTTGCCACAACTCTACTGCCCCGTGCGGGGTAATTCTCAGTACCTCAAATGGCCCTGACCATTTGGACCGCAGCTTTCCTGGAAACAACTTCAATCGTGAATTGAAGAGCAATACTTTCTACCCCGGCTCAAAAATACGATGCACCACATGCTTGTCATGCCACCTCTTAGTTTTTTCTTTGTAGTACTTGGCACTCTCATAAGCATGCCAACGGAACTCTTCAAGTTCACTAAGTTGCATTAGTCTCTTCTTGCCCGCTAGCTCTAAGTCCATATTCAATTTCCTCACAGCCCAGAAGGCTTGGTGCTCTAACTCCACTGGCAGATGACACGCTTTACCATTGACCAATCGGTATGGAGAAGTTCCAATTGGTGTCTTGTAAGCAGTTCTGTATGCCCACAACGCATCATCCAGTTTGCTTGACCAATCATTACGTTGTGCATTCACTGTTTTCTGGAGAATCTGCTTCACTTCTCTATTCGACACCTCCACTTGCCCACTGGTTTGGGGGTGATATGTTGTTGCCACCTTGTGGCGCACCCCATACTTGGCTAGTAGCTTCTTGAAACTTGCATTGACAAAATAAGCCCCTCCATCACTGATAATGGCTCGGGGTGTCCCGAAACTAGTGAGAATGTGTTTTTTCACAAATTTTGTTACCACCTTGTTGTCATTCCTGGGGCAAGCTATTGCTTCAACCCACTTTGATACATAGTCGACGGCCACCAAGATGTAACGATTACCAAATGATAGTTGGAACGGGCCCATGAAATCTATGCCCCATACATCAAAGGTCTCCACTTCCAGTACATTCTGCAGCAGCATCTCTTGCCTCCTACCAATTGTGCTTGTACGCTGACATCTATCGCACATTTTAACGTATGCCATAGAGTCTCTGAACAGTGTAGGCCAAAAGAAACCTGACTGTAGAACCTTGTGTGCTGTCCGCTCACCTCCATGGTGCCCCCCATACAACGAAGAGTGACAACTCCTCAACACCTCTGCAATCTGGCTCTCCGAGATGCATCTTCTCATCACCTGATCTGGTCCCTGTTTAAATAAGTATGGCTCATCCCAAATAAAATGCCGAAAATCATGCCTCAATTTCTTTCTCTGTTGAACTGTAGCCTCAGGTGGATAGACTCCACTCACTAGCAAGTTAACTATGTCTGTGTACCAGGGAACTTCCGCTTCCCCTATTGCCAAGAGCTGCTCATCTAGGAACTTCTCATTGATGTTATCACCTTCCTTCACATTCGACCGGCTTTCCAATCACGATAAGTGATCTGCCACCTAATTTTTGCTCCCCTTTCTTTCCTTAATTTCGAGGTCGAACTCTTGCAACAACAGGATCCATCTGATCAGCCTAGGCTTTGCATCCTTCTTGTTAAACAGATACCGAATCGCTGCATGATCGGTGTACACCACTACTCTTGAACCTACCAAATAGGACCTGAATTTATCAAATGCAAACACCAATGCTAACATCTCCTTCTCTGTGACTGTATAATTACTTTGGGCAGTATTCAGTGTTTTGCTTGCATAATGAATAGAATGAAAGATTCTATTTTTTCTCTGCCCAAATACAGCTCCCACAGCCACATCGCTTGCATCACACATCAATTCAAATGGTTGTCCCCAATCTGGAGAAATAAGGATAGGTGTTTCTATCAATTTCTGCTTCAACTCCTCGAATGCTTTAACACACTCATCATCCAATTCAAACTTCACTTCTTTTTCTAACAATCTTCATAGTGGTCTAGAAATTTTGGAAAAGTTTCTGATGAACCGTCTGTAGAACCCTGCATGCCCAAGAAAACTGCGAACACCTTTCACCGACACAGGTGGTGGTAACTTCTCAATAACCTCGATCTTAGCACGATCAACCTCCAACCCCTTGCGAGACACTTTGTGGCTAAGGAAGCTACCTTCCTTGACTAAGAAATGACATTTCTCCCAGTTGAGTACAAGGTTGGATTCTTCGCAGCGAGCCAGCACCCTGTTAGGATTCTGCAAACAAGTAGCAAACGAATTGCCGAAAATAGAAAAATCATCCATAAATACCTCAACAAAATCCTCCACCATGTCATGGAAAATAGCTATCATGCATCTCTGGAATGTAGCGGGTGCATTGCATAACCCAAATGGCATCCGCCTAAAAGCATATGTCCCATAAGGACAAGTAAAAGTAGTCTTCTCCTGGTCCTCTGGAGCTATGGCTATTTGGTTATAGCCAAAGTACCCATCAAGGAAACAATAATATTCCTGTCCAGCCAACCTATCTAATATCTGATCAATAATAGGATAATGATCTTTCCTTGTGGCTTCATTAAGCTTTCTATAGTCCATGCAATTCCACCAGCCTGTGACGGTTTGTGTAGGAATCAGCTCATTTTTCTCATTGGTGACACGGTCATCCCTCCTTTCTTTGGAACGCACTGAACGGGGCTGACCCATTCACTGTTCGGAATCGGGTAGACCACACCTGCATCAAGCCACTTAATTATTTCTTTCCTAACCACATCCTTCATTGCTGGATTTAACCTTCGCTGAGGTTGAACAATTGGTTTTGCTCCTGTCTCCATGAAAATCCTGTGTGTGCAAAAAGTTGGATTGATGCCCTGAATATCTGACATTTGCCAACCCATTGCTTTCTTCCTTTTCCTGAGGACACCCAATGCTTCCTTTTCCTGTGCCTCCGTCAATTCTGCGGAGATGATGACTGGCAACGTCTCATCTTCCCCCAGAAAGACATATTTTAAATGTGGAGGCAATTCTTTCAATTCCAACTTTGGTGCTTTCTCAATGGATGGTTTCGGCAATGGTTCCAGAGACCTCATCAAAGACTGAAATTCCTGTTTCCTCGGATGCCTTTGTGACTCATTCAGCATTTGTACCACCTCATAAGCGTCTCTATCTCCAAAATGATCGGAGTTCATCAACACTCTTTTCAGTGGGTCTTGAGATTCAACAATCTGCCGAATTTCTTCTTGATCAAACACACTGATTGCTGAAAGCTCCTCATGTATGGCCGGCAGCTTCATGGCCTTAAATACATCAAATACCTCAACTTTGTCATGTGCCCGCATGGTTAGCTGCCCTACAACTACATCAATAAGTGCTTTCCCGGTAGCCAAGAAAGGCCGTCCCAAAATAAATGGGACTTCCGCGTCTGGCTCAAAATCCATCATGACGAAGTCTACCGGGAAGATAAGGTAGCCCACTTGCACCAGCACATCTTCCACAGTGACATCAGGTCTGGCTAAGGAACGATCCGCCAGCTGCAAGATCACTGTTGTTGGTCTACGACTCCCTAGCCCCAACTTCTTGAATACCAATGTCGGCATCAAGTTAATGCTCGCTCCCAAATCACATAATCCACGAGCTCGGATACTCTGCCCAATTGTAATTTGTATTGTAAAGTTCCCAGGGTCCTTGAGCTTTGTGGGCAACCTGTTTTGTATCCGTGAAATGCACTCCTCCGTAAGAGCCACTGTAGCGTACTCAGTTAACCTGCTTTTGTTCGCTATGATGTCCTTAATATACTTTGCGTACTTTGGCACTCCCTGCAAATCATCAACAAGAGGTAAGTTAATGTGTACCTGTTTAAGCATCTCCATGAACTTTTTGAAACACGCCTCCTCCTTGTGTTTCTTTAATCTCCGAGGGAACGGGGGTGGTGGTCTTTCTGGTTCAGCCTCCTTTTTCTTCCCCCTCTCATCACTTTGCTCCCTCTCAGTTTCTGCTGCTCCCAACTGTTGAGGTGGTCTTTCTGGTTCCACCTCTTTAAGTTGTAAACCACTCCTTGTGGTCACTACATTCACTTGCTTGGGGTTGGGATCAGTATCACTCGAAAGTCCTCCTCTAGGCCTGGTGTTTTGGGCTCCAGCAAATTGCCCAAACTGATACTCCAGCGCCTTGGTAGCTAACTGATTGTTCTTTACCTCGGCTGCCAATTTCACATAATCAGCCTGCAATTGAGCTTGGTTAGCTATCATCATCTTGAACATCTCCTCAATGTTGGGTGATGGTGGTGGAGGAGGTGCATTATTGCTTCTGTATTGCGATTGATAGTTCTATCCTCCTTGATTTCTCTGCGCCCCCTGACTCGAACTTTGCCCTTGATGGTTATTGCTACCCCAAGAGAAATTCGGGTGATTCCTCCAGTTGGAATTGTAGTTGTTGCCATACTGTAGGTGGTTGTTTCTCTGTACATTTCCAACAAAGTTCACCCAATCAGGATTTTCTCCACAACACTCAGTTGAGTGTTCACTACTCCCGCACACTTCACACCAAATCTGCTGCACTACATTCACTGGGGCTTGAGTCTGGTTCATGCTCATGTTACTGAAGTGGGTGTTGAGTTGATTCAGTAACGCAGCTATCTGTGCAGCAATAGTTGTTAAACCATCCACTTCTAGGACTCCTGCTGCTTTCCTTGTTCCTCCTCTTGACGAATCAGCATTCCACTCTGGATTTCCCTGCGAAATACAATTCAACAAGGTATACAGCTCTTCAGAAGTCTTCTCTAATGCTTGTCCCCCAGCTGCTGAGTCTAGCAAGATTTTTGTGTGGGGTTTCAAACCCTCTATGAAAGTATGCACCAGCACATCATTGGATTGGTGATGATGAGGACAATCCCGCAACATAGATTTGAATCTCTCCCAAGCCTGATATAGATTCTCTCCCTCTCTCTGCTTGAAGCTTAGAATTTGACTTCTAAGTCTTGCTGTTTTACCGGATGGAAAGAACCGTATCAAGAATTTCTTTGCAAGATCATCCCACATGGTGATGGAATTAGGTGGCTCAGCTTTCAACCACCTCTTAGCTTCTCTCAAAAGTGAAAATGGGAAAAATGTAAGCCTGACATAATCTGATGACACTCCAGTGGGGATGTAAGTGTCACTTATCTCCAAAAAATTTTGGAGATATTGCTGTGGATCCTCATGAGGGAGACCTGTGAATTGCCCGCTGCTGTGCAGCAATTGCTCCATGTTTTGTTTAAGCTCGAACCTCCCTCCTGGATCAGGTTTGCAGATGCTAGATGTGACATTGTTAGCATGTGGGATTGCCACCTCGCGAACCAGCCTAACTGCCATTTCCTCGGGCACTAACGTCGCCCTTACAACTGGTGGATTCTGTTGTTCCTCCAGGATTGTTTGTCTGAGCAACTGCAGCTTTTTCTCTAGAGCTTCTCTCCTTTGCCGATGAAATTGTCTTTCCGGCTCCACAGATGAGTCCACCAGCTCCTTGTCTCTTGCCAGTGTTCAACAGAAATTAGTATATGTAAAATACAGGCTAATACCAAGTTGTCAACACTAAGAAGAAATAGTAAATTAACACTTAAGAAAAATTTAACAATTGCCAGTCCCCGGCAACGGCGCCAAAAACTTGTTCGGCTTATTGGGTATAACTACACGCAAGTGCACGTGGTCGAACAAGTAGTAAGGTGGCTCAAGTAAGCCAAGTATCGATCCCACAGGGACTGGATTAAGGTATCAATCTAATCAAGTGTCAATAAACTTTAACTCTAAATTGCAGACAATAGTGTGAGAAAGATTTTGATAGTTTGTTTCCTAAATTTTATACTAAGTCTAAAACGAATATACAATTTGAGTCTGAACTATAAGTATGAGCATGCTGAGGCTAAATGAACATGTAGAGAAATAAGTTATCAATACAATTTGATTAATCTTTCCTCCGGTTGCTAGTCAAGAATTATTGCCTATGGATTAAAACTCTCGTATTTGACCCAACTTAAGAATCATGAACCTTCCACCTACATTTCTGTGATAAAACGAAATTCATGTTCTAGCCATACAAAATCGATTCCTTAATTGACTAATACGACTTTCAGGTATATTTCTATCCTGAAGGTAAATCAATTCTCAATTTTCCCAAACCAAGAAAAGATCATATCCTATCAATTCATAACTTTCGAATTTCTTGCTCTCTCGAGTGAAACCGGACTTTTTAGATATACATTAACATTGGCCACACATTAACGCAATAAGAACAAGAATCAATAGAACAACCATGGAAGAAAAGATATAAAACCAATTTATCAATAATCACATTTCAATACAACTGTTCTTAACCTCAGCAAGAAGGGAATTTAGCCACTCATTTGTGGATTAAACATCGTTAAATGAGTGTTAATCATACAAGCAATTGAAATAAAGAAGAAGGAGATAGAGAAAAACCCTGAGATTTTCGTCCCCTCAACTGCCTGTAACCCACGTTCTTGCTCCACCAAGTCAGAATAATTAAAAATAAACCTAAGTGTTCTATTTATACCAGTGGGAATTTTTCCCGGAATAACAAGCAACGTGTCACGGAGTGCTTCGTGGAGCACTGCTTCCGTGACACGCCACCAACGCGGACCCTCACTGGAATCCGGTCGTCCAGGTATTAAGTCCCAACGTGGCACGACGTGCAACGCGGGGCTAGGCCAACGTGCCACGGCCCCAACGCGCACCTTCACTGAAATTTGGCAAAATTTCCGCATCCAGGCAGAATTCATCCACGATGGCAGCATGACACGGCTCCATCGCGGAGCCCCTTTAATTCGTGCTTTCCTTGTGCTTTTTCCTTTGCTAGCTTCCGAGTCCAATCCCGATCTCTCCCAACATGCATCTTAGCTCCATAACTTTATATTTTTCCTGCAAAACAATGCTAATGATGTTGGTTTTATAAATTCAAATTTTATTATAATTCACATGAGAATGTACAAACATCGATAGATAAATAAGGCAAAATGACACATTTGAGTATCACTTGGGCAAATTTATATGCCCAAGATCATAATCCATCTTTATGGAACACGGTCGAAACCTCGTTATTTCCCGAGAATCTAGAACCGAGAAATGCTTACTTTAAGTTTGGGATCGTATTGACACTAGTTTGGAGCAATTCTAACAACTTTGGCTCGGCGGGACGACGATTCTCTAGGCGAATTTCACGAAACTAACTCCGAAGAAA
This sequence comes from Datura wrightii, assembly GCA_035772735.1. Classification (NCBI taxonomy): domain Eukaryota; kingdom Viridiplantae; phylum Streptophyta; class Magnoliopsida; order Solanales; family Solanaceae; genus Datura; species Datura wrightii. Next base: position 117,428,308 of record JASDFA010000003.1, read on the forward strand.
TGCTCCCTACAGCCTTATACTTCGATACCCGAAGTTAATTTGAATTTGGACGGCGTTTAGTGGCGTAATCGGATGAAAATTGTAATTCTCCTTCGTCCCTATCCTCTGCTGGTCGTGTTTTTTGATTTATAACTTAACTTCTAAGTGTGAGACCCTTATACTTGAGGCAGCAGACAAGGCAACGTGGCACGTTGCCCAACGCGCTGATTCTGCTCCATGCCACGTTGGCTAACGCGCTGATTCTGCTCCGTGCCACTTTGCCCCTCTGGGCAGCTTGGTTCGTCCTACTCTCGCGAAATCCCAACTTGGAGCTCGTTCGGCCTTTCCTCGGGCCCTTTACTTGTACGTATGACATTCTAAAACTCTCAACCAACATGCGAATAGGCCGACTAAACGCTAGAAACTTACGGGGTGTAACATCCTCCCCCCTTTAAGAATATTCGTCCTCGAATGTTAACTTCTACTTGCAAGAACCTTAATCTTGCAATTACTTATTCTGAAAAAATTTTGGCAGAGTCTCCCCAATAATATGGACTATCCAAAAACCCTGAAATGTAGAAAAGTCCAATACATGTACTCCACACAATACTATGGCATTCATTTCACAATAGAGTGAAGTCAACTACTCCACATATACATGTATATAATGCAACTTATGAATTAACAACAACAACATACCTCTAGCTGCACAATCTGACTAAGTCTGAAATAGCTGAGGATATATGGTTTTCATATCGTCTTCTGCCTCCCAGGTCATCTTCTCTCGGTTCTTATTTCACCATAACACTTTAACAGAAGCAACATCTTTAGTTCTCTGTCTACGGATCTACCGGTCTAGTATGGCTACTAGAGCTTCTTCATAAGCTAACTCCTCAGTGACTTGGACGTCTTTGACTGGAACAATCCGGGAGGGATCTCCTATACACTTCCTCAACATTGATACGTGAAAAATTGGGTGAACGAATTCTAATTCTGGAGGTAAATCCAATTCATAAGCCACCTGGCCTATCCTTCGGCGAATCTGATAAGGCCCAATAAATCTCGGGCTGAGCTTGCCTTTCTTACCAAATCTCATCACACCCTTCATTGGTGAAACCTTCAAGAATACCCAGTCATCCACATTAAATTCTAAGTTTCTTCACCGCACTTCAGCATAAGATTTCTGGCGGCTCTGAGCAGTCAGCAGATGTTCCCTGATAAGCTTTACTTTCTCTTCTGACTGACGAATAATGTCTGGCCCAATCAACGCTGATTCTCCTACCTCAAACCAACTAGCTGGAGATCTGCACTTCCGCCCATACAATGCTTCATAAGGCGCCATCTGAATTGCTGATTGATAACTGTTATTATAGGCAAATTAAATAAGCGGTAGGTGTTCATCCCAGCTGCCTCCAAAATCTAGTACACACTCCCATAACATATCCTCGAGCGTCGGGATTGTACGTTCTATCTGCCCGTCTGTTTGAGGATGGAAGGTTGTGCTTAGGTTAACCTACGTCCCTAGGCCCCTCTGAAAAGATTGCCAAAACTTAGCTATAAACTGCGCTCCTCTGTCAGAGATAATTGATAGCAGAACACCATGCAATCGGACTATTTCTCTAATATACAACTCAGCATAATCTTTGGCTGAAAAGGTAGCCCTCACTGGCAGAAAGTGAGCTGATTTTGTCAACCTGTCAACAATTACCCAGATAGAATCGTATTTACGCCTGGTACGAGGTAACCCACTACAAAATCCATATTAACTGCCTCCCATTTCTATAAAGGCACCGCTATATCCTGTGTTAGTCCACCTGGTTTCTGATGTTCAGCTTTCACCTGTTGGCAATTGGGACATTGAGCTACAAATTCTGCTATCCCCTTTTTCATTCTCGGCCACCAGTAAATCTCTTTTATGTCATGGGACATTTTTGTTTAACCTGGATGGAGAGAGTAACGGGCATTGTGTACCTCGCCCATAATTTGCTGGCGAAGCCCTGCCATGTCTGGAATGCAGAGGCGATCCCTATATCTCAAAGCTCCATCCTCACTCACCTGGAAATCTGTCACTTCCCCTCGTTGGACCCTTTTTCTGAGCTGAACCAAGCTAGGATCTTCATACTACCGTTTTTTCACTTCCACAACCAATGATGACACTGCGGTATTCTGGATTACTGCTCCATTGTCTCCTGATTCTACTATACGAATGACTAAACTGGCTAGCTGATGCAATTCTCGGGCCAATTCCTACCGCTCGGGCTGCAAATATGCCAGGCTTCCCATGGATTTGCGGCTAAGGGCATCTACTATAACATTGGCCCTTCCTGGGTGATATAAAATATTCACATCATAATCCTTTAACAACTCCAACCAGCGACGCTGCCGCAGATTCAACTCTTTTTGAGTGAAAATATACTGCAGGCTTTTGTGACCAGTGAAAATATCTACGTGGACGCCATACAGGTAGTGTCTCCATATTTTCAAGGCATGAATTACCGCGGCTAACTCCAGGTCATGGGTAGGGTAGTTCTTCTCATGCTTCCTCAGCTGCCTAGAAGCATAGGCAATCACCTTACCATGTTGCATCAAAACACATCCTAACCCAACACCCGAAGCGTCACAATAGACTGCATAACCCTCTGTGCATTCTGGCAACGCTAGCACCGGTGCCGATGTCAATCTATCTTTCAGTTCCTGAAAGCTCTGCTCACATGCTTCAATCCAATGGAATTTCGCTGCTTTCTGCATCAGTTTGGTTAAATGTGCTGCTAAAGTGGAAAATCCTTCTGAACCTTCTTTAATACCTGGCTAACCCCAGGAAACTACGTACTTTGGTTGGAGTGGTAGGTCTAGGCCATGTTTTCACTGCCTCTATCTTCTGTGTATCTACCTGTATACCAGCACCTGACACAATATGGCCCAAGAAGGCTACTGTTCAGCCAAAATTCACATTTAGAAAATTTTGGATATAACTGGTGATCTCTGAGAATCTGGAGCACTGTTCGTAGGTGATCCTGGTGATCTTCCTCTGAGAGGGAATACACCAGAATATCATCGATAAATACTATCACGAACAAGTCCAGGTATGGTCTGAAAATGTTATTCATCAGGTCCATGAACACTGTTGGGGCATTTGTCAGTCCGAAGGACATGACTAGAAATTCAAAGTGGCCATATCTGATCCTGAAGGCAGTCTTTGGAATATCTCTTTCACAAACCCGGACCTGATGATGTCCTGATGTTAAGTCGATCTTTGAAAAATACCTCGCTCCCTATAGCTGATCAAACAAATCGTCTATTCTGGGAAGCGGATACTTATTCTTGATAGTGACTTTATTCAGTTGCCGATAATCTATACACATACGGAGGGAGCCGTCCTTCTTCCTCACAAACAGAACTGGCGCACCCCATGGTGAGGTACTCGGTCTGATAAAGCCCTTGTCTAGCAAATCCTTTAATTGTTCCTTTAGTTCTCCGAGTTCAGCAGGAGCCATCCGATATGGAGGAATAGATATAGGCTGAGTTCCTGGTAATAGATCGATTGCAAAATCAATTTTCCTTTCTGGGGGAATACCAGGAAGCTCATCTGGAAATATGTCGGGAAATTCATTAACCACTGGGATAGATTGAAGGGTTCGAGGCTTTGCCCGAACATCCTGAACTCTGACAATATGATAAATGCACCTTTTTGCTATCAATTTCTTGCCCGAAGATAGGAAATAAACCTACCTCTTGGAGTGACTGTACTACCTTTCCACTCCCGTACTGCCTCCCCTGGAAAGTGGAATCGGACAATCTTGGTCCAACATTCGACATTGGCATAGCAAGGAGCTAGCCAATCCATACCCATAATAGCATCAAAATCAACCATTTCTAGTTTTATCAAATTTGCTGTAGTCTGACGTCTGGCAACCTCCACTGTACACCCCCGATAGACCCTTCTAGCTATAATAGAGTCACCAACGGGTGTAGACACTGAGAAAGGTCGCTGAAGAAATTCCGGCATAATACTAAACTTCCGAGCCACTAACGGTGTAACATAGGACAAGGTGGATCCCGGATCTATCAACACATAAGTAGGATGATAGCAAATGTTCAGCATACCTGTCACAACATCTGGTGATGACTCTGACTCCTGTTGTCCCGGTAGTGCATAAGTACGGTCTGGGCCGGTACCTGAACTGGAGGCCCCTGATCTTCCTCGGCCTCTACCCGCTGAAACTGAGAGCCTACGCCCTGCCGGGGATGCTGGAGCTCGTGATCCTGCCAACTATCTTGTCGATCCTGGTCACCCTGACCCCTAGCTGGACAATTCCTCATCTGATGACCCTCCTGTCCACAAATGTAGCATGCTGTGGAGCCATACCTGCATGCTCCAGAGTGGCGTCGACTGCAAATAGGGCAAAGTGGTCTTGTAAACCCACTCTGCTCCACCTTCCTCTGCTATTGTGAACCTACTGCTTGCGAACCTCCTCCTGGCTCTGGCTGCCCTCGGCGACTAGACCTGCTCCTCTGCCGCTGTGGTGGAGGCGGGGGTCTAGGCGGCCTATCTGATAATCGTGGCCTAGGTCTTTCCTGGGACTCCTCCTGTAATTCATCCGGTCTCTCCCTGCGATGCTGCTCCTGACTTGTTCTCCTAATCTCCCGTTGCCACTGTCTGATACCCTCAATATTCTGAGCAAAAGCCTGCACACGGGAGATATCCATATCCTCTCGCAGTGTGGCTGTGATGCAGGTCTCAACATATTCCGGGTTCAGCCCCATAATAAGGTGGTGTACCCTGGCTGGCATTGTGTCCACAAAGGCTGGCGCATATCGAGCCAAGGAATCAAACCGCATGACATATTCCCGGACACTCATCGACCCCTACTCCAAGTGTAGGAACTGATCAACCCGGGCCTGTCGAATCTCCCGCGGTAGGTAATGATCCAAGAAAGCCTCTGAGAAGCTGGGCCAGGTCGGAGGAGAAACATCCCTCCCTCAGGACCTCTCCCAACTCTCATACCACAATATGGCAATGTCCCATAGCCGGAATACCGCCAACTCGACTGACTCTGTGGGTGTAACATGCATCACCCTGAAAATCCTCTGCATCTGGTCTAAAAAGTCCTGAGGGTCCTTGGTTCGATCTGTCCTTGTGAATTGCGGGGGACTTAGTGCTAGGAACTCTCGGACCCTCGAACTACCCGGCCCTCCTAATGATTCTGCAACTGTAGATGGCACTGACTGGCGCTGAGCAGCCATCATCTGTGTTAGCATAACCACCGTGCTCCTGACCTCCTGGTCGGATGGTACGGGTATAGAAATTGCCGGAGGTGGTTCCGTCACACCGATCATCCCAAGCGGCTCCTGACGTGGTGGAGACTGATGGGGAGGTCGAGATGATGCCTCCATATCGTCCTCAAATCGGGCCAATTCTGACCAAGGTTGAGGCACCCTGCTAGTGCCCTCTCTCGCTGCTACATCTAACCTCCTGCCTGTCGTAGGGTGTCGCTGATCCGACATTCCTCTGTAAATAAAAGAATATAATGAGCTTAGGGACTCAACCCTATACTGTACCGCTCTATAGCACGACTGAATAAGAAGATTGAGTAACCATCCTATCATGCCTTGCAGCCTCCTGCCTATAGTATGTGGTGCACAACACATTCATAGACAAGACTCTACTTAGCACGACTTGTAGACTCCCAGGGATACCACCTGCTCTGATACCAAGTTTGTCACGCCTCGCCTTAGGAGGCATGACTGGCATCTGGTGCTCTACTAGGACTTGAACTGCTGAGCTAATTGAGCCTAAGCACCTTTGGTGCAGGGCTGGCTCTAACTCTAGAATCAAGAAAACAACGGGCTATAGAGCGGCTGTAAATACAACCCCTGCCCGACAAGGCCTATAGCCACCTGTGAAAATAAACAGCTAACCAGAGATGAACGAACATAGGGAGTTCTATGCGGGCTGACAAGGCCACCATGATATCTAGTTATAACTGGAAAGTAAAATCAGATGCTAAACTGAGCTATGATCGACAAGGTCATCAATCAACAGCTAAACAAGACCCTACACGGCCGATATCATCTAACTACATCGAAGTAACACAATCTGCAAGCCTCTAGGAATAATAAGATGGTCAGGAAAGGGCCCCGACCTACCTATACTGTACAAACAAAAAGAAGTAAACCTCTATCACACAAGCTCCGAAAGAAAGGAACTGATGGCTCTGTGCGGTTGGCTGGAACTACGAGGGACCTGCTCCTCGTCTATGTGTACTTGAAGGCAAGTAATGCAGCGTCCCAAAAGAGGGCGTCAGTACCACAGGTATTGATTATGTAAAGCAGTAACTTTAAATAACTGAAAGTAAGAAAATAGAACTGACGATAACTGAAGTAAGGAAAACGGACTGAAGCTAACTGAAGTAGTGAAATCAAGACTAAACATAACTGTGATTAGGAGGTTAGGGGTCATACCTGACAAACGAGGCGTCCTACTGTCTGACTATCAGTAACTAAAGCAACATAAACCTTACCTGGCCTCCATAAGCCGGAAGGTACAATCAGCACAGAACAACCCACCTGGGCCCCCATTAGCCCTAGTGAGTACACCTCAATCTATATACCCCTATCCAGGTCATACTGAGTCAACTACCAACTATCAGCGTCCTGCCGATCCCCTGGGTCTGCAACTGGGCCTGCTCGGCTTGTGCCTGAGTCCGGAGGACTCCTGATATCCACACCCCGAGCGTAAGCGCTCGGCGGGTGTGTGTATAAGGCCAACCACGTCAAATATGAGGATCTGGATCCCCATCTTCGTCCCTAGCGGGCGAGTCGACACAGCTATTAACCCTGGGGCGGTCACGGAAGCTATACAGGTATAATCCAGCCCAAAACAATACAATTACAAGTATCAACTAACAACGACAACTAAACATGGTAACATACTCCTAACATACTTTATTGAGATTCATACTGGATTATTATGCTGAAGAAACTAACTTGCCCAAAGAAAATGCCTTAACATACTTCGATCGTTGTTTACCGATTAACTGGTGAGTTTCGGCTCGTGTTCAACTGTCCTTCTTAACTGAAATCGTGTTACTGAAAAGATAGGACTAGTTTTAACACTAAATTCGGCAAAAAGGAAAACTTTATATATAAATATTAACTATATTCCAATTTTACGGAACACGGTCGAAACCTCATTATTTCTCGAGAATCTAAAACGGAGAAATGCTTACTTTAAGCCAGGGATAGTATTGACACTAGTTTGGAGCAATTCTAACAACTTTGGCTCGGCGGGACGATGATTCGCCGGGCGAATTTCATGAAACTAACTCCGTAGAAATGCTCCCTACAGCCTTATACTCCGATACCCGAAGTTAATTTGAATTTGGACGGCGTTTAGTGGCGTAATTGGATGAAAATTATAATTCTCATTCGTCCCTATCCTCTGCTGGTTGTGGTTTTTGATTTATAACTTAACTTTTAAGTGTGAGACCCTTATATACTTGAGGCACCAGACAAGGCAACGTGGCACGTTGCCCAACACGCTGATTTTGCTCCGTGCCACGTTGGCTAACGCGCTGATTCTGCTCCATGCCACTTTGCCCCTCTGGGCAGCTTGGTTCGGCCTACTTTCGCGAAATCCCAACTTGGCACTCGTTCGACCTTTCCCCGGGTCGTTTCCTCGTACGTGTGGCATTCTAAAACTCTCAACCAACATGCGAATATGCCGACTAAACGCTAGAAACTTACGGGGTGTAACACCACCTCATCGCGTGTGAATCACACGCATTTCAGTTTGCTGATTGATTGAGCAATTATATCTAAATGGTACACTTTCAATCAACTTGAGGTGTTCAATTGGTCTGAAGTTGAGTTCCGATGGCTAGGTGAAAAATTCTGACAAAGTTTAGATGGTTATGTATGTGTTTGACCTTTAAAAAATAATGACTTTTGAAAGTTGTAAGTTAAATTAAGCCATAAAAATTTAGGTGTCTATAAATTATTTTATTAAAAAATAAAATTGAAAAAATAGTTTCGAAATAAAGAAGTATATAACTTTTTTTTAAAAACACTAAAATGGAAAGGTAGAAGAAGAAAAATTGCAATTTGTGCTTCCATTTTCAACTGAACAAAACAGTATTTCTACGGTGGCAGTAGCAGCAGCAACTAAAGAAGACGAGCGAGGCAGAAAATCTTTAACCAAAATGGAGCAGAAGAAAACTTCCGCCGCTATTTCTGCAACCAAACGGGTCCGCTGCATCGTCAAACTCGGTGAGCTACTTGGGATTTATCAAAAGATCTGTTTGCTTATCTTTCTTTGTACAAGTTCCTTCTTCAATGTTTGTCTACATTTGATTTGATATCTGTGTATTTGATTGAAAAATCTTAAATTTAAAATTCCCAGTTTGATTTTTTGAGCCAATACTAGAGATAATAATCTGGGATCTTGAGCATTTATTTACTACTTTATCCTTTACTTCCTGGAATGACTGATGGTTTGAAGTGGGTCTAAGAAGTGTTAGAAATTGTCCTCCTTCCTGTACAGGCTGATGAATCAAAATGGGTCTAAAAAGTTGTGGTAGTTTTCATTTGGCACTAATTTTGTGATAAATTTACCTATAAAAGCATGGTCAATCCCAAGCCTGGATAAAAAAAGGGTTATAGCAGGTTGACAGCCAGTGTAAAATAGTCAAGCTGGATGAGTCACTGGGGTACAGAAAACTTGCACTAGGCCATGGCTCCTCTCAAAAATCACTATATGTTGAGAGTTTTCCCTCGTTGAAAAGCTACATATCCTGTATCTGTTTTTCTTTTCCCTTTTCTATTTAAGGGTAGTACTGATTCTCATCAACGAAGAATCTAAATAGTAAGAACTTTTAGCTAGTCATTTCAAGGAAAGGACCAAAATCAATTCTGTAATTCTCCCTCCTTCCTGGTAAGAATCTCTCCATACATATTTTGTCATTTCAGAAAACAAAAGTTGCAGTTAAAAGGAGTATGTGTAGATGAGCTCAACTAGTTTACGATCGATGCATAGTTGATTGATTGATTTTACCTATAGAAAAAAAATGAAATTAAAATATGCTGGTCGGTATAATAGAACTTAATAATTAGAATGGAGCCATTGGTGATTTCTTCTGCGTTTGTATTTAATTATTTTAGGTTACTCTTAACAATGTATGAAGTGCATGGGTAGTGACATCAAGTTGGTGTAAACAAGGGATAGAAAAGTTTCCCTACTTATTAGCATGTCTTCTTTTTCAGATTTCGGATACATTATTTGTTTACGTTTTAGTTCAGGAGGTGCAGCCATCACGTGTAAAAATAAATTGGAGACTATAGATGAGGAGAATCTTAAGGAAGTTTCATCCCAGCTTCGTCAAGCATTTGTTCCGGATTCTACTTCTGCGAATGTTCTTGGAATGGATTGGAGTAAAAGGCTGGGACAGTCTGAAGCTCCAAGTTTCATTAATGATTTCGGTGATCAACCAGTTGCGGATTCAGAAAGTTTTATTGTTGTTCATGGAGCAGGTTGATACTAATTGAGTGTGTTTAGTCACTAGCATGATTTGTAAGGTTCATTAGCCATAGCAGAACTCTTTGAATTATGAAATGAATAAACATAAATAGATCCAGTTTTGGTGCTCTAAAAGGACAATTTAGATTTATAGTTTCAATTAAACTCTTGGCCCTTTGACATTGTCATCATTGCCTTCAGGTTCCTTTGGACACTTTCAAGCTAGCAAGTCAGGGGTTCATAAGGGTGGACTAAGCCGACTTCTTGTCAAGGCCGGTTTTGTTGCTACAAGAATTTCAGTAAGATCCAGACCTCACCTATCCGTTTCAACCATATCTTTGTTCACCTGACACATATTTCATCAGATATTTTTTCTTTATTCCTTTTCTACCTGCTGCTTGTAACTTAGGACTAGCAGTGCTGTTGCTGAAACCAGTGAAATATTTTCCTTCCCCTGTTTTCTTTTGCTTTTTTCTTTAATTGTCACTACATCCCCATGTCAGGATTCCCTGTTTTCTTTTGCATTCCTATATTCATGGCTTTTTCACAAGAAATAGTTCATGCATGCATCTTTGTTCTCCTCTCGTTTTGGACATATTTCCAGGGTCTTATGCAGGCTAAACTTCCATGCTTAAATCTTATCTGCTTAACCTTATCCACTACGCTCCTGAGAGATGTCTATTTAGAGTGTTCAGGGAATGACGGGTTTGGTGTTTACTGCACAAATTAAGTGATTCTGACCTAATTACTTGTTAGACTTCTTTTTCTCTATGCGATGATCCTCTTTTATGTTTTTGCTTTGACTCTCAGGTGATATGTGACAGAATCTCATTTTCTTTTTTGCAGGTCACATCCCTCAATCTTGAAATCGTGAGAGCCCTAGCAAGAGGTACACATGATAATTTCATTTCCATGCCACTAGCTTCTAGGATTGTCTAGAAATAGATCTTATTGTGATTAAATGTAACTGGTAGCATAATACATAACATTTTCACATCTGCACTCCATTTACCTCCATTGGGTCTCACTTTGGGCAGGGTTGGGTATTGAAATGAATTTGGATCTTTATTGCATGAAAAGAAATAGGATTTGAACAGACACTGTGAAGGACATAGGCAATTAAAGTATCAGATTGGAGGGGCTATATTGCTCTGCAGAAGATGTTCGAGGGCCTCAATTTGTTTGGTATCCTCTTTTAAGTTGCCACATCACTCTTTATGAAGCTAACATCCTAATTAATCAAGTCATGTTGTTGATCTCCATAGAATGTGATAGCTGTCCATCCAGTCAACCCACAAACGACAGCTCCTCACGTACAAGGCTTGTAAATGATTCATCATAGATGCATATTTTCCCTTGAAGGGCTAACTTGATTACCCCCCTCACAGATTACTTAGTCATGCTCTAGATCACAATTTTATGTCTGTCTCTTATCAGTGGATTTTTAACAAATGGTTTTTGTTGTTGCAGAGGGTATACCGTCCATTGGAATGTCTCCATTTTCATGTGGTTGGTCAACATGTCAAAGAAATGTTAGAAGGCGAAATGAAGATCATTCTTATTAAATGGATATATTTCTATATTGTTGAGCACTTTCGAGAAAACAAAATTGTTCCTTGCTATGGAATTGTTTGAAATTTGGCAACTTGTGCTTTTGCAGATGACGGAGGCTGACATTTCCATGGTCATTAAAGCTATTGACACTGGTTTTATACCTGTAAGTTTAAACTCTTTGGGTCTTAAGCCTGAAACTCTCATAATTTTTCGCACATAAAAATATCTTCTTGGCAGCACAATTATTTTCCAATTTAGTTTTCATGTGAAGCAGACTTTCAGACCATATTCTTACCTTTCCCCTTATATATTCCCTGTCCATTTTCTTAGGCAAGCATATCATTAGGAATGTGTATTGTGTAGATAGGTTTCTCATGATGTTTTGGCTTTTCATGTCAAGGAGGTGCTAACTGTTAGTTCTATTTGATCTGTATTTATAAGCTTGATGTTCAAATATCTAGAAGAATCTTATAGATAGTGCAAAATCTCATGATTATATGATTTTTTGTGTAGACACCAAAGGCTAAAAAAAATCCTTTAGAAGAACTGGGAGGAAAGGAAAAAGTTCTACTAGTCAAAGCTCTTTCTAGTTTGTAATTTTAGGATGATTCTTTGGGATAGTGTTGTTGGTAATGATAAATCACACTATCTTAATCTCTTGGACATGTTGATCAAGAATTTCATAATCATTCTTCTTGGCGAAGGGCGCTGCTGTTGAACAACAACAACAGTAAGGGGTTCTGGAGGTGTTGCCGCAGGCACCATTACGAGCTAAAGACACGGAAGCTCTTAATAACAGAATATATGCATAAGGAAATGAACCCTGGTAATCCGTGAGATCTTAGAATCTATTACTTTGGGATTGGTATTTCCGGGTTGAATGGGAGAAAAATACATAGATCCTGGCAATAGACGAGTTGAGGAACATGCACGAACGACTAAGTAATAAGCGGCAAATGAGTACTTGGCGGAAAAATTAAACATGAGGATTCAAAACTGGGATTGACAAAATTCTCCCAGCTCTTCTTACTTAAAAGGGTGTCTGACACTCCTTTTCATTGGATTGCACTGGTCTTAAAGTTTTCTGACCCGTAAGCCCTCCTTATTTATACCAAATGCTTACCATGTAAAAAATGTGATAGAATCTGTGCATCCAATCCAAATCTTTAATATAATGGATGGAGTAGCCTAGGACAACGATAGAGCTTTTCTGAAACTCCTATCAAGGTGCAGGATGTTGTAGATCTGTATGACTGTAACCCTATTTCGCGTGTGTAACCCAATTGTAGGTTTAAACGCGTATATTGGGCTTTTCTTTCATTTTCTACTTCTTCTAAATACATGAGTTTTAAGGTGGCTTGTAGGTTGAAGAGTGAGTATAGAGCAAAGAGATTAGCAGTCAACAAGTTGATGAAGGAATCTGGAAGATCGAAGAAAAGAAACTGAGTTCACGAGTTGAGAAAAGATCCTAGAGTAGAGCTAGTGGCTCGTTGAGCTGAGTAGACTGAGCAAAGTTCAAAGCAACAGATTAGGTAGAGACAATATACAATTGGACTAGAAGTAGAAAGAAAACAGTTGTGTGAACAAATTTACATAGAGAGCACTTTTACCTAAGATTAGCTCTGTTACCTTGTAAAAGAACCAGAACATTGAATCCAAAACCTTTAGGATAACGTGTGAAGCAGCCTAGGGTCATAAAGAACTATTTGGAAACTTTAAACCAATGTATGTGTTGTATTTCTAATGAACTATAACAACATCCGCAGAAAAAGAAAATTACCAAAATTGGGGGTTGGAGCTACAATATTTTGGATGCACTCGCTCAAGCAAAACATTATTTGTCATTTTGAGGGGGCAAGTTAATAGTATTGATGTAACAGAATGTACCCACTGTTACTTGTGCTTCAAGCTGGTTTTAACGTGCTGGAGTGAAGTGTTTTCCATCTATGAATATAACTTGAGCAAAGTGTTAACTACCTGCTATACCACTACTATAGGTAGAAAGGATCACATTTAATTATGACGTAGGAGCAGGTTTCTGTTGAGAGTTAAAGCTCTGAAGGCACATAAAGTGCTTTTTTTTCTTTGGCACAAAAAGATTTGATCATGATATTTAAACATTACCAAGAAATTCTAAGAGGTGGACGGACAACTTACTCCGTACTCATAGTAATTCATGCTTCTTATGAGGAAGAATACCAGTGATGATTTTCTCTTTTGCAATTGTATATACGCGTGAAACCTGCTGATACTTAGCCATATGGGTTATATCAAGAATTAAAAGCCAATACATTTAATACATGGTATTAACTATATGTGTGTTGTTTTAGCTTAGCTTATATCCAAAGACCACACTTCACACTTAGATACTTTTGTATTCAAGCATAATCTGAGTAGGTCTTAGTACAATCACGAACTAGGTTTATCTAATGCTAATGCTAGTTCAGTAATGAACTAGCATCAGGGGCTGCCTACATCACACCCCTTGCGGGTGCAGCCCTTCCCCAAACCCTGCATGAACATGGAATACTTAGTGCACCGGGCTGCCCAATGCTAGTTCATAACTGAATTATATATGAAGGGAACTACTAGTTAATTAATCTATGCAGTCCGAGAGCTTGTCAAAATATTATTTTACTTGAACTAATGTCATATTCATTGTAATTGTAAACAATGTTACTCTGTGTGAAATAACCAAGCTATGTTAGCAAATAAGAAAAGATGCTGTTCTGCAAATGTACCTTAGCTTAGTTTTCCACACTGCCTTGACCGAACACTTCTTAGTCTTTTTTTTTCATTGCAAGGAAGCACTTCTATTAAATAGTTCTTCATAAAGCTTTTCTTCACTGTTCTTTCATAGGATATCAGATCAGTGAAATAAAATGTCACTTTTCTAATTTGGTCACTTTGTCATTGCAATTGCTTCAATTTCTAATTTTGTGATATAGAATGTTGTAACACAAGCTCATTTGAATTTCAGGTTCTGCATGGAGATGCAGTCCTGGATACATTACAGGTGTGTTTTTCAAGTAGAATTGAACATTAACTTGGTGATCATGTACTTAATCCATTCACTTGTTCAGGAATGCACTATTCTGAGCGGAGACGTGATAATACGTCATTTAGCAGCTGAACTAAAGCCAGAATTTGTTGTTTTTCTTGTATCCAACACATCATTATATAGAGAGTGCATTTTGATATAACTTTTACCTTATCAGAATAAAAAGAGGGTGCATTTTGATACTGTTAATGCAGGAGATTTGCAAATAAAAATATCTTCAATAAATACAATTTTTAATTAGTTACTGCATAAGACTTTGTAGATTCCTCATTTTTACAGGAATGTACTAATTATGTTCAAGACTTGAATGTCACATTGAAAAAACAGTCTAAAGCGGGTCCAAATGCTCTTTCTACCAAAATATCTCTGTAAATTTATAAGAAAACATCATACATGTGTAGTACGTGAAGGTCCATTTACATTCTTTTCAGAAACAAAAACCTGCAATCTATTTCTATATTTAAAAAAAACACTGTAGTTCCTATTTCTAGGTCCATCTGAGGACAACACATTTGCATCTAGGTGCTTTGAGTCGTGCACAAAATGAATACAGAACCACTAACTTGGCCTGACACATAAGCTGTAACTGATCATCTCATCTTCATTATACTTTTATCTTTGATCAACATGAGATTGTGTTCTATAAATGTTATCCTATACATCTTGAGCAAAGACGGATGTTCTTGGCGTATATGATCGTCCACCAGTAGAACCTGGCGCTGTACTTATCCAGGAAATTGGTAAATGCTCACATTTTAGCTTTAGAGTTGGGTTTATTGTTTGGAATATATTATTCTTCCATAGAGCACCTACAGAAGCTGTATCATATCCGGACGATGTTTACTTGTTGCAGCTGTACGTGAAGATGGAAGCTGGTTGGTTGTGAAACCTAAATTAGAAGATACAAGCAAGCCTGGTCAGTATAGGACAATCATATTGTCACATCAAGAGTAATTTTCTTACTCAGAACCGAATATGCATTTGAAAACCAATGTAGCTTTCATTAAGCCATCTTAAAGAATCTGACCTGACCACTTGTTTGCATATATCAACCAGCATATGTACATCTGCGCCTATACTATAAACTGCAACTAAAGAAGGCAGCGTCCTGGATTAGCTGCTTATTTCTTTATAAAGGCACTAACCGCGTAACAACTTAACTTGCATTCAACTATCTCTGAGACAATTTATTTACCTGATGTTCATCATTCCTGAATCTTATATCAACAGTTGAATTCACTGTAGCGGCCCATGATACAACTGGTGGGATGGTGACAAAAATAACAGAAGCTTCCATGATTGCCAAGCTTGGGATTGATGTCTACATAACAAAGGTAATATATTTTCCTGGAAAGCCACGTAGGAGGAGAAACAAATATGACCCATACCAACTAGTTTGCGATTGAGGATTGAAACATTATTTATTTTCCTGTTAGCTAAGGTTTGAAGTGATGCAGGCAGGAACAGACCACTCAGTGAAAGCCCTTAGTGGAATCTTGAAGGGTGGCATACCTGATGACTGGCTCGGAACAGCCATCCGCTATATGAGCTAACTCATAGATTGCTGGTGCTTCCAACGAAACTTGTGATGATGATGAATGCAGAAAAGAAGTGCACCAACTGGACCCCTGAATGCGAGGGTTCAAATCATTTGAAGACATTCCCAGACAGCAAATTTTCTTTTTATAATGTCCAATCCCCTTCCTCTCCCATGCCTCGCGGAACCTTACTAGCATTCTTTTACTAAAGCAGCAAAGAGAAACGATTAACCTTTGTTTTCTTATAGGAGCAGGGATTGTAACTTCCCCATCTCTTGTTGATTGTTGTTGTGGTCTCTCTATTCTTTCTTGTTCTGTTCACTTTTCCTTTTCCTTTCTCAGATTTTCTTAGCTACACATTATTGGGATTAGAAGTTCTCATATGTTGGTGCAAATAACCTGTGGCGGCTTAAATCTTAAAGAAAGCATATCTGTTCACACCATGTTATAGTTTTAGCTGATAATAAAACAAAACTTGTACGTATTTCTAGTCTTGCTAGCTTGTGTAACAAATGTCCAAAACCCTTTCGGTGCCATGCCATCACTCAACTTCATTATTTAGGTGATAATCCCCTTAAACAATAGGGTCAATTCTTCCGATTTTGATTACATTGTTGAAAAAAATTCAAGAGAGGTTATTTGGTTGGAATTCCCAATCTTTTATCTATTGCAATTAGAAGAATTATTAATTTTGTGGCCAATGCATTACCAACACATCCTATATTTACTAATGCTCTACGTGTTGGGGTGTACGAAAACAGATAGAATTAATAGGAATTTCTTATGGGGCATCTCGTCAATTGGGATATTGATTTTAAGAGCAAAAAAAAAAAAAAAAAAAAGGAAGGTGATTTTGGTATTAAAAAGCGCAAAAAATACCAATTTTGTAATGCTCGTAAAATATGGTTTCAAGCTAGCTACGGAGTCTAATGCTAGTTTTTCTTGGCTCCTGTAGTTGAAGTTGAATATTATTTTATCTCATTTTATTTCTGATAATATTGTTTTTGCAACTTGGAATGGAATAGGTAATGGAAATATTAGTAACATACCAACATAAAAGATTGCTTGTGATGATGCAATTATTTCAAATGATAAAGAGATGGACTAATACATAAAATATTCGCATTCCCAACAAGCTAAAATGTTTTATATGGCTTGTAAGACATAATAAACTTATGACAAATGAACTTAGATTCATCAGAGAGATTATTGAGTCACTATAGTGTAAAAGATGTGATAGTGATTAGAGGATTCTTCACATATTGGCAGGTCTTGTCCAAAGTCAAAACATATATGGAGCAAGTTCATCTCACCTAATGAGATTGACGCTATGAACGAAAATTCAATGTTTGAATGGTTGGATGACATTACAAATAATATATGTGTAATAACCCAACTCCCGATTTTTAGTATTTACGTTCGAAATGGAGTTTTAAGCATATGTATAAGTTTGTATTACTAATTATGACTTGCGACAATAGTTTGGGAGGAGAGCTTGGATGGTTTTAGACATATTGGAACCTAAAACTCAAAGATGTCAAAAGCTGTATTTGGTGTAGCAACGATCGCACTATACGAGGCGTATTCACTGTCTCAGAAAAAAATTGGTCAATTTTATCATGCTCTAGAGTGTGACTCCTCAAGCTTAGGAAACTCATGTTAATGTCACTGTACCAACTGTCACGACCCGAGCATGGACCCCGGATCGAGACATGGGACCTAGAACCACCAATGGCTCCAAGCTAACCAATGGTGTAGCATATTACTAGCACAATATAACTTATAAGGAAAACTGAGCGGAAGCTAACTGAAATGTAAGATATTCCCTTACGGGTAACAAGAAAATCTAATAATATAAACACTAAGTCACAAAGTTGACATGATAACTCTATGTCTAAAAGCCTCTACTCACTGATGAGCTGCTGGGATAAGTTCCCAGCTCACTCCAAACTCTGAAACTAAAACAAGGTAAAAGAACTGAAATGAAGTAGACAACTCTAGTCCTCGAAAGATGAGGACTCACCCCTCTGGCTGATCAAGTCTGGAATGTTTCTAACTGTGGGCTAAGCCTGAGTACCTGGATCTATATCATGAAATAATATAACATAGAGTATGTGGTCAGTACTTTGAACATACTGAGTATGTAAGGTGAGTAAAACGTGCTAGTAAAATGATAGTCTGAAAATATGAACATAAACCAAGATATAACATGAGAGTAAGGACAACAATGCTAAACATCATATTCTTGAAGTAATCATAATCATGAGATATTCATCATAAGCTGAATATAATGACCCAAGGTTTAGAAATAGAAAAACATGTAATGTACCATACATGAAATCATACGTGAAAACTCATAAGCTGATCAATAGGTTTAAATATGCTATAAAACATAATATCATAATATATGAACATAAGCAACTAAAAACATGAGGAACAGTAGGAGACTCGTCATAACCGACAACCACCATGTATGAGCACATAATGATCCCACATCTTGCCCATGTGGAGGAGAGTCATCCTAAGTCTTGCCAGGGCAAAGGACGAATAAGGTGTGATATCACAGTGTCCCTGGGGCAGGGGAAGCACTCTCTTGAGAGGTCCCAAATATATATCTACGTTGGCGTGTAGTTTATGAGACCGGAGAACCTCGAAACCCCTGGCTTCCTCGGTGTTAGACACTACTTCCAAAACATGTATAGTGCTCATATAATCATATTCTCAAAATCATAGCTTAAATCTGAACATTGGAAGTCTTGGCTCCAAGTCATATCATAAACTGCATTAGGGGTCTTGACTCCAAATCATATCATAAACTGATCTTGTTAGCCTTGGCTAAAATCATAATAAGCATACTTAACTTGCATGGACTTTCCCAATCATAAAATCATGCATACTTGAATTAGACTTCATAAGTTAAAATCATGAAATCATAAATTGAGAGTTCATAAACATTCATGCATACTAGATATCTCATCATGCTTGTAATCATGGATCATAGACTTGAATTTCATAAAACATGCATAACAGGGCATAATTTATAATAATTTGAAATCTCGAATTTATAATCAAATTGAGTGTAAAATCTGCCCATTAGACGTAAATCATACATTAGACCATGAGGGAATTAGACCCATAAACATAATATAGATAATTTCATAGAATTAGGTTAAAACCCTAGAAGTTCTTAAAATCATACTTGAAACTTGAAATTCATAGATTCATGAGGAATTTGATATGAGGCATAAAATCATAATTACAGGAACATAAATTAAATCATGAGGAAACTGATTTCATGGAAGAACATGAAAGAATTCATCCACAAGAAGATTAACCCTAGAATTCCGAAATATTTGGCATGGGAGATGAGAATCATGAATACAACTTGAAAAGGGCATGAGGGTGGAAGAAACCCCTCACTTGTAGCCCTACATACCTGGATTAATGATCCCTTGACTTGTCTTGAAGACCCAAGAAATATTTAGAAGAGCTTGAAGAAGAACCCCTAGCTCCTTTCTTGAGAAAAATCTAACTATCGGCCTTTTGGAGAGGGTGAGGATTTAGGCTAGGTTAATCCCTTTAATCTGACTTTAAGGAAGCCCAAAATAATGTTATTTAGGAGTTAAAAGCATAGGAGTTTACCAAAATATCTCCAAATTGCCATAAAAAAGACCTGAAACTGGCAGAAACAATGATCAAAAGAACGAGTCGTTGTTTGATAGTATGACCCATACTGAGGTTCGTCTAATATCTGGTGTGCTTTACTAAACTACTCATAACCTTTTACTCCGAACTCTAATTGACACAAGTTTGGATGCATTAGAAAGAAGACTTAAAGGACTTCAATTTAATATATTTGAATCACTCAAAAACACTTTGTAAAACGGAAGCTATGGTCGTTTGAAATTGACCCTTGTAAGAACTTATACGAAAACTCAATCGGTAAGAAGACTCTCAACTCAACTTTGTGTTAGAGGTTCTTTATGACCTTAATTTGCATCCAATGCACTCTTTAAGCTTAAGAATTGATCATAACACCCTGTTTTCATAAATTCATCGAGTTCGGGTCTATCCACATATCTGGGATGGTTTCAAACTTAGCCCAAAAATTTAAACCAACTGGCAGAACCAACGACCAATACAACGAGTCATGGTCTCAAACAACGAACCGTTGGTCCATCTGTTGTTCCCTATTCTTCCTCCGAAATTCTCTGAATATTCTTCAACGACCACAAACGATGACCCGTTCAATCAAACTACGATCTGTACAATCCCTCGTGGGTTTTGGAAAAATTTGTGACAGCTCTCTAGAACATCAAATAACGAGCACATCCAATGACCCGTACTGAGGTTCTTTGTTTGGTTCTAGTGTTGTTTTTCAGCTGTTTTCTACTATAAACCTCGGGTCTGACCTAAGAAACTTTTGGGGTATTACACCAACTCACTATGATCATACTTAAGGACTGATTCATTTAATTATCGTGATTGCGGTATTGGAACGCAATCATGTTGAAGGACATTTTAGGTATAAATTCAAATAATGACAAATTTCAAACCAAGATTTTTTCATTTTTGAAAGGTCGAAGCTCATGGTTGGTTGATCTAAAGTGTTGATTTTGAATTGAATCATTAAAGTATTAATTTTTTAATGCCTTATGATGATTATACTCGATTTTGGTGCAATTTCAACCATAAACCCATAAGATATGAATACCAAATTCAAGAGATTTTGACCTAGTTTGCTAAGCCTCGTTGATCTTGTTCAAGGATAGTGAAAAATCCAATATAGCTGAGCTTTTTGTAGTTGGCTTGTGGAACAACTTCTATTTTATTCTATGTAGTTTTCCATTTTCAAATTATGTATTCTAAACTTATGTATTCTCTCTATCTTAAATGCTCCATGACAGTTGTATTTCAGATTTGGGTTGTTATTTCAGACATTTTACTTTATTTTAGACTTCCACTATTTTAAGAATCTTATTATCTATGTTATGGATCCTTTTAAGATGCTTATTATATTATTCCAATCCAGACATATGTCAAGGTTTAATGTCCTGAGAGTCAAGAAACAATGTCCTAATAGAGTTTTGTTTATGGATATGTTGTGGATCATATCCGTAAATAGGAGGCTACATAGGCATTTTATGAAAATTTTCCTTCTTTCTTTCATATCTATCTCGTGCGATAGAATTTGAATTAAGATCTACTATTCCAATGGTTTCATCAAAATATTTAGAACTAGATCATCCTCTTGTCACGATCTGAACATAGGCCTGGATAGAGACACGGGACAAGGAACCCCGAGAGGCTCCAAGTCGACTCATGGCATGAATATAGACAATAAGAGCATACAACAAGCGGAAACTGAAATAACAAAACATTCTTAAACGGAAGTTTGCATACATATCAAGATAAAACAGAGTCAACAATGACAAGCTGATTTTCTACATATTGTCTGAAAAGTCTCTAACATAACTGATGAGCTGATGGGAAAACTTATCCAACTAGCTCGACAAGAGTCTGTAACTGAAATAACATAACAATGGGTAACTGAATGTCCTCTAAGGATGAGGACTCACCAATACTGACTAAACAGGCCTGAGGGAAAAGCAAGACTAATGATGTGGCTAAGTTTGATCCTCCGGACCTGTATCATGAAACGATACAACATAGAGTATGCGGTTAGTACTTGGAATGTACTGAGTATGCAAGGTAAGTAAAATGGAAAGTTAAAATACATAAGAGTTCATAAGAGTAGGACAACAAGAACATGAAGTAAATATCATAATATAAACATGAGGGCTCAAGGTTTTCAAACCATTCATAATCCAGTCATAATCATAGTCACAAGAGATACCTTATAAAAACATAACTTGAGTCAAAGTAGCATAAACATGACAATGCATAAATCATGAGGAACAATGAGAGAACTTGTTTTAACCAACACCATCATGATAGAGCTTACATGATGCCTCAACTATTTCACTCAAGTGGGCAGAGCCGTCCCAGTCTTGCCAGACAAGGTATGTGCATGATGTGATATCACATAGGATACAAAAATATATGTATATACCTACGGTGACACATAGTTCTGATACTACAGGATTTACCTGAACGCCGAGTCTACTCGATGCTAGACACTGCTCCCAAAAACAAGTACATGAGGCTCATATCGTAATTGTGAAATCATTCATGAAGTTCATGGTCAAATAAATCATAACATACTTGATCATACTTGAAATACATTATTAGCCATGAATAAGGTCAATGAGTCGGCCAAAAATCATAAATTCATATCATAAAGAACATGCATATTTGTGAAAAATTTATATAATTGACATTCGTAAATCCATAAAGAGTACTTGAAGAGAAATCATATCATAAATCATAATTTAGGCTTAGGAATATCGAAACTATAATAGAATCATAACTTTACTTTTCATGAAACTTTGCATAATTCGGAATAGATTGACTTGGATTTGAAATCATAAAATTTATAATCAATTTAAATATAAAATATGCTAATAGATCTTAAAACAACATTTAGAACATAAAGGGAATTGATCCATAATCAAATCAAAGAGAATTCCATAAATTTGGGCTTAAAAACCCATAGGGTCATCAAATTACTTTAATACTTGAATTCATAAACATAGAGGGGAATTGGGGCATGAGACTGAAGAGGAACTCTCATTCACAAACCTATATGCCTGGGTAATTTGATCTTACACTCTCCTTAGAAAGCCCAAAGGAATTGGAGAAGGAATTGGGAAATTCTCAAGCTTGATCTCCAATGAAATACACTAAACTTGCATGCATGGAATGGAAAGGCTTATGATAGGTTAAGTACTCTTAAAACCCTTCTATAGAGCTTAAAACGACATAGTTTAGGACCTTGAAGCTTAGGATTTACAAAGATACCCTTAATGAAAAATCTGAAAATTGAACACTGCAGTCATCACGGGTCTCACCACGAGTCGTACCATGAAGTAACGACTCGTGGTCGGCACTCGTGATCACCACTGGCCACCTGGAAACTTACTAGATTCTCACCACGACTCGTGGTTTCCTACCACGAGGCGTAACATCACCCATGACTTCATCTCCCCTGCGACACTGACCACGAGTCGTACCCACATACTATAGCTCGTGGTCTGGACCCTAGACTCTAGGTCTTCTTCACGACTCTTCCTACGA
This sequence comes from Datura wrightii, assembly GCA_035772735.1. NCBI lineage: Eukaryota > Viridiplantae > Streptophyta > Magnoliopsida > Solanales > Solanaceae > Datura > Datura wrightii. Next base: position 117,451,151 of record JASDFA010000003.1, read on the forward strand.
CTCGTCCTCCCTTCCCACGGCTTGTACCACGAGTCGTTCTGAGTCATTTTCAAGCATTTTCTGCTGATCACATTCTCAAATCCCGAGTCCAGTTTTAGGCACTTCTGGAATATTATAATATCTTTCCTTGGGAACATTCCTCCTTGAATGTGAAAGAACATACTGAAAAGCTAGGGAAAATAGACTGTCATCCCAAATACTGGACATCTAAATCTAAAGATGAAAACTGACGGAGTGACTGACTCCTGACTGAAACATATGAATGAACTGAATTAATGAATCACCCACATACATGCATTGTCATGAAAGAAACTAGAAACACATGAACTAAATATGAAACTGAATAGAGTACTAAGGAGGAAACTGGTACCTCAAGCTGGAACTGAATATGAAGGGAATAGATGCGGGTATTTAGCCATCATACCTACTTTGGCTTCCCATGTAGCTCCCTTAACATGTTGATTTCTCCACAAAACTTTTACTGAAGCTACTTCTTTGTTTCTTAGCTTTCAAATCTGACAATCAAGTATTTCAATCGGAACCTCTTTGTAGCTAAGGCTATCCTTCACATCTATGCTCTCCACAGGAATAATCAAAACCGGATCGCCCATGCACTTCTTTAAAAGTGACACATGGAAAGCAGGAAGTACTGAAGCCAATTATGTGGGCAACTCCAACTTATAGGCCACCTTGCCAACACCTCTCACAATCCGGTACGGGCCAACATAACGGGGACTAAGTTTCCCCTTCTTTCCGAACCTCATCACTCCCTTCATGGGAGACACCTTCAAAAACACCCAATTATCAATTTTGAACTTAAGTTCTCTCCTCCTCACATCTGCATAGGACTTTTGACAACTCTAAGCTGTTTTCAACCTCTCCCTTACAAGCTGAACTTTCTCCATAGCCTCATGAACTGAATCTGGTCCTATCAATGTAGCTATACTGACTTCAAACCAACCAATAGGTGATCTACACCTCCGCCCATAAAGAGCCTCAAACAAAGCCATCTGAATGCTGGAATAGTAACTGTTGTTACATGCAAATTCGACGAGAGATAAATGATCATCCCAACTACTCTTGAAATAAATCACACACGCTCTCAACATATCCTCAAGAGTATGAATGGTCTATTCAGCCTGGCCGTTTGTTTGCGGGTGAAAAGCTGTACTAAGTTGACCTGAGTACCGAGTCCCTTCTGAAACGATCTATAAAACTGGGAGGTAAACTGAGTACCTCTATCTGATATGATGGACAAGGGCACTCCATGCAACCGAACGAACTCTCGAATATACAATGTGGCATAATCCACTACTGAATTGGTTGTCTTGACCGGTAGGAAATGAGCTGCTTTGGTCAACCTATCCACAATCATCCATATGGAGTCATACTATCGACGAGTACGAGGCAACTTTGTAATGAAGTCCATATTGATTTCCTCCCACTTTCAAGTAGGGATACTAATGTATTGAAGCACATCTCCAGGTCTTTGATGCTGGACTTTCACCTGTTGACAATTCAGATACTTTGCAAAAAACTCTACTATGTCCTTCTTCATGTCATTCCACCAATAGACTTCCCGTAGGTCACGATACATCTTAGTGGCACCTGGACGTATAGAATATTTGGAACCATGAGCCTCATGCAATATCCGCTCCCTCAAGTCATCAACACTCATAACACATAAACAACCCTGATATCGTAATACACCATCTCCCCATTGGGAGAAAACCTCCACCTTTTGATTCTGAACAGCTTCCTTCAACTTTACCAAAATGGGATCCTCATCTTGCCTAGCATTGACTTTGGTCACCAAGAAAGATTCTGATCCATTTTGAATAATGACACCACCATCTGCCGAGTCTACAAGACGAACTCCTAGTCATGCAAACTGATGCACATGCTTCACTAACTCCTTCATCCCTTCGTCTACATGGGACACACTCTCTATAGAAATCCTGTTAAGAGCATCTGCCACTATATTAGCCTTGCCTGGAGGATAAAGGACACTTATATCGTAATCCTTAAGAGCTCTAACCACCTTATTTGACGTAGATTTAGATCCTTCTGGGTAAACACGTCCTGTAGGCTTTTATGGTCCATAAACACATCCACATGGGCCCCATACAGATAGTGTCTCATATCTTCAAGGCAAATACTACCGCTTCCAACTCGAGGTCGTGAGTTGGATAGTTCTTTTCATGGACCTTAAGCTACCTGAAAGCGTAGGTTGTAACCTTACCATGTTGCATTAATACAAAGTCGAGGCCAATCCTTGAGGAGTCACAATATACCAAAAACCCATCGGTACCCTCAGGTAGGGTCAACACTGGTGCTGAGGTGAGTCGAGTCTTCAACTCTTGGAATCTCTTTTCACAAGCCTTGACCATTGAAACTTCACTTTCTTCTGGGTCAACTTAGTCAATAGTGCTGCAATGGATGAAAATCCTTCCACCAACCTCCTATAGTAACCAGCTAAACCCAAAAAACTCCTGATATCCTAAGGACTCACTGGTCTAGGCCAATTCTTCACAACTTTTATCTTTGAGAGTCCACCTGTATACCCTCACTTGACACCACATGACCTAAAAATGCTACTGAGTTTAACCAAAACTCACACTTGCTAAATTTAGCATACAACTGGCGATCCTTAAGAGTTTGTAGCACCACCTCAAATGAGTGACATGCTCTTCCTCGCTCTGAGAGTATATGAGGATGTTGTCTATGAACACAATCTCGAACATGTCCAAATACGGCTTGAACACCCTGTTCATCAAATCTATATAAGCTGTAGGAGCATTCGTTAGTCTAAAAGACATAACTACAAACTCATAGTGACCATACCGAGTCTTGAAGGCTGTCTTCGGGATGTCACTCTCTCTAACCCTGAGGTGATGATATCCAGATCTGAGGTGTATTTGAAAAAACACTTGGCACCCTGAAACTGGTCAAATAAGTTATCAATTCTGGGGAGGGGATACTTGTTCTTGAGAGTGACCTTGTTCAACTACCGATAGTCAATGCACATCCGAAGGGAACCATTCTTCTTCCGGACAAAGAGTACTGGTTCACCCCACAGGGATTTGCTAGGTCTAATGAAACCTTGTCTAAGAGATCCTTCAACTCCTTTAGCTCAGTTGGAGACATTCCGTAAGGAGGAATAGATATAGGCTGCGTATTGGAAAGAAGGTCAATACCAAAATCGATCTCCCGCTCAGGATGAATTCCCGGTAAATCATCTGGAAATACTTCTGGATATTCACACATTATAGGAACTGACTGGATACTCGGGGTTTCGAATGTAGCATCCTTAACCCTAACTAGGTGGTACACGCAACCCTTAGAGATCATCTTCCTGGCCTTAAGTTAGGTAATGAAATGACCTACAGGCACAGATGACCTACCCTTACACTTTAGGAGTGGCTCACCTGGAAACTGAAATTCTACCGCACGAGTTCTACAACTCACTGAGGCATAACATGCATGTAGCCAATACATTCCAAAGATAACATCAAAATCTATTATGGCTAGCTCTACTAAATCTGCCGAGGTGACTTTCTGAAGAATTGTGATAGGGTAATTTTTGTATACCCATTGAGCTATAACTGAATCACTGACTGGGTAGGGACTGAGAAGGGTTCTGATAGGATTTTGGGACTAACTTCGAAACTACTGGCAATACAGGGTGTCACAAAAGATAAAGTAGCCCCTGGATCTAACAATGCTATACATCAAAGTGGAATACTCGTAACATATCAGTGACCATTTCTGGTGAAGTATCCTGCTCCTAACGAGAGGTGAGGGCATAAAACCTGTTCTGGCACTGACCACCACCTGCACTAGTGGACGTACCCTGTTAAACTGGGTGTGCCAGTGTTACTGCTGAACTGGGAGTCTGAGTATGACCTCTACCATCATCCTGCGTAGCCAAAGGACATTCCCAGCGCCTTTGCTCTGGTCTACCATACCCAAAATAGATATCTTATCCAATCAAGTACTCTCCTATGTGATTCTTGCCACACTTTCCATAGGCTGTAAAGGTACGCTCTGCCTGCATTCTCCTCTGTCCCCTCAATCCTGATGCTCTTCTCCCCTAATTACCCCGTGATCTAGATGGATCACTGGACGATGATGATGTTGGAGCTAATAACCTCTGATGGGACTACTGATGATGTCCGACTCCTGATCTCTGCTGGGAGAACCCATAACTATCGTTCCTAGCCCTCTTGGCCTCTCTCTCTCTCTCTCAAATGCACCGCCTCCATCTGCTGGGCGTAAAAAACCAATCGAGGAAAATCGATGTCCTGAAGAAGCATAGCAGTCCTACAATCCTTGACCAGGTAGTCCGCTAATCCATGTACAAACCTGCTCACCCGAGCTCTCTGATCGAAAACCAACTCTGGTGCATATTTGGATAAGCGGGTGAACTCTTAAGCATACTCCTGGACTGTCATATTATTCTGCCTTAGATTCAGAAACTCAACTTCCTTGATCTCCCTCATCTCACAGGGAAAGAACCAATGAAGGAATGCAGTGAGGAACTCATCCCAGCCAATGGGACCTGCTCCAACTGTCCTGCTATCCTTCCACTATCTGAACCAGATATAGGCAACCCTTTTAAGCTGATAAGAGGCTAGGTATACGCACTCCTCCCCTATCACCTCCATAATTTGGGTGATCTTCTGGATCTTATCAATAAACACATGTGGATCCTCACCCACCTTTGACCAGAGGAACTCCGGAGGGTTCATCCTAAGAAAGTCCCTTACTTTTGCCGCTATCGCATTCCCATTCTAGGGAATATGCGCCACCGCTTGCTAGTTGACCTAGGTGGTCAATGCCTGTGCCAACATCTGGATGGCTGGCCTAAACTCCGCGTGGGCAACCTTCTCAGGGGGTGGTGGGGCCTGCGGGTGCCCATCTCTATTGCCATTCTCATGGCCATTTCAGTTTTCATTTCTTTTTCCGTTAACTCGACAAGGAGGTACGATTCTGCAAACGCGTGTAGCATGAGTTTGAAGGATAGAGAGACATTTTATTGCATGACATAGATCATGAAAGAAGGGAAGTTTCCTAAAACATTTCATAGCCTCTTTGTCATAAGTGTGGCGCACTTCACACCCATGAAAAAGGCTCTACTTAACGCGACTTTCAGACACCCTAGGACACTTCAAAACATAATGCCCTGATACCAAGTTTGTCACGACCCGAACATAGGCCCGGATAGAGATACGGGACAAGGAACCTCTAGAGGCTCCAAGTTGACCCATGGCATGAACATAGCAACTAAGAGCATACAACAAGTAAAAATTGAAATAACAAAACAAGCTTAAATGAAAGTCTGCATACATATCAAGCTAAAATAGAGTCAATAATGACAAGCTGATTTTCTACATATTATCTGAAAAGCCTCTAACATAACTGATGACTAATGTACAAGTCAATCTTTTTCTCTCTCAAAAGTTTGATGATGAAAATAAACCTAGAACCTCCATTTTTAGCCTAGAATAATTTGAAACTGTAATGAAAATCGGAGTGCCGCTTCTCAGGTGATGCCCAAGTTGACATCCCATCGGCAAGGTGATGGTTCGTCACTTGGGTCGTCACTCCTTATCTAGTGTGTTATTAAATTTGCATCTTGGTAATGGTAATCTTGATGATCCGTCGAAGAGGTAACGGCCTGTCACCTGGGCCATCAGTCTTTATCTAGTGAGTCCCTCAAGCAGCATCTTGATGATGAAAAACTTGATAGTCCGTCACCTAGGCCTTCACTTTTACCTCTTTTTGTTCAACTACTATTTTGGGGTTGACGATGGGAATGATGGTCCATCATATTGTTGACGGCCCATCAAATATTCTTTTCAGCCTGTTTCACACCATTTCTTTGCCTTGGTTTATTTTCTTGTATAACACATACACAACAATAAAATATAACCAAAAGTTGTTGAAGAACTTGCATTAATTCATAGTTAAAAGCATTAAATGCACCATCAAATGCCGGCGCATTCGGTGTCTGAAACCCATGTTAAGTAGAGTATTTTTCATGAGTGTGAAGCGTGTCACACTTATTAGGAAGAGGCTACGAAATATTTTAGGAAATTTTCCTTCTTTCATGATCTATTTCGTGCGATGAAGTACATATCTCCTTATTTCTCTAATGTGCTATGCACATTTATAGAAAATATGTCTCCCCGCAGAGTCTACGGAAGAAGAAATGGCAACAGCAATGGCCATGAGAATGACATTGAAGATGGGAATCAACCAGTTTCACCTGATCCCTTACTAGAGTAGATTACTCATGTTGAGTTTAGGGTTGCTTTTCAAATGCTAGCACAGGCCATGACAGCACAAGTCAACCACATATTATGGCTCATGTGAACCAAAATGGAAATGTGGCGACGGCTAGGGTGCAAGACTTCATTAGGATGAACCCACCTGAGTTTCATGGGTCTAAAATGGAAGAGAACCCATAGGAGTTTATTGAGGAGGTCCAAAAGATTACCCAGGTTACGGGTGTTACAAGAGAGGGAAGTGTAGACTTAGCCTCCTATCAGCTATAGAGGGTTACTCATATATTGTTTCGATAGTGGAAGGAGAGAAGGGGGGTTGATGCAGTCCCCATTATCTAGAATGAGTTCATTATGGCGTTCTTGGACCAATTCTTTCCCCGAGAGTTGAGGGAAGTGAAGGCAGCAGAGTTTGTCAACTTGAAGCAGAATGACATGACTATCCAGGAGTATGTCCTGAAGTTTACCTAGTTGTCCAAGTATGCTCTGGAGATGGTTGTTGATTCGAGGGCTAGTATGAGCAAGTTCGTGAATGGGGTTGCGGATTCATTAGTAAAGGAGTGCAGGACTGCCATACTGACTAGTGATGTAGATATCTCTCAATTAATGATAAATTCCCAGCAGATAGAGGTAAAGAAGATGAAGGAAAAGGAGAAAAAGGCCAAGAGGGAAAAATAGGGAGCTATGGGTACTCTCAGTAAAGATCCGGCAGTGGGCATCACCCTAAGCCCCATCAGAGGTCGTCAGCCCTCGCTCCATCTTCAGCCAGCATTCCATCAAGACCTCGAGGTGAGCATCAGGATCTAGGGGTTAGAGGATCATGATAAGGGAGCACACTTCCCCATCTTGCAGGAAATATGGTAAGAACCACCTAGAAGAGTGCTTGGTTGGACCAGATGTTTGCTTCAGGTGTGGAAAGCTCGAGCACATGTGCAGGGATATTCCTTTAGCTAGATAGGGTAACAGTAGAGGTTGTGCCCCAGCACTTCAGCAGCTCCAATAGCTTGCGCATCTTAGCAAGGCGCCTCTTTAGTGCAGCTGGCGGACAGCGCCAAAACAAGGTTCTATGCACTTTCTTCACGGTAGAAGCAGAAGTTCTTACCCGATGTGGTCATTGGTATGTTATGACTCTTCCATCTTAATGTTCATGCATTGTTAGACCTAGGGGACACATTATCCTTCATGACTCCTTATGTTGCTATTAGTTTCGATGTTAGTCTCGAAATCCTTTCAGAACCCTTCTCAGTCTCTACTCTTGTTAGTGAATCAACTTTAGCTCGACGGATATACAAAAATTGCCCTGTCACGATTCTTCAAAAGTTCACCTCAGCCGACTTAGTGGAGTTATATATGATTGATTTTGATATTATCTTTGATGGATTGGTTATATTCTTGTTATGCTTCGATTAATTGTAGAACCCAATCAGTAGAGTGCCAGTTTCCATGTGAACCAGTCCTAGAGTGAAAGGGTAGTTCAACTGTGCCTGTAGGTCGCTTTGTTTCCTACATTAAGGCTAGAAAGATGATTTTCAAGGGTTGTGTACACCATCTAGTTTGGGTCAAGAATTCTACGTCTGAGAGCCCAACTCTTCAGTCAGTTCCTATGGTATGTGAGTATCGAAAGGTGTTCCCAAATGATCTACGAGGAGTCCCAAGCGAGCGAGAGATTGAATTTGGTATTGGCCTTCTCCTTGATATGCAACCCATATCCATTCCTCCTTATAGAATGGCTCTAGCATAGATAAAGAAGTTGAAAGAACAGTTGAGAAATCTCTTAGATAAGGGTTTCATCAGGCCTAGTAAGCCCCATGGGGTGCTCCAGTTCTCTATGTTCGGAAGAAGGATGGTTCCCTTAGGATGTCAAATGATTATTGACAGTTGAACAAGGTCATAACCAAGAATAAGTATCCACTCCCCAGGATTGATGACTTGTAGGACCAGCTTGAAGGTGTTAAGTGCTTTTCAAAGATAAACCTCCGATCCGGCTATCACCAGCATAGGATCAGGGAGAGTGAAATTTCAAAGACAACTTTTTAGGACTAGGTATGGTCACTATGAGTTTGTTGTTATGTATTTTGCACTAGCGAATTCTCCCACAACTTTCATGAATTTGATGAACAGGGTGTTCAAGTAGTATTTAGATATGTCCGTTATTGTCTTCCTAAATGATATCCTCATATACTCTCGGAGCGAGGAGGATCATATCACTCATTTGAGGATTGTGTTGCAGACCCTCAAGGATCGTCAAATGTTTGCTAACTTTAGTAAGTGTGAGTTTTAACTAAACTCAGTAGCATTTTTGGGTCATGTAGTGCATAGTGAGAGGGTGCAAGTGGGCTCTCAAAAGATAGAGGCGGTGAAGAATTGGCCTAGACCTGTAAGTCCCACTAATATTAGGAGCTTTTTGGGTTTAGCTGGCTACTACAGGAGGAACATTGAAGGATTATCATCCATTGCAGCATCTTTGACTAAGTTGACCCAGAAAAATGTCAAGTTTCAATGGTGGGATGCTTGTGAGAAGAGTTTTTAGAAATTAAAGAATCGACTCACTTCGGCCCTAGTATTGACCCTACAAAAGGTACAGATGGTTTTGTTGTGTATTATGATCCTTTTAGAATTTTCCCCTGGTTGTGTGTTGATGCAACATGGTAAGGCCATTGCGTATACCTCGAGAAAACTTAACACTCATGAGAAGAATTATCCAAGGCATGACCTAGAGTTGGTAGCGTGTAACACCCCAAAACTTTCCTAGATCAAATTCAGACATTACATGAAAAACCATAGGAAACCAGAAATTTTTCTGTCTTAGATGACTCCCACAACGGACTGTTGTAAAGGGTCGTGGTTGGTAGCAGCCTTCCTTCGAGGGGAAACAATAAGAGATAAGATGACCCATTTTTTCTAACCACGAGCCATCCTGTCATCCGTTGAATCCCAAGTTCAAAGGATTACCGAACTTTTATCTAAGACAACAAGAGGGAATAATGGCCCGTTGCTTCTTCCAACGAGTCATCGTGATGACTCATTGTCTCCAGGCCCAGTTTCCTTACCTGTTCTAATGGGAGGTATCAACGGCCCGTTGTTTCTTCTAACGGACCGTTGTACCCAATCGTGGATCACCCTTGTGAACTTAGTTTCTGAACCCAGAAACCACGACTAGCTTCAACAAATTGTTGTTTTGAACAACGACCCGTTCTGAGGCCCGTTGGTTCCTGTCGGCCAGATTTCAGATTTAAATCCCATGGTTACTTTTGTAATTTCCCACCTACCTAGTCCCTAGACCATGTCATTTTGGGTTCATTCATGTGGAATCCTATCCTATGTTAATTGTAGCTATTTTCCACCCGTTTGTAACTAAAATGATGCTTGTTCCATCAAATTAGAAATTCAATCCTAGCTTTTGAAAAGTCAAAAATTAGAATCCTATTTAAGCTTTGAATTCTTGAAAAATGGTTGCATCTTTCAGATTTAGGGCTTCTATACTGATTCTCTGTGTTAAAAAACTCAATTACATGTATGTTATCCAGATTTAGTCAGAAAGTCTATATACTTCGTATTTCTCATAATTGTCAAATTAGTTTCATTCAAAGTACTAGAATATCTAGTGTTAGTCAGGAATGTCAGCTGATCAGTTTGACTATGGAATTTCTTGAGTTGCCAGTAGTACCTCCTAGATATCAAAATCAGAATTCAGTTATTGGTCCACTAGGTAGTCATAACATTTTAGATATATAGCTCTAACTAGCCCAAGGACCCCAGTTCAGATTTCAATTTGTTCTTAGACGGTTATGACGCTTCTGGATAAGCATCTCTGACCGGTTTAGAGCCCAGTTTCAGAATTTGGTCCGATAAGACTCTCAGGGTACTTGCAGTTATACGTCCCTGACTAGTTTTGGACCCCAGTTTCGAGCTATCAACCTAGTAGTTCAATATAGGGTTTCCAGTGGGAGTAGAACTTAGCACCGAGCGGACCGGGGTTCCAGTGCACCCAGGTTCCCAGATACGTTGCCAGCGTAGGTTATAGTTATAGTTTATTAGCCTGAATGGCCCCAGACTTTTGTGATCACCCAGTTCATGCCTTTATATCCTGGCAAGGTATATTGGGTCCTACCGGTGGGGTGTATACATCAGACTCCACGTCTAGCTCACGTGGTTATATGTCGGTTACAGACTCTCCCACTAGTCAGTTTAGCTTATTCTCAAATTTCTCAGTCCAGTTCAGTTCAGATCAATTCAGTGCAATATCTCAAATTCAGTATTTCAGACTTAGTGTATGTTTATGACCATCAGCCAGGGTCATTATTAACCATATTAGCTATATTCCAATTGTACCAGTTTTTAGTATTTTCAGTTGGTCATTTCATGTCATTATAGATCAGTTACTAATTCCTTCATACTATTTATATCTCTCACCTACTCAGTACATTCAAAATACTGACGCATACTTTTATGTTGTATTGTTTCATGATACAACTAAAGGCTCTCAGACCCAACACCGTTAGCTGATTATATTCGGGTCTATCTATTAGCAGCAGCGGTGTGAGTCCTCATATTCCGAGGGAACATTTTATTCATTTCAGTTTCTTTATTATTTTCATCTAGACTTAGAGTTAGTTGGGGGCTTGTCCCAGCAACTCCTCAGTTAGATAGCTTTCAGACCAGACTTGATTTTAGACTTTCAGATATTTAAAAATCTCTATGTTCAGTCTTTAGTTTTTCATTAATGCTTTTATGTATTATTTCAAATTTCCATTGTGCCTGTTTACTCAGAATACCAGTGTATGATAGACCAGGAGTTGACTTGGGGGTTATTCGTGACTTTAAGTACCGTGTTACGTCTAGGGTGTAGGTTTGGGGCATGACAGTCTTGGTATCAGAGCACTAGGTTTAGAGTATCATCGAAATGTCTGAAAGCCGCATTGAGTAGAGTCCTTTTCATGAGTGTGAAGCACGCCACACTTATGACGAGGAGGCGACGAGATGTTATTAGGAAACCTCTCTTTTGTTCATACTCTTTATCATGCGTAAAAATTCAATTTCAGAAACGCCCTTCTAACTCATGCTATATTTTGTTTCAGTGAATCATGCCTCCCAGACGTGGTAATGGAAGAAGTCGGTAACACCAACAGACATGCCCCACCAGCCCCGACAGCTTCTCAAGATAATTCGGTTTCTACCGTAGAGTTTAGAGCGACCATACATTTACTAGCCCAAATTGTGACCAATCAGGTGAATCAGCAGGTTGTGTCGGTGAACACAAACGGGTCTGTAGCAGTTTTGAGGGTGCGGGACTTCACCCTTCATCTTTTCAAGGATCTAAAGTGGGGGAGGACCCCCAAGAGTTCGTAGATGAGGTCAGGAAGATTACCCGTATTATGGGTGTCAGCTACTCCGAGAGTGCTGACCTGGCTACCTACCAGCTTAAAGGGGTAGCCCAGGTTTTGTAGGAGCAATGGAAGGAGGGGCGGCCAGCGGGAGCAGGACCAATAGAATGGAGAGAATTTCACACAGCTTTCTTGAACAGGTTCTCCCTTGGGAGCTGAGGGAGGCAAAGATGGCGGAGTTTATGAACTTGAGACAGGGCAACAGAACTGTGGAGGAGTATGCTCTGGAGTTTACTAGGCTGTCTAAGTACGCTCCAGAGATGGTAGCCGAGCCAAGGGCTCGCATGCTGAATTTTGTAAATGGAGTCTCAAATCTGGTTCTCAAGGAATGTAGGACAACGATGCTAATTAAGGATATGGACATTTCTAGCTTGATTGTCTATGCCCAGCAGATTGAGGCAGAAAAGCTGAGGGATATGGAGCATAAGAACAAATGGGCAAGGACTGGCCAGTCAGATTATGGCCATCAGAGGTCTGGCGGTGGTAGCCTCCCATAGCAGCAGCAGCAGCAGCAGAGGGCCCTAGCACCTAGTTCAGCCAGTGCCCCTACCTTTCGATCCTGTCAGGACCAGAGGGGTGGAGCACCTGGCTCTCAGCCTCAGAGCTTCAGTGCTGGGAACAGGTATCCAGTTTGCCCCAAGTGCGACAAGAATCATCCTGGAGAGTGTCTACAAGGCAGGGAGGGTTGCTTCAGTTATGGACAGCTTGGGCATCAAATTAAAGAATATCCGTCAGCAGGACAGGGTAGATCACAATCCACTACCTCAGCAGCTCCAACAGGCCGACCAGCTTAGCAGGCCAACCCATCAGGTATGGATGGCGGTTAGTGCCAAAACCATTTCTATGCTCTATCTTCTCTTCAGGATCAGGAGAGCTCACCTGACGTAGTTACGGGTATGTTACATCTCTTTCATCTAGACGTGTACGCCCTCCTAGATCTAGGAGCCACTCTTTCCTTAGTAACCCATACATAGCAGTTCAATTTGATGTCAGTCCAGAAATCCTCTCAGAACCATTTTCAATCTCCACCCCAGTTGGTGAGTTAGTTAGAGTCAGTCGGGTGTATAGAAACTACCCAGTCTCAATCTTGAATAAAGACATTCCATCTGATCTCATAGAGCTGGATATGATTGAATTTGACCTTATTCTCGGCATGGATTGGTTACACTCCTTCTATGCCTCAGTTGATTGCAGAACTAGAGTTGTCAAGTTCCACTTTCCAAATGAACCAGTATCAGAATGGATGGGCAGTAGTTCAGTGCCTAAGGGTAGGTTTATTTCCTACCTTAAGGCCCAGAAACTCATTTCCAAGGGATGTATTTATCATCTGGTTTGGGTAAAGGACTCTAAATTTGAGACCCCAACCATTCAGTCAGTTCTAGTGGTCAGCGAATTCCCAGATGTATTTCCTGAGGATCTTCCCGGATTTCCCCCTAATCGGAAAATAGACTTCGAAATAGACCTCCTCCCAGATACTCAGCCCATCTCCATCCCTCCTTACGGAATGGCTCCAGCTAAGTTTAAGGATTTGAAAGAGCAGCTAAAGGACCTTATTGATAAGGGTTTTATCAGACCCAACATCTCTCCCTAGGGTTCTCTAGTTCTATTCGTGCGTAAGAAAGATGGTTCCCTCAGAATGTGCATAGATTACCGTCAGCTGAACAAGGTCACAGTTAAGAACAGATATCCCCTACCTAGAATTGATGACCTATTCGACCAACTTCAGGGAGTCAGTTGTTTCTCCAAGATCGATCTCAGGTCAGGATACCATCAGTTAAGGGTCAGAGAGTGTGACATACCGAAAACAGCATTCAGAACTCGATATGGTCACTACAAGATTGTGGTGATGCCCTTTGGACTCACAAACGCCCCTACAACCTTTATGGACCTGATGAACAAAGTCTTCAAGCAGTATCTGGATATGTTCGTCATTGTATTTATAGACGACATTCTGGTATACACTAGAAATGAGGAAGAGCATGCAGATCACCTGAGGATAGTGCTTCAAACACTCAGAGACCGCTAGCTGTTTAGCAAATTCAGTAAGTGAGAATTTTGGTTGAAGTCCGTGACTTTCTTGGGTTGCGTGGTCTCAGGTGAAGGAATACAGGTAGATCCTCAAAAAGTAGAAGCAGTGAAGGATTGGCCCAGACCCACCTCTCCTACTGAAATAAGTAGTTTCCTGGGCTTAGCTGGCTATTATCGACAGTTTATGGAAGATTTCTCTTCTATAGCATCTCCTATGACTAAGTTAACTCAGAAGAAGGTGAAATTTCAGTGGTCGGACGAGTGTGAGAAGAGTTTCTAGGAGTTGAAGAGTCGACTCACTACTGCTCCAGTTCTAACCTTGCTAGAAGGAACAGATGGATTGGTTGTTTATTATGATGCTTCCAGGGTTGGACTCGATTGCGTTCTAATGCAACAGCGCAAAGTGATAGCCTATGCCTCCAGACAGCTCAAAGTTCATGAAAAGAATTATCCAACTTATGGCTTGGAGATGGAAGCGGTGGTGTTTGCACTAAAAATATTGAGGCGTTACTTATATGGAGCTCACATAGATGTATTTACGGATCACAAGAGTCTTCAGTATGTGTTCAATCAGAAGGACCTAAATCTTCGTTAGAGAAGGTGGTTGGAACTACTCAAAGACTACGACATGAGTGTGCAATATCACCCGGGCAAAGCCAATATAATGGCTGATGCCCTAAGTAGAGTTTCTATGAGCAACGTGGCTAATGTAGAAGAAAGCAAAAAGGAGCTGGCTAAAGATATTCACAGGCTAGCCTGGTTGGGAGTATAGTTGGTGGACTCGACTGAGGGTGGTGTAGTAATGCAAAGAGGGTCATATTCCTCTTTAATTGTGGAGGTTAAGTCCAGACAGGACGAAGATCCCATTTTACTTAAGATGAAGGAAGCAGTCCTTAGAAAAGAAATAGAAGCTTTCTCCAAAGGGGGAGATGGTGTGCTCCATTACCAGGGTATATTATGTGTACCGGATGTCGGTGAGTAGAGACAGTAGATATTAGCTGAAGCACACAATTCTAGATATTCCATTCACCGTAGTGCTACTAAGATGTACCGTGATTTACGGGATATTTACTGGTGAAACGGAATGAAAAGAGATATTGCTGAATTTGTAGCTAAATGCCCAAACTGCCAGCAAGTAAAGGTGGAACACCAGAGACTGGGAGGTCTGACTCAGGATATCATTAAACCCACATGGAAGTGGGAAGAAATAAACATGGACTTCATTATGGGTCTACCTCGGACTCATCGGCAACATGACTCTATCTGGGTAGTAGTGGACCGGATAACTAAGTTAGCACATTTCCTCCCAGTTAAAACCACAGATTCAGCTGAGGACTGTGCTAGACTTTATATTTGGGAGCTAGTCAGACTTTATGGGGTTCCCTTGTCCATTATCTCAGACAGAGGTACCCAATTCACCTCACATTTTTTGAAGTCTTTTCAGAAAGGACTTGGTACCAAGGTCAAGCTCAGTAAAGCTTTTCACTTGCAGACAGGTGGACAAGCTGAGCGGACTATTCAGACCTTAGAAGATATGCTAAGAGCATGTGCAATCAATTTTAAGGGTAATTGGGATGACCATTTGCCTCTTATCGAGTTTGCGTAAAACAACAACAATCACACTAGCATTCAGATGGCCCCATTTGAGGCATTGTATCGTAGGAGGTGTAGATCCCCTATAGGGTGTTTTGAGGTTGGTGAAGCAATCTTGATAGGTCCAGACTCGGTTCATGAAGCTATGCAGAAGGTACAGCTCATCAGAGAGAGGTTGAAAACAACTCAGAGCCGTTAGAAATCTTATGCAAATGTGAGAAGAAGAGAATTGGAGTTCGCTGTGGATGATTGGATTTTCCTGAAAATTTCACCCATGAAAGGGGTGATGAAGTTTGGGAAGAAGGGAAAACTCAGTCCAAGATATGTGGGACCCTACAGGATTCTGAGGCAGATTGGTAAGGTAGCTTACGAGTTAGAGTTAACTTTAGAGTTAGCAGTCGTGCACCCAGTGTTCCATGTGTCCCTATTGAAGAAGTGAATTGGTGATCCAACTTTAGTAGTGTCATTAGACAATGTGGAGATAAAGAATAATCTCTCTTACAAAGAGGTTCCAGTTCAGATCCTTGACCGTCAAGTTCATAAGCCGAGAAACAAAGAAATCACTTCTGTGAAAGTTTTGTGGAGGAATCAGCTAGTTGAGAGAGCCACATGGGAAGCAGAAGCAGACATTATGGCTAGATACCCTCACTTATTCTCTTCCAGTTCAGTTCCAGTATCAGGTACTAAATCCCTTCTCAATACTCTACTTAGTTCCGTACTCCTCAGCCTTATTTTCTACGTGTATTCAAGTTGCATCAGCTTTGTTAGTACGATTAAGTCAGTTCGGAGTCAGTTACTCCTTCAGAAATCAGTCCTAGCCTCAATTTTAGAAATCTCAGCTCTTTTCCTAGTTTTGGTCTTCATTCAAGGACGAATGGTCCAAAGGGGGAGATATTATAACACCCCAAAACTTTCCTAGACCAAATTTAGACATGGCATGAAAAACCACAGGAAACCAGAAATTTTTCTATCTAAGACAACCCCCACAACGGAACGTTGGTGGAACCAACGGACCGTTGTAAGGGGCTGTGGTTGGTAGCAACCTTTCTTCGAGGGGAAACAACGAGAGATAGGAAGACCTGTTGTTCCTAACAACGAACCATCCTTTCATACGTTGAATCCCAAATTCAGAGGATTATCGGACTTTTCTCTGAAACAACGAGAGGGAACAATGACCCGTTGGTTCTTCCAACGAGTCGTTGTGATGACTTGTTGTCTCCAGGCCCAGTTTCCTTACCTGTTCCAATGGGAGGTATCAACGGCCCATTGTTGCTTCTAATAGACTGTTGTACCCAAACGATCACCCTTGTGAACTTAGTTTCTGAACCCAGAAACCACGGCTAGCTTCAACGGACCGTTGTTTTGACCAACGACCCATTCCGAGGCCCGTTGGTTCCTGTCGTACAAATTTCAAATTTAAATCCCAGGGTTACTTTTGTAATTTCCCACCTACCTAGTCCCTATACCATGTCATTTTGGGTTCATTTAGGGGTTTTTAGAAAGGGTAACCAACGGTTTCTCCCATATTCTTTCTCTAATCCTCTGGAAAATCAGAACGTAAGAACTTCTATGAAAGCATAGAGAAGGAGAAAGGGTTTGATATTCTTCTCAGTTTTTCTCAGGGGATTCTCACCAGGGTTTCTTCTACAGGTATGTGGGAATTCGCAAGGAGATTGTTCTCCCCTTGCATCCCCTAAAACTCTCTCTCTGTTCACTTTCAGTCCTAGCCCTTAGATTGCGAATTTGAAGATATTGTTATCTTTCTTTGATCAATTCATGTGGGATCCTATCCTATGTTAATTGTAGCTATTTTCCACTAGTTTGTAACTAAAATGATGCTTGTTCCATCAAATTAGAAATTCAGCCCTAGCTTTTGAAAAGTCAGAAATTAGAATCCTGTTTAAGCTTTGAATTCTTGAAAAATTGTTGCATCTTTCAGAGTTAGCGGCTTCTATGCTGATTGTTTATGTTAAAAAGCTCAGTTACGTGTATGTTATCCAGATTCAGTTAGAAAGTCTATATACCCTGTATTTCTCAGAATTGTCATATTAGTTTTAGTCAAAGTACTAGAATATCTAATGTTAGTCAGGAATGTCAGCTGATCAGTTTGACTATGGAATTTCTTGAGGTTCCAGTAGTACCTCCTAGATATCAGAATCAGAATTCAGTTATTGGTCCACTAGGCATTCATGACATTTCAGATATATAGCTCTGACTTGCCCCAAGACCCAGTTCAGATTTCAGTTTGTTCTTAGATGGTTACGATGCTTCTAGATAAGCAGCTCTGACCAGTCTAGAACCTAGTTTCAGAATCTGGTCAAATAAGATTCTTAGGTTACTTGCAGTTATACGTCCCTGACTAGTTTTGGACCCCAATTTCGAGCTATCAACCTAGTAATTCAGTATAGGGTTTCCAGTGGGAGTAGAACTTAGCATCGAGCGGGCCGGGGTTCTAGTGCACCCAGGTTACCAGAACTACATTGCCATTGTAGGTTACAGTTACAGATTATTGGCCTGAATGGCCCCAGAATTTTGTGATCACCCAGCTCATGCCTTTATACCCTGGCAAGGTATATTGGGTCCTACCGGTGGGGTGTATATATCAGACTCCATGTCTATCTCACGTGGTTATATGTCGGTTACAAACTTTTCCACTAGTCAGTTTAACTCATTCTCATATTTCTCAATCCAGTTCAGTTCAGATCAGTTCAGTGTAATATCTCAGATTCAGTATTTCAGACTTAGGGCATGTTTATGACCATCAGCCAGGGTCATTATTGACCATATTAGCTATATTCCAATTGTACTAGTTTTCAGTATTTTCAGTTGGCCATTTCATGTCATTACAGATCAGTTACTAGTTCTTTCATACTATTTATATCTCTCACCTACTCAGTACATTCAAAGTACTAACGCATACTTTTATGTTGTATTGTTCCATGATACATCTGCAGGTTCTCAGACCCAACACCCTTAGATAATTACGTTCAAGTCTCTCTATCAACAGCAACATGTGAGTCCTTATATTTCGAGGGCACATTTTGTTTATTCAATTTCTTTATTGTTTTCAGCTAGACTTAGAGTTAGCCAACTCCTAAGTTAGATGGCTTTCAGACCAGACTTGATTTCAGAATTTTAGATATTTAAAAATCTCTATGTTCAGTATTTAGTTTTTCATTAATGCTTTTATGTATTATTTTTAAATTTTCACTGTGCATGTTTACTCAGAATACCAGTGTATGATAGACCAGGGGCTGACTTGGGGGTCACTCGTGACTTCAAGTACCGTGTTACCTTTAGGGTGTAGGCTCGGGGTGTGACATAGCGGTAGTGTTTTCCTTGAATATTTGGAGGTGCTATTTGTATGGGGTGCATATGGATGTGTTCATATACCACAAGAGCCTTCAGTATGTGTTTATATTGAAAGACCTGAATTTGTGGCAAAGGAGATGGTTAGAGCTTCTCAAGAACTATGACATGAGTGTCCCTTAGCATTCGGGCAAGGCCAATATAGTGGAAGATTCTCTTAATAGGCTGTCCATGGAGAGTGTGTCCCATGTTTAGAATGGGAGGAAGGAGTTGGTGAAGGATGTCCATAGGCTTGCTCATTTAGGAATTCACCTTACAGATTTACAGATTCGACAAATTGTGGTGTTATTGTCCATAATGGGTAAAAATCTTCATTGGTGGAAGAATTTAAAGGGAGGAAAGATGAAAATCCTATCTTAGTGAAGTTGAAGGAAATTGTCCAAAATCAGAAAGTGGAGGTTTTCTCCCAAGGGGGAGATGGTGTGCTTCGATATCAGGGCTGATTGTGTGTTCTGACTGTGGATGACATAAGAGAGCAGGTGATAAGTGAGGCTTATGGCTCTCGGTACTCTATCCATCCAGGTTCCACCAAGATGTATCATGATCTACGGGAAGTCTATTGGTGGAATGGCATGAAGAAGGACATAGCAAAATTTATGGCTAAGTGTCCAAATTGCCAACAGGTGAAAGTTGAATATCAGAGACCTAGAGGTATGCTTCAGGACATCAGCATTCCTACTTGGAAGTGGGAAAAGATCAACATGGATTTCATTATATGATTGCCTTGTGCATGCCGACAGTATGACTCTATATGGGTGATTATAGATAGGTTGACCAATAAGCACACTTCTTACCAGTCAAAACTATAGATTCAGCCAAGGATTATGCTAGGCTATACATTTAGGAGTTGGTTCTATTGCATGGAGTTCCTTTGTACATCATGTCAGATAGGGGTACTCAATTAACCTCTCAGTTCTGGAAATTATTTCAGAGGGGCCTGGTACTCAGGTGAAGCTTAGTATAGCTTTCCACCCATAGACAGATGGTCAGGCCGCGCAGACTATTCGGACTCTTGAGGACAAGTTAAGAGCTTGTGTGACTGATTTCAAGGATAGTTGGGATGATCACTTGCCTCTCATTGAGTTTTCCTTTAACAACTTATCACTCCAACATTCAGATGTCCCCATTTAAGGCTCTTTATAGGTATAGGTCACCGATTGGATGGTTTGAGCTAGGTGAGGCTACATATGGCCAGATTCAGTTCATGAGGCTATAGAGAAATTTTAGCTTATCCGAGAGAGGATGAACACAGCTCAAAGTCGACAGAAATCATATGCAGATGTTAGGAGGAGAGAGTTTGAGTTTGAGGTCGATGAATGGGTGTTTATGAAGGTGTTCTCATGAAGGGAGTTATGAGGTTTAGTAAGAAACAAAAGCTTAGTCTCTGATATGTTGGTCTTTATAGGATTCTGAGGCGAGTTGGCAAGGTGGAATATGATTTGGAGCAACTAACAAAGTTAGCTTTGGTGCACCCGTTTTCCGTGTGTCTTTGTTGAAAAAGTGCATTGATGACCCAGCTTTGGTTGTATTGGTAGAGAGTATTGGGGTAAAGGATAGCCTTTCTATGAGAAGGTTCCAATTGAGATCCTTGATCGTCAAGTTTGGAAATTGAGGAACAAGGAGGTGGCCTCAGTGAAGGTTTTGTGGAGAAATCAACTTGTTGAGGGAGCTACATGAGAAGCCGAAGCAGATATGATGGCTAAATACCCACATCTTTTCCCTTCCGACTCTGTTTCAGTATGAGGTACTAGTTTTCTCCTTAGTACTCTATTCAATTTCATGTAAATTTCATGTCTCTCAGTTCCTTACATGTCATGGTATGCATGTATGTTTCATGAATTCAATTCAGTCATGTGTCTCTGTCCGGAGTCAGTCACTCCATCAGCTTTCAATCTATAAATTTTAGTTTTGGAATTGCAGCTCTTTCCCTATCTTTCCAGATTATTTAGTCTCCATTCAAGGATGAATATTTCCTAGGGGGAGATAATGTAACACCCCAAACATTTCTAAGGCTAGACCGAGAATTGGAAGATAATCATGCAGAGAAACTGGAAAACTACCTCAGAACGAGTCGTAGGTTCATAGTACGACCTGTACCAGGATTAGTACTGAGATGTTTGAAGAGTTCAGCAAATTCTAAGTGAGCAGTCACGACTGGATGTCATAGCTCTTACCAGGCCAGTACGAGTCGTACCAAGGTACCGTGGTATGGATTCAGAGGGTTTAGCAGGATGTTGCCAAGAAGCCATGACTCGATTCTATGAGCCATATAGAGATGGTACGAGTAGTACCTAGGGGGCATTGGATATTTAGAGGATTGACCAGAGAAGGATTTGTAACTATGGGACTCAGAACGAGTCATGGGTCCTTCATAGGATTTGTTGTATGGATAATACCACTGGACTGACTGTATTTTAATGTGAAGTCTCGGGGGTATTTTCATAACTTCTCAAGATTTTAAATCCTAAATGAAGTCTTTTAGGGTTATTTAAGGGGTTCTGCTAATCCTAAACCCACATTTTACTCCTAACACATCAATTGGAAGATCAAATCCTCTCAAGCCAAGGTTAGGGTTCTTCATCAAATTTTCTCAATTTTTTCTTGGTTCTTCAAGTCAAGCTAGGGATTCATCAAGCCCAGGTATGTAGGGTTATGAATGCGGGAATCCTTTCACCCTCATATCCAATTTCATCCCTATTTCATGATTTCAAATTTTCAAGCATGATATGTTGAAATTCTAGGGTTAGACCCAATTCTCATGAACTCTCTTATGATACCTTATGAATTCAAGTTTCTTATGATTAAATTCATGATTTATGATTATTATTGCCTATTTTCTACTAGAGTCTCTCATGGATCTATATTTTCAAGTGTATGGTGATTTTGCCCAATTACGCATGATTTTATTAATTTCAAGCTGATGAGCCTATAATTTTAATTATGACTATTTATTCAAGTATATATGATTTTCATGAAATTAAAGATATATATCATGGCCAACTCAATGGCATTATTCTCATGAATATTTCACATATGTCAAGTATGATTATGGTTTCATGGTTTTAAACTAGCCCATGCAAGATCAAGTATGTTTTCATGATGTTGATTATGAGCCATGTGCGTATTTTTGGGAGTAGTGTCTAGCACTGTGTAGGCTAGGGGTTCAAGAAAACCCTAAAACTCATAACTATGTGCCACCGTAGGTATATATTCATGTTCAAGCCCTATGGGGATTCACGAGTAATATCATGCTTTAAATGTTCCTTGCCTTAGTAAGCTTGGGATGGCTCTACCCACTTGAGCGAGATAGTTGGGGCATCATGTAAGCTCTATCATGATGGTGTATTTTATGACAATTCTCCCATTGTTCCTCATGTTTTAAGTTATTCATGTTCATGACTTATGATACTATGTTTTATAGCGTATTTGACCCATTGATTAGTTTATGAACTTTCACTTATTATTTCAAGTATGGTACACTATATGATTCTTATTTTTAAACCTTAGGTCATTACATTTCAGCTTATGATGGACAACTCATGCTTATTACTATTGTACAATTATGATTTAAGCATGTGCCCTACTCTCATGTTTATTTTAGCCTTTACTCCAGACCTTGATTTACTATTTTACTAGAATATTTTACTTTCTCTACATACTCAGTATATTCAAAGTATTAACCGCATACTCTATGTTATTCATTTCATGATATAGGTTCGGGTGATTAGTTTCAGCCTCGACGTTAACTCGCTCCCGCTTCACTGCAGTACCATCCTAGTTTTGGTGAGTCCTCATAATTTGAGGATGGCATTTTTGGTTCATGTCTCTTTTTTATGTCTTTTAGTTTTAGACTTAGTGAGCTAGTTGGGAGTGTTGTCCCATAAGCTCATTGTATAGCTAGAGGCTTTTCAGAAAATGATGTATAGATGGTTCAGCGATGTTGACTTGTGTCTACGTTTATGTTTTTTTTCTATGTAGACTTCCACTTATGCTATGTTCAAGTTTATTTCTGCTTATTTATTCTTACAATCATGCTATATATGTACCATGGGTTAGCTTGAAGCCATTCGTGGTTCTAGGTCCCATGTCTCGAGTCAAAATCCACGCTCGGGTTGTGACATTATATGTGTGGAATGATAATGTGTTGTGTTGGTCTCTGGACATTATTTGTTGTAATAATTTCCTTGTAGAATTCCATTATTGAGTGAATTTGATATGATGTCATTACTTATGTAATGTGGAATCGAATGTTTGAGAGGTTGATCATGTTCTTTCATATCATCTAGAAGTGATCCACGAATTGTTTGAATATTCAAGTTGAGGAAGGTAAGATGAGGCCTCCAAGAGGATCAAATAAATTGACTTAGTGGTAAAATACTAAGATATGTGAATAAAAGTGAATAATATGTTTTGTCTTGAAATGAGTGGCTTGTGCCCAAAGGAAGCATCTGGGAGAGCGGTTATGGTTGAGTGGATCGTGTCCGAGAGAGCATCTGGACGAGCAGATGAGTTAGAGGGGGTACCACGCCGGTATAGTATATGAATTTCTAAAGTCCCCTGCAAGACATGACTGGAAGGGAAGAAATAAAAATCTCTAGCATGTGTGTACAATGATGATAAATTTTTGGAGTATTTATGGTGATGTGATGAAGCTATGTGCCCGGCATATCACCACTTGTTACGATACTTGATTGATTATAAGAAAATAAGACTAGTTTGAAAATGTGAGAACTTGAATAAACTAGATTCCTTGTTATATATTCTATGTGTTAGAAATGTTGATGTGTTTATAATGATTTGGCCTTATTTGTAAAGTCACATAAGAATTCGTAATGAGTTGTGGAACCTGTTATAAGTAGCCCTTTGTATATCCCATGTAGTTACGGTATATTGATTGTTGTACTAACGGGTCTGAGTAAATTGTATGGTTATGATGAGGGGAATGTTGAAAAAGAGTTAAAAGAGAACTATAGTGTACAGCTAAGTCGGGATACTGCCAAGCCAGTACTGCTGCAGCGGTACTTTTACTGCCGTAGCGAGACCGTGGTAGTGGTCAAGTGAACGTTGTAGCAAGGTCCAATCCAGTGAGCAGGTTGGCCAAATACCCTACACAGATTGATTTCTTGAATGAGTATTATCTACTGAACTTATGTTTTGGGATAATTGCATGTTGTTGTTTCACTTTATATGTGTTGTTATTTAAGGTCAGCCGATGACGCCTATCAGTACTTTGTGTTGTATTGATGCTACTCCTGTTCTTCTTTTCTGAGTGCAAACCTTGATCTAGGGAGTTCATCTCGACCCCATCTCTAGAGCAGCAACAAACTAGTTGAAGGTGAGCGGACTCAGATGTGCTGCTTCGAATTTACCGCTGAAGATGTCTTTCTTTTCCAGAAATTATTTTGATTTGAATTTTTTAATTAGTCCTCTCTAGATTTTATTAGGTAGATGTCCATTCATACAATGACTTTCACGTTCTGGGGATTTTTATAAATGAGCCATGTTATTTTCATTTCATTTAATTAAAGCTTCCGTTACTTATCATTTTTGTGAACTTCTGATGCTTACTGTGGAGACTGAGAAATTATCTAGGAATTAATTGGTTTGCCCACTGGAGGGGATAGTGTGGGTGCCAATCACGGCCACTTGGGTCGTGACATATACATTGGCCATAGATGAGGAGGAAAACATATACAAAGAGAAAAGCGAAGATTATGTGAAGTTCACAAGTAAGAATCAAATTTACATAATTATATATCCCAATCTATAATTAGTTAGAAGTCCTACAATCTATCAAATTAAAGGTATTAAATCTAATTTTTAGAACATCAAACCGTTCATCAATCAGAGTTTAGAATAAAAAGTTATAGATATTTTATTGGGACACTCTCAAGTAGTAATGTGGTCTCGCCGACTTAAGTAAATCCACCGACCCACCTCCTATTTATATTAACTGTTTGCTACAAAATTTATTTCATCCTGATCCCAAATTGACCTTCTTGCTAAAGAAACCTATTTATTTCTGTTCTTTCTCATTTCCAATAGCTTAGGTAAGAAAGAACAAGAAGGAAATCATCATCACAACATAATCAAATTACAAGATAAGATTGAAGGGTGTTTGTGAAGTGTGTTTGGCGTGTTTGGAAGCTGTTTGTGGCTGCATTTTGGACAGAATTTTGTGATGCTCTTGGCTGCATTTTGGGACAGTATCAAGCTTCATATATATTCCCTCATCACAGGATTTGAAGGCCAAGAAAGAGGTAAGATTTCAACCTCCTTGAACTTGCAAAAAATCACGAGTTTAAACTAAAGATTGAAGCCAACTTGTGTGTTGTTTTCGTGTGATGTTACTGTATTGTAGCTGCTCGTTTTTTTATTTGGTGGATCTGTGTTTGCTGGAATATACTCTATAAATAGAGGAATTGATCACAAGAAAGATAAAGTGAACTCCTTCTTTGAAATCCTCTAAAGTGTCTATGAAATTAAGTCTTAAGTTAACTAGTTTTGGGTGTTGTTTTATATGTGTTGTGCTGTGAAGTTGCTACTGTTTTGGGGAAGCTTATGCAGCTGAATATGTACTGAATTTATACCCCATTGTTATGAAGGTTAAACACCAAGAAAGGGTATGTATTTTCCCTTTTCTATTTCCCTTAAAAGACCATGGAAACGAGCTAGATCAAAGTGTTTAAATGTTGCCATTTTCACTATGTTGTGGCTTCCTATTGGTGTGACGTTTTGTCTAGATTAATTGGCATAAAAAATCCTTGTCACTTGATTATAAATTCAAGGAATTGAAGAGGCTAAGTGCTGTTTGTCAAAGGAAAAATCCGGCTAAGGAATTGAAGAGGCTTGTTTGTTGTCAGAAATAAGGTATGTAAAGGCGCATCTATTCTTGTTTTTCAAGTATGAAATCTTATTGTTGAAAAGGTCAATGTCCCTATATTTTTTATCTCCTATTGAGGCATATATGATTCTGCCCAAAATGTCAAAATACTAGATAACAAGCCTAAAGAGTTGGAAGGTATTGGAAGTGAATGAATGTAAAGTAAAGAAGGGCAAATAGTTTACGATTATGGTCGTAGTTGTAAATCGAGCCTGAAGTCCTTCCAGCATGAGCAGTGCGAGCTAGTCCTTTATATTATTTCATACAAGTGGTATCATATGTTTTTAAAATTCTGGCTGCTAAATAAAATTGGTAAAAAGGGTAAGACAACGATGCACGGACGAACTTAATGTTAGACAATAGTTTTAAGCTAAATAAGGGTAAATGAGAATAATGAAATGAGATGCCTTGTGATAGTCGACCACCCTCTTATACACATGTTTTAAGATACATAAGAATTAGAGGAGATTCCTTGATTCCTCTCCCATTAGCTAACAGGCTAGTTAACGAGTTTCTGAACCAACCGATACGTTGAACTTGAAAAATAAAACTCAAATATGTAAACTATCGATATTTCTATAGAACCATCTTTATGGGAAGGTTATACATAGTAATGTTAATAATAGCACGTTATACAAAAATAAGAATATATATATATATATATATATATATATATATATATATATATATATATATATATATATATATATATATATATATATATATATATATATATATATATAATATACACGCTTATGCTTATGCTCAAGTTATACGCTAAGGCAACAAGAACTGTCTTTAGAATGTCGTCGTAAGTTTACTAGAACTCTTGTGCTATCTGAACCTCCTGAGAGTCGCCAAGGCATTAAGTAAAATAAGTGGTCTAAATACATTAGGTGGTAAAATAATATAATGAATATTATGTGATGACTTTCTATGAATTAATTAAAGTTAAACGTCTATAAAATAGTAACTTAAGTTAAAGAGAAGCTCTCTGCTATTCCCCTAAATGATTATGTTAATTTAATTATCCTAAGTATTGAATTTTCTTTCAAATCGTAAAAAGGTTAATCCTAAAAAATTCTAATCTTCTTATAATGACATTAGGCTTTCTTAAGCTCCTCAGTTAATTTCCAAGTTTGAGTAATTTATCTTAATGTTATTCAAATTACGGCTATAGGTCTTTATTTGCCTATAAGGCAGTCTTTAGAGAACTACTTGCAAATGTTTAAGCTAAAGAACTCCAGATCTCAAATCCGTAAGCTATGTCTTCACGTTCATAAGTTACGCTGAAATGTGTGATGCTAATGTAAGAAGTTTCAAGTAATCATATTCCGAGAACCTTGATAACGACTCAGCCAAGTATTTGAATTTGCAAAAATTCAAAGAACTCAAGTCTTTATAAATCCCTTTAGTGAGAAGTCTTTATGTATATAGTTCTCATGTTGTAGCAAGAAGTTATACTCAAGTCACATGTCTTTATGTTTAGCTCTTGTTGAGTTATTATTTAAGTTTCTTAAATCCAGAAAAGAGTCCTTCTCACGTATACATGTTCCCAATATGTAAACAAGTGTAAATGCAAGTTTGCTAGCAATTAGTTAAGTTGAGAACTCAAATCAGATACTCTGTGTGAAAGTCCTAGATATGTGTACAGCTTTACCCTCTCAAATATGACTAGTTGTGTATCGAGCTAAAATCTCTCTTCAGTCGAGTTAGTATTTAGTTGTTCCAGCAGATTACCCAAGAAGGGTTATTATTAGGCCACCAGGGTTGTAGGTTGTACCTTAACATGGTTGTCTACCTTTTCATGTATGTATTACGAGCTATGTGAAGCCAAGGAGAGACTTCACAATCCCTTTCCCTTAAGACAAACGATAATTTATCGAATTTTCGAGTTCTAATGTCCCTTTGAACATGGTCTATAAATTTTATTGAAACTATTATGTCTTTTACACCTTATTATAATTTATATAAGTCTTGAATACATTCATTTAAGTGCTATTGCTAGCTTTACATGTTATGTGCTACGAAAAAGGCCTATTCAGGCCACAGATTTAGCATTTATCATTTCTATGCTATATGTGCTAAACTGATTTAGTATAAGCCCTATTGGATCCATTTATGATTATGATTGAGATTTATTTATTTTACCCCGGTGTGGTACACCGGATAGATGAAATTTATTCTGGTATGGTATGCCGGTTGGAGATATTTTTATTTTACCCCGGTATGATACACTAGCTGGAGATAATTAATTTACCTCGATGTGTTACATCGGCTAGAAAAATTTTATATATGGATTTGTGATCGGCTGGTCGCCAACATTACAGTTATAACTTTTTTTGTGCATTACTTGATTACATTTTGCACCTCAGTATAGAGTTATTATCAGGTTTTGATTTTCAGGATTCCAGATTGCTACTATTCCTTGTTCCTGGTTCAGTTATCTCAAGTTCACGTCTGTTATAGTGAGTTATTATCAGTTACAGGTTGTAGAGTCCAGGTTATCTATAACCTTTATATGCTTATGCGTTGATTTAGTTATTATAGGATTGTTATCTCACATTGACAGTTTCAGCCTTACATACCAGTACATTTCATTCGTACTGACGCTTCTTCACCTGGGTACCTGCATTCGTGTCATAGGTGTAAATAGAGGTCGTGATTGCCAGTTACAGTAGCGGTCCGTGAGATCAATGGATGTGTTCGTATTCTCCTTTCTTCCTGGAGCTTGGAATTAGTCATTTCAGCGTAAGTTTTGAGTTATAATTATGGGTAGATCAAAGCCCTGTTCCGACCATCAGTTTTAGTTTACTCTTTAGAGGCTTTATGGACTTAGTATGAACAGTGGTATTCAGTTGGTGGCCTAGTCAGCATTTGAGTTATTCAATTATTGTAGTTGAGAATTTATGGGTCCAGATATTTACTCCATTTGATTGTGACAAGTGATTTAGACGGTCTAAGTGATACAGTTATAGGAGATGTATAACTAGATTCCTAGCCAGTTAGGTATTGAAAACCAGTCGTGTCCTCCCCAGTTTGGGGGTGTGACAGACTTATATATCAACATTCACTTTCATACCTTACTTATGTGATACATCACTAAACTTGCACTAGAGAAAAATTGATAATTTTTGCAATTCAACTAAGAAATTGTAGAAATTTCTATAATAGGGTGGTAACTACCATAATTAGTAGCTCTTAGGCTCATATTTTGTCACGCCCCGAGTCTATACCCTAGATGAGAAACAATACTTGAAGTCACAAGTAACCCCAAGTCAACCCATGGTCTATCATAACACTGGCATTCTGAGTAAAAACATAGCGGAAGCTTTAAAAATAATAAAATAAAACATTTAAGAAGAAGAACTAAGTCATAAAGTTTTATACAACTGAAAACAAACTAAAAATCTGATTCTCTGACTGTGTCTGAAAGCCATCTATTTGATGAGTTGTTAGGACAAGCCTCCAGCTAACTCTAAGTCTAACTGAAAGAAATATAGCTGAAAAGAAATAATCCTCGTCCTCGAAAAATGAGGATTCACCAATGATGCAGTTGAAAGCTTCTGAGCGAGGATCTGCTAACAGTGTTGAGACTGAGAACCTGCAGCTGTATCATAAAATGATACAGCATAAAAGATATGCGTCAGTACTTTGAATGTACTGAGTAAGTGAGAGAAACCATAACGCGGAGAATAGAACAACTGAACTGTAAAGACATGTATGACCAACTAAAATACTGAAACTGAATAATCAGTGATATATTAAGATGGTCAAAATGACCCTGTCTGATGGTCAAAGACATGCCTAAATTTGAGATACTAATCTGAAGTACTGTATTGAACTGATCTGAGTTGAGTAGTCTGAAGTTGTTCTAACTGAGCTAATCTGAGACAGAACTGAACTGACTAGTGGGAGAGTCTATAACCGACATATAACCATGTGAGCTAGACATAGAGTCCGATTTACACACCCCATCAGTAGGACTCAATATACCTTGCCAAGGTATAAAGGCATGAACTGTGAAAAATCACTATGTGGGGCCATAAGGACAGTAAGATAACCTACGGTAGCAACGTAGTTTTGGGAACCTGGGTGTCCTGGAACCCCGACCCTCTCAGTTCTAAGTCTTACTCCCACTGGATAGTCCTAACATGACTACTACTACCAAGTGGATAGCTTGATACTGGGGCCCAAGACTAAGTCAGGGATACTATCTGGGAGCACCTTGAAAGTCTTATCGGACTGGATTTAGAAACTGATGTTTTAAGACTGGTCAGAGCTGCTTATCTGGGAGCATCGTAACCGTCTAAAGAACAAACTGAGGCTGAAGCTGGTGGTTCTAAGACTGGTCAAAGATGTTTATCTAGGAGCGTCGTAACCGTCTAAAGAACCACTAAAATCTTATAACTAATGTTTGAGTCTAAATACTGATAACTGGGAGGCATCACTGACACCTCAAAATTTAACTATAGTCAAACTGATAACTGATAACTGAAACTAAGACTGAGAGGTATTACTAACACTCCAAGTAAACTAACTATAGCCACACTGATAACTGACCTTCCTGTAAAACTCTAAGTTTTTTTAGTGTTGACTGAGACTCTGAGGATGAATATACCAAGATATTAACTTCTACTCAAGGATCTATATCAATCAATCATAACTCAAACAAAATCTAACATATCAACATAACATTTCTGCTTGAGTCCAAATCATGCAAGTTCTACCCTAATTTATGATAAGGACCAAGACTAAGGAACTTTTAGCTAATTAGAGACCTGAGAGTCTAGGGAATTCATAGACATGTTTTTTCTTACTCAATTCATAGAATCATAAACCAAGGGCCTAATATACATTATGGGTTCCATATTCATGCAAACTCAATATTCAAATCATACTTTAAACATATATAGTGAAATCATGGTAAAAATCATGCACATACTTCATAAGAGCCATAACTTGAAAATAGTGCTAATGCATAGTAAAATTCTAGAAAACATGCTACAATCATTTCAAATACCTAAATCATGAATTTGGGAGAAATTTTATAACATACATTACTGCTTATTATGAGGGTCTTGAAATTAATGAAAGACGCGAGAGGGATCATGCTTAGATTGGGATCTTAAGGCATACTTTTCTAAAATAAGTAACTAGTGTTTAAACATGAAACTCAGGACATAAGGACGAAAGGAGATCCTTGCTGAAGTCCCATACACCTGGTTGAAGGATCTTTCTAAAGATCTTAAAGTTGTTGCACCTTGGAGAGGAACCCTAGTTCTTGAGCCTTGAGAGAAAAAGGGAGAAGAAGGATTTTTGAGTGCTTTAGGATGGAATGAGGGATAAGGAAAGATATCCCCCTTAAAACCGTCCCACCTGATGCCCAAAACGACGTAGTTTAGGAGTGAGGATTTAGAAAATTATGAAAATACCCTAGAAAATTTGCAAGAAAAAGGGACCCTGCCAGTCCTCACGAGGAACTCCATGAGTCATGGGGTTAGGGACAACTTGTGGTGCCAAGTCGTGAAGTGTACTAGAAATTTTCTTTAAATTCAACAGCTTGCCAACGACTCACTTCACGGGTCGTGAAATACTCCACGACTCATGACTCCCTTCATTACCACTGAAACCAATTTCTGCTCCTTCTCCCCACGACCGAACATGACAAGTCGTTACCTAAACAAACAACTCATCCTTTCCTCCATCGTCACCACTGTCTCGGGTGATATACTTTTCAAAAATTCTTCAAAGATCGACATAACGAGTAGTTACCTGTCAAAACGGCTCGTTGTATCTTCCGCTGCCACTGAGCCACACGTGCACCTCTTTGTGAACTTCCACTTGACGACTCCTCAGGACGACTTGTTACTTGACCCAACGAGTCGTCACTTCCCTCATGGTCCACCGAAAACTTTACCCCAACTCACTGAACTACTTCTCGTAACGATGGACTCCACAACTTGTTACCTCACTTCACGAGTCATAATGTAAGTCGGTACCCCTGAGCTCTGGAAAGGAACATTCACTGTTTGCTTGTCACGAGTCTTACCACGACTCATAAGATCACCTAACGGGTCGTACCACAACTCGTTCTGAGGCAAATTTTTCACTTCAAACTGAATTCTTTCTTGAAATCTGGGGTCTGATCTTAGAAACTTTCAGGATGTTACATATTTAGAATACTTGAATGAATGATGAATTGATTCTCTAGAAGAGCTTTATTGTTACTATAGCTTTATGTTTATTGTTTTATTGTATTTAGATTCCCTTAGCAACCTCTCTTGAATTTCTCCATAGTTTGATAATTCTTGTATGATTTTCTTTCTTGCTTAGATTGTTCTTTTGATTGAGTAAAATATTATTAGTGTCAAGTCATCTTTAATTATTTTTTATGTTAATAGACCGGTCTCTAATAATTTGAATTGTCTTTTTTTTTCTTGCTATCCTTGATTAATATTTATTATAGGAATATCAAGAGATTTAACTAATTCAAAGTTAGATTCTTGTTACCCCTATTATATACTCTAATCTTCTGTACTTTAATTTTTTATTAATATAAAATCGTGTTCTCATGTCCATTTCATATTGTACTATTTGGTCGAGCAAGACCTCCTTCAAGTACTGATGACGATAGTGTGAGGAATATGAAATTTTTTCCTTCAAAATATAAATATATCCCTCATTGCTTACTCAGGATACATATCAGAGGGCCGCCCTTGGGTTATTGGCAATGACTCATCTAGTAGGTAATAACTTATTGCATGACACGTACAAAACTTGATTTTTAGATCGTGGTAGATTGACAACCTTCTGGTAATTTTTTGTACTTATATTCTCTATTACGTGGCATGTTTAAAAAGAGAAACAGAAATGTGATTGAAAAAATGTTTATCTCTTAATGTTCTATGAAAACAAACTAGTAATTATGCTATGAAAAGTTGAAGCATTATATTCAAATAAGCCAAACTAATAGTTTGGTCTTTTCTTGAGCAAAAAAAGATTAAATTAAATACTGATGACAACTTAAAGACTCAAGTTTAAGAAATGTTATTTTTTTAGAAATTTTAAAGATGATCAATGAAAGAGGATGTTAAGGTATTAAGATTCCACATACCTAAAACCTCATTATAGAACTGTAAAGAATCAAATAATGACTAAAATTAGCAACAAAAAAGAGAAGTATGAAGAGCTAGAGGTGGAAACGAATTGTTGTTTGTCATCAAGGTTATCAAAGATAAGGATACATAGTGTCAACTTCTTGGGACTATAATTAAAGAATCAAATATATTTGTTGAAAGTAAACAAAGGCTAACATCAAGCATATCTAGAGAGAAGAAAATCAATGTGTAAATTTTCTAGCATGTGAAAATCATAGAGACAAAGAAAATTTAATAATTTAAAAATATGTGGAAAAAACAAGCTAAAAGGGATAGTGGAATGAAGAATAAGAGCTTTTCAGTTTTTTTTAGTTATTTTGTTATAATATTTTAATTATGAAGAGATGGGGATTGAATTAGATATTTAATTTTTGAGGATATTGAAGTAAAAAATAATTTAAAAAACTCCTAATAAATCCAAATTCCAACTCATCTCAAACACCGTCTTCTTCCTCTTCTCTCTCAACATCGACTTCTTCCCTCTTCTCAAACAGAAGGAGGAGCACATTGTGTCTTCCTCTTCTCTTCTCTCTTTCTTTTCTTTTCTCTCCGAAATTAAAATTGGAATCGATTTTATTTTTAAAGTAATTTTTTTTATTTTCATCATATTTTTTAGATCTTTTTAAGTATATTTATTTATTTATTTTTTTTTCTTTTATTATTGTTGTTAATGTAGATAAGAAAATCAATAGATTCTTCTTATAAGATCCATTTTGATTTTAACGAATTTTATGATGTTCAGATATTTTGAGATCATAGCAGATAAAGGTAAATTTTTTATGCAAGTTACTATGAAATAGTTAAACCTCAATCATGTGTTTAGCAATCAAATCCTTCACACAGAGTGGCTAAAAACTCTATATGGAAAAAGGCAATCAATCCCATAAAAATCTCATCATTAATTTCGTTTGATAAAGTGAAGAGATCAATGGGGCACCATTAAAATCAGAATAGAAAGAATGATAGAGAAAGAATATTATTTGGATCGAATAAAAATTAAATTATATGTTCAATTTATTTTGTTCATATATAAACAACATTTTTATTAAACCAAATATTGTTGTTTACATATTGAAAAGAAACTTATACAAGTTTTATCTAAACAATAACATGTTATTTTTTATACATACATACTTAACTTTTGAAAAAAAATATTAATTTGTTATATTAGTTTTTAATAAAATATCTATGATCAGTTATATATGAAATTTGAACTTGCATAAGTTCCATAGATAAATAATCACATATTGTTTAAATAACTTGTGGTATTTATAATTTGAAAAACTTTATTCATTTATTGTATTATTCATAATTTTGAGATATTTTTTATATATAGATAAAATAACAAAGAAAAGTCAAATAGTTTATAAAAGAAGGTCTAACAAAAAAGTTAGGACAATAGAAGAAGAGCTTACTCCGACTAGAGATTCAGTCTGAATCCCAACAACTCACATAAGAGACGAAGAAAATCAAATAAGAAATGATCAAACAATTGAGGAAGCTTTAGAGGAAGAAAATCAGGACAATAATGAAGAAGAAAGTCAAGAAAGTGATGATGAAGAAATGATCTCATCAACTTGAGCTTCATTAGAGTAGAAGAAAGTGAAAAAGATGAGAGTCAACGACTCATGAAGAAGAAAACAAAAGTGAAGAAAAAAATGAAAGTGAAGAAGAAACAAGTTATGATGTACCCAAAAAAGAATGAAATTGTTGCACCTTTAAAATCAAATGTGAGTTTTAAAAAAAAAATACTGTCAGTGAAAACAAAGAGCAGGTGTTTCAACATTCACTTAGTATGTTTTTATTAAACTAATACTAGTCCAAATAATAAACGAATACTTAAAAACCTACTAGTTATTTATTATAAATAAATAGATCTTGTTAAAACATCTACTAGTTGTTTATTGCAAACAAATAATATATTTTGTGACTTTTTATGCTTTTTTTAATTAATAAATTTTATAAATAATCTACAGCTTACTGATTCTTCTAATAGTGAGAATCCTAAATGCATCAAGTCCATTGATCTTATAAAATAAAATTTCAAAATACATTATTTCGAGGGATGATTGTTCGAGAAAGATTAATGCAAAGGTCAATTCTATGAGGACAAGTATTGAATTTAGAGAAGTTCTATTAGAACAAGATATTTCATAGATGTTCAAAAAAAATTATTATGGTCATTCCTTAATATTTCAATAAAATAAGTAAAATTTGCATTGCAAATAGTTCATGGGTTTTCTTTCTAACATACTATTTGTGAGAAAAAGATGAAACTATGGTCTAATCAAGAAAATATGTTAATTTATTTTGGCATGATGAAATTTTCCTTGATAATCGGGACTGCAGTGTCACCCTAGAGAAGCACTGGCTAATCTTCTAAAGAAGGGTAAAACATTGTGAAAACTCGTATCCAATAAATAAAAAATGTTAATGCTAAATTCCTCAAAAAGATCAAATCACCTTGCACATTAAAAAATTACAAGTTTTCATTTGCATTAGTTTAGTTCTTGCACTGCATTCTATGTGCAAGAGATTTATCAAAGGTTGTTGATGCTGACATGGTCATACTAGCTTGCTATCCTTGTTTCTTTAATGAACAACCATGGGTCTAAAAAACTATCTTTTGACTATTGAATATCTAGCAAAATCAATAAAACTTGAATACAACCTCTACGGCTTTCTGTGGTCATTCATGATAACTAAATAAATATTTTTTTTATTTATATTATTTTATTTTAATATGTATATTGATTGTACTTAGTTATTACTCAATGAAGTCATGGGCTTTTGAAGCTATTCCAGAATGTTAACGAAAGGCTAACAATGTCCTCCCTAAGACGACAAATGATCAGACGGATGTCGTAGTAAGACCTCAGCAAAAAATCTACAGATCCATTCAGTACTATGATAGAAAGGATAAATATAATAAATTAATGCTCTACTATATCTGATTGTTTAAAAAAATATAACTAAATAATATCTTATTATTTTAGAAACAACTTGAGACTTTCTTTAAAAACTTGAGGTTGTTTGCACTAAATAATCTTGACTTCTTTATTCTTTCTATTCAGGTAATGCACCCTTTCTTGATTCCTACAAATGCAAAAAAAGAAAAGAATACATGAAAGACCTTGAGATGTTTGCTAGTGAGAAAGCGAACGAAAAAATTTATATTTTAAAAGTAGAATTAGCTGGGGTAACAACTATCACAAAGGGTGATGCAAGATCTAAGAAGGTTGGTGGTGAGGATAAAATTTAGATAAGAAGCGGATATGAGAAAAGGAGCCCATCAAGGGTGAGAGTGTAGAAAGAATCATTCTAAGGGGCGGGGCGAGGAAAAAAGCCCATAGCGCCCCTTAATAAATTATATTGACAGAATTATTGATAGTATGATTAACTTTAATTTTGATGGTTACTATACTGAAGGAGGTGTTTGTAGAGGAGCTTATGGTGTTTGTCCTTCAAATGTGAAGTGTTTCTATGAGTGTTCTATATGTGCTAAAAAGATAAAAAGTATTGAAAGAAAATATTTCTAATATGAAGAAGGAGCTAAAAGATATGAGGGGGAGATAAAAGTTATAGGGGAGATTGTCAAAAAATTTATAAAATAGTTATCTATTTTGAAAAAAAATTAAATTCTAAGAAGATGTTAAAGAATTTCAAACAACAAAGAACTCTATACTATTGGTGCACTAAAAATGAAAGAGGAGGACAAGGGTAACAACTCTATTGCTTGATTATTTATAAACCTCTTAATATTGATAAGAGAGAACCTTCAAGTCTTTCTAGATCTAAAGTACAAAAAAAAGAATATGTTTGAAGGAGTTGAATATAATTACGAGAATTTTGAGAATTTGATTGAAATGTATCAATGGATGGTTGATAAAGTATATAAACTCATTTGTGTGTATTTCTAACTTTTAATTTGCCTAAAATAACATCAGAATATTTAAATAAATTGATGATGTTTTAACTGAACAACTCCATGTTGTTTAAACAATCTAATGGTGTTTATATTGTATAACTATATTTTTTAAATGTATTTATAAGTAATCGAATATGATGTTTTTATTTGTAGTATGTTGATGGAATATTAACACTAATATGATTGTGACATATAAAATTTCGCAGACACTATGCGGATACTGACCTAAATTGAATAGTAGATTTTGTCAGTACTTGACTCGCCACTATGAGGGATGTTATGATTTTGCTGCTCCAAATATTCTTGGCGGACCTTTATTATCAGATATTGGTGGCTTT
This sequence comes from Datura wrightii, assembly GCA_035772735.1. Classification (NCBI taxonomy): domain Eukaryota; kingdom Viridiplantae; phylum Streptophyta; class Magnoliopsida; order Solanales; family Solanaceae; genus Datura; species Datura wrightii. Next base: position 117,488,121 of record JASDFA010000003.1, read on the forward strand.
GCATCAATATGATCAGGTATGCTACTAGTATATTTTTCTATCAAGATCGAAGAAAATGGGACGGAGTGAAGAAAATATTTACTATTTTAAATATGGATCAAAATTATGTTGTCACTATGATTTTTCTGATCGATGAGCAAAGGATAGAAGTGTATGATTGTCACATGTTAATTTTCAAAGATAATGCCTTGGTAAATTTTGTACTACCCTTCACCATGATGTTTATAAAATTCATCCAACAAAGTCAAAATTTTTCAGTATGCGGATAAAGGAATTTTGAAATTATAAACGTGTTCCTGGACTTCTAAAGAATGAGACTAGGCCAACTTGTGAAAGATATTCATTAATATTCATCGAACACTTGATTACCAGTAACACTTCATAGGACGACTTGCATGACAACAACACGAGGGTTCAATAGAAAAATTTGTGGTGGATAATTTTTTTTTGGAAGAAAAATAAAATCATAAACTGTGGATGTATTTGCTAAGAGTGGTATGTTGAAAAATTTGTTTTGGTTATTCTTTGAACTATTTCTGATGTGAAAATATGATGTCTATTTATGGATAGTCTATAATATGCTATGGATACAAATAAAATATCTTGTTATATTAATTGTTATTTCTATGATGTTTATTTATAATTGTTTAAATAAACATTGATTATTTACACGAGAAAGTTACTCATAAAAAATAGGTAAAAGAAGCTAGTAATTGTTTACACTAATTTTTCTTGATTTTTTACAATAAATATTCAATCTCGTAAAAAGAAGGTAAGGAACAATGAATTTTCTTTTCATAAATGATTACAACAAACAACAAGAAGCTATCTGAAAAAAATCAGCAAACAAACAATTAGGGGCCGTTTGGTTACAAATTAGAGTTATACAGGTATTAGTAATACATGAATTAGTTATGAGATAATCTATATATTATTTTATGCATGGGATTAGTTATGCAGGTTTTAGTTATTCATGTATTAGTTATGTAGGTATTAGTTATGAAAGTATTAGTTATGTAGGTATTAGTTATGTAGGGTTTAGTTATGCAGAGATTACAATACATAAATCGTTGTTATTGAATATTTAATTTATTTTAAATTAATAAATATCATTTTAAATAAATAAGTAAATAAATAGTATAAAATTATTTTATAATTAATTTTTTAAAAGAAGAAAATGGAGGTGTAAATGTACAATAAATAAAAAAAGTGGATTAATAATGGTTTAATTATATATATATATATATATATGTATGTATGTATGTATGTATGTATGTATGTATGTATGTATGTATGTATAAACTATTCATATTATCCAAAAAGATTTTAAAATAATACACCAAATAAAAAAGTAATAACTAATTATGGATAACTAGAAGAAAGTACAATTTAAAGAAAAAAAATCAAATGAAGAAATATTTTAAAAGAAAATTGAAGAAAGAACAATTATGGATAAAAAGAAGAAAATATATTTTTTCTAAAAACATCGGATTAAGAAAGATTTTAAAAGAAAATTGATATGGGTAAATGTGTAAATTTATTATTTTAATTCATGTATAACTACACCCACAACTTATTCTACATTCTACGCTGCATAAAATTATATATAGATTTCTTCATAAATTATGTAAGTATTAATTATGTAGAATTACTAAAAACACAATCAAATATTGTACAACATTAATACATGAATAACTTATATACAATGTTTGAAACCTACCAACCAAACATTGTATATAATTAATACATGAATGATTTTTATCCTATTTGGTGCCAAATAATGCATAAAATTAATACATGAATAACTGAGTTATTCATGTATTATTTTGGCCCTTATCCAGTAACCAAACAGCCCCTTATTGCTTAAATAAATATTAGTTGTTTATGCTAAACAACACAAAGTTGATTATGCAACTATTGGTTGTTTAGATAAGATCTTATCAGACAACTCGTTTAATGTTTATTTATTATCAGGTCAGTAAATCGATGTTCAAATAATCATATAATCACCACATTGATATTCTTTTATCACTAGATCAATGAGTTATTGTAAACTATTAATAGAGTCAATCAATTACTGATCAGATTAATAAGTTGAGTTTAATCACCTATCAGAAGACTCATTTGATATTGAATTGTTATCAAATTAATAAGTTAATGTTCAAATATTCATATAATTACCACATTGATATTTCATTATCACCGAGTGAATAAATTATTGTAAAACTATACTAGAGTCGATCACTTAATGATAAATTGTGATTGAATTAATAAGTTAGATTAAATCACCCATCGAGAGAATCGTTTAATGTTCAATTATTATCATGTTAATAAGTTATTGTTAAACTATTAATAGCGTCATCAATTGATGATCAATTATGAACAAATTAATAAGTTAAGTTTAATCACTTATTGAAAGACTCGTTTACAAATAAATAAGTTTCTTGTTCAATTAATTTTAATTGTGATCAATTAATTAATGTCCAATTGAGATTCTTGTATAAACAATTAGGAGTTTGTTGAACAACTTCTTGTTGTTTTTTATAAGCAATCATTATTTGTTTATGCAGTCACTAGTTGTTTATCTATTTTTTACGAGATATGAGATTAACGTATAAGCAATTAGGAGTTACTTGAACAACTTCTTATTATTTATTATCAATAACCAGTGTTTTCTTAAGCAATAACTGATTGTTTATTGACTTTCACAAAAACTGAAGTTCTCATTGTAAAATAGAAGCAAACAATCATTATTTGTTGAAACAACCACTAGTTTCTTACCTATTTTTTTATGAAAAATAAATTAATGTAAATAATTAGATATTTTCTGAACAAAGTCATGTTGTTTATAGTAAACAAACAGTGTTTGTTTAAGAAATCACTAGCTGCTTACCTATTTATTAAGAGAAATGACTTTCTAGTATAAATAATCATATCTCATGTAAATATCATTAGAAAAAACAATCACGATAAAATATTGATTCAGTTGAAAGTACAACACAAATTGACTCAATTACAAATATTAATTTAAGAAGTTATAATATTGCTTGTTCCTCCATTTGTCTCACATGTAATTCTTTTGTGATCACTTTATTTGCATATGAAATATTTATTCTTTTTTTTAACCTCGATCCAAGATTGAAGGCACCCGCTTTTTCTTCTTTCTTATCGATATTTGCATCACATACATACAAATTATTTTTCTCTCTAAAAGATCCGAAGGAAGCTCCCAAAATTCTTTAGATAGCACTGGATGAATTGATTTTTCATATGCATGTTTGTTTGAAGATACTATATAATATGGAGAAATCAAGTTATAAATGTTTAGTCCATAATCATTTTCGAATTGAGTTCTAATTATTGCAATAGCATGTGGACAAAGTATTTTGTCTAAATTAAACTCTCTATAAGAATATATTCTATTATTTAGATTAATCAGTTGCACTGCTGATGTGCTGTAAGTTTACAGCACTTTCGATGCTTAAAACTAAGAAAATAGTACGTACTTAGGTATTTTTATATGGATATGAGGCACTTTTACTTTGATTTTAGGAAAAATAAGTGTTGGAGCAAAAATGTGCCAAAGAGGCCTAAAAATGCAGAAAAACAACGAAGTACAAGTCTCAGTACAAGCCGTACCTTGATTGTACGAGTTGTACTGAGAATCGTGGTGAAAGTCAGAAGGATGGATTAAGAGGAAGGGAATGTACAACCCTTAGTACGAGTCGTACCAAGATGATACGATCTGTAACTAGAGTCATGAAATTGTTCAAAGAAATTTGCACAAAGATAGTCTCTTGGTACGAGTGGACTCATGGATCGTAGCACTTACATACGACCCATACCATGAGACATGGTGAGATTCAAGTGATTCTTCAAGACTTGGCAGAATTTTAGACACAACAAGCAGTACGAGTCGTAGGAGAAAGGTACGAGGCGTACCACAACACTCGTGAAAAACTTCAGAAGATGTCAGAGTTCTCAAGAGCCAAGCCACAGATACATTGTACGACTTGTAGGACTGTGGTACGAGTCATACCACCCTGCCAACACTTAGACAAATATGTAGCAGCCAAGGATGTATGAGAAGCAGGTACGACCCGTACAATCCTGCTATGGGTCATAGGTTCAGTCGTGATATAGTCGGCGCCAGATATGAAAAATTTTTTGTTAGCTTAGGAAAAGGTTTCTGATGTCTGTATAAATAGATTTATGTTTTATTTTAGTCAGAGAACATAGAAACGAAGTAGTAGAGACATGTGAAGAGGAATTCTTGTGAATTTTTATCATGTTTTGGAGAGCAATTCTTAGGATCAAACTCTTGATTTCATCCATTGTTCTTGAGATTGTTCTTTGATATTCAACTCTGATTTTTTTTCTGAATATTATTATAAGTATTTAATTATGTGTTTGTCTATAAATGCAAATTATAATCTTATAATTATGAGAGGCTAAAACCTCCACAACTAGGGATTCTGGGAACCTTGGTGGATTAACGAAATAGGGTTACACAAAAGTAATTCAAAATCAGTGCTAAAAGCTTGTATTATGTTCTCTTCATCTTTAAACGTTTCTTAAGGGTGTACAAGGTTAGGACTTGCCCGAATTCCTTACTTGCTTAAACCTAGAGAAGTAGAGATTAGGAAAAGAAAATTACAACAAAGCCTTGGTCTTTATGATCATTGTATTAACTTGAGTTGTGGCCGCATGATAGCTAACTTTGGAACATATTGATAACGGTTAGAAAGAAATCGCTCATCCCGGTGATTGAGTATAGTCATCCAATAAGGGTGAACCAGTCGTTTGGATAAACCTTAGTTATCAGTTCTATAAGTAAGCATTGGGATTGATCATGTGTGTATACCCGAAGTAGTTATGGACCCATGGGAAACACTTACCCTAGTTATTTGCAAATCTTGATATCAATCACAATTATAATCTTGCTTCAATATTGATTTTCTTTGAAACCCCCCAATTTGGAGATAACTCACCAACAAGTTCAAGTACTGGCATTAGTCAAGATCTTTCCATATTTCCTGTGAGTTTGATTCCAACCTCTTAGTTGGATTCTTTATTGATAACGTCAGCTTCATACTTTACCATAAAGTGTGAATTTGAGCATTATCAACTGCATCGTGATTAATGATGCTAAAAGTGTGAAAGCTTATTTAATAGGCCAATAATATATCGTCAATTTTCATTTTCTTTATTATTTTTTTCAACTAAAAAGACACAAATGGTTGATGTGTTGGACAATACCACACGCCTCTCGTGAAACTTTTTAGTAAACCTCCTCTTGATAGAATTGAATAGAGTAGTAATAGAGAGTACTCTTTCCTTCGATAACGTTGTGTTAAATGACTTCATAATGTTTGTGGTCATTACATCATGCATAATATCAAAAACATATTCATATCAACTAAGAATCTACACTATAAACAATCAGGAAATACCTGAACAACTTCATGTTATTTATTGTAAGCAAATAGTATTTATTTAAGCAATCACTGATTGTTTATAATGTATCTGTTGTGAACAAAATGTGTTCTACTCCATTATGAAAATCAACATCTTCAAGATATTTGGCAACGCTCATATTCAAATTTTTGATTGTTGAAAATGATCATTAAACTTGTCTCTTCGATATGCTTTTGCTGCATCACAAAAATAGTGAATCCAATTTCCATAATAAAAACTTTTTACGAATATTTTAATCAAGATTCATTATGTTGTCACGATCCAAATGACCGTGATTGGCACCTTCACTACCCCCGGTGGGCAAACCAGTGATTCCTAATAATTTTCCCTAAACCAATCATTCAGAAAGAAAATAATAATCTTGAAATTAAGCGAAACCATAAAATCTAACTAAACTTGGATAAATCAACAGAAAAAAACAACCAACTCCTAAAATTATTCCCAAAATCCTATTGTCATTGCACTTCCAACGTCTAACACAAGTCTAAGAATTATTTGTAACAAAAATAAATAAAACTGCAAATGTTCGAAAGAGAAACATCTTCAAAGGAGGAGTAAAAGCACATGTTCTGTGCCACTCAGATATAAATGTATCTAAGCGACATTTATATCGATGTCTATCACGCACCACCTTGGGAGGCATGACTGGCACCTGGTGCCCATCTAGGACCTGAACTACTGAGCTGACTGAGCCTAAGCACCTCTGGTGCAGCGCTGACACTAACTCTAGAATCAAGAAAACAACAGGCTATATAGCGGCTGTAAATACAATCCCCGACCGACGAGGCCTATAGCCACCTGTGAAAACAAATAGCTAACCAGAGACAAACAAACATAGGGAATCCTATGCGGGCCGACAAGGCCACCATGATATCTAGTTATAACGGGAAAGAGAAATCAGATGCTAAACTGAGCTATGACCGACAAGGCCATCAATCAACAGCTAAACAAGGCCCCACACGGCCAACACACATAGTCTAAAACACATATGGGCCCCACACAACCGATATCATCTAACCACAGGGAAGTAATGCAATCTTCAAGCCTCTAAGAGTAATAAGATGGTCGGGACAGGGCACCGGCCTACCCATACTATACAAACAAAAGAAATAAACCTCTATCACACAAGCTTCGGAAGAAAGGAGCTGATGGCTCTGTACGGCTAACTAGGACTACGAGGGACCTGCTTCCTCATCTATGTGTACCTGCAGGCAAGTAATGCAGTGCCCCAGAAGAGGGCATCAGTACCACAGGTACCGAGTATGTAAAGCAGTAATTTTAAATAACTGAAAGTAAGGAAAAAGAAATGACAATAACTGAAGTATAGGAAACGGACTGAAAATGACTGAAGTAGTGAAATCAGGACTAAACATAACTGTGATAAGGAAGGTAGGGGTCATACCTGACAACGAGGCGTCTTACTGTCTACTATCAGTAACTAAAGCAAACATAAACCTTACCTGCCCCCATAAGCCGGAAGGTACAATCAGCACAGAATAACCCACCTAGGCCCCCATTATCCCTAGCGATTACACCTCAATCTATATACCCCTATCCAGGTCATACTGAGTCAACTAATAGCTATAAGCGTCCTTCCAATCCCTCGGGTTTGCAGTTGGGCCCGCTCGGCCCTTGACTATAGTTGTGCCTCAGTCCAGAGGACTCCTGATATCTACACCCCAGGCGTAAGCGCTCGGCGGGGGTATGTACAAGGTCAACCACGGAAAATATGAGGATCTGGTTCCCCATCTTCGTCCCTTACGGACGGCATGCCGCTCCATAGAGCGACGTATCCTTGCCCCTGGCGGACGAGTTGACACAGCTATTAACCCTGGGGAGGTCACGAAAGCTATACAGGTAATCCAGCCCAAAATAATACAATTACAAGTCTCAATTGATAACAACAACTGCACATGATAACCTACTCCTGACATGCTTTACTGAGATTCATACTGGATTACTATGCTGAAGAAGCTAACTTGCCGAAATAGAATGCCTTAACATACCTCGATCCCTATTTACCGATTAACTGGCTAGTTTCGGCTCGTGTTCAACTGCCCTTGTCAACTGAAATCGAGTTACCGAAAAGATAGGACTAGTTTAAACACTAAATTCGGTAAAAAGAAAAACTTTATATATAAATATTAACTATATTTCTAATTAAACAGAACATGGTAGGAACCTCGTTATTTCTCGAAAGTCTAGAAGGGAGAATTGCTTACTTTAATCCTGGGATCATATTGACACTAGTTTGGAACAATTCCAACTACTTTGGCTCAGCGGGACGATGATTCGCCGAGCGAATTTCACGAATAACTCTGTAGAAATGTTCCCTGCAGCCTTATACTTCGATACCCGAAGTTAATTTGAATTTGGACGACGTTTAGCAGCATAATTGGATGAAAATTATAATTCTCCTTCGTCCCTATTCTCTGCTGGTCGTGTTATATATGAAAAATAACATGAAATCTAAGCGTGAGGCTTATATATACTTGAAGCAGCATACAAGGCTACGTGGCACATTGCTCAACACACTGATTCTACTCCATGCCACGTTGGCTAATGCGCTGATTCTGCTCCGTGCCACTTTGCCCCTCTGGGCAGCTTGGTTCGGCCTCCTCTCGCGAAATCCCGACTTGGCACTCGTTCGGCCTTTCCCTGGGCCCTTTCCTCATACGTATGACATTCTAAAACTCTCAACCAACATGCGAATATGTCGATTAAATGCTAGAAACTTACGGGGTGTAACATCCTCCCCCCTTAAGAACATTCGTCCTCGAATGTTAACTTCTACTTGCAAGAACCTTAACCTTGCAATTACTTATTCTGGAAAAATTTCGGCAGAGTCTCCCCTGTAATATGGACTATCCTAAAACCCTGAAATGCAGAAAAGTCCAATACAGGTACTCCACACAATACTATGGAATTCATTTCACAATAGACTGAAGTCAACTACTCCACATTACATGTATATAATGCAACTTATGAAACAACAATAACAACATACCTCTGGCTGCACAATCTGATTAAGTCTGAAATAACTGAGCATATTGGGTTTTCATATCATCTTCTGCTTCCCAGGTCATCTCCTCTTGGTTCTTATTTCGCCATAACACTTTAATGGAAGAAACATCTTTTGTTCTTAGTCTACGGATCTGCCGATCTAGTATGGCTATTGGAGCTTCTTCATAAGCTAACACCTCAGTGATTTGGACGTCTTCCACCGGGACAATCCGGGAGGGATCTCCTATGCACTTCCTCAGCATTGATACATGAAAAATTGGGTGAACGGATTCTAATTCTGGGGGTAATTCCAATTCATAAGCCACCTGGCCTATCCATCGGCGAATCCAATAAGGCCTAATAAACCTCGGGCTGAGCTTGTCTTTCTTACCGAATCTCATCACACCCTTCATCGGTGAAACCTTCAGGAATACCCAGTCACCCACATTAAATTCTAGGTTTCTTCTCCGCACATCAGCATAAGATTTCTGGCAGCTCTGAGCTGTTAGCAGACGCTCCCTGATAAGCTTTACCTTCTCTTCTGACTGACGAATAATATCTGGCCCAATCAATGCTGATTCTCCTACCTCAAACCAACCAGCTGTCAATATGCACTTCCGCCCATATAACGCTTCATAAGGTGCCATATGAATTGTTGAATGACAACTATTATTATAGGAAAATTCAATAAGCGATAGATGTTCATCCCAGCTGCCTCCAAAATCTAGCACACATGCCTGTAACATATCCTTGAGTGTCTGGATTGTACGTTCTACCTGCCCGTCTGTCTGAGGATGGAAGGCTGTGCTCAGGTTAACCTTCGTCCCCAGGCCCCTCTGAAAAGATTACCAAAACTTAGCTGTAAACTGCGCCCCTCTGTCAGAGATAATTGACAGTGGAACACCATGCAATCAGACTATTTCTCTAATATACAGCTCAGCATAATCTTCGGCTGAAAAGGTAGCCCTTACTGGCAGAAAGTGAGCTGATTTTGTCAACCTGTCAACAATTACCCAGATAGAATCATATTTACGCCTAGTACGAGGTAACCCTACTACGAAATCCATATTAATTGCCTCCCATTTCCATAAAGGCACAACTATATCCTGTGTCAGTCCACCTGGTTTCTGATGTTCAGCTTTCACCTGTTGGCAATTGGGACATTGAGCTACAAATTCTGCTATCCCCTTTTTCATTCCCGGCCACCAGTAAATCTCTTTTACGTCATGGTACATCTTTGTCGAACCTGGATGGAGAGAGTAACGGGCATAGTGTACCTCGCCCATAATTTTCTGGTGAAGCCCTTCCATGTCTGGAACATAGAGGCGATCCCTATATCTCAAAACTCCATCCTCGGTTACCTGGAAATCTGTCACTTCCCCTCGCTGGACCCTATTTCTGAACTGAACTAGGCTAGGATCTTCATACTGCCGTTCCTTCACTTCTACAACCAATGATGATACTGCGGTATTCTGGATTACCGCTCCATCATCTCTTGATTTTACTATACGAACAGCTAAACTGGCTAGCTGATGCAATTCTCGAGCCAATTCCTGCTTCTCGAGCTGTAAATATGCCAGGCTTCCCATGGATTTACAGCTAAGGGCATCTGCTACAACATTGGCCCTTCCTAGATGATATAAAATATTCACATCATAATCCTTTAACAGCTCCAACCAGCTACGTTGCCGCAAATTCAACTCTTTTTGGGTGAAAATATACTGCAGGCTTTTGTGATTAGTGAAAATATCTACATGGACGCCATACAGGTAGTGTCTCCATATTTTCAAGGCATGAATCACCGCGGCTAATTCCAGGTCATGGGTAGGGTAGTTCTTCTCATGCTTCCCCAGCTGCCTGGAAGCATAGTGCCTTCTGGCAATGCTAGTATCGGTGCCGATATCAATCTGTCTTTCAGTTCCTGAAAGCTCTGCTCATATGCCTCAGTCCAATGGAATTTTTCTGCCTTCTGCATTAATTTGGTTAAAGGTGCTGCTAAAGTGGAAAATCCTTCCACGAATCTTCTAAAATACCCGGCTAACCCCAGGAAACTACGTACTTCGATCGGTGTGGTAGGTCTAGGCCATGCTTTTACTACCTCTATCTTCTGCGTATCTACCTGTATACCAGCATCTGACACAATATGGCCTAAGAAGGCTACTGAATTCATCCAAAATTCACATTTAGAAAATTTTGCATATAGCTGGCGATCTCTGAGAATCTGGAGCACTGTCCATAGATGATCCTGGTGATCTACCTCTGAGCGGGAATACACCAGAATATCATCGATAAATACATCATGAACAAGTACAGGTATGGTCTGAAAATGTCATTATCAGGTCCATGAACACTGCTGGGGCATTTGTCAGTCCGAATGACATGACTAGAAATTCAAAGTGGCCATATCTGGTCCTAAAGGCAGTCTTTGGAATATCTCTTTCACGAACCCGGACCTGATGATATCTTGACCTTAAGTCAATCTTTGAAAAATACCTTGCCCCCTGCAGCTGATCAAATAAGTCGTCTATTCTGGGAAGCGGGTACTTATTCTTGATAGTGACTTTATTCAGTTGCTGATAATCTATACACATACAGAGGGAGCCGTCCTTCTTTCTTACGAACAGAACTGGCGCACCCCATGGTGAGGTACTCGTCTTGATAAAGCCCTTGTCTAGAAAATCCTTCAGTTGTTCCTTTAGTTCTCTGAGTTCAGCAGGAGCCATCCGACATGGAGGAATAGATATAGGCTGAGTATCTGGTAACAGATCAATTGCAAAATCAATTTCCCTTTCTGGGGGAATACCAGGAAGCTCATCTGGAAATACTTCAGGAAATTCATTAACCACTGGAATAGACTGAAGGGTCGGAGGCTCTGCCCGAACATCCTGAACTCTGACAATATGATAAATGCACCCTTTTGCTATCAATTTCTCGCTCGAAGATAGGAAATAAACCTACCTTTTGGCGTAGCTGTACTACCTTTCCACTCCCGTACTACCTCCCCTGGAAGGTGGAATCGGACAATCTTAGTCAAACATTTGACATTGGCATAGCATGGAGCTAGCCAATCCATACCCATAATAGCATCAAAATCAACCATTTCTAGTTCTATTAAGTCTGTCATAGTCTAACGACTGGCAACCTCTACTGTACACCCCCGATAGACCCTTCTGGCTATAATAGAGTCACCAACGGGTGTATACACTAAGAAAGGTTGCTGAAGCAATTCTGGCATAATACTAAACTTCCGAGCCACGAACTGTGTAACATAGGACAAAGTGGATCCTAGATCTATCAACACATAAGCAGGATGAGAGCAAATGTTCAGCATACCTGTCACAACATCTGGTGACAACTCTGACTCCTGTCACCCTAATAGTGCATAAGTACGGTCTAGGCCGGCACCTGAATTGGAGGCCCCTGATCTGCCTCAGCCTCTGCCAGCTGAAACTGAGGGCCTACGCCCTGCCGAGGATGCTGGAGCTTGTGATCCTGCCGAGGACCTATCCTGTCAATCCCGATCACCTTGAACCCTAGCCGGAAAATTCCTCATCTGATGACTCTTCTGTCCACAAATGTAACATGTTGTGGAACCATACCCGCATGCTCCAGAGTGGTGTCGACTGCAAATATGGCAAAGTGGTATTGTAAACCCACTCTGCTCCACTCTCATCTGCTGTTGTGAACCTACTGCTCGCGAACCTTCGTCGGGCTTTGGCTGCCCTCAGCGACTAGACCTGCTCCTCTGCCGTTGTGTGGAGGCGGGGGTCTAGGCGGCCTATCTGATAACCATGGCCTAGGTCCTCCCCGGAACTCCTCCTGGAATTTATCCGGTCTATCCCTGCGACGCTACTCCTGACTTTTCCTCCTAATTTCCAATTGCCGCTGTCTGATACCCTCAATATTCTAAGAAAAAGCCTGCACACGGGCGATATCCATATCCTCTCGTAGTATGGCTCTGATGCAAGTCTCAACATATTCCGGGTTCAGCCCCATAATAAAGCGTTGTACCCTGGTTGGCATTGTATCCACAAAAGCTGGCGCATTACGAGCCAAGGAATCAAACCGCATGGCATATTCCTGAACACTCATCGACCCCTGCTCCAAGTGTAGGAACTGATCAACCCGGGCCTGTCGAATTTCCCGCGGTAGGTAATGATCCAAGAAAGCCTCTGAGAAGTTGGGCCAGGTCGGAGAGGAAACATCTCTCCCTCGGGATCTCTCCCAACTCTCATACCACAGTACAGCGATGTCCCGTAGCCGGAATACCGCCAACTCAACTGACTCTGTGGGTGTAGCATGCATCACCCTGAAAATCCTCTGCATTTGGTCTAAAAATTTCTGAGGGTCCTCGGTCCGATCTATCCCTGTGAATTACGGGGGACTTAGTGCTAGTAACTCTCAGACCCGCGAACTACCAGGACCTCCTAAAGATTCTGCAACTGTAGGTGGAACTGGCTGGCGCTGAGCAGCGATCATTTGTGCTAGCATAACAACCGCGCTCCTGACCTCCTGGTCGGATGGTACGGGTATATAAACTGCCGGAGGCGGTGCCGTCACACCGGCCGTCCTAAGTGGCTCCTGACGTGGTGGAGACTGCTGGGGAGGTCGAGATGATACCTCCGTATCGTCCTCAGATCGGGCCGATTCTGACCGAGGCTGAGGCACCCTGTTGGTGCCCTCTCCTACTGCTACATCTAACCTCCTGCCCATCATAGGGTGTTGCTGGTCTGACATTTCTCTGTGGACAAAAGAGTATCATGAGCTTAGGGGCTCAACCCTATACTGTACCTCTATATAGCATGACTGAATAAGAAGAAAGGTAACCATCCTATCATGCCTTCCAGCCTCCTGCCTATAGTATGTGGTGCACAACACATTCATAGACAAGACTCTACTTAGCACGGCTTGTAGACTCCCTGGGATACGACCTGCTCTAATACCAAGTTTGTCACGCCCCACCTTGGGAGGCATGACTGGCACCTGGTGCCCATCTAGGACCTAAACTACTGAGATGACTGATCCTAAGCACCTCTAGTGCAGGGCTGACACTAACTCTAGAATCGAGAAAACAACAGGCTATATAGCAGCTGTAAATACAACCCCCGGCCGACGAGGCCTATAGCCACCTATGAAAACAAACAGCTAACCAGAGACAGACAAACATAGGGAGTCCTATGCGGGCCGACAAGGCCACCATGACATCTAGTTATAACTGGAAAGAGAAATCAAATGCTAAACTAAGCTATGACCGACAAGGCCAATAATCAATAGCTAAACAAGGCCCCACACGGCCAACACACATAGTCTAAAATACATATGGCCCCACACGGCCGATATCATCTAACCACAGGAAATAATGCAATCTGCAAGCCTCTAAGAGTAATAAGATGGTCGGGACAGGGCCCCAGCCTACCCATACTGTACAAACAAAAGAAATAAACCTCTATCACACAAGCTCCGGAAGAAAGGAGCTGATGGCTCTGTACGGTTGACTGGGACTACGAGGGACCTGCTTCTCGTCTATGTGTACCTGAAGGCAAGTAATACAGCGCCCCAGAAGAGAGCGTCAGTACCACAGGTATCGAGTATGTAAAGCAGTAATTTTAAATAACTGAAAGTAAGGAAAAAGAACTGACAATAACTAAAGTATAGGAAACGGACTGAAAATGAATGAAGTAGTGAAATCAGGACTAAACATAACTGTTATAAGGAAGGTAGGGGTCATACCTGACAACGAGGCGTCTTACTGTCTAACTATAAGTAACTAAAGCAAACATAAACCTTACCTGGCCCCCTTAAGCCAGAAGGTACAATCAGCACAGAATAACCCACCTAGGCCCCCATTAGCCCTAGCGAGTACACTTCAATCTATATACCCCTATCCAGGTCATACTGAGTCAACTAATAGCTATAAGCGTCCTTCCAATCCCCTGGGTCTGTAGTTGGTCCCGCTCGGCCCCTGAATATAGCTGTGCCTGAGTCTGGAGGACTCCTGATATCTACACCCCGGGCGTAAGAGCTCGGCGGGGGTGTGTATAAGCCCAACCACGGAAAATATGAGGATCTGGCTCCCCATCTTCGTCCCTTGCGGATGGCATGCCGCTCCGTAGAGCGACGTATCCTCGCCCCTGGCGGACGAGTCGACATAGCTATTAACCTTGGGGCGGTCAGGGAAACTATACAGGTAATCCAACCCAAAATAATAAAATTACAAGTCTCAACTGATAACAACAACTACACGTGATAACCTACTCCTGACATGCTTTACTGAGATTCATACTGGATTACTATGTTGAAGAAGCTAACTTGCCGAAATAGAATGCCTTAACATACCTCGATCGCTGTTTACCGATTAACTAGCGAGTTTCAGCTCGTGTTCAACTGCCTTTCTCAACTGAAATCGAGTTACCGGAAAGATAATACTAGTTTAAACACTAAATTTGGTAAAAAGGAAAACTTTATATATAAATATTAACTATATTTCTAATTAAACAGAACACGGTAGGAACCTCGTTATTTCTCGAAAGTCTAGAAGGGGGAATTGCTTACTTTAAGCCTGGGATCATATTGACACAAGTTTGGAACCATCCCAACAACTTTGGCTCGGCGGGACGACGATTCGCCGAGCAAATTTCATGAAACTAACTCTGTAGAAATGCTCCTTGCATCGTTATAGTTCGATACCCGAAGTTAATTTGAATTTTGACGGCGTTTAGTAGCGTAATTGGATGAAAATTATAATTCTCCTTCGTCCCTATTCTCTGTTGGTCGTGTTATATATGAAAAACATGAAATCTAAGGGTGAGGCCTATATATACTTGAAGAAGCATACAAGGAAACGTGGAACGTTGCTCAACGCGTTGATTCTGCTCCGTGCCACATTGGCTAACACGCTGATTCTACTCCATGCCACTTTGCCCCTCTGGGCAGCTTGGTTCGGCCTCCTCTCGCGAAATCCCGACTTGGCACTTGTTCAGTCTTTCCCCAGGCCCTTTCCTCGTACGTATGGCATTCTAAAACTCTCAACCAACATGCAAATAGGTCGACTAAATGCTAGAAACTTACGGGGCATAACAATGTCAATGTCAAATTTAATATATGAGGAGTAAAACCGCATGTGGATATAAATGTGTTCAAATTTATTAAGATATAAATGTATGCTATTGACATCGATACAAGAACTATTACATATCCACATGCGACATAGAGCAAATCGTAACAAAGGCAGCACAACTTAATTACTAGCATTCATTTAACTATATCAAACATCAACATTTTTCCACATCTCCACGCTCAGGTAACAACCACATGAACACAAGTTTAGTTCATCCATATAGCACTTACTCATTCTGAGTTTTTTACATTTCACCACTACAACATAAAATAGAACAAATTGTGACATGCCGGGCACACGCCTCCGTCATATCACCATAAACGCTCCATCATTAAACATTAATGTACACACATGCTAGAGGGTCTTATTTCTGTCCTTAAAGTCGTGACCTGTAGGGTACTCTAGAAATTCATGTATTGTACCGATATGGTACCCGCTCCCACTCATATGCTCATCCAAATACTTCCCTCATAAATGAGTCACTCAATCACTATTTCTTGCCCAGATGCTCTCTCGGGCTCGAGCCTCTCATCTTAGGGTATTCTTATTATCCCTCATCATTCTCACAGTATTTATATTATCACTGCGTTTGTTATTATGATATTCAGGAGATCACAATCTACCTCCCTCATTTGAAAATTTGAACAATTCATCATTCACTTTAATGACAATGCAAAATGACACACTTAACAATTCAACACAATTCCACATAGATTCGGTGGCAACATCATAACAAACTTATTTCAATAATTGAATTTTAACAAGTGATCATCACCACAACTAATATCCATAGACACAATCAACACATTATCGTTACGCGTAAAAATAGGTCATACTATAAAATCTAACTCCTCTAAGCCATAACCTACCTCGATCTGAGAGGGTCTAAATAGAAATTACTCTTCTCGAACCTTTCCCTTCATTAATGCTTCCGAACGTGCAAGGTCCAATAGAAAATATAACACAATTTAGTATCCCTTTCTCCCACACAATGATTTTGGGAATCCAACACACCCCTTTAAGGCAATTTTAAGAGTAAATCCCCAATTACACCTATTCCTAGGTTTCGATTTCCACATGAACCACGTTCTTTAATAGCTACACCTTGGGGAATGATCATTACCCTTGTTAAACTCATAATCAACCCCCCCCCCCAATTAGTTCCCTATGATCCAGCCCTAGTTCTATCAATCTAGGGTTTATTGGCTGGAAATTCACCATGAAAGGTTTCCCCTAATTCTTAGGTGTTTATGTAATCAAGTGCAATTGTAGCAAATCAAGATTCTTACCTTTAGAGGGAAATTCTCCTACTCTGGGGGAAAATCTCCTTTAGTTCTTGGAATATCGAGTTTTGGAAATAATGGGGTATAGCCTCAAAAATTTCACTTAAACCCATTTTCTGATTCCTGTCGCCTGTTGCGGCGGTCACTTTTCCACTACAATGGACTCGCTACCATGAATCCAGCAATTATTTTCCCAGTATGTTATAGTAGGAATCTGATCGTTACCATGATCTCGTTGCAGCAGAAAGACTACCGCTGCAGCGGTTTTCGGTAACCAGAAGCTCCCCAAAAATAACCAAATTTCACTAGCTTACTCCATAACACTTCTCCAATCCATGCTCTAGCCCCGTTCGAGTGCTCTAAGTCAGTTTTCCTTCATAATGACATATAGGTTGTTACATCGGATACCAATTAAAACAACGTTCATCTCCAAACAGTCTACAAAAACAAAGAAGAGAACATACCAGATTCCACGAACAATTGAGGATATTTGATTGGTATATCGTCCTCGGTCTCCCAAGTGGCTTCCTCTATGGGACGATTCTTCCACTGGACGTTTACTATTGCAATATCTTTTGATCTCAGCTTGCGAACTTCCCTATCCAATATCGCCACTAGCTCCTCCTCATAGGACAAGTTTTTATCCAGCAACACGGAGTCTTATTTGATGATGTACGATCAATCCCTATTACACCCCGTAAGTTCTTGACACTTAGTTGGCCTATTCGCATGTTGGTTAAGAGTTTTAGAATGCCATAAGTGCGAAAAAAGGGCACGGGAAGAGACTGGCGCTAGGTTAAGAGTTTTAGAATACCATACGTGCGAGAAAAGGGCACGGGAAGAGACCGGACAAGCGTCACGTCGGAGCTTCGCAAGGCAAATGCGACTTATAAATCGCATTCGACAAATGCAACTTATAAATCGCATTCGACAAATGCGACTTAAAGAGGAGGGGTTCGGGCCCAAGTATATAAGCCTCCCACTTTGTTTTTAAGTTATATTTTCATTTTATTTCCAGTGAACAACCAGAGAATAGAGGAGGATGAAGGTTCAACATAAATTTCCTTCCGTTTACGCCGTCAAACGTAGTCCAAACTCAAATTAACTTCGGGTAGCGAAGTATAAAGTTGCAGGGAGCATTCCTACGGAGTTAGTTTCATGAAATTCGGCCGACAAATCGTCATCTCACTGAGCCAAGGTAAGTGGAATTGCTCCAAACTAGTGTTAATATACTCCCAGCAATAAAGTGAGTATTTCTCCCTTCTAGACTTTCGAGAAATTACGAGTTTTCGGCTGTTCTCCGATAAGTCAAAGAATAGGCAGTAGGTATATCCATAAGTATGGTTTCTGTTATACCCCGTAGAATTCCCAGCACCTAGACGACCTATTTGCACATTGGTTAAGCATATTTGAAGGCCATACATGCTGGAGAAAGGCCCGGGAAAAGATCGGACGAGAAACCTGTCGAACCATCGCGGAAGGAGCCGTGGCAGAGCCCCTCCGCGATGGCAGCGTGTCATGGAGGAGAGGCCTCCACGTTGGCTCCGTGACACGTTGGCCTTGTCCAGGCCCAAGTATATAAAGCCTACTTCGGGTTTAAATCAGTTATACACTTATAAATTTCCAGAAAACAGAGAGTAAGCAGCAGAGAGAAGGTAAGAACGAAGGAGGGATTATAATTTTCGTCCGATTACGCTTCTAAACATTGTCCAAACTTAAATTAACTCCAGATACTGAGGTATTTAGCAGCAGAGAGCATTCCTACGGATTTAGTTTCGTGGAATACGGCCGACGAATCGTCGAGCCACCGAGCTAAGGTAAGTGGAATTGCTCTAAATTAGTGTCTATGTGTTCCTAGCTGTGAAGTTAATATTTCTCCCTTCTGGACCTCTGAAAAATAGCGAGTTTCCGGCCGTCTTTCGATAAGCCTAAGTTTAGGCTATAAACTACATCGAAAGTGACGTTGCCTTTTAAAATAAAGCTGTATTTAGTATTAATTGACATATTTATGAATGCAGTTGGGAGAAAATAGTTGAAGTACCGGCCGAGTATCGTCCGACAGACGAATAGTTCAAGGATAAGGTATGTAAAGCTAGTTTCCTCGGCAAGTTAAGTAATCTCGGTACAGTACAGTAATTCAAGGCCAGTAGAATTTTCAGAAGTCATGTGTTATGTTTACTACGAATGTTGGTACGATATTAGAAGCATCGAGTTATAACTTGCGTGTAACTTGCCAGCATGATATAGACTCTAATAGAAGTACTAGGAATTCCACAGTATGCTCTGTATGCGATGTGACACAGAATGTTAGGATATCATTGTATTTAGTTGAAACCCAGTAAAGCGATGTAATATCGATAAGACATCCCAGAAATAGAATGATAAGTTAAAATGAGGTTAGAAAGCACATTAGAAATGGCAAATCATGTTACTATAGAAACTCAGTTTACAACATGGTTTTTAGCAGAAACACTATATCCTATTCAGTATTAGCCCCAGAACAGTCTGGCAGGAGACTATATTTATACATATATATATTTGCCAGCCTCAGCACGTATTAAATACGTACATACTACTACTACTAGTTCAGCATGTAATATACACAATATTTTACCACTATTAGCCTCAGCATGTGAGATATGCAGACAGTATTACTAGTTGAGACCGTTGTATTGTGTGGGGTTGGACTACCTAGCATCCATGACCGCTCCAGGGTTGATAGCTGTATCAACTCGTCCGCCAGAGGACGAGGATACGTCACTCTACGGAGTGGCATGCCGTCCCGCAAGGGACGAAGATGGGATGCCAGTTTTCCCCATATTGTGCCTTGGTCGGCTTTTACACACCCCTGTCGAGCGGATACGCCTGGGTGTTGATTCAGGAGTCCTCCGGACTCAGATGCAGTTATAGTCAGGGGCTCAGCGAGCCCAAGTGCATACCCAGGGGACCGGCAGGATGCTTACAGGGTTTATAGGAGATGGGATGACCGGGGTAGGGGTGTAGATTCCGTGCTGGTTGTACCTCCCGACTTATGGGGGCCGGGTAAGGTTTGTGTGTGCTATGTTATGTTATGTTATGTTATGTTATGCCATGTTACGTTAGATATGAGTAGATCAGCAGTAGAGTGATACGTCTCCAGGTACGACTCCTATTCCTTCCAGTATATATATGAGAGAAGGTATGACTTACATTATTAGACAGTTAATCTATTTCTTCCTACTTCAGTTTCATCGGTTACATTGTTGTTTTCAGATTTCGCTTTTAGTTATTGCTTTATATACTCAGTACCAGTGGTACTGACGCCCGGTGGGGCGCTGCATTACTTGCCTGTAGGTACTCATAGACGAGCAGGCGATACTACGTGATTCCTGTCAGCGATCGAGTATTCAGCTCCTGTCATCCGGAGACTGAATTCCAGAGGTGTATTTCAGTTCTTTTGTTGTATAGTACGGGTAGGTCGGGGCCCTGTCTCGATCATTTCTATTGCTATTCCTAGAGGCTTGCAGTCTGTGTATGTTTCCCTGTGGTCAGATGAGCCGGTCGTGTGAGGCCGTGCAGTTGTTTAGCTGTTAGTACTTTTGTTTCTTTCATGTTGGCCGTGTGGGGCCATAGCTTGACAGTAGTGGTGACCTTGCCTGTCACATAGCTTCCTAATATTCTATGATTGAGTTACAGATAACTAGACGGCATGGCGGCCTTGTCGGCCCGCATAGGTTTTCCTGAATTGATATGTTTCTGGTCAGCTGTTAGTACAGGTACAGAAGGCTATAGGCCAATGGGCCGGGGGCTGTGTTTACAGCCGTTATATAGCCCTTTGTTTCCAGAAATGTGAGTTAGAGCCAGCCAGGCACCAGATATGCCCAGGCTTAGCAGTCCAGCAGTTCAGGTCCTAGTAGGGCACCAGGTGCCAGTCATACCCCCCAAGGCGGGGTGTGACAAACTTGATATCAGAGAAGGTCGTATCCCAGGGAGTCTGCAAGCCGTGCCAAGTAGAGTCCTGCCCATGGATGTGTTGTGCACCACATACTATGGGTAGGAGGCTGCAAGGCATGATAGGATGGTTGTCTTTTATTCTTATTCAGTCGTGCTGTAGAGCGGTACAGTATAGGGTTGAGTCCCTAAAAGCTTACTATATTCTTTGGTTACAGATAATGTCATACCAGCAACATCCTATCACAAGTCGGAGCTTAGATGTTGCAGCAGGGGAAGGCACCAGTAGGATGCCTCACCCTCGTTTAGAAACAGCCCGATCAGATGGCACTACAGAGGCATCGTCCCAGCCTCCTCAGCAGTCTCCACCACGTCAGAAGCCACTTGGGGCGACACTACCTTCAGCAGTCCCTATACCGACACCTTCCGACCAGGAGTTTAGGAGTGTTGTAGTCATGTTAGCACAGATGATGGATGCTCAGCGTCAGCCAATGCCGTCTACGGTTACGGAGTTATCAGGAGGGCCCGGTAGTTCGAGGGTCCGAGAGTTCTTAGCTTTGAATCCCCCACAGTTTACAGGTATAGACCGGATAGAGGACCCTCAGGATTTTCTGGATTAAATGCAGAGAATCTTCAGGGTTATGCATGCCACGCCTACTGAATCAGTTGAGTTGGTAGCATTCCGATTACGAGATATCGCTGTGTTATGGTATGAAAGCTGGGAAAGGTCCCGAAGGAGAGATGTGTCCCCTCCCACCTGGTCCAGCTTTTCAGGAGCTTTTCTGGATCACTATTTGCCACGGGAGATTCGACAGGCCCGGGTAGACCAGTTCCTACATCTGGAGCAGGGGGCCATGAGTGTCCGGGAATATTCCTTGCGGTTTGATTCTTTGGCCCGGTATGCACCGGCCTTTGTTGATACCATGGCATCCAGAGTACATCACTTCATCATGGGTTGAATCCAGAATATGTTGAGACTTGTATTACAGCCACACTGCGAGAGGACATGGACATTGCTCGAGTTCAAGCATTTGCCCAGAATATTGAGGGCATCAGACAGCGACAACGGGAGATCAGAAGGGTCAGTCAGGAACAGCGTCGCCGGGACAGGCCAGTTGAGTTACAGAGGGAGGCCCGGGGAGGACCCAGACCACGATTGTTAGACAGGCCGCCCAGGCCCCCGCCTCCGCCACAGTCGCAGGGAGGTAGATTCAGCCGCAGGGGGCAGTCAGAGACTGGTAAAGGCTCGCAGATGGCAGATTCACCAGTACAGAGGAGGGCGGAGCAGAGTAGGTATACCCTACCACTTTGCCCTATATGTAGTCGACGCCATCCTGGAGCATGTAGATATGGCTCCATTGCGTGTTATATTTGTGGCCAAGAAGGCCATTTGATGAAAGATTGCCCAGCCAGAGGTCGAAAGGATCGGGATAGACAGGATAGGGTATCTGCGGGGTCACGAGCCACAGCATCCTCGGCAGGGCGCAGGCCCTCAGGTTCAGCAGGCAGGGGTCGGGGCAGATCAGAGACCTCCAGTATAGGTGCGGGTCCAAGACACACATATGCCTTACCAGGGAGGCAAGATTCAGAAGCGTCGCCTGATGTTGTGACAGGTATGTTAACTATCTGCTCGCACCCTGCTTATGTGTTGATTGATCCAGGGTCTACCTTGTCCTACATTACTCCATTTGTGGCACGAAAGTTTAGTATTGCACCAGAATCATTGCAGCAGCCCTTCCTAGTATCCACGCCCGTCGGTGACTCTATCACAGCTAGCCAAATCTACCGCAGGTGTACAGTAGAGGTTGATGACCGTCAGACCACAGTAGATCTGGTCGAGTTAGAAATGATAAATTTCGATGCCATAATGGGTATGGATTGGTTAGTACCGTGTTTTGCCAACGTTGAATGTTGGACCAAGACAGTCCGATTCCACTTCCCGGGAGAAGTAGTGCGGGAGTGGAAGGGCAGCACCGCTACGCCAAAAGGTAGGTTTATTTCCTACCTTCAGGCGAGAAAGTTGATATCTAAGGGGTGTATTTACCATTTGGTTAGAGTTCAGGATGTCCAAGCAGAATCTCCGACAATCCAGTCTATTCCAGTGGTGAATGAATTCCTTGATGTGTTTCCTGATGAGTTACCTAGTATTCCCCCAGAAAGGGAGATAGATTTTGCTATTGACTTGTTACCAGGCACTCAGCCGATATCAATTCCTCCCTATCGTATGGCTCCTGCAGAACTCTGAGAATTAAAGGAGCAGTTGAAAGATTTGTTGGATAAAGGTTTCATCAGGCCGAGTACTTCACCGTGGGGTGCGCCAGTCTTGTTTGTGAGGAAGAAAGATGGCTCGCTCCGAATGTGCATAGATTATCGGCAACTAAACAAAGTTACAGTAAAGAACAAGTACCCGCTCCCCAGAATTGCTGACTTATTTGATCAGTTACAGGAGCCAGATACTTTTCTAAGATTGACTTGCGGTCCGGATATCACCAGGTCCGAGTACGTGAGAGAGATATTCCTAAGACAGCGTTCAGGACCCGATATGGGCATTTTGAATTTCTTGTTATGTCCTTCGGGTTAACGAATGCCCCAGCAGTCTTCATGGACCTGATGAACAGTATTTTCAGACCTTTCCTGGACTTGTTCGTGATAGTATTCATTGATGACATTCTGGTGTATTCTCGCTCTGAAGCAGATCACCGGACTCATTTGCGGACAGTGCTCCAGATCCTCAGAGACCGCCAGTTGTATGCTAAATTTTCTAAGTGTGAATTCTGGCTTAACCCAGTGGCCTTTTTAGGGCATATCGTGTCGGATGTTGGTATACAGATAGACAAGCAGAAAATAGAAGCAGTTAAGTCATGGCCTAGGCCTACCACTCCGACTGAAGTTCGTAGCTTTCTGGGGTTGGCAGGATATTACAGGAGGTTCATTGAAGGGTTCTCGACCATTGCGGCACCTCTAACCAAATTGACACAGAAAGCAGCAAAGTTTCAATGGACAGAGGCATGTGAGCAAAGCTTGCAGGAACTGAGAGACAGATTAACCTCCGCCCCAGTACTGGCATTGCCGGAAGGCACCAAAGGTTATTCAGTCTATTGCGACGCGTCAGGCGTCGGGTTAGGTTGTGTGTTGATGCAGCATGGTAGAGTAATTGTATATGCTTCCAGACAGCTGAGGAAACACGAAAAGAATTACCCTACCCACGACCTGGAATTGGCCGCAGTAATCCACGCCTTAAAGATGTGGAGGCATTACCTGTACGGCGTCCATGTTGATATTTACACAGATCATAAGAGCTTACAGTACATTTTTACTCAGAGGGAGTTGAATCTACGACAACGCCGCTGGTTGGAACTGTTAAAAGATTATGATGTGAATATTCTCTACCACCCCGGAAAAGCTAATGTTGTAGCAGATGCCCTGAGCCGTAAGTCAATGGGGAGTTTGGCGTATTTGCGACCTGAGAAGTGGAAGTTAGCCAAAGAAATTCATCAGTTAGCTGGTTTAGCCGTTCGAGTAATGGAAACAAAAAATAATAGAGCAGTAATTCAGAATTATGTTGTGTCATCATTAGTCACAGAGGTAAAAGAACGACAGTACGAGGATCCTGATTTAGTCCAACTCAGAGATAGAATTCAGAGAGGTAAGGAGTCAGATTTTCAGATAACTGAGGATGATGTGCTACGTTGTAAGGGTCGCCTTTGTGTCCCAAATGTTTCAGGGCTTCGTGGGCGGATCATGCATGAGGTACATTACGCTCACTATTCCCTCCATCCAGGAGCGACGAAAATGTACCACGACATCAGAGACATCTACTGGTGGCCAGGTATGAAAGCTGAGATAGCTGAATTTGTATCTAGATGTTCTAACTGTCAGCAGGTGAAAGCAGAGCACCAAAAACCGGGCGGTTTGACGGAAGAAATAACGGTGCCTATGTGGAAATGGGAAGCGATAAACATGGATTTTGTAACAGGGTTACCCCGTACTAGACGCAGAAATGATCCATTATTTCAGATAGGGGAGCACAGTTCACAGCTAGATTCTGGCAGTCGTTTCAGAAAGGTTTGGGAACGCAGATCAATTTGAGCACAGCATTCCACCCTCAGACAGATGGGCAGGCTGAGCGGACTATCCAAACGCTCGAAGATATGTTGCGAGCGTGTGTATTAGATTTTGGGGGTAACTGGGATGAGCATCTTTCGTTGATTGAATTTGCTTATAATAACAGCTACCATTCAGCTATTCAGATGGCGCCTTTCGAGGCATTATACGGGCGAAAATGTAGGTCACCGGTGGGCTGGTTTGAAGTGGGGGAATCAGCATTGGTTGGCCCAGACATTGTTCGGCAGTCAGAGGAAAAGATAAAGCTTATCAGAGAATGTTTACTGACTGCTCAGAGCCGCCAGAAGTCTTATGCAAATATGAGGCGCAGAAATCTAGAATTTGCGGTAAATGACTGGGTATATCTGAAAGTATCTCCGATGAAAGGGGTAATGAGATTCAGCAAGAAAGGAAAGCTTAGCCCGAGGTTCATTGGGCCATATCAGATTCGGCGAAGAATAGGCCGAGTTGCATACGAATTGAACTTGCCTCCGGAGTTAGCATCTGTTCACCCAGTATTCCATGTCTCTATGTTGAGAAAGTTCGTAGGGGACCCTTCTACAGTAGTTCTAGTTCAGGATGTCCAGGTCACAGAAGAGTTAGCATATGAAGAGGTTCCCGTAGCTATCTTAGACAGACAGATTCGCAGGTTGAGGACTAAAGATGTTGCATCTGTCAAAGTATGATGGCGTAATAGGAACCATGAGGAAATGACGTGGGAAGCTAAAGAAGATATGAAAGCCAGATACCCTCACCTGTTTCAGGCCTAGTCAGGCGACAGGTATGTCCGTATTATTACTTATGCAGTACCTTATAGTTGTATGTGTGTGAATGAGAAAGATTGATACTTAGTTATCCAGTGGATCCTAAAATATTACGTGCAGTGCCTGTGTTGGACTTTTTTGCATTTCAGGTTTTTGCTATAGTCCATATTACAGGGGAAACTCTGCTGAAATTTTTCTAGAAAGTAAGTTAAGTAGTCCTCCAGATAGCAGTGTACATTCGAGGACGAATGTTCTTAAGGGGGGGAGAATGTTATACCCCGTAGAATTCCCGGCACCTAGACGACCTATTCGCACATTGGTTAAGCATATTTGAAGGCATTACGTGCTAGAAAAAGGCCCGGGAAAATATCGAACGAGAAACCTGTTGAACCATCGCGGAAGGAGCCGAGGCAGAGCCCCTCCGCGATGGCAGCGTGTCACGGAGGAGAGGCTTCCGCGTTGGCTCCGTGACACGTTGGCCTTGTCCAGGCCCAAGTATATAAAGCCCACTTCGGGTTTAAATCAGTTATACACTTATAAATTTCCAGAAAACAGAGAGTAAGCAGCAGAGAGAAGGTAAGAACGAAGGAGGGATTATAATTTTCGTCCGATTATGCTGCTAAACATTGTCCAAACTTAAATTAACTCCAGATACTGAGGTATTTAGCAGCAGAGAGCATTCCTACGGATTTAGTTTCGTGGAATACGGCCGACGAATCATCAAGCCACCGAGCTAAGGTAAGTGGAATTGCTCTAAATTAGTGTCTATGTGTTCCTAGATGTGAAGTGAATATTTCTCCCTTCTGGACCTCTGAAAAACAGCGAGTTTCTGGCCGTCTTTCGATAAGCCTAAGTTTAGGCTATAAACTACATCGAAAGTGAAGTTGCCTTTTAAAATAAAGCTGTATTTAGTATTAATTGACATATTTATGAATGCAGTTGGAAGAAAATAGTTGAAGTACCGGCCGAGTCTCGTCCGACAGACGAATAGTTCAAGGATAAGGTATGTAAAGCTAGTTTCCTCAGCAAGTTAAGTAATCTCGGTACAGTACAGTAATTCAAGGCCAGTAGAATGTTCAGAAGTCATGTGTTATGTTTACTATGAATGTTGGTACGATATTAGAAGCA
Source organism: Datura wrightii (assembly GCA_035772735.1). Classification (NCBI taxonomy): domain Eukaryota; kingdom Viridiplantae; phylum Streptophyta; class Magnoliopsida; order Solanales; family Solanaceae; genus Datura; species Datura wrightii. The sequence goes on from JASDFA010000003.1 coordinate 117,514,928, forward strand.
TCGAGTTATAACTTGCGTGTAACTTGCCAGCATGATATAGACTCTAATAGAAGTACTAGGAATTCCACAGTATGCTTTGTATGCGATGTGACACAGAATGTTAGGATATCATTGTATTTAGTTGAAACCCAGTAAAGCGATGTAATATCGATAAGACATCCCAGAAATAGAATGATAAGTTAAAAGGAGGTTAGAAAGCACATTAGAAATGGCAAATCATGTTACTATAGAAACTCAGTTTACAGCATGGTTTTCAGTAGAAACACTATATCCTGCTCAGTATTAGCCCCAGAACAGTCTGGCAGGAGACTATATTTATACATATATATATTTGCCAGCCTCAGCACGTATTAAATACGTACATACTACTACTACTAGTTCAGCATGTAATATACACAATATTTTACCACTATTAGCCTCAGCATGTGAGATATGCAGACAGTATTACTAGTTGAGACCGTTGTATTGTGTGGGGTTGGACTACCTAGCATCCATGACTGCCCCAGGGTTGATAGCTGTATCGACTCGTCTGCCAGAGGAAGAGGATACGTCACTCTATGGAGTGGCATGCCGTCCCGTAGGGGACGAAGATGGGATGCCAGTTTTCCCCATATTGTGCCTTGGTCGGCTTTTACACACCCCTGTCGAGCGGATACGCCCGGGTGTTGATTCAGGAGTCCTCCGGACTCAGATGCAGTTATAGTCAGGGGCTCAGCGAGCCCAAGTGCATACCCAGGGGACCGGAAGGATGCTTACAGGATTTATAGGAGATGGGATGACCGGGGTAGGGGTGTAGATTGCGTGTTGGTTGTACCTCCCGGCTTATGGGGGTCGGGTAAGGTTTGTGTGTGCTATGTTATGTTATGTTATGTTATGCCATGTTATGTTAGATACAAGTAGATCAGCAGTAGAGTGATACGTCTCCAGGTACGACTCCTATTCCTTCCAGTATATATATGAGAGAAGGTATGACTTACATTATTAGACAGTTAATCTATTTCTTCCTACTTCAGTTTCATCGGTTACATTGTTGTTTTCAGATTTCGCTTTCAGTTATTGCTTTACATACTCAGTACCAGTGGTACTGAAGCTCGGTGGGGCGCTGCATTACTTGCCTGCAGGTACTCATAGACGAGCAGGCGATACTACGTGATTCCTGTCAGCGATCGAGTATTCAGCTCCTGTCATCCGGAGACTGAATTCCAGAGGTGTATTTCAGTTCTTTTGTTGTATAGTACGGGTAGGTCGGGTCCCTGTCCCGATCATTTCTATTGCTATTCCTAGAGGCTTGCAGTTTGTGTATGTTTCCCTGTGGTCAGATGAGCCGGTCGTGTGAGGCCGTGTAGTTGTTTAGCTGTTAGTACTTCTGTTTCTTTCATGTTGGCCGTGTGGGGCCATAGCTTGACAGTAGTGGTGACCTTGCCGGTCACATAGCTTCCTAATATTCTATGATTGAGTTACAGATAACTAGACGGCATGGCGGCCTTGTCAGCCCGCATAGGTTTCCCTAAATTGATATGTTTCTGGTCAGCTGTTAATACAGGTACAGAAGGCTATAGGCCAATGGGCCGGGGGCTGTGTTTACAGCCGTTATATAGCCCTTTGTTTCCAAAAATGTGTGTTAGAGCCAGCCAGGCACCAGATGTGCCCAGGCTTAGCAGTCCAGCAGTTCAGGTCCTAGTAGGGCACCAGGTGCCAGTCATACCCCCCAAGGCGGGGTGTGACAGTTTCTTCTAAAATAATAGTATAATTAACTCTATTCTTTCGTGAATATGAATACAGTTGGGAGAAATAGCTAAATACTAGCCGAGCTATGCCAGTTAATCAGAAAGTCGGCAGTTGAGGTATGTAAAGCCAGTTTCTTTCGGCAAGCTAGTAGTTCCAGTATAGCAAAATAGTACAAATTCCAGTAGAATTTTTCAAAAGCCGTTTATTATATTTAGTATGAGTTCAGTAAGCATGTTAGAATTATTATACAGTGTTCAGCATGAAACTCAGCAAAACAGTATAATTCCCAGCAGAATATTCCAGAAATATAATTTCAAATTCAGTATATTTCAATATCAGATTCAACATATTTCAATATCAGATTCAGTATATTTCAGTATGAGATTCAGAACATAATACCATAATATAAATATTATTATTAGTTCAGTATATATATATTACATGCGGTTATTGCTATTTGTGGAGACATGATTGTTCTGTGTTGGGAACCCTTAGAGGTTCCTTGACCGCCCCAGGTTTAATAGCTGTGTTGACTCGCCTGCCAGAGGGTGAGGATACGACACTCTACGGAGTGTCATGTCGTCCGCCAGCAGACGAAGATGGGATGCAGATTCCCCATAGCAGGATGATCAGCACTATACCACACCCCCTGTCGAGCACTTGCGTCCAGGGTGCAGATTACAGTTTTCAGATTACAGATTTCAAATTTCAGATTTCAGATTTCAGGAGTCCTCCGGACTTAGATACAACTACAATCAGGGGCCCAGCGAGCCCAAATTACATACCCAGGGGGCCGACAGGATGCTCATAGTTACTGGGTGGATGGTATGACCTGGGTAGGGGTATATAGATTGTGTGTTGGTTGGTACCTTACGGCTTATGGGGCTGGTAAGGTTCTTGTATGCTATGTTGTGTTAGTTATAAATAGATAGAAAGTATACCGTCATGTTATCAGGTATGACTCTTACTCTCTTCAGTAAAGTTACGCTCTTTTCAGTCAGTCTCAGCCCGTCTCCTATTACTTTAGTATCTATCAGTATTATTGTTTGCTTTCAGTTATTTTCAATTATTGCTTGCATACTTAGTACCAGTGATACTGACGCACGTTCTGGGGCACTGCATTACTTTCCTCTAGGTACTCATAGACGAGGAGTAGAACCCTCGTAGTTCCAGCCAGCGTACAGAGTCTTCAGCTCCTATCATCCGAAGCTTGACAGCTAAAGGTTTACTTCAATTTTTGTTTGTACAGTATGGGTAGGCCGGGGCCCTGTCCCGACCATCTTATTATTCTTAGAGGCTTGCGGATTATATATTCCCTGTGGTTAGTTATACCGGTCGTGTGGGGCTGTATGTATGTTTCAGTTTGCATGTAATGGCCATGTGGGGCCTTGTTCAGTTGTCAGTTGGTGACCTTGTCGATCACAGATCAGTTCAGCACTTGATTATACTTCTTAGTGATAACTAGTCAGCATGGTGGCCTTGTCAGCCCGCATAGGTTCCCTTATGCTCAGTTGTTCTAGTTAGCCGTTATATTCCTATAGGTGGCTATAGGCCTAGTCGGCCGGAGGCTGTATTTACAGCCGTTATATAGCTCGTTGTTTTCATAAATCCAGAATTAGAGCCAGCCTGGCACCAAAAGTTCTTAGGCTCAGTAGTCCGCCAGTCATGCCTCCCAAGGCGGGGCGTGACAATAGCCATGGTATTTCTTCAACACAGAAACATAGAATATTGGATGCACCCTTGACATCCCTAGTAGTAAGGCCAGCTCATAAGCTACTTCGCCCACATGTCGAAGGATTTTAAATGGCCCAATGTATCTTGGGCTAAGCCTGCCCCACCTACCGAACTACATTACCCTCTTCATGGGGGACACCTTGAGCAAGACTAGCTCTCCTTTCATAAACTCCATATCTCTCACTTTTCTGTCAGCGTACTATTTCTACCTACTCTGAGCAGCTACCATACATTCTTGGATTACCAAGACTTTTTTCAAGGATTCCCTCAGCAAATCGGTTCCCTAAGGTCTCACCTCAAATGCATCAAAACACCCAATTGGAGACCTTTATTTCCTCCCTATAGAGCTTCAACTGGTGCCATGCTGATGCTTGAATGATAGTTGTTGTTATAAGAAAACTCCGCCAAGGGTAAGTGTTAGACTGCACGACCACGATTTTACTTATTTACATTAGCTTATTGCCTATGATTGAAACAGGTCACCTGACGTGCTTCAACAATGCAGTAAAATGGTAAGTAAAGAATACAGTATTTTTACATGTAAAGCACCCGACTTAAAAGGTGAAAAACCACGACCTGTACCTCCACAGGATTTTCACCAACTTCACTAACTCCAAGAGCCTCTTCAAACAGTTGATTACAACTCTTGCAATCTAAGGAATTATAAACTCTAATTCCTAGTTGTTCAATCTCCTAACCAGCAACAATGTCTTCCTAGTAACACTACTTGAAGACCAACTCTTCTCAATTCAGTTTATTATTAACAGAATTAAGAATACAATAATTACAACTCAATGACCAACTCTTAGTACAAGATTGCTAACTCTAGACTATCACTTTACTAGGACCAAGTTCGTAAATTGAATTTCTTCACACTTCAAATATTGCAAAATCTCACACCTTATAGATTTTATTTTTTCTCTCTTTGTGAGTGCACAAGTTTCTTTGAGAAGTCACACTTCTATATATAGACAACTCTTCAACATATTTGCAGCAACTACCTTTGCGCGCCTTGGATGTCTACTCCAAGTAGGAGTCCTTCTCCAAGTCTATCTTTTGGCTTCCTTTAAGTTTAAATCATACTCCAACTCTTAAAAATTAACACAGGTTCGACCTTCATAGAGTTGTTCTTCACTTCGAAGTGCCCATCAAATCAAACTCTTCTTGACTTAGAGTTCTACTTCAAGTGAGAATCCTTCTTCGAGTCAAACTCTTTGCTTCTTTAGTATTGTAGTAGAACTTTAATACTTCAATTTAGCACATGTTTATTTCACTGAGATTGTGTGACATGGCTTAAACATCTTTTGATACGTGCAACTTATCTTTATTGGAACATTTACTGTTGCCATATCAGCTTCTTTAGACAGTAAATTTTATACTCCCTTGGAACAGCTTGGCTGACCTGTTTCATCGACTTTGTGAATCATCAAAACTACATAGATCCAAACAAATTCCCCCTTTTTGATGATGACAAACTCCTTGCACCAGTGCCCTCAATGATATCTACATGTAGAACCAAGATATAAAACACTTGATTAAAACAAGTCAGTCACATGGATTATAAACATTGCACAGCCTATATTCTTCCCCCTTTTTGGCATCATTGAAAACAAAGCCAATTTGAGATGCTAAACAACTTATTGCCATTGGGGCTATCTTCAAAACAATCAGATATGAATCTCATGAAAACATAATCTGCTCCTCAACTCTGTGGATGAACCTATTTCAGCAAGGTCCATTTTAGTGGTAGTGGCAATAGGAGTATCAATTTCTATAGCATCTTCCATATTTAATGTTCCCCCTGTCAGTAAGTCCACACTTTGTTCAATAGTTGAAACAGGTGATGCAACCTGTTCCTCAGCATGTTCATCAATTTCACTTTCATCCTTCATGGATCCACAAAAATTCATATGAAACAGGTCAAGATACCTATTTGTGTTCACTTGATACTTTGATTTGAATGAGAATCTTACATGTTTCCCCCATATACAGGCACTACAAACTTTTTCATTGTTGTACTTTGATATTAGGAAAACCTATAACCATGTTCATTCAAGAAAGTTTATTCAACTGTTTCAAACTAACATGTCCAAGTCCATTGCACTAAGAAGAGTCGGACTTGTACCCAATAATTCCATAATATATACCTTGTGCACATTTTTATGTCTGCTTATGCTTAGAAAAATTTCCTTTTTATCCAACCTTTTGACCTTGCAACCCCTTTTTTTTCATCTCCAAAGGATACATTCCCCCTTTTTAGTGGAGTAAGTGAAAGGAATTTTTGTTTGTCTCCAGTCATGCGTCTTGAACAAGCACTATCCATCTACTAATGCTTGCTCCCTTCACTCTCACCTGAAAAAAAACTCAGGGATTATTTTTAGGAACCCAGACAAGCTTAGGTCGCCTTTTGTGATCAAAGGGATGAATAAAGTCTCTTCTTTCCCAGGGTGGCAACAGGTTGTATTACCTATTTCTACTGGCAGTTTTGTTATTAATTCCTTTATCCAACAGGATACTCCTATTTCTTCTCTTACTGCTAATGGAAATTTAGTTGTAGGAAGACCATATTTACGACATAAATACCATATATCTTCGGTGACAATTGATTCTTTAAAGAAGCCTATTCCAGGTCTTTCATTTTGAACCCTCCCACTTAGATTATTTATAGTCCTAGAAGACTTGGTCCACCTATTTGCTTTCTCAAGATCACCTTTTAGTTTAGAAACTTCCAAAATTAATTTTCTTACATTTTATTTTACACAAGAGTAATCAACTCTACATTGTTTGAGTTCAGACTCAACCTTCCTCACTTTCTCACCAACTTCCTCCTTTTGACTTGAGGACTTTTTCATACTCTCACTGACAATTTAAAGTTCAACAATGTGTTTCTTCAAAGTACAATTTTCTTTATCAGTGACATCTTTACTATTTTTTAGATCAATGAACTCAAATTTTAGGCTAGCAAGAGCATTAAAAAGTTGATCCCTGTCAGAAGTGACTTCCTAGAGTTTATCCATTAAAGCATTCATCATAGAAACAAGTTTTCTTTTAGAGAGAGTATGCACATTTTCATTCAAGTCAGAGATACTTACCTCGGAATTCTTGTTTCCTTCATCAAGGTCAAAGTCCCCTAGAGCCATGAATCAATATTCATCAATTTTTGCATCAGAATCATCAGTATCGGATCCCCATGCAGCCATCATTGCATATTTTTCCCTTTTCTTTTCCTTCTTTTCCTTTTCAGCTCTCTCCTTTTGAGCCCTCTCGTTTCTCCACTCAATTTTCCAGAGTGGACAATCTTTAATCATATGATCTATTTTGTAGAATTTGTAGCAAGCTGTTGGAGACTTCTCATTGGAACCCTTTTTGCTACCTGTTCCTTTCTTGTCATAGCCCTTCTCTTTCTTGAGGAACTTATTAAACTTTTTTGCTAAAAATTTTATTTGATCATCATCAATATCAGGCTCATCATTGTCAAAAACTTTTAAAGCTAATGAGTTTTCTTTGAATCCATCTTCATTCATAAGGTCATCCATGTTCATCTCATAAGTCTTCAAGTTCCCTACTAAATAATCAAGAGTCATGATAGAGATATCTTTATCTTCCCTTATAGCAATAACTTTGACATCTCATTTAGCCTTAGGAAGGACCCTTAAGACTTTGTCACCTTGTTCTTCAATGGTGAGCACCTTTTCTAGAGAAGATAACTCATCCACTAGTGATGTAAGTCTTGTGATCATTTCTTGCAAAGATTCACTTTGCTTCATTTTGAATGCTTCATATTCAGTGAATAGAATAGCAACTTTGAACTTCCTGACCTGACTTGTTCCTTCATGAGCGTTGATCAAAGCATCCCATATCTGTTTTGCTGTTGAGCAATTTGAAATCTGGTTGTACTCATCAGGACCCAACCCACATACAAGGATGTTCTTTGCTTTGGCATTTTTCTTGAGAGCCAACAAGTCATCTATAGTAAATTCAGACCTACCTTTAGAACTTCAACTCCATCCACCATCTTCATAAGAATGACAGGTCCGGTAGTGATCCTGTCCCACAGCTCGTATTCTTCAGCCTGGATAAAAATTTTCATGCGAGCCTTCCACCAAATGAAGTGTGATCCATTGAAAAGAGGTGGTTGAGTGGTTGACTGCCCTTCACAGTGTCCAATGGGTGGTGCAGAATTCATCATGATCTATCTTAGGTGTTAACCTTTTAAGATAAACCTTCTGTGATACCAATTGTTAGATGACACAACCATGATTTCACTTATTTACGTTAGCTTATTGCCTATGATTGAAACAGGTTGCCGGACGTGTTTCAATAATGCAGTAAAACGGTAAGTAAAGAATACAGTATTTTTACATGGAAAACACCCGTCTCAAAAGGTGAAAAATCACGACCTGTACCTCCAAAAGATTTTCTCCAGCTTCACTAACTCCAAGAGCCTCTTCAAACAGTTGAGTACAACTTTTGTAATCTAAGGAATTATAAACTCTAATTCCTAACTGTTCAATCTCCTAACCAGCAACAATGTCTTCCTAGTAACACTACTTGAAGACCAACTCTTCTCAAGTCAGTTTATAATTCACGGAATTAAGAATACAAAAATTACAGCTAAATGACCAACACCTACTACAAGATTGCTAACTCTAGCCTATCACTTTACTAGGACCAAGTTCGTCAATTGAATTTCTTCACATTTCAAATGTTGAAAAATCTCACACTTTACAAAAACAATTTCTCTCTTTGTGAGTGCACAAGTTGCTTTGAGAAGTCACACTTCTATATATAGACAACTCTTCAACATCTTTGCAGCAACTACCTTTGCGCACCTTAGAAGTCTACTCCAAGTAGGAGTCCTTCTCCAAGTCTATCTTTTGGCGTCCTTTTAGTTTAAATCAAACTCCAACTCTTACAAATCAGCACATGTTCAACTCTATAGAGAGTTGTTCTTCACTTCGAAGTGCCCATCAAATCAAACTCTTCTTGACTTAGAGTTCTACTTCAAGTGAGACTCCTTATTCAAGTCAAACTCTTTGCTTCTTTAGTATTGTAGTAGAACTTCAATACTTAAATTTAGCACATGTTTATTTCACTGAGATTGTGTGACATGGCTTAACCAACTTTTGATACGTGTAGCTTATCTTTATTAGAACATTTGTTGCTGCCATGTCAGCTTCTTTAGACAGTAAATTTTATACTCCCTTGGAATAGCTTGGCTGACTTGTTTCATCGACATTGTCAATCATCAAAACTACATAGATCCCAACAAATGCCCCCTTTTGGATGATGATTAACTCCTTGCACCAGTGCCCTCAGTGATATCTACTTATAGAACCAAGAGATCAAACACTTGATAAAAACAAGTCAGTCATATGGGTTATAAACATTGCACAGCCTATATTCTCCCCCCTTTTGGCATCATTGAAAAGAAAGCCAACTTGAGATGCTAAACAACTTATAGCCACTGGGGCTATCTTCAAAACAATTAGATTTCAATCTCATGAAAACATAATCTGCTCCTCAACTCTATGGATGAACTTGTTTCATCAAGGTCCATTTTAGTGGTAGTAGCAATGGGAGTATCAATCTCTATAGCAGCTTCCATATTCAATGTTCCCTCTGTCAGTGAGTCCACACTTTGTTCAATAGTTGAAATAGGTGATGCAACATGTTCCTGAGCATGTTCATCAATTTCACTTTCATCCTTCATGGATCCATCAAAATCCATATACAACAGGTCAAGATACCTATTTGTGTTCACTTGATACTTTGATTTGAATGAGAATCTTACTTGTTTCCCCCTTACACAGGCACTAAAAACTTTGTCATTTTGTACTTTAATTTTAAGCAAACCTATAATGATGTCCGTTGAAGCAAGTTTATTCAACTATTTCAAACTAGCATGCCTAAGTCCATTGCACTAAGACGAGTCAGACTTGTACCCGACAATTCCATGATATCTGCCTTGTGCACATTTTTGTGTCTGCCTATGCTTAGAACAATTTCCTTTGTATCCAACCTTTTGACCTTGCAACTCCTTTTTTATAATCTCCAAAAGATACATTCCCCCTTTTTAGTGGAGTAAGTGAAAGGAATTTATGTTTGTCTCTGGTCATGCATCTTGAACAAGCATTATACATGTACTAATGATTGCTCCCTTTCACTCTCACCTGAAAAACAACTCAGGGGTTAGTTTTAGGAACCCAGTGACGTGCCCGCAAGTGTACGGGTCATACAAGTAATATAGTGGCCCTTTTTAAGAGCCGAATGTCGAACCCACAGGGACTGGACCAATTCAGCTAACTATCGAGTTCAAGTGTGATATTAAATGCTGCAAGTGTTGATTATAGACTTTTTTCGATAAAGTTTAATTAAGTCTAGGGACGGTCAATGAAATACTCTGAATTAATTTAAGGAGCAACTAGAGTTAAAGTCAGATAATCATGCGATACTACGATTTGCAATGGTTTAAGTATGAAACTATCAATTGTCGTCTCACATAATTGGAATTGAATGTTCATAGTCTTTCGAACCTCTAAACACGACAAACTAGCCTCGCTACTACATTGTTGAGCGAGGATATTATTTCTAGTTCGTGGGTAATTCACTACGTAGATGTGGTTTATGGGGTTTATGCTCTTGATTAGAGACTTTCGTCCCTCTAATCATTTAACTCAACTTAGCCTCACAACTACTTCTTCGAGTGGTGATGTGATAATTCTAAGTTGGTGTCTAGCTCATCCCATTTTATCAACCAAGCAAGGTATTAGATATATTTCCATCCTAACACAAATCATATCGTGAGATACAATCTTGCTCCCTACATTCTCTTGTTCTTGCCTAGGTTATATTTCTCAAGCATGTACCTAAGCTTAACCCACTTGTTTTCATGGTGATCAGTCATAAAAACAACCATAATTCAGAATGCAAGACAAAACAACAATCAATAACTTAAAACCAAAATAAAATCGCAAAATCACAATCATATCTTGTGTCTTCAACCCTAGAGGGAGGGTTCTATCCACTCATGTTCGTATAATTACAAGAAAACATAATTAAAGTAACCTAGTTACATGAATTGGTAGAATAGAAGATGAAATTGATGAACCCTAGGTGAGTTCTCCCACTTCTCCCTCACTCCTTGGCAGTTTTTCAGAAATAAATCGTGACTTTTGTTTCGTTTTTAGGAGCTAAGGGACCTATTTATAGTAGATGAGAATTGTGCAAAATTATGCCTATCGTGGAATGACTCCGTGGCACGGAGTGTATCACGGAGCACTGCCGCCGTGACATGGAGTGTATCGCGGAGCACTACCTCCGTGACACGGAGTGTATCGCGGAGCAGTGCCTCCGTGACACGGAGGTATCGTGGAAGCCCTCTGGAAATCGCCCAATTTATTCCAACTTTGGTGTTTCTCTCCCGATATCATTCCTCCACTTCACCAAATCATACATTGGGTCCTCCAATGCATTATTTCCTTCAAAAACAAGGACTAATCATATTGGTTAGTATATATTCACATTTACATAAAATCACATGAAAATGTATATAAATAAGTAGATAAACAAGACTAAATTGAGTTATAAAGTAGCACTTGGGCATGCAATTATGCCCAAGATCACAACCCCACACTTAAAGTCTTGTTCGTCCTCGAACAAACCTTTTACAACTCATGCACATGAAGACTCACATATAGCTAATTTAGCAAGACAATTCAAGCTACGGCTACAATGACTGTTTAAGATAGCAAGCTAAAAATAGAGCATGCACGATTTAATCATTGAAATGAAATACAACTATGTTAAGACTTCCTAACCTAAAGAATCGACTCTCAATCTTTGCAAACTCATGAAAATCAACCAATCAAGACATCCGACATGAATGTTATCCTTCATTAAACATGTGCCCTCACCACAAGAGAGTTACCCATTTTAACTCATAAATTTTCAAATCACACCATGTATGGGTATATGAATAAAAATTACGCTCGCTCCTCTCAAAGAATTCACATGCATCATGTAGTGAACCATAAGCTTGTCCTAAGTGTTTTACTCCACCAATTTAAGGATGTATGAATGTAAGATCAAGTAGGACTTAATGGGTTGTACTGTAAGCTAAGGGATGGGTAGGTACTATTCTGGCTAGTAATAGTGACTATCTTCCCCAAGCGCTTTTAATACATCCAACATTCATTAAGGATATCTCTTTTCTTACTTCCTCCTCATTCTTTTCAATCTTGAATTTTTTTTCTTCTTGTTTCCCTTTCTTTAAGCACACTCAGCTTAGTAGTAAGGAGTACTTAAGCAATTTTTTTCATTCATTTATCTTCTTACTCCCTACTAATAATCAACCATTTTCACACAAGTGCACCTTTGTCCTTTTCTCAACTTTTACAACTTGCTATTTTTCCTTCTTTTTCCCGTTTCTCACTCCTTCACTCTTCCAGATATTTTTTTCTTACGCGCTTAGGAGTTTTGGATCAAATTCAAGGCTAATGAAAGAAAGAGGATTAAGCTTATATTGTAGCTATCAAAGAATAGGCTCAAGGCTCAATGGGCTAACTAGGATTAAATATTCAAGGTAGGTAAAGTGAGGGATAACATTCAGGTTCATTCAAAGAAATGCCTACATCCTTTCCTACAATCCACATCCTTCATTTCATTTAGTATACACACCAGGAAAGTTCTAGACATTCCACAATAGCATGGAATATTCAAAAACCTTACACTCATAGCACATGCTCAATTCAAGACACATCCAGCAGACTCTTAACTCAGCTAATCACAAGAATTCAAAATTAAGCTTTCAGCACATAGAGTCAATATTCAAGAGCCTAATTTTCTCAAACAAAGTTATACACTTCTCACATGCTTCAACACTAACCACACTTGTATCTTACAATTATGTATAGCACATAACAAGAACCTCAAGCCATCAATTAGCTACGGGTTCAAAAACCAAAACCTATTGACTAATTTTCCTTAAGACGGTCGTCATCCATCCATCGTTGGAAATAGTCTCTATCTATGATTAAAAATATTATATACAGACAAAGAAAATTTTTATTCTTCGGTTCAAAGACCCCCCGTCGAAAAAGAACCAAAAAGAAAAACCAACGGGTGATGAAGTCATACTTGACTCACAAAAAACAAATTCAAATATTTCTCACAAGCATTACATTCAGCAAAAATCATTAAGCACAAAAATTTTGAAATTTCCCTCACCCCACACTTGAATCATGCTATGTCCTCATAGCATCAAATTAAAATTTAAAGAGGGTGAGAAATACTCCCTGAGGCCTCTAGGCCTAGCTAATAGCATGCTTTTCTTCAACTTTGCACAAGTGGGTGTTCGACCCCACACTTTTTCTCTTCCATGCTTGTTAGCTTCCTCCTCCATGGGTACTCAGACTTCCCCTCCATCGGTGCTTAACGCCCCACCAAAACAACACAAGATGAAAAATAAATAAAATCAACACAAATGCAAGAAATTAAAATGGTACCCGTGGTACCCTTGGGTTGCCTCCCAAGCAGCGCCTAATTTTATGTCGCGGCACGACGTATCAAGTTTCACCACCTTTTTCCTCCACCTTGAGGATATGAATCTCACCCCTAATTTCTTCTCTAATTTTCTCTTATGCTCCCAGGGTGGTGGTGAAAAAATGAAAGGACCGAGCAATAGATGTCTCCTTTGGCATTTATTGGCCCTTAAGTAAGTGAAGTCATTCTTTCTTTCAGAATCAACAAATTTCAGAATATATGGGGCTTGTTCCCCCTCTATATCTTTCTCCACAAGCTTGGAAGACTCTAGTTCTAGGTTGTCAACCAAACTCAATGTCGAAAAATGATTCGAGTGGGGTACAATACACCTCAACTCTGAAACTGCATTTTGCGTGACTTTCTTACTTGTATATACCTTCTCCACATTAACATCTAACTCCTCATGAATGTCAAATGGTAGGTACTCTATCTCTTCTTTCAAGAATGGATCGGCTATAAATGTGAGACAATCATGGAGACTCTCAAGAGCTTCTAATTGTTGGGCTTCTTCCAAGAACTCACCCTTTTCTTCTTCTTGTGGTTCCTCTTGAGTATTACATAAGACCTTTACTTGAAAATTACCGCAAGCCTCAGCCTCAGCCATCATCTTCGTGATTTTGACTCTCATCATTTCTAGGGCCTCTCCATTTTCCTCTTGCTGAATTCTCAATGCTTCTATATCCTCCTTCATTGCTTCTGTTTGCTCAAGGACTTGTTTTATCATGTTTTGTATCCGAGCTTGGTGTTCCAAGTCCTCATTTTCATCATTCCTATATTCAGCAAAAACAATAGAAGGATCATAGTAGGGGCTTGGGGGATGGGAATATGCATTTGAACAGCCATCCCAATGGCCATCTTGACCTCCACATATTTTGCAAGTGTATGCATTTGGGCAACCATTCTAATGGCCATTTTGACCACCACATATATTACAAGTATTACAGTGTTGCCATAAGTGGGGTCCTCCAAAATTCAGACAAGATTCGCCAAAATAAGAGTATCCACCATTTAACTCATTTATATTCCATGATGTCATGCTAAGAAGGGTATCAGATTAAAAATAAAAATTTAAAATAAATATAAAACTAATAAATAAAAAAAAATTCAACACTTAAGGAAATTTAAAAATCACACAAAAATAGATAAATTCACTGAACTTCGCCGAGTCCCCGGCAACGGCGCCAAAAACTTGACGTGCCCGCAAGTGTACAGGTCGTACAAGTAATATAGTGGCCCTTTTTAAGAGCCGGATGTTGAACCCACAGGGACTAGAAAAATTCAGCTAACTATTGAGTTCAAGTATGATATTAAATGCCGCAAGTGTTGATTATAGACTTTTTTCGATAAAGTTTAATTAAGGGACGATCAACGAAATACTCTGAATTAATTTAAGGAGAAACTAGAGTTAAAGCCAGATAATCATGCGATACTACGATTTGCAATGGTTTAAGTATGAAACTATCAATTGTCGTCTCACATAACTGGAATTGCATGTTCATGGTCTTTCGAACCTCTAAACACGACAAACTAGCCTCGCTACTACATTGTTGAGCGAGGATATTATTTCTAGTTCGTGGGCAATTCACTACGTAGATGTGGTTTATGGGGTTTATGCTCTTGATTAGAGACTTTCGTACCTCTAATCATTTAACTCAACTTAGCCTCACAACTACTTCTTCGAGTGGTGACGTGATAATTCTAAGTTGGTGTCTAGCTCATCCCATTTTATCAACCAAGCAAGGTATTTGGTATATTTCTATCCTAACACAAATCATATCGTGAGATACAATCTTGCTCCCTACACTCTCTTGTTCTTGCCTAGGTTATCGTTCTCAAGCATGTACCTAAGCTTAACCCACTTGTTTTCATGCTGATCAGTCATAAAAACAACCATAATTTAGAATGCAATACAAAACAACAATCAATATCTTAAAACCAAAACAAAATCGCAAAATCACAATCATATCTTTTGGCTTCAACCATAGAGGGAGGTTTCTAGCCACTCATGTTCGTATAATTACAAGAAAACATAATTAAAGTAACCTACTTAAAAGAATTGGTAGAAGAGAAGATGAAATTGATGAACCCTAGGTGAGTTCTCCTACTTCTCCCTCACTCCTTGGCAGTTTTTCAGAAATAAATCATGACTTTTTTATCGTTTTTAGGAGCTAAGGGACCTTTTTATAGAAGATGAGAATTGTGCAAAATTATGCCTGTCGTGGAATGGCTCCGTGGCATGGAGTGTATCGCAGAGCACTGCCTCCGTGACACGGAGTGTATCGCGGAGTACTGCCTCTGTGACACGGAGTGTATCGTGGAGCACTGCCTCCATGACACATAGTGTATCGCGGAGCACTGACTCCATGACACGGTGTGTATCGTGGAGCATTGCCTCCGTGACACGGAGGTACCGCGGAAGCCCTCTAGAAATCGCCCAATTTAGTCCAACTTTGGTGTTTCGCTCCCGATATCAGTCCTCCACTTCACCAAATCATAGTTTGGGTCCTCCAATGCATTATTTCCTTCAAAAACAAGGACTAATCATGTTGGTTAGTATATATTCACATTTACATAAAATCACATGAAAATGTATATAAATAAGTAGATGAACAAGACTAAATTGAGTTATAAAGTAGCACTTGGGCATGCAATTATGATCAAGATCACCCAGAAAAGCTTAGGTCCCCTTTTGTGATCAAAGGGATGAATCAAGTCTCTTCTTGCCCAATGTGGCAACAGGTTGTATGACCTGTTTCTACTGGCAGTTTTGTTATTAATTCCTTTAGCCAACAGGATACTCCTATTTCTTCTTCTTACTACTACTGGACATTCAGTTGTAGGATGACCATATTTACCATATAAGTACCATATATCTTCAGCGACACTTGATTATTTGAAAAAGCCTATTCCAGCTCTTTCATTGTGCACCCTCCCCCTTAGATTATTTATAATCTTAGAAGACTTGGTCCACCTAATTTCTTTCTCAAGATCACCTTTTAGTTTAGAAACTTCCAGACTTAATTTTCTTACCTTTTCTTTTTCACAAGAATAATCAACTTTACATTGTCTGAGTTCAGACTTAACCTTCCTCACTTTCTCACCAACTTCCTTCTTTTGACTTGAGGACTTTTTCAGACTCTCATTGACAATTTCAAGTTCAACAATGTGTTTCATCAAAGTACAATTTTCTTTATCAGTGAAATCTTTACTATTTTTTAGATCAATGAACTCAAATTTTAGGCTAGCAAGAGCATTAAAAAGTTGATCCCTGTCAGAAGTGACTTCCTAGAGTTTATCCACTAAAACATTCATCATAGAAACAAGTTTTCTTTTAGAGAGAGTATGCATGTTTTCATTCAAGTCAGAGACACTTACCTCGGAATTCTTGTTTCCTTCATCAAGATCAAAGTCCCCTAGAGCTATGAATGCAGATTCATCAATTTCTGTATCAGAATCATCAGTGTCAGATCCCCATGCAGCCATCATTGCATATTTTTCCCTTTTCTTTTCCTTCTTCTTTTCCTTTCAAACTCTCTCCTTTTCAGCCCTCTCTTTTCTCTACTCAATTTCTCAGAGTGGACAATATTTAATCATATGATCAGTTTTGTAGCATTTGTAGAAAGTTGCTGGAGACTTCTCATTGAAACCCTTTTTTGCTACCTGTTCCTTTCTTGTCATAGCTCTTCTCTTTCTTTAGGAACTTCTTAAACTCTTTTGCTATAAATGCTATTTTATCATCATCAATATTAGGCTCATCACTGTAAGAAACTTTTAAAGCTAGTGAGTTTTCTTTGAATCCATCTTCATTCATAAGGTCATCCATGTTCATCTCATAAGTCTTCAAGTTCCCTACTAAATAATCAAGAGTATTAATAGAGATATCTTTAGCTTCCCTTATAGCAATAACTTTGACATCTCATTTATCCTTAGGAAGGACCCTTAAGACTTTGTCACCTTGTTCTTCAATGGTGAGAACCTTTCCTAGAGAGGATAACTCATTCACTAGTGATGTAAGTCTTGTGATCATTTCTTGCAAAGATTCACTTTGCTTCATTTTGAATGCTTCATATTTAGTGAATATAATAGCAACTCTGAACTTCCTGACCTGACTTGTTCCTTCATGAGCGTTGATCAAAGCATCCCATATCTGTTTTGTTGTTGAGCAATTTGAAATCTGGTTGTACTCATCAGGACCCAACCCACATACAAGGATGTTCTTTTCTTTGGCATTTTTCTTGAGAGCCAACAAGTCATCTGCAGTAAATTTAGACCTTACCTTTAGAACTTCGACTCCATCCACCATCTTCTAAGGAATGACGAATCAGGTAGTGATCCTGTCCCACAGCTCGTAGTCTTCATCCTGGATAAAATTCTCCATGTGAGCCTTCCACCAAATGAAGTGTGATCCATTAAAAAGAGATGGTCGAGTGGTTGACTGCCCGTCAAAGTGTCCAATAGGTGGTGCAGAATTAATCATGATCTATCTTAGGTATTAATCTTTTAAGATAAACCTGCTCTGATACTAATTGTTAAACTGCACCACCACAATTTTACTTATTTACGTTAGCTTATTGCCTATGATTGAAACAGGTCACCTAATGTGTGTCAATAATGCAGTAAAAAGGTAAGTGAAGAACATAGTATTTTTACGTGAAAAACACCCGGCTCAAAAGGTGAAAAATCACGACCTGTACCTTCACAGGATTTTCTCCAACTTCACTAACTCCAAGAGCCTCTTCAAATTGTTGATTACAACTCTTGCAATCTAAGGAATTATAAACTCTAATTCCTAACTGTTCAATCTCCTAACCAGCAACAATGTCTTCCTAGTAACACTACTTGAAGACCAAATCTTCTCAATTCAGTTTATAATTCATGGAATTAAGTATACAACAATTACAACTCAATGACCAACTCCTAGTAGAAGATTGCTAACTCTAGCCTATCACTTTACTAGGACCAAGTTCATCAATTGAATTTCTTCACACTTCAAATGTTGCAAAATCTCACACTTTACAAAAAAAAATTTGTCTCTTTGAGAGTGCACAAGTTTCTTTGAGAAGTCACACTTCTATTTATAGACAACTTTTCAACATCTTTACAGCAACTACCTTTGCGCGCCTTAGAAGTCTACTCCAAGTAGGAGTCCTTCTCCAAGTCTATCTTTTGGCTTCCTTTTAGTTTAAATCAAATTCCAACTCTTACAAATCAGCACATGTTCAACTCTTCAGAGAGTTGTTCTTCACTTCGAAGTGCCCATCAAATCAAACTCTTCTTGACTTAGAGTTCTACTTCAAGTGAGACTCCTTCTTTGAGTTAAACTATTTGCTTCCTTAGTATTGTAGTAGAACTTCAATACTTCAATTTAGCACATGTTTATTTCAATGAGATTGTGTGACGTGGCTTAACCATTTTTTATACGTGCAACTTATCTTTATTGGAACATTTATTGCTGTCATGTCATATTCTTTAGACAGTAAATTTTATACTCCCTTGGAACAGCTTGGCTAACCTTTTTCATCGACTTTGTCAATATCAAAACTACATAGATCCCAATAGTAAGTATTTATTCCAATGGCCCCCAAAATCTATCACACAGAGTCGGAGCATTTCCTCTAATACCTGGATGGTCCATTCTGAATGTTCATCTATCTGAGGATGGAAGGTTGTACTCAAATCCAACCTTGTTCCTAACTCTGCCTGCAAGTTCCTCCAAAAATGGGAGGTGAATTGAATTCTCCTTTCTGACATAATCAAAACTGGCACCCTATGCAACTGAATCACTTTTTTCACATACAGCTTGGCCAACCTCTCTGCATTGTAAGTTACTTGGACAGGCAGGAAGTGGAAAGACTTGGTCAATTTGTCAATAATGACCCGAATGGAGTCAAACTTCCCCAACATCTTTAGAAGACCCACCACGAAATCCATTGTTATTCTCTCCCATTTCCACTCTAGGATACGTATCTTATAAAGTACTCCCCCAGGCTTTTGGTGCTTATACTTCACTTGTTGGCAGTTCAAACACTGGGTGATCTACAATGTCCCTCTTCATCATGCCCCATCAATAATGACGTTTCAAGCAATGGTACATTTTGGTAGTCCCGGGATGAATGGAGTCCCTCAAGTTCTGAGCTTATACTACAAGAGTTTTAATTAGTTCACCAACTTGAGGAACACACACGTCCCTTTATTCTCAGGACCCCTTTGCAATCTAGCACTGCTTCCTTAGCTTCTCCTCGTAGAACCTTGTCTCAGATCTTTCCCAACTTCTACTCCTAAAACTGTCAGCCTTTATCTCCTCCAACAGTCATGACTTAGCCTCCATACGGGCTAGTATCCCATCTGTTTCTGTCAATGAAAATCTCATCAAGATGGTTGCTAGTGTCTGGACTTCTCTAGCTATCAACTACTGAGTATCTTCCAAGCAAACTAGACTGCCCATACTCACTATTTGGTCTTTGAGTACACCAAGATATCATCAATAAAATAATTACGAATAAATCTCGATAGGGTTTGAAGATACCATTCATCAAGCTCAGGAACGCTGTTAGAGCATTTGTGAGTCCAAAGGATATGACTAGGAACTCATAATGTCCATACCTGTTCTGAAAGGCTGTATTGGAAATATCTTCAGCACGAATCTTTAACTGATGATAACCCGACCTCAGGTCAATCTTGAAGAACACTGCTGCTCCCTGAAACTGATCAAACAAGTCATTTATTCGAAGGAGTGGATATTTATTCCGGATGGTTACCTTATTCAACTAGTGGTAATTAGTGCACATCCATATACTGTCGTCTATATTTTTCACAAACAAGACTGGGGCACCCCACAAAGAGACACTCAGCCTAATAAACCCCTTATTAAGCAGTTCCTGTAACTTCTCCTTGAGTTCTCTCAACTCAGTTGGTGCCATTCTATACGATGGAATAGCAATGTGTCGAGTCCCTGGCTTTAAATCAATGCAAAAATCAATTCAACAGTCCTGGGGCATGCCGGACAAATCTGCAGGGAATACCTCTAAGAATTCACAAACTACTAGGACCGACTCCATGGAAGGACCCTCAAAACTAGTATTCTGAATATGAGCTAGATATGTTGGACATCCCCGCTCTATCAATTTATGGGCACGAATATAGGAAATGTTTTTTCTTAGGAACTAGGCTACAATTTCCTTTCCACTCCAACTTGGACGACCGGGGACCTAATATGGTGACGGTCTTAGCATAGCATGGTAAGGAGATAACCAACTCATTCCCAGAATCATATCAAAATATATCATATCCAAGATCACTAAATCTACCAGAGTATTAAACCCCATAAAATCAACATTGCAATCATGACATACCTTATCCACCACCACAGAATCCCCAACAGGAGTAGATATATAGATAGGAGTATCAAGTATATCACAAGAAAGAACCAATCCCAAAGCAAAATAAGAAGACACATAAGAAGAAGTAGAACATGAATCAAACAAAACCATAGCCATTCTGTCAGACACAAAGATCGTACTTGTGATAACAGCATCGGAAGCCTCTGCCTCGGGCCAACCCAGGAATGCATAGAAGTGAGCCAAACCATCCGCCTGAGAACTGCCCCAGTTGGGTTGTGAAAATCGGATTGAATACTACCCCTTCCAGTTTGAGTACCTCCTCTACTCGTTTGTGTGCCACCCCTAACTACTGGCTTACTGCCCCTCCCTAACTGGGGGTGATCCCTGTTGAAGGAACTCCTTACTCTCCCGGCAAGGGCCTGAGCTCGAGGAGATGGGTGCAGAATGATTTCTTCACCTTGGCCAAACCTGAGACATCATCTAAGAATGTGGCCATACTCCCCATACTCGTGGCATACCTTCTCAATCACTAGCCTCTAAGCCAGAACAGAAGAAATAGGGCGAGCCTTGAAGTTTGAGCGAAAAAGCTGAGTACCCCCAACTGCCCATACTAGCCGCGGAGCACTAGCAGACCTCCGGCTAACACCTGCATAGCTGACTGAATAGGACGTCCAGAGAGACACTGTGGTACCGGAGTCCTAGCAAAAGAGCAACTGAGGAACCCATCTTCTGAGCCTTCTTCTTGATATTCTTTGTGTACCCCTTCCTGTTTCACCCCCTCTATATTCTTCACATACTCCACTACCTCCTGAAAGGTCTTACCTGAGGATACTATCTGAAGGGCTAATAGCTGGATACCCATATTCAGGCCTTTAACAAACCACTTGATCCTCTCTTCCTCTGTGGGCAGTAATGGTAGAGCATACCTGTATAAGGAGTGAAAACGGACCTTGTAAGTTGCAACAGAAGAGCTTCCCTGCTCGATGGTGGTGAAATCATCACGCCTCCTATCTCTTAAGGTACGGGGTCAAGTAGGTGGAAAAGAATAGGGTCCAGGCCAATGGAGGTGACCCTGCTGGTCTACACTCCACATAAGCCCTCCACCAGAGCTTAGCATCACCCATCAACTAGAAGGTGAAAAACTCCACGCTGTACTTCTCCACCACCCTTATTTTGTGGAGCCTCTCATGACGATCAATGATGAATTCATAGGCGTCCTTGACATTGGTCATATTGATGTATTCATGCATGTTTTGGGTTAATTATGTTTTCGTACTAATAAATGCGATGTGACTATTTGCAGGTGGATAAGACAATAAATTCAGTTCGATGTGGCGAATGATACTCAGACTTGAAGTATGGAAATTTCAAAGAGCTTAAAAACTGATTTGGGAATTCACTTCTGTGTCACGTTAAGGATTGTTCGCATTGAACAACATGCCACAGTGCCTGGATAGAAGAACAATTTTGGTAAATTTTGAAGGCACGAAATAGTGTGGGTCCGCATTTAGTCCATGTCACGAAGGAGATATGGCGCGTTGAGCTCTGTGACACGGAGCTTAATAATTCAAAAATCCCAACTTCCAGTGAAGGTCCACGATAGGTTCGTGTCATGGAGGAAAAATAGCCCGATGAGCTCCATGACAAGGAGCCATGGTTCCCAGTTCTTCTCCACTTTCAGTGCACCTCCGCGACAACTCCGTGTCACGGAGCTATTTCTTCGCGATGAGCTTCGTGCCATGGAGCTAGTTTGTCACTGTGAATTTTTTCACCTGTATAAATAGAACACTTAGATTTTTATTTTTCATTATCTGAAATTATTGGCAAGAACATGGGGAACAGCAATTGAGTTGAAGAAAATTCTAGGGTTATTTCTCTTCTCTTTTCTTCTAAATTTCAATTATTCCAATGTTAGAAACTTTTTTCGAGATGTTTAATCAAAAAATGAGTGGCTAATTACCTCATTCTGAGGTTAAGGATATTTGTATGATTGTATAATTTTATTTTATTTTCAATTGAATGTTTTTCTATCATGAATGGTTGTACTCTATTCCTGCTTTTGGTGTTTTAGTGTTTGGACAACATTAAGATAAATTTATAACCTTAATTCGACTCTGAAAGGAGAATTATTAGGGTAGAACGAGGAATAGGGGAACATGTTCTTATCTTTGCTATAAATTGAAGGTAAGATTCGCGTGCAGGATAGAAATATACCTGCAACGCCATATTCGGTTAACAACGGGAACTAATTAGACTAGAACTAAGATGAGTTATTGCATCACAAATTGATATGATTAGTTGCAAGGTTCATAATTAGGCAATTGGATAGAGGTTCGAAAGACCATAGTCAGACTTTAAGTTTTCCCAACCATCAACCCGACAGAGAAGGCAGCTAAAGAAGAATATAAGTTATACATGACTACATTACATGCCTTAACCTTAGACTATTCTTGCTATAATTTTAATCAATTTTCTTAACCTGATTTAGTATTACTTTTACATTATTATTTATAAAGCTATTAATCTATTGTGTTACTTACACACTTGCATAGAATAATTGTGAATACTAAAATAGGAAAAAATCACTAAGTCATAGTCCCTGTGGGTTCGATATACAGCTTGAAAGAGACACTATATTACTTGTACGACCACGTGCACTTGCGTGCGTTAGGGCGGCAACAAGTTTTTGGCGCTGTTGCCGGGGACTGGCAATGTTAGTCAAATTTTTGAGTTTTAGTTTTTCAAGTTTTTGTGCAAGTGTAGACAACTTGATCTTAGTTGCTATACTTATAGGTACAGGGCAATTTCTAAATGCTGGCAAGGAATAAAGAATTGGTGGACCCATTTTTGGAACTGGAAAGACAGTTTCATTTACAAAGGAGAGAAGCTTTCGAAAGGAAGTTGCAGTTGTTACAGAGGGAAATTCTGGAACAACAGCAGCATCCACCAGTTGAGCAGGCAGAGTTATTACCTAAAGTAATGGCAGCAAGACCAGTACGCAAGGTGGAAATCCCACACGCGAACAATGTTACCTCGAGCATCCGCCGGATGAATTCAAGGGTAGATTTGAGCTGAAACAGAATATGGTGCAGCTTTTGCATACCAGCGGACAATTCACAGGTCTCCCCCATGAAGACCCGCGGCAGCACCTACAAAATTTTCTAGAGATTAGTGACACATACATACTAACAGGGGTATCATCAGATTATGTGAGGCTTACATTGTTTCCGTTTTCCTTATTGGGGGAAGCGAAGAGGTGGCTGAAAGCTGAACCACCTAACTCTATTACCACATGGGATGATCTAGCAAAGAAATTCTTGATTAGGTTCTTTCCTTCTGGGAAGACAACGAGGCTTAGAAGTCATATTCTAAGTTTCAAATAGAGAGATGGTGAGAACATGTACCAAGCTTGGGAGAGATTCAAGTCTATGCTGAGAGATTCTCCTCATCATCACCAGTAAAATGATGTGTTGGTGCATACTTTTATAGAAGGCTTGGAGCCTCACACCAAAATCCTGTTAGACTCTGCAGCTGGTGGGCAAGCTTTGGAAAAGACTTATGAGGAGTTGTATACATTGCTGAACCGAATTTTGCAAGGCAACCTAGAATGGAATGCTGACACAACCAGGGGTGTGGTGAAGAAAGCGGCAGGTGGCTTGGAGGTAGATGGACTCACAGCTATTGCTGCATAGATAGCTGCATTATAGAATCAGATGAACACTCATTTCAGTAACATAAGCTTGGGGCAGCCACAAGCTCCAATCAATGTAGTCCAGCAAGTGTGGTGTGAAGTTTGTGGTAGCAGTGAGCACTCAGGAGACATGCGGTGCCAACCCAGACTCAGTTTATTTTGTTGGGAATGAGTAGAGGAGCAATAATCAACATTATGCCAATAATTAAAACCCCAACTAGAGGAACCATCTAAATTTTTCATGGGGCGGTAATGTCACCAAGGGCAAAGCTCGAATCAGGGTTTGCATAGAAACCAGGGGGCACATCAGAATTTACAGCCTCAATTCAAAGGGAATAATATGCCTACTCAGTCCAGCAATATTGAGGATATGTTGAAGACCATTATAGCCAACCAAGCTCAAATGACCGCTGACCAAGTAAAATTGATAACTGACATGAAAAATCAACAGATGGCTACAAAGGCTTTGGAGATTCAGCTGGGGCAGCTAGCTGGAGCACAGAACACTCAACCCCAGGGCGGGTTGCCAAGTGATACAGACACCAACCCTAAGTAGGTAAATGTTGTCACTACCCAGAGTGGAAAACAACTGAAGGAGTTGGTGCCCGAAAAGCCAACACAAAAAGCTGAAACAATAAAGGAGGTAGAGGATAATGATAAAGAAGTGGGGAGTGAAAATTCACCTGGAGCTGTGAAGTCACCATCACCACCCCCGTTCCCTCAGAGATTGAGAAAGCATAAGGAAGAAGCATGCTTCCAAAAGTTTATGGAAGTATTTAAGCAGGTACACATTAATCTTCCATTGGTAGATGTTTTGCAGAGTATCCTAAGTGCCAAGTATATAAAGGATATTGTGGTGACCAAGAGCATACTAACGGAATATGCCACAGTTGCACTTACTGAGGAGTGCACTTCTCTAATACAGAATAGATTGCCTACAAAGCTCAAAGATCCAGGAAGTTTTACTATCCAGATCACCATTGGATAGTCTGTTAGAGCTCGTGGTTTATGTGATCTTGGGGAAAGCATTAATTTGATGCCCACCTCTGTATTCAAGAAGTTGGGTATGGGTAGCCTAAGACCCACCACTGTGATTTTGCAGCTAGCTGATCGCTCCTTGGAGAGGCCAGATGAAATTGTGGAAGATGTGCTAGTGCAAGTGGGCTCCCTTATTTTTCTGGTGGATTTCATAATCCTTGACTTTGAGACAGACTTAGAAGTCCCATTTATTTTGGGACGTCCCTTTTTGGAAACTGAACGAGCTTCAATAGATGTAGCTACAAGAAAGCTAACGATGAGAGCCCATGACAAGGTTGAAGTATTTCATGTCTACAAAGCCATGAAGCTACCTGCTATTTATGAAGAGCTGTCAGCCATTATTGTTTTTTACCAAGAGTCCACACTTCAGCTTATTAGCCCAAATGATCCCTTGGAAAGAGCGTTGGTGGGACATGATCAGTTCGGGGATGTTGCAACTTATGAAATGATGTAAGCTTTGGATGAGGCCAAAATGTTCTTTCGAAAGAAGGAGTTTGAATCCCTACAGAGGTCCTTAGAGCCTCCACCCAAGCCATCAATCAAAGAGGCCCCCAAACTAGAGTTGAAAACATTGCCTCCACACCTTCAGTATGTATTTTTGGGAGAAGCTGACACATTGTCGGTCATTATTTCATTAGGACTAACAGATTCACA
The DNA here is from genome assembly GCA_035772735.1 of Datura wrightii. NCBI lineage: Eukaryota > Viridiplantae > Streptophyta > Magnoliopsida > Solanales > Solanaceae > Datura > Datura wrightii. The sequence goes on from JASDFA010000003.1 coordinate 117,540,656, forward strand.
GGTTCAAGAAGCATTAGTGGTTTTGAAAAGGAAAAAGAGAGCCATAGGACGGCAAATGTCAGACATCCATGGAATCAATCCGTCTTTCTACATGCACAAGATATTAATGGAGAAAGGATCCAAGACGATTATACAACATCAAAGGAGGTTGAACCCAGTGATGATAGATGTAGTGAGGAAGGAGGTAATTAAGTGGCTAGAGGCAGGAGTGCTATATCCGATATCTGACAGTGAGTGGGTCAGTCCGGTTTAGTGTGTCCCAAAGAAAGGGGGCATGACAGTTATCACTAATGAGAAGATGAGTTGATTCCCACTCGCACGGTCATAGGTTGGAGTATTTGCATGAATTACAAAAAATTAAATGAGGCCACCAAGAAAGATAACTATCCCATTCCATTTATTGATTAGATGTTGGATAGACTTGCAGGCTAGGAGTATTGTTACTTTTTGGATGACTATTCTTGCTATAACCAAATAGCTATAGCCCCAGAAGATCAGGAGAAGACCATATTTACTTGTCCCTACGGGACATACGCCTTCAAGTGTGTGCCCTTTGGGTTATGCAATGCACCAGCCACCTTCCAACGATGCATGATGGCCATATTTCATGACATGGTGGAAGACTATGTAGAGGTATTTATGGATGATTTCTATGTTTTTGGTAACTCGTTTGCTGTATGTTTGCATAATCTAGACAGGGTCTTGAATAGGTGTGAAGATACAAACCTGGTACTGAATTGGGAGAAGTGTCACTTTTTAGTCAAGGAAGGCATTTTCCTTGGCCACAAAAAGTGGCTTGGATGTTGACCGTGAGAAATTCGAAGTGATTGAAAAGTTGCCACCACTAGTGTATGTTAAGGGTGTCCGTAGTTTCTTGGGACACGTTAGGTTTTATAGACAGTTCATTCAGGATTTCTCAAAGATCTCCGGACCGATGTGTCGACTACTGGAAAAAGATGTGAAGTTAAAGTTTGGGGCAGAATCTGTTAATGCTTTTGAGAAGCTGAAGAAGAAGCTGGTGGAAGCTCCCATTCTTATTGCTCCTGACTGGGAACGCTCGTTTGAGCTGATGTGTGACACCAGTGGTGTGGCTGCGGGTGCAGTATCGGGGCAGAGGATAGAAAAGATTTTTCACTCCACATACTATGCAAGAAAAACGTTGGATGCTACTCAGGCAAATTATACTGTCACAGAGAAGGAGTTGCTGGCACTTGTTTATGCATTTGATAAATTCAGGTCCTATCTGGTTGGGACAAAAGTGGTGGTACACACGGATCATGCGGCCATCTGTTACCTATTCAACAAGAAGGATTCTAAGCCCGGGTTGATTCGGTGGATATTATTGTTGTAGGAGTTCGACTTGGAAATCTGGGATAGGAAGGATAGCGAAAATTAGGTAGCAGATCATCTGTCGCGACTAGAGAACAGGTCACATGTGAGTGATATTGGGCGCATTCGAGAAGAGTTCCCTGATAAGCACTCTTGGCACTTAGCGTGGCAGAACTTCCTTGGTATGTAGACATAGTGAACCTGATAGTAAGTGGAGTATACCCACCAGAGGCAACCGCTCAACAAAGGAAGAAGCTGAAGCATGAGTCCCGGTTCTATATGTGGGATGAACCATATTTATTCAAGCAAGGGCCAGATCAAGTGATGAGATAGTGCATTCCTGAGAGTCAAGTAACACAGGTGTTGAGAAGCTGCCATTCCTCGCCGTATGGCGGTCATCATGGAGGAGAGTGCACTGCTCATAAAGTGCTCCAGTCAGGTTTCTTTTAGCCAACTTTATTCAAGGATGCAACAGCATATGGCAAAGTCTTGTGATCAATGCCAGAGAATGGGTACAATCAGCAAAAAACATGAAATGTCGTTGCACAACATCTTGGAAGTCGAGGTATTTGATGTGTGGGGGATATATTTCATTGGGCCATTTCCACCGTCATTCGGCAATCAATATATTTTGGTAGCGCTGGATTATGTTTCCAAATGGGTTGAGGCCATAGCTTTTCCCACTAATGATGCCAAGGTAGTGGCCAAGTTTGTGAAGAAGCTGATTTTTGCTAGGTTTGGCACCCCACGAGCTATTATTAGCGACGGAGGTTCGCACTTTGTTAACAACTGGTTTTGAAACCTATTGGCCAAATATGGAGTTCGGCATAAAGTGGCTATAACATACCACCCTCAGACTAGCAGGAAGGTAGAAGTATCGAACAGGGAAGTCAAGTAGATTCTACAAAAAACTGTGAATGCTCAACGAAAGGATTGGGCAAGCAAATTAGATGATGCTTTGTGAGTGTATAGGACTGCCTATAAGACGCCAATTGGGACTTCACCTTATCGGTTGGTTTATGGGAAGGCCTGTCACTTGCGTGAGGAGCTTGAACATCAGGCATATTGGGCTGTGAGGAAGCTGAACATAGATCCTGAGTTAGCTGGGAAAAAGCGGTTGTTGAAATTGTATAAGCTGGACGAGTTTCGGTTGCATGCCTATGAGAGTGCCAAGCTATACAAATAGAAGACCAAGAGGTGGCATGACAAGCATATAGTGCCTTGAATCTTCGAGCCTGACAGATGGTGTTACTATTCAACTCCCAGCTAAAGTTATTTCTAGGGAAGTTGAGATCTAAGTGGTCTGGACCATTCGAGGTTGCTAGGATGACCTCATACGGGGCGGTTGAGTTGTGGCAGGAAGACAGAAGTGCCACATTTTTGGTAAATGGTCAGAGGTGTAAGCATTACTGGGGTGAGGGCGTTAATCGAGAGAAGTCACCTTATCTGATGAATGAATGTGAGTTGGGTCGTGCAGCGATGGTAAATCAGGCGTTGCACGGGAGGCAACCCCTAAATGTAATGTAATAGTTAGGAATTACTTTTGAAAAAAAAAGTCGTGCCACGACTAAAACTACGGCACTGGGTGGGAGGTAACCCACTATTTTCTAACTTATTGGTTTTTGGGTGATTTCTAGGATTTAAATGACGAACACATTGTAGGAGTAAGAGTTAAGGCCAGAAGTGCAAAGGTAAGTGAAAAGGAAACTTAGGCCCAAACAATGAGCCTGCGCGATTTCTCGATGTCACGGAGCTTGATCTCCGCGTTAAGTTGCATCCCACGGAGCCAGATTAAACACTGGCATCAAAATCCAGTGAAGGTGTGCGATTTTGGCGTGTCATGGAGCTAACTCCCCGCGATAGCCTCCGTGACACGTTGAGGTGTATTTCGCGATGGGTCACACTTAAAATACCGGGTCAACCCGTCCGAAATTCTCTCTTTTTAATCCCTAAGTCAGGATTTCAGCCCCATTTTTTTCTCCTCCGCGACAAAACCCCCATTCTCCTCCCCTCTTGAACGTGCCATGTCTTAGGGCTTGAAGAATCACCCCATCTTCTTAACAACGAAGCTTCACAGGTAATTTTTTGGTTTTTCTACCTCTTCTCTCATGTAATTTCTTGGCATGAACATGTGGGTAAGTAAAGGTAAACCCTAAGTCATGTGCAATTGGTGGAAACAAGTTTGTATTGGGTAATCATGATATTATGTGATGATATTTGATTCTTGTACTTGATAATAACATGGTTTCTTGAATTTGGCATAGAAATTAAGTATGGGGTGCTTGAAGGGTTGAGGGAAGATGAAAAGGGAGAGTGAAAAATGTAAATTAGGAAATTCATGCCTTTGTTATTCAATTAGTGTAAAATGAATGGTTGGCTGTGCATTCTAAATCAGGGGAGCTTTGTGAGGCTGATACATGGAAACTATGCATTACATGTAGTTAGGACATGCTGAATAGACGTACTACACTATGCCTAAACCCATTGTGCAAAAATGATATTAATTGTGAATATGGGCATTCATAGATTGTAATTGCTCCTAATTGCAAAGCCTTAATTGCTTGAAGTCTAAGTAAGCAACATTAACTTTATGTAAATGCTAATTTCATGAGTATGAGTTATTTGAGTGTGCGAAGTCTGAGTAGTACAAAATAACTCATACTCAATGCAAAGTGTCTTCAGTGAAAATGATGTATAATGTTGTGGTTGCTTAATCTTTTCAAAGTACTAATTATGCTGAAATGTGGGAGAAACTAGTCATTGAACTGTATAGAAGGGGAAGTCTAAGTACCCTAATAACTATGACTAGTGAACCCACGTTAGCAACTAAGTATGGGGTAATCAACCAAAGCCCTGAATTAGTGTTGGCTAGCCATGTTAAATACTGAATAATTTGATCTCTGTGTTTTAGGATGAATAGGAACAATGTCGGCTAGACAGGAAAAAGGAAAAGGGTGTATTATCCTCCGACACAGACCGGAAAAGGCTCTGTCTAGGCGCAGCTATGCCAGTAGCCCCACCAGTTCCTAAGGGCTAGAAATGGTGGTTTGGTACCAGAAGGGTGGTGGATGAAGGGAAAAAATGGTATGCAAAGCATAAGGAGTCAAAATACTTCCCGGAGGAGCAAATTGACCGGGAAAATTTGTCATAGGAGTTCCCCCGGATACTGCAAAGGATACACACCTTGGGCATGGACTTTATTTTCAATAAGCCCAGGGAGTGTAATTAACACATGGTGCTTGGGACTCCACTCTGCGCAGCCACACAGTCAAGATTCGGGGTCAGGTCGTTCCATTTGAGGCACATCACTTGAATGCAATCCTGGGGACACCTGACATAGATCCACATCCACTCCGCCAGCTTAATATCACCCCGCCATATGCTGATATTCAGCACACCTTATGCGGGCAGCGATCAACATCTAGAAGGATCCACCACAAAGAAAGAGGGTAACACCAGACACTGCCTTATTCACAGATGAACATAGAGGCCCGAGTTTGGCTGAAGATTGTCTGCACCTGCCTCATTCCAGGGGTGCATACGATTGATGTCCAGGGGACAGGGTCTTCCTGGTATACACATTAATGTGAGATATGGAGATCAATGTTGGGGCTATGATCAAATCAGCCATGAAATAGGCGAGACTGCACCAGGGGCACAGGTATGGTTTTGGCGGCTTACTCACCACCTATCTTAGAAGTCAGGATATTGAAGAGGAGGCTTTAGACTATAGACCAAGGTTGGAATGGCGTGCTGTGGACGTGACCAAGACTAAGGCGCCAAACACCATATACAGGTCAGTTCTCACATTAGCCTAGCGACACGCTCGAGATGACTGCTACGCAGCCAGGATATTTGGATTGCAAATAGTTACACTCAGTAAGTTTCTAACATTTAGTCGTCTTATTAGTATGTTAGTCAAGAGTTTTAGAGTACGATGCGTACGAGTAAGGGCACGAGAAAGGTCAAATGAACATGGAATCGAAATCGCGCGGGAGAAGGTCAGAGCAGGCCGCAATAAGGGCAGCGTGTCACGGACCCCCTCCCTGCGCGTTGGGCACTGTGGCACACCCATAAATCGGTGCAATGGTGTCTGTGCCACGGACTCTGTGTCCACCACCCAAGCTTTATATAAGTTCAATATTTTTATTTGATTTCATTTCAATTTAACAGATTCGAGACCAGAGAAGAGAAACATGCCATTTTCAGGTAATTCTCGTCCGTTTATGCTACCAAATGCGGCCCAAACTCAAATTAACTTAGGGTATCTAAGTTTAAGCTTGTGGGTACGGAGTTATTTTCGTGAAATTCACCAGACAAATCGTAACCTCTCTGAGTCAAAGTTGTCAAAATTGCTTCAAACTAGTTTCCATACTATCACGGGCTTCAAGTAAGTATTTCTCCCTTCTAAGCTCTCTGGAAATAATACATTTTAGTTCGTGTTTTGCTAAGTTGAAGTATAATCAATATTAATATTGAAAGTTATTAATTTATGCCGAACTTGGTGTTGAAATTCGTCTCTTTCTCTCAGTATAACGGTTACAGCTGAAGAGAGATGGAGAATACAAGAGGAAACTCAGTGGTTATTCAGGAAACGACAATCTAGGTATGTAAGGCTTAACCCTCGACAAGTATTCTGATCGTACAGCATTATGACTTATGTTTTCGAATAGAAGTAACGATTCCATATGCTGTAGATAGTTGCTAATATTAGATTGTGATTGGGCATGTCGTAATTAATTTTTTCTGGTACATAAAGAGTAGATATGCTGTGATTAGCTGCTATCAAGTAGATTACGGTTATATAAGCTCTAGTTAGCTGCTAGAAAACATATATAGATTATACCACAGTATTCCTCGTCGGGAAAGATAGGATAAGTACGATATGCACTAGAAGCATCATAGAAACTCTTTTATTCTCTAGTTCATCGTGTTAGTAGAATTGTATGTTTTATTTCCAGGCCTAAATCTTAGGAATTCATGAGAATTATCGAGCCTGAGTTAGTAAGTTGACCAGTATAGGCGCAATTAGGCAATTAACTACTAGTTTGGCACCTATGTAGCCAGAAAAGCACACCCAGAGGCCATTGGCATACCTTTACACCCCTCGGTAAGAAATCCAGATAGGAAGGCCATACCGGAGAGTCAGCAGCTGAAGGTTGTCTAGTGAGATGAGTGGAAGCCTGTCACCTAGTTACTTACTAGCAGTAATTGTCAGTTCTAGTTGACTTAGCATTCACTCGGAAGATCACCCAGGAAGAAGTCCAATCGTTTAGGTTAAATAGACCTGTGGGTACCCTAAGGAAGGGAACCTTATTCGCAGACAATGGCAAAGCCAGCTACCCATCCTGTTCTTAGAAGCTACTCAGGTACAGATTTTCGTGAACGGCTAAGTCTAGGTAGACTTGTCCTTAAAGCTAGGAATCACCTAGAAATGTCATATAAGATTGGACCAGACCAGGATAGGGTCTAAAGTACCAGCACTGTGTAGTACAGCAATACCCTCAGACTAAGAATGTCAGTAAGCTTCATGTGGAGGGTTAGGGGCCGATTGCTCAAGAGCATGTTCGGCCAGTACTAGCCCTATAGTTGTCCTAAACAGAGGAACTGAGTATTCAGTCATTCACAACCCCGCAGTTATGATGAGTTGTAGATGTTTGGGTAGGACATACATAGATCTGCGTTGAACCACTCCAGATCTCGCCCTATTCAGTTCAGACTATTAGAGATCATGATCACTATCAGGATCCTCTTATAAGAGACAGGTGCACGGCATGCCTACTAGCAGCCTTATAAACTATCATAGGGGACGAGCAGCAGTGGCGTTAGGCCCAGAAAGCTAACTACGCCTTTTAAGCAGATAGATTGAGATGTTGGTACAGCACCCGTGTTGGGGTTGCCCTCACTTAGGAGCCATCCATGACCACCCCAGGGTTTACTAGTTGTGTCGACACCCATCAAGGGCGAGATGACGTTACTCCAGAAGAGCGACATGTCGTCTGCGAGGGACAAAGATGGGGTCCTAGGTCCTCATACAGTCCATTCCATAGTTGGACTATTATATGTCGTATCGGCAAACACCCCCGTCGAGCCTAGTGCCCAGGGTGCAAATATCAGGAGTCCACTGGACTCAGACACAGCTACAATCAGGGGCCGAGTGGGCTCAGTTGCAGACCCAGGGGACTGGTAGGTTGGCTATAGCACCATAGAGTCATAGAAACCTAGTTAGGGGTATATAGATTGAAGTGCACTCACTAGGGCTTATGGGGGCCCCAAGTGGGTTATTCTGTGTTGGTTGTACCTTCCATGCTTATAGGGGCCAGGTTAGGTTCTTGTTTGCATTCTTGTCTGCTGGCTATAGCTTATGAATATATAATTATGCGGTCATCGCTTATGTATGTGTAGTTTTTTCTAGACGCAGGTTACGAATAAGCCAACTTATAGGTTAATCTTTCTGCCTCTCCTTTCTACTTACCTTTAGTATTTTACCGCTTTTATTCAGCTCATATATTGCCTTGCATATTCGGTACATATTGTACTGACGCCCAAATATGGATGGCTACATTACTTGCCTGTAGGTTTAGACAAACAAGGTTCAGGATCTTCAGTAGCAGTTGTTCAGAGTCCGCAGTTGGGTTAGCTCCTTTCATTCGGAGTTTCCAAGTTGTAGAGATTTCTGTATTTCAGTTATATAGCATTGTGGGTAGGCCGAGGCCCTGTCCCAACCACTATTTGTACTCTTAGAGGCTTGCAGACTACAGTCGTCAGTTAGTTAGTTGTATGCTGGCCGTGTGGGGCCTTAATCGGTTATGCTTCGTGTGTTAGCCGTGTGAGGCCTAATATAGTAGCTCGTCTTCATTTTTGTTATAACTAGACAGCATGGTGGCCTTGTTGGCCCGCATAGGATCCCTTCTATTGCCTGTTGTTGGTTAGCTATTTTCATTTACAGGTTGCTATACGGCCTTGTTAGCCGAAGGCTACATTTACCCTGTTGTTTTCTTGAATTGAGTCGCAGGCTAGCACTAAACATGCATTGGCCTAGCCAGGTCAGTTAGTTGCCAGTGTGGCACCAGGTGCCAGTCATGCTTCCCAAGGTGGGGCATGACAAACTTGGTATCAGAGCAGTTCGTATCCTAGGGAGTTTGCAAGTCGTGTCTAGTAGGGTCTTGCTTATAAATGTGTTGTGCACCACATTTATGAGCAGGAGGCTACGGAGCATGATAGTATGGTTATCCCTCCTTCTTCTCAGATCATGCTATAAAGCAGAATTGTATAGGCTTGAGTCCCTAAGCTTTCCTTGTTATGTCTGTCTAGGACAATGTTTGATATAAGACAGGCACCAGCCAGTTGCAAGATAACTACAGAAGCAGGAGGAGGTACCAGTGAGGTGCCACAGTTGGGAGACAGTCAGCTTAAGGACGGGAACAGACGCCTTTGATCTCTCCAGTATCCTTTCGAGGTACTAGGAACCTTATGATGTGATAAATATGCCAGTGCCATCCCCAATTCTCCCTACATCCTCAGAATAGGAGTTTAGGAGTATAGTATATATGTACATGTAAGTTGACTTACCTACTAGATATTTAGAAATAGCCAGTGGCAATAGTTGATGTTGAATTATCTTAGAAGTGCGAAGAAGGTGGAAATTGCAGGATTCCTACCTCCGAATCTTCGGGTATTGTAAGGTTCCATACCTCAGTTCTACCATAGTAAGATAGGGTTATTTTCCACCTCCTAGCTTGTTCTTACAGTATAATAGAAAGTGTAAGTATCAGTGCTATGGTGCCCAAAATGAATAATCAAGGAGGGCTAGAATTGTTGCCTCCGAGGAGGATTAGAGAGTAGTGACGGCCCTTAATATTTACAAGTTATCTAGATGCTTACGGTAGTAAGCTAGGAAGGGGGATAAGATTGTCAATACCACTCGAGTGTGTATAGAGAGTCCAACAGTGACGAACCCCTAGTAATAATAAAGCTCAAGTCAACAAAAGGCTGAATCCGTCGTAGCATGCTAATGACGGCAGGACATACCTGCGAGATAATGGCTATGACCTTAGTTTGTATTACCGAAGGACAGGGAGATCACATGAACAAAATAAGCACCTGTGCGAGTCGGAAGGGATACAGGTCAGTAGACCTGGTCGGTAACATCCTTGACAGTATGAGGTAGGAGGCACGAACCTTAGAGCTCAGTCCAAGAGAGAAAGAGGAACAGCACAAGTATCTAATAGGGGGAAACTGGAATCACCCCCAGGTTGAAGCAAATTGACAAAGTATGGGTCCATTGCTAGATTTTGAAAACTAAGCATCAGATTGACAGTTAAGAGATAGTGAAGTTGTAGCCTAGTTTCTGTAATATCTCCACTAGTTGTGGAGGTAAAGGAGTACTGACATAGAGACTTTAACCTAGAACAGCCTGGAAACAAGGCCCAATAGGGAGTCATTGGCCCTCAGGATAATAAGGGACGACATCATAAGACCCAGAGGTCGACTCTATATTCCAAGGGTAGCAGAACTTCGATTAGCAAACCATACTTCCAGAATTTGATGAAAACGCAACGGGTCAAAAAGAGAGACCTATTGATAGCGTGGGAAGGCAGAAGATACCATTGAATCATAGCAATAGATCTCCAGTGACAGGCCCAAAAAAAAGAGACGAGATAGCGGGAACTAGGCGGGCCAATATAGGAGGTGGCCATGCCTGTGAAGGGGTGGAAGGTAATTGACCTGGATACAGTCAAAAGGTTATCTCAAACCAAGTGCAATTTGACTTCACTTGAGCCGGTATAGAGAGGCTAGTGAGGTTCATTTGTGTCTCACCAAATAAAATTATGTCACGGTTAAGACTTATGCCAAGTTAAATATCCCAGAAGTAGTTGGAATGCGTGGAGCCCCAATGTTGGCAAGCTCTGACAGAGAGACGCAATCTATGACTAAGTTTTAGGAAAAGGCATTAGAACAGACGGCGACATATGTCAACTTAAGCATGGTTCCTCATACCCAAACAGGTGGCCAAGCAGAATATAAAACTCAGACTCTAGAGGTCCATTATAAATGGGAGTGGAAGCCCTCTGTATGATGACTTAAAGCAGATAAATCGGAGGTTGGAAAAATGGGGCATGTTAAAACGGGCAGATGAAAAGAGTTAAACTTATCAAGGAACGGGTACTAATAGCTCAGGGTCGTCGAAAGTTTTACCCTAACGTGCAACACAGACAGTTAAGGATTAAAATAGCGGTTGAGTATCCCCAAAAGCTTCTCCGATGAAGGGCACTACGAGAATTAGAGAAATGGAAAGTTTAGCCTTAGGTTCATCGGTCATATTGTATCTTCCCAAAAGCGGGCAAAGTGGCACATGAGCCAGCATTACCTCCAGAACTGAAATTGGTCCATTCAATCTTTTGCATGCCAATATTGTGGAATACCTATAAGAGACCCACTCCAAGTTGTGTCCCATTGAGGATGCTCAAGTTATTAAGGAACTAACCCATAGATAGGTTCCAGTTGCCATACTGGGTTAGTAAGTTCGAAGATTGAGAATTTAAAGATGTCGCCTCAGTTAAAGTATTGTGGAAGAATAAGAATAAAGAAGAGGTGACCTGGAAAGCCGAGGAAGACATGAGTCCGGATATCCTCATTTATTTCGGGCTTAGTCCAGACTATGTAGTTGAGGTAAATTATTGATTCGTTTGTTGTTCTATGATTATGTTACATATATTGCTCAGTTGACTACAACTTTGTTGAGAAATAGTTGTTATAGTGTTATGTGAAGTACCTATATTGAACTTTTATGCATTTTAGGGTTTTTAGATAGTCCATGTTAAAGGGGAGATTCTATCAAAATTTCTCCAGGATAGTAGCTAATGGATTTAAATCCCCGTGAGCTAAAATGATATTCGAGGACGAATGTTCCTGGGGGGGAGGATGTTACACCCCGTAAGTTCCTAACATTTAGTCGGCTTATTCATACGTTAGTCAAGAGTTTTAGAGTACGGCGCATATGAGTAAGGGCCCGGGAAAGGTCAAATGAGTATGGAGTCGGGACCGCGTGGGAGAAGGCTGGAGAAGGCCGCAACAGGGGCGGCGTGTCATAGACCCCCTCCTTACACGTGGGGTGCCATGGCACGCCCGTAAATTGGTGCGATGGGGTTCGTGCCATTAACCCCGTGTCCACCACCCAAGTTTTATATAAGTTCAATATTTTCATTTGGTTTAATTTCAAGTTAACAGATTCGCGACCAGAGAAGAGACACGCCATTTTTAGGTAATTCTTGTCCGTTTACGCTGCCCAAACTCAAATTAGCTTAGGGTATCTAAGTTTAAGCCTGTAGGGAACATTACTACGGAGTTATTTTCGTGAAATTCACCGTACAAATTGTAACCATTCAGAGTCAAAGTTGTTAGAATTGCTTCAAACTAGTTTCTATAGGATCACAGGCTTCAAGTAAGTATTTCTTCCTTCTGAGCTCTTGGGAAATAATATGTTTTCGGTCATGTTTTGCTAAGTTGAAGTATAGTCAATATTAATATCGAAAGTTATCAATTTACGCCAAATTTGGTATTGAAATTCGTCTCTCTCCCAAGTATAACGGTTACAGCTGAAGAGAGCTGGCAATTACAAGAGGAAACTCGTGGTTATTCAGGAAATGAAAATCAAGGTATGTAAGGCTTAACCCTCGGCAAGTATTCTCGTCGTACAGCATTACGACTTATGTTTTCGAATAGAAGTAACGATTCCATATGTTGTAGATAGTTGCTACCATTAGCTTGTGATTGGCCATGTTGTAATTAACTGTTGCTGGTACATAAAGAGTAGATATGATGTGATTAGATGCTATCAAGATTACGATTATATAAGCTCTACTTAGGTGCTAGAAAATGTATATAGATTATACCGCAGTATTCCTCATCGGGAAAGACAGGATAAGTACGATATGCACTAGAAGCGTCATAGAAACTCTTCTATTCTCTAGTTCATCGTGTTGGTAGAATTGTATGTTTTATTTCCAGGCCTAAACCTTAGGAGCTCATGAGAGTTATCGAGACTGAGTTAGTAAGTTGACCAGTATAGGCGCAATTAGGCGATATAACTACTAGTTTGGCACCTGTGTAGCCAGAAAAGCATGCCCAGAGGCCATTGGCATACCTTTACGCCCCTAGGCTAGAAATCCAGATAGGAAGGCCATACCGGAGAGTCAGAAGCCGAAGGTTGTCTACTGAGCTGAGTGACAGCCTGTCATCTAGTTACCTACTAGAAGTAATTGTCAGTTCCAATTGACCTAGCATTCACCCAACAGATCACCCAGGAAGTAGTCCAATTGTTCAGGTTAAATAGACCTGTGGGTACCCTAAGGAAGGGAACCTTATTCGCAGACAATGGCAGAGCCAGCTGCCCAGCCTGTTCTTAGAAGCTACTCAGATACAGATTGTCGTGAATGGCTAAATCTAGGTAGACTTGTCCTTAAAGCTAGAAATCACCCAAAAATGTCATATAAGATTGGACCAGACCAGGATAGGGTCTAAAGTACCAGCACTGTGTAGTACGGCACTACCCTCAGACTAAGAATGTCAGTAAGCTTCCTGTGGAGGGTTAGGGGACGATCGCTCAAGAGCATGTTCGACCAGTACCAGCCCTATAGTATTCCTAAACAGAGGAATTGAGTAGTCAGTCATTCACAACCCCGTAGTTATTATGAATTATAAATGTTCGGGCAGGACATACATAGAGTTGTGTTGAACCACTCCAGTTCTCGCCCTATTCAGTCCAGACTATTAGAGACCATGATCACTATCAAGATCCTCTGATCTGAGACAGGCGCACGACATTCCTGCTAGCAGCCTTATAGACTATTGTAGGGGGAGAGTAGCGGTGGCGTTAGGCCCAGAAGGCCAACCATCAACCCCATAGAGAAGGCAGCTGAAGAAGAATATAAGTTATACATGACTGCATTACATGCCTTAACCTTAGACTATTCTTGTTATTGTTTTATTCAATTTTCTTACCCTCATTTAATATTACTTTTTATATTATTATTCATAAAACTCTTAATATATTGTGTTACCTACACACTTGCGTAGAATAATTGTGAATACTAAAATAGGAAAAAATCACTAAGTCATAGTCCCTGTGGGTTCGATATACGGCTTGAAAGAGCCACTATATTACTTGTACGACCACGTGCACTTGCGTGCGTTTGGGCGGCAACATTCCTCCGCCTCAGTACCATAAAATTTGGGAGGCTTCATCTTGGTAAACCTCTAGAACAAGCCATGCTCCTCCCCTGTTATTATAGGCCCAACCACCAGCCTTGGGAACATAACTACCTCCGACATATCATCAATGCAAGGAGCCACAGCAGTTGCATATTGTATTCTCGACTGCTGCCCTACAAGAGTCACTGGCGCTGCTCCATTACCCATGAGGCCACTCAGAAGGTTAAAGACCAGAGCCAAAACCTTGGAGGATATTAGAGTGGCTGCAACCTCTCCTTGATTCGGAACCTCCACCTTAACAGCTACCCTTTTTTGGACTGCCAATGGTACGGGAGATGCTAACCTTTCTCGTACTAGAGTAGGAGCCTGGGCCCCTCCTTTGGCAGTGGCAAACCTTCGCCCACGGCCTCGGCCACGACCTCTGCTGCAAACTGCGACTACTGCTTCTAGCTCGAGTGCTGCTTCTCTATTTTCGCCTACTCATGTTCTCAACATCTATGAGGGAAATAAAAAGAATTGTTAGATACCAATTTGGATCAATAGATACCAATTGAAATTAACAAATCGCACGAAAGAAAAGAAGAAGGGAGTTTTCCTAAAGTCCTGCAGTATCTCGAAGATAAATTACGGACGTCTCTGCATTGATCCGCGTGACTCTACTAGATCCATCTTAATATAATGAGATCGACGAACCTAGAGCTCTGATACCAACTTTGTCATGATCTAAATGGCCATGATTGGCATCTACACTACCCCCGATGAGCGAACCAGCAATTTCTAACAATTTTTCCAAAACCAATCATTCAGAAAGAAAATAATAACCTTGAAATTAAGCAAAACAATAAAATCTAACTAAACTTGGATAAATCAACATAAAAGAAACAACCAACTCCTACTATTATTCCCATAATCCAATTGTCATTGCACTTCATACGTATAACATAAGTCTAAGAATTGTTTATAACAAAAAGAAATAAAATTGCAAATATCTGAAAGAGAGACATCTTCGAGGGAGGAGTAAAACCGCACATTCTGCGTCGCTCACCTTTCAATGATCCGCCCGTGCTCTAAAGGTAAGGTCGTGATGAACTTTTGGGTCGAATTTTGCACTCAGAAAGAAGTGCAATAGTAGCTTCAGTACAAAAGACAGTACTGGTAGGCATCATCGGTCGACCTTATATAATAACATATAAGAATGCAAACGACAACATGATATATATATATATATATATATATATATATATATATATATATATATATATATATATACACAATACACATTTCAGGAACTTTAGTTCAGCACAAGTGACAACCGACCTGCTCACTGGATTAGGCCCTTCATTTCAGTGGTCACCTGACTGCTGCCACGGTCTCGCCATAGCGGATTAAGTCCCGCTGCAATGGTACTGCCCTGGGTAGTAGCTCAACTTAGTTGCACCTTATCATTTCATCAACTCATTGCAATTCACATATCATCAAATTTATTTAGATATAAATGTATGCTATTGACATCAATACATGAACTATCACATATCCACATGCGACATAGAGCAAATCCGGCGGTTATTTTATTGGTCCGTTATGGCAGAACTTCGACCATTACCAAGGTCTCGCTGCAGCGGAAAGACTACTGTTGTAGCGGTCCCCCGTAACTAGTAGCTCCTCAAAATTAACCAACTTTCACTAGCTCACTCCACAATACTTCTCCTATCTATGGTCTAGCCCCGTTCGAGTACTCTAAGTCAGTTTTCCTTCATAATGACATATGGGTCATTACATATGCAATCTTTATGATGAGCTTCAATATAAATCTTTAAAACTGCTCTTTTTATAAATGGATTTCTGTTACAAACTATGCACAAATTCTTAGTGTTGGGGACAATGTCGAGCAATTGTTCAAAAAAGTACTAATAGGAGGAATCATACTCCAAATTTATGATGCAAAATACCATGAAAAAGATGTGATTTTGTATATCCTGCTACACAATTGACAATAACACTCCACCATACTTTTCAGTGAAAAATGTTCCATCAATAGGCATGACTTTTTCTTGTATAAGAAAATTCGTCAATCCAAGCTCCAGATGATACAAAAAAAATACGAAACCCTACCATAATGATCAACCTTCAAATCTATCTTGCTTCCATAATTTACAACATGAATCATATAGTGGTACTTATCTAAAACTTCATATTCATGCTTGGTGTCTCATATATCGAAGACTTTGCAATCCGACACTTTCAGTAACTAATCTTGCATCCCATTCTACGCGAATTATTTTCTTAATATCTTTTATAGATAAATTTTTTCCTCGACAAACTTATTTTCAATGTGCTTTGAACGACATCAGTTGATGCGTGACTATGATGGCTTGTAAGATGTTGTACTCTACATATGTGGATATTGTTGTACAGTATGTGGTAATACGAAATCTATCGACATCTTTAGACTTCATAGATTGCAGTCACCACTCGAAATTTTTATCTACACATTTGACATTGTAGATTTTTTTTGTGTTTTTCAAATATTCAAAATTAAAATTATTATTCACGAAAGCAAGCTTCAACGGTACTATCAATTCATGCTTATTTTTGAAAGTTAAACTTGAGAAAAATCATGTGTCGACTTCATGATCGCGACAGCATTGCATTGAGCTTTCAACCCTCTGTGTGTTACTCGGATTAATAGAAGATTCTACATCTTCTTCTATCCTTACGATATTGCAATCAAATTTGAAAATTTCTAAAGTATTTTCTACTTTCACTGTATTGTAGTCAAATTCAAAAAAATTTACAACTTCTTTTAGCCCTATTGTATTGCTAGCAACTTCAGGAAATACTCTAGTTGCTTCTCCAGATTCTGAAATTTTTATTAGTCCAATTTCAACCACATTTAGAATGGGCCGAAAATCAACTTTGTCAACATCAGATAAATAAATGTGTAATTCATTAGCATCTTTTATTTCAGAAAAATGTGTTTTTGCTTTACAACAACATGTAAATAACTCAAAGATTCTTCAGCTCACAACATAACTTACACCTAGTAATAATGATATCAGCAAACTCATCATATGTAACATCTCTCTTCACCCGTATCGATATTGTAAGACTACCCTTCGACTTCTAACTATAACACTTAGCAGTCTCTATCATATAAATCAATTCCTAATAGTATTTCGTCCTCCATTAATTGTCACAATACCTGCGGATATTACCAAAATACATATATTAAAAATAGTGACAATATTATAAAGTATAATATTTACACAGAGAATTCATATGCATGTTCTTAGTATAAATACCATATAGAAGTTTTAACAAAGTGTAGTTATTTGCATGGAGCTTGCATGTGAAGTGCAAACTATTAGTATAAACACAATGCAGTTATTTAAGCTACATATGAATGTTTAAATATAGGAAAAAGGGTCAAAATACCCTTTAACTATGCGAAATTGAACAAAAATACCCATTGGTAATAGGTTGATCCAAAAATGCCTTGCCGCCAATATTTTGATCCAAAATTGTCCCTACTGTTACTTTTGGATGAAAAAATTCCTTTTCCTAATAAAAATATTATTTCTTTTATTTTTTTTAAATATATTCTTTTCCTCATAAAATATTATTTTTAAAGAACTCTTTTTTTTTCTCTTAAAATTTTTTTAACTAATCAAAAAGTGAAATTAAAATAGAATAATCATGTGTACTTTTTAAACTGATAATAGGTCATATATAAATTTCTTTTTCTCTTTTTATTTATTATTTATCGTGAATGGGGGAATCATTACACATAGTATGCCCGGTCGACGTATTTTTTTGTTTTACGCCCCGTAACTCTTCCTCAGCCAGGCTTGGGCAAATAAGATCTTGTTGTTGCATCGAAAGAGATAAATGTTGACTAATCTGGCTAACATTGAACTTGGTAAAATGAAATGGTTGAATAATTGAAAAATGAGATTATTCAGGAATACACATGGAATGCTGAGATAGTAACCTCAACATTAATTTTTAGTAAATAATAATAAAAGGAATTTCTAATAAAATATAAAATATTTTTATTTCTTAATCTTCTTCTGAATTGGGGCGGAGTGGTAGTCAGACCAACTGTGTTGTATAGGGCGGGGTGTTGGCCGATTAAGAACTCTCATATTCAAAAGATGAAAGTTGCAGAAACGAGGATATTGCAATGGATGTGTGGGCATACTAGGAGTAAAAATGAGGATTTCCAAGATAAGGTGAGAGTAGTTTCGGTGGAAGACAAGATGCAGCAAGCGAGGTTGAAATGATTCGAACATGTAAAGAGGAGATGCCCGTATGCCCCAATGCAAAGATGTGAGAGGTTTTCAAGGGATGGTTTCAAGAGGGGTAGAGGTAGGTCAAAGAAGCATTGGAGAGAGGTGATTAGATAGGACATGACGCAGTTTCAACTTACCAAGAATATGGCCCTAGATAGTAGGACACAAATCAAGATAGTAGGTTAGTAGGGAATAGAGCATTGATTAGCAAATCCACCCATACTAGTAGTCGTAGTATTACTCTTATAGTATCTTACCCATAGATTTACGATATTATTTATTATTTCTTGAACTTTGTGTATTGTATTATTTTTACTTCAGATGATGTTTGACATGCTTGTTTGATCTATTATTTCCTTTTATGGATTGCTTTGATTTACTTATCCTTGAGTTGAGGTTTTATCGAAAACAGTTTTTTTGCCTGAGAGGTAGAGGTAAAGTCTGCTTATACTCTACCCTCCCCAGACCCTATTTTGTGGGACTACATTGGGTGTGTTGGTTGTTGAATCTTTTTTGATTTGAAGTAGGATAAACATTTAATATGTTTCTTGATTTTAAAGTTAAAATGAAAAAACAAAGAATCAACAATAACTCTATCGATGATATTTTAAAGATATTTTGTGATCTGAAGCAATGTAACAAATTTTTGTGTTTTATGACATTATGATTGTTGTATCTTAACTTTAAAACTAAGGATTATATTAGTAAATGTTTATCTTTTTTCAATCAAAAAGATTAAAAAATAAAAATATTTTCTTTTTTATTAGAAAAAATAATTTATTGTTATCTAAATAAAAATTAACGATGAATTATTTTGATTTTATGTATATAAAAATTAATGATGGGCTACAATATTTTTATTAAAAAATAATATATTTTTAAAAATAATATGCTTATTAGAAAAGGGCATTTTTGGCTCAAAAGTAATAATAGCGTCATTTCTGGACCAAACTATTAATAGCGTGGGCATTTTTTTAAGTGTAAACACCACGTGGATGTTTACAAATGTGAATGTTTATGTACACCATGTGCAATGCAAGTTTTTTATATAAATACCATGCAGTTGATTAAATACCATGCAGTTGATTAAACCGTTAAAACCTCATTATAATAATCATTCGTTATAACAACATTTCACTATATATGACGGCTCGATTTTCTCCAGAACCGATTTTTCATGTTATATTTTACTTCTTTATAACAACATTCTGTCAATAACAGTAGTGACGTTCAATATAGCGGTACGCCTTTTATAAAATTAACTCTCTATAACAGTCATACTCAAATATTATGTAATATATTTTATAAAAACTGTATTAGGTAATACTGATATTTGCCTTTTTTACATGCATACTCTTTTTATTTTTTGGTTAAATTGATTAACAATTAGTTACTTCTTCTTGGCACACAAAATTATTAAACTAGATTTTTGCGTACTTTTATTTATAACAGCTAAATAAGATTTAAACATCAAATGTCAATATACATATATAATAGTACCTCACTAGAGCAGCCATAAAATTTTCAGTCAAATGTTGTCACTATAAAGAGATTTGACTAAACATGCATTATGTCTTTGTAACATTCACAATTTCTAAAAATAACTATACATTTTTTATTAACAATTCAGACAAAAAAAATATTTAATTCACAAAATGATGAAAAATATTAAAATATTACCTTAAATTACAGAAATGAACTATTTAGTCCCTTTGAAGTTATGCTCTAGTAATGTATTCACATATTACTGTCAAGAATAAAGAAATATTTAAAAATAAAGAATAAAAAAAATTGGATCAATAATGAGAGAAAATGCAAATACAAATTTTATTTTCATTGACGGAAGATAAATCAACCCTAATTAAGAGGCTGGAATATGTTGAGATTCATGAAAAGAGAAGAAGAATGTTGAAGAACAATAGGCATTTTCTCTTCCGTTCTTTGTATGGAGAGATGGAGAGCCGTTTTTCTTTGGATGGAGAGTATTCATTGTACTTTAGATATAAAAAACTATTTTATATTTTAAGCAATTGTGTAGACAGAAAATTTTTTAAATATATAAACTTGTATTTGAAGTGAGCATAATTAAAGAAAAATCTCTTCTACCACATTGTTATACTTTAAACTAATGTTCAATTTTCCCTATGTGGTTATTTTATAATGTATCAAAATTTACTATATTAAGAAGCATTAACTGGCCGCCTGGGACATAACGCCGGAAACCTTTAGACCAAGCCCTCGAAATAGCGGCCTGGTGAAACAAATTGAGCAACAAACCCACTAAATGCTTAATCTAGTACGCTCCTCTTCATCAAGTGCATCGAACGAGGAGATTGGACATTATCAAGTTCAGAAAAAATGAGGTTAACCTGATGTAGATGCAGGAAAACAGAATTAGGACGGTCTTAATCCCGCCTACAAAGACAATTTCTAGCTTCATAAAAGCTGAAGGTGCAAAATTGTGTATCATTCCAGATAAACTTCTCCCCACACCACATTTTGAAAACATTAAACATAAACAGATAAAATACCAACGAATATTAGAACAATCGAACTCAAGATGTCCTAATATGGATATAGGATCAAATATTAATTGGAGCCTCCCTCGCATATCAAGAATACTAAGTAGAAGTAGACGTTCCTGAACAAGCCAGGTCCATATTCTGTTACCGCCACTGTCATGTGCCTCTCCTACACATTTACTTTGGACCAATATCCTTCAGTGCACAAATCTGCTCCTCACCCATGGCAGACATGACCGACACAACAAGGTCTTTGCCCTCAGCGAATCCATCCTTGATCTGCACATTTAGCAAATCATAACTAGTTAGGAAACCTGCAACATTTCCTAGAAATAGAAGAATTACCGGTGTAGCAGAACTCCAAAACCTTTCTCATCCATAATATGCACCAACGAAAGTGCCCCTTTAACTAAATGGTAATTAAATGAATTAGTCTTCTCATGAAGACACTTAAGCTTTTAGGGGAGTTGGAACATGCATACTGCAATGACTATAAATATCTACTACGGCCCCAAAATATTTACTAACTTCAAAATACAACTTGGAAATATTGCTGAAAAGTTGGATGAGCAGCCAGATGCTTACTAACCTGCGTGAGAAGATTCTCATCTGTTGGAAGCCTGAGGTCATCCTTAGTATTACCACTGTCAGTGAGGAGACTCACCTATAATATAATATTAATGATAGTGCACAGATGAGACATTTAAATCAAAAATAAAAAAAGAATTTGACTAGGGAATAGAGATATACAAATCCATCCTCGGAAATATCAATAAGCTGGTAATCTGTACGATTAACATGGGGGACCTGCATCAGACATAATTATCATACATGAGACCGACAATGTTACGAAAAGAACATTGTGAAATGGACATGAAGACCTTGAGAAGTACATACATCACAATTGTGTGAAGAGGGAACAATATCCTCAAGTTTCTTGCCAGTGAAGATGTCAATTGCAACAAAGTGACATTTGGCATGTCCATGCTTGCCAGTTTTTGAAGTGGAGACTTCTACTACCTGTAAACAGAAATGTCTAGATTAGCAAACACTGGAGGGAAAATTCATAGCAGGAACCCTGTTTGATCTAAGAACCAGGAAGAAAGGCTGAACTAAAATCTGCATTGAAACCTAGGAGACCGATAAAGACCTCCCAACAGCAAAATATGAAAATCTTTTGAATCCAACCAAAAAGATCACCAACTAAGAGTTTTCTTTTGAGATATATAATTCCCATTTTGGGTAATCTTGTCCTAGATTAAGTCCAATAATCTGGAAATCAATATTATTGTCGATGTTATATTATTTTAACACTATAAAATACACTTTGATACTTTTGTGATGTTAATATATTTTTTCATAATATTTAGTGATTTTACAATTTTATACTAGCAACAGAATTTTTATCTACTTTTAACATATATAACAAGTAGTCGAATTAGTCATTGTCGCAGTGATAACTTCAGAAGCAAATATTAAGGATATTGATAATCAACAACTTAACATTTTGCAAATAAACTGCAAAAAATCAAATCCCAGATCCATGAAAAATAATGATCTTAATTTGGGATATCATAGGTAACAAACAAGAAAAAAAACACATTATCTCTCGATTGGTTTCCTAGAAGCTGCGGATATCAAAACACACTATCAGTCCAGCATAATAGCACAAAATAGATGCTCTTAAGGAGTCCCCTAGCAATCGCAGAGCTGGGAGAAACATTAAGAACCTAGATTGGAGCCAGGGAAAGTGACCCAATGAGGTCAGTGGCGGATGTAGGATACGACTTATGGTTCCCATGAACCCAGTAGCTCTTTTGTCCACACATAATACTAAACAGTGAACCCAGTTATTGCGGTATATTAATTTGAGGTCCTTCCCATAAACTTCAAATCCTGAATCATGTATGCTGTTACAAAACCTGAATCCACCTCTCAAGAGTCAGGGGACGAATTACCAGGTACCCGCGGAATTTATCGACACAGCTATCATTTAAAAAAAATATCTTTTTGCACAAAATATCTCATACCCGCAAAAAAAGTCGAAAGAGGACAAATTAACTAGCTAATATTACCAGCACCAAGATTTAGACAGCAGAAAGATGCACACTTGAAACAAGTACAAATCTAAATTACTAAAAGCAAGTAAAATGAACGGCAAAAAGCATCATCAGATCTAAAATTCATGAAATATTGGTGGAAAGAAATAAATCAGAACACGTCAAACATCTAGCAAAAAGCAAAAATGAATTAAGAGAGAAAAGAACCTTGCAAGGACGGGCTTTGATGACAATGTAACCGTTCTTACGGATAGTACCAGCTTGTTGAGGGTAAGTCTTCGAAGCTCCGGCATCTGCCTTTGATTCAAACTGGTGCTCTTCGTCCGACATCTTTCAAGAACTCACGGGATGGATGCTGAAGCAATGTGTGTGAAATTAAAGAAAAAAGAGGCGAGAGAGGCTGTTAGAGCGTGCGGCCATTTTATATACGGCTCCAAGATTTGGGCTTTGATATTTTTTAGGGTTTTTTTTCCATCCATTAATTCTGAACCGTCGATTAAGTTGTCTTCTGCGTTGAAGCGACGCTGTATTATTTTATTTCATGTTCTTTTTAAAAATATTTTATTTTTGTGATGGTAGAAAACGGGAAAAACTTTTGATGAATGAAACAAACGGATGTTTGTTATGAAATAATAATAAATGTACAAGATAATAAGAAATATATATATAATTAAAGAAGTGATAAGAAGGTTGTTCACATGCTAAGCATCTTCCACATCTATCTTCTGAATTTAAGTCACCAATGGAATAAAAAATTGAGAGCCCCTAGGGAGTACAGACGTACTCCATACTTTCAAAATAGTTGTCTTATTTTTTATTTATATGTCTCTTAGGAAAGTGTTAATAATGATAGCATTTTAATTATATTACATTTTAAAAATATTCCATCACATACTTTCTACTCAATAAATGTTTATTATATATCGATTCCATCTTTATAATTGACGTACTCCCTCTTGTATGTCGTAGAAAAATATTTATTATCTCAAAAAAATTATTTATTTATTATTTTAATTATGTCATTAATTAGTTTTGAATAGATGATTAATAATAGAATATTTTTAGTTTTATTTTTAACACTATTTTGATTAAATTAATTGCCTCTTTATTTCTAATTCAAATGATCTTTGTAACCATCAATTTAAATGAATCTTGATTAGTATTAGTGGTTGTTAGATGCTCTTTAATAATTGAGACATTCGTCTTACAATAAAAATGTTCACTCTCCCAATTCTTTTGAGTACATTACATCTTTCAAGTTCATTGTAAAAGAGTGGTAGAAGAAGAATAATTCTTCCTTCTAAAAATACTTTAAAATACCATAAAATTTGCTAGAGAATTTGATATCTCCCATTTTTGGTGCACGTTAAAGTGTGCTATTGTGCACCTACTGGCCAGAATGGCCAGAGGGAGGGCAAAGAAGACGGCTAATGTCGGAAATAAGAAGCTTACGAGTTCAAAATGGCAGATAGATAAGAACAAGGAAGTGCAAGCTAACATGCGGGATGGCCCAGCGGAGGATTTGAAGCTCCGGCAGACATTACCAAGAAGTAGTAGTGGTTAATTGTCGAAAAAGGAGAATCGAGCTACTATGGTAGCTTAAGAATGGCAACAGCGACAAAACCGTGTTCTACCTTGCGATGGCAATGGAACAGTGCCTAGATTACAACTAGATCTGGAACCGAGTTTGGTAGAGCTTAATAGCCCAAATGCTGTTAATTTGGCATCAGCAGTGAAGCCAGTTGATGATCAAGAAAAGACTACTAGTGGTTAGGCATGGATTTCTCTATTCCCCGAAAACAAGTCCATTGAAAAAAGTATGAGCCTCTCGTTTATTGCACCATTAATTATGAGGGGAAGAAGATGGTATAGTTAAACAAAGAGAAACTAGATGTGTAGACTGATAAGTGAAAGTATACAATCATATTATATGTCCATGATACCTCTCTCACTATTGCTAGTGTAGTCCGTTTATATGCTAAATGGGATTTCATTGATAAACCAAAAGTGTATTATCATAATGCCGGGCTATTTTTTTGTGAGATTTGATAGCATGGATGACAGGAATCAGGTCTTATACTTAGGGCCCGAAATGTTTAATAATAATCCTATGATAATTAATGTTCGCGGTTTGTTGCTACGGTTAAAAACCGACACGCAAGTGCACGTGGTCAAACAAGTAATAAAGTGGCTAAGTAGCCAAGTATCGATCCAAGGAGGCTCAAGATATGTAAAATTGCCTAGTTTACTATATTCCTATTTCACTTCTAATTATGCTAACAACAATGTAACCAAGAGTTACTTGAGTTTTTGGTTTCTAAACTATATATACTACAACTAATAACAACTATTTACTTGTTAATTCAGACAATAGATATGAACATGCCAAGGTTAAGAACAAGTAATGAACTTGATAATCATGATAATTTTGGTTAATTCTCTTCTTCATGTTGCTAGCCAAGAACATTTGCCTAGAAATTAAAACTCTCGTATTTAATTTCACTTTAGAATCATAAACCATCCGTCTACATTTCTGTGATCAAATGCAATTTATGACCTAGCACTACAATTCCGGTTCCTAAATTGACTAATACGGCTTTCAAGTATATTTCTATCAGGAAAGCACATCAAAACCCAATTTTCCCAAATCAAGTTAAGAACAATACCCTATTAATTCACAACTTTCCAATTTCTTGCTCTTTCGAGTGAAATTGGACTTTTTAGATGTACATTAATGTTGGCCAATCACTAATGCAGTAAAAACAAGAATTAATAGAACAACATTAAAGAAGAAGAAGAAACCATAACAATTAAAATCAGAATTCATTACACATGTTCAAAACCTCAGCAAGGAAGAGAATTAGCTACTCATTCTTGGATTGATCATCCTAAAATGAGTGTAAATCATACGTACAATTGATAGAAAGAAGAAAGGAAGAGAAGAAATCCCTTAGCTTTTTCAATCTTCAACTGCTACTAACCCACGTTCCTGCTCTCCACTTCTGAACTCAGTCTAAAAACTAAAACTAACTTAAAATAAACCTAAGTGTGCTATTTATACTAGTGGGAAATTTTTCCCGGAATAACAAGCAACGTGTCACGGAGGCCAACGCGGAGCACTGCCTCCGTGACATGGCGTGGACGCGGACCTTCACTGGAATTTCCAGGGTCCGAAAAATTAACCTCAACGTGGCACGGAGGCCATCGCGGAGGCCTATCTCCGTGCCACGGAGTTGACGCGCAGGCACACTGGAAATTGCCATTTTAATCCTTGCTCAGGCAGTGTGCTACCGCGATGGTAGCGTGGCACGGCTCCATCGCGGAGCCCCTATAAAATATGCATTCCAAGGTCTTTTCCACGCTCGCATCCAAGTCCAACTCCGACATAGTTCCAACACGCATTTTAGCACCTAAAAATCACATTTACCTGCAAAACAAATGCTAATCATGTTGGTTAGTATAAATTCGTATTTTATTACCAATTACATGATATTATATACACATTGCACAACAAACAAGGTAAAAATGATACGTTTGAGTATCACTTGGGCATATAAATCTGCCCAAGATCACTTACCCCACACTTAAATCCTTGTTCGTCCTCGAACAACACATACACAAATCATGCAAATTACATCCCAACCTTCGTCACTATGGTGCAACAATTTACGCTACTGTCATACCGATTATTCAATTTTTGCAAATCATCAAGAAAACATGCTTGGTCGTACAATACAATGACCTTTAATACATCAAGGCTTCCTAGACTTTTAAGAATTGATTCTTGATATCGGCAAACTCATGCAAATCAACTAATCAAGAAATCCGACACGAAAATCAATCTTTCATCAAGCATGTGCCCTCACAACTCGAGAGAATCTTCCCCTTTTTGTTCATGCAACACACAAACATGCAAGTAGGGGCATATAAAAATTAATTTCACTCTCTCTCCCAAAAGAATTCACATGCCTCATGTCATGACCCATAAGCTTGCCCTTAGTGTATTACTCCACTAATATAAAGAAATGCAATGTAGGATCAAATAGGACTTTTAATGGGTTGTAACGGGGCTATGGATCTAGTATATATATATATTGGATTAGCCAATAATAATCGCTAGCATCTTTAAGCGCCTTTTTAACTCATTCCCATCGACTCATGGACATTGTTCCTCTCTTTTCTCTTTTTCTTCCATCCATGCTGGTTTACTTTCATACAGCCCATTTCATCACACACACTTGACACAAAACTAAGGGTTTTCAAGTACCCTCAATATCATTTAATTACAACAAGTGCCTCTTCAACATCATCTTTTCTTTCCTCACTTTGCTTTTCTTTTTCTTTTCACTCTTTTCACTCTTTAACACTTTGGGAAACATTTTCTTTGCTTTGTAAGCGCTTAAGAGCTTCTTATAGACTTTAAGGCTAATGAAAAGAAGGAATAAAGCTTAGTTCATACAATTTTGGACAAAAGAAAGAAATCGGCTAAAGGCTCAACGGGCTGACTAGGGTATACAACATATAAAAAGGTAGAATTTGACAAGAAAAAAATGGAAACTATCGGTTAAAACAAAGAAATGCCTACATCCTTTCCAACACTACACCTCCTTCATTTCGTTTTGTATACACACCAGGCAAGTTCTAGACAATTCACAATGACATGGAATAGCAAAACCTCACTTCACACTTCATGCACATGCTCGAATCAAGATGCATTCACAGACTCTTTAATTAGTCAATCACATGAATTCAAGATTAAGCCTCCATCATAATGAATCAAATTCTATAGCCTAGGTAACTCAACATATTTACAGAATTGCATGCTTTCAAACGAATCACTTTTACATTTTGAACATCAATTACAACACGCAACGAAATTTTAGCAACCATAAGCAACTACAGTTCATTGATGCAATCCACCAAAGAAAAACTAAAAACAAATAAAAATCCTACTCCTACCGACTACATTTCCCTTAAGACGGTCTTCATCCATCCATCATAGGGAATGGTCACTAGCTATGACATCGGTTCAATGGGACTATTCTCGGTAAAAGAACCGAAAACAAACTTCGAGAAACCCAAAAAAATATAAAAATCGAAAAAAAAAATTAAAAAAAAAATTTGCAACACATCGATCATTTCGATAGAAAGAAAATATTTACAAGTGCAAAATATTTTCGCAAAAATTTTGAAAAATATCGATCATGTCGATAGAAAAAAAAATTATTTACAAAATTTACAAAATATTTACAATGGCAACCATACTTTTAAAAACACACATCATTAACCACACAACAAATATATACACATGCATCGCAAATCAGTTCGCAACAGGGAAAGCACAAACATACATAAACATCAAGGAAAAATTATACAGCAGTTTAGAGCCTATGTCCCAGCACCTAACTACTCCCCACCCCACACTTAAATCGAACACTGTCCCCAGTGTTCACAACAATACAAAGCACAAAAATTTGGGTGGTGAAACTCCCTGCTTAGTCGAAATATTCGACTTCTTCATCCGGTGCTGCGGCCTCGTCGCCCATGTCTGAATCAGCTCCATCGTCGTCATCGGACTCCACATTGGAGTCCTCACGACGTGTCTCCTCATCAGTAGGGACATCGTCATCAGTCGGCTCCACGAAGGCTGGCCCCACCTTACATAAGGCTCTGGCGTTCTCGCCAAAGGGGTAGTCCAGCTCCAGCTGCCATAATTCTTCCTCGGTGGCTGGTCTCCCACCTATCCGTAGCTGCAGCATCTGCATGCCGAACATACGGGCCATGTACTGATCGTCACGAGTATGTCGCTCGCCCAAAGTCAGCACAGGTCCGTGTGTAGTGTCGGGGGCCTTCATCTTTGTCACGTCGAGGGCCCTCCGCTCCAACTGCAGAATATAATCCAAAGCTTCTTCCTCAATGTCGAGGCCTCGGAGGAAGGTGGTGATGAGTCCGCCAAACCCGTATCTGTGGCCCTGGTGCAGTCTGGCTCTCTTCATGGCGGATATTATTACCGCCCCCACATTAATCTCAAGCCCTTTCATAAGGGCATACACCAAGCAGACACAGTCCCGGGTCACATCTGTCATATGGACTCCCGGGATCAAGCACGAACATACAATTTTTAGCCAGATTCTTGCCTCCCTGTTCATCTGCGAATAGGGCAGAGTCTGGTGGTAACCCCTCTCCTTGTGTCTACTCCATCGGGCTGTGGATCGATCCCCACACAACGTACGTCTGATGTCGGCGTACGGTGGGGTAATGTTTAGCTGGCGGAGAACGTGGGCGTCTGTGTCCTGCGCTGCAACGATGGCATTCAGCTGCTGGGGTTCCAGAGTGACAATCTGCCCTCTGATTTTTATAGTGTGGCTTCTGATGGCCGGGTTCCAGTTGGCATAAAATTCCCGGACCAAGTGAAGGTTGCACTCCTTGGGCTCCTGAAAAATAAAGCTGAGCCCAGCTGCTTCGATCCTCTGTACAATGCGAGGGAACTCCTGTGCGAGTGGTTCCCTTGCAATATGTTCCTCGGGGAAGTACTTGTTTTCTTTATGCTTCGCGTACCATTTCTTCCCTTCATCGGTGACCCATCGTGTTCTGTATTGGCGGCGTTGGCCGCGCGGAACAGCGGGTGCAGCTGGGACTGCAGTGCCCAGTCTCATCCTTTTCCGTCCGGTGCCTGAGGTAGAAGCACCCTTGCCTTTATCCTGTCTGCTAGCCATTGTACCTGTCAATTTACACAAACAAGCACAACGTTAAGCTAAATTCTTGTTAGCTTCGGCTAAGGTCGGGTTACATAAAATTTACCCCACACTTAGTCCTTAACAATATCTAC
Organism: Datura wrightii; assembly: GCA_035772735.1. Taxonomy (NCBI): domain Eukaryota; kingdom Viridiplantae; phylum Streptophyta; class Magnoliopsida; order Solanales; family Solanaceae; genus Datura; species Datura wrightii. Next base: position 117,569,901 of record JASDFA010000003.1, read on the forward strand.
AAAATTATAGCAAGGATAGCTCTATTCACAACCCCAAACACAAACAACTATACACATATTGCTTAGTGCGTTCGTAACAAAATTTCGACAGCATAACGGTTAGCGTACTACTCAGACTTCATACAGCTAATCCCAATCCTACTATCGCTAACACTTCAACCATCGCACTTCGCAACAAAAACAACAACAAAAATAAAAACAACTATAAAAACATTTTATATACAAGCTAATCTAAATAATCTAACCAATTCACACATTTTATGCATTTTCCCACAAAAATTCGAGAATTAGTCGTCTTTTAACATTTACACAATATTTACCACGACTTATCTCAAATAATAAACACACCCCGGCATCAATTTCACCAAACTATCAAGTTGCCCAAGTCAAATTCAACAACCCAAGCCCTAGAATACAATTCGACAATCAATTTCGAATTATTTACATAATCGACAAGTTCAAACGCCAAATACAACAATCCGAACATACTCAATCACAAAATAATTCAATATCATGTTTAATTTCTACCTAGGGTGATATATCTCACCTTACATGCCCAAATTTGACAAAAATCGCCAAAATATTGAGTTAGACAATGAAAACATACCTTAGAATTGAAGAACCGAAGAAACTCGATGTTTTTCCTTGCCTATTAACGTGGCACGTTGCTTGGGGAGGGGGAAATGGGTGTTTGGTCGCGGAGGGAAGAGGGAATGGGGAAAATAGGGGCGAAATCGGGGGTTTTAAATTAAGAAAACACGCGGGTCACCCGGAAACCCGGTGTGACCCGGCACTGAATAAGGGGCAACGTGTCACGGAGGGTAACGCGGAGCCCCTCTTCCGTGACATGGAGCCAACGCGTTGGCTTACTGGATTTTTGAAAAATCCGGATTTTGCCTTCAACGTGTCACGGAGTGTAACGCGGTGCATTTCCTCCGTGACACGGCGCCAACGCGCCAGTGCTCTGTTTCACCAATAAATTTAGTTTTTCATACCTCGCCTCATTTTCTCGATTCCATGTATATTTCCTCCGTTATACCTGAAAATCACCTCACTAAACAAAAATTGGTTAAATTAATAGATTTCCCTAACTAAAATAAAAAAATACTAACTAAAATGCAAATCTAAACCTAGTCAAGAAAAAGAAAAGAAAAATAAAAATTATTTACACTAAAAAGAAAGAAAGAAAATATTTTTCACGGGTTGCCTCCCGTGCAGCGCCTGGTTTACCGTCGCGGCTCGACGTCCTTTAAGCTCACTTGTCTACTAGGGAGATGGACGATTTGTCCTGATCATGGTCATCCCCCCAGTAGTTCTCAACCTTATCCGGTGGCCTTCCTAGTAACTCTCGGGAATCACTCATTCCATTAGCATTCCCATGATCAATCACATTGATCACCGAGAGATCCTTATAAACAGTCGGGAGCTTAGGTACCTTGTACACGTCGAACATTTCGACCTTGTCATGTGCTTGCATCGTGAGTTGACCCGCAGCTACATCAATTAATGCTTTTCCGGTTGCCAAAAAGGGTTGTCCCAAAATAAATGGGACTTCAGCATCTGGTTCAAAGTCCAGAATAATAAAATCGACCAAAAAAATGAGGGAGCCTACTTGCACTAACACATCCTCAACAATGCCATCCGGCTTAGCTAAAGACTTGTCTGCTAGCTGCAAGATTACCGTTGTAGGTCTAGGACTCCCTAGACCTAACTTTCTGAATACCGAAGATGACATCAGATTTATGCTTGCCCCCAAGTCGCATAATCCACACGCTCGGATACTTTGCCCAATAGTAAGCTGGATAGTGAAACTTCCAGGGTCTTTCAGTTTTGTGGGCAACCTATTCTGAATACGGGAAGTGCATTCCTCTGTTAAAGCTACCGTGGCATACTCAGTCAAACGACTTTTGTTAGCCATGATGTCTTTAATATACTTCGCATATTTTGGCACTCCCTGCAAGACATCAACAAGAGGTAAGTTAACATGTACCTGTTTAAGTACCTCCATGAATTTCTGGAAACACGCCTCCTCCTTGTGTTTCTTGAGTCGTTGAGGGAACGAGGGTGGAGGCCTTTCTGGTTCAGCTTCTTTAGTCTTCCCCTTATCTGAGGTTTGCTCTCCCTCAACATCTGCTGCTCCTGACTTTTGAGGTGGTCTTTTCGGTTCCACCTCCTTCAACTATAAACCACTCCTCGTGGTCACTGCATTTACCTGCTTTGGATTAGGATCCGTGTCGCTAGGTAGTCCTCCTCTGGGTCTAGTATTTTGGGCACTAGCAAACTGCCCAAACTGATATTCAAGAGCCTTGGTCGCCAATTGATTGTTCTTCACTTCGGCTGCCAATCTGACATAGTCAGCCTGCAATTGTGCTTGATTAGCGATCATGGTTTTGAACATCTCCTCAATAGTCGGTGATGGTGGTGGAGGAGGGGCACTATGATTTCTGAATTGAGCTTGATAATTTTGTTGCCCTCCTTGGTTTCTGTGCATACCCTGCCCTGAACTTTGGCCTTGTTGATTGTTGCTACCCCACGAAAAATTCGGATGGTTCCTCCAATTTGAGTTGTAGCCACTACCAAACTGCTGCTGATTTCTCTGTGCATTGCCCACAAAGTTAACAGAATCAGGATTTGCACCACAGCATTCAGCTGAATGCTCACTACTACCACACACTTCACACCACATCTGTTGAACTGCATTGACTGAAGCTGAAGGCTGGTTCAAATTTATGTTGCTGAAGTGAGTGTTTAGCTGATTTTGCAAAACAGCTATATGTGTAGCGATAGCTATGAATCCATCCACTTCAAGCACTCCCGCTGCTTTCCTTGCTCCACCCCTTGAAGAATCTGCATTCCATTCTGGATTGCCTTGTGAAATTCGGTTGAGCAAAGTGTACAGCTCCTCATATGTCTTCTCCAGCGCTTGCCCTCCAGCTGCTGAATCTAACAGAATTTTAGTGTGGGGTTCCAAACCCTCAATAAATGTGTGTACCAACACCTCATTGGACTGATGATGGTGAGGACAGTCCCGCAACATGGATTTGAATCTTTCCCAGGCTTGATATAGATTTTCTCCTTCCCTTTGTTTAAAACTTAGGATTTGACTCCTAAGTCTGGCTGTTTTACCAGAAGGGAAAAATCTGATAAGAAACTTCCGTGCAAGATCATCCCACGTTGATATAGAATTGGGTGGTTCAGCTTTTAACCACCTCTTGGCTTCACCAAGTAAGGAAAATGGAAATAAGGTGAGCCGAACATAATCAGGTGACACTCCAGCGGGTATATAAGTGTCACTTATCTCCAAAAAGTTTTGGAGATGTTGTTGTGGATCTTCGTGAGGGAGACCGGTAAATTGCCCGCTTGTGTGCAAAAGTTGCACCATATTCTGCTTTAATTCAAACCTCCCTCCAGGCTCTGGTTTGCGGATGCTAGAATGTACATTATTAGCGTTTGGGATTGCCACCTCGCGAACCGGCCTTGCTGCTGCTTCGTCGGGCACTAAAACTGCCCGCACAACTGGTGGATTTTGTTGCTCCATCATAGACTATTTAAGCAACTGCAGCTTCTTTCGAAGAGCTTCTCTACGTTGACTATGAAACTCACGTTCAGGCTCTAAGTTAGATTCCACCAGCTCTTTGTCCCTTGATAGTGTTCACAGAAACAAAATCTGCAAAATACAGGCTAAGACCAAGTTGTTAACACTTAAGAAAATAAAAATACAAATACAGTATATTTACACTAAACACAATTTTACAAATCGCCTCGCCTCCCCGGCAATGACGCCAAAAACTTGTTCGCGGTTTGTTGCTACGGTTAAAAACCGACACGCAAGTGCACGTGGTCAAACAAGTAATAAAGTGGCTAAGTAGCCAAGTATCGATCCAAGGAGGCTCAAGATATGTAAAATTGCCTAGTTTACTATATTCCTATTTCACTTCTAATTATGCTAACAACAATGTAACCAAGAGTTACTTGAGTTTTTGGTTTCTAAACTATATATACTACAACTATTTACTTGTGAATTCAGACAATAGATATGAACATGCCAAGGTTAAGAACAAGTAATGAACTTGATAATCATGATAATTTTGGTTAATTCTCTTCTTCATGTTGCTAGCCAAGAACATTTGCCTAGAAATTAAAACTCTCGTATTTAATTTCACTTTAGAATCATAAACCATCCGTCTACATTTCTGTGATCAAATGCAATTTATGACCTAGCACTACAATTCCGGTTCCTAAATTGACTAATACGGCTTTCAAGTATATTTCTATCAGGAAAGCACATCAAAACCCAATTTTCCCAAATCAAGTTAAGAACAATACCCTATTAATTCACAACTTTCCAATTTCTTGCTCTTTCGAGTGAAATTGGACTTTTTAGATGTACATTAATGTTGGCCAATCACTAATGCAGTAAAAACAAGAATTAATAGAACAACATTAAAGAAGAAGAAGAAACCATATCAATTAAAATCAGAATTCATTACACATGTTCAAAACCTCAGCAAGGAAGAGAATTAGCTACTCATTCTTGGATTGATCATCCTAAAATGAGTGTAAATCATACGTACAATTGATAGAAAGAAGAAAGGAAGAGAAGAAATCCCTTAGCTTTTTCAATCTTCAACTGCTACTAACCCACGTTCCTGCTCTCCACTTCTAAACTCAGTCTAAAAACTAAAACTAACTTAAAATAAACCTAAGTGTGCTATTTATACTAGTGGGAAATTTTTCCCGGAATAACAAGCAACGTGCCACGGAGGCCAACGCGGAGCACTGCCTCCGTGACACGGCGTGGACGCGGGCCTTCACTGGAATTTCCAGGGTCCGAAAAATTAACCTCAACGTGGCACGGAGGCCATCGCGGAGGCCTATCTCCGTGCCACGGAGCTGACGCGCAGGCACACTGGAAATTGCCATTTTAATCCTTGCTCAGGCAGTGTGCTACCGCAATGGTAGCGTGGCACGGCTCCATCGCGGAGCCCCTATAAAATATGCATTCCAAGGTCTTTTCCACGCTCGCATCCAAGTCCAACTCTGACATAGTTCCAACACGCATTTTAGCACCTAAAAATCACATTTACCTGCAAAACAAATGCTAATCATGTTGGTTAGTATAAATTCGCATTTTATTACCAATTACATGATATTATATACACATTGCACAACAAACAAGGTAAAAATGATACGTTTGAGTATCACTTGGGCATATAAATCTGCCCAAGATCAATTAAATCCTGGGCGCCAAAATTTAATTTTGATATGGAAGTGTTGAAGACCATCCTTTAATGATGAAGTATCCTAATCTGCCTTTGAACTGTTGAGGAATGGACTTTCTAAGCAGAATTAGTAGTGGATTGGGAAACCCTCTATATGTAGATGAATGCACAACTACTATGGAGAGGATAACATATGCTAGGATACTATTGGAAATGGACATCACTCGACCACTCCCAGACTCAATACAGGTGCTTGACCCTGGTGGGAGAGATTTTGATCAAGTGGTTCAATATGTCTAGAACCTACTATAATATACTACCTGTTGCCAGATTGATCATAATTGTGCTAATAAGAAGTAGAGTAGAGTAGAGCAGCTTGACCTAATCAAATCTAGGTTAATAAACCTGTGAGATAAGCCAAAAACCAATGCCTCAGAAGATCACAAAGGAGTGAAAGTCAAAAACTGCTCCTATAGTGACTGATACTAAATCTCAAAAAGTTATTGCAAGTATAACTCCTCCAAATGGAGTTGTCTAGCAGACAATATAAAGGAGAGAAAATGTAAGTGGTAACCTTATTCCAGCAATAATAGAACAGGTTGTACAGGATGGTGTTGGAATAGTGCGTATGCAGGGAGAACCTTCAAGCTCTGCTGGTATAGGTATTGAGCCCAAACCCCCAAATATTCCCTCATGTTGTTGATTACATGAAATGTGAGAGGTTTTAATAAACTTTATAAGGGTAGGGAGATGATAAAGTTATTAAAAACATATGATGTTAGTTTCGTAGCAATAACTAAGCATAGGGTAAATGGAAAAGTGCATCAACAATAATAAAAAAGGTGTTTAAAGGATGGCAATAGGCTGACAATTATAATACTAATGGTAAAGATAGAATATGGCTCTTATCGAATCCTAATAGGGTTTTAGTTCAGGTGATCCAAATTCATGAGCAATTTATTCACTGTATACTTGTCACTGGTAGATAATCATATATGTTCTCTGCTATATATGGTTTACTTTACATTGCAAAATAGGATACCTTTATGGGAGGAATTGAAGAAGATTCAGGGAGTCATTCAGGAGCCATAGATTCTTATGGGGGATTATAACACTATTACTAAGATTGATGACAGAATTAATGGAGCAGATATCCAAGAGAGTAAAGTTAAAGACTGTAGATAATTGATCCAAGATACTGGCCGTTATGAACTATATATATTGGGAAGACAATATATATGGAGTAATGGGACCATCTATAGTAGGACTGACATAGCCTTAGTGAACTCTACCTGGATGCTTAATATGTCCTTTATCACTGTGATTGTTATGGAGCCTCTATTTTCTGATCACTCCACTTAGCCTGTTTATTAGTGATAAAAGATGGTGCATCAGAGGCCTTTCGGATTTTTTAATTACATGGCTAAGCATAAGGGTTTCAATAAATTTATCACTACTAGCTGGAAAAGGAACCTGGTCTTCCCCTCCCTCAACCAAGTCTGGCAGAAGCTACTTACTGTGAAATCTAATTTAAAGAAATTGAAAGTATGGAGTTTATGGGATTGAGGAGAAGATAAAAAATGCCATAGATAAATTGTTGGACATCCAAAACTTGACATGTGATAAACATCATAAGAAATTGGTGGAGGAGGAGAAAATTCTCAGAGCTGATCTTGAGAAATAAACCACTATTGAAGAAACTGTGATGAGACAAAAGTACATAATTTAGTGATTGAAATGGGAGACTCAAATTCAAATTTCTTCTTTTCTAGTATGAAAAGTAGAACTGCACAAAACAAGATAAGCTGCTTTAGCAGTGATAGTGGTAGGCTACCATACTCAGAACAGGATATTGAAAGGGAAGTATGTTCTTTCCACAAAGCGCTCTTAGGTTCAAAAGTAGGATCATTTACAGTAATTGATCCATGTGTTATGCAGATGGGTTAGATACTGGATAGAGAAGATTATCTTAATATTACCGAATCAGTCACAATGGAGGAAATATATAAGGTAGTTAATGATATCGTAGACTTGAAAGCCCTAGGATGTGATGATTTCAATATTTATTCTTTAAAAAGGCTTGGCGAGTCATTGGTAAGGATTTAACAAGTCTTATTTGTCATTTTTTGATAATACTCATATGCCTGTTGAAGTAAATTGCACCAGTGTCACTTTAATTCCTAAGGTAAAAAATTTTATGTCTATTAAAGAGTATATGTTATACCCCGTAAGATTTCCGACACCTAGATGGCCTATTCGCACGGTGGTTAAGCATATTTGAAAGCCATACGTGCTAGAGAAAGACCCAGGAAAGGATCGGACGGATAACCTGTTGAACCATCGCGGAAGGAGCCGAGGCAGAGCCCCTCCGCGATGGCAACGTGTCATGGAGGTGGAGCCTCCGCGTTGGCTCCGTGACACGTTGGGCCTGTCCAGGCCCAAGTATATAAAGCCCCACTTCGGTTTTAAATCAAATTATTCATTATAATTTCCAGAAAACTCGTGGAAAACAGAGAGAGAGACGAAGAGGGTTATATATTATTATTCTATTACGCTGCTAAACGTAGTCCAAACTTAAATTAACTCCAGATACCGAGGTATTTAGCAGCAGAGAGCATTCCTACGGATTTTGTTTCGCGAAATACGGCTGACGAATCGTCAAGCTACCGGACTAAGGTAAGTAGAATTGCTCCAAACTAGTGTCTATGTGTTTCTAGCTGTGAAGTGAATACTTCTCCCTTCTGGACTTCTGGAAAATAGCGAGTTTCCGACCGTCTTTCGATAAGCCTAAGTTTAGGCTATAATTATATCGAAAGTGATGTCGTCCTTCAGAATAAAGTTGTATTTAGTATTGATTGACGTATATATAAATGCAGTTTGGAGAAATAGCTGGAATACTGACCGAGCTACGCCAGTTAGTCGGGAAATCAGAAGCGAAGGTATGTAAAACCAGTTTCCTCGACAAGTTAGTAGTCCCAGTATAGTAAAATGGTTCAAAGGCCAGTAGAATGTTTCAGAAGTCGTGTGTTATGTTTAGTATGAATATTAGTACGATATTAGAAGCCTCATGATATGCATATCGTGAAACTTGCTAGCATGGTATAAATTCTAATACAAAGTGTTAGGAACTGTACAACATGCCCAGTATGTGATTTAGTAAAGTATGTTAGGATATTATTGTATTCAGTTGAAACTTAGTAAAGCAATATAAGTATCTGTAGGGTATCTCAGAAGTAGAATGGTAGATTAAAATGAAGTTTAGAAAGCATGTTAGAAATAGTAAAGCATGTTACTATGAAACTCAGTTACCCAGCATGATTTCCAGCAGAAAAACTATATCTTGTTCAACATTAGACTCAGCACAGTATGACAGAAGATTATATATATACCATTATCAGTCTCAGCATGTATTAAATACATACATATCACTATCACTAGTCAGCATATAATATGTACAGATACATTATCCTCACTAGCTTCAGCATGCGGTATACGCAGTTAGTATTACTAGTTGAGACCATTGTATTGTCTTGAGGTGGATTACCTAGAATTCATGACCGCCCCAAGGGTTAATAGCTGTATCGACTCATCCGCTAGAGGGCGAGGATGCGTCGCTCTACGGAGTGGCATGCCGTCCCACAGGGGACGAAGATGGGATGCCGGTTTCCCCATATTGTGCCTTGGTCGGCCTTTATACACCCCCGTCGAGCGGGTACGCCCGGAGTGTTGATTCAGGAGTCCTCCGGACTCAGGTACAGTTATAGTCAGGGGATCAGCGAGCCAAGTGCATACCCAGGGGATCGGCAGGATGCTTATAGTTATTATAGGAGATGGGACGACCGGGGTAGGGGTATAGATTGCGTGTTGATTGTACCTCCCGGCTTATGGGGGCCGGGTAAGGTTGTGTGTGCTATGCTATGTTATGTTATGTTATTCCATGTTACCCTAGATATGAGTAGATCGACAATAGAGCGATACATCTCCAGGTATGACTCCTACTCCTTCCAGCATAGTTGAAAATAGGTATAGCTTTACATTTTCAGTCAGTTTAGCCTATTCCTTTCTATTTCAGTTCCATCAGTTGTATTGTTGTTTTCAGATGTCTTTCAGTTGTTGTTTTACATACTCAGTACCAGCAGTATTGACGCCCCTTGGGGGCGCTGCATTACTTGCCTGCAGGTACTCATAGACGAGGGGCCGATACCTTGTGATTCCAGCCAGCTCACAGGGTCATCAACTCCAGTCATCCGGAGCTAGATAGCTAGAGGTTTATCCCTTTTCTTTTATTATACAGCATGGGTAGGACGGGGCCCTGTCCCGACCATCTTATCAGTATTTTTAGAGGCTTGCAGTCTGAATATATTTTTCTCTGTGGTTAGCTGTGCCGGCCGTGTGGGGCCGTGCGTATGTTTAGTTGTTTACGTTGACCGTGTGAGGCCTTATCCAGTTAGTAGTGGTGACCTTGTCGGTCACGTAGCTGTTTCAACATTTGTTATATTGATTTAGAGTTAACTAGACAGCATGGTGGCCTTGTCGGCCCGCATAGATTCCCCTATATGAATGTGATTCTGGCTAGCTGATGTTATAGTACAGGTGGCTATAGGCCTAGTCGGCCGGAGGCTGTATTTACAGTCGTTATATAGCCCGTTGATTCCTTGAATCTGAGTTAGAGCTAGCCAAGCACCAGATGTGCTTAGGCTCACCGGTTAGCAGTCTAGGTCCTAGTAGGGCACCAGGTGCCAGTCATACCCCCCAAGGCGGGGCGTGACAGTATATACCCATCTCATTTTGCACAATACTTTACAAAATTATCTCCAAGATCTTGACTAGGAGGATGCAGTGTGTTATGGCAAGACTAGTGGAAAATAACCGAAATGCTTTTATATCTGGTAGACTAATCTATGACTATTGCATATTAAGTAATGAAAAAGGATATAATAGAAAAGGTATATCTCCTAGATGTATGCTTAAAATTGATATGAAAAGAGCCTATGTTTCTGTGGAGTAGTCTTTCCTATAACAAGTTATCATAAGTCTTAACTTCCCTCGCCCCTTTATAAAATGGATCATGTACTGTGTGTCAACTGTCTCCTATGTTGTTTCCATAAATGGTAAGTTTTCCAAGCCTTTTTCTTCTAAAAAAGGTCTCAAACCAGGAGACCTTTTGTCCCTCTTTCTGTTTGTGATATGTATGAAGTATTTAAATAGGTTGATGAAGCTTTTAAAGAATAATCCAGATTTTAATTTCTACCCTAAATTTAGCAAGTCAAGCATTACAAAGTTGGAATTTGTAGATGATATGCTATTATTTAATAGAGGTGGTGTTGTGTCTGTCCTCAAGCTATTTGACTGTCTTTGAAGATTCTAAATAGCATCTGGTTTAGTGGCTAATACTGAAAAGAGTTTAATTTATTTTGGGGGGTTGGATGCTGTGAAAAGGCAAATCATTCTAGACAACCTGAAATTCAATAAAGGGACTCTCCCTTTCAGATACCTAGGAGTGCCACGTAACACTAAAGCTATTCAATATGTTCCTCTAGGTGATAAAATCATGAATAGAATTACTCACTAGACAACAAAACTAACATTATATATTGACAAACTCCAATTAGTTAAGACTGTTCTTTTTGCTATGTAAACCTTTTGGGCTCAGATGGTTAAGACTGTTCTTTTTGCTATGTAAACCTTTTGGGCTCAGATGGTCCTTAAAGCCATAGAAACCATCTGTAGAACCTTCCTATGGATAGGGGTGTCAGAAGTTTCTAAAAAGGCATTGATATCTTGGGAATAGTTGTGTATGTCAAAAGTTGTTGGCGGCTGAACATACTACATCACAAACATGGAACAGAGTTGTTGTATGTAAGTTGTTGTGGAACCTATGCAGAAAGGAAGATAGGTTGCGGGTTCAATGAGCTCGTGCCAATTATATAAAGCACCAATCCATCTGGGATTATTTGCCTCAACAGGCATCTTGGATGTTAAAGAAGATCTTTAAAGCAACACAACAGATAGAGGAAGCAGACTCCTTTACTAGCTCTATTTCCTTTTCAATAAGAAAGATGTATCTCAAACTTAGAGGTGACTTTCCTAAGGTTCCATGGAGAAGGTTAGTTTGTAACAATCATGAAACACCTAAGTGGATATTCATCCTCTACCTTGCATTGCACAGAAGGCTGTATACCAAGAACATGCTGCACAAATAGGGCATCACTAGGCAAGTCTTATGTCCTTTATGTGGCTTGACAAATAAGACACTAGACCATCTATTCTTTAAATGTCAATATTCTGTTGTTGTATGGGAGAGTTTATCGGGATGGTTAAACTGTCCTAGAAATGCACTAGAGTGGGTAGATGAGGTGTTGATACCCAGTTTTGTCCATCCTTTATCTCAATTTACCTGTTGAGCTTTTATTTTAACTCGCAAGGCCAAAAATGCTATTTTACTTATTTTTAGTAATTTTTGTTCTAATGAATATCATACGCGTTATTTTAATATCTATTATTGTTGTTGTTGTTGTTATTATTATTAAGGAAAAGGGTAAAAAATACCCTTAAACTACTTGAAATTGAACAAAAATACCCTCCGTCAATAGTTTGATCCAAAAATGCCCCTCCCGTCAATGTTTTCTCCTAAAATGGCCCTATTGTTACTTTTGGATCAAAAATACGCTTTTTCTATCAAAAATTATTTTAAAAAATATTATTTTTTAAATAAAATATCATTTTAAAAGGATCCTTTTTTTATTTCTTTACTTTTAAAAGTTCTTTAACTAATTAAAAAAAGTGAGAAATGATCTTCTTATTTTTAATCTCGTTTTATCAATTAAAATAGAATAATCATGTGTACTTTTTAAACTAATAATATATGTCATATATATAAATCATAGTAATCTCATAATTAATTTTTATTTAAATAATAATAAAATTTTTTAATAAAATAAAAAAATATTTTTATTTCTTAATCTTTTTCGAATTGAAGTTGGATAACATTTGCTAATATATTTCGTGATTTTAAAGTTAAAATGAGAATAAGAATCATCAAAATTTTATCGAGCGATATTTTAAAGATATTTTCTAATTTGAAGCAATGTAATAAAAATTTTCGCGTTTTATGATATTACAATTGTTGTATCTTAACGTTTATCTTTCTTCAATTAAAAAAAATTAAGAAATAAAGATATTTTTTATTTTATTAGATTTTTTATCATTATCTAAAATAAAAATTAACAATGAATTATTGTGATATTATATATATGAAAATTAATAATGGGTTACAATATTTTTATTAGAAAAATAATGTGTTTAAAAAAATATTTATTAGAAAAGGATATTTTTGGACCAAACTATTAACAGCAGGGGCATTTTTGAACTAAAACATTAACAACATGGGTATTTTTGGACCAAACTATTAACGAAGAATATTTTTGTTCAATTTCACATAGTTAGGGCAGTTTAAACCCTTATTATTATTATTATTATTATTATTATTATTATTATTATTATTATTATTATTATTATTATTATTATTATTATTATTATTATTATTATTATTATTATTATTATTATTATTATTATTATTATTATTATTATTATTATTATTATTATTATTATTATTATTATTATTATTATTATTATTATTATTATTATTATTATTATTATTATTATTATTATTATTATTATTATTATTATTATTATTATTATTATTATTATTATTATTATTATTATTATTATTATTATTATTATTATTATTATTATTATTATTATTATTATTATTATTATTATTATTATTATTATTATTATTATTATTATTATTATTATTATTATTATTATTATTATTATTATTATTATTATTATTATTATTATTATTATTATTATTATTATTATTATTATTATTATTATTATTATTATTATTATTATTATTATTATTATTATTATTATTATTATTATTATTATTATTATTATTATTATTATTATTATTATTATTATTATTATTATTATTATTATTATTATTATTATTATTATTATTATTATTATTATTATTATTATTATTATTATTATTATTATTATTATTATTATTATTATTATTATTATTATTATTATTATTATTATTATTATTATTATTATTATTATTATTATTATTATTATTATTATTATTATTATTATTATTATTATTATTATTATTATTATTATTATTATTATTATTATTATTATTATTATTATTATTATTATTATTATTATTATTATTATTATTATTATTATTATTATTATTATTATTATTATTATTATTATTATTATTATTATTATTATTATTATTATTATTATTATTATTATTATTATTATTATTATTATTATTATTATTATTATTATTATTATTATTATTATTATTATTATTATTATTATTATTATTATTATTATTATTATTATTATTATTATTATTATTATTATTATTATTATTATTATTATTATTATTATTATTATTATTATTATTATTATTATTATTATTATTATTATTATTATTATTATTATTATTATTATTATTATTATTATTATTATTATTATTATTATTATTATTATTATTATTATTATTATTATTATTATTATTATTATTATTATTATTATTATTATTATTATTATTATTATTATTATTATTATTATTATTATTATTATTATTATTATTATTATTATTATTATTATTATTATTATTATTATTATTATTATTATTATTATTATTATTATTATTATTATTATTATTATTATTATTATTATTATTATTATTATTATTATTATTATTATTATTATTATTATTATTATTATTATTATTATTATTATTATTATTATTATTATTATTATTATTATTATTATTATTATTATTATTATTATTATTATTATTATTATTATTATTATTATTATTATTATTATTATTATTATTATTATTATTATTATTATTATTATTATTATTATTATTATTATTATTATTATTATTATTATTATTATTATTATTATTATTATTATTATTATTATTATTATTATTATTATTATTATTATTATTATTATTATTATTATTATTATTATTATTATTATTATTATTATTATTATTATTATTATTATTATTATTATTATTATTATTATTATTATTATTATTATTATTATTATTATTATTATTATTATTATTATTATTATTATTATTATTATTATTATTATTATTATTATTATTATTATTATTATTATTATTATTATTATTATTATTATTATTATTATTATTATTATTATTATTATTATTATTATTATTATTATTATTATTATTATTATTATTATTATTATTATTATTATTATTATTATTATTATTATTATTATTATTATTATTATTATTATTATTATTATTATTATTATTATTATTATTATTATTATTATTATTATTATTATTATTATTATTATTATTATTATTATTATTATTATTATTATTATTATTATTATTATTATTATTATTATTATTATTATTATTATTATTATTATTATTATTATTATTATTATTATTATTATTATTATTATTATTATTATTATTATTATTATTATTATTATTATTATTATTATTATTATTATTATTATTATTATTATTATTATTATTATTATTATTATTATTATTATTATTATTATTATTATTATTATTATTATTATTATTATTATTATTATTATTATTATTATTATTATTATTATTATTATTATTATTATTATTATTATTATTATTATTATTATTATTATTATTATTATTATTATTATTATTATTATTATTATTATTATTATTATTATTATTATTATTATTATTATTATTATTATTATTATTATTATTATTATTATTATTATTATTATTATTATTATTATTATTATTATTATTATTATTATTATTATTATTATTATTATTATTATTATTATTATTATTATTATTATTATTATTATTATTATTATTATTATTATTATTATTATTATTATTATTATTATTATTATTATTATTATTATTATTATTATTATTATTATTATTATTATTATTATTATTATTATTATTATTATTATTATTATTATTATTATTATTATTATTATTATTATTATTATTATTATTATTATTATTATTATTATTATTATTATTATTATTATTATTATTATTATTATTATTATTATTATTATTATTATTATTATTATTATTATTATTATTATTATTATTATTATTATTATTATTATTATTATTATTATTATTATTATTATTATTATTATTATTATTATTATTATTATTATTATTATTATTATTATTATTATTATTATTATTATTATTATTATTATTATTATTATTATTATTATTATTATTATTATTATTATTATTATTATTATTATTATTATTATTATTATTATTATTATTATTATTATTATTATTATTATTATTATTATTATTATTATTATTATTATTATTATTATTATTATTATTATTATTATTATTATTATTATTATTATTATTATTATTATTATTATTATTATTATTATTATTATTATTATTATTATTATTATTATTATTATTATTATTATTATTATTATTATTATTATTATTATTATTATTATTATTATTATTATTATTATTATTATTATTATTATTATTATTATTATTATTATTATTATTATTATTATTATTATTATTATTATTATTATTACATCATTCAAATTTCAAATTGATCAATTCTTTTTTTCAAAATTCTTTATATGATAAGAATCTTTCCTTTTTGTTAATAAATAATACTCTTAAAAGAGAAGGTCAATCTCCTTCAAAAATACTCTCTCCAACGTCCCTTTTCTTTATTTTTCTCAACCTTTATTTTATTACTTTAATTATTTCCTTCCATAACAACTTTTTTCCCTTTTATTTTTACACTACTAGAAATAAAGATTTTTTTCACCGTAAATTAATAAAAAATTTATATAATAAAATATTTCTTTTCATTCGTTTTCACCGAACTTGTTCACTGAAAAAATGCATGGTGAAAAACAGTTTCCCACTGAAATAGTAGAAAATTTCATAATTTTTCCATATAAAAAATACTATTAACTTTTTATTTTTTCACTAATAATGTGTGGTAATAATCGTTTAATATTTTTCAGTGAAACTTAGTAAAAAAATAATAATTTTTTAATGTTATAATTGATACTCTTTCCTACTATAGGGAATTTTCCCCTCTCCATTGGGATTATGAAATTTTCTCCCCCCTCTTATGCTTCACTGCTGTGTGGTCCAAGCCGGAACCAGCCATCACTTTTTCTCTCTATGTGAACTCAGATACTCTACTCTAATAGAGAGTACAAGGGTCTTCAAGACACACTTCTTGAATTTCGATGGTCAACGTGATCCCTCTTTTCCTCCGCGTCAACTTCTTCCATAACCTCACAGCTTCAGTCATTATCCCACCATAGAAATTGGTCGAAATACCACTCAAACAGTTTCATCATTCTTGGATTGACCACCATTTATAACATGGCGATACTACCATGAAAATCTTAACCAGTTCGGTGGGAACTCCAATGTTCATCCCATCAGAAACCCAGTTTAGGTTCCGACTCTATCCCTCATGATTTTGTTGAGTTTGGAGAGGTTTTTTCAAGAACCCATTTGCTGCATATATATATATATATATATATATATATGTATGTATGTATATTTTACTTTTTTTGTACATTTATGTTTGCATATGATTTACCTATAGCATGAATTTAATGTTATGCAATGTTGATTATTGACTTTGATAATTATCTAATGACTGCTTTGAATCTAGTTGCTAAGTTTAAATTATGTTGGGCAGTATTTTATTCTAGTTGAGGAAAGTTAGATTGAGAAGAATACTATGATGGTTTGCTAATTTTGATGGAAATATTGGTTTTGAATTGAAAAAGAAAAGATTTTAATTTGAATAAGTGAGATTTATCTGGTCTTCTAATGCTAAAAAATAATAAAAGTAGACCAATTTAAATTTTCGAAAGGAAAATTTTCCACACTTCAGTTAAATTTCTTAAATTTGTTTTACTAGTTCCACTATCTCTTTTTTTTTTTTTTAAATTTACTTTTTATTTTTAATGCTTTCTGATACTAAGTGTTTTGATCTTTCTGTTGACATTTTATACGTGTTAGTTTTATTCTGTATTAGCAACTTAGGTTAGTGGTTTAATACAGGTTGTTAAGTTAGTGGTTTAATACAGGTTGTTAAGTTAATTGTCTTGAAATTACGGGTTGTTAAGAATAAGAATGCTTTAGGCTTGAACCAAAATTTAAGGCCTAATTATAATCGTGAAAAAAGCAAGATGAGATATAAATTTATTTCAATTCCCTTTGCCCGATAAAAGAGTTAAGAAACTCTATTATTAAACGTTTTTCCTTCAGATGTGTTTACTTTAATCAAGATTCTTTATTATGATTATTATTTTAATTTTTCTTTTGATTAGTTCAATATTAAAAACAGACCTACTCTCACCCATTTGAATATTTTTGACAGATACATCATAATGGTATGGCGTCGTTTAGAGTTCAATCACGAAAATGGAGGAGTCAATGCGCGAAGCAGAGCTCAAGTGGAATCATCACCCCGAGAGAGGTCAGATACGTTTCGGGAAATGATGAAAAAGGCAGGCTATAACTGACTTCTTGTATGAAGCGCAAATATAGCTTTAGAAAATAAAACAACTCGTCACTCCCTTCTATTCTAATTTTATGTGTCACTCTTTTAAAAGTCTCAAAGACTTAACAAGTTTTATTACTATGTAAAAATCATACACATACTTTTATGCAATTTAAACATCACTATATATATATATATGTATGTATGTATGTATGTATGTATGCATGTATGTATTGTTACATCCCGTAAGTTTCTAGCGTTTAGTTGGCCTATTCATATATTGGTTGAGAGTTTTAGAGTGTCCCACATGCGAGGAAAGGGCCCGGGGAAAGGCCGAACGAGTGCCAAGTTGGGATTTCACGAGAGGAGGCCGAACCAAGCTGCCCAGAGGGGCAAAGTAGCACAGAGCAGAATCAGCGCATTAGCCAACGTGGCACGGAGCTGAAACGGCGCGATGCCCAACGTATGGGCGCAGTTAGGCGGTCTGACGACCAGTTGGCGCTTGTGTTGACAGGAAAGCATCCTTAGAGGTCCTTGGCGTTATTGCACATCCCAGAACCAGAAATAGAGACCGAATAGGTGTATTCTAGAGTTAGCGACACCAGGATTCTCCAATGTATTGAGTGATCGCCCGCCATCCCTTTAGCCTTATCAGTGATTGTCAGTCTTAGTCGATCTAAAAGTTATCATGTAGGACGCCAGCAAGCCAGCCCAGTCGTCCGAGTCAGATAAACCCGTGGGTACCCCAAGGAGGGGTCCACATCATTAGTCAGTGACGGGCCAGCACCCTAGCCGATTCTTGTAAGGTATTTAGGTACAGAATGCCAGGAGAGGGCTAGTCTATATAAAATTGCCTATAAGATTGAGAATTGCCCAGAACAGTAATATATATCCGAGTGGATTCAGACAAGGCCTAAGGAGTCAGTAGTACTCTGCTAGTATAGTGTTAACCACAAGTTAAGGAGATCGGTAAGCTCCCTATGAAGGACCAGGGTGCCGATCACGTAGAAGCAAGCTCGATCAAGCCCAACCCTATAGTTGTTTAATTAGAGGAATAAAGTAGTTAGCTATCCGTAATCCCACAATTATTCATGAGTTATAGAGGTCCGAGTAGGACATTCAGAGTATTGTTAGGCCACTTCAGACCTCGCTCTATTCAACCTAGACTATTAGAGATCATGATCACTATCAGGATCCTCTGATCAGATACGGGCGCATGGTGCGCTTGCGGACAGCCATACAGATTATCCTAGAAGCGAGTAGCATTAGTATGAGGCCCAGAAGGCCAGATATGCTCTCGTTATATAGATAGATTGATTAGTCAGTTTCTTTAGTGTAGTAATCCAGTATGAATCCCAGTAAAGCATGTCAGGAGTATGTTATTATATGCAGTTATTATTATCAGTTGAGACCTGTAATTGTATTGTTTTGGGCTGGATTACCTGTATAGCTTCCGTGACCGTCCTAGGGTTAATAGCTGTGTCGACTCATCCGCCAGAGGGCGAGGATACGTCGCTCTACGGAGTGGCATGCCGTCCGCAAGGGACGAAGATGGGGATACAGCTCCTCATATTTTTCCGTGGTTGGCCTATACACACCCCGCCAAGCGCTTGCGCCCGAGGTGTAGATATCAGGAGTCCTTCGGACTCAGGCATAACTATAGTCAGGGGCCCAGCAGGCCCAAGTTGCATACCTAGGGGATCGGCAGGATGCTTTTAGCTGGTAGTTGACTCAGTATGACCTGGATAGGGGTAAATAGATTGAGGTGAACTCACTAGGGCTAATGGGGGCCCGTGTGGGTTGTTTTATGTTGATTGTACCTTCTGGCTTATGGGAGCCAGGTAAGGTTTACGTTTATGTTATGTTGCTTTAGTTACTGATAGTTAGACAGTAAGACGTTTCGTTTGTCAGGTATGACCCCTACCTTTCTTATTATAGTTATGTTTAGTCCTGATTCCACTACTTCCGTCAGCTTCAGTCCGTTTCCTTTACTTCAGCTATGGTCAGCTTAATTTCTTACTTTCAGTCATTTACAGCTATTGCTTTACATACTCAGTACCTATGGTACTGACGCCCTCTTTTGGGGCGCTACATTACTTGCCTGCAGGTACACCTAGACTAAGAGCAGATCCCTCGTAGTTCCAGTCAGCCGCATAGAGCCATCAGCTCCCTTCTTCCGGAGCTTGTGTAATAGAGATTTACTTCTTTTGTTTGTATAGTATGGGTAGGCCGGGGCCCTGTCCCGACCATCTTATTACTCTTAGAGGCTTGTAGGTTGTATCATTCCCTGTGGTTAGATGTATCAGCCGTGTGGGGCCGTATGTGATATGGACTCTGCGTGTTGGCCGTGTGGGGTCTTGTTTAGCTGTTTATTTTCACAGGTGGTTATAGGCCTTGTCGGCCGGGGGTTGTATTTACAGCTGCTATATAGCCCGTTGTTTTCTTGATTTCTAGAGTTAGAGCCAGCCTTGCACCAGAGGTGCTTAGACAGCTCAGCAGTTCAGGTTCTAGTGGGGCACCAGGTGCCAGTCACGCCTCCCAAGACGGGGCGTGACATGTATGTATGTATATATATATGTGTATGTATGTATGTATGTATGTATATATGTATGCATGTATGTATGTATATATATATGTATGCATGTATGTATGTATGTATGTATTTTTAGCTATCACGACCTTTTTTTTAATGCTTAAACATTTATTTAAGTACTCTTGAATAATTTATTTTAAGAATTAATTTCATTTTTCTTTACGACGTTTAGGAGAGTCAATCATACAAAATATAGGATAAAGGGAGTAATATCACATTGGGCCCGTTTTTAGACTAGTCATACCCTGATCCCACTCTCTTATCCTTAACTTTATGTATTATCTGTTTATTATTTATTTTAGTATTCTATTTGGAAGCAACCAAGTTAGTTCCTTTACTTTTACTCTTCTAATTTTCTATCTTAGTTTTTCTTAGTTGCTTGTATTATTCAATTACTTTAAGTATTTTATTGGAAATGAACAGGTACGTTTTCTCTTCTTCTATAATTGAATAATATATTTTTGGACTGAATATATTTTTATTTTGTATACTTAATCACTTAGTTATTTTAGATTAATTAATTAATACTTTTTTTTTAATTTTTTCACATAATTCTCACATGGTAATGAATCCGGTAGGGACCCATAGTTGTGGATCTCGAAAGGTGCCTAATACACTCCTTTCGAGGTAACTTGAACCCTTAACTGACTTTGGTGATGTAGTCTAATTAAACGGTCATCCGTGTAATTAGTTTAGTACGGTACCCTAACGCGCCATAATTCGTTAGGTGGCGACTCTTCTTCTTAAACAATCCTAAAGAGTTGTCACATGTTGAGTTACGTTTTTCTCGAGAAAAATGAGCGCGATAACATGGTGATTCTTTATGTGAGATTTTTATGCATAGTTATTTATATTTATTAGGATTTATTCAGTTTTACTTTATTTATTCACTAGCTAAGTTTAAATTGACTTCTTTCATGATTATATATTTATTTTTCTTATTTTGACTATTTTTTTTTCCTGTCTAATTTATTTTCTTTCCATTTCTAGTCCTTTACCCTTTTCTCTTTTCATGTTGCCTTGTTCTTATTAATATTCTACCATGACTAATTTCTTTTCCTTCAACTCTTTATTTGTTTCTTTAATTAATTAATCTACTTCCATATTTAATCCCTTTCCTGTTGAATATATTTTCTTTGTATGAAATCACTAATGATTTTTTTTGTCTTGTTTAATTATTTATTCTACCATGTGATATTTATTATATTCTTTACTCATTGTGTATTTTGTTAATTGTTTTTCATTACCTGCTAATTGTTACCGCTTTTCATAAACTGTTATTCCATTCATACTTCCTCCGCTTGAAAATTTCTCACTATCACACACCGTAACACGTGAGTTGTGCTTTGCACTTTTCCTAAAAAATTTTAACCACCATTTAGAGAGTTGACATATACATGGGTGAATAGATATTTTTGTTACCATGTGACTACATGCCTTCTCACATAAGAAACCTTTCAGTCTGTGTCTATTCAATTCTTAGAAGTCTACCCTAAGTCATGCATTCTTTATACCTAAGGTGTCTCGATGCCCATGGTGTGTCAAGACTAATAGTTGACCTTGTCAAAAAGGGTTTACAATCCCAAAAGAAAGCACAATTTTGTTCTCTATGTGTTAAGTGCTACGTATATATGTTACCTACTTGGTTATTTATTTCCTATATTGTCCATCCCATCTTTCTTGGAATATCTAAATTTAAATATTTCCAAAATCACTTCGTGCTTGATGCTAATAATTTCATAGTATTGTTTACCTTTACTCTTTTAGGTCCAAACTCATATAAATCTTAAGGCCTAATCAAATTATCTTCCTTTCCTTGAATCACAACTCTCATTTCTTTCTAAAAACAAAATTCCTTTCTATTGACTTCGTAACTGTCAGGACCCGAGCTAGGACCCCGGATTGAGACACGGTACCTAGAAGCACGAATGACTCCAATCTAACCCATGTCACATACATAGCATGAATAAAAGCATATTTAAAGCGGAAAATAAGGCATAGAATATCATAAGCAGAAGTCTAAATAGATCATAAGGCATAAGACAGAAACAACAAGTCCACGACACTGAATCATCTAACATACTATCTGAAAAGCCTCTAACCATAAGATGAGCTAATGGGACAACCTCCCAAACTAGCTCGCTAGGTCTAAAACTAAATACAAGAACATAACCCCAATAAGTGATAGATGTCCTCGGAAGATGAGGACTCAACCAAACGGGGTTCGAGCTGGACTGCTGCGGGAGCATAACTAAGGATGAAGTTGGGACTAATCGTCTGAACCTATATCATAAAATGATATAGCAGAGAAGCATGTTATCAATACTTTGAATGTACTATGTATATAGGGTAAGTAAAATAGTACGAGAGAGAGATCATGAGTGTAAACTCATACAAAACATAAGGCTCAAATCATAATGAACATGAAGGCTCAAAGTTCGCAAAACTGTAAAGTAAGCCTGCTCACGACTGGATTCATAAGTAAAGATTCGTAAAAACATAATTCTGAGCCAAATCATCATAAGTCGTAAAGCTATAAATTGTAATCTCATATATATATATATATATATATATATATATATATATATATATATATATATATATAAACTAAAGAATAATGGGAGATTCTTATAACCGACATACCCCACGTGAGCATACATGGAGCCCGACCTATAACCCTGATGGGGAGGATGTTCATACCTTGCCAAGGGTAGAACTATGAAAAGGCGTGATATCACTCATAGGTGGCCCCTCGGGGTATAGGAGACACTCTCGTGGAGGGCCCCATCATGGTTATGTTGGCAGGTAATTCTGAGGCCTCGGTCTACTCGATGCTAAATACTACTCCCAAAATATATATAATACTCATATCATAATCATGAAACATGAGTTTATATGGCTAGTATAATGTCATGCCCCACCTTGGGAGGCATGACTGACACCTAGTGCCACACTGGAATCTGATTGGCCTGGCTAGGCTCATGCACGTCTGGTGCAAGCCTGCAACTCGACTCAAGAAAACAATGGGCTATATCTCGGCTGTAAACATAGCCTCCGACTGACAAGGCCTTATAGCCACCTGTAAAAGAAAACAGCTAACCAGCAACAAACCATAACAGGGAGTCCTATGCGGACCGACAAGGCCACCATGATGTCTACTTATAACTAAAATGAAAATCAGGCGCTACTAGGCCCCATACGGCCGATACATATAAAGAGACATATATGGGCCCCACGCGGCTAACGACCCTCAACTATCTAATAACTATAGCCTGCAAACCTCTAATAATACAAATAGTGGTGGGGACAGGGCCTCGGCCTACCTAAAATGCTATATAACTAAAATAAAGAAGTCTCTACAACTTGGCAACTCCGAATGAAAGGAGCTGACCCAATTGCGGACTCTGAACATCTGCAATTGAAAATCTTGGACCCTTTCTGTCTAAACCTGCAGGAAAGTAATGCAGCGACCCATAATCGGGCGTCAGTACAATATGTACTGAATATGTAAGGCAGTAAATAGGTTGAATGAAAGTTGTGAAATACTGAAAGTGAGTAGGAAGGAGAGGAAGAAAGATTAACTTGTAAGCTGACTTATTCGTAATCTATATCTAGCAAGAACTACACATACATAGGCTATGAATGCACAATCATATATTCATAAGCTATAGCTAACAGACAAGAATGCAAACAAGAACCTAACCTGGCCCCCATAAGCCTGGAAGGTACAACCAATACAGAATAACCCACCCGGGGCCCCCGTAAGCCCTGGTGAGTGCACTTCAATTATATACCCTTAACTAGGTTTGTATGACTCTACTGGTGCCATAGCCAACCTACTAGTCCCATGGGTCTGCAATTGTGTCTGAGTCCGGTGGACTCCTGATATACTGCACCCCGGGCACTAGGATAGACAGGGGGTGTGGTGTAGTGCCGATCAACATATAAATAGTCCAACCATGGAATGGACTGTATGAGGACCTGGAACCCCATCTTCATCCCTTGCAGATGGCATGCCGCTCTCTGGAGCAACGTCATCTCGCTCCTGGCAGGCGTGACACAGCTAGTAATCCTGGGGTGGTCATGGATGGCTCCTAAGTGAGGGCAACCCCAACAAAGGTGTTGTACTGACATCTCAATCTAGCCACTCAAAGGCATAACTGGTCTTCTCGGCATAACACCACCATTGCTCACCCCCTAGGATAGTCTGTGAGGCTACTAGCTGGCACGCCATGCACCTGTATCTGATAAGAGGATCCTGATAATGATCATGATCTCTGATGGTGTAGACTGAATAGGGCGAGATCTGGAGTAACCCAACAATACTCTGAATGTCCTACTCAGACAACTATAACTCATAAACAACTGCGGGGTGGCGGATGACTAGTTACTCGGTCCCTCTGCTTGGAACCGCTGTAGGGTTGTTACTAACTAAACAATCTATTGGACGGTCGATCCCTAATCTTCCACAAGCAGCTTACTGACATTCTTAGCTTGAGGGTAGTGCTGTACTAACACGGTGCTGGTAATTTAGACCCTATCTTGATCTGGTCCAATCTTATATGAATTTTCTAGGTGATTACTAACCTTAAAGACAAATCTACATAGACTTATCCAATCTTATATGACTTTTCTGGGCGATTACTAACCTTAAAGACAAATCTACATAGACTTAGCAGCTCTCGACAATCTATACCTGAGTATCTTCTAAAAACAGGCTGGGGCAATGGCCTTGTCTCTATTTGCTAATAAGGTCCCCTTCCTTAGGGTACACCTGGGTCTACTTGACCTAGACAACTGGACTGGCTTCCTTGGTGACCTGTCGGATGAATGCTAAGTCAAGTAGGACTGACAATTACTGCTAGTAACTAACTAGATGGCAGGATGTCACTTAGCTCACTAGACAACCCTAGGCTACTGACTCTAAAGTATGGCCTTCCTATCTGAATGCCTGGCCTGGGGCGTAATAGTACGCCAATGGCCTTTGGGCTTGCTTTTCTGAATACACAGGCGCCAAGCTGGTAGTTATATCGCCTAGTTTTTCCTATACTGTTCAACTTACTAACTCAGGCCCGATAACTATTCACGAACTTCTAAGGTCTGGGCCTGACAATTAGACATGCAATTCTACCAATACAATGCACTGGAGGAGAGAAGAGTTTCTACGATGCTCTTGGCACGTATCATACATTAACATATTCTTTCCTGACGAGGGATACTACAGTATAATCTATGTACATGTTCTAGCAGCTAACCACAACATATGTACATTCATAGTCTATAGAAACAGCTGACCATAACGATTCTATTCACAATCTACTAGCAGCAACTAGCCATAACACTTATATGTATGAACTCGATATCTACTAGCATCGGTTAATTACTTTATACAAAATCATGGTCTTTCTTCAGAGGCATACGTCGTATCGCTATTCGATGAGAATAACTTGCCGAAGAGATAAGCCTTACATACCTCGACTGTCGTATCCTGAACAACCGACAAGTTTCAACTGTAGGATCATATATTCATAAGCTATAACTAATTGACAAGAATGCAAACAATAACCGAACCTAGCCCCCATAAGCCTGGAAGGTACAACCAGCACAGAATAACCCACCCGGGACCTCCATAAGCCTTGGTGACTGCACTTCAATCTATATACCCTTAACCAGGTTTCTATGACTCTAATGGTTCTATAGACAACCTAATAGTCCCCTAGGTGTACAACTGAGCTCACTCGGCTCCTGTAGTGCAGTTGTTTCTGAGTCCGGTGGACTTCTGATATATGAGATCTGCACCCCGGGCACCTGGCTCGATAAGAGGTGTGGTGTAGTGCCGATCAGCATATAAATAGTCCAGCCATGGAATGGACTGTATGAGGACCTGGGACCCCATATTTTTCCCTTGCGGATGGCATGCCGCTCTCTAGAGCGACGTCATCTCGCCCCTAGCGGGCGTGACACAACTAGTAACCCTGGGGTGGTCATGGATGGCTCTTAAGTGAGGGAAACCCAACCAAGGTGTTGTACTGACATCTCAATCTAGCCACTCAAAGGCTTAACTAGCCTTTTAGGCCTAACGCCACCGCTGCTCGAACCCTAGGATAGTCTGTAAGGCTGCTAGCTGGCATGCCATGCACCTGTATCTGATCAGACGATCCTGATAGTGATCATGATCTCTGATGGCTTAGACTGAATGGGGCGAGATCTGGAGTGGCCTAGCAATACTCTGAATGTCCTACTTAGACAACTATAACTCATAAACAACTGTGGGGTCGCGGATGACTAGTTACTCGGTCCCTCTTCTTGAAATTGCCGTAGGGTTGTTACTAACTAAACATGCTTTTGGGCGGTTGATCACTAATCTTCCACAAGCAGCTTACTGACATTCTTAGCTTGAGGGTAGTGCTGTACTAACATGGTGCTGGTACTTTAGACTCTATCTTGGTCTGGTCCAATCTTATATCACTTTTCTGGGCGATTACTAACCTTAAAGACAAATCTACATAGACTTAACCGCTCCCGACATTCTATACCTTAGTATCTTCAAAATATAGGCTGGGGTGCTGGCCTTGTCTCTATCTGCTAATAAGGTCCCCTTCCTTTGGGTACACCCAGGTCTACTTGACCTGGATAACTGGACTGGCTTCCTGGGTGATCTGTCGGATGAATGCTAAGTCAACTGGGACTGACAATTACTGCTAGTAACTAACTAGATGGCAGGCTGTCACTCAGCTCACTAGACAACCCTAGGCTATTGACTATAAAGTATGGCCTTCCTATCTGAATTTCTAGCCCTGGGGCATAATAGTATGCCAATGGCCTTTGGGTGTGCTTTTTTGGATACACAAGTGCCAATCTGGTAGTTATATCGCCTAGTTGTGCCTGTACTATTCAGCTTACTAACTCAGGCCCGATAACTATTCACGAACTTCTAAGGTTTGGGCCTGACAATTAGACATGCAATTTTACCAATACAATGCACTGGAGGAGAGAAGAGTTTCTATGACGCTCTTGGCGCGTATCACACTTAACATATTCTTTCATGATGAGGGATACTGCAGTATAATCTATATACGTGTTCTAGCTAACCACAACATACGTACATCCATAGTCTACAGAAACAACTGACCACAACGATTCTATTCAAAAACTACTGGCAGCAACTAGCCGTAACACTTATATGTATGAACTCGATATCTGCTAGCATTTGCTAGTTACTTTATACAAAATCATGGTCTTGCTTCAGAGGCATACATCGTATCGCTATTTGATGAGAATAACTTGCCGAAGAGATAAGCCTGACATACCTCGACTGTTGTTTCCTGAATAGCCGACGAGTTTCAACTTGTATTCTCAAGCTCTCTTCAGCTATACCATTATACTGGAAGAAAGAGACAAATTTCAATACCAAATTCGGCGTAAAACGATAACTTTTAATACCAATATTGACTATACTTCAACTTAACAAAGCACAGTCGAAAACGTATTATTTCCCGAGAGTTCAGAAGGGAGAAATGCTTACTTGAAGCATGTGATCGTATAGAAATCAGTTTGGAGCAATACACGCATTTCATGTGACACTATCACAACTTTTTCACAACAAGATTGCAGTCGATTTAAAAAAACTGATAACATAAGCAATAAAATAGCAGTTGAGTAGTAACATTATCTGAACTATATATTACTCCTGGAACAAATAGGGATACCTAGACCTCATGTCGTCCTCATTTTCCCAGGTTGCTTCTTTCTTATTCCTGTTTCTCTACAATACTTTAATAGAGACCACATCGGTAGTCCTTAACCTACGAACCTGTCGATCTAATACGGCGACTAGAGCCTCTTCATGGGTTAATTTCCCAGTAACTTGAACGTACTCAACTGGAATAACTCGGGACAGGTTATGTATAGCCTTTTTGCAACATTGACATGTGGAAGCTGAATGGGCAGGTCCTAGCTCTGGAGGCAATTTTAGCTCAGCCATCTTGCCTGTTCTCCGGAGGATATGATATGGGCCAATAAACCTAGGACTAAGCTTTTCCTTCTTACCTAATCTCACAACGCCCTTCATTGGAAAAGTTTCTAGAAATATCCAACTGTTGCTTCAATATTTATCTTCCTATGCCATATGTTAGGGTAGGACTTCCAAAAATCCTGGGCTGCTGGTACATCCTTCTCAAAAGGCTCACCTCTCCTTGTTTAACTGACGTATTAGTATGCCCGGTTCGGCTATTTCCAATGCATCTGCTTTCAATCATCATCTAGGGGCCTCCACTTCCATTTATAGCCAACCTCTAACGTCTGAGTTATGTACCCCGCTTAGCCATTTGTTGGAGACGAGGTGTAGTATTCAACTTAACATGTATCCCAACCTGTTCTCGAAGTCCTCGTAAAACCCAACTGTCCGTTGTGCCTCTCCGTCAAAATTTATTAGGTACTTAGGCTCCATGCAATCCAATTACTTCTTGGATATTTAGCTCGACATATATTTTCACTACAACATAATTCCATTTGGCGAGACACAAATTGATCTCATTAGCCCTTCTATTTCGACTTAAATGAGGTCAAATTACACCTGACATTAGATAACTTGTGATCATATCCATATCAATTATTCTCCACTCCCATGCAGACATGACCATCTCCTATATTGGACTGCTCAGTTCCTGCTATCCTGTCTCCTCTAGCTGATCACTGGAGCTCTGTGCTATAACTCAGCGATATCTTCCCTCTTCCCATGCCATTGGTAGGTCTCTATTTTTGGCCCATTGTGTATTCGTTAAATTCTAGGAGTAACGAACACGTTCACCTTAGCTAGGGTATGCTATTTGAAATTCTACTACCCTTGGAATGTAGAGTCTACCTCTGGGTCTTATGACTTTGCCCCTTATTATCTTGAGGGCTAATGACTTCCTACTGGGCCTTGTTTCTAGGCTATTCTAGGTTAAAGTCTCTGTGTCGATACTCCTTTACCTCCTCAACTGGCGGGGGTATTTCTGCATTCTAGGTTACACCCTCATTGTCTCTTAACTGTCAGCCCGATGCTTAGTTCTTGACATCCAGCAGTGGTCCCGTACTTTGTCAACTTGCTTCAACTTGGAGGTGATTCTAGTTTTTCCCCATTAGATACTTGCGACTTTCCTCTTGTTCCCTTGGGCTGAACTCTGAGGTTCGTGCCTCCTACCTCATGCTGTCAAGGATGTTACTGACTAGGTCTACAAACCTGTATTCCTTTTAACTCGCACTCGGACCTATTTTGTTCGTATGATCTCCCTGTCCTTTGATATCACAAACTAAGGCCATAACCATTATCTTGCAGATATGTCCTATCATCATTAACATGCTATGACAGATTCAACCTTTTTCTGACTTGAGCTTTACTATTACTGGGGGTTTATCGCTGTTGGACTCTCTCATACACACTCGAGTGGTATTGACAAACTTATCCCCCTTCCTAGCTTATTACCGTATGGGTCTGGATAACTTTCAAATACTAAGGGTCTTAATCACTCTCTAATCCTCCTCGGAGGCAACAATTCTAGCCCTCCTTTACTATTCATTTTGGACACCATAGAACTGATACTTACACTTTCTGTTAGATTGAGGTATGGAACCTTACAATATCCAAAGAGTTAGAGGTAGGAATCTTGGAATTTCCTCCTTCTTCGCACCTCTAAGATAATTCAATATCAACTACTACCCCTGGCTAATTCTAAATATCTAGAGGTAAACCATCTCATATGTACATATATACTATACTCCTAACCCCCTATTCTGAGGTTGTAGGGAGAACTGGGAATGACACTGGCATATCTATCTCATTATGAAGTTCTTGGTACTTCGGGAGGGTGATGGGGAAATTTAAAAGACGTCTACTTCCGCCCTTGGGCTAACCGCCTCCCAATTGTAGTACTTCATCGGTAGCTCCTCCTGCTGCTTTAGTTATCTTGAAATTGGCTTGAGTCTATCTTATATCAAACATTATCCTAGACTGACATAACAAGGGAAGCTTAGGGACTCAACCCTATACAACTCTACTCTATAGCACGATTTGAGAAGAAGGAGGGGTAACCATACTATCATTCCTCGTAGCCTCCTACTTATAAAATGTGGTGCACAACACATTTATAAACAAGACTCTACTAGACACGACTTGTAGACTCCCTAGGATGCGAACTGCTCTTACACCAAGTTTTTCACACCCCACCTTGGGAGGCATGACTGGCACCTAGTGCCACACTGGAATCTGACTGACCTGGCTAGGCTCATGTATATCTGGTGCAAGCCTGCAACTCGACTCAAGAAAACAACGGGATATATCTTGACTGTAAACACCGCCTCTGGCCGACAAAGCCTTATAGCCACCTGTAAAAGAAAATAGCTAACCAGCAACAGACCATAACAGGGAGTCCTATGCAAGCCGACAAGGCCGCCATGGTATCTACTTATAACTGAAATGAAAATCAGGTGCTATACTAGGCCCCACACGATCGATACGTATAAAGAGACATATATGGGCCCTATGCGGGCAACGACTCTCAACTATATGACAACTATAGCCTGCAAGCCATTAAGAATACAAATAGTGGTCGGGACAGGGCCTCGGCTTATCCAAAATGCTATATAACTGAAATACAAAAGTCTCTATAA
Source organism: Datura wrightii (assembly GCA_035772735.1). Classification (NCBI taxonomy): domain Eukaryota; kingdom Viridiplantae; phylum Streptophyta; class Magnoliopsida; order Solanales; family Solanaceae; genus Datura; species Datura wrightii. The sequence goes on from JASDFA010000003.1 coordinate 117,601,010, forward strand.
CTTGGCAACTCTGAATGAAAGGAGGTGACTCAACTGCGGACTTTGAAAACCTGTAATTGAAAATCCTGGACCCTATCTTTCTGAACCTGCAAGCAAGTAATGCAGTGCCCCATAATCGGGCGTCAATACAATATATGCCCAAGTGATACTCAAATGTGTCATTTTGCCTTGTTTATCTATCGATGTTTGTACATTCTCATGTGAATTATAATAAAATGTGAATTTATACTAACCAACATGATTAGCGTTGTTTTGCAGGAAAAATATAAAGTTATGGAGCTAAGATGCATGTTGGGAGAGATCGGAATTGGACTCGGAAGCTAGCAAGGGAAATGATAACGGGCAAAAATATATGCCCGAGCTACTCTTTATTACTTCAATTAGTCTTGTTCATCTAAGTTATTGTATACATTTTCATGTAATTTTATATAATGTGGAGATATGTGCTAACCAACATGATTAGCCTTTGTTTTGTAGGTTTTGATGATGTTTGAGTAACTAATCCATGAGTTGGTGAAGTAGAAGCTTGGAAACGGAATTAACACGCGAACGTCGGCAAGGAAGAGGCACAAAACAGCCCACCGGCGCGTCGACAAGGTGCCACGGCAGGCAGGCCGCTCAAAACAGCCCACCTGCGCGTTGGCAACGTGCCACGGCAGGTGGACTCCGCGACCATGGGGCTGTAACGCGCTGCCCAGGCAGCATGACACGTTGCCAACGCGGCAAGGTGCTGCCTGGGCCGATTTCGGGTGATTTTCCAGAAAGCCTCCGCGTCCGTAGCGTGTCACGGAGGCCGTGCTCCGCGATGCACTCCGTGACACGTTGCTTGTTAATCCGGGAAAGATTCCTACTAATATAAATAGCACACTTAGGTTTATTTTTCAGAAGGAAGACTTGGTGGAGCTAGGACGTGGGTTAGCAGCAGTTGAGGGACGAAAAAGCTAAGGGTTTTTCTCTCTTTCTTTCTTCTTTCAATCAATTGTACGTATGATTTACACTCATTTGAGGATGATCAATCCACAAATGAGTGGCTAATTCTCTTCCTTGCTAAGGTTTTGAACATGTGTATTGAATTTTGATTGTGAATTATATGGTTTTTCATCTTCTTCTTTCATGTTGTTCTATTAATTCTTGTTCTTACTGCATTAGTGTGTGGCCAACATTAATGTACATCTAAAAAGTCCAATTTCACTCGAGAGAGCAAGAAATTGGAAAGTTGTGAATTAATAGGGTATTGTTCTTAACTTGATTTGGGAAAATTGGGTTTTGATGTGCTTTCCTGATAGAAATATACTTGAAAGCCGTATTAGTCAATTTAGGAACCGGAATTGTATTGCTAGGTCATAAATTGCATTTGATCACAGAAATGTAGACGAATGGTTTATGATTCTAAAGTGAGATTAAATACGAGAGTTTTAATCTCTAGGCTAATGTTCTTGGCTAGCAACATGAAGAGAAGAATAACCGAATTATGATTACTATCAAATTCATTACTTGTTCTTAACCTTGGCATGCTCATATCCATAGTTTCAATTCAACGTAGATATTTGTTAATAGTTTTAGTATATAATTTATAAACAAAAAAAATTATTTAACTTTTGGTTACGTTGTTGTCAGCATAATTAGAAGTAAACTAGAATATAGTATACTTAAGCAATTTTACTTATCCAGAGTCTCCTTGGATCGATACTTGGCTTACTTAGCCACTTTATTACTTGTTTGACCACGTGCACTTGCGTGTCGGTTTTTACCCCATACCAAAGCACCGAGCAAGTTTTTGGCGCCGTTGCCGGGGAGACTTGGCAATTGGTGAAATTGTTTTAAGTATAAATTTACTGTATTTTTATTTTATTTTCTTAAGTGTTGACAACTTGGTCTAGTGTTTGTTTTAATTCTTCTTTATTTTATTTTATTTTTCTGCTTGTTCGTATACCCTTATTGACATGACATCGTGGAATATAAATGGTTTCAATGGTGGATACTCATATTTTAGTGAATCTTGTCTGAACTGTGGAGGACCCCACTTGTGGAAAAACTGTAATACATGCAATATATGTGGGTGTCAATATGGCCATTGGGGTGATTGTCCAAAGGCATATTCCCCTCCCCCAAGCCCCTACTATGATCCTTCTGTTGTTTTTTCTGAATATAGGCATGCTGAAAATGAGGACTTGGGACGCCAAGCTCGAATAGAAGACATGTTGAAACAACTCTTGGAGCAATCAGAAGCAATGAAGGAGGCGATGTCAGTATTGAGAAATCAGCAAGAAGAGAATGCAGAGGCTCTAGAAAGGATGACCATCAAATTCACGGAGATGATCGCTGAAGCTGAAGCGTGTGATAAATCACAGACAACAGTTTTAGCCGATATTCAAGAGGAACTACAAGAGGACGACAAGGGTGAATTTTTGGATGAAGCCCAACAATTCGAATCTCTTGAGTGTCCCCGTGATGGGCTCACACTTATGGAAAATCCATTCTTGGAAGAAGAGTTAGCGTATCCCCCAGTCGACTTTAATGGTGAGATAGATGTCGATGTCGAGAAGGTATATACAAGTAAGGAGGTCAAGCAAAATGCAGTTTCAGAGTTGAGGTGTATTGGACCACACTCTACGCATTTTTCAACATTAAATTTGGTTGACAACATAGAAATAGAGTCTTCCAAGTTTGTAGAGAAATGTCTAGAGGAGGACCAAGCACCATATATTTTGAAATTTGCTAACTCAGAAAGACAAAATGACTTCGCTTACTTAAGGACCAATAAATGCAAAAGGCAACATCTACTGTTTGGTACTTACAATTTTTCACCACCACCCCTGGAGCATAAGAGGAAATTAGAGAAGAAATTAGGGGTGAGATTCATATCCTCAAGGTGGAGGAAAAAGTGGTGAAACTTGGTACGTCGTGCCGCGACGTAAAATTAGGCGCTGCTTGGGAGGCAACCCAAGGGTACCACAGGTACCATTTTAATTTCTTGCAATTGAGTTAATTGTTGTTTATGTTCATCTTGTGTTGTTTTGGTGGAAAGTTAAGCACAGATGGAGGGGAAGTCTGAGTACCCGTGGAGGAGGAAGCTAACAAGCATGGAAGAGAAAAAGTGTGGGGTTGAACACCCACTTGTGCAAAGTCGAAGAAACGGATGCTGTTAGCTAAACCTAAAGGCCTCAGGGAGTATTTCTCACCCTTTGTAAATTTTAATTTGATGCTATGAGGACATAGCATGATTTAAGTGTGGGGTGAGGGAAATTTCAAGGGAAATTTCAAAATTTTCTGTGCTTAACGATTTTGGTGAATGTAATGCTTGTGCAAAAGTTGGTGAGAAAATTTGAAAAATTTGAAATTTTTTTGTGAATTAAGCATGACTTCATCACCCGTTGGTTTTTCTTTTCGGTTCTTTTCCGACGGGGGGTCTTTGAACCGAAGAATAAATTTTTTTTTTCTTTTCTTTTTTCTTTCTTTCCTTGGTCTGTATATAAAGTTTTTTTAGTCATAGCTAGGGACTGTTTCCGACGATGGATGGATGACGACCGTCTTGAGGAAAGTTAGTCGATAGGTTTTGGGTTTTGAAACCATAACTAATTGGTGCTGGATGTTCTTGTTATGTGCTATAAATGTTTGTAAGATGCAAGTATGTTTAGTGTGAAGCATGCAAGTGTATAACTTTGTTTGAGACACTTAGGCTCTTGAATTTGACTCAATATGATGGAAGCTTAATTCTGAATTCTTGTGATTAGCTGAGTAAGAGTCTACTGATTGTGTCTTGATTTGAGCATGTGCCATGAGTGTAAGGTTTTTGAGTATTCTATGCTATTGTGGAATGTCTAGAGCTTGCCTGGTGTGTATATAAAACGAAATGAAGGATGTGAATTGTAGGAGATGATTTAGGCATTTCTTTGAATGAACCAAACTTTTATCCCTCATTATACCTACCTTGAAAAATTAATCCTAGTTAGCCCCATTGAGCCTTGAGCCTATTCTTTGACAGCTGCAACATAAGCTTAATTCTTTTTCTTTCATTAGCCTTGAAATTGAACCAAAACTCCGAAGCGCTTAAAGGAAAAATCCGAAAGGGTAAAGGAGTGCGAAGAATGGAAAAGAAGGAAAAATAGCAAGTTGTAAATAGTTGAGAAAAGGAAAAATGTGCATTTGTGTGAAAATGGTTGGTTATTAGTAGGGAGTAAGAAAAGGAATGAATGAAACATATTGCTTAAGTACTCCTTACTAATAAGCTAAAAGTGTCGAAAGAAATGGGGGAACAAAAGAGGAAAAAGAAAACTAAAAGAAAAAAAAAGGTGAAGTGAGGGAAGGGAAGTTTGTAATGAAGGCGTGATGTATTAAAAGCGCTTAGGAAAGATAGTCACTATTACTGATCATAATAGTACCTACCCGCACCTGAGTTACATTACAACCTAAAAAGTCCTACTTGATCTTACATTCACACATCCTTATATTAGTGGAATAAAACACTAAGGGCAAGCTTATGGGTCATTACATAATGCATGTGAATTCTTTGTGAGAGTGAGCATAATTCTATTCATGTACCCACACATGTTGTGATATAAAAATTGTTTTTGCGTGTGAAATTGGGTAACTCTCTTTCCGTGAGGGGCACATGTTGAATGAAGGATATAATTCATGTGGGATTTCTTGATCAGTTGATTTGCATGAGTTTGCTAAAATTGAGAGTCGATTCTTGAGGTTAAGAAGTCTTAACATGGTTGTACTTCATTTCAATGATCAAATCAGGCATGCTCTATTTTTAGCTTGTATCTTACGTAATCATTATAGCCGTAACCTGAATTATCTTGCTAAATTAGTTATGTAGGAGTCTCCATTTGCATGATATGTAAAAGTTTGTTCGAGGATGAACAAGGCTTTAAGTGTGGGGTTGTGATAACGGGCAAAAATATATGCCCGAGCTACTCTTTATTACTTCAATTAGTCTTGTTCATCTAAGTTATTGTATACATTTTCATGTAATTTTATATAATGTGGAGATATGTGCTATCCAACATGATTAGCCTTTGTTTTGTAGGTTTTGATGATGTTTGAGTAACTAATCCATGAGTTGGTGAAGTAGAAGCTTGGAAACGGAATTAACACGCGAACGTCGGCAAGGAAGAGGCACAAAACAGCCCACCGGCGCGTCGACAAGGTGCCACGGCAGGCAGGCCGCTCAAAACAGCCCACCTGCGCGTTGGCAACGTGCCACGGCAGGTGGACTCCGCGACCATGGGGCTGTAACGCGCTGCCCAGGCAGCGTGACACGTTGCCAACGCGGCAAGGTGCTGCCTGGGCCGATTTCGGGTGATTTTCCAGAAAGCCTCCGCGTCCGTAGCGTGTCACGGAGGCCGTGCTCCGCGATGCACTCCGTGACACGTTGCTTGTTAATCCGGGAAAGATTCCTACTAATATAAATAGCACACTTAGGTTTATTTTTCAGAAGGAAGACTTGGTGGAGCTAGGACGTGGGTTAGCAGCAGTTGAGGGATGAAAAAGCTAAGGGTTTTTCTCTCTTTCTTTCTTCTTTCAATCAATTGTACGTATGATTTACACTCATTTGAGGATGATCAATCCACAAATGAGTGGCTAATTCTCTTCCTTGCTAAGGTTTTGAACATGTGTATTGAATTTTGATTGTGAATTATATGGTTTTTCATCTTCTTCTTTCATGTTGTTCTATTAATTCTTGTTCTTACTGCATTAGTGTGCGGCCAACATTAATGTACATCTAAAAAGTCCAATTTCACTCGAGAGAGCAAGAAATTGGAAAGTTGTGAATTAATAGGGTATTGTTCTTAACTTGATTTGGGAAAATTGGGTTTTGATGTGCTTTCCTGATAGAAATATACTTGAAAGCCGTATTAGTCAATTTAGGAACCGGAATTGTATTGCTAGGTCATAAATTGCATTTGATCACAGAAATGTAGACAAATGGTTTATGATTCTAAAGTGAGATTAAATACGAGAGTTTTAATCTCTAGGCTAATGTTCTTGGCTAGCAACATGAAGAGAAGAATAACCGAATTATGATTACTATCAAATTCATTACTTGTTCTTAACCTTGGCATGCTCATATCCATAGTTTCAATTCAACGTAGATATTTGTTAATAGTTTTAGTATATAATTTATAAACAAAAAAAATTATTTAACTTTTGGTTACGTTGTTGTCAGCATAATTAGAAGTAAACTAGAATATAGTATACTTAAGCAATTTTACTTATCCAGAGTCTCCTTGGATCGATACTTGGCTTACTTAGCCACTTTATTACTTGTTTGACCACGTGCACTTGCGTGTCGGTTTTTACCCCATACCAAAGCACCGAGCAGGAAAAAGCACAAGGAAAGCACGAATTAAAGGGGCTCCGCGATGGAGTCGTGTCACGCTGCCATCGCGGATGCTTTCTGCCTGGATACGGAAATTTTACCAAATTCCAGTGAAGGTGCGCGTTGGGGCCGTGACACGTTGGCCTAGCCCCGCATTACACGCCGTGCCACGTTGGGCCTTAATACCCGGACGACCGAATTCAAGTGAGGGTCCGTGTTGGTGGCGTGTCACGGAGGCTGTGCTCCGGGATGCACTCCATGACACATTGCTTGTTATTTCGGGAAAAATTCCCACTAGTATAAATAGAACACTTAGGTTCATTTTTAATGATTCTAACTTGGTGGAGAAAGAACGTGGGTTACAGGCAGTTGAGGGGACGAAAATCTCAGGGTTTTTCTGTATCTCCTTCTTCTTTATTTCAATTGCTTGTATGATTAACACTCATTTAATGATGTTTAATCCACAAATGAGTGGCTAAATTCCCTTCTTGCTGAGGTTAAGAACATTGTATTGAAATGTGATTATTGATAAATTGGTTTTCATCTTTTCTTCCATGGTTGTTCTATTGATTCTTGTTCTTACTGCATTAATGTGCGGCCAACGTTAATGTATATCTAAAAAGTCCGGTTTCACTCGAGAGAGCAAGAAATTGGAAAGATGTGAATTGATAGGATATGATCTTTTCTTAGTTTGGGAAAATTGAGAATTGATTTACCTTCAGGATAGAGATATACCTGAAAGTCGTATTAGTCAATTAAGGAATCGGATTTGTATGGCTAGAACATGAATTTCTTTTTATAACAGAGATGTAGGTGGAAGGTTCATGATTCTTAAGTTGGGTTAAATACGAGAGTTTTAATCCATAGGCAATAATTCTTGACTAGCAACCGGAGGAAAGATTAATCAAATTGTATCGATAATTTATTTCTCTACATGTTCATTTTAGCCTCAGCATGCTCATACTTATAGTTCAGACTCAAATTGTATATTCGTTTTAGACTTAGTATAAAACTAGGAAACAAAATATCAAAATCTTCTTCACACCGTTGTCTGCAGTTTAGAGTTAAAGTTTATTGATACTTTATTAGATTAATACCTTAGTCTAGTCCCTGTGGGATCGATACTTGGCTTACTTGAGCCACTTTACTACTTGTTCGACCATGTGCACTTGCATGTAGATATACCTAAACAACCGAACAAACCCCATGAAGATAATGCCTCAAAATCTTCAAGGTAAACACTACTGCTGCCAATTCAAGATCATGAGTCAGATAGTTCTTCTCATTAACCTTGAGCTGTCTGGAGGCATAAGCTATTACTTTGCCATGCCGCATCAGAACACAACCAAGGCCAACTCTGGAGGCATCAGAATAGATCACAAACCCGTCTAAACCTTCTGGCAAAGTTAGAATTGGGGCTGTAGTGAGTCGAGTCTTCAACTCTTGAAAACTCTTCTAACATTCATCAGATCACTGAAACTTTACATTTTCCTGAGTTAACTTGGTCAAAGGTAAGGCAATCGAGGAGAATCCTTCAACAAACCTTTTGTAATAGCTGGCTAGACCCAAGAAACTCCTTATGTCTGTCGGAGAGGTGGGTCTTGGCCAGTCCTTAACTTTTGCTATCTTCTGAGCATCCACCTGAATACCCTCTCTGAAGACCACGTGACCAAGAAAGGTAACTGAGTTTAGCTAGAATACACACATGCTAAAATTTATGAACAATTGGCCATCCCTGAGAGTCTATAAAACTATTCTTAGATGATCCGCATGTTCCTCATCTGTTCTGGAGTAAACCAAGATGTCATCTATAAAAACAATAACGAACATGTCCAGGTACGACTTGAATACCCTGTTCATCAGGTCCATAAAAACTGCAGGAGCATTGGTTAGTCCAAAATACATAACTATAAATTCATAGTGACCATACCGAGTTCTGAATGATATTTTCAGAATGTCACATTCTCTGATCCTGAGCTGGTGGTATCCTAATATGAGATCTATCTTAGAGAAAAAACTAGCTCTTTGAAGCTGATCGAACAAGTCATCAATCTTGGGTAGAGGATATCTCTTCGACTTTGTTCAGCTAACGGTAGTCGATACATATTCTGAGGGTACCATCTTTCTTTCGCACGAACAGGACTGGGGCACCCCACAAAGAGATATTGGGTCTAATGAAGCCCTTATATAGAAGGTATTTCAGCTGTTCCATCAATTCCTTAGGTTCAGCTGGAGCCATTCTGTAAGGAGGAATAGAGATGTGCTGGGTATCTAGAAGAAGATCTATACCAAAGTCTATTTCCCATTTGAGAGGGACTCTAGAGAGGTTTTCAAGAAATACATCAGGAAACTCATTCACTACTAGGACTAACTGGAGTGTTGGGATCTCAGAACTAGAATTTTTGACCCTAACCATGTGGTAGATGTACTCTTTTGCAATCATCTTTTTCGCCTTAAGGTATGAAATGAAATGACCCTTAGGCGCTGAAGTACTACTCTTCCCTTCTAAGATTGATTCGTTAGGAAATTGAAACATGACAACCCTGGTTCTGCAGTCGACTGAAGCATAACAAGAATGGAACTACTCCATGCCAAGGATAAGGTCGAAGTCGACCATGTCTAGCTTACCTAGATCAACTAAATTGACTTTACTCAACACTGAGACTGGATAATTTCTGTATACTCGACTGGTTCTAACTAACTCACCAATCGGGGTAGAGACTATAAATGGTTTAGAGATAGTTTCTAGACTAATGTCAAGTTGGACGGCGATATAAGGAGCACGAAGGAAAGTGTGTCTCCTAGATCTAGAAAATCATATTCATCAATGTGGAAAAGGCGCAACATACCCATAACCACCTCTGGTGAGTTCCTGCCTGGAAGATAGAGCGTAGAAATGATTTTGGCACTGAACACCACCTGTACCTGAAGCAGTGCCTATTGAGATGGGCAACTTGTCGGTGTTGCTAATGTTGAAGATTGGGCCTTTCCCCATTCTGCTGACGGGCACTCTCTTAATCTATGACCCAACTGGCCACAACTAAAACAACCCTCTTTGCTTAGACGGCACTCCCCAGGGTGATTCTTCCTACACTTAGGACATGCTGGAAAAGTGCAGTTGTTGGAGACATGGCTTTGGGACTGGGAGCCTGATGTCCTACCCCTCCTATCTTTGTAAGACCTGGAGGACAGAGCACTGGCTGAGGAAGGTGTTGGAAGCCTCTGCTGCTGCTGGGGATGATTACCACCACTTGACCTCTACTGGGAGTACTCGAACTGACCGGTCTGGCCCATTTGTTCTCCTTCTCTATGTCCTTCAACTTTTCTGCCTCTATCTGCTGGGCATGAATGATAAGACTAGAGAGGTCTATCTCTTTGATGACCATGGTAGTCCTGCACTCCTTGAGTACAAAATTCGATAGTCCATTAAAAAACTTGAGCATGCAAGCCCTTGTTTCAGTAACCATTTCTGGAGCATGTCTCAATAGTTGAGTGAACTTTAGTATATACTCCTATATCGTCGTGTTGTTCTGTTTCAAGTTTATGAACTCAGTAGCCTTAGCTTCCCTCAATTCTCATGGAAAGAACCTGTCCAGAAAGTCTATAATGAATTTTTCACACTCTATCGGACCTGCTCCATTCTGCCTTCCCTTCTTCCACTGTTTGTACCAAATTTCAGCCACCCCTTTCAGTTGATAGAAAGCCAATCAGCACTCTTTATAGCTGTGACACCCATTATTTAGGTAATTTTCTATATCTCATCCATAAACTCATGTGGGTTCTCTTCTACCTTAGACCCGTGAAAAGCTAGTGGATTCGTCTGTGTGAAATCCCGGACCGTGGCTGCAGCTGCAGACCCATTGGTGTTGACTGGTAGCACGACCTGCTGGTTGACCTGTTTGGTCATTTCCTAAGCCAACATCTGAATAGCAGCCCGAAACTCTGCGTGGGACACCTGGTCGTCCTGAGGAGCTGCGGGAGCTGGTAATGCTGGCCGGTTAGCATTTTCGGTCCTCCTTCCATTTTCTCTTTTAGGAGGCATCGTTATCTGAAAAGGGTAAAGCACGAGTTAGGAGGATGTATTAGAGTCTAAAGCTCTACACATGATAAGATTTATGAACAAAGGGAATTTTCCTAAAAATGCCTCGTAGCCTCCTCTTCATAAGTGTGGCGTGCCTTTCACCCATGAAAATGACTCTACTTGACATGGCTTTCAGACATCCTAGGATACACTAAACCTAATGCTTTGATACCAAGTTTGTCATGACCCGAGTCTACACCCTGGATGCGACACAGTACTTAGGGCCACAAGTGACCCTAAGCTAACCTATGGCATAGCATAATACTGAACTCTAAATACAGCATGAAATCTATACACAAAAGATTCATAAGGCATAACTGAAAAAAATACTATTAAGCAAAAAAATACATCTAATAACACTCTGAAATACTAACTCTATTTGAAAGCCATCTAAGAACTGATAAGTTGCTGGGACAAGCCCCCAGCTAACTGTAAAGTCTGAATTGAAACAACAAAATAGAACAACTAGAAATGAACCTCCTTCCCTCCGTAAATGAGGACTCACCACTAATCTCTACTAGATTTCATTAGAGAAGAACTATTGGCGATGCTGAGACTGAGAACCTGCACCTATATCATAAGATGATACAACATAGAGAGTATGCATCAATACTTTGAATGTACTGAGTAAGTGAAATATGAAGTAAATGTAAAGATATAGTGATTCTGTAAGCTGAACTGACAAAACATGCAATGACCATAACTAGAATCATAAATACTGAATTATTTGAAAATCTAATAATACTGTATGTGTTAGTAACTGTCTAAAGGTCATACATATATCCTAAGTTCTGTAGTACTGAACTGAACTGGAGATTGTGACTGTACTGGACGGATTCCGATGTATACCCCCCATCGAAGAAGGCCCATTATACCTTTCTAGGTTATAGTAGCTGAATGATCACTATCTAATGCCCATTTGGGCTTAAAATCTATGTTGGCAATGTAGTTTTGGGAACCTGGGTGCGCTTAACCCCAACTCCTCTTGGTGCTAAGTTCTACTCCTATTGGAAATTCTAATTATGTCTAACCAGGCTGATAGCTCAAAACTAGTGTCCTAAGGCCTAAGTCAGGACTAATTATTTGGTACTGTCCTGAGAGTCTAAGGACCTGAAAGTAACTATGTTCCAAGAATCGTTAGAGTTGTTTTATCTGAAAGTGTCATAACAGTCTAAGGAACAACTGACAAACTGATAACTAGTACTACTGAGGTTACTGAATTTCTCAAGACTAAAAGTAGTCAAACTGATCAGCTGATATTTCTTTAGAACACTGATTGTTGACTGAGACTCTGAGACTGAGTAAGTCAAAGACTAACTTCTAATCATGAATCTATACTAACACTAGTCATTTAAAAGAAATTATTCTGACAAACAATATTCATGCCTTCATTCTCAATTATACAGGTCACATTCAAATCATATCTAAAGATTTGGGCTAAAATACATACTCAATGAAATGAGAAACTGAGCATGAAATTACAACTAGTTTAATCTTAAAAAACATAAATATTGTTTAAGTTTTTGTAATTCTTTTTCTAGTTCTTGGATTTTTGTGTCTTTTTCTTCTTTAATTTGCTGAACTTCTGTTTGTGCTTGTTTTTTAATTTTTCTATTTCCTTTTTTCTGTCTATTTCTTCATTTTCTCTGTTTATCCTTACCATTGCTGTTAGGCTGTCTTCTAGTTTTGCTGATTCTTTTTCTAACATTAAATATAATTGATTTCCTATTACTTTAAATCTTCGTCCTAAGTTTGAGTGTATAATTTTTATTTTTGTTCCTTTTAGACTCATATATTTTTCTTCTTCTACTGCATATTCTTCTTTATTCATGGTAGTCCGTGCTGTAATTTATATTCTAGGTGTTGTAGTTTTATTTCTAGATAGAATATTTCTTTTGTGTTTTTATTGATGTGCTACATACTCCTGCAAATATATTGTATCTTAATCTTTCCTTCCTAAATTCAATTTCATCTGTCAGTTCATTTATTTTGTTGATTAATTGACGTCTGTATTTTTCGTCGTTATCTATATTATTTTTCATGTTTTCTTTTTCAGATATTTTATATATTTATATTCTGTTTCTGAAATTAGGTCTATCAAATTTTCAAGTCTATCATTATTTGTTTTGTTTAAACTTAGCTGTTTATATTCTGGGTATAATATTTTTAATTGGTTTTTTAATTTTTAAATCTTTTTCTGAATATGTCCTTTTCTTGGCTTTTGTAGTTCTTTATTCATTAATCTTGTGTATAATTTTTAATTTTTAGTGGTAATTTCTTTATGTTTTTAGATACTAAAATTTTTTAATTGGTCTATTTTTACCCTATAGAGGATTCTATCTTTTTATTTTGTATATCAATTCTTAATCTTATCTTGCTGAAATGTAATTCTCTTTCTAATCTACCTATTTCTCTAATTATAGATTCTTTATATCTAATTGTATCTTCACTGAATCTGTCTGAAAAGTAAATAATACCTGGATCTGGTGGATTAAGTAGTGCTTGGTTATTAGCTAATAGAAAATTTATATATTCTAAATATCCTTGTAGATTTTTTATTTGGATTTTTAAATTATTATTTAGCCTTCTTTCTTCCCAATATATTTTATTTCTAAGTCTAATTCTTTTTACATATTCTAACATAATTTTCTAATTTCTTCTATAGTCATTTCCGTCCAGTCTTGGTTAACTAGTTTCATAGTTTCTTCTAGTTCTATTACTTCTTCTAATATCTGAAACAATATTTTTATCATGCAAAAGATAAGTAGTTCATATCTGTGATTCGTTTCTGATAGGTCTGAATTCATTTCATGAATTTTTCTAAACATAATATTCCTTTTAATCTCCTTAGGCATTATTTGAAATTATCTAATTCTTATATCGTTATTTTGAATTATCCTTTTGGGTCATTACTATGCGTTTTCAGTTATGATTAGTTACCCTAACAATGACTTCAACTCTGTGTACTCCCTTAAAACGGCTCTTCCTGGCCTAACCGGTTTCCACGTTAGGATGTCTTAGTCTGGGCATACTTATTCATAACTTACTAAACACGTACATAGCAAACTTAATCAGGCATTCATAAAAACGATATAACAAGAAGATATTAACAAATAATACTTAGCAGATTATCAGGAATATAACAGTTTAGTTATTCATAATTATGAATAAACATACCTCAGTTTGTAGTTTTGCATCACTGCTAGATTTTTCCATAGATGGATATTTTTAAGATAGATTGTTTTTATTTTTTGATTATATGGCTCTGATACCAATTTGGGGTTGGGGTTGCGGAATTGAGAGAGAATAGAGAGAATTGAGGAATGTGGATCGGCCTGCCTTTGGCTTCCGTCCTGATTTCTATTTATAGACAAATTTACAATGACCTTTACTATTCATGACTTTTACTATTCATGAATAGTAACTGACCTCTATTATTTACATAGTATTTGACTCTTACTATTTATGAATAGTGTTTGCCTTTTACTGTTTGCACAGTATTCGGCCTTTACTATTTATAAATAGTAACTGACTTTTACTATTTACTACTATTTTCTTTACGACTTTTTACATAAAAATAAAAAAACTTTGCGACTTCTTTACTAAAGTAGCCGCCTTCTACTGTTTATTTTACGACTTTTGTGCAAAAAGTAATAAAACAAAAAACTTTACTTTACATATCTGTTTTTTTTCTTGTTGGCCGCCATCTGTCTTCTTTCTTTTCTTTCTGGCCGACATCTTTATCTGATTCTTGACATCTTTATCTGATTCTTTGTATGTCCTTTGTCCTTATCTTATTCTAGTTGTACATCGGGTATTTTGTCATCATTTTCACCATGACACTTGGAACAATGGTGATCTGGGTATTTTTGTCCTACCGTTTTGCAGTATCTTGTTAGTAGAGCTGGAGAAATATAGTTTCTTCGTATAGCTCTTGTTGTAGGTATTTCTTCTGGTTTAAGCAGACTAAGTATCCACTGGCGTAATTCCTCCATATCTGCTTCTTTATGTTCTCTGGAGTTTGCATATATCATTGTTTGATCTCTTGAATAGTAGCTCCAGATAGAATTTCCGTTTAAGAAATTATTGGCTAGTTCGCTTAGTATCGTAGCTAGACCAATAATTCTTTTGTTGGCGTAGAATTCCGATATATCTGTACTTTTTATCTCTTCCTGTTGGTCTATTTTTTCCGGTATAATCATTTCTCTCATTAGTCCTATTTTCACCACTTGGATAATTAGTTTTATTTCGTCAAATAATATCTCAGCAGGTGCTGCATATATTTTAATGTAGAAAAATGTTCCTTTCGTTATTCTTTTATATGTCATAAATGCCTTGTGTAGCTCTGGTATGGTTGCTATCTCGTCTCCTGTTTTGGTATATACTGTTCCGAGTAGTCCATAGTTGTAACATGTTTTTACTAGGTTGGCGTTGGTATTTGGTTGTGCTATTAGTTTGTTGTACCCTTGTAGATATTGGGTGACATAATCTTCTTCTGGATTCTGGGTATTTATAGATCGTGGGTTTCTATTTAGGAAGGTTTGTATTTTGTGGATGTTTTGTATGTAGGTATTGGCTATATGGTTATAGGTTTGTTTAGTTTGGTTCAGACTTTCCTTGTATGTGCTGGTTTGTGGAATAGGTGGTATATTTTTCATTGTGAATTGTTTATCGAATAGCTGTTTCCTTATAATATCTCTTCTTTCCTTAGGTCCTGAAGTACCTGCAACTGCACTAGGTGAAATGTTAGCTTGGGTTTTATGGAGTTTCCCAACGTCTCCTTTTAGCTCTGGAAGTTTTCCGTCTTCCGATCGACGTAGCTCCGCATTTTTTAAGTCATGCTGCTGACTAATAGCTTTGCTTTTTAGCTTTTGTATCTCTTCCTCCATACTTTCCACTTTTTTGCAAAGTGTACTCAGGAGTCCGAGTATCTGATCCATTTTTCCTTCATCAGTCTTTGTTTCTTGAGATGTAATCTGCAATTGTATTCTTTTCAGTCTTGATAACTTCAATTGTAAATGAAAAATTTAATATATTTAATACCAATCTTCTTATTTCCTTTGTTGTTACAGAATCTTGTACTTTTTTAGTTATCCACCATTTTACTTGTGTATTATCTGTTCTAACAATAAATTTGTTATAAACAATATATGGTTCAAATGCAAGTAAACATTTATATAATGCAAATAGTTCTTTTCTGTTTATTTCCCACTTAATTTGTGGTTCTGTGTATGATCCTGAGTGGTATCTACAATGATGTTCTATTTTCTCGTTTTCATATTTATATTTTAATACTCCTCCATAGCTATGATTACTTGAGTCTGATTCTACTATGTAGGTGAATTGTTTATTTTCATCTGGGAAATATAATTTTGGTAGTTTCTTACACATTTCTTTTATCCTTTTTATATAGCTTTTGTCTTTTTCATCAAAATGATATTCTACATCCTTTTTTAATTTTCTTTGTAATGGTTTTAGATTTTCTGCTAACTTTGGTACATATTCTCTTACTTGGTTAACTAATCCTAAGAAGGATTGTAATTTTTTCTTAGTGTCTAATAATTCTTCAGAGTCAATTATCTTTTGTACTATATGTGTTTGCATTTTTATTCCGTTTTTATCTATCTGTATACCTAGAAATTCTATTTGGTTTTTCAGTATTTCAGCTTTCTTTTTGCTTAAACTTATTCCTGATATTTCTATAATGTGTATGAATTTTTCTAATAGTCTTATATGTTCTTCTTTAGTCCTTGAGTAAAGTAGTGTGTCATCTATGTATACTATACAGTTTTCTAGTTGGTTAAAATAATTATCCATAAAGTGTTGGTATCTTCCTGGTGCATTTTTGTATCCAAAGGGTAATACGTTCCATTCGTAGAATCCTTGTGGTACAGTAAATGCTGTTAATTGTTTTGATTCTTCTTCTAGCTTTAGGTGGTAAAATCCTGACTTGCAGTCAAATTTACTGAAGTAATTATATCCTTGTATTTGTCTTATTTTTAGTATCTTATTTGGAATTGGGTAATTATATGTTTTAGTTTTTGCATTTAGATTTCTGTAGTCTATTACCATTCTACTTTTTCCTCTTTTTTGTTCACTATGTTTATTTACTATAAATGCCGGACTGTTATGTTTACTATTACTTTCTTGTATGTAATTATTTTCCAGTAGTTCTTTTATATGCATCTGAAATTCTTTTTGATCTTCAAAATTATATCTTAGTGGTTTTTGTGTTATTATGCTATTCTCATCTATTAGTTCAATTTTTACTTTTGTTTTATGCTTTTCCCATCTTTGTAGTGGGTCTTCATTATATAATAATTCTAATTTATCTTGTAATATTTGCACCTTATCTATTGTGAATATTATCATTTCAATTTTTTGGTCGTTAGGTGTTATATTTTCTAATTTTTGAGTAATTTTTTCGCTTCCTTTAATCCATGGCGTATTTTTTCTTATTTTGTTATTTACTCTTTTTGCTCCTATTTTCTTATTACATGGGGTAGTAAACCACCAATGTGTTTTTGTTATAGTATGTGGATATAACTTTTCTAAAAATGGCATTCCTAATAGTATATCTCTATTGGTGAATTCGTAACTATACATTTCCTCTATTATTAGTATTTTATCCCATATCTGTACTTTTATATTTTTATCTTTATGTGTTATCATGCTTCCTTCATTGTTAAATCCAGTAACTATAAGTGGTGTTTTCAGTTTTTCCCATTTATCTTCTGGTAAGCAGTTATGTTTACACATATTTGCTCCTGCTCCTGTATCTACCATAGGTGTGTAATATCTGTTGTAATAGCCTTCTACTATTATTTTCATTAATATATAGATTTTTGTCATTATTTCATATTAAAGTTCTTTTAATGATTGTCTTTTTATTCTCGTAATGTATTGTTAGTTGCTTTTCATCTATATTGTATGGTTTTACTATTTCTAGCCATTTTATTCCTAGAGTAATATTATCTTTTCCTTGGTATATTTTAAATTTTATTTTTATTGGTATTCCTCCAATAATTAATTCCTGTTCTGTACTTTGTTCCATATTTGTTAATATTCCTGGTAGTTCTGTGTTTATATTTTCGTTTTTACTAATTTCCTCTTCTCTTATTAGTTCTCTTGTAACATAGCTTTCATTTTGTCCTGTATCTATTTTTATTAGGTATTTTCGTTGGTTTAATATTCCTGTTATATAATATTGGTAGGGTTGTATTTCATCCATTCTTTGTTCTAGTAATTTCGGTTGTATTTCATATTCTATCCTTCTTGAAGTACTGTTTCTAGATGATGATGGTGTATCATAATTTATTCTTTTTGATGTACTTAATCTTTCTCTTACTATTTCTAAATCTTCCTCAATATCCATTTCTTTGTAACTGTAGTCATTATTATCAATGACGGTAACTATTTTATCAAAAGGGTTTTCTATTTTAATTCTTTGAATTTTATTTTTGGCTATTATTTTATGTTTTGTTGTTAATACATATAAGTTTTTACATCTAGCTGTAAATATTTTACTACCTGGTGCCAGTTCTATTCCTGACATTTTCCAGTATAGTACTAATGATTTATCTATATTTCTATCATCTATTGCTACTGAGTAGTTTGCACTTATTATAAACTTAAATTTTTGATATATTAAATTTCCCTTAACTGCACTTATTACGCTTTTTTCTATTGGGTGAATTATTCTGTCATCTGCTAAATATAGTTCAATTGGTGTATCTATTCCTTCTCTAAAACATGCTTTTATAAGTATCTCTGTTGCTCCTAGGTGTACGTATTTTATTGGATTTTTCGCTTTTATTTCTTGGATTTCTTTATTTATTATCTTTTTATTTATTATAGGTATCTTAGCTTTACCTTGGGCATATTTGCAATCTATTATATGTTCTTTTTGGCTTACTGCATAATACTCTTCTTGTCTTAATTTAAAGAAATTTCTTAATTTAGGTACTTCTAATATTTTATCTATGCTTAAATCTAATTCTTTTCCTTTTATTTGTTCAAACATATTATTATCAAATATTATTTTTTGTTCTGAACTTTCGTTATCTTGATATTCTTCTTTACTTATAATTTTTATATCTGTTTCAGTCATTATCTGTTTCATATTCTTCTATCTCGTTTTCATTATCTATTTTTTCATATTCTGTTAATTCGTATATACTATCTTCATCATTTAAATCATAGTCTATGTAATCTATTTGTTTGTATTTTTCATCTTCGATTATTATTTCTACTTCTGATATTTGTTTTTTATTTATGTTTTTAGGTACTCGACAGTCTCTAGCTAAATGTCCTAATTTACCACAATTGTAGCATTTACATTCTGATATATTTTTCTTAGCTCTGTGAGGTCTTTTTTGTTTATAATTTTTTATATAGTATCTTTTTCTTGGTTTTTTATATTTGTATTTGGTTCTGAATGGCCTGTATTTTTTAATTCTTTTCTTATATTTATGTTTATTTGTGCATCCAAATTGCGGTGCTGTTCTAGTTGTGCAACATGCTAGGTTTTTTACTAATATTTTTTCCATTTTTATATCTTCTTTATGTTTTTCACATAATTCAGTAAACCATTTTTGTAAAAATTTTATCCTAGATCCTAATGTATCTACTAGTCCTGATTCTTGCCATTCTTTAGTTACTTTTGAACTAAATGGTTCTGGTAGTTTTGTATAGTATAATTTTCTTATTTCTCTACTTTCTTCATTCGTGTATAGTCCTTTATAGTAGTATTCTTTAAATGCACATGTATATTCGTCTATATAACTCATTTTACATATACTTAATTTATTTATTAGGTTCCTATTTAGTTTTTTATCTTTCTGTCGTTCATCTATTTCGGTAGTCATACTACTAAATTCATTTCTAATTTCCATTTCGTATTTGTTTAGTATATCTATAGATGTTGTTGCTATTTCATTATTAATTTTCTTATTATTTCTTAATGTTTCTAAACTTTCTGATGATAAATTCTGTAACCATATTTTAGCTGTTCCTATTAGTGTTCTTTCTATATATTCAGGGGCATCTGTTATTAATATTTTATTATCTATTAATTGTTTTGAAATATATCCTATCCATAATTGGATTGTTTTATTTGTGTCTGCTATACAATCTAAGTCTAAGAAATTATATTGTTCTATATTTTGTTTAGGTGTCCATTTTTTATTTAATCTTTTATCCCATAGTGTTCTACTTCTGTTTTCTCTTTCGTAGGTATAATAAGTTGGTGTAGTATTTAATCTTTTTGGGCTTCTAGTTCCTGACGTACTAGGTTTTTCATCTATATCTTCTACATTGATTTCTATGTTGTTTTCCTTTTCTATTAGGTTAGTATAGGTTTCTGAGGTTTCTGAACATTGATCTAAGTTTTCTTCATCATCTTGTTCGCTTATGTCGTCTATTCCTATTTTAGGTTGATTCTCTATTGTTCCTGATTCTTCTAGTAATATCTTAAATTTTTCTATTTCTTCTGTAAGTTTTAACTCTTCTTTTTGTTTTTCTTTAGCTTTTAATTTTTCTTCATATAATTGTTTAAGTTTTTGTAATTCTTTTTCCCAACGTCTCCTTTTAGCTCTGGAAGTTTTCCGTCTTCCGATCGACGTAGCTCCGCATTTTTTAAGTCATGCTGCTGACTAATAGCTTTGCTTTTTATCTTTTGTATCTCTTCCTCCATACTTTCCACTTTTTTGCAAAGTGTACTCAGGAGTCCGAGTATCTGATCCATTTTTCCTTCATCAGAAAATATCTGAAAAAGAAAACATGAAAAATAATATAGATAACGATGAAAAATACAGACGTCAATTAATCAACAAAATAAATGAACTGACAGATGAAATTGAATTTAGGAAGGAAAGATTAAGATACAATATATTTGCAGGAGTATGTAGCACATCAATAATGTGGTTCTGTGTATGATCCTGAGTGGTATCTACAATGATGTTCTATTTTCTCGTTTTCATATTTATATTTTAATACTCCTCCATAGCTATGATTACTTGAGTCTGATTCTACTATGTAGGTGAATTGTTTATTTTCATATGGGAAATATAATTTTGGTAGTTTCTTACACATTTCTTTTATCCTAAGACCTCACAGAGCTAAGAAAAATATATCAGAATGTAAATGCTACAATTGTGGTAAATTAGGACATTTAGCTAGAGACTGTCGAGTACCTAAAAACATAAATAAAAAACAAATATCAGAAGTAGAAATAATAATCAAAGATGAAAAATACAAACAAATAGATTACATAGACTATGATTATCGTTTTTATGAATGCCTGATTAAGTTTGCTATGTACGTGTTTAGTAAGTTAAGCCTCTAAAAAGTAAACAAATTGAAATGCACGGGATAGGAATTGACCTACCCATATTGTACAACAAAACTCAATACATCAAACTCGAACATAACACTTGAAATAAATGAACATATAAACTTTTAGCTGAATCCGAGCTTCTATTGCAACTATTGATCTGAGACTCTACATGTACTTACAGCATGATTGTAGGGGTCCCTAGGCAAAGGGACATCAGTATACACTTGAGGCGGTGGTGAGGGGGCCGTGGCACGCTGGCCAGCATGGAGGAAGGGTGGCGCGCTACGCCGGCCATCGCCATCGCGTGGCCTCACCTTTCCTTGTCGGCCTTCTCGTCAGTTGTCTATATGTTTTATTTCCCTAACGGTTTCATACTACACATCTCCAATTCTTTCAAATCCCTTAACATATTCATACAACCATTTTAATTAACAAACATAGGAATACTAACTTTATTTAAACAACAAAAAATTTTCCGGGTGTAATATCCTCCCCCATAGAAATATTAGTCCTCGAATGAGGGTTAGCCTTACTTGGCCTATCATAAAAGTACATACTAGTAACTTAGTGAACAACAAATCAAATATATACCTTGATATCACATCGAGTTCAAAAATAGGTGAGGATACTTCTTCCTCATTTCTTCTTCGACTTCTCAAGTCGCTTCCTCAATATTGTTACTTTGCAATAATACTTTAATTGAGGCAACTTCTTTATTCAAACTTTCCTAACCTATCAATCAAGAATAGCAATCGGGACCTCTTTATAGGTCATTACCTCTAAAATCTTGACATCCTCAATAGGCATATAATGGGATGGGTCTCCTATACATATACATAACATAAACACATAGAATACATGATGAACTACCCCTATCTCTGCTGGTAACTCTAACTCAAAGGCTACCTTGTCTATCCTGTGGATGACTCTATGAAGCCCAACATATCTTTGGCTCAACTTACCCTTTTTTCCAAAATGCATGACACCTTTCATAATTGATACCTTTAGGAAGACCCAATCGTCAACAACAAACTCCCACACTGGGCACAATGTCATGCCCCAAAACTGGGGTAGGGCGCAACTATCACTCAATTCGTGATTGATCGAGAAGCTGGCTGTATAGCATCTGTAAATGTAACACTAAGGCCAACCAAGCCACCTACCACAACCAATAAAGATAAATAATGAACCCATAAGGTCTCAAAAATAACAAATAAGCACCCTGAAAAGCCGACAAGGCTACAATAAAGATAAACAGAGTAATGGAAAGCCAACATGACTACACAACCAAAAAAAATTATACAAACTAGTCCACATCTGCCTCAAAAGAGTAAATAAACTGAAATGCATGGGACGGGGCCCTGACCTACCCATATTGTAAACAAAACTCAAAATAATCAAAACTAGGACATGGATCCTAGGAGAAAGTAGCATACAATTATTCCGCTGAATCTCTAGCTCCTACTGCGTTTGATGATCTAAGCCTCGGGCTTGTGTCTACAACACGATTACAGGAGGGGTCCCAGATGAAAGGACGTCAGTACAAGTGAAATGTATTGTTATGTAAGACTAAAAACTATACACATATATGATAACAATGACAACTAAGCCAGAAATAAGGAATAGTAACAACCTGGAATCATTGAAACTAAAACTTGACAATAACTCAATATAGAAATGTAAATGCAACCAAGTAATGCACAATAAAAACTATAATTGAAATTTCAATGGCTAGAAGACCATAAAATCCATCTAGCTGGTGTACCATACTGGGCTAAAAAAAATGCCTCCAGGCGTGTACCACACTGGGGTAAAATCCATCCAATCAATGTACCACATCAGGGTAAAAGAGAAATACCTCCAGTCGGTGTACCACACTAGGATAAAATTAATAGATCTTAATCATAATCATAAATGGAGCCAATATGGCATATACTAGGTCAATTTAATGTGTATAGCATAGAAATGATGAATAAATAATATGTGGCCTGCATAGGCCTCCATCGTAATGCATAACTATAAGTTAGCACATATAACATGTAAAGCTAGAAATATCACTTAAATGCATATATTCAAGACTCATATAAATCATAAGGAACTGTGGATGATCAAAGAGTTTCAACAAGATTTATAGATCGTGCTCAAAGGGACATTAGAGCTCCGAGACTCGCTAGCTTACCTGAAAGGGATTATAAAGTCTCCCCTCGGCCTAACCTATTTCATAACATACACATAAGATAAGGACAACCATAACAAGGAAGTTCTAGTTCAATAAGCTCATTTACCCTTAATTGATATCGCAACCTCGATCCTTTGCTTAGATTCATTTAGACATCGTGATTTAGCTTTTCTTGCTAAATCCTCCTAGAAAACCAACGTGGAAAACACATTCAACCTCACATATGTAACATGATGTAAAAGACAAAATGACAGTTCCCACGCCGAGAGGTCTCTAGACTCAATCTATAGCTATGACAATCATAATACGACAACAAACGTAAGTAAGACATTTCTGGTTTTACATTTACTTAATCCAGTCAACTCTTACTAACTCAAGCTTAATATGAAGAATTTATAACTCTTTGGACAGAATCATACATGTCCCAACATGAGTTCAAAATACGGAAGTATAGGTCCTTCCAACTGTACAAAGTCGTGCTTGAAAACAAGGAGAATGGCGCCTTTACATACCCTGTGTTGACGTGTTCCCGTAGTCGATTCTTCCTCTAGAAACAAAAGTTCGGCCCTCTTCAATTCCTTGAGATTTTAACTATGAAATAAGGCTGTTTTAAGCCAAGTTATCCATCCAAAATGTCACACCAATGGCATCCACAACACAATCAAATAAGAAAATATTTCAACACTTTAGTCTAGCTTATTTCCGTACTTTTTAAAGGGGAAATGAAAGGGAGAACTTACCTAGTTTTCTTTTTGAAAAATTCCCATTAACTAAATACAACTGCTCCATCCTTAAGAAAAATGGACAGAACTTGAGCAAATATTCATCAAAATGGTAGCCTAGTATAGCTTTTGATTTCTAGCTTCTTAGCTAAGTTTTTGCAAGCTTTAAAGGGTAGATCCTTACATTATTCCTTGTATCCAATCCCCACCAAAAAGAGTATGTATGCATCTTAGTACTGCTCCAAAAGCATAGAAAGAACACCCCAAACTAAAAACCATAACGCAGCAAAAATAGCCACCAACACACTACACCAATCTTGCAAAATGACCTCCTTCAATTGGCTTGTATTTGGTTGAAATTTACTTGGTGTTCCTCCTTGATTTTCCATGTTCTAGTTACTGAAAATGAGAGAGAAATAGAGTTCTTAGCAAGCAGGTCGAATTGGGTTAGGATGGAAATGTTTTTCATAAGTTAAAATCTGATTTTTAAGTAATGTTCCACCCCATAAGTTTTATCGTGTGAACAACGCCTACGCATGTATGTTGAGATTATTATAGTACTAAGCATACAAGAAAGGGCCTGGAAAAGGTCGAATGAGTGCGGAATCCAGGTTACAAGGGAGAAGGCCGGACAAGCTGCCAAAAGGGAAATGCGTCACGGACCCTCTCCCTCTGTGATGGGCTCCGTGACACGCCCGTAATATGGAACGATGGGGTTGGTTCCGTGGACCCCCCTATCCACTACCCAAAGTTATATATGTTAAGCTCTTTGCAATTGAAGTCATTTGTTAAGAGAGAACCTCGTCCAGAACTTAAAAGAGACGCAAAATTTTATTGATTTCCGTCCGATTATGCTGCTAAAAGCCGTCAAAACTCAAATTAACTTTAGGTATTAACTTCTAAGCCTACAGGGAGAATTACCAAAGAGTTATTTTCTAAAAAATCACAAGGCAAATCATAACCCCGCCGAGCAAAAGTTTTCATAATTTCGCCAAACTAATTCCTAAGCAATCACAGACATCAAGTAAGTATTTCTCCCTTCTGAACCCTCGAGAAATTATAGGTTTTCGGTCATATTTTATATAGTTGAATTATATTTGTTATTAGTATTAAATGTTATCGTTTTAATCTGAAGTTTCTATTAAAATTAGTCTCTTTCAGCATAACGGTTACAGCTGAAAAGAGCCAATGAATACAAGTTGAAACTCGTCGGTTATTCAGGAAACGACAGTCGAGGTATGTTAAGGCGAATTTCTTCTGCAAGTTAGTTCCTATAGTGATGTAATACAGTTTAAATCACAGTAAGAGAGCTAGAAGTGTTTCTATTATGATTAGCTGTTGCTGCTAGTTGAGACCAGTACAACCTTCTCCTTTTACAAGATACAACTTATGTTTTGCAACGAAGATAACGGTTCCACCTGTTGCAATTAGTTGTTATTAGTAAATTGTCATCAGATATGTTGTGGACAACTGTCGTTTGTGGATTATGAATGTATATATGTTGTGGTTATCTAATAGAAAATGCTTAAGTATTATTTTGCAATATCCCTCGTCGGGAGAGAACATGTTAAGTATGGTATGTGCTAGAAACATCATAGAAACTCTTCTATTCTCCAGTTCATCGTATTAGTAGAATTCTATGTTTTTGTGCCAAGCCTAGACCTTAGAAGCTCATGAATAATTATCGGGCCTGAGTTAGTAAATTGAACAACATAGGCGCAACTAGGCGATTTACTACCAGATTGGCGCCTATTTTGATAGGAAAGCACTCCTAGAGGCCATTGGCGTACTCTCATGCCCAGGGCTAGAAATTTATATAAAAAGGCCATACTTTAGAGTCAGCATCCTAGGGTTTTCTAGTGAACTGAGTGATAGCCTACCTTCTAGTTAGCAATTACCAGTGATTGTCAGTCTCAGTTGACTTAGCATTCGTCATACAGGTCGTCCAGGAAGCCAGCCTAGTCATCAAGGTCAAATAGACCTCTGAGTACCCTTAGGATGGGAACCTTATTAGCAGTTAGAGGCAGGGCCAGCATCCCAGCCGGTTCTTGTAGGACACTCAGGTATAGAGTACCGACAGTGGATAAGTCTATATAAACTTGTCTATATGGTTAGGAAATCGCCCAGAGAAGTCATACAAGATCTGAGAAAACCAAGATATGGTCTAAGGGACTAGCACCATGTTAGTATAGTACTACCCACAGGCTAAGAATGTTAGTAAGTTGACTGTGGAGGATTAGGGACGATCGCTCAAAAGCATGTTCAGTCAATAACAGCCCTAAAGTCATTCTAAGTAGTGGAACTAAGTAATTAGCCATCCGTGGCCCCACAGTTGTTTATGAGTTATAGTTGTCCAAGCAGGACATTCATTAGGACACTCCATCGCCCTGTCTAGTCTAGACTATTAGAGATCATGATCACTATCAGGATCTTCTAATCAGATACAGGTGCCTGGGGTATGCCTGCTAGCAGCCTTACAAACTATCCCAGGGGAAGAGCAGCGGTAGCATTAGGCCCAGAAGGCCAGCTATGCCTTTGAGTGGCTGAATTGAGATTTCAGTACAACACCTTGGTTGGGATTATGCTCACTCAAGAGCCTTCCATGACCACCCCAAGGTTACTAGCTGTGTCGTCACCCGTGAGGGGCTAGGTGAATTCACTCCAAGGAGCGGTATGCCATTTGCGAGGGACTAAGATGAGGTCTGAGGGCCTTTTATAGTCCATTCCATGGTTGGACTACTTTTATGTCGTATCGACACCACACCCCTGTCGAGCCTGGTGCCTGGGGTGCAGATATCAGGAGTCCACTAGACTCAGACACAACTATAGTTTAGGGGCCGAGCGGGCTCATTTGTAGACCCAGGGGGACAGGTAGGTTTGCTATAGCCCCAGTAAAGTCATCGAAACCTGGATGGGGGTATATAGATTGAGGTGTACTTGCCAGAGCTTATGGGGGTTGCAGTAGGTTATTTCTGTGTTGCTTGTACCTTCTAGGCTTATGGAGGCTAGGTTAGGTTCTTGTTTGTATTCTTTTCATCTAGCTATAGCTTATGAATATATGATTGTATAGTCGTAGCTCACATATGTGTAGTGCTTTGCTAGACGCAGATTACGAATAAGTCATCTTACAGGTTAATCTTTCTGCCTATTCGCTCTATTTACTTTCAGTCTTTAAAAACTTACTTATTTCCTTACATATTCGGTATGTATTGTATTGACGCCCATCCTCGGGTGCTGCATTACTCTCCTACAGGTTTAGATAGACAAAGTTCAGTCTCTTCAGTAGCAGCCGTTCAGAGTCAGTAGTTTGGCCAGCTCCCTTCGTTTGGAGTTGCTAGATTGTAGAGGTTATGTTCTTTCAGTTGTATAGCATTTGGGTAGGTCGGGCACTGTCCCGACCACTAATTGTACTCTTAGAGGCTTGCAAACTACAGTTGTCACTCAGTTAGTTATTGTTGGCCAAGTGGGGCCTAAATTAGTTATATTTCATTTTTTGGCCATGTGGGGCCTAATATAGTAGCTTGTTCTGATATTTTTATAACTAGACATTATGGTGGTCTTGTCGGCCCACAAAGGATTCCCTTTATTTGCCTGTTGCTGGTTAGCTATTTTGTTTATAGGTGGCTATAAGGCCTTGTCAGCTGAAGGTATTGCTTATAGCCTAGATATAGCCCGTCGTTTTCTTGAGATAAGTTGAAGGCTCGCACCAGACCTGCATAAGCCTAGCCAGGTCAGTCAGATTCCAGTATGGAACTAGGTGCCAGTCATGCCTCCGAAGGTAGGGCGTGACAAACATGGTATCAGAGCAGTGGGTATCCTAGGGAGTCTGCAAGCCATGTCTAGTAAGGTCTTGCTTATAAATGTGTTGTGCACCACGTTCTATAAGCAGAAGGATACGAGGCATGATAGTATAGTTACCCCTCCTTTTCAGATCGTGCTATAGAGCAGAGTTGTAGAGGGTTTAGTCCCTAAGCTTTCATTGTTATGTCTGTCTAGAATAACATTTGATATAAGACAGATTTCAGCCAGCCGCAAGATGGCTACAACAACAGAAGGAGATACCAGTGAAGTGCCGCAATTAGGAGACGGTTGCCTAAGGGCAAAGAGGGTGTCTTTTACATTTCCCCATCATTCTCCCGAGGCACCGGGAACTTTCTAAGGCAACAGATATGTCAGCATCGTCTCCAATTCCTTCTTCAGCTCCGAAATAGTACCTCAGAATAGTATACATATGAGTTGACCTACCTACTAGATATGTAGAATTAGATAGGAGCAAGAGTTAAGGTTGGACCACCTGAAACGTACAAAGGATTGTGCGAGTACAACAGAAAGTATAGGTAACAATGCCATGTTGCCTAGAATAAAGATTAAAGGAAGGCTAGAATTGTTGACTACGAGAAAAATTAGAAAGTGGTTAAAACCCCTAGTATTTACAAGTTACCTAGACCCTCACGGTAGTAAACTGATCTTGGGCAGATTTATATGCCCAAGTGATACTCAAATGTGTCATTTTTTCTTGTTTATCTATCGATGTTTGTACATTCTCATGTGAATTGTAATAAAATGTGAATTTATACTAACCAAATTGATTAGCATGGTTTTGTAGGAAAAATATAATTTTACGAAGCTAAGATGCATATTGGGAGAAATCGGGATTGGACTCGGAAGCTAGCAAGGAAAAAAGCACAAGGAAAGCACGAATTAAAGGGGCTCCGCGATGGAGCCGTGTCACGCTGCCATCGCGGATGCATTCTGCCTGGATGCTGAAATTATGCCAAATTCCAGTGAAGGTGCGCGTTGGGGCCGTGGCACATTGGCCTAGCCCCGCGTTGCAGGTCGTGCCACGTTGGATTTTAATACTTGGACGACCAGATTCCAGTGAGGCTCTGCGTTGGTGGCGTGTCACGGAGGCAGTGCTCCGCGATGCACTCCGTGACACGTTGCTTGTTATTCCGGGAAAATATCCCACTAGTATAAATAGAACACTTAGGTTCATTTTTAATTATTCTGACTTGGTGGAGCAAGAACGTGGGTTACAGGCAGTTGAGGGGACAATAATCTCAGGGTTTTCCTCTATCTCCTTCTTCTTTATTTCAATTGCTTGTATGATTAACACTCATTTAACGATGTTTAATCCACAAATAAGTGGCTAAATTCCCTTCTTGCTGAGGTTAAGAACATTTGTTTTGAAATGTGATTATTGATAAATTGGTTTTTCATCTTTTCTTCCATGGTTGTTCTATTGATTCTTGTTCTTACTGTGTTAATGTGTGGCCAACGTTAATGTATATCTAAGAAGTCCGATTTCACTCGAGAGAGCAAGAAATTGGAAAGTTGTGAATTGATAGGATATGATCTTTTCTTAGTTTGGGAAAATCAAGAATTGATTTACCTTCAGGATAGAGATATACCTGAAAGTCGTATTAGTCAATTAAGGAATCGGTTTTGTATGGCTAGAACATGAATTTCTTTTTATCACAGAGATGTAGGTGGAAGGTTCATGATTTTTAAGTTGGGTTAAATACGAGAGTTTTAATCCATAGGCAATAATTCTTGACTAGAAACCGGATGAAAGATTAATCAAATTGTATCGATAATCTATTTCTTTACATGTTCATTTTAGCCTCAGCGTGCTCATACTTATAGTTCAGACTCAATTTGTGTATTCGTTTTAGACTTACTATAAAATTAGGAACAAAATATAAAAATCTTCTTCACACTGTTGTCGGCAGTTTAGAGTTAACGTTTATTGACACTTGGTTAGATTGATACCTTAGTCCAGTTCCTGTGGGATCGATACTTGGCTTACTTGAGCCACTTTACTACTTGCTCGACCATGTGCACTTGCGTGTAGTTATACCAAACAGACCAAACATAAACTAGTAGGGCAGACTAGATTGACAGTAGCACTCAAGTGCGTGCGAGAGATTCCATCAGCGGTAAACCCCCGGCAATAGTAAAACATTCATCAGAAAGAGGCTGATTCCACCGTGGTATGCAAAGGACAGTAGTGCATGTTCGCAGGGTGATGGATATGGCCCTAGTTTGTCATGTCAAAGGACATGGAGGTCATATAAATGAAATTATCCAAGGAGTAGGTTAGAATGATACAAGTCGATAGACTTGCTCAGTAGTATCCTTGATAGTATAGGGCAAAGGGAACGAACTCCAGGTCTTATCCTGCGGAAGCAAAGGGAAAGGCATGAGTATCTAACTTTATAGGGAAACAGAATCACCTCTAGGTTGGAGTAAATTGACAAAACATGGGACCACCGTTGAATATTGAGAAATAAGCATCGGGCTGAAAGTAAAAAGAAAGTGAGGTTGTAACCTAGAATGCTACAGTATCCCCGCTAGTTGAGAATGCAAAGGAGTGCCAACCCAGAGACTCTAACTTTGTACAACCTAGATAAAAGGTCTAGTAGGAAGTTATTGGCCCTTGAGAAAAAGACCCAGAGGTTGACTTTGTGTTTCAAACGTGGCAGAAATGCATTAGCAGACTATGGCCAAGTCGCATTATGTTCATTATCCCCTCCACCCAAAGTTTAATGAAAATACATCGATTTGTAATGAGAGACCTATGGATGGAATGGGAAGAGGGGAGATATCATTGAGTCGTAGCATAGGACTCCAATGACCAGCCATGGGAGGCTGGATAGAAAGAACGGAGCAAGCCAATTCAAGAGGAGATCGTATGTATAAGGAAATGGAAAGTAATAGATATGAATACAGTTATAGGATTATCTTGTACCAGGTATAAATTGACCTCATTTGAGTTAATATGGTAAGGCTAACAAGGTCGACTCATGTCTTGCTAGATGGAATTATATTTCCACTAAAGGCTATGTTGAGTGAAATGTTTAAGAAGTAGTTTGGTTGCGTGGAGCCCAAGTATCTAATAAAATCTGATAGAGGGGAACAATGCTCAGCTAGGTTTTAGAAAGGCTTCCGAAACAAATTGGGATGCATATTAAGTTAAGTACCTCCTCATCACCAAACAAAAGGCTAAGTAGAGCACCCAACTCAGACGTCGGGGGTCTATTATGAGAGAAAGTGGAAGCCCCCTAAAGTAAATTGGAAGCAGTTGAACCAGGGTGTATTATAATAGGCATACTGAAAAGTTAAACTTACCAAGAAATGGGTACCGATAGCCCAGGGTCGTCGGAAGTCCTATTTTAATCTACGGCGTAGGCATCTAAGGATTGAAGCAGCAGTTGGGTATTTCTAGAAACTTCTCCAAAGAATGGCATTACAAGATCTGGTAAAAAGGGAAAGCTTAGCCTTAAATACATTGGCACGTATCATATCCTCCGAAGTACAGGCGAGATAAAATATGAGCTAGGATTGCCTTCAAGGTAGAACCTGTCCATTTAGCTTTCAGATGTTAATATTGCAAAAAGGGTATAGGTAACCCGTCCTAAGTTGTTCCAGTTGAGGACGTCCAGGTTACTGAGAAACTAGCTTTCGAAGAGGTTCCAGCCGTCATACTAGATCGGCAGGTTCGCAGATTAAGGACTACAGAGGTAGTCTCTGTTAAAGTATTTTAGAGAAATGGGAATAAGGAATAAATGACCAGGGAAATTGAGAATGATGTGAGGTCTGGACATCCCCACTGGTTCCAGGACAGATTCAGATTCTGCAGTTAAGGTGATGTTATTACTCAGCTGTTATTTTATTGCTTATGTTATTAGTATTGTTTAGCCGGCTGCGTCTGTATGATGAAATAATTGTTTGTAGCGTCTTGCGAGGCGCCTATATTGGACTTTTTTGCGTTTCAGGTTTTCGAATAGTCCATATTATAGAGGACACTTTGCCGAAATTTTTCTAACCTTGGCTAAGAGAGGTAACTCCTTTAAGCTTGAGGATTGACATTCGAGGACGAATATTCCTAAGGGGGAGAATGTTACACCCCATTAGTTTTTATCGTGTGACAAACGCGTGCATACGTATGTTAAGAGTTTTAGAGTACGACGCGTATGAGAAAGGGCCCAGGAAAAGGTCGAACGAACGCGGAATCGAGGTTGCAAGGGAGAAAGCCGGACAAGCTGCCAAAAGGGCAACGTGTCACAGACCCTATCCCTCCGTGATGGGCTCCGTGACACGCCGGTAATATGGCGCGATAGGGTCCGTGCCACTGGACCCCTTGTCCACCGCCCAAAGTTATATATATTAAGCTCTTTTTGATTGAAGTTTTGTTAAGAGAGACCGTCGGCCAGAACTTAAAAGAGATGCAAAATTTGATTGATTTCCGTCCGACTACGCTGCTAAACACCATTCAAACTCAAATTAACTTTAGGTATTGAATTCTAAGACTTATCACGGAGTTATTTTCTTGAAATTCTCCCGGCAAATCGTAACCCCACCGAGCAAAAGTTGTTGGAATTGCTCCAAAATGTTTCCTAAGCAATCACAGACATCAAGTAAGTATTTCTCCCTTCTGAACCCTCAAGAAATGATAGGTTTTCGAACTTATTTTACATAGTTGAATTATAGTTGTTATTAGTATTAAAGTTATCATTTTAAGCAGAAGTTGGTATTAAAATTAGTCTCTTTCTTCCAGTATAACGGTTACAGCTGAAAAGGGCCGATGAATACAAGTTGAAACTCGTCCGTTATTCAGGAAATGACAGTCGAGCTATGTTAAGGTGATTTTCTTCAAAAGGTTAGTCTCTATAATATTGTAGTACAGTTTAAATCCCACTAAGATAGCCAGAAGTGTGTCTATTGTGATTAGCTGTTGTTGCTAGTTGAGACCAGTACAACCTTCTCGTTTTACATGATACGACTTATGTTTTGCAATGAAGATGGTAGTTGCACCTGTTGTAATTAGTTATTATCAGTAAATTGTGATTAGATATATTTTGGATAGATGTCGTTTGTGGATTATGAATGTATATATGTTGTGGTTAGCTTCTAGAAAATGTATAAGGACTATTTCGCAGTATCCCTTGTCAGGAGAGAACATGTTAAGTATGATACGCGTTAGAAGCGTCATAGAAACTCTTCTATTCTCCAGTTCATCATATTAGAAGAATTGTATGTTTTATTGCTAGGCCTACACCTTAGAAGCTTGTGAATAGTTATCTAGCCTGAGTTAGTAAGTTGAACAACATAGGCGTAGCTAGGAGATTTACTACCAGATTGGCACCTGTTTTGTCAGGAAAGCATTCCTAGAGGCCATTAGCATACTCTCACACCCCAGAGCCATAAATTTAGATAGAAAGATCATACTTTAGAGTCAGCAACCTAGGGTTTTCGAGAGAACTGAGTGACAACTTACCCTCTAGTTAGTTATTACTAGTGATTGTCAGTCTCATATGACTTAGCATTCGTCATGCAGGTTGCCTAGGAAGCCAGCCCAGTCATCCAGGTTAAATAGACCCGTGAGTACCCTAAGAAAGGGAACCTTATTAGCAGTTAGAGGCAGGGCCAGCGTCCCAGTCGGTTCTTATAGGATTCTCAGGTATAGAGTGTCGAGAGTGACTAAGTCTATATACTTGTCTATAAGTCCAGGAAATCGGCCAAAGAAGTTATACAAGATCTAAGCAGACCAAGATAAGGTCTAAGGGACTAGCACCATGTTAGTAAAGTACTATCCACATGCTAAGAATATCGGTTAGTTGCCTATGGAGGACTAGGACCGATCACTCAAAAGCATGTTCGGTCAGTAACAGCCCTATAGTCATTCTAAGAAGTGTAACTAAGTAAATAGTCATTCGCGACCCCGTAGTTGTTTATGAGTTATAGTTGTCCGAGAAGGACATTCAGAGTATTGATAGGCCACTCCAGATATCTTCCTATCCAGTCTAGACTTTTAGAGATCATGATCACTATCAAGATCCTCTGATCAGATATAGGTGCACGGGGTGTGCCTGCTAGCAGCCTTACAGACTATACTAGGGGACGAGCAGCGGTAGCATTAGGCCCAGAAGGCCAGCTACGCCTTTGAGTGGCTAGATTGTGATTTCAGTACAACACCTTGGTTGGGATTGCCCTCACTCAGGAGCCTTCCATGACCACCCCAGGGTTACTAGCTGTGTCATCGCCCGTGAGGGGCTAGAACGTTGCTCCAAGGAGCGATATGCCATTCGTAAGGGTCGAAGATGAGGTCTGAGGGCCTTATACAGTCCATTCCATGGCTGGACTACTTTTATGCCGCATCGGCACCACACCCCCGTCGAGCCTGGTGCCCGGGGTGCAGATATCAGGAGTCCACTAGACTTAGACACAACTACAGTTCAGGGGCCGAGCAAGCTCAGTTGCAGACCTAGGGTGACAAGTAGGTTGGGCATAACCCCAGTAGAGTCATAGAAACCTGGATAGGGGTATATACATTGAGGTGTACTTGCCAAGGCTTATGGGGGTCCCAGTAGGTTATTTATGTGTTTCTTGTACCTTCTAGGCTTATGGGGGCTAGGTTAGGTTCTTGTTTGTATTCTTGTTATCTAGCTATAGCTTATGAATATATGATTGTACTGTCATAGCTCACATACGTGTAGTGCTTTGCTAGACACAAATTACGAATAAGCCAACTTACAGGTTAATCTTTTTGCCCCTTCTCTCTATTTACTTTCCGTCTTTAACAACTTACTTATTGCCTTACATATTTGGTATATATTGTACTGACGCCCATCCTCGGGCGCTGCATTACTTGCCTACAGGTTTAGACAGGTAGAATTTAGGCTCTTCAGTAGCAGTTGTTCAGAGTCAACAGTTTGGCCAGCTCCCATCATTCGGAGTTTCAAGGTTGTAAAGGTTACAGTCTTTCAGTTGTATAACATTTGGGTTGGTCGGGGCTCTGTCCCGACTAATATTTGTACTCTTAGAGGCTTGCAGACTACAATTGTCATTCAGTTAGTTATTGTTAGCCATGTGGGGCCTAAATTAGTTATATTTTGTTTGTTGGCCGTGTTGGGCCTTATATAGTAGCTTGTTCTCATGTTTGTGATAACTAGACATCATGGTGGTCTCGTCGGCCCACATAGGATTCCCTTTATTTGCCTATTGCTGGTTAGCTATTTTCTTTACAGGTGGCTATAAAGCCTTGTCGGTTGGAGGATGTGTTTACAACCGAGATATAGCCCGTTGTTTTCTTGAGATATGTTGTAGGCTCGCACCAAACATGTATATGCCTAGCCAGGTCAGTCAGATTCCAGTATTGCACTAGGTGTCAGTTATGCCTCCCAAGGTAGGGCGTGAAAAACTTGGTATCATAGTAGTTTGTTTCCTAGGGAATCTACAAGCCAAGTCTAGTACATTCTTGCTTATAAATGTATTATGCACTATATTCTATAAATAGAAGGATATGAGGCATGATAGTATGGTTACCTCTCCTTCTTCTCACATCGTGCTATATAGCGGAGTTGTACAGGCTTGAGTCCCTAAGCTTTCATTATTATGTCTGTCTAGAATAACATTCGATATAAGATAGACTCCATCCAGCCGCAAGATGACTACAACAACAGAAGGAGGTACTAGTGAAGTGCCGCATTTGTGAGACAGTTGCCTAAGGGCGAAGCAGGCGTCTTTCACATTTCCCCATCATCCTCCCAAGGCACTGGGAACTTCCTAAGGCAACAGATATGTCAGCGTCATCCCCGATTACTTCTTCATCTTTGAAATAGTACCTCAGAATAGTATACATATGAGTTGGCTTACCTACAAGATATGTAGAATTAGACAGGAGCAAGAGTTAAGGTTGGACCACTTGAAACATACAAAGGATTGTGTGAGTACACAGAAAGCGTAGGCAGTAATGTCATGTTGGCCAGAATAAAGACTAAAGCAGGGCTAGAATTGTTGAGTTCGAGAATAATTAGAAAGTGGTTAAAACCCCTAGTATTTACAAGTTACCTAGACCCTCACGATAGTATACCAGGAGGGCAGACCAGATTGCCAGTAGCACTCACGTGCATGCGAGAGAGTCCATCAGCGGTAAACCCCCTAGTAAAGCATTGGTCAGAAAGAGGCTGATTCCACTACAGTATGCTAAGGATAGTAGGCATATTCGCAAGGTAATGGCTATGGCCCTAGTTTGTCATGTCAAAGGACAGGGAGGTTATATAAATGAAATTATCTTGGGAGTGGGTTAGAATGATACAAGTCGATAGACTTGGTCAATAGTATCCTTGATAGTATGGGGCGAAGAGCACGAACTCCAGGTCTTTGCCTGGGGGAGAAAAGGGAAAGACACGAGTATCTAACTTTAGAAGGAAACAAAATCACCTCCAGGTTGAAGTAAACTGACAAAACATGGGACCCAGTTGAATATTGAAAAATAAGCACCGAGCTAACAGTTAAAAGATAGTGAGCTTGTAACCTAGAATGTTGTAGTATCCCCGCTAGTTGAGAATACAAAGGAGTGCCAACCCAGAGACTCTAATTTAGTAGAACCTAGATACAAGGCCTAGTAGGAAGTTAAATTCCCTTTTGAAAAAGACCCAAAGGTTGACTATGCATTTCAAAGGTGGCAGAACTGCATTAGCAGACTATAGCCAAGGCTCATTATGTTCATTATCCCCTCCACCCAATGTTTCATGAAAAAGCATCGGTTTGTAATGAGAGACCTACGGATGGCATGGGAAGAGGGGAGATATCATTGAGTCGTAGCACAGGGCTCCAATGACCATCCAGGGGAGGCTGGATAGTAAGAATGGAGCAAGACAATTCAAGAGGTGATCGTATCTATAAGGAAGTGGAAACTAACAAATATGAATACAGTTATAGGATGATCTCATACTAGGTATAAATTAACCTCATTTGATTCAGTATGGTAAGGCTAACAAGGTCGACTCATGTCTTGCTAGATGGAATTATATTACCGCTAAAGGCTATGTTGAGTTATGCCATGACCAAAACGTACACCCGGATCATAGACATGGGACAAGGAGTCCCGAAAGACCCCAAGTCGACCCATGGCATGAGCATACATCTAATTCAATCACTTGAGTGGAAGACTTAACATAAAAGAACGTAATCATAACATAGCATAAGGGGAAAATGTTACAAGACTTATACAATGCGACTGACTACAATTTGTAGCTTGATAAGCCTCTAAACATGAAGGACGGGTTGATGGGACAACTCCCCAACTAACCCAACATCCAAAAACTTAAAGAAACAACATAGAGTACGAACATACAACCCTTGAAACATGAGGACTCACCAAGTGCGCTGAGAGAAAATCTGAAACTATCTACGGGTGAGGATGAGCCTGAGAACTAGGACCTGTATCATGAAATGATACAACATAGAAAGTATACGGTTAGTATATGGAATGTACTAAGTATGCAAGGTAAACAAAATGGACATTTAAAACATGTATAAAATTCATTAATGATCATAAGAGTAGGGCATCATGCTCGTATCATTAATCATAATAACATATCATACGACTCAAGCTTTTCAATACATTCGTAACATAAACATAATCATAATCATAATAGAAGAGCTTTACTTAACATGACTTGAGGCAACTTACATAATAGTAACATGCATAAATAGTGATGAACAGTGGGAGATTCTCTTAATCGACATACCCCATATGAGCACACATGAAGCCCAACTTGTAACCCTAGTCAGGAGCGTGTTCGTACCTTGCCAAGGGTAGGAACCATGAAGGGCATGATCACACATGAAAAGGGCCAATTGGGCTAGGGACAAATATTAAAGGGTCCCAACATACCTACGGTGGCACGTGGTTCATGAGATCTAGGGCTTAACCTGATCCCCGAACCTACTCGGTGTTCGATACTACTCCCAAAACATATATAGTGCTCATAATAATACATACATGAGTTCATGGACTAGTCAAATCATGATAATTGTAAATATTCTTGAACATATGCAAACTAGCCATGACATGAGGCCCGTGAGTCGGTCAAAAACATAATTCATGATTAATAAGATTCATACATACTAGTAGATCATGTATATATCTTTAATTTCATAAGATCATAATGGATAACATAATAAATTCATAATTTAAAATAGAATTCATTCTGGGCTTGTAAAGAACATCAATGGGAAAATAGACCATAAATCGATTCATTATGGGGCATGCATAATTAAGCTTAATATCTTAGAAATCAAAATAAACAATATTATAATCAATTTAAATCTCAAAAGATTATCAAAATCCATATATTATGATAATATTTCAAAATCACAAAACCCATAATTAAATCATTTGATTTTTAGAAATTAATTACAAAACCCCATGAGTTTTTGATAAAATTTAAGTAAAATCATAGAGTAGGGGCATGGGTGTGGAAGAATTCACCCATTGATAGCCTTACATACATGAGATTATGAAATTCTAACTCTCCTTAGAAGCCCAAGAATCAAATTGGATGAATTGAAGAGAAAACCTTAAAATCCCCTTAGATCACCTTTCAGTATCCTTGCATGCATGAATGAGAGTTTAGAATAGGTCATTTTCTTAAAAACCCATCCTTCCCAAGCCAAAACAACGTAGTTTAGGGCCTCATATTGTGAAAAAATATAAATTACCCTTAATGAACCCGCCCTGAAATCTGGCTGGATGGAACCCACGAACAACAGTAACGGGTCATTGGAACCAACGACGACCC
Source organism: Datura wrightii (assembly GCA_035772735.1). NCBI lineage: Eukaryota > Viridiplantae > Streptophyta > Magnoliopsida > Solanales > Solanaceae > Datura > Datura wrightii. Next base: position 117,639,247 of record JASDFA010000003.1, read on the forward strand.
GTCCTGTCGCTCATTGCATAAACTACGAAAAGCCTACTTTCGAAAACAACCAATGAACAAACAGGATGACTCGTCCTATAAACCAATGGGTCATTCAATTAGTCGTTGTTTCATTCTTTTAAAACTCTGAACTCCATCAGAACGAGCCTTACCATGACTCATTGTATCCTACAATGGGCCGTGGTATTCATATGTCATCTCCACTTCTAAATCCCACTGCCCTACCACGACTCCTGACAACGGACCGTCCCTTCTCACAATTGGTCGTTGTGACTCCCATTGTCTACACTATCACCAGGCCTAGCCTCTTACCACGACTGCTTACAACGGCTCATAGTTACATACCACGAGTCGTTGTTCCTCTCGTCCTACAACCTTTTTCATAAATTTCTTCAGTTTTCTTTCACTTCTGGGTCCATTCCTATGTACTTACGGGGTATTACAATATCTCTCCCTTGGGAACATTCGTCCTCGAATGTTAGAAACAAGAATAAATCATAGACATATAATTATCATACTCAAATACTGATCATTTTAACTGAAATTTTTACGGAATGACTATCTCCTATTCATAACACATAGTTGAACTGATCTCATGCTTCACATGCACATTCATACACATAAAGGGAACTCAAACACATGATCTGAACATAAAAACTAGAGAGAATCACAGAGTAAAACTGATACCTCAAGTCAGAACTGAGCTAGTAGAGAATAAATGCTGGTATTTAGCGATCATATCTCTTCAGCTTCCCACGTAGCTCCCTCAACATGATGATTTCTCCATAAAACCTTAACTGAGGCTACCTCCTTGTTCCTTAGCTTATGGACTTGACAATCTAATCTTTCCACCGGAACTTCTTCATAGTTAAGGCTGTCTCTGACACCGATACTGTTAACCGGAACCACTAAAACAGGATCTCCCAAGCACTTCTTCAAAAGAGACACATGAAACACGAGATGTACTGAAGATAACTCTGATGGAAAATCCAACTCATACGCCACCTTACCAACTCTTCTCACCACTCGGTAGGGGCCTACATATTGGGGACTGAGTTTCCCTTTCTTTCCAAAATGCATGACTCCCTTTATGGGAGATACCTTGAGAAATACCCAGTCGTCCACATCACACTCCAGATACCTTCTCCTCACATCAGCATATGATTTATGATGACTCTGAGTAGTTTCCAACCGGGCCCTTATCAACTGGACCTTTACCATGCCCTCATAAACAAAATTAGGTCCTATCATGGATGCCTCACAAACCTCAAACCATCCGATGGGCAATCTACACCTTCGCCCATAAAGAGCCTCGAATGGTGCCATCTGGATACTAGAGTGATAGTTTTTATTATAAGCAAACTCGACTAAGGGAAAATGATCATCCCAAATACATTTAAAATCCATAACACATGCCCTCAACATATCTTCAAGAGTCTGGATTGTTCGCTTGGCTTGGCCATCCATTTGCAGATAAAAGGTTGTGCTGAGCTTAACTTGAGTCCCAAGTCCCTTTTGAGAAGACCCCCAGAACTGGGAGGTAAACTGAGTACCTCGGTCTGAATTGATAGACAAGGGCAGTCCATGAAGTCGAACTAACTCCTGAATATACAATTTGGCATAATCATCCTCCGAATTCGTGGTCTTGACTGGTAGAAAGTGTGTAGCCTTGGTTAACCTGTCTACCACAACCCAAATGGAGTCATAGTGTCATCGAGTATGAGGTAGGCCTAAAATGAAATCCATATTAATCTCTTCCCACTTCCATGTTGAAATGCTAATATCCTGAAGTACGCCTTCTGGCCTTTGCTGCTCGACTTTCACTTGCTGATAGTTTGGACATTTGGCTACGAACTCTTGAATATCCTTCTTCATACCATCAGTCCCGATACATCTTTGTGGATCCTGGATGGATAGAGTATCTGGTACCATGTGCCTCATGCAATATCCGAACTCTCAAATTATCAACGTCTGGGACACATAGACGACCTTGGTATCATAGCATACCATCTCCCCCTTTGGGGAAAACCTCTACCTTTTGACTCCGCACCACTTCCTTCAGCTTCCTCAAAATCGGATCCTCATCTTGCTTAGATTTGACATCAACCACCAAGGACGATTACTACCCATTCTGCACAATAACGCTGCCATCGATCGAGTCGATTAATCTAACTCCCAACCTTGCAAGTCGGTGGACATCTCTCACCAACTCCTTCTTCCCCTCATTCACGTGGGACACACTCTCCATAGAGAGCCTACTAAGTGCATCCACAACCACGTTAGCCTTGCACGGGTGGTAAAGAACACTCATATCATAGTCCTTTAGTAACTACAACCACCTCCTTTGTCGAATATTGAGATCCTTCTGCGTGAACACATATTGCAAGCTCTTGTGATTTGTGAACACGTCCACGTGGACCCCATACAAGTAATGCCGCCATATCATCAATGCAAAGACCACCGTGGCCAACTCAAGATCATGGGTCGGGTAATTATTTTTGTGAACTTTCAACTATCGAGAGGCATATGCTATTACTTTCCCATGCTGCATCAGCACACATCCCAGTCTGACCCTCGAAGCATCACAATATACAACAAAGCCACCCGTACCCTCAGGTAAAGTCAATATTGGTGCTGAAGTGAGTCGGGTCTTGAATTCCTGGAAGCTTTTATCACAAGCCTCCGACCATTGGAAGTTTATCTTTTTTTGAGTCAGCCTGGTCAATGGGGCTGCAATTGATGAAAATACCTCAACAAATCTTCGGTAGTAGCCTGCTAGGCCCAAGAAACTCTGAATTTCTGAAGGATTCATCAGTCTGGGCCAATTCTTCACCGCTTCGATATTTTGAGAATCTAACTTTATTCCCTCACTTGATACCACATGACCCATAAATGCCACCAAGTCTAGCCAAAATTCACACTTGCTAAACTTTTCAAACAACTGACGATCCTTGAGAGTCTGCCGCACTATCCTCAAATGAGCGGCATGCTCCTCCTCACTCCGAGAGTATATAAGGATATCATCGATGAACATGATCATGAACATGTCAAGTTATTTCTTGAACACCTTGTTCATCAGGTCCATAAAAGCTGCAGGAGCATTGTTTAGTCAAAATGACATAACTACAAACTCATAATGGCCATACCGGGTTTTAAAGGCTATCTTTGTGATATCACACTCCCGAACTCTGAGCTGGTGATACCCAGACTTGAGATCTATCTTCGAGAAACACCTAGAACCCAGAGTTGGTCAAATAAATCATCAATCCTGGGCTAGGGGTACTTGTTCTTGATAGTTACCTTATTCAGCTGTCGATAATCAATACACATCCGAAGGAATCCATCCTTCTTTCGAACAAATAGAACCGGTGCACCCCATGGAGACTTGCTCGGTCTAATGAAGCCCTTATCCAACAAGTCCTTCAATTGTTATTTTAACTCCTTTAGCTCAGCTGGAGCCATCCTATAAGGAGGAATAGAGATAGGCTATGTATCAGGCAATAGATCAATACCGTAATGAATTTCCCTTTCCGAAGGAACACCTGTCAAATCATCGGGGAAAACCTCCGGATACTCACACATTACTGGAACTAACTAAATAATCAGGGTCCCGGACTCTACATCCTTAACCCTAACTAGGTTGTACATGAAACCCTTAGAGATCATTTTCTTGGCCTTAAGATATGAAATAAATCGACCGGCTGGTACAACGGAATTACCCATCCAGTCTAGAACTGACTCACCCGGGAAATTGGAATTGCACCACACGGGTCCTACAATTAATCGAAGCATAATATGCAAACAACCAGTCCATACCCATGATGATATCAAAGTTGGTCATGGACAACTCCACTAAGTTTGTGGAGGTAACCTTATGCAACACTGTAATGGAGAAACCTCTATATACCCCCCTAGCTACAACTGATTCACCGACTGGAGTAGATACGAAGAACAATTCTGATAGAATTTCAGGGTTAACTCCAAAACTACAAGCAATATAAAGGGTCACAAAAGACAAAGTAGCTCCTAGATATAACAAGGCATAAGCATCAATATTGAAGACTTGCAACATACCCGTGACCACATCTGGCGAAGCCTCCTTCTCCTGGCGTGGCACTAGGGCATAAAACCTGTTTTGGCACTGACAACCTGCTGAACTAGTGGAGGCACCCTGCTGAGGGTTTCATGCTGTTGGAGCAGCAGAATTGGCTGTAGGGCAATCTCTGATCCTGTGCCCGGGTTTGCCATACCCGAAACAAGCATCTGCGTCGACCAGGCACCTCGGGATGATTCTTACCGCACTTCGCACAAACTAGAAAGGTGTGCTCCACCTGCATGCTACCTTGATCCCTCGAGCTGGTGACCCTACTCCTTTGGTCTCCCCTGAACCTGGATGGCGTGTCGGCAGAAGATAGAGCTGGAGCGATAGACCTATGCTGAGACTGCTGGCGTGGTCCACCCCCTGACCTGGCTTGAGAAACCCCGTAGTTGTCGGTCCTGGCCCTCTTAGCCTCTCTCTGAATCCTGTACATCGACTCCATCTGCTGTGCATGCAATACAATATGTGGAAAATCAGTCCCAGTGAAGCATGGCGATTCGACAATCTTTGTCCAAGTAATCTGCTACTCCATGCACAAATCAGCTCACCCTAGCCCGCTGATAAACCACTAACTCTAGAGCATACTTAGATAATCGAGTAAACTCCAATGCGTACTCCTGAATGGATATGTTTCCCTACTTCAAATTAACAAACTCGACCACTTTGAGTTCCCTCATCTCTCGAGGGAAGAACCAATCCAAAAATGTCATGTGAAACTCTGCCCAACCTATTGGGCCTGCACCAACTGCCCTGGCATCCTTCCACTGCTTGAACCATATGTGAGCCACCCCCTTAAGCTGGTAGGAGGTCAAGTCAACACATTCCCCATTGTTCACCTCCATAACATGGCTGATCTTCAAAATCTCCTCAATAAAATCATGTGGGTCGTCATCTCCCTTCGACCCCGTAAACTCCAGAGGGCTCATCCTCAAGAAATCCCTCACCCTTGTTGTTGCCACATTCCCATTCTACGGATAATGTGCCATAGTCTGATTCTGAACCTGAGCTGTCATGGCCTGAGCCAACATCTGAATCGCCGCCCTAAACTCAGTGTGGGCGGCTGGCTTTGGTACATGTTCCTCGTGAACGGGTGGAGTTGGCTAATGCTCACCATCATGGGCATCCTCATGTTCATTACCGTTTCCATTTCTCCTAGCGTTTAATCGACGTGGAGGCATGGTTCTACAAATGCAAATAGCAAAAATTAGAAGAGCGAAGGACGTTCATCGCACGACATAGATCATGAAAGAAGGGAACATTTCCTAAACATCTAGTAGCCTCTTCTTCATAAGTGGGGCGCGCTTCACACCATTGAAAAATACTCCACCTAATGCGGCTTTCAGACTCCTTAGGACACATCAAACCTATGGCTCTGATACCAAGTTTGTTATGACCCAAATATACGCCCGGATCGTAGACACGAGAGAAGGAGCCCCGAAAGACCCCAATTCAACCCATGGCATGAGCATACATCTAATTTAATCACATGAGCGGAAAACTTAACGTAAAAGAATGTAATCATAACATAGCATAAGAGAAAAATGGTATAAGACTTATATGATATGGCTGAATACAACTTGTAGTTTGATAAGCCTATAAACATGAAGGACGGGTTGATGGGATAACTCCCCAACTAACCCAACATCTAGAAACTAAAAGAAACAACATAGAGTATGAACATACAACCCTTGGAACATGAGGACTCACCAAGTGCGCTGAGAGAAAATCTGAAACTATCTATGGGTAAGGATGAGCTTGAGAACTGAGACCTGTATCATGAAACGATACAACATAGAAAGTATGCGGTCAGTACGTGGAATGTACTGAGTATGCAAGGTAAGTAAAATGGACATTTAAAACATGTATAAAATTCATTAATGATCATAAGAATAGGGCATCATGCTCGTATCATAAATCATAATAACATATCATACGGCTAAAGGTTTTTAAAACATTCGTAACATAAACATAATCATAATCATAATAGAAGAGCTTTACTTAACATGACTTGAGCCAACATATATAATCATAACATGAATAAATCGTGAGGAACAGTGGGAGATTCTCTTAATCGACATATTCCATATGAGCACACATGAAGCCCGACTTGTAACCCTAGTCGGAAGGGTGTCCATACCTTGCTAAGGGTAGAACCATGAAAGTGTGATATCACCATGAAAAGGGCTATTTGGGCCAGGGACTAACAGGAAAGGGGTCCCAACATACCTACAGTGGCACATAGTTCATGAGATCGGGGGCTTAACCTGAGCACCGAACCTACTCGGTGTTCGATACTACTCCCAAAACATATATAGTGCTCATAATAATACATACATGAGTCCATAAACTAGTCAAATCATGATAATTGTAAACATGCTTGAACAAATGCGAACTAGCCACGACATGAGGCCCGTGAGTCGGCCAAAATATAATTCATGATTAATAAGATTCATACATACTTGTAGATCATGTATATAGATTGAATTACGTAAGATCATAATGGATTACATAATAAATTCATAATTTAAAACATAATTCATGATGGACTTGTAAAAAACATCAATGGGAAAATAGATGATAAATCGATTCATCATGGGCATGCATAATTAAGTTTAATTATTTAGAAATCAAAATCAACAATATTATAATAAATTTAAATCTCAAAAGATGATCAAAATTCATAGATTATGATTAATATTTCAAAATCACAAAACCCTTAATTAAATCTGTCACGCCCCACCTTGGGGGGGGGGTATGACTGGCACCTGGTGCCCTAGTAGGACCTAGACTGCTATCTGGTGAGCCAAGGCACATCTGGTGCCTGGCTGGCTCTAACTCAAATTCCTGGAAACAAAGGGCTATATAACGGCTATAAACACAGCCTCCGGCCAACAGGCCTATAGCCACCTGTACCTGAACAAAAAACAGCTAACCAGAAACATACTACTGTCAAGGGAACCTATGCGGGCCGGCAAGGCCACCATGCTATCTAGTTCTCTGTAACTTAACAATAGCACGCTAAATAATTACGTGATCGGCAAGGTCACCACTGCTGACTGGTTATGGCCACACACGACCAACAGGAACAGAAATAACAAATAACTATAACAAGCTGCACGACCTCACACGACCGGCTCAACTGACCACAGGGAAATATATACAGACTGCAAGCCTCTAGGAATAACAATAGAAATGATCGGGACAGGGTCCCGACCTACCCGTACCGTACAACAAAAGAAAACGAAATACACCTCTGGAATTCAGACTCCGGATGACAGGAGCTGAATACTCAATAGCTGGCTAGAATCACGAGGGATCGCCTCCTCCTCTATGAGTACCTGCAGGAAAGTAATGCAGTGCCCCACTGGGTGTCAGTACCATTGGTACTGAGTATGCAAAGCAACTTAAATAGTACAACTGAAAACAACTGAATATAGATAGCGTATCTAGCATTTCTGTATAGCAGGAGATAATTGAATCTGAAGAAGCTGGTATGAACTAAATCAAGCTTTCTGTACTGATAAAGCAGAGGCGTACCTGTAGACGCGACGGCCTGCTGTCTAGTAGCTAGTATATAATTTATAAAGCACATAAATAGATATACAAGTAGCAAGCAAGAGCCAATACCAACCCCCATAAGCCGGATGGTGCCAAGCAAGCAAACAATCTATATACCCCTACCCGGGTCAAAACCAACCAAAAATAAGTCACTCCAATCATCTGATAACTGTGAGCTCCTCCTACCGGCCCCCTTGGGTACGTAGCTCAGGCCTTGGCCTCTGACAATAAACTGTGTCTGAGTCCGAAGACTCCTGCCTCTGGGTGCAAGTGCACACGGGGTAGTCTGCTGTTGTATCTGTAACTGAAACTGTCCCTGGGTTCAAGCACGCAACAGGGTAATTTTATAAAAATTTGTATCTGGAACTGCCCCCGGCCACAAGCGCACACAGAGTGTTCTGCCCCTGTAAATAGGGTGGACTGGCTCTGCGCAGAGTAAACCGAACTACCCCTGCAAGCAGGGTGGTCTGGACCATATTATAATGGTGGTCGGCCATCATCGTCCTCTAGGCGGATGGCATCGCCCAGCTGGTGGTGGTATCTGAATCTGGTATCGACACAACTATAACCCAGGGGCGGTGGGGATGCTAAAGGGGTGCCCACATGCCACAACAAGTCTCAACAAACAAATAGCACATAGAAATAGCAAACATGTATAACTGAAAAGACTATCTGGAATCTAACTTCTTATTCTGATCTGTTTCTATACTGAACTGATTCTTACTAATTATACTGATTCTGTAACCTCTGTTTAACTGTACGGCTAATCTGTAGCTAAGATACTGTCTGTCTATCAGATCTTTCTTTACTGACTTTTATTATGAAAATCTGTTCCTTTTTATTCTACAACATGCTTGCTATTCACATAATAGGCTGTACTGAATCTGAACTACTAACTTGCTCTTGGCCACATGCTTTTCTAACTTTCAGACTGAATATGATATCACAACGCGAACTAGGTTTACTGAACTCGCACAATACTTAACATTCCACTTCCGGGAATTCTACTACGGAGTTTATTGTATTATACAAGGCTAAAACTACTAACTTGCCGAAAGAACTAGCTTTACATACCATAACCTCGAGTTATTCGTCTGTCGAACGAGGCTCGGTCAATACTCCAGCTATTTCTCCCAACTGCATTTATGTATATGCTAATTAATACTAAATGTAGATTTATTCTAAAGAACGACGTCACTTTCGATATAATTGTAGCCTAAACTTAGGCTTATCGAAAGACAGTCGAAAACTCGCTATTTTTCAGAAGTCCAGAAGGGAGAAGTATTCACTTCACAACTAGGAGCACATAGACACTAGTTTGGAGCAATTCTACTTACCTTAGCTCGGTAGCTCGATGATTTGTCGGCCGTATTTCGCGAAACAAAATCCGTTGGAATGCTCCCTGCTGCTAAATACCTCGGTACCTGAGGTTAATTTGAATTTGGACCGCGTTTGGCGGCGTAATCGAGCGACAATTTATCCATATCCTTCGCCCCCTCTATTTTCTCTCACGTTTCTGGAAAATATAATGAACATACTAAATTAAAACCGAAGTGGGGGCATAAATATAATTGGCACTATAAATCGCATTCATGGAATGCGATTTATAAGTGGCATTCCTGAAATGCGATTTATAAGTCGCATTTTGCCTTGCGACGCGCCGACTTGGCACTTGTCCGATCTTTTCCCGGGCCTTTTTCTAGCATGTATGGCTTCAAAATTTGCTCGACCAACGCATGAATAGGCCATCTAGGTGCCGGGAATCCTACGGGGTATAACATTCTCCCCCCCTTAAGAACATTCGTCCTCGAATGTAAACTTCTATCTAGAGGACTACTCAATTAGCTTAACTTGTTCTTAGGAGAATTTCGGCAGAGTTTCCCCTGTAATCTGGACTATCCCAAAATCCTGAAACACAGAAAATTCCAATACAGGTACTCCACACGATACTATAAGATTCATTCGATAACTAAACATCAATCTTTCTCACTTATATATAAACAACTGTAAGGTACTGCATAGGTAACAATACTGACATACCTGTCGCCTAGCTAGGCCTGGAATAAGTGAGGATATCTACTTTTCATATCTTCCTCCGCTTCCCACATCATCTCTTTTTGGTTCCTGTTACGCCACAATACTTTGACCGACGCAATATCCTTAGTTCTCAATCTACGAATCTATCTGTCTAATATGGCTACCGGAACCTCTTCATAGGCCAGCTCTTCTGTAACCTGGATATCCTATACTGGGACTATTCTGGATGGGTATCCTATGCATTTCCTCAGCATAGACACATGAAAGACGGGATGAACGCACTCTAGCTCAGGAGGCAAGTTCAACTCATATGCTACTCGGCCTATCCTCCGGCGAATATGATAAGGCCCAACAAATCTTGGACTGAGCTTACCTTTCTTGTCGAATCTCATCACCCCTTTCATCAGTGATGCTTTTAAAAATACCCAGTCGTTCACCTTGAATTCTAGGTTTCTGCGCCGCACATCTGCATATGACTTCTGGTGGCTCTGTGCAGTCAGTAGGCGTTCTCTGATAGGTTTTACCTTATCCTCTGACTGATGAATAATGTCTGGCCCAATCAACGCTGATTTTCCTGTTTCAAACCAGCCAATCGACGATCTGCACTTTCGCCAGTATAAAGCCTCGAAAGGCGCCATCTGCATAGCTGAGTGATAGCTATTATTATAAGCAAACTCGATTAGGGGCAAATGCCCAACCCAGCTACCACCGAAATCTAACACACACGCTCGCAACATATCTTCGAGCGTCTGAATTGTGTGTTCCGCCTGTCCATCTGTCTGAGGGTGGAATACTGTGCTCAAATTAATCTGCGTTCCCAGACCTTTCTGAAACGACTGCCAGAATCTAGCCGTAAATTGTGCTCCTCTATCTGAAATAATGGATACTGGTACTCCGTGCAACCTGACTATTTCTCGGATATACAACTCTGCATAATCTGGCCGAGAAAGTAGTTTCCACTGGCAGGAAATGAGCTGATTCGGTCAATCTGTCAACTATCACCCATATAGAGTCATGTCCATGTTTAGTACGGGGTAATCCTGCCACAAAATCCATATTTACTGCTTCCCACTTCCAAAGAGACACAACTATGTCCTGAGTTAACCCGCCTAGTTTCTGATGTTCTGCTTTCACCTGTTGGCAGTTAGGACACTGGCTACAAATTCAGCAATTTCCCTTTTCATACCTCGTTCATAATCTGCTGGTGGAGGTCTGAAACATTTGGAACATTTAGACGGCCTTTACAATGCAGCACTCCATCCTCTGTTACCTGGAAATCTGGCACTTTCCCCTGTTAACCAGGTCAGGATTCTTATACTACCATTCTTTTTTTTTCCTTCACAACTGATGACGACACGGCGGTGTTCTTGATTACCGCTCTATTGTCCTTCATTTCTATTACACGAACGGCTAAATTGACCAATTGATGTATCTCTCTGACCAACTTCCGTTGCTTGGGTTGCATATACGCCACACTCCTAATAGATCTATAGCTAAGAGCATTTGCTGCTCCATTATCTCTTCTTGACTGATATAACATATTCATACTTAGAGAGCTCGGCATATAATTGACGGTCATACTGGCTTGTCTTGCCGAAGAGATCGACAGGTAGTTTACAGGCGTAGCTAGAGCTTATCTGGCCTTCCGGCCACATGCTAAGGCTACTTGTTGCTGGGATAACCTGAATGACCGTCTGCGCACCTTGTGCCTTTATCTGATCAGAGGATCCTGATATTGATCATGACCTCTAATGATCTGGCTGCATAACCTTAAATAACTGAATAGTCGGGTTGAATGACCCGAATGTGGCAGTAGTCTAACAATGCTCTAACTGTTCTACTTGAGTACTTATAGTTCATGCATAATTGCAGAATTGTGGGCATCTAATTGCTTTGTTATTTTGCTTGAACCACTGTAAGGCTGGGCTTAATCAAACTTATTCCCAGGCGATCAATCTTTGGATCTTCATGGGGAGTCTACTGATCTCCTGGTCTTAATAAACACTGTGCTAGCAGGGTACTATAAATTTCTTACGCCTTGTGTGTATCCACTTGGATTTATACTGCTATTCTGGGGAATTCTCGGTCTTATGAGCTATTCTGTAAATACTGGCCTTCTGCTAGGGCTCTGTATCTGAATATCTTACGAGAACCAGCTGAAGTACTAGTCTGTCACTGACTGCTGATGTGGACCCCTTTCTTGGGGTGCCCACGGGCTTGTCTAACTTGCGGGGTATTCCTTGTAATAACTGCTAGGTTGACTAAGGTCGACTCTCACCTACAAGGCTGGGAAAACGATGTATGGCCACTTAACATACTGGAACAATTCTAGTATTGCTAATCTTTGAAGTATACCTATTCAGTCTCTAATTCTGGTTCTGGCACATGCGCTAGTGTTATTGATCTTTAGAGATGCTTCCCTGCTAATAAGGCGCCAGCTGGTCGGTAGACCGTCTAACTGCGCCCTTATCATCTAATTACCTGATTCAGATTACTAACTTTTATAAGCTTCTAAAACCTAGATCTGGAAACAACATATAAGTCTATTAACTTAATAACTAAGAGCTGAGACAGTTTCTATGGATTCATACGTAAATCACACTTAACTTGCCCCTTCTTTTCGCTTTTCTCTTTTTCTTCTCTCTCTTTTCTCTTTTTATTTTTTTTTGGCAAGGGGTCCTGCAATGCAATTTGTATATACTTCCCAGCACTAATATGCATCTGTGTGATTGTAACCCCTATTAGCAGCTGCTCACAACATATTTATTATCTGCACAGATATATATTAATAAATACGTACAATACATACTGAATTCTGTAGTGATATGTAATCTCTGACACACTTTGCTAAATTTCATATTGTACATGATATACTGCTTCTATGGTCTAATAATACCTCCTGCCTTCTCTTAACATTTCATTGTATTTTCACCCCATTCTGAAAGTAACAAACATAAACACTTTAGTTATTGTCTGCTGTTTGAAATTCCGCCACTCTTGCAATGTGGGGTCAACGTTCGAATCTTGTGGCCTTACTTGGAATATATTGAGAGCCCATGACTGTCTGCTGGGCCTTATCTCTAGGTCACACTAGATTAGAATTGTTGAATCGGTAACTTCTTAACTTCTCCATAGTGGACATACTACGGTATTCTGAACCGCAATCTTACTGTCAGCCCGAGGCTTAATCCTTAATACGATATTTTATCAATCCGGGGGTAATTCTAATTTTCCCCACAAGATCTGACATTCCTGCTTCTTCCCCTCATCTTACTTAAGCTGAACTCTGGGGTTCAAGGTACCTGCTCTTTATTGTTAACAAGATTACTGGTCAAGTATCAGTTCATACTTCCAGACCTATCTGACTCACATGGCCCCTCACCCTTTCGCTATCACAACTGGATCATAACTATCATCTTACAGGTATGTCTTGCTATCTGTTAGCATTATGGCGGACTTGGCCTTTTTCTGACTCGAACTTGACTATTACCCGACATTTATCCCTAACAGGTCTTTTACCCTTGCTTCGGGTAAGCTAACGGTCTTAATTTCTCTACTGGCTTATTATCATAAGGGTCTGCACAACTTACGAAATCATAGGGGCTCTTTATACTTTCTAATACTTACTAGGATCAATCAGCCCATCTTTACTTACTGCTTGATTTGGCAACCTCATCTCAAGTCTTATGCCCCTTTACTATACTGGAATCAAAATCGAGAGGTAGGAATAGCCCCTTTTTTTGCAACAAATAGAAACATTTAACTGTACCATATCCGAAAGGATGTATTCAGGATTCCTGCATTTCCCTCTATTTCTCATACTTACCTGGTGGTCTGACCTTGGCTGTAATCTTAATCAGATCTTATATAACTAATAAATAAGTCAACTCGTATGTACATTATACTTCTGGCTTCCTATTCTGACATTATCAACGTATACTGGGAATAGTACCGATAAAGGTATCACGTTGGGAGGTCTCTGGTACCTCCTCCTGCTACTGTAGTTATCATGTAACTGGCTGATGCCCTCTTCTGTTGCTATATCTGATCTTCTGCCTGTGATAGGGTAATGCTGATCTACCTTTGTATCTGTAATCAAAGAATACGGTAAGTTTTTAGGGACTCAACCCTATACTGTACCGCTCTAAAGCACGACTGATTGAGAAGGAAGGGTAACCATCCTATCATGCCTCGCAGCCTCCTGCCTATAGTATGTGGTGCACAACACATCCATAGACAAGACTCTACTTAGCACGACTTGCTGACTCTTTAGGACACGACCTGCTCTGATACCAAGTTTGTCACGCCCCACCTTGGGGGCGTATGACTGGCACCTGGTGCCCTAGTAGGACCTAGCCTGCTATTTGGTGAGCCAAGGCACATCTGGTGCCTGGCTGGCTCTAACTCAAATTCCTGGAAACAAAGGGCTATATAACGGCTGTAAACACAGCCTCCGGCCAACAGGCCTATAGCCACCTGTACCTGAAAAAAAAACAGCTAACCAGAAACATACTACTGTCAAGGGAACCTATGCGGGCCGGCAAGGCCACCATGCTGTCTAGTTCTCTGTAACTTAACAATAGCACGCTAAATAATTATGTGACCGACAAGGTCACCACTACTGACTGGTTATGGCGACACACAGCCAACAGGAACTGAAATAACAAATAACTATAACAAGCTGCACGGCCTCACACGACCGGTTCAACTGACCACAGGGAAATATATACAGACTGCAAGCCTCTAGGAATAACAATAGAAATGATCGGGACAGGGCCACGACGTACCCGTACCGTACAACAAAAGAAAATGAAATACACCTCTGGAATTCAGACTCCGGATGACAGGAGCTGAATACTCAATAGCTGGCTAGAATCACGAGGGATCGCCTCCTCATCTATGAGTACCTGCAGGCAAGTAATGCAGCGCCCCACTAGGCATCAGTACCACTGATACTGAGTATGCAAAGCAACTGAAATAGTACAACTGAAAACAACTAAATATAGATAGCGTATCTAGCATTTCTGTATAGTAGGAGATAATTGAATCTGAAGAAGCTGGTATAAACTAAATCAAGCTTTCTGTACTGATAAGGCAGAGGCATACCTGTAGACGCGACGGCCTGCTGTCTAGTAGCTAGTATATAATTTATAAAGCACATAAATAGATATACAAGTAGCAAGTAAGAGCCAATACCAACCCCCATAAGCCGGATGGCGCCAAGCAAGCAAACAATCTATATACCCCTACCCGGGTCAAAACCAACCAAAAATAAGTCACTCCAATCATCTAATAACTGTGAGCTCCTCCTACCGGCCCCCTTGGGTATGTAGCTCAAGCCTTGGCCTCTGACAATAAACTGTGTCTGAGTCCGAAGACTCCTGCCTCTGGGCGCAAGTGCACACGGGGTAGTCTGCTGCTGTATCTGTAACTGAAACTGCCCCTGGGTGCAAGCACGAAATAGGGTAATTTTATAAAAATCTGTATCTAGAACTTCCCCCGGCCACAAGCGCACACAGAGTGTTCTGCCCCTGTAAACAGGGTGGACTGGCTCTGCGCAGAGTAAACTGAACTACCCCTGCAAGCAGGGTGGTCTGGACCGTATTATCATGGTGGTCGGCCATTATCGTCCTCTAGGCGGACGACATCGCCCAGATGGTGGCAGTATCTGAATCTGGTATCGACACAGCTCTAACCCAGGGGCGGTGGGGATGCTAAAGGGGTACCCACATGCCACAACAAGTCTCAACAAACAAATAGCACATAGAAATAGCAAACATGTATAACTGAAAAGACTATCTGGAATCTAACTTCTTATTCTGATCTGTTTCTATACTGAACTGATTCTTACTAATTATACTGATTCTGTAACCTCTGTTTAACTGTACGGCTAATCTGTAGCCAAGATACTGTTTGTCTATCTGATCTTTCTTTACTGACTTTTATTATGAAAATCTGTTCCTTTTTATTCTACAACATGCTTGCTATTCACATAATAGGCTGTACTGAATCTGAACTACTAACTTTCCCTTGGGCACATGCTTTTCTAACTTTCAGACTGAATATGATATCACAACGCGAACTAGGTTTACTGAACTCGCACAATACTTAACATTCCACTTCCGGGAATTCTACTACGGAGTTTATTGTATTATACAAGGCTAAATCAACTAACTTGCCGAAAGAACTAGCTTTACATACCTTAACCTCGAGTTATTCGTCTGTCGGACGAGGCTCGGTCAATACTCCAGCTATTTCTCCCAACTGCATTTATGTATATGCTAATTAATACTAAATATAGCTTTATTCTAAAGAACGACGTCACTTTCGATATAACTGTAGCCTAAACTTAGGCTTATCGAAAGACGGTCGAAAACTCGCTATTTTTCAGAAGTCCAGAAGGGAGAAGTATTCACTTCACAGCTAGGAGCACATAGACACTAGTTTGGAGCAATTCTACTTACCTTAGCTCGGTAGCTGGATGATTCGTCGGCCGTATTTTGCGAAACAAAATCCGTAGGAATGCTCCCTGCTGCTAAATACCTCGGTACCTGAGGTTAATTTGAATTTGGACCGCGTTTGGCGGCGTAATCAAGCGACAATTTATCCATATCCTTCGCCCCCTCTGTTTTCTCTCACGTTTCTGGAAAATATAATGAACATACTAAATTAAAACCGAAGTGGGGGCATAAATATAATTGGCACTATAAATCGCATTCATGGAATGCGATTTATAAGTCGCATTTTGCCTTGCGACGCGCCGACTTGGCGCTTGTCCGATCTTTCCCCGGGCCTTTTTCTAGCATGTATGGCTTCCAAATATGCTCGACCAACGCACGAATAGGCCATCTAGGTGCCGGGAATCCAACGGGGTATAACAAAATCATTTGATTTTTAGAAATTAATTACAAAACTCCATGAGTTGTTGATAAATTTTAAGTAAAATCATAGAGTAGGGGCATGGGTGTGGAAGAATTCACCCATTGATAGCCTTACATACCTGGGATTATCAAATTCTAACTCTCCTTGGAAGCCTAAGAATGAAATTGGAAGAATTGAAGAGAAAAGCTTAAAATCCCCTTAGATCACCTTTCAATATCCTTGCATGCATGAATGAGAGTTTAGAATAGGTCATTTTCATTAAAACACATCTTTCCCAAGAAAAAACAACGTAGTTTAGGGCCTCATATCATGTAAAAGTCGAAATTACCCTTAATGAACCTGCCCTGAAATCTGGCCGGATGGAACCCACGGACAGCACTAATGGGTCATTAGAACCAACAACGACCCGTCTTGTCGCTTGTTGCATGAACTGTTGAAAGCCTACTTCCAGAACCAACCAATGGATTGACAGGATGACTCATCCTATCAACCAACGGGTTGTTCAATCAGTTATTGTTTCCTTTCTTCTGAAACTCTAAACTCCTTTGCAATGAGCCTCACCACGACTCGTTGTATCCTACAACGGGCTGTGGTATCTATTCGTCATCTCCACTGCTAAATCCCACTGCCCTACCACGACTCCTGACAACGGATTATCCATTCTCACAACGGTTCATTGTGACGCACGTTGTCTACACTATCACTAGGCCTAGCCTCTTATCACAGCTGCTTACAATGGCTCGTGGTTACATACCACGAGTCGTTGTTCCTCTCGTCCTACAACCTTTTTCCTAAATTTCAGCAGTTTTCAACTTTTCACTTCTTGGTCCATTCCTACACACTTTCGAGGTATTACAAGTTAAATGTTTAAGAAGTAGCTTGGTTGCGTGGAGCCCAAGCATCCAATAAACTCTGATAGAGGGGAACAACGTACAACTAGGTTTTGGAAAGGCTTCCGACACGCAAGTGCACGTGGTCAAACAAGTTGTAAGTGGCTTAAGTAAGCCAAGTATCGATCCAAGGAGACTCTGGATAAGTAAAAATTGCTTAAGTGTACTATATTCTATCTCACTTCTAAATATGCTGACAACAACGTAACTAACAATTTGAAAGTTTGTTTTATAAATTATATACCAAAACTACTAACAATTATCTACTTTGAATTTAAATTATGGATATGAGCATGCCAAGGTTAAGAACATGTAATGAACTTGATTATAATCATAAATTGGTTAATCCCTTCTTCCAGTTGCTAGCCAAGAACAATAGCTAAGAGATTAAAACTCTCGTATTTAATCTCACTTAAGAATCATAAACCATCCGTCTACATTTCTGTGATCAAATGCAATTCATGACCTAGCAATACAATTCCGGTTCCTAAATTGACTAATACAGCTTTCAAGTATATTTCTATCAGGAAAGCACATCAAAACTCAATTTTCCCAGATCAAGTTAAGAACAATACCCTATTAATTCACAACTTTCCAATTTCGTGCTCTCTCGAGTGAAATCGGACTTTTTAGATGTACATTAATGTCGGCCACACACCAATACAGTAGAAACAAGAATTAATAGAACAACATGGAAGAAGAAGATGAAAAACCATATAATTTAATAATCAAAATTCATCACAAATGTTCATAACCTCAGCAAGGAAGGGAATTAGCCACTCATTTGTGGATTAATCATCCTAAAACAAGTGTTAATCATACAAACAATTGAGTGAAAGAAGGAAGAAAGAGAGAAAAAACCCTGAACTTTTCGTCCCTCAACTGCCTGTAACCCACGTCCTTGCTCCACCAAGTCTGAATTATGAAAAATAAGCCTAAGTGTTCTATTTATACTAATGGGAATTTTTCCCGGAATAACAAGCAACATGTCACGGAGTGCATCGCGGAGCACTGCCTCCGTGACACGGTGTGGACGCGGACCCTCACTGGAAATTTAGGGTCCGGAAATAAAGCTTCAACGTGGCACGGCATGCAACGCGGAGGCTTGCCACCGTGCCACGGAGCAGTCGCGAGGCTCCACTGGAATTTGACTAATTATTCACCCTCCAGGCAGAATGCCTCTGCGATGGTAGCGTGACACGGCTCCATCGCGGAGCCCCTTTAATTGGTGCAGTCCAATGCCTTTTTCGTGCTCGAATCCAAGTCCAACTCCGATATTGTTCCAACATGCATTTTAGCTCCTCAAAATCACATTTTACCTACAAAACAATGCTAATCATGTTGGTTAGTATAAATTCACATTTTATTACCAATTACATGAAAATGTATACATATTGCTAGATAAACAAGGCGAAAATGATACGTTTGAGTATCACTTGGGCATATAAATCTGCCCAAGATCACTTACCCCACACTTAAATCCTTGTTCGTCCTCGAACAACAAACACACACTTCATGCAAATTACATCCCAACCTTCGCCACTATGGTGCGACAATTTGAGCTACGGTCATACCGATCATTCAATATTGCAAATCATCAAGAAAACATGCATGGTCTTAACAATGCAATGACCTTTAATACATTAAAACTTCCTAGACTTTAAGAATCGACTCTCGACATCGGCAAACTCATGCAAATCAGCTAATCAAGATATCCAACAGGAAAATAATCTTTCATCAAGCATGTGTCCTCACAATTCAAGAGAATCTTCCCCTTTTTGCTCATGTGACACACAAACATTCAAGTAGGGGCATGTAAAAATTAATTTCACTCTCTCTCCCAAAAGAATTCACATGCATCATGTCATGACCCATAAGCTTGCCCTTAGTGTATTACTCCACTAATATAAAGAAATGCAATGTAAGATCACGTAGGACTTTAATGAGTTGTAATGGAAGCTACGAAACTAGTACATATTGGATTAGCCAATAATAGCCACTAGCATCCTTAAGCGCCTTTTCAACACATTCCCATCAACTCATGGACATTGTTTCTCTCTTTTCTTTTCTTTTTTTTCATCATCCCATTCATGATGGTTTACTTTCGTATGGCCCATTTCATCAAGCACACTTGACATGAAGACAAAGGTTTTTCATGCACCTTCATTATCATTTAATTATAGCAAGTGCACCTTCACCCTTTTCCTTTCTTTCCTCACTTTGCTTTTCTTTTTCTTTTCACCATTCTCACTCTTTGACACATTGGGAAAATTTTTGTTCTTCTTAAGCGCTTAAGAGCTTTGTATAGACTTTACGGCTAATGAAAAGAAAGAATTAAGCTCAGTTTAAGCTTTTTGGACAAAAGAAAGAAATAATAGGCTAAAGGCTCAACGGGCTGACTAGGGTATACAATCACATAAAAAGGAGAGTATGACAAGAAAAAATAGAAACTCTCGGTTAAGACAAAGAAATGCCTACATCCTTTCCAACACTACACCTCCTTCATTTCGTTTTGTACACACACCAGGCAAGTTCTAGACACTTCACAATAGCATGGAATAACAATACCTCACTTCACACTTTATGCACATGCTCGATTCAAGATGCATTCACAGACTCTTTAATTAGCCAATTACATGAATTCAAAAATTAAGCCTTAATCACACCGAATCAAATTCTACAGCATAGGTATCTCAACATATTTACAAAACCGCATGCTTTCATACGAATCACTTTTGCATTTTGAATATCAAGTACAACACGCAACCAACATTTCACAACCATATAGTGACTACAGGTTCCGTGATGTAATCCACCAAAGAAAAAAACTGAAAATAAATTAAAATCACTACTCCTACAGACTACATTTCCCTTAAGAAGGTCGTCATCCATCCATCATAGGGAACGGTCACTAACTATGACGTCGGTTCAATGGGACTATTCTTGGTAAAAGAACCGCAAACAAACTCCGAGAAACCTAAAAAAATAAAAATTGAAAAATTTTGCAACACACCGATCATTTCGATGGAAAAATTATTTACAAAATATTTTCGCAAAATTTTAAAAATATCGATCATTTCGATAGAGAAAAAAAAATAAATTAAGAAAATATTTACAAAATTTTTACAGACTTAGCCGGCAACAACAACATTCCACAACACACATCAATTACCACAAATATTTACAAATACATAACATTTTGCAATTCACAAACACAGGGAAACATACATACAAAATAGAGGAAAGCATACAAGCGAACCAGCCCAGCTCCAGCACCTAACTACTCCCCACCCCACACTTAAATCGAACACTGTCCCCAGTGTTCACAAAAATTAAAAATCACAAAATTTGGGTGGTGGAACTCCCTGATCAGTCAAAGTATTCAACTTTTTCATCAGGTGCTGCTGCCTCATCGCCCATGTCCGAGTCACCTCCATCGTCATCATCGGACTCCACATCGGAGTCCTCCCGACGTGTCTCCTCGTCCGTGGGGACATCATCGTCAGTGGGCTCTATAAAGGCTGGCCCCACTCGGTATAGAGCCCTGGCGTTGTCGCCAAATGGGTAATCCAGCTCGAGCTGCCATAGCTCCTCCTCCGTGGCTGGTCTCCCACCGATCCTAAGCTGGAGCATTTGCATACCAAACATCCGTGCCATGTACTGGTCGTCACGAGCATGTCACTCGCCAAGTGTCAGCACTAGCCCATGTGTGGTGTTGGGGGCCTTAGTTTTGGTCACGTCAAGGGCCCTCCGCTCCAACTGCGGGATGTAGTCCAAAGCCTCTTCCTCGACGTCGAGGCCCTGGATAAAGGTGGTGATTAGTCCCCCGAACCCATACTTGTGGCCCTGGTGTAGTCGGGCTCTCATCATGGCGGATATGATGATTGCCCCAACATTAATCTCCAGCCCTTTCATCAGGGCATACACCAGGCAAACCCGGTCCCGGGTCACATCAGTCATGTGCACCCCCGAGATTAGGCACGAGCAGAGTATCTTCATCCATATTCTGGCCTCCCTGTTCATTTGAGAATACGGCAGAGTCTAGTGGTAACCCCTTTCCTTATGTCTGCTCCATCTGGCTGTGGATCGAGCCCCACACAATGTGCGTCTGATATCGACATATGGTGGGGTGATGTTCAGCTGGCGGAGAATGTGGGCGTCTGTGTCCCGCGCTCCGATGATGGCATTTAGCTGCTGGGGTTCCAGATTGACTATCTGCCCTCTGATCTTGATTGTGTGGCTTCTGAATGCCGGGTTCCAATTAGCGTAGAACTCCCGGACTAGATGTAGGTTGCATTCCTTGGGCTCCTGAAATATGAAGCTGTGCCCAGCTGCCTCGATCCTTTGCACTATGCGGGGGAACTCCTGTGCTAATGGTTCCCGTGCAATATGCTCCTCGGGGAAGTATTTGTTTTCTTTATGCTTGGCATACCACTTCTTCCCCTCATTAGTTACCCATCTAGTTCCGTATTGGCGGCGCTGGCCGCGTGGAACTGCTGGTGCAGCTGGGACTGCTGTGCCCAACCTAAGTCTTTTCCTCCCGATGCTTGAAGTTGATGCACCTTTACCCTTATCCTGCCTACTTGCCATTTTACCTGTCAACACAAATTAACAAGCGCAATGTCAAGCTAAATGGATATTAACTTTGGCTAAGGTCGGGTTAACTAAGTTTACCCCACACTTAGTCCTTAGCTACAGTTACGATACTATGGCAAGAATCACTTTATTTACACCAAAATCAAACAACTATACAATTCATGCTTAGTGCGTTCGCAAAGAAAAATTTGACGGTATAACTTTAGCGTACTACTCAGACTTCATACAGCTAATCCCAATCACTACCATTGCTAGAAATTCAACCATCGCACTTAGCAACTAAAAACAACGAAATAAAAACAACAACAAAAATTCTATATACACACGAACCTATATAATCAACCCAATTTGAACAACTTTCAACATTTCCCAAAAACCCGAGAATTCGTCGTCTATTACATTCAAACAATATTCTACAACGACTTATCTCATTCAATACATACAACCCGGCATATAATTCACAAATTTAACAAGTTACCAATTTCGATTCCAACAACCAAGCCATAGAATTGAATTTCGCAATCAAATTCGAATAATTCATGCAATCGACAAGTTCAAACGATCATTACAACATTCAAAACATTTATCAATCAAGGAATAACTTAAATTCATGCTAAATTTTGACTTAGGGTGATTTAGTTCACCTCCCATGCTTAAATTCGAATAAAATCGACAAAAACTTGAGAGATAATCGGAAAACATACCTCGTAGTTGAAGAACCGAAGAAAACTTGATAATTCTTTGCTTTATACCGTGGCACGTTGATGGGCAAGGGAATTTTGGGTGTTTGGTCGCGGAGAAGTGTAAAAATGAGGGAAAAAGGGGCAAAATCGGGGGTTTAAAATGAAGAAAACACGTGGGTCACCCGGCAACCCGGTGTGACCCGTCACAATTTATATGGCAACGTGTCACGGAGTGCATCGCGGTGCACTGCCTCCGTGACACGGAGCCATCGCGATAGCTTACTGGAATTTTAAAAAAATTCCAGATTAAACCTCAACGTGTCACGGAGGGTAACGCGGAGGTCCTCCTCCGTGACACGGAGCTATCACCCCAGCTCACTGTCTCTGGATTTTATTAATTTTTTCATACCTCGCCTTTTCCTTTACGATTCCGTGCACATTTTTCTCCGTTTCACCTGAAAATCATCTCACTAAACAAAATTGGTTAGATTAATAGGTTTCACCTAACTAAAATAAAAATACTAACTAACACAAAAATTTTGTACTAAATCAAGAAAAAGAAAAATAAAATAACATCTATTTACACTTTACAAAATGAAAGAAAGAAAATTTTCACGGGTTGCCTCCCGTGCAGCGCCTGGTTTACCGTCGCGGCTCGACGTCCTTTATGCTCAATTGTCCGCTAGGGTGATGGACGATTTCTCACGATCATTGTCCTCCCCCCAGTAGTGCTCACCCTTATCCGGTGGTCTTCCCATCAACTCTAGGGAATCATCCATTTGATTAGCATACCCATGATCAATTACATTGATCACCGAGAGTTCTTCATTCACCATCGGGAGCTTGGGTGCTTTGTACACATCGAACACCTCTACCTTGTCATGTGCTCGCATTGTAAGTTGACCCGCAGCCATGTCGATTAATGCTTCCCGGTTGCCAAGAAAGGTCGTCCCAAAATAAATAGGACTTCAGCGTCTGGTTCAAAATCCAGAACAATAAAATCAACCGAAAAAATGAGGGATCCCACTTGCACAAGCACATCCTCAACAATGCCATCCGGCCTAGCTAAGGATTTGTCTGCTAACTGCAAGATTATGGTTGTAGGTCTAGGACTCCCTAGACCCAACTTTCTTAATACCGAAGATGGCATCAGATTTATGCTCGCCCCCAAGTCACACAATCCATGAGCTCGGATACTCAGCCCAATAGTAAGTTGGATAGTAAAACTTCCAGGGTCTTTTAGCTTCGTGGGCAGTCTATTTTGGATCCGGGAAGTGCATTCCTCCATCAAAGCCACCATGGCATACTCGGTCAAACGACTTTTGTTGGCCACGATGTCTTTAATGTATTTGGCATATTTAGGCACTCCCTGCAAGACATCAACAAGAGGTAAATTAACATGTACCTATTTAAGCACCTCCATAAATTTCTTGAAACATGCCTCCTCCTTGTGTTTCTTGAGTCGTTGAGGGAACGGGGGTGGAGGTCTTTCTGATTCAGCTTCTTTGGTCTTCCCCCTTTCCGCACTTTGTTCTCCCTCAACTTCTGCTGCTCCTGACTTTTGAGGTGGTCTCTCTGGTTCCACCTCCTTCAGCTGCAAACCACTCCTTGTGGTCACTGCATTTACCTTCTTCGGATTAGGATCTGTGTCGCTAGGCAGTCCTCCTCTGGGCCTTGTGTTTTGGGCACTAGCAAATTGCCCAAATTGATACTCAAGAGCCTTGGTCGCTAATTGATTATTTTTCACTTCGGCTGCCAATTTAACATAGTCAGCCTGCAATTGCGCTTGATTAGCGATCATGGTCTTGAACATTTCCTCAATGCTAGGTGATGGTGGTGGAAGAGGGGCATTGTGATTTCTTAATTGAGATTGGTAGTTCTGTTGCCCTCCTTGATTTCTTTGCATACCCTGACCCGAACTTTGGCCTTGTTGGTTGTTGCTGCCCCATGAATAATTTGGATGGTTCCTCCAATTTGAGTTGTAGCCACTACCATACTGCTGCTGATTTCTTTGTGCATTTCCCACAAAGTTAACCGAATCTGGGTTTGCTCCACAGCACTCAGCTGAGTGCTCACTGCTTCCACACAGTTCACACCATATTTGCTGGACCGCATTGACTGAAGCTGAAGGCTGGTTCAAATTCATGTTGCTGAAGTGGTTGTTCAATTGATTCTGCAAGGCAGCTATTTGTGCAGCGATAGCTGTAAATCCATCCACTTCAAGCACTCCTGCTGCTTTCCTTGCTCCACCTCGTGATGAATCAGCATTCCATTCTGGATTGCCCTGTGAAATCCGGTTTAGCAAAGTGTACAGCTACTCATAAGTCTTTTCCAGCGCTTGCCCTCCAGCTGCTGAATCTAGCAAAATTTTAGTATGGGGTTCCAAACCCTCAATAAATGTGTGTACCAACACCTCATTGGACTGATGATGATGAGGACAGTCCCGCAACATGGATTTAAATCTTTCCCAGGCTTGATACAAATTTTCTCCCTCCCTCTATTTGAAACTTAGAATTTGACTTCTAAGTCTGGCTATTTTACCAAAGGGAAAAAATCTTATCAAGAACTTCCGTGCTAGATCATCCCACGTTGAAATAGAATTTGGTGGCTCAGCTTTTAACCACCTCTTGGCTTCACCAAGTAATGAGAACGGAAATAGTGTGAGCCGAACATAATCAGGTGACACTCCAGCGGGTATATAAGTGTTACTTATCTCCAAAAAGTTTTGGAGATGCTGTTGTGGGTCTTCATGAGGAAGACCGGTAAATTGCCCGCTTGTGTGCAACAGTTGCACCATATTTTGCTTGAGTTCAAATCTCCCTCCAGGCTCTGGTTTGCGAATACTGGATGTTACATTGTTGGCATGTGGGATTGCCACCTCGCGAACCGGCCTTGCTGCTGCTTCTTCGGGCACTAACATTGCCCTCACAACCGGTGGATTTTGTTGCTCCATAATAGTCTGCCTGAGCAACTGCAGCTTCTTTAGTAGAGCTTCTCTGCGTTTACTATGAACTATACGTTCAGGCTCTATATAAGATTCCACCATCCCTTTGTCTCTTGCCAGTGTTCACAGAAATCAAGTCTGCAAAATACAGGCTAAGACCAAGTTGTCAACACTTAAGAAAATAAAATAAAAATACAGTAAATTTACACTTAATACAATTTCACCAATTGCCTAGTGTCCCCGGCAACGGCGCCAAAAACTTGTTCAGTGCTTTGTTGGGTTATAAAACCGACACGCAAGTGCACGTGGTCAAACAAGTAGTAAGTGGCTTAAGTAAGCCAAGTATCGATCCAAGGAGACTCTGGCTAAGTAAAAATTGCTTAAGTGTACTATATTCTATCTCACTTCTAAATATGCTGACAACAACGTAACTAACAATTTGAAAGTTTGTTTTATAAATTATATACCAAAACTACTAACAATTATCTACTTTGAATTTAAACTATGGATATGAGCATGCCAAGGTTAAGAACATGTAATGAACTTGATTATAATCATAAATTGGTTAATCCCTTCTTCCAGTTGCTAGCCAAGAACAATAGCCAAGAGATTAAAACTCTCGTATTTAATCTCACTTAAGAATCATAAACCATCCGTCTACATTTCTGTGATCAAATGCAATTCATGACCTAGCAATACAATTCCGGTTCCTAAATTGACTAATACGGCTTTCAAGTATATTTCTATCAGGAAAGCACATCAAAACTCAATTTTCCCAAATCAAGTTAAGAACAATACCCTATTAATTCACAACTTTCCAATTTCGTGCTCTCTCGAGTGAAATCGTACTTTTTAGATGTACATTAATGTCGGCCACACACCAATGCAGTAGAAACAAGAATTAATAGAACAACATGGAAGAAGAAGATGAAAAACCATATAATTTAATAATCAAAAGTCATCACAAATGTTCATAACCTCAGCAAGGAAGGGAATTAGCCACTCATTTGTGGATTAATCATCCTAAAACAAGTGTTAATCATACAAACAATTGAGTGAAAGAAGGAAGAAAGAGAGAAAAAACCCTGAACTTTTCGTCCCTCAACTGCCTGTAACCCACGTCGTTGCTCCACCAAGTCTAAATTATGAAAAATAAGCCTAAGTGTTCTATTTATACTAATGGAAATTTTTCCCGGAATAACAAACAACGTGTCACGGAGTGCATCGCGGAGCACTGCCTCCGTGACACGGCGTGGACGCGGACCCTCACTGGAAATTTGGGGTCCGGGAATAAAGCTTCAACGTGGCACGACATGCAATGCGGAGGCTTGCCACCGTGCCACGGAGCTGTCGTGAGGCTCCACTGGAATTTGACTAATTATTCACCCTCCAGGCAGAATGCCTCTGCGATGGTAGCGTGACACGGCTCCATCGTGGAGCCCCTTTAATTGGTGCAGTCCAATGTCTTTTTCGTGCTCGAATCCAAGTCCAACTCCGATATTGTTCCAACATGCATTTTAGCTCCTCAAAATCAAATTTTACCTACAAAACAATGCTAATCATGTTGGTTAGTATAAATTCACATTTTATTACCAATTACATGAAAATGTATACATATTGCTAGATAAACAAGGCGAAAATGATACGTTTGAGTATCACTTGGGCATATAAATCTGCCCAAGATCATGCGTGCATACGTATGTTCAGAGTTTTAGAGTATGAAGCATATGAGAAAGGGCCTAGGGAAAGGTCGAACGAGCGAAGAATCGAGGTTGCAAGGGAGAAGGCCGGAAAAGCTGCCAAAAGGGCAACGTGTCACAGACCCTCTCCCTCTGCGATGGGCTCCATAACACGCCCGTAATATGGTGCGATGGGGTCCATGCAATGGACCCCCCTATCCACCTCCCAAAGTTATATATATTAAGCTCTTTTCAATTGAAGTCATTTGTTAAGAGAGACCCTCAGCCAGAACTTAAAAGAGATGAAAATTTTGATTGATTTCCATCTGATTACCCTGCTAAATGCCGTCCAAACTCAAATTAACTTTAGGTATTGAATTCTAATCCCGCAGGGAGCATTACCACAGAGTTATTTTCTTGAAATACACCAAGCAAATTGTAACCCCGCCGATCAAAAGTTGTCGAAATTGCACCAAACTGATTCCTAAGCAATCACAGGCATCAAGTAAGTATTTCTCCCATCTGAACCCTCGAGAAATGATAGGTTTTCGATTGGATTTTACGTAGTTGAATTGTAGTTGTTATTAGGATTAAAAGTTATCTTTTTAAGCCAAAGTTGGTATTAAAATTAGAGTCTTTCTTCCAGTATAACGGTTACAACTGAAAAGGGCCGACGAATATAAGTTGAAACTCGTTAGTTATTCAGGAAATGACAGTCGAGGTATATTAAGGCGAATCTCTTCAGTAAGTTAGTTCCTATAGTATTGTAATACAGTTTAAATCTCGGTAAGAGAGCCAGAAGTGTGACTATTGTGATTAGCTATTGCTGCTAGTTGAGGCCAATACAACCTTCTCGTTTTACATGATACGACTTATGTTTTACAATGAAGATAACGGTTTCACCTATTGCAATTAGTTGTTACCAATAAATTGTGATCAGATATGTTGTGGACAGCTATCGTATGTGGATTATGAATGTATATATGTTGTGGTTAGCTGCTAGAAAATGTATAAGGACTATTTCGCAGTATCTCTCATCGAAGAGAACATGTTAAGTGTGATACGCGCTAGAAGCATCATAGAAACTCTTCTATTCTCTAGTTCATCGTATTAGTAGAATTGTATGTTTTATTGCCAGGCCTAAACCTTAGAAGCTTGTGAATATTTATCGTGCCTGAGTTAGTAAGTTGAACAGCATAGGCGCTGCTAGGCGATTCACTACCAGATCGGCACCTGTTTTGTTAGGAAAGCACGTCTAGAGGCCATTGGCGTACTCTAACGCCCTAGGGCTAAAATTTTAGATGTAAAGGCCATACTTTAGAGTCAACAGCCTAGGGTTGTACGGTGAACTAAGTGACAGCCTACCCTCTAGACAACTATTAGCAGTGATTGTCAGTCTTACTTTACTTAGCGTTTGTCATATAAGTCACCCAGGAAGCAAACCCAGTTGTCCAGGTCAAATAGACCCGTGAGTACCTTAAGGAAGGGAATCTTATTAGCAGTTAGAGGCAGGGTCGCGTCCCAGCTGGTTCTTATAGGATACTAAGGTACAAAGTGCCTAGAGTGGCGAAGTCTATATAAACTTGTCTATAATATTAGAAAATCTCCCAAAGAAGTCATACAACATCTGCGCAGACCATGATAAGGTCTAAGGGACTAGCACCATGTTAGTACAGTACTACCCACAGGCTAAGAATGTCGGTAAGTTGCCTGTGGAGGATTAGGGCTGATCCCTCAAAAGCATGTTCAGTCAGTAACGACCTTACAATTGTTCTAAGCAGTGGAACTAAGTAACTAGTCATCGATGACCCCATAGTATTTTCTGAGTTATAGTTGTCTGAGCAGGACATTTAGAGTATCGATAGGCCACTCCAAATCTCGCCCTATCTAATCTAGGCTATTAGAGATCATGATCGCTATCAGGATCCTCTAATCAGATACAGCTGCACGGGGTGTGCCTGCTGGCAGCCTTACAAACTATCCTAGGGGATGAGAAGCGGTAGCATTAGGCCTAGAAGGCCATCTATGCCTTTGAGTGGCTAGATTGAGATTTTAGTACAACACCTTGGTTAGGATTTCCCTAACTCAGGAGCCTTCCATGACCACCTCAGGGTTACTAGTTGTGTCGTTGCTCGTGAGGGGCAAGATGAAGTTGCTCGAAGGAGCGGTATGCCGTTCTCGAGGGATGAAGATAAGGTCCGAGGGCCTTATATAGTCTATTCCATGGCTGGACTACTTTTATTACATATCGGCACCATACCCCCATCAAGCCTGGTACCCTGGGTGCAGATATCAAGAGTCCTCTAGACAGAGACACAACTACAGTTTAGGGGTCGAGCGGGCTCAGCTGTAGACCCAGGGGGATAGGTAGGTTGGATATAGCCCCAGTAGAGTCATAGAAACCCGAATAGGGGTATATAGATTGAGGTGTACTTGTTAGGGCTTATGGGAGTCATAGAAACCCAAGATAAATTTTTCGCTTTTATGTGTTTGTTCAAGTGTGCAGGTGATAGCTCATAATTTTGAACAAAACAATTTGATAATGAAATACATAGATGGGAGAAGTTTTTCTTACCCCCACAAACGATGAGGAGTGGAGCCCCAGGGAGTTCTTTTTGCAATCTATCACTTTATACTTATTTGTTATAGCACTGGGTACAGTGTAACTAATTAAGTGTGGGGTGGGAGAAGTGAACTTCACATTACCATGCATTCCTTAATTGCTAAAGTTGTACATGGTAGGCCTATTTTCTTTGGAATTTATGACTTATCATGCATGTTTGTTTGTAGTATTTCTTTAGTTTTATTTTGTTTTGGGTTCCTCCAGTTTTTGTTTTCCGTACTTTTCCGGAGGATAGTCCCTTAGAACTAACTAGAGAGTCTAGATTCTTATTTTTATTTTTATTTTTTATCATTGAGTCATGACTTTGCCCGATGATGGATGGATGACGACCGTCTTAAGGGTAAATTAGTCATTAGGAAGAACAAGAACTTGGACCCTATGAATGCTAGGTGCTTCACTTTAGGTATTGTTGAGACTTTATTAAATTCACTCAAAATGCATGAAAAAGGTAGAAACACTTAGTCTTTTATGAACTTGACTCATGTGCTTGAAAAAAATGGGCTTAATTGTGTTATGCATGCAATATGGATATATGTGTTTATGTGATCTTGATTTCCATTGTTAAACCATTTTGCGCCATTATGTGTGTGAGGAACTTTTGATATATTCCATGCTTGCAATTTGATGCCTAGAACTTGCCCGGTGTGTGTGCAAAGCAAAATATGAATGATGGATTTAGGAAGTGATATAGGCGTTTCTTTGGTAGCCGTGTTTTTATCCTATTTTACCTACCTTGATTGTAATTAACCTAGTTAGCCATGTTGAGCCTTAGCCTATTCTTTTTATGGCTATATTATAAGATTAAATCATTTTTTGTTCTATTGACTTGTATTTGATCCAAATGACTCCCAGAGCACTTTAATGAAAATTTTTTGTAGGAAAGGAGCATAATTGGAAAAGCTAAAAAGTGTGGTGAATTGGAAGAAAAGAAAAAGGTGAAATTTTGCTAAACAAGGAGGGTGATTTTTTGTGTCAAAATAAAGAGAAGAAATAGCTTTGAAAAATTGAAGATGAAAAAACAAAATGTGTGAATGAGCTCAATGATTAAAAGAAAAAATCTCCATGGTCACCTAAGATGAAAATTGAAAAATAAGGAGGTATAAGGAGAAAATTTTGGAAATTAAAGAAAATGCTAAAAAATTAAAGTGTTGTGAAGTATTAAAGTGCTTAGGGAGATTCATCACTATCTTTGCCAAATAGTTCCTACCTGTCCCTTAGCCTACATTATAACCAAATTTAAGTCCTAATTGATCCTTGAGTCAAAATTCTATATTAGCAGAGTCTTACACTAAGGGCAAGCGTATGAGTCATCTTTTACATGTATGTTGATTTCTTTGGGAGAGTGTGCGCAAATTTTTTTATTTATGCCTAAGATTATATTGACTTATATCTTGTGTGAGAAAAGGGCATCTCTATAAATTGTGAGGGGCACAATGGTGAGACTTTGGTGTAATCTGGATTGCTAAATTACATATAATTCATGTTGGCGTAAAATATGTTCTGATGAGTTAGTTTTCAAAAGCTATGTGATTTCGAACTTTGATATTTTAATGTTGATCCTATATGCATGCGAGTGAGTTGTTCGAGCTTCATAGATTTGTCTCATTATCCTAAGTATAAGTAGAATTGTTCGTAGGATGAATTTTGTGCTTAATTGTTAGAAGGGAAGTAGTAGATTTTTCGAGGACGAACAACAGTTTAAGTATGGGGTGTTGATGAAGGGCGTACTCACGCACTTCAAAGACATATTTTTTCCCGTTCTTTACTATGTTTTGAGAATAAATTATGTGTGTTTGCATGTGATTATGTTATATATTCGGAAAATTAGTTAACGCATGTGATTAGATGTTTTCAGGGCTAAAAATGATGGATTTGAACGTATTTGAGACGTTTAAATAAAGTTGAAGATGAAGGATTGAACTAAGCAAGAACAAGGGAAAACAAAAATGGCACACTGCCACGCCCGAGGCGCCAGGCCATTGGCACTATAGGCCGCGTGTTCGGGCTGTTTCGCAACTATACGCAAGTGCACATGGTCGAACAAGTAGTAAAATGGCTAAAGTAAGCCAAGTATCGATCCCACAGGGACTGAACCAAGGTAATAATCGAATTAAGTATTAATGAACTCTAACTCTAAAAATGCAGACAACAATGTAAAGAAGATTTTGAGCGTTTGTTTCCTAATTTATACTAATCAAAGCAAAATGATAAAGTGAGTCTGAACTATAGTAATGAGCAAGCCAAGGCCAAAACGAACATGCAGGGAAGTAATTTATCAATACAATTCGGTTAATCTTTCCTTCGATTGCTAGTCAAGAATTATTGCCTATGGAGAGAAACTTTCGTATTCTAACCCAACTTAAGAATCATGAACCTCTTCAACCTACATTTCTGTGATAAAAGCATTTCATGTTCTAGCCATACGAAACCGATTCATTAATTGACTAATACGACTTTGAGATATATTTCTATTCTGAAGGTAAATCAATTCTCAATTTTGCCAAACTAAGAAGAGATCATATCCTACCAATTTACAACTTTCCAATTTCTTTTCTTTTCAAGATAAAACTAGATTTTTTAGATATACATTAACATTGGCCAGACGTTAATGCAGTAAGAACAAGAATTGATAGAACAACCATGGAAGAAAAGATGAAAAACCAAAATGATCAACAATTACATTCCACTACAAATGTTCTTAACCTCAGCAAGAAGTGAATTTAGCCACTCATTTGTGGATTAAACATCATCAAATGAGTATAAATCATACAAATAATTGAAATAAAGGAGAAAGAGTTAGAGAAGAACCCTAAGATTTTTGTCTCCTCAACTGCCTGTAACCCACGTTCTTGCTCGATCAAGTCAGAATAATTAAAAATAAACCTTAGTGTGCTATTTATACTAGTGGGAATTTTTCCCGAAATAACAAGAAACGTGTCACGGAGTGCATCGCGCAACACTGCCTCCGTGACACGAAGCTAACGCAGACCCTCTCTGGAATCAGGTCCCTCAACATTTTACTCCTCAGCATGCCACGGCATGCAACGCGGGGCTTGGCCAACGTGCCACGGCACCGTCGCGAACCCTTGCTGGAAATTTTCTAAAATAAATCATCCGAGGCAAAATGCCTCCGCGATGGCAGCGTGACACGGCTCCATCGCGGAGCCCCTATATTTGCTGCTTTTCCTTGACCTTTTCCACTGCTCGCTTCCGAGTCCATTCCCGATTTTCACCAACATGCAACTTAGCTTTCTAAAATTAAATTTTTCCTGCAAAACAACACTAATCATTTTGGTTAGTATAAATTCACATTTTAACTACAAATCACATGAGAATGTACAAATAACGATAGATAAACAAGACGAAATAGAGCATTTGAGCATCACTTGGGCATATAATTCTGTCCAAGATCACTTACCCCATACTTAAAACCTTGTTCGTTCTCGAACAATACTCTCACATCTCATGCAGTTGACACCCACGTATAGCTACTTTGGCTCGACAATTCAAACTATGGTTATACCGATTATTTAATATAGCAAATCATCAAGAAAACATGCATAGTCCCATCAATACCATGACATTCACCACATCAAGACCTCCTACACTCAAGAATCG
Source organism: Datura wrightii (assembly GCA_035772735.1). Classification (NCBI taxonomy): domain Eukaryota; kingdom Viridiplantae; phylum Streptophyta; class Magnoliopsida; order Solanales; family Solanaceae; genus Datura; species Datura wrightii. The sequence continues at coordinate 117,672,856 of JASDFA010000003.1, forward strand.
ACTCTCGATCTCAGCAAACTCATGCAAATCAACTGATCAAGACATCCGACACGAAATTCAATCTCTCATCAAGCATGTGCCCTCACAACACAAGAGAATTTCCCCTTTTTCAATCATATGATTTCCAAAGCATTACATGTAGGGGTATACGAACACGATTTCACTCTCTCTCCCCAAAGAATTCACATGCATCATGTCATGAACCATAAACTTGCCTCTAGTGTATAACTTCACTAATATAAGGACGCGTGATGTAAGATCCCGTAGGACTTAACGGGTTATAATGTAAGCTAAGGAACTAGTAAGTACTGGGATAACCAATAATATCAACTAGCCTCCTTAAGCGCTTTTCAATACATCCCACCATCATTATGGGCATTGTTTCTTCCTTCATCCTCCCATTCTTGAAGTCTTTCTTTATTTTTGTTCCCATTTCTTTAAGCACACTCGACTTAATAACAAAGATTAGTTATACATCTTTATTTTATTTAAATCCGGCATGTGCACCTTTGACCTTATCGTTACTTTCACCACTTCCGCTTTTCCTTTCTTTTCACACTTTTCACTCCTTGACACTGTGGGAAAATTATTTTTCTTGAGCGCTTAAGAGTTTTGGATCAAATTCACGGATAAAGAAAAGAAGAGATTAAGCTCGGTTTGTACCTCTTCAACAAAAGAAAAAAAATAGGCTAAAGGCTCAATGGGGCTAACTAGGATGTACATTCAAGGTAGGTATGATAAGAAAAAAACTTTCGGTTTAATCAAAGAAATGCCTACATCCTTTCCTACAATACACATCCTTCATTTCGTTTCGCACACACACCATGCAAGTTCTAGACACTTCACAATAGCATGGAATAATCGAAACCTCACCTCACACTCATTGCACATGCTCAACTCAAGACTTATTCACAGACTCTTCAATTAGCTAATTACAAGAATTCAATATTAAGCCTCAATCACACCGAATCGAACTCTATGGCCTAGGTATCTCAACATGTTTCACATTTTCATGCTTTCATACGAATCATCTTTGCATCTCAATATCATGTACAACACGCAACAAGAATTTCGAACCATGAAGTAGCGACACGTTTGGGAAAACAGACAAAAGAAAGAAAATAAAAGAAAAGAACAAAACTACTCCTATCGACTACATTTCCCTTAAGACGGTCTTCATCCATCAATCATAGGGAACAATCACTATTTACGACTTCGGTTCAATGGGACTATTCTCGGTAAAAGCACTGAAAACAAAGGCCGAGAAACCCAATCATTAAAAAAAGAATTCAATAAAATTTTTTAAAAATATTCTATAATTTCGATAGAAAACAAAAAAAATATTTACACAACCAACCAACCAAAAACTCAACACAGCACACAACAGCTTAACATTCATTACAACACCGAATTACAATACAGAACATACGCACAAAATCACAGGGTCACATTTTTCTCAAGCACAACAACACAAAACATAAACAAAAACAAAATAAACAATGACACATCCAGCACCTAACTACTCCCACCCCACACTTAAACCGAACACTGTCCCCAGTGTTCAGAAAATTCAATTTATCACAAAGGTGGGTGGTGAAACTCTCTAATCAATTGAAGTATTCCACTTCTTCATTAGGTGTCGTTGCCTCGTCTCCCATATCCGAATCGCCCCTGCTTTCCTCATCTGACTCAACATCTGAGTCATCGCGGTGTGTCTCCTCATCAGTGGGGGCATCATCATCTACAGGCTCCACAAAAGCTGGCCCCACTCGGCATAGAGCCCGGGCATTTTCGCCAAAGGAGTAATCTAGCTTGAGCTGCCATAGCTCATCTTCTGTTGCTAGCCTCCCGCCTATGCACAACTGCAGCATCTGCATCCCATACATGCGGGCCATATACTGATCATCCCGAGCATGGCGCTCGGCTAGTGTGAGAACTGGCCCGTGAGTGGTGTCGGGTGCCTTGGTTTTGGTGACATCCAAGGCACGCCTATCCATTTGCGGGATGTAGTCCAGGGCCTCTTCCTCGATATCAAGGCCCCTCAAAAACGTGGTGAGCAAACCACCAAACCCGTACCTGTGCCCTTGATGCAAACGGGCCCTCTTCATGGTAGAGATGATCACCGCCCCAACATTTATCTCAAGCACTTTCATCAGGGCATAAAGCAAGCACACTCGATCCCGGGTGACATCCGTCATGTGCACCCCCGGGATCAGGCAGGAACATAAAATTTTGAGCCAAATCCTAGCTTCCCTGTTCATTTGATAGTAAGGCAGTTTCTGATGGTAGCCCCTCTCCTTGTGCCTGCTCCAACGTGCTGTCAAATGGGCTCCACACAGAGTGCGTCTGATATCCGCATAGAGTGGAGGTATGTTCAGCTACCGGAGTTCATGGGCGTCTGTGTCCCGCGCCCCCAATATGGCATTCAGGTGATGGGGCTCAAAGGTAACAACCTACCCCCTTATCTTGACGGTGTGACTGCGGAGTGTTGGGTTCCAGTTTGCATAGAACTCCCGAATCAAATGGAGATTGCACTCCTTGGGCATTTCGAAGATGAAGTTCAGCCCGGCAGCGTCAATCCGATGTACGATTCTGGGGAATTCCTGTGCAAGTGGCTCCCTTGCAATGTGCTCCTCAGGGAAGTATTTGGTCTCCTTATGTTTTGCATACCATTTCTTCCCTTCGTCCATCACCCATCGGGTTCCATATTGACGGCGTTGGCCGCGTGGAACCGCTGGTGCTGTTGGAACTGCTATTCCCAGTCTAATCCTCTTTCTACCGGCGCCTGATGTAGATGTGCCCCTTCCTTTGTCTTGCCTGCTTGACATCGTTCCTGTCAAATCAAACAGACAGTCCCAATGTTATTCAAGTAAAAAATTAACTTCGACAAAGGTTGGTTGAGTTAGACCACCCCACACTTAGTCTTTAGCCCAAATTAAAACTATTCGGCAAGACACTCATGCTTTCCCAATTTTTACAATCAACATGCCTCGTGCATTCAGATAAGTCGATGGAATAATTACTAAGTACTCAGACTTCATACAATAGATAACAATATCACCATCGATTCCATTTCATCACATAGCACTTAGCCAAGAATTATTTCAACACAATAACCTATGCAATTCACCAATTTCATTTTTCCAAAAATTCCCTTGTTTATTTAGCATATTCATCTATATTCACAACATACTTCACCTCACCCAACATGCACAACCCAAAATTTTCACATTTCAACCACATTTTTAGTTTCTTCCTATTCAAATTCCAACCCTAGCTACCAATTTCGCAAAAAATTCAATCAAACATGTATTCATTGAGTTCATATACTCACAACGATACTATGAACATCAATCAATCATACTTTAAATGAATTCAAGCTTAATTAACACCTAGGGAAAGCTGTACTCACCTCACATGCTCAAAAATTGAAAATTTAGGTGAAAATTGAGGTTAAGTTCAAGAACATACCTTTAATTCGATGAAGTTGAAGAAAAGTTGAAGAAACTTCGATCCTAGGTCCGTGTCACGTTGGGGGAGGGGGGTTTTAGGGGGTTTGTCGCGGAGGGGAGTGGGAAATTGGAAAAATGAGGGGATTTCAGGGTTAAAAAGAGGTTTTTTTAACGCGGGTCACCCGGTGACCCGGTGTGACCCGACGCGAAATACACCTCAACGTGTCACGAAGGGTAACGCGGAGCACCCCCTCCGTGACACGGAGCCATCGCGCCAGTATTTTGGAATTTGTAAAAAATTCCAGAATTGGCTTCAATGTGTCACAGAGGGTAACGCGGAGGTCCTCATCCGTGACACGGAGCCAACGCATAGGCTCACTGTAATGCCACTTTTTTATTTTTCTCACCTTGATTGTTTTCCTTTGCGATTCTTTGCATTTTTGCCCTCCGTTCCACCTGAAAATCGTCTCACAACAAGAAATTGGTTAGAATTCATAGGTTTCAAACACAACCACAATTTTTGTTTTTTTGTTTTTATTTTTATTTATTTATTTTTTTTCTTTCTCTTTTTTTCTTTTTCGTTTTAACTAATTCTACTCATCTATTACAACAATTTCACGGGTTGCCTCCCGTGCAACGCTTGGTTTACCGTCGCGGCTCGACGTCATTGACACTCAGTCATCCTCTAGAGTGACGGACGTTTTCTCTCGAATAACGTCCTCACCCCAATAATGCCTACACCGCTGCCAATTAACCAAGAACGTGGCACTTCGATCTTCTTGCCACAACTCCACTGCCCCGTGCGGGGTCATTCTCACTACCTCAAACGGCCCTGACCATTTGGACCGCAATTTCCCTGGAAACAGCTTCAATCTCGAATTGAAAAGCAACACTTTCTGCCCCATCTCGAAAATACGATGCACCATATGCTTATCGTGCCACCTCTTTGTTTTCTGTTTGTAGCCCTTTGCACTTTCATAAGCATGCCAATGAAACTCATCAAGTTCGCTGAGTTGCATCAGCCTCTTCTTGCCCGCTAGCTCTAGGTCCATATTCAATTTCCTCACGGCCCAGAAAGCTCAGTGTTCTAGCTCCACCTACAGATGACACGCTTTTCCATAGACCAATCGGTATGGAGAAGTCCCAATTGGTGTCTTGTAAGTAGTTCTATATGCCCACAATGGATCGTCGAGTTTGCTTGACCAATCACTACGTTGTGCATTCACTGTTTTCTGGAGAATATGCTTCACTTCTCTATTCGACACCTCCACTTGCCCACTAGTTTGGGGATGATATGCTATTTCCACCTTGTAGCGTACCCCATACTAAGCTAGCAACTTCTTGAAACTTGCATTGACAAAATGAGCCCCTCTATCACTGATAATGGCTCGAGGTGTCCCGAACCTAGTGAAAATGTGTTTTTTCACAAATTTTGTTACCACCTTGTTGTCATTCCTGGGGAAAGCTAGTGTTTCAACCCTTTGATACATAATCAACAGCCACCAAGATGTAACGATTACCAAATGACGGTGGAAACGGGCCCATGAAATCAATACCCCATACATCAAAGATCTCCACTTCTAGTATATGCTACAGCAGCATCTCTTGCCTCCTACCAATTGTGCCTGTCCTTTGACATCTATCACACATTTTGACGTATGCCATAGAGTCTCTGAACAGTGTAGGCCAAAAGAAACCTGACTGTAGCACTTTGTGCGCTGTCCGCTCGCCTCCGTGGTGCCCTCCATATAATGAAGAGTGACAACTCCTCAAAACATTTGCAATCTGCTCTCCGGGATGCATCTTCTCATAACCTGATCCGATCCCTGTTTAAACAAGTACGAATCATCCCAAATAAAATACCTGCAATCATGCCTCAATTTTTTTCTCTACTGAGCCATACCCTTCGGTGGATAGACTCCACTCACTAGAAAATTCACTATGTCTGTATACCACGGGATCTCAGCTTCCCCAATTGCCAAGAGCTGCTCATTCGGGAACTCCTCTTTGATTTCGTCACCTTCCTTCACATGAGACCGGCTTTCCAATCACGATAGGTGATCTGCCACTTGATTCTCGCTCCCCTTTCTGTCTTTAATTTCTAGGTCAAACTCTTGCAACAACAAGATCCATCTGATCAGCCTGGGCTTTTCATCCTTCTTGTTAAACAGATACCGAATCACTGCATGATTGGTATACACAACTACTTTCGAACCCACCAAATAGAACCTGAATTTATCAAACGCAAACACCAATGCTAGCATCTCCTTTTCTGTCACTGTATAATTACTTTGTGCAGTGTTCAGTGTTTTGCTTGCATAATGAATAGAATGAAAGATTCTATTCCTTTGCTACCCCAATACAACTCCCAAAACCACATCGCTTGCATCACATATCAGTTCAAATGGTTGTTCCCAATCCGGAGAAATAAGGATAGGTGCTTCTATCAATTTCTGCTTCAACTCCTCGAATTCTTTGACACACTGATCATCAAACTCGAACTTCACCTCTTTTTCTAGCAATCTGCATAATGGTCTAGAAATTTTGGAGAAGTTTTTGATGAACCGTCTGTAGAACCCTGCATGCCCGAGAAAACTGTGAACACCCTTCACCGACACTGGTGGTGGTAGGTTCTTAATAACTTCGATCTTAGCACGATCGACCTCCAACCCCTTGCAAGACACTTTATGGCCAAAGACAATACCCTCCTTGACTAAGAAATGACATTTCTCCCAGTTGAGTACAAGGTTGGATTCTTCACAGTGAGCTAGCACCCTGTCAAGATTCTGCAAACAAGTAGCAAACGAATTACTGAAAACAGAAAAATCATCCATAAATACCTCGACGAAATACTCCACCATGTCATGAAAGATATCTATCAAGCATCTCTGGAATGTGGCGGGTGCATTGCATAACCCAAATGGCATCCCCTAAAAGCATATGTCCTATAAGGACATGTGAAAGTAGTCTTCTCCTGATCCTCCGGTGCTATGGCTATTTGGTTATAGCCAGAGTACCCATCAAGGAAACAATAATATTCTTGTCCCGCCAATCTGTCCAATATCTGATCAATGAACGGGATAGGATAGTGATCTTTCCTTGTGGCTTCATTGAGCTTTCTGTAATCCATACAAATCTGCCAACCTGTGACGTGCGAGTAGGGATCAGCTCATTCTTCTCATTGATGACCACGGTCATCCCTCCTTTCTTTGGGACACACTGAACGGGGCTGACCCATTCACTGTCCGAAATAGGATAGACCACACCTGCATCAAGCCACTTAATTACTTCTTTCCTAACCACGTCTTTCATCGCCGGATTCAACCTTCGCTGAGGCTGAACAGTTGGCTTTGCTCCTGTCTCCATGAAAATTTTGTGTGTGCAAAAAGCTGGGTTGATACACTGAATATTAGACATTTGCCACCACCAATGCTTCCTTTTCTTGTGCCTCCGTCAATTCTGCGGAGAGGATGACTGGAAAAGTATCCTCTTCCCCCAAAAAGACATATTTTAAATGGGGAGGCAATGTTTTCAATTCCAGCTTTGGTGCTTCCTCAATAGATGGTTTCGGCAATGGTTCCAGGGACCTCATTAAAGGCTAAAAGTCCTGCTTCCTTGGATACCTTTGTGGTTCATTCAACATTTGCACCACCTCATAAGTATCTCTATCTCCAAAATGATCGGAGCTAAGCAATGCTCTTTCCAATGAATCTCGAGATTCAACAATCTAAAGAATTTCTGCTTGATCAAGCACACTGATTGCTGAAAGCTCCTCATGTATGGCCGGAAGCTTCATGTCCTTAAATACATCGAATACCTCCACTTTGTCATGCACCCACATAGTTAGCTTCCCTGCAGCTACATCAATCAATGCTTTCCCGGTTGCCAAGAAAGGACGTCTCAAAATAAATGGGACTTCCGCATCCGGATCAAAATCCAGAACAATAAAATCTACCGGGAAGATAAGGGAGCCCACTTGCACCAGCATGTCCTTCACAATGCCATCTAGTCTGGCCAAAGAACGATCCGCTAACTGCAAGATCACTGTCGTTGGTCTAGGACTACCCAGCCCTAACTTCTTGAACACCGATGTCGGCATCAAGTTAATGCTCGCTCCCAAATCGCATAGTCCACGAGCTCGGATACATTGTCCAATTGTGATTTGAATTGTAAAGCTGCCAGGGTCCTTGAGCTTTGTTGGCAACCTGTTAGGTATCCGGGAAGTGCACTCCTCCGTAAGCGCCACCGTAGCATACTCCGTCAATCTACTTTTGTTAGCTACGATGTCCTTGATATACTTTGCATATTTCGGCACTCCCTGCAAAACATCAACAAGAGGTAAATTAATGTGTACCTGTTTAAGCACCTCCATGAACTTTTTGAAACAAGTTTCCTCCTTTTGTTTCTTTAATCTTTGAGGGAATGGGGGTGGTGCTCTTTCTGCTTCAGCTGCATTCTCCTTCCCCCTCTCATCATTTTGTGCCCTTTCTTTCTCCACTACTCCTGACTGCTGAGGTGGTCTTTTTGGTTCCACGTCCTTGAGTTGTAAACCGCTCCTTGTGGTCACTGCATTTACTTTCTTGGGATTCGGGTCAGTGTCACTCGGTAGTCCTCCTCTTGGCCTGGTGTTTTGAGCTTCAGCTAGTTGCCCAAACTGACACTCCAAAGCCTTTGTAGCTAACTGATTGTTCTTTACATCTGCCGCCAATTTCACATAGTCAGCCTGCAATTGAGCTTGGTTAGCTATCATTGTTTTAAACATTTCCTCAATGCTGTGTGGTGGTGGTGGATGAGGTGCATTGTTGCTTCTGTATTGAGTCTGATAGTTCTGCTGCCCTCCTTGATTTCTCTGCGCACCCTGATTCGAACTCTGCCCTTGATGGCTATTACTACCCCAGGAGAAATTCGGATGATTCCTCCAATTAGAGTTGTAGTTTTTTCCATACTGTTGGCGATTATTTCTCTGTACATTACCAACAAAGTTCACTGAATCTGGATTTGCACCACAACACTCAGCTGAGTGTTCATTACTACCGCATATTTCACACCAAATCTGCTGCACTACACTAACTGGGGATTGAGATTGATTCAAGCTCATATTGCTGAAGTGGGTGTTAAGTTGATTTTGCAACCCAGCTATCTGTGCAGCGATAGCTGTAAAACCATCCACTTCCAAGACTCCTGCCGCTTTCCTTGTTCCTCCTCTAGAAGAGTCCGCTTTCCACTCTGGATTTCCTTACGAAATATGATTTAACAAAGTATACAACTCCTCATAAGGCTTTTCTAATGCTTGTCCCCCAGCTGCTGAGTTTAGCAAAATTTTTTTGTGGGGTTCCAAACCCTCTATGAAAGTATGCACCAGCACATCATTAGACTGGTGATGGTGAGGACAATCCCGTCACATGGATTTGAATCTTTCCCAAGCTTGATACAGATTCTCCCCCTCTCTTTGTTTAAAACTTAGAATCTGACTTCTAAGTCTTGGTGTTTTCCCGGATGGAAAGAACCGTATCAAAAATTTTCTTGCAAGATCATCCAAGTGGTGATGAAATTAGGTAGCTCAGCTTTCAACCACCTCTTTGCTTCTCCCAATAGTGAAAAAGGGAACAATGTAAGTCTTAGTAATCAGATGATACTCCAGCAGGGATGTAAGTGTCACTTATCTCCAAAAAGTTTTGGAGATGTTGTGGATCCTCGTGAGGGAGACCTGTGAATTGCCCGCTGGTGTGCAGCAATTGCACCATATTCTGTTTCAGCTCAAACCTCCCTCCTGGCTGGGGTTTGCGAATGCTTGATGTAACATTGTTAGCATGTGGGATTGCCACTTCGCGAACCGGCCTAGCTGCCATTTCCTCGGGCACCAATACTGCCCTTACAAGTGGTGGATTCTGTTGTTGCTCCAGGATTATTTGTCTTAGAAACTGCAGCTTCTTCTCTAGAGCTTCTCTTCTTTGACAATGAAATTGTCTTTCCGGCTCTAAGTATGAATCCACTAGCTCCTTGTCTCTTGCCAGTGTTCAACAGAATTCAATATCTGCAAAAGACAGGCTAAGATCAAGGTGTCAGCACCAATATAGAAATCGTAAACTAACACTTAAGAAAACAATTTTACCAATTGCCAGTCCCCGGCAACGGTGCCAAAAACTTGTTCGGGCTGTTTCGTAACTACACGCAAGTGCACGTGGTCGAAAAAGTAGTGAAATGGCTAAAGTAAGCCAAGTATCGATCCCACAGGGACTAAACCAAGGTAATAATCGAATTAAGTATTAATGAACTCTAACTCTAAAAATGCAGACAACAATGTAAAGAAGATTTTGAGCGTTTGTTTCCTAATTTATACTAATCAATGGAAAAATGATAAAGTGAGTCTGAACTATAGTAATGAGAAAGCTGAGGCCAAAACGAACATGCAGGGAAGTAATTTATCGATACAATTCAGTTAATCTTTCCTTCGGTTGCTAGTCAAGAATTATTGCCTATGGAGAGAAACTTTCATATTCTACCCAACTTAAGAATCATGAACCTTCAACCTATATTTCTGTGATAAAAGAATTTCATGTTCTAGTCATATGAAACCGATTCCTTAATTGACTAATACGACTTTGAGATATATTTCTATTCTGAAGGTAAATCAATTCTCAATTTTCCCAAACTAAGAAGAAATCATATCCTACCAATTCACAACTTTCCAATTTCTTTCCTTTTCAAGATAAAACTGGATTTTTTAGATATACATTAACATTGGCCAGACATTAATGCAGTAAAAACAAGAATTGATAGAACAACTATGGAAGAAAAGATGAAAAACCAAAATGATCAACAATTACATTCCACTACAAATGTTCTTAACCTCAGCAAGAAGTGAATTTAGCCACTCATTTGTGGATTAAACATCATCAAATGAGTATAAATCATACAAATAATTGAAATAAAGGAGAAAGAGTTAGAGAAGAACCATAAGATCTTCGTCTCCTCAACTGCCAATAACCCACGTTCTTGCTCAACCAAGTCAGAATAATTAAAAATAAACCTTAGTGTTCTATTATACTAGTGGGAATTTTTCCCGGAATAACAAGAAACGTGTCACGGAGTGCATCGCGGAGCACTGCCTCCGTGACATGGAGCTAACACAGACCCTCTCTTGAATCAGGTCCCTCAGCATTTTACTCCTCAGCATTCCATGGCATGCAACGTGGGGCTTGGCCAACGTGCCACGGCGCCGTCGCGAACCCTTACTGGAAATTTGCCAAAATAAATCATCCGAGGCAGAATGCCTCCGCAATGGCAGCGTGACACGGCTCCATCGCGGAGCCCCTATATTTGCTGCTTTTCCTTGACCTTTTCCACTGCTCGCTTCCGAGTCCATTCCCTATTGTCACCAACATGCAACTTAGCTTCCTAAAATTACATTTTTCCTGCAAAACAATACTAATTATGTTGGTTAGTATGAATTGACATTTTAACTAAAAATCACATGAGAATGTACAAATAATGATAGATAAACAAGACGAAATAGAGCATTTGAGCATCACTTGGGCATATAATTCTGCCCAAGATCACCGAGCGAGGTAGAAGAAAAATTCGGCGCTAAAGGCCTTGCAATACGTAGCACATCCAACGCTATATCTGGCGCACAGGAGCCCTTGTCCCAGCACTACAGCAGGCGCGCAACAGCCCTTGTCCTAGTGCTACAGCAGGCACGTAGCAGCCCTCTTTGCAGTGCTATGTCATGCGCGAGGCACCTGTCCTTGCGGCACAATGGCATGCACGAGGAAGCCTTCTCTTGGCGCAATGGAGTGTGCAACGTGGCCGAAGTGCAGTGGATTGGCATGGGTGATGTGATAAGGGTTCACACAGCCAAAAATTCAACTCCTACTTCAACTAGGAAAAGGAGCTTCAAATCCCAAATCAAACATGCAAAGGAACAAGGAAAACATAAATCTACTACTATAAATACCCTTTTATTTTCATGTAATAGCAAAGTTTGAAAGTCTTCAACTTTGAAAGTTTTAAGTTCGAAGGAGAATTAGAGACTAAGTTTTAGACAAGACTTGGGCTTCGAAGTTTTACGACATATTTTAAGATGATTTTTGAGTTGTTCTTCTTTATTATTGCAATAATCAAGTGAGTTTCTTCCTAGAATCGTTGTAAGTATAATTTTTTGCTTTTGCCAATGAATACTATGAATTTGCTTATAAATATGATAGGCTAAAACCACCACAACTAGGGTTGTGGGAACCATGGAGAATTAACACACATAGGTAAAATACTTAGTGATTCTTGAATGGAGTTTATGCATGTATTGTTTTTCCCTTCGTTTTAATTAAGTTTTAACGGTTGCAAGTGTTAGAACTCTCCTTATTCTTAATTACCTGACCAAGGGGGTAATGAAAGGGATAAGGGATTAATATCGGAGATTTTAGGATATCAACCCTCATCTATTAGCTTTACCTTGTCCGCGAATAGCTAATCTGATATTAAGGGTAAGGGTTAGTAAAGTATACACCCGAAAACGGACCAAGTTGCGTGGTGATAATAATCTAAATAGGGGACCGACCATTTAGGTGAAGTTAACTTAGTGATATTGCATGCTAAGAATCGAAATAGATCACTAATATAAAATGCCTTGTGGTTATGAAGTCATGGGAAACACTCACCCTAGCTAATTGCATCAATTTTGAAATCAACCACACTTTCTCTATATGACATTATTTGTTACTTTTATAAATTCCCCCCCTCTTAGGAGACAATTGACTTAAAAACTTAAATACTAGTGTTTTTCTGTATCCTTCCATATTCCCTGTGAGATCGACCTGAACCTTTGTTGGGTTCTATATTTGATATGGACCATTTCATACTTTGTTAAGAAGTGTGAATTTGAGCGACATCGAATTTTGGTGTCGTTGCCGGGAAAATGAGGTTTAGGATTAGATTAATTTCTTATGTTTAACTTTTAGTCTTTATTTCCTATTTTTAGATTTTTGTTTATTTTCCGACGTGTCACAGGCTAGCATGGTAAAACAAGCAGCCAAGATATGACCATGGTCTCAACAGGTATCTTGATGGAGTCTGAGTAATCAAGATACCTGTGTCGTGCCGCGACGTTAAATCAAGTGCTACTTGGGAGGAAACCCAAGATAAATTTTTCGCTTTTATGTGTTTGTTCAAGTATGCAGGTGATAGTTCATAATTTTCAAAAAAACAATTTGAGCATGAAATACATAGATGGGGGAAGTAGTTCTTACCCCCATAGGCGATGAGGAGTGGAGGCCCAGGGAGATCTTCCTGCACTCTATCACTTTATGTTAGGACTGGGGACAATGTAACTAATTAAGTGTGGGTAGGAGAAGTGAACTTCATATTACGATGCATTCCTTAATTGCTAAAGTTGTAAATGGCCGGCCTAGTTTTTTTGGGTATTTATGAATTATTATGCATGCTTGTTTGTTGTATTTTTTAGTTTTATTTTGTTTTGTGTTTCTTTAATTTTTGTTTTCGGTACTTTTTCGGTGGATAGTCCCTTAGAACCGACTAGAGAGTCTAGATTTTTATTTTTTGTCATTGATTCATGACTTTGCCCGATGATAGATGGATGACGACCGTCTTAAGGGTAAATTAGTCATTAGGTAGAACAAGAGCTTGGACCCTATGAATGCTAGGTGCTTCAGTTTTGGTATCGTTGATACTTTATTAAATTCACTCAAAATGCATGAAAAAGTTAGAAACACTTAGTCTTTTTGGAACTTGACTCATATGCTTGAAAAAAATGGGCTTAATTATGTTATGCATGCAATATGAATATATTTGTTTATGTGATCTTGATTTTCATTGTTAAACCATTTTGTGTCATTGTATGAGTTAGGAATTTTTTATATACTCCATTCTTGCAATTTGATGTCTAGAACTTGCCCGGTGTGTGTGCAAAGTGAAATATGAATGATGGATTTATAAAGTGATATAGACGTTTCTTTGGTAGCTGTATTTTTATCCTATTTTACCTACCTTGATTGTAATTAACCTAGTTATCCATGTTGAGCCTTAGCCTATTCTTTTGATAGCCATATTATAAGCTTAAATCCCTTTTTGTTCTATTGGCTTGTATTTGATCCAAATGACTCCGAAAGCACTTTAATAAAAAAAAATTGTAGGAAATGAGCATACTTGGAAAAGTGAAGGGAAAACCTAAAAAGTATGGTCAATTGGAAGAAAAAAAAAGGTGAAATTTTGCTAAACAAGGAGGGTGATTGTTTGTGGGAAAACAAAAAAAAAGAAAGAGCTTTGAAAAATTGAAGATGAAAAAAAAAATATGTGAATAAGCATAATGATTAAAAGAAAAAATCCCAACGGTCACCTAAGTTGAAAATTGAAAAATAAGGAGGTATAAGGAGAAAAATTTAATATTGAAAAAAGTGCTAAAAACTAAAATTGTTGTGAAGTATTAAAGTGCTTAGGGAGATTAGTCACTATCTTGGCCAGATAGTTCCTACCTGTCCCTTATCCTACATAACAATCAAATTTATGTCCTAATTGATCCTTGATTCAAAATTCTTTATTAGCGGAGTATTACACTAAGGGCGAGCGTATGAGTCGTCTTTTGCATGTATGTTGATTTCTTTGGGAGAGTGAGCGAAAATTATTTTATTTATGCCTAAGATTATATTGACTTATATCTTGTGTGAGAAAAGGGCATCTCTCCAAATTGTGAGGGGAACAATGGTAAGACTTTGGTTTAATCTTGATTGGTAAATGACATATATTCATGTTGGCCCAAAATATGTCTTGATTAGTTAGTTTTCAAAAGCTAAGTGATTTCGAACTTTGACAGTTTAATGTTGATCCTATATGCATGCGAGTAAGTTGTTCGAGCTTCATAGATTTTTCTCATGATCCTAAGTATAAGTAGACATGTTCGTAGGATAAATTTTGTGCTAAATTTTTAGAAGGGAACTAGTAGATTGTTCAAGTACGAATAATACTTTAAGTGTGGGGTGTTGATGAAGGGCGTACTCACGCACTTCATAGACATATTTTTGCCCGTACATTACTATGTCTTGAGAATAAATTATGTGTGTTTGCATGTGATTGTGTTATATATTTGTGAAATTAGCTAACGCATGTGATTTGATGTTTTCAGGTCTAAAAATGATGGATTTAAACATATTTTAGACATTTGAAATAAAGTTGAAGAAGAAGGATTGAACTAAGCAAGAACACGGGAAAACAAAAACGGCACACTGCCACGTGCGAGGTGCCCGGACATTACCGCAATAGGCCGCAGGAGACAGTAGCAAAACCAGCGCTACAATTCTTGCGATGCGCAGCACATCTAGCGCTATGCCTAGTGCTTAGCAGCCCTTGTACCAGCGCTACAGCAGGCGTGCAGCAGCCCTCTTCCTAGCGCTATGTCATGCGCGAGGCGCCTGTCCTTGTAGTGCTATGGCATGCGCGAGACAGCCTTCTCCTGGTGCAATGGAGCATGCGACGTGGCCAAGTGCAGCGTGTTGGCATGGGCGACGTGGGAAGGGTTCACACGAAAATTCAACTCCTAGTTCAACTAGGAAAAGGAGCTTCAAATCCCAAATTAAATCTACAAAGGAACAAGGAAAACATAAATCTACTACTACAAATACCATTTTATTTTCATGTAATAGCCATGTTTGGAAGTCATCAAGTTTGAATGTTTTAAGTTTGAAGGAGAATTAGAAGCCAAGTGTTAGACAAGTCTTGGGCTTAGAAGTTTTACAACATACTTTGAGACGATTTTTGAGTTGTTCTTCTTTATTGTTGCAATAATCAAGTTAGTTTCTTCCTAGCATTGTTGTAAGTATTAATTTTTGCTTTTGTCTATGAATGCTATGAATTTACTTATAAACATGATATGTTAAAACCACCACCAATAGGGTTGTGGGAACGATGACAAATTAACACACACAGGTAAAATACTTAGTGATTCTTAAATGGAGTTTATGCATGTATTATTTTTCCCTTTGTTTTAATTATTTTTTAACAGTTGCAAAAGTTAGAACTCGCTTTATTCTTACTTACCGGACCAAGGGGGTAATGAATGGGAAAAGGGATTAACAATGGATATTTGAGGCTATCAACCCTCCTCTAATAGCTTGACCTTGTCGGGGAATAGCTAATCCGATATCAAGGGTAAGGGTTAGTGAAGTATACACCTGTAGGCAGACCAAGTTGTGTGGCGATAATCATCTAAATAGGGGACCAACCATTTAGGTGAGGTTAACTTACCGATATTGCATGCTAAGCACCGGAATAGATCTAGTATAAAACGCCTTGTGGTTATGAAGCCTTGGGGAACACTCACCGTAGGTAATTGCATCAATTTTGAAATCAACCTCACTTTCTCTCAACAAAATTATTTGTTACTTTTATAAATTCCCCCCCCCCCCTCTTAGGAGACAATTGACTTAAAAGCTTAAATACTAGTGTTTTTCTATATCCTTCCATATTCCTTGTGGGATCCACCCCAACCTTTGTTGTGTTCTATATTTGATATCGACCGCTTCATACTTTGTTAAGAAGTGTGAATTTGAGCGACATCAAATTTTGGCGCCGTTGCTGGGGAATACGGTTTAGGATTATATTAATTTATTGTGTTTAACTTTTAGCCTTTATTTCCTATTTTTAGTTTTTCTTTTATTTTTCGACGTGTCATAGGATAGCGTGGTAAAACAAGCGGCCAAGATGTGACCATGGTCTTAACAGGTATCTTTATGAAGTCTGAGTAATCAAGATACCTGTGTCGTGCTACGACTTGAAATCAGACGCTACTTGGGAGGAAACCCAAGATAATTTTTTTGCGTTTATGTGTTTGTTCAAGTGTGCAGGTGATAACTCGTAATTTTCAACAAAACAATTTGAGCATGAAATACATAGATGGGTGAAGTTGTTTTTACCCCCACAGTCAATGAGGAGTGGAGGCCCAGGGAGTTCTTCTTGCAATCTATCACTTTATGCTTATTTGTTTTAGCACTGGGAATAGTGTAACTAATTAAGTGTGGGCTGGGAAAAGTGATCTTTATATTACCAAGCATTCCTTAATTGCTAAAGTTGTACATGGTAGGCCTAGCTTTTTTTGAATTTATGACTTATCATGCATGCTTGTTTGTAGTAATTTTTAGCTTTTTTTGGGTTCCTCCAGTTTTTGTTTTCGGTAATTTTCCGGCGGATAGACCCTTAGAACTGACTAGAGAGTCTAGATTCTTATTTTTATTTTTATTTTTTATCATTGAGTCATGACTTTGCCTGATGATGGATGGATGAGGACCATCTTAAGGGTAAATTAGTCATTAGGAAGAACAAGAACTTGGACCCTATTAATGCTAGGTGCATCACTTTAGGTATCGTTGAGACTTTATAAATTCACTCAATGCATGAAAAAGGTAGAAACACTTAGTCTTTTGGGAACTTGACTCATGTGCTTGAAAAAAATGAGCTTAATTATGTTTTGGTTGCAATATGGATATATGTGTTTATGTGATCTTAATTTCCATTGTTAAACCATTTTGTTCCATTATGTGAGTGAGGAATTTTTGATATACTTCATGCTTGCAATTTGACGTCTAGAACTTGCCCGGTGTGTGTGTAAAGAAAAATATGAAGGATGGATTTAGGAAGTGATATAGGCGTTTCTTTGGTAGCTGTATTTTTATCCTATTTTACCTACCTTGATTGTAATTAACCTAGTTAGTCATGTTAAGCCTTAGCCTATTCTTTTTATAGCAATATTATATGCTTAAATCCCTTTTTGTTCTATTGACTTGTATTTGATCTAAATGACTCCTAGAGCACTTTAATGAAAAATTTTTGTAGGAAAGGAGTATAATTAGAAAAGTGAATGGAAAAGCTAAAAAGTGTAGTGAATTGGAAGAAAAAAAAAGGAGAAATTTTTCTAAACAAGAAGGGTGATTGTTTGTGTCAAAACAAAAAGAAGAAAGAGTTTTGAAAAATTCAAGATGAAAAAACAAAATGTGTGAATGAGCTCAATGATTAAAAGAAAAATCCCCACAGTCACCTAAGTTGAAAATTGAAAAATAAGGAGGTATAACGAGAAAATTTTGGAAATTGAAGACAGTGCTAAAAGATTAAAGTGTTGTCAAGTATTATAGTTCTTAGGGAGATTTGCCACTATTTTGGCCAAATAGTTCCTACCTGTCCCTTAGCCTACATTACAACCAAATTGAAGTCCTAATTGATCCTTGATTAAAAATTCTATATTAGTGGAGTATTACAATCAGGGTAAGCCTATGGGTCGTGTTTTGCATGTATGTTGATTTCTTTGGGAGAGTGAGCGGAAATTATTTTATTAATGCCTAAGATTATATTGACTTATATCTTGTGTGAGAAAAGGGCATCTCTCCATATTGTGAGGGGCACAATGGTGAGACTTTGGTTTAATCTTTATTGCTAAATTACGTATAATTCATGTTGGCGCAACATATGTTTTGATGAGTTAGTTTTCAAAAGCTAAGTGATTTTGAACTTTGACATTTTAATGTTGATCCGATATGCATGCGAGTGAGTTGTTCGAGCTTCATAGATTTGTCTCATGATCCTACGTATAAGTAGACTTGTTCGTAGGATGAATTTTGTGCTTAATTGTTAGAACGGAAGTATTATATTGTTCGAGGACAAAAAATAGTTTAAGTGTGGGGTGTTGATGAAGGGCGTACTCACGCACTTCATAGACATATTTTTGCCCGTACTTTACTATATTTTGAGAATAAATTATGTGTATTTTCATGTGATTATGTTATATATTTGGGAAATTCACTAACGCATGTGATTAGATATTTTCAGGGCTAAAAATGATGGATTTTAACGTATTTGAGACGTTTGAAATAAAGTTGAAGAAGAAAGATTGAGCTAAGCAAGAACACGAGAAAACAAAAATGGCACACTACCACAGGGGAGGCGCCAGGCCATTGGTGCTATAGGCCGTGCGAGGCAGCAGCAAAATCGGCGCTACATGCCTTGTGATGCGTAGCACATCCAGTGCTATGCCTGGCGCGCAGCAGCCTTTTGTCCCAGCGCTTCAGCAGGTGCGCAACAGCCCTTGTCCCAGCGCTACAACAGGCGTGCAGCAGCCCTTGTCCCAACGCTATGTCATGCGCAAGGCGCCTATCCTTGCGGCGCTATGGCATGCGCGAGGCAGCCTTCTCCTGGCGCCATGGAACGTGCGACGCAGCCCAAGTGCAGCACGTTGTCATGGGTGACGCGGCAAGGGTTCACACAGCCAAAAATTCAACTCCTACTTCAACTAGGAAAAGGAGCTACAAATGCCAAATCAAATCTGCAAAGGAACAAGGAAAACATAAATCTACTACTATAAATACCCTTTTATTTTCATGTAATAGCAAAGTTTGAAAGTTTTAAATTTGAAGGAGAATTAGATGCCAAGTTTTGGATAAGTCTTGGGCTTAGAAGTATTATGACATACTTTGAGACTATTTTTGAGTTGTTCTTCTTTATTGTTGCAATAATCAAGTGAGTTTCTTCCTAGCATCGTTGTAAGTATTAATTTTTCCTTTTGTCTATGAATGCTATGAATGTACTTATAAACACGATATGTTAAACCCACCACTACTAGGGTTGTGGGAACCATGACGAATTAATACACGTAGGTAAAATACTTAGTGATTCTTGAATGGAGTTTATGCATGTATTATTTTTCCCTTTGTTTTAATTATTTTTTAACGGTTACAAATGTTAGAACTCTCCTTGTTCTTACTTACCTGACCAAGGGGGTAATGAATGAAAAAAGGGATTAACAACGATGTTTTGAGGATATCAACCCTCATTTATTAGGTAGACCTTGTCCGGGAGTAGTTAATCCGATATCAAGGGTTGGGTTAGTAAAGTATACACCCGAAAACGGATCAAGTTGCATGGTGATAATCATCTAAATAGGGGACCGACCATTTAGGTGAAGTTAACTTAGCGATATTGCATGCTAAGCACTGGAATAGATCACTAATATAAAATGCCTTGTGGTTATGAAGTCATGGGGAACACTCACCCTAGTTAATTGCATCAATTTTGAAAACAACCACACTTTCTTGCTATGACATTATTTGTTACTTTAATATATTTTCCCCCTCTTATGAGACAATTGACTTAAAAGCTTAAATACTAGTGTTTTTCTATATCCTTTCGTATTCCCTATGGGATCGACCCCAACCTTTGTTGGGTTCTATATTTGATATCGACCGCTTAATACTTTGTTAAGAAGTGTGAATTTGAGCGACATCAATCATCCTATAAGGAGGGATATATATAGGCTGCATGTCGGGCAGAAGGACACTTCTGGGTACTCACACACTATCGAAACTGACTGGATAGTTAGGGTCTCGGACTCAACATCCTTAACCCTAACTAGATGATACATGAAATTCATAAGAATAATCTTTCTAGCATTGAGATAGGAAATAAAACGACCTACAGGCATGAGCGAACTACCCTTCCACTCCAAGACTGACTCCCCCAGAAAATGGAACTCCACTGCAGGGGTTCTACAATTAACAGAAGCATAACACGCATACAACCAATCCATGCCAAGAATAATATCGAAGTCAGTCATGTCTAGCTCTACAAGGCATGCAGAGATGACTTTATGCAATAGAGTGATCAGCATCTTGTATACACCCACCTAGCTATAACCGAATCAACAACGGGAGTAGAAACTGAAAATGGTTCGGACAGAGTCTCGGGACTAACTCTAAAGCTACTAGAAATGTAAGGTGTCAAAAAAGACAAGGTAGCCCTCGGATATAACAAAGCATAAACATCAATATGGTAAAGTTGCAACATACCAGTGACCACATCCGGGGAGACCTCCTTCTCCTGGTGGGGTGCTAAAGCGCAAAACCTATTCTGGCGCTGTCTGCTGGCTAAACTAGTCTAGGAACCCTGCTGGAGCAACTGAACTAGAAGCTGGCATACGGGCTTCGCCCCCTGATCTGGCCGAAGGGCATTCCTTGAGTGTGTGTCCAGGTTTGCCACACCCAAAAGAAGCATCCAAGCCGACTAGGCACTTCCCCGAGTGATTCTTGTTGCACCTCACACAAGCTGGGAAGGTGCGCTCTAGTTGCATGCTACCCAGGCCTTTCAAATCTTGAACCCTGCTCTTCCTATCCCCTCGGAACCTAGATTGTGAACTGGCTGATGATGGTTCTGGAGCAATAGAGCTGTGCTGAGACTGCTGGCGCTGTCCACCCCCCGATTTGGCCTGAGAAGTCCCATAATTGTCTGTCCTGGCTCTCATGGCCTCTCTCTGCCTCTGATACACTGACTCCATCTGCTGAGCATGCAACACTATGCAGGGAAAATCTATATCCCAAGGCAACATGGCGATCCTACAATCCTTATCCAGGCAGTCTGCCACTCCATGCACAAATCGGCTCACTCGAGCCCT
The DNA here is from genome assembly GCA_035772735.1 of Datura wrightii. NCBI lineage: Eukaryota > Viridiplantae > Streptophyta > Magnoliopsida > Solanales > Solanaceae > Datura > Datura wrightii. Next base: position 117,693,745 of record JASDFA010000003.1, read on the forward strand.
CTGGTCTGCCACCAACTCTAGTGCAGATTTGGATAAACGGGTGAACTCCAAAGCATACTCCTGAACTAACATGTCAACCTGCTTCAGTTTTACAAACTCAGCCACCTTCAGTTTCCTCATCTCACGAGGGAAGAACCGATCCAGAAATGCCGCGTGAAACTCTTCCCAACTTATAGGGCCTGCACCCACTGCCCTAGCATCTCTCCATTGCTTGAACCATATATGCGCCACCCCTTTCAGCTAATAAGAGGCCAAATCAACACATTCTCTATTTTTTACCCCCATGACCTGGGTATCTTTAGAATCTCTTCGATGAATTCGTGCGTGTCTTCATCTACCTTGGACCCAAGGAACTCCGGTGAGTTCATTCTCAAGAAATCCCTAACCCAAGCTGCCACCGCGTTGCCCTTCTGTGGCATATGTGCAACAGCCTACTGGTTGACCTGAGCGGTCAAGGTCTGCGCAAGCATCTAGATAGCTTCCCAAAACACAGCGTGGGCAACTTGCTCTGGTGCCTGGGGCTCCTGAACTGGTAGGGCTTGTTGATGCCCGTGTCCATTCCCATCCTCGTGGCCTTCACCATTTCCATTTCTCCTACCATTCGTTCTTCAAGGAGCCATGATTCTTCAATCGCAAATAGCATGAATTAGAAGGATAGAAAGACTTCTCATTGCACGACATAGATCATGAAAGAAAGGAACATTTCCTAAACGTCTCGTAGCCTCTTCGTCATAAGTGTGGCGTGCTTCACAGCCATGAAAAAGACTCTATTTAATATGGCTTTCTAACACGCTAGGACACTTAAAACCTATGGGTCTGATACCAAGTTTGTCACGACCCGAACGTAGACCTGGATCATAACATGGGACAAGGAGCCCTGAGAGACTCCAAATCGTCTCATGGCATGAACATTCATCTAACTTCATTTCACTATAAGCGTAAAACTAGACATACGATATAGTGAAAACATAAATGTAACATAGCATAGCTTGATAAGCGGAAAAGTAGTAGAAATACATATCAACTGAGTACTACAAATTGTTTGAAAGCCTCTATCATATCAGAGGGGTTGATGGGACAACATCCCCAACTAACCCAGCAAAATTGAAACAAAAGAAGACATCAATGTCTGGACTTATGACCTTCGGAACATGAGGACTTACCAAAAGACTAATAGCTAACTCTGAGATGGATTAATGATGGAGATAAGCGTGAGAGTCGGGTCCTGTATCATGAAATAATACAGTATAGAAAGTATTCATTCAGTACGAGGAATGTACCTAGTATGCAATGTAAGTAAAGAAGACATTTAAAATATATAAAACTCATAAATGATAAAAATGCTCATAACATAAATATCGTAACATAATATAAGGCTCAAGGTTTTCAAAACATTCGTAATACGATAGTAATCATAATCATAAGGGAAAAACTTTATTTAACATGACTTGAGCCAATATACATAACCATAAACATGCATAAATCATGAGGAACTGTGGGAGATTCTCTTAACCGAATACCCTATATGAGCACACATGGAGCCCGACTTATAACCCTATTTGGGAGGGTATCCATACCTTGCCAAGGGTAGAACCATGAAAGGCGTGATCACACATGATAAGGGCCATTTGGGCCAGGGGAAAGTCACAAGGGAGGTCCTAACATATCCTACGGCGGCACGTAGTTATGAGATCCTAGGTTGAACCTTGGCTCCGAACCTACTCGGTGTTAAATACTACTCGCAAAACATATATAGTGAGCATAGTATAATATGCATGAGATTCATGGGCTAGTTAAATCATGATAATCATAAACATACTTGTAAATATGTGAACTAGCCATGAAATAAGGCTCGTGAGTCGGCCATAATCATAAATCGAAAATTATGAGGTTCATGCATACTTGTAGATCATACATATACTTTGAAAATCATCAAATCGTAATGGGTATTTGAATATATCCATATTTCAAATCATAAATCATGATGTTTTTGTAAATATCAACAATTGTAGTAAAGATCATAACTCGATTCATCATGTATCATACATAATTAGGCTAAATTTAGTAGAAATCGAAATCAATAATTTTATAATTAAAATAGTTGTAGAATCTGATCAAAATTCATAAAACATGATGTAAATCTCAAAATATAATAACCCATTAGTAAATCCTTAGAATTCGACAAAAATTCAAGTTAAAACCCCATAAGATTTTTTATCAAATTTCATGAATTAGGAGAAATTGGGCATGGGTGTGAACGAAAACACCCATTCATAACCCTACATACTCGGGTAAGATAAAATTTCAACACTCTTTGAAAGCCCAAGGGAAAATTGATGAAGAAGAGCTTGAGAACTAGCTTGATCACTCTTAAATATTCCTAACTTTGCATACATGAGAATGAATAGGTTGGGAGGGCTTAACCTATCTTAACATACTCATAAGACAACATAAAACGACGTAGTTGAGGGCCTTAGAGCATAGGAATGACGAAAATACCTTAATGAAATACCCTAAAAAATCTGCACTGGACGCTCCAATGGATATACCAACGAGTCATTGGAGGATACCACGACTCGTGGTATGATCCTTCACCTACACTTACAAGACCCTGATCTTGGATTCAACCCACGACTCTATAGGTTGAGTCGTCCTTTTATCTAACGGGTCGGTGGTTTGATCGTCATTTTCCTCCTGAAGATCCTGAACATCTCCTCACAACGAGCCTCACCACGACTTGTTTTCCACCAATGGGTCGTGGTTTCCTTCCGTTACGTCCACTGAAAATTTTGAAAACCCTTGCAATGACTCATGACCACGACTTATTATATCTCACGACGAGTAGTGGGATTACCCCTCACATCCCCTAATGCCAAAGTCCAGTACCCACCACGGTTACAAACAATGACTCGTTGTTCCCAACAATGAGCCGTTACACCACCTGTTAATTACACTACCACCAGCTTTCACTTCCTACGACTAGATCAAACGGGTCATTGGTTGGACCAACGATCCGTTGGGTCATCTGTCATGCAACATTTTTCTCAGTTTTCAGTCAACTTCCATTTTTGATCCCGGGTCTAATCTTAGACATTTTTGGGGTATTACACTTTCATCCATATATAGATTTATACAGGGTCATTTGAATACTCGTCTGGTAGTTGTTATTATAGGCGAACTCAATCAAAGAAAGATGATCATTCAGCCTCTGCTAAAATCTAAAACATAGGAATGCAACATATCTTTAAGCGTCTAAATGGTGTGTTCATCCTTTTGATCTGTATGAGGATGAAATATAGTACTGAGGCGTACCTGAGTGCCCAGGTCTTTTTGGAAAGACTTCCAGAATTTTTTTGTGAACTGGGTATTGCTATCAGAAGTAATGGATAAGGGGAAGCCATGTAGGTGAACTATCTCCCATATATAAAGCCTAGCATACTCCTCTACAGGATATGAAGTCCTGACTAGCAAGAAGTGAGTTGATTTAGTCAATCTATCAACTATTACCTAGACAGAATCATGCTTCCTGCTCGTCCAAGGAAATCCTATAATAAAAGCCATATTAATCACCTCCCATTTCAAGGCTAGAATTTATATATCCTGCATTAAACCTCCAGGCCTCTGGTGCTCAACCTTCACTTACTAGCAATTAGGATACTAAATCACAAGACTTGTGATGTCCTTTTTCATGTCTTTCTACCAAATAGTTGCCTCAGGTCACAATACATCTTTATGGCACCTATATGTACTTAATATCTAGAGTAATGAGCTTCATTCATAATATGTCCCCTTGGCTCACCCACATTAGGCACACATAGATGGCCTTGGTATCTAAAAACACCATTGGGTCCGCAATCAAATAGGCTCTGCTTCTGTTGCGGATACTGTCTCTTAGTAAGACTAACTGTGCATCATCATATTGTCATTGCTTAACTTTCGCTACCAAGGACGATTCTGCTGTGTTTTGGACAACAACACCCCTATCTCCGGCTTCCAATAACTGAATCTATAAGTCAGGCAACTATTATAAAGTCTTCGGCATTTCAATCTTGTCAACTTAAATATGACTCAAGCTACCAATAGACTTGCAACTTAGCGCATCAACTACAACATTTTCCTTGCCTAGATGATACAATATACTCATATCATAATCTTTTAGCAGCTCTAACCATCTTCATTGCCTCAAATTCAACTTCTTTTGCTGAAACAAGTACTGGAGGCTCTTATGATCTGTGAAGATATTAGCATGTACCCCATATAAGTAGTGGTTCCAAATATTCCATGCAAATACCACTACAACCAACTCAAGATCGTAGGTAGGATAATTCTACTCGTGCTTCCTCAGGTATCTAGAGGCGTAAGCAATAACCTTTTCGTGTTGTATCAAAACACAACCTAGCCTAACTCTAGAAGCATCGCTATACACCACATAACCATCAACACCCTCTAGAATAGTTAGGATAGGTGATGAAGTCAACCTGTCCTTCAATTCCTAAAAATTCTGCTCACATGCCTCTGTCCACTAAAACTTAGCCACTTTATGAGTCACCTTTTTCAGTGGTGTGGAGATAGTAGAGAAACCTTCCACAAACCGGCGGTAATAACCCGGTAACCTTAGAAAGCTACGAAACTCCGTAGGATTGAAGGTTCTGGGCCAGTTCTTCATATATTTTCTAGACATCCACCCTTATACCTACAACTGTAATCACATGGCTATGGAAAGTTATAGATGTCATCCAAAACTAACATTTAGAAAATTTAGCGTATAACCTGTGCTCTTGGAGAGTTTACAATACTGCTCTCAGATGATCAGCATGCTCGGCCTCTGATCACAAGTAAATCATAATATCGTCAATGAATATGATCATGAATACATCAAGAAAGCGCCTAAATACCTTATTCATCAAGTACATAAAAGTCGTTGGGGCATTAGTAAGCCGAAATGACATCACTAGGAACTCGTAATGGCCATACCGGGTCCTGAAAGCAGTCTTAGGGATATAAACTACCCTAACTCAAAGCTGATGGTATCCAGACCTCAAATTAATCTTCCAAAAGAATATGGAACCTTGTAACTGATCAAAAAAATCACCAACCCTGGGAGCTGATATTTATTCTTAATAGTCACCTTGTTCAGCTGCCTATAATCAATGCATATTCTCAATGATCCATCTTTTTTTGCACAAACAACACCTGTGAACCCAACGATGACACACTGGGTCGGATAAAACCCTTTTCGAGAATATCTTTCAACTACTCATTTAATTCTTTTAGTTTTGCTAGAGCCATTTTGTAAGGAGGTATAGATATCGGCTGAGTGCCTGGAAGTAAATCAATAGAAAAATCTATCTCCCTTTTAGGAGGGATTCCAGGCAAATCCTTTGGAAAGACCTCGAAGAACTCATTAACAACATAAATTGACGAGAGAGTCACAGGCTCATGTTCCAAGTCTCTTACCCAAAACAAGTGAGAAATACAGCCTTAGGATATCAACTTCTAAGCCTTAAGGTATGAAATATCTTATCTTTAGGTGTAGCATTATTACCTTGCCATTCGGGGACTGGCTTGCCAGGAAAATAGAATCTAACAACCTTGGCTCTGCAATCAACATTAGCATGACATGTCGCCAACCAATCCATACTTACAATGACATAAAAATCAATAATATCAAGCTTAACTAGATCAACTAGGATCGATTTATCACATAAAAATACAACACAGTTTCAGTAAACCCGTCTAGCTAACATAGATACGCCAATTGGCATAGAAACAACAAATGATCTAGACAATCACTCAAGGAATGTCTCAAACTGACTTGCAACTAATGGTGTAACACAAGAGAGTGTAGAACTAGGATCAAGCAAGACATACACCACACAAGAATAAATAATTATAGTACATGTAACAACATTAGGTGAGGCCTCCTAGTCCTGCCAACTGCCTAAAACATAATATCAGTTCTGGGTTACCTTGGAACCAGAAGACTCTCTCCCTTTGCCTCTACCATGGTGTAGGCCAACTAAAGATCAAGTCTGGGATGTTGAATTAAGGATAAAGAACCAACTACTGATTGCTCTGATCGTGCCTGATCCACCTCAACGTTATCTGAACAATCCCTTATAAAGTGCCTAGGCTTCCCGCAATGATAGCATACATTTTTCCCCTAATGGCACAGACCTTAATGGGATCTCCCACACTAAGGACAAGGCGGTAATGGTGTTCTCGTCTGTCCCACGCGCTCCTGTCGTTGAGAGCTAGACGGAGCTAGGATTTGGTCTCTTCTCTATCCCTAAAGCTAAGGTGGGACACCCCCTACAGGCCTAACTGACTACCTGGATGACTGAGCCCCTAGGTCACTCTGCGGCCCTCTATAAGGACACACGGTCCTAACTCTCTTCCTTTTCTCCTACTGTCTTAAAGTATCCTATAATTGATGAACCAAATCCTCCGCCCTCTGGATGAAATTTTGAATCAAGCAATGTCCATGTGCTCCTAGTAGAGACCCCTAAGCAATCTTAAGCTATATGAAGCCCTAGCCCTAAAATGAACCTATGAACTCTATCCTCCATTGTCTAAACCATGTGAGAATCATACCTGGCCAGAGAATTAAACAAAGGCAATACTCGTGCATACTCATACATACCTGCTCTAGGTGCAGAAACTACCACTACTAAAAATTGGGCCTATGGCTATATAATAAAAACTATTGCCATAGATAGGAAAATTGTTGCTATAGATCTATCGCAATAGTTAACTGTGCATCTCATCTACTCGCGTGGACATTGATCTATAGCAACGATTTTTGCAATGTTTAGGAAAAACTATTTCCATAGATGTTTCTATAGCAACGGTTATTCTTGTTTCTAGTGGAACGAAAAATTTCTTCAAATTGGAATGGTCCCAAACCGTCCCCATAAAACTTTATTGCAGCACTGTGTGTATCTATTGCAATGGTTCATTAAGGCTATTACAACAATTTTTTCCTTTACTGCAATGGGTTGTATCTAATGCAACAGTTATTTTGGACTTGAAACTATTGGCAAACCCCCATTGCAATGGTTTGTGAGACCTACTACATTGGTTTGTGTGACCTACTGCAATGGTTCCAATGACCTATTGCAATGGTTCCAATGACTTATTGGACCTATTACAATGGCTTAGATGAAATTACAGCCATGGTTACATATATAATAAACTATATACACCACAAATTATATAAATCACAAAACAAACTTTTTCATAAACATTTATTATCCAAAATATGGAATATATTCAAACTCTAAGTGATCAATATATAACTTTTACATGATCTCAAGAGTTAGGAGATATATTCAAAATATTCCACAACTTAAAAAATATTAACATCTATCAGCCATCAAAAGATCTTAAGCAAGGTCAAGGTCTTCACTTCTTTCTTCATTTTCGATGCCTACAAAAGAGGATAAATAATATCATTACCGTTCAGGTGCATGTACCCAATACAAAGCAGTAGCATATAGTATGAAACCCAGATAGACAAGAAGAGTCAATCTTTTAAATTACAACTATCAGAATCCCACATGCATACATGTATTTAATGGGGAAAACACACTCGAACTTAGGGGACTAATAGTACAAAAATGAGAAATCCAAAGGAATAAAACTGCACAGATTTTATTCATTTCTACCTCAAAAGGAAACATCAGCTAGCCACAAATCCAAAGAACTAGCAAGCACACAAATAGAGCAGACTCTAAACAAAAAGACTAGAACGAGCCCTTCTCTCATACCTAAAACTAATTTGACCAAAACCCACAACAATAAAGCTCATATTTTTCTAAACCAATACAACAAAGTCACAAAAAAAAATCTAAAACAAGAATTCCCCATGCCTAAAACTAATATAGCCAACAAAAAGCTAATATCTTTCTAATCAATGTAGCAAACTCACAGCAGAGTTTGTTCTAATCAGGCTCATCTCATAAACAGATTTAAACAAAAACCCAATAATAAGCAACTAAAATCAATCAATCAATCAAATAGAAATTTGTTCAAATCTGGCTCATTTCATTCTTCTAATAATTGATAATTTCTATTTTACTACAAATTAAGTATCCATAAAATCTCACAAGTAATAATATAATGAGAAATAGTGGGAGAACCTTCGAAGGGTCAAGTTTTCGGATGGCATTGTTAATGACACAATCGGTGATTTCAGACTAGTCGAGAAATGAACCCCTCTAACCTTATCTGAGAAGTGACATTTGAGAAGCTTAAGAAAAACCTACTAATAAGTAGCGTGCATGAATAAAGATCACGCAGTTGCTTGAGATGGAGAATAAGAAAAACAAAAAAAATCTTTAACACAGAGAGTAGAAAATAGTGGTCAAAGAAGAAGTAGAAGGAAGAAGGACGAGAAGTGGCAGAAGGAGGAGAAAGAAGAAAAAGAAGTAGTACTGGCCTTAGTTGTTACTACCAGTAGATGGACAATTGGTTAGTTGGATAGCAGCCCCTTCTCCCAGCGAACAAACAATGAGTGATCTTAGCATGTTAGGATCAACCATTAATCTTTGATTTAGATGCTGAAGTTCTGCGATAATGTTCATTGTAATATCTTGTTCCATGGAGTCCCTCTACCCATTGAATTTTTCCTACATTCTTTGTTGCATCCCCTCTTCCATTTCCTCTATTTTTTCAGCATCATTATCAGTCTCATTTGAAGAGGGTCTAGAATCTCCTATTTTCTGTTTCAAGAGAGTCTTGGTAACTCAATGTTCATACAATCTTACTCGACCTGGATGATTAGGTCCTATAACTGCTGCAAATGCATCAAATTATGATTGACTACCATCTTCACTTTCTTCAGTTTTTATTCTCTCCTTTCAGCCTACAAATTAGATATAAGATAGAGAGTTAAAGTAAATTACACTAGTCCAATATTTAAGAACAAACAAATGATCATAATAAACTTTGAATTAGAAAATTTTGTACTATTTTGCTAGTCATATCTTCATATGAGTCTTTATATTCTCGTTCAGGTTTCCTTCTTCTAATGGCCACAAAGAACTCCTCACTTGAAAAAGCATTAGGACTTTCCTTCCTTTTTATCTATTTACATACAAGTAGGCATTAAAATCTTTCTAAGTCAACAATTTCATAATAAATTAACAGTAGAGGAAACAGTAAACCCTGTGGATGATAGAAAACTACTTTTGCCAACAGTGTGCGGATACTTTTTTCGATTTTCTATATTAGGTTTATAAATATTCTGCAAATAAATGAGTTAGTTTCTATTTCTCTGTATTAGTTTTGGACATATTGAATTATTATTTATTTTGGAATTTGGAAATATAAAGACATATTGAACTTTAAATCCTTCTTCTTTCTATCAGATGTGAATAAGGCACTATTTTAAAAAAAGGAAAGTTGTCTGTAATTTATATCTTACCTGAGTTGCGTCAGATTCCCAATATTCAAGAAGATCCTTAAATACATTTTTTGGAACATCTTGTGGCCTTTTTTCCATTTGGATTTCTTCATTGGTGTATGCATAGAAGTGATGTTCCTTCAACTAATTTTTGTACCTCCTCCAAGCTCCATGAATTGTTCTCAAAGCATTATATTTTCCAACTTCAGGAATTCCATATTTCTCCTACAATTTTGTGCAATTAGATTAGTACAAAATATGTGAATTATTTACAACTAAAAGTCAAAATATTGAGAACTTTAAACCTTGATATAGTTCCACATATCATCGTGTGTCTTCAACTTCCTCCAATAAAATACATTAACAAGAAAAAATATCCCATTCCTTGTCAATTGACAAGAAAGCTGTTCAACTCTTTAACAATTGATTCAGTAGGCCAATAGGCTGGTTCAACTCATTTAGCACGATCAGTTTGCGCTCGCTCCGTCCATGTATACTTTGCATTTGTGTTCCACCTCTTTTTCTTTTGCTAGTGGAAGGTCCTACAATAATATGAACCAAAGAGTTTACACTTATGTAGATAATAAATTGGGCTATCTTCTAATTGAGCAATTCTAGAACATGCGCCTGGTTTCTCATGTATTATTTGTGTGAAGTTAAAAACAAATTATAAAACTAGTTGAAATTGACATATTCTTTCCTTGTTCCACAGATTGGTTATTTGCTTCAATATTGGAAAAATCTCATGGATCACATTGCATTTGTTCCTGAAATGGTTATGATGTAGGAGTGGTGGGATGTTGCATCTCTTATTGCACTTGTTGGTGTGTTGCTTGTGATTTGGGAGTGGTGGAATTCAATAGTACTTGTTGCACTTGTTGATGTGTTGTTTGTGTTGCTAGAAAGGTAGAATCCAAAGACATATGCTGCCCTTGTTCCAATTGAGATGCATCTGTTAGGTAGATTGAGTTTTGCTTGGGCTTGTGATGTGATCTTGGGCAAATTTATATGCCCAAGTGATACTCAAATGTGTCATTTGAGCCTTGTTTATCTATCAATGTTTATACATTCTCATGTGATTGGTAATAAAATGTGAATTTATACTAAACAACATGATTAGCATTGTTTTGCAGGTAAAATGTGATTTTGGGAAGCTAAAATGCATGTTGGAATAGATCAGGGTTGGACTCGGATGTGATCAAAGGACAAGGCATTGGAAGGCACAAAATAAAGAGGCTCCGCGATAGAGCCGTGTCACGCTGCCATCGCGGAGGCATTTTGCCTGGAAAGGGAATTTTTGCCCAATTTCCAGTAAGGGTTCGCGTTGGGTCCGTGGCACGGTGGCCTGGCTCCGTGTTGCACGCCGTACCACGTTGAGCTTGATTGCCTGGACCCCCAACTTCCAGTGAGGGTCCGAGTCGGTGGCGTGTCACGGAGGCAGTGCTCCGTGATGCACTCCGTGACACGTTGCTTGTTATTCCGGGAAAAATTCCCGCTAGTATAAATAGAACACTTAGGTTCATTTTTCTATATTCTGACTTGGTGGAGCAAGAACGTGGATTACAGGCAGTTGAAGGGACGAAATTATCAGGGTTTTTCTCTCTTTCCTTCTCCTTGAATTCAATTGCTTGTATGTTTAACACTCATTTAACGATGTTTAATCCACAAATGAGTGGCTAATTCCTCTTCTTGCTGAGGTTATGAACACTTGTAATGAAATGTGATTATTGATTCTTTGGTTTTTCATCTTTTCTTCCATGGTTGTTCTATTGATTCTTGTTCTTACTGCATTAATGTGTGGCCTACGTTAATGTATATCTAAAAAGTCCGGTTTCACTCGAGAGAGCAAGAAATTGGAAAGTTGTGAATTAATAGGATATGATCCTTTCTTAGTTTTGGAAAATTGAGAATTGATTTACTTTCAGGATAGAAATATACTTGAAAGTCGTATTAGTCAATTTAGGAATCGGTTTTGTATGGATAGAACATGAATTGCATTTAATCACAAAAATGTAGGTGGATGGTTCATGATTCTTAAGTGGGATTAAATACGAGAGTTTTAATCCCTTGGCAATAATTGTTGACTAGCAACCGGAGGAAAAGTTAACCAAAGTATATCGATAATTAATTTCTTTACATGTTTAATTAACCTTAGTATGCTCACATTCATAGTTTAGATTCACATTAGATACTTGTTTTAGACTTAGCATAAAATTTAGAATCCAAAATTATCAACTCTTGGTTACACTGTTGTCTTCATTGTTAAACTGAAAATATAGTAACACTTGATTAATTGTTACCTTATCCCAGTCCCTGTGGGATCGATACTTGGCTTACTTGAGCTACTTTATTAATTGTTCGACCACGTGCACTTACGTGTAGTTATATACCCATATAACAAATCAGCTCGAACATGATGCTTTTTAATTGACTTTATAGCTTGATCAGCTGGAATGATCTCTGAGTTCTGCTTGGCCTTGTGATTCGAAACCTTTTGATTTACCAAAGATGCAAGTGATCCAGCTACCACATACTTTAAGTTCTTAACTTTCTTATTTTTCTTGAACACCCTTCTGGTGTCACGACCCGAGCCTATACCCTGGATGAGACACGGTACTTCGTGCCAAAAGTGACCCCAACTGACCCATGAATAATCATTAGACTGATAAACTAAGTAAACATAAACGAAAGCTTTAAGAAAATACAATCATTCACGAAATACTAATTTGACAAGAGTCAATATATTAAAAGAAACAATACTACATAATTGTGTCTAAAAGACAACTACTAACTGATGAGTTGTTGGGATAAGCCCCTAGCTAACTTTAAAATCTGTCTAAATAAGAACTAAATGAAAACAAATATCATCCTCGGAAGATGAGGACTCACCAAACACTACTGCTGATATCATCTGAGGGAAGTACTAACGATGCTGGGACTAAGAACCTGCGCTTGTATCATAATATGATATAGCATAGAAAGCATGCATCAGTACTTTGAATGTACTTAGTAGGTGAGAGTTATAATAATTATGAAAGAATATGTAACTGAACTGCAATAAGATGAAATGGCCAACTAAAATACTGTAAACTGCTAAAACTGAGCAATAACTGATATGGTCAGTAATGACCCTGGATGATAGTCATAAAAATGTCCTGGAATTGAGATACTGAACTGAGCTAAACTGATCTGAACTGAACTGAGACTGTACTGACAAGTGGGAGAGTTGTGAACCGACACATAACCTCGTGAGCTAAATGTGGAGTTCGATGTATACGCCCCATCGACAGGACATAATATACCTTTCCAGGGTATAAAGGCATGAACTGTGAGATCACTGTCTAGGTCCATTTAGGCTAAATAACCTACGGTCGGAATGTAGTTCTGGGAACCTGGATGCGCTGGAACTCCGGTCCGCTCGGTGGTAAGTCATACTCCCACTGGATAGTCCTAGTCTCTCTACTAAAATGATAGCTCGAAGCTGGTTCCCAAGACTAAGTCAGGAATACTTATCTGGAAGTACCCTGAGAATCTTATCGGACCGAATAAGTGTAACTGGTGCTCTAAGACTGGCTAGAGCTGCTTATCTGGAAGCGTCGAAATCATCTAGAGAATAAACTGAAATTGATACTGGTAGTTCTCAGACTGGTCAGAGCTGTTAATCTGAAGATACTAACATTTTGACTGAGATTGAACTAGCATGCAACTGACTGAGAATTCATGCGATAGTAATAACATTGAATTTCAAACACAAACAAAGTCTAGCAACATTAATATATGATCAACTGTGCAAGACCCCAAATTACTGCAGTCAAGAACTAGGGCTAAAATATAATATTTCATGTAAGGAGAAAATGACCAAAATTAGTGATCTTGGGCAGAACTTCATGCCCAAGTGACACTCAAATGCTTCATTTCTACTTGTTTATCTATTGTTATGTATACATTCTAATGTGATTCTTAGATAAATGTGAATTTATACTAACCAACATGATTAGTGTTGTTTGGCAGGTAGAAGGAATTTTTGAAAGTTAATCTACAAGTTGGTGAAGTGTAGGGATGGACTCGGAAGCAAGAAGTGGAAGTTGACAAGGGAAGTTGGAAAAAATAGGCGCTCCGCGATGGCGCCGTGTCACGCTACCATCGCAAAGGCATTCTGCCTGGGGGAAGAATTATGTCAAATTCTAGTGGAGGTGCGCGTTACCTCCGTGGCACGGAGGCAGTACTCCGCGATGCACTCCGTGTCATGTTGAGTATGTTTAACTGGAATCTCAGGTTCTAGTGAAGGTGCACGATAGCACCATGGCACGGAGGCAGTACTCCGCGATACACTCCGTGCCACGTTGCTTGTTATTCAGGAAAAAATTCCCACTAGTATAAATAGCACACTTAGGTTTTATTTTAAACATTCTGACTTTTTGGAGTGAGAACGTAGTTAGCAGGCAATTGAGAGGAAGAAAATTCTAGGGTTAATTCTCTTCCTTTTCTCTTTAATTTCAATTGCTTGTATGAATTCTACTTCTTTGAAGATGTTTAATCCACAAATGAGTGGCTAATTCACCTCTTGCTGAAGTTAAGGATAATTGTAGAGGAATATAATTATTAATCATTTCAATTTTCATTTTTTCTTCAATGGTTGTTCTATCAATTCTTGTTTTTACTGCATTAATGTTTGGCCAATGTTAATGTATATCTTAGAAATCCAATTTTTATTCTTAAAAGGAAAAAGTTTGGACAGATGTGAATTGGTAGGATATGATCTTTTCTTAGTTGAGAAAATTGAGAATTGATTTACGTTCAGAATAGAAATATATCTGAAAGTCGTATTAGTCATTTATGGAATCGGTTATGTATGGCTAGAGCATGAGGTTCTTATATCACAAAAATGTAGAATAAGGTCTCATGATTCTTTAATTGGTTAGGAGTCGAAAGATCCAATCCTTAGGCAATTAATGCCTTACTAGCAACCAAAGAGAAGATTAGCTGATTTGAATTAAGAAATTACATCCCTGCATGCTTGCCTTAACCTCAGCTTGTTCATTGCTATTACTCAGACTTCAAATTATAATCTTTACTGAGATCCTTATTACTCATTAATCTTGCCTCATAAAACGTTATTTGTTTGGTTGTGTACATTCATAGAGATATCGTTCACTAACACTTAGGTTAATTACTACCGTAGTTCAGTCCCTGTGGGATCGATACTTGGCTTGAAAAAAAGCCATTTTACTACTTGTACGACCACGTGCACTTTCGTGTAGTTTGGCTCGAACAAGTTCTTGGCGCTGTTGCCGGGGACTGGAAATTGGTAGATTTATTTTCTTAGTGTTAGTTTACAAATTCAATATAAGTGCGACAACTTGATCTTAGCCTTTCTCTTGCAGGTACTGAATTTTTCCGAACGCTGGCAAAAGATAAGGAGTTGGTGGATTCATTTATAGAGCCAGAGAGACAATTTCATCGCCAACGAACTGAAGCTCTAGAGAAGAAGCTGCAGTTGCTAAGACAGGCAATTCTGGAGCAGCAACAGAATCCACCACTAGTAAGGGCAGTTTTAGTGCCTGAAGAGATGGCAGCAAGACCGGTCCGCGAAGTGGCAATCCCACATGCAAATAATGTTACATCTAGTATTCGCAGACCAGTGCCAGGAGGGAGGTTCGAGCTTAAGCAGAATATGGTGCAGTTGTTGCACACCAGCGGGCAATTCACAGGTCTCCCTCATGAAGATCCACAACAACATCTTCAAAACCTTTTGGAGATAAGTGACACTTACATCCCCGCTGGAGTATCATATGACTATGTGAGGCTTACATTATTCCCATTCTCACTTTTGGGGGAAGCAAAGATGTGGTTAAAAGCTGAACCACCTAATTCTATCACCACTTGGGATGATCTTGCAAGGAAGTTTTTGATACGACTCTTTCCATCTGGGAAGACAGCCAGACTTAGAAGTCTGATTCTAAGTTTCAAATAGAGAGAGGGTGAGAATTTGTATCAGCCTTGGGAGAGGTTCAAGTCAATGTTAAGGGATTGTTCTCATCATCACCAGTCTAATGATGTGTTGGTGCATACATTCATTGAGGGTTTGGAACCACATACTAAAATTTTGTTAGACTCAGCAGCTGGTGGGCAGGCATTAGAGAAGATTTATGAGGAGCTTTACACTTTGTTAAATCATATTTCACAGGGAAATCCAGAATGGAATGCAGACTCAACACGAGGAGGAACAAGGAAAGCTGCAGGAGTCTTTGAGGTGGATGGTTTTACAGCTATTGCTGCACAGATAGTTGCGTTGGAAAATCAACTCAGCACCCACTTTAGCAGTATGAGCTTGAGCCAAGCACAAGCCCCAGTTAATGCAGTTCATCAGGTATCATGTGAAGTATGTGGGAGTAGTGAACACTCAGCTGAGTGTTGTGGTGCCAATCCAGACTCGATAAATTTTGTTGGGAACATCGAGAGGAACAATAATCAACAGCATGGAAATAGTTACAACCCAAATTGGAGGAACCATCTGAATTTTTCTTGGGGGAGTAATAGCCATCAAGGACAGAGTTCGAATCAGGGCGTACAGAGAAATCAAGGGGAGAATAAAAATTTTCAGTCGCAATATAGAGGAAACAATGCACCTCCTCCACCACCCAGCAACATTGGGGATATGTTCATGACAATAATAGCTAACAAAGCGCAGATGCAGGCTGATTATGTGAAATTAGCGGCTAACATGAAAAATTAGCAGTTAGCTACAAAGGCGTTGGAGTATCAGTTTGGACAGTTAGCTGGAGATCAAAACACCAGGCCCAGGGGAGGACTACCAAGTGATACTGACCCAAATCACAAGAAGGTCAATGCAGTTACTACAAGGAGTGGACTTCAACTTAAGGAGGTGGAACAAGAAAGGTCACCTCAGTAATCTGGAGCAGTAGAAAAATATGGAGAACATGATGATGTGAGGGGGAAGGAAAAGGCAGCTGAGACAGAAAGACCACCACCCCCGTTTCCTCAGAGATTAAAGAAGCACAAGGAAGAAGCTTGCTTTAAGAAATTCATGGAAGTGCTGAAACAGGTACACATTAATTTACCTTTAGTTGATGTTTTGCAGGGAGTGCCGAAATATGCCAAGTACATCAAGGACATTGTAGCAAATAAAAGCAGATTGACAGAGTATGCTACGGTGGCGCTTATTGAGGAGTGCATCTCCCGAATATAGAACAGATTGCTGACAAAGCTCAAGGATCCTGGGAGCTTTACCATTCAGATTACTATTGGGCAATGTATTCAAGCTCGCAGATTACGTGATTTTGGATCAAGCATAAACTTGATGCCGACATCGGTGTTCGAGAAGTTGGGGCTGGGCAACCCTAGACCAACTACTATGATCTTGCAGCTAGCTGATCATTCTTTGGCCAGACCATATGGTATTGTGGAGGATGTGCTAGTGCAAGTGGGCTCCCTCATTTTCCCTATGGATTTTATTATCTTGGATTTCGAGCCGGATGCGGAAGTCCCATTTATTATGGGACGTCCTTTCTTGGCAATCGGGCGAGCTTTGATTGATGTGGCTGCTGAGCATCTAACTATGCGAGCACATGACAAAGTAGAGGTTTTTGATGTGTACAAGGCCATGAAGCTACCGGCTATTTATGAGGAGCTATCAGCAATCAATGTGCTAAATCGGGAATCAACTCTTCAGATTATTGACTCACAGGACCCATTGGAGAGAGCCTTGATGGGCTCCGATCATTTTGGAGACAGTGCTATGCATGAGATGGTGCAGATGCTGAACGAGCCAAAATGGTTTCCCAGGAAGAAAGACTTTGAGCCATTGATGAGGTCCTTGGAACCATTGCCAAAACCATAAATTGAGGAGGCACCAAAATTGGAGTTGAAGACACTGCCTCCACATCTGAAGTATGTATTTTTGGGGGAAGATAACACCTTGCCAGCCATCATTTCCGCAAAACTGACAGAGGCACAAGTGAAAGATGCATTGGTGGTCCTAAAGAAGCTGAAAAAAATAAAGGGTTGGCAAATGTCGGACATCAGAGGAATTAGTCCAGCTTTTTGCACACACAGGATTTTTATGGAAGAAGGATCCAAGTGCAACATCAACGAAGGTTGAATCCGGTGATGAAGGATGTAGTCAGGAAGGAAGTGATCAAGTGGCTTGATGCAGGTGTGGTATATCCCATTTCAGACAGTGAATGGGTTAGCCCAGTTCATTGTGTTCCAAAGAAAGGAGGGATGACCGTGGTCACCAACGAAACGAATGAGCTGATTCCCACACGCACAGTCACAGGATGGAGAATTTGCATGGATTATAGGAAGCTCAATGATGCCACGAGGAAAGATCATTATTCTATCCCATTTATTGATCAGATTTTGGACAGGTTGGCAGGTCAAGAGTATTATTGTTTTCTTGATGGATATTCCGGCTATAATGAGATAGCCATAGCACCGGAGGATCAGGAGAAGACCACTTTTACATGTCCTTATGGGACATATGCTTTCAGGCGGATGCCATTTGGTCTATGCAATGCACCAGCCACATTCCATAGATGCATGACGGCGATATTTCATGATATGGTGGAAGATTTTGTCAAGGTATTTATGGATGACTTTTCTATTTTTGGTAATTCGTTTGCTACATGTTTGCAGAATCTTGACAGGGTGCTAGCTCGATGTGAAGAGTCTAACCTTGTGCTCAACTGGGAGAAATGTCATTTTTTTAGTCAAGGAGGGTATTGTCCTTGGCCATAAGGTTTCATGCAAAGGGTTGGAAGTCGATCGTGCAAAGATTGAAGTGATCGAAAAGCTATCACCACCAGTGTCAGTAAAAGGTGTTCGCAGTTTTCTCGGACATGCGGGGTTCTACAGACAGTTCATCAAGAAATTCTCTAAAATTTCTAGACCGACATGCCGGTTGCTAGAAAAAGAGGTGAAGTTCGAGTTTGACGAGGATTGTGTTAAAGCATTTGAGGAGCTAAAACAGAAGCTGGTAGAAGCGCCTATTCTCATCTCTCTGGATTGGGAACAACATTTTGAATTAATGTGTGATGCAAGTGACGTGGTTGTAGGAGTTGTATTAGGGAAGCGGAGGAATAAAATCTTTCATTCCATTTATTATGCAAGCAAAACACTTGACGCACCCCAAGTGAATTATACAGTCACAGAAAAGGAGATGCTAGCATTGGTGTTCGCATTTGATAAATTCAGGTCCTACTTGGTGGGTTTGAAAGTAGTGGTGTATACTGATCATGTAGCAATTCGGTATTTGTTTAGCAAGAAGGATGCAAAGCCCAGACTAATCATATGGATATTGTTGCTAAAAGAGTTTGACCTAGAGATTCGGGACAGAAAGGGAAGAGAGAATCAAGTGGCAGATCACCTATCACGATTGGAAAGCCGTTTGCATGTAAAGGAAGGTGATAGAATCAAAGAAGAGTTCCCAGATGAGCAACTCTTGGCAATAAGGGAAGCTGAAATCCCTTGGTATGCAGATATTGTGAACTTTCTAGTAAGTGGAGTCTACCCACTGGAGGCTATGGCTCAGTAAAGAAAGAAGTTGAGACATGATTGCAGATATTACATATGGGATGAGCCGTATCTATTTAAGCAGGGACCGGATCAAGTGATGAGACGATACATCCCAGAGAGCCAGATTGCAGAAGTATTGAGGAGTTGTCACTCATTGTTGTATGGAGGGCACCACGGAGGAGAGCGGACAGCTCACAAGGTGCTCCAGTCAGGTTTCTTTTGGCCTACATTGTTCAGAGATTCTATAGCATACGTAAAAATGTGTGATAGATGTCAAAGAACAGGCACAATTGGTAGAAGACAGGAGATGCCACTGCAGCAGATATTAGAGTTGAGATTTTTGATGTATGGGGAATAGACTTCATGGGCCCGTTCCCACCGTCATTTGGTAATCGTTACATCTTGGTAGCGGTTGACTACGTGTCTAAGTGGGTCGAGGCAGTAGCTTGTCCCAGGAACGACAACAAGGTGGTGACGAAATTTGTGAAAAAGAAAATTTTCACCAGGTTCGGGACGCCTCAAGCTATTATCAGTGACGGAGGGGCTCATTTTGTGAATGCAAGTTTCAGGAACTTGCTAGCTAAGTATGGGGTGAGGCACAAGGTAGAAATAGTGTATCATCCCCAAACTAGTGGGCAAGTGAAGGTGTCAAACAGAGAGATAAAGCAGATTCTACAAAAGATAGTGAATGCACAACGAATTGGATAGGCAAGCAAACTTGACGATGCATTGTGGGCTTACAAAACTGCATACAAGACACCCATTGGGACTTCTCTGTACAGATTGGTCTATGGAAAGGCATGTCATTTACCTGTGGAGCTAGAACATCGAGCTTTTTGGGCTGTGAGAAAGCTAAACATGGATCCGGAGCTAGCAGGGAAGAAGAGGTTGATGCAACTCAGCGAACTAGATGAGTTTTGATGGCACGCCTATGAAAGTGCCAAATGCTACAAGGAGAAAACTAAAAGGTGGCACGACAGGCATATGGTGCATCGGATCTTTGAGCCGGGGCAGAAAGTGTTGCTGTTTAATTCAAGGTTGAAGCTTTTTCCAGGAAAGTTGCGGTCCAAGTGGTCAGGGCCATTTGAAGTGGTGAGAATGACCCCACACGGGGCAGTGGAGTTGTGGCAAGAAGATAGAAGTGCAACATTTTTTGTGGAACGGGCAAAGATATAAGCATTATTGGGGTGAGGACGTTATTCGAGAGAAGACGTCCATCACTCTAGAGGATGATTGAGAATGAATAGCGTCGAGCCGTGACGGTAAACCAGGTGCTGCACGGGAGTCAACCCGTGAATGTGTTGTAATAGAAAAGTAGGTTTATTTAAAGAAACAAAAAAAAAATAGAAAAAACAAAGAAAAAGAAAAAAATAATATAGTTGAGTGGAAACCTATGATTGCTAACGAATTTCTTGTGGTTGAATGATTTTCAAGTGCAACGAAGAGCAAAAATACAAAAAAGCGCAAAGGAAAAAAAATCAAGCTAAGAAAATAAAATTTGAGACATTCCAGTGAGCCTATGCAATGGCTCCGTGTCACGGAGGAGGGCCTACGCGTTAACCTCCGTGACACATTGAAGGTATTCCAGAATTTTTTAAAAATTCCAGAACACCTACATGATGGCTCCGTGTCACGGAGGCAGTGCTACGCGTTACCCTCCGTGACACGTTGAGGGTAGTTCGCGTCGGGTCACCTCGGGTCACCGAGTAAAACCGCGCAAAAAAACCCCTTTTAACCCCAAATTCCTTCATTTTTTCCCTATTCTCTCATTTCCTCCGCTACCCACACCCAAAATTCCCTTCTCCCCCCAACATGACACGGACCTAGTGATCAAATTCCTTCGAGTTTTCTTCAATTTCATCAAAGTAAAGGTATGTTCTTGAATTTTTCCTTATTATTGCTCAAATTTTCGATTCTTGAACATGTTTTGTGATGAAACCTTGCCCTAAGTGAGAAATAAGCTTGAAATCAATTGAGTTATGATTGAATGATATTCATAGTATCGTTGTGAGTAGATTAACTCAATGGTTGCATGTTTTGTGAAATTCTTACGATATTGATAACTAGGGTGGAGGATTGAATAAGAAGAAGACAAAATGCATTAAAATGTTGATAAATTGGGTTTTGCATGTTGTTTGAAGTGAAATGTATTGTGATTGATGTTGAATATGCTAGGATAGAAGAGGGATTTTCGGGAGAATGTAAATGGAGAATTAACATAGGTTGTTGAACCAAAATTGCAATATGCTCATGATGATATAATTGAATCGATGGAGGAATTTTTATAATTCATTGTATGAAGTCTGAGTAGTACAAAGTAATTATTCCATCGACTTATGTGAATGAACTAAGCATGTTGAGAATTAAGGATTGCAAAAACATGATTGTCTTGTCGAATTGTATTGACTGCGGCTAAAGACTAAGTGTGGGGTGATCAAATTAAAGCCAACCTTAGTTGTAGCTAACTATGACTTAAATAACATTGGGACTGTATGTTTGAATGTACAGGAACAATGTCAGGAATACAGGACAAGGGCAAGGGCGCATCCACATCGAGTGCCAGCAGAAAGGGAGTAAGATTAGGGGCAGCAGTACCAGCAGCACCAGCGGTTCCTCGAGGGCAACACCGACAGTACGGAACCAGATGACGGATGAAGGGAAGAAATGTTATGCCAAACATAAGGAGACCAAATACTTCCCGGAGGAGCAGATAGCACGAGAGCCACTGGCACAAGAATTCCCGCGGATTTTACACAGGATTGACACTACTGGGCTAAACTTCATTTTTGAAGAACCCAGAGAGTGCAATCTCCATCTTATTTGGGAACTCTATGCCAACTGGAACCCGACCTTGCGCAGCCACACCATCAAAATCAGAGGGCAGGTTGTCACCTTTGAAACCCACCATTTGAATGCAATCTTGGGGGCGCGGGACACAGACGCTCATGTCCTCCGTTAGCTGAACATCACTCCACCTTACGCAAACATCAGACGCACCTTATGTGGAGCCCAATCGATAGCCATGTGGGGTAGGCACAAGGAAAGGGGCTACCATCAGACATTGCCGTATTCTCAGATGAACATGAAGGCCCGAATTTGGTTGAAAATTGTTTGTTCATGCCTGATCCCGGGGGTGCACATGACCGATGTCACCCGGGGTAGAGTTTGTTTGGTGTATGCACTGATGAAGGGGTTGGAAATCAATGTTGGGGTGGTGATAATCTCCGCTATAAAGAGAGCCCAACTGCATTAGGGGCATAGATACGGGTTTGGTGGTCTGCTTACCACTTTCCTGAGGGGTCACAGTATTGAGGAGGAAGCCCTAGATTACATCCCTCAGATTGACAGGTGTTCCTTGGATGTCACCAAAACCAAGGCACCTGACACTACTTATGGGTCGGTGCTCACACTAGCCGAGCGACATGCTCGGGATGATCAATACATGGCCTGCATGTATGGGATGCAGATGTTGCAGCTGTGCATCAGTGGATGGCCCGCAGTGAAGGATGAGCTATGGCAGCTCGAGTTAGATTACCTATTGAACGAGAATGCCCGAGCCTTATGCCGAGTGGGCCCCGCATTTTTAGAGCCCGTGGATGATGACGTCCCTACCGATGAGGAGACACGCCGAGAGGACTCAGATGTTGAGTTGGACGAGGACGGCGGGGGCGATTCTGATCTTAGAGATGAAGCGCTGGCACCTGATGAAGAAATTGAATATTTTGATTGATCAGGGAGTTTCACCACCCAACCTTTATTGATATTTTGCAATTAAGTGAACACTGGGGATAGTGTTCCGATTAAGTGTGGGGTGGGAGTAGTTAGGTGCTAGCTGTTTTGTTGTTTGGTATATGTTTGTTGTGATTGTGCTAATTGTGATCTTGTGACTCTGTGTTTAGTGTTTTGTGAGTGATGTTGGTGTTGTAATGAATCTTTAGCTGCTGTTGTGTGTGATGTGTAACTATTTTTCAATTATATTTTTATCTTTTTCTATCAATTTTTTTTTGTTTTGTTGAAATTTTTTATGTTGGGTTTCTCAGTTTTTATTTTCGGTGTTTTCTCGAGAATAGTCCCATTGAACCGACGTCGTAGATAGCGACTGTTCCCTATGATGGATGGATGACGACTGTCTTAAGGGAAATGTAGTCGATAGGAGTAGTTTTTTTTCTTTTTCTTCTTTCTTTTGTTTGTTTCCCAAACGTGTCGCTAATTAATGGTTCGGAATGCTTGTTACGTTATACACATGATTGTAAGATGCAAGTGTGATTCGTATGAAAGCATGCAAGTGTGTTAAAGATGTTGAGATACCTAGGCCCTAGAATGCGATTGGGTGTGATCGAGGCTTAATAGTGAACTCTTGTAATTAGCTGATTGAAGAGTCTGTGAATATGTCTTAAGTTGAGCATGTGCAGTTAGTGTGAGGTGAGGTTTCGACTATTCCATGCTATTGTGAAGTGTCTAGAACTTGCCTGGTGTGTATACTAAACGAAATGAAGGATGTGGATTGTAGGAAAGGATGTAGGCATTTCTTTGAATGAACCGAAAGTTCTCCCTTGTCATACCTACCTTGAATGTTATATCCTAGTTATCCCCATTGAGCCTTTAACCTATTCTTTGAGAGGTACAAACCGAGCTTAATCCCTTCTTTTCATTAGCCGTGAATTTGATCCTAAACTCTTAAGCACTTAAGAAAAACAGTTTTCCCTAAGTGTTAAGGAGTGAGAAGTGTGATACGGAAAGAAAGCGGAAGTTTTGAAAGCGAAAGAAAAGGTCAAAGGTGCACTTGTTGAAATAGATTAATTAATAGTGGAGAGTAAGAAAAATCAATGAATGAGAAAAAAAATAAAGATGCATAAATACTCGTTGCTAATAAGTCGAGTGTGCTTAAAGAAATGGGAACAAAAGCAAAGAAGAAAATTCAAGAATGAGAGATGGAGGAAGAAGCAATGTCCGTAATGAAGGTGGGATGTATTGAAAAGCACTTAGGGAAGTTGTTGCTATTACTGGTTAGCCAAGTATTTACTAGTTCCTCGGCTTACATTACAACCCATTAAGTCCTACGTGATCTTACATCACGCCTCCTTATATTAGTGGAGTGAAACACTAGAGGCAAGCTTATGGTTCACGACATGATGCTTGCAAGTTCTTTGGGAGAGCGAGCGAAATCGTATTCATATACCCCTACATGAAGTACTTTTGAAATCTTATGAGTGCAAATGGGGTAATTCTCTTGTGTTGCGAGGGCACATGCTTGACGAGAGATAAAAATTCATGTCGGATGTCTTGATCAGTTGATTTGCACGAGTTTGCCAAGATCGAGAATCGATTCTTGAGGTTAGGAGGTCTTAATGTGGTGTACTTCATTGTATTGATGAAACCATGCATGTTTTCTTGATGATTTTCTATCTTAAATAATCTGTATAGCCGTAGCTTTAATGGTTGAGCCAAATTAGCTATGCATAGGTTTCAATTGCATGAGATGTGAGAGTATTGTTCGAGGATGAACAAGGTTTTAAGTGTGGGGTAAGTGATCTTGGGCAGAATTTCATGCCCAAGTGACACTAAAATGCTTCATTTGTACTTGTTTATCTATTGTTATGTGTACATTCTCATGTGATTCTTAGATAAATGTGAATTTATACTAACCAACATGATTAGTGTTGTTTTGCAGGTAGAAGGAATTTTCGGAAGTTAATCTACAAGTTGGTGAAGTGCGGGGATGGACTCGAAAGCAAGAAGTGGAAGTTGACAAGGGAAGTTGGCAAAAATAGGGGCTCCGCGATGGCGCCATGTCACGCTACCATCGCAGATGCATTCTGCCTGGGAGGAAGAATTATGTAAAATTCCAGTGGAGGTGCGCGTTACCTCTGTGGCACGGAGGCAGTACTCCGCAATGCACTCCGTTTCACTTTGAGTGTGTTTAAATGGAACCTCAAGTTCCAGTGAAGGTGCGCGATAGCATCGTGGCACGGAGGCAATGCTCCGCGATACACTCCGTGCCATGTTGCTTGTTATTCCAGGAAAAATTTCACTAGTATAAATAGCACACTTAGGTTTTATTTTAAACATTATGACTTTTTGGAGCAAGAACGTGGTTAGCGGGCAGTTGAGAGGACGAAAATTCTAGGGTTAATTCTCTTCCTTTTCTCTTTAATTTCAATTGCTTATATGAATTCTACTTCATTGAAGATGTTTAATCCACAAATGAGTGGCTAATTCACCTCTTGCTGAGGTTAAGGATAATTGTAGAGGAATGTAATTATTAATCATTTTAGTTTTCATCTTTTCTTCAATGGTTGTTCTATCAATTCTTGTTTTTACTACATTAATGTTTGGCCAATGTTAATGTATATCTGAGAAATCCAATTTTGATTCTGAAAAGGAAAAAAATTGGACAGATGTGAATTGGTAGGATATGATCTTTTCTTAGTTGAAAAAATTGAGAATTGATTTACGTTCAGAATAGAAATATATCTGAAAGTCGTATTAGTCATTTATGGAATCGGTTATGTATGACTAGAGCATGAGGTTCTTATATCACAAAAATGTAGAATAAGGTCTCATGATTCTTTAGTTGGATGGGAGTCGAAAGATCCAATCCATAGGCAATTAATTCCTTCCTAGCAACCGAAGAGAAGATTAGCTGATTTGAATTAATAAATTACATCCCTGCATGCTTGCCTTAACCTCAGCTTGTTCATTGCTATTGTTCAGACTTCAAATTATAATCTTTACTGAGATCCTTATTACTCATTAATCTTGCCTCATAAAACATTATTTGTTTGGTTGTCTACATTCATAGCGATATAGTTCACTAACACTTAGGTTAATTACTACCGTAGTTCAGTCCCTGTGGGATCAATACTTGGCTTGAAGAAAAGCCATTTTACTACTTGTACGGCCACGTGCACTTGCGTGTAGTTTGGCTCGAACAATTATCACTAACAACCACCCTCAATACTCAAGAGAATTATAATAGGAAGAAATCCATAATTTACTGAAAAATTGAACCCTAACAATGAACTTTAGGGCTAGAACTGATAAGAGATTTTAGGACAGTTTTGGGGCATAAGGGAAGAACAATTCCCTTGTTAGATACCCACATACCTGGTGGGAGATTCTTGAGAAAATCCTTGAGAAATTGAGAAGAATATTGAATGCCCTAACTTTACCCTGAGAAGTCTGTCTATAACTTCCTTGCTCTGAAGATCGAGAGTTGAGTGAAAAATGAAAGGGACTTTATTCCTTTAATTATCCCTAAAACGTGCCTAAAACAACGTAGTTTAGGAACTAAAATAGCTGGAAGTCATGAAAATACCACTGAAAAAAATCCAAAAAACTTCCCTACAGGGACCAACAGGTCACACGAGTCATTGGTTAACACCATGACTCGTTGGGACTAGTCATTGGTCTTGGGCCTGAAATTTGGCTCACTAGAAATTGGCAACAAGAGAGAACCACGACACGTTGGATGAACCAATGGGTTTTTGATACTTCCCATTGTCACTAGCAGGAAAACCTGGGAACGCCACTAACGGGCGACACAATGACTCATTGGTAGAACCAATGGGTTGTTGTATCCGCTCGTCATCTCCACTGGAAAATCTGAGGATTTCTGGACTTGTTTTCATGGATGGAAACAATGAATCATTGTGTGACACAATGGGTCATTATTCCTTCTCGTTGATACTAGGATAAGATTTTCAACAACACCTGAGCTCCAACAACAAGTCACCCATGAGTCATTACATCAGACGACGACTCGTCATTTGACTCGTGGGTTCCTGGAAAGGGTTTAACTTATTTCTGAGTTGAGCATACAACGAGTGAAAGGATGACTCGTTGCTCCTCACAATGGGTCGTTCCTTGTCTCGTTTGTTCCAGAAGGACAACTGGGAGGGCTGACCACAACCCAGAAAATAGGTCGTTACTACTGATAACGACTCGTTGTCTCAGTCGTTCTGAGACAAAATTTCTGGTTTCCCCTGGTTTTTAAATCGAGGACTGAGTTTGGTCTAGGAAAGTTTTGGATTGTTACAATATCTCGCCTTGGGATCATTCGTCCTCGAATGAAGGCTAAAGCTGCTAGAAAATTGAGGAAAAAGCTGCAATCCTCAGACTGAGACTATAAATTGATTTCGGAAGGAGTGACTAACTCTGAACTGACTAAACCATGCTAACTGAGGTGATGCAACTAGGATGCATATTAAAAATCTAAATAGAGTTGATGAGTTATTGAATTGAATAGAGTATTGAGGAGGAATTTAATACATGATGCTGGAACTGAACCGAAAGGGAATAAATGCGGATATTTTGTCATCATGTCTGCTTCGGCCTCCCATGTGGCTCTCTCAACTAGATGGTTCCTCCACAAGACTTTCATTGAAGCGACTTCCTTGTTTCTCAGCTTACGAACCTGATGGTCAAAGATCTAAACTAGAACTTCCTCATAAGAGAGACTATCCTTCACTCCCCCACTGTCTAGTGGCACAACTGAGGTCGGATCACCGATGCACTTCTTCAACAGTGACACATGGAAGAATGGATGCACAGAACTAACTCTTAAAGTAGTTCTAACTCATAAGCCACATTGCTAATTCGCCTCAAAATCCTGTAGGGTCCTGCATACTTTGGGTTGAGTTTCCTTTCATTCCAAAACTCATCACCCTTTTCATGGGTGAAATCTTTAGGTAAATCCAATCACCTACAGCAAATTCTAACTCTCTCCTCCTCACATCAGCATATGATTTTTGCCAGCTCTAAGTTGTTTTCAACCTTTCCCTGGTAAGTTGCACTTTCTACATAGCTTCATGAACTGAGTCTAGTCCTATCAAGGTAGCTTCACCAACTTCAAAGCACCCTATAGGAGACCTACACCTCCTACCATATAATGCAGCAAACGGGGCCATCTGAATACTGGAGTGGTAGTTGTTGTATGCAAACTTGATGAGAGGTAAGTGATCATCCCAACTGCCCTTGAAGTAGATCACACAAGCTCTAAGAATATCTTATAATGTCTTAATAGTCTGCTCAGCTTGTCATCTATCTGAGGGTGGAAAGTTGTGTTGAGTCTGAACTGAGTACCGAGTCCTTTCTTAAATAACTTCCAGAAATGCGAGGTGAACTGGGTACCTCTATTTGAAATGATGGACAAGGGAAATCCATGTATTCTAACCAACTCCCAGATGTACAGAGCGTAATCCTCAGCTGATTCCGTAGTTTTAACTAGAAGGAAATGTGTTGACTTGGTCTTCCGATCTACTATAACCCAAATTGAATTATGCTACCGACGAGTACGAGGTAGACCTGTAATAAAGTAATTCACTTCTTCCCACTTCCACGTGGGTATGCTGATATCTTGAGTCAAACCCCCAGGTCTCAGATGTTTTACTTTAACTTACTGACAGTTCGGGAACTTAGCCACAAATTTTGCAATGTCCCTCTTCGTGTCGTTCCACCAGTAGATTTCCCGTAGGTCACGGTACATTTTAGTAGCACCTGGGTCGATAGAATATCTGGAGTTGTGTCCTTCTGCCAGTATTTTCTGCCTCAAGTTGTCTATGTATGGAACATATAATCTGCCCTAGTAGCGGAGTACACCATCTACCCCTTTGGAGAAGGCCTCCACTTCTTTTCTTAGAACTGCTTCTTTCAGCTTAAGCAGTATGGGATCTTCATTCTACTTTCACTTAACCTCAATAACTAATAAGGATTATGACCCACTCTGTAGTACAACTCCGCCCTCAGCTGAATCCACCAATTGCACTCATAACCGAGCTAACTGTGAATATCCTTTGCCGGTTCTTTTTTGCCCTCTTCAACATGAGCAACGCTCCCCATGGACATTCTACTTAGGGCATCAACCACCTCATTGGCCTTTCTCGGGTGGTATAGCATGCTCATGTCATAATCCTTCAGTAACTCCAACCACCTTCTTTGATGAAGGTTTCAATCTTTCTGACTGAACACGTACTGAAGGCTCTTGTGATCAATAAAAACATCCACGTGAACCCCATAAGGATAATGCCTCCATATCTTCAAAGAAAACACCACCATTGCCAACTCGAGATCATGAGTTGGATAATTCTTCTCATGAACCTTGACCTGTTTGAAGGCATAAGATATCACCTTACCCCGCTGCATTAGAACACAACCGAGGCCAACTCTGGAAGTATCAAAATAGACTATGAACCCATCTGTTCCTTATGGAAAGGTCAAAATTGGATATGTAGTGAGTCGAATCTTCAACTCCTAGAAACTCTTCTCACATGCATCTGACCACTGAAACTTTACCTTTTTCTGAGTTAGTTTAGTCAGAGGAGTCGCAATAGAGGAAAATCCCTCCACAAACCATCAGTAATAACTGGCTAGACCCAGGAAACTTTTAATATCTGTTGGGGAGGTAGCTCTAGGCCATTCTTTCACCGCTGCTATCTTCGGAGGATCTAACTGAATACCCTCACCTGAAATCACATGACTAAGGAAAGCCACAGACTTCAGCCAGAATTCACGTTTACTGCATTTAGCGAATAGCTGGTGGTCTCTGAGAGTCTGTAATATTATCCTCAAATGGTTAGAATGTTCCTGCTCATTTCTGGAGTACACCAAAATATCATCTATGAACATAATGACAAACATGTCCAGATACTATTTAAATACCCTGTTCATCAGGTCCATGAAAGTTGAAGGGCATTAGTTAGTCCAAAGGACATAACCACAAATTCATAGTGACCATACCGAGTTTTGAAGGCTACTTTTGGTATGTCACATTCCCTGACCCTAAGTTGATGATACCCCGACTTGAGATCTACCTTGGAAAAACAACTAGCTCCCTAAAGCAGATCAAACAAGTCGTCAATCCTAGGTAGGGGATACCTGTTCTTAACTGTAATCTTGTTCATTTGATGGTAGTCAATACACATTCTGAGAGTACTATCTTTCTTTCACACCAACAATACTGGAGCACCCCATGGCGAGATGTTGGGTCTAATGAAACCCTTATTAAGAAAGGTCCTTTAGTTGTTCCTTCAACTCTTTAAGATCAGCTGGGGCCATTCTATAAGGAGGAATAGAGATGGGCTGAGTGTCTGGAAGAAGTTCTATGCCGAAGTCTATTTCCCGCTCGGGAGGGACTCCGGGAAGATCATCGGGAAATACGTTTGGGAATTTGCTAACAACTGAAACTGACTGGATAGTTAGGATCTCATAGCTGGAATCCTTGACCTGAACTAGGTGATAGATACACCCTTTATAAATGAGCTTCCTTGCCTTAACGTAGGAAATAAACCGACCCTAAGGTGCTGAAACACTACTCGCCCATTCTAAGACTAGTTAAGCTGGAAACTAAAACTTGACGACTCTAGTTCTGTAGTCGACTGAGGCATAACCGGAATGTAACCAATCCATGCCAAGAATGAGGTCAAAATCGACAATGTCTAGCTCTACGAGATTAGCTGGAATGACTCTACTCAATACTGAGACTGGGCAGTTCTATCACGACCCAAATGTACACCCGGATCTTAGACAGGGGACAGGGAGCCCCGAGAGACCCCAAGTCAAACCCATGGCATGAGCATACATCTAATTCAATCACATGAGCAGAATACTTATCATAGAGAAAGTAATCATAACATAACATGAGGGAAAAACAATACAATACTGATACAATACGGCGGAATACAACTTTTAATCTAATAAGCCTCTAAACATGAAAGGCGGATTGATGGGACAACTCCCTAACTAATCCAACATTCAAAAACTGAAGGAATAACATAGAGTGTGAATATGTATCCCACGGAACATGAGGACTCACCAAATACGCATAGAGCAAGTCCGAGTCTATCTAGGGGTAAGGATGCGCCTGAGAACTGGGACCTGTATCATGAGATGATACAACATAGAAAGTATGTGGTCAGTATGTGGAATGTACTGAGTATGCAAGGTAAGTAAAATGGACATTTAAAACATGTATAAAACTCATAAGTGATCATAAGAGTAGGACAACATGCTCATAACATATTGTAATATAACATAAGGCTCAAGGTTTTCAAAACATTCATAACGTAAACATAGTCATAATCATAATAGAAGAGCCTTACATAACATAACTTGAGCCAACATTCATAATTATAAACATGCATAAATCATGAGGAACAGTGGGAGATTCTCTTAACCAAAATATCCCATATGAGCACACATGAAGCCCGACTTGTAACCCTAGTCAGGAGCATGTTCGCACCTTGCCAAGGGTAGGAACCATGAAGGGCATGATCACACATGAAAAGGGCTAATTTGGCTAGGGACAAATATGAAAGGGTCCCAACATACCTACGGTGGCACGTAGTTCATGAGATTCGGGGCTTAACATGGCCCCGAACCTACTCGGTGTTCGATACTACTCCCAAAACATATATAGTGCTCATAATAAAGCATACATGAGTTCATGGGCTAGTCAAATCATGAAAATCATAAACATGCTTGAACATACGTGAACTAACCATGACTTGAGGCCCGTGGTTCAGCCAAAAACATAATTAATGACTGATAAAATTCATGCTTACTTGTATATCATGCATATAGTTTAAATTTCCATAAGAGAATAATAGATAACATAATATATTCATGATTTAATTTATAATACATGTTGGGCTTATCAAAAACATCAATGGATCAATGGATCATAAATCGGTTTCACATGGGCATGGATAATTGGTTTTAAATGATTAGAAATTCGAAATCAGCCATATTAATATCAATTTAGAGCTCAAGAGATTATCAAAATCAGTAGATAATGATACGGTTTCAAAGTCCAAGACCCATAATTAAATCATTAAATTTTATACAAACTAAATATAAAACCCCATGAGTTTTCAAATAAATTTTGAGTAATTAATATAGAAGGAGCATGGGTGTGGAAGAATCAACCCATTGAAGACCTTACATACCTAGGATTATCAACTCATAACCCTCCTTAAAAGCCCAAGAATGAAAATGAAGGAATTGAGGTGAAAAGCTTGAAATCCCCTTGAATCACCTCTCAAAGTTCTTGCATGCATGAATGAGAGTTTAGAATAGGTCATCCTCTTAAAACCCAGCTTTTCACAAGCCAAAACGACATAGTGGAATAGTCGAAAATGCCCTTAAAATTATATCCGTGAAAATTGTCCGGATGGACCAACGACCGACCCAACGGGTCCTGGCAACGTACCACAACTCGTGGTATCGAGTCATTGGGTCCATTGCCTCATAACACATCTCAGATCCTTCCCACGACTCGTCAGGATGAGTCGTTACTTCTAACCATGGGTTTTTACTTCGACCGTCGTCAACTCCTTGACCAAATCTGGCTTCCTCGCTACGAACCCCACCACGACTCGTGGTGGCTTCTAATAGGTCGTGGTCTCAATCTGTTGTCCGCACTGGAAACCTCAACCCACAAGCAACGACTTGAAACAACAGGTTGTTCCTCCTCACCACGAATCTTGGGGTGCCCCTTTGTTTCTCCGTCAGCCTAAACTCATTCCTTCTAATGACTGGTAACAACGACTCATTGTTCCTGACAACGAGTCATTACACCGTCCATTGTCACCACTGCTCCTCTGAACCCCCATTCCACGACTGCTTTAGACGACTCATGGTACCCTACCACGAGTCATAGGGTCACCCGTCCTATGATATTTTGCCAGTTTTTCTGCACTTTTCAAATTCAACTCCTTGGTCTATTCTTAGGCCTTTTCGGGGTATTACAATATCTCCCCCTTGGAAACATTCATCCTCGAATGTAAGAAACAAGAAGCAAACAGAAACATACAATTTATTATAGCCATATACTGATCATTTAACCGAAATTTTCACGGAATGACTACCTCCGAATAAAACCACATAGATGAACTGATCTTATACTTCACATACACATTCATACATATAAAAGAAACTTGCACACATGAACTGAATATGAACACTAGATGGAGTCATAAGGCAAAACTGATACCTCAAGTCGGAACCGAGCCGGAAGAGAACAAATGTGGATATCTAGCCATCATATCCGCTTTGGCTTCCCACGTAGCTCCCTCAACATGCTGATTTCTCCATAAAACTTTAACCCAAGCTACTTCTTTGTTTCTCAACTTTCGAAGCTGACGATCCAAGATTTCAACGGGAATTTCTTCATAACTGAGGCTATCTTTCACCCCAATGTTGTCTATTAGAACTACCAAGGCTGATCACACAAACACTTCTTAAAAAGTGACACATGGAAGACGGGATGAACCGAAGATAACTCCGATGGAAATTCCAACTCATACACCACCTTACCAACTCTTCTCACAACCCGGTAGGGACCAACATAGCGAGAGCCGAGTTTACCTTTCTTTCCGAACCGCATGACTCTCTTCATGGGAGATACCTTTAGAAATACCCCAGTCATCCACATCAAACCCCAAATCCCTTCTCCTCACATCAACATACGATATCTGACGACTCTGAGCAGTTTTCAACTGGTCCCTTATCATCTGGACCTTTACCATGGCCTCATGAATCGAATTAGATCCTATTATAGCTGCCTCACTAACCTCAAACCATCCGATGGGAGATCTACACCTCCACCCATAGAGGGCCTCGAACGGTGCCATCTGGATACTAGAGTGATAACTGTTATTATAGGCAAACTCGATCAGGGGAAAATGATCATCCCAACAACCTTTGAAATCCATAACACATGCCCTCAACATATCCTCGAGGGTCTGAATGGTTCGTTCTACCTGGCCATCCATTTGCGGATGGAATGCTGAGTGGAGCTTAATCTGAGTCCCAAGTCCCTTCTGAAAAGACCGCTAGAACTGGGAGGTAAACTGAGTACCTCGGTCTGAAATAATAGCAAAGGGCACTCCATGAAGTCAAACCAACTCCTGAATATACAACTTGGCATAATCATCCGTTGAATCTGTGGTCTTGACCGGTAGGAAGTGTGCAGCCTTTGTTAACCTGTCTACCACCACCCAAGTGGAATCATAGTGTTGGCGAGTACGAGGTGGGCCTGTAATAAAATCCATATTAATCTCTTCCAGCTTCCAAGTGGGAATGCTAATATCCTAAAGTACACCTCCCAACCTCTGGTGCTCGACCTTCACTTGCTGACAGTTTGGACACTTGGCTACAAACTCTCTGATATCCTTCTTCATACCATCCCAGCAATAGATTTCCCTCAAGTCCCGATACATCTTCGTGGATCCCGGATGGATGGAATATCTGGTACCATGTGCCTCATGCAATATCCAGACTCTCAAATTATCAGCGTTCGGAACACATAGCCAACCTGGTATCGAAGGACACCATCTCCCCCTTGGGAGGAAACCTCCACCTTTTGACTCCACACCGCTTCTTTCAGCCTTCTCAAAATCGTATCCTCATCTTTCTTAGATTTTACATCGACCACCAAGGACAATTCTGACCCATTCTACACAACAACGCCGCCATCGGTCGAGTCGACCAATCTAACCCCCAACCTTGCAAGTCAGTGGAAATCCTTCACCAACTCCTTCTTTTCCTCATCCATGTGGGACACACTCTCCATAGAGATTCTACTAAGTGCATCCGCAACCACATTTGCCTTTCCCGGGTGGTAAAGAACACTCATATCATAGTCCATTAGTAACTCCAACCACCTCCTTTGCTGAAGATTGAGATCCTTCTGCGTGAACACATATTGCAAGCTCTTGTGATCCGTGAACACGTCCATGTGGACACCATACAAGTAATGCCTCCATATCATCAATGCAAAGACCACCGCGGCCAACTCAAGATCATGGGTTGGGTAATTCTTTTCGTGAACTTTCAACTGTCGAGAGGCATATGCTTTTACTTTCCCATGCTACATTAACACACATCCCAGTCTGACCCTCGAAGCATCACAATATACAACAAAGCCACCCGTACCCTCAGGTAAAGTCAATACTGGTGCTGAAGTGTGTCGGGTCTTGAATTCCTGGAA
This sequence comes from Datura wrightii, assembly GCA_035772735.1. Taxonomy (NCBI): domain Eukaryota; kingdom Viridiplantae; phylum Streptophyta; class Magnoliopsida; order Solanales; family Solanaceae; genus Datura; species Datura wrightii. The sequence continues at coordinate 117,728,676 of JASDFA010000003.1, forward strand.
GCTTTTCTCACAAGCCTCCGCCATTGGAACTTTATCTTTTTCTAAGTCAGCCTGGTCAAAGGGGCTGCAATTGATGAAAATACCTCAACAAATTTCGGTAGTAGCTTGCTAGGCCCAAGAAACTCTAAATTTCTGATGGATTCATCGGTCTAGGCCAATTCTTCACCGCTTCGATCTTTTGAGAATCTACCTTTAATCCCTCACTTGATACCACATGACCCATAAATGCCACCGATCTAGCCAAAATTCACACTTGCTAAACATTGCATATAGCTGACGATCCTTGAGGGTTTGAAGTACTACCCTCAGGTGAGCAGCATGCTCCTCCTCGCTCTGCGAGTATATAAGGATGTCATCAATGAACACAATCACGAACATGTACAAATATTCCTTGAATACCCTGTTCATCAGGTCCATAAAAGCTGCAGGATCATTACTTAGTCCAAAATGCATAACTACAAACTCATAGTGGCCATACCGGATTCTAAAGGCTGTCTTTGGAATGTCACACTCCCGAACTTTGAGCTGGTGATATCCGAACCTAAGATCTATCTTGGAGAAACACCTGGCACCCTGGAGCTGGTAAAATAAATCATCAATCCTAGGCAAGGGGTACCTATTGTTGAGACAGCGCAGCAGCGGCGCCAAAACTTGTTGACGACTGCCCGAGAGCACACGCAAGTGTACGTTGTCTTACAAGTAATACAGTGGCCTTCAAGGTAGGTAAAGTGAGGGATCAAAATTAGGTTCATCCAAAGAAATGCCTAAAGCATCTCCTACAGTCCACATCCTTTATTTCATTTTATATACACACCAGGAAAATTCTAGACATTCCACAATAGCACGGAATATTCAAAAAACTTACACTCACAGCACATGTTCAATTCAAGACACATTCAGCAGACTCTTAACTCAGCTAATCACAAAAATTCAGAATTAAGCTTCAATCACATTGAGTCAAATTCAAGAGCCTAAGTGTCTCAAACAAAGTTATACACTTCTTACATGCTTCAACACTAACCACACTTGTATCTTACAATCATGTATAGCACATAACAAGAACATCAAGCGATCAATTAGCTACGGGTTCAAAAACAAAAACCTATTGACTCATTTTTCCTCAAGACGGTCGTAATCCATTCATCGTCGGAAATAGTCTCTAACTATGACTAAAAACATTATATATAGACAAAGAAAAATGTTTTATTATTCTTCGGTTCAAAGACCCCCCGTCGGAAAAGAACTGAAAAGAAAAACCAACGGGTGATGATGTCATGCTCAACTCAAAATTTGTTTCAATATGTATCAAGCACTACATTCACCAAAATCATTAAGCACAAAACATTTTTAAATTTTTCTCACCCCACACTTGAATCATGCTTTGTCCCCAAAGTATCTAATTAAAATTCAAAAGGGTGAGAAATACTTCCTGAGACCTCTAAGTCTAGCTACCAGCATGCCTTTCTTCAAATTTTGCACAAGTGGGTGTTTGACCCCACACTTTTTATCTTCCATGCTTCTTAGCTTTCTCCTCCTAGGGTACTCAGACATCCCCTCCATCTGTGTCTAACTTTCCACCAAAAACAACATAAGTTGAAAATAAACAAAACACATAAACAAAAATCACAAATTGTACTTGCGGTACCCTTGGGTTGCCTCCCAAGCAGCTTCTTATTTTACGTCACGGCACAACATGAACTATCCTTTTCAGGACATCCTCATACCTGGGTTCCTTTTCAAGAACCATCTTCTTTTCTTTTGATTTTTAGAGAAAACAACCTCCACTATGTTCCTCTCTTCCTCCAACTTCTTCTCACACTAAAGCCCTTAATCAGACTCAGGCTGAACACTTATCATTACCTTTGATCGTGGACCTTTGGAATCACCCACCCCACACTTATCCTCGGACAACACACTAACCTTACAAAGGTTTCTATAGTGTTTGGGTGGGTTCATCTCTTGGTAAACTCGAAAGAGTTCTTCTTCATCCTCGACCCTCATTTTCAGGGACCCTGCTCTTAAGTCAATTACCGCTCCTCCGGTGGCCAAGAATGGCCATCCCAAGATTAAGGGTACCTGGTCATCAACATGAAAATCTAAGATAATAAAATCAGCAGGTATAATAAACTTACCCACTTTGATGAGAAGGTCCTCTATGATTCCATCCGGTCCCACTCGCAACTTATCCGCCAACTGCAGCATCAACCTTGTTGGCCTCGATTTTCCTAACCCCGGGGTGTTAAATAAAGATAGGGGAATTAGATTAACTGCTATCCCTAGATCACATAAAACTTGTATCACCTCAGCTTTACCAATTTGTATGGGGAGGGTAAAACTCCCTAGGTTTTTGAGCTTCTTAGGAATCTTGCTCAATACCCTATGACTGCACTTCTCCGTCAGTGCTACCGTCTGGACATCCACTAATCTCACTTTGTTAGCCATCACATCCTTCAAGTATTTAGCATACTTGTGCATTCCCTAGAAAAAATCAAGCAAAGGAAAATTTATGTGAAGTTCTTTGAAAATCTCAAAGAACTTTTTGAAGCATTCCTCCTCCTTGCTCTTTCTGAATCTCTGAGGAAATGGTGGAGGTGGTCTCTGTGCTGGCTACAATGAAGATTGTGCATTTAGTTGCACAGCACTCTGATTCTTTCCCTTGTCAGTGGATGGTCCTTTTCTACCCAACTCCGGTTGCACCTCATTTCGTTTCTCTTTTGGCACTGCATCAGCTAATTGCTTGCCGCTCCTCAGGCTGATCGCATTGACCTGGCAGGGGTTTGGATCTGTGCCACATGGTAGTCCTCCCTGCGGTATCATGTTTTGAGCAGCTGCTATCTGACCCATCTGTTTTTCTAGATTGCGGGCGGCCAATTGCTGATTCTTAAAGTCTGATGCCATGCTCGCCTGATTTTCTGCTAACTGAGTCTGGGTCTCCATGATTTTCTGCAACGTTTCCTTAATGTTGCTGCTCAAATGGCCATCATTCTTCCTATTCTGCTGATACTGTTGCTATTGAGGTTGCTGATAACTTTGCTTTTGATTTCCACCCCAAGAAAAATTCAGGTGGCTCTGCCAATTCTTGTTGTAATTGTTTCCAAAATTCTGAGTGTTTCTCTGCACATTCCCAACAAAATTGACTGATTCCGGATTGGCTCTAGAAGATTCTGCATTGTGCCCATTATTCCCACAAATTTTACACCAACTCGGAGCTTGCTGAACTGCATTAACCTGACCCTGCTGTTGGTTCATACTCAGTTTATTGAACTGAATCATAATCTAATGTTGGAATGAAGCTAGCTGTGCCGCCAAGGCATTCATACCATCTACCTCTATCAACCCTGCTCTCTTTCCTACCCCTCTCGATGACTCGTTGTGCCACTCTGGATTTCCTTGAGCAATTCTATTCAACAAAGTGTACAGCTTATCAAAAGTCTTCTCTAAAGCTTGCGCACCCGATGTAGAGTCTAGCAAAATTTTTGTGTGTGGGTCTAGACTTTCTACAAAGGTATGAGCTAGAACTTCATTGGATTTCTGGTGATGGGGACAGTCTCTCAGTAATGACTTGAATCTCTCCCAAGCCAAATATAAGTTCTCATCAGGCCTCTACTTGAAACTCAGTATTTCACTTCTCAATTTTGCAGTCTTGCCTGAAGGAAAGAACCTGATCAGGAACTTCTTCGCCAAATCATCCCAAGAAGTTATGGAGTTTGGTGGCTCAGCTTTCAACCACCTCTTTGCCTCTCCCAACAGTGAAAATGGGAAGAGGGTGAGTCGGACATAATCTGTGGACACTCCGATGGGGACGAAAGTGTCACTAATCTCAAGAAAGTTCTGTAAGTGCTTATGCGGGTCCTCATGTGCCATCCCAGTGAATTGACCACTAGAATGTAACAGCTGCACCATGTTCTGTTTCAATTAAAAGTTTCCTCCAGGTTCCGATTTACGGATACTAGAGTTCACATTCGTCGCTTGTGGGATTGCCACTTTGCAAACTGGTCTGGCTGCCATTGCTTTTGGTGACAATTGTGCTTGTACTGCGGATGGTTGTTGTTGTACCTTTTCTTGAAGTCTTTTTAGCTTTTGCTCAAGATCTACTCTACTTCGGAAATGAATTTAACATTCTGGTTCAAGCAACGGTTCCACAAGCTCTCTATTCCTAGCCAGCTCGGCAAGACAACCTATCACATGCAATAAGTCAGACTAAGACCAAATTTCTCAACACTTAAGGAAATTAAAAATCACACAAAAACAGACAAATTTACTACACTTCGTCGAGTCCCCGGCAATGGCGCTAAAAACTTGTTGAGACTGCACAGCAGCGGCGCAAAAACTTGTTGACGACTGCCCGAGCGCACACATAAGTGTATGTGGTCTTAAAAGTAATATAGTGGTCCTTTTTAAGAGCCGGATGTCGAACTTACATGGACTGGACCAATTCAGCTAATTATAAAGTTCAAGTGTGATATTAACTTTCGCAAGTTTTGATATAGACTTTTTCGATAAAGTTTGATTAAGTCTAGGGGCGGTCATCGAAACACTCTGAAATCATTGAAGGAGCAACTAGAGTTACAGCCGGATAATCATGCGATATTATGCTTTGTAATGGTTTACGTATGGAATTATCAATTGCCATCTCACATAATTAAAATTGCATGTTCATGGTCTTTCAAGCCTCTAAACACGACAAACTAGCCTCACAACTACATCGTTGAGCGGGGATGTGACATTCTAGTTCACGGGAAATTTAATTACATGGATGTGGTTTGCGGGGTTTATGCTCTTGATTAGGGACTTTTGTACCTCTAATCATTTAACTAAACTTAGCTTCACAACTACTTCTACGAGTGGTGATGTGATAATACTAAGTTGGTGTCTAGCTCATCCCATTTTAGTAACAAAGCAAGGAAAATTAGGTATAATTTCTTATCCTAACCGCGAATTATATCGTAAGATACAAACTTTCTCCCTACATTCTTTGTTCTTGACTAGGATTACTTTCTCAAGCTATAATCTAGGTGTAACGTGTGTGTTTTCATGGTGATCAATCATAAAAACAACCATCATTAAATGTAAGACAAAACAACAATTAATAACTTAAAACCAAAACAAAATCATGTATTCACAATCATACCATGTGGTTTCAACCCTAGAGGAAGGGTTCTAGCTACTCAAGTTCGTATAATTACTAGAAAACATAATTAAAGTAACATACTTACAAGAATTGGTAGAAGAGAAGATAAAATTTAAGAACCCTAGGTGTGTTCTCCCACTTCTCCCTCACTCCTTGGCAGTTTTTCAGAATAATTTCATGAAAAAATATTTTTAGGAGCTAAGGGACCTATTTATAGTAAATGAGAGATGTATAAAATTATGCCCGGCATGAAATAGCTCCGTGTCACGGAGGTTATCGCGCCAATTAGCCTCCACGACATGGAGGTATCGCGAAAGCACACTGGAAATACAAAACAGTTGCCTAAGTAGCCCCTGTCGCGTTGGCAGCATGTCACGCTGCTTGTGTAGCGCGTTAGGGGCCGTGGCACGCCATGGTCGCGTAGCCTGCCTGCCGTGGCATGTTGCCAACGCACAGGTGGGCTGTTTCGCGCATTCTCCTTGCCAACGTTCGCGTTTTACTTCCGATTACATGCCTCCACTTCACCAACTCATGGATTAGTTCCTCAAATTCATTTTATATATTCACGTTTACATAAAATTACATGCGAATGTATATAATAAAGTAGATAAACAAGACAAAACTAAGTTGTAAAGTATCCCTTGGGCATGCCATTTTGCCCAAGATCACCTGTTCTTGACGGTGACCTTATTAAGTTGTCGATAATCAATACACATCCGAAGGGAACCGTCCTTCTTTCGAACAAATAGAATCGGTGCACCCCATGGAGACTTGCTTGGTCTAATGAAACCCTTATCCAACAAGTCCTTTAACTGATCCTTTAACTCTTTTAGCTCGGCTGGAGCCATCCTGTAAGGAGGGATAGAAATAGGCTTTGTATCGTGCAGTAGATCAATAGCGAAATCAATTTCACTCTCCGGAGGAACACCTGGCAAATCATCAGGAAACACCTCCGGATATTCGCACACCACCATAACTAACTGAATAGTCGGGGTCTCGGACTCCACATCCTTAACCCTAACTAGGTGGTACATGAAACCCTTAGACATCGTCTTTCCAGCCTTAAGATAGGAAATGAACCGACCTGCTAGTATTTCCGAACTACCCTTCCACTCCAAAACTGACTCACCCGGAAAACAAAATTCCACCATACGGGTCCTACAATTAATCGAAGCATAAAACGCAAACAACCAATCCATGCCAAGAATAATGTCAAAGTTAGCCATGGCTAACTCTACAAGGTCTACGGGGTAACCTTATGCAACACCGTAATGGGGCAACCTCTATATACTCGTCTAGCTACAACTAATTCACAAACTGGAGTAGATACGGAGAATGGTTCTGACAGAATTTCAGGACTAACTCCAAAACTACTAGAAATGTAAGGGGTCACGAAAGACAAGGTAGCTCCTGAATCTAAAAATGCATGAACATCAATATGGAAGAGTTGTAACATACCCATGACCACATCTGGCGAAGCCTCCTACTCCTGGTAAGGCACTAGGACATAAAACCTATTCCGGCTCTGACCACCTGCCGAACTAGTGGAGGCACCCTGCATAGGGGGTCGTGCTGTTGGAGCGGTAGAACTGGCTGCAGGGCAATCTCTGATCCTATGCCCGAGTTCACCACACCCGAAAAAAGAATCTGTACCGACCAGGCACCTCTCGGGATGATTTTTTCCACATCTCACACAAGCTAGGAAAGTGCGCTCCACCTGCATGCTACCATGATCCCTCGAGCCTGTAACCCTACTCCTCTCGTCTCCTTGAACCTAGATGGTGTGCTAGCTAATTATGGAGTTGGAGCAGTGGACCTGTGTTGGGACTGCTGATGTGATCCACTTCCTAACCTGGCTTGAGAAACGCCATAGCTGTCGGTCCTGGCCCTCTTGGCCTCTCTCTACCTCCTATAGACCGACTCCATCTTCTAGGCATGTAATACAATATGGGGAAAGTCGATATCCCGGTGTATCATGGCAATCCGGCAATCCTTGTCCAAGTAATCTGCTACTCCATGCACAAAGCGGCTCACCCGAGCCCCTGATCCGCCACAAACTATGGAGCATATTTAGATAGCCGAGTGAACTCCAAAGCATACTCCTGAATTGACATGTTGCCCTGCTTCAAATTCACAAACTCAGTCGCCTTGATCTCCCTCATCTTCCGAGGAAGAACCGATCCATGAAGGCGGTGTGGAACTCATCCAAACCTATCGGGCCTACACCCACTGCCCTAGCACCTCTCCATTGCTTGAACCATTTATGTGCTACCCCTTTAGCTGATAGGAGGTCAAGTCAACACATTCCCCATTATTCACCCCCATAACCTGGGTGATCTTTAGAATTTCCTCAATAAAGTCATATGGGTCCTCTTCTACCTTCGACCCTGTGAACTCCAAAGGGCTCATCCTCAGAAAATCCATCACCCTAGCAGCTGCCGCATTCCCATTTTATAGATAATGGGCTACAATCAGATTCTGGACCTGAGCTGTCCTGGCCTGTGCCAACATCTGGATCGTCGCCCTAAACTCAGCATGGACGGCTAGCTCTGGTACGTGCTCCTCATGAACGGGTGGAGCTGGCGTATGCTCCCCATCATGTGCACCCTCATGATCATCACCATTACTGTTCCTCCTGGCATTTACTCGGCGTGGAGGCATAATTCTGCAAATGCGAGTAGCATGAATTAGAGGATTAAAGAACGCTCATCGCACGACATAGATCATTTAAGAAGCGAACATTCCTAAACGTCTAGTAGCCTCTTCGTCATAAGTGTGGTGTTCGTCTCACCCATGAATAAGACTCTACTTAACGCGACTTTTCAGACTCCTTAGGACATGTAAACTTATGGCTCTGATACCAAGTTTGTCACGACCCAAACGTACACCCAGATCGTAGACACGGTACAAGGAGCCTCGAGAGACCCCAAATAGACCCATGGCATGAGCATACATATAATTAAATCACATGAACAGAAGACTTAGTATAGAGAAAGTAATCATAACATAACATGAGGGAAAAATAGTACAATACTGATACAATACGCCGCAATACAACTTTTAGTTTGATAAGCCTCTAAACATGAAAGGGGGATTGCTGGGACAACTATCCAACTAATCCAACATCCAAAAACTGAAGGAATAACATAGAGTGTGAATATGTAGCCCTCAGAATATGAGGACTCACCAAATACGCAGAGAGCAAGTCCGAGTCTATCTACGGGTGAGGATGCGCCTGAGAACTAGGACTTGTATCATGAGACGATACAGTATAGAAAGTATGCGGTCAGTATGTGGAATGTACTCAGTATGCAAGGTAAGTAAAACGGACATTTAAAACATGTATAAAACTCACAAGTGATCATAAGATTAGGACAACATGCTCATAACATAATTATCGTAATATAACATAAGGCTCAAGGTTTTTGAAACATTCGTAATGTAAACATAGTCATAATCATAATAGAAGAGCCTTACTTAACATAACTTGAGCCAACATTCATAATCATAAACATGCATAAATCATGAGGAACAGTGGGAGATTCTCTAAACCGACATACCCCATATAAGCACACACGAAGCCCGACTTGTAACCCTAGTCGGGAGGGTGTTCATACCTTTCCAAGGGTAGGACATGGGTGTGGAATAATCCACCCATTGAAGACCTTACATACTTGGGATTATCAACTCCTAACCCTCCTTAAAAGCCCAAGAATGAATTGAAGGAATTGAGGTGAAAAGCTTGAAATCCCCTTGAATCACCTCTCAAAGTTCCTGCATGCATGAATGGGAGTTTAGAATAGGTCATCATCTTAAAACCCTGCTTTTTCCAAGACAAAATAATGTAGTTTAGGGTCTAAAAGCGTGGAAGAATTGAAAATTCCCTTAAAATTGTATTACTAATAACTGTCCCGAACGAACCAACGATCGACCCAATGGGTCGTGGCAATGTACCACGACTCGTGGTATCGAGTCGTTGGGTCCATTGTGTCATAACACATCTAGGATCCTTCCCACAACTCGTCAGGACGAGTCCTTACTTTGAACCACGGGTCGTTACTTCGACCTTCGTCAACTCCTTCACCAAATCTGGCATCCTCACTACGAGCCCCACCACAACTCGTGGTGGCTTACAACAGGTCATGATCTCAATCTGTTTTCCACACTGGAAACCTCAACCCACAAGCAACGACTTGAAACAACGGGTCAGTCCTCCTCACCATGAATCGTGGGATGCCTGTTGTTTCTCCCTCAGCCTAAACTCAGTCCTTCTAACAACTGGTAACAATGACTCGTTGTTCCTGACAATGAGTCGTTACACCGTTCGTTTTCACCACTTCTACCCTGAACATCTATTCCATGACTGCTTTCGACTAATTGTGGTACCCTACCACGAGTGGTAGGGTCACCCGTCCTATGATATTTTGCCAATTTTTCTGCACTTTTCAAATTCAACTCCCGGGTCTATTCTTAGGCCTTTCTGGGGTATTACAAGTTTCTATACATTGGGCTGGTTCTAACTGATTCACCAACTAGGGTAGAGACTGAGAATGGTTTTGAGAGGACTTCTAGATTGATTTCAAACGGAACAGCTACATACGGAGTCAGGAATGATAGTGTGGCTACTAGATCTAGTAAGGCATACACATATAGATGGAAGAGACGTAACATACCCCTGACCACGTCAGGTGAGCTCTCCTAATCTTGATGAAAGGAAAAAGCATAAAAGCCGTTTTGGTGTTAACCACCATCCATACCTAAAGTGTTACCCTGCTGAGTTGGACGGCCTACTGGGGCTGCTGAAGTGGTAGACTGTGATTTCCCCATCCTGCTGAAGGACACTCTTTTAGCTTGTGACCTAGCTGCCCACAACCAAAGAACTCTCTTTGCCCAAGAGGCACTCACCTGGATGGTTCTTGCCACACTTAGACAAGCTGGATAATGGTTGCTAGCACTGTAACTCTAGGTCTGAGATCCAGATGCTCCCCCCTTCCATTCTTTGCGGGATCAATAAGAAGGGGCACTAGCTGAGGTGGGTGCTAGAGTCCTCTGTTGTTGCAGTTGTGGGAGGCTACTACCACCAGAACTCTAGTGGCCATAGTCTGATTGACCCGTTCTGGCCCGCTTGTTCTCCCGCTCCATATCCTTCATCTTTTCTGCCTCAATCTACTAGGCAAGAATGATGAGGATGGAGAGGTCAATGTCCTTTATGAGCATCGCGGTCCTGCACTCCTTAAGTACTAGGTTTAATACCCCATTGACAAATTTAAGTATGCAAGCCCTTGGCTCGGCTACCATCTTTAGAGCATACCTCGACAACCTAGTGAACTCCAATGCATACTCCTCCACGGTCCTATTACCCTGCTTTATATTCATGAACTCTATGGCCCTAGCCTCCCTCAACTCCCAAGGGAAAAATCTGTCTAGAAATGTTGTGGTGAACTCTTCCCACCCTATTGGTTCTACTCCTGTTGGTCTCCTTCCCTTCCACTGATCGTACCAAATCTAAGCCACCCCTTTCAACTCATAAGCAGCCGAATCAGCACTCTCTGCAGAACTAACACCCATAATTTGGCTAATATTTTGCACTTGATCTACAAACTCCTGCGGGTCCTCTCCCACCTTGGATCCCTAAAAAGCTGGAGGGTTTATTCAGGTGAAATTCCAAACCCTAGCAGCTATTGCAGACCTGTTTGTATTTGCCTGAACCACCTACTGGTTCACTTGGTTAGTCACTGTCTGAGTCAACAGCTGAATTACCGCTCGGAAGTATGTTGAGGACACTTGGTCATCTTGAGGGGTTGTTGGAGCTGGTGGGGTAGGTCGGTTGGCACTGCTAGCCCTCCTTATGTTTCCTTGTTTTGGAGGCATAGTTTCACTGAATGAATAGAGCATGAGTTAGGAGGACATTTCTTGAATTAGACTTCAACGCACGATAAAGAGTATGAACAAAAAGGAGTTTTTCTAATAACGTCTTGCAGCCTCCCTATCATAAGTGTGGCGCGTCTCATGCCCATGTAAAGGACTTTACTCGATGCGACTTTCAGGAATCCTAGGATATTCTAAACCTAGTGCTCTAATACCAAATTTGTCACAACCCGAGTCTATGCCCTGGACGAGACACGATACTTGGTGCCACAAGTGACCCCAAGCAAACTCATGGTCTATCATTACACTGGTAAACTGAATAAACATATATAGACGCTTTAAGAAAATACAATCATTCACGAAATACGGATTTGACAAGATTCAATATATCAAAAGAAACAATACTGCATAACTGTGTCTAAAAGCCAACTACTAACTGATGAATTGCAGGGACAAGCCCCCAGCTAACTCTAAAATCTGCCTAAATAAGAACTAACTGAAAACAAATATCATCCACAGAAGATGAGGACTTACCAAACACTATTGTTGATATCGTTTGAGGGAACTACTGACGATGCTGGGACTGAGAGCCTGCGCCTGTAGCATGATACAACATAGAAAGTATGCGTATGTACTTTGAATGTACTGAGTATGTGAGAGTTACAATAAGTATGAAAGAATAAGTAACTGAAGTGCAATAACATAAATCTAACTAAGTCAACAATGACCCTGGTTGATGGTCATAAACATGTCTTGGAACTGAGGTATTGATCTGAGCTAGACTAATCTGAACTGAGACTATACTGACAAGTGGGAGAGTCTTTAACCGACATATAACCACATGAGCTAAACGTGGAGTACGATGTATGCGCCTCATTAATAGAGCCCAATATACCTTGCCAGGGTATAAAGGCATGAATTGTGAGATTACTGTCTAGGCCCATTTGGGCTAAATAACCTATGGTGGCAACTTCATTTTGGGAACCTGGGTGCGCTGGAACCTCAGTCTACTCGATACTAAGTCCTATTCCTACTGGATAGTCTCAGTCTGACTACTAAGCTGATAGCTCGAAGCTAGTGCCTCAGACTAAGTCAGGGATACTTATCTGGAAGTACCTTGAGAGTATTATCAGACCGAATAACTGTACTGGTGTTCTATGACTGGCCAGAGCTGTTTATCTAGAAGTGTCGTAACCGTCTTGAGAACAAACTGAAACTGATACTGGTAGTTCTCAGAATGGTTAGAGATGCTTATCTAAATATACCAACATTTTATCTTAGACTGAACTAGCATGCAACTGACTGAGAATTCATGCGATAGTAACAACATAGAATTTCCAACACTAACAGAGTCAACCAATATTAATATCTAATCAACTATGCAAGACCCCAAATTACTGCATTCAAGATCTAGGGCTAAAATCATAATATTTCATGAATGGAAAAATGACCAAAATTATCACTAACAACCACCCTCAATACTCAAGAGAATTATAACAGGAAGAAATTTCATAATTTACTGACAATTGAACCCTAACGGTGAACTTCAGGGCTAGAACTGATAAGAGATTTTAGGAGAGTTTTGGGACACAAGGGAAGAACAATTCCCTTGTTAAATATCCATATACCTGGTGGGAAATTCTTAAGAAAATCCTTGATAAATTGAGAAGAACATTGAATGCCCTAGATTTTCCATGAGAAATCTATTTGTAACTTCCTTAATCTGAAGATCGAGAGTTGAGTCAAAAATGAAAAGGACTTAATCGATTATCTCTTTAATTATCCCTAAAATATGCCCAAAATGACGTAGTTTAGGAACTTAAAATAGCTGGAAGTTACGAAAATGCCATTGAAAGAAAATCTAGAAAACTGCCATACAGGGATCAACTAGTCACAAAAGTCGTTGGTTGACACCACGACTCATTGGAACCAGTCGTTGGTTGACACCACCACCCGTTGAGACCATTCGTTGGTCCAGGGCCTGAAATTTGGCTCACTAGAAATTGGCAACAAGAGGGGACCACGACTCGTTGGATCAAGCAACGGGTCATTGGTACTTTCCGTTGTCACTGGCAAGAAAACTTGGGAACCCCACTAACTGGAGACACAACAACTCATTGGTAAAACCAACAGTTCGTTGTATCTTCTCGCCGTCTCCACTGGAAAATCTCAGGATTTATGGACTTGTTGTCATGGATGAAAATAACGACTCATTGTGTGATACAACGGGTCATTGTTGCTTCTCGTTGGTACTGGGAAAAGATTTTCAATAACACCTGAGCTCCAACTAATGAGTCACCCCATGAGTTTCTACATCAAACGATGACTCGTCATTTCTCTTGTAAGTTCTTGGAAAGGGCTTAACTGATTTCTGAGCTAGGAATACAACGAGTGATAAGATGACTCATTACTCCTCACAATGGGTCGTTCCTTGTCTCGTTGGTTCCAGAAGGACAACTGGCAGGGATGACCACGACCCGACAACGGGTCGTTACTGCTGACAATCACTCATTGTCTCGGTCATTCTGAGATAAATTTTTCTTGATTTCCTCTGGTTTTTCATGCAAGGTTTGAGTTTGGTCTAGAAAAGTTTTGGGGTGTTACGTCTGGATACATGAGTATTTCTCTACAAGTTCAGGAAATTAGGTTAGTAGAAAACATTCTAAATTTCATTTAATGCATTAATTAGTATACAAGTAAACTCAAACTGGGTAGAAAATAGAAAATATCACAATATGTTAAGCACTCTTACATGTTATTGTTTAATCCAATTTGAATTAAAAAGGATCCCAGTAATTATTTTCAAATATAGCATCTCAGCTTAGTATTTGGAACTGCCTATGAGCAGCTTAGTATTTTCTATTTCTCTAAACCTCCATTCAAGATAGGCTTAACTATCAAGTTAAGATTAAGGATGAAAACTACTTTGCAGGAATACCTACTAAGTCAATGTAACAGCAAAGTAATACAAGTTGCAAGAAATGATGGATCACTACTTTTTCAGAAGAATTTCATATGGTATGGAGATATTAAGAATAAAAACTACCTCGGCACAAGGAAAAGAACTCAATCGGGAGATGACATATTTTAGTATGTTGCAACAACCTCATACTCAATTGCATTCTTTCTATATTGAAGAAGATGTCATTTTACAAAAACTGCGGTAAGGTTAAGTCCTTGCTGGACCAAAAAAATTAAAAAGGGTAGGGGACAATTTTCTTTAGGAAAGAAAAAAATGCTTGTTACAGTTCATCTAAGTCACTATAATCGAGTTGCAAGTCCGTTTCTTTAGTTGTAGCTTTAGGAAAGTTTCGTTTCTTTGGGACGAGCCCAATGTCCTGAGTATGAGATTGATGTTCAACAAGTTATGAAAATTGAGACCTAATTCAATTTTAGTTACTTAATTATATTATATCTTAACTTTCGACACTGATCACTGCTGTTTGAATTCTTCTTTGAATGTCGTCCGAGTTTTGTAGGCAAAGAAGGAAGCTGATACATAGATCACTCCAGAGCTAGCTAGCATAGAAGAAAATGCAGAATGACACTAGACATGCAAGGTGAGAAGTCTGTTATCTAAATAATATGGCAAGCTGCTAATATTTCTTAGTATACATGATGGGGGAAAACTAATGGATATCGGAAAACTGACCAAACCGGATCCTGATTTAGAAGAATTTCTTGTTTTCCTTTTGCTCATAAGAACATGCTATTAACTCAAAATAGATCAAAGTGATTTTGTATGTGATAGTCTAGCACTGTTAGCTCTCCATATGTTATTGAATCAAGGAAATTGAGTAGGAATTTGTCAAACACAGCAAGAACACCATGAAGGTCAGAGTTATACCATGTTGCTGCTTCAGTTCCTTACCTCAAGTGGCTCTAATTTTGCTACATGTTGTAACTAACAATTTTTTATTCATAAAAACTATTCAGCCAATTTCATGCATTAGGTATGTTGAATACAATTCTGCAACTAGGACCAAGAAGATAACAAAATAATCTTTCTTAAAAAATTGATTTCCACATAGTAGGAGCATATCATAGAAAATATTTATAGCTTTAAAATAGGAATTTCCAATAATTAAATTCAAGAAAAAAAGTTGATGGTATGAAAATTCCTTCAAGAAGTTAAGAAGGAATATGTTGCTAGAAAAATCTATACAACTCTGATTTATGTGTCAATAGGTTCTTTCCAAAAATCAAGGACCTTACCTGTTTCTTAGTTTCGATGTCTTGTGAAACTAATTAATTGATACTACTAGTTTCTTTGGCTTTTTCTTTAATGAGACTATTCTTTGTTTCTTTGATTTTGATGTTGTGACAGCTTGCAAAAGATCAAAAATGGATCTGAAACAAAATGAAGACCCAAGCATGGTAACCAATATATACCAGGCTCTTGTGATAGCTAGAGATTCTTTGAGACATAGAGAAGAGACAGCAAAGATGCAAGCAAAAATACAGAAATTAGATGATGAAGTGGGTGAATTGAAGAAGAAGAATGAGTCTTAGAAAGCAGATGTACAAGATTTGGAGATAATCCTAATAAAAAAAGAAGGAGAGCAGAGAAGTGTTGACGATTCGAGATGCCATGCACCAGTAAGACCACTAGAAAACATGTCAACTAGAAAAATATAAGTTCATATGGACTTTGCCTTTCAGATATAGTGTATTTGATTATATGCTCTTACTCTGTTGGTTTATATAATTTGCAGGAGTGTTATGTATAAAGAACAAGTCAGGTTGAATTAGGCAGCAGCTAATGCCCTTATGACAAGAAGAAAAGAAGTTCAGATCTAGGAAGTGATCCATGACACTCTACATTTAGAACCTGATCTATCAAGAAAATGAAAACATTTGAAGGCGAAACCAAACATACAAGGCAAGAATAAAAAAAAGAAATACTTATACCATTTTCCTCTCTGAAGATTGAGAATGTACTTAATAATTTCCTTTTTTAAGGATTGAGAATGCATGTTCCATCATCTACTACTACTTAGCATCAAAACAAGGAAATAAGTTTCTCTGACTTTTGGTACATTAATTTTTGTAATCAGAAAGAATAGAGTCTGCACGCTTAGGTTTCCTGGGGTACAAAAAACTTGGAATAGGCCCTGGCTCCTCTCAAAAATACTATATGTTGAGAGTTTTCCCTCGTTGAAAAGCTACATATCATGTATCTATTTTTCTTTTCCCTTTTCTATTTAAGGGTAGTACTAATCCTCATCAACGAAGAATATAAATAGTAAGAACTTTTAGCTAGTCATTTCAAGGAAAGGACCAAAACCAATTCTGCAATTCTCCCTCCTTCCTGGTAAGAATCTCTGCATACATATTTTGTCATTTCAGAAAACAAAAGTTGCAGTTAAAAAGAGTACATAACCAAGATGTTCATGTGACATGTGAGATACAAGAATGCACAGTATCTAACTGGTAAGTACATACAAAGCATAGACACGATTGTTCATGATCCCATACAATTTACAAAGCCTATATTCAGGAATATAATGAGCCCCTATTTTCTCATAGAAATTAATATTCTCTTCATTCCAATTAGCCACAAGCCAATCAACCATCCTCATTTTCATTTTCACAGCTTGTGATGCAACAGCAGAAAATAACAATTTCCCAAGCGTCACCCCCTGTAATACTTTCTCATAAACATTCGGTCTAAAAATAAACCAGGCTTCTCCAAAAAACCATTGTAACTAGGAAAACAAGCACATGACCTACTACATAAACAATATAATTATTATTCTCATGACCAATAAATTTGGACCTATAAGTCTCGAGTTCCTAAGAAATGGTTACCTTATATGTTGCTACTTCGCAAAGAGATAAAAGGGCATTGCGTAATAAATCAAAATGATCAAAAGATATAAATATGTGTGTATATAAAATATGTATGCAAAAGGGAATTTATCACTCACAAAATTAATACAACTATGCACAAATATTTAAAAGAAAATCATAACTTTCTTGTCTAATCTTCTGACTCCATCCAATCCCAATCTATATCATCAAACCCATCCTCCTCTTATGATATTTCTATAATTGTATCTTTTGAATGTTGTGCATTAGATGGATTATCAACGACATAAGTGGGAACATCTTCTGTTGACCATCTAAAGTCACCACCATCTAATCTAGCTGAGGGACCAATGTCAACATTAGGCTCCCTCGAAAATGTGTCTCCTATATTAGGACAATTCACTTCCTCTAGAACATACTAATCAATAGGGACTTTATTTCTTGCATCATAAACATCTTTTCAACTAGATCTGCCACATAAAAACTTGATGAACCTGTGATGCCAACACAAAAGGATCATCTTTACTGCATAACTTGTTGAAGTATACCCGACTTAACCCATATTCATCTACTTCATTCTGAAATCACATCTAAACAACACAACACTAAAACAGTCATAATAATCAATCTCAATGATATCTTAAATAACTCCATAATAAATACCCTCTCCATCTATGGGATTCTGGTCCCTAGCATTAGCAAAACTATCGGTTGTTGCTGATAGAGTCACTCCACTATTTTGAGTCTAGTGTGGAGTGTCCCGATTTTTCGTATGAAATCGGTATCCATTAATGAAATATGCAGTATATTTTTTGGACACCACATTAGGCCCTCTATCTATCCATGTTAAATGACGAGGTACTTCAACATTTTTTAACTTTCTCTTCAAACCAATCACTGAATTCATGATTATGATTCCTTGATCTTGACCATGTAATGATCTAGTATGATTACTCATTAAATTCTTATATTCCCTGCAATCATGAATATTTTAAATTTAATTAGTAAGCCTTTATAAATGGATTTTAATGTACCTTATAATAAAAATATTATAATTATTATATAATTCAACTTACTCGATAAACTTCTTCACTTGTTCATGTCCAGTGTTGAATAGGGCTTACCGATGTGCTTCATAATGTAACTGTGAATCCATAAAAAAAGTGCACTTCTTTTTCTTCTCACTTTCAATTGGATTACCTATCTTAGGTAATATTGGTGAAAAATTATGAATGCATTCCTCCTCCTCGGTTTGGTACCTACTGAATCTTGTCTTCACTCCATCATATATGTATCTCGAACAAAAAGTCAAGCACTCTTTAGCCAAAAAACCCTCTTCTATTGATGCTTCTAGACAAGATTGATTGTGAACAAATGCCTTCAATTTACATAGGTCCCTCTCAAAGGAATACATCAAACAAAGATGAGTCGAACCCCCAAACTTAATTTTATTCACTAAATGAACAGGTAAATGTGGCATTATATCAAAAAATGTTGGATGAAAAATCATTTCAAGGTCACATATTATTTCACCAATTTCAGACTCTAATTTTTGAAGATCTCTTTACCTTATTATCTTACTACATATGGCTCCAAAGAGATTGCCCAACTTAATTAGTGTCAATGAAACCTTCTTAGGCGACACTTTTCTAAGCCAACCTGGAGCAGGTAAAGCATTATAAAATGAGCATCATGACTCTTGTAACATGATATTTTCATCTCATTCATATGCACACAATGTGATATATTCGAAGCACACCCTTTAGGTAATTTGGCTTTTTCCAAGATGGTACAAAAGAACCTTTTTTGTTCTAGTTTCATGAAGAAGCAAGATTGAGCCAAAATTACATTTCCATTATTATCTTCTATTGGTTGTAGCTCCTTTCATATTCCCATTTATTGTAAGTCATAGCGAAAATTTACATAATCCTTTGACTTTCCATCCATCTCCAATAAAGTCCCGAGCAAACTGTAGCATATATTCTTTTCTATGTGCATAACATCAATATTCTGCATTAATTTATTATGTGACCAATATGGAAATTCGAAAAACATAGATTTTTTTTCCACGTACCCTTATTATCCCGAGACCTCTCTTTTTTCCCTTTCAAAAAACATTGTTGAATTCTTGCAGCTCCTCAAGCACGTGTATATCTGATAAAGGAGTAGGTGCAGGTCTATTCTCCTCCTTACCATAAAATGAATCCTCATAATTTTGCAATGGATGATCAAGAGGCAAATATCTCCGATGACCCAAGTAACACATCTTATGACTATGTATTTTATATTGAGAGCATGTGTCATAATTACAAGTGGAGCATGTGATAACGCTCAAACTCACACTTCCTGACAAAGCATGAAGTGGTCGTTATCAATAAATAATCCAACTAAGAGGTTGGGGTAGAACCTATAGGGAATAGAGTAAGATCTAGACTAATACCGGTAATTGAACTTGTTGGTGAGTTATCTCTAAATTGGGGGTTTAAAAGAGAACAATATTAAAACAAAGATTACAGTTGTGATTTAAATCAAGATTTGCAAACAACTAGGGTAAGTGTTCCCCATGGGTTCATAACTACTTCGGATATACAAACGTGATCAATCCCAATGCTTACATGTGGAACTGATAACTAGGGTTCATCCAAACGGCTGGTTCGTCCCTATTGAATGACTATACTCAATCACCAGGTCAGGTCTCATAAGAGATTTCAAACTAACTGTTATCAATTTGTTTCAAATTTAACTATCCTGCAACCACAACTTAAGTAAATACAATGATCATAGAGATCAAGGCTTTGTTGTAATTCTCTTTTCCTAATTTCTACTTCTCTAGGTTCAAGCAAGTAAAGAATTCAGGCAAGTCCTAATGTTGTATACCATTAAGAAATGATTAAACATGAAGAGAATATAATACAAGCTTTTTGCATTGATTTTGAATCACATTGTGCAACTCTAGTTTGTTAATCCACCATAGTTCCCACAACCCCTAGTTGTGGAGGTCTTAGCCTCTCATGATTGTAATATTATAATTTGCATTCATACACAAAAACATAATTAAATACTTACAACAACAATTGGAAACACGATTGGTATGTCAAAGATCAATCTCAAGAACAATGTTGGAAATCAAGAAGTTGATCCCAAGAATTTCTCCTCAAAACTTGATAAAAATTCACAAAAATAATTCTTCACACGTCTACTAACTCAATTCTGTCCTTCTCTCTAACTAAAATAAAATGTAAAGGCTATTTATACAGACATTAGAAACCTTTTCCTAAGCTAATAGGGAATTTTCCATATCTGGTGCCGATTATATCACGACTGGACCTACGACCCGTAGCAGGATTGTAGAGTTATACTTGCTTTTCGTAAGTCCTTGGCTGCTACAGATCTAGATAAGTATTGGTAGGATGGTACGACTCGTACCTTCATACTACGAGTCATACAATGCTTCCGTGGTTTGGCCCTGAGAACTTTGACATCTTCTGAAATTCTTCACGAATGTTGTGGTACGACTTTTACCTTCTTGCTACGACTCGTACTATCTGTAGTGTTTGAAGTTTTTCCAAGTACTAAAGAATCTTCTGAAGTTCACCATGGCTCCCGGTATGGTTCGCACATTGATGCCACGACTCATGAGTTCATCTGTACTAGGAGTCTGCCTTTGTACTAAGAGTTACGGCTCATACCATCTTGGTACAGCTCGTACTGAGAGTCGTATGTTTCCTTCTTCTCACTTCAGCCTTCTGATTTTCATCACGGTTCTTGGTACGACTTGTACAATCAAGCTACGGCTCGTACTGAGACTGGTATTTTGGTTGATTTTCTGCATTGTAAGACTTCTTTTGCTCATCTTTGGTCCAACACTTATTTTTTCTAAAATCAAAGTAAAAGTGCCTCATATCCATATAAACATACCTAAGTCCATGCTATTTTCTCAGTTTTAAGCATCGAAACTTCTATAAACTCACAGCAAATCAACACCCTTAACTTAAGAATTTTGCATGTCCTCAGGCAAAGAAAAATAAAAGCTAAACACGATGCTTAACTAGAAAATAAACTTAGGATACTACAACCAAAATCAAACAAAATTTGCACTATTAACTCAAAAAGCTTTTGAACCTTTTCTAATGAACCAAATCAGCACATGCACTACAAGCAACCACAAAACATGATAAACAGGGATCAAGACATGTCATCTAGCTATTAACAAGTAGTCAAGCTATCACCGATGCTTTTTTACACAGACCACTAGTAAAGTCAAGCACAAACCATGTACCCTAACAGCAAACGAAATCCCCCACTCACAGATATAGTAAAATGTATAACATGGGACAGAACAAGCGAGACTTTCACTCTCACAAAGAAATTTCAAATACTGCATATTGGATACCATAGGCTTGCCCTTATTTTCTCTACTTTGGATTGTCAGATGGTCAAGCTAGAATCACTATAGGACTTGTTTTGGCTTGTACTATAGGCTTTCGGGCTGGGTATGGTAGATATGGAATCTTTTGAGTGACTAGACCCCTCCTTGGCACTACATATATGTGGAATTTTTTTTCTCCTTTTCCACCCTTTTTACTTTTTCCACTTTTTCCTCCCTTTTCACCTTTTTTTATACACTTGTATGAGTGTGGTGTGTTTCTTCAAAATTTTATGCATCTTTCTCTTTTTGTATTTTCTTTTTCAATTTTTCTTTCTTTTTCTTTTTCTTTTTCTTTTTCTTTTGTGAAACCACACGTCATTTATCACCCTTTTTTTTCTTTTTTCTTCCTTTTTCACCTTCCTAATCTTTATGTACCCCTACTCTAGCCACCCTCAATTTAGACATTTTACCTATGTTGAGGTTCACAATGTCCAAGGAGGGAGTAGGGCCAAAATAGGTTCTTTATAAAAAATGGATGTAGTTAATTGGTTAATCAAATAAAAATGGCCTATTTAAGGCTCAAAAATTTAGATCAAGGGAATCATATCATTTCGGTAGGGTTATTTAAGCTAAAAATGGGCTAAACAAGAATGGCCTATGATCCTTTCCTAACCAACCATCCTAAAGCCTATGCAAAGACCAACCGGGCAAGTTCTAGATCCTCTATAGTATTGAACTAAGTATCAGACCTCACTCACTCATGGTATGTGATTTGCATTCACTCTACCTGTCTAGTTTATTCATGGATTAACAAAAACTACACATGCTAATAGACAAAATGAAATAAAAAGATCCACAGAAATAATGTATGTAATCAAAAGTACACAGGTAATCATCAAAAAAATATTTAATAGGGTCAATTTTTCAAAATATCAAAACTAGTTCAATTTATTGGCTAAGTACTCCTAAGCTACTTTCTAATTAAACAAAAATCACAAAAAAAAATCCTAAACATGTCAGTTCTACTAGATAGCATTCCCGAGGGAAACGAAGCACGATAAGAAAAACCCTCAGACGAATCAAAAATCCAAAAAATACAAGTACACCCCCTTCCTTTTTTAAAAAGTGTGCTTTGTCCTTGAAGCATAGAATGTAAGGACTGAGGGAAGGGAATACCTGAAGTGCACAAAGTGCTCCTATCATCCTGCAGAGGAGGTGCCTCCACTGCAATCATGGCACTAGCGGTGGTCGACGCACTCACTGGTGGATCGATAGGGGGAGTTGCTACCCCCTCAGTAATCTCGGTCGTCTCTACAGCCTCTGGAATGGTCGGGGTTGAATGTGGCTTGCCCAAAAGGTCCCTACCAGTAGCAAGCTCTGTCTGGGCCATGGTGGAGGTACCTGCTCCTCTAGCTCATTCCTACATCTCTAACAAGTGTACGTTATGAGTCTGCAGGCTCTCTACACATGCCCTCTTGCACTCTCTTTTATCTCTCTTCTTCTTCTTTTTCAGGGTCTCGTCTTTGATATCCTCGGAGACCCTTTTTTTTCCTTTTTCTTTCCCTGCTATTCTGGGCTCCCAGTAGGCGATCAGATCAAGCTTCTCATCTATGTCAGCATCGAGGTCAGGAAGAGTGGGGACTGGTATGATTGCCAGTTTCCATGACGACAGCTCAGCCACTTGGCTCCGAAGAGCCCCCAACTCCTTATGGAGGCTGCCCATCTCAGTCTGCTCTACCATGCGTATATTGAACCATCTTTCAAATCTGTCTAATCTAGTATACAGGGCCTGCACAGCTGTCTCAATCTCGACCTTCACCCAGGCTTAACATTCTCCATCATTGATTGGATCTTCCTTTCGGCCATGGTCAGTCTCTTGGCCAGCTTCTGGAGAAATTCCTGGGGCACTAGGATGTACCCGGCTGGAGTCTGGCACAAGAGGCTAGTAGGTGGTGCAGCAGAAGTACTGGAAGTTGCATCTTAATAACAGACATCTATAGTCGATATGTCACACTTCTTCTATTAGGTGGGGGAATTCACCTGTGTACCCCCAATTGGTCGAGTCAGTGGAACTGTGGTGGAAAGTCGGGCCCGACTTACTAGTTTCATTTCATCCTAGATCAAGCCAATATCAATTATTCGTTGTCCTCCAATTGGGCACTCCTCACCCCAGCGCACTATGATACCTGCCTCCATGCATAATATGAAAACGAGACTCGAGAATAGGATGGTAGTGCTCAATCCCATAGCCCGATCTCGCATCTCTTCTACGATGACTCTCAGACTGTTGATGCGGTATCTGGACATGATACATGCCCCCAAAGCTGCTCTATCTGCACTGAGGGTATTGTCATTAACTGTCGGTGACAACCGGTGGCGCACTAATATCCAACAGGCCTTTGCTATGAAATTTAGGGAATTCTTCATGACGTGCTTGCTGCTAGTGACCCACTCTGCCTCTTCTTTGTCCTCAGCGATCACGTCAGACAACCACTATATTTGCCTCCTCCTCTCATCAAAGCTAAGCTGCTTGATCTATTTCAATTCCTCCACCCGATATTCATATTTTGGCATAGCATGTGGAGGTATGAACTGGGGCCCATATAATATCTGAGCAATAGTGCGTTGGGATATATCGACCTGTCGGTCTCTAACCATGACACTCTCCATCTTGGGCTGATCTTTTAATTTATACCCCTCTTTCATCTTCTGCTCCATGGCTGCAAAATAATTAGCATAGAACTCTTGAAAATTTTCTGGAGTGTATTGGTCTGAGGCCCTAGCCATCCGCTCAAAGTCGTAGAAGCTAAATATTCGCTTCATCTCCTCCACCTCGTTCAATAAATTTGTGAGTATCCGTGGCTCTTCTTAGATGTTTCGCCTAGGCTTGTTTTTGGTGGTGAGAGTAATTCCCTGTTCATATATCTCTTGGTCTCCTGGTACTCTCCATCGGATAGTGCGGTTCTCCCTAGGTGGAGTCTTCTCCTGCTCGGCATTTGGTGCCTCCTCCTCTAATCCAGCACCGCTACTTACATATCTAGATTTGGTCTCCTCAGACCCATCTTCTTCATTAGAGCCGCTTCCCAACTCCTAAGTTCTTTCCTCTTAGATAGGAAAGCACTGGTAGATGTGGAAGTAGCCGTCACAACTTGGGCTTTGGCCTTCACCCTAGTGGCTTGGGTCCCATTAGTGTATGATGTGTCGACCCTGTACTCCTATAATGAACCACTGGGGGAGTTTCCTACTTGATCAGATTCAGAGGTTTCATAAAGTAATGTCCTCCATGTAGTTACCTTTGATGCTTTGCGCTTCATCGTCATTGTACCTGTAGAGAAAATGGGTTAGAATCTATATCTGAGAAAAGGAAAGCAAAAATAAATTCCTCTGTAGTTTATCACGGGTCAACAGTATAGGTTGTACCTTGGAGGTACAATTCATACTGAGACCCATAATATCTCAGGTAAGTGTTATGCCTCAGAGGTACGACTCATACCATGAAGGTACGATCCGTACCATGATTCGTATGAGGATGCCCCTTTAAGACAATTTTTCTGTATTTTTACACGACTCATGGTATGACCCCTAAGTTGATTCCATGAGTTGTAGGAAGGACCATACTGTCACTTGTGGACTTAACCCTTTTCAGATTACTTATACGAGTGTCAGGTATGACTCATAGCAGTAAACCACGAGCCGTACTAGGATTCGTACCTTGTGATTATTTTCAAATTTGGCTTGGGACAATCCCAACGAGCCATTCTATGAGTCATAGTATGAAACCACGAGTCATAGAAAGTTGTCACAGCCCGATCCTACACCCTAGCCATAACACGGGACAAGGAACCCCGAAGGGGCTCCAAGTCGACCCATGGCATAATCATAGCATAACACTTAACAATATAAACAGGTATAATACATAACTAAGCGGAATCTAACTTCAAGAGCCAAGTTAAACACTTAAGGACATAATCCAGCAAAAAATAATAAAGACTAAATCTAATTACACATATCTAAAAGCCTCTACTAACTAATGGTTTGCTAGGACAGGTCCCCAGCTAACTCCCAAAGTCTGAAAACTAAAATACAACTGAACAAGAACATAGACCTCATCCCCAAGAGATGAGGACTCACCTCAATCTACTGAGATGAAGGGAGGAGCGTGTCTACCCGTGGGGCTAAGTCTGGATACCTGAATCTATATCATGAAACGATATAGCACATAAAGTATGTGGTCAGTACTTGGAATGTACTGAGCATGCCGGGGAACGTATATAAACTGAACATTTAAATATGCAAGAAGGAAATAACTGAATACATTGACATATAACTGATTTAGAATACAACAATCCCCTCCTTAGTGACATACAAATGTATAGATGAAACTTTCATTTGGAACTCATGTTCTGATACATCATCACACTTATGCATAAGGATCAAGTACTGAACATTTAATAAGAGCCAAAGGTGAGGCTAGTATCACATACTGTACTAGATACCTGTTAATAACTGAGTCTGCATTTCATTATATTGTATATGTTCCAAACTGAAGTTTGAATCATACGGGACTGAGTCATTTGGGTAACATTACTAGGGAAGTCATTCTCTATTAAGGAGAATCCTAACTAAGCTAAGGGAGTCATTCTCTTCTATGAAGAGTCCCGACTGAACTAGGGATTCATTCTCTGCTATAGAGTCCCGACGGAGCTAGAGAGTCATTCTCTGCTATAGAGAGTCCCAACCGAACTAAGGAGTCATTCTCTGCTATGGAGAGGCCCGAACTAATCAAGGGAAACATCTTGGCTCTGGAGAGTCCCTGCTGACTATAACATAAGGAGTACTGCTCGTATAGTATACATCTGGTCTATGCTACTATAGCTAATCAGAAACATGAGCATTTACTGGTTTCATCATACAACATTCATTTCGAAAGGATTAGGGATACTTTCTACTAACAACAAGCCCAACAGTCTGAAATATCATTTTCAGGCTTTATCATCATCATTCATATTGTCATGGCACCAAGTTAACCTTTCATTGACTCATATTACATTTATGGACATCTATAGATTCATATCATACATTACATTCCCACAAAATCCAAGTCCCGAGTTCATAACATACAACATATAACATAGGGTCATGTATGGTCCATAGGTCCAAATTACACTTTAGCATAGATACATTGTTTCACATACTTAGATTTACAGAAGCTCGAACACTTAACTCATACCTTAACATTTACAACGAATTCATGGGAGAAGTATAGATTTTCATTTCATGGAACCCATTTCATAATTCACTCCAATTCATAAGATAGGTACAATAATTATGCTATTATCATAGGTCTACCCCATACCTAAAACAAATCCATCGAAAACATAATGAAAATACATATTTACTTTCAATTGCTCAAGCCCATAAAGTATAATCTCATCTCAACATATTTATCAAATAGTATGTTCTCATTATTAGGGAAATTCTTAACAATCTTCAAATGCTTTATGTCTGGATACGAGTTATTGATATAGTTGAGTGGACAATAATAAAACCCCAACCATCGTTCAAGCCATCTCATGAAGAACATTCTATAACCATGCATTCTCACCATCTAACACATAATTCAAGGTATTGAAATAATTTCATAATCACAATTAGCTTATAATCCTAGTGGGTCTTGGAATTCAAAGAAAAACATAAAAGAAACCACCCATCAATAAAATTCCTAGGTCATGCTGTTCTAGAATAATTGAAATCGGGTTTTTGATAAAACATTTTGGGGAACAAGGATGGAAGAATATCCTTGTTGAAAACCCACATACCTGGTAGGATAAATTCCATTCGAAATTACACCTTGAAGCCCTGATGAAAACCTTTGGTGGATCCTTGATCTTAGGAGAAAAGGAAGGAGAGTTGAGAGAATTAGAGTTTAGGCTTGAAAATGCCCTAAAAACGTCCCTTAAAAGCCTAAAATGATGTCACTTTAAAACTGAAAGCATAGGACTTTACCAAAATACCCTTGGGAAGAATTTTAAAAATCTGCCGATCTGGACCACGACCCACACCACGACTCGTGGTGACCACCCGTCGACTTCACTAGATTTTTGATCTTGGGCAGATTTATATGCCCAAGGGATACTCAAACGTATTATTTTCGCCTTGTTTGTGTGCAATACGTATATATTCTCATGTAATTGGTAATAAAATATGAATTTATACTAACCAACATGATTAGCATTTGCTTTGCAGGAAAATATGATTTTTAGGAGCTAAAATGCATGTTGGAACTATATCGGAGTTGGACTTGGATACGAGCGTGGAAAAGACATTGGAATGCGCAAAGTATAGGGGCTCCGCGACGGAGCCGTGCCACGCTACCATCGCGAAGGCACACTGCCTGGAGAGGCAATTAAATGGCAATTTCTAGTGAGGCCTCGCGACAGCTCCGTGGCACGGAGATAGGCCTCCGCGTTGGCCTCCGTGCCACGTTGAGGCTAATTTACCGGACCCTGGATTTCCAGTGAAGGTCCGCGTCCACGCCGTGTCATGGAGGCAGTGCTCCGCGTTGACCTCCGTGACACGTTGCTTGTTATTCCGGGAAAAATTTTCCTCTAGTATAAATAGCACACTTAGGTTTATTTTAATTAGTGGAGTTTGAGTTCAGACTTGGTGGAGCAAGGACGTGGGTTAGCAGCAGTTGAGGGACGAAAAAGCTAAGGGATTTCTTCTCTTCCTTTCTTCTTTCAATCAATTGTATGTATGATTTACACTTGTTTTAGGATGATCAATCCACAAATGAGTGGCTAATTCTCTTCCTTGCTAAGGTTTTGAACATGTGTAGTGAATTTTGATTGTAAATGATATGGTTTTCTTCTTTCATGTTGTTCTATTAATTCTTGTTCTTACTGCATTAGTGCTTGGCCGACATTAATGTACATCTAAAAAGTCCAATTTCACTCGAGAGAGCAAGAAATTGGAAAGTTGTGAATTAATAGGGTATTGTTCTTAACTTGATTTGGGAAAATTGGGTTTTGATGTGCTTTCCTGATAGAAATATACTTGAAAGCCGTATTAGTCAATTTAGGAACCGGAATTGTATTGCTAGGTCATAAATTGCATTTTATCACAGAAATGTAGACGAATGGTTTATGATTCTTAAGTGAAATTAAATACGAGAGTTTTAATTTCTAGGCTATTGTTCTTGGCTAGCAACATGAAGAAGAGATTAACCGAATTATTATTATAATCGAATTCATTACCTGTTCTTAACCTTGGCATGCTCATATCCATAGTTTAAATTCACAGTAAATAATTGTTAATAGTTTTAGTATATATAGATTTTATAAACAAAAACTCATTTAACTGTTGGTTACGTTGTTGTTAGCATAATTAGAAGTAAGATAAGAATATAGTACACTTAGGCAGATTTTTACACATCCTGAGCCTCCTTGGATCGATACTTGGCTTACTTAGCCACTTTATTACTTGTTTGACCACGTGCACTTGCGTGTCAGTTTATAATATATAATACCAACCGAACAGACCGAACAAGTTTTTGGCGCCGTTGCCTGGGAGACTAGGCAATTGGTGAAATTGTGTTAAGTGTAAATTTACTGTATTTTTGTTTTATTTTCTTAAGTGTTGACAACTTGGTCTTAGTATTTTTTTAATTCTTTGTTCATTTTAATTTTTCTCTCTTTCGGATACCCTCATTGACATGACATCTTGGAATATAAATGGTGGATACGCATATTTCAGCGAATCTTGCATGAATTGCGGAGGACCCCACTTGTGGCAAAACTGTAACATGTGCAATATATGTGGGTGTCAATATGGCTATTGGGGTGATTGTCCAAAGGCATATTCCCCTTCCCCACGCCCCCGCGATGATCATTCTGTTGTTTTTGCTGAATATAGGCATGTTGAAAATGAGGACTTGGGATGCCAAGTTCAAATAGAGGACATGATGAAACAACTCCTGGAGCAATCAGAAGCAATGAAGGAGTCGGTGGCAGAATTGATAATTCAGCAAAAGGAGAATGTTGAGGCTGTAAGCAGGATGAGCATCAAACTCACGGAGATGTGTGCTGAGGCTGAAGCTTGTGATAATTCGCAGGTGACAGTTTTAGCTGATATTCAAGAGGAACTACAAGAGGAATACAAGGGTGAATTTTTGGATGAAGCCCAACAATTAGAATCTCTTGAGTGTCCCCGTGATCGGCTCATACCTATAGAAAATCCATTCATGGAAGAAGAGAAAGAATATCTCCCATTTGACCTTAATGGAGAAATAGATGTCGATGTTGAAAAGGTGTATACAAGTAAGGAGGTCAAGCACAATGCAGATTCAGAGTTGAGGTGTATTGGACCACACTCTACGCATTTTTCAACATTAAATTTGGTTGAAAACATAGAAATAAAGTCTTCCAAGTTTGTAGAGAAATGTCTAGAGGAGGACCAAGCCCCGTATATTTTGAAATTCACTAATTCGGAGAGACAAAATGACTTCGCGTACTTAAGGACCAATAAATGCAAAAGGCAACATCTACTATTTGGTCCTTACAATTTTTCACCACCACCCCTGGAGCATAAGAGGAAATTAGAGAAGAAATTAGGGGTGAGATTCATATCCTCAAGGTGGAGGAAAAAGTGGTGAAACTTGGTACGTCGTGCGGCGACGGTAAACCACGCGCTGCACGGGAGGCAACCTGTGAAAAATATTTTCTTTCTTTCTTTTCTTAGTGTAAATAATTTTTATTTATTTATTTTTTGATTAGGTTTAGATTTTTGTTTTAGTTAATATTTTTCACTTTAGTTAGTGAAATCTATTAATCTAACCAATTTCGTTTAGTGTAGTGATTTTCAGGTCTAACGGAGAAAAATATGCATGGAAGCGGGAAAAATAAGGCAAGGTATGAAAATAATTTTTATTGAAGAAACAGTGCACTGGGGCGTTGGCTCCGTGTCACGGAGGAGTGGCTCCGAGTTACCTTCCGTGACACGTTGAAGGCAAAATCAGATTTTTTAAAAATTTCCAGAGAGCCAACGCGTTGGCTCCGTGTCACGGAGGAGGGGCTCCGCGTTACCCTCCGTGACACGTTGCCCTTTATTCAGTGCCGGGTCACACCGGGTTGCCGGGTGACCCGCGTGTTTTTCTTTAAATTAACCTAAGTTTTGCCCCTTTTCTCCCCATTTCTCTCCTCCTCCGCGACCAAAACACCCAATTCCCCCTCCCCAACCAACGTGCCATGCTAATAGGCAAGGAAAACGTCAAATTTCTTCGGTTCTTCAACTAAAAGGTATGTTTTCATCGTTTCTCTCAAGTTTTTGGCGATTTTAGTCGAATTTGAGCATGTGAGGTGAAATATATCACCCCAAGTAGCAATTAAACATGATGTTGAATTATTTTGTGATTGATTATGTTTGGATTGTTGTAATTAGCGTTTGAACTTGTCGATTATGTGAATAATTCGATTTTATTGAAATATTGCATTCTAGGGCTTGAGTTATTGAAATTGAATTGGGGAACTTGATAGTTTGATGAATTAGATGTCGGGGTGTGGTTGTAAATTGAGATAAGTCGATGTAAATATTGTATGAATGTTAAGAGAAGACGAATTCTTGAATTGTTGGGGAAAATGCGAAAAGTTTGTAAATTGGTTTGATTAGGTAGATTTGTATGTAAATAGAATTTTCGTTGTTGTTTTTGTTTTTTTTGTTTGGTTGCTAAGTGCGAGGATTGGATTGCTATCGATAGTAGGATTGGGAGTAGCTGTATGAAGTCTGAGTAGTACGCTAACCGTTACGCTGTCGAAATTTTTCGTGAACGCACTAAGCAATATACCTTATAGTTGCTTGTGTTTGGGGTTGTAAATAGAGTAATCCTTGCCGAAGTATTGTAAATATAGTTAAGGACTAAGTGTGGGGTAAACTTATTTTAACCCGACCTTAGCCTAAGTCAACTTGTATTTAGCTTAACTTTGTGCTTGTTTATGTATATTGACAGGTACAATGGCAAGTCGACAGGACAAGGGCAAGGGTGCTTCTAGCTCAGGCACCGGACGGAAAAGATTGAGGTTGGGCACTGCAGTCCCAGCTGCACCAGCTGTTCCGCGCGGCCAACGCCGCCAATACGGAACAAGATGGGTAAC
This sequence comes from Datura wrightii, assembly GCA_035772735.1. Lineage (NCBI taxonomy): Eukaryota > Viridiplantae > Streptophyta > Magnoliopsida > Solanales > Solanaceae > Datura > Datura wrightii. The sequence continues at coordinate 117,760,003 of JASDFA010000003.1, forward strand.
CGATGAAGGGAAGAAGTGGTACGCGAAACATAAAGAAAACAAGTACTTCCCCGAGGAACATATTACACGGGAACCACTTGCACAGGAGTTCCCACGTATTGTGCAGAGAATCGAGGCAGCTAGGCTCAGCTTTATATTTCAGGAGCCTAGGGAGTGTAACCTTCATTTGGTCCGAGAGTTCTATGCAAATTGGAACCCGGCCATCAGAAGCCACACAATAAAAATCAGAGGGCAGATTGTCACTCTGGAACCCCAGCAATTTAATGCCATCGTTGGAGCGCGGGACACAGACGCCCACGTTCTCCGCCAGCTAAACATCACCCCACCGTACGCCGACATCAGACGTACGTTGTGTGGGGCTCGATCCACAGCCCGATGGAGTAGACATAAGGAGAGGGGTTACCACCAGACTCTGCCTTATTCGCAGATGAACAGGGAGGCCAGAATATGGCTGAAGATTGTGTGTTCGTGCTTGATCCCGGGAGTTCACATGACGGATGTGACCCGGGACCGTGTCTGCTTGGTGTACGCCCTTATGAAAGGGCTTGAGATTAATGTTGGGGCGGTCATTATATCCACCATGAATAGAGCCAGACTGCACCAGGGCCACAGATACGGGTTTGGCGGACTCATCACCACCTTCCTCCGAGGCCTCGACATTGAGGAAGAGGCTTTGGACTACATCCCGCAGTTGGAGCGTAGGGCCCTCGATGTGACAAAAACTAAGGCCCCCGACACCACACACGGTCCAGTGCTGACTTTGGGCGAGCGACATGCTCGTGACGATCAGTACATGGCACGTATGTTCGGCATGCAGATGCTTCAGCTACGGATTGGTGGGAGACCAGCCACCGAGGAAGAATTATGGCAGCTGGAGCTGGATTACCCATTTGGCGAGAATGCCAAAGCCTTATGCCGGGTGGGACCAGCCTTCGTGGAGCCGACGGATGACGATGTCCCTACTGATGAGCAGACACGTCGGGAGGACTCCGATGTGGAGTCCGATGAAGATGATGGAGCTGACTCAGACATGGGGGATGAGGCAGCAGCACCAGATGAAGAAGTCGAATATTTCGACTGATCAGGGAGTTCCACCACCCGAAATTTTGTTTTGTAATTTTTGTGAACACTGGGGACAGTGTTCGATTTAAGTGTGGGGTGGGGAGTAGCTAGGTGCTGGGACTTAGGCTCTAATCTGTTGTATGCTTTTTCCTTGGTTTGTATGTATGTTTGTGTTTTCCCTGTGGTGAACTGATTTGTGTGTATGTGTATATATTTGTTTGTGTGGTTAATGATGTGTGTTAGCAAAGTTGTGGTTACCAGTGTAAATAGTTTGTAAATATTTCTTTCTTATCGAAATGATCGATATTTTTTTCAAAAAGTTTCGAGAATATTTTGCATTTGTAAATATTTTCTTTCTATCGAAATGATCGATGTGTTGCAAAAATTTTCGGTTTTTATTTTTTTGGGTTTCTCGGAGTTTGTTTTCGGTTCTTTTACCGAGAATAGTCCCATTGAACCGATGTCATAGTTAGTGACCGTTCCCTATGATGGATGGATGACGACCGTCTTAAGGGAAATGTAGTCGGTAGGAGTAGGTTTTTAATTTGTTTTTAATTTTTCTTTGGTGGATTGCATCAATGAACTGTAGTTGCTTTTTGGTTGCAAAAATTTCGTTGCGTGTGTAACTGATGTTCAAAATGTGAAAGTGATTTGTTTGAAAGCATGCAATTTGGTAAATATGTTGAGTTACCTAGGCTATAGAATTTGATTCAATATGATTGAGGCTTAATTTTGAATTCATGTGATTGGCTAATTAGAGAGTCTGTGAGTGCATCTTGATTCAAGCATGTGCATGAAGTGTGAAGTGAGGTATTGTTATTCCATGCCATTGTGAATTGTCTAGAACTTGCCTGGTGTGTATACAAAACAAAATGAAGGAGGTGTAGTGTTGGAAAGGATGTAGGCATTTCTTTGTTTTAACCGATAGTTTCCATTTTTTTTTCTTGTCAAATTCTACCTTTTTATATGTTGTATACCCTAGTCAGCCCGTTGAGCCTTTAGCCGATTTCTTTCTTTCTTTTGTCCAAAATTGTATAAACCAAGCTTTATCCCTTCTTTTCATTAGCTGTAAAAGTCTATACAAAACTCTTAAGCGCTTACAAAGAAAAGAAAATGTTTCCCAAAGTGTTAAAGAGTGAAAAGAAAAATAAAAGCAGAGTGAGGAAAGAAAAGATGATGTTAAAGAGGCACTTGTTGTAATTAAATGATATTGAGGGTACATGAAAACCCTTTGTTTTGTGTCAAGTGTGTTTAATGAAATGGGCAGTACGCAAGTAAACCGGCATGAATGGGAGAAAAAGAGAAAAGAGAGGAACAATGTCCATGAGTCGATGGGAATGTGTTGAAAAGGCGCTTAAGGATGCTAGCGACTATTATTGGCTAATCCAATATATATACTAGACCCATAGCCCCGTTACAACCCATTAAAGTCCTACTTGATCCTACATTGCATTTCTTTATATTAGTGGAGTAATACACTAAGGGCAAGCCTATGGGTCATGACATGATGCATGTGAATTCTTTTGGGAGAGTGAGTGAAATTAATTTTTATATGCCCCTACTTGAATGTTTGTGTGTTGCATGAACAAAAAGGGGAAGATTCTCTTGAGTTGTGAGGGCACATGCTTGATGAAAGATTGACTTTCGTGTCGGATTTCTTGATTAGCTGATTTGCATGAGTTTGCCGATATCAAGAATCAATTCTTAAAGTCTAGGAAGTCTTGATGTATTAATGGTCATTGTAGTGTAAGACCAAGCATGTTTTCGTGATGATTTGCAAAAATTGAATAATCGGTATGACCGTAGCGTAAGTTGTCGCACCATAGTGACGAAGGTTGGGATGTAATTTGCATGAGTTGTGTATGTGTTGTTCGAGGACGAACAAGGATTTAAGTGTGGGGTAAGTGATCTTGGGCAGATTTATATGCCCAAGGGATACTCAAACGTACTATTTTCGCCTTGTTTGTGTGCAATATGTATATATTCTCATGTAATTGGTAATAAAATGTGAATTTATACTAACCAACATGATTAGCATTTGCTTTGCAGGAAAATATGATTTTTAGAAGCTAAAATGCATGTTGGAACTATATCGGAGTTGGACTTGGATACGAGCGTGGAAAAGACATTGGAATGCGCAAAGTATAGGGGCTCTGCGATGGAGCCGTGCCACGCTACCATCGCGGAGGCACACTGCCTGGAGAGGCAATTAAATGGCAATTTCTAGTGAGGCCTCGCGATAGCTCCGTGGCACGGAGATAGGCCTCCGCGTTGGCCTCCGTGCCACGTTGAGGCTAATTTACCGGACCCTGGATTTCCAGTGAAGGTCCGCGTCCACGCCGTGTCACGGAGGCAGTGCTCCGCGTTGACCTCCGTGACACGTTGCTTGTTATTTCGGCAAAAATTTCCCTCTAGTATAAATAGCACATTTAGGTTTATTTTAATTAGTGGAGTTTGAGTTCAGACTTGGTGGAGCAAGGACGTGGGTTAGCAGCAGTTGAGGGACGAAAAAGCTAAGGGATTTCTTCTCTTCCTTTCTTCTTTCAATCAATTGTATGTATGATTTACACTTGTTTTAGGATGATCAATCCACAAATGAGTGGCTAATTCTCTTCCTTGCTAAGGTTTTGAACATGTGTAGTGAATTTTGATTGTAAATGATATGGTTTTCTTCTTCTTCTTTCATGTTGTTCTATTAATTCTTGTTCTTACTGCATTAGTGCTTGGCCGACATTAATGTACATCTAAAAAGTCCAATTTCACTCGAGAGAGCAAGAAATTGGAAAGTTGTGAATTAATAGGGTATTGTTCTTAACTTGATTTGGGAAAATTGGGTTTTGATGTGCTTTCCTGATAGAAATATACTTGAAAGCCGTATTAGTCAATTTAGGAACCGGAATTGTATTGCTAGGTCATAAATTGCATTTTATCACAGAAATGTAGACGAATGGTTTATGATTCTTAAGTGAAATTAAATACGAGAGCTTTAATTTCTAGGATATTGTTCTTGGCTAGCAACATGAAGAAGAGATTAACCGAATTATAATTATAATCGAATTCATTACCTGTTCTTAACCTTGGCATGCTCATATCCATAGTTTAAATTCACAGTAAATAATTGTTAATAGTTTTAGTATATATAGATTTTATAAACAAAAACTCATTTAACTGTTGGTTACGTTGTTGTTAGCATAATTAGAAGTAAGATAAGAATATAGTACACTTAGGCAGATTTTACACATCCTGAGCCTCCTTGGATCGATACTTGGCTTACTTAGCCACTTTATTACTTGTTTGACCACGTGCACTTGCGTGTCGGTTTATAATATATAATACCAACCGAACAGACCGAACAATTTTCACTGGAAATACATCCAATGATTGACATGATGAGTCATTACTTGATCCAATGACTCATTAATCCTTCCGTCGTCTCCACTGGACCAAGCCTTAAGTCCCTTCCCATGATCGACATCACGGGTCGTTGCTAGCTTCAACGACCCGTTACCATCATCCGTTGCAACTGACCTGGAACCCTGAACTTCCACCAACGACTCCTCCCAACAACCTATTGTAGCAACCAACGAGTCGTCACCTGACTCATTCTCTCTGAGTGGACTAGACTAAAATCACACCATGACTCCTCCAATGACCCGTTAGTTCCTATAAAGACTCGTTAGATGAGTCATTCTGAGGCACTTTTGTAGATTTTTCTGCTAAGCTCATTTCAAATTCCTTGTTAAAATATTGGGGACTTTTAGGGTGTTACAAAAGTTTAGTGAAGCCTGTCCCTGCCTCAAATTTATTTCAGTTTGTGAGGAGTTTTATTTTAAATTTGGGTACTCAGAATTCCCCAGGTCTAGGCATGCATTTAACAAGTTTTACCACTACTCATTCCTCCCTTTTTAATCAAAACCCATAACTCAATTTTTAATAATTCAATGCATAATTTAATCAAATTCGAGCTCCTACCCAGTCGCACACAGCTCAATTACGCCCCTCTTCATTATCCTTTTCTAATTTTTCAAGTAATGAGAGGACTCTCAGGGGGTTTAGCAAATTTACATCAAACATAAAAGTTATATCTATCAATTTTAAAAGAATATACTTACTTGAATGTTAATACTTCACTCGTGAATCAAAACTAGGGTTTATGTTATGATTTTTGATGTAATTTCTGAGCTAGAACTTGTTCAATGCTTCTTGGTGATGAGTTACGGGTGTGAGGGAGTTGTAAGTTTAGGTTTAGTGAGTGTGCGAAGCTAGTATGATTCGTTTAGGCTTATATAGATCTGAGGGCCAATTTTAAAAATCTAGGTCGAGTCGAGTAGATTTAAAGTTTTTGACTTGTCACGACTCGTACCACGAGTCGTAGGAAGATCCTATGACTCATCCCTTCGACCCGTACTAGAGAAATTAAGACACTTACCTGTGGACCTATGAGCACATCTTACAATTTGTACAACAGGGGTACGATTCGTACTATGACTCGTAGGTCTTTGCTTTTCATTGTGGTCCATGCCTTGCATAGTTCATAGGCAAGGTGAGTACTATGACCCATATAATGAAGTTACGAATTGTAGTACCAACCATAACCTGAACTCATGCATTGAAGTACATCTCTAATTCTCACCACGACTCGTGCTACGAATCGTACAACTCTCTCACGAGTCGTACTGAGAACCGTAGCACCTGCCTATTCAACAATTTTTTTGCCACCTGTTTTTGTCTCCCCTGCAGCTACTCAAACTTCACCATCCATGGGTTGCCTCCTATGCAACACTTGATTTTACATCGCGGCACGGTGCAGGTGGCTCGGTTACACAGAATTCACCAAAACACTACTTGGGTTGCCTCCCAAGAAGCCCCTAATTTAACATCACGGTATGACGCAAGTCTCTTGACTACTCAGACTTCGTCAAAGAACTCGGGTTCATCTTCTATTGCTGAGACCACTCTGTATTCGTTTGTTTGCTTCATTGACCGGCAAATATTGAAGTTGACCTCTTCTTTATTGAGTCTAAACTTCAACTAGCCAGCCTCCACATTGACTAAGGCCATCCCAGTGGCAAAAAATGGTCGCCCCAAAATAATGGGGACCTCAAAATCAACCTCACAATCAAGGATCATGAAGTCCGCTAGGAATATATATCTATCAACTTTGAAAAGCATATCGAACAGGATCCCCACAGGCTTCTTCACTGCTCTGTCGTCCATCAGTAGTGGCATGGTAGTCGGTGTAGGGGCTCCCAAGCCCAACTGCTTAAACACAGCCAATGGCATCAGATTGATGCTTGCTCCCAAATCACATAATGCACTTGCAAACTCAACATCACTGATTGTGCATGGAATAGTGAAGGCACCTGGATCTTCCTTCTTCTAGATAGGACCCTAGAAGTTATAGCACTACAATGGTGTACATTATCAACGGGCTCATAGCTCGCAGACCTCTTCTTCATCACAAGGTCCTTTATGAACTTGGCATATCCCGGCATCTGTTCTAATGCCTCGACCAATGGTATGTTTACAGATAATTGTTTGAGTATTGCAAGAATTTCTGCAACTTACCATTCTTTGCCTTCTTCTTCATTCTTTGGGGGAATAGTGGCAGTTTTCATGGAATAGCCTTGTAATTTTTCATGGCTCCTTGTTCAGATTCAGGCGCATTTTCAACATTTGGGGCCTCAGTCAACTCAGCATCCTTATTGTGTTCCTTCTCAGCATCATCATCTTCTTCTTCGATCACGCTTTCTTTCTTCCTTTCAACCACAACTGGTAGAGAGGGGTCAACCTTTGTATTTCCACTCGTAGTCATCACAGCCATATAGTGACCATCATTCTTTAGATTTTGGACTGTATTTCTAGGTAGTGTACCCTTCTGCCTAGGGTTCATAGATGTTGACAGTTGCCCTAGCTGCTGTTTGATCTGCTTGATAGCCATCGCATGTGACTCCACTCTCTGACCCATGCTTGATATATCACTGCAGATTTCTTTCAACTGATCATCTGTGAACCTCACCTTCTTTAGCATCTCAGCCATCATGCTCTCTAACTTTGACTTTCCAGCCTACTCCTCAGGTGCATTAGGAGGCACATACAATCCATCTCAGTCGTTGCGGTAACAATCATTCCATCTCCAGTCTCCCTTGCGCTCACGGCCTCGGCTTCAATCTCTGTACCCATTCTTGTTATAGTTGTCTCTATATTGGTTCTAACCTTGGTTTCTAGAACCTTGGCACCAAGTGTCCTGTCCATACCCTTGGGCGTTGGCTCGAAAACCCTCCACCTGGTTGTCTAAGAAGTTTGGCTCCTCCTCAGAATCAGAGTGGTCTAGCCTTGGCTCCTATCCCTGAGTCCCAACTGCATTCACCTTTCTGGCTCCAGCTCCCATGATGTGCTTAATAAGAAAATCCAACAACGTGTGCGTATGAGCCAATTCCTAGTCACGCTCTTCTTCTTTCCTATGTTGATCTACACTCAAACCAACAGCATATGTACCGGCTGATGTGTCTACTTCCCAGGTGTTCCATGCTCTGTTTGTTTTTGTCACCTTGTCAAGAATAATAGTGGCTTGCTCCCATGTGTGACTCCTCAGTGCTCTTTCCACTACGTCTGCTACTACTTTTGTACTATTGTTCAACATTCTATAGGAAATCTCAAATAGACTGTCATCAAGGATTTTGTGGTTTGAGCACTTGGTCAACTTCTTTTTGAAGCTCAATCAGGTCCCATGAAGTGCCTCAGTCTTCAATTGTCATAAATTGTAGATCTCATCCTTAAGTTGCAGCATCCTAGGGGGTGGAAATAATCTCTCTAAGAAATCTTGCTTGAGCTCCCTCCAGTTGGTATGGAGTTGTTGGGCACTCCAATAACCATAATATGGCCTCCCCAGACAGAGAGAAGGGAAAGATTCTTATCCTTATAACATCTTGGCTGACTCCAGGCAACCTATACGCCTTGCATATTCCCACGAAGTTCATCAGGTGCAGGTTGGCATCATCAACTGCATGACCACTAAACACCCCTTTTATGTTCAACAACTGAATCATGATGCTAGTGATATTAAATTTGGCCCCAGCAGGCAGTGGTGGTGGTACAATGGCTTTGGATAACGCGACTTTATCGATGTCTGGGTCATCTTCATCGAAGAACTGAGGGGCATATCTTTAGCCTCTGTTGCCCCTCCCCTACCGACCAGCATTGGCAACCTCATCTCAAGCATCCTCCGCATCTTGAAGTGTAGCTTGCCGAGCTCACTCGGCTTGCCTAGCTTCTTAAGCTATATGGGAATCTCTTTCCTCTTGGTTTTCCATCTTATGCGGTTTTCATTCAAGTTCGAGATCCAAACGAATCAAGGGGTTTTCACTCCATCGAGTTCTTGGATTCACCAAGCAACAACCTGTGGATATCCAAAAACACAAAGAAAACGCAATTTAGGATATAATAACCAAGAGTCAATTACAAACAATTAATCTAATCTTAGTCGTATTCCCCTGCAACGGCACCACTTTTTGATGTGCTCAAACTCACACTTCCTGAAAAAATATGAAGCAGTCGTTGTCAATAAAGAACCCAACTAAGAGGTTGGGGTCGAACCCACAGGAAATAGGGTAAGATCTAGACTAATGTCGGTAATTGAACTTGTTGGTGAGTTATCTCCAAATTGGGGGTTTAAAAGAGAACAATATTAAAACAAAAGATTATAGTTGTGATTTAAATCAAGATTTTCAAACAACTAGGGTAAGTGTTCCCCGTGGGTTCATAACTACTTCAGGTATACATATGTGATCAATCCCAATGCTTATTTGTAGAACTGAAAACTAGGGTTCATCCAAATGACTGGTGTATCCCTATTGGATGACTATACTCAATCACCGGGTCAGGTCTCATGAACAATTTCAAACTACTCATTATCAATTTTTTCCAAATTTAACTATCCTGCAACCACAACTCAAGTTAATACAATGATCATAAAGATCAAGGCTTCGTTGTAATTCCCTTTTTCTAATCTCTACTTCTCTAGGTTCAAGCAAGTGAAGAATTTGGGCAAGTCCTAACGTTGTACACCATTAAGAAATGTTTAAAAATGGAGAGAATACAATACAAGCTTTTTGCATTGGTTTTGAATCACACTGTGCAACCCTAGTTTGTTAATCAACCATAGTTCCCACAACCCCTAGTTGTGGAGGTTTTAGTCTCTTGTGATTGTAAGATTATAATTTTTATTCATAGAAAAACACAGTTAAATACTTACAACAACAATTCGAATAAAACACGATTGGTATATCAAAGATCAATCTCAATAACAATGTAGGAAATCAAGAAGTTGATCCTAGGAATTGCTCCTCTAAACTTGATAAAAATTCTCAAAAATAATTCCTCGCACGTCTACTAACTGAATTATGTCCTCTCTAACTAAAATAAAATTTAAAGGTTATTTATACAGACATTAGAAACACTTTCCTAAGCTAACAGGGAGTTTTCCATATCTGGTGTCGACTGTGTCATGACTGGACCTACGATTAGTAGCAGGATTGTACATACCTACTTTTTGTAAGTCCTTGGATGTTTCTGATCTAGCTAAGTGTTGGTAGGCTGGTATGAATCGTACCTTCATACTACGAGTCATACAATGCTTCCGTGGTTTGGCCCTGAGAACTCTGACATCTTCTGAAATTCTTCACAAGTGTTATGGCACGACTCGTACCTTCTTGCTATGACTCGAATGGTCTGTAGTGTTTGAAGTTCTGCCAAGCATTGAAGAATCTTTTGAAGTTCACCACGACTCCTGTTATGGTTCATACATTGATGCCATGACTCGTGAGTTCATTTGTACTAGGAGTCTGCCTTTGTGCAATTTCCTCTGAACATTTCCACGCCTCCAGTTACGGCTCGTACCATCTTGGTACGACTCATACTGAGATTCATATGTTTCCTTCTTGTCACTTCAGCCTTCTGACTTTCATCACAATTCTCAGTAAGGCTTGTACAATCAAGGTACGGCTCGTTCAATCAAGGTACGGCTCGTACTAAGACTGGTACTTTGGCTAATTTTCTGCATTTTAAGGCCTTTTTTTTGCACATCTTTGCTCCAACACTTATTTTCCATGAAATCAAAGTAAAAGTGTCTCATATCCATATAAACATACCTAAGTCTATGTTATTTTCTTAGTTTTAAACGTCGAAAGTGTTGTATACTCACAGCACATCAGCATGCCAATTTTTCCTTAGTGCTCCATCCAGAAAGCATTGTTAGTGCTGGAAAATCACAACTATCCACAATAAAGTTACACGTATTTGAAATGTTTGGTTGTTTTCAGCATCATATGTTTCTATCCCAGGTTTCCATAGTTCCTTCAATTATGGAATTAGCAGTTATAGGTACACATCTATATCATTTCCTGGAGATGATGGACCTGGGATGATCATTGACAACATAATATACTCTGGCTTCATACAAATCCATAGTGATAAATTATCATTCATCAGCATAACAAGCCATGTGCTATGAGAAATACTCATGCTTCAAAATGGATTAAAATCATCATTTGAGAGACCCAACCTAACATTACTAGGATCTCTAGAGAAGTCTGGGTGCAAGCGATCAATATCCTTCCATGTTTCCCCATCAGCAGGATGCCTTAAATTCCCATCATTGGGTCGTTCTTTAGCATGCCATCTCATTGCAACAGCTTTTCAGGACACATGAATATCCTCTAAAGCCTAGGCTTTAAGGGAAAGTACCTTAAAATATTTGTAGAAATTTAAGAGCTTGCATTAGCTGAAGCACCACCAACACTCTTCCATCTAGAAGACCCACAAATAGAGTAGTTATCAGCTTTCTCATTGTCCTTCCAGAATAGCATGCAATCATTAGGGCCCTCATGTATTTTTCATAATGAAGACCCAAATCTTTTATCATCTTTCTAGCTTTATTGAAAGAATCTGGTATTTGGGCAAAGGGAAATAACTATTTTATCAACTCTAACAAGTCTAAAAATGCTACATTACTCAACCCATGCAAGGATTTAAACATGTACAATCGGATGGTGATACTCAGTTTAGTAAACTTGTCACACCCTAGATAACTATTGTTTTTCTTCCTCTAATAATTTAATAAAATTCTTTACATCTTCAGATAATCCCTCTCCCACTTCTCCATGCCCTGACTCAACCTCTACATTTATAAATGTATCGTGAAGTAGTCCATCAATATCATCATGCAAATTAGAACCTTCATCATCATCATCGACTGAATGAGGTGTATTTCTCGAGGAAAACCCTTCTCCATGAAAAACCCATTTGGTGTAACCATCAAAATATCCATCAACAACCAAGTGATTCTCTACCACGTTTCTATAATGCCAATATCGATTAATGTACTTTTTTACAAGGGCATAATATATCATTTCCTTGAGATAGTTGGGCAACATGTAAGCCCTCTCATGATGGTGTCAGTAATATGGCTTTTAGCATGTTGCCCTTACTCTAATGCTAGCTTGGTTTATATTTATTATTTCAGACTATCGTTTTACTAGCGTGTTTTAGTTTCTCTACATACTCAATATATTTAAAGTACCGACCGCATACTTTATGCTATATCATTTCATGATATAGGTTCAAGAGATCAGACTCAGCCGCGCCATTAATCCTACTCCCTATCAGTACAGCTAAGCCCTGTGTTGGCGAGTCCTCATCCACCCAGGACATTCTTTTAGTCATGTTATTTTGTCATTTTAGTTTCAGACTTGGAGTTAGTTAGGGACTTATCCTAGCATCTCATCGGACAATAGAGACTTTTCATTCGAAGACTAGCATGTCCAACTTGTGGCTCGGTGTTGTGATGTTAACATTTCTATTTAAGGTTCTATGTTTCTTCTTTAATTTATGCTCTTGAGTTGCTATGCATATGCCATGGGTTAGCTTGTAGCCATTCGTGGTTGTCACGACCTGAACATAGGTCCGGACTGAGACATGGAACCTAGAACCATAAATGGCTCCAAGTCAACCCATAGCATGAACATGATAACTAAAGGTCAATATTAAGCAAAACTGATAACTGAATTCTGAAATAGCGGAAGTCTCCATACATATATCATAAAAACATGAAGAGTCAATGCTCGACAAGACTAAACATCCACATAATGTCTGAGAAGCCTCTACACTGTCTGATGAGCTAATGGGACAACACCCCCAACTAGCTTTAAAGTCTGGGACTAAATAAATGAACAAACTAAACTGAATGTCCTAAGAAGATGAGGACTCACCAACATTTGCTAAACTAGACTGATACGAAAGTAAGGCTAATGCGCGACTGAGTCTGATCGCTAGGACTTGTATTATGAAACGGTACAGCATAGAGTGTGCCTTCAGTACTTAAAATGTACTAAGTATGTAAGGTAAGTAAAACAGATTGAGTAAGTGTAACTAAAATCAGTCACATAACATAAATCATAAGATCATGAGAGTAAGGGACTGCATGCTGATATCTGAAAACATGTATAGTCATAAACTGAATTTCATATTTGAATAGAACGACCCAAAGCTGAAAATAGAATCATATGGCTTGCTATAGCTGAAATCATGAGTAAAAGCTTATAAATTGAACATTGGGTCAAACCTGCTGGAAACATAATATCATAAATCATAATCATGCATAACTAAAATAATGAGGGATAATGGGAGACTCATCATATAACCGACACCATCACGATAGAGCTTACGTGATGCCCCAACTATCACACTCAGGTGAGCAGAGCCGTCCAAACCTTGTCAGAGCTAAGGACACTACCATGATATTGATGTCAAGTTGAAGGCCCCTTGTGAGCTGGGGAGAACTCTCTTGAGAGACCCCAAATATATATATAAACCTACGTTGGCACATAGTTCTGAGACTGGGGAACCTTGGAATCCCAAGCCTACTCAGTGCTAGACACTGCTCCCAAAAATATTCATAGTGCTCCCATCATTTTTCAATGAAGTTGAAATCATAACTACATGCATATTTTTAAATCTAAACATGGGGAGTCTTGACTCCAAAACATATCATAAGCTGATCTTATTAGCCTTAACTAAATCATGAACACGTACTTAACATGAGTGGGATTGCCCAAATCTTAAAATCTTGCATGCTTGTAATAGGCTTCATAAGTCAAAATCATAGATTCATACATGGGTAATTTGTAAATATACATACATGTTAGATACCTCATCATACTTGGAATCATCAATCATAAACTAGACTTTTTCATGAACTTGCATAATCGGGAAAAATCATCTAAAACTTGAACTTATGAATTTATAATCAGAATAGATATAAAATCTGCCCATGAATCTTAAATATACTTTGAAACATGAAAGGAATTGAACCATAAATAAATTATAGAGAATTTCATGAAATGGGCTAAAACCCTATAAGATCATACACTTGAATTAATACTTGAATTCATGAACTTGAGGAGAAATTTAGGCATAAGATAGAAAGGAAACTCTCATTCTTAGTCGTACATACCTGGGTAAACTGAATCTACACTAGTCGTTGAAAGCCTAAGAGATTTGGATAAGAACTTGAAGAATTATAGACTTGATCTTCAATGGAGAGGTCTAGGCTTGCAGGCATGGGAGGGGAATGGTTAGAATAGGCTTAACCCTTATTAATACACCTCTTTCATAGCTTAAAATGATGTAGTTTAGGGCTTAGGAGCTTAGGATTTATGAAAATATCCTTACTAATTTCACAGAAAAACTGATATCGCCATTCATCACAAGGGACCTAACGAGTCATTGGGTCCACTAACAACTCATGGTCCACACTCTTACCTTCACTGGAAAAATCTGCATTCAAGGAACTTCCTCAACTGATGACTGACACGACAAGTTGTTAACACGGACAACGAATCGTTACCTCCTACCATTGTCACCACACGACGTCTCACACTATCCAAGGCCTCCTAACCAACGATCCACCTGACGAGTCGTGAAGTGACACCACGACTCATCCCTCTATCCATTGCCAACACTGCCAATTCAATCTTTGACACACTTAACTATAGACACCATGGATCATGAGGTCTGTGGCTCATCGCCCCACCTGTCAAGTACCTCTGAAAGAGATCCCTGGGTCCAACTCTGCACCTCCCAATGAGAGACTCAATGACTTATTGGGTGTCATGATGGGTCATTCCTCGACCCGTTGCTACTGAAACTTCACAACATAGCACCACTCCATGAGTCACTGAATGATCCATCAAGTGACCTAACAGGCCACCTGTCAAGTCCTTATGTGACCTAGTGCATATTTTCCTACTTTCTCTGATTCAACCTATGGGTCTGATCTTAGGGACTTTTGGGGTAATACAATATCTCCCCCTTGGGAACATTAGTCCTCGAATATGGGTAAACAAATTGAATAGCTGGGGAAAGGAACTGCAATCCCAAATACTGAACATCTCGAGTCAAAAACTGACGGAGTGACTGACTCTGAACTGATATACATGATTGAACTGAATTCATGAATCACACATATATGCACTGACATGAAATGAACTGAGAGACATGAACTAAACATGAAACTGAATAGAGTATAAGAGAGGAAACTGATACCTCATGCTGGAACTAAGTCGGAAGGGAATAAATGTGGATATTTAGCCATCATTTCTATTTTGGCTTCCCATGTCGCTCCCTCAACAAGATAAATTTTCCACAGAACCTTTACTGAAGCTACTTCTTTGTTCCTCAACTTCCGAACCTGACGATCAAGGATCTCAACTGGAACCTCCTCATAACTAAGGTTATCCTTCACACCTATGCTCTCCACCAGGAATAGCCAAATTCGGGTAACCAATGCACTTCTTTAACAATGATACATGAAAAACTGGATGTATCAAAGCCAACTCCACTAGTAGATCCAACTTAGGCCACCTTGCTAACACGTCTCACGATCCTGTAGGGACCAACATATCGGGGACTAAGCTTCCCTTTCTTTTCAAACCTCTTAACTCCTTTCATGGGACACACCTTCAAAACACCCAATCATTGACTTCAAACTCAAGTTCTCTCCTCGTCACATCAGCATATGACTTTTGACGACTCTGAGCTGTCTTTAGCCTTTTCCTTATAAGCTGAACTTTCTCCATAGCCTCATGAACTAAATCTATCCCTACAAACATAGCTTCACTTAACTCAAACCAACCAATAGGTGATCTACATCTCCACCCATAAAGAGCCTCAAACGGATCCATCTAGATGTTAGAAGGTAGTTGTTGTTGTAAGCAAACTCGATGATAGGTAAATGATCATTCCAACTACCTTTGAAGTCAATCACACATGCTCTCAACATATCCTTGAGAGTCTAAACGATCTTCGAGTGAAAAGTTGTGTTAAGCTTGACCTGAGTATCAAGGCCCTTTTGAAACGATTCCAAAACTAGGAGGTAAACTAAGTACCTCTATCTGATATGATGGACACGGTAATTCCATGCAACTGAACTAACTCCCAAAAGTACAATTTAGCATAATCCTCCACCGATTTAGTAGTTTTGACCAGTAGAAAATGGGCTGCTTTGGTCAATCTGTCTACCACCACCCAAGTGGAGTCATACTGCGGTGAGTGCGAGCCAACCCTATGGTGAAGTACATATTGATTTCTTCCCATTTCCATGTGGGGATACTAATGTCTTGTAGCACACCTCCTGATATTTGATGCTCAATTTTCAATTTTTGACAATTCAGACACTTAGCCACAAACCCTACTATGTCCCTTTTCATACCATTCCACCAATAGACTTTCCGTAGGTCATAGTACATCTTGGTGGCACCTGGATGTATAGAGTATCAAGAACCATGAGCCTCATGCAACATATGTTCCCTCAAATCATTGACATTCGGAACACATAGATGACCCTGATATCAAAGCACACCATCTCCCCCTTGGTAGAAGACCTTCACCTTCTGATGTTGATCCACTTCTTTCAACTTCACCAAAATAGGATCCTCATTTTTCCTAGACTTGACCTTGGTGATTCGGAACACATAGATGACCCTGATATCAAAGCACACCATCTCCCCCTTGGGAGAAGACCTTCACCTTCTAATGTTGAACCGCTTCTTTCAACTTCACCAAAATAGGATCCTCATCTTTCCTAGACTTGACCTTGGTCACCAAGTAATATTCTGACCCATTCTGAACAATGACACCACCAGTTGTCCAGTAAACAAGGTGAACCCCTAATCATGCAAATTGATGCATATCCTTCACCCACTCCTTCTGTCCATCCTTCACATGAGAAACACTCTCCATGGATAGCCTGCTGAGGGCATCCACTACGACATTGGCCTTTCCCAAATCTAAATATCTTCTTTGTTGCAAATTCAAATCCTCCTGAGTAAACACATACTATAGGCTCTTGTGGTCCATAAACACATCCATATGGGCCCCATACAAATAGTGTCTCCAAATCTTCAATACGAACACCACCACTGCCAATTCTAGGTCATGCATTGGGTAATTCTTCTTTGAGTGTTAAGCTATTTAGAGGGATACGTAATGACCTTATCGTGTTGCATCAACACACACCCAAAACCAACCCTAAAGGCATCACAATACACAATGAATCCATTCGTACCCTCAGGTAGGCTTAATACTGGGGCTGAAGTGAGTCAAGCCTTTAACTCCTGAAAACACTTCTCACAGGCCTGCGACTACTGAAATTTGACTTTCTTATAAGTCAACTTAGTCAATGGATCTACAATGGATGAGAATCCTTCAAAAAGCCTCCTGTAATAGCTATCTAAACCCAAGAAACTTCATATATTCGAAGGATTAACTGGTCTAGGCTAATTCTTTATAGCTTCTATCTTATGAGAGTCCACCTACACACCCTTTCTTGACACCACATGACCCAAAAATGCTACCGAATCTATCCAAAACTCACACTAGCTAAATTTAGCAAACAGCTGGCGATCCTTCAGGGTCTATAACACAATCCTTAAATGAGAGGCATGTTCATCCTAGCTCTATGAGTATATGAGGATGTCGTCTATGAAGACAATCATGAACATATCCAAATATGGCTTGACAACCCTATTCATCAAATCCATAAAAGTTGCAGGAGCATTCATTAGTCCAATAGACATGACTACAAACTCATAGTGAGCATACCGAGTCTTGAAGGCTGTTTTCGGAATGTCACTCTCCCTAACTCTAAGCTGGTGATAGCCGGACTTGAGATCTATCTTTGAGAAACACTTAGCACCCTAAAGTTGGTCAAACAAGACATCAATTGTAGAGAGGGGATATTTATTCTTAATGGTGACCTTATTTACCTGCCGATAGTCAATGCATATACGAAGAGACCCGTCCTTCTTTCGAACAAAAAGAACCGGTGCACCCCATGGGGACTTGCTAGGTCGAATAAAATGCTTATCCAAGAGATTCTTAACAATTCTTTCAACTCCTTTAGCTCAGATGGATCCATTCTATATGGAGGAAGAGATTTAGGTTGTGTATCAAGAAGAAGGTCAATACCAAAGTCAATCTCTCGCTCAGGAGGGACCCCTGGTTAATCATCAAAGAACACCTCTGGATACTCACACACAACAGGGACAGACTGAAGGGTCAGGTCTCGAACGTAGCATCCTTAACCCAAACTAGAAGGTACGCACAACCCTTGAAAATTAACTTACTTCCTTAAGGTAGGAAACAAAGCAACCTACAGGTACAGCTGAACTACCCTTCCATTATAGGACTGGCTCACCTGGAGATCGGAACTCTACCGTATGGTTTTACAATTCACTGAGGCATACCATTCTTGCAACCAATCCATACAAAAGATAACATCAAAATCAGTCATTTCTAACTCTACTAGATCGGTTGAAGTGACTTTCTGGAGGACTATGTCAGGGCAATTTCTGTATACCCATCGAGTCAAAACTGAGTCACCGACTGGAGTAGAGACTAAG
This sequence comes from Datura wrightii, assembly GCA_035772735.1. Taxonomy (NCBI): domain Eukaryota; kingdom Viridiplantae; phylum Streptophyta; class Magnoliopsida; order Solanales; family Solanaceae; genus Datura; species Datura wrightii. The sequence goes on from JASDFA010000003.1 coordinate 117,778,023, forward strand.
GAGGGTTCTGATAGGATTTTGGGATTAACTCCAAAACTAATGGCAATATAAGGAATCACAAAAGATAAAGTATCCCCTGGATCTAACAATGCATATATATCAAGATGGAATACTCGCAACATACCAGTGACCACATCCGGGAGACCTCTTGCTCCTGAAGAGATGAGAGCGCATAAAATCTGTTCTGACACTGACCACCACCTAAACTAGTGGATGCACCCTGCTGGGATGAGCATGTTGGTGGAGCTATTGAACTACTAGCTGGGTCACGACCTCTACCATGGCCCTGTCTGGCTAAAGGGCAATCTCTGAGCATGTGTATGGGCTTCCTGCACCCAAAATATGCACTTGAACCTGCTATGCAATCTTTGGTGTGCATCCTACCACACCTACTACAAATTGAAATGCTAGGCTCTTCTGACATGCTCCCTGACCTTGAGAGCCTGATGCCCCACCCCTCTACTCATGTCTAGACCTAGATGGCATACGGCTGATGACGGTGTTGGAGCTGATGACCTCTTGTGGGACTTTTGATGATGTCCGCCACTGGACCTCTGTTGAGAAAACCTGAAGATGCCTATCCTGTCCCTCTTGGCCTCTCTCTACCTTTCCTTGATCTAATCCGCCTCAATTTACTAGGCATATATAACCAATCGAGAGAAGTCTAGGTCATTGTTCAGTATAGTAGTCCTACACTCCTTGACCAGTGAGTCGTACACCCCATACATGAATCTATTCATACAGGCTCTCTGGTATGCAACCATCTCCGGCACATACTTGGACAGCCAGGTAAATTTCAAGGCATACTCTTGGACAGTCATATCACTTTGCCTTAAATTGACGAACTCTGTCGCCTTTGCCTCCCTCAACTCTCTAGGGAAGAATATGTCTAAGAAAGTAGTCATGAACTCATCCCAGCTCCTGGGAACTATGCCCACTGCTCTACCGTCCCTCCACTGATGTTACCAAACATAAGCAACCCCTTTCAACTGCTAGGAGGCTAAGTTTGCGCTCTCTTTGCCCGTTACCACCATAATCTGGGTGATCTTCTAGTTCTCTTCTAGAAACTCATATGGGTCCTCATCCACTCTCGACCTAAGGAACTCAAGGGGATTTATCATGAGAAAATCCTGAACTCGAGATACCACTACGTTCCCATTATGAGGGACATGGGTCACCACCCGCTAGTTGACTTGAGTGGTCAAAGCGTGGGACAACATCTGAAAGGCCGCTCTAAACTCAGCATGAGAGACCTGCTCGGGCAAACGGCTTGCTGGTGCCCATCTCCATTTCCATCTTCATGGTAATTTTTATTTTTGTTCCTTCTACCATTTACACGGTTTGGAGGCATGATTCTGCAAAAGCATATAGCACAAGTTAGAAGGATAGAGAGATACTTCATCGCATGACATAGATCATGAAAGAAGAGAAATTTCCTAAAACATCTTGTAGCCTCTTGCCCATAAGTGTAGCGCATTTCACACCCATGGAAAAGACTCTACTTAACATGGCATTCAGACACCCTAGGACACTTTAAGCCTTTTCTTTGATATAAAGTTTTTCATGACCCGAACATAGGTCTGGATCGAGACACGGAACATAGAACCATGAATGGCTCCAAGTCAACCCATGGCATGAACATGATAACTAAAGGTCAACATTAAGCAAAACTGATAATTAAATTCTGAAATAGCGGAAGTCTACATATATATATATCATAAGAGCATAAGAAGAGTCAACGTTCAGCAAGACTGAACATCCAACATAATGTTTGAGAAGCCTCTAAACTATCTAATGAGATGATAGGACAACACCCCCCAACTAGCTCTAAAATCTGGGACTAAATATCAAAACAAGAATCTAAACTAAATGTCCTTGAATGATGAGGATTCACCAACACTGGCTAAACTAGACTAATATAGAAGCAGGCTAATGGCACGGTTGAGTCTGATCACTAGGACCTGTATCATGAAATGATACAGCATAGAGTATGTGGTCAGTACTTGGAATGTACTGAGTATGTAAGGCAAGTAAAACAGGTTGAGTAAGTATATGAAATCACGCACCTAACATAAATCAAAAGATCATAAAAGTAGGGGACTGCATGTTGATATCTGAAAATATTTATAGTCATAAACTGAATTTCATATTTGAATAGAATGACCAAAAGCTGAAAATAAAATCATATGGCTTGCCAAAGCTAAAATCATGAGTAAAATCTTATAAATAGAACATTGGGTCAAACCTGCTGGAAACATAATATCATAAATCATATCATGCATAACTGAAATCATGAGGGACAATGGGAGACTTGTCATATAGCCGACACCATCATGATAGAGCTTACGTGATGCCCAACTATCACACTCAAGTGGGCAGAGTTGTTTAAAACCTTGTCAAGACTAAGGACGCTACCATGATATTGGTATCGAGATGAAGGCTCTTTGCGAGGAGGAGAAAACTCTCTTGAGAGACCCCGAATATGTATATAAACCTATGTTGGCACATTGTTTTGAGACCGGGAACCTTAGAACCCCAAGCCTACTAAGTTCTAGACACTGCTCCCAAAAACATGCATAGTGCTCCCATCATTTTTCAATGAAGTTGAAATCATAACTACATGCATAGTCTAAAATTTGGACATGGAGAGTCTTGACTCCAAAACATAGCATAAGTTGATCTTATTAGACATGACTAAATCATGAAAACATACTTAACATGAGTGGGCTTACCCAAATCTTAAAATCATGCATGCTTGTAATAGACTTCATAAGTCAAAATCTTAGATTCATACATGAGTAATTTGTAAACATAGATACATACGACATACTTCATCATACTTGGAATCATCAATCATAATCTAAATTTTTTCATGAACTTTCATATTAGGAAAAAATCTTCTAAAACTTGAACTAATGAATTTATAATCAAAATAGATAAAAAAAATCTACCCATAAATCTTCAAACATACTTTGAAACATAAAAGGAATTGACCCTTAAATAAATCATAGAGAATTTAATGAAATTGGGCTAAAACCCCATAAGATCATACACTTGAATTAACACTTGAATTCATGAACTTGAGGAGAAATCTGGGAATGAGAGTGTGATGAAGGGTGTACTTACACACTTCATAGATGTATTTTGCCCACACTTTACTATGTTTTGACAAAAATTATGTGTGTTTTCATGTGTTTATGCTACATATTTGTGAAAATGGATAACACATGTGATGAGATGTTTTTAGGGCTTAAAATGATGAATGTGAAGGTATTTAAGGCTTATTGATCAAAGGTGAAGAAGTGGGCTCGAATGATGCAAAAATGGAAGTTCGCACGACGTTGGCATTGCCATGTGCGAGGCAGCCACACATTGGCGCAAGGCCAGGCTCAGCGCAGCCTTGTCCCAGCGCAACAGAACACGCACAGCGGCCCTCCTTCAGTGCAACAACAAGCGCGAGGCGCCAAAATTTCTTGGCAGGGGCAGGCTCGAGACACCCCAACATTAGCGCATGGACACACGCAATGCGGCAGCAAGTCCTGCACGATGGAAGGCGCGAGGCAGCTTCCTTCCAGCGCCATGAGGTGTGCGACGCTGCAATGATAATGCGGCATTGATAAGGGTGACGCGCAAAGGTTTCCAATGGCCAAAAATTGGACTTCCCACTTCAACAAGGAAAAGGAACATTAAAGTCCAAGTCAAATTCAACAAGGAACAAGGAAAATATAAATCTACTATAAATACCCCTTTATTTTCATGTAATAGAATCATGCTTTAGATCAAGTTTTAAAATCAAGCTTTTAGAATTAAGCTTTACATAAAGTTTCAAGTCTTACAATCTAGTTTTGAGAGTTAGTTTTATTTTGAGATACGATTTTAAAGTTGTTCTTCCGAATTTTGCATTAATCAAGTGAAGGTTCTTCCAATCATTATTGTGAGTATTATTTTAAGCTTTTGTCTATAAATGCTATTAAAATACTTATGAACATGATAGGCTAAAACTACCACAATTAAGGTTGTGGGAACCATGGTGAATTAACAAACTAGGGTTAGCACAAAGTGATTCTAAAACCAATACTAAATGCTTATATTGTATTTTCTTCATCTTTAATGATTCTTAACGGTGCACAACGATACGAAGTGCCTGAATTCTTTAATTTCTTTGTTCGAAGAGGTAGAGATTAGAAAAAGAGAATTACAATGAAGCCTTGATCTTGATGATCATTGTATTAACTTGAGTTGTGGTCGGAGGATAGTTATATCTGGAACTTAGTGATAACAGTTAGTTTGCAAGACTCATGAGACTTGGCCGAGTAATTGAGGATAGTCATTCAATAGGGATTGGTCGATTGTTTGAATGAACCTATGTTATAAGTTCTATAAGTAAAATATTGGATAGATCACTAGTGTAAAACCCAAAGTAGTTAAAGATCCATGGTGAACACTTACCCTAGTTAATTGCATAAATTTGGAAACAACCACCAACTTCTCAACATTGTTACTTATTTTACAAACCCCGCCTCTTAGGTAATAATCGACTAAAAAAGCTTAAGCACTAGCGTTTTTCTACGTCCTTTCATATTCACTGTGGGATCGAGCCCAACCTCTATGTTGGGTTCTTTATTGACAACATCCGCTTCATACTTCAGTTAGAAGTGTGGTTTGAGCGTGATCAAAAAGTGGCGTCGTTGCCGGGGAATACAGTTTAGGATTAGATTAATTACTTCTGTTTAACTTTTAGTCTTTATTTCCTATTTTTTATTTTTCTTTTATTTTCTGACGTGTCACAGGGCGGTGTGGTAAAACAAGCGGCCAAGATGTGACCACGGTCTCAACAGGTATCTTAATGAAGTCTGAGTAATCAAGATACATGTATCATGTCGCGACGTTAAATCAGGCGCTACTTGGGAGGAAACCCAAGATGATTTTATTTGTTTCATTTTTATGCGTTTTTTTCAAGTGTGCAGGTCATAGGTCATGAGTTTCAACAAAAATTGAGCTCAAACATTGAAAATGAAGAGTAGAGGCCAAGGGAGTTCTTCTTACACTCTATTACTTTATGCTTATTTGTTGTAGCACTGGGGACAGTGTAACCAATTAAGTGTGGGGTAGAAGAAGTGAACTTCATATTGCCATGCATTCTTTAATTGCTAAATTTGCACATGGCAGGCCTAGTTTTTTGGGGATTTATGATCTATATTGCATGATTGTTTGTGTGTAGTAGGTTAGCTTTATTTTATTTTGGGTTCCTCAGATTTTTGTTTTCGGTACTTTTCTGGTGGATAGTCCCTTAGAACCGACTAGAGAGTCTAGAATTTTTTTATTTTTATATTTAGTCATTGAGTCATGACTTTGCCCGATGATGAATGGATGACGAACATCTTAAGGTTAAATTATTCGTTAGGAAGAACTTAAACTTGGATCCTATGAATGCTAGGTGCTTCACTTTAGGTATCGTTGAGACGTTATTAAATTCACTCAAAAATACATGAAAAAGGTAGAATACTTAGTCTCTTGGAAATTAACTCATGTACTTAAAAAAATTGGGCTTAATTATGTTATGCATGCAATATGGATATATGTGTTTATGTGATCTTGATTTTCATTGTTAAACCATCTTGTGCCAATGTGTGAGGAATTATTTTTTATACTTCATGCTTGTAAATTAACGTCTAGAACTTGCCTGGTGTGTGTGTGAAGCGAAATAAGAATGATAGATTTAGGAAGTGACATAGGCATTTCTTTGGTAACAATATTTTTGTTCTATTTTACCTACCTTGATTGTAATTATCCTAGTTAGCTATGTTTGAGCCTTAGCCTATTCTTTTGATAGCCATATTACAAGCTTATTCCCTATTGTCCTACTGACTTATATTTGATCCAAATGACTCCTAGAGCACTTTAATGAAACTTTTTTGTAGGAAAGGAGCATAATTGGAGAAGTGAAGGGAAAATCTAAAAAGTGTGGTGAATTGGAAGAAAAGAAAAAGGTGAAATTTTGCTAAACAAAGAGGGTGATTTTTAGTGGGAAAACAAAAAGAAGAAAGAGCTTTGAAAAATTGAAGATTTACCGATTAACCGTACCCATTTATTTACAGTGAACCTATTTTGGCCCTGGTCCTTCCTTGGATATTGTGAACCTCAACATAAGAAAAATGCTTAAGTTGAGGATGGCTAGAGTAGGGGTGCATAAAGGGTGGGAACGGAAGAAAGGAAAAGAAAAGAAAAAAAATTGTGTGTGAATGAGCTCAATGTTAAAAGAAAAATTCTCACTAGTCAACTAAGTTGAAAAATTTAGAAATAAAAGGAGGTATAAGGAGAAAAGTTAGAAATTGAAGAATGTGCTTAAAAATCAAAATTTTGTGAAGTATTAAAGTGCTTAGGGAGCTTAGTCACTATCTTGGCCAAATAGTTCCTACCCATCCCTTAGCCTACATTGCAACCAAATTTAAGTCCTAATTGATCCTTGATTCATAATTCTATATTAGCGGAGTATTACACTAAGGGCAAGCCTATGGGTCGTCGTTTGCATGTATGTTGAGTTCTTTTTGTGAGAGTGAGCGGAAATTATTTTATTTATGCCCAAATTAATCTTATTCTATATCTTTTGTGAAAATGGGCATCTCTCGAAATTGTGAGAGGCACAATGATAAGACTTTTTGGTAAATCTTGATTGCTAAATTACATATGATTCATGATGGCCAAAAATATGTCTTGATGAGTTAGTTTTCAAAAGCTAAGTGATTTAGAACTTTGACATCTTAATGTTGAACCTATATGCATGCGAGTGAGTTGTTTGAGCTTCATTGGTATGTCTCATGATCCTAAGTGTAAGTATACCTGTTCGTAGGATGAATTTTGTGCTTAAATGTGAGAAGGGAAATAGTAGATTGTTCAAGGACGAACAATAGTTTAAGTTGAAGGTATTGATGAAGGGTGTACTTACACACTTCATAGATGTATTTTTCCCACACTTTACTATGTTTTGAGAACAAATTATGTGTGTTTTCATGTGTTTATGCTACATATTTGTGAAAATGGCTAACACACGTGGTGAGATATTTTTAGGGCTTAAAATGATGAATTTGAAGGTATTTAAGGCTTATTGATCAAAGGTGAAGAAGTTGGCTCGAAAGATGCAAAAATGGAAGTTCGCACGACGTTGGCATTGCCATGCGCGAGGCAGCCACACACTGGGCGCAAGGCCAGGCGCGGCACAGCCTTGTCCCAGCGCAACAACACATGCACAGCGGCCCTCCTTCAGCGTGAGGCACCAAGCTTTCTTGGCAGGGGCAGACGCGAGACGCCCCAACATCAGCGCACGGACACAGGCGACACGGCAGCAAGTCCCGCGTGATGGAAGGCGCGAGGCAGCTTCCTTATAGCGCCATGAGGTGTGCAACGCGGCATTGACAAGGGTGACGCGCAAAGGTTTCCAAAGGCCAAAAATTGGATTTCCCACTTCAACAAGGAAAAGGAACATTAAAGTCCATGTCAAATTCAACAAGGAATAAGGAAAACATAAATCTACTATAAATACCCCTTTATTTTCATGTAATAGAATCACGCTTTAGATCAAGTTTTAAAATCAAGCTTTTAGAATTAAGCTTTACATCAAGTTTCAAGTCTTACAATCTAATTTTGAGAGTTAGTTTTATTTTGAGATACGATTGTAAAGTTGTTCTTCCGAATTTTGCATTAATCAAATGAAGGTTCTTCCAATCATTATTGTAAGTATTATTTTAAGCTTTTGTCTATGAATGCTATTAAATTACTTATGAACATGATAGGCTAAAACTACCACAACTATGGTTGTGGGAACCATGGTGAATTAACGAACTAGGGTTAGCACGAAGCGATTCTAAAACAATTACTAAACGCTTGTATTGTATGCTCTTCATCTTTAATAATTCTTAACGGTGCACAATATTAGGAAGTGCCTGAATTCTTTTTTCTTTGGTCTAAGAGGTAGAGATTTGGATAAGAGAATTACAACGGAGCCTTGATCTTGATGATCATTGTATTAACTTGAGTTGTCGTTGTAGGATAGTTATATCTGGAACTTAGTGATAACAGTTAGTTTGCAAAACTCGTGAGACTTGGTTGAGTAATTGAGGATAGTCATTCAATAGGGATTGGTCGATCGTTTGAATGAACCTAAGTTATCAGATCTATAAGTAAAATATTGGAATACATCACTAGTGTAAAACTCGAATCAGTTAAGGATCGATGGGGAGCACTTACCCTAGTTAATTGCATAAATTTGGAAACAACCACCAACTTCTCAACATTATTACTTATTTTTACAAATCCCCCCTATTAGGTAATAATCGACTAAAAAAGCTTAAGAACTAGCATTTTTCTACATCCTTCCATATTCCACGTGGGATCGACCCCAACCTCTAAGTTGGGTTCTTTATTGACAACGTCCGCTTTATACTTTAGTTAGAAGTGTGGTTTGAGCATTATCAGAGTGAAAGAAAACTCTCATTCTTATCCCTACAGACCTGGGTAAACTGAATCTACACTAATCCTTGAAAGAAAGATTTAGAGAAGAACTTGAAGAATTCTAGGCTTGATCCTTAATGGATAGATCTAGGCTTGTATGCATGGGAGAGGAATGGTTAGAATAGGCTTAAACCCTCTTAATACACCTCTTTCAGAGCTTAAAATGATGTAGTTTAGGTCTTAGGAGCATAGGATTTATGAAAACACCCTTACTAATTTTGCAGGAAAACTAATATCTCCCGTTATCATAAGGGACCTAACTACTCGTTGGGTCCACTAACAACTCATGGTCCACACTCGTTACCTTCACTGAAAAAATCTTCATTCACTGAACTTCCTCAACTGGTGACTGACACGATGTGTCATTAATAGGGACGATGACTCGTTACCTCCTTTTGTTGTCACCACTGAACGTCTCACACTATCTAAGGCCTCCCAACCAATGAGCCACCTGACAAGTCATGAAGTGACTCCATGAACCATCCCTTTATCTCTTTCCAACACTTCCAGTTCAATCTCTCACACACATAACGATAGACACCATGACTCATGGTGTAACACGATGACTCGTCGCTCCACCCGTCAAGTCCCTCTAAAAGAGATCCTTGATTCCAACTCTGCATCTCCCAATGAGAGACTCAACGACTCATTAGGTTTCATGATGAGTCATTCCTCGAACCGTTGCCACTGAAACTTCACAACACAGCACCACTCCTTGAGTTACTAAATGATCCGTCAAGTGGCCTAACAGGCCACCTGTTGAGTCATTCTGTGATATGGTTCATGTTTTCTTGCTTTTCTAATTCAACCCATGGGTCTGATCTTAAAGACTTTTTGGGTATTACAGTGGTTCTAGGTCCCATGTCTCGATCTGAGGTTCACCCAGGTCGTGACAACCACATCAGGGGTAATCGAGTAGTCATAGTCATAATCATAAGTGAAATCTATAGTGTTCATACTAAGTCTATCTGTATACCTTTAATCATAACATGCACTAACTTTGTGATTCTAACATGTTTAGGATCTTACCCTGACCCTAAGTACTTAAATCAAACTATTCACATATAGGACTCTCAATTAGCATATAAACACATATTTATGCTATGAGGGACCTCCGGGAGAGTTAGTGTGGCTAGAATAACATTTAGACTGTGCATACATACGTTCGTAAGTTTTAACATCTCCTAGCATCTCTAACACAAAGTGGAGAAAGGAGTAGCTGACTTAACCTTTTCTATTAGCAACTTAACATTCATTTTCTTACTTAATATCATTTAACATTTATAGCTTCATTTTGTGAATCATGGTTCTTATGTACATTCATATAATCTCAATTATCACATCATATAGTTAGCCATAAATGTACCTCGTTCCTTCAATATTATATTGTTACTTACATTTAGTTATCAAGTTGTGCTCTTTTAATCTCTCTCTCATTCCTACATGGAATGTGAAGTTACATAATGACATCTCCATACCTTTTGTAACACCTCCAAAAATTCCTAAGATCAGATCCTAGATATGTAGCAGAAAACCAACAGGAAGTGGACCATTCCCATAGATTGACCCATATCATGAGACATGATGAGGGATGCATGGTATGCATCCAGAGGTTCCTTGTTCCTAGATACTACAATTCATGGGTGACTCGTGATATAATAGAATGTACCATCCTGTCTGGTCATGGTGTAAGGTTCAGAAAGTGTCTGATTTGGCTCTAGGGATCACAGGTGGATTTCATGACTCTAGGACACAGGATGAATCATCCTATCTATCCATGACATGAAGATTAGAGATTCATCAAAATGCTTCAGTGACCATGAGAGGTCACCCTGAGTCGTGGTCAGACCTGACAACTCGTGCTAATGACCCGTCGTCACTAGGCAGGAGTTTCTTCAGGCGGATTCTAGTGTTATTTTAGTAACTTTATATATTTTTACCACCTAAACAAGGTCATTTGGGAACTTCTAAGGGGGATATTTAAGAGGTATTACTATTCTAAACTCTCATTCCCTCTCATAACAATGTAAATTCAAGAATCATGAGCTCCTTAAGCTCTCAAGAAAGTTAGGGCTCTTTATCTTCAACCTAGGGACTCTTGAGCTAGAGTCAAGAGTTCATTGTCCTAGGTATGTAAGGATAATCTTAGTGAGGAATTCCATTCTTCCTCATTCCCTACATCTAGTAAGGATTCCATTGAAGTTAAAGCTAGGTTTTCCCCCAATTTCTTGATTTGGACTTCATTCCTATAAGTTGAATTGTTCATTGATTAAATTCTTCACCATATTACATTGTATCTTTGTATCTCTTAATTGTTGATTGTAATCCTTACTGTCTTGGTTGATTGATATTTTTGTAAATGCCTCTTATCCCATGGATCTAATTGCATGAAAGTCATTATTTTTGAAAGATTTGTATTATGAGATAAATGCATTATTTTCATGATAAAAGTTGAGCAGATTTTTTGAGAGTCTTCATAAAGAGATTTTTAGATAGAAAGTTCAGTTATAACATGATTTTTAAAACCTAAAGTAAAGTCTTGTTCTTATGAAACTCAAAGATTTTGAGCATAGAGGCTCACAAATTTTATACAGAGATCTTGAGCATAGAAGCTCACATGTTTTCAAAGTATAGATTTTTGGAGCCAAGGCTCAATAGAGTTTTTAAAACATCTATTATAACTATAGTTAAAGTGATTTATAAACCTCAGATAGGAATATTTATATGAGCATATTTTTAGGAGGATTATTTAGCATCAAGACGAATGAAGGATTCAAACAACCCGTGAGCCCCAGAACTATGTAGCCAACGTAGGTTAGGATCGTGTCGTTGATTTGGGCTACTCCTCAGACAGCCCTTGGTATGGCCTTAGTATGGATCTGTAGTTTAGTTTGTCCTCTTCCCTAGCAAGGCTTTGTACATCTCTCCCAACTTGGGCAAGAAGTTGGACATCATGCGCTTATTCATAATGTATGTCGGTTATGAGAAACTCCTAACTAAAGTTATGTACATGTATTTTTAGAGCTTGGTTTGATGCATATTTTTATTGCATGACTGTTTACACATCTTCCATACTTGTGTTTTGATGCATCATTTAAAGTTTCAGATTCAGCCAGTTTACTCTATCAGTTCAGATACTCTTGTTTACCTATTGTTCTATTTAGCCATTTTTATATACCGTACATCCAATTGTACTGATGCCAGTTGGTGCTGCATCTTATTATGATGCGGATTCAGGTAGATAGGACTGGCAGCAGACACATCCTTAGGATCACCTCTTTTCAGCTTTGGTGAGGCCACCTACCTTCGGAGAGTCTTAGTCTTGTTTGCTTTAATTTTGTAGAACTTAAGGTAGTCGTGGGAGCTTTGTCCTGGCAGCTATCTTTTAGTTATTTTAGGCTCCATAGATTAGTCATTAGTTGATTCATAAATGTTGCTTTTTAACATTTTTTTCAGTTTCAATTAATAAATTTTATTTTTATTAAATTGAGCTCATTTTAGTTATTACTTCCGCATTATTTTATTGTAAATCTTAGCTAATAGTAAGTAAGGCCAAGAGTTTTCTTGTACCACTAGGTGGTCTGAGTGTCGGCCATGCCTAGGGCATAGGCTTGGGGCATGACACATTTAGCACATTCATAAGAATCAACTCACAGTGCCCACACTAAGGGGTCTCCATACTCAATCTACGATTACAATAACAACAAGCACGTAGATCATCTCCTTTACTTCACATTTATATGCGTCAATCATTTTAACAATTTTAAGTCATGTATGATATTTCCTACTCTTGGAAAGAATTGTAACATGCCTCAAATATGAGTCTAGATATATAGAAATGTCGGTCCTATCAACGGCATGAATTCATGCTTGAAAGAAAAGGAACAAAACGCGTTACATACCTTATTTCGATGAGTACAACTTAGCCGACAATTTCCCTCAGGCCTAGACTTAGAACTCTTCAAGTTCCTAGTTCACAAGTGCAAGAACCTAGCTACAGTTCTCCAAAAATCTCGGCAGCAAACAACATACAACAATCGTCCCAAAATAACACGTTAATCATCACTTCAACTCAACCTTTAATTTGCGAATTCATATGAATTGAATGGGTAGAAATACTTACCTTTTCTTGTATTCAACTTCCATAAGGGGAAGTATATCCCCAGCTAACTTATTGCTCAAAACACAGCAACAACAAAACAATAACGATGCAACAACTTCAAAACACGTCCCTTACACCTTTACGAATAATTGCCTAACTTTGGTTGTGATTTTGTGATGCTTTACGTGATGCTTTATCCTAGTTCCTTGATAAAAAATAGAGAGTATGTGAGGGAACAAACAAGCTGCTCTTTTCTGATAATTATTTGGAGTGAATCATGTAACAAGCAATTACTTTTATATATATATGAGGGGTGGTGAGGGGGCCGTAGCATGCTGGCCATCGCGGAGGAAGGGTGGTGTGCCACGCCTACCATCGCGCCAATTGAAGGCCGTGGCACGTTGCCCCTACCCTACTAGGCCTCACCTTGCCTTGCCACCCCGCTCGTCATGTGGTTTATATGTTTCATTTCTCTGACGCTTTCACACTACACATCTTCAATTCCTTTAAATACCTTAACATATTTATACAACCATTTTAATTAACCAACATAGGAATACTACTATCATTTAAATGACAAAACTTTCTAGGGTGTGATAGAGTTTTACAATTGTATCTGGCACCATAAGTTGGACTCTGAATTTTGAAGGTTACGTTTACGGCACCAGTGTGATTTACGGTTCGACTTGTGGATTGTATATCAATTCTACGGGTCGTAAGTGAAGCCCAGGACTACCGTAATCACCCGAAGCAGTAGTTATGAAAATATGATTTTTGATTTTTCTTCCACTGTTTCATCCCTCCAAGCCCTAGTTCAAGCACTCTCTCTTCTCTAATTCCTCTCAAATCAAGGTAATCCTATACCATAAATTTTCAAGAAATTTTAATGATTATTTATGAATTCTAAGTAAGACTCTTTATTAAAATCATGGGATTCTATATAAAATTCATTACAAGGTTCAAGAACGGATTTTTGAGCTTTATTCTCTAAATTTTAAGTGTTTGAGTCTTTCTTAACTTAATTTTAAGTAACCAAGGTATGAAAGGCTATCTCACATGTGAAAATATTATTGTTCTTCTCCATGCTACATTTCTTTGAAATTTCATGAATTCTCCTTCGTGAGCCAATTAGGGTTGATTTTGAGAAAATTATTTTTGTTCATATAAATTTACTATGAATGTTATGAAGTTTTATCAAAACTTTTATGTACTTATATATGATTGTATTTAATGGATTTTATCCTTTTTACATGAAAAACATGAAAACACAAAATATATGATTTCCTTTAAGTAAGAAAAAAATTATTTTTATGATGAATATGATATGATCAAGATATGAAAGATATGATTTATAATTTTCCTCCGCAAAGAAGAACTTTTAAGACTTTTTGTGAAATGTGAGTTATGAACCCTAGGCTACATGTTATCACTTAATGAAAATGAAATTAATAATATTAACCAAGAAGGGATAAGTCCAAACAACAATAACCTAAAACTGCGTACGCGACATAGAATAAAAATCATTCCATTGATTCGGGCAAATTCTCTATGTGTCCCTGGTAAGGGCTTATTATAAAATAATGCTACCAACATATTATGAATATCTCATACCCTAGAAAGGTATGAGATGGCTTAGTTGATCGGCTAGAGATCAGACCACATATGCTCCCATGGTGGTTAATGTTGGTTAATCAAAGAAAGAATCCCATAATGAGCTTAATGATGATGAAAGAATGAAAACATTAAAGTCAACCTATTGAATTAAATTTTTGTTTACTCTTCATGATACGTTATGATTTCTTCGGTTGTCCTTCTTTTTTAGTTATGTTTTGTCACGACCCGATCATAGGCCCGGATAGAGACACGGGACGAGGAACCCCGAGAGACTCCAAGTCGATCCATGGATTGAACATAGAAGGTAAGAGAATACAACAAGAAAAAAATGATAAAATAAAACATGCTTAAGAGAAAGTCTGCATACATATCAATCTAAAATAGAGTCAATAATGACAAGTTAATTTCTACATAATGTCTGAAAAGCCTCTAACATAGCTGATGAACTGATTGGACAACATCCTCAACTAGTTCGACAAAGTCTGTTACTGAAAGAACGTAACAATGGATAACTGGATGTCCTTAAAAGATGAGGACTCACCAACACTAGCTAGACAGGCCTGAGGAGATAGCAAGACTAGTGATGCGGCTGAGACTGATCCATCGGACCTGTATCATAAAATGATACAACATAGACTATGTAGTCAGTACATGAAATATACTGAGTGTGCAAGGTAAATAAAAACAAATAGTTAAAATACATAAGAGTAGAACAGCATGAACATGAAGTAAATATCATAATGTAAACATAAGGCTCAAGGTTTTCAAACCATTCATAATCTAATCATAATCATAATCATAATCATAAGAGAAACTTTATAAAACATAACTTAAGTCAAAGTAACATAAATATAACCATGCATAAATCATGAGGAACAATGGGAGAACTCATCTTAACTGACACCATCATGATAGAGCTTACATTATGCCCCACTATTTCGCCCAAGTGGTCAGGACCGTCCCAGGCTTGCCAGGCAAGGGATTTGCATTAGGGTGATATCACAGGGATCCAGTAACATATGTATATACCTATGGTGGCACGTAGTTCTGAGACCACAGGATTTACCTGAACACCGGGTCTACTCAGTGCTAGAAACTGCTCCCAAAAATATGCACATTAGGCTCATACCGTAATTATGAATCATTCATGTAGTTCATGGACAAATAAATCATAACATACTTGATCATACTTGAAATACATGATTAGCCATGCGTAAGGACCCATGAGTCGGCCAATAATCATAAATTCATAAATCATAAAAAACATGTTTACTTGTGAAAATACATATACTTGATATTCATAAATCCATGATGAGTATTTGAGAGAAATCATATCAATAATCATAACTTGACTTTTCATGAAGCTTGCATAATTGGGAATAATTTAATTAAAATTTGA
Source organism: Datura wrightii (assembly GCA_035772735.1). Lineage (NCBI taxonomy): Eukaryota > Viridiplantae > Streptophyta > Magnoliopsida > Solanales > Solanaceae > Datura > Datura wrightii. Next base: position 117,793,646 of record JASDFA010000003.1, read on the forward strand.
AACTATAAATTAATAATCAAAATAAATATAAAATCTTCCCATATATTTTAAAATATGATTTGATACATGAAGGGAATTGACCCATAAATAGATCATAGAGAATTTCACAAAATTTGGAATAAACCCCATAAGATCATGAATTTGAATCTAGAATTGAAATCCATGGAATTGAGAAGAATTTTAAGCATGAGAGTGGAAGGAACAATCATTCATAGCCTAACATACCTGGATAAATCTGATACACTCCCTCTTGAAGCCTAAAGGAAATTGGAGAAAACTTGGGGAATTCCTCAAGCTTGATCTCCAAGGAAGAACTCTAAACTTGCATGCATGGAATGGTAAGGCTTAGGATCGGTTTAACACTCTTAAAACCCTTTTAACTGAGCTTAAAACGAAATAGTTTAGGGACTTAGGGCTCAAGAATTACGAGGATACCCTTAATAACAAATCTAGAAATTTTGCACTGTCAGTGACCGATCAATACCAGAAGTCGTCCTTTGATACCACGACTCGTGGTATCCACCGATTACTTCCTTCCATAATTTCTTACCTTCTCTGGTCATGTGACAACGAATTATATAACGAGTCATTATTCCATACAACGATTCGTTACTTCCTCCCATTACATCACTAAATTCCAAACTCAGGTCCTCCACTATGACTGGATAGGATGAGTCGTTACTAATGCTAATGACTCATCGTTTTTGCCCGTTGCCACCACTGCCCATAACTATTCACCTTTTGGAAGTCCTCCCAACGGAAACATACCACGACTCATTGTCCCATATAATGAGTGATACCATGACTTGTGCCAGTCACCTTGACAAAAACCACTCTCACAACGACTCCTTACCACGACTCATTACATTGACCAACGAGTCATTCCATGGCTTGTTGGTCCTAGACCTGCCAGCCACATTCTCACCACTACTGGGACCAACGGTCTGTGGGAGCTTCCCACGACTCATACAGCCAGTCGTCCTGTGATATTTTTCCTAAATTTTCTGTTGATCTCATTCCCAAATTCCGAATCTTGTCTTAGACACTTTTGGGGTATTACAATATCTCCCCCTTGGGAATATTCCTCCTCAAATGTGAATGAACATACTGAAAGCTAGGGAAATAGGACTAACATCTCAAATACTGAACATCTAAAGCTGAAAACTGACGGAGTGACTGATTTCGAACTAGAATACATTACTAAACTGAATTCATGAATCAGACATACATACATTAACATGAAAGAAACTGGAACACATGAACTAAACATGAGACTGAATAGAGTACTAAGGAGGAAACTGATACCTCAAGCTGAAATGGAGCTGAAAGGGAATAGATGCGGGTATTTAGCCATCATATTTGCTACGGCTTCCCACATAGCTCCCTCAACATGTTGATTCCGCCAAAAAACCTTTATTGAAGCTACTTCCTTATTTCTTAGCTTACGAACCTAACGATCAAGTATTTCAATCGGAACCTCTTCATAGCTAAGGCTATCCTTCACTCCTGCGTTCTCCATAGGAACAACCAAAATCGGATCACCCGTACACTTCTTCAAAAGCTACACATGGAAAATTGGATGTACTGAAGCCAATTCTGAGGGCAACTCCAACTCATAAGCCACTTTGCCAATACGTTTCACAATCCTATACGGGCCAACATAGCGGGGATTGAGTTTCCCCTTCTTTCTGAATCTCATCACTCCCTTCATGGGAGACACCTTCAGAAACACCCAATCATCAACTTCAAACTCAAGTTCTCTCCTCCTCACATCCGCATAGGACTTTTGACAACTCTGGGCTGTTTTCAACCTTTCCATTATAAGGTGTACTTTCTCCATAGCCTCATGAGCCGAATCTAGTCCTATCCAAATAGCTTCCCCAACCTCCAACCAACCGATAGGTGATCTACACCTCTACCCTTAAAGAGCCTCAAACAGAGCCATTTGAATGCTGGAATGGTAACTGTTGTTATATGCAAACTCGATGAGAGGTAAATGGTCATCCTAATAACCTTTGAAATCAATCACACATGCTTTCAACATATCCTCAAAAGTCTGAATGGTCTGCTGAGCCTGACCATCTGTCTACGGGTGAAAAGTTGTGCTAAGCTTGACCTGAGTACCAAGTCCCTTCTTAAACAATCTCCAAAATTGGGAGGTAAATTGAGTACATCTATTTGATATGATGGACAACGGCCCTCCATGCAACTTAGAATAGTCCTCCACTGAATCGGTAGTTTTGACCAGTAGGAAATGAGCTGCTTTAGTCAACCTGTCTACAACCACCCAAATAGAGTCATACTATCGATGAGTATGAGGCAACCCCGTAATGAAGTCCATATTGATTTCCTCCCACTTCCAAGTAAGGATACTAATTTCTTGAAGCAAACCTTTAGGTCTTTGATACTCAACCTTCACCTATTGAGAATTCGGACACTTAGCCACAAACTCTGCTATGTCCTTCTTCATACCATTCCATCAATAGACTTCACGTAGATCACGGTACATCTTGGTGGCACTTGGATGTATAGAACACCTAGAACCATGAGCCTCATGTAACATCTATTCTTTCAAATCATCAACACTTGAAACACACAGATGACCCTGATATCGAAGCACACCATCTTCCCCTTGGGAGAAGGCCTCCACCTTCTGATTCTGAACAACTTCTTCAACTTTACCAAGATAGAATCCTTGTCTTGTCTAGCCTTAACTTCAGTCACCAAGGAAGATTCTGATCCATTCAGAACAATGACACTACCATCCATCGAGTTAACAAGGCGAACTCCTAGTCGTGCAAGCCGATGACATACCTTACTAACTCTTTCCTCTCCTCATCTACATGGGACACACTCTCCATAGAAAGCCTGCTAAGAGCGTCTGCCACCACATATGCCTTGCCCGGATGGTAAAGGACGCTTGTATCATAATTTCTAAGAAGCTCCAACCACTTTCTTTGACGTAGATTTAGATCCTTCTGGGTAAACATGTACTGTAGGCTTTTGTGGTCTGGATACACATCCACATGGACCCCGTACAAACAGTATCTCTAAATCTTCAAGGAAAATACTACCACTGCCAACTCGAGATCATGAGTTGGGTAATTCTTTTCATGGACTTTCAACTGCTTGAAAGCATAGGCTATAACCTTACTTTGCTACATTAACATGCAACCAAGGTCAATCCTTTAGGCTTCACAATATACCACAAACCCATCGGTACCCTCAGGTAAAGTCAACACTGGCGCTAAGGTGAGTCGAGTCTTTAATTCTTGAAAGCTCTTCTCACAGGCCTCTGACTATTGAAACTTCACTTTCTTCTAGGTCAACTTAGTCAACGGTGTTGCAATGGATGAAAACCCTTCAAAAAAACCTTCGATAGTAGCCATCTAAACCCAAGAAGCTCCTGATATCCGATAGACTCACTGGTCTAGGCCAATTCTTCACAGCTTCTATCTTTTGAGAGTCAACCTGTACACCCTCACTTGACACCACATGATCCAAACATGCTATCAAGTTTAACCAAAACTCACACTTGATGAATGTAGCATACAGCTGGCAATCCTTAAGAGTCTATAGCATCACCCTCAAATGAGCGGCATGCTCCTCCTCATTTGAGAGTATATGAGAATATCATCTATGAAACGATCACGGACATATCCAAATACGGCTTGATGAACAATATATAAAATCTGCAGGAGCATTCGTTAGTCCAAAAGACATAACTACAAACTCATAGTGACCATATCGAGTCCTAAAGACTGTCTTTGGAATATCACTCTCACGAACCCTGAGCTGATGATACCTAAATATGAGGTCTATCTTTGAGAAACACTTGGAACCTAGGAGTTGGTCAAACAAGTCATCAATTCTGGGGAGAGGATACTTGTTATTAATGGTGACCTTGTTCAACTGCCGATAATCAATGCACATCTGAAGGAAACCATCCTTCTTTCAAACAAAGAGAACTGATGCACCCCACGAGGATTTTCTTGGTCTGATGAAACCCTTGTCTAAAAGATCCTTCAACTCCTTTAGCTCAGCTGGGGCCATTCTATAAGGAGGAATAGATATGGGATATGTATCAGGAAGAAGGTCAATACCAAAATTGATCTTCCGCTCGGGAGGAATTCCCGGTAAATCATCCGGAAACACTTCTAGGTATTTACGCACTATGGTAACTGACTGGATATCGAGGTTCCGAATGTAGCATCCTTGACCCTAACTAGATAGTACATGCAACCTTTAGAGATCATCTTTCTGGCTTTAAGGTAGGAAATGAAGCGACCTACAAGTACAGCTAAACTACCCTTCCATTCTAGAACTGGCTCACCCGGAAACTGAAACTCTACTGCATGTGTTCTACAATTTACTGAGGCATAACATGCATGTGGCCAATACATGCCAAAGATGACATCAAAATCTGTCATGGCTGTGACTTTCTGAAGGACTTTGACAAGGCAATTTCTATATACCCGTCGAGCTATAATTGAATCACCAACTGGAGTAGAGACTGAGAAGGGTTCTGATAGAATTTCGGGGTAGACTCTGAAACTACTAGCAACATAGGGTGGCACAAAAGATAAAGTAGTCCCTCGATCTAACAATGCATATATATCAAAGTGGAATACTCGTAACATACCGGTGACCACATCTGGTGATATCTCCTGCTCCTAACGAGATGCAAGGGCATAAAACCTATTCTAGGGCTAGCCACCACCTGCACTAGTGGATGCACCCTACTGAGCTGGGCATGCTGGTGTTGCTGAGAAGCTGGTAGCTTGAGCACGACATCTACCATAACCTTGTCTAACCAACGAACACTTCTGGCGCCTGTGGTCAGATCTACCACACCCAAAGCAGATATTTGATCCTAACAAGCACTCCCCTACATGACTCTTGCCACACTTCGCGCAGGTCGGGAAGGTACGCTTTTCCTTCATGCTCCTTTGTCCCCTCGAACCTGATGCTCTACTCCTTTAATCACCTCGCCATCAAGATGGAACACTAGTCGATTATGGCGCTGGAGCTAATGACCTCTTATGAGACTACTAGCGATGCCTGCCTCCTGATCTCTGCTAGGAGAACCCATAGTTATTTTTCCTAGCCCTCTTGGCCTCCCTCTCTCTCAAGTGCACTGCCTCCATCTGCTGGGAATATAAAACTAATCGAGGAAAATCGATGTCCTAGTGAAGCATAGCGGTCCTATATTCCTTGACCAAGTAGTCCGTTATCCTGTGCACAAACTTGCTCATCCGAGCTCTCTAATCAGCCATCATCTCTGGTGCATACTTGGACAAGTGGGTGAACTCCAACGTATACTCCTGGACTATCATATCATTCTGCTTTAGGTTCACAAACTTAGCTTCTTTCATTTCCCTCATCTCTCGGGAAAGAACCGATCCAAGAAAGCGGTAAGAAGCTCATCCCAACTAATGGGACCCACTCCAACTATCCTGTTATCCTTTCATTGCCTGAACCATATGTGGGCAACCCCTTTCAATGATAAGAGGCTAGGTCTGCACTTTCCTCCCCTTTCACCCCCATAATCTGAGTGATCTTTTGTATCTCATCAATAAACTCGTGTGGATCCTCATCCACTTTTGATTCAAGGAACTCTGGAGGGTTCATCTGAAAATCTCTGACTCTCATCGTTGCCGCATTCCCATTCTGGGGAACATGCGCTACCGCTTGCTGGTTGACCTGGGCGGTCAATGCCTATGCCAACATCTGAATGGCTGCCCTAAACTCTGCATAGGCAACTTGTTCGAGAACATCCTCGGGGGCCAGTGGGGCCTGCTAGTGCCCATCCCCATTGCCATTTCCATTTTCATTTCTTCTTCTATTAACTCGGCGAGGAGGCGTGATTCTGCAAACACGTATAGCACGAGTTAGAAGTATAGAGAGACATTTAATTGCACGACATAGATCATGAAAGAAGGGACATTTCCTAAAATGCTTCGTAACCTCTTCGTCATAATTGTGGCGTGCTTCACATCCATGAAGAAGACTCTACTTAATGCAACTTCCAGAAACCCTAGGACCTAATGCTATGATTCCAAGTATGTCACAACTCAAACATAGGCTTGGATAGAGACACGAGATAAAGAGCCCTGAGAGGCTCCAAGTCGACCCATGTCATGAACATAGAAGGTAAGAGCATACAACAAGCAGAAAATGATAAAATAAAGCATGCTTAAGAGGAAGTCTGCATACATATCTATCTAAAATAAAGTCAACAATGACAAGTTAATTTCTACATAATGTCTGAAAAGTCTCTAACATAACTGATGAATTGATAGGACAACATCTGCAACTAGCTTGAAAAAGTCTGTAACTGAAAGAACGTAATAATGGATAATTAGACATCCTTGAAAGATGAGGACTCACCAACATTGGCTAGACAGGCCTGAGGAGATAACAAGACTAGTGATGCGGCTAAGACTGATCTCTCGGACCTGTATCATGAAACGATACAACATAGAGTATGCGGTCAATACTTGGAATATACTGAGTATGCAAGGTAAATAAAAACGGACAGTTAAACTACATAAGAGTTCATAAGAGTAGGACAATATGAACATGAAGTAAATATCATAATGTAAGAATAAGGCTCAAGGTTTTCAAACCATTCATAATCCACTCATAATAATAGTCATAAGAGAAACTTTATAAAATATAACTTGAGCCAAAGTAACATAAACATAACCATGCATAAATCATGAGGAACAATTAAAAAACTCGTCTTAACTGATACCATCATGATAGAGCTTATATGTTGCCCAACTATTTTTCCCAAGTGGTCAGGACCGTCCCAGGCTTGCTAGGCAAGGGATGTGCATTATGGTGATATAACAGGGATTCAATATGTATATACCTATCGTGACACGTAGTTCTGAGGCCACGAGGTTTACCTAAACGCTGGGTCTACTCGTTGCTAGACACTGCTCCCAAAAACATACACATTAGGCTCATATCATAATCGTGAATCATTCATGTAGTTCATCGCCAAATAAATCATAACATACTTGATCATACTTGAAATACATGATTAGCCATGCATAAGGGCCATGAGTCGGCCAATAGTCATAAATTCATAAATCATGTAGAACATGATTACTTGTGAAAATACATATACTTGATATTCAAAAATTCATGATGAGTAGAGAAATTATATCAATAATCATAACTTGACTATTCATGAGCTTGAATAATTGGGCATAATTTAATTAAAATCTGCCCATAGATCTTAAAACATACTTTGATACATGAAGGAAATTGACCCATAGATAGATCATAGAGAATTTCATAAAATTAGGAATAAGCCCCATAAGATCATGAACTTGAATCTAGAATTGAAATCCATATAATTTGGAAGAATTTTGAGCATGAGAGTAAAAGAAACTCTCATTCATAGCCTCACATACCTGGGTAAATCGATTTACACTCCCTCTTGAAGTCTAAAGAAAATTGAAGAAAAATTGAGAAATTCCTCAAGCTTGATCTCCATGGAAGAACTCTAAACTTCCATGCATGGAATGGTAAGGCTTAGGATAGGTTTAACCCTCTTAAAACCCTTCTAACTGAGCTTAAACTATGTAGTTTAGGGCCTTAGAGCTTTGAAATTACAAAAATACCCTTAGTAAATAGTCTAAAAATTTTGCACTGTTATTGACCATGATCAGTACCACGAGTCGTCCTTTGATACAATGACTCGTGGAATCCACCCGTTACTTCCTTTTATAATTTCTTACCTTCTCTGGTCCTGTGACAACGATTCGGCAGAATGAGTTGTTATTCCACACAACGATCCATTACTTCTTCCCGTTACTTCACTAAACTCCAAACTCAGGTCCTCAACTACGACTGGATAGGACGAGTTGTTACTAATCTCAAAGACTCATCATTTCTTCCGTTGCCACCACTGCCCGCAACTACTCACCTTCTAGAAGTCCTTCCAACAGAAATATACCAAGACTCATTGTCCCATACAACGAGTCGTACCATGACTCATGCTAGTAACCTTGACAAGGACCACTCTCACAACGGCTCCTTACTACGACTCACTATACTGACCAATGAGTCATTCCATGGCTCGTTGGTCCTGGACTTGCCGGCCATATTCTCACCACGACAGGGACCAACGGTCCGTGGAAGCTTCCTATGACTCGTACAATGGGTCATCTTGTGATATTTTTCTCAATTTTTCTACTGATCTCATTCCCAAATCTCTAGTGTAGTCTTAGGCAATTTCGGGGTATTACATGTTTCGTATTTTATTTAGCTATATTACATATGATATAATCATATATGTACTCACGTCCCTTTTATCGGGGGCATTGCATTATTTTATAATACAGATTTAGATACTCACACAAATGATCAAAAAATACAGATTCAAATACTTCGACAAATGATCGAGTAACACGTAGTTCTATACATTCAACTAATGGTGAGACATGTTTGCTTTTGAGGCGTATCTTTTATTTTAACTTTACTAGTTTTACTTAGAGGTATCTCGAGTATCTTGTTTCGTAAAATACTTTATTCAAGTTTAGAGGCTTCATAGTTTAGCCGATTCTAGAATATTCATTCATGATGTAAACTTGGAAAATTTTTCTATCTACTGGATATATCATTTTTGGATTTAATAAAACCTTATGAATGAAAATTATTTTTCTGAAAGGACTTTTCTTATGATATGAATATATATCATTATCTTCCACGTATCTTATGAGTTATGTCATATAACTTCTTTGTTTGGACCAATCAAGGCATCGAGTGTCGATCTCAACCAGGCCTAAGATCGGGAGGTGACATCTATGTAAGAGTAAAACTATATCATGCTCATAGTTAGAATAAGATATATAAATATATTAATTGCACAAAGATATGAAACTTCAGGACTAATTCAATTTTCTCATTCAATTTCTCCCAACAGATTATCTACTACTTTTAGAAACTCTTCAAGAGTTTCAATTCAAGTTATTAACTTGTAGAACAATATAAAAGATTCTGATTTTCATAATAACACAAGGGTAAATAAAATTATTTTGTACCCTTTATTAATAAATAGTCATTAAATCGATTATAGTCACATCAACCTTAGTTGATTTAATTCACATTAGAATTATAAACAAGTTTCTCATGAACTTGCATATGCTTTAGGCATTTTGACTTCCTTCACAAATTTTCATATAAATTTTGTCAAGTAACAATATTTATTATTATTAAATGTGTGACATCTTCTGATGACTGGACTACATACCCAATAAGCTTTTACACTTATAAAGATAAATAATTTTATTTGGTAATTATTTCTACTTCAACATGCTTAACAAATGTAAAAATATGATCCTCACAGTTTTTTACAATAATGCACACTATGTTGTATCAAAGATATCGTCGATAAGATATCATTTTGTATTGGTTCGCAATGTGACATAACTTACTGAGATCTCATCATTTTATACTTTCAAGTACCTGAACCTCTAATGAGCTTTCATGAAGTGTTATGTCATAGGTTCTTCAAGAACACATTACCTCTTTATTATGGTCATTTTGGTGAGTTGCTCCTCTCTATTTTCAATAATTATTGCTCTTGAAACTGATTGATCTACCACACTTCAGGCATGTTATAGACTCTATCCTTCAGGGGCATTAATTTTGTAGGAGATTTTGCAGCTGAAATATGAAATTAATTTTAGGTCAGCAAATAATTGTAGCATTTGACTTGAATTATCTTAGAATGAGAATCATACTGATGATAATTCACAACACATTTATTAACCGCTTATTCTCTCCCCCCTTATGTTAGAAAAACTAACATATATTTTCAATATTCTTTGAGAAGTTCATCTTTGTGTGTTGTGACAGATTAATTAATCATATACCGCACATTAAAATATATTAGATGAAAAATATTTGATCCCTAATCCTGAACCAATTGAGAGGGGAAACATTAACCATAATTTATTGGTTGGATGCATACAAGTGTCATTGTATGCAATATATCATATCATATACTAACATATGAAACTTTATTCTCATAAGCAATGGTTTATCTATTTATCAAGATATTCAACACCAAAATTAGCTTAATTATAAATCAGCATTACAAAATAAATTATGTTGTCAAAATAAATTGTCTTAAGTATGCAATCTAAAAATTATGTTGTTAACTCAATTTATATTTCTACACTTTATATATATTCTATCTTATTTTACATTACTGTACTTTACATTCTTTCTATGCTTTTTTAATCAACTATATCATATACTAGTCGATTACTAGACAGGAAAAATATAACGATATACGATTCACCCTCCCCCGACTATACTTCTAATCCTATGTTTTACTTTCTAAAATTATGTACTTTAGACTTCTGTATTTAATCTATTTTAGATGTTCCTTGACAGTTATATTTCGTATTTGGGCTACATCAGCGTTGTGTTGTATTTTAGAATTCTGTTATTTTGAAACATCTTATTTATCTATGTTATAAATTCTACTTAGACATATCTTATATTGTTCTTTGGGTTATTGTTATTTGTTAATATTTCACTAGTGGATAATGATTTATTGGTTTTATGTTGTGTAGTCTGATTTAAGACGCGACACAATTGAGAAAGACATATTATTTGTCTCGGCATGAGGTTTTATCCAACAATGATTTGAATCAAAGTTGAGGTAGACGGGTGATCAAAATTCACTTTGAATTTTCAAATGAAGTCGGATTCTTTTAAATTTTTTTGGTAACTAAATGAAGTGAAATCTATTAGGCTTTTTGGGAAAAGATTCTTTGCCAAAAATTGCTCATCAACTGCCTAATCAAGTAGAAGAAACAGCTGAAAGTCGGGCATTGGAATATAACAGTTTTTCTTTTTTTGTTTACGATTTTCTTCTTCTACCGTGACTTCTTCATAGTTTAATTTGTGTCAATGCGAAGCAAGAAAATTGAAGATCCCTACAAGATATGGTAGAAGGAGCAAAGGGGATATATTTTAAATATATTACTCCATTTGTTCACGTTTTCTTGTTATATTTCGTTTTTCGAAAGTCAAACTATTTGAATTTTGACTAACATTTTAAGATGTATTCTTTTATCCTATTAAAATGAAAAGCGTTGCAACTTATATTATTTTTCATATAGTTTTTGAACATCTAAATTTAAAATTTAAAATATTTTGAAAAGTGTTTCTTTTTAAAAGTATTTTTTAATGAGAAACTGTTTAAGTTAGACTTATTAATTTCAAAAAAACTTTTGACTTTTAAACAATAATACTATTTGGTCAAATTTTTAAAAAGTGGTTCACTGTAAATTAAAGTATTTTTTTAAAAAAGTAATTTTGGAAAAGAAAAAAAAAATTATCGTTTGAAAAACAGTTTCTGTTACTCTCTAAAAATACTTATTTTCTCTCAAAAGCTTAATCAAATCCCCCTCACACACCCCCCCCCCCCCCCTCCCCCACCACCGCCCCACCTTTTTTTTAAAAAAAAATGCATAACAGTAAACCTGCTTATAAGGTAACTTTATTGTCATAGTTGGTACTGTGGATAAAATTTAGGTATTTTGAAGTAGCAAACAATAGTTTTATGAGTTTGTTGTAAATATTATTATTATTACTATTACTATTATTATTATTATTATTATTATTATTATTATTTACTTAATTATGAATGTCTATAATTTTTATGTATAATTTCTATCATTATGTGTTGTAATATCTACATTTCTACTATCTCCATATTGATCTTCCACACTCTCATGATCTTTCCATTATTCTCAAAAATTAATGTCTTGTTTATGAAACATTTTGGTACTCCTCAATCTAATCTTATAAATAGAGGTGTTGATAATGATATTTTTACATACTTGAAAGAAAGAAGAAAGTTATCTTATATTGTTTCTATTGTTCTTTACATTGTTATTTCTGCACTTTATTTTTAATACGTTATTAGCATGATGTTCTAAACAATTGATCATCTCAAAGTTGTGTTAACTTCTCTTCATAAAAAGATAAATAAAATTCTCCATTCTTCAATTGGATTCAAAATGAGTAATGGAGATATGTGTGATCTTCTAAATAGTGCTACAACTCACACTATACAAAGAGAAAAAAATATTTATCTCATTTGATTATCAAAAAGGCCTATGTTAATACAATATGTGATAGTAGAAAATTGACTGAGAGCTCTGGAAGAGCGACCTTATTACTATCTGGAGGAATAATATTGGCTATTAATAATGCACTATATTGTAGTAAGTCTGAAAAAACCTTGTTAAGGTTTAAGGTTATTTGCCGAAATGACTCATATTGAGATTACCAATGGAATAAAGGTTGAGTATCTTTATATTACTATAATAAAGACGGAAAAAAAATTTGTGCATGAAAAATTACCCGCATTCTGAATTATACCATACAAGTATGGATATGGTTTAACCACATGCCATAGTAAACAAAAGACTTACTGGTTCTAATGATTTTATCATTTGACATGACCAGTTGGGCCATCTCGATTTTGACATGATGCGCAAAATTATTGAGAATTCACATGGGCACCCTTTAAAGAACCAAAATATTCTTCAATCAAAGCAATTCTCGTACTGCTTGATCTCAAGAAAAGTTGGTTATTATACCATCGACAGCAAAGGTTGGAACTGAATCCCCGGCATTTTTGAAACATATATAGGATGGTATATGTGGGTCAATTCACCTTCTATATGGACTATTTAAATATTATGTGGTCTTCACAGACGCATATACAAGATGGTCTGCTTATTATCAACTCATAACATGGTTTTTGCTATAGTAATGGCTCAAATAATAAGGTTAATGGCATAATATTTAAATTATGCAATAAAAAGATAATTTTTCTTGATAATGCTGGTGAGTTTACATCTCAGACCTTTAATTATTATTGTATGTCCACTGCAATAATTATTGAACATTCAATTGCTTATGTTCATACTCAAAATGGTCTAGAAAAATCATTGATTAAACACCTCCAATTGATAGCTAGACTATTGCCAATGAGAACAAAACTGTTCGTTTCAGTATGAGGGCATTTTTTTTTTTTGCATGCAGCAGCACTTGTGCGTATAAGGCCAAACAGTTATCATGAATTCTCCCCATTACTGTTGGCTTTTGGCCAGGGCCAAATATTTTTCATTGAAGAACTTTTGAATATGCGGTATATGTTTCAATTGCTCCACCATAACATACAAAAATAGATCTCCAAAGAAGGCTGGGGATATATGTTGGGTATGATTCTCCTTCTATCATAAAATATCTGAAACCTATATATGACTAGAGATTTATTTATGGCAAGATTTATTGATTGTCAGTTTGAAAAATTAGTATACCAACATTAGGGGGAGAATATAAGAAGTTGGAAAAGAAAATAGATTGAAATGCATTATCACCATCTCATTTAGTTTCTCGAACAAATCAATGTGAACAAAAAGTTCAAAAGATGATTTATTTGCAAAACATTACAAATCATGTGAACCTTTCAAAGATTATTAAATCTTATATTTCAACTGCAAATGCTCTTGTTCAAGTTGATGTCCTGGTAGTACATATTGTTAATGCAAATGAATCTAGACCACGTCTGATATGTGGTAGGCCAATTGAGTTCAAGAATAAAAATCCTCAAAAGAAAAAAAATAAATAATCAAGATGATCATGATATGGAGGAAATTGCTCAAGAAGAGCCCTGAGACATAACAAATGATAAGACCACAGAGAAGGTCCAAATACCTGAAAATAATGAGAATAAAGAAATCTCAATAAGTTATGTCTCAACAAAAAAAGGTGGAATCGAAATGATATTGTGATTTTCAATATTTTTTCTTATAATATTGTTATCAAAATAATGCAATAAGATGAGGATTTTGAACCAAAATTTATAGATGAACGAAGACAGAGAAATGATTGGTCAAATTGGAAGGACGCAATTAAAGCGAAATTGGCTACAATTGAAAAAAGTGAAGTCTTCAGACTAATAGTCCGAGCAGTTGAACGTGTCAAATCAGTGGGGTACAAATGGGTTTTATGCGAAAATGAAATGAAAAATGTGAAGTCCTAAGCTATAAAGCATGACTTGTGACACAAGGATTTTTGAAAAGCCCTGACATTAATTGTTTGGAGACATATTCTCCAGTGATGAATGCAATTATCTACAGGTATCTAATAAATATGGCAGTTCATGAAAAACTAGAAATGTGCTTAATAGATATTGTCATAGCCTATTTATATGATTCATTGGGTTACGTGATTTTTATGAAAATTCATAAAGCATTTAAAGTGCCTAAAGCATACAAAAATTCACAAGAAACTTGTTCAATAAAGCTTCAGAAATTCTTATACAGATTGAAACAATCAGGGCAAATGTAGTACAATCGTCTTAGAAAATATTTAATAAAGGAAGGCTACAAAGAGCAGATATGGTGCAATCATCTTAGCAAATATTTGATAAAGAAATGGTACAAAAATAACTCTATTTGTCCTTGTGCTTTTACAAGAAGATCTAGATCTGAATTTGTTATAATAGCTATATGTTGATGACTTAAACATCTTTGACACTCCTAAAGAACTTTCAAGAGCTATTGAGTATTTGAAGAAAAAATTTGAAATGAAAGATTTTGGTAAGACAAAATATTTTATAGGCCTACAAATTGAAAATTTTTTAAAGTGATTTTATATGAATAAATCACATGCATTCGAGTACCAGAATGATTGTGAGATAGCTTGATATAAATAAAGATCTATTTCGACCTCAAGAAAATTATGAGGAGTTTCTTAGTGATGAAACACCATATATCAGTGCAATTGGGCACTAATGTATCTTGTTCAATAATATTCTATCAGATATTTACTTTACAGTAAGTTTATTGGCAAGATTCAGCTACTTCCCAACAAGACGACATTGAAAATGTGTTAAACATATATTCAGATTTCTTCGAGGAACCATTGATATGAGATTATTTTATTGTAATGAATCCAAGTAAAAAAATAATTGGTTATGCAAATGCGGGTTATTTATCTGATCCATATAAAGCTCGGTTTCAAATAGGCTATTTATTTATATATGGAGACACAACTATATCTTAGCGTTCAATGAAGCAAACAATACCTGTCACTTCTTCAAATCATGCAGAAATAATAGTCATCCATAAAGCAAGTTGGGAGTGTGTTTGATTGAGATTCAATGATTCAAAATATTCAAGAAATATGTGGCCTTTCTTTAAAAAAGAATATTTCAATTATACTGTATGAAGACAATGTTGCATGTAAACTCAGTTGAAGAGAGGATACATTAAAGGAGACAGAACAAAATACTTAAGTTCCACCATTATATGTAGTAATACCCACACCTCCACTACTTTCTTATTGATCTTCCATATCCTCTTGATTTTTTCCATATTCTCAAGGATTAATGTCATGTTTATGACACCCTTTGTTACTCATCAATATAATCCTATAAATAGAGGTATTAAAAATGATATTTTACACATTTAAAGAAAAAAATTATCTTATATTATTTCTCTTGTTCTATATTATTTTTATTGTTCTCTACATTATTATTTCTGAGCTTTATTTTATAACAAAATTTAATATAATTGTGAGTTAACCTTAAAAACCTTAATATTACAAAAGGTAATTAATTGACTATACTATTAACAATCATGCACGAAATTATCCTAGCTAATTGATGATGCTTTCTAAAAGTGCCAACCTTTCTATATTGTTTCAAAATACCTTTGCTGTAAATTTTTAGCTTTTACAGGTCAGTAAAAGGCTGATCTTAAAATAGTATTTAATATAAAATTTGACTTAAACAGAGAAAAGCAAAAAGAAAGTAATAAATAATGAAACGAAAATGAATCCAAGATCACGTCATGAACCTGAACTAATGGTAAAGAAAATTTGTGTAATGATCATCATTATACAGATTATACTTGTTACGTGGAAAAGGGACAAATTAAAAGTTAGATTACGAAAATAACTTTATAAAATTAAGGGATATCTTTATCCTTCAATTTAACACTATTTCAATAACATTTTTTTGTATTAAAAAATAAATTTATATTCCAAACTTTTTTATTGCACTATTATATACTTTATAATCAGAGGAGTGTTCGAGATATAACTTTTGTGGGTTCAAGCTCTTGAGATTTTTAATATTGAACTTATTATATTTTAAAATTATGAATTCATATCTATTATTTAATCTAATTTTAATTAACTTTTATACATAAATTTATGCTCAGTATCCAAAATTGTGGGTTCAATTGAACCCACACCAATCATTATATATCCGTCTCTGTTTATAATGAGTTAGTTAGATAAGAAGACAATAGTGTCAAGCTTCATGTACGTAGTTACCATACTTATTGTAGTCTATTTAAATTCTTAGAGTTATATTCGTTTTAATATTTATTATTGTGATGCATATTTATGCCAACAGTAACATGCAATGTTTCAGAGATTGTTTGATCTTCCGGTACTCATTGCAATTGTGGAAATTGGAAAGTTGAATAGTTATTTATGCATATGTTTTGATAATTTGAGATTCCGCTCATTTATGTAGACTTTTTATTTTTTTAATACACTTTATAAAAGTTCATAATTTTGTTTGCAAAATCTAAAATCATCTTTAAATTGATTAGTCATCTTTAGTACATGAGACAATTTTCAAAACTTGAGTAGATTCTTGAGGGAATACATAACCCCACTCACCCAATCGGTTTGGAACTTTATGCATTGTGAATAAAGGAGATGAATTCTCAAGACTAAGAAGAGGAGGATTTGAATTAAAGTTTTTAATTGGACTTACGAGTTTATATTAATTTATTGGGCTCTCGACCCTTCCAAGAACCGACCCAACAAGGGCATTTTTTTTCTTCTTTTTTTTTTTAATTACTTTTTCTTTTTTGAGTGTTAATTTGTATGATTTTTCTTGAGTCTTCATTTGTACAATCTTTTTGATATATTTTTTTTTCATTATTCACTAATATTGAGCAATTTGTACCTCATTATTTTTCTTTGATTTCATTTTATATTTTCTGATTGGTTATATCACATATATAATTTGATGTCCTTAAATTCTATTGTACGTAACTAAAGTAAACAAAATATTTTAAAATAAAATTTGATAAGGTGCTACATTCTAAAAGAAAAAGTGAATTGATATTGAATTAAATAGGAGTGCAATATTTTTCTATCACCTATTTTTCTCTTTAAAACATTATAGGCCTCATAATAAGTTTGTGCATGGAGTCAACGATATGTATACTTTAGTTTTTCTTTTAAAATTTGAAATAAATATTATCAAAATATTTATTCTATTCAAATTTATTACTATTTTATAAAATATTTTAGTAATTATCCCTAAATAAGAAAGGTATTTGCCGTGTATGGTTATAATTATTATATGGTTGACATGTAAATAAAATTAATTACAAATAATTAGGCTTGTGTAATTTATAAAGAGAAGATTCAACTAACAGGGTGACCTCTAAATACGCAATAATGCTAAATTTTTTGTATAATTATATCTTTAATTTATATCTCAATCAATGAATTTAGAATATATGCATAAAATAATGAAAATAACAAAAAAATATTAAAAAATCAATTTGTGAGACCCGTAACTTGAGCATTGATTTCTTTTACATTAAGTTCAAATTATAAAAAAAAAATAAAGCAGTTACAATTGAAATATTTTTACTTTTTTTACTTTTTTATTCAAAATAAGTGGTATTTTGAATTTGGGCACACTTCTTATAAAATTGTTTATTCTTAAAAAGTAAAATATATTTTTCCTAACTTACTCTTAATAAATATCTTTAAAAGAATATTATTTTATAGTAGTTTATTGATTGTGTAAAACTCTTTTTAATTAAATAAAGGATAAATTGAAAGTAAAATATATATTTTACTAACTTACCTTAATAAATACCTTGAAAAGGATGTAATTTTATAATAGTTTCTTGGTTATGTAAAAGGGAAAGTGGTCAAAAGTACCCCTTTACTTTTGTTTATTAACTGACTTTACACTTAATTATACTCTGAGGCTAAATATGTCCCTGCCGTTAATAAAGTATGCAAAAATGTCCTTATTCTGGATGAAATCCTTCAAATCGAACAAAAATACCCAATTTTCCCAAAATAGCCTATTGCCCTCTTTTTAATCCGGTCCGATCCTCTAAACTAAATAACTCATATCAAATTGAACTCTAGTTATAAACACTCTAACCTATTTTTTTCTTTTTAATTAATGTTTGCTATGAACAAATCCATTTCCATAACCCAGTTGCTGTGTTTTCATAATTCAACAGCTTGTGAGGTGAATGTAGAGAATTTAGTGGAGTTCTGGGTTCAAAATAAAGAGGTGGTGAAATTCCACCATTACTCTACAAAATTATTTAACAGCTTGTGAGGTGAATGTAGAGAATTTAGTGGAGTTCTGGGTTCAAAATAGAGAGGCGGTGAAATTCGACTGAATACATACGATATCTTTTATTCCGTGCTCTTGGGAATGTTGAGGTCTTTAAATATAGGACTGTCGACTCCCACACCCATTGCATTCAAACCGTTGTCAATGTATATAATTGTACCAGTTATTGCTGAAGCAAGGGGTGATGCTAGGAATGCTGCTGTATTTCCTACTTCATCTGCTATTAGTTAGTGACTCACATGCCTAACAATATTCATAGCAAGCATTAATTAAAAAAAAATTGATTAAGGTGTTTATAATTAGAGTTCAATTTGATATGAGTTATTTAGTTTAGAGGGTCGGACCGAATTAAAAAGAGGGCAATGGGTTATTTAAGGAAAATTGGGTAAGTTTGTTTGATTTGGAGGATTCCATTCAAAATAAGGGTATTTTTGCATACTTTGTTAACATTAGGGGTATATTTGACTCCATAATATATAACTAGGGGTAAAGTCAGCTAATAAATAAGTTTGACCCTTTTTCCTTAATTAAATAAACGATAAATTAGAAGAACATTATTAATATCTTCTTGATTATGTGAAAATACCATTTATTTTGAAATTAAAAAAAAAAAAAATAAGAACACCACTTATTTTAAATTAGAGAGACCAATAAAATCTTTTCATCAGCCAAAGAAATCCAAGAGATGCACAATTAAATTGCTAATGAATTATACCAACAAAGTTAGTTAGACAAGGAAAAGGAAAAAAGACGACAAACCTTGTCCAAATGGAAAAAGGAAAAAGAGGACAAACCTTGTCCAAATTAATCTCTGCTTTACACCCTTCTACACGGTTTAGTTCTATTATTAAATAGAACGTTTTGCTTTCATTATTTTATACACACAAATCAACAAATCCCCACAAAAATTACAATTCAAAAAGAGTAAGAACATAAAGAGAGTTATACACCAAGACAAATATTGTAGTCTTGAGTGTCCTCTTTAGTAAGTTATTCCTTTTACAAGTGTTTTCTCCTTGTAATTGAGAGTAGTGTACTCCCATATTTATATAGTGAATCCTTCTACCCCGTGGTTTTTTCCCTCTATTTATTTGAGGGTTTTCCACGTAAAATATTGTGTCCAACGTATTTTCATTATTTATTATCATATCAAACTTTAGTTGTTGTGCTTCCTCATCCCAACAGTGGTATCATAGCTTCGGTTATTCTGTATATTTTATGCGAAAGTACTATTCGTGAATAGTAAATTTTCGTGAATAGTAAAATCCGGTGAAAATACTATTCACGTGAATAGTAAAATTCGGTGACGATACAGTTTGAGACGATTGTTCGCAAAAATATTCAGAAACGATCTAGAAGGGCGTGAAGCAAATAACAATGTCGAGTACAACAAAGTTTGACGTTGAGAAATTCAATGAGACTAATTTCTCATTGTGGAAAATGAAAATAAGGGAGATATTGAGAAAAGACAATTGCCTAGTTGCAATTGAAGGCAGGCCCACAGACTTTACTGATGACAGCAAGTGGGATGACGTAGACAGCAACGCAGTTGCTGATCTACACTTGGCATTAGCTGATCAAGTGTTGTCTAGTGTGGCTGAAAAACGGACAGCGAAGGAAATATGGGATACTCTTACGGGATTGTATGAGGCAAAGTCTTTGCATAATAAAATCTTCTTAGAAAGAAGATTGTATACTCTTTGAATGGCAGAGTCCATGTCGGTTACTGAACACATCAATACTTTAAATACTCTATTTTTGAAACTTTCAACAATGGGTTGCAAAATAGAGGGGACTGAACGTGCGGAGCTTCTACTTCAATGCCTGCCTGACTCGTATGATCAACTCATCATCAACTTGACGAACAATACAAACAGTCTAGTTTTCGATGAAATTGCAGCCGCTGTCCTAGAAGAAGAAAATCGGCGCAAAAATAAGGAAGACAGACAAGCAAGTTCCCAGCAAGCTGAAGCTTTGACGATAGTGAGAGGAAGACCAACGTAACGTGACCCCAGTGGGAGTCACAATCATGGTAGATCTAAATCAAGAAGTAAGAAGAATATCAAGTGTCACAACTATGGCAAGAAAGGGCATGTCAAGAAAGATTGTTGGTTCAAGAAGAAGAGTGAACACCCTGAGTCATCAAATGCTCAAGGGAATGTTGCAAATACCTCGGATGATGGTGATATTTTATGTAGTGAAGAAATATCAAATAATGAAGGCAGAAAACGTTTCACTGATGTCTGGGTCATGGATGCAGGAGCAACATGGCACATGACTTCCCGGAGAGAATGGTTCCATCAATATAAACCTATCTCAGGAGGATCTGTGTTCATGGGAGATGATCATGCTTTGAATGTTATTGGTATTGGGTCCATCAAAATAAAGATGTATGATGACACGGTATGCACCATTCAGGAGGTACGACATGTGAAAGACTTGAGGAAGATCAATTGTCTTTGGGACAATTAGATGATAATAGATGTTCATATAAGACTCATGGTGGAGTCATGAAAATATTAAAAGGAGCGCTTGTAGTGATGAAAGCGGAAAAACTTGCTGCAAATCTATATGTGCTTAAGGGTGAAACCCACCAAGAAGGAGAAGCATCAATCGCGTTAGCAAGTTCATTTGAAGAATCGACGATGATGTGGCATCGCAAACTTGGCCATATGTCGGAACGAGGTTTAAAGATTCTTACTGAGCAAAAGCTTCTTCCAGGGCTCAAAAAGGTTTCACTACCCTTTTGTGAGCATTGTGTTACCAGTTAACAACATAGACTGAAGTTTAGCAGTTCCTCTTCTAAAAGCAAGGAAATATTAGATCTGGTCCACTCTGATGTCTGGCAAGCACCGGTGGAGTCCCTAGGAGGAGCAAAATATTTCATGTCATTTATCGACAACTACTCCAGGAGATGTTGGGTGTATCCAATCAAGAGAAAGACAGATATTTTTCCATTTTTTAAAGAGTTCAAAGCGCGGGTGGAACTTGAATCTGATAAAAGGATCAAGTGTTTGAGGACAGAAAATGGAGGAGAATACACTGGTGATGAATTTGATAACTTCTGTAAACAAGAAGGTATTAAAAAGCAGTTCACAGTGGCATATACTCCACAACAAAATGGAGTAGCAGAGCGAATGAACAAAACCTTGTTGGAACGGACAAGAGCTATGTTGGCAACTGCAGGATTGGAAAAATCATTCTGGGCAGAAGCAGTCAAAACCGCCTGTTATGTGATCAATTGGTCACCATCAACTGCAATTGATCTGAAAATTCCAATGGAGATGTGGACAGGAAAACCAGGTGATTATTCTCGCTTACATATATTCGGAAGTCCTGTTTATGTTATGTACAACGCCCAAGAAAAATCGAAGTTGGATTTGAAATCCAGGGAATGCATTTTCTTAGGGTATGCTGATGGAGTCAAGGGGTATCGCTTGTAGGATCCCACTGCCCGCAAGGTGGTAATCAGTAGGGATGTTGTATTTCTTAAAAACAAGATACAAGCAAAAGAAGGTAGCACTTCAACAGAAAAATCAGAGACTACTACAGTTGAAGTTGAAAAAATAGAAGAAGTCCCAGTTTCTTCTGAAGAAGCACCAGAGCATGAAGAACAAGAGCAAGCTGAGATTGAAACTCCACAAGTTCAACGGTCAACTCGGGAGAGAAGAGAACCAGCTTGGCACTCAGATTATTCTATAGAGGGCAATTTTGCATACTGTTTATTAACAGAAGATGGAAAGCCTTCAACTTTTCACGAGGCTATGAAAGGCCAAGAATCATCTCTGTGGATGGAAGCAATGCAAGAAGAAATTGAAGCTCTTCATAAGAATAAAACATAGGATCTTGTTCAATTACCACGAGGAAGGAAGGCCATTAGAAACAAATGGGTCTACAAGATCAAACGCAATGGTAATGATCAAGTGGAGAAGTATCGTGCAAGATTGGTGGTGAAAGGATTCGCTCAGAAAGAAGGTATAGACTTCAACGAGATATTTTCTCCAGTGGTTCGACTCACAACAATTCGAGTGGTCCTGGCGATGTGTGCTATATTTGACTTGTACTTGGAGCAGTTAGATGTCAAAACTGCATTTCTTCATGGAGGGCTTGAAGAAGAAATATATATGCTCCAACCAGAAGGTTTTGAAGAACAGAGAAAAGAGAACTTGGTTTGCAGGTTGAACAAATCTCTATACGGTCTCAAACAAGCGCCGAGGTGTTGGTATAAGAGATTTGATTCCTTCATTATAAGCCTTGGATACAACAGACATAGTTCAGATCCTTGTGTTTATTACAAGAGATTTGGTGATGGTGATTTCATTATATGCTTTTGTATGTTGACGACATGTTGGTAGCAGACCCCAAAAAAGATCGTCACACAAATTTAAAGGCACAGTTGGCTAGTGAGTTTGAAATGAAGGACTTGGGACCAGCAAACAAGATTCTAGGGATGCAAATTCACCGAGACAGAAATAATAGGAAGATTTGGCTTTCTCAAGAGAACTACTTGAAGAAAATCTTGCGACGCTTCAAGATGCAAGACTGTAAGTCAATTTCTACCCCACTTCCTATTAAGTTATTCTCAAGTATGAATCCTAGCAATGAAGCAGAGAGGATGGAGATGTCTCGAGTACCGTATGCATCAGCAGTGGGAAGTTTAATGTTCTCCATGGTATGTACAAGACCAGACATTGCACAAGCAGTGGGAGTGGTTAGTCGATACATGGCTAATCCTAGTAGAGAGCATTGGAATACTGTTAAGAGGATCCTGACATATATCAAGGGTACCTTAGATGTTGCAATGTGTTATGGAGGATCAGACTTTACTATTATAGGTTATGTTGATTCAGATCATGCAGGTGATCTTGATAAAAGCAAGTCCACCACAGGTTATGTGTTTACTCTTGCTGGAGGAGCTGTAAGCTTGGTTTCAAAACTACAGTCTATCGTGGCTACATCTACGACGGAAGCAGAATATGTAGCAGCTACACAAGCTAGCAAAGAGGCAATATGGATGCAGATGTTACTGGAGGAGCTCGGGCACAAGCAAGAGAAGGTTGCTCTATTTTGTGACAGTTAGAGCGCTTTGCATCTTGCAAAGAATCCGGCATTTCATTCAGGGATAAAGCATATACGAGTTCAGTATCACTTTGTTCGTGAGAAGGTGGAAGAAGGCAGTGTGGATATTCAGAAAATTCACACTAATGACAACCTAGCAGATATGTTTACGAAGCCGATCAACAGTAACAAGTTTATACGGTGTCGATCTTCTATTGGCCTAGCAGAAACGTAACATTGTAGTGATTGGGTAGAAAGGATAGTGTGAAGACATAATTAATTCTCAATTAAATCTTCAAGTGGGAGAATGTCAACAAAGTAATCAGACAAGGAAAAGGAAAAAAGAGGACAAACCTTGTCCAAATGGAAAAAGAAAAAAGAGGACAAACCTTGTCCAAATTGATCTCTACTTTACACCCTTCTACACGGTTTAGTTTTATTATAAATAGAACGTTTTTCTTTCATTATTTTATACACACAGATCCATAAATCCCCACAAAAATTACAGTCCAAAAGAGTAAGAACATAAAGAGAGTTATACACCAAGACAAATACTATAGTCTTGAGTGTCCTCTTTAGTGAGTTATTCCTTTTACAAGTGTTTTCTCCTTGTAATTGAGAGTAGTGTACTCCCATATTTATATAGTGAATCCTTCTACCCCGTGGTTTTTTTCCTCTATTTATTTGAGGGTTTTCCACGTAAAATATTGTGTCCAACGTATTTTCATTATTTATTATCATATCAAACTTTAGTTGTGGTGCTTCCTCATCCCAACAATTATTTCATCTTTTGAGGAGCTAAATCAAATCTATTTTATATATGTGTATGTGGGAGAGAGACTAAAAATGAAAAGTCCCAAAGTAAAAAAAAATTGAAAGATCAAAATAATTATTAAAAGTTGAACATTATTTTTTTCTTCCAAATATCAAATTGACTTTTCTATATTAATATACAAAAATGTATTTTCGATTTATTATTTTTGGTTTTGAAAACAAAATTTTGATATAAAAATATAAATGAAGCAATAGTGCAATGATGCTTTAGACACTCATAGATCACAATAATGAATTCAGTGAGGGGTGAGACGTTAGTAAACTCTATTTATTTCACAAAATTTTTTAATTGCCTCTTCACATTAAAACGTTGGATTCATTTCAATTTAGAGATTTCTATTATTTGTTAGTTAATCTATAATGAATATAGTATCACTTAAATTTATATGTCAATTCAATCGGTGAATGAAAAGTTTTATTCAAACCTTTCATATTCTTATTAACGCTGAAAAAAAATCTTAAGAGTCTCCATACATATTAGTATAAATATTTCTCATGTTTCTTTTTTTTTTCTTCCACTGATTTGTAATTTGTAGCTTAGTCGTTATTATGTTTATTAAAAATTTAAATATGTATATATTATGATATTTTCACAATATTTTCTTTATAACCTCTTCTTCTCTTAACTCACTTATTCGTTTCCATCTTCAAGGTTAGATACTTAATAAAGTGTAAAAATGAATAATTTATTTTTTTCTATTTATTGATTTCAGTTGCTATATTAATATTATTCATGTATGATGTTGTATTTCTCCTTTATGCTCTGCGATACTTACTATACATTCATTTTTTTTCTTTTTTTTCTTTTTTAATATTATGTGTTTGAGTCAGCGGAAGATCATATGTGTCACGAAACGAACATGGGCCCAAATCGAGACATGGGACGAGAAACCCCGAGAGACTCCAAGTCGGCCCATGACATGAACATAACTTCTAACTCAATCAATAAAAGTGGAAGATCAACATAATAATCATAACGGAAGTCTAATCATAACACGAAATCAGAACTGGAATTACATCATACATGACAAGCTGAATACTACGCAAAGTTTGAAAGCCTTTAACATATCTGATGGGTTTATGGGACAACACCCCCAACTAACTCAACAAGTCTGAAATTGAAAGACGTAATACAACTGATAAGATAGGGCCCTCGCAATATGAGGACTCACCAACAGATACTGAGAATAGCTAACTTCGGAGATCTGACTAGCGCGACTGAGCTTGGATGTCGGAGCCCGTATCATAAGAAGATACATCATAAAGTATGCGGTTAGTACTTGAAATGTACCGAGTATGCAAGGTAAGAAAAATAGATAGTTAGAAATACATAAAAGTTCATCAGAGTAGGACAACATGGTCATAACGTAAGTATCATAATATAAACATAAGGCTCAAGGTTTTCAAAATATTCGTAAATCATTCATAATCATATTCATAAGAGAAAATCTTTATTAGACAAGACTTGAGCCAAGATATATAATCATAACCATGCATAAATCATGAGGAATAATGGGAGGACTCATCATAACTGACACCATCATGGTAGAGCCTTACATAATGCCCCAACTATCTCACTCAAATGAGCAGAGTCGTCCCAGGCTTGCTAGGCAAGGGACGTGCAGTATGTGATATCACAAAGAGGGGATCCATTAATATTGAAATATATATAAATAAACCAATGGTGACACGTAATTCTGAAACACCGGCATAGTTCTTTAAACACCAGGCTACTCGGTGCTAGACACTGCTCCCCAAAACATGCACATTAGGCTCGTATAATAATCGTAACATCATTCATGAAGTTCATGACTAAATGAATAACATCATCATTGATCCCCATTTTAAAAAAATCCATGTTTAGCTATGAATAAGGGCCCATGAATTGGCCAAGAGTCATAAATCCGCAAATCATGAAATCCTTGCATACTTGTAAACATGTATAAACTAAACATTTCATAAATTCATAATAAGTATTTGAGAGAAATCATATCATAAGTCATAAATCATAATGGGTTAATGAACATCAAAATCAAAATGTAATCATAACTTGAACTTTCATGAAATATGCATAATTGGGCATAATTTGTAGGAATTTAAATCTAAATATATATAAAATCTACCCATGATTCATAAAACATGAATTTATATATGAGAGGGATTAACCCAGAGATAGATCATAAGGATTTCATAAGAATTGGGATAAAACCCCATAGGATTCTCAATAGAATTTCATGAATTAGAGAGAAGTTGGGCATGGGTGTTAACAATTTCACCTATTCATAATCCCACATAGATGAGAAGAACAGATTCTACCATTCCCTAGATTGCCCAATGAAGAATTCATGAAAAACTTGAAGGACTAGGTTTGATCAGCTCTCCAAAACCTCTAAACTTGCACGCATGAAATGGAATAGATTAGACTGAACTTACCCCTCTTAAAACTCTCTATTCATAGCTTAAAATGACATAGTTTAGGCCTTAGGATCATAGAAATTACAGATAAGCCCTTACTAATCTCGCAGAAAAAAATAGACTGCCAGTCCCAACGAGGGACTAGACGAGTCGTCATCCAAGGGAAGACTCGTGGTCTGCGTCCGTCGCCTCCACTGGAAAATTCACCTTGATTGTCACCACGAGGCACATGATGATTCTTTACTAGTGACCACGACTCGTGGTCACCTCCCGTCATCCTCACTGCCGGAAACCAACTAGGGCCACCACAGGCGACAACACGGCTCCTGGTGCTTCCCAATGAGTAGTGGTGAAGACCTGTTAAGTGCACTATCCCAAACTTTCTCTTCCTTCAGCCATCCCTGACCACGGGTGACCTAACGCTCATGGGGCTGTCCACGAATCGTGGTCACCCCAACTTGAAAATTTTCCAACAAGTCAAACCTTTTCACCACAAGTCACTTAATGACTCGTGGTCATCCTGACGGGTCACAGGACAACTCGTTCTGCGATCTGGTGTAGAAAATTTTGGTTTCTCTGTTTCAACTCCCGGGTCTAATCTTAGGGCTTTTGGGCTATTCAATATCTCCCCTTTGGGAACATTCATCCTTGAATGTTGAAAATCATACAGAAAAGTAGAGAAATGCAACCATCATACTCAAATACAGAACATACATGTTGAAAACTGACAGAACGACTACCTCCGAACTGAACTACATGGCTGAACTGAATTCCCAGACCACCCATACGTCCATTTACATGAAAGAAACTGAGGTACATGAGCTGAACATGAAAATGAATAAAGTATTAAGGGAGAATCTGATACCTCAAGCTAAAATTGAGTCGGAAAGATAAATGCGGGTATTTAGCCATCATATCTGCTTCGACTTCCCATGTAGCTCCTTCAACATGCTGATCCTCCATAGAACCTCAACTGAAGCTAATTCTTTGTTTCTTAGCTTGCAAACTTGACATCCAATATCTCTACCAGAACCTCTTCATAACTAAGACTGTCTTTCACACTAACACTGTCCACCGGAATAACTAGAGTTGGATCATCCAAATACTTCTTTAAGAGCGATACATGGAAAACTGGATGGATTGAAGCTAATTCTGTGGGCTACTCCAACTCATACTACCTTGCCAACCCGTTGCATAATTTGGTATGGGCCAACATAACGGGGACTGAGTTTCCGTTTCTTTCCGAACCTTACCACTCCCTTCATGGGAGACACCTTTAGGAACACCCAATCGTCAACTTCAAACTAAAGTTCTCTCTTTCTCACATCCGCATAGGACTTTTGGCGACTCTGAGTTGTTTTCAACATATCTGTTATAAGCTGAACTTTCTCCATAGCCTCATGGACTGTATCCAATCCTATCATTGTAGCTTGACCGACTTCAAACCAACCAATAGGCGATCTACATCTTCACTCGTAAAGAGCCTCAAACGGAGCCATCTGAATGCTGTAATGGTTGTTGTTGTTATACGTAAATTCAATAAGAAGCAAATGATCATCCTAACTACCCTTCAAGTCATTCACGCATGCTCTCAACATGTCCTCGAGAGTTTGAATAGTCCACTCCGCCTGACCATCGGTTTGCGGATGAAATATTGTACTGATCTTAACCTGAGTACCTAGTCCCTGTTGAAACGACCTCCAAAATTGGAAGGTAAACTGAGTACCCATGTATAATATGATGGACAAGGGCACTGCATGCAACCAAACTAGCTCTCAGATGTATAGTTTGGCATAATCCTCCCCTGAATCAGTTGTTTTGACCGGTAGAAAATGAGCTGCTTTGGTCAACCTATCCACCACCACTCAAATGGAGTCGTACTGTCAACGAGTGCGTGGCAATCCTGTGATGAAGTCCATATTGATCTCTTCCCACTTCCAAGTAGGGATATTGATGTCTTGAGGTACACCTCCTAGTCTCTAGTGCTCAACCTTCACTTGCTGACAGTTCGGACACTTAGCTACAAATTCTGCAATACCTTTCTTCCTGTCATTCTACCAATAGACTTCCCGTAGGTCACAGTACATCTTGGTGGCACCTGGATGTATCGAGTATCTGGAACCATGGGCCTCATGCAGCATCCACTCCTTCAAATCCTCGACATCCAAAACACACAAACGACTCTGATATCGATGCACCCCATGTCCCCCTTTGGAGAAGACTTCTAACTTTTGATTCTGAACGACCTTCTTTAGTTTCACCAAAATAGGATCTTTGTCTTGCCTAGCTTTAACATCGGTTACCAAGGAAGATTCTAATTTATCCAAAACAATGACACCACCATCTATCGAGTTAACAAGGCTAACTCCTATAATTCATGCTAAGAATTTTGAAATTCTAGGAAATGACTTCTGAGTCATCACATTTTATGCTTAAAACCATGCTAAACACACCAAAACGTTCAAATCCACCCGAAACTCCTCCGGAATCTCCCGATCACAACCTAAATATGCAACTCAATCATAAAACCCATTCCAGACCGGTTGAAATCATCAAATTACCAATATAAGGTTATTTTTGATTGAAAGTGTACCGTGGTCAAACTTAGCCTCCTCAAATCTCATAATTTCAACCAAAAGTTCAAATCACTCCTGAATCACCTCGGGTTCCATGAAAACTACCAACTAAGTTATAAATCACCATCCGGAACCGACAGAGCTTTCATAACCCAAATTTGAACTCGTTACCCTGGAATGTTGACTTTGGTCAAACCTCTCAAACCTTAAACCCTCTAAAATCAAAAATTCCCCCGATCTTTATTAGATCATCTGGAAAACTGTGTCATCCACCTCTGCAAGTCATGAATAACAAAATGAAGATATGGAAAGGTTCAACCCAGGGAAATGGATCAACAATCAAAAATGACCATGCGGGTTGTTGCACTTCCCGGCTCAGCTAATAACTGCACTTCCTGGTCCTTTACATACCCGACACCTAAGGCAGGGATAGGAAGTTACCTTGAATGTACCCATTTTAACCATCATCTCCATCATGGGGAACATCCATAGGGTTTAGAGTAAGGGAATCATGAGCATGAATCATTTAAGAAATCTAAGCTGGGCATATACCTGATATAACATGATCTTATGAGCTGATAGGGCAAATATTAGGAACTGAGTTCATAGAGCTGAGCATGCTAGAGACATGAGTTCACATACATAACAAGGGTCATCACATGAAGCTGAATGGGTAATATTGGGATCGCTGGCTGACAGGGTTACCTATCATCTTAGGATTCTAAACATAAGCATGAGTTGAGCATAGCATCGGGTGAAACATAAGGGAAACATCTAAAGGGGAATGGATGGACTACCACCAGATACTATTTATAAAACTTCCTTACTAGAAAACTCAAGACCTGACTTGGCCCTTCACCTACTATTTCCCTACCTTCCACGAAATAATTCTTATATTAAAATGAACAAAGGGATCTTGTACCTCGTACAGTAGTTCTCGGAACTAGCAATCATGGTAGGTTCAATATGAAGGCTTATAACATACCTGGGACTACATCTGAGGCTGATTGCCACTTGCTCTTGGTAACCTGTGCTACTGAGATGGTCGGGCTGCTGATGTGCCGTGATTTTTATGGCACTTTCGACACTTAAAACCAAGAAAATATGCACATTTCGGGTATGTTTTTGTAGATATGATGTGTTTGTGTTAAGTGTTGCAGGAAAACAAGCCCGAAATGGAAAATGGGCAAAGTACAGTAAAAATAGACAAAAAAGCAGGTTGCCACCCAGGTCATGAGTCATCGTCCCAATGAACGACTCGTGCCTGGAGTCGTGGAGAAGAGCAGGAATTTTGTACAGAATATCCAGTGTACCTCATGAGTTGAAGGCATGACTCATTACATCTGGTAACTAGTCGTTATGACAGTCGTGGAGACTGAGAGGAAAAATTTTGAAGAATGCCCAGTGAAGACAACGAGAGACATAACGAGTCGTTAGGTGAAGTGATGACTTATCATCAGACATTGTGGGCATCCGTCAAGTGCACTGGAGGATTTGGTGAGCCATGGCCACGAGGGACCACACGACTCGTGCCCAGACCTAACGAGCCGTTAGGTGACCCGTCACCAGGACTGGAGAAGCTACTGATAACGAGTCAAATTCACTAGCCACAACTCGTTGGGAGACCCAACGAGTCGTTACTTGGCCCGTTACCCCTACCGACCTAGAATCCCTTTTTAGTTAGGAAAAGATTTGTCTGGGACTATAAATACAATATTTAGGTTTATTTTTTGAAAAAAGTTTATTTTACTACTTTTCACGTGGATTTTAGTGTTGTTAATGATCCTTCTTAGTTCAAGAAAAAAAGTTCATAATTTTGTTCTTGATTTTGAGAATCAAACAACATTGGAGTTTTGTTCATCAGTTTCAGAGATTTATTCAATTCACGTGATTTTCTTCTACGAATCTTTGTAAGTTACAATTATGATTTCTTATCTATTTTGTAATTGTAATTATTCAACATAAGTAGCTAAACCCATAACTAGGGATGTGAGAACCATGATGAATTAACACACATAGTTAAAAACACTTAGTGATTCTCGAACGGGGTTTAATGCATGTATTATTTTTTCCTTCGTTTTAATTGTTTATTAATTGTTGCAAATGTTGGAATTTTCCTTATTCTTGCTTACCAGATCAAGGGGGTAGTGAATGGGAAAAGGGATTAACAATGGAGATTTGAGGCTATCAACCCTCATCTAATAGCTTGACCTTGTATGGGAATAGCCAATCCGATATTAAGGGTAAGGGTTAATTAAGCATACACCCATATAAGGACCAAGTTGCATGGTAATAATCATCTAGATAAGGGACCAACCATTTAGGTGAACCTAACTTACCAATCTTGCATGCTAAACACCAGAATAGATCACTAATGTAAAAGCTTTGTGGTTATGAAGTCATGGGAAACACAATCCTAGTAACTTGTTGATTGAATACAACCAAAATTGATTTAAACATATACTAGTCTTTTCTCTTGTTTATTATTTTGTTTTTCAATTTTTTCCCCTAGGAAATAAGTAAGCCGATAGTATTAGCTAATCACATTAACTCAAGTTCTTTCCATATTCCCTGTGGGATCGACCCCAACTTTGTGGGCTTCTACATTTGACATCAACCACTTTATATCTCATTCACGAGGTGTAATTTGGGCGGCATCAAATTTTGGCGCCGTTGCTGGGGAATACGACTAAGGCTTTTGTTAATTGTGTTTGCTTTATTGTTGGTCCTTATTTCCTTTTTATTGTTCTTTTGTTGTTTTTGTTCTTAACAGGTCTTAGGTTCGTGCATGCCCAGTACTAGGAGCAAAGGAAAATCGCTGGTTCAAATCAATCATGAACTTGAACAAACACTGTGAAATCTAAGGAGAATGGCCAATGTACAAGAGCAAGAGACAGTGGACCAAGCTACAGCCAGAATGTTGGCTGAGGAACATGCTTGGGAAAGAGATAGAGAGTTAGCAAGGGTTGCTGAAGAGAAACACCTAGCTGCCGAAGCAGAGTGAGCTAGAAGGACTAGAGCTCCAGATCAGCAGAGGTAACGTTATTTCGATGAGGACGATGATGTTGATATTGACGAAGCAGGTGCCTCTGGAGCTATTGTCTCTCCCCCTTTTCCTTCTGGGGCAAAGTTTGATATTACCAGTGCTATGATCCAATTGCTCAACATGAAAGGGATATTTGCGGGTCATGCACTAATGATGCACATACTCACTTGACTAATTTCATGGGTATCTGCAAAGCATACAAACAACCTGGAGTGAGTCAAGATGCGATATGATTGAGGTTATTTCCCTTTTCATTAGGGAGTGAGCCAACCTCTAGTTGGCGGAAGTGCCCAACGATTCTATCACTACATGGAGGGAGTTGAAAAGAGCTTTTCTTGAAAGATTTTTCCCACCTTCCAGAGCTTTGCAGCTGAAAGATGAGATATACAACTTCAGGAAGTTAAATTCTAAGGCACTTCATGAGACATGGTTGAGGTTCAATAAGAAGCTCAAAAGGGTGCCCAACCACAGGATCCCAAATGATACATTATTGGAAAATTTCTATAGGTCTCTAAATGCTAACACCAAGGTGGTGGCTGATATCGTGTTTGGTGGAACATTCATGAGTCACACTTATGCTGAAGCTGCTAAGCTACTTGACAGAATCACTAAAACCAACCGCGCATGGCACACAAGAGAGTCGGAGACTCTGGTTGATTCTTATGCGGTAGGTATGACTGCGGACCAAAGAAGGAAAGATAAAGAGCAAGATCAGGATATTGATAAAATGAAGACCACAATGGGGCTACTTGCTAAGCATTTGATGGGAGTAGGGGATGAAAAGGTGAATGCTTTGGGTTCTCAGGGCAAGGCCCCAATAAATGAAGGAGGCAAATCAGAATCTGAGGAGAAAGCTAATTATCTGAATGATCAAGGGGTGGGTTTATGGACTAACACCCAGGGGTCTAACCAAGACTCTTGGCATCAAGGTCGGAACTACTACAGAGATAACAATTACAACTGAGGCTAATACAGAGACAATGGAGACTGGAAAAACTGAGAGGAGTACAAAAATAACAGAAGCGTTCTATATGTTCCTCCAAGGAACCATGAGCCAGAGTCTAGTGGTTCAAGGGTGGAAGACATGTTGTCTAAGGTACTTAAGCAGATGGAGGCGATAGATGGCCATTTCAAGGAGCTCCATGCTGATATTTCTAGTATGAACCAAAAGGTGGAATCACATGCCGTGGCCATTAAGAAAATTGACCAGCAGCTTATTCAGATGTCTATT
Source organism: Datura wrightii (assembly GCA_035772735.1). NCBI lineage: Eukaryota > Viridiplantae > Streptophyta > Magnoliopsida > Solanales > Solanaceae > Datura > Datura wrightii. The sequence continues at coordinate 117,827,272 of JASDFA010000003.1, forward strand.
GTGATGAACCAGAGGTAGAAGGGCATGCTTCCCAGCAATAACATTCAAAATCTGAAAAATAACAGTCATTGCATGGCAGTCAATACTAGGAGTGGGAAGGTGACAATTGAACCTCCGAGGCTGGTTGTGATTGATGAGACAGTAGAGCCCTTAGTGATTGATGATAATAGGATAGTAGATTCTGAGGATCAGACTTTGGTTGATGATTCAATGGAGAAACCGATCTTAGTAATGCAAAAAAGCAAAGATATGGCAAAGAGAAGGAGAAGGAGAAGGAGGTACCGCAAAAGATCACACCTATTCTTAGACCTCCTCCCCCTTTTCCACAGAGGTTGAAGAAAAAGATCGAAGATGGGAAGTATCGCAAGTTCATTTCCATGTTGGAACAATTAACCAGGAACATCCCATTAGTCGAGGAACTTGAGTAGATGCTCGACTATGCTAAATTCATGAAGGAACTTGTCACTAGAAAGAGGACTACATGCTTCAAACCTACAGATAATTTGCACAGCTGTAGTGCAATAGCATCCCGTTCTCTTATTCAGAAAAAGGAAGACCCTGGAGCGTTCACCATACCGTGCACTATTGGAGCCTTTAATTTTTCTAAGGCGCTATATGATCTGGGTGCTAGTATTAACTTGATACCGCTAGTAGTTTTTAGACAGTTAGGCTTGGGAGCCCCTAAACCGACTACAATCCGGCTTTTAATAGAAGATCGTACGGTGAAAAATCCAGTGGAAATTCTCTATGATGTTCTAGTGAAGGTAGAGTCCTTTATATTTCCATCCGATTTTGTCATTCTAGACTGTGAGGTTGATTTCGAGGTCCCCATTATCTTGGGGCAACCATTCCTTGCTATGGGACGTGCTCTTGTAGATATGGAAATCGGACAACTGAAATTCCGGTTGAACAATGAGGAGGTGATATTCAATGTATGCCTATCCATGAAGCAGCCAAATGATATGAGGGTGGTCTCAGTAATTGATGTTTTGGACCTTGAGTTTCCAATTATGCCCATGGAGGAGTTATTGATTCTTGACGATTTTGCAGCAGTTTTGATAAATGTTGGTGTCGAGGAGATCCATGGGGGTGAGGAGATTGTGAATGCACTTGCTGGTATGGGGTCATACACTTATACTCTAAAGAAGATTGATCTTGACCTGAAGAATTGGGTGACCCCATCGGCCAAGCCATCTATTGAGGAGCCTCTAGTATTGGAGCTCAAAGAATTCCAGTCTCACTTGCGGTATGTATTTTTGGGAATCGGTAACACTTTACCGGTTATTGTTGTAGATGACCTGGAGGAATGGAAAGTAGAGGCTTTGGTCTCCATTTTTAATATAGATGAAAAATCCATTGGGTGGACCATTGCAGACATTATTGGAATCCCAGCCGATATTTGCACTCATAAGATCTAGCTAGAGACAGATTGTATTCTGAGCATTGAGCATCAACGTAGGTTGAATCCACCTATGCAAGAGGTGGTCAAGAAAGAAATCATCAAGTGGTTTGATGCGAGTGTGGTTTACCCTATTGCTGATAGCAAAAGGTGAGCCCAGTTCAGTGTGTACTGAAGAAGGGAGGAATCACAGTGGTCCCAAATGCTAACAATGAGCTCACTCCACTCAGGCCAGTCACTGGTTGGAGAGTATGCATGGACTATAGGATGTTGAACTGTTGGACTCAGAAAGATCACTTTCCTATGCCATTCATGGATCAGATGCTAGACCGACTTGTAGGAAGAGGATGGTATTGTTTTCTTGATGTTTATTCGGGGTGTAATCAGATATCTATAGCCCCCGAAGACCAAGAGAAAACCTCTTTCACCTGTCCATATGTTACATTTGTATTCAAGAGGATGCCGTTTGGGTTATGTAATGCACCCGCCACTTTTCAGTGTTGCATGATGTCCATATTTTCTGAGATGGTAGAGGACATCATTGAAGTCTTTATGGATGAATTTTCGGTGGTGGGTGATTCACTTGAAGATTGTTTGGCTCATTTAAGAAAGGTGCTACATTGTTGTGAAGAGACCAACTTGGTGCTTAACTGGGAAAAGTACCATTTCATTGTTAAATAAGGTATAGTGCTAGGCCATAAGATTTCTGGTAAGGGTATTGAGGTGGACCGGCCCAAGATCGAAGTAATTGCTAGTCTACCACCTCCAATTTCCGTGAAAGGTGTTTGAAGCTTTTTGGGTCATACAGGGTTTTATAGGAGATTTATCAAGGAATTGTCAAAGATTGCACATCCTTTGTGTAAATTGCTTGAAAAAGAGGTGAAGTTTGTTTTCAATGAGGCATGTTTGAAGGCGTTTGAATGCCTAAAAGAGAGATTGACTACTGCCCCAATTATAGTGGCACCTGACTGGTCTTTATCGTTCGAGGTTATGTGTGATGCTAGCGGAGTGGCCCTAAGAGCTGTGTTGGGTCAGAGGCGTGAAAAGATTTTCCATTCTATTTATTATGCTAGCAAGGCTCTTAATGCAGCTAAAAAAAATTACACCGTGACAAAACAAGAGTTGTTGGCTGTAGTTTTTGCATTTGAGAAGTTTCAGGTGTACTTGCTTAGAACTAAGGTGATAGTCCATACAGACCATGCAACTTTGAAATATCTAACAGAAAAGAAGGATGCCAAGCCATAGTTGATTCGATGGGTTCTGCTTCTACAAGAGTTCGAGTTCGAGGTAAAAGACAGAAAAGGGACCGAAAACCAGGCAGGGATCACTTATCAAGATTGCAAACAGATGCAGTACTTCGTGATGAGCTTGACATAGATGATGCATTCCCCGACGAGCAGGTTTTAGCTGCCTCACAGGATCTTATCCCATGGTTTGCAAACTTTGCTAATTATCTGGTGAGCCATGTTGTACCGGAGAATTTATCTTTTCACTAGCGGAAGAAGTTCATGTCTGATGTGCGGAAGTTTTTCTGGGATGAGCCTTACTTATTCCGCATATGTGATGATGGGGTAATTTAGAGATGCATGCTCGAGGTGGACATGTTGAGCATATTGGAGGCCTGCCACTCATCCCCTGTTGGGGGTCACCACAATGGGATTCGCACAACCCACAAGATTTTGCAATGTGGGTACTATTGTCCAACCATTCACCATGATGCACATGATTTCGCAAAGGCATGTGCTGCATGCTAAAGGCAAGGAGGCATATCAAGGAGGTATGAGCTTTCTCTTACTCCCATCCTCGTCATTGAGCTGTTCGATATGTAGGGAATTTACTTCATGGGCCCATTTGTGAGCTCAAACAGGATGAAGTACATATTGGTTGCTGTGGATTATGTTTCGAAATGGGTGGAGGCAATTGCTCTTCCAAATAATTAAGGGAAGAGTGTCATAACACTCTTGAAGCTAAATATGTTTGCTAGATTTGGGACTTCCAAAGCGATCATTAGTGATGGGGGTTCGCACTTCTTTAATCGGTTGTTTTAGACTTTATTGGAAAAAAATGGGGTGAAACATAAGGTGGCAACAACCTATCATCCACAGTCTAGTGGGCAAGTTGAAGTCTCCAACTAGGAGATAAAGACCATCTTAGCGAAGACTGTAAATGCTAAGCGGACAGAATGGTGTAGGAAGCTAGATGATGCTTTGTGGGCTTATTGGACCGCATTCAAGAATCCTATAGGTATGTATCCATAACAACTTGTATATGGGAAAGCATGTCATCTTTCGGTTGAACTTGAGCACAAAGCTATATGGGCGCTCAAGAAGCTAAATTTGAACTGGAGCAAAGCTGGGAACTTGAGGCTTGATCAGTTGAATGAGCTAGATGAATTTCATTTGAAAGCCTATGAGAGTTCTGAAATTTATAAACTAAGGATGAAAATTCAGCATGACTGGAAGATTGAGAAAAAAGAGTTCAGCCTGGGTGATATGGTGTTACTATTCAATTCTAGGCTTCGCTTGTTTCTTGGCAAGTTGAAGTCCAAATGGTTGGGGCCGTTTCGAGTGGTTCAAGTATTCTCTCATGGAGTAATTGAACTGGAAAACCATGAAGGAAAGCGCTTTAAAGTCAATGGTCAACGGGTGAAAGCATATCTTGGGAAAAGCGAAGAAATAAAGTTGGTGGATCTCTGGGCTCTGGGTGAAATCTGAGTAACTCAGGGACTTACGTCGTGCTGCGACGTTAAATCAGGCGCTGCATGAGAGTAAGCCCATGGAGGTGTTTTGATGAAGTTTGAGTAGTCAAAATACCCGCGTTGTGCTGCGACACTAAATCAGGAGCTTCTTGGGAGGCAACCCAAGTTGTAATTGTAAGATAAATATAGTGTTTACGTGTGTAGATGTGTGCAGGTGATTAATATGGGAAATCTGAAGCTAAAAACAAAAATCTAAACTTGAGTTGCTGGTGCCAAAAAGTACAGAACGAGTCGTCATCAGACCCAACGACTCGTTAAGCGGATCGTGGTCACTGCCACAGAAAATAGTGTAGACAACGGATGACCAAATGAGTCGTTACCAGTGACGACGACTCATGGGGTCTTCCATTAATTCTACTGGATTAATGATGGAATAAAGCTAAAAAAGGTGATAAAGAATAACTTAACGAATTGTTGGGAGACGCAGCGATTTGTCAAGTGACATGTCATGAAGTTACTGCAATTCAGGGCCTATGACTCATGCCACAACTCATTGGGTAGCACCATGAGTCGTTACACGAGTCGTTAGGTCCTAGTTAAGATTTTGATCAATTTAATTTAATGAAAGAACCAAACGAGTCATTGCTTAGGCTAATAGTTGCAGACCTGATAGCTAGGGCACGGGCTCCACCGTCACCAAGTCTAACGGAAGGGCAATCCTCGAGTCTGTGTCTGGGCTTACTGCACCCGAAACAAGCATCCTTGCAATCAATCACCTTCTAGGGTGGTGTCTACCATACCTTTGAAAAGCTGGACAACTGGACGGGTTGCTGAAAGGGTGGCCGAGGCACGACCTCTCTGCCGTCTCGCTTGGCTGAAGGCAAATCTCTGTGTTTATGACTTGGTTGGCCACAATAAAAGCAAACATCTGAACCTGCCAAGCACTTTCCTAGGTGGTTTTTCCTGTAGCACCCACAAACTGGGTAAGTAATCTCCCTCACCTAGGGCTTGTATCCCCAAACTTGAGCTAAAGACCTCTGACGGGGTTGAGAGCGACTCCCACTACTCGACCCTTAGCGGGAACTCTCCAAGTCTTCGATTTTAGGCCTTTTGTTCCTACCTTCTCCCCTCTTGAGATCTCCACCCATATTCGAATGATCAAACTCATATGGGCTCCTCTTCGTGAGTTCTTGAACCCTAGTAGCTTCCGCCTTTCCAGTAGGGTTCACTGATGCCATAGTTTGCTGGTTAGGCTGGGTGATCATGGCCCGTATCAACACTCTGAGGGCGGCCCCGAGTTTTGCATCTGTAACTTTCATAGGATCCATTGGATTTGGTGGGGCTGGCTGACTCCCATTGTCATTTTGAGAAGGCATGTTTTTGCACAAGCGTATAGCACGAGTTAGAGGAATGAAGAGAGTCGAACTCATAGCGCGAGATAGAGTCATGAAAGAAGGGAACATTTCCTAAATGTCTCGTAGATTCTTCGTCATAAGTGTGGCGTACTTCACACCCATGAAAAGAGACTCTACTTAACGCGGCTTTTAGACACCCTAGGACAGTTAAAAACCTATTGCTCTGATACCAAGTTTTTCACGACCTGAACATTGGCCCGGATCGAGACACTGGACGAGTAACCCAGAGAGACTCCAACTCAACCCATGGCATGTACATAACTTCTAGATCAATCAATAAAAATGGAAGATCAACATAATAGTCATAACGGAAGTCTAATTATAACACGACATCAGAACTAGAATTTACATCATACATGATGAGCCGAATACTACGCAAAGTCTGAAGACTCTAACATATCTGATGGGTTGATGGGACAACACTCCCAATGAACCCCACAAGTCTGAAACTGAAAGACATAATACAACTGATAAGATAGGGCCCTCGAAAGATGATGAATCACCAATAGATACTGAGAATAGCTAACTCCAGAGATCTGACTAGCGGGACAGAGCTTGGATGACGAAGAATGTACGATAAGACGATACAACATAAAGTATGCGATCAGTACTTGGAATATGCCGAGTATGCAAGGTAAATAAAACGGACAGTTAAAAATACATAAAGTTCATTAGAGTAGGACAACATGGTCATAACGTAAGTATCATAATGTAAACATAAGGCTCAAGGTTTTTAAAATATTCATAAATCATTCATAACCATATACATAAAAGAAAAGCTTTATTAGACAAGACTTGAGCCAAGGTATATAATCATAACAGTGCATAAATCATGAGGAACAGTGGGAGGACTCTTCATAACCGACACTATCATGGTAGAGCCTTACATGATGCCCCAACTATCTCACTCAAGTGTGCAGAGTCGTCCCATCTTGCTAGGCAAGGGACGTGCAGTATGTGATATCACAAAGAGGGGATCCATTAATATTAAAATATACATAAATAAACCTATGGTGGCATGTAATTTTGAGACATTGACGTAGTCCTTTGAATGCCGGGCTACTTGGTGCTAGAAACTGCTCTAAAAAACATGCACATTAGGCTCGTATAGTAACTGTAATATCATTCATGAAGTTCATGGCTAAATGAATAACATCATCATTGATCCCCATTTTAAAAAAATCCATGTTTATCCATGAACAAAGGCCCATGAATTGGCCAAGAGTCATAAGTCCGTAAATCATGAAATCCATGCATACTTGTTAACATGTGTAAACTTGACATTTCATAAATTCATAATAAGTATTTGAGAGAAACCATATTATAAGTCATGAATCATAATGAGTTAATGAACATTTAAACCAAAAAGAAATCATAACTTGAACTTTCATGAAATATGCATAATTAGGCATAGTTTGTAGGAATTTAAATCTAAATATATATAAAATCTGCCCATGATTCATAAAATATAAATTTATATATGAGAGGGATTTCATAAGAATTGGGATAAAACCCCATAGAATTTTCAATAGAATTTCATGAATTAGAGAGGAGTTGGGCATGGGTGTGAACAATTTCACCCATTCATAACCCTACATACTGAGAAGAACTGATTCTACCACTCCCTTGATTACCCAATGAAGAATTGATGAAAAACTTGAAGGACTAGGCTTGATCATCTCTCCAAAATCTCTAAACTTGCATGCATAAATAGGAATAGCTTAGAATGAACTTACCCGTCTTAAAACTCTGTATTCATTGCTTAAAATAATGTAGTTTAGGCCTTAGGATCATAGAAATAGCGAATAAGCCCTTACTAATCTCGTAGAGAAAAACAGACTACCAGTCCCAAAGAGGGTCTGGACGAGTCGACGTCAAAGGGCACGACTCATGGTCTGCATCCATCGCCTCCACTGGAAAATTCACTTTGATTGTCTCCATGAGGCACATGGAAATTCATTATTGGTGACCACGGCTCGTGGTCACCTCCCGTCGTCCACACTATCAGAAACCAATTGGGGTCACCACGGGCGGCACCACGACTCGTGGTACTTCCCAATGAGTTGTCGTGAAGACCCATTAAGTGCACTATCCCAAACTTCCTCTTCCTTCAGCCATCCCTGACCACGGGTGACCTAACGGCTCATGGGGCTGACCACTGCTCGTGGTCACACCCGTGGTCACCCCAACTTGAAAAATTTCCAACAAGTCAAACCTTCTCACCACGAGTCACTTAATGACTCGTGGTCATCCTGACGGGTCACAGGACGACTCGTTTTGTGACCTGGTGCAGAAAATTTTATTTTCTCCATTTCAACTCTCGAGTCTGATCTTAGGGCTTTCGGGGTATGACAATATGGCTTATGACTATTGTAGGTTTTTCATGATAGAATTGAAAATATGTAGTTGTCTAATTTTATATTTCATGCATTAATATTAATCTTTTATGAGGTTAATTTTTATCATATACATGTATTTATATATGTTCATTTGAGTATGTCTGTGTCTTTAAACTAAAGTACTATATATGTCACTTAATAGCATTAAATTTATAAAAAATTTTAAATTTCAAGTTGTTACACACTTGTTTTAATTTTTATTTTTAAGTTCAAAGAAAATTCAAATATATACCATTTAAAATTTATCATTTGTTAAACTAATTTATAGTAACGCATGCTCATAAAAACTAGTTAAAATATATATGGGGTCGTGGGTTTCCCTCATAGTTAAAAACTAGTTTTACTTTTTTCTTGACTTTGACTTAGTATTCACTTGATATTGCAATATGAATATGGATATCATTGTACTTGTTTAACCTCTTATAGTATTATTTTGAATACGTTGGGACTATTTCGAAGCTATAAGAGAAAGGGAAAATCTATTCGTGGAACTAGTAGTGCTTCAGAGCAAGATAAGTTAAGACTTTAACTTGATGAGAGAATTTTCTTGACTAAATATCATTTGTAATATATTTGACACATTGGGGTAGCGTTGGCGAGGTGACAAGTGCTTATGCGGGTATCTGTATGACATGTTGAGTTATTTTGACCATTATGCCTATTTTTCATGTCTCATCCATTGCATGACTATTTATGCATTCTTTATGCTAGTTTATGATCTTAAGCACTATTTTAATGTTGAATTACCTATTGTGAGCTATGTTCATGTAGATTACATATTTAGCTGATAGTCGTGCTTTTGTCCGTATGCTTTATAACAGCGCACCTAATTTTTACCGTGATCTGGATATGACACATGAGTTGTCTATTGAAAATATTATTAGCACCTGAATTTCTTGTGCAACATGCGGAAATAGATTTGTTTATCATGAGTTACTGTATCACTCAGGCCACCTGGGATAGTGTACATATAAGTTTATTACGCTAGGAGCGCCGATAATTATATTATTGATTCTTTATCATACCTCCTTTGATTTATGACTCTTGTTGATGCATATCTTAAATGTCGATGTTGCATACTTAATATGTCATTTGATGCATTTATCATTATGCTTTATCTTTTTCATAGTGATTAGTTGTATTATGTTGTGTCTTATTTTATATACATACATACATACATACATAGATACATGCATACATACATACATACATAGATACATACATACATACATATATATATATATATATATATGTGCATTTTTTATGTACTCATATTATAATTATTGCACTTTCTGTGTAAATACTAATTTTGTGGGATCAGGTCCGCGATTAAGTGTAGAGTTCAACTTGGAGACATTCAAAGTGAGATGTTGATAGTTCGCAACACTGAGGGCTTTTCTCTATGCTTATTATTCTATTACTTTATCTTATTCAGATAATGTATTTGATTTAAAGACTTATGAATTATTCTTTTAGGCGTCTCGACTCATATCACCAATTCTTGGGAGTTTTGGCATTTTTGCACTAATGATATTATGAAATTATAACTTTTGACTGATTTAAATGTTTAATTTTTTTTCTTTTGATATTGGAATTTAATTATAGTTGAAATTGGTTTGCCTAATGGGTTGGAGTGTAGATTCCATTACAATTTAGGTAAATTGGCCCGTGATAAAATAGAATCAGAGCTCTAGGTTCATCGATCTTAATGAGTCTAGGGAAATGCCTAGCGGAGTTTGCAAATCGGCACAGAGACATTTGTACTTATCTTCAAGAGGTTATGGGACATCTTAGGAAATTCCCATTCTTACTTTCCTTATCATGTGTTCTGATCTTGATTCAAATTGAGATTTAAATTTTTTGTTCCACTCTCTCACATATGGTGATGACATGAGCATTTGTAGCTGGAAAGTGGCAGCCTGTACATGTAGACAAGGTTGCTAGTTTGGGTAGAGGTGAAGCAAGTGATTGACTGGAGCTCAGACTAGGACTCACACGGTTGCTCCAATAAGATATCGAGCACCAATTGTTTCTCAGGGTTATGTTAAAATTTCTTTGATATACCCACTAGCAATTAAGGAGGATGTGTCAATTTCACTAGTCTAGTTAGGACAAGATCAAATCTCAAAGGGCTTTATTGCTACTCATATACTTCGTAAGACTTTATTTTGGATGTGGGTTTTTCTTGACAACATGGATCAAGTAGGGACATACCCCTTATTTTGAATGGTTCATAGTCAATAGGGGGAGAAAAAACCACAATTCATTAATTTCCATTGATTTATCAGGTGTTGAAAGTTCAGCCAACTATCTAGCGCCTCAGGCTATGGGTTCTCCACTCTCTATTCTTGTTCCTTAGCTAACAACACACCCTTCTATATCTTACAATGATTAAAAGAGTTTGGACTTATTCAAGAGACTAGATTACCCTGAAGTTCAATGGGGATCCTTTTGCTGATGCACAAGAGTTATTGGACCATTGTCATGAGATATAGTACAACTTGGGACTAGTGGAGTCCAACAAAGTTAACTTCACTCTTTTTTTAGTTTGAGGGTGCAACCAAGTAATGGTCGAGGTCTTATTTTGAGGTTAGACCATTTGATTTACCTCCTCTCACTTGAGTTCAATTCTTGCAACTATTTTTAGAGAAGTTCATCCCACCTAACATGAAGGAGGAGTTGAGGGCTCAGTTCGAGCAGTTGAGACAAGATGATATGATCATTTTTGAGTATGAATTAAAGTTCACTATATTATCTCACCGTGCTGCTATCTTGATCCCTATAGAGTTAGAGGATCCAGAGGTTTACTGAGGGACTTCAGTATAGTACGAGATTATCCATTGTCTGTTATTTTATTTTATCAGGCTATTAATAAACGGAGAGGTTGGGCATATCCACATGTAAAGAGGAATAAATTTGAGGGCAAGAGGCCTTTGAGTTCAGGTGGATTTAGTGGTGCCTCGTCTAGAGGGAAAGTCCATCATATTAGGGGTGGTTTTTTAATAGGCCACAGTAGCCAGCTCTGCAATTTTTTAAAAATGCATATTCAGGTTCTAATACTTATAATGCTCCCTCATGACAGGGCTATATTGCACCTAAGTTCATTCAAAATGGTTCATCTAGCTAGTAGAGATAGCCCCAACAACTATACCAACATAGAGGGTGCTTTGAGTGTGATGACTTAGGGTTCATCAAGAGAGGTTCTCTAAACTATAAGATTTTTCATGTTAATAGGATGCCTAGTCCATGGTTTAGGACCCTATTCCTAGAGCAACAATATAACCAATAGCGGTAGGGAAAATTCAGTGGACATGGTGGCTGGGGTGGTGCTTACACAGGAGGTGATCATGATGATATTCAGGCTGAGGATGGATGGGCTCATTTCTATGCTTTTTGAGGTTGTTCAGAGGTATAGGCATCTGATTTATTCATAATAGATATCATTTTGGTTAATCACTGGGATTCCTTATTATTATTTAATTCGAGGTCTCTTTATTCCTTGGGTCTACATACCTTGCACTAAACTTAGATATGATATGTGTTTCTCTTGTTATTCTTATTCGTGTTTCTACACCATTCAAAAATTCTTTAGTAGTGAACCATGTTTATCATTTGTGTGTGGTTACCATACTTGGGTATGATATTCGGGTTGATCTCTGTTACTTGACATGATGGATTTCAATGTGATACTAAGTATGGATTGGTTATCTCCCCATTATGCTAAGAAAGTTATTTTGTCTATGTTTGGAATCCCTAGTCTTGAGTGGACGGGGACACTTAATCACTCCTTGAGAAAGGTAATATAATATTTGAAGGCTTAGGATGGCAAGGATGGGGTATTTAGCATACCTGGTATATATTCAAGATACTAGTTTAGAGACCATACTACTAAGTTAGTGCCAGTAATGAGGGAGTCCTAAGATGTATTCCCTATAGACGTACCAAGTATTTTTCCAAATCATGATATAGACATCACTATTAAATTATCATCGGACACTTAATCTATTGTTATTTCACCATATAGGATGAAAATTATAGAGTTGAAGGATCAACATCAAGTTCCATTGCGAAAAGGGTTCATTAGATTGAGAAGTCTCCCCTTGGGTGCTTTTGTGTTGTTCCTGAAGAAAAAGGATGGTTCTATGCAAATGTATATTGATTATTGACTTTTGAACAAAGTGGATGTGAAGAACAAGAATCTATTTTTGTGAATACGTGATCTATTTGGTTACTTTTAGTATCCCATGGTCTTTTTTAATATCAATTTAAGGTTTGAGTATCTCTAGTTGAAGATTAGAGCATATGATGTCCCTAAGACAGATTTTAAGACCCATTATGGGCATTATGAGTTCTAAGTGATGTTATTTAGGTTGATTAATGCCCCAACAACATTTATGGATTTGATGAATTGGATATGTAGGCCCTATTTAAACTTTTCACCATTATCTTCATCAATGACATCTTTATAAACTTCCATAATAGGTAGGAGCATGAGCAACACTTAAGCATTATGCTTCAGTTTTTAAAAGAAAAGTGGTTGTATGCCAAGTTTTTAAAATATGAGTTTTGACTTGATTTAGTGGAATTTTCTATGACACATCATGTCCAAGTAGAAAATTAAGGTAGATAAAAAAGATTGAGGCAATTCAAAGTTTACTAGGCCCACTGCATCCACAAATATTTAGAGTTTAATAGACCTGGTTGGTTGTTACATGTAGTTTCTGGAGGGATTTTCATCCATTATAGCGCCGTTGGACAAATTGACTCAAAATGTTATATTTTTCAGGTGGTCGAACGAGTGTAAGATGAGCATTCAAAAGATCAAAACTATATTAACTACAATGTCAGTTTTGACATTGCCTATAGAGTTTGAGGGCTTTGCCATATAATATGGCATTTTGTAGATTGGACTTTGGTGTATTTTGATGAAAAAAGACAAGTAATAGCTAACTTTTTGAGGCTATTGAAAGTACACAAAAAGAACTACCCCACTCATGACTTGGAGTGGGAAACAATTATTTTTGCTTTGAATATTTGGAGGTAATATATCTACGGTGTTACGGTACTTCTTTTTAAATTTCTTTGGTTTGTCTTTTCTTGAGTTGAAAGTCAATCAGAAACATCCTTCTATCTTTGATGTAGGGGTAAGGTCCTCAAACACTCCACCCTCCCCAAACTTCACTTTATGAAACTACACCGGGTATGCTATTGTTGGTATATCTATACTGTGTATTATAAGGTTTTCACAAATCATTACAACCTCAAGAAAAAGGATCTTAATTTGATGCAGCCGGGATGATTGGAATTGCTGAAAGACTATAACATAACCATTTTATATTGTTCGGGCAAGACAAATATGCTAGTTGATGTTCTGTATGCATGGGCAGCCTGGATTATTATTAGTAGGGGGAATGTCTTTTGGTAATGGACGTTAAGTCTTTGACTAACATTGTCACGACTCGAGCATGGAACTCAGACCGCCACACGAGACCTAGAACCATGAATGGCTCCAAGCTAACTGATCTTGGTCATAATTACGTGCCCAAGTGCAATTTTATAGCTTAATTTAGTCATGTTTGTCTAATTAAACACTTACATTCTTATGCGATTTTGTGTAAATTTGGGTATGCACTAACCAACGTGATTAGTCCTTGTTTTGTAGGTGAAAAATGCATATGAAGGACTAAATAATGATGGGTGAAGCGAAGGAATGAAGTTGAGAGTGAATGGCAATGGATAGCAAGAAAACATGCCATGGCAAGGCTAGCCACGCTACGCAGCATCCCACGCCGTGCGTGTGCCGTGCCCAGCGCCGTGCCACGCCAAGGCCATGCACGTGAGATCATCCCTCCAAGGCGCCTGTGCGCTAGCGTCCGTGCCACGCTAGACACTACTGCGTGCCTCAGGCCATGTCATGCTTTCCATCGCGCAGGATCAACGCCATGCCACGCCAGCTGTCGCTCATGCCTCGGCCAAGAAACATTCAAATGAAATTTCCAGTGGACTTCCGTGTTACCTCCGTGGCACGGAGGCAAATTGGCGCATTCACCTCCATGCCACGGAGTCATTCCATGACAGGCAAAAAAATTGCAAAATCCCATTTACTATAAATTTAACCTTTAGTTCCTAAAATTATTTTGTCACGAAATATTTTCTGGAAACCGTAGAGGAGCGAAGGGAGAAGTGAAGAACTCACCTAGGGTTCACTAATTTTACATTCTCTTTTACCTACTCTTGTAAGTGCACTACTTTAAACATGTTTTTGAGTTATTGTATGAACATGAGTGGCTAACACCCTTCCTCTAGGGTTGAGGCCACGTGATATGATCGTAATGCATGAATTTGTTTTGGTTTGAGTTGTTAATTGTTGTTTTTTCTTACATTCTTTATTATGGTTGTTTTTATTCTTGATCGCCATGAAAACATACACGTTAACTAGGTAAAAGCTTGAGAGAGTAACCCTAGGGTAGAATAAGAGAATGTAGGGAGCAAGTTCTTATCTTACGATAGGATTCGCGGTTAGGATGGAAATTATACCTAATTCGCCTTACTTGGTTTATAAAACGGGATGATAGCAAGACACCAACTTAGAATTGTCACTCCACCACTCGTAGAAGTATTTGTGAAGCTAAGTTAGGTTAAATGATTAGAGGTATGAATGTCCCTAATCAAGAGCACAAACCCCGTAAACCACATCCATGTAGTTGAATTGCCCATGAACTAGGATGTCACATCCCCGCTCAACAATGCAGTTGTGAAGCTAGTTTGTCATGTTTAGAGGCTCGAGAGACCATGAACATCGCATTTTCCAACTATGTGAGACAACAACTGATAATTTCATACGTGAACAATTAGAAAGTGTAGCATTGCATGATTATCTGGCCTTAGCTCTAGTTGCTTTTTATATTGTTTCCAGATTGTTTTGTGACCACCCCAAAACTTAATTATGTTTCCAGAATGGTGTTACATTCTAGCGGCCAGTTCACTGGGATGACTCATGAGGACCCACAACAGCACTTACAGAACTTCCTTGAGATTAGTGACACATTCGTCCCCACCGGAGTGTCCACAGATTATGTCCGACTTACCCTCTTCCCATTCTCACTGTTGGGAGAGGCAAAGAGGTGGTTGAAATCTGAGCCACCGAATTCCATAACTTTTTCGGATGATTTGGCAAAGAAGTTCCCCATCAGATTCTTCCATTCAGGCAAGACTGCCAAACTCAGTAGTGAAATATTAAGCTTCAAGCAGAGGCCGGAGGAGAACTTGTATTTGGCTTGGGAGAGATTCAAGTCATTATTGAGAGACTGCCCCCATCATCAGCAGTCCAATGAAGTGCTATCCCATACCTTTGTGGAAAGTGTAGACCCACACACAAAAATTTTACTAGACTTTGCATCGGGTGGGAAAGCATTAGAGAAGACTTATGATGAGCTGTACACTTTGTTGAACAAGATTGCTCAGGGAAATCCAGAGTGGCACAACGAGTCATTGAGAGGGCAGGAAAGAGAATAGCAGGGCTGATAGAGGTGGATGGTGTAAATGCCTTGGCTGCACAACTAACATAATTTCATAATCAGATGATGACTCGATTCAATAAACTGAGTATGAACCAACAGCAGGGACATGTAAATGCAGTTCAGCAAGCTCCTAATTGGTGTGAAATCTGTGGAAATAATGGGCACAATGCAGAATCCTACAGGGCCAATCCTGAATTGGTCAATTTTGTTGGGAATGTTCAGAGAAACAATAAGAATTTTGGGAATAATCACAACAAGAATTGGCAGAGCCACCCAAATTTTTCTTGGGGTGGAAATCAAAGTCAAAGCTACCAGCAACCTCAGCAGCAGTAGTATCAGCAACAAAATAGGCAGAATGGTGGCCAGTTGAGCAATAATATTGAGGAGACGTTGCAAAAGATTATGGAGACAGAGACCCAATTAGCAGATAATCAGGCGAGGATGGCATCAAATTTCAAAAATCAGCAGTTGGCCACCCACAATATAGAGAAGCAGATGGGTCAAATAGTAGCTGCTCACCATACTAGACCGCAGGGAGGATTACCCAGTGACACAGACACAAACCCTCGACAGGTCAACACCATCAGTCTGAGGAGTGGCAGGCAATTGGATGATGCACCACCGAAAGAGAGGAGAAATGAGGTGCAACCGGAGTAGGTTAGAAAGGGACCATCCACTGACAAGGGAGAGAATCAGAGTGTTGTGCAACAAAATGCACAATCATCATTGCAGCTAGCACAGAGACCACCACCACCAATTCCGCAAAGACTCAAAAAGAGCAAGGAGGAGGAATGCTTTAGAAAGTTCTTTGATATTTTCAAAGAACTTCACATAAATTTGCCATTTCTTGATGTTTTGCAGGGAATGCCCAAGTATGCTAAGTACTTGAAAGATGTGGTGTCCAACAAAATCAGATTGGTGGATGTTCAGATAGTAGCACTGACTGAGGAGTGCACCCACAGGGTAATGAGAAAGATACCTAAAAAGCTCAAAGACCTAGGGAGTTTTACCCTCTCCATACAAATTGGTAGAGCTGAGGTGATAAGAGCTCTGTGTGATTTAGGGGCAGTAGTTAATCTAATGCCCCTATATTTGTTTAACACCTTAGGGTTGGGTCAATCGAGACCAACACGATTGATGCTGCAGCTGGCAGACAAGTTGCGAGTGGCACCAAATGGAATAATCGAGGACCTTCTCATCAAAGTGGGTAAGTTCATTATACCCATTTATTTCATTATATTGGATTTTAAAGTTGATGACAAGGTACGCCGGATCTTGGGACGGCCATTCTTGGCCACTACAGGAGCGATTATTAATGTAAGAGCAGGGACCCTGAAAATGAGGGTCGATAATGAAGAAGAACTCTTCCGGGTCTACCAAGAGATTAACCCACCCACACATTACAGAGACCTTTGTAAGGTCAGTGTGTTATCAGAGTCTAAGGGTGGGGTGGAAGATTCCATAGGTCCACAGCCACAGGAGATGATTACTTTTCAGCCCAAATCTGATGGAGGGCTTCCGTTAGAGAAGGAGTTGGAGGAAGAGAGGGACAAAGTGGCGGCTGTTCCCTCGAAAAACAAAAAGAGAAAAAGATGGTTCTCAAAAGGGAACACGGGTATGAGGACGTCCTAAAAAGGATAGTCCACGTTGTTCCGCGACTTAAAATTAGGCTCTGCTTGGGAGGCAACCCAAGGGTACCACAGGTACAATTTTAATTTTTTTTCATTTGTGTTAATTTTGTTTATTTTCATCTTGTTGTTAATTTTGGTGGAGAATTAAGCACAGATGGAGGGGAAGTTTGAGTACCCTTGGAGGAGGAAGCTAAGAAGAATGAAAAAGGGAAAGTGTGGGGTCTAATACCCACTTATTAAAAAATGAAGAAAAACATGTTGTTAGCTAGGCCTAGAGGCCCCAGGGAGCATTTCTCACCCTTTTTGAATTTTAATAGATGCTTTGGGGACATAACATGATTCAAGTGTAGGGTGAGAGAAATTTTAAAATTTCGTGCTTAATGATTTCGGGTGAATTTAGTGCTTGATAGGTATTGATTAAGGGAAAATTTTTGAGTTGAGCATGATTCCCCACCCGTTGGTTTTTCTTTTCGGTTCTTTTCCGACGGGGGGCACTTTGAACTAAAGAATAAAAATTTTCTTTGTCTGTACATAGTTGTTTTTAGTCATATTTAAGGACTATTCCCGACGATGGATGGATGATGACTATCTTGAGGGAAAATAAGTCAATAGGTTTTGGTTTTTGAACCGTAACTAATTGATGGCTTGATGTTCTTATTATGTGCTATACATGATTGTGAGATGCAAGTGTGGTTAGTATTGAAGCATGTAAGAAGTTGTATAACTCTGTTTGAGACACCTAGTCTCTTGAATGTGACTCTATGGTGCTTAAAGCTTAATTTTGAACTCTTGCGATTAGCTGAATTAAGAGTATGCTGAATTTGTCTTGAATTGAGCATGTGCTGTGAGTGTAAGATTTTTGAATATTCCATGCTATTGTGTAGTGTCTAAAACTTGCCTGGTGTGTATACAAAACGAAAAGAGGGATGTCGATTGTAGGAGATGATTTAGGAATTTCTTTGAATGAGCCTAATTTTTATCCCTCGCTTTACCTACCTTGAATGTTTGATCCTAGTTAGCCCCATTGAGCCTTAAGCCTATTCTTTGATAGCTGCAACATAAGCTTAATCCTTTTCTATCAATATCCTTGAAGTTGCTCCAAAACTCCTAAGCGCTTAAGTGAAAAATCCAAAAGAGTAAAGGAGTGAGAATCGTGAACAAGAAGGAAAAGTAACGGTTGTGGGAGTTGAGGAAAAGATTAGAGGTGCACTTATTTGAAAATGCTTGAGTATTGGTAGGGAGTAAGAGAAGAAATGAATGAAAAAGTTGCTTAAGTACTCCTTACTAATAAGCTAAGTGTGGTTAAAGAAATGGAAAACAAAAGAGGAAATTTAAAAGTGAAAAGAATGAAGGTGAAGTAAGAGAAGAGATGTCTGTAATGAACGTGTGATGTATTAAAAGCGCTTGGGGAAGATAGCCACTATTAATGGCCAGAATAGTACCTACCCGCCCTTAGCTTACATTGCGACCCGATAAGTCCTACTTGATCTTACATTCAAACATTCTTAAATTAGTGGAGTAAAACACTAAGGGAAAGCTTATGGGTCAATATACGTGGCATGTGAATTCTTTGTGAGAGTGATCTTAATTCTTATCCATATACCCATACACGTTATAATTTGAAAATTTGTGAGTGAAAATGGGTAACTCTCTTGTTGTGAGGGCACATGTTTAATGAAGGATAAAATACATGTCGGATTTTTTGATCGGTTGATTTGCATGAGTTTGTTGAGATTGAGAGTCGATTCTTGAGGTTAGGAAGTATTAACATAGTCATATTTGCGTTTGATGGTTACACCGTGCATGGGATATTTTTAACTTGCTATCTAAACACAATCGTTGTAGCCGTAGCTTGAATTGTCTTACTTCAATTAGCTATGTTTGAGTCTTCACATGCATGAGATGTAATAGAGTTGTTCGAGGACAAAAAAGGCTTTAAGTGTGGGGTAGTGATCTTGGGAATAATTACGTGCCCAAGTGCTAATTTATAGCTTAATTTAGTCACGTTTGTCTAATTATACACTTACATTCTTATGAGATTTTGTGTAAATTTGGGTATGCAATAATCAATGTGATTAGTCCTTGTTTTGTAGATGAAAAATGCATATGATGGACTAAATAATGATGGGTGAAGTGAAGGAATGAAGTTGAGAGTGAATGGCAATGGATGGAAAGAAAACATGCCATGGCAAGGCTGGACGCGCTAGGCAGCGTGCCACGATGTGCGTGTGTCGCGCCCAGCACCGTGCCACGCCAACGCCATGCGCGCGAGATCATCCCTCCAAGGAGCCTGTGCGCCAGCGTCCGTGCACGCTAGGCACTGCTGCGCGCCGCAAGCCGTGTCACGCTTGCCATCCCGCAGGATCAGCGTCGTGCCATGCCGGCTGTCGCGCCATGCCTCGGCCAAGCAACATCCAAAGGCAATTTCCAGTGGGCTTTTGCGTTACCTCTGTGTAACGGAGGCAAATTGGCGCGTTCACCTCCACGCCACGGATCCATTCCATGATAGGCAAAAAAAATTGTAAAATCCCATTTACTATAAATTTAACCCTTAGTTCCTAAAATCATTTTGTCACGAAATATTTTCTAGAAACCGTAGAGGAGCGAAGGGAGAAATGAAGAACTCACCTAGGGTTCACTAATTTTACATTCTCTTTTACCTACTCTTGTAAGTACACTACTTTAAACATGTTTTTGAGTTAGTGTATGAACATGAGTGGCTAAAACCCTTCCTCTAGGGTTGAGGCCGCGTGATATGATCGTAATGCATGAATTTGTTTCTGTTTGAGTTGTTAATTGTTGTTTTGTCTTACATTCTTTATTATGGTTGATTTTATGCTCGATCACCATGAAAACATACATGTTGAGCTACGTAAAAGCTTGAGAGAGTAACCCTAGGCTAGAACAAGAGAATGTAGGGAGAAAGTTCTTATCCTACGATAGGATTCGCGGTTAGGATGGAAATTATACCTAATATGCATTGTTTGATTGATAAAACGGGATGATATAAATACACTAGCTTAGAATTTTCACTCCACCACTCATAGAAGTAGTTGTGAAGCTAAGTTAGATTAAATGATTTGAGGTACGAAAGTCCCTAATCAAGAGCACAAACCCCGTAAACCACATCCATGTAGTTAAATTGACCACGAACTAGGATGTCACATCCCCGCTCAACGATGTAGTTGTGAAGCTAGTTTTTTGTGTTTAGAGGTTGGAGAGACCATGAACATCGCATTTTCCAACTATGTGAGACAACAATTGATAATTTCATACGCGAACCATTAGAAAGTGTAGCATTGCATGATTATCCAACCTTAGCTCTAGTTGCTTCTTATATTGTTTCCAGATTGTTTTGTGACCACCCCAAAACTTAATTATAATTTACCGAAAACTTCTATAATCAGCACTTGTGAAGGTTAATCATACACTTGAACTTCATAATTTGGTGAATTTGTCCAGTCCCTGTGGGTTCGACATCCGACTCTTAAAAAGGGCCATTGCATTACTTGTATGATCGCGTATGTTTGCGAGTGTGCTGGAGCGCAACACTAACCCATGAAACATGCATAGCAAATCCAGAGCATAAAACAAAGCAAAAGTACAGCATACCCAAAACATGAGCGGAGGTATGCATATCATAAGGCATAAGCGTAGACAAAAAGTCAACAACATTGAACCATCTATATATAGCTACTTGAAAACCTTCTAATCATACGATGAGCTGATGGGACAACAACTCCAACTAGCTCGCTAAGTCTAAAACTAAAAGAAATTAAAGAAAGAGACGTGATTCAAAACTGCCATCCTTGGACCATGAGCATTCACCAAAATTGGGATGGTACTGGACTAAAGCAGGAGTGAGCTAACGTCAGGGCTGAGACTAATCACCCGAACCTATATCGTAAGATGATATAGCATAGAAGTATATGGTCAGTTCTTGGAGTATATTGGGTATATAGGTTAATAAACACACACTAGTAAAATGATAGTCTAAAATCATGAGTATAAAATAATCTAGAACATGAGAGTAAATACAACACGCTAAAAACCATATTCTTGAAGTAATCATAAACATGAGTTATTCATCATAACCTAAACATAATGACCCAATATTTTTGAAAGCAAATCATATGGTTTAACATTCCTGAAAACATAAGTAAAAGCTCATAACGTGATCAATGGATCAATTATACTAAAAAACATGATATCATAAATCCTTTACATGACTAACATAAAACACGAGGAATAGGGGGAGACTCATCATAACCAACACCATCATGATATTTCTTACATGATGCCTAACTATCTCGCTCAAGTTAGTAGAGTCGTTCTAAGCTTGCCAAGACATGGAATGATTAAGGTGTGATATCACTCATAAATCCTAGTAAGGCTTGAACATGAATATATACCTACAGTGGCATGTAGTCTGAGACCCGAAATTTGCCTAAACCTTTGATCTACTCGGTGCTAGATATTACTCCCAAAAACATGCACATGGCTCATAATCATCATTGTGAAAACATACTTGATTTTACATGGGCTAGTTAGAAAATATGAAAATTGTAACATACTTGGCATACGCGAACTAGCCATGAAAATAATGTTGCTGATTCGGCCATGATACTTAAGCTTGAAATTCAAAAAACCATGCACAATTGAGTAAAACCATCATAACATGAAAATCATGGATTCATGAGAGATTTTTATAGGAAACATCCATCATAATTATAAATCATGAATTGAATCATAATAGAATTGAATCATAATAGAATTGAATCATAATAGAATTGAATTCATAGAAGGACATGAGAGATTTCATCACAATTAGGTCTAACCTTAAAAAATTATAAAATCATGCTTGGAGACTTGAAATCATGAAATTTACTTGAGAATGGGCATGAGGGTGAAAAGAGTTCCCCATTCATGACCCTACATATCTTATCTTTGGTCTCACAACAAACAACACGAATCCATAATCCTTTTATAACTTCAATCTGTAACAATTATATGGATAGGAACTACAATCAATAGCTTAATGATGAAATCCAAGTCATAAAGATATTTCATCGAACACCTAGAGGGCATAGGAAATGCAAGCCTCTAAAGAATGGGGTATCCTAACACCAACTTCTTTCTAAAAATCCTTAACAACAAACATAATCATTACGAGTGTAACACCCCAAAAGTTCCTAAGACTAGATTCGGGATTGGAAATTTGATCAGCAGAAATGTTCGAAAAAAATATCTCAGAATGACTCATTGTACAAGTCGTGGTGTGGAGTAATGAGTCGTGGGATTGAGTCATGCTAAGTTTCTATTTGACAGGTTCTGGACTAACAATTCAAGCCATTGGTTGATAACGACTCTTGGTCACGAGCCGTGGTCATTATCTGCAGAAGAAGGCCCAGTAGTAATGAGCAATGGTATGACTTGTAGGTCCCTGTAATGGGCAATTGTCGGGAGTTGTTATTTCATTTTTGTGTGCCTAGGCTGGGTAGTATGAGTCATGGTATGACTCATTATGGGAAATAACTATTCGTGATAAGTGGTCATAGCAAGAATCAATAAAATTAGGGAAAGCTTAGTACAGTGGCAATGGAAGGGTGCAATGACCCGTAGTACATGTCCATTGGGAGGATTCCAGAAACTATGCATGAAGTTAGTGGTGACAACAAGAGGAAGTGATGAGTCAATGTGACAAGTAACGACTCGAGGAGAGAGAAGCTAAGAGAACCAGGACAGGGAGTTATGGACAGTCCTAGCAGAGGTCTGGTGGAGCACATCACCATCAGTCCCACCAGAGGTCGTAAGCCCCAGCGCCATCATCAGCCAGTGTTCTATCCAGACCTAGGCGTGATCACAGGGGTAGAGCATCAGGTTTTAGAGGTTAGGGGAGCATGTCAAGAGAGCCTATCATTCTTGTTTGCAGGAGGTGTGGTAGGAGGCACACCGAAGAGTGCTTAGTGGGTTCAGACACGTGTTTCGGGTGTGGGAAGCCCAGACATCTGCTCAAAGACTGCCCTTGTCACGACCGGAACATAGGCTTGAATCGAGACATGGGACAAAGAATCCCAAAAGGCTCCAAGTTGACCCATGACATGAATATGACCACTAAAGCTCAACATAATAATGCGAAAGTTTAACATATAAAATAGCGGAAGTCTAAAAATCTAATAACATTTGAATATCTGAATACATAACATGATTCTAAAGATAAATACATACTATTTTTGATTAGCCTCTACAACCTGACGAGTTGATGAGACAAGACCCCAACTAACTCACTAATAAATAGAGATTGAAAGTACTGATAACAAACTGATAAGAAGGTCCTCGAAGGATGAGGATTCACCAAAAGGCTGGGAAATACTAACTCTGAAAATCTGGCTAGCGGCGAGACTGAACCTAAACATCTAAGCCTGTATCATGAAACGATACAACATAGAGCATGTGATCATTACGTGGAATATACTGAGTATGCAAGGTAAGTAAAATTTCTAAGTAAGTAAGATCTTAAATCATGTATATCATAAAACAGTTCATCATAATATTCTGAGAGTAAGGCTTGCATACTATTATCTGAAAACATGACTTAAACGTAGTTCTATATCATAACTGAATCGAATGACCCAAAGTTGAAACTGATAATCATAAGTAAAACTGGATATTGGGTCAAACCTGTTGAAAACATAATATCATGAATAATGAACATGCATAACTGAAATAATGAGGAGCAATGAGAAACTCTTCATATAACCGATATTACTATCACAGAGATTACATGGTCCCCACTATCACACTCAAGTGGGCAAACCCGTCCAAAGCCTTGACAGCGCTAAGGGCGCTACCATTATATCGATATCAACTGAAGGCCCCTTGGGAGCAGGGAAATCTCAAAAGGGAGGTCCCAAATAATCTAAACATACCTATGTTGGCACGTAGTTCTGTGGCACAGGGTTGACTAAACCCTTACCCTACTCGGTGCTAGACACTACTCCCAAAAACATGCATATGCTCTCCATCATTTTTTAACACGAAGCTGAACCATCATTTTGAGACGAAGTTGAATCATAATAATTCATGCATAATCTGAAAACATATCATGAGGAGCCTTGGCTCAAACCATACCAAAAGCGGAACAGTGGGAGTCTAGACTCCAAAACATGTGGTAAGCTAAAAACATGAAATTGAAGTAAATCATGAAACATACTTGATCATTTGGGCTTGCCGATACTTGTACATGCTTTGAGATAGTCAAATCATGAATATAAACATGGGTAATTCGAAATCATACTTTCATCATATACATATCATCATACTTGAAAACATAGATCATAATCTCAACCTTTCATGAACTTTCATAATTGGGAACTATAATTGTAAGACTTGAAATCATAATTTGTAGTTGAAAACATTATAAAACATACCCATGAATCTTGAAACAACATTAGAAACATGAATAGAATTTACCCATGGTAGATACTTTGAGAATTTCATAAATTGGGTTAAGACTCCATAGATTCATCAACTAAGAATTCCATGAATTTAAAAGGATTTGGGCATGAGAGTGAAGGAATACTCCCATTTATAACCCTACATACCTGGGTATTTCTGATTTCACAACCTTCTTGAATGACCAAAGGAATTTGAAAGAGAATTGATGAATCCTAGACTTGATCACTCTTTGAAACCTTCTAGTATTGCATGTATGGAGAGGGATAGGTTTAGAATGAGTTAAACCCTCTTAAAACACACCTATCTAAGCTTAAAACAACATAGTTTAGGTATTAGGAACTTAGGAATTACGAAAAAGCTCTTAATAAATTGGCAGGAAAATTACACTGCCAGTCCCATGAGGGACTGGACGATTCGTTACCTAGGGGACAACTTGTCAAGTGCTCCCGTTGCCAACACTGTAAACTTTCACTCTGCCAGTCACCATGAGGGACACCATGACTCGTCGTGACAAGTCGTGATGAACACTGCCAAAAATTTACCCTTCAAGTCAATCTCCTGACCACGGCCAACTCCACATTGTCACCCTGACCATAAGTCGTGGCTTCTCTCATGGTCAACCCCCAGACCAAAATTTTTGCCAACATCCCCCTCCACTTCACGAGTCACTTAACGACTCGTGAAGTACCTCATGGATCACTGGATGACTCATACTCTAACCTGGTGCAGAAATGCCTATTTTCTCTATTTGAACCCTCGGATCCAATCTTAGGGCTTTTGGGGTATTACAATATCTCCCCCTTATGCACATTCGTCCTCGAATGTGGATAAGCATACTGAAAAGTTGGGGGAAATAAACTGCCATACTAAATACTGAACATCTAAAGCTGAAAACTGACGGAGTGACTGCCTCCGGATTGAAATACATGACTGAACTGAATTCATGAATTATACATGCATTGAAATGAAACAAACTGGAACACATGAACTAAGCATGAAACTGAATAGAGCACTAAGGAGGAAACTAATACCTCAAGCTTGAACTAAACCGGAAGGAAATAGATGCGGGTATTTAGCCATCATATTTGCTTCGGTTTCCCACGTATCTCCATCAACATGCTGATTTCTCCACAAAACCTTTACTGAAGCTAATTCCTTATTTCTTAGCTTTCAAACTTGGCGATCAAGTATATCAACTAGAACCTCTTCGTAGCTAAGGCTATCCTTCACACCTATGCTCTCCATCGGGAAAACCAAAGCCAGATCACCCATGCACTTCTTCAAAAGGGATACATGAAAAACTGGATGCACTGAAGCCAATTTTGAGGGCAACTCGAACTCATAAGCCACCTTGAAAACATATCTCACAATTCAGTACGTGCCAACATAATGGGGACTAAGTTTCCTCTTCTTTCTAAACCTCATTACTTCTTTCATGGGACACACCTTCAAAAACACCCAATCATCAGTCTCACACTCAAGTTCTCTCCTCCTCACATCCACATAGGACTTTTGACAACTCCGAGCCTCATGAACTGAATCTAGTCCTATCAACGTAGCTTCACCGACTTTAAACCAACCAATAGGTGATTTCCACCTCCGCCCATAAAGAGCCTCAAACGGAGACATCTGAATGATGGAATGGTAGTTGTTATATGCAAACTTGATGATAGGTAAATGATCATCCCAACTACCTTTTAAATCAATCACACATGCTCTCAATATTTCCTCAAGAGTCTGGATGGTCCGTCTATTTGTGGGTGAAAAGCCGTGCTTAGCTTGACCTGAGTACTAAGTCCCTTCTGAAACGATCTCCAAAACTAGGATATAAACTAAGTACCTCTATCTAATATGATGTACAGGGGTACTCCATGCAACTGAACTAGCTCCCGAATATACAAATTAGCATGATCCTCTGGCGAATCGGTAGTTTTGACTGATAGGAAATAAGCTGCTTTAGTCAACCTGTCTATGACCACCCATATAGAATCATACTGTCAACGAGTACGTGGCAAACCTATAATGAAGTACATATTGGTTTCGTCCCACTTCCAAGTAGGGACACTAATGTATTAAAGCACACCTCCGGGTCTTTGATGCTCAACCTTCACCTGTTGACAATTTGAACACTTAGCCACAAACTCTGCTATGTCCTTCTTCATGCCATTTCACCAATAAACTTCCCATAGGTCATGGTACATCTTTGTGGCACCTGGATGTATAGAATATATAGAACCATGGGCCTCTTGCAACATCCACTTCCTCAAGTCATCAACACGTTAAACACACAAACGATCGTGATATCGTAGTACACTATCTCCTCCTATGGAGAAAACCTTCACCTTCTGAGTCTAAACTACCTCCTTTAGCTCTACCAAAATAGGATCTCATCTTGCTTAGCCTTGATTTCGGTCACCAAGGAAGATTTTGATCCATTTTGAACAATTACCCCACCATCCGTCGAGTCAACAAGACGAATTCTTAGTTGTGCAATCCGATGCACATCCTTCACTAACTCCTTCCTCTCCTCATATACATTGTTCACACTCTCCATAGAAAGCCTGCTAAGAGCGTCTTCCACCACATTGGCATTGCCCAGATGGTAAGGGACGCTCATATTGTAATCCTTAAAAAGTTCCAAACACCTCCTTTGACATAGATTATGATCTTTTTGAATAAATACATACTGTAGGCTTTTGTGGTCCGTAAACAAATCCACATGGACCCCATATAGATAGTGTCTCCTAATCTTCAAGGAAAATACTACTTCGGACAACTCGAGGTCATGAGTTGGATAGTTCTTCTCATGGACTTTCAACTGCCTGGAAGTATAGGCTATAACCTTACCGTGCTGCATTAATACATAACCAAGGCCGATCCTTGAGGTGTAACAATATACTACAAACCCATCGGTACCCTCAGATAGAGTCAATGATATGCCGTGATTTTATGACACTTTCGATGGTTAAAACCAAGAAATTATGCACATTCCAGTTATGTTTATATAGGTATAAGATATTTTGTGTTTAATGTGCAGGAAAACAGGTTTGGAAGTGAATTTGAACAAATTAATACTGAAAACAACTTAAAGGTGACTGCCAGACACTTAACAAGTCGTTGGCAAGAGGCACGACCCCGTCACTTGAGGTGTGGGCAAGAAGATGGATTTTTGAAGAAGTAAAACAGTGTACTTGATGAGTTGGAGGAATGACTTATTACACCTGGTAACGATTCGTGAGGTCAATCATTGGGCATAAAAGAGAAAATTCCAACAAAGTGGCCAGTGAAGTTGACGACAGACATCACGAGTCGTCACATGAAGGAATGACTCATTGATTGGCCACTGAAACTATCTGTGAAGTGCACTAGATTTTTGTAGGAGTTAGTCCATGAGAGACCTAACGACTCGTGCTCAGGCACGATGAGTCATTAGGTGACCCGTTGACATAACTGGGTGCGATGTTGAGGACGACTAATGTAAGCAAGGAATGACTCGTCAAAAGGCCTAACGACCTGTCACCTAGCTCGTTGCCATTGCCGACCTGGTTTTCAGTTTTTTTAGGAAAAGGATTCCTTGAAACTATAAATACCCAATTTAGGTTTATTTTTAGAAGAATATTTTTATAGAGGATATGGAACGATTTTTGAGGCTATTCTTGAGAGAATTTTCGTACAACTATTCTTGATTCAAGAAACGAAAGCAACATTGGAAATTTATTAAATTTACATGGTTTTTCTTCTACAATAATTTGTAAGTTGCAATTATGATTTCTTTAATATTTTATGATTGCAATAACATAAACATGAGTAGCTAAACCCATAAACTAGGTTTGTGAGAACCAAGATGAATTAACGCACATAGGTAAAAATACTTAGTGATTCTTGAACGGAATTTTATGCATGTATTTTTTTTCCCTTCGTTTTGAATGATTCTTGACGGTTGCAAACATTACGACTTGCCTTATTCTTACTTACCGGATCAAGGAGGTAAAGATGGGAAAAGAGATTAACAACGGAGATTTGAGGCTATCAACCCTCAACTAATAGCTTGAACTTTTCTGGGGATAACTAATTCGATATTAAGTGTAAGGGTCAACTAAAGTACACGCGTATACGGACCAAGTTGCGTGGTGAAAATCATCCAGATAGGGGACCAACCATTTAGGTGAACCTAACTTACCAATATTGCATGTTAAACACCAGAATAGATCACTAGTATATAAGCCTTGTGGTTATGAAATCTTGGGGAACACAATCCTAGTCAAATCGTTAATTGAATACAAACCAAATTTGATTTCAATATTTAGCAATTTTACTTTGTTTATTATTCTATATTTTTCCACCTTTGGAAATAAGTAAATCAATAGTAATAGTTATTCGCATTAACCTAAGTTCTTACCATATTCCCTGTGGGATCGACCTCAACCTTTGTTGGGTTCTATATTTGACAATCGATCGCTTATATCTCAATCGTGAGGTGTAATTTGGGCGACATCAGTCAACACTGGCGCTGAGGTGAGTCGAGTCTTCAACTCCTGGAAGCTCTTCTCACAGGTCTCTGACCATTGAAACTTCACTTTTTTCTAGGTCATCTTAGTCAACGGTGCTGCAATGGATGAAAACCCTTCAATGAACCTCCTGTAGTAACCAGCTAAGCCTAAAAAACTCCTAATATCTGAGGGACTAACTGGTCTAGGCCAATTCTTCACAGCTTCTATTTTTTAAGAGTCTACTTGTACACCCTCAATTGACACCACATGACATAAAAATGCTCCTGAGTTTAACCAAAACTCACACTTGCTGAATTTAGCAGACAGCTGGCGATCCTTAAGAGTCTGTAGCACCACCCTCAAATGAGCGGCATGTTCCTCCTCGCTCTAAAAGTATATGAGAATGTCATCTATGAACACGATCATCAACATGTCCAAATATAGCTTGAACACCCTGTTTATCAAGTCCATGAAAGCTGCAGGAGCATTCGTTAGTTCAAAAGACATAACTACAAACTCATAGTGACCATACCAAGTCCTGAAGTCTGTCTTCAGAATGTTACTCTCCCAAACCCTAAGCTGATAATACCCGGATATGAGGTCTATCTTTGAGAAATACTTGGCACCCTGAAGTTGGTCAAAGTAGTCATCAATTTTGGGGAGAGGATACCTATTCTTGATGGTGACCTTTTTCAACTGCCGGTAATCAATGCACATCCGAAGGGAACCATCCTTCTTCCAGACATAAAGAACTGGTGCACCCCACGGGGACTTGCTCGGTCTAATGAAACCCTTGTCTAAGAGATTCTTCAACTGCTCCTTCAACTCTTTTAGCATAGCTGGAGCTATTCTATAAGGAGGAATAGATATAGGCTGCATAACGGGAAAAAGGTCAATACAAAAATCAATCTCCCGCTCAGGAGGAATTCCCGGTAAATTATTTGGAAATACTTCTGAATATTCGCACACTAGAGGAACTGACTGGATAGTCAGGGTTTTGGATGTAGCATCCTTAACACTAACTAGATGGCACATGGAACCTTTAGAGATCATCTTTCTGGCCTTAAGGTAGGAAATAAAATAACCTATAGGCACAACTGAACTACCCTTCCACTCTTGGACTGGCTTACCGGAAAACCGAAACTCTACCGCACAGGTTGTACAATTTACTGAGGCATAACAAGCATGTATCCTATCCATGCCAAAGATAACATCAAAATCTTTCATTGCTAGCTCTACTAAATCTTCTAAGGTGACTTTCTGAAGGACTGTGACAGGGCAATTTCTATATACCCATCAAGCTATAATTGAATCACCAACTAGAGTAGAGACTTAGAAGGGTTCTAATAGGATTTTGGGACTAATTTCAAAACTACTAGCAACATAGGGCATCACAAAAGATAAAGTAGCCCCTGAATCTAGCAATGCATATACATCAAGGTGGAATACTCATAACATACCAGTGACTACATTTGGAGGGGCCTCCTGCTCCTGACGAGATGCGAGGGCATAGAATCTATTCTAATGCTGACAACTACCTGCACTAGTGGATGCACCCTTCTGAGCTGAGCATGATAGTGGGACTGCTGAACTAGTGGTTGGGTCTCGACCTCTACCATGGCCCTATCTAGCTGCTGGACAATCTCTGAGCATATGTCTGGGCTTCCCACACCTGAAATAAGCACTTGTACCTGCTAAGCACTGACCAATGTGCCTCCTTCCACACCTGTCACAAGATGAAATACTAGGCTCCATAGATTTGCTCCCCTGACCTCGAGAGCTTGATGCTCGTCCCCTTTGGTCGCACCTAGATCTGGATGGTATACTCGTTGCTGACGACACAAGGGCTGATGATCTCTGGTGGGATAGTTGACGGTGCCCACCTACTAGGAGAACCCAAAACTGTTGGTCTTGGCCCTCTTGTCCTCTCTCTCCCACTCATTCCTCTGTACCACTTCTATCTGCTGGGTGTACAGAACCAAACGTGACAATTCAATATCCTAGTGAATTATTGCAGTCCGGAAATATTTGACCAAATAGTCTGCTATCCCATGCACGAATCGGCTCACTCGAGCCCTCTGATCTACCACCATCTCAGGTGCATATTTGGATAGGCGAGTGAACTCTAAGGCATACTCCTGGACTGTCATGTTGTTCTGTCTCAAGTTCACAAATTCAGCTGCACTTAACTTCCCTCATCTTTCGAGGAAAGAACGATCCAAAAAATAGAGTATGGTACTCATCCCAACTAATGGGTCCCGCTCCAACGTCCCTACCATCCTTCCACTGTCTGAACTAGATATGCCCAACCCCTTTCAGCTGATAAGAGGCTAAGTCTGCACACTCCTCCCTACCACCTCTATGATCTGGGTGATTTTCTGAATCTCATCATATAAAGTCGGTTGGATCCTCGTCCATCTTCGATCCGAGAAACTTTGGAGGATTCATTTAAAGAAAGTCCCTAACTCTTGCCATTGTTGCGTTCCCATTATGGGGAACATGCGCTACCGCTGTTGGTTGACTTGGGTGGTTAATATCTGTGCCAACATTTGGATGGCATCCCTAAACTATGCATGGGCCATCTACTCGAGCACATGATCCTTGGGGGTTGGGGGGGCCTGCTGGTGCCCATCTACGTTTCCATTCTCATGGCCATTTCCATTTCCATTCCTTCTTTCGTTAACTCATCGAGGAGGCATGATTCTGCAAATGCATATAGCACAATTTAGAAGGATACAGAGACATTTCATCGCATGACATAGATCATGAAAGAAGGGAACATTTCCTAAAATGTTTTGTAGCCTCTTCATCATAAGTGTGGCGTTCTTCACACCCATGAAAAAGACTCTACTTAACGTGGCTTTTAGACACCCAAGGATAATTTAAAACCTAATGCTCTGATACCAAGTTTGTCACGACCCAAATATAGGCTCGAATTGAGATACGGGACAAAGAACCCCGAGAGGCGCCAAATCGACCCATGGCATGAATATGATAGCTAAAGCTCAACATAATCATGCGGAAGTTTAACATATAAAATAACAGAAATCTGAAAATCTAATAACATCTAAATATCTGAATACATAAGATGGTGCTAAAGCTGAATACATACTATGTCTGATAAACCTCTACAACCTGATAAGTTGGTGGGGCAAGAACCCAACTAACTCACTAATAAACTGAGACAGATAGTACTGATAACAAACTTATAAACCTCAAAGGATGAGGACTCACAAAAAGGCTGGGAAATGCTAACTTAGAAAATCTGGCTGGCAGCGGGATTGAACCTAAACATCTGAGCATGTATTATGAAATGATACAGCAGAGAGTATGCAGTCAGTACGTGGAATGTATTGAGTTCGTAAGATAAGTAAAATTGCTAGGTAAGTAAGATCATAAATCATGTATATCATAAAACAGTTCATCATAAGATTCTGAGAGTAAGGCTTGCATACTATTATCTGAATACATGATTTAAACATAACTGAATATCATAACTGAATCGAACCAATGCTGAAATTGATAATCATAAGTAAACATGGACATTGGTCAAACCTGTTGAAAACATAATATCATGACTGATGAACATACATAACTAAAATAATGAGGAATGATGGAAGACTCGTCATATAATTGACATTACCACAATACAACTTACGTGGTCCCAATTATTACACTCAAGTGGGCAGAGCCGTACAAAGCCATGCCAGGGCTAAGGACGCTACCATGATATCAATATAAACTGAAGGCCCCTTGGGGGCAGGAAAGCTCACAAGGGAGGTCCCAAATAATCTGAACATACTTATGTTGGCACGTAGTTCTGAGGCAGAGGGTTGATTGAACCCTTAGCCTACTCGGTACTAGACACTACCCCCAAAAACATGCATATGCTCTCCATCATTTTTCAACAAAACAAACCATCATCTTGCGATGAATCTGAATCATAATAATTCATGCATAATCTGAAAACATATCATGAGGAGCCTTGGCTCAAACAATACCACAAGTAGAAAAGTGGGAGTCTAGACTCCAAAACCATGTCGTAAGCTAATAACATGAAATTAAAGTAAATTATGAAACATACTTGATCATACAGGCTTTCCCAAACTTGTAACTTCTTTCAGATAGTTAAAATCATGAATATAAATATGGGTAATTCGAAATCATACTTTCATCATATATATCTCATCATACTTGAAAACATAGATCATAATCTCAACCTTTCATGAACTTCCATACTTGGTCACTATAATTGTAAGCTTGAAATCATAATTTGTAATTGAAAATATTATAAAACATGCCCATGAATGTTGAAACAATATTAGAAATATAAAGAGAATTTATCCATGGCAGATACTTAGAAAATTTCACAAATTGGGTTAAGACTCCATAGATTCATCCACTAAGAATTCCATGAATTCAGAAAAGGATTTGGGCATGGGAATGAAGGAATACTCCCATTCATAATCCTACATACCTGGCTATTTTGATTTCACAAACCTCATGAATGCCTAAATGAATTGAAAGAGAATTGATGAATCCTAGACTTGATCACCCTTAGAAACCTTCTAGTCTTTCATGCATGGAGATAGATAGGTTTAGAATGAGTTAAACCTTCTTAAAACATACCTATCTGAGCTTAAAACATTGTAGTTTAGGTCTTAGGAACTTAGAAATTACGGAAAATCTCTTAATAAATTCACCGAAAAATTACACTGCTAGTCCCAACGAGGGACTGGACGATTCGTTACCTAGGGGATGACTCGTCAAGTGCTCCCATTGCGAACAGAAACCTTTACTCTTCTAGTCAACACAAGAGACACCCCAACTCTTGGTGTACCTAATGACTCGTCATGACAAGTCGTGATGAACACTGCCAAAAATTTACCCTTCAAGTCAATCTCCTGACTGCGGCCAACTCCATAACTCATTTCCTTGGCCATGAGTCGTGGCTTCTCTCGTGGTCAACCCCTAGAGCAAAATTTTTGCCAACATCCCCCTCCACTTCACAAGTCACTTAAAGACTCGGGAAGCACCTCACGGGTCATTGGATAAATCATCCTGTGACCTGGTGTAGAAATGTCTATTTTCTCCGTTTGAACCCTCGGGTCTGATCTTAGGGCTTTCAGGGTATTACAACCCTTAAGCCAGACTGGGCTATAACATAGGCCGTGACCTAGCCACTAATTCCGCAACTCCACCAACACACCTAGCTCAGTAGGCTGCATCCACCAGTGCAGGTGGTGGCCAACGTCAGAACAAATTTTATGCACTATTAACTCATCAAGAGCAGAAGACTTCACTTGATATGGTTACTGGTATGTTATGAGTATTCCCTCTTAATGTGTATGTATTGTTTGATCCAGGGGCTACCTTATCTTTTGTGACTCCTTATGTTGCTTTTAGTTTTGGAGTCAGTCCCTAAATCCTATCAGAATCCTTTTTGGATTCTACTCCAGTCGATGATTCGGTTATAACTCAATGAGTATAGAGAAATTGCCCTGTCATAGTCCTTCAAAAAGTCACCTCAACTGACCTAGTGGAGTTAAGTATGACCAATTTTTATGTTATCTTTGATATGGATTGGTTACATGCATGTTATGCCTTAGTCAATTGTAGAACCCGTACGGTAGAGTTTTGATTTTCGGGTGAGCCAATTCTAGAGTGGAAAGTAGTTCAGCTGTGCCTGTAGGTCGTTTTGTTTCCTATATCAAGACCAGGAAGATGATTTCTAAAGGCTGTGTGTACCATCTAGTTTGGATTAAGGATGTTGTGTCCGAGACCCCGACTTGTCAGTCAGTTCCTATAGTGTGTGAGTATCCAGAGGTGTTTCCAAATGATCTACCAAGAGTCCCTCCTGAGTAAGAGATTGATTTTGGTATCGACCTTCTCCCTGATACATAGCCTATATCCATTCCTCCTTATTGAATGGATCCAGCTGAGCTAAAAGAGTTGAAAGAGCAGTTAAAAGATCTCCTATATAAGGGTTTCATTAGGCCTAGTAAATCCTCATAGGGTGCTCCAGTTCTCTTTGTTCGGAAGAAGGATGGTTCCCTTCAACTGTGCATTGATTATCAACAGTTGAACAAGGTAACAATCAAGAACAAGTATCCCATTCTTAAGATTGATGACTTGTTTGATCAACTTCATGGTGCTAAGTGCTTCTAAAATATAGACCTCAAATCCGACTATCATTAGCTTAGAGTTAGAGAGAGTGAAATTTCGAAGACAACTTTCAAGACACGATATGGTCACTATGAGTTTGTACTAATGTATTTTGGACTAAAAAATGCACCTGCTGCTTTTACGGACTTGATGAAAAGGGTATTCGAGCTGTATTAGAATATGTTCATGATTTTCTCCATAGACCATATTCTCATATACTCTCAGAGTGAGGAGGTACATGTCGCTTATTTAAAGATTGTTCTATAGACTCTCAAGGATCACCAACAATTTGCTAAGTTCAACAAGTGTGAGTTTTGGTTGAACTAAATAGTATTTTTAGGCCATGTGGTGTCTAGCAAGGGTGTGCAGGTGGACTCTCAAAAGATAGATGTGGTAAAGAATTGGCCTAGACTAGTTAGTCCTTCAGATATCAGGAGCATCTTGGGTTTAGTTGGCTACTACAGGAGGTTTGTTGAGGGATTTTCATCCATTGCAGCACCGTTGACTAAGTTTACAAAAAGGTCAAATTTCAGTGGTCAGATATCCGTGAGAAGAGTTTTCAGGAGTTAAAGACTAAACTCACTTCAGCTCCAATATTGACTCTACCAGAGGGTGCGAATGGTTTCATTGTGTATTGTGATTCCTCTAGGGTTTCTCTTGGTTGTGTGTTGATGCAGCATGGTAAGTTCATTGTGTATGCCTCAAGACAGGTTAAGACTCATGAGAATAATTACCCAACACATGAACAAGATTTGGTAGCAATGGTGTTTTCATTCAAAAGTTGAAGGCACTACTTGTATGGGGGTGCATGTGCATGTTTCCACGGACCATAAGAGTCTTCAGTATGTATTCACTTAGAAGGACCTAAACTTGCGACAATGGAGGTGGCTAGAGCTTCTCAAGGACTATGACATGATTGTCCTTTATCATCCAAGCAAGGCAAATGTAGTGGCAAATTCTCTTAGTAGGCTTTCCATGGAGAGTGTGTCTCGTGTTGAGGATGGGAGGAAGGAGTTTGCAAAGGATGTCCACAGGCTTGCTCGTTTAGGGGTTCACCTTGTTGACTCAATAGATGGTGGTGTCATTATTCAAAATGGGTTACAATCTTCATTCCTGATTGAGATCAAGACTAGGCAAGATGAAGGTCCTATCCTAACAAAGTTGAAGGAAGTGAGTCATAATCATAAGGTGGAGGTCTTCTCCCAAGGGGGAGATGGTGTACTTCGATATTAGGATCATTTAAGTGTTTCGAGTGTTAATGATTTGAGAGAAAGAATGTTGCATGAAGCTCATGGTTCTTGATATTCTATCCATCTAGGTACCACCAAGATGTATCGTGACCTACGAGAGTTCTATTGGTGGAATGGCATGAAGAAGGACATCGCGGAGTTTGTGGTTAAGTGTTCGTATTTTCAATAAGTGAAAGTTGAGCATCAAAGACATGGATGTATGTTACAATACATTAGTATCCCTACTTGGAAATGGGAAGGGATAAATATGGACTTCATCATAGGGTTGCCTTGCACCCGCTGATAGTATGACTCTATTTGTGTAGTTGTGGACAGGTTGACCAATGCAACTCACTTCTTACCGGTCAAAACTACTAATTCAATTGAGAATTGTGCTAGATTTTACATTTGAGAGTTAGTTCGGTTGTATGGAGTTCCATTATCCATCATTTTAGATAGAGGTACTTAGTTTACCTCACAATTTTGGAGATCATTTCAAAAGGGACTTGGTACTCAGGTAAAGCTTAGCACAACTTCTCACCTGCAGATAAATGGCCAGGACGAGTGGACCATTCAAACTCTTGAGGATATGATGAGAGAATATGTGATTGATTTCAAGGGTACTTGGGATAATCACTTGCCTCTCATTGAAGTTTCCTACAATAACAGTTACCACTCCAGCATTCAGATGGCCCCATTTGAGGCTCTTTATGGGAGGAGATGTACGTCACCTATTGGTTGCTTTTAGGTAGGTGAGGCCATGTTGATAGGGAAAAATTACATTCATAAGGCCATGTAGAAAGTACAACTTAATAGAGATGGGCTAAAAATAGCTCAGAGTCATTAGAAATTGTATGCAGATGTTAGGCGGAGAGAACTTGAGTTTGAGGTTGATGATTGGATAATTTTGAAGGTGTCTCCCAGGAAGGGAATGATGAGATTCAAAATGAAAGGGAAGCTTAGTCCCTGATATGTTGGTCCTTATAGGATTCTGAGGTGAGTCGGTAAAGTGGCATATGAGTTGGAGCTACCAGTGGATTTGGCTTCGGTACGTCTAGTTTTCCATGTATCTCTATTGAAGAAGAGCATTGGTGACTTGACCTTAGTTGTCCCAGTGGAGACATAAGTGTGAAGGATATCCTTATCTATGAGGAGGTTTCAGTTGAGATCCTTGATTGCTAGGTTCGGAAGTTAATAAACAAGGAAGTAGCTGTAGTGAAGGTTTTATAGAGGAATTAGCTTATTGAGGGAGA
The DNA here is from genome assembly GCA_035772735.1 of Datura wrightii. Classification (NCBI taxonomy): domain Eukaryota; kingdom Viridiplantae; phylum Streptophyta; class Magnoliopsida; order Solanales; family Solanaceae; genus Datura; species Datura wrightii. Next base: position 117,864,929 of record JASDFA010000003.1, read on the forward strand.
TACGTGGGAAGCCGGAGCAAATATGATGTCTAGATACCTACATCTTTTCCCTTCCGACTCAGTTTCAACATGACCAGTTTCCTTCTTAGTACTCTATTCAGTTTCATGTCAAGTTCATGTCTCTAAGTTCCTTTTCATTTCATTCCATGTATGTATGTTTCATGAATTCAATTCAGTCATGTGCATCAGCTCGGAGTCAGTCACTCCATCAGTTTTCAGTTTTAGAGGTTCAGTATTTGGGATTGCAGTTCTTTCCCCAGCCTTTCGGTATGCTTAATCCACATTCAAGGACGAATTTTCCCAAGGGGGAGATAATGTAACACCCCAAAAGTTCCTAAGACTAGATTTAGGATTGAAAATTTAATCAGCTAAAATTTTTGAAAAGAATGTCTCATTGTACGAGTTGTGGTGTGAAGTAATGATCTTGGGCAGATTTATATGCCCAAGTGATACTCTAACGTATCATTTTGACCTTGTTTGTTGTGCAATGTGTATATAATATCATGTAATTGGTAATAAAATGCGAATTTATACTAACCAACATGATTAGCATTTGTTTTACAGATAAAGGTGATTTTTAGGAGCTAAAATGCATGTTGGAACTATGTCGGAGTTGGACTTGGATGTGAGCGTGGAAAAGACCTTGGAATGCAGGATTTATAGGGGCTCCGCGATGGCTCCGTGCCACGCTACCATCACGGTAGCACACTGCTTGAGCATGAATTAATTTGGCAATTTCTAGTGTACCTGCGCGTCAGCTCCGTGGCACGGAGATAGGCCTCCGCGATGGCCTCCGTGCCACGTTGAGGTTAAATTACCGGACCCTGGAAATTCCAGTGAGGGTCCGCGTCCACGCCGTGTCACGAAGGCAAGGCTCCGCGTTGGCCTCCGTGACACGTTGCTTGTTATTCCGGGAAAAATTTCCCACTAGTATAAATAGCACACTTAGGTTTATTTTAATTGTTTTTTTTTTAGTTTTTAGACTGAGTTCAGAAGTGGAGAGCAGGAACGTGGGTTAGTAGCAGTTGAAGATTGGAAGAGCTAAGGGATTTCTTCTCTTCTTTTCTTCTTTCTATCAATTGTAAGTATAATTTACACTCATTTTAGGATGATCAATCCAAGAATGAGTGGCTAATTCTCTTTCTTGCTGAGGTTTTGAACATGTGTAATGAATTTTGATTGTAAATGATATGGTTTTATTCTTCTTCTTTAATGTTGTTCTATTAATTCTTGTTCTTTACTGCATTAGTGATTGGCCAACATTAATGTATATCTAAAAAGTCCAATTTCACTCGAAAGAGCAAGAAATTGGAAAGTTGTGAATTAATAGGGTATTGTTCTTAACTTGATTTGGGAAAATTGGGTTTTGATGTGCTTTCCTGATAGAAATATACTTGAAAGCCGTATTAGTCAATTTAGGAACCTGAATTGTAGTGCTAGGTCATAAATTGCATTTGATCACAGAAATGTAGACGGATGGTTTATGATTCTAAAGTGAAACTAAATACGAGAGTTTTAATTTCTAGGCAAATGTTCTTGGCTAGCAACTTGAAGAAGAGAATTAACCAAAATTATCATGATTATCAAGTTCATTACTTGTTCTTAACCTTGGCATGTTCATATCCATTGTCTGAATTCACAAGTAAATAGTGTTATTAATTGTAGTATATAGTTTAGAAACAAAAACTCAATTAACCCTTGGTTACGTTGTTGTTAGCATAATTAGAAGTTAAATAGAAATATAGTAAATTAGACAATTTTACATATCTTGAGCCTCCTTGGATCGATACTTGGCTACTTAGCCACTTTATTACTTGTTTGACCACGTGCACTTGCATGTCGGTTTTTACCCGTAGCCCAAAGCACCGAGCAAGTTTTTGGCGCCGTTGCCGGGGAGGCTAGGCGATTTGTAAAATTTTGTTTAGTGTAAATTTACTGTATTTGTATTTTTATTTTCTTAAGTGTTAACAACTTGGTCTTAGCCTGTATTTTGCAGATTTTGTTTCTGTGAACACTGGCAAGGGACAAAGATCTGGTGGAATCTTACTTAGAGCCTGAACGGGAATTGCATAGTCAACGTAGAGAAGCTCTTCGAAAGAAGCTGCAGTTGCTTAAACAGTCTATGATGGAGCAACCAAATCCACCAGTTGTTAGGGCAGTTTTAGTGCCCGATGAAGCAGCAGCAAGGCCGGTTCGTGAGGTGGCAATCCCACACGCTAATAATGTACATTCTAGCATCCGCAAACCAGAGCCTGGAGGGAGGTTTGAATTAAAGCAGAATATGGTGCAACTTTTGCACACAAGCGGGCAATTTACCGGTCTCCCTCACGAAGATCCACAACAACATCTCCAGAACTTTTTGGAGATAAGTGACACTTATATACCCGCTGGAGTGACACCCGATTATGTTCGGCTCACCTTATTTCCATTTTCCTTACTTGGTGAAGCCAAGAGGTGGTTAAAAGCTGAACCACCCAACTCTATATCAACGTGGGATGATCTTGCACGGAAGTTTCTTATTAGATTTTTCCCTTCTGGTAAAACAGCCAGACTTAGGAGTCAAATCCTAAGTTTTAAACAGAGGGAGGGAGAAAATCTATATCAAGCCTGGGAAAGATTCAAATCCATGTTGCGGGACTGTCCTCACCATCATCAGTCCAATGAGGTGTTGGTACACACTTTTATTGAGGGTTTGGAACCCCACACTAAAATTCTGTTAGATTCAGCAGCTGGAGGGCAAGCGCTGGAGAAGACCTATGAGGAGCTGTACACTTTGCTCAACCGAATATCACAAGGCAATCCAGAATGGAATGCAGATTCTTCAAGAGGTGGAGCAAGGAAAGCAGCTGGAGTGCTTGAAGTGGATGGATTCACAGCTATCGCTGCACAGATAGCTGCTTTGCAAAATCAGTTAAACACTCACTTCAGCAATATAAATTTGAACCAGCCTTCAGCTTCAGTTAATGCAGTTCAACAGATGTGGTGTGAAGTGTGTGGTAGTAGTGAGCATTCAGCTGAATGCTGTGGTGCAAATCCTGATTCTGTTAACTTTGTGGGCAATGCACAGAGAAATCAACAGCAGTTTGGTGGTGGCTACAACTCAAATTGGAGGAACCATCCGAATTTTTCGTGGGGCAGCAACAATCAACAAGGCCAGAGTTCAGGGCAGGGTATGCATAGAAACCAAGGAGGGAAACAAAATTATCAAGATCAATTCAGAAATCATAATGCCCCTCCTCCACCACCATCACCGACTATTGAGGAGATGTTCAAAACCATGATCGCTAATCAGGCACAATTGCAGGCTGACTATGTCAAATTGGCAGCCGAAGTGAAGAACAATCAATTGGCGACCAAGGCTCTTGAATATCAGTTTGGGCAATTTGCTAGTGCCCAAAATACTAGACCCAGAGGAGGACTACCTAGCGACACGGATCCAAATCCAAAGCAGGTAAATGCAGTGACCACGAGGAGTGGTTTACAACAAAAGGAGGTGGAACCGGAAAGACCGCCTCAAAAGTCAGGAGCAGCAGATGTTGAGGGAGAGCAAAGTTCTGATAAGGGGAAGACTAAAGAAGCTGAACCAGAAAGGCCTCCACCCCTGTTCCCTCAACAACTTAAGAAACACAAGGAGGAGGCGTGTTTCCAGAAATTCATGGAGGTACTTAAACAGGTACATGTTAACTTACCTCTTGTTGATGTCTTGCAGGGAGTGCCGAGATATGCGAAGTATATTAAAGACATCGTGGCTAACAAAAGTCGTTTGACTGAGTATGCCACGGTAGCTTTAACGGAGGAATGCACTTCCCGTATTCAGAATAGGTTGCCCACAAAACTGAAAGACCCTGGAAGTTTCACTATCCAGCTGACTATTGGGCAAAGTATCCGAGCGCGTGGATTATGCGACTTGGGGGCAAGTATAAATCTGATGCCATCTTCGGTATTCAGAAAGTTAGGTCTAGGGAGTCCTAGACCTACAACGGTAATCTTGCAGCTAGCAGACAGGTCTTTGGCTAAGCCGGATGTCATTGTTGAGGATGTGTTAGTGCAAGTAGGCTCCCTCATTTTTCCGGTCGATTTTATTGTTCTGGACTTTGAACCAGATGCTGAAGTCCCATTTATTTTGGGACGACCCTTTTTGGCAACCGGAAAGGCATTAATTGATGTAGCTGCGGGTCAACTCACGATGCGAGCACATGACAAGGTCGAAGTGTTCGATGTGTACAAGGTACCTAAGCTTCCGACTGTTTATAAGGATCTCTCGGTGATCAACATAATTGATCATGGGAATGCTAATGGATTGAGTGATTCCCGAGAGTTACTAGGTAGGCCACCGGACAAGGTAGAGCACTACTGGGGGGATGATCATGATCGGGACAAATCGTCCATCTCCCTAGTAGATAAATGAGCTTAAAGGACGTCGAGCCGCGACGGTAAACCAGGCGCTGCATGGGAGGCAACCCGTGAAAATATTTTCTTTCTTTATTTTTAGTGTGAATAATTTTTATTTTTCTTTTTTTTTTCTTAACTAGGTTTAGATTTTCATTTTATTTAATATTTTTTATTTTAGTTAGGTAAATCTATTAATTTAACCAATTTTTGTTTAGTGAGGTGATTTTCAGGTATAACGGAGGAAATATACATGGAATCGAGAAAATGAGGCGAGGTATGAAAAATTAAATGTATTGGTGAAACAGAGCACTGGTGCGTTGGCGCCGTGTCACGGAGGCAATGCTCCGCGTTGGCCTCCGTGACACGCTGAAAGCAAATCAGGATTTTTCAAAAATCCAGTAAGCCAACGCGTTGGCTCCGTGTCACGGAGGAGGGCCTCCGCGTTACCCTCCGTGACACATTGCCCCTTATCCAGTGCCGGGTCACACCGGGTTTCCGGGTGACCCGCGTGTTTTCTTTAAATATAACCCCGATTTCGCCCATTTTTCCCCATTCCCTCTTCCCTCCGCGACCAAACACCCATTTCCCCCTCCCCAAGCAATGTGCCACGTTGATAGGCAAAGAAAAACGTCAAGTTTCTCTGATTCTTCAATTCTAAGGTATGTTTTCATCGTCTAACTCAATTTTTTTGGCGATTTTTGTCAATTATGGGAATGTAAGGTGAGACATACCACCTTAGGTAGAAATTAAACATGATGGTGAATTATGTTGTGATTGATTATGTTCGGATTGTTGTATTTGGCATTTGAACTTGTTGATTATGTAAATAATTCGAAATTGATTGTCGAACTCTATCCTAGGGCTTGGGTTGTTGAATTTGACTTGGGCAACTTGATTGTTTGGTGAATTCGATGCCGGGGTGTGTTTATTATTTGAGATAAGTCGTGGTAAATAGTGTGTAAATGTTCAAAGACGACAAATTCTCGAATTTTTGTGGGAAATTGCATAATGTTTGAATTGGTTAGATTAGCTTGTATATGAAATATTTTTCTAGTTGTTTTTAGTTTGTGGTTGTTTTGTTGCTTGTGCGATGGTTGAATTGCTAGCGATAGTAGGATTGGGTATTAGCTGTATGAAGTCTGAGTAGTACACTAACCGTTATGCTGTCGAAATTTTGTTGTGAACGCACTAAGCAATATGTGTATAGTTGTTTGTGTTTGGGGTTGTAAATAGAGCTATCCTTGCTGAAATTTTGTAAATTTTGTTAAGAACTAAGTGTGGGGTAAAATTTGTTTAACCCGACCTTAGCCGAAGCTAACAAGTTTTTAGCTTAATGTTGTGCTTGTTTGTGTAAACTGACAGGTACAATGGCTAGCAGGCAAGAAAAAGGCAAGGGTGCTTCTACCTCAGGCACCGGCAGAAAAAGGATGAGACTGGGCACTGCAGTCCCAGCTGCACCTGCTGTTCCGCGCGGCCAACACCGCCGATACGGAACACGATGGGTCACCGATGAAGGGAAGAAATGGTACGCGAAGCACAAAGAAAACAAGTACTTCCCGGAGGAACATATTGCAAGGGAACCACTTGCACAGGAGTTCCCTCGCATTGTACAGAGGATTGAGGCAGCTGGGCTCAGCTTTATTTTTCAGGAGCCCAAGGAGAGCAACCTTCACTTGGTCCGGGAATTTTATGCCAACTGGAACCCGGCCATCAGGAGCCACACTATTAAAATCAGAGGGCGGATTGTCACTCTAGAACCCCAGCAGCTGAATGCCATCGTTGGAGCGCGGGACACAGACGCCCACGTTCTCCGCCAGCTAAACATCACCCCACCGTACGCCGACATCAGACGTACGTTGTGTGGGGCTCGATCCACAGCCCGATGGAGTAGACACAAAGAGAGGGGGTACCACCAGACTCTGCCCTACTCGCAGATGAACAGGGAGGCCAGAATTTGGCTAAAAATTGTATGTTCGTGCTTGATCCCGGGAGTTCATATGACAGACGTGACCCGGGACCGTGTCTGCTTGGTGTATGCCCTTATGAAAGGGCTTGAGATTAATGTTGGGGCGGTCATAATATCCGCCATGAAGAGAGCCAGACTGCACCAGGGCCACAGATACGGGTTTGGCGGACTCATCACCACCTTCCTCCGAGGCCTCGACATTGAGGAAGAAGCCTTGGACTATATTCCACAGCTGGAGCGAAGGGCCCTCGACGTGACAAAGACTAAGGCCCCCGACACTACACACGGACCTGTGCTGACCTTGGGCGAGCGACATGCTCGTGACGATCAATACATGGCCCGTATGTTTGGCATGCAGATGCTGCAGCTACGGATAGGTGGGAGACCAGCCACCAAGGAGGAGTTATGGCAGCTGGAGCTGGACTACCCCTTTGGCGAGAACGCCAGAGCCTTATGTAAGGTGGGGCCAGCCTTTGTGGAGCCTACAGATGATGATGTCCCTACTGATGAGGAGACACGTCGTGAGGACTCTGATGTGGAGTCCGGTGACGACGATGGAGCTGATTCAGATATGGGCGACGAGGCCGCAGCACCGGATGAGGAAGTCGAATATTTCGACTGAGCAGGGAGTTCCACCACCCAAATTTTGTGCTTTGTATTTTTGTGAACACTGGGGACAGTGTTCGATTTAAGTGTGGGGTGGGGAGTAGTTAGGTGCTAGGTCAAGGCTCTAAATTGCTGTATAATTTTTCCTTGTTGTTTATGTATGTTGTGCTTTCCCTGTTGTGAACTGTTTGCGATGTATGTGTATATATTTGTTGTGTGGTTAAGGATGTGTGTTTTTGAAAGTATGGTTGCCATTGTAAATATTTTGTAAATTTTTTTTTTTCCTCTATCGACATGATCGATATTTTTCAAAATTTTTGCGAAAATATTTTGCACTTGTAAATATATTCTTTCTATCGAAATGATCGATGTGTTGCAAAAAATTTTTCGATTTTGATTTTTGGGTTTCTCGGAGTTTATTTTCGGTTCTTTTACCGAGAATAGTCCCATTGAACCGATGTCATAGTTAGTGACCGTTCCCTATGATGGATGGATGACGACCGTCTTAAGGGAAATGTAGTCGGTAGGAGTAGGATTTTTATTTGTTGTTTTAGTTTTCTTTGGTGGATTGCATTAATAAACTGTAGTTGCTTATGGTTGCTAAAATTTCGTTGCATGTTGTAATTGATGTTCAAATTGTGAAAATGATTCGTTTGAAAGCATGCAATTCTGTAAATATGTTGAGTTACCTAGGCTATAGAATTTGGTTCATTATGATTGAGGCTTAATCTTGAATTCATGTAATTGACTAATTAAAGAGTCTGTGAATGCATCTGGATTCGAGCATGTGCATGAAGTGTGAAGTAAGGTTTTGCTATTCCATGTCATCGTGAATTGTCTAGAACTTGCCTGGTGTGTATACAAAGCGAAATGAAGGAGGTGTAGTGTTGGAAAGGATGTAGGCATTTCTTTGTTTTAACCGACAGTTTCCATTTTTTTCTTGTCAAATTCTACCTTTTTATATGTTGTATACCCTAGTCAGCCCATTGAGCCTTTAGCTGATTTCTTTCTTTTGTCCAAAATTGTATGAACTAAGCTTTATTCCTTCTTTTCATTAGCCTTAAAGTCTTTAAGAAGCTCTTAAGCGCTTACAAAGAACAGAAAATGTTTCCCAAAGTGTTAAAGAGTGAAAAGAGTGAAAAGAAAAAGAAAAGCAAAGTGAGGAAAGAAAAGATGACGTTGAAGAGGCACTTGTTGTAATTAATTGATATTGAGGGTACATGAAAACCCTCTGCTTTGTGTCAAGTGTGGTTGATGAAATGGGCTGTGTGAAAGTAAAACAGCATGAATGGGAGAAAAAGAGAAAAGAGAGGAACAATGTCCATGAGTCGATGGGAATGAGTTGAAAAGGCGCTTAAGGATGCTAGCGATTATTATTGGCTAATCCAATATATGCATACTAGATCCATAGCCCCGTTACAACCCATTAAAGTCCTACGTGATCCTATATTGCATTTCTTTATATTAGTGGAGTAATACACTAAGGGCAAGCCTATGGGTCTTGACATGATGCATGTGAATTCTTTTGGGAGAGAGAGTGAAATTAATTTTTATAGGCCCCTACTTGCATGTTCGTGTGTTGCATGAACATAAAGGGGAAATTTTCTCTCGAGTTGTGAGGGCACATGCTTGATGAAAGATTGATTTTCGTGTTGGATTTCTTGATTAGTTGATTTGCATGAGTTTGCCGATATCAAGAATCAATTCTTAAAAAGTCTAGGGAGCCTTGATGTATTAAAGGTCATTGTATTGTACGACCAAGCATGTTTTCTTGATGATTTACAAAAATTGAATAATCGGTACGACCGTAGCATAAATTGTTGCACCATAGTGATGAAGGTTGGGATGTAATTTGCATGATTTGTGTATGTGTTGTTCGAGGACGAACAAGGATTTAAGTGTGGGGTAAGTGATCTTGGGCAGATTTATATGCCCAAGTGATACTCTAACGTATCATTTTCACCTTGTTTGTTGTGCAATGTGTATATAATATCATGTAATTTGGTAATAAAATGCAAATTTATACTAACCAACATGATTAGCATTTGTTTTGTAGATAAAGGTGATTTTTAGGAGCTAAAATGCATGTTGGAACTATGTCGGAGTTGGACTTGGATGCGAGCGTGGAAAAGACCTTGGAATGCAGGATTTATAGGGGCTCCGCGATGGCTCCGTGCCATGCTACCATCGCGGTAGCACACTGCCTGAGCATGAATTAATTTGGCAATTTCCAGTGTACCTGCGCGTCAGCTCCGTGGCACGGAGATAGGCCTCCGTGATGGCCTCCGTGCCACGTTGAGGTTAAATTACCGGACCCTGGAAATTCCAGTGAGGGTCCACGTCCACGCCGTGTCACGGAGGCAAGGCTCCGCGTTGGCCTCCGTGACACGTTGCTTGTTATTCCGGGAAAAATTTCCCACTAGTATAAATAGCACACTTAGGTTTATTTTAATTGGTTTTTTTTTTTAGTTTTTAGACTGAGTTCAGAAGTGGAGAGCAGGAACGTGGGTTAGTAGCAGTTGAAGATTGGAAGAGCTAAGGGATTTCTTCTCTTCTTTTCTTCTTTCTATCAATTGTAAGTATAATTTACACTCATTTTAGGATGATCAATCCAAGAATGAGTGGCTAATTCTCTTTCTTGCTGAGGTTTTGAACATGTGTAATGAATTTTGATTGTAAATGATATGGTTTTATTCTTCTTCTTTAATGTTGTTCTATTAATTCTTGTTCTTTACTGCATTAGTGATTGGCCAACATTAATGTATATCTAAAAAGTCCAATTTCACTCGAAAGAGCAAGAAATTGGAAAGTTGTGAATTAATAGGGTATTGTTCTTAACTTGATTTGGGAAAATTGGGTTTTGATGTGCTTTCCTGATAGAAATATACTTGAAAGCCGTATTAGTCAATTTAGGAACCTGAATTGTAGTGCTAGGTCATAAATTGCATTTGATCACAGAAATGTAGACGGATGGTTTATGATTCTAAAGTGAAATTAAATACGAGAGTTTTAATTTCTAGGCAAATGTTCTTGGCTAGCAACTTGAAGAAGAGAATTAACCAAAATTATCATGATTATCAAGTTCATTACTTGTTCTTAACCTTGGCATGTTCATATCCATTGTCTGAATTCACAAGTAAATAGTGTTATTAATTGTAGTATATAGTTTAGAAACAAAAACTCAATTAACCCTTGGTTACGTTGTTGTTAGCATAATTAGAAGTTAAATAGAAATATAGTAAATTAGGCAATTTTACATATCTTGAGCCTCCTTGGATCGATACTTGGCTACTTAGCCACTTTATTACTTGTTTGACCCCGTGCACTTGCGTGTCGGTTTTTACCCGTAGCCCAAAGCATCGAGCAAGTAACAAGTCGTGGGATGGACTCGTGGTAAGTTTCTATTTGACAGGTTTGGTTGATGTAATGACTCGTGGTCAATATCTGCAGAAAAAGGCCTTGTAGCAATGAGCCATGGTACGACTTGTAAGTCCCTGTAACGGGCCGTTGTCAGGAGTCGTTGTTTGATTTTGGTATGCTAGGCTGCATAGTACGAGTCATGGTACGAATATTTGTGGGAAACAATGAGTCCTGGTAAGTGACCATAGTAAAAATCAGTAAAGTTTGGGAAATCTTGGTCCAGTGGCAACGGAAGGGTGCAATGACTCATTGTCACCAGTAACGACCCGTAGTACATGTCCATTGGGAGGATTCCAGAAACTATGCATGAAGTCAGTGGTGACAACGAGAGGAAGTGACGAGTCATTGTGATGAGTAACGACTCATCCTGTCTAGCCATCATTTGAAGGTCTGAGAGTTGGGGAAAATTGGATGGTTGAATCATTAAGGGTATTTTCATAGTTCCTAAGCTTCTAAGTCCTAAACTACATTGTTTTAAGCCTTAAAAGGAGTGTTTTAAAGAGGATTTAGCCTATCTCAAATCATTAGGTTCCCATGCATGCAAAGTTTTGAGTTCCTCTTCGAAGATCAATCTAGAATTTTTATCAATTCTTCCCTAATTCTCTTGGTTTCTCAAGGATAACTTAATTATCAGTTTGCCCAGGTATGTAGAGCTATGAATGAGAGTTTCCTTTTAATCTCATGTCCAAATGTCTCCTCAAGTTCATGAATTCAAGTTCTAGTTTTATGGGGTTCTAACCCAATTTCACAAAATCCCCTATGATATGTTTATGGGTCTAATCCCATCATGTTTCAAAGCATGTTTTATGTTTAATGGGCAGATTTTATACACAATTTGATTACAAATTCACGATTTCAAATTATTAGAAATTATACCCTATTATGTAAGTTTTATGAAAAGTCAAGCTTATGATTCATGATTTCAAGTATGATGAGATATCTATCACGAATGAATGTTTATAAATTTCCCATGTATGAATTGATGATTTTGATTTGTGAAGTCTATTTCAAGTATGCATGATTTTATGATTTTGGCAAGCCCACACAAGTTAAGTATGTTTTCATTATTTAGCCAAGGCTAATAAGATTAGCTTATCATATGTTTTGGAGTCAAGACTCCCAATGAAGCTTATGATATGTTTTGCAGTCAAGACTCCCCATGTTCAGATTTCAGATTATGCATGTAATTATGATTTCAGCTTCATTGAAAAATAATGGGAAAACTATACATGTTTTTGGGAATAGTGTCTAGCACCGTGTAGACTTAGGATTCCAAGGTTCCCCGGTCTCAGAACTATGCGCCAATGTAGGTACATATATATATATATATATATATATAGAGAGAGAGAGAGAGAGAGAGCTCAATAAACATTCCTGGATTCTCCTATGGGGGAAACAACTAACCTTTCCCTCAGTGGTTTTTGCATTAATGGTGGCTGTCTTATGGCCACAAAGCTGAAATCCTTCCTCCCCAGGTTCGCGAAGGATATGAATATTTTTGCCAAAAGATTCTTAGCAAGCAATAGGTCCCCTTGCTCCTGCAATTCTCCCATAGGTTCCATGTCCCGTGGATTTACTCATAAAAGTTTTCCTTCCACAAACCAGAAGGACACAAAAGGTTCGCATGGTTATCCCTTCAAGGCCATTCTAAATGGTACAAAAATTGGAACCCCTCAGAATCCTACCCAACGGAAGTGGAAAAATGGTTCCTGCAAAATTCAAAGTATCTGGCCCCGACAGATGCCGCCCAAATAACATTTTTACAACAGAAATCTATTGCAGCTGCCCAACTATATATGTATATATTATATATTGGTTATCTCTCAATAGAGTTTTCGCTTGCTCGCAAGGGATCTCAGCTTGATATCGATATCATGGTATCGTCCTTAGCCCTGAAAAGGTTTTGGACAGCTCTCCCCACTTAAGTGTGATAGTTGGGGCATCGCGTAAGCTCTATGCGATGGTGTAGGTTATGAAGAGTCTCCTCCTCATGATTTCAGTTATTCATGTTCATGACTTATGATATTATATTTTACAGAAGGTTTGACCGATTGATCAGTTTATGAGCTTTTACTTATGATTTCAGTTATGACAATTCATATGATTTCTATTTCTAAATCTTAGGTCACTATGTTCAGATATGATAATCAGTTTATGACTATGTATGTCTTGATTCAGTTTTCAGCATTCTCATGATCTAATGTTTTATATTTATATGCATTATTTCAGTTAATATTTACTCATCATGTTTTACTTACCTTACATACTCAGTACATTCAAAGTACTAACCATATACTCTATGCTATATCATTTCATGATATAAGTTTAGGTGATCCAGTTCAATCTCGCCGATAGCTCACTTTCCTTATTAGCTCAGTCCAGCCCTGCCTTGGGTGAGTCCTCATTGTTTGAGGGCCTCTATCATTTTAGTTGATGTTGTCATTTTGTTTTAGACTTTGAGATAGATGGGGGCTTGTCCCAGCATCTCATCAGTTAGTTGAGGCTTTTCAGACATAGACCAGTATGTTCAACTTGAGATGTAGCATTGTGATGTTATCATTTGATATTCATTATATTATTAAGACTTCCGCTTATTCATGTTTAACTTTTTAGTTTTTGCTTTGACGTATACTCTTTAGTTGCTATATTCATGCCATGGGTTGTCTTGGAGCCATTCGTGGTTCTAGGTCCCGTGTCTCGGTCCGGGGTCCCAACTCAGGTCGTGACAACAAGTCCAGCCAAAACAACCACATCCATCCTCAACACTAAAATAGACCCATAAACCCTAACCCAAGGTCATCACATGAACCCATGGCTATTTAGCACTGTCCCCTGAGTCCTGACCTTAGAACATCCCTAAGGAGTAGAAACCAATCCTCGTTTAAGACTTTAGGAGAGTTACTTACCATGGAGGAAGGAGGAGTGCTCAAGATTTCAAGTCTTGGAACTAAAGGATTGTTTTTTAACTTACTAGAGATAGGAAGATGATTTTGACGTTAGAATCATGACCAAATTAATGGATTTATATTGTAACTCTTGGAGAATGCTTATCTAGCCTTATAAGGGTTGAAATGAACTGATAGGGTTGATCTGGAGGCGGAACAATACCAAAAAAAAATTGTTTAAGGCGACTTTTAAAAGCCCTGAAACCCCTATGTGACACCCCAAGTGATAGGATGTCAGTCCCCCGATAGACCATCAACTTGACCATCACTTTAGTGTGAAATTTCATAGTTTTTGGTTAAGGTTGACGGATCAATCTTGACAGGCCTTCGGGTGGTTGACGAGCGTCACTCTTCCTATCACTTCTGACAGTGCTCTACTAAATTGCTCATAACTTTTTACTCCGAACTCCGATTGATGCAAGGTTGGATGCATTGGAAAGAAGACTAAAAGGGATTCAATTTGAGATGTTGAATCAACTAGAAACACATTTTAAAGTGGTATTTATGGTCATCTAAAGTTAAGCCATATAAGAACTTATACGAAAACTCAATCGATAAGAAGGCTATCAACTCAACTTTGTGCTAGAGGTTTCTTATGACCTTAGTTTGTATACAATGCACTTCTCACACTTAAAATTTATTTGAACACCTATTTTCCATAAAATTCAATGGGCTCAGGTTATCCAAATACCTAAAATGATTTTAAACTTAGCTAGAAAGTCTGAGGTGTTAAAATATCCCAACTCACGATTCTTGGATCTAGTCTTAGGGACAATTGGGGTGTTATAATATCTCTTCCTTGGGAATATTCATCGTCGAATGTAGATTAAGCATATTGAAAGGATAGGGAAGGAACTTTAAACTGAAAACTAAAAAACTATAGCTTAAAATTAACAGAGTGACTGACTTCGGACTGAGATACATGACTGAACTAAATTCATTAAACATACATGCATACTATGACATCAAAGGAGCTAAGAGACATGAACTTGTCATGAAACTGAATAGAGTACTAAGAAGGAAACTAGTACCTTATGCTGGAACTTAGCCAGAATGGAAAAGATGCGAGAATCTAGTCATTATATCTGCTTCAGCTTCCCACATAGCTCGCTTAACTCGTTGATTCCTCCATAAAATCATCACTAAAGATACCTCCTTGTTCCTTAACTTCAGAACTTGATCATCAAAGTATCGATTGTAACCTCCACATAGGTAAAGCTATCCTCCACACCAATACTCTCTACTGGAACAACTAGGGTTGGATCTCTAATGTACTTTTTCAACAAGGACACATGAAAAATTGGATGCACCAAAACTAACTCCGCTAGTAGCTCCAATTCGTAGGCCCCCTTGCCAACTCATCTCAGAATCCTATAAGGACCAATATATTAGGGACTAAGCTTCCCTTTCTTACCAAACCTTTTAACTCCCTTCATGGGAGACACCTTTACAAACACCCAATCATCAACCTAAAACTCAAGTTCTCTCCTCCTAACATCCACATATGATTTTTGATGACTCTGAGCTGTTTTTAGCATCTCTCTAATAAGCTAAATTTCTCCATGGACTCATGAACTGAATCTGGCCCTATTAATGTAGCCTCACCTACCTCGAACCATATGATAGGTGATCTATACCTCCACCCATAATGAGCCTCAAATAGGGCCATCTAAATGCTAGAATGGTAATTATTATTGTAGGAAAACTCGATGAGAGGCAGTGATTATCCAAACTACTCTTGAAATCAATCACACATGCTCTCAACATGTCCTTAAGAGTTTGAATGGTCTGCTCGGCTTGACCATCTATCTGTGGGTGAAAGGTTGTGCTAATTTACACTTGAGTAGAAAGACCCTACAATCTCTAAAATTGAGAGGTAAACTGAGTACCCCTATCTAAGATTATAGACAATAGAACCCCAAGAAACTGAACTAACTCCCGAAAGTAAAGTCTAGAATAATTCTAGGTTGAATCTTTAGTCTTGACAAGTAGGAAATATGTTGATTTGGTCAACCTATCTATAATAACCTATATAGAGTCATACTGATGGTGCGTACGAGCAAACCCTGTAATAAAGTTCATATTAATCTCTTCCCACTTTCAAGTAGGAATATTGATGTCTTGAAGAATACCCCCAGGTCTCTGATGCTCAAACTTTACCTGCTGACAATTCAGACACTTAACTACAAATGCTGCTATGTCCTTCTTCATGCCATTCCACTAATGGACTTCTCATAGATCACGGTACATCTTGGTGACACCTGGATAGATATATTATCGAGAGTTGTGATCCTTGCTCAACATCCACTCTATCAAGTCATCCATATCTGAAACACACAACCGACCCTGATGTTGGAGTACACCATCTCCTCCTTCGGAGAAAACCTCCACTTTCTGATTTCGGATAGCTTCCTTCAACTTCACCAAAATAGGATCCTTATGTTGCCTTGCTTTAACTTCTATCACCAATGATAATTCTGACCCATTCTAAACAATGTCACCACTATTTGATAAGTCAATAAGGTGAACCCCCAACATGCAAGCTGATGGATATATTTCACTGACTCTTTCCTCCCATCCTCCACATGGGGCACACACTTTATGGACAACTTGCTAAGAGCATCTGCCACTACTTTGGCCTTGCCGGGATGGTAAAGGACACTAATGTCATAGTCGTTGAGAAGCTGCAACACAGTCCTCAAATAAGTGGCATGGTCCTCCTCACTTCAAGAGTATGTGAGGATATCATCTATGAAGACAATGATGAACATATCCAAGTACTGCTTGAATACCCAATTCATCAAATCCATGAAAGCTGCAGGAGCATTCATTAGTCCAAAAGACATAACCATAAACTTATAGTGACCATATCGAGTCTGGAAGGCTGTCTTCGTAATGTCACTCTCCCTAACCTTGAGCTGGTGATAGCTGGATCTGAGGTCTATCTTTGAAAAACACCTAGCACCCTGAAGATGGTTAATAAGTCATCAATCCTGGGGAGGGGATACTTATTCTTGATTAAAACCTTATTCAATTGACGATAGTCAATACACATCTTGAGAGAACCATCTTTCTTTCAAATAAAAAAAACTGGAGCACCCCATGGGGGCTTACTAGGCCTGATGAAGCTCTTATCTAAGAGATCTTTCAACTGCTCTTTCAAATCCTTTAGCTCAGTTGGATCCATTGTATAAGGAGGAATGGATATGGGTTGCATATCGGGGAGAAGTTCAACACAAAAGTCAATCTCTCACTCGGGGGGGACTCCTGGCAGATCATTTGAAATCACCTCTGGATAATCACATACAACCAAAACTAACTAAAGAGTCAGGAATTTATATTTAGAATCTTTAACCCAAACTAGATGGTATACACAACTCTTAGAGATTATCTTCTTGGCCTTAAGATATGAAACAAAGCAACCTACAGGCACGCTGAGGTATCCTTCCACTCTAGGACCGACTCACCTAGAAATTGAAACTCTACTGATCAGGTTCTATAATTAACTAAAGTATAGCAACCATACGACCAACCCATACCAAAGATAATGTCAAAATATGTTATATCTAACTCCACTAATCGACTAATGTGACATTTTGAAAAACTGTGATAAGGCAATTTCTGTATACCTGTCGAGTTATAACTGACTCACCGACAGAAGTAGAGACCGAGAAGGATTCTAAAAGGATTTTTCAACTGATATTAAAACTGATAGCAACATAAGGAGTCATGAAGGATAATGTGGTTCCTAGATCTAGCAATGCATAAACATCAAAATGGATAACTTGTAACATATTAATAACCACATTAGGTGAGCTCTCCTGTTCCTGGCGTGATGATAGTGCATAGAACTTGGTCTGGCACTACCCACCACCTGTAATAGAAGATATGCCCTGCTGAGATGGGCGAGCCGCTGGAGCTTCTAAAATTGTGGTTGGGTCCTGGCCTCTACTGTCACCCTATCTGACGGAAGGACAATCCCTGCACACGTGCCCCGGCTTTCCACACCCGAAGCAAACATCTGAGCCAATCAAACACTCTCCTGAGTGGTTCTTAACATGCTTCCTGTATGTTGGGAAAGTGTGCTCCCCAGAAATGCTCCTCTGAATGTAGGTGCCTGATGCTCTACCCTGTTGATAACCTCTAGGCCTAGATGGAACACTGGTCAATGATGGAGCTAGGGCTAATGACATTTGATGGACTATGGGTGATGTCCACCACTGGTTGATGTGTCATGAGTTTACGTCACTTTTGACGCTTAAAATTAAGAAAATATGCTAATCCCGGGTATGTTTATATAGATACAATGTGTTTTTGTTGAGTGTTGTAGGAAAACAGTTTTGGAAAGTAATATGGGCATAATGAGGCTAAAATGGGCTAAGTGTGAACTACCAGCAAGGTAATCAATCTTCAGACCACTGGATGACTCGTCCTTTAAGTAGTTAGAAGAAGAGTTTGAAGGCACCATACTCAGGCTAGAAACAGTGATGACCACGAGTTAATATAATGACTCGTCCTATCTAGTAATGAGTCGTTAGGAAGGTCGTGAGGATTAGGAGTTGAAACTGATGAAAAGACCTAGGAGTCATAATGAAAGGATTAACGAGTCGTCATATGACTTCACGATTTGTGGGGAGCATTCGTCAGGAAAAGTTTAGAAGTTAAGCATCATGGGATAAGTGTTAGGACGGAAGGAGCAATGAGTTATCATGAGACTTAACGACTCATGTGAACAGGAAGGAGTAGTCATTCAAAACATTAGAAGTTTCAGGACTCAGAAGAAACGAGGGACCTCACGATTCATCCAGACACTTAATGAGTCGTTAGGTGACCCGTTGTCCAGAAGGAGCTGTATGCTGAGCACGAGCTGTCACTACTTTCCACGTCTTGTTAGGATACCTAACGTGTCGTTTTCACTGTCCACCTGTATTTAAATTAGGAAAGGATTTGTCTAAGTCTATAAATACTTTATGTTGGTTTATTTTTATAGTTTATGAATTATTTATGACTTTTTACCATATTGTTGGAGTTGTTGATTAACATTAAGGTTCAAGAAACAAGTTTCATAATTTTGTTCTTGACTTCAGTGATTCAAACAACTTTGGAGTCTTAATTTGACATTCTGGTTGATTTATTCAAGATGCGTGGTTTCTTCTATGAGTACGATTTCTTCTCTAATGTCTAATAGTAATCTTTCAAGCATGAGTAGCTAAACCCATAATTAGGGTTGTGGGAACCATGATAAATTCACACACATAGGTAAAAATACTTAGTGAATCTTGAACAAGATTTATGCATGTATTGTTTTCCCCTTCATTTTAATTGTTTCTTAATGGTTGCAAACATTACAATTTGCCTTCATATTACTCACCCGATCAGGGGTAATGAATGGGAAAAGGGATTAACAATGGACATTTGAGGCTGTCAACCCTCATCTAATAGCTTGACCTTGTTCGGAAATAGTTAATCCGATATCAAGGGTAAGGTTACATCAAGTAAACATCTGCATATGGATCAAGTTGCATGGTGATAATCGTCTAAGTAGGGGACCAACCATATAGGTGAAGTTAACTTACCAATATTGCATGCTAGATACCGGAATAGATCACTAGTATAAAATGCCTTGTGGTTATGAAGTCATGGGGAA
Organism: Datura wrightii; assembly: GCA_035772735.1. Lineage (NCBI taxonomy): Eukaryota > Viridiplantae > Streptophyta > Magnoliopsida > Solanales > Solanaceae > Datura > Datura wrightii. Next base: position 117,883,905 of record JASDFA010000003.1, read on the forward strand.
TACAATCCTAGTCAACTCACTCTTTGAATTAAATCACTTTTAAATCAAGGATCTACTCATTACTCTCTATTGTTTTCTATTATTTCTTGTTACAATTTCCCCCATAGAAAATAGGTAAGCCAATAGTAGTAGTTAGACGCATTAACTAAGGTCCTCTCCATATACCTCGTGGGATTTGACCCTCGCCATATTGCCAAACGGTTCTATCACTACTTGGAGAGAGCTTATAAGAGATGTATTGAGAGATTCTTTCCACCTTCCAGACCATTGCAGCTAAAAGATGAAATTTATAACTTCAGGAAATTGAATTCAGAAGCACTTCATGAGACGTGGTTGCGGTTTAACAAGAAGTTGAAAAAGGTGCCGAACCACAAGATCCCATATGATACACTCTTGGAAATATTTTATAGGTCTCTAAATGCTAACACCAAAGCTATGACAGATACTGTCTCTGGTGGAACATTCATGAGTCATACATATACTGAGGTTGCTGAGGTCCTTGATATGATCACCAAAACCAACCGCGCATGGCAGATAAGAGAGTTAGAAGTCCCAGGTGGTACTTGTGCAGTGGGTATATCTGTGGAGCAAAGAAGAAAGGATGAAGAGCAAGATCATGATATTGCTGAGATCAAAACCACTATGGGCTTTCTTGGAAAACATATTATGGGAGCCGGGATAGAAAAGGTGAATGCAGTTGGTTCCCAGGACAATGCCCCGAGAAATGATGGAGGTGAGTCAAAGTCTGAGGAGGAAGCCAATTATTTGAGTGATCAAGGAGCGGGTTTGCGGACCAACACGCAAGGTTCTAACAAAGACTCTTGGCGTCAAGGTCAGGGGAACCAAGGTCAGAACTGTTATAGACACAACAAATACAATCAGGGCCAATACAGGGACAGGAGTAGAGGCAGAGACAATGATGACTGGAAAAAGCATGAGGAGTAAAAAAATGATAGAAGAGGTCTCTATGTTCCTCCAAGAAACCGTGAACCAAAGTCTAGTGGTTCAAGGGTGGAAGATATGTTGTCGAAAGTACTCAAGCAAGTGGAGGCAACTGATGTCCATTTTAAGGAACTCCGCGCTAATATTTCTGGCATGAACCAAAAGGTGAAATCACATGCCGTTGCCAATAAGCAGATTGAGCAGCAGCTTGGTCAGATGTCTGTTGCAATGAATCAGAGGTAAAAGGGCGTGCTTCCTAGTAATACAGTTCAAAATTCAAAAAAAGACAGTCATTGCATGGCTGCCACTACTAGGAACGGGGAGGTTATAATTGATCCTCCTATGCCGGTTGGGACTGATGAGATAGTTGAGCCCTCAGTGATTGATGATAATAGGGTGGCAGACTCTGAGGAACAAGTTTTGATTGATAATGTAGTTAAGAAGAAAGCTCCTACTAATGCATAGGAGCATAAGTTTGAAAGAGGGAAAGAGAAGGAGGTAACTCAAAACATAATACCTATTCCTAGACCTCCTCCTCCTTTCCCACAGAGGCTGAAGAAGAAGGTTGAAGATGGGAAGTATCACAAATTTGTTTCAATGCTAAAATAATTATCTGTGAACATCCCATTAGTCGAGGCACTTGAGCAAATGCCTAGCTATGCTAAATTTATGAAGGAACTTGTCACTAGAAAGAGGATCGAGATCTTTGAACCTGCTAATAATTTGCACTACTATAGAGCAATAGCATCTCAGTCTCTTGTGCAGAAGAAGGAAGACCCTGGAGCTTTCACCATACTGTGCACTATTGGAGCCTTTAACTTTGCTAAAGGGTTATGTGATCTGGGGTCTAGTATAAATCTGATGCCGTTGGTAGTGTTTAGACAGTTGGGCTTGGGAGCTCCCAAATTGACTATAATATGGCTATTGATGGTAGATCGCACGGTGAAAAATTCGGTGGGAATTCTTCATGATGTTTTTGTGAAGGTGGAGTCATTTATATTTCAGGCCGGCTTTGTTATTCTTGACTATGAGGTTGATTTCGAGGTCCCCATTATCTTTGGGTGACCATTCCTTGCCACCGGGCGTGCTCTTGTAGACATGGAGACCGGACAGCTAAAATTTTAGTTGAACAATGAAGAGGTGACATTTAATATGTGTATACCCCGGGAACCCGAGGATAAGACCTGGGAGTCAAATAGGGAAAATCTGGAAAGTGGCACTTCAGTTGCAGGATGAGTCGTTGGACGACTCGTTGGGAGACCCCACGAGTCCTCAAGTGACTCATGGGAAGGCCTTGAGGAAGTGAAGGATTGAGGTCCCACGAGTGAGGGAACGACTTATGGTCAGCCACCACGAGTCGTCATGTTAGTCATGGAGGTGAGCGTGAGGATTAATTGGGAGAATGGGACAATGTACCTGACGGAAGGTGACCACGAGTCGTGGTCTCGAGGCATGAGTCGTCATGTTTCCCGTTATGAGCCCTATAGAGTTATTATCCAGTGTACTTGACGAGCGGTTGGATGAGTCGTCGCCCGTCCTAACGAGTCATTAGGTCACCCGTTAGGGTCACCTGACAGTTATTTTCTACGAATTAGTAAGGTCCTTCTCATAATTTCCTAAGCTCCTAAGACCTATACTATGTTGTTTAAGGCTCGTTTTGGTGCGTTTTAAGCAGGGGAAAACCTATTCTATGTCATTCTTCCCATGCATGCATGTTTGAAGGTTTGAAGAGAGGTTTCAAGGAAAAATCTCAAGGTTTCCATTGGAATCTCAGCTTGGGTAGTTAGAGGATGTTAGAATTCACCATTTCCAGGTATGTAAGGCTATGAGTGGATGTCTTCTTCCATACTCATGCCCAGTTCCTATCAAAATGTGATAAAATATCTATGATAAAGTATGGGGTGTTACCCAATTGCATGATTCTTCAATCTCTATACATGGGTATGCTTAGATTGTATTTATGTTGATGAATTGGTTTTCCTTATAAAAATTATTTTCCAAACTTTGAATCTAAAACGCCCTTGGATGAGGAGTTCATAAAGGAAGTGATTTATGACAAATGTGTGATGGTGATGAGGTTGTTGATGAAAAGCATGTTTCTAAAACTACCCATGATTATGTTGTTGTTTTCAAAATGAATTGATTAGATCCAAATATGATAAAGCTTTGAGTGATTCCCATAAGTTGATTTAAAGTGATGATTTTCTCGAGATGAGCTTACCACAATGTTTTACTTCATATTTCCAAATTTTTATTATAAATTCTAGCTTGTGGTATGTTGAGTTAAATATTTATACATGTAGCTTACCATATGATTTGGAGTAGATGCTCCCACCTATGATTGAGCTTGTGATATATTTCGAAATAAAGCTTCTCATATGCATGAATTCATAATTGAGATGTAGGTCATTATTAAGCTTTGTCTAGATAATGTTGAGATTCATATCATATGATGTTGAGTTATGTATGATTTCTTATTGAGCTTTGTCATTAGACGATGTTGAGCTTCGTCAATAGACCTTGTTGAGCTTAGTTATATACGATATAAAGCATTGCATGCTTTTTTTGGGAGAAGAGTCTAGAATCGAGTGGGTTAAGGGTCGACCACCCTATGCCCCAGAACTATGCGCCAGCGTAGGTTGATACTATTATATTATCGGGACCTCCCTTGTGAGCTATCCTCAGCCCAATTGTCCTTTCAACTTAATATCGATATCATGGTATCGTCCATTGTCATGGAAAGGTTATGGACGTCTCTACCCACTTTAGTGTGATAGTTGGGATCACGTAAGCTCTATCGTGGTGTTATACCCCATAGAATTCCTGGCACCTAGATGACCTATTCGCATGTTGGTTAAGCATATTTGAAGGCCATACGTGCTAAAGAAAGGCCCGGGAAAAAGATCGGACGAGAAACCTGTCGAACCATCACGGAAGGAGACGAGGCAGAACCCCTCCGCGATGGAAACGTGTCACGGAGGTGGAGCCTCCGCGTTGGCTCCGTGACACATTGGCCTTGTCCAGACCTAAGAATATAAAGCCCCACTTTGGTTTTAATTCATTTTAAACTTATAAAATTTCCAGAAAACAGAGAGAACAACCAGAGAAAGGAAATAGAACGAAGAGGGTAATATAATTTCATCCAATTATGCTGCCAAACGCAGTCCAAACTCAAATTAACCTCAGATACCGAGGTATTTAGCAGCAGGGAGCATTCCTACGGATTCAGTTTCGTGAAATACGTCCGACGAATCGTCGAGCTACCGGACTAAGGTAAGTGGAATTGCTCCAAACTAGTGTTTATGTGTTTCTAGCTGTGAAGTGAGTATTTCTCCCTTCTGGACTTCTGAAAAATAGCGAGTTTTCGACCGTCTTTCGATAGGCCTAAGTTTAGGCTATAATTATATCGAAAGTGATGTCGTTCTTCAGAATAAAGTTGTATTTAGTACTGATTGATATATATATGAATGCAGTTGGGAGGAATAGTTGAAATACTAACCAAGCTATGCCAGTTAGTCGGGAAATCAGAAGCGAAGGTATGTAAAGCTAGTTTCCTCGGCAAGTTAGTAGCTTCGGTACAGTAAAGTAGTTTAAAGGCCAGTAGAATGTTCAGAAGTCATGTGTTACGCTTATTACAAATGTTGGTACGATATTAGAAGCATCATGTTATATTTAGTGCGAAACTTGCTAGCATGATATAGATTCTAATACAAGTATTAGGAACTGCACGGCATGCTCAGTACGTGATGTAATACAGGATGTTAGGATATTATCGTATTCAGTTAAAACCCAGTAAAGCAATGTAAGTATCTGTAAGACATCTCAGAAGTAGAATGATAGGTTAAAATGAAGTTTAGAAGCATATTAGAAATAGTAAATCATGTTACTATAGAAACTCAGTATACAACATGGTTTCCAGCAGAAAGACTATATCTTGTTCAGCATTAGACTCAGCACAGTATGGCAGAAGATTATATTTATACATATATACTATTATCAGTCTCAGCGGGTATTAAGTATGTACATATTACTATCACTAGTTCAATATACAGTATGTACAAATACTTTATTACTATTAGCTTCAGTATGTGGGATATGCAAATAGTATTACTAGTTGAGACCATTGCATTGTTTTGGGGTTGGATTACCTAGCATTCATGACCGCCCCAGGGTTAATAGCTGTATCAACTCGTCCTCCAGAGGATGAGGATACGTCGCTCTACGGAGTGGCATGCCATCCCACAGGGGATGAAGATGGGATGCCAGTTTTCCCCATATTGTGCCTTGGTCGGCCCTTACACACCCCTGTCGAGCGGATACGCCCGGGTGTTGATTCAGGAGTCCTCCGGACTCAGGTACAGTTATAGTCAGGGGCTCAGCGAGCCCAAGTGCATACCCAAGGGACTGACAGGATGCTTATAGTTATTATAGGAGATGGGACGACCGGGGTAGGGGTATAAATTGCGTGCTGGTTGTACCTCCCGGCTTGTGGGGGCCGGGTAAGGTTTGTGTGTGCTATGTTATGTTATGTTATGTTATACCATGTTACGAGCTACGAGTAGATTGATAGTAGAACGATACATCTCCAGGTATGACTCCTACTCCTATCAGTATATGTTAAGAGTAGGCACAACTTTATATTTTCAGCCAGTTAGTCTATTCCTTCTCATTTCAACTTCATCAGTTGTGTTGCTGTTTTCAGATATTTCTTTCAGATATTGCTTTACATATTCAGTACCAGTGGTACTGACGCCCGGTGGGGCGCTGCATTACTTGCCTGCAGGTACTCATAGACGAGGGGCCAATACCTCGTGATTCCAGCCAGCTCACAAAGTCATCAGCTCTAGTCATCCGAAGCTAGATAGCCAGAGGTTTATCCTTTTTCTTTTGTTGTACAGTATGGGTAGGTCGGAGCCCTGTCCCGACCATCTTATCAGTATTCTTAGAGGCTTGCAGTCTGTATATATTTCCCTGTAGTCAGATGAGCTGGTCGTGTGAGGCCATGCAGTGTATAGCCGTTAGTACTTCTGTTTCTTTTATGTTGGCCGTGTGGGGCCATAGCTTGACAATAGTGGTGACCTTGCTGGTCACGTAGCTTTCCAGTATTTCATTGTTGAGTTCTAGATAACTAGATAGTATGGTGGCCTTATCGGCCCGCATAGGCTCCCCTATATTGATATGTTCATGTTAGCTGTCAGTACAGGTACAGGTGGCTATAGACCTAGTCAGCCAGAGGCTGTATTTACAGCCGTTATATAGCCTGTTGTTTCCCTGAATCTGAGTTAGAGCCAGCCAGGCACCAGATGTGCTCAAGCTCAGTAGTCTAGCAGTTTAGGTCCTAGTAGGGCACCAGGTGCCAGTCATACCCCCCAAGGCGGGGTGTGACAAACTCCCCTATATTGATATGTTCTGGTTAGCTGTTAGTACAGGTACATGTAGCTATAGGCCTAGTCGGCCGGAGGTTGTATTTACAGCCGTTATATAGCCCGTTGTTTCCCTGAATCTGAGTTAGAGCCAACCAGGCACCAGATGTGCTCAAGCTCAGTAGCCTAGCAGTTTAGGTCCTAGTAGGGCACCAGGTGCCAGTCATACCCCCCAAGGCGGGGTGTGACAAACTTGGTATCAGAGCAGGTCGAATCCTAGAGAGTCTGCAAGCCGTGCTAAGTAGAGTCCTGCCCATGGATGTGTTGTGCACTACATACTATGGGTAGGGGGCTGCAAGGCATGATAGGATGGGTGTCTTTTATTCTTATTCAGTCGTGCTGTAGAGCGGTACAATATAGGGTTGATTCCCTAAAGCTTACTGTATTCTTTGGTTACAAATAATGTCATACCAGTGACATCCTATCATAGGTCGGAGCTTAGATATTGCAGCAGGGGAGGGCACTAGCAGGATGCCTCACCCTCGTTTAGAAAAAGCCCGATCAGAGGGCACTACAGAGGCATCATCCCAGCCTTCTCAGCAGTCTCCACCATGTCATGAGCCACTTGGGGCGACACTACCTCCAGCAGTCCCCATACCGACACCCTCCGACCAGGAGGTTAGGAGTGCGGTAGTTATGTTAGCACAGATGATGGCTGCCCAGCGTCAGCCGATGCCGTCTACAGTTACGGAGTCGTCAGGAGGACCCGGTAGTTCGAGGGTCCGAGAGTTCTTGGCTCTGAATCCCCCACAGTTTATAGGTACGGACCGGTCAGAGGACCCTCAGGATTTTCTGGATCAAATGCAGAGAATTTTCAGGGTTATGCATGCCACGCCTACAGAATTAGTTGAGTTGGCAGCATTCCGGTTACGGGACATTGCCGTATTATGGTATGAAAGCTGGGAAAGGTCCCGAGGGAGAGATGTTTCCCCTCCAACCTGGTCCAGCTTCTCAGGAGCTTTTCTGGATCACTATTTGCCGCGGGAGATTCGACAGGCCCGGGTAGACTAGTTCCTACATCTAGAGAAGGGGGGCATGAGTGTTCGGGAATATTCCTTGCGATTTGATTCCTTGGCTCGGTATGCACCGGCCTTTGTTGATACCATGGCATCCAGAGTATACCGCTTTATCATGGGGTTGAATCCAGAATATGTTGAGACTTGTATTACGACCACACTGCGAGAGGACATGGACATTGCTCGAGTTCAGGCATTTGCCCAGAATATTGAGGGCATCAGACAGCGGCATCGGGAGATCAGGAGGGCCAATCAGGAACAGCGCCGCCGAGATAGGCCAGTTGAGTTACAGAGGGAGGCTCGGGGAGGACCCAGGCCACGATTGTTAGATAGGCCGCCCAGGCCCCTGCCTCCACCACATTTGCAGAGGGGTAGATTTAGCCACTGGGGGCAGTCATTGACCGGTAGAGGCTCGCAGATGGCAGATTCACCATTACAGAGGAGGGCAGAGCAGAGTAGGTATACCCTACCACTTTGCCCTAGATGCAGTCGACGCCATCCTGGAGCATGCAGGTATGGCTCCACCGGATGTTATATTTGTGGCCAAGAAGGCCATTTGATGAAAGATTGCCCAGCCAGAGGTCAAGAGGATCGGGATAGACAGGACAGGGCATCTGCAGGGTCACAAGCCATAGCATCCTCGGCAGGGCGCAGGCCCTCAGTTTCAGCAGGCAGGGGTCGGGGCAGATTAGAGGCCTCCAGTGCAGGTGCGGGTCCAAGACGCACATATGCTTTACCAGGGAGGCAAGATTCGAAAGCGTCACCGGATGTTGTGACAGGTATGCTAACTATCTGCTCACACCCTGCTTATGTGTTGATTGATCCAGGGTCTACTTTGTCCTACATTACTCCATTTGTGGCACGAAAGTTCAATATTGCACCAAAATTATTACAGCAGCCCTTTTTTGGTATCCACGCCCGTCGGTGACTCAATCGTAGCTAGCAGAATTTACCGGGGGTGTACAGTAGGGGTTGCTGATCGACAGACCACAGTAGATCTGGTCGAGCTAGAAATGATAGACTTCGATGCCATAATGGGTATGGATTGGCTAGTTCCGTGCTTTGCCATTGTTGAATGTTGGACCAAGACGGTCCGATTCCACTTCCCAGGAGAAGCAGTGTGGGAGTGGAAGGGCAGCACCGCTACGCCAAGAGGTAGGTTTATTTCCTACCTTCAGGCGAGAAAGTTGATATCTAAGGGATGTATTTACCATCTGGTCAGAGTTCAGGATGTCTGAGCAGAATCCCCAACGCTCCAGTCTATTCCGGTGGTGAATGAATTCCCTGATGTGTTTCCGGATGAGTTACCTGGTACTCCCCCAGAAAGGGAAATAGACTTTGCTATTGATTTATTACCAGGCACCCAGCCGATATCGATTCCTCCTTATCGCATGGCTCCTGCGGAACTCAGAGAATTAAAGGAGCAGCTGAAAGATTTATTGTATAAAGGTTTTATCAGGCCGAGTACTTCACCGTGGGGTGCGCCAGTTTTATTTGTGAGGAAGAAAGATGGCTCGCTCCGAATGTGCATAGATTATCGGCAATTAAACAAAGTTACAGTAAAGAACAAGTACCCGCTTCCCAGAATTGATGACTTATTTGATCAGTTGCAGGGAGCCAGATACTTTTCTAAGATTGACCTGCGGTCTGGATATCACCAGGTTCGAGTACATGAAAGGGATATTCCTAAGACAACGTGCAGCACCCAATATGGACATTTTGAATTTCTAGTTATGTCCTTTGGGTTAACGAATGCCCCAGCAGTATTCATGGACCTGATGAACAGTATTTTCAGACCTTTCCTGGACTTGTTCGTAATAGTGTTTATTGATGATATTCTGGTGTATTCTCGCTCTGAAGCAGATCACCGGACTCATTTGCGGACAGTGCTCCAGATCCTCAGGGACCGCCAGTTATATGCTAAATTTTCTAAGTGTGAATTCTGGCTTAATTTAGTAGCCTTTTTGGGGCATATTGTGTCGGATGCTGGTATATAGGTTAACACACAGAAGATAGAAGCAGTCAAGTCATGGCCTAGGCCTACCACTCCGGCCGAGGTCCGCAGTTTTCTGGGACTAGCGGGATATTACAGGAGGTTTGTTGAGGGATTCTCTACCATAGCAGCACCTCTGACTAAACTGACACAGAAAGCAACCAAGTTTCAGTGGACAGAGGCATGCGAGCAGAGCTTTCAGGAGTTGAAAGATAGATTAACCTCTGCCCCAGTGCTAGCCTTGCCGGAAGGTACAAAAGGTTATTCAGTATATTGCGACACATCAGGCGTTGGGTTAGGTTGTGTGTTGATGCAGCATGGTAAGGTGATTGCATATGCCTCTAGACAGCTGAGGAAACACGAGAGAAATTATCCTACCCACTACCTGGAGTTAGCCGCAGTGATCCATGCCTTGAAAATGTGGAGACATTACCTGTACGGCGTTCATGTTGATATTTTCACAGATCACAAGAGCCTGCAGTATATCTTCACTCAGAGGGAGCTGAATCCGCGACAACATCGCTGATTGGAGCTATTAAAGGATTATGATGTGAATATTCTATACCACCCAGGAAAGGCCAATATTGTAGCAGATGCTCTCAGTCGTAAGTCCGTGGGGAGTTTGGCATATTTGCAGCCCGAGCAGCGGGAATTGGTTAGGGAGATACATCAGTTAGCTAGTCTAGCCGTTCGTGTAGCAGAAGCAGAGGACGGTGGTGCAGTAATACAGAACACCACCGTGTCATCATTAGTTGTGGAAGTGAAAGAATGGCAATATGAGGATCCTGACCTGATTTAGCTCAAAGATAGAATCCAGCAGGGTAAAGCTCCAGATTTTCAGGTAACTGAGGGAGAAGTGCTGTTATGTAAAGGTCGCCTATGTGTTCCAGATGTTTCATGGCTCCGCCAGCAGATTATGAACGAGGTACATTACGCCCGTTATTCTCTTCACCCCGGTGCGACAAAAATGTACCATGATATCAAGGAAAACTACTGGTGGCCAGGTATGAAAAGAGAAATTGCTGAATTTGTAGCCCAGTGTCCTAATTGCCAACAGGTGAAAGTAGAACATCAGAAACCAGGCGGTTTGACTCAGGATATAGCTGTACCTCTCTAGAAATGGGAAGCAGTGAATATGGATTTTGTAGCAGGATTACCCCGTACTAAACACAGACATGACTCCATATGGGTGATAGTTGACAGATTGACAAAATCAGCTCATTTCCTGCCAGTAAGAACTACCTTCTCGGCTGAAGATTATGCTGAGTTGTATATCCGAGAGATAGTCAGATTGCATGGAGTGCCAGTATCCATTATTTCAGATAGAGGAGCATAATTTACGGCTAGATTTTGGCAGTCCTTTTAGAGAGGTCTTGGAACACAGATTAATTTGAGCACAACATTCCATCCTCAGACAGATGGGCAGGCTGAACGCACAATTCAGACGCTCGAAGATATGTTGCAAGCGTGTGTGCTGGATTTCGGTGGTAGTTGGGATGAGCATTTGCAGTTAATTGAATTTGCCTACAATAATAGCTATCATTCAGCCATCCAGATAGCATCTTTCGAGGCATTATACCAGCGAAAATGCAGATCGCTGATTGGTTGGTTTGAAATAGGAGAATCAGCGTTGGTTGGCCTAGACATTGTTCAGCAGTCAGAGGAAAAGGTAAAGCTTATAAGAGAATGCTTATTGACTGCACAGAGCCGCCAAAAATCATATGAAGATGTGCGGCACAGAGATTTGGAGTTTGATGTGAATGACTGGGTATTCCTAAAAGTATCTCCGATGAAAGGGGTAATGAGATTCAGCAAGAAAGGTAAGCTTAGCCCGAGGTTTGTTGGGCCTTATCAGATTCGTCGAAGGATAGGCCGAGTAGCATATGAGTTGAACTTGCCTCTAGAACTAGAATCCGTTCATCCGGTCTTCCATGTATCTATGCTGAGAAAATGCATAGGAGACCCATCCAGAGAAGTTCCAATCCAGGATATCCAGGTTACAGAAAAACTGGCTTATGAGGAGGTTCCAGTAGCTATCTTAGACAGACAGATTCACAGATTGAGGACTAAAGATATTGCGTCTGTCAAGGTATTGTGGCGTAACAGGAACCGAGAGGAGATGACATGGGAAGCTGAAGAAGATATGAAAGCTAGATATCCTTACCTATTCCAGGCCTAGTCAGGCGACAGGTATTTCCGTATTATTACTTATGTAGTACCTTATGGCGGTTTATGTACAAATGAGAAGATTGATGTTTAGCTATCCAGTGAATCTTAAAGTATTATGTGCAGTACCTGTGTTGGACTTTTCTGCATTTCAAGTTTTTGCTATAGTCCATATTACAGGGGAAACTCTGCCGAAATTTTCCTAGATAGTAAGTCGAGAAGTCCTCTGAATAAAAGTTTACATTCGAGGACGAATGTTCTTAAGGGGGGGAGAATGTTATACTCCGTAGGATTCCCGGCACCTAGATGACCTATTCGCACGTTGGTTAAGCATATTTGAAGGCCATACGTGCTAAAGAAAGGCCCGAGAAAAAAATCGGATGAGAAACCTGTCGAACCATCGCGGAAGGAGCCGAGGCAGAACCCCTCCGCGATGGCAACGTGTCATGGAGGTGGAGCCTCTGCGTTATCTCCGTGACACGTTAGCCTTGTCCAGGCCCAAGTATATAAAGCCCCACTTCGGTTTTAATTCATTTTAAACTTATAAAATTTCCAGAAAACAGAGAGAACAACCAGAGAAAGGAAATAGAACGAAGAGGGTAATATAATTTCGTCCGATTACGCTGTTAAATGCAGTCCAAACTCAAATTAACCTCAGATACCGAGGTATTTAGCAGCAGGGAGCATTCCTACGGATTCAGTTTCGTGAAATACGGCCGACGAATCATCGAGCTACCAGACTAAGGTAAGTGGAATTGCTCCAAACTAGTGTCTATGTGTTTCTAGCTGTGAAGTGAGTATTTCTCCCTTCTGGACTTCTGAAAAATAGCGAGTTTTCGACCGTCTTTCGATAGGCCTAAGTTTAGGCTATAATTATATCGAAAGTGATGTCGTTATTCAGAATAAAGTTGTATTTAGTACTGATTGATATATATATGAATGCAGTTGGGAGGAATAGCTGAAATACTGACCAAGCTATGCCAGTTAGTCGGGAAATCAGAAGCGAAGGTATGTAAAGCTAGTTTCCTCGGCAAGTTATTAGTTTCGGTACAGTAAAGTAGTTTAAAGGCCAGTAGAATGTTCAGAAGTCATGTGTTATGCTTATTACGAATGTTGGTATAATATTAGAAGCATCATGTTATATTTAGCGCAAAACTTGCTAGCATGATATAGATTCTAATACAAGTATTAGAAACTGCACGGCATGCTCAGTACGTGATGTAATACAGGATGTTAGGATATTATCGTATTCAGTTAAAACCCAGTAAAGCAATGTAAGTATCTGTAAGACATCTCAGAAGTAGAATGATAGGTTAAAATGAAGTTTAGAAGCATATTATAAATAGTAAATCATGTTACTATAGAAACTCAGTATACAACATGGTTTCCAGCAGAAAGACTATATCTTGTTCAGCATTAGACTCAGCACAGTATAGCAGAAGATTATATTTATACATATATACTATTATCAGTCTCAGCGGGTATTAAGTACGTACATATTACTATCACTAGTTCAGTATACAGTATGTACAAATACTTTATTACTATTAGCTTCAGTATGTGGGATATGCAAATAGTATTACTAGTTGAGACCATTGCATTGTTTTGGGGTTGGATTACCTAGCATTCATGACCGCCCCAGGGTTAATAGCTGTATCGACTCGTCCGCCAGAGGACAAGGATACGTCGCTCTACGGAGTGGCATGCCGTCCCACAGGGGACGAAGATGGGATGCCAGTTTTCCCCATATTGTGCCTTGCTCGGCCCTTACACACCCCTATCGAGCGGATACGCCCGGGTGTTGATTCAGGAGTCCTCCAGACTCAGGTACAGTTATAGTCAGGGGCTCAGCGAGCCCAAGTGCATACCCAGGGGACCGGCAGGATGCTTCTAATTATTATAGGAGATGGGACGACCGGGGTAGGGGTATAGATTGCGTGCTGGTTGTACCTCCCGGCTTATGGGGGCCGGGTAAGGTTTATGTGTGCTATGTTATGTTATGTTATGTTATACCATGTTACGAGCTACGAGTAGATCGACAGTAGAATGATACATCTCAAGGTATGACTCCTACTCCTTTCAGTATACATTAAGAGTAGGCACAACTTTATATTTTCAACCAGTTAGTCTATTCCCAGCTTTATCAGTTGTGTTGTTGTTTTCAGATATTTCTTTCAGTTACTGCTTTACATATTTAGTACCAGCGGTAGTGACGCCCGGTGGGGCACTGCATTACTTCCCTGCAGGTACTCATAGAAGAGGGGCCGATACCTCGTGATTCCAGCCAGCTCACAGAGTCATCAGCTCCAGTCATCCAGAGCTAGATAGCCAGAGGTTTATCCTTTTTCTTTTGTTGTACAGTATGGGTAGGTCGGGGCCCTGTCCCGACCATCTTATCAGTATTCTTAGAGGCTTGCAATCTGTATATATTTCCCTGTAGTCAGATGAGCCGGTCGTGTGAGGCCGTGCAGTGTATAGCCGTTAGTACTTCTGTTTCTTTTATGTTGGCCATGTGGGGCCATAGCTTGACAATAGTGGTTACCTTGCTGGTCACGTAGCTTTCCAGTATTTAATTGTTGAGTTCCAGATAACTAGACAGCATGGTGGCCTTGTCGGCCCGCATAGGCTCCCCTATATTGATATGTTCTGGTTAGCTGTCAGTACAGGTACAGGTGGCTATAGGCCTAGTCGGCCGGAGGCTGTATTTACAGCCGTTATATAGCCCATTGTTTCCCTGAATCTGTGTTAGAGCCAGCCAGGCACCAGATAAGCTCAAGCTCAGTAGTCTAGCAGTTCAGGTCCTAGTAGGGCACCAGGTGCCAGTCATACCACCCAAGGCGGGGTGTGACACGTGGTATGTTAGTTAAGTGATGAGTCTCCCATAATCTATATCATTTAGATTTGCATATTCATTACTCATGATGATTACTTTATGTATGCATGATCTAAAAGCAAGGTTTAACTCATTGTTCATCTTTTCAATATAAATGTTATGTTTCAACTTTGAGTCATTCGAATCAGTCATGATGTTATAAAGATATGCATGGTCATGTTATGATGAGATTTTGACTTCAGAAAGAATGCATGTATTCCCTTCCTCTCATGTTGAACATATGATATGCATAAAATGTTTTAAATGATTGACTTTACTAAAACGGTTTTACTTACTTTGCATACACGGTACATTTCACGTACTGACCGCATACTTTCTATGCTGTATCATTTCATGATAAGGCCCCGGCTCGCAGCTTCAGCCTCGCTCTTAGACAACTTTCCGGATTTAGTATCTGCTACGTGATTGGTGAATCCTCATCTTTCAAGGACTAGACTTTCAGTATCTTACGTATTTCAGTTCCCGTATTGTTGAGTTAGTTGGGGGTTTTGTCCCATCACCTCGTCCAGACTAGAGGCTTTTCAGACTTATGTAAGTGCAGCTTCAGATGTTATTCTGATGTTATGTTGAATTAGACTTCCACCGAGTTATATTGATGATTTATTTAGTTTATCAAATGAGTTAGTTGTACGCTTATTCATGGGTCGACTTGGGGTCTCTGGGGGTCCCTTGTCCCGTGTCTATGATCCGAGTCTACGTTCGGGTCGTGACAAACATGGTATCGGAGCCGTAGGTTTGATGTGTCCTAGGGAGTCTGAAAGTTGTTTTAGGTAGAGTATTTTTTCATGGATGTGAAGCGTGCCACACTTATGACGAGGCTACTAGACGTTTGAGGAAATGTTCCCTTCTATCATGATCTATGTCGTGCGATGAGTAGCCTTTTGATCCTTCTAATTCGTGCTATTCGCGATTGTAGAATCATGGCTCCTCGAAGTTTGAAAGGAAGGAGGAATGGAGGTGGTGGAGGCCACGAGGATGGAAACGGTCATGAGCATCATCCAGCCCCACCAGTTCAGGAGCCTCAGGCACTAGAGCCAACCGCTCATGCTGAGTTTCTAGTTGCCATTCAGATGCTGGCATAGGCCTTGAATTCTCAGGTCAATCAGCAGGCCATTGCACATGTTCCTCAAAATGGAAATGCAGCGGCGGCTAGAGTCCGAGAGTTCTTGAGAATGAACCTGCCGGAGTTCTTAGGGTCCAAGATAGATGAGGACCCGCATGATTTCATTGATGAGATTTTCAAGATCACCCAGGTTATGGGGGTGAGTAGTGTTGAGTGTGCAGAGTTGGGCTCCTACCAGTTGAAGGGGGTTGCGCACATTTGGTTCTGCCAGTGGAAGGACAACAGGGTCGCAAGAGCAGGTCCGATCACATGGGAGGAGTTTCAGGTTGCATTCCTAGATTGGTTCTTCCCTGGGGAGATGAGGGATTTGAAAGCAGCCGAGTTCGTGAATTTAAAGCAAGGAAGGATGACTGTTCAGGAGTACGCTGTTGAGTTCACCCGCCTATCTAAGTATTCCCCAAAGTTAGTGGTCGACCAGTGGGCGCAGGTGAGCAGATTTGTGCATGGTATAGCAGGATATTTGGACAAGGACTGCAGAATAGCTATGATCCATCAGGATATGGACTTCCCCCGTATGGTGCTATACGCTCAGTAGATGGAGGCGGCGCATTCAAGGGAGAGGGAGGCCAAGAGGGCCAGGACTGAGGACCACAGATTCTCTCAGTAGAGGTCCAATGGTGGACACCAACAGGAGACCCACCAGAGATCATCAGCCCCAGCATCTTCAACACTGAGTGTTCCATCTAGTCCCCTACATTATTAGAGGGGGCAAGCGTCAGGATTGAGGGGTCATAACAGCAGACTCGCAGATTCTAGCATTCCAGCGTATCGCAGATGTGGCCTAAGACACACAGGCCAGTCCTTGGCAGGGTCAGAAGCTTGTTTTAGATGTGGGCAGTTGGGACATATGCTCAGAGATTGTCCCGTGATGAGACAGGATCAGGTTGGGGGCCGAGGCCCAGCTTCTAGTTCAGCAGCCCCTCCCCCACGCACAGCACATCAGGGGGCATCTACTAACATAGCTGGCGGGCAGCGCCAGAACAGATTCTATGCCTTAGCCACTCGTCAAGAGCAGGAGGCCTCACCAGATGTAGTCACCAATATGTTGAGAGTCTTTCATGTTAATGTATATGCATTGCTAGATTCAGGGGCTACCCTATTTTTTGTGACACCATACATAGCCAGTAGCTTCAGAGTAAGTTCTGATGTTTTGTTAGAGCCCTTCTCAGTTTCTACCCCAGTAGATGACTCAGTTATAGCTAGACGGGTGTATAGAGATTGCCCGACCTCAGTTCTTCATAAGTCACCTTAGCAGACTTGATAGAGTTAGCCATTACAAATTTCGATGTTATTCTTGGCATGGATTGGCTATTTGCATGCTATGCTTCAGTTAATTGTAGAACTCGGTTAGTAGAGCTCAGATTTTCAGGTGAGCTAGTATTAGAGTGGAAGGGTAGTTCAGTTGTGCCTGCAGGTTGATTTATTTCCTACCTGAAGGCCAAGAAGTGTAAAGGTTGCATGTACCATCTAGTTAGGGTTAAGGACCTAGAGTCTGAAACCCCGACTATCCAGTCCATACCAGTAGTACATGAGTATCCAGAGGTCTTTCCTGATGATTTGTCAGGTGTCCCTCCTAAGCGGGAGATTTATTTCGGTATAGATCTTCTTCCCGAGACGCAGCCTATATCCATTCCGCCTTACAGAATGGCTCCAGCCTAGCTAAAAGAGTTGAAGGATCAATTGAAGGACCTACTAGATAAGGGTTTTATTAGGCTGAGTAAGTCTCCATAGGGTGCACCGGTGTTATTTGTCAGAAGAAGGATGGTTCGCTTCAGATGTGCATTGACTATCGGTAGTTCAATAAGGTTACCGTCAAGAACAGGTACCCCTTACCCAGGATTGATGAATTGTTTGATCAGCTTCAGGGAGCCAAGTGGTTCTCTATGATTGATCTCAGGTCCAGGTATCACCAGCTTAGGTTTCAGGAGAGTGAAATCCCGAAGACCTCCTTCAGGACTCGGTATGGTCACTACGAATTTGTTGTTATGTATTTTGGACTAACCAATGCCCTTGCAACTATTATAGATCTAATGAATAGGGTGTTCAAGGCATGTTTGGACATGTTCATGATTGTGTCCATTGATGACATCCTTATATACTGTTGGAGCAAGAAGGAGCATGCCGCTCACTTGAGAATAATGCTTCAGACCCTCAAGGATCTCTAATTGTATGCGAAGTTCAGCAAATGTGAGTTTTGGTTGGACTCAGTGGCATTTCTAGGCCATGTGGTATCAGGTAAGGGCATAAAAGTAGGCTCTCAAAAGATCGAGACGGTAAAGAATTAGCCCAGACAGGTGAGCCCATCAGATATCAAGGGCTTTTTGGGTTTAGCGGGTTACTATTGGAGATTTGTGGTGGGTTTCTAATCTATTGTTTCACCTTTGACCAAGTTGACTTATAAGAAGGTGATGTTTTAATGGTCAGAGGCTTGTGAGAAAATCTTCCAAGAGTTCAAGACCCGACTCACTTCAGCGCCAGTGTTGACCCTACCTGAGGGTACTGATGGTTTTGTGGTGTATTGTGATGCTTCACAAGTCGAAATCGGGTGTGTGTTGATGCAACATGGGAAAGTGATAGCATATGCCTCGAGACAAGTGAAGGTTCATGAAAAGAACTACCCGACCCATGATCTTGAGTTGGCTGCGGTGGTGTTTGCATTGAAGATATGGCGGCATTACGTGTATGGGGTCCATGTGGATGTATTTATGGATCACAAGAGCTTGCAATATGTGTTCACGCAGAAGGATCTCAATCTTCATCAAAGAAGGTGGTTGGAGTTACTAAAGGACTACGATATGAATGTCCTTTACCACCCGGGCAAGGCTAATGTAGTAGCTGATGCACTTAGTAGGGTCTCTATGGAGAGTGTGTCCCACATGGATGAGGGAAAGAAGGAGTTGGTGAGAGATGTCCATCGACTTGCGAGGTTGGGAGTTAGATTTGTTGACTCTACCGATGCGGCGTTGTTGTACAAAATGGATCAAAATCGTCCTTGGTAGTGGATGTGAAAGCTAGGAAGGATGAGGATCCGATGTTGGTAAAGCTGAAGGAGACCGTTCAGAGTCAAAAGGTGGAGGTTTTCTCCCAAAGGGGAGATGGGGCGCTATGGTACCAAGGTCGTCTATGTGTTCCAGATGTTGATAATTTGAGGGACCAGGTATTGCATGAGGCACATGGGTCCAGGTATTCCATCCATCCGAGTGCCACCAAGATGTATCACAATTTGCGGGAAATATATTGGTGGAATGGAATGAAGAAGGATATTGCAGAATTTGTAGCCAAGTGCCCGAACTGTCAACAAGTGAAGGTCGAACATCAAAGACCGGGAGGCTTACTTCAGGATATCAACATTCCTACTTGGAAGTGGGAAGAGATTAACATGGATTTCATTACAGACCTACCTCGTACTCACCGACATCATGATTCCATTTGGGTGGTAGTAGACAGGTTGACCAAGGCTGCATACTTTCTACCGGTCAAAACCACAGATTTAGCGGATAATTATGCCAGATTGTATATTCAGGAGTTGGTTCGACTTCATGGAGTGCCCTTGTCTATTATTTCAGACTGAGGTACTTAGTTTACCTCTCAGTTTTAGCGGTCTTTCCAAAAAAGGGCTTGGGAATTAGGTTAAGCTAAGCATAACATTTCATCCATAAACGGATGGTTAGGCGGAGTGGACAATCCATACTCTCGAGGACATGTGGAGAGCCTGTGTGATGGAGTTTAAAGGTAGTTGGGATGATCAGTTACCCTTGATCAAGTTTGCTTACAATAACAGCTATCACTTTAGTATCCAAATGGCACCATTCGAGGATCTTTACGGGTGGTGGTATAGGTAATCCATCGGATGGTTTGAGGTTGGTGAGGAAGCTATGATAGGGACATACCCAATTCATGAGGCTATGGCGAAGGTTCAGTTGATAAGGGACAGGCTGAAAACTGCTCAGAGTCATCAAAAGTCATATGTGGATGTGAGAAGAAGAGATTTGGAGTTTGAGGTTGATAATTAGGTATTTCTAAATATATCTCCCCTGAAGGAGTCATGCAATTTGGAAAGAAAGGAAAACTCAATCCTCGCTATGTTGGTCCCTACCGGGTTGTGAGAAGAGTTGGTAAGGTAGCATATGAGTTGAACTTGCCGTCAGAGTTATCTTTAGTACATCCCATGTTTCATGTGTCGCTCTTGAAAAAGTGCTTGGGTGATCCAGCTTTAGTAGTCCCAGTTGAAAGTGTTGGTATCGGAAAAGCCTCAGTTATGAGGATATTCCAGTTGCAATTTTGGATTGCTAGGTTCGGAGGCTGAGGAACAAATAAGTAGCTTCGATGAAGGTGTTATGGAGAAACCAACATATTGAGGGAGCTACATGGGAGGCAGAAGCGGCCATGATGGCTAAATACCCCCACCTGTTCCCTACCAGCTCAGTTTCAGTTTGAGGTATAAGTTTTTGCCCTTAATCTCTAATCAGTTTCCATGTTCAGTTCATGTGCGCCCGTTTGAATTATGTTATGATAAATGTATGTGATGCCTGAATTCAGTTCAACTGTGTAGTTCTTTCCAGAGGTAGTCATTCCGTTAGTTTTCAGTTTAAATAATCAGTATTTGCATATGAAAATTTCATGTTTCTGTTTTCTACTTGTTCCCAACATTCGAGGATGAATGTTCCCAACAGGGAGATGTTGTAATACCCTGGGAACCTAAGGATCAGACCCGGGAGTCAAAAGAGGAAAATCTGGAAAGTGGCACTTCAGCTGCAAGACGAGTCGTTGGACGACTTGTTAGGAGACCCCATGAGTCATCAAGTGACTCGTGGGAAGGCCTGGAGGAAGTGAAGGATTAAGGTCTCCACGAGTGAGGGAACGACACGTGGTCATCCACCACGAGTCATCATGTTATCCATGGGGGTGAGGGTGAAGATTAATTGGGAGAATGGAATAGTTTACCTGACAGAAGGTGACCATGAGTCGTGGTCTTAAGGAACGAGTCATCATGTTCCCCATTAGGAGCCCTATCAGAGTTATTATCCAGTGTACTTGATGAGCGACTTGATGAGTCGTCGCCCATCCTAGCGAGTAGTCAGGTCACCCGTTAAGGTCACCTGTCAGTTATTTTCTGCGAATTAGTAAGGGCCTTCTCGTAATTTCCTAAGATCCTAAGACCTATATTACGTCGTTTAAGGCTCGTTTTGGTAGGTTTTAAGCAGGGGAAAATCTATTCTAAGTCATTCTTTCCATGCATGCAAGTTCGAAGGTTTGAAGAGAGGATTCAAGAGAAAATCTCAAGGTTTCCATTGGAATCTCAGCTTGGGCAGTTAGAGGGTGTTAGAATTCACCATTTCCAGGTATGTAAGGCTATGAGTGGGTGTCTTCTTCCACGCCCATGCCTAATTCCTATCAAAATGTGATAATTATCTATGATCAAGTATGGGGTTTTACCCAATTGCATGATTCTTCAATCTCTATACATGGGTATGCTTAGATTGTATTTATATTGACGAATTATGAAGCTTGGGTGATTCTAAATTGTTTTTCCTTATTAAAATTGTTTTCCAAATTTTGAATCTAAAACGTCCATGGATGAGGAGTTCATAAAGGAAGTGATTTATGACAAATGTGCGATGGCGATGAGGTCGATAATGAAAAGCATGTTTCTAAAACTACCCATGATTATGTTGTTGTTTTCAAAATGAATTGATTAGATCCAAATATGATAAAGTTTTGGGTGATGCCCATAAGTTGATTTAAAGTGATGATTTTCTCGACATGAGCTTACCACATTGTTTGAAGTGAAATTTATCAATTTTTATTATAAATTTTAGCTTGTGGTATGTTGAGTTAAATATTTCTACGTGTAGCTCACCACATGATTTGGAGTAGATGCTCCGACCTATGATTGAGCTTGTGGTATGTTTCGAAATAAAGCTTCTCATATGCATTAATTCATAATTGAGATGTAGGTCATTATTGAGCTTTCTCAATAGACAATGTTGAGATTCATTTCATACGATGTTGAGTTATGTATGATTGTTATTGAGCTTCGTCATTAGACGATGTTGATCTTCGTCAATAGACGATGCTGAGCTTCGTTATATATGATGCAGAGCATTGCATGTTTTTTTTGGGAGAAGATTCTAGCATCGAGCGGGTTAAGGGTTGACCACCCTATGCCCCAGAACTATGCGCCAACGTATGTTGATACTATTACTTTATTGGGACCTACCTTGTGAGCTATCCCTGGTCCGATTGGCCCTTCAGCTTGATATCGATATCACGGTATCGTCCATCGCCCTGGAAAGGTTATGGACGGCTCTACCTACTTGAGTGAGATAGTTAGGACCACGTAAGCTCTATCATGGTATGTCGGTTAAGTGATGAGTCTCCCACAGTCTATATCATTAAGATTTGCATATTCATTACTCATGATGATTACTTTATGTATGAATGATCAAAAATTAAGGTTTGACTCATTGTTCAGCTTTTCACTATAAATGTTATGTTTCAGCTTTGAGTCATTTCAACCAGTCATAATATTATAAAGCTATGCATGGTCATGTTATGATGAGATTATGACTTCAGAAAGAATGCATGTATGCCCTTCCTCTCATGTTGAAAGTGTATGATATGCATGAAATGTTTTAAATGATTTACTTTACTAAAGCGGATTTACTTACCTTGCATACTCAGTACATTTCACGTATTGACTGCATACTTTCTATGTTGTATCATTTCATGATACAGGCCCCAGCTCGCAGCTTCAGCCCCGCTCTTAGACAGCTTTCCGGAGTTAGTATCTGCTGTGTGATTGGTGAGTCCTCATATTTAGAGGACTAGACTCTTAGTACCTTTTGCGTATTTCAGTTCCTATATTTTTAAGTTAGTTGGGGGTTCTGTCCCATCACCTCGACTAGACTAGAGGCTTTTCAGACTTATGTATGTGTAGCTTCAGATGTTATTATGATGTTATATTGAATTAGACTTCCACTTAGTTATATTGATGATTTCTTCAATTTATCGAATGAGTTAGTTGTACGCTTATGCCATGGGTCGTCTTGGGGTCTCTCGGGGTCCCTTGTCCCATGTCTACGATCCGGGTCTACGCTCGGGTCGTGATAATGTCGGTCCTTAAACAGCCAAACGACATGCGAGTGGTCTCAGTGATTGATGTTCTGGAGGCTGAGCTTCCAATCGTGCCTATTGATGGGAGGGTGAGTATTAAGGACTTAGCAATAGTGTAGATGAATGTTGATGCTGAAGAGATCAATGGGGGTGATGAGATCGTTAATGCACTTGAAGGTATGGGGTTGTACACTTATGCTCCGAAGAAGATTGATCTTGATCTGAAAAATTGTGTGACCCCACCGGTTAAACCATCTATTGAGGAGCCTCTAGTATTGGAGCTCGAGGCACTCCCACTCACTTATGATATGTATTTCTAGGGACCAAAAACACATTATTGGTCATAGTTTGTCACGACCCGAACGTAGACCCAAATCGTAACAAGGGACAAGGAGCCCAGAGAGACTCCAATTTGACCCATGGCATGAGCATAAATCTAACTCAATCAATAAAAGGGAATACTCAACGTAATAACATAGAGGAAGTGATCTTGGGCAAATTTATATGCCCAAGTGATACTCAAAAGTACCATTTTAGCCTTGTTTATCTACCAATGTGTATACATTTTCATGTAATTGGTAATAAAATGTGAATTTATACAAACCAACATGATTAGCATTGTTTTACAGGTAAAATGTGATTTTGGGAAGCTTAAATGTATGTTGGATGATATCGGGGTTAGACTTGGATGCGAGCAAGGAACAAGGCATTGGACAGCATGAATTAAAGGGGCTCCGCGACTGAGCCGTGGCACACTGCCATCGCGGAGGCCTTCTGCCTGGATAGGGAAAATTCGCCCAAATTCCAGAGAGGGTCCACGTCCGCTCCGTGGCACGGTGGCTTGGCTCCGTGTTGCACGTCGTGCCACGTTGAGCCTTAATTCCTAGACCCCCAGTTCCAGTGAGGGTCCGCGTCCGTAGCGTGTCATGGAGGCAGTGCTCCGTGATGCACTCCGTGACACGTTGCTTGTTATTCCGGGAACAATTCCCACTAGTATAAATAGAACACTTAGGTTCATTTTTCAATATTCTGACTTGGTGGAGCAAGGACGTGGGTTACAGGCAGTTAAGGGACGAAAATATCAGGGTTTTTTCTCTCTTTCTTTCTTCTTTACTTCAATTGCTTGTATGATTAACACTCATTTTAAGATGTTTAATCCACAAATGAGTGGCTAATTCCTCTCCTTGCTGAGGTTATGAACAATTGTGATGAAATTTGATCATTGATTCTTTGGTTTTTCATCTTTTCTTCCATGTTGTTCTATTAATTCTTGTTCTTACTGCATTAATGTGTGGCCTATGTTAATGTACATCTAAAAAGTCCGGTTTCACTCGAGAAAGCAAGAAATTGAAAAGTTGTGAATTAATAGGATATGTTCTTTACTTGGTTTGGGAAAATTGAGTCTTGATTTGCTTTCAGGATAGAAATATACCTGAAAGTCGTATTAGTCAATTTAGGAACCGGAATTGTATGGCTAGAACATGAATTGCATTTGATCACAGAAATGTAGACGGATGGTTCATGATTCTTAAGTGAGGTTAAATACGAGAGTTTTAATCTCTTGGCAAATGTTATTGGCTAGAAACTGGAGGAAAAGATCAACCAACTTATGATGGTAATTAATTTCATTACATGTTCGTTTAACCTCAGCATGCTCTTTTCATAGTTCAAATTCAAAGTAGATAATTATTTTTAGCTTTAGTATAAAAATTATAAAACAAACTATCAAACTTTTGGTTACACTGTTGTCTGCATTTTTAGAAGTAAAATATAGTACACTTGAGCAAATTGCACTTCATCCAAGTCTGTGAGGGATCAATACTTGGCTTACTAAAGCCACTTACTACTTGTTCGACCACATGCACTTGCGTGTCGTTTTATATACTCAACAAACGACCGAACAAGTTTTTGGCATCGTTGTCGGGGACTTGGCAATTGGTGAATTTGTTTTAAGTGTTAATTTACTGTATTTTTATTTTCTTAGTGTTGACAACTTGGTCTTAGCCTGTATTTTGCAGACTTAATTGCTGTTGAACACTGGCAGGAGACAAGGAACTGGTGGAATCGTATATAGAGCCAGAAAGAATATTTCACAGTAAACGGAGAGAAGTTCTACAAAGAAAGATGCAGTTGCTCAGACAGACGATCATGGAGCAACAACAGAATCCACCGGTAGTACGGGCAGTGCTAGTGCCCGAAGAAGCAGCAGCTAGGCCGGTTCGTGAGGTGGCAATCTCACATGCCAATAATGTTACATCTAGTATCCACAAACCTGAGCCAGGAGGGAGATTTGAACTTAAACAGAATATGGTGCAGTTGCTGCACACTAGCGGGCAGTTTACTGGTCTCCCTCATGAAGATCCACAGCAGCATCTCCAAAATGTTTTGGAGATAAGTGACACTTACATCCCCGCTGGAGTGTCATCGACTATGTCCGGCTTACATTGTTCCCATTCTCATTATTGGGAGAAGCCAAGAGGTGGTTGAAAGCTGAGCCACCGAATTCTATTTCTACGTTGGATGATCTTGCACGGAAGTTCTTGATACAGTTTTTTCCCTCCGGTAAAACAGCAAGACATAGAAGTCAGATTCTATGTTTCAAACAGAGAGAGGGAGAAAATTTATATCAGGCCTGGGAGAGATTCAAGTCCATGTTGCGGGATTGTCCTCATCATCATCAGTCCAATGATGTGCTGGTGCACACATTTATAGAGGGTTTGGAACCCCACACCAAAATATTGCTAGACTCAGCAGCTGGAGGGCAAGCGCTGGAGAAAACTTATGAGGAGCTGTACACCTTGTTGAACCGTATTTCGCAGGGCAATCCAGAATGGAATGCTGATTCATCAAGAGGTGGGACAAGGAAAGCAGCAGGAGTGCTAGAAGTGGATGGGTTTACAGCTATCGCTGCACAGATAGCTGCATTGCAAAATCAACTCAATACCCACTTCAGCAACATGACATTGAACCAGCCTCAAGCCCCAGTTAATGCAGTACAGCAGATGTGGTGCGAAGTGTGTGGAAGCAGTGAGCACTCAGCTGAGTGTTGTGGAGCCAATCCTGACTCGGTAAACTTTGTGGGTAATGTGCAAAGGAACCACCAACAGTATGGTAGTAGCTACAATTCCAATTGGAGGAATCACCCTAATTTCTCATGGGGTAGCAACAACCATCAGGGCCAAAGTTCGGGTCAGGGTGTGCAAAGGAACCAAGGAGGGCAGCAGAATTATCAAGCACAATTCAGATACAACAATGCACCTCCTCCACCACCATCACCCAGCATTGAGGAGATGTTCAAGACCATGATAGCTAACCAAGCTCAATTGCAGGCTGACTATGTGAAATTGGCAGCCGAAGTGAAAAACAACCAGTTAGCTACTAAGGCACTTGAATATCAATTTGGGCAATTTGATAGTGCCCAAAACACAAGGCCTAGAGGAGGACTGCCGAGCGACACGGATCCCAATCCCAAGCAGGTAAATGCAGTGACCACAAGGAGTGGTTTGCAGCTGAAAGAGGTGGAACCAGAAAGACCACCTCAGCAGTCGGGAGCAGCAGAAGTTGAGAGGGAGCAAAGTACTGAAAGGGGGAAGACTAAGGAAGCTGAATCAGAAAGACCTCCACCCCCGTTCCCTCAACGATTAAAGAAACACAAGGAGGAGGCGTGTTTCAAGAAATTCATGGAGGTGCTGAAACATGTACATATTAACTTACCTCTTGTTGATGTCTTGCGGGGAGTGCCGAAATATGCTAAGTATATAAAGGACATCATGGCAAACAAAAGTCGGTGGAACCAGAAAGACCACCTCAGCAGTCGGGAGTAGCAGAAGTTGAGAGGGAGCAAAGTACTGAAAGGGGGAAGACTAAGGAAGCTGAATCAGAAAGACCTCCACCCCCGTTCCCTCAACGATTAAAGAAACACAAGGAGGAGGCGTGTTTCAAGAAATTCATGGAGGTGCTGAAACATGTACATATTAACTTACCTCTTGTTGATGTCTTGCAGGGAGTGCCGAAATATGCTAAGTATATAAAGGACATCGTGGCAAACAAAAGTCGGTTGACTGAGTATGCTACGGTGGCTCTAACGGAGGAGTGCACTTCCCGGATTCAAAATAGACTACCCACAAAGCTAAAAGACCCTGGGAGTTTTACTATCCAGATTACTATTGGGTAGAGCATCCGAGCTCGTGGATTGTGTGATTTGGGAGCGAGCATAAATTTGATGCCATCTTCGGTAATCAGAAAGTTGGGTCTAGGGAGTCCTAGACCCATAACGGTAATCTTGCAGTTGGCGGATCGATCCTTATCCAGACCTGATGGCATTGTAGAGGACGTTCTGGTGCAAGTTGGCTCCCTAATTTTCCCGGTAGATTTTGTCGCGCTGGATTTTGAACCATACGCGGAAGTCCCATTTATTTTGGGACGTCCTTTCTTGGCAACCGGGAAAGCACTAATTGACGTAGTTGCGGGGCAGCTAACAATGCGAGCACATGACAAGGTGGAGGTGTTCGATGTGTACAAGGCACCCAAGCTTCCGATGGTGCATGAAGAACTCTCGGTGATCAATGTGATTGATGAAGGCGATGCTGAGCAGAGGAAGGATTCACGGGAGTTAATGGGAAAACCACCGGATAGGTGTAAGCACTACTGGGGGGAGGACGGTGATCGAGAGAAATCGTCCATCACCCTAGAGGACAATTGAGCTTAACGACGTCGAGCCGCGACGGTAAACCAGGCGCTGCACGGGAGGCAACCCGTGAAAATTTTTTTCTTTCATTTTGTAAAGTGTAAATAGAATTTTTCTTTTCTTTTTCTTTTTCTTGATTTACTACAAAAAATTTTTGTTTTCGTTTTTGTTTTATTTGTATTTAGAGTGAAACCTATAATTCTAACCAATTTTGTATAGTGAGATGAATTTCAGGTCAAACGGAGAAAAATATGCCCGGAATCGCGAAGGAAAAGTCGAGGTATGAAAAATTAATAAAAAGTGGCAAATAGTGAGCTGAGGCGACAGCTCCGTGTCACGGAGGTGGACCTCCGCGTTACCTCCGTGACACGTTGAGGTATAATCCGAAAATTTTAAAAATTTCTAGAACAGTCTCGCGATTGCTCCGTGTCACGGAGGCAGTGCACCACGATGCACTCCGTGACATGTTGCCTTGTACATCGCGACGGGTCACACCGGGTCGCCGGGTGACCCGCGCGATTTCCTTACTTTTTAACCCCGAAAACCCTCCCTTTTCCCTCATTTTTTAAGCTCTCCGCGACCAAAACCCCAAAACCCATCCCCCATCAACGTGACACGGAATAAGGCAAGAAATTCAATAAGTTTTCTTCGATTCTTCAAAGTCAAGGTATGTTTTCCGATTTCCTCTCAAATTCTTGTCGATTTCCTTCGATATTGAGCAGGGGAGGTGAGCTAAATTTCCCTAAGTAGAAATTAAGCATGAATTCGAGTTAATTGTTGTTGATGAATGTTCGGAATGTCATTATGATTGCTTGAACTTGTCAATTGCATAAATTAATCGAATTTGCTTGATAATATCAATTCTAGGGCTTGTTTTTGAATTTGTAGTTGAAAATGTATTGAACTGGTGAATTTCATGCCGGGATGGATGTGTGGAATGAGATGAGTCGATGCACGAATTGTTAGGATGTTAATAGAACGACGGATTCTCGGGTTAAGGGAATGTTGAAATTTGTAAGAATTTGGTTAGTTGTATAGGTTCATGTAGATAAATTTTTGTTGTTGTTTTTGTTTCTTTGTTTTTCTTTGCTAAGTGTGATGGGTAAAATATTAGCGATGGTAGTGATTGTGATTAGTTGTACGAAGTCTGAGTAGTACACAGAAGATATACCATCGAATTTTTCGAACACACTAAGCATGATTGTATAGTTGATTATTGTGTGTAAATAAAGATAATCTTGCCGTAGTGTTGTAACTGTAGCTAAGGACTAAGTGTGGGGTAACCTAGCGTAACCCGACCTTAGCCGAAGTTAATATCCGTTAGCTGAACATTGATCTTGTTTACTTGGGTTGACAGGTAAAATGGCAAGCCGACAAGAGAAAGGAAAAGGCGCATCAACTTCGGGCGCCGGAAGGAAGCGAATCAGACTGGGCACAGCAGTCCCAGCTGTACCAGCGTTCCACGCGGCGAACGCCGCCAATATGGAACGAGATGGGTGACTGATGAGGGGAAAAAGTGGTACGCAACGCACAAAGAAAACAAATATTTCCCCGAGGAGCATATAGCACGGGAACCATTGGCACAGGAGTTCCCTAGGATGGCCCACTGGATCGAGGAAGCTGGGCTCAATTTCATATTTGAGGAGCCCAAGGAATGCAATTTGCACCTGGTTCGGGAGTTCTATGCCAATTGGAACCCGACTATCAGAAGCCACACCATCAAGATCAGAGGGCAAATAGTCACTTTGGAGCCCCACCACCTCAATGCCATCATAGGAGCGCGGGACACAGATGCCCAGGTACTCCAACAACTGAACATTACCCCACCGTATGCGGACATCAGACGCACATTGTGTGGGACCCGATCGAAAGCTACATGGAGCAGACACAAAGAGAGGGGCTACCACCAGACTCTGCCATATTCACCGATGAACAGGGAAGCCCGAATCTGGATGAAGATAGTCTGCTCATGCCTAATCTCGGGGGTACATATGACAGATGTAACCCGGGATCGTGTATGCCTGGTGTACGCCCTGATGAAAGGGCTGGAGATCAATGTGGGGGCGGTAAATATCTCCGCCATGAAGAGAGCCCGGTTGCACCAGGGGCACAGGGATGGCTTTGGTGGACTAATCACCACCTTTCTCAGGGGCCTAGATGTTGAGGAGGAGGCCCTCGACTATATCCCGCAGATGGAGCGGCGAGCCTTGGATGTTACTAAAACTAAGGCTCCCGACACCACCCACGGGCCAGTGCTTACACTTGGCGAGCGACATGCTCGTGACGACCTGTATATGGCTCGGATGTATGGGATGCAGATGCTCCAGCTGAGGATAGGAGGGAGGCCGGCGACAGAGGAGGAGCTATGGCAGCTCGAGCTAGACTACCCTTTCGGCGAAAACGCCAGGGCTCTATGCTGAGTGGGGCCAGTATTTGTAGAGCTCACAGATGATGATGTCCCCACAGATGAGGAGACACGTCGGGAGGACTCTGATGTGGAGTCTGATGATGACGACGGAGGAGACTCGGACATGGGAGATGAAGCAGCAGCACCCGACGAAGAAGTGGAATACTTTGACTGATCAGGGAGTTCCACCACCTGATTTTGTGCTATTTTAATTTTTGTGAACACTGGGGGCAGTGTTCGAACTAAGTGTGGGGTGGGAGTAGTTAGGTGCTGGGCTGGGCTGTGTTGTATGTATGCTCTATTCTGTTGTCGTGTATGTGAAAATTTGTTTGCCCCTGTGAGTTGTGAATTTTTAAGTTGTTGTTCTGTTTGTAAATTTATGTGAATTTTTAAATTGTACATATTTTTTCTATCGAAATGATCGATATTTTCAACATTTTTTTAATTATTGGGTTTCTCGGCGTTTGTTTTCGGTTCTTTTACCGAGAATAGTCCCATTGAACCGAAGTCATAGTAGTGACCGTTCCCTATGATGGATGGATGACGACCGTCTTAAGGGAAATGTAGTCGTTAGGAGTAGTTTTTTCAATTATTTTTCAGTTTTTTCTTTGGTGGGTTGCATCCCAAAACCTGTAGTTACTCTATGGTTGCGAAATTCTGGTTGCGTGTTGTACATGATATTTAAAATGCAAAGGTGATTCGTATGAAAGCATGCAACTTTGTAAATATGTTGAGATACCTAGGCCATAGAGTTCGATTCAGTGTGACTGAGGCTTAATGCTTGAATTCCTGTAATTAGCTGATTGAAGAGTCTGTGAATACATCTTGAATTGAGCATGTGCAAAAAGTGTGAAGTGAGGTGTTGTTATTCCATTCTATTGTGAAGTGTCTAGAACTTGCCTGGTGTGTGTACAAAACGAAATGAAGGAGGTGTATTGTAGGAAAGGATGTAGGCATTTCTTTGTTTTAACCGAGAGTTTCTATTTTTCCTTGTCGTACACACCTTGATTGTATACCCTAGTCAGCCCGTTGAGCCTTTAGCCTATTATTTTTTCTTTTGTCATAAAGTGTAAACCGAGCTTAATTCCTTCTTTTCATTAGTCGTAAAGTCTATACAAAACTCTTAAGCGCTTAAGAAGAGAAAATCATTTTACCGAAGTGTCAAAGAGTGAGAATGGTGAAAAGAAAAAGAAAAGCAGAGTGAAAAAAAAAGAAAAGAAAAGGTTGAAGGTGCACTTGCTATAAATAAATGATAATGAAGGTGCATGAATAATCTTTGTTGTTGTGTCAAGTGTGCTTAATACGATGGGTCATACCAAAGAAAATCATCAAGAATGGGATGATGAAAAAAAGAAACAATGTCCATGAGTTGATGGGATGTGTGAAAAGGCGCTTAAGGATGCTAGTGGCTATTATTGGCTAACCCAATATTTACTAGTTCCGTAGCTTCCATTACAACCCGTTCAAGTCCTACGTGATCTTACATCGCACTTCTTTATATTAGTGGAGTAATACACTAAGGGCAAGCTTATGGGTCATGACATGATGCATGTGAATTCTTTTGGGAGAGAGAGCGAAATTGTGTTTACATGCCCCTTCTTGAATGTTTGTGAGTCATATGAGCAAAAAGGGGAAGATTCTCTTGTGTTGTGAGGGCACATGCTTGATGAAAGATTAATTTTCGTGTCGGATATCTTGATCAGCTAATTTGCATGAGTTTGCCAATATCGAGAGTCGATTCTTAAAGTCTAGGAGGTCTTAATGTATTGAAGGTCATTGTATTGATAAGACCATGCATGTTTTCTTGATGATATGCTGTATTGAATAATCAGTATGACCGTAGCCTAAATTGTCAAACCAAAGTAGCGAGGTTGGGATGTAAATTGCATGAAGTGTAGGATTGTTGTTCGAGGACGAACAAGGATTTAAGTGTGGGGTAAGTGATCTTGGGCAAATTTATATGCCCAAGTGATACTCAAAAGTACCATTTTAGCCTTGTTTATCTACCAATGTGTATACATTTTCATGTAATTGGTAATAAAATGTGAATTTATACTAACCAACATGATTAGCATTGTTTTGCAGGTAAAATGTGATTTTGGGAAGCTTAAATGCATGTTGGATGATATCGGGGTTAGACTTGGATGCGAGCAAGGAACAAGGCATTGGACAGCATGAATTAAAGGGGCTCCGCGATGGAGCTGTGTCACCCTGCCATCGCGGAGGCCTTCCGCCTGGACAGGGAAAATTCGCCCAAATTCCAGAGAGGGTCCGCGTCCGCTCCGTGGCACGGTGGCTTGGCTCCGCATTCCACGCTTTGCCATGTTGAGCCTTAATTCTTGGACCCCCAGTTCCAGTGAGGGTCCGCATCAGTAGCGTGTCACGGAGGCAGTGCTCCACGATGCACTCCGTGACACGTTGCTTGTTATTCCGGGAAAAATTCCCACTAGTATAAATAGAACACTTAGGTTCATTTTTCAATATTCTGACTTGGTGGAGCAAGGACGTGGGTTATAGGCAGTTGAGGGACGAAAATATCAGGGTTTTTTCTCTCTTTCTTTCTTCTTTACTTCAATTGCTTGTATGATTAACACTCATTTTAAGATGTTTAATCCACAAATGAGTGGCTAATTCCTCTCCTTGCTGAGGTTATGAACAATTGTGATGAAATTTGATCATTGATTCTTTGGTTTTTCATCTTTTCTTCCATGTTGTTCTATTAATTCTTGTTCTTACTGCATTAATGTGTGGCCTACCTTAATGTACATCTAAAAAGTCCGGTTTCACTCGAGAGAGCAAGAAATTGGAAAGTTGTGAATTAATAGGATATGTTCTTTACTTGGTTTGGGAAAATTGAGTCTTGATTTGCTTTCAGGATAGAAATATACCTGAAAGTCGTATTAGTCAATTTAGGAACCGGAATTGTATGGCTAGAACATGAATTGCATTTGATCACAGAAATGTAGACGGATGGTTCATAATTCTTAAGTGAGGTTAAATATGAGAGTTTTAATCTCTTGGCAAATGTTCTTGGCTAGCAACTAGAGGAAAAGATCAACCAACTTATGATGGTAATTAATTTCATTACATGTTCGTTTAACCTCAGCATGCTCTTATTCATAGTTCAGATTCAAAGTAGGTAATTGTTTTAGCTTTAGTATAAAAATTATAAAACAAACTATCAAACTTTTGGTTACACTGTTGTCTGCATTTTTAGAAGTAAAATATAGTACACTTGAGCAAATTGCACTTCATCTAAGTCTCTGAGGGATCGATACTTGGCTTACTAAAGCCACTTACTACTTGTTCGACCACGTGCACTTGTGTGTCGTTTTATATACCCACAAGACAAACCGAACAGGAAGCATTAACCATGACTTACATAGAAAGCAGAACGTAATTCATACATA
This sequence comes from Datura wrightii, assembly GCA_035772735.1. Lineage (NCBI taxonomy): Eukaryota > Viridiplantae > Streptophyta > Magnoliopsida > Solanales > Solanaceae > Datura > Datura wrightii. Next base: position 117,917,081 of record JASDFA010000003.1, read on the forward strand.
ACAGCTGGATACTACACATGGTCTGAAAGCCTCTAACATATCTGATGGATTGATGGGACAACACCCCAAACTAACCCAGCAAGTCTAGGAACAAAACTAAGCCTGAAAAGATAACTAATATCAAACCGGTCCTCGGAAAATGAGGACTAGCCAAAGAGCTGGAAGCTAATCTCCAAGACGGGCTAATGACGGTGTTGGGGCTGAAGATCGGAGCCTTTATCATGAAATGATACAGCATAGAGTATGCGGTCAATACATGGAATGTACCGAGTATGTAATGTAAGTAAAATGAACATTTAAAATATATAAAAGCTCATAAGAGATTATAAGAGTGGAACAACATGCTCATAACATAAATATCATAAGATAACATAAAAATATTAATGCAACAAAACATGCGGAACAGTGGGAGGACTCGTCATAACCAACACCATCATGGTAGAGCCTTACATGATGCCCCAACTATCTCACAGGGGTGGAGGTCTTTCTGATTCAGCTTCTTTGGTTTTCCTCCTTTCAGAACTTTGCTCCCTCTCGACTTCTGCTGCTCCCGAATGTTGAGGTGGTCTTTCTGGTTCCACCTCTTTCAGCTGCAAACCACTCCTTGTGGTCACTGCATTTACCTGCTTGGGATTGGGATCCATGTCGCTCGGCAGTCCTCCTCTAGGCCTTGTATTTTGGGCACTAGCAAATTGCCCAAATTGATACTCAAGTGCCTTGGTAGCTAACATATTGTTTTTCACTTCGGCTGCCAATTTCACATAGTCAGCCTGCAATTGAGCTTGGTTAGCTATCATGGTCTTGAACATCTCCTCAATACTGGGTGATGGTGGTGGAGGAGGTGCATTGTTGTTTCTGAATTTAGCTTGGTAGTTCTATTGCCCTCCTTGGTTCCTTTGCACACCCTGACCCGAACTTTGGCCTTGATGGTTGTTGCTACCCCATGAGAAATTAGGATGATTCCTCCAATTTGAATTGTAGCTACTATCGTATTGCTGGTGATTTATTTGTGCATTACCCACAAAGTTTACTGAGTCAGGATTGGCTCAACAACACTCAGCTGAGTGCTCACTGCTTCCACACACTTCACACCACATCTGCTGTACTGCATTAACTGGAGCTGGAGGCTGGTTCACTGTCATGTTGCTGAAGTGATTGTTCAATTGATTTTGCAATGCAGCTATCTATGCAGCGATAGCTGTAAACCCATCCACTTCAAGCACTCCTGCTGCTTTCCTTGTCCCACCTCGTGATGAATCAGCATTCCATTCTGGATTGCCTTGTGAAATCCAGTTCAACAAGGTATACAACTCCTCATAAGTCTTCTCCAGCACTTGCCCTCCAGTTGCTGAGTCTAGCAATATTTTGGTGTGGGGTTCCAAACCCTTAATAAATGTGTGCACCATCACATCATTGAACTGATGATGATGAGGACAGTCCCGCAACATGGATTTAAATCTCTCCCAGGCTTGATATAAATTTTCTCCCTCCCTCTGTTTGAAACTTAGAATTTGACTTCTAAGTCTTGCTGTTTTACCAGAGGGAAAAAACCTTATCAAGAATTTCCGTGCAAGATCATCCCACATAGAAATAGAATTTGGTGGCTCAGCTTTCAACCACCTCTTGGCTTCTCCTAGTAATGAGAATGGAAATAATGTAAGCCGGACATAGTCTGGTGACACTCCAGCGGGTATGTAAGTGTCACTTATCTCCAAAAAACTTTGGAGATGCTGCTGTGGATCTTCATGAGGGAGACCGGTAAATTGCCCGCATGTGTGCAACAACTGCACCATATTTTGTTTGAGTTCAAATCTCCCTCCAGGCTCTGGTTTGCGGATACTTGATGTAACATTATTGGCATGTGGGATTGCCACCTCGCGAACCGGCCGTGCTGCTGCTTCTTCGGTCAATAACACTGCCCTTACTACCGGTGGATTCTGTTGTTGCTCCATGATTGTCTGTCTGAGCAACTGCATCTTTCTTTGTAGCACTTCTCTTCGTTTACTGTGAAATATTCTTTCGGGCTCTATATAAGATTCCACCAGCTCCTTGTTTCTTGCCAGTGTTCACATCAATTAAGTCTGCAAAATACAGGCTAAGACCAAGTTGTTAACACTTAAGAAAAATAAAAAAAATAGTAAATTAACATTTAAAACAAATTCACCAATTGCCAAGTCCCCGGCAACGGCGCCAAAAACTTGTTCGGGTGTTTGTGGGTATACAAAACAACACGCAAGTGCACGTGATCGAACAAGTAGTAAGTGACTTTAGTAAGACAAGTATCGATCTCACAGAGACTTGGATTAAGTGCAATTTGCTCAAGTATACTATAATTTACTTCTGAAAATGCAGACAACAATGTAATCAAAAAGTTGATAGTTTGTTTTATAAATTTCTATACTAAAACTAAGAACAATTATCTACTTTGAATCTGAAATATGAATAAGAGCATGCTGAGGTTAAACGAACATGTAATGAAATTGATTATCATTATAAATTGGTTAATCTTTTCTTCTTGTTGCTAGCCAAGAACATTTTCCATGAGATTAAAACTCTCGTATTTAACCTCACTTAAGAATCATGAACCATCCGTCTACATTTCTGTGATCAAATGCAATTCATGTCCTAGCCATACGATTCCGGTTCCTAAATTGACTAATACGACTTTCAGGTATATTTCTATCTTGAAAGCAAATCAAGACCCAAGTTTCCCAAATCAAGTAAAGAACATATCCTATTAATTCACAACTTTCCAATTTCGTTCTCTCTCGAGTGAAACCGGACTTTTTAGATGTACATTAATGTAGGCCACACACCAATGCAGTAAGAACAAGAATTAATAGAACAACATGGAAGAAAAGATGAAAACCATAGAATCAATAATCAAATTTCATCACAATTGTTCATAACCTCAGCAAGGAGAGGAATTAGCCACTCATTTGTGGATTAAACATCTTAAAATGAGTGTTAATCATACAAGCAATTGAATTAAAGAAGAAAGAAAGAGAGAAAAACCCTGAACTTTTCGTCCCTCAACTGCTTGTAACCCACGTTCTTGCTCCACCCCGTCAGAATTTTGAAAAATGAACTTAAGTGTTCTATTTATACTGTTGGGAATTTTTCCCGGAATAATGAGCAACGTGTCACGGTGTGCATCGCGGAGCACTGCCTCCGTGACACGCCATGAACGCGGACCCTCACTGGAACTGGGGGTCCGGGAATTCAGGCTCAACATGGCATGGCGTGCATCGCGGAGCACTGGCTCCGTGCCACGGAGAAAACACGGACCTCCACTGGAATTTGGGTGAATTTTCCCATCCAGGCAGAATGCCTCCGCGATGGCAGCGTGACACGGCTCCATCGCGGAGCCCCTTTATTTCATGTTGTCCAATGCCTTTTCCCTTGCTCGCATCCAAGTCCAACTCCGATATCATCCAACATGCATTTTAGCTTCCTGAAATCAGATTTTACCTGCAAAACAATGCTAATCATGTGGTTAGTATAAATTCACATTTTATTGCCTATTACATGAAAATGTATACACATTGATAGATAAACAAGGCGAAAATGATACTTTTGAGTATCACTTGAGCATATAAATTTGCCCAAGATCAGAGGCCCCCTGCGGAGCTGAACGTGCTAGAGCTGTTGCTGACCTGGTAGTTTGTGCACGGCCTCTATCAGCATCCTGTCTAGCAAATGGACATGCTCGGAGCATGTGGCCAGACCTACTGCACCTATAACAAATATCTAAGCCGAGCAAGCACTCCTTAACATGATTCTTGCCGCACTTCCCGTAGGATGGAAAGGTGCGCTCTACCTGTATGCCCCTTTGATCCCTCGAACCCGAGGCCCTACTCCTTTGATCACCCTTGGATCTGGATGGAACACTAGCTAATGATGGTGCTAGAGCTAGTGACCTCTATAGAATCTGTGGGCGGTGACCACCATCGAATCTCTGCTGAGTAAACCCATAGCTATCTGGCTGGACCCTTTTGGCCTCTCTCTCCCTCAGATGTGCCACTCCATCTGGTGGGCGTACAAGACTATTCGAAAGAAATCCATATCCCGGTGGAGCATAGCGGTCCTGCAATCTTTGTCCAAGTAGCTCGCCACCCCATGAACAAACCTGCTCACTCACGCCCTCTAAACTACCACTAACTCTAGGACGTACTTCAACAAGCGGGTGAAATCAAGGGCATACTCCTGTACCATCATTCTCCCCTGCTTAAGATTCACGAATTCGGCTGCCTTCAACTCCCTCATCTCACGAGGGAAGAACCGATATAGGAACGCAACATGGAACTCCTCCAAAGTGAAAAGGCCTACTCTGGCGGCCCTACTATCTTTCCATTGTCGAATCCACATGCGTATGACCCCTTTCAACTGATATGAGGCCAACTCAGCACACTCAACCCTATTCACCCTTATGACCTGGGTGATCTTCACAATCTCATCAATGAACTCATGTGGGTCCTCATCTACTTTTGACCCAAGGAACTCTAGCTGGTTCATTCTCAAGAAATCCCTGACTCGAGCTACCGCCGCATTACCATTTTTTGGGACATGCACAACTGCCTGTTGATTAAATTGAGCAGTCAAGGCCTGCACGAGCATCTGAATGGCTGCCCAAAATTCAGCATAGGTAATCGGCTCCGGTGCATAGTGCTCCTGGACAGGTAGGGCCTGCGGGTGACCATTTTAGTTGCCATCCTCGTGGCCATCTCTATTCCCATTCCTTCTACCATTTACTCTGTAGGGAGCCGTGATTCTGCAATCACGAATAGCACAAATTAGAAGGATATCGCACGACATAGATCATGAAAAAAGGAAACATTTCCTAAATGGCTCATAGCCTCTTCTTCATAAGTATGGCGCGCTTCAAACCCATGAAGAAGACTCTACTCAATGCGTCTTTCAGACACTATAGAACACGTCAAAGCTATTGCTGTGATATCAAGTTTGTCATGACTCAAACGTCGACCCAGATCGTAACATGGGACAAGGAGCCCCGAGAGACTCCAAGTCAACCCATGGCGTGAGCATACATCTAACTCAATAAATAAAAGATAATACTCAACTATAGCAGAAGCATAACCATGACATACATAGAAAGTGGAACATAATTCATACATAACAGCTCGATACTACACATGGTCTGAAAGATATATCTGATGGGTTGATGGGATAACACCCCGAACTAACCTAGCAAGTTTAGGAACAAAATTGAGCATGAAAAGATAACTGATATCAAACCGGTCCTCATAGAATGAGGACTGACAAAAGAGATGGATGCTAATCTCCAAGACAGGCTAATGATGGTGTTGGGGCTGAAGATCAGAGCCTGTATCACGAAATGATACAGCATAGAGTATGCGGTCAGTACATGGAATGTACCGAGTATGTAAGGTAAGTAAACGGACATTTAAAATACATAAAAGCTCATAAGATGTTATAAGAGTGAAACAACATGCTTATAACATAAATATCATAAGATAACGTAAGGCTCAAGGTTTTCAAATCATTCATAATCCATTCATTATCATAATAGTAAGAGAAAATTTATAAATCATCACTTGAGACAAAATAACACAAACATATTAATGCAACAAAATATGCGGGACAATGGGAGGACTCGTCATAACAGACACCATTATGGTAGAGCCTTACATGATGTCCCAACTAACTCACTCAAGTGGGCAGAGTCGTCCCTGGCTTGCCAGGCAAGAGACGTGCATTATGTTATATCACGAGAGAGGGGACCCATTAACATTGTAATGTATCATTATGAACCTACGGTGGCACGTAGTTATAAGACACCAGTGTAGTCCTTTGAATGTCGAGCTACTCGGTGCTAGACACTGCTCCCAAAAACATGCACATAAGGCTCACACATAAATCATAAATATCATTCATGAGATTTGTGGATAAATAAACATTTAACATTGTTAATCCCCTTTTAATACATGATTAGCCGTGAATCAAGGGCCCTTTAATCAGCCAATATCATAAATCGATCAATCATGAAATCCATTTCATAAATCATAAATCATACTTGAACATGTGAGCATTGCCCAATACTTTAACATGCTTGAAAATACTTAATTCACTTGAAATCATGATTATAAACATGGGTAACTTAAAAACATGCATTTCATCATCAATACTTCAACATACATGAACATTCATCATAAATCTTAACTTTCACGAACTATTCATATATGGGCATTTTAGTTTTTAAAAAAGCTTGAAACATGATTTTCATTGGAAAACAACGTAAAACTTGCTCATAATTCATAATTCGATAGTAGAAACATATTTAAATCATACCCATGTAGAGAATTAGCAATTTCATGCACTGGGTTAAAATCCCATAGAATTGACATAGAAAATTCATGATTTATAGAGGGATTGGGCATGAGTTTGAAAGGATTCACCCACTCATAATCCTACATACTTGATTATAGTTGATTCTTACACTTTCCTAATTTCCCAAGAAGGATTTGAGAAGAATTAGAAGGGCTAAGGCTTGATCTCCTCTTTAACTCTCTCTAACTTGAATGCATGGGTTTTGAATAGGTTAGAATGACTTAACCCATCTTAATATACTCTGAATATAACTTAAAATGACTTAGTATAGGACCTTAGAGAATAGGAATGATGAGAATACCTTAATAACTTTGCACAAAATAACTGCTCGTCAGTCCCCACGAGGGACCTAACGAGTTGTTACCACCATCCACGAGTCGTCACATCAGTCATCGAGTGCACTATCTAACAGTTCACTGGGGCTCGTCACGGGGACCTCATAAGTCATTACTGGGGACCATAACTCGTGGTCACCACTCGTCACCCTCACTTCCTAAGTGTTAAATTACTTCTAATAAGCTGACCATAGCCCCTCCCACTAATCGTGGTGACTGACCAAAACTTGTGGGGACCTTTCATAGGGTACACTGTCAGGTCTCCTTCACCGGCCCAAAATCCTTGCCCACAACTGTCTCAATGAGTTGTGGGGTCTGACCACGACTTGGTCACGTCCGTGGGGATCTCAAATCCCCAAAATTCCAACTCACACCCAAAACCTCACCACAAGTCACCTCATGACTTGTGGTCTACCCCACGGGTCACATAACGACTCATTTTGTGACCTAGTGCCAAATTCTTAGTTTTCTTCATTTCAACTCCTGGGTATAATCTTTGGGCTTCCGGGGTATTACATAGTTGCAGTTGACTTGGTGGAAGCAAGTGGAGGCTTTAGTCTCCATTCTGAAAAGGTATAAAAAGGCCATTGGGTGGACCATTGTGGATATTATTGGGATCCCATCCAGTATTTACACACATAAGACCCAACTTAAGCCAGATTGTATTCCAAGCATTGAGCATCAGTGTAGGTTGAATCCACCTATGAAAAGGTGGTCAAGAAGGAAATTATTAAGTGGTTGGATGCAGTTATGGTTTACCCTATTGCTGATAGCAAATAGGTGAGCCCAGTTTAGTGTGTACCAAAGAAGGGAGGAATCAATGTGGTCCCGAATGCTAACAATGAGCTCATTCCACTAAGACCAGTCATAGGTTGGAGAGTTTGCATAGACTATGGGAAGATAAACCACTAGACGCAGAAAGATCATTTTTCGATGCCATTCATGGATCAGATTCTAGACTGACTTGCAGGCAGAGGGTGGTACTATTTTCTTGATGGTTATTCGGGGTACAATCAGATCTCTATAGCCCTTGAAAACCAAGAGAAAACTACTTTCACCTGCTCCTATGGGACATTTACTTTCAAGAGGATGTCGTTCGGGTTATGTAATGCACCTGCCACTTTTCAACACTGCATGATGTCCATATTCTCTAACATGGTGGAGGAAACCATTGAAGTCTTTATGGATGATTTTTCGGTGGTGGTGACTCATTTGATGATTGTTTAGCTCACTTGAGCAAGGTGCTGCAGCAATGTGAAGAGACCAACTTGGTGCTTAATTGGGAAAAGTGTCATTTCATGGTCAAAGAGGGTATAGTGCTCGGCCAAAGGATTTATGGTAAGGGAATTGAAGTAACTAAAGCAACGATCGATGTAATTATTAGTCTACCACCTCCAATTTTGATAAAGGGTGCTCGAAGCTTTTTGGGTCATGTAGGATTTTATCAGAGATTCATCAAGGATTTCTCAAAGATTGCATATCCCTTGTGCAAGATACTTGAGAAAGAGGTGAAGTTTGTGTTTGATGACACATGTTTGAAGGCTTTTGAATGCCTAAAGGAGAGATTGACTACTGCCCCAATCATAGTGACACCTGACTGGTCCTTACAATTTGAGGTTATGTGCAATGCTAGCGGAGTGGCCTTGGGAGCTGTATTGGGCCAAAGGCGTGAAAAGATTTTTCATCCAATTTATTATGCTATCAAGGCGCTTAATGTAGCTCAGAAAAATTACACTGTGACGGAACAAGAGTTGTTGCTTGTGTATTTGCGTTCGTGAAGTTTTGGGCTTACTTGCTTGGAACTTAGGTGATAGTTCATGCAGACCATGCAACTCTGCGATATTTGATGGAAAAGAAAGATGCCAAGCCACGGTTGATTCAATGGGTTCTATTGTTGCAAGAGTTCGAGTTTGAGGTTAATGACCGGAAGGGGAATGAAAATCAGGTGGTGGATCACTTGTCAAGATTAGAGACAGATGCAACACTTTGAGATAAGATTGATATATATGACACATTCCCGAACGAGCAGGTGTTGGCTGCTTCCAAGGATCTCATCCCATGGTTTGTGGACTTCGCTAATTATCTCGTAAGTGATGTGGAACCGAAAGATTTATCCTTTCACCAATGAAAGAAATCCATATCTGATGTGTGGAAGTTTTTTTGGGATGATCCTTACTTATTCCGCATATGTGCTTATGGGGTAATTCAGAGATGTGTGCCCGAGGATGAAATGTTAAGCATACTGGAGGCTTGTCACTCATCCCCTGTTGGGGGTCATCACAGCGGGATTTGCACAACCCATAAAATTCTGCAATGTAGGTACTATTGGCCAACCATTCACCAAGATGCACATGATTTTGCAAAGGCATGTGATGCATGCCAAAGGCAAGGAGGTGTATCAAGGAGGAATGAGTTCCCTCTTACTCCCATCCTTATCATTGAGCTATTTGACATTTGGGGCATTAACTTCATGGGCCCGTTTGTGAGATCAAATGGGATAAAGTCATACTTGTAGCTATGTACTATGTGTCTATGTTGGTGGAGGCAATTGCGCTTCCAAAAAATGAAAGTAAGAGTGTCACAACATTCTTAAAGCGAAATATTTTCACCAGATTCGGGACCCTAGAGCCATCGTTAGTGATGGGGGTTCGCACTTCTGTAACTGGTTGTTTTGGACTTTTCTTGAGAAACATGGGGTGAAACATAGGGTGGCAAAACCTTATCACCCACAATCTGGTGGGCAAGTTTAAGTCTCCAACCAGGAGATGAAGACTATCTTAGAAAAGACTATAAATGCTAACCCGACAGATTGGTCTAGGAAGCTGGATGTTGCGTTGTGGGCTTATTGGACCACATTTAAGACCCCTATAGGTATGTTCCCTTATCAGCTTATGTATGGAAAACATGTCATCTTCTGGTCGAACTTGAGAACAAAGCTATGTGGGCGCTCAAGAAGCTGAATTTGAATTTGAGCGATGATGCGAACTTGAGGCTTGATCAATTAAATGAGCTAGATGAGTTTCATTTGAAAGCCTATGAATGATCAGAAATTTACAAAATGAGGATGAAGATACAGCATGACTGAAGATTAAAGAAAGAGATTTTAGCCCTGGAGATATGGTGTTGCTATTTAATTCTAGGCTTCGCTTGTTTCCTGGAAAGTTGAAGTCCAAATGGTCGAGACCATTTTAAGTGGTCCAAGTATTCTCCTATGGGGCAATTGAAATGGAAAATCATGAAGGCAAAAAATTCAAGGTGAATGGACAACAGGTAAAAGCATATCTGGGGAAGAGTTAAGAAATTAAACTAGTGGATCTTTGGGCTCTGGGTGAAGTCTGAATAACCCGAAGACTTGTGACGTGCTGCGACGTTAAATCAGACGCTTCTTCAGAGGAAACCCAAGTTGTAATTGTAATATCAATATAGTGTTTACGTGTGTTGATACATGCAGGTGATTAGGATGAGAAATCTGAAGGTGGAACTAAAATTCTGAACCTTAGATTTTGGTGCCTAAAAGCACAGGAAGAGGCGTTACCTTATTGAATGAGTCGTCTAGACCAGTCGTGGCCACTGAAGCAGAAAAAAATGCAATCCTAAAGTCAGTTATGAGTGACTCAATGAATCTTGAGGTCACTCAACGAGTAGTTAAGTTACTCGTCCTGACACAACTGAATGTCCACTAGAGTACAAGGCCAACGACTCAAGAAACAACACGTTTGGTAAGACCATGAGTCATTGCCTGAGTTGTTAGATACCAGGAAAGCTTTATCTACTTGATTAATATAACGAATACCTTAATGAGTCATGAATTGAGAAATGACTCATTACGTGGGTCGTGGTGCATCTGTATAAAGTTAAATAACATGACCCGGCCCACGTGCAAATTGGGTAAATTGAATATTAAAACATATAACCCCATGTATTGTTCTAATTTACCAACAATTCAAACACCAAACTCTCAAATGGTTCCCTTTCCCTTCATCACTTCACATCCCCAATCACGCACAAACACTGGCATCTAGTCTAACATCATATCACTACCACAATTTGTGACCCACCACCGCTCATATTCTCATCTTCTACCCTTAAAATTATGAGTATTAAAATGTTTCATGTATAAATTTCGTCCTACTCGTGCTTGTAATTGTAATCCGTATGTAAATTAGGTCCCAAATATTAAAACCCTAAGTTCTACATGAATTCAATTTTCTAATATAATGAACATTGAAATGTTATAGTTAAAATAGTCGGTGATTGCTTGAATGAGTAATTTCGAGTTAAGATTGAGTATCGGTTGGCTTGGATTTCATACACCCATTCAGTCGGTGGGCATTACAATCTTTAATTTCTTTGGTAATGAAGGTTTGATTGTTTTTCCCGCCCAACTCCCACCGGAATTAAATATAAAAGTTGACATGAGTGAAGTCAGAGTACCCCACATAAGTGAGATGTCAACTGAGGCTCATCAGGTTGTTCAGTGATGACGCCTCATGTAACGATTCGTGGGCTTGCCTAACGAGTCATTACATGACTCGTCACCACAAACACATAGCACTGGTAAATGAAATCTTAAGCACGAATCACATAACGAGTCGTGGTATCACCTCACGACTCGTAATGTGCCTCATTTTGGGTGGGACAAAATTTTTTTTGTTATTGTTCTAACCTATAGACCATGACTGACTTAATGACTCGTTGCCACAATCAATGACTCGTTAGGTCAAGTCGTTAAGTCTACTGCAAATAAATGAAAATTTTGAACCTACAAACCACGGATGACTTCATGAGTCATTTCAGTGACAATGATTCATTAGGTCTCTCGTCCTATCTGTAGGCAGTCACTGATTTAACCTTTTCACATACTCTAATCTTGGATACTAACGGTTATTCCACATGTACAATGGAACCAAAAGGAACTCCCAAGAAGGGTCCGACCAAGAAACAGGGGTAGGAGAAGAGTCAGTTCTCAACTCGCAGACTAAGAGATGAGCCATCATCCTCAGAAGAGTCGAGTGGCTTGGTTGAGGTGTATCAGATATCCGAGGAGTAGGACCAGGGCTAGGAATAAACATCCTATTAATCTGATATCTATGGTCGCATCTCTGACTCCACTTGCAAGGGGTCTAACCAGCCGGGAGGAAGAAATTGTCGAGGTCTGAGCCTCGATTGATCACGAAGGCACTGCAGCGGCAACTAATGATAAGGATGACAATGAATCTCATACCCAATAGGAGAGCATTAATAATGCAGAGACTGAGACCTCACACACATCTACAAACCAGCCTCGAAGAATAGTGAGAAGGTGGTGTAGTTCGGGTGTGAGGGCAATCTACAACAGGGACATCACTCCCACTGATAAGGGCCACCCAAAATGGAGCATTATGAGGAATCAAGGCTGGTCACTACAGGGTTTAAGGACCTCCCGGATATTCAAGCACTATTCGACAAATACCAGTTTGGGTGGTTGAGTGATCCATTTGGCAGTTACAACCCACCATTAGTTAGAGAATTTTATGCAGCATATGCGGCCACGCTACAGCAGTAGGCAATGGGAGGCCAAGACTGGAGGAAATGTCCTGCACTGACCCGTGTTATGATAAGGGAGACTCCAGTGGATATCTTTGGGCACACTATCTCCCGTATGTTATATGGTCCAGAGTGTGAGCCTCCGATGAACACAACTAAGTTTGATCATTGGCTGAGTAAGCAACAGAAAGTCAAGACCATGAAGTTGAGCCATAAGGATAGAAAAAGACAATATATATGGCTGGCCCGAATCATAGCCACTAGGGGTACATCGGTGGAATAGATGAATGGCCCAGAGGTACAGATTAAGAAGGCCACTCTAAATTTTCAAGCCAAGTTGTGGTGGTCGTTAGTGCGACACAAGCCAGTACCAACCAGCAATGACAATGTCATATCACCAGACTGAGCTGCACTTGTAGCTAGTATCATGGAGGGCTATGCAATCAACTTTCCGAGGTATACAGCGGAGGAGATCTAGGAGAGAGCTATCATGCATAGTAAAAGCATCCCCTTTGCATGCCTCGTAGCCTTGATTTGTAAGGAGTCACAGGTCCCAGAGTTGCCATCTGTCGATTAGAAAGTTGAGGTGCACAAAATTACAAACATCGGGTTGATCAGAGATGATACGAACCTGGTTTCTAGGTCCCGGTGTCAGGCAGCCATATCCATAGGGGCCGCATTACTAGATGAGGAATTGAGTGGAAGTCCTTAGGGTGAGAGACAAAGCCATCAGTGTCCCATGAGACTGGTAGCCAGCCTGATGCTACCACTATAGCAGATATACCATTAACTATCGAGATCTCAAAGTCATCCTCCAGTACACCAGTTGCTCGCCCACCTATTACAACACCTCATTCCTCACCGATTGGCCTAGTCACAATATCCCAGGATTTTCTTACCGACATGGTTAGGAGTTGACGAAGGCAGAAAAGCAGTAGGCTCACACGGCACTCCAAGTGAAAGTGTTAATGGAGCAGGTTAAGCCCTGGGTAATGGAGGAATTAGAGAGCTTATCTAGGACTTGGTATGATATGTTATACCTTTGAAAGGTGGATGGATGAGCGCCTTGCTCAGTTACAGGCACCTGAGTTGACTCGATGGTAAGCGGAGATGGCAACCCTTGGCGCTGAGTTGCGAGAGCTATCGGCATAGTAAATACCTACTATAACATCGCCGGTGCTCCCAATAGTAGAGGATTAGAGTGAGGAGGAGCTACCTCCGGTATTTGATTTCATCATTGAGTAGCCTGTGGATCATAAAAAAAGGAAGAGACCTCGAGAAGAGGTGAGCAAGGGTGAGAGTCATGATCTGCTATGAGAGCAGAAATGGGAGAAGAGAGACATGGAGGCAGCATTGAAGTTGTCTAGAGATGAGGCTCGAGAGAGGGCCGAGACTGATGCTGCTAGAGCTCGTGGAGAGGGTACGAGCTTTGCCGATTCATAGAGTGCGTTGGGTATCCCCGATGCCACAGGAAAGGATATTGGGGGTGCATATATGCCTTCCACCGACCAGGCCACAGGTGTCTAGGTCGCACAGGTACGTTCCGTATACCCATGTTTGATTTTTTTTATATGCGTTAAAGGCGTCACATGTTTTTTTCAATGGGGGTGGGGTGTTGTACTTGGGTTTTCTTGGGTTTTCATTGAACATAACCCGAGGGTTTTCTTACCGGATGTCTTTTTCCTTGGGTGTTTCTTATCTAGTAGAATCGACATGTTTAGGTTTTTGTTGTTCATGTTTGTTGTGTCAATTGAAAGGAAAATAGGTGAACTTAGTGCAGTCAAATAAAATGGAAATATTTTTGTGGGTTGTTTGTCATGTTGAAGCAAGTGAATGATACCCCTCCTAAATTTTATGTGCGTGAATTGTACGTATATAAGCATGACCGTTGTGAATCTTTGCATGGCATTAATACTATGAATGTGCATGAGCTAGCAGTTGGTAGTGATGATGTTGTCTTGTGCATTTTGTGGTGAGGTATTTAGTGTTAGTTCCACAGTATGTATACAATCTAGAACTTGCCCAGTTAGTCGTACCAAGGTGATAAGATAGTTGATGAGGAGATGATCATAGGTCGTTGTTCGGAATAGTCCAGTTAGCCTAAATGACTGACCAAATGAGTATGAATATCCTTTGATCCCAAGTTTGAGCCGAAATTGACCCTTTTTGTTGTTTAACTAATTCACCTTCCTACTTTAATTTTAATGGACCTACTTTGGCCCTGGTCCCTCCTTGGACACTTTGAACCTCAACTCAGGAAAATTGCCTAAGTTGAGGGTGGCTATTATAGGGGTGAATAAGAGGAATAGGGAAAAACGGATTGAATATTGCGAATAAAAGTGCGGATGCAGTGTGCTTAGATATAAAAGAGAAATAAATATGTATACCAGATGAAGAATTCACAAAAGAGCAGAAAAAAAGAGAGAGAAAGAAGAGAAAGTGAAAAAGAATAGCCCGCACCCATGGATTTTTTTTAAAAAAATAAATAAAAAATAAAGAAAACAAAAGAGAAAGGGAGAAGAGTGAAAAGAAGGTTAAAAAAAGATTAATTGGAGTCAATGTTAGTGCACTTCCAAGGAGGGTTGAATAACTATGTCCATATCTATCATACCCATTTCTAAGTCTACATTTCAAGCCTAAGAAAGTCCTATCGTGATTCGAATGCAATTCTCTAACCAACTGAGGTATAGAAAATAAGGGCAAGCCTATGGTTTTGTATGCGCACTGTGTGAACTTCTGTTAACATAGTACCTGCATTAAATTGTAGTGATTGAGAGTTGTAAATGAGTGGGAATTCTCTTTGCAGTGAGGGAATAAGGGCAACAACATCGTCTGCTAATACTTTGGGTTAGTTTCATAGGATTGTGCGTAGGTTGTAGGTTGATAGTGTAATGCCATTCTTTGATTCCTTTGTTTCATGGTGAAAAACTTTGCATAAGATTTGTGACTTGGTTTCTGATAATATAGAAGGGGTTAGAACATTTGACTTGATTATTCTATAAGCTTGTGACTGCTGTAGGTTCCCTAGATTTCTTTTGGTTGAAGGGTCGGGCTAGTTTTATTTTTATTTTTTTCCTGAGGACATGCAAAAGTTCTAAGTTGAGGGTATTGATGTGTCGTGGGTTTACGACACTTTCGACACTTAAAATTAAGAAAATATACTAATCCCAGGTATATTTATATAGATATAATGTGTTTTTGTTGAGTATTGGAGGAAAACAGGTTCGAACAGTGAAATGGGCATAACGAGGCTGAAATAGGCTAAGTGTGGACTGCCTGCAAGGTAACGAGTCGCCATGCCATGGGATGAATCGTTCCTTGAGCCATTAGGAGAAAAAGAGTTTGAAGGCACCATACTTAGGCTAGAAACAGTGATGACCATGAGTTAATATCACGAATCGTCCTGTTTAGCAACGAGTTGTTAGGAAGGTCGTGAGGACTGGGAGTTGAAATTGATCAAAAGACCTGGGGGTCATAATGGAAGGATTAACGAGCTGTCATATGAATTCACGAATCTTGGGGAGCACTCGTCAGGAAATGTTCAGAAGTGAAGCATCATAGGATAAGTGCCAGGATGGAAGGAGCAACGAGTCGTCATGAGACTCAACGACTTGTTGTGAACAGGCAGGAGCAATTTTTCAGAACACTGGATGTTTCAGGGCACAGAAGCAACAAGGGACCTCACGATTCGTCCAGTCACTTAACAAGTCCTTAGGTGACCCATCGTCTAGAAGGAGCTGTATGCTGAGCATGAGCCATCACTGCTTGTCACGACTTGCTAGGATACCTAATGAGTCATTGTCACCGCTAGCCTACATTCCATTTTAAATTAGGAAAGGATTTGTCTAATTCTATAAATACTTTATGTAGGTTTATTTTTACAGCCTATGCATTATTTATGACTTTATAACATATTGCTTGTAGTTGTTGATTAACATTAAGTTTCAAGAAAGAAGTTTCATAATTTTGTTCTTGACTTTGTTGATTCAAACAACTTTGGAGTCTTAATTTTATATTCTTCTTGATTTATTCAAGACGCTTGGTTTCTTCTACAAGTTATTGTAAGTTGCAATTATGATTTCTTCTCTAATGCCTAATTGGAATCTTTCAAGCATAAGTAGCTAAGCCCATAACTAGGGTTGTGGATCCATGATGAATTAACACACATAGGCAAAAATACTTAGTGAATCTTGAATGGGGTTTATGCATGTATTCTTTTTCCCTTTGTTGTAATTGTTTCTTAATGGTTGCAAATGTTATAATTTGCCTTTATCTTACCCACCAGATCAAGGGGGGTAATGAATGAAAAAAATGATTAACAACGGAGATTTGACGCTATCAACCCTCATCTAATAGCTTTACCTTGACCGGAAATAGCTAATCTGATATCAATGGTAAGGTGTAAATCAAGTAAACATCCGCATATGGATCAAGTTGATTGGTGATAATCATCTAAGTGGGGGACCAAACATTTAGGTGAAGTTAACTTATCGATATTGCATGCTAGATACCAGAATAGTTCACTAGTATAAAATATCTTGTGGTTATGAAGTCATGTGGAACACAATCCTAGTCAACTCACTCTTTGAATTAAATCAATTTTAAATCAAGGATCTATCATTACTCTCTACCATTTTCTATTATTTCTTGCAACAATTTCCCCCGTAGGAAATAAGTAAGCTAATAGTAGTTGCTAAACGCATTAACTGAGGTCCTCGTCATATTTCTTGTTGGATTCGACCCCAACCCTAGTTGGGTTCTATATTTGAACATCAATTTCTTTATATCTCATTACGAGGTGTAATTTGAGCGATATCACCGGTCCTCTGCTGAGAGTACCCAAAGCTCTCTGTCCTAACCCTCTTGGCCTCTCTTTCCTTCTCCTTCATTTGCTCCGTCTCTATCTGCTATGCATAAATCATCACTAGGGAGATATCTATGTCGCTAATCAGCGTAGAGGTCCTCCATTCCTTGACCAATGAATCTGAGACCTTATTCACGAACTTTCTCATTCGATCCCTTAACTCCACCACCATCTCCGGAGCATACTTGGACAACTGGGTGAACTTCAGGGTATACTCCTGAACAATTATGTCATTCTACTTCAAATTCACGAACTCTACTTCCTTTGGTTCCATTAATTCTAGGGGAAGAATCTATACAAGAACGCCGTAACAATCTCATCCCAGCCAATTGGGACAACACCTACTCCACGACCCTCCCTCCACTGTCAGAACCAAATGTGAGCTACCCTCTTCAGCTGATAGGAGGCTAAGTCTGCACTCTCTACTCCTGACACTCCCATAATATGGGTAGTCTTCGAGATCTCCTCAATGAACTCCTGTGGATCCTCATCCACATTTGAACAATGGAACTCTGGCGGGTTTACCCTAGTGAAGTCTCGCACCCTAGCCACCACCGCTGTCCCATTCATATGAACATGAGCCACTTCCTGCTAGTTGAACTGGGCTGTCATAGGCTGGGCCAACATCTAAAATTCAGCCCTGAACTCATCATGACTTACCTGCTCATGCAAAAGGTCAGCTGGAGCTAGTGGGGCTGCCTAATGCCTATCTCCATGCCATTGCCATTGCCATTCCTTCTTTCATTGACTTGGGGGGAGGTATATTTCTGGAAATGCATATAGCACGAGTTAAAGGAGTAGAGAGAAACGAACTTCATCATATGATATAGATTATGAAAGAAGGAGAATTTTCTAAAATTTCTTGTAGCCTCTTCCTTATAAGTGTGGCACGCTTCACACACATGAACAAGACTCTACTTGATGTGGCTTTCAAATACCCTAGGATGGCACGCTTTACACACATGAACAAGACTCTACTTGATGTGGCTTTTAGACACCCTAAGACACTCTAAAACCTAATGCTCTGATACCAAGTTTGTCATGACTCGAGCATGGACCCTGGACCATGACATGGGACCCAGAACCACGAATTGCTCCAAGCTAACCCATGGCACATAAAGAGCATAATCAAGAGCTTAAAACTATGCGGAAGTACAACATAAACCAAAACATGAGCAGAAGTCTCCATATCCTAAGGCATAAATGTAGACAACAAGTCAACAACATTGAGCCATCTATATATAGTTGTCTGAAAAACCTCTAATCATAATTGAGTTGACCTGACAACAACCCCAACTACCTCGCTATGTCTGAAACTGAAAGAAATTAAAGAAAGAGACATGACCCAAAGTTGTCATCCTTAGATTATGAGGACTCACCAAAACTAGGATAGTACTAGACCGAAGCGGGAATGAGCTAACATCGGGGTTGAGACTGATCACTGGAACCTATATCATGAGATGATACAGCATAGAAGTATGCGGTCAGTACATGAAATGTACTGAGTATATAGGTTAATTAAGACTGGCTAGTAAAGTGGTAGTGTAAAATCATGAGTATAAACAAGTTAGAACATGAGAGTAAGGACAACATGTTAAAAATCATATTCTTGAAGTAATCATAAACATGAGTTATTCATCATAAGCTGAAACATAGTGACCCAAGGTTTTTGAAAGAAAATCATATGGTTTAACATGCCTGAAAATATAAGTAAAAGCTCATAACCTGATCAATAGATCAATTATACTACAAAACGTGATATCATAAATCATGTACACATAAAACATGAGGAACAGAGGGAGACTCATTATAATCAACACCATCATGATAAAGCTTACATGATGCCCAACTATCTCGCTCAAGCTACTAGTGTCATTCTAAACTTGCCAAGGCATGGAATGATTAAGGCATGATATCACTCGTGAATCTCCATAAGGCTTGAGCATGAATATATACCTACAGTGGCATGTATATCTGAGACACAAGGTTTTCTTGAATCCCTGGCCTACTCGGTGCTAGACACTACTCCCAAAAGCATGCACATGGCTCATAGTTATCATCGTGAAAATAGACTTGATTTTACATGGGCTAGTTAGAAAATATGAAAATCATAACATACTTGACATATGTGAACTAGCCATGAAAACAATATTGATGATTCGGCTATGACACTTAAGCTATAAATTTATGAAATCATGCATAATTGAGTAAAATCATCATATCTTGAAAATCATGGATTCATGAGAGATTTTTGTAGGAAACATGCATCATGATTATAAATCATGGATTGAATCATAATAGAATTTCATAGAAGGACATAAGAGATTTCATCACAATTGGGTCTAACCCTAGAAATTCATAAAATCACGTTTGGAGACTTGAAATTATGAAATTTACTTGAGAATAGGCATAAGGGTGGAAGGAATCCCCCATTCATGACCCTACATACCTTATATTTGGCCTCACAACTAACAACACGAAGCTATAATCCTTTTATAACATTAATCTGTAAAAAATATATGAATATGAACTACAATCAATAGCTTAATGACGAAATCCAAGTCATAGAGCCATTTCATCAAACACCCGGAGGGCATAGGAAATTCAAGCCTCTTATGAGTGGGGTGTCCTAATGCCCACCTATTTCTATATCTACTTAACAACAAGCATAACCATTACTAATCCAATCAAAACAACCACATCCATCCTCAATACCAAAATAATCCCATAAACCCTAACCCTAGGTCATCACATGAACTCATGTCTTTCTAGCACCGCTCCCTGAGTCTTGACCTTAGAACATCCCTAAGGAGTAGAAAACAATACTCATGTAAGGTTTTAGGAGAGTTACTTACCTTGGAAGAAGGAGGAGTGCTCAAGATTTCAAGTCTTGGAACTCAAAAATTGTTCTTGACCTTGCTAGAGATAGGAAGATGATTTTGACATTAGAATCATGAAAATATTCATCGATTTATGTTATAATAGGTTGGAGAATTATTAACTAGCCTTAGGAGTATTGAATATGGCTCTTGGAACTGATAGGGTAGATCTGGAGGAGGAACAATATTAAAAAAAATCGTTTAAGGCGAGTTTTAAACGCCCTGAAATCCCCATGTGATGCCCCAAGTGACGGGTCATCAATCCCCCGATAGACCATCAACTTGCCCGTCATTTTGGGGTGAAATTTCACAGTTTTTGGTTAAGGTTGACGGACCAATATTGATGGGCCGTTGGGTGGTTGACGGGCCGTTACTCTTCCCGTCACTCCTAATAGTGCTCTACTAAATTGCTCATAACTTTTTACTCCGAATTCTGATTGATGTAAGGTCATATTCGTTCGAAAGAAAACTAAAAGGGATTCAATATGAGCTTTTGAATGACCCAAAAGAACTTTGTAAAAATGGAGTTATGATCATTTGAATTTAACCCTTGTAAGAACTTATACAAAAACTCAATCAGTAAGAAGGCTCTCAACCCAACTTTGTGCTAGAGGTTCCTTATGACCTTAATTTGTATTCAATGCACTTCTCACACTTAATAATTAATTTGAACACCTAGTCTCCAAAAGATTCATTAGGCTCTTAGAATGGTTTCAAATTTAGCCCGAAAGTGTGATGCATTAAAATATCTCAACTCACAAGTCTTGGGTCTATTCTTTGGACCTTTGGGGTGTTACAAACATATTTTTAAGACCTGACATTTTATCTTGTATGGTTACATAGTCGTCTTTGATGGAGAATAACAAGACTAGGGTCAAATACTTATTTTTTTTCTCTAATTAATCATGTTCTTCTTATGTATCTTGAACCCAATTTTCATCATTAAGAGGTTATTAAACTCTCTTAGATTTATTTGGGAGATGAGAGCGATGTTTGCCTTTTGTTTTTGTACATCTCTGGTTCTTATGCCTTCATTTGGATTACTAATAATGAATTTGTAAAGGTATCGAGATTCACTTTAAACTAAGTTGAATGTTCTCTAGTCAACTTGTTTGAAGCTTCTGTGTCAACTATAGTTGTAGTTGTAGAATGTTCAGTCGACTGAGGTTGCTACTCTGCCCTATTTTTATTCTTCAGCTCGCGTGAATGTGTTTTTTTGTTTGACTTTGCTGATTCAAGATTATTTTCCCCATCATATACAATGTTTCTTTTATTTTTTTTTTTTGGCAAAAGTATTAATATCATCAAAGTAACATACATAGATTCTTCAGCAATTGAAATGGTTTTATTAAAAACTCTATATGATCTACTAGAGTTAGAGTTTAGTATCATCGAAGTAATATATGTAGATTAATTGAAGTATGTTTATTAAGAACTCTATATGATCTACTAGAATTAAAGTGACTAAGAAATATACTTCTGTTGCTTCTTGGATCAAACTTACTGTAATTTTTCTTATTGTTATTATGAAGAAAGCATTTGCAAGGGATAAAAGTAGCTTATTTTTGGTTTCTTACTATCTTATGAAGTCTTCTTCAATATGGGTCAAATTAGGCACCTATTTAGGAGCAGGCAGTTCTTACGTCTTATATCTAAAAATAATCTGGAGGAGAGTATTTAATTAGCATGGTTCTTGTCATATCTTGCGGGGTTTAGTTCTTTTGTTTATGACTCAATTTTGTTGAGGTGATCTCTAACGCAGAAAAGTATGAGTATACTCATGTTCATTGCAAAATGTTGTAAATGATATACTTTAAACTTTCCACCATGATCACTTTATTATTGTGATGTCGTAACATTTTTTGCTCTGCACTTTCTTGCAAAAAAATTCAAAGATCCTTATAGCATTAACTTTATGTGATTAGCTAAGTAAAATGTGAGTACTCATCAACAATAACACATGCATACCTTTTACTACTAAATCTGGTAGTTCTAGTAGGATCAAAAAGTTTCATATGCAATAGTTGTAAAGGTTTAGAAGTAAAAATAATAACTTTGGATTTGAAAGAGGATCTAGTCTGCTTACGAAGTTGAATAAGCATCACATATATGATCTTCGAAATAATTAAGCTGAGGGAAATCAATAACTAAATCATGTTTGAAAAGTTTTTAATTTAATTGTGTATTGACATGTCTTTGTTTTGTGCCAAACCCATGAATCATCAGATATAGATGCTAAATGGATGTGTTTTTCTAGAGTATCAATTCTATCGAGCACATAAACATTAAGATCTCTAATACCTAATATAGCAGCTTTACTTGTGTGATCCTCAATGACGCATTTAGATAATGCACCTCATATTCATAGTCGCATATAATTGAATGATACTAAGTAGAATATAATTGAGTCCATCTACGAGATGTATTTCATTAATATCACATGAGAAATTAAGAGGAATCTTTTCAATCCTTATGACATTATATTTGAGTTGTGGCCAAATATTACTATTCCTCCATTCAATTTATGACCAATTTGAATAGTTTTTTCACCTGTCTTATGTCTGGAACGCACGCTATCAACATATCATTTTTCTTTGTATATTTTCTTGTGATGTTCATGTAAAACATAATATTACTTTCGCTTAGGTACCAAAATTTCCTTCCTTTTTGATTAGATACAGAAGTACTTGCTTCATTTTGATTTTTAGGTCTCCAGACACAAACATTTGTATCGATATATCAATATTTTTAGTGAAAGTAAATATGACTAGATCTGCCATAGTAGTGGCAGGAGGGAGCTCAATGTTCATTAGTGACTTACTTATTAGTTGACTTACTTTCAGTAAGTTTGTCACTGATAGGTATCTTTCCAGTTGAATTGAAGGATAAAGTCAATTGGTTTGTCATGTCCCAACCTGTGCCTAAGTGAGACAGAAACCTAATATCTTAACTTGTTTGAACCTGTGCCTAAGTGAGATAGAAACTCAATATCTTAACTTGTTCGAGCGGCTAACATGACATGAGACTTTGAGACATTCTTAAAGAAGATGAATAACTTTATAAGATAAAGTCTTTAGGAAAAAATCCATTCATAAAATAATAAGTCTTTAAAGAATTTCTTTCATTCATAAAGATATTTAGTTGCAAAAGAAAATATTTTCCATTAGTGAATAATTGAGTTGCAGAAGTATAGTGACACCAAGGTGAAAATTAGAAATGCAGAATAGCTAGACATCAACTCTAATCTATCTTTTAAGCCTCTAACATGACTTCAATACTAAAGTTTACTGGGTCAAAGCCCCGACATACCCATAAATTAAAAGAAAAGTTGAAATAATAATTACTAGAACTCATGAAGTGGGTCTCACTAATAAGTTGATACTATAGATAACCTAGCGTAAAGCCTGCGCCGTCTTGTATATTAACACCTGCATTGTGAAATGCAGTTCTCTCGATAAAATGAATGTAAATACATGTGAAATAGTAGTCATATATTAAATAAAAAAGGAACGAAACATAGTAATACTTGAAGGGGAAAAACAACCTAAAACACTATGAAGGAAATGTTAAAGAAATCAAGAAACTCTTACATTAGGATAACGCTGGTAGTATCATAAGACATAAACAACACAATAAAAGGATAGAAAGTCAGAAGGGGAACAAATGTGTCACGACTTGGTTAGAGTATTATCAGCAGAGATAGATAACATATAACATCAACCAATCCTTAGGTAAAATATTTTTTAAATCAATATAAATAATCATAAGAGCTTTAAACAAACATCATTCTTTTGCTTGAACAATACTCACATGTAATATTTAGGCGGGAAATTCTAGTCACTGACATATATAGAATATATAATAAGTCACCACATGTATAATGTGGTGTCCGAATTATCATTCGATCTGGTAGACCATTTTTATAACTATTGTTGCATGGAACTACGATGGTCTGTACATAACATCATTATTTTCATAGTTTCATTTGAGTTTAATTGAATTGAAGAGTCGTCACCTAACGAATTATAGTGCGTTAAGGCACCGCACTAAGCTAATTAACGGAAAAAACTTATTTTAACTAGCCGAGGTTACCACAGTCGGGTAAAGGTTTAAGTCATCTCGAAAGGTGTTAGGCACCTTTCGAGGTCCATAAATGTGGGTTCCTTCTGGATTCATTATTTATGTGGAAATAACTAAGTGATCAAAAATAGTCAATTAATTTCATTAAAACTGACTTAACTATGTGATTGGATGAATAAACTCTTATAAAGTTAAATAATTAAAAGGCTTAAGCCAATTACTTTTTAATGCGAAAATAAAATGATAAATATTAACTAAATTATTTAACAAGTGAACACATACAACATATTTTAATATAAATAAGTAATTAAATTAATTCACTAGTTAATGTTAAACCAAGGTGATAATCATTTTAAACATATAGACATATTAAAATGGAAAGATAATATTCTCAAATATTACATAAGACAATTAAATCAATTATTATATTGCGTAAATTAATTCATTCATTAATTAATGCAAACTATGTGATAAAACAATAATTACGCTATTTTTAAATTAAACATATAAAATTATTTTAAGGCAAATAAATATTTCAAAACAAATTAACTTAATACAAAATATAAGTGATAAAGCAATTTGGTTGATGAACTTATTTATTACCCACTATACTAATGACACTTGCTAATTAATAGTTAAATCTTAGACCAGAGTGGAGAAAGAAATTAAACAATATCAAAATATAGTAACCGAATTTAATTCATAGTAACTAAAGATATATATCAAAATTGTAAATAGAATAAAGAAAGTTAATATATCCAAATTGTAAATAGATTTATGACGATTTAAAAAAATTCGAAAGTTTGAAATGTTTGTTGCTTTTTAAGGATAAGAACATAATATTGTAAATCATGATCCTCAACCTTAGCAACAAGTTTATTTGAGGTCGGTCTTAAGTTTAAAAATATAATAACAATATATTTAAGAAAATTTGAATAAAGATAAACACATAAATATTTACATATAAATACACATAATATCTTTAAAAATCGTAGGTTAATATTATGTCCAGGGAACGGGTCGGCTTAATTTGTAAAAGTTCAAAATTAGAACTCATAATTCCTTTTACTTTTCCAATAACTATATGTTAAGTGATAGTATTCAGATGTAATTAATAATTTATAAAAAATACGTTACCTATTTTAATTTGGAACGGGAAAATAGGCAACGAAAAATATAACAAAAATGATTTTGTAAGAAAGTATGCAAGTTGAAAGAGGTTAAAAGAAAAAATCTAAACAAGCAACACATAATCCCCGCCCCCTTTAAACATCCCCTGTTCTCACTATTATATTGTTCATTACAATATTACAACTGATAAAAAGAACAGATAAAATACATGAAAAGTACATTAAGCTGATTTATACTAGTTTCAAAGCCCTTTCTCGTCCTGGCGACTCTTCGATGGATCCCGAAATAAAAATGATACCTGCTTAAAGACTAAAACAAATAATAAACACGCATAGATACTAAAGAGCAGCATATATATATATATATATATATATATATATATATGCAAATAAAACAGTGATGTCGCAGCATGAGTAAATTCAAAGATTAATATTTTTTCTAAAATTTAATAAATGATAAATCACACAAGGTTATACATATTAAACATAGTTCATGAACAATCCAAGTAATAAACAAAATTTGCATAGTTAGATTGACTAACCAGTTAAGAAGCTTTAGTATTTAATATTGGTAGATTTATTTTGCAAAGCAGAGAGACTTTTAGTTCTTAGCAAGTATGAGAAGAGAGGAAGACAATTTTTAGACTAGAGAGGGATAAGAATTCTTCGAATAATATACTACTAAGGAATAGTAATGTCCAAACTACATTACTAGAGAGACCATATATTTGAATGCTAAAGTGAAGATAAAGCAAATTGGCTAAAGAGAAAGTTAGTTTCCTTTTTTTTTTTTTGAAAAAAGAAGAGGGCATGCTTATATAGCACAAAAGTCATAATCAATCAAATGGAGTAAAGTGAAGGAAATAATAAGAAGAATCAATCAGAGCAATTAATTTCCTTAATTAATCATAAATGAATCAAGTAGGTATATTCTATCCAAGTTTATCATAAAAGTATAATACTAAAGTTGTTCCAATAATTGAAAAAAGGAGAAGGGAATATATACACCAAATATAGTTTCAGCTGGTAAAAGGGTAAAAGGGAAGTAATGATTTAAAATGATCAATCAAGGCAAATTTACTTTCCTTAAGCAGTAGGCAGAACCAATTAGGTGTAAAACTTACTAAAGTTTACCACAAATAAATATATATTAAAGTCGTTAAACAATTAGAGATGTAGAGAGAAAGGAAATGAATGATAGAGTGAATTCCATAAATACATAAGTACTAAATCGCTTATACCGTGAGTCAGGCAAACGAAAATGAAATCCTCAACGCAATCCTGAAGAGGATTGCGTTGGTCATTTTATCTAATTTACTCTGTACTCTGTACAAGGAAGGCAGAAAGAGAGAAGAAGAATATATAGATATAGAGATATTGAGAGAAAATCTAAGTACACATCACATCATTATTTCCTCTTTTAGCTGAATACATTCTTTTAGCTGAAAACATTCTTTTAGTCTAGAGAAAGGGATTTTGATTGAAACTTGTAGAAAATACTCTGCTCTAGTTTCTTCTATGGTATTAGTAAGTTTCAGTTGTAGTTGAAAGATAATTGTGCATTTGACTTATCTACTCTTATTATTAAATTCAATGATGCTATTGATGAATGTGTTTTTGAATTTCTTAACTGTGAGAATCTAAACTCATTAACTAGAGATTTGTGATGATGAATACTTAATTGGATTGGGTATTTCTAGAGTCATCTTCATAATGTTCAATTAAGTGTAAATCTATTAGATTCTCTTCAATTTATTAATGAAGATCCATTGATGATGATATGGGTCTATCTATCCTTGCTTTATTATTGCTCGAGAGAGAATAATTAAGCATTGGAAGGGAATCTAGTAGTGGGCATGGATAAGAGATTGTAAAATTAAGCTAGAAATAGCTGAAATTACTTTCTCCTTCCTAATTGGCAGCTAAAAGCTAGGAATACTGCAGCTGCTAATCCAAATCAATTCGGGTTGAGCTAAATTATAGCTAGATTTTGAGAAAACTCTAGCAAGGGGTAGTTAATAGGATGATAAGCTGAGGCTACCCACTTCCCGAGATTATTTACACTTGTTGAACTTATGAGATGACCTGGCCTATCCCAATCTAGTTAGTATTTCATCTACACCGCACTTCTAGTATTTCACACTATTGTCAACAATTTAGCCGATCTTGTTATTTTTAGTTCACTAAATCAATTTTTGTAATTCTCTGCAAAGTTTAACTCCCCCAATTTTCCTTGCTTTTTATATTAAATCTATATGGTGCAAGCTATTATCAATTTCTCAATCAATGCTTGAATTTATCATTCCCTAGTCCTCGTGGGATTCGACTCTGGAACTCATCGTGTTACTTGTTTTGATACTTCGACCGTGTATATTCTTTGAATTAAGAATATATTTTGGAAGTTATCATTTAACACATAGGACAATGCTTAGACTTTAAAAAATTTGAGAGTGGTGCTGTCACGACCCATACGGAGGCCCGAATCGTAGGCACGGGACAAGGGACTCCGAGAGACCCCAAGTCGACCCATGGCACATGCATAAAACCATTCTCAATTAAACAAGAGGGACATTAAACATAAAACATTGCGGAAACGTAACCATAACATATCATCAAGGAATACAGGACGTATACAAAAGCTGAGTACTACATACTAGTCTAAAAACGTCTACCACATACAATGAGTTGATTGGACAACATCCCCAACTAACCCAAACAATACTGAAACTCAAGATAACATAAAAGTCTATCAACAACCCTCGGAACATGAGGACTCAACAATGAGATGATAGCGCGAGCTGAGATGGACTAGGGATGAGGAAGAGCTTGAGATCCGGATCCTGTATCATGAAATGATACAGCATAGAAGGTATGCAGTCAATACATGGAATGTACCGAGTATGCAAGGTAAGTAAAACCGCTAAAATAATGTAAGAAAGTCATACATATATCCAAAAGATTTTAAGGATAAGAAAAAGACCACATGAATTCATTATGAAATCATACGCATAGTATACATGATCATGCTTAGCTTTACAACACCATGACTGGCTCGAATGACTTAAAGCTGAACATAACATTTATATCAAAAGCTGAACAATAAGTCAAATCTTACTTATAGAAAATGCATGCACAAGGTAACCATCATGAGTAATAAAATGCAAATCTGGAATATATAGACAGTGGGAGACTCGTCACTTAACCGACATACCATGATAGAGCTTACGTAGTCTCAACTATAACACTCAAGTGGGAAGAGCCGTCCATAACCTTGCCAAGGCAGTGGAGGCTATCAAGATAATGATATCAAGCTCAAGGGCCAATCGGCCGAGGATAGCTCACAAGGGAGGTCCCAATAATTTATAAGTATCAGCCTACATTAGCGCGTAGTTCTGGGGCATAGGGTGGTCGACCCTTAACCCGCTCGGTGCTAGACTCTTCTCCTAAAACATACAATGCTCTACATCATATATAACAAAGCTCAACATTGTCAATTGATGAAGCTCAACATCGTCTAATGACGAAGCTCAATATGAAATCATGCATGACTCAACATCGTATGAAATGAAGCTCAACATTGTCTATTGACAAAGCTCATTAATGCCATACATCTCAATTATAAATTCATACATATGTGAAGCTTTATTTCGAAACATACCACAAGCTCAATCATAGGTGGGAGCATCTACTCCAAATCATGTGGTAAGCTACATATAGAAATACTTACTTGACATACCACAATGCTAGAATTTATAATAAGAATTGGGAAATTTCTCCTTAAACAATGTGGTAAGCTTATGTTGGGAAAATCATCGCTTTAATCAATATATGGGCATTGCCCAAAGCTTTATCATACTAGGATCTACACATTCTTATTTTTGAAAACAACATCATATTCATGGGTAACTTTAGAAACATGTTTTTTTGTCACCAACTTTACTATTTCACACATTTACCATAAATCATCTCTTTTATAAACTCTTTACCCATGGGCGTTTTAGATTCAATTTTTTTAAAAATAAATTTTATAAGAGAAACAAGTTAGAATCTTCCCAAGATTCGTAAATCATCGATATCAACTCAATCTAATCATATCCATGAACAGAGGTATAAGAATCATGCAATTGATCAAAACCCCATAATTGATTATTTATAATTTAACACTAATTGATAGGAATTTGGAATGAGTGTGGAAGGAAGACACCCATTAAAACCCTACATACCTAAAAATGGATTGACTCAAAGTTCCTTGAATACCCACAAAGAAATTGATGAAAACTTGGAGAAGAAGACCTTGAATCTCCTTTCTCTAAAGTTCTTGCATGAGAATGGGCATGCATAAGGGACTTAACTCATCTTATCACACTCAGAAAATATCTAAAATGACGTAGTTTAGGGTCTAAAAGCGTAGAAAAGTCAAAAATACCCTTAATGAACCTACCCTGAAATTTGGGCGGATGGAACCCACGAGTGGTACCAACGGGTCATGAAACTCACCCACAGCCCGTCCTGTCTTCTCATTGAAAACACTATAGAAAGACCATTCTTGGAATCGTACCACGGACACATAGGACAGATCGTCCTAAGCTTCAATAGACCGTTCCTTTGGTCGTTGTTTCCTTCTTCTGAAACTCTGCACACCTATTCCATGGTCCTCACCCCGACTCATTTTAAGCTTCAGTGGGTGGTGGTTTCCACCCGTTGTCTCCACCGTGAATGTCCACAGACCTTCCAGGACTGCTAACAATTGACTGTTGTTCCTCACAACGGGCTGTTGTAACACCCGTTGTTCCTTTTGCCATCTGGGCTGACTCCTTACCACGATCACTACGACGGCTCGTTGTTCCTTTCAAAGGGTCGTTGAATCAACCATTTTTCCCCCTGACATCTAAACTCCTGAACCCATGACCACAACGACGGTCTGTGATTACTTACCACAGGTCGTTGTACCTGTCCTTCTGCAACCTTTTTCCCAATTTTCAGCAGTTTTGCATTTTAGTTTCCCAAGTCTACTCCTAAGCACTTTTGAGGTATTACAGGTGCTTAACCCATAGGACAATTCTTATCCCTTAAAAAATTGGAGGGTAGTGCTTAACCCATGGGACAATATTTAGCCCTTAAAATTTAGGGTAGTACTTAACCCATAGGACAATGCTTAGCCTTTAAAAATGGGAGGGTAGTGCTTAATCAATAGGGTAGTTCTTAGCTCTTTAAAATTTGAGGGTAATGCTTAATCCATAGGGCAGTGCTTAACCCATAGGACAATGTTTGGCCCTTAAAAATTTAGAGGGTAGTGCTTAACATAGGACAATGCATAGCCCTTAAAAAATTGGAGGGTGGTGCTTAACCCATAGGTCAATTCTTAGCCCATAAAAAATAGGAGGATAGTGCTTAATCCATAGGATAATGCTTAGCTCTTAAAATTTAGGGTAGTTCTTAACCCATAGGACAATGCTTAGCCCTTAAAAATTGAAGGGTAGTGCTTAGCCTTTTAAAATTGGAGGGTAATGCTTAATCCATAGGACAATGCTTAGCCCTTAAAATTAGGGTAGTGATTAACCCATAGGACAATCCTTAGCCCTTAAAAATTTGAGGGTAGTGCTTAGCCCTTTAAATTTGAAGGGTAATGCTTAACCCATAGGACAATGCTTAGCCCGTTAATAATGGAGGGCTATGCTTAACCCATAAGGCAGTGCTTAGCTCTTTAAAATAGGGGGAAGTGCCTAACCCATAGGGCAGTGCTTAGCCCTTAAACATTAAAGATAGTGCATAGCCCTTTAAAATTGGGGGCAGTTCTTAACCCATAGGGCAATGCTTAGCCCTTAAAAATTGAGGGTAGTGCTTAACTCATTTAGAAATCAAAGTATTAATACTTAGCTTTAAATAACAGTGTTCAACTTTGAGTAACTTACTAAGAGGGTAGTGCTTAACCCCATTCCTGGATGTTCAAGTAGTTTAGCTTTGCATTTGATAACGAGTACCTTCGTTAATCCAGATGATATATTGAAGAATTGAAAATTTATACCTGTCGTTCCTTTGCTCAAAGAAATATTATAAGTTTAAAAGGTAAAAGGTTGATTTGTGCGTCTATTCATCCGCTGCTACCCCAGACTCATGAACTTTGAATTTGCGATTAGGCTAGATGTCACGTCCTTCCATAGACGTCCTTTTGCCTTGAGATGTCATTTCAATGTTTCTCAAAAATTTCTGCCCTAGTGTAGAACACGACATAGACTCCTTTGCAAATGACGTGATGTTGTGAATTTTTGAGGTCCTCTCAAAAATTCTGCCCCGGTTCCAAGCTCAACAAAAGGGAAAAAAAGGAGATTTTATTAATATATATACCGAGTCCCACAAGACGCCTACGTATACCTCTTAAATGGGAATCAGGTCTAATGTAGTTCAGAGTACAAGTAGTAAAAAACTTTAAGTGAGGGAATAAATTAAACTGAGGATAGATTTCAACTTCAATATCCTAAATAGTCATCAGCTTTCATTTCGGATGTATCACCTTGGCATCAATCAATGCTTGAATCCTATCTTTCAAAGATCGACATTCTTCTGTAGTGTGTCCTCTCATCCCTGAATGCTTGTTTCAAATTTTAGTAGATCAAGCCATTTTGTATGTGTACTCATCACTATTGCGCGAATCAGAGTGATATAGCAAGCAACCTTTAATCTCTCATACAATTGGGTTATAGGCTCACCCAAAGGAGTATACTGCCTGGATGAATTTGATCGGAGTTCCGCGGGCTTGTGAGATTGTTGATTTTGTTAATTTATATAAAATGGTGGCCTTTAAAGTGTAGGTGAAGGAAACTGAAAATGTGTAGGTTGTGCATTATGAAGAGGATAAGTAGCAGGGTTGTAGAACGATATTAGGTAATTGTATATTAGTGTGGGAGATTGAAATGGAGGCACTTGATATGGGAGTGGAGATGCTTGGTAGTTCCAAGGAGTTTTTGGTCCTTCTATAGGTGATACGACATTCACTTCTTTCATGTTCTTGTTCTCAGTTGTTCTACCAGGATGCAAAATCTTTCTAGCTTCTTGTAATGCTCTCCAATCGATAACGTTACCATTCTTGATACCGTCCTCAATCTTTTCTCCTAATTTGATGATTTCGGCGAAGCTCTTCTCATTAACCAGCATCAACCTATCATATGCTTGTGGGTCCGAATTTCGCATGAAGATATCCTTCATTTGTACCTCCTCCATTGGAGGTCGCACTCTGGCGGCCTTGGACCTCCAACAGGTGGCATATTCCCTGAATGTTTCTATAGGCTTTCTCTTTAACTTCTAAATGTAGTGCAAATCCGGTGCATTCTCTATACTGAAACCAAACCACTGTACGAAAGCTGTAGCAATATCAGTCCAATTGATCCATTTTCTCGGATTTTTCTCTACATACCAATTGAGGGCATCTCTAATCAAACTTCTCATGAAAAACTTCATTCGGATTTTTCCATATCTTCCAACTCCAACCAACTTGTTGCAATACATCCTTAAGTGGGCTTTCAGATCACCAGTGCCAGTGAACATTTCGAACTTTAGAGGTTTGTGTCCCACCGGTAGCTCTACATCAAGATATATGGATAGGTCTTCATAATTTAGGCCTTCTATCCCCTTGGCCCCTTCAATATTCTGTATTTGGTTGTTCATTGTCTTGAGTTCCTCATCCATATTCTGTATCAACCTATCTTTCTCAGAGAGTCCAGATTCTCCTAAATGATGAATGAGTGGAGCAGTCTCAATGTAAATAGGGTTCAAGGTATGATTTTCAGGAGCATGAGCATAAGACAAGTTGGATGTAAATGTGGGAGGTAAGTGATGAATATGAGATATGGTAGGTGATCTTTGTGAAGTGGTTTGATTCTGATATACATTTGATTAAGTCGGGTATGTATTATGCAGATAATGTATATGACTTTGAGAAAGCGAATAGATATGACTAGAATTGTTTTGAGGATATGAGATTTGATAGGATGACAGAGGAAGACTTGTAAAAGCGACATGAGGCTTAGTAGGGGCATGGACCTCGGTTTGTGGTTCAAATGAAGTCTCCAGTGGGACCGACCAGTTGGTTGTATTATGAACTCGAGAAAATTCCCCTTGGAGTTCCAAAATCCTTTGTTCAATCCTTAGTACCATGTCATTATACTTAGGTGGATACCTCCTCTCTGAACTCTCAGGGGGATCTCTTGGAGCAGTTATATCAATTCTATCTGCTGAACTATTACTGTCATTCAGTTTCCTTCTTACTTTGGTGAACCAACTAGGAGAAAGATATGGCGAGCAGTTATGTACAAATCAACCTTAAGAAGGGGGATAGTCAAGATAAGAAATAAAACAAAACATGATTAAATTAGTAATGAAAAATCAAGCATAATATGTTGTAAATTAAAGATTAAAGGAAATAAACACATTAATACGTTTCCTAATTTGGAGGCCTCTTCCGTGCCAGAGGTAGGCCTAGCGCATTTTGAGAGACAAATATGCATTAACGTATCATTTCATTTGCTTAATTAAGATTACTAACTACATAGAAAAATTATTTCTTTATTTTACATAATGAAATATTACAAGAAATAAATTACAGAAATAAAGCTATAGCCTAAATGAAAATGCTCTTCCTTCTTTGGCTTCTTCCTAGCTTACACGATGTAAATTTGTGCTTAACACTATGTTAGTTTTACCCTTCCCATCTAAGGAGAAAATAGTCTATATTTTTAGGCATATTGGCCTCTCAAAAAAATGCAAATAGATATGACAATGTCCTTTTCGAGATTATAAATCTCTTTGGACTTTGGGCAAAATCAAATTAATGGCCTCAATACCGAAAGATATTGAGACCTCCTAGGGATAATGCATACATGACTTAACATAAATTTCTAAGAGTTGGAAGATATGAACTGAAAGATTTTCTTATGCGAGAAGGCATGTGGTCCCATGGTAGTAAAACTATCGATTCACCCCATGTTTATGCCAACTCTCTAAATAGGTTTTTCAAAGGATTTCGGAGAAGTGCAAAGCACAACTCGCGTGTATAATGTGTGATAGTGAGAATTTTCCAAGTGTGGGGAAGTATGAGCGGGGTGGCAGTTATATAAAATGATAACAATTAGCACATAAATGAAAGGATAACATAATAAGCAATTAAGGGAAGTAGTAAGTATTAAATAAAGCGACAAAAAGAAATAAAGAAGATAATGAATAAATATGTCATAAGTTATGTCACATAAAGAGATTGTTGAAAATAATTAAACATGAAATAATAACATTAAACAAAAAAACATATGAGGAAAATAGGGAGGGGATTATACATGTAGTAAGTAATTTAAATAAGGAAACTAACAAGGGAATAAAAGAAAAAGGTTAAACATGGAAAAAATATAATAATTTTAGACAAGGAAATAAATAAGATTAATACAGAAAGGAGTACACACGGAAGGAAACAAACTAAACTTAAAAGGGTAACAAATATCCAATTGACATATATCTCTCCAAATTCACCTAAATTATGCAGGCGTCCTTTTTGAGATTTAAAAATCTCTTAAGGCTCAAGGTAAGATTTAACTATTAGTCTTGATGCGCCATGGACGTTGCGATTACCTAGGTTCGATATGAGGTGTATTCCTTATTAAAGATGAACACGGTCAAGATTTAAGAACAAGAGTGGGTATGACACGGTTCCCCCAAGCGGATAACTTGAGAGTGAGAAAGCTCATGACCGTCGACGCACCGTTGATCGACCAAATCACGAGGCATTCCTCAGAGGGTGTTTTAATGATGAACGACCATGAAACCACGCAACCATTATCAAGTGTGACAGTGAGAGGTCTCCAAGTGGGGAAAATATGAGCGGACTGACAATTTAGGAAAGCAGTTTACAATTAGCCAAATCATTAAGATAATGATTACAAATTATACATAAAAAAGGAGACACTGTAAATAAATGAAAATCAAAAGAAAAAAAATCGTTAGTGACTTCGTGCTTAAATAATATATAATGAAGCATATATGAGGAAATTAATCAATTAAACAAGGAAACAAATAAGTGGAAAAAAGAAAATGGATTAAACATGATAAGTTATAAAAAAAACAAATAGAAGGTATAGGGAAAAAGATTAATCATGGAAGCAAATAAGGTTAATAAGAAAAAGAGAATATATATATATATTTATATATATGGCAATAAACACGCAAGGAAAATAAGATTATTTACAATAAAGGGAACAAGTTTTCTCCAAACTAAAAAATAAATAAATCAAAATCCCCACATTAAAAAAACCGCTATGGTTAGAACCTAAAATCCCCAGTGGAGTCGTCATGCTGTCGCGCCTCATTTTTCTCGCGAAAAGAGGAATTCAACATGTGACAACTCTTTTGAGTTTAATTTAATTGAAGAATCGTCACTTAACGAATTATGATGCATTAGGGAACCAAACTAAGCTAATTAACGGAAAAAACCTATTTTAACTAGCCTAGATTACCAGAGTCGGGTAAGGGTTCAAGTCACCCCAAAAGGAAGGTGTTAGGCACCTTTTGAAGTCCACAAATGTGGGTTCCTTCCAGATTCATTATTTATGAGGGGGAATAATTAAGTGATCAAAATAGTCAATTAATTTCTTTAAAACTAACTTAACTATGTGATTGGATGAAAAAACTCTTATAAAATTAAAAGACTTAAGCCAATTATTTTTTAATGCAAAATCAAATGATAAAATATTAACAAAATTATTTAAAGAAGTGAACACATACATCATATTTTAATACAAATAAGTAATTAAATTAATTCACTAGTTAATGTTAAACCTAGGTGATAATCATTTTAAACATGCAGAAATATCAAAATGGAAAGACAATATTCTTAAATATTACATAAAACAATTAAATCAATTATTATATTACGTAAATTAAGTCATTCATCAATTAATGCAAACTATGTGATAAAATAATAATTATGCTATTTTTTAATTAAACATATAAAATTATTTTAAGGCAAATAAATATCTCAAAACAAATAACTTTATACAAAATATAAGTGATAAATCAATTTAGTTGATGAACTTATTTATTACCCACTATACTAATGACACTTGCTAATCAATAGTTAAATCTTAGACCATAGAGGAGAAAGGAGTTAAACAATATCAAAATATAGAAACCGAATTTAATTCATAATAACTAAAGATATTTATCAAAATTGTAAATAGAATAAAGAAAGTTAATAAATCCAAATTTTAAATAGATTTATGACGATTTAAAAAAATTTGAAAGTTTGGAATGTTTGTTGCTTTTTAAGGATAAGAACACGATATTGTAAATTATGATCTTCAACCTTAGCAACAGGTTTATTTGAGGTCGGTCTTAAGTTTAAGAATATAATAATAATATATTTAAGAAGATTTGAATAAAGATAAACACGTAAGTATTTACATATAAATACACATAATCCCTTTAAAAATCTTAGGTTGATGTTATGTCCGGGGAACGGGTCGGCTTAGTTTTTAACAGTTCAGAATTAGACCTCGTAATTTCTTTTACTTTCCAAATAACTATATGTTAAGAAATAGTATTTAGATGTAATTAATAATTTATAAAAAAACACATTACCTATTTTAATTTGAAAAGGGAAAGTAGGCGACAAAAAATATAGCAAAAACGATTTTGTAACAAAGTATATAAGTTGAAAGAGGTTAAAAGAAAAAATTTAAACAAGCAGCACATAATCCCCGCCTCCTTTATACATCTCCTTTTCTCACTATTATATTGTTCATTATAATATTACAACTGATAAAAAAAGAAGGACAAAATACATAAAAAGTACATTAAGCCGATTTATACTAGTTTCAAAGACCTTTCTCGTCTTGGTGACTCTCTGATGGATCCTGAAATAAAAATGAACCTACTTCAAGACTAAAACAAACAATATACATGTATACGTACTAAAGAGCAGTGTATATATATGGAAATAAAATAGTGATGTCACAACATGAGTAAATTCAAAGATTAATATTTTTTCTAAAATTTAATAAATGATAAATCACACAAGGTTATACATATTAAATATAGTTCATGAACAATCCAAGTAATAAACAAAATTTGGATAATTAGATTGACTTATTAGTTAATAAGCTTTAGTATTTAATACTGGAATATTGATTTTGCAAAGCACAGAGACTTTTAGCTCCTAACAAGTATGAGAAGAGAGGAAGACAATTTTTAAACTATAGAGGGATAAGAATTCTTCAGATAATATACAACTAAAGGAATAGTAATGTCCAAGCTACACTACTAGAGAGACCATATATTTGAATGCTAAAGAGAAGATAAAGCAAATTGGCTAAAGAGCAAGCCAATTCCTGTTTTTTAAAGGAAGGAGAGGGCATGCTTATTAGTACAAAAATCATAATCAATAAAAGGGAATAAAGGGAAGGAATTAATAAGAAGAATCAATTAGAGCAATTAATTTTCTTAATTAATCATAAATAAATCAAGTAGGTATATTCTATCCAAGTTTATCATAAAAGTATAATACTAAAGTTGTCCCAATAATTGAAAAAAGTTGAAGGGAATATAAATACCAAATACAGTTTCAGCTGGTAAAGGTAAAAGGAAAGTAATGATTTAAAATGATCAACCAAGGCAAATTTACTTTTCATAAGCAGTAGACAGAACCAATTAGGTGTAAAACATACTAAAGTTTACCATAAAAAAATATGTATTAAAGCCGTTAAACAATTAGAGAGGCAGAGAGAAAGGAAACGAATTGATAGAGTGAATTTCATAAATACATAAGGCAAACGAAAATGAAATCCTCTAAGAGAAGATAATTAATCAACAACTAAAATTAATCGATGATAATTTTACCAAAATGAATTAATAACCGAAGCTGTCACATAGTTGACAATCAGAAAGTATATAATCATGCTCAACTATATCCATGTTCAGATTTAAAACTTTCCAATACTTATTTAGCAAGGGAGTGTAAAATTAGTGACAAAATCAAATATAATAAATAATTGAGGCTCGATCAGAATTTGTAGTAATATGAAGTTTTTCTCATAACACATAAACATAGGAGACCAATAACCAACACTTAACACACAAAATTAACATTAAATCTTATTATGAGAAATCAGTAAGAAGTAGAAACAATAATACATAAAAGAGTTTAAACAGAGACAAATTCATGAGAATCTATCAAAAATCTTTACAGTCTAAGTATTAGTGTTTGGAGGTGCATCAGTTGTCTGAAGAAGAGAAAGATAAAGAGAGAGAGGCATCTGCTGGTTGGGGTTTGAAGCAGCAGCGGTGAGAAATTCGGCTGTTCTCTGGTGGCGTTGGGAGGAGCAGTGAGACAACGAGAGGCAGAACTGGTGGCTATTTTTATATCTGTTCAACCGGAGAATGAGTGGTTCCGCGTCGGTTTCTGGTCAAAACTGATGAGAAGAAAAGAGAGAAAATACGAAGGAGAAGGAGGAGACGAAGGGGAGAGGGAGCTGGGTTTCGGTGTTGCTGGCCGACGCTGATGGTTTTGGTCGGAGTTAATGGTGCGTGTTACTGGAGATGAAGAAGAGAGGGGAAGGAGCACTGGTGGCAGTGAGGAAGAGTGAAGAATAGGGATTTAGGATTAGGTAGTTGAAAGTAGGAAAATGGGTAGGGTTTAAAGGGAATCGTTAGATCGGATGTGCTGGACGACTGAGATTGACAGCAAAATTGATGGGTCGGGTCACGAATCAATACAAGGTCGCAAATATTTAAATGGGTTGATTTAAATTAAAATTTAATTGAAATTTTAAATGTGGCTAGAATTGACCCAAAAATGGCTAAAATTTGCATAAATTAGATAGAAAGTGGCTAGATTTTTAATAAATTGGAGGAAAATTGAATTAACTTCTATTAAATTAATAAAAATACTACACTTGCAAATAATTTATTAAATAGGTAACATAATAGTTTAAATTACGATAAAATAATACAAATATTATTATTATATAATTAAATATAAATAATTTATAAACTAAGTAAATTATGTATGTAGATAAACTTTATTTAATTGAAAATAGTTATGTATGTACATTATTATGCAATATATTTTATATGACGTAATTACCTATAATATGGGAGAGTTAAAAACTTGAAATTAATGTAATAAAATGCTTTAGAAGTATAATTTAAAATAATTATGCAACATTCAAATATGTATGCTAATTAATGCTAGAATATTACGAATGCGGATTAAATAATTTCGTTAAAAAGGTAATTTCAAAATATGCACATATATATTAATACGCAACTTAAGAAAAATAATATTTTTCATATTCTATAGTTTCATGGTGAAAATCATATAATTAATGTATTGAAGTGATAACGCTCAATACATCTCTCCCGGTTAAGGGAAGTGGCAGCTGTCATTGTCAAAGGCAAAATACCCGGCGGATTTCACGATCGATTCCCATAAGGAATTAAGAACGGTACTCCAAAATTGTAAACTAACTCAAACTAGAATGCATTATTCTTAACATATGTAAAGTAAAAATTGGGGGGAAAAGGAGAAACAATATTGAATTCATATTTATGAAACGAGTTTGAGCAAATCATTTGTTGCAAGTGATAGAAAAGGACTAGGGATGTGCAATATATGAAGTGCCAACTAGATTGTGTAATGCCCCCAAAACTCAAACACTAAATACGGAACTTAAATCAGAAAATCTGGAAATCTGCAGAAATTTGTCACAGAACGACTCACCTAACGGGTCATTGTGAGACCTAATGACTCGTTAGGTCAGTCGTGAGAAGGAGTAAGTACTTGTATGTGAGAAGCAGTGTACTTGATAGATGGTGACCACAAGTCATAGTCACCTGTAACGACTCGTTATGTCCCCCGTTACCAGCCCTAGTCAGTTGTTAGGCAGTGCACCTAACGAGTGTCACCATGAGTCATCGTCAGTGGTAACGACTCGTTGTGTGACTCGTGGTCAAGCCTAGTATAGAAGCATCAGATGTGAGACAGTGTGGTCCACAAATGGTGACCACGACTCGTTAGATCCCTCGTGGTGACCCACAGAGAATCCCGACAGTGTACTCCATGGGTCTGACCACGAGTTGTGGTCAGTCACCATGACTCGTTAGGTCACCTGTTAGGTTCACCTGTAAGTTTTTTCCAGCGATTTTCTAAGGTCTATTTAGTAATTTCCTACTCTCCTAAGTTTTAAACTACATCGTTTTGAAGGTAAATTAAGACTTATTAGAGGGTTTGGACGGTTCCTTCCCTCATTCTCACGTTTATTCTCAGAAAAACATCGAAAGTTCTCTCAAGAAACTCTCAAGCAGGCTTAGGATTATCCTCCATTGTAGTAGTCCAAGATTCTCCTTAAAGAAACTTCAACTCAGGTATGTGGGAAATCAACAAGGAAAATTGTTCTTCCCTTGTGTCCCCCAAAAACCTCCTATAGTTTCTTTATCAGTTTTAGCCCTAAATTTTTGAATACACAGAAAGTACATGTTATTATTCATTAATTCCATATAGAATAATATCCTTGCTCATTATTGATATGATCTCCATCAATTCTTACCTGAATTATTGATGTTCTTGCCAAGTGAATTCAATCCCTAATTTTCGAGTAAAGATTATTTGCGTAATAAATTCCATCTAATGAATGAAGTATGTTTTGGGATGAATTTACTAGGAATTCCAATTGACAAGAATGATTTTAGTCTTGTCGGATAAGATTTCTTTAATTCTTGAGATTTTGCCATATTATGGAATTCCCCTTTTTTGGAAAGAGTTGAGTTCTCTATTAGCTTCTTAGTAATTCAGTTCAGTTAGAATGTAGAACCTCTTTAAAATTATTCAGAACTTGTCAACTGATCAGTTTGACTTCAGTCTTTTCCTGAGGTGTCAGTGGTGCCTCCCAGTTATCAGAATTATATTCACAATTCAGTTATTGGTCCTTTTAGGCAGTCATGACATTTTAGCTATGTAGTTCTTACTAGCCTTAGGACCCCAGTGCAGACTACAGTTTGTTCTTAGATGGTTATGACGCTTCTAGATAAGCAACTCTGACTAGTTTAGAATCTAGTTTTAGAATCTGGTCCGACAAAGACTCTCAGGGTACTTTCAATTATATGTCCCTGACTAGTCTTGGACCCCAGTTTTGAGCTATCAGCCTAGTAGTTTAGTATAGGTTTCCCAGTGGGAGTAGGACTTAGCACCAAGTGGGCCGGGGTTCTAACACACCCAGGTTCCTAGAATTACGTTGTTAACGTAGATTACAGTATTACTTGGCATGATTGGCCCCAGACTCTTGTGATCACCCAGTTCATGCCTTTATACCTTGGCACGGTATATTGGTTCCTACGGATGGGTTATATACACCGGACTCCACGTCTAGCTCACGTGGTTTATGTCGGTTATAGACTCTCCCACTAGTCAGTCCAGCCCAGTTTAAGAATAAGCAGTTCAGTTCAGTTCTACTTCTATCAATTTAGCTAAGTTCAGTTCAGTATCTCAGACTCAGTACTTTCAGACTTAGGACATGCCTTGACCATCGGACAGGGTCATTTTGACCACCTCAGTTTACTTCAGTAGTTCAGTTCAGTTTACTTATTGGTCATTGCATGTCATATTAGTTAAGGCATTATATTCAGTTATGTTTTCTCCCGCTTACTCGGTACATTCAAAGTACTGACGCATACTTTTATGCTGCATCATTTCATGATACAGCTGCAGGTTCAAGACTCCTCACAGTTAGTCGCCACGGTTCGGATCCTCCTCCTCAATAGTTGAAGTGTGAGTTCTCATTATTCGAGGGCCTTATTTTACTTTTTTCAGTTAGTTCGTTATTTTTAGCTAGACTTAGAGTTAGCTGGGGGCTTGTCTCATCAACTCATCAGTTATAGGGCTTTCAGACACAGAACTAATTCCAGACTTCAGATGTTCTTAAACTTTATATTTTCAGTTTTATTTTCATAAATGCTTTTATGCTATTATTTCAAAGCTCCCGCTATATTTGTTTTACTCAGAATACTAGTGTATGATAGATTAGGGCTTCACTTGGGGTCATTTGTGGCTTTAAGTACTGTGTCCTTTCCAGGGTGAAGACTCGGGGCGTGACATATTGGGATTGATCCAATTGCCTTAAATTCAATTTCTAGCATGGATAGCATGGATCAAAATACATCCTCTTGTTTCTCAATCACAAGGATGCTTTTGACTTGGGTTTTCTTAAATCACAAGGTCACAATAAAAAATTAACCACAAAGCTTGAGGAAGGGTCAAGTTATCTCTAGCCTTAATCCTTTAATGAAGTAGGAATATGGGTTTTGACTATCTCTAGCTCAACTCCACATATCACACTCCAAATCCTCACTACTGTTTCCTCATTCAAATCTCGCTGTTCTTTTTCAAGCTCAAGCAAGATAAGTTAATTAGCCTAGTGTTTGCAACCACTAATTTTTTCAATTAAAATTTAGAGAAAACAATAGATCCATGCTTATAGATTGAATTTAAGAACAATCTATCAATATTCAATCAAGTTTGAACACTCATCAAGCATATAAGCCTAGCTAGCAATTGAGCTACTCATCAATGGAAATAGAGAAAACAACCTATGGGCAAATCATCAACAATCATCATAAAGAATAATAGATTAAGCTTTCAAAAATCTACAACAATGGTGTATTCCCCAATCAAATTGAAGAAGAAGAAGGAAAATGTACTCTACTTCTCTCTACTATGTTGTGATATGATTTGATATTTTACAATTTGGGGTAAAATATGCACATTCTCTTAGCACAACATTCCAAATTTTCCATTTGAAGCTTCTCAGCTACAATTGTGGCACGGCTGAATGATTTTTCGCTTGTCAGCATTTTGGGTCACTTGCGAGGCACCTGCATTTTATAGCTGCTTCGCAAACCAAGGCAATATTATTCCGGTGTTAACGGCTAGGTTCCAACCTACACTTCGCAGTTTCACTTCAGAATTCTTCCCAATGCTAACTGCGTGGTACTTTCATTTTGCAGGTGCCAATACGTGGCACACAGGTTCTTTGCTTCCAATAGAGTGCTTTTTATTCAATCCTTGTGTTTTCTTTGTTTAAATCCAATACTTGCACAAACAAAGAGAAAATGCATAAAACCTTCCTAATTTATTGTGAAAACAATGCAATAGATCATGCTTAAAAGCCATTTACAAACTCATCAAACCTCCAAACTTGAACCATCGCTTGTCCTCAAGCAGGACATTCACTCACAACGTAGAATTGAATTAAGCATGCCACATCATAAAAGTTGTACCTAAGACCAATAATTAAAACTTATGACAACCCAAAAATCATACACTTACTAAAAAAATACTCAAAACATGTTGCACAAATTCAATTAATAACCACAAACATTTGGTACCTTACTTTTATTCTTTCAATTTAAAACACTGGCATATTTTAATTAATTCAAGGTCCACAAACATCTCAAGTCATTGACAATCAACATTCAATATTTTCCTAGATGTTCAATGCATAAGTTGTTGCATTCATACCTCTTAATTGAAAACACAAGTTTTATCCTTCACTCCAAGGAAGTGATACCACTTACTACAAGAGAAAATCCCATTCATACAGATGCAATTAACACAAAGGGGTTATAAAATGATGCAAAGATTCTCACTCTCTCAATGATATTCAAGTGCATTCACATTGACCCATAGGCTTGCCCTTCATGTGATTTTCCACTAATGAAGAGTTGCTACCCTCGGAATCCCTAAGGACTTGGGGGTTATAAAAGGTTAGGGGTAAGGGAAGGGCAATATTTAGCTCTAGTGATGAGAACCTCCCTAATGCCTTTTATGCACATATTCAAACATCCCACTACACTTAGCGAGTTTACTTCACCTTAAATCTTCCTTCTCATCATTCAAAATTTTTCTATAGATTTACCTGTTATACCCCGAACGCCATAAGATTAGACCCGGGAGTTGAAATGCAGAAAATAAGATTTTCTGCACCAGGTCACAGAATGAGTCGTCTTGTGACCCATCAGGATGACCACGAGTCATTAAGTGACTCATGGTGAGGAGTTTTACTTAAGTTGGAAATTCAAGTTTTTGGGTCACCATGAACATAATCATGAGTCGTGGTCAGCACCACAACTCGTTGAGTCAGTCGTTGTCAAGGTTGGTGGAAGGAAGAGGAATTTGAGCGGTAAAGGCAATGAGAGGTGACCATGAGTCGTGGTTACCATTAACGACCCGTTATGTCCCTCGTGGTAACCTTCAGTAGATCATGCAAGTTTAAAAATCTAGAGGGGTGATCTAGCTCAATCTCTCAAGGTTCTTCCTCATTTATTCCTTGTGAAATCAAAGAAGTTGTAGAATCATATTCTCTCAGGTATGTAAGTGTAATACCTCGGAAGTTCCTTAGAGTAGACCCGAGGGATAAGAAATTAAATTTTCTAAAAACTGGGAAAAAGATGCAGGATCGGAGGAGGAACGAGTCATTGTGAAAAACAACGACCTATTGGAAGCAGTCGTGATGAGATCTCAGACTGGGCTACTGAGAGGGAACAAGCCATGTAACGACTCGTTGGTGCAAATGAAGAGTCGCCGTAAGTGGTCGTGGGTTGGACCTTGGGTTTCCCTGGTGGTGCCAATGGATGGTGATAACGGGTTGTTGGAACTTATAACGATATGTTGTTTTGATTGTGGTAGGAGTGTGAAGGAAGGACCATCGGTGGCAACGGAAGGATACAATAAGTTTTCGGTCCAAGA
Source organism: Datura wrightii (assembly GCA_035772735.1). Taxonomy (NCBI): domain Eukaryota; kingdom Viridiplantae; phylum Streptophyta; class Magnoliopsida; order Solanales; family Solanaceae; genus Datura; species Datura wrightii. The sequence continues at coordinate 117,962,038 of JASDFA010000003.1, forward strand.
AACAACTCATCTTATCATTCGTGGTTGGGCCACCAGTCAAGGAAACAGTATAATCGACGAAAGGATACAATGATTCGTTGTAGGTGACAACGACCCGTCTTGTCAGTCATTGTTTGAAGAGATGAAAGTTTTAAGAGGCCCAGTGCATTTAACAGATGGAAGTGACGAGTCGTTGTATGAGACAATGACTCGTCCTGAGGGTCGTTGGTTCCAGTTCGGGTAAACTTTTAGGTTTTCTTAGGGGCAGCTTGGTAAAATCCCATGCATCCAGCTTTAAGGTGATGTTATTCTGGGTACTATTTGGGACGTTTTAAGGGGTTCTCCTAAGCCTAATCTCTCATTCTCTAAAAATACTCTCTCAAGCCTTTCTTCCTCCACTCCCCCAAGTTCAAGGATTTTCTTCAAGATCTTCAAGCTGCGATTCGAGTGGATTATTCTCCTACCAGGTGTGCGGGTCTTTAAAAAAGGATACTCTCCCATCCTTGTTTCCAAAAAATATTTTAATTAAATGTACGATTTTAATGAATTTAGAAAAGCATGATCTACGGTTTGTAAAAAGGGTAAATTCTTCTTGATTCCTCCTAAATGCTAATATCTATTGAGATTGTGAATTTAATTGGGTTATTAATTGATGGGTTATCTTGAATTATGATATATAGGTTGAGGTATGAGTGTAGTATGTTCTTCATAAATTGGGTTGAGTATTGAATGGGATTTGTTCATTTCTTCCTTGATTATCGTAGTAATTCATGAACATGATGGAATTGTGGGTATATTGTATAATTAACCCTAATGACTTGATTATGGCATTGACGAATATGTTGGATTGAGTTGGAGTTGTGGGCTTGAGCAATTGAAGTAAATTATGTGCTGTCACCATTTTTTTGAACGAATTGCTTGGGTATGATTGGGTTGTACTTATATCGATAGATTATGACGGTTGGGCGGATTCTAAATTTTTTTCCTGACTAAAATTAATTTTCTTCTAAATCTTTGAATCTAAAACACCCATGGATTAAAATTTCGTTATGATAAATGTGAAATGATGATGAGGTTGATTATTAAAAGCGCGTCCCTAAAACTACCCATGATTATGTTGTTTCTTTCAAAATGAATTGATTAGATCCAAGTGTGACAAAGCTTTGGGTAATGCCCACATGTCGATTTTAAATGATGATCTTTCCGAAATAAGCTTACCACATTGTTTGGAGCAAAGTATCCCAAATTTTATAAAATGTTAGCTTGTGGTATGTTTTGAAATAAATGAAACCATGAATCTTTGATAAAGTATAAGTGGAATCTATTAATCATGCATGACCTTATGCTACATGATGATGTGAATGATATTGCAACTGTTGGGCTTGTTTTTATTATAAAGTAGCCCCAATCTTGTCGAAAGGAATGTTGTATGATGAAAATCAGTAAAGGTTCTTGTCTCTGTTTAGCTGTTGCAATTTAGATTAGCGTTATTCAGTCGGAATTCTGGTTAGTAAGAATGTTTCCGTAGTTAGTCGGGATTCTCGTTAGAAAGAATGTTTCCCTAGTCAGTAGGGATTCTCATTAGCAAGAATGTTTCCCTAGACTCACATCCCTAGCTACTAGCCATGCATTCTTTTCATTAGTTGGTCGGGACTAACATCCCTAGCCCGTCAGTGACTCTCTATATTAGAGCATCTCTCTCCCTTTGATAGTCAGGGATTCTCCCTAGCGAGAATGTTTCCCCTTTGATTGTCAGGGACACTCCCTTTGACAGTCAAGAACTCTCCCTTGGATAGTCTAGGACCCTCTTTATATTAGTCACGACATCGTACCGTTGTATTACTTCCGTTTGTTATGTGTTGCGCATCAGTTGAGCTCATGTTAATGAATGTCTCTATAAGTGATTATGTTAATATATATATATATATATATATATATTTAACGTGGCCTATGTTATTATTTTTATTATGTTTTAGTTTTCAAAATTTGGAAGTTAGCTGGGGGCTTGTCCTAGCATCTCCTCAATTAGTAGAAGGCTTTTAGAATTGTTAGACAGATTCGACGTTGTATCTCAGTGTTGTTGAAATTTCTATTATGGGTTATATTAGATGCTTGTTATTAGCTTCCGCTTATTCACATTGCTAGTCGTCTCTTATGTTTAAGTGTATGCTATGATTATTCCATGGGTTGATTTGGATCGTAGAGTCTTCTTTATTTGTGTGAAGCGCGCCACACTTATAAAAAAGAGGCTATGAGACGTTTTAGAAATGTCCCCTTTTCTTCATGATTCTTATCATGCATAGAGTATGAAGCTCTAAACAGTTCTTTTCCCTGACTTGTGCTTTACATGCTCACAAATAATGCCTCCCCGACGAGCAAATGGAAGAGGACATGGTAACGGCCGCCAACAGGTACCACCAGCCCAGGCGAACCCAATGGATGATCATGTTTCTCATGCTGAGTTTCGAGCAGCCTTCCACATGTTGGTGCAGGCCCTGACCGCTCAGATTAACTAGCAGGCGGTGGCCCGTGCTCCTCAGAATGGAAATAAAGCGACGGAAAGGATAAGAGCTTTTCTTCGGATGAACCCACCCGAATTCTTATGGTCAAAGGTGGATGAGGACCCGTATGAGTTTTTGGAATAGATCCAGAAGATTACTCATATCATGTGAGTGATAGGGAATGAGAGTGCAGACTAAGACTCCTACCAATTAAAAGGAGTTGCTTATATCTGAAATTGTCAATGGAGGGATAGTCGGGGAATTGGAGCTGGTCCCATAGGTTGGGATGAATTTATGACAACGTTTTTGGATAGGTTTTTCCCTCAGGAGTTGAGGGAGGCAAAGGCGGCAGAGTTCATTAAATTGAAGCAAAATGACATGACTGTTCAGTAGTATGCGTTGGAGTTCAGTCGGTTATCTAAGTATGCACTGGAAATGGTAGCCGACCAGCGGGCCCAAGTGAGAGGGTTCATGAATGGAGTGTCAGACTCCTTGGTCAAGGAATGCAAGACTGCCATGTTGCACATGGACATAGACTTCCCATGCTTAGTGATATTTGCTCAGTAGATGGAAGCAGAACAGGTGAAAGAGAAGGAGAGAGGGGCAAAAAGGGCTAGGACTGGAGATCTAGAGTTCTCCCAACAGAGGTCGAGTGGTGGATATCACTCACGTTACCAGCAGAAATCATTAGCCCTAACAGCTTCGATAGCCAGTGCTCCGTATCAGCCCAGGGTGAGGGAGATTACGTACCTATTGTGTAAGAGCTGTGGAAAGCACCACTTGGGAGTATGCATGGCTGGCTCAGATGTTTGTTTTTTCTGCGGCAATACGGGCCATATGCATCGAGATTGCGCAACGGCTAAGCTAGGTGAGAGAAGATTATCCGCCACCTCTTCAGCAGCTCCGATAGCCCACCCGTTTCAGCAGGGTGCATCCTTTAATCCAGGTGGAGGGCATCATCAAAACCGCTCCTATGCGGTAGCAGCCCATCAGGATAAAGGGAAGGCGCCGGTAGTGGCCACATGTATGTTATGAATCTTGTGTTACCCTTTGGATGTTGTCAACCGTAGTATTGAATAAGAAGCTCTATTGTGATTGCGGAAAAAGATTATTCATGTGTATGTGAGTAGCTATTAGTGTAAGGCTCACGATGAAGGGTGGAAGTGGAAGAGAAGTTAAGAATTAGTAAATTAGCCTGACCCAAAGAAAGATTTGGGAGCCTTAGAATGATGACTTTAAGCTAAGGGGGAGATAGTGAATGTGTGAAATGAGTTGGATCTTGAGAGTGCCCATAAAGAAGTTTCAACCTTAGTCATTGCAGTATGTCAATCTTTTCATGCTTCAGATAATTTCCCTTGTAAATTCAGTTGGAGAGAAGGTGTGTCCATTCCTATGTGCAGATCCCCGAGGTTTAGAAGTAACCGTTTCAGACGGTGATGCCAGTCTTGCCCCACGAGTCCTTGATGCTTATTTTTGTGTTATGAATCAGTTATGAGTGTTAACTCATGTTTTTCGGTGTAGTCATCTCAAACTCAGTCTTTAGAAGTTGTTTATTAACTCAGTAGAGTCAGATTATCTCTTGTATGTGCTCAGTTTTAGATATCGGGAATAACTCATGCTCATGAATTCCTTATCCTTAGATATCGTTAATCCTATCTTAGTATCAAGAAGAGATTTGAGAACAAAGGATCAGTCTGTATCAGTTCTGTGCCGGATAAAAAGGGGGAAAGAATTATTTTCGGTGTTTTGTCTAGTTCTATGTTGGTTTCATGTTCTTCGGCTCCCCTTGAGCCATCGTATGCATGTTAGATGCGAATATTCAGATTTGGTGTATAGGGTTGGTCCAGAGTCGGATACTCCATTGGTGTTTAGCTGTGATTGATTGCTATTTGCACATCGGTTTAATCTCTATCTTTTCAGTATGTTTAGCTAGCATTCGAGGACTAATTTTCCCAAGGGGGAGATATTGTAATACCGCGGAAGTGCCTAAGAGTAGACCTAGGGGTTAAGAAATTAAATTTTTTGAAAACTGGAAAAAGTTGCAGGATGGAAGGAGGAAGGAGTCGTTGTGACAAACAATGAATTGTTGGAAGCAGTCGTGGTGAGATCTCAGACTGGGCTACTGAGAAGGAATGAGCCATGTAATTACTCGTTGGTGCAAATGACAAGTCGTCGTAAGCGGTTGATCTTGGGCAGATTTATATGCCCAAGTGATACTCAAAAGTATCATTTTCGCCTTGTTTATCTAGCAATGTGTATACGTTTTCATGTAATTGGTAATAAAATGTGAATTTATACTAACCAACATGATTAGCATTGTTTTGTAGGTAAAATGTGATTTAGGGAAGCTAAAATGCATGTTGGATGATATCGAAGTTGGACTTGGATGCGAGCAAGGAAAAAGGCATAGGACTGCTTGAATTAAAGGGGCTCCGCGATGGAGCCGTGTCACGCTACCATCGCGGAGGCATTCTGCCTGGAGGGTGAAAATTCACTAATTTCCAGTGGAGGTTCGCGTCTGCTCCATGGCACGGTGGCTAGCCTCCGCGTGGCACGCCGTGTCACGTTGGTGTTTAATTTCCCGGACCCCCAGTTCTAGTGAGGGTCCGCGTTCACGGCGTGTCACGGAGGCAGTGCTCCGCGATGCACTCCGTGACACGTTGCTCATTATTCCGGGAAAAATTCCCACTAGTATAAATAGAACACTTAAGTGTATTTTTTAAAATTCAGACTTGGTGGAGCAAGGACGTGGGTTACAAGCAGTTGAGGGATGAAAAGTTCAGGTTTTTTTCTCTCTTTCTTTCTTCTCTAATTCAATTATTTGTATGATTAACACTTGTTTTAGGATGATTAATCCACAAATGAGTGGCTAATTCCCTTCCTTGCTGAGGTTGTGAACACTTGTGATGAATTTTGATTATTAATTATATGGTTTTTCATCTTTTTCTTCCATGTTGTTCTATTAATTCTTGTTTCTACTGCATTGGTGTGTGGCCTACATTAATGTACATCTAAAAAGTCCGATTTCACTCGAGAGAGCATGAAATTGGAAAGTTGTGAATTAATAGGATATTGTTCTTTACTTGATTTGGGAAAATTGAGTTTTGATGTGCTCTCCTGATAGAAATATACTTGAAAGTCGTATTAGTCAATTTAGGAATCGGAATTGTATGTCTAGAACATGAATTGCATTTGATCACAGAAATATAGACGGATGGTTCATGATTCTTAAGTGAGATTAAATAGGAGAGTTTTAATCTCTTGGAAATTGTTCTTGGCTAGCAACTGGAAGAAAAGATTAACCAATTTATGATGATAATCAGTTTCATTACATGTTCTTTAACCTCGGCATGCTCTTATTCATAGTCCAAATTCAAAGTAGATAATTGTTTGTAGTTTAGTATAAAATTTCTAAAACAAATTATTCACTTTTTGGTTATTTAGTTGTCAGCATATTTAGAAGTAAAAATATAGTATACTTGAGCAAATTGCACTTAACCCAAGTCTCTGAGGGATCGATACTTGGCTTACTAAAGCTACTTACTACTTGTTCGACCACGTGCACTTGCGTGTCAGTATTATAACCCCAACAACGCACCGAACAAGTTTTTGGCGCCGTTGCCGGGGACTTGGCAGTTGGTGAATTTGTTTTAAGTGTTAATTTTACTGTATTTTTATTTTTTTTCTTAAGTGTTGACAACTTGGTCTTAGCCTGTATTTTGCAGACTTAATTGCTGTGAACACTGGCAAGAGACAAAGAGCTGGTGGAATCTTATATAGAGCCAGAACGTATATTTCACAGTAAACGGAGAGAAGCTCTACAAAGGAAGCTGCAGTTGCTCAGATAGACCATTATGGAGCAACAGAATCCACCGGTTGTAAGGGCAGTGTTAGTGCCCGAAGAAGCAGCCGCAAGGCCGGTTCGGGAGGTGGCAATCCCACATGCCAACAATGTTACATCCAGTATCCGCAAACCAGAGCCTGGAGGGAGATTTGAACTCAAGCAAAATATGGTGCAATTGTTGCACACAAGCGGGCAATTTACCGGTCTCCCTCATGAAGACCCACAACAGCATCTCCAAAACTTTTTAGAGATAAGTGACACTTATATACCCGCTAACTCCCGTGAATCCTTAATCTGCTCATCATCATCTTAATCAATCACATTCACCGAGAGTTCTTCGTGCACCATCGGGAGCTTGGGTGCCTTGTACACATCGAACACCTCCACCTTGTCGTGTGCTCGCATTGTTAGTTGCCCCGCAGCTACGTCAATTAGTGCTTTCCCGGTCGCCAAGAAAGGACGTCCCAAAATAAATGGGACTTCCGCGTCTGGTTCAAAATCCAGCACGACAAAATCTACCGGGAAAATTAGGGAGCCAACTTGCACCAGAACGTCCTCCACAATGCCATCAGGTCTGGCTAAGGATCGATCCGCCAATTGCAAGATTACTGTTGTGGGTCTAGGACTCCCAATACCCAACTTTCTGAATACCGATGACAACATCAAATTTATGCTCGCTCCTAAATCACACAATCCACGAGCTCGGATGCTCTGCCCAATAGTAATCTAGATAGTAAAGCTCCCAGGGTCTTTGAGCTTTGTGGGCAGTCTATTTTGAATCCGGGAAGTGCACTCCTCCGTTAGAGCCACCGTAGCATACTCAGTCATCCGACTTTTGTTTGCCACAATGTCCTTTATATACTTAGCATATTTCGGTACTCCCTGCAAAACATCAACAAGAGGTAAGTTAATATGTACCTGTTTCAGCACCTCCATGAATTTCTTGAAACACGCCTCCTCGTGTTTCTTTAATCGTTGAGGGAACGGGGGTGGAGGTCTTTCTGATTCAGCTTCCTTAGTCTTCCCCCTTTCAGTACTTTGCTCCCTCTCAACTTCTGCTGCTCCCGATTGTTGAGGTGGTCTTTCTGGTTCCACCTCTTTCAGCTGCAAACCACTCCTTGTGGTCACTGCATTTACCTGCTTGGGATTGGGATCCCTGTCGCTCGGCAGTCCTCCTCTAGGCCTTGTGTTTTGGGCACTAGAAAATTGCCCAAATTGATATTCAAGTGCCTTGGTAGCTAACTGGTTGTTTTTCACTTCGGCTGCCAATTTCACATAGTCAGCCTGCAATTGAGCTTGGTTAGCTATCATGGTCTTGAATATCTCCTCAATGTTGGGTGATGGTGGTGGAGGAGGTGCACTGTTGTTTCTGAATTGTGCTTGATAATTCTGCTGCCCTCCTTGGTTCCTTTGCACACCCTGACCCGAACTTTGGCCCTGATGGTTGTTGCTACCCCATGAGAAGTTAGGATGATTCCTCCAATTTGATTTGTAGCTACTACCATACAGCTGGTGATTTCTTTGTGCATTACCCACAAAGTTTACCGAGTCAGGATTGGCTCCACAACACTCAGCTGAGTGCTCACTGCTTCCACACACTTCACACCACAATTGCTGGATTGCATTAACTGGAGCTGACGGCTGGTTCAAAGTCATGTTGCTGAAGTGGTTGTTCAATTGATTTTGCAAGGCAGCTATCTGTGCAGCGATAGCCGTAAACCCATCCACTTCAAGCACTCCTACTGCTTTCCTTGCCCCACCTCATGATGAATCAGCATTCCATTCTGGATTGCCCTGTGAAATCCGGTTTAGCAAGGTATACAGCTCCTCATAAGTCTTTTCCAGCGCTTGCCCTCCAGCTGCTGAATCTAGCAATATTTTGGTGTGGGGTTCCAAACCCTCAATAAATGTGTGCACCAACACCTCATTGGACTGATGATGATGAGGACAGTCCTGCAACATGGATTTAAATCTCTCCCAGGCTTGATATAAATTTTCTCCCTCCCTCTGTTTGAAACTTAGAATTTGACTTCTAAGCCTTGCTGTTTTACCAGAGGGAAAAAACCTTATCAAGAACTTCCGTGCAAGATCATCCCATGTTGAAATAGAATTTGGTGGCTCAACTTTCAACCACCTCTTGGCTTCTCCGAGTAATGAGAACGGAAATAATGTAAGCCGAACATAATCAGGTGACACTCCAGTGGGTATATAAGTGTCACTTATCTCCAAAAAGTTTTGGAGATGCTGTTGTGGGTCTTCATGAGGGAGACCGGTAAATTGCCCGCTTGTGTGCAACAATTGCACCATATTTTGCTTGAGTTCAAATCTCCCTTCAGGCTCTGGTTTGCGGATACTGGATGTAACATTGTTGGCATGTGGGATTGCCACCTCACGAACCGGCCTTGCTGCTGCTTCTTCGGGCACTAACACTGCCCTTACAACCGGTGGATTCTATTGCTCCATAATGGTCTATCTGAGCAACTGCAGCTTCCTTTGTAGAGCTTCTCTCCGTTTACTGTGAAATATACGTTCTGGCTCTATATAAGATTCCACCAGCTCTTTGTCTCTTGCCAGTGTTCACAGCAATTAAGTCTGCAAAATATAGGCTAAGACCAAGTTGTCAACACTTAAGAAAATGAAAATACAGTAAAATTAACACTTAAAACAAATTCACCAATTGCCAAGTCCCCGACAATGGCGCCAAAAAACTTGTTCGGGTGGTTTTGGGGTTATAAAACCGACACGCAAGTGCACGTGGTCGAACAAGTAGTAAGTGGCTAGTAATCCAAGTATCGATCCCACAGAGACTAGGATAAGGTACAATCTGCTCAAGTGTACTATATTTTAATTCTAATAATGAAGACAACAGTGTAACCAAGAGTTGGATATTTTTGGGTTCTAATTTTTATGCTAAGTCTAAAACAAATATCTAATGTGAGTCTGGACTATGAATAAGAGCATGCCGAGGTTAAAGAACATCTAATAAAACTGATTATCATCATAAATTGGTTAATCTTTTCTTCCAGTTGCTAGCCAAGAACATTTGCCGAGAGATTAAAACTCTCGTATTTAATCTCACTTAAGAATCATGAACCATCCGTCTACATTTCTGTGATCAAATGCAATTCATGTTCTAGCCATACAATTCCGGTTTCTAAATTGACTAATACGACTTTCAGGTATATTTCTATCCTGAATGCACATCAAAACTCAATTTTCCCAAATCAAGTAAAGAACAATATCCTATTAATTCACAACTTTCCAATTTCGTGCTCTCTCGAGTGAAATCGGACTTTTTAAATGTACATTAATGTAGGCCACACACCAATGCAGTAAGAACAAGAATTAATAGAACAACATGGAAGAAAAAGATGAAAAACCATATAATCAATAATCAAAATTCATCACAAGTGTTCATAACCTCAGCAAGGAAGGGAATTAGCCACTCATTTGTGGATTAATCATCCTAAAACAAGTGTTAATCATACAAACAATTGATTGAAAGAAGAAAGAAAGAGAGAAAAACCCTTAGCTTTTTCATCCCTCAACTGCCTGTAACCCAAGTCCTTGCTCCACCAAGTCTGAATTATGAAAAATACACTTAAGTGTTCTATTTATACTAGTGGGAATTTTTTCCGGAATAATGAGCAACGTGTCACGGAGTGCATCGCGGAGCACTGCCTTCGTGACACGCCATGAACGCGGACCCTCACTGGAACTGGGTGTCTGGGAATTTAAGCTCAATGTGGCACGGCGTGCATCGCGGAGCACTGGCTCCGTGCCATGGAGCAAACGCGGACCTCCACTGGAAATATGGTGAATTTTCACCCCCCAGGCAGAATGCCTCCGCGATGGCAGCGTGACACGACTTCATCGTAGAGCCCCTTTAAATCATGTTGTCCACTGCCTTTTCCTTGCTCACATCCAAGTCCAACTCCGATATCGTCCAATGTATACACATTTTATTCCTAATTACATGAAAATGTATACACATTGCTAGATAAACAAGGCTAAAATGATACTTTTGAGTATCACTTGGGAATATAAATCTGCCCAAGATCATGGTGTATACCGATCATGCAGCGATTCAGTATATATTTAACAAGAAGGATGCAAAGCCCAGGCTGATTAGATGGATCTTGTTGTTACAAGAGTTTGACCTAGAGATTCGGGATAGAAATGGGAGCGAGAATCAAGTGGCAGATCACCTATCGCGATTGGAAAGCCAGTCGCATGTGAAGGAAGGTGACAACATCAAAGAAGAGTTCCCGGATGAGCAGCTCTTGGCAATAAGGGAAGCTGAAATCCCTTGGTATGCAGACATTGTTAATTTCCTAGTGAGTGGAGTCTATCCACCGGAGGCTACGACTCAGCAAAGAAAGAAGTTGAGGCATGATTGCAGGTATTATATTTGGGATGAGCCATACTTGTTTAAGCAGGGACCGGATCAGGTGATGAGAAGATGCATTCAGGAGAGCCAGATTGCAGAAGTGTTGAGGAGTTGTCACACTTCATTCTATGAAGGGCACCACGGAGGCGAGCGGACAACGCACAAGGTGCTACATTCAGGTTTCTTTTGGCCTACACTGTTCAGAGACTCTATGGAATACGTAAAAATGTGCGATAGATGTCGAAGAACAGGCACAATTGGTAGAAAGAAGGAGATGCCACTGCAGCATATATTAGAAGTGGAGATCTTTGATGTATGGGGTATAGATTTCATGGGCCCGTTACCACCGTCATTTAGTAATCGTTACATCTTGGTGGCCGTTGATTATGTATCAAAGTGGGTTGAAGCAACAACTTTCCCCAGGAATGACAACAAGGTGGTAATCAAATTTGTGAAAAAGCACATTTTCACCAGGTTCGGGACACCCCGAGCCATTATCAGTGATGGGGGGGCTTATTTTGTAAATGCAAGTTTCAAGAATTTGCTAGCTAAGTATGGGGTGCACCACAAGGTAGCAACAACATATCATCCCCAAACTAGTGGGCAAGTGGAGGTGTCTAACAGAGAAGTAAAGCAGATTCTACAGAAGACAGTGAATGCACAACGTAGCGATTGGTCAAGCAAACTCGACGATGCGTTGTGGCCTTATAGAACTGCGTACAAGACACCAATTGGGACTTATCCGTATAGATTGGTCTATGGAAAGGCGTGTCATCTGCCTGTGGAGCTAGAACACCGAGCTTTCTAGGCTGTGAGGAAATTGAACATGGATCTAGAGCTAGGAAGAAGAGGCTGATGCAACTCAGCGAACTTGATGAGTTTCATTGGCATGCTTATGAAAGTGCCAAGTGCTACAAAGATAAAACAAAGAGGTGGCACGATAAGCATATGGTACATCGGATCTTTGAGCCGAGACAGAAAGTATTGCTATTCAATTCAAGATTGAGGCTTTTTCTAGGAAAATTGCGGTCCAAATGGTCAGGGCCATTTGAGGTGGTAAGAATGATCCCGCACGGGGCGGTGGAGTTGTGACAAGAAGATATAAGTGCCACGTTCTTAGTAAATGGGCAGCGATATAAGAATTATTGGGGTGAGGACGTTATTCGAGAGAAGACGTCCATTACTCTAGAGGATGATTGAACGTGAATGACGTCGAACCGCGATGGTAAATAAGGGGCTGCACGGGAGGCATCCCGTGAAATTGTTGTAATAGATGAGTAGAAATATTTGGAAAAAAAAAAGAAAAAGAGAAAAAGGAAAAATATATATATAATAAATATTTTGTTTGCGTTGAAACCTATGAATTCTAACCAATTTCTAGTGGTGAAGTGATTTTCAGGTGGAACGGAGGGAAAAAATGCAAAGAAACGCAAAGGAAAATATCGAGGTGAGAAAAATAAAAATTTACACATTACAATGAGCCTACGCGATGGCTCCGTGTCACGGAGGGGATGCTCCGCGTTACCCTCCGTGACATGTTGAAGAGTGTTCCATTTTTTTTAAAAAAATCAAGAACACTGGCGCGATGGCTCCGTGTCATGGAGGGGCTGCTCCACGTTACCCTCCATGACACATTGAGTGTCATTTCACGTCGGGTCACACCGAGTCGCCGGGTAACCCACGTGAAATATCACTTTAAAACCCCGATTTACCTCAATTTCTTCATTATTTTCCCTTTCCTCCACGACCAACACCCCAAATTCCCTTCTCCCCCAACGTTACACGGACCTAGGCATCGATTTTCTTCAATTTCATCGGACTAAAGGTATGTTCTTGAACTTTACATCATTTTTGCTTGAATTTTCGATTCTTGAACATGTGTAGTGATTGAAACTTGACCTAAGTGAGAATTAAGCTTGAATTCATTTAAGTTATGATTGATTGATGTTCATAGTATCGTTGTGAGTATATGAACTCGATGAATGCATGTTTTATTGAATTTTTGCGAAATTGGTAGCTAGGGTTGGAAATTGAATAGGAAGAAGACTAAAATTATTTGAAATGTTGAACAAAATTGGGTTGTGCATGTTGGGTGAATTGAATTATGTTGTGATTAATGTTGAATATGCTAAGTAGATAAGGGATTTTCGGGAGAATGAAATTGGTGAATTGCATAGGTTGTAGAGAACAAAAATTTGGCTAAGTGCTATGATGTTGAAAGTGAATCGATGGTGATAATTTTTACGAAGTCTGAGTAGTACATAGTAATTGTTCCATCGATTTATATAAATGCACTAAGCCGGTGGAATGATAAGAATGAGGAAAATCATGAATGTCTTGTCGAATTGTTTTGATTGTGGCTAAAGACTAAGTGTGGGGTGACCTAATTCAACCCAACCTTAGTTAAAGCTAATTATGACTTGAATAACATTGGGATTGTATGTTTGATTGTACAAGAACAATGTTAGGCAGACAAGACAAGGGTAAAGGCGCATCCACATCGGGCGCCGGCAGAAAAAGAATAAGATTGGGAACAACAGTTCCAGCAGCACTAGTGGTTCCTAGAGGCCAACGCCGAAAATACGGAACTCGATGGGTGACTGACGAAGGGAAGAAATGGTACGCAAAACACAAAGAAACCAAATAATTCCCGGAGGAGCAAATATCAAAGGAGCCGCTGGCACAGGAATTCCGTCGGATCGTACACCGGATTGACACCGCTGGGCTGAACTTTATCTTCGAGGAGCGAAGGGAGTGCAATCTCCATCTAATTCGGGAGTTCTATGCCAACTGGAACCCGACCCTCCGCAGTCCCACCGTCAAAATTAGGGGGCAGGTTGTCACTTTTGAGCCCCATCACTTGAATGCTTTATTGGGGGCGCGGGACAAAGACGCCCATGTACTCCGGCAATTGAACATCATTCCACCTTATGCGGACATCAGACGCACTCTATGTGGAACCCGTTCGATAGAAAGGTGGAGCAGGCACAAGGAGAGGGGCTACCACCAGACGTTGCCCTACTCTTAGATGAACAGGGAAGCCAGGATTTGGCTAAAAATTGTGTGTTCCTGTTTGATCCCGCGGGTGCACATGACAGATGTCATCCGAGATCGAGTGTGCTTGGTGTATGCCCTGATGAAGGGGCTGGAGATCAATGTCAGGGTAGTGATAATCTCCGCCATGAAGAGAGCCCGACAGCATCAGGGACACAAATATGGGTTCGGTAGTTTACTTACCACGTTCCTGAGGGGCCATGATATTTAGGAGGAGGCCCTGGATTACATCCCACAGATTGAAAGGCGTGCCTTGGATGTCACCAAAACCAAGGCACCTGACACTACTCATGGGCCGGGGCTCACACTAGCCGAGAGACATGCTCGGGAGGATCAGTATATGGCTCGCATGTGCGGGATGCAGATGCTGCAGTTGCGCATTGGTGGGAGGCCAGCAACAGAGGATGAGCTGTGGCAGCTCGAGATGGATTACCCATTCGGCGAGAATGCCCGAGCTCTATGCAGAGTGGGGCCCGCATTTGTGGAGCCTGTTGATGATGATGTCCCCACCGACGAGGATACACGCTGGGAGGACTCAGATGTTGAGTCATATGAGGACAGCAGGGGCGATTCTAATATGGGAGACGAGGCAACAACACCTGATGAAGAAGTTGAATACTTCGATTGATCAGGGAGTTTCACCACCTACCTTTTTGATATATTGAAATTATGTGAACACTGGGGACAGTGTTCGATTTAAGTGTGGGGTGGGAGTAGTTAGGTGCCAGCTGTTTCGTTTTTGTTTATGTTTATGTTTTGTGTTGTTGTTGTGCCTGTGAAAAATGTGACCCTGTGACTTTGTGTGGTGTGTCTATAATTAAGTTGGTATTGTAATGAATGTTAAGCTGTTGTGTGTTGTGTTGAGCTATTGTTGAATGGTTTGTTGAATGGTTGTTGTGTAAATATTATTGTTTTCTATCGAAATTATCAAAATTTTTAAAAAATTTTTGTTGAATTTCTTTTATGTTGGGTTTCTCGGACTTTGTTTTCCGTGCTTTTACCGAGAATAGTACCATTGAACCGAAGTCCTAGATAGTGACCGTTCCCTATGATGGATGGATGACGACCGTCTTAAGGGAAATATAGTTGATAGGAGTAGTTTTTCTTTCTTTTCTTTCTTTTGTTTGTGTCCCAAACGTGTTGTTACTTCATGGTTCGGAATTCTTGTTACGTGTTGTACATGATATTAAGATGCAAAGGTGATTAGTATGAAAGCATGCAAATGTGTAAACATGTTGAGATACCTAGGCCATAGAGTTCGATTCGGTGTGATCGAGGCTTAATAGTGAATTCTTGTAATTAGCTGATTGAAGAGTTTGTGAATATATCTTGAGTTGAGCATGTGCATTGAGTGTGAGGTAAGGTTTCGATTATTCCATTCTATTGTGAAGTGTCTAGAACTTTCCTGGTGTGTGTACAAAATGAAATGAAGGATGTGTATTGTAGGAAAGGATGTAGGTGTTTCTTTGATTAAACCGAAAGTTTCTCCATTATCATACCTACCTTGAATGTACATCCTAGTTAGCCCCATTGAGCCTTTAGCCTATTTTTTTTCTTTCTTCGAAGAGGTACATACTGAGCTTAATCTCTTCTTTTCATTAGCCGTGAATTTGATCCAAAACTCTTAAGCGCTCAAGAAAAATAATTTTCTCACAGTGTAAAGGAGTACAAAGTGTGAAATGGAAGGAAAAGCGGAAGTGGTGAAAGTTAAAGAAAAGGTCAAAGATGCACTTGCTGAAATTAAATAAAATAAAGATGTATAACTAATCTTTACTAGTAAGTCGAGTGTTCTTAAAGTAATGGGAACAAAAACAAAGAAAAAATTTCTTCAACAATGGGAGGATGAAGGAAGAAAAAATGACCGTAATGATGGTGGGATGTATTGAAAAGCGCTTAGGGAAGCTAGTTGCTATTATTGGTTAGCCCAGTATTTGCTAGTTCCTTAGCTTACATTACAACCCGTTATGTCCTACGTGATCTTACATCACTCGTCCTTATATTAGTGGAGTAACACAATAGAGGCAAGCCTATGTTTCATGACATGATGCATGTAAATTCTTTGGGAGAGAGAGCGAAATTGTATTCATATACCCCTACATGTAGTGCTTTGGAAATCATATGATAGCAAATGGGGTATTTCTCTTGGGTTGTGAGGGCACATTCTTGATGAAAGATTAATTTTATGTCGGATGTCTTGATCAGTTGATTTGCACGAGTTTGCCAAGATCGAGAATTGATTCTTGAGCTTAAGAGATCTTAATGTGATGTACTTCATTGTATTGATGAGACCATGCATGTTTTCTTGATGATTTGCTACATTAAATAATTGGTATAGCCGTAGCTTGAACTGTTGAGCCAAAGTAGCTATGCGTGAGTGTCAATTGCATGAGATGTGAGAATATTGTTTGAGGACGAACAAGGTTTTAAGTGTGGGGTAAGTAATCTTGGGCAGAATTTCTTGCCCAAGTGATACTCAAATGCTTCATTTCGAGTTGTTTGTCTATCATTGTTGTGTACATTCTCATGTGATTTGTAGTTAAATGTTAATTTATACTAACCAACATGGTTAGTGTTGTTTTGCAAGTAAAATGGAATTTTGGGAAGCTAAGATACATGTTGGTAAAATCGGGAATGGACTTGGAAACAAGGAGTGGAAAAGGACATGGAAGATCAGCAAAAATAAGGGCTCCACGATGGAGCCGTGTCACGTTGCCATCGCGGAGGCACTCTCCCTCAGATGAAATAATTTTGGCAATTTCTAGTGAAGGTGCGCGATAGCACCGTGTCACGTTGGCCAAGCTCCGCGATGCAGGTCGTGGCACTTTGAGGTTAAATTGCCTGGGGGGCCGACTTCCAGTGAGGGTCCGCGATACCTCTATGGCATGGAGGGAGTGCTCCGCGATACACTCCGTGCCACGTTGCTTGTTTTTCCGGGAAAAATTCTCAATAGTATAAATAGCACACTTAGGTTTTATTTTAAACATTCTGACTTGGTTGAGCAAGAACGCGGGTTACAAGCAGTTGAGGGGATGAAAATTCTAGGGTTCTTCTCTATCTCTTTCTCTTTTATCTCAATTGTTTGTATGAATTATACTTATTTGATGATGTTTAATCCATAAATGAGTGGCTAAATTCAGTTCTTGCTGAGGTTAAGAACAATTGTAGTGGAATGTAATTGTTAATCATTTCAGTTTTCATCTTTTCTTCAATGGTTGTTCTATCAATTCTTGTTCTTACTGCATTAATGTTTGGCCAATGTTAATGTATATCTAAAAAATCCAATTTTGATTTTGAAAAGGAAAGAAATTGGGAAGATGTGAATTGGTAGGATATGATCTCTTCTTAGTTTGGAAAATTAAGAATTGATTTACATTTAGAATAGAAATATATCTGAAAGTCTTATTAGTCAATTAAGGAATCGGGAATGTATGGCTAGAACACGAAATCCTTTTATCACAGAAATGTAGATTAAGGCTCATGATTCTTAAGTTGGATAGGAGTCGAAAGTTTCAATCCATAGGCAATAATTCTTGACTAGCAACCGAAGGAAAGATTAACTGAATTGTATTGATAAATTAATTCCCTGCATGTTTGTTTTAACCTCAGCTTGCTCATTACTATTGTTCAGACTCACTTTGTAATTTTGCCTTAGATTCTTATTAATTAGTAAACTCAAACTCTCAAAATATTATTTATTTGGTTATCTGCATTCTTAAAGATATAGTTCATTAACACTTAAGTTAATTAGTACCGTAGTTCAGTCCCTGTGGGATCGATACTTGGATTTACTTAAGCCACTTTACTACTTGTTCGACCACGTGCACTTGCGTGTAGTCACCAAATCACCGAACAATGGCCTATGAGTTGGACTTACCTCAAGCTTCCGTTCATCTCGTTATCCATGTATTGCTCTTAAAGATGTTTTTGGATGATCCAGCTCTAGTTGTTTCAGTGGAGAGTGTAGGTGTGAAGGACAACCTTAGTTAAGAAGAGGTTCCGGTAGAAATATTGGATCGTTAGGTTCGAAGGCAAAGAAACAAAGAAGTAGCCTCAATCAAGGTTTTTATGGAGGAATCAACATGTTGAGGGAGCTTCGTGGGAAGCCAAAGAAGATATGATTTCTAAATACCCACATCTATTCCTTTCCAGCTCAATTTTAGCTTGAGGTATTAGTTTTTTCCCTAAAAATCTATTAGTTTAATGTTCAGTTCATGTGGCCCAGTTTCTTTCATGTTAAAGCACGTATATATGATTTGTGAATTCAGTTCAGTCATGTAGTTTAGTTCGGAGGCAGTCGTTTCGTCAGTTTTCTGCTTATATGATTAGTATTTGAATATGATGATTGTATTTATCTACTTTTCTGTATGTTTTCCCAAATTAGAGGATGAATGTTCCCAAGGAGGAGATATTGTTATACCCCGAAAGCCCTAAAATCAGACCCAGGAGTTGAAACGGAAAAAATAGAATTTTCTATACCATGTCACAAAATGAGTCATCCTGCGACCCGTCAGGATGACCACAAGTCATTAAGTGACTCGTGGTGAGGAGTTTGACTTAAGTTGGAAATTAAAGTTTTTGGGTCATCACGGACATGAACACAAGTCGTGGTAAGCACCAACTCGTTGAGTCAGTCTTGGTCAAGGTTGGTGGAAGGAAGCAGAATTGTGGGAAGTAAAGGGAACAAAAGGTGACCATAAGTCATGGTCAGCAGTAACAACCCGTTATGTCCTCGTGGTAACCTTCAGCAGATCCTTGGCAGTGTACATGAAAAATCGAGATCACGAGTCATGGTCACTGGTTACGATTTGTCCAGTCCCTCGTTGGGACTGGCAGTCTGTTTTTCCCTACGAGTTTATTAAGGGATTTTCCATAATTTCTATTGTCCTAAGGCATAAACTACGTCATTTAAAGGTGAGAATGAAGTGTTTTAAGAAAGATTAAGTCATTCTAAGCCTAGCCTAATTCATGCATGCAAGTTTAGAAATATAGAGGGGTGATCAAGCTCAATCTCTCAAGGTTCATCCTCATTTATTCCTTGGGCAATCAGATAAGTTGTAAAATCAGATTCTCTCATGTATTTAAGGCCATGAATGGATGCAATTGTCCATGCCCATGCCCAATTCCCTCTCAACTCATGGTGTTCTAGTTGATGATTCCATGGGGTTTTTACCCAATGCATGAATACCTAAGTTTCTATCATGGGCATGATCGAAGGATGTTTTAATTGATGAATTATGATTGATAGGCTGATTTTACAATGTTTTAAATTATAAATTATGTTCAAGTTTTCTAAACTATGATGCCCATCCATGAATGTACATGAAAGTGAAGATCTATGAAATATATGTTCAAGTATGATTTTGAAATACCCACGTTATGTTCATGTTTTCAAAGTGAATCAATTTTATTTCAAGCATGTTAAAGTATTAGGCAAGCCCATATAATGAAGTATGACTTATTATTTAATGAATTAGCTTACCACATGGTTTTGGAGTCAAGACTCCCAATTATGTTCAGCTTGTGGTATGGTTTGAGCCAAGGCTCCTCATATTATGATTTCAGATTATGCATGTATGTTATTATTCAGCTTTGTCACTATACGATGCTCAGCTTCGTTTAAAAACGATGAAGAGCATATGCATGTTTTTAGGAGTAGTGTCTAGCATCGAGTAGGCTAAGGGTCAGTCAACCTTATGCCTCAGAACTATGAGCCAACGTAGGTATGATCAGATTATTTGGGACCTTCAGCTAGATATTGATATTATGGTAGCATCCTTAGCGTTGACAAGTCTTTGGATGGCTCTTCCCACTTTAGTGTGATAGTCAGGACCACGTAAGCTCTATCATGGTAATGTTGGTTATATGATGAGTCTCCCATTATTCCTCATTATTTCAGTTATGCATGTATATCAATCATGATATTATGTTTTCAATAGGTTTGACCCAATGTTCAGTTTTACTTATAATTATCAGATTTCAGCTTTGGGTCATTCAATTTAGTTATGATATTCAATTATGCTCAGATCATGATTTTAGAAAACTGCATGCAAGTCTTACTCTCAAATGCTTATCTTAATTATGTTTTACATTATTCATGTTCAATAATTTTACTAACTTAAGAGGTTTTACTTACCTTGCATACTCGGTACATTCCACGTACTGACCGCTTATTCTATGTTGTACCGTTTCATGATACAGGCTTCGATCTTCAGACTTAGCCCTGCCACTAGCCAGTTTCCGGAGTTAGCATCCAGTCTCAGTTGGTGAGTCCTCATCTCCCGAGGACCATTCTTTATTAGTTATCTTCGTATTTTCAGTTTCAGACTTAGAGAGTTAGTTTGAGTTTTGTCCCATCAACTCATCAGAATTAGAGGTTTTTCAGACATAGTGTATAATTAACTTCAAATTTGCGTGTGTTTATGATGTTATGTTATGTTTAGACTTCCTCTATGTTTATTATGATAAATCTTCCACTTTTATTGATTGAGTTAGATATATGTTCATGCCATGGGTCAACCTGGAGTCTCTCAGGGCTCCTTGTCCCGTGTCTAGATCCAGGCCTATATTCAGGTCATGAAATTTCCCTTTTGATACCATCATTTTTTAATTAAGCGTCATCATAACAAGAGATAGCACCATTCAAGCTCTTTTTTTTAACCTGCAATTTTGTCTTTTCCTCAAGCAATAGGTACTACCTCTCCTAGAAGCTTCTTCCTCTTTTCCTTTTCCTTGCACAACCCCAAACATAGGCTTTTTCCTGCATCACATTTCATTTTTTTCACCCCCAAAATATTGGGATACAAGACCCATTTTTATTTCATCACTAGCAATTTGGGAGGATGGGTGCCAACATAGAAGATTAAAAAGGGCATAGGGCTTGTAATGTGGATTCCAAGACAAAGGCTTAAGGTTCAAACAGTGATTAGCACGGGTTAATGTTCAAGGAGGTGAAGTGACTAACCAAAGAAAGCCTAATTTTATTTCTCAAGTGCAGCTACATCTAGGATTTTTCTTTGAATCATATTCTGGGAAAGTTCTAGATTATATGCATACACAAGAATCAAGCTAAAAGTCTCATCACACAAGGCATCATACTCTAAGGAGTTCAATTATTTTCACAGTCAATTCAAAGGTATGCCTTTAGACAAGCTATTTTCGAGTTTTGCACACTCGATTTGCAAATAGAAAATCCAAATAAAGAGTGTACAACTCATGACAAGAGAGTGCTCTTTTTCAAATTCAAGCCCCTTCTCAACTTCAAAAATCATTTTGCTATGCCAATAAAAAATTTTGATTTTGGTGGTAACTATCAAAGAAAGTGCAATAATGACTCAAACACATGACATTTTCCCTTAACAAAGTCACCTCTCAATCTATCATAGGAAAATGTCACTTGGTGTCATGACCCGAACATGGGCCCAAATCGAGACACGGGACAAGGAGCCCCTAGAGACTCCAAGTCGACCCATGGAATGAACATACATCTAACTCAATCAAGTAAAGAGGAAGACTTAACATAATAAATATAGAGGAAATTTGAACATAACATAACAATCTGAAACAACAACCCAATTCTGAAGATGAATACAATATATTGTCTGAAAAGCCTCTAATTCTGATGAGTTTATGGGACAAGACCCTAACTAATTCTTTAAGTCTGAAACTAAAATATGTAAACATAACTGAATGAAAGAGGGGCCCTTGATAGATCGGGACTCACCAATAGAGACTGTATGCTAACTTCGGAAGCTGGCTAATGACGGGGCTGAGTCTGAAGATCGGAGCCTATATCATAAAATGATATAGCATCGAGGATGCGGTCAGTACATGGAATTTACCGAGTATGCAAGGTATGTAAAACCACTTAAATAAGTAAAATCATTTAAAACATGCATAATATAAAACATAATAAATACAAGAATTTGAGAGTAGGGCTTGCTTGCTATTTTCTGAAATTATGATCTGAACATAACTAAACATCATAAATGAATCAAATGCCCAAAGCTGAAATCTGATAATCATAAGTAAAACTGAACATTGGGTTAAAACTGCTTTAGAACACACACACACACACACATATATGTATATACATATCATGAATGATAAACATGCATAACTGAAATCATGAGGAAAAATGGGAGACTCGTCTTATAACCTACATTACCATGATAGAGCTTACGTGGTCCTGACTATCACACTCAAGTGGACAGAGCCGTCCAAAATATTGACAAGGCTAAGGACTCTACCATAATATTGATATCATGCTCAAGGCCCCTTGGGCAGGGGAAATCTCACATAGGAGGTCCCAAAAAAATTTGATAATACCTATGTTGGCACACAGTTCTGAGGCATAGGGTTGGCTGACCCTTAGCCTACTCGGTGCTAGACACTACTCCCAAAAACATGCATATGCTCTCCATCGTTTTCAATGAAGCTGACCATTGTCTATTGATGAATCTGCATAATCATGCATATATATAAATCTGAATCATACATGAGGAGTCTTGGCTCAAACCATACCACAAGCTGAACATAATTGGGAGTCTTGACTCTAAAACCATATGGTAAGCTAATTAACTTGAAATCATACATCATACTTGAAAATACGGGCTTGTCCAATACTTAAACATGCTTGAAAATACTTGATTTACTTGAAAACATGATCATAAACATGGGTATCTTGAAAACATGCTTTTCATCATAAATATCTCATCATTCTTGAACATACATCATAAATCTCAACTTTCATGAACTTCTCATGGATGGGCACTATAATTTATAAAGCTTGAAAACTTGATTATAATTGAAAAAATGTAAAACTTTCCCATGATTCATAATTCAATAATAGAAACATACATAGATCATACCCACGATAGAAACTTAGGAGATTCATGTATTGGGTTAAAACCCCATAGGATCAATATATAGATTTTCATGAATTAGAGAGGGATTGGGCATGGGTATGAACAAATTCACCCATTCACAACCTTACATACCTAAGAGAATCTGATTCTATAATTTCTCTAATTGCCCAAGGAAGATTTGAAGAAAACATGAAGGAAATTGAGCTTGATCACCTCTCTAGACCCTTACTGTTGCATGCACGAATAGGAATAGCCTAGAATGAACTTTCCCCTCTTAAAACTCATTACTCATAGCTTAAAACGATGTATTTTAGGCTTATGATCATAGGAATTACGGATAAGCCCTTATAAATTTGCAGAAAATAACTGGCTGCCAGTCCCCACGAGAGACTGGATGAGTCGTTACCAGGGTGAATAGGCCGTCGTCTATTATCGTGACGTCCACTACCACTTTTCCTCAAAGGGTCTTAATGAGGGACCTAACGGATCTTCATTGGTGACCACGACACTTGTTACCTCCACATCCCAACTCCTCAAGTCTTTAATCAACTGTTGACCACGATCAACCTAACAGATTGGCATCGACCATGATACGTTGTGTCCATTCATAGGGAACACTGCTCAACCTTGACCTTTCAATAGCTCTTGACCACAAATGACTCAACGAGTCTTGGGTGCTGAAAACGATTCGTGGTCACGTCTGTGGGGACTCCAAATTCAAAAATTCCAACTTAAGTCGTGCACCTCACCATGAGTTACTTCACAACTCGTGGTCTACCCCACAAGTCACACGATGACTTGTTCTATGGCGTAGTGCAGAAAATCCTTTTTTCTCCACTTTAACTCCTGGGTCTGATCTTTGGACTTTTGGGGTATAATAATATCTTCATCTTGGGAACATTCGTCTTTGAATGTTGAAAATCATACAGAAAAGAAGAGAATGCAATCATCACACTCAAATACTGATCATATAAGTTGGAAACTGATGGAATGACTAACTCTGATTTAAACTACATGTCTGAACTGAACTCATGAATGATAAATACATCCATATACATGAAAGAAACTGGGCACATAAACTAAACATGAAACTGAATAGAGCTTTAGAGAAAAACATGATACCTTAAGCTAGAACTGAGCTGGTAGGGAATAAATGTGGATATCTAGCCATCATATCTTCCCCGGCTTCCCACATAGCTCCCTCGACATGTTGATTCCTCCATAAGACTTTAACTGAAGCTTCCTCTTTGTTTTTTATCCTTTGAACCTGACGATCCAGTATTCCCACCGGAATCTACTTATAACTAAGGCTGTCTTTCACACCAACACTGTCCATCAGAACAACTAGAGCTGGATCCCTTAAACACATATTTAAGAGAAATACATGAAAAATAGGATGAACAAAAGCTAATCTTGAGGGCAACTCCAATTCAAATTCCACCTTGCCAACCCACTTCACAATCTGGTAGGGGCCAACATAACGAGGGATGAGTTTTTATTTCTTTCTAATGTCGCCCAAATTACACCTCACAATTGAGATATAAAGAGGTCGATGTTAAATATAGAACCCAATGAAGGTTGAGGTCAATCCCACAGAGAATATGGAAAGAACTTGAGTTAATGTGAATAGATATTACTATCGGGTTACTTATTTCCTAAGGGGGAAATAAATAAACTACTAAACAAGAGTAAAACTACTAAATGCTTAAGTCAAATTCGGTTTGTATTCAATCAACAAATTGACTAGGATTGTGTTCCCAAGAGTTCAAAACCACAAGGCTTTTACACTAGTGATCTATTCCAAAGTTTATCATGCAATATCGGTAAGTTAGGTGCACCTAAATGTTTGGTACCCTCTCTAGATGATTATCACCATGCCACTTGGTCCGTATACGGGTGTATTCTTAATTATCCCTTACCCTTAATATCAGATTAGCTATCCTCGGACAAGTTCACGCTATTAGATTAGGGTTGATAGCCTCAAATCTCCGTTGTTAATCCCTTTTCCCATTCACTACCTCCTTGATCCGATAAGTAGGAATATTAAGAGTTCGAACGTTTGCAACCGTTAAGAAATAATTAAAACGAAGGGAAAAACAATACATGCATTAAACTCCATTAAAGAATCACTAAGTGTTTAACCTACGTGTGTTAATTCATCATGGTTTCCACAACCCTTGTTATGGGTTTAGCTACTCATTCTTGAATAATCACAATTGCAAAAAAAGAATAAATCATAATTGTAACTTATAAGAATTCATAGAAGAAAACCAAGTGAATAGAATATAATTCCAAAATCAAAGAACAAAAATCCAACATTGTTTTAATCCTCCAATTTAAAGAACAAAATTATAAACTTCGTTTCTTGAAACTTGATGGAAGTCAATAACACCTAAAATTACTTTTCAAAGCTGTAAAATTTTGTAACCAGTAAAATAAACCTAAACAAATTATTTATAGACATGAAGAAAATTATTTCCTAAATCTATTTGGATTTTGGTGTCTGCAGGTACCACGGTCCGTTGGTAGATTCAACGGATAGTTAGAGTGTCCCGTTGTTCCAGTCGTTGCTTCCCTCAGATTTGACTCTTTTCAACATACAGCCCCAAACAATGGCGCATTGTATGATCCCACGAACCATTGATCCTGTTCGTTGTTTCTTGGCCACTTGATCATTGTTTCTGAGCCTAAAGATACGAGCCCTCAGAACGACCCATCCTTAGAAACTACAGCCCATCCTGTTTTTCCGTTGTATGTAGCCCGATCTTAATCAATTTCTCTGATTCTTTCCATGACCACATAGGACGATCCATTGTAAGTTCATACAACCAACGCTGGATCCTCAGAATCTACTATCCTGTCATCATTAATCGATATGGGTTCTTCTATTTCATCGATCACAATCGGCCTTGGAGGATCAATTTTCCCCTTCCCACTCCTAGTAGTGACCGCCATGCAGTGACTATCCTTTTTCAAATTTTGTATTGTGTTGCTGGGAAGTGTGCCTTTCTTCCTCTGATTAATTGCAACAGACATCTAACTCAGCTATTGCTCAATCTGCTTAATGGCCACGACATATGATTCCACATTTTGATTCATACCATAAATGTCCGCAGGAAGTTCCTTAAAATGGCTATCTACGGTCTCCATCTACTTAAGTACCTTGGACAACATGTCTTCTACCCTTGAACCACTAGACTCTGCTCACGGTTCCTTGGAGGAAAATATAGACCGCTTCTATCATTCTTGTACTCCGCGCGCTTCTTCCAGTCTCCATTGTCTCTGTATTGGCCTCAATTGTAATTGTTATCCTTGTAAAAGTTTCCGACCTTGGATCCCTTGACATTCACGCCACGAGTTTTGGTTAGACCCTTGGGTGTTGGTCCGGAAACCCGACCTTTGATCATTAAAATAGTTAGCTTCCTCCTCAGATTCAGATTCACCTCTATCATTTCTCGGGGCTTTGCCTTGAGAACGCACAACATTAAATTTCTTAGCTCCAACTCCCATCAGATGCTTAGAAAGCAACCAAACAGCTAGACGTTTCTCTTCAGCAACCCTAGCTAACTCACGATCTCTAGCCCGAGCTTGCTCCTTAGACAACATTCTAACTGTGGCTTGGTCCACTGTCTCCTGTTCTTCTATGTTGGCCATTCTTTTCAGAGTCCTTAGTGTCTTCTCAAGTTCGTGATCAATTGGAACCATTGATTTTCCTTGGCTCCTAGTATTGGGCTTGCACGAACCTAAGACCTGTTAAAACAAAAACATCAAAAAGAAAAATAAAAAAGGAAATACGAACCAATAGTAAAGCAAACACAATTAACAAAAGTCTTAGCCGTATTCCCCGACAACAGCGCCAAAATTTGATGTCGCCCAAAATACACCTCACAAATGAGATATAAAGCGGTTGATGTCAAATATAGGACCCAATGAAGGTTGAGGTCGATCCCACAGTGAATATGGAAAGAACTTGAGTTAATGCGAATAGATATTACTATCGGGTTACTTATTTCCTAAGGGGGAAAGAAATAAACTACTAAACAAGAGTAAAAAAATACTAAATGCTTAAGTCAAATTCAGATTGTATTTAATCAATAAATTGACTAGGATTGTGTTCCCCAAGACTTCATAACCACAAGGCTCTTACACTAGTGATCTATTTCGGTGTTCATCATGCAATATCGGTATGTTAGGTTCACCTAAATGGTTGGTCCCCTCTCTAGATCATTATCACCACGCAACTTGGTCCATATACGGGTGTATGATTAATTAACCCTTACCCTTAATATCATATTAGCTATCCTCGGACAAGTTCAACCTATTAGATGAGGGTTGATAGCCTAAAATCTCCATTGTTAATCCACTTTCCGATTCATGATGTGCTGTGAATTTACAACACTATTGACGCTCAAAACTAAGAAAATAGCTTGGACTTAAGAGTATTTATGTGGATATAAGGCACTTTTCCTTTGTTTTCAGGATATATGGGTGTTGGAACAATAAATTTCAAAAGGAAGCTAAAAGTGTGAAAAACAGGGCAAAAAGTGCAGACCACAGTACGATCTACGAGTCGTACTGAGGGCCTTGATCAAAAGCTGACAGTTTAACCTAGAAGACTGAACTTATGAGACTTGTCACGGATCGTACCATGGTGGTACGAGTCGTGGAAAGCCAGTCGTGATGAAATCCAGAAGAATTGCACAGAAGGTTGATTCTTAGTGCGAGAGCACCTAACGACCCATGAGATGAAGGTACGAGTCGTACCATACCGGTCGTGGTAAAGTTTAGAAAAAGTTCAAAAGATCAGGATCAAGCCACGAGTGTCAATGTACGAGTCGTAGCATGTTGGTACAAATCGTACCTTGACCCAACACTCCGCCATAATTCATCCAACACTCCAAGCCACGAGTGGATGTCATGATCCGTGAGAAGCCCCTACGAGTCGTAGGTGGACCCTGACGAGGTCGGCAGCAGATACGGAAAGCAGTCCTGTTGGTTTAGGAAAAGGATTCTTGTGTCTCTATAAATACTTTTTATGTTTTATATTTAATGGAGAAGGACGATGAATAGACATAATTCTAGTAGGAAATCATTGTAGTAGGAAATTTTACATCATTGGAAGAGAGAGTTGAGTTAGTTCAACCGTGTGATCAACCTTTTCTTGAATTTATCTTGTTTTCGATACTTGTTATTCAAGATTTCGTGCTTTAATTGAAGGAATTATATTTCTCAATCATCTTTGTAGGTATTGTTATATGTTTTCAATCATGAACACAAACCACAACCTTGAAACTATGAGAGGCTAAAACCTCCATAGCTAGGGTTGTGGGAACCATGGTGGATTAACTAGTTAAGGTTGCACAAAGTGAGTCTAAAACCAATACTAAATACTTATATTGTATTCTCTTCATCTTTAATGATTCTTAACGGTGTACAATGTTAGGAAGTGCCTGAATTCTTTACTTGCTTTGGTTGAAGAGATAGAGATTAGGAAAAGAGAATTACAACAGAGGCTTGATCTTGATGATCATTGTATTAACTTGAGTTGTGATCACAAAATTGTTATATCTAGAACTTAGTGATAATTATTAGTTTGCAAAACTCATGAGACTTGGTCGGTAATTGAGGATAGTCATTTAATAGGGATTGGTCGATCATTTGAACGAATCTAAGTTATCAGTTTTGTAAGTAAGTATTAGTAAAGATCACGAGTGTATACCTAAAGCTTTTATGAACCCATGGGGAACACAAACCCTAGTTATCCTTTAATTAATGATTTACAAATATAATCTTGACTGCTGTTTATTTTTATTATAGCTTTTTATTAGTATTCCCCTATTATGAAGTAATTACCATACAAGTTCATCTACCGGCTGTATTCTAGTCTTCCATATTCCCTGTGGGATTGATCCCAACCTCTAGTTGGGTTCTTTATTGACAACGTCCTCTTCATACTTCAGTTTGAAATGTGGTTTGAGCGTTAGCAAAAAAGTGGCGCCGTTGTCGGGGAATACGGCTAAGACTAGGTTACTAGATTGTATTTGACTTGTTGGTAGTTACTTTAATTTTGACATTTTCTTTTTCTTTTTTTTTCTTTTGTGATATCCTTAGATTTTCATATAGGGATAAAGCCTCCACTCAAAAACCCAAAGAAGGAACACAATCAGCTGCCAACCTTGGTGGAAGGAATTTTGACTACTGATACTTTGGCAACTGTAATAATGAATTATGGAGATAATGGGAGCCCAGAATATATAGATATGGTTAATGCCTTAAATGGGATAAGTCCATAGAGCTTAAGCCTAAAGAAGCTAGACCTGGATTTAAAGAATCGTTCAACACCACTGGCCAAAAAATCTGTGGAGGAACCACTTGTCCTTGAGCAGAAGGCACTACCTCCACATCTCAAGTATGCATTCCTCGGAGAGAACAACACCTTGTCGATTATAGTTGTAGCAACCTTATCTGATGAGTAGGTAGAAGTTGTGGTCAATATATTTAAAAGATACAAGAAGGCAATCGGATGGACCATATCTGATATCATCGGAATCCCACTAGGCATATGCACCCATAAAATCTAGCTAGAACTAGATTCTAAGCCAAGCATAGAGCATCAGCGCCGCCTGAACCACCCATGCAAGAAGTGGTAAAAAGGGAGATTATCAAGTGGCTAGATACTAGAGTAATATATCCCATAGGTGATGGTCAATAGGTAAGCCCTATTCAATGTGTAACAAAGAAGGGAGGGATCACGGTGGTTCCCAATGCAAAGAATGAGATGATACCAACACGAACAATCACAGGATAACGTGTATGCATGGACTACAGAAAAGCTCACCTAAAGAATGAGATGATACCAACACAACAAGTCAAAGGATGGCGTGTATGCATGGACTATAGAAAAGCTCACCACTACTCCCATCATCATAGCTCCAGATTGGTCTCTCCCCTTTGAGGTAATGTCTGACGCTAGTGGTGCTTCCCTTGGCGCTGATTTAGGTCAAAGGACAGAGAAAATCTTTCGTCCAATCTATTACGCTAGCAAGACAATCAATACGTCCTAGAAAAATTATACAGTCACAAAGAAGGAACTATTGGCAGTGGTATTTGCATTTGAAAAGTTTCGAGCATAATTACTCGGAATCAAGGTGATTTTTCACACAAACCACGTTGCATTTAGGTACCTGATGACTAAAAAAGATGCCAAACCCAGATTAATTCGGTGGGTAATATTGCTCCAAGAATTTGAATTTGAAGTAAAAGATAGAAAGGGAATAGAAAACCAGGTGGTAGATCATCTATCCAAACTTGAGGCCGAAGAAAAAGAGCAGATGGAGGTTGAGATCAATGATGCATTCCCAATCGAGCAGGTATTAGTTGCATCACAAGACTTGATCCCTTGGTTTGCTGAGATAGCTAACTATTTGGGTAGCGACATAATGCCAGCATACATGACTCCTCACCAGAAGAAGAAGTCATACGGTATTACTGGGATGCGCCATATTTATTCCACATTTGTGTAGAAGGGATCATTTGTAGGTGTGTCCTAGAAGTGGAGATGTTACGCGTTATGGAGGCATGTCATTCATCTCATGTAGGGGGCATCATAGTGGCACCAGAACAATACATAAAATTTTGCAATGCAGGTATTACTGGCCAACTATTCATCAAGATGCATACGACCTTGCCAAGTCATGTGATCAGTGCCAAAGGCAAGGAAATATTACCCGTAAACATGAGTTGCCATTAACCCTAGTTTTGGAGGTAGAACTATTTGATGTGTGGGGAATTTTCTTCATGGTCTTATTCATTAGCTCATATGGGATGAAGTACATTCTGGTGGTTGTGGATTATGTATCAAAATGGGTGGAGGCTGTTGCATTGCCAAACAATGAGGGAAAGAGTGTTACAACATGCCTTCGACAGCATATCTTTTCTAGGTTTGGCACTCCCAGATCTATAATCAGCGACAGTGGATCGCATTTCTGCAATCGCCTCTTCAAAACCTTACTGGAGAAATACGGTGTCAAGAACTAGGTAGCCACACCTTATCACCCTCAGTCGAGTGGGCAGGTAAAAGTTTCTAATAGGGAAATCAAGACCATTCTGGCCAAGACAGTAAATACGAGCCGAAAAGATTGGGCCAGGAAGCTTGATGATGCATTGCGGGCCTACTGGACAACATATAAAACTCCCATTGGCGCATCACCATACCAACTGGTTTATGGTAAAGCATGCCACTTACCAGTTGAATTAGAGCATAAGGCATTATGGGCACTGAAGAAGCTAAATATGAATTGGAATGATGCTGCCAAGCTAAGATTGAACCAAATCAATGATTTGGATGAATTTTGACTCAAGGCATATGAGAGTGCAACCATTTATATGGAACAAATAAAGATTTATCATGACAAAAAGGTCAAAAGAAGGGGATTTAGCCCAGGAGACTTGGTATTGTTGTTTAACTCAAGACTCCGGCTGTACCCTGGGAAGTTAATATTTAGATGGATGGGACCTTACAGAGTATTGCAAGTGTCTCCATATGGTGCAGTGGAACTTGAGAACAAAGAGGGGAAAAGGTTCAAAGTAAATGGATAGAGAATAAAGGTGTACTTGGGAGATAAGAATGAATTGAAAAGAGTAGAGGAAATATACCTTGAGGATACCTGAGGAGTCACAAGAGTAATGTCGTGCCGCGATGTTAAATCAGGCACTGCATGGGAGGCAACCCATGAAAGGCGAAGCCTGAGTAGCTAGAGGTATGTCCCTTTTCCTTTCAAGCTTATATTTTGTTCTTCGGGGACGAGGCTCATTCTTTAAAAAAAAGGGGGGGTTGTACTTCTATTTTTGGGATATTTTTGGTTCGCCTGAGGGTTTTTCTTGCCGTGATTCTTTTCCCTCAGACATGCGATCTAGTAGAACCGGCATGTGGTAGGATTTTCTTGTTTTTAGTTGTGATTTTTGTTTGATTAGAAAGTAACTTAGGAATACTAATCCATTGAATATGCACTACTTTTGTTGTTTTTGAAAAATTGACCCTGTTTAAAAACTTTTGCTATGTCTTTGTGACAACAATGAATGATTTCTGTAGATCATTTTATGTCATTTAGTTATTGATAGTGCTAGTGTTGTTAATCCATGTATGAACCATACAGGTAAAGTGAAAATAGTTCATGTAGCATGTGTGAGTGAGGTCTTAGTATTTTTTGTGGTATGTTGTTGAAGATCTAGAACTTGCCTGATTGGTGTCTGCATAGGTTGAGGATGGTTGGTTAGGAGATGATCATAGGCCATTTTTGTGTTAGCTCACTTTTTTCCTATATTGCCCTACCAAAGTGTCATGAATCCCTTGATCCCAAGTTTTAGCCTTACTTGACCATATTTCTTTAATTTACCTGCTAACCGTACCCAATTTTTTATAATGAACCTGTTTGGCCCTGGTCCTTCCTTCGATATTGTGAACCTCAACATAAGAAAAATGCTTAAGTTGAGGGTGGTTAAAGTAGGGGTGCATTAATGGTGGGAGCGGGAAAAAATGGTGAGAAATAAGGTGTGGTGAGGTGAAAAAGTAAAAAGCTGAAAATTTTAGAATATTGAAAAAAAGAAGAGAAATTCAAAATAGCTTGAAAGTGTTGAAAAATGTGAAAAATAACCTCACCCATGCAAATGTTCATAAAATGGGAGAAAGGGAAGAAAAGGAAAAGAATGAAGGGTGAAATAGGAGACTGGTGTAGCCAATGAATGTGGTGCAAAGGAAGGAATAGTCACTAATAAAATTTTTCATCTTTATCATGTCCAGCCCTAAGTCTACATTTCAAGCCATATCAAGTCCTATAGTGATCTTAGTTTGACCATCTAACACACCGAAGTAGAGAAAATAAGGGCAAGCCTATGGTATCTGATGCATAATACTTGTAGTTCTTTGAGAGAGTGAGTGCTTCATTTGCCTAGTCCCATGTTTAAGTTGATACTTCATACTAGAGTGGGGACTTCATTTTTTGTGAGGGTACATGGATTATGTTTTCTTTTACCATTGGTCTGTGTGAAACACATAGGTGATGACTTGATTCTTGTTGATAGCTAGATGACATGTCTTGATCCTTGAATATGATGTTTTGAGGTTGCTTGCAATACATTAGCTGATGATGTTTCAAGAGGAAAGGACAATAGAGTTTATATATAGAGTGCACAAATTTGTTTGAGTTTATATATAGGATCAAGCCATGAGTGTCAATGTATGAGTCGTAGCATGTTGGTACAAATCGTACCTTGACCCAACACTTCGCCAAAATTCAGCCAACACTCCAAGCCACGAGTGAATGTCACGATTTGTGAGAAGCCCCTACGAGTCATAGGTGGACCCGTGACGAGGTCGGCAGCAGATATGGAAAGCAGTCTTGTTGGTTTAGGAAAAGGATTCTTTTGTCTCTACAAATACTTTTCATGCTTTATTTTTAATGGAGAAGGACGACGAATATACATAATTCTAGTAGCAAAACATTGTAGTAGGCAATTTTACATCATTGGAAGAGAGAATTGAATTGGTTCAACAATGTGATCAACCTTTTCTTGAAGTCATCTTTTTCTTGCTACTTGTTATTCAAGATTTCGTGGTTTAATTGAAGGAATTTTTTTTCTCAAACATCTTTTTAAGTATTGTTATATGTTTTCAATCATGAACAAAAATCACAACCTTGCAACTATAAGAGGCTAAAACCTCCATAGCTAGGGTTGTGGGAACCATGGTGGATTAACTAGTTAAGGTTGCACAAAGTGAGTCTAAAACCAATACTAAATACTTATATTGTATTCTCTTCATCTTTAATGATTCTAAACAGTGTACAACATTAGGAAGTACCTAAATTCTTTACTTGCTTTGGTCGAACAGGTAGAGGTTAGGAAAAGAGAATTACAACGGAGCCTTGAAATTGATGATCATTGTATTAACTTGAGTTGTGGTCGCAGGATAGTTATATCTGGAACTTAGTCATAATGGTTAGTTTGCACAACTCATGAGACTTGGTCGAGCAATTGAGGATAGTCATTCAATATGGATTGGTCGATCGTTTGAATGAATCTAAGTTATCAGTAAGCATTGGTAAAGATCATGAGTGTATACCTAAAGCTGTTATGAACCCATGGGGAACACAAACCATAGTTATTCTTTAATTATTGATTTACAAATGTAATCTTGACTGCTGTTTATTTTTATTATTGCTTTTTATTAGAATTGCCCCATTGTGAAGTAATTACCATACAAGTTCGTCTGCCTCTGTAATCTAGATCTTCCATATTCCCTGTGGGATTGACCCCAACCTCCAGTTGGGTTCTTTCTTGACAACGTCCGCTTCATACTTCAGTTGGAAGTGTGGTTTGAGCATTATCAATTCATTACCTCCTTGATCTGGTAAATAAGAATACGGCGAGTTCTAATGTTTGCAACCGTTGAGAAATAATTAAAACGAAGGGAAAAATAATATATGCATTAAACCCCGTTTAAGAATCACTAAGTGTTTAACCTATGTGTGTTAATTCATCATGGTTCCCACAACCCTAGTTATGGGTTTAGCTACTTATGCTTGAATAATCACAATCGCAAAATAAAGAATAAATCATAATTGTAACTTACAAGAATTCGTAGAAGAAAACCAAGTGAATTGAATATAACTCCAAAATCAAAGAACAAAATCCAAGGTTGTTTAAATCCTCCAAATTCAGGAACAAAATTATAAATGTTGTTTCTTGAAACTTGATGACAGTCAATAACACCTAAAATTACTATTCAAACCTATAAAATTTCATAAACTGTAAAATAAACCTAAACAAATTATTTATAGATATGAAACAAATCCTTTCCTAAATCAATTTGGATTCTTGTGTCGGTAGGTACCAAGGTTTGTTGGTAGATTTAATAGATTGTTAGAGTGTCCCGTTGTTCCAGTCGTTGCTTCCCTCAAAATTGACTCCTTCCAACATACGGCCCCAAACAACAGCTCGTTGTAAGATCTCATGAGTCGTTGATCCTGTTTGTTGTGTCCTGGCCGCTTGATCATTGTTTTCGAACCTAAAGGTATGAGCCCCCCAGAGTGACTCATCCTTAGAAAGTACGACCCGTCCTATTTTTCTGTTGTATGCAGCTCGATCTTGGTGAATTTCTCTGATTCTTTCCATGACCACACAGGATGATCCGTTTTAAGTTTATACGACCCGTAGGAGCCATCCATTTTATGAAGCTTCAGTTTGACAATCTTTTTTGTATCTTACTATGATCGATCAAAACGACCTGTTGTAAGGATCAACGGTCTGTAGTCAACTCGTATGAGGCAACTTTTTTTGTATTCTGTTCTTTTTCTCAACTTTTATTCCTACGGCCCATTTTACCTACAAAACTACTAAAATGTGTCATATCCATATAAATGCACTTAAAGTCATGCACATTCATATAGTTTTAAGTGTCGCTAGTTCCATAAATTCATGGCGTATCACCTTCAAAACCTCACCACTCCCTTCATGGGAGACACCTTCAAGAACACCCAATCATCCATTTCGAACTCAAGTTCTCTCCACCTCACATCAGCATAAGATTTTTGGCGAATTTGAGCTGCTTTCAACCTATCCTGTATGAGCTAAACCTTCTTCATGGCCTCATGGACTAATCCTAGTCCTATCATCGCAGCTTCACCGACTTCAAACCAACCAATAGGTGATCGACACCTCCACCCATAGAGAGCCTCAAACGGAGCCATCTAAATACTGGAATGATAGCTGTTATTATACACAAACTCAATAAGAGGAAAATAGTCATCCCAACTGCCCTTGAAGTCAATCACACATGCTCTCAACATGTCCTCAAGAGTCTGAATTGTCGGCTCCGCTTGGCCATTCGTTTGCGGGTGAAATGTTGTACTAAGCTTGACTTGAGAACCAAGTCCCTTTTGAAACGATCTCCAGAACTAAGAGGTAAATTGAGTACCTCTTTAGGATATGATGGACAAGGGAACTCCATGCAATCGAACTAGCTCTCAAATATATAGTTTTCCATAATTCTCTGCGGAATCAATGGTTTTGATCGGTAAAAAATGAGCTGCTTTGGTCGACCTGTCCACGATCACCCAAATGGAGTCATACTATCGATGAGTGTTAGGCAACCCTGTGATGAAGTCCATATTGAGTTCTTCCCACTTCAAAGTAGGAATACTAATATCCTGAATCACACCTCCCGGTCTCTGGTGCTCAACCTTCACTTGCTGATCATTTGGACACTTAGCTACAAATTCTGCGATGTCCTTCTTCATGTCATTCCACCAATAGACTTCCCATAGGTCACGGTACATTTTGGTGGCACGTAGATGTATCGAATATCTAAAACTGTGAGCCTCATGCAACATCTAATTTCTCAATTCATAAACATCTGGGACACACAAGCGACCCTGATATCAAAGTACACTAATCCCCCTTTGAAGAAAACCTCTACCTTCTGATTCTGAACGGCTTCCTTTAAACTTACCAAAAAAGGGTCCTCGTCTTGTCTAGCTTTTACATCAATCACAAAGGACGATTCTGATCCGTTTTGAACAATAACATCGCTATTGGTCGAGTCAACCAAACCAACTCCCAACCGTGCAAGTCGATGCACATCCTTCACCAGCTCCTTCTTTCCATCATCTACATGGGACACAATGTCCATAAAGAGTCTACTACGTGCATCTGCTACTACGTTCGCCTTACCCAGGTGGTAAAGGAAACTCATATCATAATCCTTCAGTAGCCTCAACTACCTCCTTTAGCGTAGATTTAAATCCTTCTTTGTAAACACATATTGTAGGCTTTTTTGGTCTATAAACACATCTACATGGACCCCGACCAAATAGTGTCTCCATATCGTCAAGAAAATACCACCGCCGCCAATTCAAGATCATGGGTCGGGTAGCTCCTTTCATGAACCTTCAGTTGTCTGGCAGCGTATGCTATGACTTTAACATACAGCATCAATACACAACCAAGGCCGATTCTAGAAGAAATGCAATACACCACAAACCCATCAGTACCCTCTGGTAGAGTTAACACCGATTCCGAGGTGAGTCGAGCCTTCAACTCCTGGAAGCTCCTCTCACAAGCATTTGACTATTGGAATTTCACTTTCTTTTGTTTCAATTTAGTCAATGGCACTGCAATAGATGAAAATCCCTCAATAAATCTCCGATAGTAGACAGCGAAACCCAATAAGCTCCTGATATCTAAAGGATTCACCGGTCTAGGCCAATTCTTCACCATTTCTATTTTCTGAGAGTCCATCTTTATGCCCTCACTTGATACAACATGGCCCAAAAATGCCACTAAGCTCAACCAAAACTCACACTTGTTGAATTTTGCATAAACTTTGCAGTCCATGAGAGTCTGTAGTACCATCCTCAAATTTGCAGTATGCTCCTCATCGCTCCGAGAGTATATCAAGATATCATCAATTAACACGATCATGAAATATCCAAGTATGGCTTGAACACCCTGTTCATCAAGTCCATAAAAGTTGTAGAAGCATTCATTAGTCCAAAAGACATAACTACAAACTCATAATGACCATACCGCTTCCTGAAGGCTATCTTTGGGATATCACTCTCCCGAACCCTGAGCTGATGGTATTCGAATCTAAGATCTATCTTCAAAAAGCACTTGGAACCGTGAAATTGGTCAAACAAATCATCAATACTAGGTAGAGGATACTTGTTCTTTATGGTGATCTTGTTCAATTGTCGGTAATCAATACACATTTCGTCACACCCCATCTTAGGAGGCATGACTGGCACCTGGTGCCACACTGGCAACTAACTGACCTGGCTAGGCTTATGCTCGCCTGGTGTCAGCCTGTGACTCAATTCAATAAAACAACGAGCTATATCTCGACTATAAATACATTCTCCGGCCGACAAAAGGTCGTATAGCCACCTGTAAATGAAAACAACTAACCAACAACAAGCAATAGAAGGGATCCTATGCGGGCCGACAAGGCCACCATGCTGTCTAGTTATAACAGAAATGGAGACGAGCTACTATACTAGGCCCCACATGGCCAACACATGAAGAATAACTGATTAAGACCCAACATGGCCAACATACAACTAACTGACTGACAACTATAGCGTGCAAGCCTCTAAGATGCCAAATAGTGGTGGGGACAGGGCCCCGCCCTACCCAAAATTCTATATAACTGAAATACAGAAATCTCTACAACTTGGCAACTTCGAATAAAAGGAGTTGTCCCAACTGTGGACTCTGAACAACTGCTACTGGAGATCCTGAACCCTGTCTTTCTAAACCAGTAGGCAAGTAATGCAGCGCCCAAGGGAGGGCATCAGTACAATATGTACCGAATATGTAAGGCAATAGATAACCTGATAAAGACTGAAATTGAATAGAAAGAAGGGCAAAAAGATTAACCTGTACGCCTTCTGATTCTTAATCTACATCTAACCAACACTACATATATGTAATCAAAGATTGTATAATTATACATATATAAACTATAACTAGCAGACAAGAATACAAATAAGAACCTCACCTAGCCCCCATAAGCCAAAAGGTACAATCAACACTGCATAACTCGTTCAGGCCCGTATAAGCCCTGACGAGCACATCTCAATCTATATACCCCTATTCAGGTTTCTATGACTCCACTGGTACTGTAGCCAACCTACCGGTCCCCTGGGCCGACAACTGAGCCCGCTTGGCCCCTGAACTGTAGCTGTTTCTGAGTCCGGTGGACTCCTACTGTCTGTACCCCAAGTACCGGACTCGACGGGGTGTGCCAATATGACATAAGAGTAGTCCAGCCATGGAATAGACTGTATGAGGACCTCAAAGCTCATTTGGTTCCCTCACGGATGACATACCGCTCCTCGAAACGATGTCATCTAGCCCCTCGTAGGCGTCGACATAACTAGTAACCCTGGGGTGGTCATGGATGGCTCCTAAGTGAGGAAAACCCCAATCATGGTGTTGTACTAGCATCTTAATCTAGCAACTCAAAAGGTGTAACTAGCCTTCTATGCCTAACGCCATTGCTGCTCGCCCCCACGATAGTTTGTAAAGCTGCTAACAGGCACACCATGCACCTGTATCTTATTAGAGGATCCTGATAGTGATCATGATCTCTAATAGTCTAGAGTGAATAGGGTGATATCTAGAGTGGTCCAACAAAACTCTCTATATGTCTTGCCCGGACATCTAAGCTCATAATAACTGCGGGGCCGCGAACGACTAACTACTCAGTCCCTCTACTTAGGACAACTGTAGGGCTGGTACTAGCCGAACATTCTTTTGAGCAATCAGCCCCTAATCCTCTATGGGAAGTATACTGACATCCTTAGCTTGTGTGCAGTACTATACTAACATGGTACTTACTAGTTCCTTAGGCCTCATCTTGGTCCAATCGGATCTTATATTACTTTTCTAGGCGATTCTTAACCTTATAGATACCTTTATATAGACCTAACCATTCTTGGCAACCTATGAGTGGTAGGAACCGCATGGGGTTCTGGCCTGGCCTCTAACTACTGATAAGGTTCCCTTCCTTAGGGTACCCATGGGTCTATTTGACCTGGACGACTGGGGTGGCTTCCTGGGCGACATATATGATAACTGCTAAGCCCACTAAGACTGACAATCACTGGTAATAACTAATAGGTGACAGGCTGTCACTCAGCCAATACAAATGCCAAACTAGTAGTTAAACCACCTAGATGCGCCCATGCTGCTCAACTTACTAGCTCAGGCTCGATAACTCTCGCGAACTCCTAAGATCTAGGCCTGGAAACAAACATAGAATTCTAATAAAATCAATATATGTTTTCCAGCAGCTAACAAGAACTTATCTAACCGTAATCTATGGATAGAAACTAATCACTGCGTGTCTATTCTCTATATACCAGCAATAACTAGTTACAATATGTCTAATCACAATCTAATGGTAGCAGCTATCTACAACATATGAAATTGTCATTTCTGTTCTAGAACATAAGTCCTAACACTGTACGACGAGTATACTTGCCGAGGGTTAAGACTTACATACCTCGATTATCGTTTCCTGAATAACCGATGAGTTTTTACTTTTTATTCGCCAGCTCTCTTAAGTTGTAACCGTTATACTGGGAGAAAGAGTTGAATTCCAATACCAAATTCAGTGTAAAATGATAACTTTTAATACCAATATTGACTATACTTCAACTTAACAAAACACGACCGAAAACGTATTATTTCCCGAGAGTTTAGAAGGGAGAAATGCTTACTTGAAGCCTGTGATTGTATAGATATCAGTTTGGAGCAATTACGACAACTTTTTCTCTGTGGGGTTACGATTCACTGGGAAAATTTCACGAAAATAACTTCGTAGTAATGCTCCTTGCGGGCTTAAACTTCGATACCCGAAGTTAATTTGAATTTGGATGGTGTTTTGCAGGGTAAACGGACGAAAATTACTTGAAT
Organism: Datura wrightii; assembly: GCA_035772735.1. NCBI lineage: Eukaryota > Viridiplantae > Streptophyta > Magnoliopsida > Solanales > Solanaceae > Datura > Datura wrightii. The sequence continues at coordinate 118,002,148 of JASDFA010000003.1, forward strand.
CCTTCATGTTTCCTCTTCTCTGTCTATGAGTTAAATTGGGAAATGAGTTAAATTGTGAAGAGGCCTTTATATACATTCTTCGGCGGTGGCAGGGGTATGCCTCGCGCCACCCATTTAGGTTTCCACCCTAGCGTGCCACGCCTCCCATTGAGGTAGTAGGCCTGACGCCCCGCACCTCTCATTGAGGTAGCAGGCTTGGCGCCCCGCACCTCTCAAAGCACCAGCAGGCATGGCGCCCCGCGTTGGCCTGTGCACTGCTGGCTGGCGTATTGTGCTGGCCCTGTGCGCACTAGTCCCGTCCGACCCCACTTTCGAGGCTTTTACAACACGCGTCAAGTTCTTTTTAATCGTCACCAATCCACGTGTACGCTTACTAATCGTTAACATTTATGGGGTGTAACACATACGAAGAGAACCATCTTTCTTTCAGACAAAGAGAATTAGTGCATCTCATGGGGATTTACTCGGTTTGATGAATCCCTTATCTAAAAGGTCTTTCAACTACTCCTTCAACTCCTCTAACTTCGGTGGAGCCATTTTATAAGGAGGAATAGATATAGGCTGCGTATCGGGAAGAAGGTCAATACCAAAATCAATCTCCTACTCAGGAGGGATTCTTGGTAGATCATCTAGGAAGACTTCTGGATACTCACATACTACTGGGACTGACTGGATAGTTAGGGTCTCGGACGTAGCATTCTTAACCCTCACTAGATGGTATACACAACCTTTGAAGATCATCTTTTTGGCCTTAAGGTAAGAAATGAAATGACCTATAGGCACAACTGAACTACCCTTCCATTCTATGACTGGCTCACCGAGAAATCTAAACTCTACTGCCCGAGATCTACAATTAACTGAGGCATAACATTTAAATAGCCAATCCATGCTGAGGATAACATCAAAATCGGTCTTGGCTAACTCTACTAGATCTGCTGAAGTGACATTCTGAAGGACTGTGATTGGGAAACTTCTATACACCCGTCTAGCTACAACTAAATCACCTACTGGAGTAGAGACTGGGAAGGGTTCTGACAAGATTTCCGGACTGACTCTTAAACTACTAGCCACATAAGGTGTCACAAAAGAGAAGGTAGCCCCTAGATCTAACAAAGCATACACGTCAAGATGGAAAACTTGTAACATACCAGTGACTACGTCCGGGGAGACCTCCTGCTCCTGGCGAGATGCTAAGGCATAGAATCTTTTCTGGCTCTGACTGCCATTTATGCTAGTAGATGCGCCCTGCTGAGATGGGCGGGCTGGTGGAGCTACTGAACTGGAAGTTGGGCCTTGGCCCCTATCATTGCCCTGTCCAGCTGTCGGGCAATCTCTGATCATATGTCAAAGCTTCCCACAGTAGAAGCAAGCACCTGTACCTGCCAAACACTAACCCGTGTGCCCCCAACCACACCTGCCGCAAACTGGGATACTAGAATTCGTGGGCCTTCTACTCTGACCCCTAGAGCCTGATGCTCATCCTCTCTTGTCATGCGTAGGTTTGGATGGCACACTCATCGCTGAAGATCCTATGGTTGAAGATCTCTAGTGGGTTTGCTATCTGTTCCCACCACCTAGCCTCGATTGAGAGAACCTATAGCTGTCAGTCCTAGCCCCCTTGGCCTCTCTCTCCCTTAGATGTGCTGCTTCTATTTGTTGGGCATACAAAACTATCCAAGGGAAATCCATATCCTGATGGAGCATGGCGGTTCTGCAATCCTTGTCTAGATAGTCCGCCACCCCATGAACAAACTTGCTCACTCGCGCCCTCTGATCAACCACTAACTCTGGGGCATACTTCGATAGGTGAGTGAATTGTAGGGCATATTCCTACACTTTCATCTTTCCCTATTATAAATTCAGGAACTCGACCGCCTTCAGCTCCCTCATCTCACGACAGAAGAGCCGATCTACAAAAGCAACGTGAAACTTATCCCAACTGATAGGGCCCGCTCCGACTACCCTACTATCCTTCCACTGTTTAAACCAAATATGTGCAACCCTCTTCAATTGGTATGAGGACAAATCAGCACGCTCTTCTCCATTCATCTCCATGACCTGGGTGATCTTCAAAATCTCGTCAATAAACTCATGCGAATCCTCGTCCACCTTTGACCCAAGAAATTCTAGTGGGTACATCCTTAGAAAATCTCTGACTCGTGCTGCCACCGCATTCCCATTCTGTAGGACATGCTCCACTGCCTGCTGGTTGACCTGGGTGGTCAAGGCCTACGCTAGCATCTGAATGGCTGCCCTAAATTCAGTGTGGGAAAGCGGCTCCGGTGAATGGTGCTCATGGGCTGGTGAGGCTTGTTGGTGCTAGTCTCCATTGCCATCCTCGTGTCCATTTCCATTTCTATTCCTTCTACCATTAACTCTGCCGGGAGGCATGATTCTGTAGTTGCGAATAGCAACAGTTAGAAGGATAGAGAGACATTTCACCGCACAACATAGATCATGAAAGAAGGGAACATTTCCTAAACGTCTTGTAGCCTCTTCATCATAAGTGTGACACGCTTCACACCCATGAAAAAGATTTTACTTAATGCGGATTTCAGACACTCGAGGACACTTCAAAACCTATTGCTTTGATACCAAATTTTTCACTACCCAAACATGGGCCCGAATCGAGACACGGGACAAGGAGCCCCGATAGACTCCAAGTCGACCCATGGCATGAACATACATCTAACTCAATCAAGTAAAGTGGAAGACTTAACATAATAAACATAGTGAAAATTCAAACATAACATAACAATCTAAATATACAACCCAAGTTTGAAGCTAAATACAATCTATTGTCTGAAAAGCCTCTAATTCTGATGAGCTGATGGGACAAGACTCTAACTAACTCTCTAAGTCTGAAACTAAAATACGTAAACATAATTGAATGGAAGAGGGGCCCTCAATAGATGAGGATTCACCAATAGAGATTGCATGCTAACTCCAGAAGCTGGCTAATGACGGGGCTGATTTTGAAGATCGGAGCCTATATCATAAAATGATACAACATAGAGTATGCTATTAGTACGTGAAATTTACCAAGTATGCAAGGTAAGTAAAACTGCTTAAAAAAGTAAAATCATTTAAAACATGCATAATATAAAACATAATCAAGACAAGAATATGAGAGTAGTGCTTACTTGCTATTTTTAAGAAATCATGATATGAACATAACTGAATATCATGACTGAATCGAATGACCCAAAGCTTAAATCTGATAATCATAATTAAAACTGAACATTGGGTCAAAGATGCTTTAGAACATATATATACATCATGAATAATAAACTTGCATAACTAAAATCATGAGGAACAATGGGAGACTCGTCTTATAACCGACATTACCACGATATAGCTTACGTGGTCCCAACTATCACACTCAAGTGGGCAGAGCCGTCGAAAACCTTGACAGGGCTAAGGACGCTACCATGATATCGATATCAAGCTCAACGCCCCTTAGGGAAGGGGAAAGCTCACATAGGAGGTCCTAAAACAATCTGATCATACCTATGTTGGTGCGTAGTTCTGAGGCATAGGGTTGACTGAACCTTAGCTAACTCGGTCCTAGACACAACTCTCAAAAACATGCATATTCTCTCCATCGTTTATCAATGAAGCTGACCATCGTCTATTGAAGAAGTTGAATAATCATGTATACATATAAATCTAAATCATACATGAAAAACCTTGGCTCAAACCATACCACAAGCTGAATATAATTGGGAGTCTTGACTCCAAAACCATGTGGTAAGCTAATTAACTTGAAATCAAACATCACACTTGAAAATATGGGCTTGCCCAATACGTAAACATGCTTGAAAATACATGATTCACTTGAAAACATGATCATAAATATGGGTATCTTGAAAACATTCTTTTCATCATAAATATCTCAACATACTTGAACATACATCATAAATCTCAACTTTCATGAATTTGTTATGGGTGGGCACTATAATTTATAAAGCTTGAAAACATGATTATAATTGAAAACAATGTAAAACTTGCCCATGAATCATAGTTCAATAATAGAAACATACTAGATCATATCCATGGTAGAAACTTAGGAAATTCACGTATTGGGTTAAAACCCCATTGGATCAACATATAGATTTTTATGAATTAGAAAGGGATTGGACATGGGTGTGAACAAATTCACCCATTCATAACCTTACATACCTAAGAGAATCTGATTCTATAATTTCTCTGATTGTCCAAGGATGAATTGAGGAAAACTTGAAGGAAATTGAGTTTGATCACCTCTCTAGACACATACACTTGCGTGCATGAATAGGAATAGCATAGAATGAAATTTCCCCTCTAAGAACTCATTATTCATAGATTAAAATGACGTAATTTAGGCCTTAGGATCATAGAAATTATGGATAAGCCCTTACTAAATTCACAAAAAATAAATAACTGCTAGTCCCCATAAGGGACTGGACGAGTCGTTACCAAGGGTAATGGGTTGTCGTATGCTGTCATGAAGTGCACTGCCACTTTTCCTCAAAGGGTCCCCATGAGGGACCTAATGAATCGTCATTGGTGACCACAAGTCGTAGTCAACACTTGTTACCTCCACTGCCCAACTCCTCAATTCTTTAATCAACTGTTGAGCACAACAAACCTAACGGATCGTGGCATCTGACCATGATTTGTTGTGTCCTTTCATTGGGAACACCACCACTCAACCTTCACTTTTCAATAGCTCTTGACCACGACTGACTCAATGAGTCCTGGGTGCAGACCACAACTAATGGTCACGTCCGTGGGACTCCAAATTCAAAAATTCCAACTTAAGTCATGCACCTCACCACGACTAGTTTCACGACTCGTGGTCTACCCAATGAGTCACAGGATGACTCATTCTGTGACATGGTGCAAAAAATCTTGTTTTCCCCATTTCAACTCCCGAGTCTGATCTTTGAGCTTTCGGGGTATAACACTATGTTCGACACACAAAAAAGAAAAACAAAATCTGCTCCTTGGGAAAGAACCGTGGTACAATGAAAACCCTAAATGTTTATTGCTATCTACTATCTACAAAGGCGATTGTAAAGCACGATTCAAGAATTAATTAGAATGTAAAATCAACCCGTCAATGGCAACTTACATTATAAAATCAAGAAAATGAGCCCAAAAATTTTCATTTAATCAAAACAAGCCTAATTGAGGCATTCATTTATCTAAGCAATCATGCAAAATACATAAAAACATCAACAACCAAGCACGACAAGGGCACCAAAGTCGATAATAAAAATGAAAAACGAAATGAACAATAGAAAAAGACCACTTTCCACCCCCAACTAAAAATTACACATTGTCCCCAATATAAAAATGAAGAACAAGGAGGGGGTAAGAACTCCCTAAACTAGGTACTCCTCTCCCTCTCATCAGCTGCCTCAGCCTCATCATTATCAACTCCATGCTCAACCTCATCTTCCTCCCTTAAGTCTACAAGAACGCCATCAATAGGACCTTAAGCTGTGTGTGGGGCAATCATGTCATCATTTAAGAAGCTTACACTAGGATCAGAGAGCGGGGGTCCTGCCCTTCAACTTTCTCACATCAGCCTTAAGGGAAGAAACTGCACCCTCAATCCTGTCTGCTCAAGCACACAACTTGTTCAAGCTGTCAAAAACATCTTTCATTGTGGTCTTCTTCGATTTTTGGATGAGGGTTGTAGATTCCTAGCTAACTTAACGAGATGATTTTCATGAGAATGGGTCATATCTTTGTAGCCCACTCAGCCTAGAGGAGGAAGGTGGTGGTGAAGACCCCTGAAGTTGCACCTCCCCCAAAACATGTTCAAATACTTTGGGAGTGGGATCATTGAGGTCAGAGGCCTATGGGGCCTCATCAAAGTCATAAGCTGTAGAGTCTTGTGGGGCATCCCAGGTATGTATTCTCTTCCCCTTTATTTTAGGAGCATCTAAATCCCTCTTTATGTCAATATCAATAAACTTTGTATTTGAGCTAGAGTGTTCATTTAAAAAGTATGGGACTCCTGCTTTAACACATAGCGGGCTAATGAGAAGGGGGAAGGGCATGGAGAGACCTTGTTGCCTGGCTTTTATTTTGAATTAGGTGGTGACTATATCGTAAAAGTTTACATGCACTCCTAACATGATGCATGCTATTAAGATGACTGCCTCAATATATATTCGCTACTCATTCTTGGAGAGCATGAGGCGACAGCACGCCTAGTCAAGTCATAGTTTGGCTTTGAATTGGAGGTCTTGCCTTGAAATTTCTCCTCCCATGGTGGCCCATAGTGGTTTCTAATCTTCAATAGTCCTAGAAAACCATAGGAATTGATCTACCTTTGTCGCTACCTTTTCTGCAAACTCAGTCCCTGGTTCAATTTTTTCACCTCAATAAACAAAATTTATTGCATCCGGGGTGATATCCACCTCTACTCCATAGACCTTGACCAATGGGACATTAGGGAATTCATCCACCTTCCCAGTGTGCTTCATCAAGTCTTGCCTTGCCTAATAGGATGCATAGAACACCACCACTAGGTTGGGGTAGTAGCCGGGTAGAGCATCCAAGAAGGGGTGCCACTGGCGCTAAGCAAATTACTTAGTGATGTTGGGGAAGTCCTTCCCCAGTCATGCTATATTGAAGTATTTTTTCGGAGTCATCGACTAGTCCAAATATTTGATGTAGTATGCCTTCATACCATTCACATAGAACTGGATGGTGTCTTTGCTATTGGTAGAGACATGGGCTTCCATTTCTTTACCTTTTCTCTTGATTTTAGAGGAAGCTGAGGCTGTCCCCTTGTCTTGTCGCGTAGATCAAGACATTTTCCTTCAAGGTAATGTGAATGCCATCCACAAACCATACTTATTTTTTGTATTTTTCTTTATGGGAAAGAAAAGAAAGCAGCTATCCTAGGCTAACAAAAGAAAAAAGAAACAAAGTTCGATTACAAATAAAATGGAACATCAATCATGCACTTGCCAACACCTGCGTTTCGTAGGTGTGGACCTGCGGCCCGCAGTTGTATCATAGGTGCCCAGTAGAATCACTGTGAATTTGCACCGGAACCTGCATTACACCTGCATTTCATTAGTGCCCATCCGCAAGATATAGGTGGAATGTAGGTGTTAGGCAGTGAGCCTGAAGCCCAATACCCCACCTGTGTTGAACCTGCATTTCGCAAGATAAGTTATTCGACTTGCAGATGCTTAGAAGTGCCTAAACTTCAAAGTTCATGCTTTCGCTACAAATTTTTCGACAAGAATGAGAAACAATCATTATCTAAGGGATACTCAGACTTCCTCAAAAGATTCTTACATTATCAATCAACAATCAATACCATTATGACCGCTTAACGACTTTCCTTAAGAAGGACGTTACCCCATCTATCATCGAAAAATTTCAAGTGACCAATCTGAGCCACATTCATAAAAGAAATTTCGATAGTTCCCAACACTGACCCACATTATCACATTTTCATATTCATTATCAAGTACACAATAAGAAATGATGATTCTCCCTTAAGAAAGATGTCACTCAATCCATCATCATGAAAATAATTCATTTCAAGCAAATGGGTTACTCAGACTTCACCCCCAACTAAAAATTCATAGTATTATAGCACACCCAATGGATATAGCATCATGAAACAAGAATATCTACCCTTATAGTTTGCAATTTCGAACAACCTTTTAAATACCCACAAGAATCAATTGCACTATGAATATGAATAACACACAATGGGAAATGAGGGAAACGCATGGGTCAAGGAAAATGAAGACTATCATGCTTGTTGTGCTACATATATCATTAATCTCAAGAAAACAATGATGAAAAATAAAGAGGCATACCAAATAGAGTGAGTAGAGAGATAAAATTTGAAAGTTGAAGCTTTTCTTCAAAATTGGTTGACCCAAGTTTTTTCCTTCTTTTGTTTGGTAGATGAAATGATGTTTTATGGTGAAGAAGTGAAAGAGTGGTGGTTTTTATAGGAGAGTGGCAGGTGAAGAGATTAGTGGAATTGATGGTGAGTTAATGAAGGAGTGTGGCAATTGATGAAGGTGGTTGTGGGGTGAAGAAAATAGGAAAGTGGTGTAGAAAATGGGGATTTTGAAAAGCGGGGAAGAAGTTTAAAATACATGGGGTGGACCTGGGTAGGGTGTGTCAACTGGGTCAGTCAACTATTAAAATTTAATTTACACCTGCGCCTGGCTAGAACTATGCCTGCGCTAGACTTGCAACCACAAATTTGAATCTGTGAACTATAGTTCAAACATAGGTGGCCCTCACATTGAAAATGCACTATTTTGAATGTGTGACATACATGTATCAATCTGCACCTGTGATTTGTAGGTGAGACGCAGGTCACCTCAATTTTTCATGATTCCTTCACAGGTGCACTGCCTTAATCCTGTGCTACAGCTGTGTTCTGCAAGTTTGTGTCTGCATTTCACAAGTGAGGTGCAAGTACTCCTTTTTTCTTTTCAGGGTGCACTGCCTCAATCCTGCGGTTAACTTGCACTTCACAAGTTGGTACCTGCATTTCGCAGGTCCCACGCAGGTGCTCATGCTCTGTTTCTTCATCTTGTTCACAATCCAATCCTCCTACACAATAAAGACTACAAAAATGTGAATTTAAAATATAGTTAAAGACACTTGGTTTGCCTCTCAAGATTCGCTTGATTTAACGTCGCGACATGATGGTATCACCCCCACAAAACATCAATTGTCCGGAGGTTTGTCTTCCTCACCGAAATCATTCCCTTGCTCATCTTCATCAACCATCATAGTTATCACTTTGCATTCATCGGGTGATTTCATTGGTTGACTTACATTAAATGTCATTTTATCACCATCCACTCAGAATTTCAGCTCTCCAAGCTCAACATTAATTAGAGAACACCCGGTCGACAAGAATGGTTGCCCCAAGATAATGGGCACCTCAATGTCCACATCACAATCCAACACAATAAAGTCGGCTAGAAGGATGAATTTGTTTACTTTGACCAACACATCCATACGAATTCCTAAGGGGTGCTTGATAATGCTCAAATTAACATATCCTGGCAAAGTATGAAGAGGACGTTGTCGATAAAGAATCCAACAAAAAGGTTGGGGTCGAACCTACAGGAAATAGGATAAGATCTAGACTAATGCCCGTAGTTAAACTTATTGGTATGTTATCTCCAAATTGGGGGTTTTAAAGAAAAACAACAATAACACAAGATCCTAATGGTGGTTGTTATCAAGATCTAAAAATAACTAAGGTAAGTGTTCCCCATGAGTTCATAACTACTTCAGGTATACATGTGTGATCAATCCAAATGCTTACATGTAGAAACGATAACTAGGGTTTATCCAAACGACTGGTTCGTCCCTATTGGATGACTGTACTCAATCAGTGGGTCAGGTCTCATGAGCGATTTCAAACTAACCATATCAATATGTTCCAAATTAACTTTCCCGCGACCACAGGTCATGTTATACATTGATCATAAAAATCAAGGCTTTGTTGTAATTCTCTTATTCTAATCTCTATTTCTCTATGTTCAAGAAATTAAAGAACTTGGGAAAGTCCTATTGTTGCATACTGTTAAGAAACGTCTAAAGATGAAGAGAATACAATACAAGTGTTTAGCGTTGGTTTTCAATCACTTTGTGTAACCCTATTTCGTTAATTCACCATGGTTCCCACAATCCTAGATGTAGAGGTTTTAGCCTCTCATGATTGTAAGATTGTAATTAACATTCATAGACAAATACATAATTAAATACTTACAATAATCATTAGAAGAAAACCTGCTTTGAATATTGATGAACAAAATCAAGAACAATTGATAATACCAAGTGTTGATTTCAAGAATTGCTCTCAAAAACTTGATAATAATTCACAAATAATACTTCTCTTAACGTAATCACATGTCAACTTGTCTCTCTCCTACTAAAACAAAATGTAAAAGGTATTTATATAGACATCAGAAAACTTTTCTTAAGCTAACAGGGAAATTTTTATCTCTGGCACCGACTCATCCTAGATTGACCATACGACCCGAACTGGATTGTACGGGTCGTACCTAGCTCTCTTACTTCCCTTGGCTGCTGAAAAATTGACTAAGTTTTGGAAACTGGTACAATTCGTACCATGGTCCTATGAGTCATACAATCCATTCGTGGCTTGTCCTTGAGAACTTTGACATCCTCTGAAGTTTCCTACGAGTGTTGTGGTATGCCTCATACCCTGATCTTGCGACTCGTACTTGCTTGTTGTATCTGGAGTTCTACCAAGTCTTTAAGAATCACTGAAGCTCCCCACGGCTCATGGTACGGGTCATAAGTAGATGTTATGATCCGTGGGTTCCTCCCGTACCAATAGACTGCTTGTGCAAATTTTCTCTAAAGATTTTCACGACTCCAGTTACAGCTCGTACCATCTTGGTACGACTCATACTGAGAGTCGTACTTTGCCTTCATTTAGTTTCAGCCTTCTGAGTTTTTCCATGAGTGTCAGTACGACTCCTACAATCAAGGTACGACTCGTACTGAGATTGGTACTTGGCTGATTTTCTGCACTTTTATGCATCTTTTGCACATTTTTGCTCCAACACCTATTTTCCCTGAAAAACAAAGTAAAAGGACCTCATATCCTTATAAACATACCTAAGTCTATGCTATTTTCTTAGTTTTAAGCGTCGAAAGTGCTGTAAACTCATAGCACATCAACACCCTAAACTTAAGATTTTTGCATGTCCTCAGACAAATAAATAAAACAAAAAACTAAAAGCAATGCTTAACTAGAAAATAAACCTAGGATACTATAGCCAACACAAATAAAAATATGCACTATGAGCATAAACAACTTTGACCCTTCTCCAGTAAACCAAATCAGCATATACACATCAAATAACCACAAATCATGATAAACAAGGATCAAGTTATGTCATCTAGCTATTAGCATATAGTCAAGTCATCACCAATGCTTTTCACACAGACAACTGGCAGAATAAAACAAAATCCATGTACCCTTATAGCAAATGAAGTCCCCCACTCACAGATATAGAAAAATATGAAATATGGTACTGAACAAGTAAGACTTTCACCCTCACAAGGAAGTTCCAAATACTACACATCGAATACTATAGACTTGCCCTTATTTTCTCTACTTCGGCTTTTCAGATGGTCAAACTAGTATCACTATAAGACCTGATTTGACCTGTAATGTAGGATTTTGAGCTGGGCATGGTAGATACGAAATTTTTTAGTGAAAAAATCCTCCTTGGCACTACATACACGTGGCTCTATTTTTCACTTTTTTTCACCCTTTTTGCTTTTTCAAAATTTTCCTCTTTTGACCATTTTTTATGCAATTGTATGGGTGTGGTGTGTTTTCAAGCTTTCATTCATTTTTATCTTTTTGTATCTTCTTTTCAATCTTTCTTCTTTTGTCTTGTCATACCACACCTCATTATTAACCTTTTTTTTTCTCTTCCTTTTTCACCTCCCCAAGATCTATGCACCTATACTCTAGCCACCTTCAGCTTAGGAATTTTGCCTAGGTTGAGTTTCACAATGTCCAAGGAGGGACCAAGGCCAAAACAGGTTCATTATAAAAAATAGGTACGGTTAATCGATTAATCAAAGAAAAATAATGCATTTAACGCTCAAAATCGGGATCAAGGGCATCATATTATTCTAGTAGGGTACTTTAAGAAAAAAATGGTCTAAACAAAAATGGTCTATGATCTTTTTCTAACCAACCATCCTAAAAACTATGTAAAGACCAACTAGGTATGTTCTAGATCCTCTATGCAGTGTTAAACTAGGTATAGACCTCACTCACTCATGGTACATGTTTTTAATTTATTCTACCTGTCCAGTTTATACATGGCTAACAAGAACTGGTTATGATAATACACTAAATGACATAAAAAGATCCACAGAAGGCATGCTTTGCAATCAACAAGTACACAGCTAACCATCAAAAGTTTTTGAAAAGGGTCAATTTTCCAAAACTTCAAAACTAGTGTAATTTATTGGCGGAGTAATCCTAAGATACTTTCAAATTAAATAAGAACATCCTAAACATGCTTGTTTTACTAGACAGCATGCCCAAGGAAAAAGAAACACTACAAGAAAAGTCCTCAAACAAATTCAAAAATCACAAAAAATACAAGCACACCTCCTCCCCTTTTAATAAGCATGCTTCATCCCCGAAGCATAGAATGTAAAACAAAAGAAAGGGATCATACCTGCGACTACTCAAACTTCACCTTCTATGGGTTGCCTCCGATGCAGAACCTGATTTAACATCACGACATGATGTAACTTTCGTGATTCTTCAGGCATCATAAAGGTACACCGCCTCAATTCCTCTTACTTTCTCAGTGTCTCCCAGATATAGCTTTATCCTTTGCCTGTTCACCTTGAACCTTTTTCCATCTTTATTCTCAAGCTCCACATCACTGTATGGGGACACATTCACCACTCTATATGGTCCCATCCACCTTGATTTCAATTTTTTGCGATGCAAACGGAGCCTTGAGTTGAACAGTAGGACCAGATCACCAGCATTGAACTCCCTCTTTGCAATCTTCCTATAATGATAGATCCTTATTCTTTCTTTATAAATGGCCACACTCTCATAATTTCGAAGTTGAAATTCATCTAACTCATTGAATTGTTCATGTCTTAACTTGGCTACTTCATTGCAAATTAACTTCAGCTTTTTCAGAGCCCATAATGCCTTATGCTCTAACTCAACCGACAGATGACATTACTTGCCATAGACTAGCTAATATGAAGATGAGACAATGGGGGCCTTACAAGCTGTTTGATAGGCCTACATCGCATCATCGAGCTTTCTAGACCAATCTATCTAGTTAGTATTCACTGTTTTGGCCAGAATGGTCTTTATCTCCCTGCTTGAAACTTTCACCTGCTAACTTGACTGAGGATGGTAAGGTGTTTCTAGCTTATGCTTTACACCATATTCTCTTACAGTATTCTAAAAGAGGTGGTTACAAAAGTGTGATCCACCATTAATGATGATTGCTCTGGGAGTACCAAACTTAGCGAATATATGCTTCTGTAGAAATGTTGTGACACTTTTGCCTTCATTGTTTGGCAGTTCAATAGCCTCCACCCACTTGGAGACGTAATCCGCCACCACCAAATTGTATTTCATCCCATATGAGCTAACAAATGGGCCCATAAAGTTAATACCCGATACATCAAATAACTCGACTTCCAGGATAGGGGTCAATGGTAACTTATGTTTGCGAGTAATGCCACCCTTTCTTTGGAACTAACCACATGCCTTGGCATAATCATAGGCCTCTTGGTGAATAGTGGTCCAGTAATACCTGCATTAAAAGAGTCTATGTGCAGTTCAAATACCACTATGATGACCCCCAACAATTGATGAGTGACAAGCCTCAAGAATGCTAAACATTTCTATCTCTGGCACACACCTCCGAATTATCCCATCTGGACAAATATGAAATAAGTATGGTTTATCCAAATAGTATCTTGGAATATCAAATAAGAACTTCATCATCTGATGGTGAGTCATATCTGCTGGGATCATGTCGCTGACCAAATAATTTGCAAAGTTGATGTGCTGTGGGTTTACACCACATTCGACGCTCAAAACTAAGAAAATAGCATGGATTTGATTGTATTTATGTGGATATGAGGTACTTTTCCTTTTTTATAGGGTAAACATTTGTTGGAACTTAAGATTGAAAAAGATAGCTTAAAAAATGCAAAATGGGCAAAAAGTGTAGACCACTGTACAGATCGTAGGAAGGACCTACGAGTCGTATTAATGGTCGTAAGAAATTGGTGGAAGTTAAGGCTGAGCATATGTGACCCACGAGTCCTAGTTTGATTAGTAGAAGGCTTGTACGAGTCATGATGAAATCCAGAAGAACTGCATTTGAGTCTGACTCCTTCTACGAGAAGCAAGTAGACCAGTGACTCGAAGGTACGAGTCCTACCTTTTTGGTCGTGATGAACTTTAGAAAAACATCAAAATCTTTGATTCAAAGTACAGGAGCTCAATACGAGTCGTGATTTGATGGTACAAGTCATACCCAACCAAGATTGTACTAGAGGACGCTACGAATCGTAGGAGTATGATACGAATTGTAGGTGGTGTTGTCGCACTGGAGGCAACAGATATGGAAATTCATCCTGTTGGCTTAGGAAATAGATTCTTGTGTCTGTTTAAATATATTTTAGGTTTTATTTTAATAGGAGAAGTTAGTTTTTAATAATTTTAGATGGGAAAAACATTGAGAAAGAGAGGATTTAGTTGGTCTTATCTTCTGATCAACCTGTTCTTGAATTTTTCTTGTTCTTACTACTTGTTTTTCATGATTTTGTGGAGTAATCAAAGGAAGTGTTTTTCTCATCCATACTTGTAAGTATTGTTTGATGTCTTTAATCATGAATGCAATTCACAACCTTACAACTGTGAGAGGCTAAAACTTCCATAGCTAGGGCTGTGGAAACCATGGAGGATTAACAAGCTAGGGTTGCACAAAGTGATCTTAAAACCAATACAAATACATATATTGTATTCTCTTCATGCTTAAACGTTTCTTAATGGTGTGCATGTTAAGACTTGCCCGTATTCTTTACTTGCTTTGGTCAAAGAGGTAGAGATTCGGAAAAGAGAATTACAACGGAGCTTTGATCTTGATGATCATTGTATTAACTTGATCTGTGGTCGCATGATAGTTAAATCTGGAACTTAGTGATAACAAATAGTTTTGAAACCGCTCATGAGACTTGGTCGAGGATTGAGTATAGTCGTTCAATAGGGACTGGTCGGTCATTTGAATGATCCTAAGTTATCAGTTCTATAAGTAAGTATTGGTGATAATCACGAGTGTATACCCGAAGTAGTTATGAATCCATGGGGAACATAAACCCTAGTTACCCTTTAATATTGACTTAACATCAGAATTTTGATACTTGTTTTATTATTGATTTTCTTTAGAATCCCCCGATTTTGAAGTAACTACCTTACAAGTTCAATTACCGGTTATAATCCAGTCACCCTATTCCCTATGGGTTTGACCCCAACCTCTAGTTGGATTCTTTATTGACAAAGTCCACTTCTCACTTCAGTGGCAGGCACATGTGCTGTTGGGTATGACTGCAGACCAACAAAGAAAAGAAGAAGAGCGCGAAGAGGAGTTGGCTCACATGCACACATCATTGGACTTGCTGACAAAGAATATTCAGGGAGCTAGAGCCAAGCAGGTTAATGCAGTGGGTACTCAAGGAAGGGAGTAAGGAGCTGATCACTATGATTCTGAGGAGGAGGTAAACTTGTTAGATAGCTAGGTGGGGGGTTTCCAAACCAACACCCAAGCGTCTTGAAAAGACTATTGGCGCCAAGGTTCTGGAAATCAAAGTGGGAACCAGTATAGAGACAGCTACAACAGAAACGGGTTTAGAGATAGGAGTCGAGGTCGTGAGCGTGAAGGTAATTTGAGGCGCAATGACGGCTATCGCATTGACCAGGCTGGATTCAATGTGCCTCCCAATGCACGAGAAAGGAAGGCTGGTCAATCAAAGTTGGAAAGCATGATGACTGAGATGTTGAAAAAGGTGAGGTCCACCGATGATCGGCTGAAGGAGATTCGAGGAGATTTGTTAAGTATGGGTCAAAAGGGGGAATCATATGCTACTGCCATCAAGAAAATTGAACACTAACTTGGGAAATTGTCAGCATCAATTAACCCTAGACAAAAGGGTACACTACCTAACAACACTATCCAATATCCTAAGAACGATGCATATTATATGGGGGTAATGACTATAAGTGGTAAAACCAAAGTTAACCCCCCATTTCTAGTTGAATTTGAATGGAAGAAAGAGAGCATAATGGAGGATGATGACACAAGTGCTGAGAAAGATACTAGTGAGTTGCAAGAGGCCCCAAGAAGTGAGAAGGAACCTACAAAGGATCAAGGGGCAACACAAGTACAAAAAGCTATCCCACGACCACCACCACCATTCCCCCAAAGGATGAAGAAGAAGGTGGAGAACGGTAAGTTCCATAAATTCCTTTCAATGCTTAAGCATCTATCTGTAAACATACCATTGGTCGAAGCTTTAGAGCAGATGCCAGGATATGCAAAGTTTATGAAGGACCTAGTGACAAAGAAAAGATCTGTGAGCTATGAGCCTATTGGCAATGTGCATCACTGCAGTGCCATAGCTACAAGGGTCTTAGCACAAAAAAAGGAGGACCCAGGTGTCTTCACTATACCATGCATGATTGGTAATGTTGAGTTCGCAAGAGCACTATGTGATCTGGAAGCTAGCATTAATTTGATGGCCTTGGATATACTCAAGAAGTTAGGATTGGCAACTCCTACACCGACCAACATACGACTATTGATGGCCGACAGAATAGTTAAGAAGCCGGTGGGGATCCTGATCGATGTGCTTGTCAAGGTAGATAGACTTATATTCCCAACAGACTTCGTGATTTTGGATTGCGAGGTTAATTATGAGGTCCCCATCATTTTGGGGCAACCATTCCTTGCGATCAGGAGAGCTCTAGTAGATTTAGAAGCTGGCATGTTGAAGTTTAGGCTAAATCAAGAGGAGGTCACATTCAACATCTGCAAGACAATGAAGCAACCCAAGGAACTTAGTGTGATCACAGCACTGGAGGATGAGTATGAATCACTTGAAGAATTCTGAGTAGTCAAGAGATTTGCATCATGACACGATGTAAAATCAGGCGCTTCTTGGGAGGCAACCAAAGTGGTGAACTAGTGAAGTCTAAGTAACCAGCCTACCTACGTCGTGTTGTGACGTTAAATCAAGCGCTTCTTGGGAGGTGACCCAAGTTATTAAACTAATGTGTGCTCAGTGTACAGGTAAAATTGAAAACAAGAGGCTGAAACATCAGCTACTATGGCTCTCAGTATGCCCCGTAATAAGATCCTACGAGCCATAGCAGCAGTCGTGGTGAGGTTTAGAACAAAAAGATTCCAAGCCCCAACCTACGAGTCATCCTACGGATCGTACCTCAGTGGTACGGGTAATATGATGTATTCGTAGGTCATTAAGTTTTCTTTAACAAGTTTCCCACGAGTCCAAGGAACGTGCCATAGGATCTTCCTACGACTCATGGTATGATTTGGGATGGGTTGAAATTAGCATAAATACCCGAATTGGCCCAAAATTTTTTTTTAAAAAAAATTTTGCCCTTACCTATTTAAACTTCGTCAACCTATTCTCCCACACTCAACAGTCAAACACACTACTCCACTCCACTTCCCCTACCCGTAACCCAACAACAACGAAAGAATCAAGCAAACTTCTTTCTCGACTCAAGCTTAGAAAACCCTAGGATTGTCAGCTACCATTGATGAAGCATCAATCAAGTAAGTGTGTTGTGTTAAAAATTGTTAAAAAGTCACATATTGAGCTTGAAGGTGTCAAAACCCCTATGAGTTAGTGAATTGACTTTGAATTTGTGTTCATAATGGAAAATGATCAGGGTGTTGTTAATGTGCTTCTTCAACTAAAAGAGATGCTAGATTCTAGATGAATTAAGTTTTTAAAAATAAATGAGTTACGGGTAGTGGGTTAAGAAAGGGAATGATTGGGCTTGAGTTAATTGAGGTATTGATGTGCCTATACCTGGGGGGAAGTTGGGTATCCTAAAATTTGAAAAAGGAGTCCTTGCAAAAACTGAGAAAAGAAAATTTGAAGTGGTACGAGGCAAAGTACGGACCGTAGAATGCCACTACGAGTTGTACTGAGCACTTGTGCCACCAATATTAGCATAATTGCACGAAATAAAGTCCTTCCTATGACTCGTGGAATCGACCTATGGGTCGTACCATGAGTCGTGGAAGAATATAGAACGACATAAAATCAGGGCTTCATCAGATGACTCATGGTACGGATCTTACCCATGTGGTAGGAGTCGTACCTGCGAGTCATACAGAAAAAAGGTTGCAATTCTAGGACTTTCCAAGGGTCGTACCTTTGTGGTACGACTCGTACTGTTGACCCATGGTGAAAAGCTGCAACTTTCTTTCTAACTTCTTTTTTAAAAAATGGAATGCTAACTTATTCCACTACAGGTACAATGACATAAAACGCAGGGCAAATAAATTAGCAGCCCAAAGGAGATTGATTGATGAACCGACTGACTCGGAGTCTGACCAGGCCAGAGACTTACCTAGTGGTTCGATTAAGGAGTATCAAGTAGACACCTCAGACACCGATGGAACCAGAACCACTAGGGCGAGATCAAAGGCCCAAGCTAAATCAACTACTGCCACATGCGTTCAAGCTCCCCAGTCGGAAGAGGGAGTTAGAGAGGAACATCAAAAGTCAGGGAGTGACTCCAATGCTAAGGAAGGGTTAGGAGAGACCCAGAGTAAGAGGAAAGCAGTAGTGATGAGTCGGAAGAAGAGGCTCCTGTTGTTGCCCAAGAGTAGAACCCACCCAGGGAAAACCGCACAATCCAGTGAAGAGTGCCGGGAGCCAAAGAAATCTATGAACAAGGCATCTCTCTCACTGCCAAAAATAAGCCACGGAGGAGTATTCAAGAAGAACCATGGATCCTCACAACCGCATTGAATCAAGTTGAGGAGATGAAGTGGATTTTTAGCTTTTATGGTTTTGAGTGGATGGCCAAGACTCCAACATAGTACACAGAAAACATAGTTCGGGAGTTCTAATGCCAACTACTTGGCCACAATGGAGGTAAAGGCAAAAGAAGGACAAAAAATAAAAGACCAGCCTCGTCTGGTGAGTGTTATGGTCCGAGGTCGAGAAGTTGATATATCTAAGCGGACCATTGCTCGATTGTTGTATAGCCCACATATC
This sequence comes from Datura wrightii, assembly GCA_035772735.1. NCBI lineage: Eukaryota > Viridiplantae > Streptophyta > Magnoliopsida > Solanales > Solanaceae > Datura > Datura wrightii. The sequence continues at coordinate 118,021,009 of JASDFA010000003.1, forward strand.
TTGCTTACCGAGATGATGCCAGAGTATGATTATAGGGTGGAGGCCATGAAGCAGATCAGATCCTTGAGTGTGTAGGAGCGACAGAGGCAACTGCAATGGCTAGTTGAGGTGATTGCTAAGAACAAGGATGAAGCTGAATGGGTTACAAGAGGAAAGCAGGTGACAAAGAATTCACTAAACTGCATTGCAAAAGCCTGATGGAAACTAGTGCGCCATAGGTTAGCACCTACGGTCAACGACAACACACTGAGTGTTGGCAGAGCGGCATTGGTTGCATGCCTCCTGTCTCATTACCCCATTAATATTCCGAGGATCATAACTGATGAGATACGAGATCAACCAGTGGGAGTAAGCACTTCTATCCCATTCCCGAGTCTGGTATTCAGATTATGCATGGAGGTAGAAGTTCCAAGGGGTTATAAATGGTTGATTGGAGGCCAAAGGATTGCAGTCATAGGCCTTATCCGGGATGAGATAAACTCGGTAAGAAGATTCAAGATTCCTACAGCTGTCGCAGCAGCCCAGCAAGCAGGGGACATACAGGTGAATGTCCCTATGACACAGGAGCAAAGAAAGATACCGGATACAGATGTCGGTCATTCAAAGTTAGCTCCCAGTACCATAACTACACCACTGCCCAGCATGCAGGCTCAGACACCAGCAGGGTATATCTTGGTACCACAGGACTTCCTCCCAAAGCTAGCTAAGAGATTGACCATGGCAGAGCGTAAGATTCAGGCTATGATGGATAATGTCAAACCATGGGTAAAGTTAAAGAAAAAAGCAGCAGCTCAGGCTCGTACATGCCTACCTAGTTAGTTTTGAGAGCCGTTTCAATGAGAGAATGGCGGTGCAGACCAATACAAGCTGTCTCAGTGTGGAGTTGGGGGCTTTTCGAAGCTAAGTAGTTGAGTTGTCATCACGACAACCAACAGTTTTAGCAGCCCCTACTTTTCCGGACCTAGATTTCAAGCTTGATGAGGATATTGATTTGGCAGCCTACTGGGAGCCGACTGCAATTGTTGATAAAGGCAAGAAGAGAGCTGTTGAAGATGCTAGTGAGGAGAGGTTGAGGAAAAGAAGAAAGAAGGAGAGGAAAGAGCGCAAACGGGCTGGAGCAGCGAGCATGAAGACTAATAACACACATATGACTGAGCTACTTGAGAGAGCTAGAGGAGCCGGTAGCTCCACCGCACCCTAGCCCAATCTTGCCCGTGTCCATGACCCTTCGGGAGAGCCACATTCAGCCCAGACATTTTCAGAGGCCATTTAAGCAGAAACAACTGGTGAGGGGGGGACCACTCCCCCTATTGACACACAATTGAGTGCGCCAGCCACCGCTAGCGCCACTATTGCAGCGGAGGTACAACCTTCGCGAGATGACAGGAGTGCCTAGTGCACCACAAGAAGGTTATCTTCCCTATAATATTCTAGATGATTCTTTGGGGACAAAGCTAACTTATCAAAAGAGGGGAGGGAGTGTAATTGTGATTTTTGGGATTTTTGTTCCTTCTGAGGGTTTTTGTTTCCATGTTTCTTGTTCTTCAAACATGCTATCTAGTAGAACCGACATGTGTAGTATTTTTATTTTTTAGTTTGTGATTTTTGTTTAATTAGAAAGTATCTTAGGAATACTCATCCAAGAAAATTGCACTAGTTTTTTTTTTTTTTTTTTTTTTTTTTTTTTTTTTTTTTTTTGTAAAAGATTGACCCTATTTAAAAATTTTCTAATATAGTAGCTATGTATTTGTGACGACCTGCATGATTGTTGTGGATCTTTGGATGACATTTATTTTTTCAACACAAGTAGTCTTGTTAAGCCATGTATGGACCAGACAAGTGAGGTGAAAATAGTTCATGTACCATGTGTGCGTGAGGTATATTAGTTAGTTCGGTATTGCAGTGTAGATCTAGAACTTGCATGGTTGGTCTCTGCATAGGCTAAGGATAGTTGTTTAGGATTGATCATAGGCCATTGTTTGTTTAGCTCACTTTTAGCCTATATTGCCCTAAGTTGCATGAATCCCTTGATCCTATGTTTGAGCCTTAATAGACCATGTTTCTTTGATTTACCGATTAACCGTACCCATTTTTTGTAATGAACCTGTTTTGGTCCTAGTCCTTCCTTGGATATTCTAAACCTCAATATAAGAAAAATGTTTATGTTGAGGGTTGCTAGAGTAGGGCTGCATAAAAGGTGGGAATGGAAGAAAGGAAAAGAAAAGAAAAGAAAGAAATGGTGGAATATGTGGTGTGGTGAGATGAAAAGAAAAACAATATGCTGTAAATGTTGAAAAATAAAGCTCAAAGAAATTTTGAAAAAGCTGCAAAGTGGAAACTCACCACACCCATGCAAATGTGAATAAAAAGGAGAAAAAAGGAAAAAGGGGAACGAAAGAATAAAAGGGTGAATTAGGTGAATGGTATAGACAATGTATGTAGTGCCAAGGAAGGAACTGTCACTTATAAAATCTTCCATCTTTATCATGTCCATCCCTGAGCCTACATTACACGCCATACCAAGTCCTATAGTGATCTTAACTCGACCATCTGAAAAACCAACAAAGAGAAAATAATGGCAAGCCTATGGTATCTAACACATAATACTCGTAACTTCTTTGAGAGAGTGAGTGCCTTACTTTCTTAGTCCCATATCATGTTGGACATTTTACATATGAGTGGAGACTTCATTTGTGTAAGGGTACATGGATTATGCTTGCTTTTACTGTTGGTCTATGTGAAAAATATTGGTGATGACTTCACTGCCTGTTGATAGGTAGATGACATATTTTGCTCCCTGTTTATGATGTTTTGAGGTTGCTTGTAATACAATGCTGAGGTGGTTCCATGAGAAAGGGTCAATAGAGTTTGTATAGAAAGTGCAGGTTTGTTTGAGTATTGGCTGTACTATCTTAAGTCTATTTTCTAGTTAAGCATTGTGTTTTAGTTTTTGTTTTCTTTACCTGAGGATATGCAAAAGTGTTAAGTTGAGTGTGTTGATGTGTTGTGGGTTTACAACAAATTCGATGCTCAAAACTAAGAAAATAGCATGGATTTGGGTGTATTTAAGTGGATATGATGTACTTTTCCTTTTGTTACAGGGTAAACAGGTGTTGGAACAGAAGATTGCAAAAGATAGCTTAAAAAAGTGCAAAAAGGACAAAAAGTGCAGACCACAGTACGAATCGTAGGAAGGACCTAGGAGTCGTACTGATGGCCGTGAGAAGTTGCTGGAAGTTAAAGTTTAGCAGATGTGAACCACTAGTCCCAGTACGACTAGTCGCAGGCTTGTACAATTCATGATGAAATCCAGAAGAATTGCATTTGAGTTTGACTCCTTCTACGAGAAGCAAGTACGACCCCTGAGATGAAGGTACAAGTCGTACCATTCTGGTCGTGATGAACTTCAGAAAAACTTCAAAATCTCTAATTCAAAGTACATGAGCTCAATACGAGTCGTGAGTTGATGGTACGAGTTGTACCTAGATCCAACACTTAGCCAGAATTTAGCCATCCGAGATTGTACGAAAGGATGCTACGGATCGTAGGAGCATGATACGGATTGTAGGTCAAGTCGTGGCACTGGCGGCGACAGATATGGAAATTCACCCTATTGGCTTAGGAAAAGGATTCTTGTGTCTGTATAAATATATTTTAGGTTTTATTTTTATTGGATACATCAGTTATTGATAGTTTTAGAGGGAAAAGACATTGAGAAAGAGAGGATTGAGTTGGTCTTAACTTCTGCTCAACCTGTTCTTGAATTCTTCTTGTTCTTACTACTTGTTTTTCAAGATTTTGAGGAGTAATCAAAGTAAGTGTTTTTATCATCCATACTTTTAAGTATTGTTTGATTTCTTTAATCATGAATGCAATTCACAACCTTACAACAATGAGAGGCTAATACCTCCATAGCTCGGGTTGTGGGAACCATGGTGGATTAAAACGCTAGGGTTGCACAAAGTGATCGTAAAACCAATACAAATACTTATATTGTATTCTCTTCATGCTTAAACGTTTCTTAACGGTGCGCAACGTTAGGATTTCTTGGATTCTTTAGTTGCTTTGGTCAAAGAGGTAGAGATTAGGAAAAGAGAATTACAACGGAGCCTTGATCTTTATGATCATTGTATAAACTTGCGCTATGGTCGCTGGATAGTTAAATCTAGAACTTAGTGATAACGGATAGTTTTGAAACCGCTCATGAGACTTGGTCGAGGATTGAGTATAGTAGTTCAATAGGGACTGGTCGGTCATTTGAGTGAACCTAATTTATCAGTTCTATAAGTAAGTACTGGTGATAATCACGAGTGTATACCCAAAGTAGGTATGAATCCATGGGGAACATAAACCCTAGTTATCCTTTGACATTGACTTAACATAAGAATTTTGATACTTGTTTTTATTATTGATTTCATTTAGCATCCCTCTATTTTGAAGTAACTACCTTACAAGTTCAATTACCAGCTATAATCTCGCCTCCCTGTTCCTCGTGGTTTTGACCCCAACCTCTAGTTGGGTTCTTTATTGACAACGTCCGCTTCTCACTTCCGTAAGAGGTGTGGTTTGAGAATTATCAAAAGTCAGCGAACTAGGGAATCAAGTCTTGAGATGCAGAAGATACCTGCTTGTCTGGGAAAGCATCATTGATATCAATCTCTTCTCTTGCTCTAGCCTCAGACTCTTGTCTAGACAGGTGATCAGCTAGCTGATTTTCAGTTCCTTTCTGGGCTTTCACCTCAAACTCAAATTCTTAGAGCAACAACACCCATCTGATTAACCTGGTTTTAGCATCCTTTTTAGAGATCAGGTACCTAAAAGCAGCATGGTCTATATGAACGATCACCTTAGTTCCAAGAAATTATGCTTGAAACTTCTCGAATGCAAGAACCACTAGCAGCTCCTGTTCTATGACAATGTAGTTCTTTTGGGCCGTTTTGAGTGTTTTACTAGAATAATAGATAGGATGAAAAATCTTTGCTCTCTGTTGGCCCAAGAAAGCATCGAGAGAGACCCCACTAGCATCACACATTACCTCAAAAGGAAGAGATTTTGGAGTTATAATAATATGAGCAATGGTGAGTTTCTCTTTTAAGCACTCTAAGGCCTTCAGACATGCCTCATCAAAACATGAAGTTCACCTCCTTCTCATGCAATTTGCATAATGGTTGTGCAATCTTTGAAAAGTCCTTGATGAACCTCCTATAGAATGCCCCAAAAAGCTTCTTACCCATTTTATGGAAATAGGTGGTGGCATTCCTGGTATAACATCAATTTTCCCCTTGTCCACCTCAATCCCTTTTCCAAAGATTTTGTGACCTAGCACTGTTCCTTCCTTGACCATAAAATGGCATTTTTCACATTTTAGGACCAGATAAGTTTCTTTGCATCTGTTTAACACTTTGCCCAAATGCTTGAGGCAAGATTCAAATGAGTCACCCATAACTGAGAAGTCGTCCATGAATACCTTGATGGTGTCCTCCACCATATCTGAGAATATTGATATCATGCAGTGCTAGAATGTGTGGCTGGTGAATTGCACAATCCATAAGGCATTCTCCTGAAAGCAAATGTTCCATAAGGGCAAGTGAAGGTGGTCTTCTTTTGATCTTCTGGGGCTATAGTGATCTGATTAAACCCCTAATAGCCATCAAGAAATTACTACCAGCCTCTACCTATCAACCTATCAAGGATCTCATCCATGAATGGCATTGAAAAGTGGTCTTTCTACGTCAAGTGGTTGAGCTTTCTGTAATCCAAGAGCACACGCCATCCTGTGACTGGTCTTGTTGGTATTAGCTCATTCTTCTCATTGGGTACCACTATGATCCCACCTTTCTTTGGAACATACAGTATCGGATTTACCCACTTCCTATCCATAATGGTGGTAAACTACACTAGCATCTAGCCACTTGATAATCTCCTTTTTCTCTACTTCTTACATTGGTGGGTTCAGGCGTCGCTGATACTCTATACTTGGTGTGCAATTTGGCTTGAGCTGGATTTTGTTAGTGCATATGCCTGGAGAGATCTTGATGATGTCAGCTATGGTCCAGTGTACTATTGCTCAGATATTATATGGGCCCCAATTCCTACCTCCACATGCTACGCCAGAATATGAATATGGGGTGGAGTCATTGAAACAAATAAAGCAGCTGGGCTATGATGAAAGGAGGAGGCAGATACAATGATTGTCCGACGTTATGCTGAGGACAAAGAAGAGGCTGAGTGGGACTTGCAGAAAGCAGGTTACAAAGAATTCCCTAAATTTCATAGCAAAGTCTAGTTAGACGTTAGTGCTCCACCGGTTGGCACCGACGGTTAATGACAATACTCTCAATGCAGATAGATCAACTTTGATGGCTTGTATCATTTCTAGATACATCAACATTTTGAGGGTCATCATAGAGGAGATGCGAGATCGGGCTATAGGATTTAACACTACTATCCCATTCCCGAGTCTCATCTTTAGATTATGCATGGAGGCAAGCATCACAATGCATCAGGGTAAGGAACACCTGATTGGAGGACAACGGATTGCTAACATTGGCCTTATCTGGGATGAAATGAACCCGGTAAGTCGGGTCTGACTTTCCACTGCAGTTCCAGTGACTCGGCCAGTTGGGGACGCACAGGTGAATTCCCCCAGCTCATAGGAGTAGGGAGAGACACTGACTACAGATTTTGGTTATTCAAATGCAGCTCCCAGCACTTCTACTACACCATATATTAGCCTCTCGAGTTAGAACCCAGTCGGATACATCCTAGCGCCCTAAGAATTTCTCTAAAAGTTGGCCAAGAGACTGACCATGACCGAAAGAAAGATCCAATCAATAATGAAGAATGTTAAGCCCTGGATGAAGGCCGTTGAGACAATTGCATAAGACTTACATGCCAGATTAGATCGATTTGAAAGAAGGTTCAATACACACATGGCCGGGAAGATTTAGACGGGCAACCTCCGTGAGGAGTTGGGGGCTCTTCGGAGCCAAGTGGCCTAGCTATCATCACGATAGCCAGCAGCTATAGAAGCCCCCACTCTTTCTGAAATCGATGCTAATTTAGATAAGGAACTTGATCTAGTTTCCTACTGGGAGCTGATAGCAGCAGGGAAAGAAGAAGGGAAAAAAGTGGGTCTCCGAGGATGTTGGAGAAGAGACCCCGAGAAAAAGGAATAAGAGAGAGAAAAGAGAATGCAAGTAGGCATGAGTAGAGAGCCTACAGACTCATGAAGCACACTTGTCAAAGCTGCAGGAATGAGCTAGAGGAGTAGGTAGCTCCACCATGGCCCAGACAGAGCTTACTAGTGGCAGGGACCCTTCGAGCGAGCCATATTCAGCCCGACCATTCCAGAGGCCGTAGATATGGTTGAGACTACTGAGGGTGTAGCTTGTTCGTCGATTTAGGGTATAACTACATGCAAGTGCACGTGGTCGAACAAGTAGTAAAGTGGCTCAAGTAAGCCAAGTATCGATCCCACAGAGACTGGACTAAAGTAACAATCTACTCAAGTGTCAATAAACTTTAATTCTAAATTGCATTCAACAATGTGAAGAAAAGGTTGATATTTTGTTTCCTAATTTTATGCTAAGTCTAAAATGAATATATAATTTGAGTCTGAACTATAAGTATGAGCATGCTGAGGTTAAATGAACATGTAGAGAAATAAATTATTGATACAACTTGGTTAATCTTTCTTCCGGTTGCTAGTCAAGAATTATTGCCTATGAATTAAAACTCTCGTATTTAACCCAACTTAAGAATCATGAACCTTCCACCTACATCTCTGTGATAAAAAGAAATTCATGTTGTAGCCATACAAAACCGATTTCTTAATTGACTAATACGACTTTCAGGTATATTTCTATCCTGAAGGTAAATCAATTCTCAATTTTCCCAAACTAAGAAAAGATCATATCCTATCAATTCACAACTTTCCAATTTCTTGCTCTCTCGAGTGAAACCGGACTTTTTAGATGTACATTAACATTGGCCACACATTAATGTAGTAAGAACAAGAATCAATAGAACAACCATGGAAGCAAAGATGAAAAACCAATTTATCAATAATCACATTTCAATACAATTGTTCTTAACCTCAGCAAGAAGGGAATTTAGCCACTCATTTGTGGATTAAACATCGTTAAATGAGTGTTAATCATACAAGCAATTGAAATAAAGAAGAAGGAGATAGAGAAAATTCCTGAGATTTTCATCCCCTCAACTGCCTGTAACCCACGTTCTTGCTCCACCAGGTCAGAATTGCTAAAATAAAACCTAAGTGTGCTATTTATACTAGTGGGAATTTTTCCCGGAATAACAAGCAACGTGTCACGGAGTGTATCGCGGAGCACTGCCTCCGTGACACGGTGTGCATCGCGGAGCAATGCCCCCATGACACGGTGTGTATCGCAGAGCGTTGCCTCCGTGACACGGTGTGTATCGCGGAGCACTTCCTCCGTGACACATTGTTGTTCCACCACAGGCCAAATTTTGCATTTTTTCTTGTTGACTTTCACGTTTTGCTCTTTATTCCATTCTTCCACTTCACCAAATCATGAATTAGTTCCTCAAATGCATTATTAACCTTCAAAAATAAGGACTAATCATATTGGTTAGTATATATTCACATTTACATAAATCACATGAGAATGTATATAAATAATTAGATAAACAAGACTAAATTGCGTTATAAAGTAGCACCTGGGCATGCAATTATGCCCAAGATCACAACCCCACACTTAAAGTCTTGTTCGTCCTCGAACAAACCTTTTACATCTCATGCACATGAAGACTTACAAATAGCTAATTTTAGCAAGACAATTCAAGCTACGGCTACAATGACTGTTTAAGATAGCAAGCTAAAAATAGAGCATGCACGATTTAATCATTGAAATGAAATACAATTATGTTAAGACTTCCTAACCTCAAGAATTGACTCTCTATCTTAGCAAACTCATGCAAATCAACTGATCAAGAAATCCAACATGAATTATATCCTTCATTAAACATGTGCCCTCACAACAAGAGAGTTACCCATTTTCATACGCAAATTTTTAAATCACAACATGTATGGGTAAATGAATAGAATTACGCTCACTCTCACAAAGAATTCACATGCATCATGTAATGACACATAAGCTTTCCCTTAGTGTTTTACTCCACTAATTTAAGGATGTTTGAACGTAAGATCAAGTAGGACTTAATGGGTTGTAATGTAAGCTAAGGGACGGGTAGGTACTATTCTGGCCAGTAATAGTGACTATCTCCCCCAAGCGCTTTTAATACATCCAACATTCATTAAGGACATCTCTTTTCTTACTTCCTCCTCATTCTTTTCAATCCTGAATTTTCTCTTCTTGTTCCCATTTCTTTAAGCACACTCAGCTTAGTAGTAAGGAGTACTTAAGCAAAAGAAAAAAAAATTTTCCATTCATTTATTTTCTTACTCCCTACTAATAATCAACCATTTTTACACATGTGCACCTTTGTCCTTTTCTCAACTTTCACAACTTCTACTTTTCCTTCTTTTTCACGCTTCTCACTCCTTCACTCTTTGGAATTTTTTTTCACTTAAGCGCTTAGGAGTTTTGGATCAAATTCAAGGCTAATGAAAGAAAAAGGATTAAGCTTATGTTGTAGCTATCAAAGAATAGGCTCAAGGCTCAACGGGGCTAACTAGGATTAAATATTCAAGGTAGGTAAAGTGAGGGATAACATTTAGGTTCATTAAAAGAAATGCCTAAATCATCTCCTACAATTCACATCCTTCATTTCGTTTTATATACACACCAGGCAAGTTCTAGACATTCCACAATAGCACGGAATATTCGAAAAACTTACACTCACAGCACATGCTCAATTCAAGACACATTCCGCAGACTCTTAACTCAGCTAATCACAAGAATTCAAAATTAAGCTTCAAGCACATTGAGTCAAATTCAAGAGCCTAAGTGTCTCACACAAAGTTATACACTTCTTACATGTTTCAACACTAACCACACCTGTATCTTACAATCATGCATAGCACATAACAAGAACATCAAGCCATCAATTAGCTACGGGTTCAAAAACCAATCTACTGACTAATTTTCCTCAAGACGGTCGTCATCCATCCATCGTCGGAAACAATCTCTAACTATGACTAAAAAAATTATATACAGACAAAAAAAAAGTTTTATTCTTCGGTTCAAAGACCCCCCGTCGAAAAAGAACCGAAAAAAAAACCAACGGGTGATGAAGTCATGCTTGACTCACAAAAAAACAAAAAAATATTTTTTTTTTCAAATATTTCTCACAAGCATTACATTCACCAAAAATCGTTAAGCACACAAATTTTAAAATTTTCCTCACCCCACACTTGAATCTTGCTATGTTCTCATAGCATCAACTTAACATTTAAAGAGGGTGAGAAATACTCCCTGAGGCCTTTAGGCCTAGTTAACAACATGCTTTTCTCCAACTTTGCACAAGTGGGTGTTTGACCCCAAACTTTTTCTCTTCCATGCTTGTTAGCTTCCTCCTCTACGGGTACTCAGACTTCCCCTCCATCTGTGCTTAACTTTCCACCAAAACAACACAAGATGAAAAATAAATAAAATCAACTTAATTGCAAGAAATTAAAATGGTACCCATGGTACCCTTGGGTTGCCTCTCAAGCAGCGCCTAATTTTACGTCGCGGCACGACGTATCAAGTTTCAGCGCTTTTTCCTCCACCTTGAGGATATGAATCTCACCCCTAATTTCTTCTCTAATTTCCTCTTATGCTCCAGGGGTGGTGGTGAAAAATTGTAATGACCAAGCAGTAGATGTTGCCTTTTGAATTTTATTGGCCATTAAGTAAGCGAAGTCATTTTGTGTCTCCGAGTTAGCAAATTTCAAAATATACGGGGCTTGGTCCTCCTCTAGACATTTCTCTATAAGCTTGGAAGACTCTATTTCTCAGTTGTCAACCAAACTTAATGTCGAAAAATGCTTCGAGTGTGGTCTAATACACCTCAACTCTGAAACTGCATTGTTCTTGACCTCCTTACTTGTATACACCTTCTCAGCATCGATATCTATCTCTCCTTTAATGTCAACTGGGGGATACTCTATCTCTTCTTCCATGAATGGATTTTCCATAAGTGTGAGCCCATCACGGGGACACTCAAGCGATTCTAATTGTTGGGCTTCATCCAAAAATTTACCCTTGTCTTCCTCTTGTAGTTCCTCTTGAATATCGGCTAAAACTGTTACCTGCAATTTATCACAAGCTTCAGCCTCAACAATCATCTCCGTGACTTTGACGCTCATCCTTTCTAGAGCCTCTGCATTCTCTTCTTGCTAAATTGTCAATACTGCCATCGCCTCCTTCATTCCTTCTGATTGCTCCAGGAGTTGTTTCAGCATGTCTTCTATTTGAGCTTGGCATCCCAAGTCCTCATTTTCAGCATGCCTATATTCAGCAAAAACAACAGAAGGATCATAGTAGGGGCTTGGGGGAGGGGAATATACATTCGGACAGCCATCCCAATGGCCATCTTGACCACCACATATATTGCACGTGTTACAGTGTTGCCACGAGTGGTGTCCTCCGCAATTCAGACAAGATTCCCCAAAGTATGAGTATCCACCATTTAAACCATTTGTATTCCACGATGTCATGTCAATAAGGGTATCCGAAAAAGAAAAAAAATAAAATAAAAAGAATTAAAACAAACACTAAGACCAAGTTGTCAGCACTTATATAGAATTTGTAAACTAACACTAAGAAAACAATTTTACCAATTGCCAGTCCTCGGCAACGGCGCCAAAAACTTGTTCGTCAATTTCGGGTATAAATACACGCAAATGCACGTGGTCGAACAAGTAGTAAAGTGGCTCAAGTAAGCCAAGTATCAATCCCATAGAGACTGGACTAAAGTAACAATCTACTCAAGTGTCAATAAACTTTAATTCTAAATTGCAGACAACAATGTGAAGAAAAGGTTGATATTTTGTTTCCTAATTTTATACTAAGTCTAAAACGAATATATAATTTGAGTCTGAACTATAAGTATGAGCATGCTGAGGTTAAATGAACATGTAGAGAAATAAATTATCGATACAATTTGGTTAATCTTTCTTCCGGTTGCTAGTCAAGAATTATTGCCTATGAATTAAAACTATCGTATTTAACCCAACTTAAGAATCATGAACCTTCCACCTACATCTCTGTGATAAAAAGAAATTCATGTTGTAGCCATACAAAACCAATTCCTTAATTGACTAATATGACTTTCAGGTATATTTCTATCCTGAAGGTAAATCAATTCTCAATTTTTCCAAACTAAGAAAAGATCATATCCTATCAATTCACAACTTTCCAATTTCTTGCTCTCTCGAGTGAAACCGGACTTTTTAGATGTACATTAACGTTGGCCACACATTAATGCAGTAAGAACAAGAATCAATAGAACAACCATGGAAAAAAAAAGATGAAAAACCAATTTATCAATAATCACATTTCAATACAATTGTTCTTAACCTCGGCAAGAAGGGAATTTAGCCACTCATTTGTGGATTAAACATCGTTAAATGAGTGTTAATCATACAAGCAATTGAAATAGAGAAGAAGGAGATAGAGAAAAACCCTGAGATTTTCGTCCCCTCAACTGCCTGTAAACCACGTTCTTGCTCCACCAAGTCAGAGTTGCTAAAATAAAACCTAAGTGTGCTATTTATACTAGTGGGAATTTTTCCCAGAATAACAAGCAAATTGTCACGGAGTGTATCGCGGAGCACTGCCTCCGTGACACGATGTGTATCGCGGAGCGTTGCCTCCGTGACACGGTGTGTATCGCGGAGCACTGCCTCCGTGAGACATTGTTGTTCCACCACAGGCAAAATTTTGCATTTTTTCTTGTTGACTTTCACGTTTTGCTCTTGATTCCATTCCTCCACTTCACCAAATCATGAATTAGTTCCTCAAATGCATTATTAACCTTCTAATACAAGGACTAATCATATTGGTTAGTATATATTCACATTTACATAAAATCACATAAGAATGTATATAAATAATTTTATAAACAAGACTAAATTGCGTTATAAAGTAGCACCTGGGAATGCAATTATGCCCAAGATCATAGCTACTCCCCCTGTTTATCCACCAGTGAGTGCGCTGGCCACCACCAACCCCATGATTGTGATGGAGGCACCTCCTCTGCCGAATGATAGGAGCACTTAGAGCACCGCAGGTATGTTCCCTTCCCTCAGTTCTTACATTCTATGCTTTGGGGATGGAGCACAATTTTTAAAAAGGTGAGAGGGTGTAATTGTATTTTTGGGTTTTTGATTTGTCCGAGGGTTTTTCTTGACATGTTTATTTTCCCTCGAGCATGCTATATAGTAGCATGTTTAGAATTTTATTTTTTTGTGATTTTTATTTAATTAGAAAGTAGCTTAGGAGTAACCATCCAATAAAGTGCAGTAGTTTTGATGTTTTAAAAAATTGACCCTATTTAAAATTTTTTGATGAATTAGCTGTGTACTTATGGTTGCATGCATGATTTCTGTGGATCTTTTTATGTCATTTAGTATATTAGCATGTGCAGTGTTTGTTAATCCATGAATAAACCAGACCCGTACAGTGAATGCAAATCATGTACCATGAGTGAGTGAGGTCTGATACTTAGTTCAATACTGTGTAGAGGATCTAGAACTTACCCGGTTGGTCTTTGCATAGTTTTAGGATGGTTGGTTTGGAAAGGATAATAAGCCATTCTTGTTTAGCCCATTTTTAGCTTAAATAATCCTACCTAAATCATATGATTCCCTTGATCCAAATTTTTGAGCCTCAAATAGACCATTTTTCTTTGATTAACTAATTAACCGTACCCATTTTTTTTATAATGAACCTATTTTGGACTTGGTCCCTCCTAGGACAATGTGAACCTCAACATAGGCAAAATGCCTATGTTGAGGGTGGCTAGAGTAGGGGTGCATAAGGATTGGGAAGGTGAAAAAGGAAGAGAAAAGAAAAAAAAAAGGTGAAAAATGAGGTGTGGTGTGACAAAAGAGAAAGAAAGAAAATTGAAAACTAAAATACAAAAAGAGAAAGATGCATAAAAGTTCAAAGAAACACACCATACAAACAAGTGTATAAAAAAAGGGTGAAAAGGGAGGAAAAAATGAAAGGAGCAAAAATGGTGAAAAAAGTGAAAAAAATATAGCCACATGTATGTAGTGCTAAGGAGGAGTTTAGTCACTCAAAAGATTTTATATCTACCATACCGAGCCTAAAAATCTACAATACAACCCAAAGCAAGTCCTATAGTTATCCTAACTTGGCCATCTAACCAAATCGAAGTAGAGAAAATAAGGGCAAGCCTATAGCATCTGATATGTAGTATTTGAAACTTCTTTGTGAGAATGAGAGTCTGCTTTTCCAGTCCCATGTTATACATTTTACTATATTTGTTTTGGAGGACTTCATTTGTTGTGAGTGTACATGGTTTGTAATTTAACTCTACCAGTGGTCTATGTAAAAAGTATTGGTGATGGCCTAACTACCTGTTAATAGCTAGATGACATATCTTGCCTCCTGTTTAGTAGGTTTTGTGGTTACTTGTAATGCATGTGCTAATTTGGTTCACGGAAAAGGGTCAAAAGCTTTTTGAGTTAATAGTGCAAATTTTGTTTGATGTTGGCTGTAGATCCTAGGTTTATTTTCTAGTAAAGCTTCGTGTTTAGTTTTTATTTTTCTTTGCTTGAGGACATGCAAAAGTCTTAAGTTGAGGGTGTTGATGTACTGTGAGTTTACAATATTTTCGATGCTTAAAACTAAGAAAATAGCATGGACATGGGTATATTTATATGGATATGAAGCACTTTTACTTTGATTTCAAGGAAAATAAGTGTTGGAGCAAATATGTGCAAAAGGAGCCTTAAAATGCAGAAAATCAGCCAAAGTACCAGTCTCAGTATGAGTCGTATCTTGGTTGTATGAGCTGTACTGAGAACCGTGATGAAAGTCAAAAGGCTGAAGTGAGAAGAAGGCAACATACGACTCTTAGTACGAGCCGCACCAAGATGGTACGAGTCGTAACTAGAGTCATGGAATTATTCAGAAGAAATTGCACAAAGGCAGACTCTTGGTATGTATGGACTCACGAACCGTGGCATCAATGTACAAACCGTACTAGGAGCCGTGGTGAACTTCAGAGGATTTTTCAGTACTTGGCAGAACTTCAGACACTACAAACAATACGAGTCGTAGGAACAAGGTACAAGTCCTACAATAATACTCGTGAAGAATTTCAGAAGATGTCAAAGTTCTCAGGGTCAATCCACATAAGAAATGTACGACTCGTAAGATGAAGGTACAAGTTGACCTGCTTGCCAACACTAAGCAAAATCTACTACAACCAGGGACTTACGGAAAGCAAGTACGACCCGTATAATCCTGCTACGGGTCCTAGGTCTAGTCGTGACACAATCGACACCATATATGGAAAACTCCCTGTTAGCTTAGGAAAAGGTTTCTAATCTTTGTATAAATAGTCTTTACGTTTTATTTTAGTTAGAGAAGGATAGAATTGATTTAGTAGACGTGTGAATAATTATTTTTGTGAATTTTTATCAAGTTTTGAGGAGTAATTCTTGGGATCAAATTCTTGATTTCCTACATTATTCTTGAGATTGTTCTTTGATAATCAAATCTGATTTCCTTCCAATTGTTTTTGTAAGTATTTAATTCTGTGTTTGTCTATGAAAGCAAAAGATAATCTTACAACCATGAGAGGCTAAATCCTCCACAACTAGGGGTTGTGGGAACCATGGTGGAGTAACGAACTAGGGTTAAACAAAGTGATTCAAACCAATGCAAAAATCTTGTATTTTATTCTCTTCATGTTTAAACGTTTGTTAACGTTGTACAACATTACGACTTGCAAGAATTTTTTACTTGCTTGAACCTAGAGATGTAGAGATTAGGAAAAAAGAATTACAGCAAAGTCTTGATCTTTACGATTATTGTATTAACTTAAGTTTTTGTCGCAGGATAGTTAAGAACATATTGATAATGGTTAGTTTGAAATCGCTCAATAGACCTAACCAGGTGATTGAGTTTAGTCATCCAATAGGGACGAACCAACTGTTTGGATGAACTCTAATTATCAGTTCTACAAGTAAGCATTGGGATTAATCACATGTGTATACCCGAAGTAGTTATGAATTCATAGGGAATACTTACCCTAGTTTTTTGCAATTCTTGATTTAAATCACAACTATAATCTTTGTTTTAGTATTGTTTTCTTTAGACTCCCCAATTTGGAGATAACTCACCAATAAGTTCAATTACTGGCATTAGTCTAGATCTTACCCTATTCCTTGTGGGTTCGACCCCAACCTCTTAGTTGAGTTGTTTATTGACAACAACTGCTTCATACTTTGTCAGAAAGTCTAACATATGAGTGTTATTACTCGCCGATAGGTCGCAGAGAGCTTTTTTGAAGACATACACCCCAATGGTGTAAGGAATAGTGAATGTTCCCCCATCATTCCTTTTCGGAGCAAGGTTTCTTGCCATTACTACACTATTATGATGTGACACCTCCATTGTGCCGTATCCACAACTCTTTTCTTCTACAAAAGCTCCTTCATGAATTTAGCATATCTCCGCATTTGGAGCAACGCATCTACTAGTAGTAGGTTAATGGACAACTTGCCATATTAATAAACTTCTTAAACTAGTTGTCCTCTTTATTTTTGTTTAACCAATGAAGGTAAGGAGGTGTGTTACATCCCGAAAGCCTTAAGATCAGACCTGGAGTCAAAATGGAGAAAATAGGATTTCCTGCACCAGGTCACATAATGAATCATCCTATGACCCGTTAGGTTGACCATGAGTCGTTAAGTGAATCATGGTGAGGAGTGTTGACTTGCCTAGAAATTTTCAAGTTAGGGTTACAACGGGTGTGACCACGAGTCGTTGTCAGCCTCCCGAGCTGTTAGGTCACCCGTGGTCGGGGATGGCTAAAGGAGGAGGATGCATGGGATAGTGCATTTAATGGGTCCTCACCATGACTCTTTGGGATGCACCACGAGTCATAGTGTCTCCCATGGTGACTTCCCTTGATATTGTGGTAGTGTAGAGGACGAGTGGTGACCATGAGTCATGGTAACCAGTGACGACTCGTGATGCTCCCCATGGTAACCAGAAATTAGTTTATGGCAGTGAACTTGACAGTTTGGCGCCATGAGTCATGGCCTTGGACTACGATTCGTCTAGTACCTCGTTGGGACTGACAATAAGTTTTTCTCTATGAATTTAGTAAGGGCTTTTCCATAATTCCTACGATCCTAAGTCCCAAGCTACATCATTTTAAGATATGAATAGTGAGTATTAAGAAGGTTAAGTTCATTCTAGGCCATTCCTAATTCATGCATGCAAGTTTAGAGGTTTTTCGAGAGGTGATTAAGTCTAGTTCCTCAAGTTCTTCATCAATTCTTCATTGGGCAACCAAGGTTGTTGTAGAATAAGTTTTTCTCAGGTATGTAGAGTTATGAATGAGTGAATTTATTCACACCCATGCCCAATTTCTTCCTAATTCATGAAATTCTATTGATAATTCTATGGGGTTTTATCCCAATTTCTATGAAATACTTATGATCTATCTATGGGTTAATCTCATTCATGTATCCATCCAAATTCTATGAATCATGGGTAGATTTTACAATTATTTCAATTATAAACTTATGGATTTAAATTTTTTATAAACTCTGCCCAATTATGTATGTTCATCATAAATCAAGTTATGATTCTACTTTGATTTTGATGTTCATTAACCCATTATGATTTATGATTTATGATATGGTTTCTCTCAAATGCTTATCATGAATTTATGAATATCCTGTATATACATGTTTTAAAGTATGTATGAACTTCATTATTTATGATTTATGATTATGACCGACTCACGAGCCTTACTTTCACGGCTAGTTCACATATTCCAAGAATGCTTATGATTATCTTGAATTTTTAACTAGCCTATAAATCTCATGTATATTATACTATGAGCACTATATATTTTTTGGGAGTAGTATTTAACAGCAAGTAGACCCGGGGCCGAAGCATGCCCCGAGTCTCAGAACTACACGCCAACGTAGCCACGATGGGACCTCCATGTTACTGTCCCCTTTTTCCCAATGGGTCCTCTGTTGTGATATCACACCTATTTCATGGTTCTACCTTTGGCAAAGTACAAACTCCCTCCCAAAAAGGGGTTTATAGGTCAGGCTCCATGTGTGCTCATATGGGTATGTTGATTATTAGAATCTCCTACTATTCCTCATGATTTATGTATGGTTATGATTATATACTTTGGATCTAGTCATGCTTAATAAATCTTTTCTCTCGTGAGTATGATTATAAATGATTTACAAATGTTTTGAAAACCTTGAGCCTTATGATGCATTATGATATTTATGTTATGATCATCTTGTCCTACTCTTATGAACTTTGGTGTATTTTGAATGTCTATTATACTTACCTTGCATACTCCGTACATTCCACGTAGTAACTGCATACTCTGTGTTGTATCGTCTCATGATATAGGTCCAAGGGATCTTTCTCAGCAGCATCCTTAGTCACACTTTCCCATTCAGATCGGTCCCACTACCATCGGTGAATCCTCATCCTCCGAGGACATTTAGTATTCATGGTTGTCATGTCTTTCTTCAGTTTTATACTTCTCAGGTTAGTTGTGGCTGTTGTCCCATCAACCTATCAGATATGTTAGAGGGTTTCAGACTGTACGAAGTAATCAGCTTGTCATGTATGATGTGAATTCCGATGCTGATATTGTGTTATGATTAGACTTCCGCTATGTTTATTATGTTAAACCTTCTACTTTTATTTATTGATCTGGATGTATATTCATTCCATGGGTTGACTTGGAGTCTCTTGGGGCTCCTTGTCCCGTGTCTCAATCCAGGCCTATGTTGGACTCATGACAAATTTGTATCTGAGAAAACTGTTATGAAGTGTCCTAGGGTGTCTGAAAGCCACGCTATGTAGAGTAATTTTCATGGGTGTGAAGCGCGCCACACTTATGACTATGAGGCTATGAGACGTTTAGGAAATGTTACCTTCTTTAATGACTTGATCTCATGATATGAGTTCGACTCTCTCCATTCCTCTAACTCATGTTATACGCGTGTGCAGAAACATGTCTTCTCAGAACAACAATGGGGGTCAACCAACCTCAATGGAACCTATGTTCGGGCAAGTTACGGATGAAGAACTCGGGGCTGCAGTCCGAGTGTTGATAGGGGCCATGATCACCCAGCCTAACTAGACAACTATCGCATCAGTGAACTCTACCGGGAAGGCGGCAGCTACTAAGGGTTTAGGACTTCACGAGTAGGAGCTCGTCTAAGTTTGGTGGTTCAAGTATGGATAGAGAGTCCAAGAGGGGAGAAGATAGGAACAAAAGGCCCTGGACTGAAGACTTGGAGAGTTCCCAGCAAGGGTCAAGTAGTGGGAGTCACTCTCAACCCTGTTAGAGGTCTTTAGCTCAACTTCGGGGATACAAGCCCCGGGTGAGGGAGATCACTTACCCACTTTGGGGGCACTGTGGGAAGAACCACCCAAGAAAGTGCATGGTGCGTTCAGATGTATGCTTCCATTGTGGCTGTTTCAGACATAAACATAGGGATATCCCTATAGTCAAGCAAGATGGCCAGAGAGGCTGTGCCTCGACCACCCCTCCAGCAGCCCTATCTAGCCAGTCAGCATGGTTGAAATGTGGTAGATCACACGTCGGATGGTGTTTGGCAGGATCATACATTTGTGACAAATATGTGGAGGCCGGACTCATGCATAGGATTCGCCCATCAGCCAAGCAGGGCAAGGGCAGAGCCGATGCTCCAATCACCAGATTAGCTGCTCCAACAAATCGCCCATTTCAACAGTATGGTTACCAAGAGAAAGTGGCAGTACGCCTCGGATGTGGTCTCAGGTATGTTACAAGTCTTCCTATTGAACCTACCATGATTGCTAGTGTCACGCCCTGCCTTGGGGGGTATGACTGGCACCTGGTGCCCTACTAGGACCTGAACCACTAGACTACTAAGCCTGACCACATCTGGTGCCTGGCTGGCTCTAACGCAGATTTCTGGAAACAACAGGCTATATAACGGCTGTAAATACAGCCTCCGGCCGACTAGGCCTATAGCCACCTGTGCCTGTAATAGCAGCTAACCAGAAACACACTCGTAACAAGGAACCTATGCGGGCCGACAAGGCCACCATGCTGTCTAGTTATCTGCAACTCAACAATGGAATACTGAATAAATACGTGACCGGCAAGGTCACCACTACTGACTGGATAAGGCCTCACACGGCCAAACATAAACTAAAATGCTAAACAACTATAACAAACTGCGCGGCCTCACACGACCGGCTCAACTGACCACAGGGAAATATATACAGACTGCAAGCCTCTAAGAATACCGATAAGATGGTCGGGTACTGTACAACGAAAAGAAATGATATAAACCTCTGTAATATCAAGCTTCGGATGACAGGAGCTGATGACTCTGCGCTGGCAAGGATCACGAGGGATCGCCTCCTCGTCTATGAGTACCTGCAGGCAAGTAATGCAGCGCCCCAAACGGGCGTCAGTACCGCTGGTACTGAGTATGTAAAACAACATCTGAAAGATATCTCAAAACAACAATACAACTGATGGAACTGAAATACAAGGAATAGACTAAACTGACTGAAAATGTAAAGTTAACCTACTCTCAACTATGCTGGAAGGAGTAGGAGTCATACCTGGAAATGTATCACTCTATTGTTGATCTACTCATATCTAATGTAACATCGCATAACATAACATAACATAGCATAGCACACACAAACCTTACCCGGCCCCCATAAGCCGGGAGGCACAATCAACACGCAATCTATACCCCTACCCCGGTCGTCCCATCTCCTATTATAACTATAAGAATCCTGCCTATCCCCTGGGTATGCACTTCGGCTCGCTGATCCCCTGACTATAACTTTACTTGAGTCCGAAGAACTCCTGAATCAACACCCCGGGCGTACCCGCTCGACGGGGGTGTATAAGGGCCGACCAAGGCACAATATGGGGAAGCCGTCATCCCATCTTCGTCCCCTATGGGACGGCATGCCACTCCGTAGAGCAACGTATCCTCTCCCTCTGGCGGACGAGTCGATACATCTATTAACCCTGGGGCGGTCGTGGATGCTAGGTAGTCCAACCCCAAGACAATACAGTGGTCTCAACTAGTAATACTATCTGCATATACCACATGCTGAAGCTAGTGATGATAATGTATCTGTACATACTGTATGATGAACTAGTGATAGTCATACGTATGTATTTAATATATGTTGAGACTGATAATGGTATATATATATATAATCTTTTGTCATACTGTGCTGAGTCTAATGTTGAACAAGATATAGTTTTTCTGCTAGAAATCAGGCTGTATAACTGAGTTTTTATAGAAACATGATTTACTATTTCTAACATGCTTTCTAAACTTCATTTTAATCTACCATTCTACTTCTGAGATGCCTTACAGAAACTTATATTGCTTTACTAAGTTTCAACTGAATACGATAATATCCTAACATACTTTACTAAATCACATACTAGGCATGTTGTACACTTCCTAACACTTTATTTTAGAATTTATATCGTGCTAGCAAGTTTCACGCTATACATAACATGATGCTTCCAATATCATGTTAATATTTATACTAAACATAACCCACGACTTCTGAAACGTTCTACTGGCCATTGAACTATCTTACTACTCCGAAACTACTAACTTGCCGAGGAAACTAGCTTTACATGTCTTCGCTTCTGATTTCCCGACTAACCGGCGTAGCTTGATCAGTATTCCCTCTATTTCTCCCAACTGCATTCATATATACGTCAATCAGTACTAAATACAACTTTATTTTGAAGGAAGACATCGCTTTCGATGTAATTATAGCCTAAACTTAGGCCTATCGAAAGACGGTCGAAAACTCGCTATTTTACAGAAGTCCAGAAGGGAGAAGTATTCACTTCACAGCTAGAAACACATAGACACTAGTTTGGAGCAATTCTACTTACCTTAGTTCGGTAGCTCAATAGTTTGTCGGCCGAATTTCGCGAAACTAAATCCATAGGAATGCTCCCTGCTGCCAAATACTTCGGTATCTAGAGTGAATTTAGATTTGGACTATGTTTGGTAGCATAATCGGACGATAATATATAACCCTCTTCGTCTCTCCCACTATTTTCTACGAATTCTCTGGAAATTATTTGGTGGAAAATGAGATTAAAACTGATGTGGGGCTTTATATACTTGGGCTTGGACAGGCTCAACATTTCATGGAGCCAAAGCGGAGGCTCCACCTCTGTGACATGTTGCCATCGCGGAGGGGCTCTGCCTCAGCTCCTTCCGCGATTGTTCGAAAGGTTATCCGTCCGATCCTTTCCCGGGCCTTTCTCTAGCACGTATGACTTTCAAATATGCTTAACCACCGTGCGAATAGGCCATCTAGGTGTTGGAAATCTTGCGGGGTATAACATTCTCCCCCCTTAAGAACATTCGTCCTCGAACGGAAACTGCTATCTAGAGGACTTCTGAACTTACTTATTTAGAAAAAATTTCAACAGAGTTTCCCCTGTAATATGGACTATACCAAAAACCTGAAATGCAGAAAAGTCTAATACAGGTACCACACATAATACTTAAGATTCACTGGATAGTTAAACATCAACCTTTCTCATTTACACATATACAATCATAAGGTACTGCATAAGTAATAATATGGACGTACCTGTCACCTCACTAGGCCTGGAATAAGTGGGGGTATCTAATCTTCATATCTTCCTCAGCCTCCCATGTCATCTCCTCTCAGTTCCTGTTATGCCAAAATACCTTAACAGACGCAATATCCTTAGTTCTCAGTCTACGAATCTGTCTGTCTAAGATATCTACTGGAACCTTTTCAAAGGCCAGCTTTTCTGTAACCTGGATATCCTAGACTAGGACTGCTCTGGATGGGTCTCCTAGACATTTCCTCAGCATAGACACGTGAAAGACCGGATGAACGGATTCTAGCTCTGGAGGCAAGTTCAACTCATATGCTACCCGACCTATCCTTCGTCGAATCTGATAAGGCCCAACAAACCTTGGGCTGAGCTTACCTTTCTTGCTGAATCTCATCACCCCTTTCATCAGAGATACTTTCATAAATACCTAGTCATTTACATCAAATTCCAAATCTCTGCACCGCACATCTGCATATGATTTCTGGCGGCTCTGTGCAGTCAATAAGCGTTCTCGGATAAGCTTTACCTTTTCCTCTGACTGCTGAATAAGGTCTGGCCTAACCAACGCTGATTCTCCTATTTCGAACCAGCCAATCGGTGATCTACATTTTCGTCCATATAATTCCTCGAAAGGCGCCATCTAGATGGCTAAGTGATAGCTGTTATTATAAGCAAATTCAATTAACGGCAAATGCTCGTCCCAGCTACCTCCAAAATCTAGCACACACGCTCGTAGCATGTACTCGAGCGTCTGAATAGTGCGCTTAGCCTGTCCATCTGTCTGAGGGTGGAATGTTGTGCTCAAGTTAATCTGCGTCCCCAGACCCCTATGAAACGATTGCCAAAATCTAGCCGTAAACTGTGCTCCCCTGTCTGAAATAATGGATACCGGTACTCCATGCAATCTGACTATTTCCCGGATATACAATCCCGCATAATCTTCGACCGAGAAAGTAGCTCTTACTGGCAGGAAATGAGCTGATTTTGTCAATCTATCAACTATAACCCATATTGAATCATTCCTGTGTCTGGTACGAGGTAATCCTGCCACAAAATCTATATTCACTGCTTCCCATTTCAAGAGAGGTACAACAATGTCTTGAGTCAAACCGCCTGGTTTCTGATGTTCTGCTTTCACCTGTTGGCAGTTAGGACACTAGGATACAAATTCAGCAATTTCTCTTTTCATACCTGGCCATCAGTAGTTTTCTTTGATATCATGGTACATTTTTGTCGCACCGGGGTGAAGAGAATAGCGGGCGTAATGTACCTCGTTCATAATCTGCTGGCGGAGCCCTGAAACATTTGGAACACATAGGCGACCTTTACATAACATCACTTCTTGCTCAGTTATCTGAAAATCTGGCGCTTTACCTTGCTGGATTCTGTCTTTGAGCTGGATCAGGTCAGGATCCTCATATTGCCGTTCTTTCACTTCCACAACTAATGACGACACGGCAGTGTTCTGTATTACTACACTACCGTCCTCTGTTTCTGCTACACGAACGGCTAGGCTAGCTAACTGATGTATCTCCCAGACCAATTCCCGCTTCTCGAGCTACAAATTCGCCAAACTCTCCATGGACTTACAACTGAGAGCATCTGCTACAACACTGGCTTTCCCCGGGTGGTATAGAATATTCACGTCATTATCCTTTAGCAGCTCCAACCAGTGACGTTACCGCAGATTCAACTCCCTCTGAGTGAAGATATACTGTAAGCTCTTGTGATATGTGAAAATATCAACATTGACGCCATACAGGTAATGCCTCCACATTTTCAAGGCGTGGATCATTGTGGCTAATTCCAGGTCGTGTGTAGGGTAATTCTTTTCATGTTTCCTCAGCTGTCTGGAAGCATACGCAATCACTTTACCATGCTGCATCAACACACAACCTAACCCAACGCCTGATGCGTCGCAACACACTGAATAACCTTCTGCACCTTCCGGTAATGTTAACAGTGGGGCGGAGGTTAATCTGTCTTTTAACTCCTGGAAGCTCTACTCGCATGCCTCTGTCCACTGAAACTTCGCTGCTTTCTGCGTCAGTTTGGTCAGAGGTGCCGCTATAGTAGAGAATCCCTCGACAAATCTCCTGTAATATCCTGCTAATCCCAAAAAGCTACGAACTTCGGTCGGAGTGGTAGGCCTAGGCCAGGTTTTAACTGCTGCTATCTTCTGCGTGTCAACCTGTATACCAGCATACGACACAATGTGCCCTAGGAAGGCTACTGAGTTCAGCTAGAATTCACACTTGGAGAACTTAGCATATAACTGGCGGTCCCTAAGAATCTAGAGCACTGTCCGTAAATGAGTCCGGTGATCCGTTTCAAAGCGAGAATACACCAGAATGTCATCACTAAACACGATCACGAACAGGTCCAAATATGGTCTGAAAACACTGTTGATCAGGTCCATGAATATTGTTGGGGCATTCGTTAACCCAAAGGACATAACTAAAAATTCGAAGTGTCCATATCGGGTCCTGAACGCCATTTTAGGAATATCTCCTTCACGAACTCAAACCTGATGATATCCGGACCACAAGTCAATCTTAGAGAAGTATCTGGCTCCCTGCAACTGATCAAATAAGTCATCAATTCTGGGAAGCGGGTACTTGTTCTTCACAGTAACCTTATTCAACTGCCGATAATCTATGCACATACGGAGCGAGCCTTCTTTCTTTTTCACAAATAACACTGGCGCACCCCATGGTGAAGTACTCGGCCTAATGAATCCTTTCTCCAACAAGTCTTTCAGCTGCTCCTTTAATTCTCTGAGTTCTGCAGGAGCCATACGATAGGGAGGAATTGATATCGGCTGAGTGCCTGGTAACAAGTCGATAGCAAAATCTATTTCCCTTTCTAGGGGAATACCGGGTAACTCATCGGGAAACACATCAGGGAACTCGTTCACCACCGGAACAAACTGGAGCATCGGAGGTTCTACTCGGACATCCTGAACTCTGACCAGATGGTAAATACATCCCTTAGATATCAATTTCCTCGCCTGAAGGTAGGAAATAAACCTACCTTTTGGCGTAGCGGTGCTGCCCTTCCACTCCCGCACTGCTTCTCCTGGAAAGTGGAATCAGACCGTCTTGGTCCAACATTCAACATTGGCAAAGCACGGCACTAGCCAATCCATACCCATTATGGCATCGAAGTCTATCATTTCTAACTAGACCAAATCTACTGTGGTCTGACGGTCAGCAACCTCTACTGTACACCCTCGGTAAATTCTGCTAGCTACAATAGAGTCACCGACGGGCATGGATACTGAAAAGGGCTGCTGCAATAATTCTGGTGCAATATTGAACTTTCGTGCCACAAATGGAGTAAGGTAGGACAAAGTAGATCCTGGATCAATCAATACATAAGCAGGGTGTGAGCAGATAGTTATCATACCTGTCACAACATCAGGTGACACTTCTGAATCCTGCCTCCCTGATAACGCATATGTGTGGCTTGGACCCGCACCTACACTGGAGGCCCCCGATCTACCCCGACCCCTGCCTACTGAAACTGAGGGCCTGTGCCCTACCGAGGATGCTGTAGCTCGTGACCCTGTGGATTCCCTGTCCTGTCTATCCCGATCCTCCTGACCTCTGGCTGGGCAATCTCTCATTAAATGGCCCTCTTGGCCACAAATATAACATCCGGTGGAGCCGTACCTACATGCTCCAAAATGGCATCGGCTGCATATAGGGCAAAGTGGTAAGGTATACCTACTCTGCCCCGCCCTCCTCTGTAATGATGAATCTGCAATCTGTGAGCCTCTGCCGGTCTCTGACTGCCCCCTGCGGCTAAATCTACCCCTTTGTGACTGTGATGGAGGCGGGGGCCTGGGCGGCCTATCTAGTAATCGTGGTCTCGGTCCTCCCCGAGCCTCCCTCTGTAACTCAACTGGCCTGTCCCTGCGGTGTTGTTCCTGATTGGTCCTCTTGATCTCCCGATGCCGCTACCTGATGCCCTCAATATTCTGGGCAAATGCCTGAACTCGGGAAATATCCATGTCCTCTGACAGTGTGGCCGTAATGCAAGCCTCGGCATATTCTGGATTCAACCCCATGACAAAGTGGTGTACCCTGGATGCCATGGTATCAACAAAGGCCGGTGCGTACCGGGTCAAAGAATCAAACCGCAAGGCGTATTCCCGAACACTCATGGCCCCCTGCTCTAAATGTAGGAACTGGTCCACCCGAGCCTGTCGAATCTCCCATGGCAAATAGTGATCCAGAAAAGCTCCTGAGAAGCTGGACCAGGTTGGAGGGGAAACATCTCTCCCTCGGGACCTTTCCCAGCTTTCATACCACAATACGGCGATGTCCCGTAACCGGAATGCTACCAACTCAACCGATTCTGTAGGCGTGGCATGCATAACCCTGAAACTTCTCTGCATCTGATCTAGAAAATCCTAAGGGTCCTCTGTCCGGTCCGTACCTGTAAACTGTGGGGGATTCAGAGCCAAGAACTCTCGGACCTTCGAACTACCGGGCCCTCCTGACGACTCCGCAACTGTAGACGGCATCGGCTGACGCTGAGCAGCCATCATCTGTGCTAACATGACTACCGCACTCCTAACCTCCTGGTCGGAAGGTATCGGTATAGGGACTGCTGGAGATAGTGTCGCCCCAAGTGGCTCATGATGTGGTGGAGACTACTGAGAAGGCTGGGACGATGCCTCTGTAGTGCCCTCTACTCGGGATATTTCTAAACGAGGGTGAGGCATCCTGCTGGTGCCTTCCCCTACTGCAATATCTAAGCTCCGGCCTGTAATAGGGTGTCGCTGGTCTGACATTATCTGTAACCAAAGAATACAGTAAGCTCTAGGGACTCAACCCTATAATGTACCGCTCTACAACATGACTGAATAAGAATAAAAGACAACCATTCTATCATGCCTTGCAGCCTCCTACCCATAGTATGTGGTGCACAACACATCCACAGGAAGGACTCTACTTAGCACGACTTGCAGACTCCCTGGGATACGACCTGCTCTGATACCAGTTTGTCACGCCCTGCCTTGTGGGGTATGACTGGCACCTGGTGCCCTACTAGGACCTGAACCACTAGACTACTGAGCCTGAGCACATCTGGTGCCTGGCTGGCTCTAACTCAAATTTCTGGAAACAACGGGCTATATAACGGCTGTAAATACAGCCTACGGCCGACTAGGCCTATAGCCACCTATACCTGTAATAGCAGCTAACCAGAAACACACTCATAACAAGGAACCTATGCGGGCCGACAAGGCCACCATGCTGTCTAGTTATCTGCAACACAACAATGGAATACTGAATAACTACGTGACCAGAAAGGTCACCACTACTGACTGGATAAGGCCTCACACGACCAACATAAACTGAAATGCTAAACAACTATAACAAACTGCGCGGCCTCACACGACCGACTCAACTGACCACAGGGAAATATATACACACTACAAACCTCTAAAAATACTGATAAGATGGTTGGGACAGGGCCCCGACCTACCCGTACTGTACAACGAAAAGAAATGATATAAACCTTTATAATATCAAGCTCCGGATGACAGGAGCTGATGACTCTGCGCTGGCTAGGATCACGAGGGATCGCCTCCTCGTCTATGAGTACCTGCAGGCAAGTAATGCAGTGCCCCAAACGGGCGTCAGTACCGCTGGTACTGAGTATGTAAAACAACAACTGAAAGATATCTCAAAACAACAATACAACTGATGGAACTGAAATACAAGGATAGACTAAACTGACTAAAAATGTAAAGTTAACCTACTCTCAACTATGCTAGAAGGAGTAGGAGTCATACCTGGAAATGTATCGCTCTATTGTCGATCTACTCGTATCTAATGTAACATGGCATAACATAACATAACATAGCATAGCACACACAAACCTTACCCGGCCCCCATAAGCCGGGAGGTACAATCAACACGCAATCTATACCCCTACCCCGGTCATCCCATCTCCTATTATAACTATAAGCATCCTGCCGATCCCCTGGGTATGCACTTGGGCTCGCTGAGCCCCTGACTATAACTGTACCTAAGTCCGGAGGACTCCTGAATCAACACCCCGAGCGTACCCGCTCAACGGGGGTGTATAAGGGCCGACCAAGGCACAATATGGGGAAACCATCATCCCATCTTCGTCCCCTGTGGGACGGCATGCCACTCCATAGAGTGACGTATCCTCACCCTCTGGCAAACGAGTCGATATAGCTGTTAACCCTGGGGCGGTCGTGGATGCTAGGTAGTCCAACCCCAAGACAATACAGTGGTCTCAACTAGTAATACTATCTGCATATACCACATGCTGAAGCTAGTGATGATAATGTATCTGTACATACAGTATGCTGAACTAGTGATAGTGATACGTATGTATTTAATATATGCTGAGACTGATAATGGTGTATATATATATAATCTTTTGTCATACTGTGCTGAGTCAAATGTTGAACAAGATATAATGTTTCTGCTGGAAATCAGGCTGTATAACTGAGTTTTTATAAAAACATGATTTACTATTTCTAAAATGCTTTCTAAACTTCATTTTAATCTACCATTCTACTTCTGAATACCTTACAGAAACCTATATTACTTTACTAAGTTTCAACTGAATACGATAATATCCTAACATACTTTACTAAATCACATACTGGGCATGCTGTACAGTTCCTAACACTTTATATTAGAATTTATATCGTGCTAGCAAGTTTCATGCTATACATAACATGATGCTTCCAATATCGTGTTAATATTCATACTAAACATAACCCACGACTTCTGAAATGTTCTACTGGCCTTTGAACTATCTTACTACTCCGAAACTACTAACTTGCTGAGAAAACTAGCTTTACATACCTTCGCTTCTGATTTCCCAACTAACCGGCGTAGCTTGATCAGTATTCCCGCTATTTCTCCCAACTGCATTCATATATACATCAATCAGTACTAAATACAACTTTATTCTGAAGGACGACATCACTTTCGATGTAATTATAGCCCAAACTTAGGCCTATCGAAAGACGGTCGAAAACTCGCTATTTTCCAAAAGTCCAAAAGGGAGAAGTATTCACTTCACAGCTAGGAACACATAGACACTAGTTTGGAGCAATTCTACTTACCTTAGTTCGGTAGCTCGACGGTTTGTCGGCCGAATTTCGTGAAACTAAATCCGTAGGAATGCTCCCTGCTGCCAAATACTTCGGTATCTGGAGTTAATTTAGATTTGGACTACGTTTGGTAGCGTAATCGGACGATAATATATAACCCTCTTTGTCTCTCCCACTGTTTTCTACGAATTCTCTGGAAATTATTTGGTGGAAAATGAGATTAAAACCAAAGTGGGGCTTTATATACTTGGGCTTGGACAGGTCCAACATGTCACGGAGCCAACGCGGAGGCTCCACCTCCGTGACACGTTGCCATCGCGGAGGGGCTCTGCCTCAGCTCCTTCCGTGATGGTTCGACAGGTTATCCGTCCGATCCTTTCCCGGGCCTTTCTCTAGCACGTATGGCTTTCAAATATGCTTAACCACCGTGCGAATAGGCTGTCTAGGTGTCGAAAATCTTACGGGGTATAACAGCTAGTTCCTAGAACTACTATACGAGGTACGAGATCCCTTTGTATATTTTAATATGAGATTTATTTCGTGGAAGGTAGGGAAATGGTAAGTGAAGGGACAAGTCAGGTCTTGAACTTTCTAGTAAGGAAGTTCTATAAATAGTATCTAGGGGCAATCTATCCTTTCCCCTTTATATGTTTCCTTATGTTTCGCTCGATGCTACTCTCAACTCATGCTTATGTTCAAAACCCTAAGATGATAGGTAATCCCGTCAGCCAGCGATCCCATTATTACCCATTCAGCTTCAAGTCATGACCCTCGTTACATATATGAACTCATGTCTCCTAGCACGCTTAGCTCTATGAACACAATCCCTAAAAATTTCCCTATTGGCTCACAAGATCGTGTTATGTTAGGTATATGTCTAGCTTACATTTCTTAAATGATTCATGCTCATGATTCCCTTGCTCTAAACCCTATGGATGTTACCCATGATGGAGATTATAGTTTAAATGGGTATGTTCAAGGTGACTCCCTGTCCCTACCATGAGTGTTTGGTATGTTGAAGTTCAAAATGTACGGTTAGTAGCCAAGCCTGACAGTGTAACAACCCACGTGGTCATTTTGTGGTTGTATATCTGTTTTCTTAGGTCAAACCTTTCCATATCTTTATTTTTTATTCATGATTTGTGGAGGTCGATGACACTGTTCCCGATATGACCTATACAAGATTGGGTGAGATTTTTTATTTTTGAAAGGTTTGAAGTTTAAAGGGTTGACCAAAGTCAACATTTTAGATATCGAGCTCAAATTTGGATTCTGAAAGCTCTGTTGGTTCCAGATGGTGATTTATGATTTAGTTGCATAGTTTGCATGGATTTCGAGGTGATTCGGGAGTGATTTGAACCTTTTGTTGAATTTATGAGCTTTGAGGAAGCTAAGTTTGGCCACGGTCAACTTCCGATCAAAAAAACCTTATATTGGTTATTTGAGGATTCCAACCAGTCCAGAATGGGTTTATGATTGAATTGCGTGTTTGGATTGTGACCGGGGGATTTCAGATGAGTTTCGGGTGGATTTGAATATTTTGCATATTTGGCATGATCTTAAGAATAAAAGGTGAAAACTCAGAGGTTCGGGACTTCAAAATTCTTAGCATGAATTGTAGGAGTTCATCTTGTTGACTCGATGGATGGTGGTTCTATTATTCACAACAGATTAGAATCATCCTTGGTGACTAATGTAAAAGCTAGACAAGACGAGGACCCTATTTTGGTAAAGTTGAAAGAAGCCATTCAGAATTCGAAGGTAGAGGCCTTCTCCAAAGAGGGAGATGGTGTGTTCAATATCAGTGTCACTTGTGTGTCCCGGACATTGATGATTTGAGTAATCGGATGTTGCAAAAGGCTCACGGTTCCATATACCCCATACATACATGTGCCACCAAGATGTACCGTGACCTACAGGGAGTCCATTGGTGGAATGGCATGAGGAGGGATATCAAAAAATTTGTAGCTAATTGTCCATGTTGTCAGCAAGTGAAGGTTGAGCATCACAGGCCGGGAGGTGTGCTTCAGGACATCAATATCCCTACTTGGAAGTAGGAGGAGATTAATATGGACTTCATCACAGGGTTGCTGATCACAGGCAAAAACAGCATGCCCGAGATACGCTTTATGACTTAAAGTAGTCTTGTTTATCTAAGTTATTGTATACATTTTCATGTAATTTTATATGAAGTGAAGATATGTGCTAACCAACATGATTATCCGTTGTTTTGTAGGTTTTGATGACTTTTGAGTAACTAATCCAAGAGTTGGTGAAGTAGATGCTTGGAAATAGAATTAACACGCGAACGTCGGCAAAGAGGAGGCACAAAACAGCCCACCTGCGCGTTGGCAACGTGCCACGGCAGGCAGGCCAACCACAACAGCCCACCTGTGCGTTGGCAATGTGCCACAGCAGGTTGGCTGCGCGACCAAGAGGTGGCAACGCGCTGCCCAAGCAGCGTGACACACTGCCAACGCGGCAGGGTGCTCCCTGGGCCAAGTTCGGGTGATTTCCAGAGAGCCTCCGCGTCCGTAGCGTGTCACGGAGGCAATGCTCCGCGATGCACTCCGTGACACGTTGCTTGTTATTCCGGGAAAGATTCCTACTACTATAAATAGCACACTTAGGTTTATTTTTCAAAATGGAGACTTGGTGGAGCAAGGACGTGGGTTACAGGCAGTTGAGGGATGAAAAGTTCAGGGTTTTTTCTCTCTTTCTTTCTTCTCTAATTCAATTGTTTGTATGATTAACACTTGTTTTAGGATGATTAATCCACAAATGAGTGGCTAATTCCCTTCCTTGCTGAGGTTATGAACACTTGTGACGAATTTTGATTATTAATTATATGGTTTTTCATCTTTTTCTTCCATGTTGTTCTATTAATTCTTGTTCTTACTGCATTGGTGTGTGGCCTACATTAATGTACATCTAAAAAGTCTGATTTCACTCGAGAGAGCATGAAATTGGAAAGTTGTGAATTAATAGGATATTGTTCTTTACTTGATTTGGGAAAATTGAGTTTTGATGTGCTTTCCTGATAGAAATATACTTGAAAGCCGTATTAATCAATTTAGGAACCGGAATTGTATGGTTAGAACATGAATTGCATTTGATCACAGAAATGTAGACGGATGGTTCATGATTCTTAAGTGAGATTAAATACGAGAGTTTTAATCTCTTGGCAAATGTTCTTGGCTAGCAACTGGAAGAAAAGATTAACCAATTTATGATGATAATCAGTTTCATTACATGTTCTTTAACCTCGGCATGCTTTTATCCATAGTCCAAATTCAAAGTAGATAATTGTTTGTAGTTTAGTATAAAATTTATAAAACAAATTATTCAATTTTTGGTTATTTAGTTGTCAGCATATTTAGAAGTAAAAATATAGTATACTTGAGCAAATTGCACTTACCCAAGTCTCTGAGGGATCGATACTTGGCTTACTAAAGCCACTTACTACTTGTTTGACCACGTGCACTTGCGTGTCGGTTTAGATACCTAAGGAACCATCCGAACAAGTTTTTGGCGCCGCTGCCGGGGAGACGTGGCAATTGGTGAATTTGTTTTAAGTGTAAATTTACTATAATTTTTTCTTAGTGATGACAACTTGGTCTTAGTGTTTGTTTTAATTCTTCTTCATTTTATTTTTTTTCTTTTTCGGATACCCTTATTGACATGACATCGTGGAATACAAATGGTTTAAATGGTGGATACTCATATTTTAGCGAATCTTGTCTGAATTGCGGAGGACACCACTCGTGGCAACACTATAACACGTGCAATATATGTGGTGGTCAAGACGGCCATTGGGATGGCTGTCCGAATGCATATTCCCCTTCCCCAAGCCCCTACTATGATCCTTCTGTTGTTTTTGCTGAATATAGACATGCTGAAAATGAGGACTTGGGACGCCAAGCTCAAATAGAAGACATGCTGAAACAACTCCTGGAGCAATCAGAAGCAATGAAGGAGGCGATGGCAGTATTGAGAATTCAGCAAGAAGAGAATGCAGAGGCTCTAGAAAGGATGAGCGTCAAATTCACGGAGATGATTGCTGAGGCTGAAGCTTGTGATCAATTGCAGGTGACAGTTTTAGCCGATATTCAAGAGGAACTACAAGAGGAAGACAAGGGTGAATTTTTGGATGAAGCGCAACAATTAGACTCTCTTGAGTGTCCCCGTGATGGGCTCACACTTATGTAAAATCCAATAATGGAAGAAGAGATAGAGTATCCCCAGTTGACATTAACGGAGAGATAGATGTCGATGCTGAGAAAGTGTATACAAGTAAGGAGGTCAAGCATAATGCAGTTTTAGAGTTGAGGTGTATTGGACCACAATCTACGCATTTTTCGACATTAAATTTGGTTGACAACATAGAAATAGAGTCTTCCAAGTCTATAGAGAAATGTCTAGAGGAGGACCCAGCCCCGTATATTATGAAATTCGCTAACTCGGAGAGACAAAATGACTTCGCTTACTTAAGGACCAATAAATGCAAACGGCAACATCTACTGCTTGGTCCTTACAATTTTTCACCACCACCCCTAGAACATAAGAGGAAATTAGAAAAGAAATTAGGGGTGAGATTCATATCCTCAAGATGGAGGAAAAAGCGGTGAAACTGGATACGTCGTGCCGCGACGTAAAATTAGGCGCTGCTTGGGAGGCAACCCAAGGGTACCATGGGTACCATTTTAATTTCTTGCATTTAAGTTGATTTTATTTATTTTTCATCTTGTTTTGTTTTGGTGGAAAGTTAAGCACAGATGGAGGGAAAGTCTGAGTACCCGTGGAGGAGGAAGCTAACAAGCATGGAAGAGAAAAAGTGTGGGGTCGAACACCCACTTGTGCAAAGTTGAAGAAAGGCATGTTGTTACCTAGGCCTGAAGGCCTAAGGTAGTATTTCTCACCCTTTTTAAATTTTAATTTGATGCTATGAGGACATACCGTGATTTAAGTGTGGGGTGAGAGAAATTTCAAATTTTTGTGTTTAACGATTTTTGGTGAATGTAATGCTTGTGAGAAAATTGAAAAAATTGATTTTTTTTTGTGTGTTAAGCATGAATTCATCACCTGTTGGTTTTTCTTTTCGGTTCTTTTCCGACGGGGGGTATTTGAACCCGAAGAATAAAAATTTTCTTTTTCTTTCTTTCCTTTATCTGTATATAGTGTTTTTAGTCATAGTTAGGACTGTTTCCGACGATGGATGGATGACGACCGTCTTGAGGAACAATTAGTCGGTAGGTGTTTGGTTTTTGAAACCATAAATAATTGGTGCTTGATGTTCTTTTTATGTGCTATACATGGTTGTAAGATGCAAGTATGTTCAGTGTGAAGCATGCAAGTGTATAAGTTTGTTGGAGACACTTAGGCTCTTGAATTTGACTCAATATGATGGTAGCTTAATTATTAATTCTTGTGATTAGCTGAGTAAGAGTCTACTGATTGTGTCTTGATTTGAGCATGTGCCATGAGTGTAAGGTTTTTGAGTATTCTGTGCTATTATGAAATGTCTAGAACTTGCCTGGTGTGTATATAAAACGAAATGAAGGATGTGAATTGTAGGAGATGATTTAGGCATTTCTTTGAATGAACCAAACTTTTATCCCTCATTATACCTACCTTGAAAAATTAATCCTAGTTAACCCCATTGAGCCTTGAGCCTATTCTTTGACAGCTGCAACATAAGCTTAATCCTTTTTCTTTCATTAGCCTTGAAATTGAACCAAAACTCCTAAGCGCTTAAAGGAAAAATCCGAAAGAGTAAAGGAGTGAGAGAATGAAAAAGAAGGGAAAGTAGCAATTGTAAGAGTTGAGAAAGGTCGAGGGTGCACTTGTTTGAATATGGGTGAGCATTAGTAGGGAGTAAGAAAATAAATAAATGAAAAGTTACTGATAGAACTCCTTACTAACAAGCTAAAAGTGCCTGAAGAAAGGGGGGAACAAAAGAGGAAAAAGAAAGATGAAAAGAGAAAAAGGTGAAGTGAGGGAAGGGAAGTTTGTAATGAAGGCGTGATGTATTATAATCGCTTAGGAAAGATAGTTACTATTACTGGCAATAGTAGTACTTACCCTCACCTGAGTTACATTACAACCTAAAAAGTCCTACTTGATCTTACATTCATACATCCTTAAATTAGTGGAATAAAACACTAAGGGCAAGCTTATGGGTCATTACATAATGCATGTGAATTCTTTGTGAGAGTGAGCGTAATTCTATTCATGTACAACTATGTGATATAAAAATTGTTTTTGCGTGTGAAATTGGGTAACTCTCTTTCCGTGAGGGGCACATGTTGAATGAAGGATATAATTCATGTGAGATTTCTTAATCAGTTGATTTGCATAAGTTTGCTAAGATTGAGAGTCGATTCTTGAGGTTAAGAAGTCTTAACATAGTTGTACTTCATTTCAATGATCAAATCAGGCATGCTCTATTTTTAGCTTGTATCTTACGTAGTCATTATAGTCGTAACTTGAATTATATGGCTAAATTAGTTATGTGGGAGTCTCCATATGCATGATATGTAAAAGGTTGTTCGAGGATGAACAAGGCTTTAAGTGTGGGGTTGTGATCACGGGAAAAAATAGCATGCCGAGATACGCTTTATGACTTAAAGTAGTCTTGTTTATCTAAGTTATTGTATACATTTTCATGTAATTTTATATGAAGTGAAGAAATGTGCTAACCAACATGATTAGCCGTTGTTTTGTAGGTTTTGATGACTTTTGAGTAACTAATCCAAGAGTTGGTGAAGTAGATGCTTGGAAACGGAATTAACACGCGAACGTCGATAAAGAGGAGGCACAAAACAGCCCACCTGCGCATTGGCAACGTGCCACGGCAGGCAGGCCGACCACAACAGCCCACCTGCGCGTTGGCAACGTGCCACGACAGGTTGGCTGCGCGACCAAGAGGTGGCAACGCACTGCCCAAGCAGCGTGACACGCTGCCAACGCGGTAGGGTGCTGCCGGGGCCAAGTTCGGGTGATTTCCAGAGAGCCTCCGCGTCCGTAGTGTGTCACAGAGGCAATGCTCCGCGATGCACTCCGTGACACATTACTTGTTATTCCGGGAAAGAGTCCTACTACTATAAATAGCACACTTAGGTTTATTTTTCAAAATGGAGACATGGTGGAGCAAGGACGTGGGTTACAGGCAGTTAAGGGATGAAAAGTTCAGGGTTTTTTCTCTCTTTCTTTCTTCTCTAATTCAATTGTTTGTATGATTAACACTTGTTTTAGGATGATTAATCCACAAATGAGTGGCTAATTCCCTTCCTTGCTGAGGTTATGAACACTTGTGATGAATTTTGATTATTAATTATATGGTTTTTCATCTTTTTCTTCCATGTTGTTCTATTAATTCTTGTTCTTACTGCATTGATGTGTGGCCTACATTAATGTACATCTAAAAAGTCTGATTTCAATTGAGAGAGCACGAAATTGGAAAGTTGTGAATTAATAGGATATTGTTCTTTACTTGATTTGGGAAAATTGAGTTTTGATGTGCTTTCCTGATAGAAATATACTTGAAAGCCGTATTAGTCAATTTAGGAACCGGAATTGTATGGCTAGAACATGAATTGCATTTGATCACAGAAATGTAGACGGATGGTTCATGATTCTTAAGTGAGATTAAATACGAGAGTTTTAATCTTTTGGCAAATGTTCTTGGCTAGCAACTGGAAGAAAAGATTAACCAATTTATGATGATAATCAGTTTCATTACATGTTCTTTAACCTCGGCATGCTTTTATCCATAGTCCAAATTCAAAGTAGATAATTGTTTGTAGTTTAGTATAAAATTTATAAAACAAATTATTCAATTTTTGGTTATTTAGTTGTCAGTATATTTAGAAGTAAAAATATAGTATAGTATACTTAAGCAAACTTCACTTAATCCGAGTCTCTGAGGGATCGATACTTGGCTTACTAAAGCCACTTACTACTTGTTCGACCACGTGCACTTTCGTGTTGGTTTAGATACCTAAGGAATCAACCGAACAGTTGCCTTGCACTCTCGACAGTATGACTCCATTTGGGTGGTCGTGGATAAGTTGACCAAAGCCACTCATTTTCTACCAGTCAAAACCACTGATTCAGTGGAGGATTATGCCAAACCATACATCCAAGATCTAGTTTAGTTGCATAGAGTTCCCTTATCCATCATTTAAGACAGGGGTTCTCAATTTACCTCCCATTTTTAGAGGTCCTTTCAAAAAGGATTTTGCACTCAGGTCAAGCTTAGTACAACACTTCAACCACAAACAGATGGTCAAGCAGAGCGGACAACTCAGACTCTCAAGGACATGTTGAGAGCATGTGTGATTGACTTCAAGAGTAGTTGGCATGATCATTCCTCTCATTGAGTTTGTGTATATTAACAGCTACCATTCCAGCATTCAGATGGCTCCATTTGAGGCTCTTTATGGGCGAGATGTGAATCGCCTATTAGTTGGTTTGAAGTCGGTAAAGCTGCGATGATAGGACCAGATTCAGTCCATGAGGCCATGAAAAAAGTTCAGCTCATACAGACAGGTTGAAAACATCTTAAAGTCATCAAAAGTCCTATGCGGATAAGAGGAGGAGAGAACTTGAGTTCAAAGTGGATGATTGGGTATATCTGAAGGTGTCTCCCATGAAGGGAGTGATAAGATTCAGAGAGAAAGGGAAGCTCAGTCCCCGTTATATTGTCCCATATCGTATTGTGAAATGGGTGGGCAAGGTAGCATATGAATTGGAGTTGCCCCCAAAATTAGATTCCGTTCATCCTATTTTTCACATATCGCTCTTAAAGAAGTGTTTGGGGATCCAACTCTAGTTTTTCTGGTGAACAGTGTCGGTTTGAGAGACAGCCTTAGCTGTGAGGAGGTTCTGGTGGAAATGCTAGATTGTCAGGTTTGAAAGCTAAGAAACAAGGAAGTAGCTTCCGTTAAGGTTTTGTGAAGAAATCAGCATGTTGAGGGAGCTACGTGGGAAGCCGAAGCAGATATGATGGCTAGATACCCATATTTATTCCCTACTGGCTCAATTCCAGCTTGAGGTATCAGTTTTTTCCCTTAAACTCTATTCAGTTTCATGTTCAGCTCATGTACCTCAAATTCTTTCATGTAAAAGTACATATGTATGATTCATTAATTCAGTTCAGTCATGTAGTTTGAATCGGCGTTAGTCATTCTATCAGTTTTCAGTTTATATGATCCGTATTTAAGCATGATGATTGCGTTTCCCTGCTTTTATGTATGATTTTCAACATTCGAGGATGAATGTTCCCAAGGGGGAGATATTGTTGTACCTCGGAAGCCCTAAGATCAGACTCAGGAGTTGAAACGGAGAAAATAGAAATTTCTACGCCAGGTCACAGAATGAGTAGTCCTGTGACCCATCAGGTTGACCACGAGTCGTTAAGTGACTCGTGCTGAGGAGTATTGGCTTTCTTGGAAATTTTCAAGCTAGGGTAACCATGGGTGTGACCATGAGCCGTTAAGTCACCCGTCAGGGATGGCTTAAGGAGGAGGATCTATGGGATAGTACACTTAACGAGTCTTCACCACAACTCATTGGGAAGCACCATGAGTCGTGGTGTCTCCCGTGGTGAACTCAAAATTAGCTTTCGTTCATCCTGTTGTTCATGTATCGCTTTTAGAGAAGTGTTTGGGGATCCAACTCTAGTTGTTCCGGTGGACAGTGTCGGTTTGAGAGACATCCTTAGCTATGAAGAGGTTCCGGTGGAAATACTGGATCTTTAGGTTCGAAAGCTAAGAAACAAGGAAGTAGCTTTAGTTATAGTTTTGTGAAGAAATCAGCTTGTTGAGGGAGCTACATGGGAAGCCAAAGTAGATATGATGGCTAGATAGCCACATTTATTCCGCATTGGCTCAGTTCCAGCTTGAGATTTTAGCTTTTTCCCTAAAAATTATTCAGTTTCATGTTCAGCTCATGTACCTTAGTTTCTTTCATGTAAAAGTACGTATGTATGATTCATGAATTTTGTTCAGTCATGTAGTTTGAATCGGAGTTAGTCATTCCGTTGGATTTCAGTTTATATGATCCATATTTGAGTATGATGATTGTATTTCCCTACTTTTCTGTATGATTTTGAACATTCGAGAATGAGTGTTCCCATGGGTGAGATAATGTTATACCCCGGAAGCCCTAAAATCAGAATCGGGAGTTTAAATGGGGAAAACAGAAATTTCTACACTAGGTCAGAAAATGAGTAGTCCTGTGACAAATCAGGTTGACCACTAGTCGTTAAGTGACTTGTGGTGAGGAGTGTTGACTTGCCAGGAAATTTTCATTTGGGGTGACCATGGTATGACCACAAGTCGTGGTCAGCCCCACAAGTTATTAGGTCACCCGTGGTCAGTTATGGATGAAGGAGGAAGATGCATAGGATAGTGCACTTAACGGGTCTTCACCATGACTCATTAGGAATCACCACGAGTCGTGGTGTCGCCCGTGGGGACCACCCTTGATATTGTTGAAGTGTAGAGGATGAGTGGTGACCACGAGTCCTGGTGTCGCCCGTGGTGTCTTCCCTTGATGTTATGGAACTGTAGAGGACGAGTGGTGACCACGAGTCATGTTCACAAGTGACAACTCGTGACGTTCCCCATGGTAACCATAGCTTAGTTTGTGGCAGTGAATATGAAGGCTGGTGGCCACGAGTTGTAGCCTTGGACTATAACTTGTCCAGTCCCTCGTTGGGACTGCCAGTTAGTTTTTCTCTGCGAATTTAGTAAGAGATTTTCCATAATTCCTATGATCCTAAGGCCTAAACTACGTCGTTTTAAGCTATGAATAGTGAGTATTAAAAAGGTTAAGTTCATTCTAGGCCATTCCAAATTCATGCATGAAAGTTTAGAGATTTTTGGAGAGGTGATCAAGTCTAGTTCCTCAAGTTCTTCATCAATTCTTCGTTGGGCAGTCAAAGGAGTTGTAGAATCAGTTCTTCTTAGGTATGTAGGGTTATGAATGGGTGAATTTGTTCACACCCATGCCCAATTTCTTCCTAATTCATGAAATTCTATGGATAATTCTACTCGGGTTTATCCTAATTCTTATGAAATCCTTATGATCTATTTATGAGTTAATCTCCTTCATGTATCAATTCATATTCTATGAATCATGGGAATATTTTAGAACTATTTCAATTATAAACTTATGGATTTAAATTTTCAACAAATTATGCCCAATTATGTATGTTCATGATAAATCAAGTTATGATTCTACTTTGATTTTGATGTTCATTAACCCAATATGATTTATGATTTATGATATAAATTCTCTCAAATGCTCATCATGAATTTATGAATATCCAGTATATACATATTTTACAAGTATGCATGAACTTCATAATTTATGATTTATGATTATGGCCAACTCATGGGCCTTATTTTCATGGCAAGTTCACGTGTTCCAAGCATGCTTATGATTATCCTAATTATTTAACTAGCCTATGAATCTTGTGTGATTATTATATGAACATTATCTATGTTTTGGGAGTAGTATTTAACACCGAGTAGACCGAGGTCTAGGCATGCCACGAGTCTCAAAACTACGTGCCAATGTAGCCATGATGGGAAATCCATGTTACTGTCCCCTTTTGCCCAAATAGGCCCTCTGTTGTAATATCACACCTCTTTTATGGTTCTACCCTTGGCAAGGTACGAATGCCCTCCCGACTAGGGGTTTACAAGTCGGGCTGCATGTGTGCTTATATAGGGTATGTTAGTTATAAGAATCTCCCAATGTTTCTCATGATTTGTGTATGATTATGATTATATACTTTGGCTCAAGTCATGCTTAAAAATGCTTTTCTATGATGAGTATGATTATAAATGATTTACAAATGTTTTGAAAACCTTGAGCCTTATGATGCATTATGTTATTTATGTTATGATCATGTTGTCCTACTCTTATGAACTTTTATGTATTTGAAATATTTGTTTTACTTACCTTGCATACTCGATACATTCCACGTACTGACCGCATACTTTATGTTGTATCGTCTTATGATACAGAGTTGAGGGATCTTTCTTAGTAGCATCCTTAGTCAGTTCTTTCCCATTTAGACCTGTCCCGCTAGCATTGGTGAGTCCTCATCCTCCGAGTACATTCACTATTCGTGGTTGTTATGTCTTTTTTCAGTTTTAGACTTGTGGAGTTAGTTGGGGGTGTTGTCTCATCAACCCATCAGATATATTAGAGGCTTTCAGACTGTATCCAGTAATCAGCTTGTCATGTATGATGTGAATTCCGGTTCTAATATTATGTTATGATTAGACTTCCGCTTTGTTTATTATGTTAAGCATTCTTCTTTTATTGATTGACTTAGATGTATGTTCATACCATGGGTCAACTTGGAGTCTCTCGGGCCTCCTGTCCTGTGTCTCGATCCAGGCCTATGTTCGGGTCATAACAAGGGGGGATTCTAGGAACTTAGCCTTTTGCATTGGGGGCCTTCTTCCCTTATTTATCAACATTCACATCTTTAGGAGGAGTCCCATTCTCTTTCTTCTCGAGCACTTTTTCATCCTCAACACAAATAGGTGCATTTGGCACTTCATCACTAAGTCTTCTTCAATTGGTTTTGAACTAACAACCACTTTGGGCTTATCACCTGCATTAATAAAAACCTTCCCACTCCTGGTGACAATATTCATGCAATGGCTACATTTTTATGAGTTTGGTATTGTGTCACTAGGAAGGATTCCTTTCATCCTTGGGTTTATTTGGGTGGATAGGTGATTCATTTAGGCTTCCCAAAAAATTTATTGAACCTAAAGGGAGATAACTATTTGGGAAAGGTTAGACACCTCCCCTTTTAATTCTTTAGCACCGCTATCGGTGGACTCCACATTCTTCATACTCTCAAAAGCATCTTCTTAATCTTGCAACTACCTGCATCACTTACACTAGGTTGCATTGGGGCCACATCACCTTTAGGAGGGGGAATATATGAGTTTTCACTTCTATGGTACCTATCCCCATCCGGTTCAAGCTAATAGTTTCTCCACCGGTTATCTCTATCACCCCATCCTTGGTTATCTCGATCTCTCCATTCTTGATTCCCATCATGAGGATGCCAAGGGCCTTGGTTGGAACCTTGATAACCTTGATGAGAACCCATCATCTGGCCCGCCATGAACTAACACTCCTCATCATATCTTGGTTGTGGAACATCCTCCTCATATGGTTTGTGACCTTAGGTCCCAACAACGTTGACGTCTTTGGTTTTGGATCCCAAATGTGCTTGTCCATCAACTCAACTTGAGTAATCATCTTAGCTAATGTTTGGTCTCGCTCTTCATCTCGCCTTCTTAACTCGGCTGTTAGTTGGTTGGAAGATGCACCACTTGTGTATACCTTCGCCTCTCTAGTGTATCAAGCTC
Source organism: Datura wrightii (assembly GCA_035772735.1). Lineage (NCBI taxonomy): Eukaryota > Viridiplantae > Streptophyta > Magnoliopsida > Solanales > Solanaceae > Datura > Datura wrightii. The sequence goes on from JASDFA010000003.1 coordinate 118,064,359, forward strand.
TATTAGTCTTTATAAGAAGTTCCTTAGCCATGCAAAATGTTTGGTCCACGATTGAACCACGTGCAAGGTTGTTAGCCACTAATTTGTTGATAGAATCAAGAGAACAATACTCCATTTGGTAGACCATGATTTGAGAAAATAACAACCTTCTTATTAAATTGGAGCCATACTTCATGAATAGGCTCTCTTTGAAGCTGCCTAAAATATGTGATCTCATCCTTTAATTAGAGCATCCAGGGTGGTGGGAAGAATCTATCGAGGAATGCTTCAGTTAGCTCATTCCATGATGTGTTAGAACCAGGAGGTAACTCCTCCAACCATACTGTGGCCTCTCCCATCAAAGAGAATGGAAATAATCTCAAATGGATCAAATCTTGGTTGAAGTTTGTTATATTGAACGGTTGAACAATTTCAATGAAGTTTCGGAGGTGCCGATTAGCATCCTCACTAGCTTGTCCTCCAAACATCCCTTCATTTGCAAGACATGCAACATGATGCTTGTTACATGAGAAACCACATTCCCTACAGTGTGTGTAGGCAAATGGAACCAGCTATATCATTAATTATAGGATCATCCTCTCTATCCATGAGCCAATCCACATGACCATCATCAGTAGCGTCACCCATATTCGCACTCCTATGCTATCAACAACAACACAAAAATAACATAAAATCAATATAAGATGCAAAAATAAATTTGAATCACTAAACAATTAATGGTAATCATAACTGGATTCTCCAAAAAGAGCGCCATTTTTTTTAATAACGCTCAATACATCTCTCTTGGTTAAGAGAGGTGGCAGCAGTCTTTGTTAAAAACAAAATATCTAGCATGTGTTGGGGTCGAATCCCACAAGAAATTGAGAACAATACTCCAAAAGTTGTAAGATAACTCAAACTAGAATACATCATTGTTAAGATGTGTAAAGTAAAAATTGGGGAAAAAGGGGAAACAATATTGAATTCAAATTTATAAAACGAGTTTGAGCAAATGATTTATTGCAAGTGATAGGAAAGGACTAGGGATGTGCAATAGATGAAGTGCAACCTAGATTGACATTGATTCAGTTGCCTTAAATTCAATTTCTTGAATGGATAGCATGGATAGAAATACATCCTCTTGTTTCTCAACCACAAGGATGCTTTTGCCTTGAGTTTTCTCAAACCCCAAGGTCACAATCAAAAATTAACCACAAAGCTTGAGGAAGGATCAGGCTATATCTAGCCTTAACCCTTTAATGATGTGAGAATATGGGTTTTGACTATCTATAACTCAACTGCGCTTAGCACACTCCAAATCCTCCCTTTTATTTCCTCATCAAAATCTCACTCTTCTTTATAAAGCTCAAGCAAGATAAGTAAATTAGACTAGTGTTTGCAACCATAGATTTTTTTCAATTAAAATTTAGAGGAAACAATAGATCCATTCTCATATATTCAATTTAAGAACAATCTATCAATACCTAATCAATTATAAGCACTCAATAAGCACACACCCCTAGCTAGCAATTTAGTTACTCATTAATTAAAATAGAGATAATATACCCATGGGTAAATCATCAACAATCATCATAATGAATAGTAGATTAAGCATTCAAAAATCTTCAATAATGTTGTATTGCCCAATGAAATTGAAGAAGAAGAAGAAAGAAAATGTACTCTACTTCTCTCTGCTATGTTGTGATATGATTTGATATATTGTATAATTTGGGGGTAAAATATGCACATTCTCTTAGCATAGCTTTCCAAATTTTCCCTTAGAAGCTTCTCAGGTACAACTGTGCGACAACTGGATAATTTTTCCCTTGTCAGCATTTTAGGTCACTTGGGAATCACCTGCATTTTACATATGCCCATTCGTGGCTTGCAACTACTTTGAAGGTCAAGGAAAAATTGTTCTAGTGCTAACTGTGTTTGCACCTTCGTTTTGCTGGTGTCAACCTGTGCTTCACAATTTAACTTCAAAATTCTTCCCAATATGCGGGCCACTTGTTCTTTGTTCCAATAGAGTGCTTTTTGTTCAATCCTTGTGTTTTCTTTTTCTAATTATAATACCTGCACAAACAAAGAGAAAAGGAATAAAATCTTCCTAATTTGTAGCGAAAATAAAGCAATAACTCATGCTTAAAAGCCTAATGAGTTGGTAAATTGCAAACTCATCATGAAGACACAATAGGAACTCAAGAGTACATAAGGAATTTATATTGAATATATAGTATTAATAGAGAAATAGTAATAACAAGTTCGTAACTTTCTTAATTTGATCTAACTCTCCTACACGAAGATATGGCCTTACATACTTTAATCTCTCCCAGAACATGAATAAAAATCCAAACTTTTATGAAGAATGTTTGAAAATTCTACACTTAGAGCCTATGAGTAGGATGCTTTAGAGACTTTATGATAGGAGAGTAGAATCACATTATGAATTCGTATATGGATGTTAGAAACACTTCAAAATTCATAGAATTAATTGAGAGGAATGTACCTTGGTGTGGAGAGATAATGAAAGGAGAGGAGAGGAGAGTCATTCTAGGATTCAAAAAGATGAAAAACAAATGAAAATTTAAAAAGACTTGGTTTAGGTCCTATATATAGTCTTGGGAATAGGTTTTGGGTTTTGTTCATCACAATTTACAATATGGTGAATCTCATTATGATCGGTGTCATGCCGCGATCTTCACCACGGTGGACCTCGTTGCAATAGGATTCACGTCTAGCTACCTTGCCAATTGTGTTCCACCTTGTCGAAATTATCCATTTCCCTTATTCCATTCACTGCGGTGCAATCTCCATTGTAGTGAACCTGTTTGGATTACATTCCTTGTTGCTAACAACACTTAACAAATTTTTTGTGACTTTGATAAAATATTCATAACTTCCTGTATCAAACTTGGATCGATCAACGATTTGATGCATATGAATACAGTGTTGGGCATGACCATATTTTCTTATTAACACCCTACCATTCATCTGAATTTATTCTTAACTCTTGAGTACAATTATATTCTTTGGGTTCACAAAAATCTACTCTTTTCCAATGGGTCAAGCTTTAGTCTAGAATTACGAGGTGTTACCATATCTCCCTCTTGGGATCATTCATTCTTGCATAATTGTCACAACTATTCTTGACTATTAAATGACATAGAAGGTTTCCACACACAAAGTTCTAGGAAGTCAACATAGAATAAAATAACTCTTAAATATAATTCTAAAATTAATTAAAAAATATTGTAGTATTTTCTCCATCTGGGGGCTGATTTGGGCCCCATTCGATCTGCTCTTGGACTTTAATTTGGGCTTTTAAATGGATGTACGACTTAGATAAAATATCTTTATTGGGCTTGAGATTTTCTTCTATCACAGGAAACCTTTTGATAGCTAATTGCATCCCATTTGAGTTTGTCTTGAAATTTCTTATTTGATGAAATTTTCAAAGCTTTATCCATGTCTTTTGATGATGTTGAGCTGCCATGGATGCTATCATTTTACCCTTCTTCAAGAATATTCATCCTCACATATTGACATTGAATATATCTAGTCCTTTATTAGATTTGGACCTTTTTGGTTGCTATCATTCTCACCCACTTAAAGAAGATCTGTCCTCAAATACCAATACCTACAACAACCATGATAATCAAAATTAATAGGAGATAAACAAAGGAAGTAGAGCAAGAATTTGGTAAAAGCAACACCAAGTAGTGACCATGCAACCACTTAACCCATTTAGTTCTTCTTTCCACGAACACCCCTTTTAAATATCCAAGCACCACATCATTTAACAAAATAATGTGATTACCCACACAAGCAGTAAAAACAAGATTCATAAGCTCTTCAAACAATAGAGGGTCTTTAGCTAGACTAAAAGCATATGATTACCGAACAAACATACCATATTTTCTCTTGCTAAACAACTTAACCTCATTATTGGATATGCCATAGTCAAGATATGGATCAAAACTAATTCTTTTGAAAAGAGTTTGGATTGAACCTGTAAAAAAGGATCTTCAGAACAAAATAAAGATACTACAAAGTTAGCACCTGTGAGCACTTCTCCTTCTCTTCACTTGAGCTATTACATTCTTGATTTAGCTGAATATTCTCAACATCTATAGCTTCCAATGTTTCATGTGTCTCATTGCCTTCATTGAAAACTTCTCGAATGATATTCTCAAACCATAAGGGATTAGAGAACACTTTAAAGTCCTCTCTCCAATTTTCCCACAATGAGTTATTGTACACTTCAAAACCTTGGCCAATGTTAGTTTCTTCTTCAAATGAGGTACTATCATCCTCTTCACAAGATCCTTCCTCAAATTCCTGCATGGATTGATGTCACGACCTGAGCATGGACCCCAGACCGTGACACCGGACCTAGAACCACGAATAGCTCCAAGCTAACTCATGGCACATACATATCATTATTAAGATAATAATACGAAGCAGAAGTAAACATAATCCATAGCAAGAGTGGAGGTCTAGAATCACATAAAGCATAAACAGAACTACAAGTCAAAATCACTGAACATCTACACATAGTTGTCTGAATAGCCTCTAGTCATAGGTGAGCTGATGGGACAACACCCCCAACTAGCTCAACCAATATCTAAAAACAGAAAGACATAAAGGAAAGAACATGTAACAAAATTGACATCCTCGGGTCATGAGAACTCACCGAAATTTGGGATGAACTGGAATGGGATGGGAGTGAAGCTAATGTCGAGACTGAGACTGATCACCTGAACCTATATTATGAGATGATATAGCATAAAAGTATGCAGTTCAGTACTTTGAATGTACTGAGCATGTAAGTTAAGTAAAACATGAGAGTAGGGACAACATGCTAAAATGAAAATTGTGAGATAGTTATAAACATGAGTGATTTATCATAAGCTGAAACATAATGATACAAAGTTTTGAAAGTAAAATCATATAGCTTAACATGTCTGAACTCGTAAGTAAAAGCTGATAAACTGATCAACGGGTCAATCATACTATAAAACATGATATCATAAATCTTGAACATGAACATCCTAAAACATGAGGAATAGTAGAAGACTTTTCATAACTGACACCATCATGAATTTTTGTATGATGCACTCGCTCAAGTTTGCAGATCCATCCTAAGCCTTGCCAAGGAAAAGAACGATAAAGCTGTGATATCACTCGTGAGCCCAATTGGGATCAGGAAAACACTCTCTGGTGAGATCCCAAACACGAATATATACCTATGGTGACGCATAATTTAGAGACTGGGTATGATGAAACCTAGCCTACTCGGTGCTAGATAGTACTCCCAAAACATACACATTTCTCATAATCATAATCATGAAACATACTTAGTTTTTAATGGTCTAGTTATAAAATGTGAAAATCATAATCATACTTATCATACGTGATGTGTCCATAAACATAATGCCGCTGAGTCGACCAAGATACATAAGCTTGAGATTTATGAAAATCATACGTAATTGAGGAAAACCATCATAACTTGAAAATAATATGTTGATGAGAGATACTTGTATAAAAACATGGATTCATAATAATAAAAGATGGATTGAATCATAAGAGAATTGAATTCATAGAATATCATGAGAGCTTTCATCAAAATTGGGTCTAACCCTAGAATTTCATCAAAACATGGTTGGAGACTATAATTCATGAAATTGAGATAAAATTAGGCATTAATGTGGAAGAAATCCCCTATGCATGACCCTACATGCTTGGGTTTGATGAATCTTTAACTTGATTCGAAGACCCAATAGAAATTGAGAAGAAGATGATGAAGAGCCCTAGTCTTCCTTGAGAGAGAAATCCAACCTATGGTGTTTTGAAGAGAGTGAGGGCTTAGGCTAAGTATAACCTTTTAATCACCCCTTTAGAATGCTTAAAACGACATCATTTAAGAGTTAAAAGGATAGTATTTTACCAAAGTACCCCTGAACCATCGAACATAAATTTCAATTGGCAGAACCATACACCCATACAATGGGTCGTTTGTACATAGAACGATTTATGGGTTTCCTTGGTTGGTTCTTACTTCTGCTCTGAATCATCTTTTGAACCTATTCCAACAACTAAAATCCATGGTCGGTACAATAAAAAAATAGGTCGTACAATCCACTCATTGATTCTGGCTGAATTTTGACATTTTTCAGAAGTTCATCCCCAGGGAGCAACCAACCATCTGTTGCTTCATAGGATAGCTCGTCCTGTTGGTCATCCCATGCCCTAGTTCCATTTTCCTAATGGTTTCTGCTAAAACTCTCTGATCTAATCTTAGGGATTTTTTAGGGTATTACATTATCTCCCTTTAGGGAACACTCATCCTCAAATTAAGGCTAATAAAGCTAAAAAAAGGGAAAAGCTGTAATCCAAAAATTGAAAGGCTATAAGCTGATAACTAACGAAGTGACTGACTCCAGAGTGAGATACATGATTGTACTTAATTCATGAAATATACATCCATACGAGGACATGAAAGGAAATAAGATACATGAACTTGACATGAAACTGAATAGAGCACTAAGGAGGAAAGTTGTACCTCATGCAGAAATTGAAATGGAAGGGAAAAGATGCGGGTATTTAGCCATCATATATGCTTCAGCTTCCTACGTCGCTCCCTCAACTAGTTGATTTATCCACAAAACCTTCACTGAAGCTACCTTCTTGTTCCTTAAATTGCGAACCTGACGATCAAGGATCTTAACAGAAACCTCCTCAGCAGTAAGACTTGATCTTGGGCAAATTTATATGCCCAAGTGATACTCAAAAGTGTCATTTTAGCCTTGTTTATCAATCAATGTGTATACATTCTCATGTAATTGGTAATAAAATGTGAATTTATACTAACCAACATGATTAGCATTGTTTTGCAGGTAAAATGTAATTTCGGGAAGCTAAAATGCATGTTGGAGGATATCGGGGTTGGACTTGGACGTGAGCACGGGACAAGGCACTGGACAGCATAAAATAAAGGGGCTCCACGATGGAGCCGTGTCACGCTGCCATCGCGGAGGCCTTCTGCCTGGATGGGAATTTTTAGCCCAAATTCCAGAAAGGGTAGGCGATGGGTCCGTGGCACGGTGGCTTGGCTCCGCGTTGCACGCCGTGCCACGTTGGGCTTTATTTCCTGGACCCCCAGTTCCAGTGAAGGTCTGCGTCCGTAGCGTGTCATGAAGGTAGTGCTCCGCGATGCACTCCGTGACACGTTACTTGTTATTCCGGGAAAAATTCCCACTAGTATAAATAGAACACTTAGGTTCATTTTTCAATATTTTGACTTGGTGGAGCAAGAACGTGGGGTACAGGCAGTTGAAGGGACGAAATTATCAGGGTTTTTCTCTCTTTCCTTCTCCTTGTATTCAATTGCTTGTATGTTTAACACTCATTTAACGATGTTTAATCCACAAATGACTGGCTAATTCATCTTCTTGTTGAGGTTATGAACACTTGTAATGAAATGTGATCATTGATTCTCTGGTTTTTTATCTTTTCTTCCATGGTTGTTCTATTAATTCTTGTTCTTACTGCATTAATGTGTGGCCTATGTTAATGTACATCCAAAAAGTCCGGTTTCACTCGAGAGAGCAAGAAATTGGAAAGTTGTGAATTAATAGGATATGATCTTTTCTTGGTTTGGGAAAATTGGAAATTGATTTACTTTCAGGATAGAAATATACCTGAAAGTCGTATTAGTCAATTTAGGAACCGGGTTTGTATGGCTAGAACATGAATTGCATTTAATAACAGAAATGTAGGTGGATGGTTCATGATTCTTAAGTGAGGTTAAATACGAGAGTTTTAATCTCTTGGCAAATGTTCTTGGCTAGCAACCGGAGGAAAAGACTAACCAAATTACATCGATAATTAATTTCATTACATGTTCGTTTAACCTCAGCATGCTCTCATTCATAGTTCGGACTCAAATTAGATAGTTGTTTTAGCTTTAGCATAAAAATTATAAAACAAAATATCAAACTCTTGGTTACACTGTTGTCTGCATTTTTAGAATCGAAATATAGTACACTTGAGTAGATTGCACTTCATCCCAGTCCCTGTGGGATCGATACTTGGCTTACTTAATCCATTTTACTACTTGTTCGACCACGTGCACTTGCGTGTGAGTTTTATACCCATATAACACCCCGAACAAGTTTTTGGCGCCGTTGCCGGGGACTGGCAATTGGTGAATTTGTTTTAAGTGTTAATTTACTGTATTTTTATTTTCTTAGTGTTGACAACTTGGTCTTAGCCTGTATTTTGCAGATTTAATTTCTGTTGAACACTGGCAAGAGACAAGGAGCTGGTGGACTCGTATATAGAGCCAGAAAGAGTATTTCATAGTAAGAGGATAGAAGCTCTTGAAAGAAAGCTGCAGTTGCTCAGACAGACGATCATGGAGCAACAACAGAATCCACCGGTAGTACGGGCAGTGTTAGTGCCCGAAGAAGTAGCAGCTCGGCCGGTTCGCGAGGTGGCAATCCCACATGCTAATAATGTCACATCTAGCATACGCAAACCTGAAGCAGGAGGGAGGTTTGAACTTAAGCAGAATATGGTGCAATTGCTGCACACTAGCGGGTAGTTTACCGGTCTCCCTCATGAAGATCCACAGCAGAATCTCCAAAATTTTTTGGAGATAAGTGACACTTACATCCCCGCTGGAGTGTCATCAGATTATGTCCGGCTTACATTGTTCCCATTTTCTCTATTGGGAGAAGCCAAGAGGTGGTTGAAAGTTGAGCCACCGAATTCTATTTCTACGTGGGATGATCTTGTAAGGAAATTTTTGATACAGTTTTTTCCCTCCGGTAAAACAGCAAAACTTAGAAGTCAAATTCTAAGTTTCAAACAGAGAGAGGGAGAGAATCCATATTAGGCCTGGGAGAGATTCAAATCCATGTTGCGGGATTGTCCTCCTCATCATCAGTCCAATGAAGTGCTGGTGCACACTTTTATAGAGGGTTTGGAACCCCACACAAAAATATTGCTAGACTCAGCAGCTAGAGGACAAGCGCTGGAGAAAACTTATGAGGAGCTATATACCTTGTTGAACCGTATTTCGCAGGGCAATCCGGAATGGAATGTTGATTCATCAAGAGGCGGGACAAGGAAAGCAACAGGAGTGCTAGAAGTGGATGGGTTTATAGCCATTGCTGCACAGATAGCTGCATTACAAAATCAACTTAACACCCACTTCAGCAACATGACAATGAACCAGCCTCAAGCCCCAGTTAATGCAGTGCAACATATGTGGTGTGAAGTGTGTGGAAGCAGTGAGCACTCAGCTGAGTGTTGTGGAGTCAATCCTGACTCGGTAAACTTTGTGGGAAATGTACAAAGGAACAATCACCAATAGTATGGTAATAGCTACAATTCCAATTGGAGGAATCACCCTAATTTCTCCTGGGGTAGCAACAACCATCAGGGGCAAAGTTCGGGTCAGGGTGTGCAAAGGAACCAAGGAGGGCAGCAGAATTATCAAGCACAATTCAGAAACAACAATGCACCTCCTCCACCACCATCACCCAGCATTGAGAAGATGTTCAAGACCATGATATCTAACCAAGCTCAATTGCAGGCTGGCTATGTGAAATTGGCAGCCGAAGTGAAAAACAACCAGTTAGCTACCAATTCACTTGAATATCAATTTGGGCAATTTGCTGGAGCCCAAAACACAAGGCCTAGAGGAGGACTTCCAAGCAACACAGATCCCAATCCCAAGCAGGTGAATGCAGTGACAACAAGAAGTGGTTTGCAGCTGAAAGAGGTGGAACCAGAAAGACCACCTCAACAATCGGGAGCAACAGAAGTTGAGAGGGAGCAAAGTACTAAAAGGGGGAAGACTAAGGAAGCTGAATCAGAAAGACCACCACCCCCGTTCCCTCAACGATTAATGAAACACAAGGAGGAGGCGTGTTTCAAGAAATTCATGGAGGTGCTGAAACAGGTATATATTAACTTACCTCTTGTTGATGTTTTGCAGGGAGTGCCGAAATATGCTAAGTATATAAAGGACATCGTGGCAAACAAAAGTCGGTTGACTGAGTATGCTACGGTGGCTCTAATGGAGGAGTGCACTTCCCGGATTCAAAACAAACTGCCCACAAAGCTCAAAGACCCTGGGAGCTTTACTATATAGATTACTATTGGGCAGAGCATCCGAGCTCGTGGATTGTGTGATTTGGGAGCGAGAATAAATTTGATGACGTCATCAGTATTCAAAAAGTTGGGTCTAGGGAGTCCTAGACCCACAACAGTAATCTTGCAATTGGCAGATCGGTCCTTAGCCAGACCTGATGGCATTGTGGAGGACGTTCTGGTGCAAGTTGGCTCCCTGATTTTCCCGGTAGATTTTTTCGTGCTGGATTTTGAACCAGACGTGGAAGTCCCATTTATTTTGGGACGTCCTTTCTTGGCGACCGGGAAAGCACTAATTGACGTAGCTACGGGGCAGCTAACAATGCAAGAACACGACAAGGTGGAGGTGTTCGATGTGTACAAGGCACCCATTCTCCCGATGGTGCACGAAGAACTCTCAATGATCAATGTGATTGATCAAGGCGATAATGAGCAGATTAAGGATTCACGAGAGTTAATGGGAAAACCACCAGAACGTTGTGAGCACTACTGGGGGAGGACGGTGATCGAGAGAAATCGTCCATTACCCTAGAGGACAACTGAGCTTAACGACGTCAAGCCGCGACGGTAAACCAGGCACTGCACGGGAGGCAACCCGTGGAAAAATTTTTCTCTTTGTAAAGTGTAAATAGATTTTTCTTTTTCTAATTCTTAATTAATAACAAAATTTTTCGTGTTTGTTTTTGTTTTTATTTTTTTTGTTAGTGTGAAACCTATAATTCTAACCAATTTTGTGTAGTGAGATGAATTTCAGGTCAAACGGAGGAAAATATGCACGGAATCGCAAAGGAAAATTCGAGGTATGAAAATTAACAAAAAGTGGCAAAACAGTGAGCTAGGGCGATAGCTCCGTGTTATGGAGGGGGACCTCCGCGTTACTCTCCATGACACGTTGAGGTATAATCCGATTTTTTTTTAAAAATTCCAGAATAGGATCGTGACGGCTCCGTGTCACAGAGGCAGTGCACCGCAATGCACTCCGTGACATGTTGCCGTGTATATTGCGACGGGTCACACCGGGTCGCCGGGTGACCCGCGTGATTTTCCTACTTTTTAACCCCGAAAACCCCTTCCTTTCCCTTATTTTTTCAATCACTCTGCGACCAAACTCCCCAAAACCCATCCCCCCTCAACGTGACACGGAGTAGGCTAAGAAAATCATCAAGTTTGCTTCAATTCTTCAACTTCAAGGTATGTTCTTCGATTTCATCTCATTTCTTGTCGATTTCTTCGATAGTGAGCATGTGAGGTGAGCTAAGTTTGCCCTAAGTAGAAATTAATCATGAATTCAATTGAATTGTTGTTGATGAATGTTCGGAATGTCGTTATGATTGCTTGAACTCGTTAACTGCATAATTCAATCGAATTTTCTTGATATCATCAATTCTAGGGCTTGTTTTTGAATTTGAAGTGGAAAATGTAGTGAACTTGTGAAATTCATGCCGGGATGTACATGTTGAATGAGATGAGTCGATGTACTAATTGTTAGGATGTTGAAAGAATGACGGATTCTCGGGTTAGAGGAATGTTGAAATTTGCAAGAATTGGGTTGGTTGTATAGGTTCGTGTAGATAAATTCTTGTTGTTGTTTTTGTTTCTTTGTTTTTCCTTGCTAAGTGCAATGGATAAAAGGTTATCGATGGTAATGATTGTAATTAGCTGTACAAAGTCTGAGTAGTACGTAATATATATACCGTCGAATTTTTCGTATGCACTAAGCATGTTTGTATAGTTGGTTGTTTGTTTATGCAAATAAGCATGATCTTGCCGGTATGTTGTAATTGTAGCTAAGGACTAAGTGTGGGGTAGCTCAGCTTAACCCGACCTTAGTTGAAGTTAGCCTAGAGATTAAAACTCTCGTATTTAATTTCACTTAAGAATCATAAACCATCCGTCTACATTTCTGTGATCAAATGCAATTTATGACCTAACAATACAATTCCGGTTCCTAAATTGACTAATACGGCTTTCAAGTATATTTCTATCAGGAAAGCACATCAAAACCCAATTTTCCCAAATCAAGTTAAGAACAATACCCTATTAATTCACAACTTTCCAATTTGTGCTCTCTCGAGTGAAATCGGACTTTTTAGATGTACATTAATGTCGGCCACACACCAATGCAGTAGAAACAAGAATTAATAGAACAACATGGAAGAAGAAGATGAAAAACCATATAATTCAATAATCAAAATTCATCACCATTGTTCATAACCTCAGCAAGGAAGAGAATTAGCCACTCATTTGTGGATTAATCATCCTAAAACAAGTGTTAATCATACAAACAATTGATTGAAAGAAGAAAGAAAGAGAGAAAAACCCTTAGCTTTTTCGTCCCTCAACTGCCTGTAACCCACGTCCTTGCTCCACCAAGTCTGAATTTATTTAAAAATAAGCCTAAGTGTTCTATTTATACTAGTGGGAATTTTTCCCGAAATAACAAGCAATGTGTCACGGAGGCCAACGCGGAGCACTGCCTCCGTGACACGGCATGGACGCGGACCCTCACTGGAAATCTGGGGTCTGGGAATAAAGCCTCAACGTGGCACGGCATGCAACGCGGTGGCTTGCCTCCGTGCCACGGAGCTGTCGCGAGGCTCCACTGGAAATTGGCAAATTTATCACCCTCCAGGCAGTGTGCCTCCGTGATGGTAGCGTGGCACGGCTCAATCGCGGAGCCCCTTTACATTGTGCAGACCAATGTCTTTTTCGTGCTCGCATCCAAGTCCAACTCCGATATTGTTCCAACATGCATTTTAGCTCCTCAAAATCATGTTTTACCTACAAAACAATGCTAATCATGTTGGTTAGTATAAATTCACATTTTATTACCAATTACATGAAAATGTATACACATTGCACAATAAACAAGGCGAAAATGATACGTTTGAGTATCACTTGGGCATATAAATCTGCCCATGATCACTAACCAACATGATTAGCATTGTTTTGCAGGTAAAATGTAATTTCGGGAAGCTAAAATGCATGATGGAGGATATCGGGGTTGGACTTGCACGTGAGCACGGGACAAGGCATTGGACAGCATAAAATAAAGGGGCTCCACGATGGAGCTGTGTCACGCTGCCATCGCGGAGGCCTTCTGCCTGGATGGGAATTTTTAGCCCAAATTCCATAGAGGGTGCGTGATGGGTCCGTGGCACGGTTGCTTGGCTCCGCGTTGCACGCCGTGCCACGTTGGGCTTTATTTCCTGGACCCCTAGTTCCAGTGAAGGTCCACGTCCGTAGCGTGTCACAGAGGCAGTGCTCCGCGATGCACTCCGTGACACGTTTCTTGTTATTCCGGGAAAAATTCCCACTAGTATAAATAGAACACTTAGGTTCATTTTTCAATATTCTGACTTGGTGGAGCACGAATGTGGGGTACAGGCAGTTGAGGGGACGAAATTATCAGGGTTTTTCTCTCTTTCCTTCTCCTTGTATTCAATTGCTTGTATGTTTAACACTCATTTAACGATGTTTAATCCACAAATGAGTGGCTAATTCATCTTCTTGCTGAGGTTATGAACACTTGTAATGAAATGTGATCATTGATTTTCTGGTTTTTCATCTTTTCTTCCATGGTTGTTCTATTAATTCTTATTCTTACTGCATTAATGTGTGGCCTATGTTAATGTATATCAAAAAAGTCCGGTTTCACTCGAGAGAGCAAGAAATTGGAAAGTTGTGAATTAATAGGATATGATCTTTTCTTGGTTTGGGAAAATTGGGAATTGATTTACTTTCAGGATAGAAATATACCTGAAAGTCGTATTAGTCAATTTAGGAACCGGGTTTGTATGGCTAGAACATGAATTGCATTTACTCACAGAAATATAGGTGGATGGTTCATGATTCTTAAGTGAGGTTAAATACGAGAGTTTTAATCTCTTGGCAAATGTTCTTGGCTAGCAACCAGAGGAAAAGACTAACCAAATTACATCAATAATTAATTTCATTACATGTTCGTTTAACCTCAGCATGCTCGCATTCATAGTTCAGACTCAAATTAGATACTTGTTTTAGATTTAGCATAAAAATTATAAAACAAAATATCAAACTCTTGGTTACGCTGTTGTCTGCATTTTTAGAATCGAAATATAGTACACTTGAGCAGATTGCACTTCATCCCAGTCCCTGTGGGATAGATACTTGGCTTACTTAAGCCATTTTACTACTTGTTCGACCACGTGCACTTGCGTGTGAGTTTTATACCCATATAAAACACCGAACAAGACTATCCTTCATACCAATTCTCTCTATCAAAACGACTAGAGCTGGATCACTGATGCACTTCTTCAACAAAGACAGATGAAAAACTGGATGCACTAAAGCTAACTCCACTAGTAGCTCCAACACATAAGCCACCTGGACAACTCTCCTTAGAATCTTATAAGGACCAACATATCAGGGAAGCTTCCCTTTTTTGTCAAACCTCATAATTGCCTTCTTGGGAGAAACCTTTAAAAACACCAATCATCAACGACAAACTCAAGCTCTCTCCTCCCAGCATTCACACAAGATTTCTGACGGCTCTGAGCTGTTTTCATCTTTTCTCTAATAAGTTGAACCTTCTCCATAGTCTCACGAACAAATTCAAACCCTATCAATGTAGCCTCGCCTACCTCGAATCATCTAATAGGTGATCTACATCTCTTCTAGTAAGAGCCTAAAATGGAGCCATTTCAACTTCTCTTTCAACTCTTTTTGTTCGGCAGGAGCCATTTTGTAAGGAGGAATGGATATGGATTGGATATTAGGAAGAAGGTCAATACTGAAGTCAATCTCCCACATGGGAGGGACTCCTAGTAGATCATCTAAAAACACTTCTAGTTACTTACATACAATAAGAACTGACTGGAGAGTTGGGGTTTCGAACTTATAATCCTTAACACGAACCAGGTGATATACACATCTCTTAGAGGTCGTCTTCTTGGCCTTAAGATAGAAAACAAAGTGACCTACAATCACAACTGAACTATCCTTCCATTTTAGGACTAGCTCACTCAGGAATCAAAATTCTACTGACAGAGTTCTACCATTAACTGAAGCATAGAAAGAATAAGACCAATGCATACCAAAAATAGCATTGAAGTCTGTCATATCTAACTCCACTATGTCAGTTTAGGTGACTTTCTGAAGAACTATGACAGGGCAATTTTTGAATACCCGTTGAGCTGTAATTAACTCACCGATAAGAGTAGAGACTGAGTAGTGTTTTGATAGGATTTCGGGACTGACACCAAAATTGATAGCAAAATGAGGAGTCACAAAGGATAATGTGGCCCCTGGGTGTAGAAAAATGCATAAACATCAAGATGCAAGTCCCGTAACATACCTATGACCATGTATAATGAGCTATCCTTCTCTTGACGAGATGATAGTGCATAGAACCTTTTCTAGAGGTACCTACCACTGACACAAGAGGATGCCCCCTATAGAGGTAGGCGCGTTTCTAGAGCTACTGAAGTAGTGACTTGGGTACGACCTTTACAGCCACCCTATCTGGCTAAAAGGCAATCCCTAAGTCTGTGTTCGAGCTTCCCACACCCGTAGCAAGCATCTGAGCCAATCAAGCACTCTCCTGGGTGGTTCTTACCATACTTAATCCAAGCTGGGAATGTGCACTCCCCTAACATGCTCCTTTGACCCCTTGAGCCTAACCCTCTACCTCTCTAATCACCTCTGGCATGGATGGAACACTGGCTAAGGATGGAGCTAGGGATGACGAGCTCTGGTGGGATCGTGGGTGATGTCCACCACCAAATCTCTGCTGAGAATACTTAAAGAACCCTGTCTTAGCCCTCTTGGCCTCTCTCTCCCTTTCCTTGACCAGCGAATTTGAGACATTCACAAACTTGCTCATGCGAGCCCCCGACTCTGCAATCATCTCCGAATCATACTTGGATAGAGTGAACTTCAGGGTATACTCCTAAATAATCATGTTTTTTTGCTTCAAATTGATGAACTTTTCTTCCTTGGCTTCCCTCAACTCTCAGGGAAAGAACCTGTGAAAAAAAGAGATAACGAACGTATCCCAACCAATATGAGCTTCACTTACCATTACTCTCCTTCCAATGTTGGAACCAAATATGAGCCACCCTTTCAGCTGGTAGGAGGCCAAATCTGTACTCTCCTCTCCCAAAACATCCATAATTTGGGTAATCCTCTGGATCTCCTCCATGAACTCCTATGGATCCTCATCCACCTTAGAACCATGAAACTCTACTGGGTTCATCCTGGTGAAGTCTCGCACCCGAGATGCCACAAAATTCCCATTCATGTTCACATGAGCAATAACTTGTTGTTTGACTTGCGCTGTCATAGACCGTGTGATGTCTCCCAAGCGCATGCAACCGCACATCGTCGTCAAGTAATATAGGACTAGAAGTCATGATTATCGATCCCTCAGACTTGTTAGTTCAATCGTTTAAGGTTATTCTTTATTTCGCTATTCTATCAAATAGTTGAAATGGGGAGTGGTGTAGCTACTTAAACTAATAAAAACTTTAAATATAAAATTAACTAAATACTATTTCAAACTTGGTTTTACTTTAAATGCTGATGAAAATCTAGCACAATGGCACTTTTAGTTTCAGGTTGAGTTTTCAAGACATGATTACACTAGAACGATTCTTCCTATGGTTGCTAGTTGCAAGTTACTATCCCATTCCTTGCCACTATCCCGAGCATCCCAGAATTATCTCATGAACCCTAACACCTATATTCCTATGATTGCAGGAGAAATGTGAAATGACGATCATGTCTACTTGTATTTCAACTGAATAGGGTTGAGGGGTATATCCCTATCCTCAACAATAACTTCTATCCTCTCACCAATAGGTTCAAGGGTCTTTGAATTCCTATTTTATATTCACCTTCAACCCTTTCAATTCCCTTTACTAAGTTTAATCAAAAGCCAATAGATTTACTCAAAAGTTGATCAAGCTAGTGAATATGCAATTAAAACATGTAAATATAAACAACCATTAAAGAAGAATTGAAACTAGCATAAATTAGTCTTTCAAACTTCAACCATCCACCATAGCCAAAACTCTAGAGTATGAGTTTAGCCACTCATAGACAAGTGGAAAAACAAAGACTTAATCATCATTGTTCGGTCTGCGTTATATGGGTAAATAACTACACGCAAGTGCACGTGGTCGAACAAGTAGTAAAGTGGCTTAAGTAAGCCAAGTATCGATCCCACAGGGACTGGGATGAAGTGCAATCTGCTCAAGTGTACTTTATTTCGATTCTAAAAAATGCAAACAACACTGTAACCAAGAAGTTGATATTTTGATTTCTAATAATTATGCTAAGTCTAAAACAATTATCTAATGTGAGTCTGAACTATGGATGCGAGCATGCTGAGGTTAAACGAACATGTAATGAAATTAATTATCGACATAATTTGGTTAGTCTTTTCCTTCGGTTGCTAGTCAAGAACTATTACCAAGGGATTAAAACTCTCGTATTTAACCCCACTTAAGAATCATGAACCATCCACCTACATTTCTGTGATTAAATGCAATTCATGTTCTAGCCATACAAACCCGGTTCCTAAATTGACTAATACGACTTTCAGGTATATTTCTATCCTGAAAGTAAATGAATTCTCAATTTTCCCAAACTAAGAAAAGATCATATACTATTAATTCACAACTTTCCAATTTCTTGCTCTCTCGAGTGAAACCGGACTTTTTAGATGTACATTTACGTAGGCCACACATTAATGCAGTAAGAACAAGAATTAATAGAACAACCATGGAAGAAAAGATGAAAAACCAAAGAATCAATGATCACATTTCATTACAAGTGTTCATAACCTCAGCAAGAAGATGAATTAGCTACTCATTTGTGGATTAAACATCGTTAAATGAGTGTTAAACATACAAGCAATTGAATACAAGAAGGAGGAAAAAGAGAAAAACCCTGATAATTTCGTCCCCTCAACTGCCTGTAACCCACGTTCTTGCTCCACCAAGTCAGAATATTGAAAAATGAACCTAAGTGTTCTATTTATACTAGTGGGAATTTTTCCCGAATAACAAGCAACGTGTCACGGAGTGCATCGCAGAGCACTGCCTCCGTGACACGCTACCAACGCGGACCTTCACTGGAACTGGGGGTCCAGGAAATAAGGTACAACGTGGCACGGCGTGCAACGCGGAGCCATGCCACCGTGCCACGGACCCATCGCGGACCCTCTCTGGAAATTGGGCGAAAATTCCCTATCCAGGCAGAAGGCCTCCGCGATGGCAGCGTGACACGGCTCCATCGCGGAGCCCCTTTATTTGATGCTTTCCACTGCCTTGTCCCTTGCTCACGTCCTAGTCCAAACCCGATATCTTCCAACATGCATTTAAGCTTCCCAAAATTACATTTTACCTGCAAAACAATGCTAATCATTTAGGTTAGTATAAATTCACATTTTATTACCAATTACATGAGAATGTATACACATTGATAGATAAACAAGGCTAAAATTCCACATTTGAGTATCACTTGGGCATATAAATTTGCCCAAGATAACTTACCCCACACTTAAATCCTTGTTCGTCCTCGAACAACAATCCTACACCTCATGCAATTTACATCCCAACCTCGCTACTTTGGTTCGACAATTTAGGCTACGGTCATACCGATTATTCAATACAACAAATCATCTAGAAAACATGCATGGTCCTATCAATGCAATGACCTTCAATACATCAAGACCTCCTAGACTTAAGAATAGACTCTCGATATTGGAAAACTCATGCAAATCAGCTGATCAAGATATCCGACACGAAAATTAATCTCTCATCAAGCATGTGCCCTCACAACACAAGAGAGTCTTCCCCTTTTTGCTCATATGAACTCACAAAATTCCAGGCAAGGGCATGTAAACACAATTTCGCTCTCTCTCCCAAAATAATTCACATGCATCATGTCATGACCCATAAGCTTGCCCTTAGTGTATTACTCCACTAATATAAAGAAGTGCGATGTAAGATCACGTAGGACTTTAACTGGTTGTAATGGAAGCTACGGAACTAGTAAATATTGGGTTAGCCAATAATAGCCACTAGCATCCTTAAGCGCCATTTCAACACATCCCATCAACTCATGAACATTGTTTCTTTTTTTTTCTTTTTCATCCTCCCATTCTTGTCGTTTTTCTTTAGTTTAGCCCATCTTATTAAGCACACTTGACACAACAACAAAGTTTATTCATGCACCTTCATTATAGTTTATTTATAACAAGTGCACCTTCAACCTTTTCTTTTCTTCCAGCACTCGGCTTTTCTTTTCTTTTCACCATTCTCACTCTTTGACACTTTGGGAAAATGATTTTCTCTTCTTAAGCGCTTAAGAGTTTTGTATAGACTTTATGGCTAATGAAAAGAAAGGATTAAGCTCAGTTTACACTTTTCGACAAAAGAAAAAAATAATAGGCTAAAGGCTCAACGGGCTGACTAGGGTATACAATCAAAGTGGGTACGACAATGAAAAATAGAAACTTTCGGTTAAAACAATGAAATGCCTACATCCTCTCCTACAATACACCTCCTTCATTTCGTTTTGTACACACACCAGGCAAGTTCTAGACACTTTACAATAGCACGGAATAACAAAACCTCACTTCACACTTATTGCACATGCTCAATTCAAGATGTATTCATAGACTCTTCAATCAGCTAATTACAGGAATTCAAACATTAAGCCTCAATCACATTGAATCGAACTCTATGGCCTAGGTATCTCAACATATTTACAAAGTTGAATGCTTTCATACGAATCACCTTTGCATTTTAAATATCATGTACAACACGCAACCAGAATTTTGCATCCATAAAGTAACTCCAGGTTTTGGGATGCAACCCACAAAACAAAACAACTAAAAAATAATTGAAAAAAAACCTACTCCTAACGACTACATTTCCCTTAAGACGGTCGTCATCCATCCATCATAGGGAACGGTCACTACTATGACTTCGGTTCAATGGGACCATTCTCGGTAAAAGAACCGAAAACAAACGCCGAGAAATCCAAGAATTGAAAAAAAAATATTTTAAAAATATCGATCATTTCGATAACAAAAATATGTACAAAATCAGCTAACAACATTCAGCAACACACATCAATTTCACATAAATTTACAATACAGAACAACAACTTAACAATTCACAAATCACAAGGAACAACAAAATTTCACAGGCATGACAACAGATTAGGACATACATACATAACAACACAGCCCAGCACCTAACTACTCCCACCCCACACTTAGCTCGAACACTATCCCCAGTGTTCACAAAAATTAAAATAGCAAAAAAAATCGGGTGGTTGAACTCCTTGATCAATCAAAGTACTCCACTTCTTCGTCAGGTGCTGCTGCTTCATCTCCCATGTCTGAATCACCCCCGTCGTCATCATCGGAGTCCTCCCGACTTGTCTCCTCGTCTGTGGGGACATCATCATCCGTGGGCTCTACAAATGCTGGCCCCACTCGGCATAGAGCCCTG
This sequence comes from Datura wrightii, assembly GCA_035772735.1. Classification (NCBI taxonomy): domain Eukaryota; kingdom Viridiplantae; phylum Streptophyta; class Magnoliopsida; order Solanales; family Solanaceae; genus Datura; species Datura wrightii. The sequence goes on from JASDFA010000003.1 coordinate 118,085,010, forward strand.
CCGTTCTCGCCGAAGAGGTAGCCTAGCTCGAGCTGCCATAGCTCCTCCTCTGTCGCCGGCCTCCCGCCTATTCTCAGCTGGAGCATCTGCATCCCATACATGCGAGCCATATACTGATCATCACGAGCATGTCGCTCGCCAAGTGTAAGCACTGGCCCGTGGGTAGCGTCGGGTGCCTTAGTTTTAGTAACATCTAAGGCCCGCCGCTCCATCTGCTGGATATAATCAAGGGACTCTTCCTCAACAACTAGGCCCCTGAGGAAGGTGGTGAGTAGTCCACCAAAGCCGTACCTGTGCCCCTTATGCAACCGGGCTCTCTTCATGGCGGAGATAATCACCGCCCCCACGTTGATCTCCAGCCCTTTCATCAGGGCGTACACCAGGCATACATGATCCCGGGTTACATCTGTCATATGTACCCCCGGGATTAGGCAGGAACAGATGATCTTTAGCCATATTCTGGCTTCCCTGTTCATTTGTGAATAGGGAAAAGTCTGATGGTAGCCCCTCTCATTGTGTCTGCTCCACCTAGTTGTCGATCGGGTCCCACACAATGTGCGTCTGATGTCCGCATACGGTGGAGTGATGTTCAGCTGTCGAAGCACATGGGCGTCTGTGTCCCGCGCCCCTATTATAGCATTGAGGTGGTGGGGCTCAAATATGACTATTTGCCCTCTGATTTTTATGGTGTGACTTCTTAGGGTTGGGTTCCAATTGGCATAGAATTCCCGAATCAGGTGCAAGTTGCATTCCTTGGGATCTTAAAAGATGAAGTTGAGCCCAGCTACCTCGATCCAGTGGACAATCTTAGGGAACTCCTGTCCCAATGGTTCCCGTGCGATATGTTCCTCGGCGAAGTACTTGTTTTCTTTGTGCTTTGTGTACCACTTCTTCCCCTCATCTGTCACCCATCTGGTTCCGTATTGGCGGCGTTGGCCGCGTGGAACCACTGGTGCTGCTGGGACTGTTGTGCCCAGTCTGATTCACTTTCTTCCGGCGCCAAATATTGATGCGCCTTTCCCTTTTTCTTGCCTGCTTGCCATTTTACCTGTCAACCCAAGTAGACAAGATCAATGTTAAGCCAATGGATATTAACTTTGACTAAGGTCGGGTTAAGCTAGGCTACCTCACACTTAGTCCTTAGCTACAGTTACAACATACCGGCAAGATCATCTTTATTTACACAAATAAACAACCAACTATACAAACATGCTTAGTGCATACGAAGAATTTGACGGTATATATTCTATGTACTACTCAGAATTCGTACAGCTAACAACAATCATTACCATCGATATCCTTTTAATCCATCGCACTTAGCAAGGAAAAAAAACAATGAAATGAAAAACAACAAGAATTTATCTACACGAACCTATACAACCAACCCAATTTTTGCAAATTTCAATATTCCCCTAACCCGAGAATCCGTCGTTCTATTAACATCATAACAATTAGCACATCGACTCATCTCATTCAACATGTACATCCCAGCATGAATTTCACAAGTTCACTACATTTTCCACTTCAAATTCAAAACCAAGCCCTAGAAATGATGATATCAAGAAAATTTGATTAAATTATGCAATTAACGAGTTCAAGCAATCATAAGGATATTCCGAACATTCATCAACAACAATTCAATTGAATTCATGATTAATTTCTACTTAGGGCAAACTTAGCTCACCTCACATGCTCAATATCGAAGAAAATTGACAAGAAATGAGATGAAATCGAAGAACATACCTTGAAGTTGAAAAATTGAAGAAAACTCAGTGATTTTCTTGGCCTATTCCGTGTCACGTTGAAGAGGGATGGGTTTTAGGGAGTTTGGTCGCGTAGTGATTGAAAAATAAGGAAAAGTGAGGGGGTTTCATGGTTTAAAAGTGGGAAAATTGCACGGGTCACCCGGCGACCCAGTGTGACCCATCGCGAGATACACAGCAACATGTCACGGAGTGAATCACGGTGCACTGCCTCCATGACACAGAGCTGTCGCGAGGGTACTCTAGAATTTTTTCAAATTCTGGATTTATACCTCAACGTGTCACAGAGAGTAACGCGGAGGTCCTCCTCCGTGACACGGAGCTATCGCCCTAGCTCACTGTTTTTCCACTTTTTATTAAGTTTCATACCTCGAATTTTCCTTTGCAATTTCGTGCATATTTTCCTCCGTTTGACCTGAAATTCATCTCACTACACGAAATTGGTTAGAATTATAGGTTTCACTCTAAATAAAAATAAAAACAAAAACAAAAACTAAAATTTTTGTAGTAAATCAAGAAAAAAGAAAAAGAAAAATCTATTCACACTTTACAAAGAGAAAATTTTTTCACGGGTTGCCTCCCGCGCAGTGCCTGGTTTACCATCGCGGCTCGACGTCGTTAAGCTCAGTTGTCCTTTAGGGTGATGGACGATTTCTCTCGATCACCATCCTCCCCCCAGTAGTGCTTACACCTATGTCCATTGACTAAGAATGTGGCACTCCGATCTTCTTTCCACAACTCTACTGCCCCGTGCGGGGTCATTCTTACCACTTCAAATGGTCTCGACCATTTAGACCTCTACTTTCCTGGAAACAACTTCAATCTTGAATTGAAGAGCAAGACTTTCTGCCCTGGCTCGAAAATGCGATGCACCACATGCTTGTCATGCCATCTTTTCGTTCTTTTCCTTGTAGTACTTGGCACTCTCATAGGCATGCCAGCGGAACTCTTCAAGTTCACTGAGCTGCATTAGTCTCTTCTTGCCCGCCAGCTCTAAGTCCATATTTAGCTTCTTCACAGCCCAAAAGGCTCGGTGCTCTAACTCCATCAGAAGATGACACGCTTTACCATAGACCAGTCGGAATGGTGAGGTTCCAATCGGTGTCTTGTAAGAAGTTCTGTACTCCCACAACGCATCATCAAGTTTGCTTGACCAATCATTCCGTTGTGTATTTACCGTTTTCTGGAGAATCTGCTTCACTTCTACTTTTGACACCTCTACTTTCCCACTAGTTTGGGGGTGGTAAGCTGTCGCCACTTTATGGCGCACCCCATACTTGGCTAGTAATTTCTTGAAACTTGCATTGACAAAATGAGCCCCTCCATCGCGGATAATGGCTCGGGGTGTCCCGAACCTGGTGAGGATGTGTTTTTTCACAAACTTCGTTACTACCTTGTTGTCATTCCTGGGACAAGCTATTGCTTCCACCCATTTTGATACATAATCTACGGCCACCAAGATGTAACGATTACCAAATGACGGTGGGAATGGGCCCATGAAATCAATGCCCCATACATCAAAGGGCTCAACTTCCAGTATATTCTGCAGCGGCATCTCTTGTCTTCTACCAATTGCTCCTGTACGCTGACATCTATCACACATTTTGACGTATGCCATAGAGTCTCTGAACAGTGTCGGCCAAAAGAAACCTGACTGTAGAACCTTGTGTGCTGTTCGCTCGCCTCCATGGTGACCTCCATACAACGAAGAGTGACAGCTCCACAACACCTCTGCAATCTGACTCTCCGGGATACATCTTCTCATCACCTGATCCGGTCCCTGTTTAAATAAGTATGGTTCATCCCAAACAAAATGCCGACAATCATGCCTCAATTTCCTTCTCTGTTGGTCTGTTGCCTCAGGTGGGTAGACTCCACTCACTAGCAAATTGACTATATCTGCGTACCAAGGAACTTCAACTTCCCCTACTGCCAAGAGCTGCTCATCCGGGAACTCCTCATTGATGGTGTCACTTTCCGTCATATGCGAACGGCTCTCCAATCGCGATTAGTGATCTGCCACCTGATTCTCGCTCCCCTTTCTGTCCTTGATCTCAAGATCAAACTCTTGCAACAACAGGATCCATCTGATTAGTCTGGGCTTACCATCCTTCTTGTTAAATAGGTACCGAATCGCTGCATGATCTGTGTACACCACTACTTTTGAACCCATCAAATAGGATCTGAATTTGTCAAATGCAAACACCAACGCTAGCATATGTTTCTCTGTGACTATGTAATTGCTTTGGGCCATATTCAGCATTTTGCTTGCATAATAAATAGAATGAAAGATTTTATTTTTCCTTTGCCCCAACACAGCTCCCACAGCCACATAACTTGCATCACACATCAACTCAAATGGTTGTTCCCAATCCGGAGAAGTAAGGATAGGTGCTTCTATCAATTTCTACTTCAATTCCTCGAATGCTACCACACACTCATCATTTAACTCGAACTTTACCTCTTTTTATAGCAATCTGCATAGTGGTCTAGAAATTTTGGAAAAGTTTTTGATGAATCATCTATAGAATCCTGCATGCCCAAGAAAACTGCACACACCATTCACTGACACAGGTGGTGGAAACTTTTCAATAACCTCGATCTTAGCACGATCGACTTCCAACCCCTTTCGAGACACTTTGTGGCCAAGGACAATACCCTCCTTCACTAAGAAGTGGCATTTCTCCCAGTTTAGTACAAGGTTGGATTCCTCACAGCGAGCCAGCACCCTGTCAAGATTCTGCAAACAAGTAGCAAATGAATTACCGAAAATAGAAAAATCATCCATAAATACCTCAACAAAATCCTCCACCATGTCATGGAAAATAGCCATCATGCATCTCTGGAATGTGGCGGGTGCATTGCATAACCCAAACGGCATTTGCCTGAAAGCATATGTCCCATAAGGACAGGTAAAAGTAGTCTTCTCTTGATCCTCCGGAGCTATGGCTATTTGGTTATAACCAGAGTACCCATCAAGGAAACAATAATATACCTGTCCAGCCAACCTATCCAATATTTGCTCAATAAACGGGATGGGGTAATGATCTTTCCTCGTGGCTTCATTAAGCTTCCTGTAATCCATGCAAATCCGCCAGCCCGTGACGGTTCGGGTAGGAATCAACTCATTTTTCTCATTGGTGACCACAGTCATCCCCCCTTTCTTTGGAACACACTGAATGGGGCTGACCCATTCACTGTCTGAAATCGGGTAGACCACACCTGCATCAAGCCACTTGATTATTTCTTTCCTCACCACATCCTTCATTGCTGGATTTAGCCTTCGTTGCGGCTGAACAGTTGGTTTGGCTCCTGTCTCCATGAAGATCTTGTGTGTGCAAAAAGCTGGATTGATACCCTGAATGTCTGACATTTGCCAACCCATTGCTTTCTTTCTTTTTCTGAGGACACCCAATGCTTCATTCTCCTGTGCCTCCGTCAATTCTGCGGAGATGATCACTGGTAACATCTCATCCTCCCCCAAAAGGCATATTTTAAATGGGGAGGCAATTCTTTCAGCTCCAGCTTTGGTGCCTCCGCAATGGATGGTTTCTGCAACGGTTTTAGGGACCTCATCAATGATTGAAATTCTTGTTTCCGCAGATGCCCTTATGCCTCATTCAACATTTGGACCACCTCATAGGCGTCTTTATCTCCAAAATGATCGGAGTGCATCAACACTCTTTCCAGTGGGTCTTGAGATTCAACAATCTGACGAATTTCTTACAGTTCAACAACACTTATTGCTGAAAGCTCCTCATGTATTGCTGGCAGCTTCATGGCTTTAAACACATCAAATACCTCTACCTTGTCGTGTGCTCGCATTTTTAGCTGCCCCGCAACTACGTCAATCAGTGCTTTCCCGGTTGCCAAGAAGGGACGTCCCAAAATAAATGGGACTTCCGCATCTGGTTCAAAATCCAGCACGACAAAATCTACCGGGAAAATCAGGGAGCCAACTTGCACCAAGAGGTCCTCCACAATGCCATCAGGTCTGGCTAAGGACCGATCCGCTAATTGCAAGATCACTGTTGTGGGTCTAGGACTCCCTAGACCCAACTTTTTGAATACCGATGACGGCATCAAATTTATGCTCGCTCCCAAATCACACAATCTACGAGCTCGGATGCTCTGTCCAATAGTAATCTGTATAGTAAAGCTCCCAGGGTCTTTGAGCTTTGTGGGAAGTCGGTTTTTAATCCGGGAAGTGCACTCCTCCGTTAGAGCCACCGTAGCATACTTAGTCAACCGACTTTTGTTTGCCACGATATCCTTTATATACTTGGCATATTTCGGCACTCCCTGCAAAACATCAACAAGAGGTAAGTTAATATGTACCTGTTTCAGCACCTCCATGAATTTCTTGAAACACGCCTCCTCCTTGTGTTTCTTTAATCATTGAGGGAACGGGGGTGGTGGTCTTTCTGATTCAACTGCCTTAGTCTTCCCCCTTTCAGTACTTTGCTCCCTCTCGACTTTTGCTGCTCCCAATTATTGAGGTGGTCTTTCTGGTTCCACCTCTTTCAGTTGCAAACCACTCCTTGTGGTCACTGCATTCACCTTCTTGGGATTGGGATCTGTGTCGCTCGGAAGTCTTTCTCTAGGCCTGGTGTTTTGGGCTCCAGCAAATTGCCCAAATTGATATTCAAGTGCCTTGGTAGCTAAATGGTTGTTTTTCACTTCGGCTGCCAATTTCACATAGTCAGCCTGCAATTGAGCTTGGTTAGCTATCATGGTCTTGAACATCTACTCAATGCTGGGTGTTGGTGGTGGAGGAGGTGCATTGTTGTTTCTGAATTGTGCTTGATAATTCTGCTGCCCTCCTTGGTTCCTTTGCACACCCTGACCCGAACTTTGCCCCTGATGGTTGTTGCTACCCCAGGAGAAATTAGGGTGATTCCTCCAATTGGAATTGTAGCTATTACCATACTGTTGGTGGTTGTTCCTTTGTACATTTCCCACAAAGTTTACCGAGTCAGGATTTGCTCCACAACACTCAGCTGAGTGCTCACTGCTTCCGCACACTTCACACCACATCTGCTGCACTGCATTCACTGGGGCTTGGGGCTGGTTCATTGTCATGTTGCTGAAGTGGGTGTTAAGTTTATTTTGTAATGCAGCTATTTGTGCAACAATAGCTGTAAACCCATCCACTTCTAGCACTCCTGCTGCTTTCCTTGTCCCGCCTCTTGATGAATCAGCATTCCATTTCGGATTGCCCTGCGAAATACGGTTCAACAAGGTATACAACTCCTCATAAGTTTTCTCCAACGCTTGTCCCCCAGCTGCTGAGTCTAGCAATATTTTTGTATGGGGTTCCAAACCCTCTATAAAAGTATGCACCAGCACATCATTGGACTGATGATGATGAGGACAATCCCGCAACATGGACTTGAATCTCTCCCAAGCCTAATATAAATTCTCTCCCTCTATCTGTTTGAAACTTAGAATATGACTTCTAAGTCTTGCTGTTTTACAGGAGGGAAAAAACTGTATCAAGAATTTCCTCGCAAGATCATCCCACGTAGAAATAGAATTTGGTAGCTCAGCTTTCAACCACATCTTGGCTTCTCCCAATAGTGAAAATGGGAACAATGTAAGCGGGACATAATCTGATGACACTCCAGCGGGGATGTAAGTGTCACTTATCTCTAAAAAATTTTGGAGATGCTGCTGTGGATCTTCATGAGGGAGACCTGTAAACTGCCCGCTAGTGTGCAACAATTGCACCATATTCTTCTTAAGTTCGAACCTCCCTCCTGGCTCAGGTTTGTGGATGCTAGATGTGACATTATTAGCATGTGGGATTGCCACCTCACGAACTGGTCGCGCTGCTACTTCTTCGGGCACCAACACTGCCCGTACTACCGGTGGATTCTATTGTTGCTCCATGATCGTCTGTCTGAGCAACTGCAGCTTTCTTTGTAGAGCTTCTCTCCGCTTACTATGAAATATTCTTTTTGGCTCTATATATGAGTCCACCAGCTCCTTGTCTCTTGCCAGTGTTCAACAGAAATTAAATCTGCAAATTACAGGCTAAGACCAAGTTGTCAATACTAAGAAAACAAAAATATAGTAAATTAACACTTAAAACAAATTCACCAATTGCCAGTCCCCGACAACGGCGCCAAAAACTTGTTCGGTCTGTGTTATATGGGTATATAACTACACGCAAGTGCACGTGGTCGAACAAGTAGTAAAGTGGCTTAAGTAAGCCAAGTATCGATCCCACAGGGACTGGGATGAAGTGCAATCTGCCAAGTGTACTATATTTCGATTCTAAAAAATGCAAACAATAGTGTAACCAAGAAGTTGATATTTTGATTTCTAATAATTATGCTAAGTCTAAAACAATTATCTAATGTGAGTCTGAACTATGGATGTGAGCATGCTGAGGTTAAACGAACATGTAATGAAATTAATTATCGACATAATTTGGTTAGTCTTTTCCTTCGGTTGCTAGTCAAGAACTATTGCCAAGGGATTAAAACTCTCGCATTTAACCCCACTTAAGAATCATGAACCATCCACCTATATTTCTGTGATTAAATGCAATTCATGTTCTAGCCATACAAACCCGGTTTCTAAATTGACTAATACGACTTTCAGGTATATTTCTATCCTGAGAGTAAATCAATTCTCAATTTTCCCAAACTAAGAAAAGATCATATCCTATTAATTCACAACTTTCCAATTTCTTGCTCTCTCGAGTGAAACCGGACTTTTTAGATGTACATTAATGTAGGCCACACATTAATGCAGTAAGAACAAGAATTAATAGAACAACCATGGAAGAAAATATGAAAAATGAAAGAATCAATGATCACATTTCATTACAAGTGTTCATAACCTCAGCAAGAAGATGAATTAGCCACTCATTTGTGGATTAAACATCGTTAAATGAGTGTTAAACATACAAGCAATTGAATACAAGAAGGAGGAAAAAGAGATAAACCCTGATAATTTCGTCCCCTCAACTGCCTGTAACCCACGTTCTTGCTCAACCAAGTCAGAATATTGAAAAATGAACCTAAGTGTTCTATTTATACTAGTGGGAATTTTTCCCGGAATAACAAGCAACGTGTCACAGAGTGCATCGCGGAGCACTGCCTCCGTGACACGCTACTGACGCGGACCTTCACTGGAACTGGGGGTCTAGGAAATAAGGCCCAACGTGGCACGACGTGCAACGCAGAGCCATGCCACCGTGCCACGGACCCATCGCGGACCCTCTCTGGAAATTGGGCAAAAATTCCCTATCCAGGCAGAAGGCCTTCGCGACGGCAGCGTGACACGGCTCCATCGCGGAGCCCCTTTATTTGATGCTTTCCACTTCCTTGTCCCTTGCTCACGTCCGAGTCCAACCCCGATATCTTCCAACATGCATTTAAGCTTCCCAAAATTACATTTTACCTGCAAAACAATGCTAATCATGTTGGTTAGTATAAATTCACATTTTATTATCAATTACATGAGAATGTATACACATTGATAGATAAACAAGGCTAAAATTCCACATTTGAGTATCAGTTGAGCATATAAATTTGCCCAAGATCAATCATCATTCAAAGTAAAACAACAAAGACGAGGAAGAAACCTAAGTAGAAACTTGTCTTCCTTCCAAGCTGCATTACAACCTCCACAAGATGATATACATAATGTAAAAGTGAGCCAAAGATTTCTAACAAATGACCTAGAGAATATATTTATGGTTGAGCCTTCAAATGTCATGTCTTCCCTCAAGTACTTGGCTTTAATATCAGTAAATTTGTCCCAAAATAAGTCTAGCGCACCACTCCTTCAATAGTCCCAAGTTTGGCTCAAGTTTCCTTTGAAGTTTAGCTCCGAGCGCCTAGCCCCATTCATAGCAGCAAGGAGTTAGCCAAATTTCAACACTTCTAGATTATTCGGCTGCCCCGCACCACTCATAGACCCCAAGTGTTAGTCGAATTTCTTGGCTCTAGAACCTCTCTGGTACCCAGCCCCATCCATAGCACTAGAATTTTGGGAAATTTCTCTAAGTATGAAAGCTCTGGGGCTCCGCGCTTAAGGTATTGAGTGAATTAACTTCTGATGTTTGGGACCTGGCACCTAGCACCAGCCATAACCCTAATTTTTGTGCATAATTCTATGTTGTTTGGGACCTGGCGCTCGGCACAAGCCATAGCCTCTCCAGCCGAGCTAAAGGAATTGAAGGATCAGCTAAAGGATCTATTGGATAAGGGCTTCATTAGACCTAGCTAGTCTCTAGGGGTGCACCAGTTCTATTTGTTCGAAAGAAGGACAGTTTCCTTCGCATGTGTATTGACTATCGACAACTTAATAAGGTCACCGTCAAGAACAGGTACCTTTGCCCAGGATTGATGATTTATTTGAGTAGCTCCAGGGTGCCAGGTGTTTCTCGGAGATATATCTCAGGTCTAGGTATCACCAGCTAAGAGTCAGGGAGTGTGATATCCCACAGATAGCCTTCAGGACGCGGTATGGCCATTATGAGTTTGTAGTTATTTCATTTGGACTAACCAATATTCATGCAACTTTTATGGATATGATGAATAGGGTGTTCAAGGCATATCTGGATATGTTCGTGATTGTGTTCATTGATGACATCCTTATATACTCCCGGAGCGAGGAGGAGCATGCCGCTCATTTGGGAATAGTACTTCAGACCATCAAGGGTCGTCAGTTGTATGCAAAGTTTATCAAGTGTGAATTTTTGGTGGACTTGGTGGCATTTCTGGGCCATGTGGTGTCGAGCGAGGGCATAAGGGTGGATTCTCAATAAATCAAAACGGTGAAGAATTGGCCTAGACCGGTGAATCCTTCAGAAATTTGGAGTTTCTTGGGTGTAGTTGGCTACTACTGGAGGATTGTTGAGGGTTTCTCATCTATTGCGGCTCCTTTGACCAAGTTGACTCAGAAAAAGATAAAGTTCCAATGGTCATAGGAGTGTGAGAAAAGCTTCCAAGAGTTGAAGACCCGACTCACTTCAGCACCTATGTCGACTTTGCCCGAGGGTACTAATGGCTTTGTTGTATATTGTGATTCTTTGAGAGTCAGGATTGGGTGTGTGTTGATGCAGCGTGGGAAGGTAATAGCATATTCCTCGAGACATCTGAAAGTTCATGAAAAGAATTACCCGACCCATGATCTCGAGTTGGCCGCGGTGGTGTTTGCATTTAAGATATGGAGGGATTACTTGTATGGGGACCACGTAGATGTATTTACGGATCACAATAGCTTGCAATATGTGTTTACACAGAAGGATCTAAATCTTCGGCAAAGGAGGTGGTTGGAGTTGCTAAAGGATTACGATATGACTGTCCTCTACCACCTGGGCAAGGCAAATGTGGTTGCGGATGCGCTTAGTAGGCTCTCAATGGATAGTGTGTCCCATGTGGATGAGGGGAAGAAGGAGTTGGTGAAATATGTTCACCGACTTGCAAGACTGGGAGTTAGATTTATCGACTCGACCGATGGCAGTACTGTTGTACATAACATTCTAGAAGCATCCTTGGTGGTTGATTTTAAATCCAGGCAAGATGAGGATCCAATATTGAGGAAGTTGAAGGATGTGGTGCGGAGTCAGAAGGTGGAGGTTTCTCCCAAGGGGGAGATGGTGTGCTTCGATACCAGGGTCGACTATGTGTTTCGGACGTCGATAATTTGAGGGTTTGGATATTGCATGAGGCACATGGTACCCGATATTCCATTCATCCAGAATCCACGAAGATGTATGGGGACTTGCGAGAAATCTTATTGTGGGATAGTATGAAGAAGGATATTGTTTGTAGCTAAATGTCCCGACTGTTAGCAAGTGAAAGTCGAGCCTCAAAGGTCGGGAGGTGTACTTCAGGATATTAGCATTCCCACTTTGAAGTGGGAGGAAATAAATATGGATTTCATTATAGGCCTACCTTGTACTCATTGACACTATGATTCCATTTGGGTGGTGGTAGACAGTTTAACAAAGGCTGCACACTTCCTACCGGTCAAGACCACGATTCAGTGGATAATTATGCCAAGTTGTATATTCGGGATTTGGTTCAACTTCATGGAGTGCCCTTATCTATTATTTCAGACCGAGGTACTCAGTTTACTTCTTAGTTTTGGAGGTCTTTTCAGAAGGGACTTGGGACTCAAGTCAAGCTCAACATAGCCTTTCATCCACAAACGGATGGCCAGGCAGAGCGAACAATCTAGACTCTTGAGGACTTGTTGAGGGCATGTGTCATGGATTTCAAAGGTAGTTGGGATGATCACTTGCCCTTAATCGAGTTTTCTTATAATAACAACTATCACTCTAGTATCCATATGGCACCGTTCGAGGCTCTTTATGGGCGGAGGTGCAGATCTCCCATCGGATAATTTGAGGTTGTTGAGGCTGCCATGATAGGGCCAGACTCGGTTCACGAGGCGATGGTAAAGGTTCATTTGATAAGGGACCGGTTAAAAACCGCTCAGAGTCATCAGAAATCATATGCTGATGTGAGGAGAAGAGATTTGGAGTTTGATGTGGATGAATAGGTATGTCCAAAGGTGTCTCCCATGAAGGGAGCCATGCGGTTCAGAAAGAAGGGGAAACTTAGTCCCCGCTATGTTGGTCCCTACCGGATTGTAAGGAGAGTTGGTAAAGTGGTGTATGAGTTGTACTTGCCATCGGAGTTATCTTCAGTTCATCCCGTCTTCCATGTGTCACTTTTGAAGAAGTGTTTGGGTGACCCAGCCTTGGTGGTCTCAGTAGAGAGCACTGGGGTAAAAGACAGCCTCAGTTATGAAGAAATTCCCTTTGAAATCTTGGATCGTCAGGTTCAGAAGTTGAGAAAAAAAAGAAGTATCTTTAGTTAAGGTCTTATGGAGAAATAAGCATGTTGAGGGAGCTACCTGGGAAGCCGAAGCGGATATGATGGCCTGATACCTGCATTTATTCTCTACCGGCTCAGTTCCGACTTGAGGTATCAGTTCTACTCTACGATCCCATTTAGTTTTTATGTTCAGTTCATGTGTGCAAGTTTCTTTTATGTTTATGAATGTGTATGTGAAGCATTAGATCAGTTCAGCTATGTGGTCTGGTTCGGAGGTTGTCATTCCGTGAAAATTTTGGTTAAAATGATCAGTATATAGCTTTGTTAAATTGTATATTTCTATTTGTTGCTTCCTACATTCGAAGATGAATGTTTTCAAGGGGGAGATATTTTCATACCCCGGGAAGGCCTAAGAATAGACCCGGGAGTGTAATTGGAAAAGTGTAGAAAAACTGGCAACTAACACAGGACGGACCACAGAACGACTTGTGGTATCAAACCACGAGTCATTGAATGTTGTTGTTGGTCAGGGAAAGGTTTGTGGCAGTGGAGAAAACGAGAGGTATGAAGACCCGTTGTGGGATGCAACGAGCCATACTTTGCAATTGTGGTTAGGGTCAGGCTGGGCGACAGGGTAAACAGCGGGAGACCCGACAGCCCGTTAGAAGTAACAATGGGTCATTGGTTGTGGTCATTGTTTGAGGCTAATAATTTCCAATGGAGGTGACAGGTTGAGACCACAACTCTTTGGAAGGAACTACGAGTTATGGTGAGGCTCGTGATAAAGGCGTTCAGATTTTATGATGAGAAAACAACAGACGGTGTAATGGACTGTGGTTTTAGAGGATGAGTCATCCTGTCCATCCGTTAGTTAGTTCTGAGAGAAGGCATTCAGCAGTCCATTCAATGAGGGACGTGATGAGTCGTTGGTGGTTCCCACGACCCATTGTTACCACCCGCGGGTTCCATCCGGCCAGATTTCAGGGCAGGTTCATTAAGGGCATAATCGACTTTTTCATGCTTTTAGACTCTAAACTATGTCGTTTTGTGAATTTTTCTGAGTGTGATAACATGAGTTAAGTCCTTTATGCATGCTCATTCTTATGAAAGGATTTTTTGGAGATTTAACGTCTTCTTCCCCAAGTTTTCATCAATTTCTTTGTGGGTGTTCAAGGAACCTCGAAATCAATCCATTTCTAGGTATGTAGGGTTTAGAATGGGTGATTTCTTTCACATCCATGCCCAAATTTTGATGTAATCATGAACCCTCCTGTTCAAATTCAATGGGGTTTTTAATCAAATACATGGCAATGTGATTTCTCTTTATGGGTTTGATTTAATTAAGTTTTAATTATTGAATTATGAATGATGGGAAGGTTTTATATTATTTTCCTCAAAATCATGTTTTAATCTTATAAATAAAAAATAACCATTTGATGAAGGTTCATGAAAGTTATTATTTTATGATGAATATGCAATAATTTGAATTTATTGATGACGGAAAAGCATGAATTCAAGTTACACATGTTTATGAGCATTTTTGAAAGAATTGAATATGATGAAGTATTGAGCAATGCCCACATGTTAAAGAATGATTATGATTTATGAAGTGAATTACATGATTAATCAATTTATGATGTTGGTCGATAAAAAGGGCCTACAATTCTTGGCTAAGAATGTTTTAACTTGGATCAATGATGATAAATGTCATATTTTAGCCAATGAATTTTAATGCGTGATGTTATTGATTTATGTATGAGCCTATATGCATGTTTTTGGGAGCCGTGTCTAGCACCGAGCAGCCGGGTGTTCAAAGGATTATGTCGGTGTCTCATTAACATGTGCCACCATGGGTTTTAACGTTATATATTCTATTAATACCGATCCTCTCAAATGTGATATCATGCCTAATGCACGACCCTCTCCTGGCAAGCCAGGGTCGGGTCTTCCCACTTGAGTGAGATAGTTGGGGCATCATGAGAGGATCTACCATGATGGTGTCGGTTATGACGAGTCCTCCCATTGTTCCGCATGTCTTATGCATTGTTATATTTACGTTATTGGCTAAAGTTATGTTTTCATAATTTTTACTTACGATTATGATTATGAACGCTTTATGAATGATTTGAAAGCCTTGAGCCTTATGTTTTCTTACGAAAATTATGATATATGCATGATGTCTTTCTCCCACGTTATTTATGAGTTTTGTTTTACTTTTAAATGTCCGTTTTATTTACCTTGCATACTAGGTACATTCCACGTACTGACCGCTTACCTTCTATGTTGTATCATTTCATGATACAGGGTCCGGATCTCAGGCTCATCCTCATCCTTAGCTTATCTCAGCTTACGTTCTCAGCTTATTTCTGAGTCCTCATGTTCCGAGGATCGTTTGACATACTTTTATGTTATCTTATGTTTCAGTGTCATTCAGGTTAGTTGGGGATGTTGTCCCATCAACCCATCGTATGTAGTAGAGCCTTTCAGACGATGTGTAGTATTCAACTCATGTGCTTAGTATTTCTAGTGTTGTGCTATGTTTACGTTTCCGCTATGTTTTATGCTATGTATTCCGCTTCACTTAAAGGAGATTAGATGTATGCATGTTCCATGGGTCGACTTGGGGTCTCTCGGGGTCCCTTTTCCCGTATCTACGATCCGAGTGTATGTTCGGGTCATGACATGGTGGTACCTGGACGGATAGAATATAGAGATCTATAAGGCTCTCTCAACATTCACTCTCTCAAGTCATCCACATTCTGAACACACAATCGGCATTAATATCGGAGTACACCAGCTCCCCTTAGGAGAAAACCTCCCCTTTCTGATTCTGGACAGCATCCTTCAACTTCACAAAAAATAGGATCCTCATCTTTCCTTGCCCGAACCTCCATCACCAATGAAGATTCGACCCACTCTGAACATTAACACCAGTATCTGCTGAATCGGTAAGGCGAACCCCTGAACAAGCAAGTCGATGGACATCTTTCAGCAACTATTTCTTTCCATCTTCCAAATCGGATACACTTCCCATGGACAACTTGCTAAGGGAATCTTCTACTACATTGGCCCCGCCTAGATTGTAAAGGACACTTATGTCATAGTCCCTGAAAGGTTCAAGCCATCTCCTTGCCGAAAATTCAGATCCTTCTGAGTAAACACATACAGAAGGCTCTTGTGATTCATGAACACATCCGCATGCACACCATACAAATAGTGCCTCCAAATCTTCATGGCAAACATCACAGTTGCTAACTCAAGGTCATGTGTCGGGTAATTCTTCTTATGAGTCTTAAGTTTTGTAGAAGCATAAGCAATGACCTTTTCATACTGCATCAACACACATCCAAGGACAATTCTCGAAGCATCACAATACATAGTAAAGCCATCTGTGCCTTATAGCAGGGTCAAAGCTAGAGATGAGGTGAGTCGATTCTTTAAATCTTGAAAGCTCCTATCACACTTAATAGACCGCTGAAATTTGACCTTCTTTTGTATCAAGTTAGTCAATAGTGCTGCAATAGATGAAAATTCCTCTACGAACCTCCTGTAGTAGCCAGCTAAGCCCAAAGTGCTCCTAACGTCAGTAGGGTTGAGAGGTCTAAGCCAATTATACACCACCTCATTCTTTTGAGAATTTACTTGCACACCCTCGCTAGACACCACATAACCCAAAAATGCTACTGAGTTCAGTCAAAACTCACACTTGCTAAACTTAGCAAACAGTTGATGATCCTTAAGAGTCTACAACACAATCCTTAAATGAGCAGTATGCCTCCTCCCTCCAAGAGTATATGAGGACATCATCTATGAAGACAATCACGAACATATCCAAATACTGCTCAAACACCTTGTTCATCAAATCCATGAAAGCTTTAGGAGCATTAGTTAGTCCAAAAGACATAACCAAAACTCATAATGACCATACTGAGTCCTAAAGGTTGTCTTCGGAATGTTACTCTCCCTAACTCTGACTGATGATAGCCGGATTTGAGGTCTATCTTTGAAAAGCACTTGGCACCTTGAGCTAGTCAAACAAATCATAAATCTTGGGGAGGGGATACTTATTCTTGATTGTGATTGCTCAATTGACGATAATCAATGCACATTCTGGGAGAACCATCCGTCTTTCAAATAAAGAAAAATGGAGCACCCCATGGGGACTTACTAGGCTTGTTAAAACCCTTATCCAAGAGATCTTTCAACTGCTCCTTCAACTCTTTTAAATAGGAAAGAGCCATTTTATAAGGAGGAATGGATATGGGCTACGTATCAGGGAGAAGGTTAGCACCAAAGTCAATCCCCTGTCAGGAAGGACTCTTGGTTGATCATCTAGAAACACCTCTGGATACTCACATACAATAGGAACTGACTGGAGAGTTGGGTTCTGGACGTAGAATCCTTAACCTGAACTAGATGATATACACATCCCTTGGAGATTATCTTCCTAGCCTTGATCTAGGAAACAAAGTTACCTACAAGCACAACTAAATTGCTCTTCCATTCAAGGACCGGCTTACCGGAGAATCAAAACGCTGCTGATCGGGTTCTATAATTAACTGAAGCATAGAAAGAAAACAACCAATCCATACAAAAGAACATCAAAATCTATCATATCTAAATAGACTAAGTCAACTAAGGTGACATTCCAAAGAATTGTGATAGGGAAATTTCTATATACCCATCAAGCTATAACTGACTCACCGACAAGAGTAGAGACTGAGAAGGGTTCTAAGAGAATATCAGGACTGATAACGAAACTGATAGAAACATAAGAAGTCATGAAGGATAATATGTCCTCTAGGTCTAGAAATGCTTAAACATCAAGATGGAAGACTCTTAACACATCCATGACAGTGTCCGGTGAGCTCTCCTACTCCTGCCCAGATGACAGTGCATTAAAGCTGTTTTGGCGCTCCCCGCCAACAACACTAGAGGATGCGTCCTACTGAGTTGAATGAGTTGCTAGAGCTGTTGAAGTAGTGGATAGGGTATGGCCTCTACTGTAACCCTATCTGGCTAAAGGGCCATCCCTAAGTCTGCGGTTTGGACTTCCCACACCCTTAGCAAGCATCCAAGCCAATCAAGCACTTGCCTGGGTGCTTCTTACCACACTTCCTACAAGATGGGAAAGTGCGCTCCCATGATATACTCCTCTGACCCCTAGAGCCTAACACTCTACCTCTATGATCACCGATCGGCATAGATGGGATACTGGCTGACGATGAATCTGGGGTAATGACCTCTGGTAGGTCTATGGGCAATGTACACTGCCGGACATCTACTTAGAATACCCAAAGCACCCTGTCCTACTCTCTTTCCTTTATTGGTTCCTCTTGTATCTATTGAACATAAATCATCAATCAGGAGTATCAATATCACTAATGAGCATAGTGATCTTACACTACTTGACTAGCAAATCTAAGACCCTATTCACGTACTTGCTTATGTGAGCCCTCGGTACCACAATCATCTTCGAAGCATAATTAGAAAGCTAGGTGAACTTCAGGGCATACTCCTGAATAGTCATATCATTCTCCTTCAAATTGATGAACTCTACTACCTTAGCTTCCCGCAACTCTCGGGAAAAGAACCTGTCCAAGAAAGTCGTAATGAACTCATCCCAACAAATAGAGTTACACCTACTTCATGACCGTTTGTCTACTATCGGAACCAAATATGAGCTACCACCTTCAGCTGGTGGGAGGACAAATCTACACTTTCTTCTCTCAAAACACCCATAATTTGGTTAATCTTCTAGATCTCCTCAATAAACTCTTGTGGATCCTCTTCCACCTTAGAACTATAAAATTCTAACTGGTTCATCTAGGTGAAGGCTCATGCCCTAGTTGCTGCAACATTCCCATTCATGTTTAGCTTAGCCAATATATGGAAAGTATCCCTAAACTCCGCATGAATCACTTGCTCATGCAAAGGGTCAACTAGAGCTTGTAAGGCTGGCTGATGCCTATCTCGATTGCATTCCTATGGCCATTTCCGTTTCCCTTTCCTCTTCCATTGACTTGTTGGGGAGGCATATTTTTGCAAATATGTATAGCACCATGATAACGTCCAAATTACTCCTTGCTAGGAGAGATTGTACATGGTCATCCACAATATAATTTACCCAACTTTATGAGTCAGGGTCGAATCCATAGGGAATTGAGTCGATAATTCCAAAGTTGTGAACTAACGCAAACTAGAATGCATCATTGTTCCACATTTGAAAAGTAACAATTAGTGAAAAAGGGAAAACAATAAAAAATTCAAATTTTGAACTAAGTGAGGGGAATTCCGATTGTTGCAATGAATCACAAGTGAGATGGCTAGGGGTGTGTTATTGATGGGCTAACAACTAGAAAGAGATTTACTTCATTGCCTTATATTCAAATTTAGAAAAGATAGCAGTGGATAAAATACATTCTCTTGTTTCTCAACCACAAGAATATTTATCTTGGATTTTCTCAAACACAAAGGCCCAAATAAAATTATCAACCACAAGAGCTTGTGGAAGAATCAAGCTATCTCTAGTATTGAACCTTTAATGTAGTGGAAATTTCAGTTTTGATTATATCTAGCTCAACCCCACATATCAATACTCCAAATCCTCCCTATTATTTTTCTCACCCAATTCTCACCCTTCATTCTCAAGCAAAATCAAGAAAAGTAAACGAAATTCATGTTTACAACCATCAATTTTTACAATTAAAAGATAGAGAAAACTATAGATCTATTCTTACAATTAGAATTCAAGAACAATTAATCAATACCCATTCATGTTTACAAACCCACCAAGCACACACCCCTAGTGTAATACCCCGGAAGTGCCTAAGTCTAGATTTGGGATTTGAAATGAAAAGCAGCAGGAAATATGAGATTTCTTGTTAGAGCAACTCATTGTACGGTTATTTAGTGGGTCCAATGACCCGTTGGATGTGCCTGTGGTGAGAAGCTACAGAATTGGACTTAGGAGTAACGGGTCTAGGAGCGACCCACTGTTAGATGTAACGAGCCGTTGTTAGTGGGTCATGGTGAAGGTGGTCCTGGTCAAAGAAGGTTGGAATGAGTCGTGGAATCACTTGTTGTAGTAGTGGCCATGGGACAGAAAGGGAAAAATTTTCCAGTCAAGTAACAGATGGAACCCACGACTCGTTAGAGGGAGGTACAAGTCGTGGTGTGATTAGTGGGATGTTCATATGTAGTTTCATCAAAGACGATAATGACCGGATACAATTCGTTGTTCGTTGTAATGATTCGTCCTATTTATTCATGGTATCAGAACTTAAGAACTTACAATTAAGGGAAGGAAGGAACGGGCAGTCACCACAGGTCGTGGTAGCAAGGTACGACTCGTGGTACCACTCGTTGTCATTGGCAGTGCAATTTTTTCAAGGATTTTCATTAAGGGTATTTTCATAATTCCTAAGCCCTAAGGTCTTAAACTACATCATTTTAAGCTCAGTTATCAGGGTTTTGGGGGGGATAAACCTATTCTAAGCATTCCCACTCCATGCGTGCAACTTAGAACCTTTCCTTGGAGATCAAGATTGAAGAATTTCTCCAATGTCTTTCCAAATTCCATTGGGCTTTCAAGAGGAAGTGTAAATCTGATTTACCCAGGTATGTAGGATTATGAATGGGTGTATTCATCCATACCCATTCCTAATCCCTCTTCAATAACATGAAATTCTAGTTTACGAATCTATGGGGTTTTAACCCAATATGTGAATTTTCTAAGCACCAATCATGGGTATGATCTAAGCATGCTTCTAGTATTGAATTATGATTAATGGGCATATTGTACAATGTTTTCAATTACAAATTATGTTTTTAAGTTTTACAAATTATAATGCCCATCTATGGACGTTCATAAAAGTTGAGATCTATGATATACTTATTCAAGCATGATGAGATGTATGTGATGAATATATGATTTTGAATTACCCATGCCCATGTTCATGTTTTCAAATGATCAAGTATATTTGAAGCATGTTTAACTATTGGGAAAGCTCATATGATCAAGTATGTTTCATTATTTATCTAAATTTCATGTTATTAGCTTACCACATGGATTTTGGAGTCTAGATTCCAACTATTTTCAGCTTGTAGTATGGTTTGACCCCAAGGTTCCTCATGTTGTGATTTCAGATTTTGCATGTATATTACTATTTAGCTTTGTCACTAGACAATGGTTAGCTTTGTTGGAAAATGATGGAGAGCATATGCATTTTTTTGGGAGTACTGTCTAGCACCGAGTAGGCTAAGGGTCAGTCAACCCTCTTCCTCAGAACTACGCGCCAACGTAGGTTTACATATATACTTTGGGACATCCCTTGTGAGCTTTCCCTGCCCCAAGTGCCCTTGAAATTGATATCGATATCATGGTAGCTTCCTTAGCTCTGGAAAGGCTTTAGATGGCTCTGTCCACTTGAGTGTGATAGTTTGGACCACGAAAGATCTATCGTGGTAATGTCAGTTATATGACGAGCCTCCCATTGTTCCTCATGATTTAAGTTATGCATGTTCATCGTCATGACATTATGATTTGAATAGGTTTTACCCAATGTTTAGTTTTACTTATGATTATCAGTTTTTCAGCTTTGAGTCATTCGATTCAGTTATGATTTTCAGTTATGTTCAGATTATGATTTTAGAAAATAGCATGCAAGCCTTACTCTCAAAATATTATTTTGATTATGTTTTTATGATATGTATGGTTTATGATTTTATTTACTTAGCAGTTTTACTTACCTTACATACTCGGTACATTCCACATACTAATCGCATACTCTATGCTGTATCGTTTCATGATACAAGTTCAGATAGTCAAGCTTAGTCCCGCTAGTAGTCAGACTCTCAATACTAGCACCTTCCATTCTTAGTTAGTGAGTGCTTATCTTCCAAGGGCTTTTTTATTAGTTGTATTGAGTATTTTCAGTTTCAAACTATAGTGGGTTAGTTGGGGTCTTGTCCAATCAACTCTTCAGTAGTAGAGGCTTTTCAGACATTGCATGTATGCAGTTTCAGCCGTGTGTTATGTATTCAGATGTTATGATATTTCCAGATTTCCAGTTTATTATACATGTTAGAATTTTGCTTGATTATGTTGAGTTTAGATGTCATGTTCATGCCATGGGTCGACTTGGAGCCTCTCGAGGTTCTTTGTCCTATGTCTCAATCAGGGCCTATGTTCAGGTTGTGACAAACTTGGTATCAGAGCATTAGAATTTGAAGTGTCCTAAGGTGTCTAAAAGTCACGTTAAGTAGAGTCTTTTTCATGTGTGTGAAGCGTGCCACACTTATGACATAGAGGCTACAAAATATTTTAGGAAATGCTCCCTTCTTTCATGATATATATCATGCGATGAAATACTCTTTATTCTTCTAACTCGTGCTATACGCATTTGCAGAAACGGAAGAAGAAATAGGAATGGAGATGGCCAGGAGAATGGCAATGGGAACGGGGACCAGCAGGCCCTACTAGCCCATGAGGGGCATGTACCCGAGCAGGTTGCCCATGTAGAGTTTAGGGTAGCCATATAGATGCTAGCTCAGGCCTTGATCGCCCAGGTCAATCAACAGGCTGTAGTGCATGTCCCTCAAAATAGGAATGCAGCGGCGACAAGAGTCAGAGATTTTCTAGGATGAACCCTCCGAAATTCTTGGGTCAAAGGTGGACGAGGATCCACATGAGTTTATTAAGGAGGTTCTAAAGATCACCCACATCATGGGGGTGACTGTAGAGGAGTGCGTCGATCTAGCCTCGTATTAGTTGAAAGGGGTTGCGCACATTTGGTTCAAGAAATAGAATGATAGTAGGACAGTTGGAGTAGGCCCTATTGGTTGGGATGAGTTTCATGCCACATTTTTTTATCATTTCTTTCCTCATGAGAAGAGGAATATTAAAGAGACAGAGTTTGTGAACTTGAAGCAAGGAAAGATCAGAGTCCATGAGTATGCCTTGGAGTTCACTCGCCTGTCCAACTTAGTCAAAGATTTCTGGACCGCGATGCTGCATCAGGACATTGACTTTCCCCAGATAGTTTTGTATGCCTAGCAGATGGAGGCGGTATAGGTGAGTGAGCGGGAGATAGAGGCCAAGAGGGCTAGTATAGATAGCTTTGGATTCTCCCAGAAGAGACTTGGTGAGCACCGTCAGTAGTCCCCCCAGAGATCTTTAGCCCCAGCATTATCGCCTATGAGTGTGCCATCTAAATCGAAGTGCGATGAGAGGGGACTTGCATCAGGCTCTAGAGGTCAGGATAGTAGAACCGCAGAGTCCAGCATTCTAGAGTGTAGCAAGTATGGCTGGAGACATGTAGGTCGGTGCCTAGCAGGTTTAGGTTCTTGTTTCAGTTGTAGGAAGCTGAGACATATGCTTAAGGATTGCCTAGCAGCCAGACAGGGCCAGGATAGGGGCCGAGGCCCAGCCTCAAGTTCAGTAGCTCCACCAACACACCCAGCTCAGCAGGGGTCATCTGCTAGTGCGGATGATGGTCAGCTCCAAAACAGATTCTATGCCCTACCATCTCGTTAGTAGCAGGAGGTCTCCCTATATGTACTTCATGGTATGTTACAAGTAATCCACCTTGATGTATATGTATGTTAGATCTAGGGGCTACTTTGTTTTTTGTGATGCCCTATGTTGCTAGTAGTTTCGAAGTGAGTCCTGAAACCTTATCAGAACCCTTCCAGTCTCTACTCCAGTTAGTGATTCAGTTATAGCTCGACAGGTATATTGAAGTTTCCCTATCAGAGTTCTTCAGAAAGCCACCTTAGCAGATTTAGTAGAGTTAGGCACGACCGATTTTGATTTTATCTTCAGCATGAATTGGGAACATGCATGTTATGCCTCAGTCAATTGTAGAACTCGTGCAGTAGAATTTAGATTTTCGGGTGAGCAAGTCCTAGAGTGGAAGGGTAGTTTAGCAGTGCCTGTAGGTCGCTTCATTTCCTATGGTTAAGGATGCTATGTCCAAAACCCCGACTATGCAGTCAGTTCCCATAGTGTGTGAGTATCTAGAAGTGTTTCTAGATGATTTACCGGGAATCCCTCCCAAGCGGGAGATAGATTTTGGTATTGACCTTTTTCTCGATATGCAGCCTATATCTATTCCTTCTTACATAATAGCTCCAACTGAGCAAAAGGAGTTGAAGGAGAAGTTTAAAGACCTCTTAGACATGGGTTTCATCATACTTAGCAAATCCCTATGGGGTTCACCAATCCTCCTTGTCCGAAAGAAATATAGTTCCCTTCGAATATGCATTGATTATCGACAATTAAACAAGGTCACCATCAAGAAAGATATCATCTCCCCAGGATTGATGATTTGTTTGACCAACTTCAGGGTTCCAAGTCTTTCTCGAAGATAGACCTTCTATCCGAATACCATCTGTTCAGGGTTCGGGAGAGTGTCATTTTGAAGACAGCCTTTAGGACTCGGTATGGTCACTATGAGTTTGTAGTTATGTCTTTTGGACTAACGAATTCTCCTGTAGTATTTATAGACTTCACGAATATGTTCTTCAATCCATACTTGGACATGTTTGTGACTGTGTTCATATATGACATCCTTATATACTCTCAGAGCGAGGAGGAGCATGCCGCTCATTTCAGGGTGGTGCTATGGACCTTGAAGGATCGCTAGTTGTATGCTAAATTTAATAAATGTGAGTTTTCGTTAAACTAAGTGGCATTTTTAGGTCATGTGGTGTCGAGTGAGGATGTACAGGTGGACTCTCAAAAGATATAAGTGGTGAAGAATTGGCCTAGACCAGTGAATCCTTCGAATATCAGGAGTTTCTTGGGTTAACTAGTTACTATCGAAGATTTGTTGAGGGGTTTTCATCAATTGCATCCTCATTGACTAAATTGAACCAGAAGAAAGTGAAATTTCTATGGTCGGAGGCTTGTGAGAATAACATCGAAGAGTTGAAAAGTCAACTCACCTCAGCACCTGTGTTGAACATACCTGAAGGTACTGATGGCTTTGTGCTATATTGTGATGCTTCGAGGATCAGCCTTGGTTGTGTATTGATGCATCACGGTAAGGTTATAGCCTATGCTTCCAGGCAACTGAAGGTCCATTAAAAGAACTATCTGACTCACGACCTTGAGTTGGGGGCCATAGTATTTGCTCTGAAGTTTTAGAGACACTATCTGTACGGGGTCCATGTGGATGTGTTTACAGACCACAAAAGCGTACAATATGTTTTTACCCAGACGGATCTAAATCTACATCCACGGAGGTGGTTTGAGCTTGTTAAAGATTATGATATGAGGAGTCCATCTTGTTGACTCGACAGATGGAGGTGTCATTGTTCAGAATGGGTCAGAATAATCCTTAGTGACTTAATTTAAAGATAGGCAAGAAGAAGATCCTACTTTGGTAAAGTTGAAGGAAGTTGTTCAGAATCAGAAGGTGGAGGTTTTCTCCGAAGGGAGAGATGGTGCGCTTCAATATCAGGGTTGCTTGTGTGTTCTGGGTGTTGAGGATTTGAGAGATCAGATGTTGCATGAGGCTCATGGTTCCAGATACTCTATATATCCAGGTGCCACCAAGATGTACCTTGACCTACAGGAAGTCTATTGGTGGAGTGGCATGAAGAAGGACATAGCAGAATTTGTGGCTAAGTGTCTCGAATTGTCAACACGTAAAAGTGGAACATCAAAGACCTGGAGGTGTGCTTCAAGACATTAGTATCCCTACTTGGAAGTGGGTGGATATCAATATGGACTTCATTACAGGGTTGTTTCACACTCGCTGACAGTATGACTCCACTTAGGTGGTTGTAGATAGGTTGACTAAGACAACTCATTTCCTATCAATTAAAACTACCGATTCAGTGGAGGATTATGCTAAGTTGTAAATTCGGGAGTTTTTTCGGTTGCATGGAGTGCCCTTTTCCATCATAACAAATAGAGGTACTCAGTTCACCTCCCAGTTTTGAAGATTATTTCAGAAGGGACTTGGTAGTCAAGTCAAGCTTAGTGATCTTGGGCAGATTTATATGCCCAAGTGATACTCAAAAGTATCATTTTCGCCTTGTTTATCTAGCAATGTGTATACATTTTCATGTAATTGGTAATAAAATGTGAATTTATACTAACCAACATGATTAGCATTGTTTTGTAGGTAAAATGTGATTTCGGGAAGCTAAAATGCATGTTGGATGATATCGGAGTTGGACTTGGATGCGAGCAAGGCTAAAAGCATTGGACTGCACAAATTAAAGGGGCTCCGCGATGGAGCCGTGTCACGCTGCCATCGCGGAGGCATTCTGCCTGGAGGGTGAAAAATTCATCAATTCCAGTGGAGGCTCGCGACAGCTCCGTGGCACGGTGGCTAGCCTCCGCGTTGCACGCCGTGCCACGTTGGTGCTTTATTCCCGGACATCTAATTTCCAGTGAGGGTTCGCGTTCACGCCATGTCACGGAGGCAGTGCTCCGCGATGCACTCCTTGACACGTTGCTTGTTATTCCGGGAAAAATTCCCACTAGTATAAATAGAACACTTAGGTTCATTTTTCATAATTCAGACTTGGTGGAGCAAGGACGTGGGTTACAGGCAGTTGAGGGACGAAAAATTCAGGGTTTTTTCTCTCTTTCTTTCTTCTCTAATTCAATTGTTTGTATGATTAACACTTGTTTTAGGATGATTAATCCACAAATGAGTGGCTAATTCCCTTCCTTGCTGAGGTTATGAACACTTGTGATGAATTTTGATTATTAATTATATGGTTTTTCATCTTTTTCTTCCATGTTGTTCTATTAATTCTTGTTCTTAGTGCATTGGTGTGTGGCCTACATTAATGTATATCTAAAAAGTCTGATTTCACTCGAGAGAGCACGAAATTGGAAAGTTGTGAATTAATAGGATATTGTTCTTTACTTGATTTGGGAAAATTGAGTTTTGATGTGCTTTCCTGATAGAACTATACTTGAAAGCCGTATTAGGTAATTTAGGAACCGGAATTGTATTGCTAGGTCATGAATTGCATTTGATCACAGAAATGTAGACGGATGGTTTATGATTCTTAAGTGAGATTAAATACGAGAGTTTTAATCTCTTGGCTAATGTTCTTGGCTAGAAACTGGAAGAAAAGATTAACCAATGTATGATTATAATCAGTTTCATTACATGTTCTATAACCTCGGCATGCTCATATCCATAGTTTAAATTCAAAGTAGATAATTGTTAGTAGTTGTAGTATAAAATTTATAAAACAAATTATTCACTTTTTGGTTACGTTGTTGTCAACATATTTAGAAGTTAAATATAGTATAGTATACTTAAGCAAACTTCACTTAATCCGAGTCTCTGAGGGATCGATACTTGGCTTCCTAAAGCCACTTACTACTTGTTCGACCACGTGCACTTGTGTGTCGGTTTAGATACCCATATAACACAGACCGAGCATGTTTTTGGCGCCGTTGCCGGGGACTTGGCAATTGGTGAAATTGTGTTAAGTGTAAATTTACTGTATTTTTATTTTCTTTTCTTAAGTGTTGACAACTTGGTCTTAGCCTATATTTTGTAGACTTAATTACTGTGAACACTAGCAAGAGACAAAGAGCTGGTGAAATCTTATATAGAGCCTGAACGTATATTTCATAGTAAACGGAGAGAAGCTCTACAAAGGAAGCTGCAGTTGCTCAGACAGACTATTATAGCAACAAAATCCACCGATTGTGAGGGCAGTGTTAGTGCCCAAAGAAGAAGCAGCAAGGCCGGTCCGTGAGGTGGCAATCCCACATGTCAACAATGTTACATCCAGTATCCGCAAACCAGAGCCTGGAGGGAGATTTAAACTCAAGCAAAATATGGTACAATTGCTGCACACAAGCGGGCAATTTACCGGTCTCCCTCATGAAGACCCACAACAGCATCTCCAAAACTTCTTGGAGATAAGTGACACTTATATACCCGCTGGAGTGTCACCTGATTATGTTCGGCTTACATTATTTCCGTTCTCATTACTCGGTGAAGGCAAGAGGTGGTTGAAAGCTGAGCCACCAAATTCTATTTCAACGTGGGATGATCTTGCACGAAAGTTCTTGATAAGGTTTTTTCCCTCTGGCAAAACAGCAAGACTTAGAAGTCAAATTCTGAGTTTCAAATAGAGGGAGGGAGAAAATTTATATCAAGCCTGGGAAAGATTTAAATCCATGTTGCGGGACTGTCCTCATCATCATCAGTCCAATGACATGTTGGTGCACACATTTATTGAGGGTTTGGAACCCCATACCAAAATATTGCTAGATTCAGCAACTGGAGGGCAAGCACTGGAAAAGACTTATGAGGAGTTGTACACCTTGCTAAACCGGATTTCACAGGGCAATCTAGAATGGAATGCTGATTCATCACGAGGTGGGGCAAGGAAAGCAGCAGGAGTGCTTGAAGTGGATGGATTTACAGCTATCGCTGCACAGATAGCTACTTTAAAGAATCAATTGAACAACCATTTCAGCAACATGACTTTGAACCAGCCTTCAGCTCCAGTTAATGCAGTCCAGCAAATGTGGTGTGAAGTGTGTGGAAGCAGTGAGCACTCAGCTGAGTGCTGTGGAGAAAATCCTGATTCGGTTAACTTTGTGGGGAATGCACAAAGAAATCATCAGCAGTATGGGAGTAGCTACAATTCAAATTGGAGGAACCATCCAAATTATTCATGGGGTAGCAACAACCATCAAGGCCAAAGTGCGGGTAAGGGTATGCAAAGGAATCAAGGAGTGCAACAGAACTACCAATCTCAATTCAGAAATAACAATGCCCCTCCTCCACCACCATCACCCAGCATTAAGGAAATGTTCAAGACCATGATCGCTAATCAAGTGCAATTGCATGCTGACTATGTTAAATTGGCAGCCGAAGTGAAACATAACCAGTTAGCGACAAAGGCTCTTGAGTATCAATTTGGGTAATTTGCTAGTGCCCAAAATACAAGGCCCAGAGGAGGACTGCCGAGAGACACGGATCCGAATCCGAAGCAGGTAAATGCAGTGACCACAAGGAGTGGTTTGCAGCTGAAGGAGGTGGAACCAGAAAGACCACCTCAAAAGTCGGGAGCAGCAGAAGTTGAGGGGGAGCAGAGTTCGAAAAGGGGGGAAACCAAAGAAGCTGAATCAGAAAGACCTCCACCCCCGTTTCCTCAACGACTCAAGAAACACAAGGAGGAGGCGTGTGTCAAGAAATTCATGGAGGTGCTTAAACAGGTACATGTTAACTTACCTCTTGTTGATGTCTTGCAGGGAGTGCCTAAATATGCCAAATACATTAAAGGCATCATGGCCAACAAAAGTCGTTTGACTGAGTATGCCACGGTGGCTTTGACGGAGGAGTGCACTTCCCGGATCCAAAATAGACTGCCCACGAAGCTAAAAGACCCTGGAAGTTTTACTATCCAGCTTACTATTGGGCAGAGCATCCGAGCTCGTGGATTGTGTGACCTGGGAGCGAACATAAATCTGATGCCATCTTCGGTATTCAGAAAGTTGGGTCTAGGGAGTCCTAGACCTATAACCGTAATCTTGCAGTTGGCGGATCGATCCTTAGCTAGGCCGGATGGCATTGTTGAGGATGTTCTAGTGAAAGTGGGCTCCCTAATTTTCTCGGTAGATTTTATTGTTCTGGATTTTGAACCAGACGCAGAAGTCCCATTTATTTTGGGACGACCCTTCTTGGCAACCGGAAAAGCATTAATCGACGTAGCTGCGGGTCAACTTACAATGCGAGCACATGACAAGGTAGAGGTGTTCGATGTGTACCAAGCACCCAAGCTCCCGATGGTGAATGAAGAACTCTCGGTGATCAATGTAATTGATCATGGTAATGCTAAACAGATTAATGATTCCCAAGAGTTGATGGGAAGACCACCGGATAGGTGTAAGCACTACTGGGGGGAGGACAATGATCGTGAGAAATCGTCCATCACCCTAGCGGACAATTGAGCGTAAAGGACGTCGAGCCGCGACGGTAAACCAGGAGCTGCACGGGAGGCAACCCGTGAAAAAAATATATATATTTTTTCTTTCATTTTGTAAAATGTTAAATAAATTTTTCTTTTTTTTTTCTCTTTTCTTGATTTATTACAAAATTTTTTGTTTTAATCAGTATTTTTTATTTTAGTTAGGTGAAACCTATTATTCTAACCAATTTTGTTTTGTGAGATGGTTTTCAGGTCAAACGGAGAAAAATGTGCACGGAATCGTGAAGGAAAAGGCGAGGTATGACAAATTAATAAAATATAGAAGACAGTGAGCTGGGGCGATAGCTCCGTGTCACGGAGGAGGACCTCCGCGTTACCCTCCGTGACACGTTGAGGTGTAATCCGGAAATTTCAAAATTTCCAGAAGGCTATCGCGATGGCTCCGTGTCATGGAGGCAGTGCACCGCGATGCATTCCGTGACACATTGCCGTATAAATTGTGACGGGTCACACCGGGTTGCCGGGTGACCCGCGTGTTTTCTACATTTTAAACCCCGATTTCTCCCTTTTGTCCCTCATTCTCATTTTCCTCCGCGACCAAACATCCCAAAATCCCTCCCCCACCAACGTGCCACGGCTTAAGGCAACGAAATACCAAGTTTTCTTCGCTTATTCAACGACAAGATATGTTTTCCGATTCTCTCTCAAGTTTTTGTCGATTTTATTCAAAATTAAGCATGGGAGGTGAACTAAATCACCCTAAGTCGAAATTAAGCATGAATTCAAGTTATTTATTGATTGATAAAAGTTCGGAATGTTGTAATGATTGTTTGAACTTGTCGATTGCATGAATTATTCGAAGCTGATTGCGAAATTCTATTCTAGGGCTTGGTTGTTGAATTTGAAATTGGTAATGTGTTGAATTTGTGAATTCTATGCCGGGGTGTACTTGTTAAATGAGATGAATCGTTGTAAGAAGTGTTTGAATGTAATAGACGATGAATTCTCGGGTTTTGGGGGAAAATGTTGAAATTTGTTCGAATTTGGTTGGTTGTATAGGTTCATGTGTATAAAATTTTGTTGTTGTTTTGTTTCTTCGTTTTTTCTTGGCTATGTGCGATGGTTGAAATGCTAGCGATGGTAGTGATTGGGATTAGCTGTACGAAGTCTGAGTAGTACACAGAAGTTATACCATCGAATTTGCGTTTGAACGCACTTAAGCATGAGTGTATGGCTGGTATTTTGGTGTAAATAAAGTTATTCTTGTCGTAGTATGGCAACTGTAGCTAAGGACTAAGTGTGGGGTAAACTTAGCGTAACCCGACCTTAGCCGAAGTTAATATTCATTTAGCTTAACATTGAGCTTGTTTACTTGTGTTGATAGGTAAAATGGCAAGCAGGCAAGATAAAGGTAAGGATGCATCAACTTCAGGCACCGGAAGGAAAAGACTCAGACTGGGCACAACAGTCCCAGCTGCACCAGCAGATTCACGCGGCCAGCACCGCCAATATGGAACGAGATGGGTGACTGATGAGGGGAAGAAGTGGTATGCTAAGCACAAAGAGAACAAATATTTCCCTGAGGAGCATATAGCACGGGAGCCATTAGCACAGGAGTTCCCCCGAATAGTTCAACGGATCGAGGCTGCTGGGCTAAGTTTCATATTTCAGGAGCCCAAGGAATGCAACCTGCACTTGGTCCGGGAGTTCTATGCTAATTGGAACCCAGCAATCAGAAGCCACACCATCAAGATCAGAGGGCAGATAGTCACTCTGGAACCCCAACATAAATGCCATCATAGGAGCGCGGGACACAGAGGCCCACGTTCTCCGCCAACTGAACATTACCCCACCGTATGCCGACATCAGACGCACACTGTGTGGGGCTCGATCCACAGCTAGATGGAGCAGACATAAAGAAAGGGGCTACCACCGGACTCTTCCATATTCTCAAATGAACAGTGAAGCCCGAATATGGCTGAAGATAGTCTGCTCGTGCCTAATCTCGGGGGTACACATGACTGATGTGACCCGGGACCGTGTTTGCCTGGTGTATGCCCTGATGAAAGGGCTGGAGATTAATGTTGGAGCGGTCATCATATCCTCCATGAAGAGAGCCCAATTACACCAGGGCTACAGGTATGGGTTCGGTGGACTACTCACATTTCTTTAGCTGCCCTGCAGCTACATCAATAAGTGCTTTCCCAGTAGCCAAGAAAGGACGTCCCAAAATAAATGGGACTTCCGCGTCTGGCTCGAAGTCCAGCACAACGAAGTCTACCGGGAAGATGAGGGAGCCCACTTGCACCAGCACGTCCTCCACAATGCCATCAGGTATTGCCAAGGAACGATCTGCTAGATCCAAGATCACTGTTGTTGGTCTAGGACTCCCTAGCCCCAACTTCTTGAATACCGATGTCGGCAACAAGTTAATGCTCGGTCCTAACTCACATAATCCTCGAGCTCAGATACTCTGCCCGATTGTAATTTGTATTGTAAAGCTCCCAGGGTCCTTGAGCTTTGTGGGCAACCAGTTTTATATCCGGGAAGTGCACTCCTCCGTAAGAGCCACCGTAGCGTACTCAGTCAACCTGCTTTTGTTCGCCACGATGTCCTTAATATACTTTGCATACTTCGGCACTCCCTGCAAAACATCAACAAGAGGTAAGTTAATGTGTACCTGTTTAAGCAACTCCATGAACTTTTTGAAACACGCCTCCTCCTTGTGTTTCTTTAATCGTTGAGTGAACGGGGGTGGTGGTCTTTCTTGTTCAGCATCCTTTTTCTTCCCCCTCTCATCACTTTGCTCCCTCTCAGTTTCTACTGCTCCCGACTGTTGAGGTGGTCTTTCTAGTTCCACCTCTTTAAGCTGTAAACCACTCCTTGTGGTCACTGCATTCACTTGCTTGGGGTTGGGATCAGTGTCACTCGGAAGTCCTCCTCTAGGCCTGGTGTTTTGGGCTCCAGCAAATTGCCCAAACTGGTAATCCAGCGCCTTTGTAGCTAACTGATTGTTCTTTACCTCGACTGCCAATTTCACGTAGTCAGCCTGCAATTGAGCCTGGTTAGCTATCATTGTCTTGAACATTTCCTCGATGCTGGGTGATGGTGGTGGAGGAGGTGCATTGTTGCTTCTGTATTGTGACTGATAGTTCTGCTGCCCTCCTTGATTTCTCTGCGCCCCCTGACTCGAACTCTGCCCTTGATGGTTATTGCTACACCAAGAGAAATTCGGGTGATTCCTCCAGTTGGAATTGTAGCTGTTGCCATACTGTAGGTGGTTGTTTCTCTGTACATTTCCAACAAAGTTTACCGAATCAGGGTTTGCTCCACAACACTCAGTTGAGTGTTCACTACTCCCGCACACTTCACACCAAATCTACTGCACTACATTCACTAGGGCTTGAGACTGGTTCATGCTCATGTTACTGAAGTGGGTGTTGAGTTGATTCTGTAATGCAGCTATCTGTGCAGCAATAGCTGTAAACCCATCAACTTCTAGGACTCCTGCTGCTTTCCTTGTTCCTCCTCTTGACGAATCCGCATTCCACTCCGGATATCCCTGCGAAATACGATTTAACAAGGTATACAGCTCTTCATAAGTCTTCTCTAATGCTTTTCCCCCAGCTGCTGAGTCTAGAAAGATTTTTGTGTGGGGTTCCAAACCCTGAATGAAAGTATGCACCAGCACATCATTGGATTGGTGATGATGAGGACAATCCCGCAACATAGATTTGTATCTCTCCTAGGCCTGATACAAATTCTCTCCCTCTCTCTGTTTAAAACTCAGAATTTGACTTCTAAGTCTTGCTCTTTTACCGGATGGGAAGAACCGTATCAAGAATTCCTTTGCAAGATCATCCAACGTGGGGATGGAATTAGGTGGGTCAGCTTTCAACCACCTCTTAGCTTCTCCCAAAAGTGAGAATGGGAACAATGTAAGCCTGACATAATCTGATGGCACTCCAGCGGGGATGTAAGTGTCACTTATCTCCAAAAAATTTTGGAGATGTTGCTGTGGATCCTCATGAGGGAGACCTGTGAATTACCCGCTGGTGTGCAGCAATTGCACCATGTTTTGTTTAAGCTCGAACCTCCCTCCTGGCTCAGGTTTGCGGATGCTAGATGTATCATTGTTAGCATGTGAGATTGCCACCTCGCGAACCGGCCTAGCTACCATGTCCTAGGGCACTAACATTGCCCTTACAACTGGTGGATTCTGTTGTTGCTCCGGGATTGTGTGAAAAAGATTTTTATATTTTGTTCCTAATTTTATACTAAGTCTAAAACGAATATACAATTTGAGTCTAAACTATAAGTATGAGCATGCTGAGGTTAAATGAACATGTAGAGAAATAAATTATCGATACAATTTGGTTAATCTTTCCTCCGGTTGCTAGTCAAGAATTATTGCCTATGGATTAAAACTCTCGTATTTAACCCAACTTAAGAATCATGAACCTTCCACCTACATTTCTATGATAAAATGATATTCATGTTCTAGCCATACAAAACTGATTTCTTAATTGACTAATACGACTTTCAGGTATATTTCTATCCTGAAGGTAAATCAATTCTCAATTTTGCCAAACTAAGAAAAGATCATATCCTATCAATTCACAACTTTCCAATTTCTTGCTCTCTCGAGTGAAACCGGACTTTTTAGATATACATCAACGCTGGCCACACATTAATGCAGTAAGAGCAAGAATCAATAGAACAACCATTGAAGAAAAGATGAAAACCCATTTATCAATAATCACATTTCAATACAATGTTCTTAACGTTAGCAAGAAGGGAATTTATCCACTCATTTGTGGATTAAACATCGTTAAATGAGTGTTAATCATACAAGCAATTGAAATAAAGAAGAAGGAGATAGAGAAAAACCCTGAGATTTTCGTCCCCTCAACTGCCTGTAACCCACGTTCTTGCTCCATCAAGTTAGAATTATTAAAAATAAAACCTAAGTGTTCTATTTATACTAGTGGGAATTTTTCTCGGAATAAAAAGCAACGTGTCACGGAGTGCATCGCGGAGCACTGCCTCCGTGACACGCCACCAACGTGGACCCTCACTGGAATCCGGTTGTCCAGGTATTAAGGCCCAATGTGGCACGGCGTGCAACACGGGGCTAGGCCAACGTGCCACGGCCCCAACGCTCACCTTCACTGGAATTTGACATATTTTAAGCATCCAGGAAAAAGGCATCCGCGATGGCAGCGTGACACGGCTCCATCGCGGAGCCCCTTTAATTCGTGCTTTCCTTGTGCATTTTCCCTTGCTAGCTTCCGAGTCCAATCCCGATCTCTCCCAACATGCATCTTAGCTCCATAACTTTTTATTTTTCCTGCAAAACAACGCTAATCATGTTGGTTAGTATAAATTCAAATTTTATTACAATTCACATGAGAATGTACAAACATCGACAAATAAACGACACAAAACGACACAATTGAGTATCACTTGGGCATATAAATTTGCCCAAGATCATGTCACACCCCGAGTCGACACCCTAGATGGGATACGATGCTTGGAGTCACAATTAACCCCAAGTCAACCCCTGGTCTATCATACATTGGCATTCTAAGTAACATATATATATATATATATATATATATATATATATATATATATATATATGTAGTGGAAACTTTTAGAATATTGATATAAGACATTAATGAAAATAAAGCTGAATCATAACTTTTAAAATATCTGTACTAAACTACAAGTCTGAAAACCAAGTTTGCGTCTGAAAGCCACTACAACTGATGAGATGTTAGGACAAGCCCCCAAATAACTCCAGGTCTAAATAAAAGAAAATAGAATTGAATGAAATGATCTTCGTCCTGAAAGGATGAGTACTCACCATTATGCCACTAGGAAAGTTTGATCGAGGTCGACAAATAGTGTTGAGACTGAGAAATCTGCGGCTGTATCATAAAATAATACGACATAAGAAGTATGTGTCAGTACTTTGAATGTACTAAGCAAGCAGGAGAAAACATAATACTGGATATATATAACTGAACTGGAATGACATGCAATGACCAACAGAAATACTGAACTAAAACATCTGAAATATGCTGAGATGGTCAAGCTGACCCTGTCTGATGGTAAAAAAAATGCCCTAAATCTTAAATACTATGTCTGAGATACTGTACTGAACTTATCTCGACATACAACAACGTGAGCTAGACGTAGAGTCCCGTGTATACACCCCATCGGTAGGACCCAATATACCTTGACAGGGTACAAAGGAATGAACTGGGTGATCACAAATATGGGGCCATGAGGCCAATAAAAGTGTAACCTATGGGGGCAACATAGTTATGGGAACCTGGGTGCGCTGGAACCCCGGACCGCTCGATGCTAAGTCCTACTCCCACTGGATGTTTCTAGACTAACTACTAAGCTGATAGCTCGAAACTGGGGCCCAAGACAAAGTAAAGAATACCTATCTAAAAGCACCCTAAGAGTCTTATCATATTGGATTCTATCACTGGGTTCTTATACTGGTCGGAGCTGCTTATTTGGAAGCGTCGTAACCGTCTAAGGAACAAACTGTAATCTGAAGCTGGGGTCATAAGGATGATCAGAGCTTCTTATTTGAAATTGTCATGAACTCCTATAGAACCACTAAAATTGATACTTAGTCTAATTCTGATAATTGAGAGGCACTACTGACACCTCAAGAATTTCTGTAGTCAAACTGCTCAGCGGACATTTCTGACTAACACTAGATATTCTATCATTTTTAATGAAACTAAACTTAAAATAGCCTGACTGAGTTTCAATATAACTAACAAAATGGGAGTCCCAAAAACTGATGATTTCAAGCAAAATTTTTATATTTAAGCACTATTGCAGGATTCTAGTTTTTTGCATTCAAGGGCTAGGGATAGAATCTACTTTACAGGGACAAGCACCAATACAATCAAAAAGTAGTAGAAAATATCTACAATTATCATAAAATAATATTTCACATGAGTTAAACGATGTCTGGCTAATATTTTCTCAACATACAATAGTTTCAGGGCTAGAACTGATAAAAAAAATAGGAGGAATTTTGGGGACACAAGGGAAGAACAATTCTCTTGCTAAATTCCCACATTCATGGTGATAGAAATCCTTGAGAGAATTCCTTGAGAAATATAAGAAGAATCACTCTTTCTCACTTCTTCTCTGAGCTTTTCTTATAGGGACTTTACGCTTAACTAATGAGAGATAAGAAAAGAATGAGAGAAACTGTCGGTTTCCCCCCTCTAAAACCCCTTATTTGATCCAAAATGACATAGTTTAGGGACTACATAGGTGGGAAATTACAAAAGTAACCCTAGGATTTCAATTTGAAATCTGGTCGACAGGGTCCTAATGGGTCACTCAATGAGTCGTTGGTTGAGACCACAACTCGTTCGGACCTTTTGTTGGTTCAACTGCGTAGGACTAGAAGTCACCGGACCTAGCAACGGGGGTCACCACAACTCATTGGATGAACCAACGGGTCATTGGTTCCTCCCATGGCCACTGGGCAAGGAAAACTAGAAGGCCAAGCAACGGGTGACACAACGACTCGTTGGTTGAACCAATAGGTCGTCATGTCCAGTCATTAGGTTCACTGGAAGGATTCTTCAGAAAATGCCTATGTTGAAACCACGGTGTTGTCAACGACTCATTGGGTAAACAATGACTCGTTGTTTCCTCTCATCTTCACTGGAAGGGAAATTTCAGAGACTTCACCCGAAGACCTCTCATAACGGGTCGTTGTTTCTAAAAATGACTCGTTAGTTGAGTCATGGGGTACTGGGAAGGATTTCTGGGCTGGGGGAAACCACGACTTATAGGTCGACTCATTGTTTCTTACAACGGGTCATTCCTTGTCTCGTTGGTTCCAAAGTGGCCAAGTCATGGTGACCACGACTGACACAACGAGTCGTTGGAGCTGACCACAACTTGTTGTCTCAGTCGTTTTGAGAAAAAAAACTTTTGGTTTTTCTATTGCATTTTTCTAGAAATGTTTATGTCTGGTCTAAGCAAGTTTTGAGGTGTTACAATATCTCCCCCTTAGGACTATTCGCCTCAAATTTAGACTAAAACTGCAGTAAGACTAGGAAAAGAGATGAGATTTCTAGACTGAGAATATGAGCTGGTTTCTGAAGGAGTAACAGACTTCGAACTAACTTAATCGTACTAACAGAGTTGATGCAACTGAAATGCTCATAGAAAATCTAAATAGAGTTTATGAGTACGGAACTGAATAGAGTATTAAGGAGCAATTTAGTACCTGATGCCGGAACTGAATTGGAAGGGAACAAGTGTGGGTATTTAGCCATCACATCTACTTCGGATTTGCACATAGCTCCTTCTACGTGTTGATTTCTCCACAAGACTTTGACTGAAGCTACCTCTATGTTCCTCAGCTTAAGAACTTGGCAGTCAAGAATCTGAACTGGTACCACTTTGTACGAGAGACTATCCTTCACTCCCACACTGTGTAATGGCACAACTAAAGTTGAATCACCGATGCACTTCTTCAATAGTGACATATGGATACAAGGTGCACATATGCCAACTTTGAAGGTAATTCCAGCTTATAAGCTACCTTGACAATTCATTTAAGAATTCTATAGGGTCGCACATATCACGGACTGAGCTTTCCCTTTTTCCCAAATCTCATTACCCCTTTCATGGGTAAAATTTTCAGATAAACCCAGTCATCCACTACGAACTCTAGTTCCCTTCTCCTTACATCAGCATAACATTTCTGACTACTCTGAGCCATTTTCAATCTTTCTCGAATGAGCTGTACTTTATGGATAGCTTCATGAACTGAGTCTGGCCCGATTAGAGTAGCTTCACCAACCTCAACCCGATAGGAGATCTACCCCTTCTACCATATAATGCCGCAAACGGGGCCATCTAGATACTAGAGTGGTAGCTGTTATTGTATGCAAACTCAATGAGAGGCAAGTGATCATCCCAACTGCCCTTAAAATCGATCACGCATGCTCTCAACATATCTTCTAGTGTCTGAATAGTCCACTCAGCTGGTCCATCTATCTGCGGGTGAAAAGCTGTGTTTAGCTTGACATGGGTACTAAGTCTCTTCTGAAAGGACTTCCAGAAGTGAGAGGTGAACTAGGTACCTCTATCTGAGATAATGGATAAGGGAACCCCATGAAGTCTGACTAACTCCCGAATATAAGGACTAGCATAGTCCTCAGCTGAATCTATAGTTTTAACTGGGAGGAAGTGTGCTGACATAGTCATGCGTTCTACTATCAGTCAGATTGAATCATGCTGCCGATGAGTCTAAGGTAGACCCGTAATAAAATCCCTATTCACTTCTTCCCACTTCCATGTGGATATGTTGATATGCTGAGTCGTACCTCCCAGTCTTTGGTGTTCTACTTTGACTAGCTAGTAGTTCTGGTGCTTAGCCATAAATTTAGCGATGTCTCTCTTCATGCCGTTCCACTAGTAAATATCTCGTAAATCATGGTACATCTTAGTATCACTAGGGTGGATGAAATATCTCGAAATGTGCGCTTTAGCCAGTATACTGTCTCAAATCACCCACATCCAGTACGAACAATCTACCCTTGTAACAGAGTACCCCATCTCCCCTTATGGATAAAACCTCAACTTCTTTTCTGAGAACCACTTCCTTTAGCTTAATTAATATGTGATCTTCATCCTGGCTGTAGTTAACTTCAACAACCAAAGAGGAATCTGATCCACTCTGCACAAATACTCCACCCTCAATAGTATCAACCAATTGTACTCCCAACCGAGCTAATCTGTGGATATTCTTTGTACTCCCAACCGAGCTAATCTGTGGATATCCTTTGCTCCTTTTTTCCTTCCTCAACATGACCCATGCTCCCCATAGATACTCTGCTCAGGGCGTCAACCACCACATTGTCTTTGCCCATATGATATAGCATGCTCATGTCATAGTCCTTTAGTAGCTCTAACCACCATCTCTGATGAAGATTTAGGTCTTTCTAAACGAACACATACTGAAGGCTCTTGTTATAGGTGAAAACATCCACATGAGCCCCGTACAGGTAGTGTCTCCATATTTTCAATGCAAACACCATCGCTGCCAACTTAGATCATGAGTCGGATAATTATTTTCATGAACCTTAAGTTTTCTAGAGGCATAGGCTATCACCTTGCCATGCTGTATCAGAATGCAACAAATTCCAACTCTAGAAGCATCGCAATACACTACAAACCCCTCTAATCCTTCCGACAAGGTCAACACTTTTCCGGTAGTGAGTCGAGTTTTTAACTCCTGAAAACTCTTCTCACACGCATCTGACCACTAAAATTTCATCCTCTTTTGAGCAACCTAGTTAGAGGAAATGCTATAAAAGAAAAGCCTTCCATAAAGCATCGGTAATAACCGGCTAGACCCAAGAAACTTCTTATTTCAGTTGGGGGGTAGGTCTGGGCCATTCTTTCACTGCTACTATCTTTTGAGGATCAACCTAAATACCCTCATCCAAGACAAAATGACCCAAGAAAGTCACGGACTTGAACCAAAATTCACATTTTCTGATCTTAGTGAACAACTGGTGGTCTCTGAGTGTCTGAAACACTATCTTTAGGTGATTAGCATTCTCTTCGTCATTTCTGGAGTACACCAGAATGTCATCAATAAATACAATGACGAACATATCCAGATAGTGCTTGAAGACTCTGTTTATTGGGTCGATAATGGCTTCAGGGGAATTTGTGAGTCCAAAGGACATAACCACGAACTCTTAGTGACCATACCAATTCCTGAAAGTTGTTTTTGGTATGTCATATTTTTTGGCCCTTAACTGATGATGCCTCAAATTGAGATCGATTTTGGAGAAACAACTGGATCTCTGAAGCTAATCAAACAAGTCATCAATCTTGGGTAGGGGATATTTGTTCTTGACTGGAACCTTGTTCAAGTAAGTATAATCGATGCACATTCTAAGGGTACCGTCTTTCTTCCACATGAATAGTACTGGAGCACCCCAGGGAGAGATGCTGGGTTTGATAAAACATTTATAAAAAAGATCTTTTAGCTGCACTTTCAACTCCTTAAGATCAGATGGAGCCATTCTGTAAGGAAGGATGGAGATGGGCTGAGTATCTGGAAGAAGGTCTATACCGAAGTCTATTTCCGCTCAGGAGGGACTCCGAGAAGATCTTCGGGAAACACATCAAGGAACTCGCTGACAACTGGGACTGACTGGATAGTTAGGGTCTCAGAGCTTGAATCTCTGAGTCGAACTAGATGGTACATGCAACCTTTGGAAATAAGCTTTGTGGCCTCAAGGTAGGAAATAAACCGACCCTTAGGTGCTGAACTACTGCCTGTCCACTCTAATACTAGCTCGTTAAGGAACTAAAACTTGACGACCCTAGTTTACAGTCGACTAAGGCATAACTATAGTGTACCCAATCCAATCGAAGAATGAGGTCAAAGTAAACCATGTCTAACTCTACAAGGTCAACTGGAATGACTTTATTGAGGATTGTTACTGGTCAGTTTCTAAACACCCGGCTAGCTCTAACTGACTCGCTAACTAGGGTGGAGATTGAGAAGGTTTCTTAGAGGACCTCTAGACTGATATTGAACTGGACTGCTACGTAGGGAGTCAAGAATGAAAGGGTGCTCTTGGATCTAGTAGGCATACATGTCTAGACGAAAAAGGCGTAACATACCCGTGACCACTTTAGGTGAGCTCTCCTGATCTTGACGAGAAGACATTGCATAAAAATAGTTTTGGCACTGGCCGCCATTTGTACCTAAAGTGTTCACCTTCTAGGCTGCTCGGCCTACTGGAGCTGTTGGCTAGTGGATTGTGACTTTCCCCATCCTGTTGACGGGCATTTCTTAAGCCGATGACCATGCTATCCACAACCTAAACAACCCTCTCGACCCTGAAGAAACTCTCCTGGATGGTTCTTGCCACACTTAGAGCAAGCTAGATTGTGATTGTTTTCACTACAGATCTAGGACTGAGAGCCAGATGCCCCATGTCTCCGATCCTTGCGGGACCGAAAAGTAGG
The DNA here is from genome assembly GCA_035772735.1 of Datura wrightii. Lineage (NCBI taxonomy): Eukaryota > Viridiplantae > Streptophyta > Magnoliopsida > Solanales > Solanaceae > Datura > Datura wrightii. The sequence goes on from JASDFA010000003.1 coordinate 118,126,564, forward strand.
GGAACTGGCTGAACTAGGTGTTAGAGCCCTATGTTGCTGTTGCTGTTGCTGCTTGTAGGTGGATACTACTGCCAAATCTTTGATGGTCCTATTCTGACTGTCCAGTTCTCGCCTGTTTGTTCTCTCGCTCTAAATCTTTCAATTTCTCTACCTTAATTTGATGGGCATGAACTATGACGCTGGAGAGATCGATGTCCTTGATAAGTATTGCTATCCTGCAACCCTTAAGGACCAAATTTGAAACTCCATTCACAAACTTCAGCATGCGAGCCCTTGACTCAGTTACCATCTATGGAGCATATTTAGACAGCATGGTGAACTCCAGTGCATATTCTTCTACTTTCCTATATCCTAGTGTCAGATTCATGAACTCCGCCACTTTCACCTCGCTGAGCTCCCAAGGGAAGAGTATGTCTAAGAAGGCTGTACTGAACTCTTCCCATTCCGTTGGTCCTGCTCCCGCTGGCCTCCCCTCCTTCCATTGCTTGTATCAGATTTGTGCTACCCTTTGTAGCTGATAGGCAACCAAGTCGGCACTCTCCGAGGAACTGACACCTATAATTCAGGTGATATTTCTATTATCGTCCACAAACTCCTGTAGGTCCTCTCCCACCTTAGATCATGAAAATCTAGAGGGTTCATCCGAGTGAAATCCTGCACTCGAAAAGCTACTACAGATCCATTATTGTTTATCGGAACCCCCAGCTAGTTCACCTTGGTTGGTAACTGTCCAAGCAAGCAGCTGGATAGTCGCCATGAACTCTGCGGTGGACACTGAGTCATGTTGAGGGGCTGCTAGAGTTGGTGGGGCAGGTTGATCAGCGTTACACACCCTTCTTCTGTTACCACATCGTGGAGGCATAATTCACAAAAATTAAACAGAGTGCGAGTTAGGAGAACGATTCTGGAACTGAATTTCAACGCACGATAAAGAGTATGAACAAAAGGGAATTTTCCTAATAACATCTCGGAGCCTACCCATCACAAGTGTGGCGCGTTTAACACCCATGAAAGGGACTCTATTCGATGTGGCTTCATATTTCTGAGAATACTCTAAACCTAGGGCTCTGATACCAAGTTTGTCACACCCAGAGTCTACACCCTGGATGGGACACGGTACTTGGATTCACAAGTAACCCCAAGTCAACCTCTGGTCTATCATACACTGGCATTCTTGGTAACATATATATATAGCAGAAGCTTTTAGAATAAGATATAAAACATTAATGAAAATAAAGCTTAATCATAACTTTTAAAACATCTGAACAAAACTACAAGTCTGAAACCAAGTTTGTGCCTGAAAGCCACTACAACTGATGAGTTGATGGGACAAGCCCCCAGCTAAATCCAGGTCTAAATAAAAGAAAATAGAACTGAATGAAATGATATTCATCCTCAAAGGATAAGGACTCACCACTGATGTCGCTGGGAAAGTATAAGCGAGGTTGGCTAATGGTTTTGAGACTGAGAACCTACGGTTGTATCATAAAATGATATAACATAGGAAGTATGAGTCAGTACTTTGAATGTACTGAGTAAGTAGGAGAAAACAAAATACTGGATATAAATAACTGAACTAAAATAACATGCAATGACCAACTAAAATACTAAACTAAAACATCTAAAATATGTTGAGATGGTCAAGATGACCCCGTCTGATGGTCAAAGACATGCCCTATGTCTGAAATACTGAGTCTGAGATACTGTACCAAATTGATCTAAACTGACTAATCTGAGACTGAACTGAGCTAACTAGTGGGAGAGTCTGTAACTGACATATAACCATATGTGCTAGATGTGGAGTCTGATGTATACACCCCATTAGTAGGACCCAATATACCATGCTAGGGTTTAAAGGCATAAACTGGGTGATCACAAATCTAGGTCCATTTGGCAAATAAAAGTGTAACCTATGGTGGAAACGTAGTTCTGGGAGCCTCGGTGTGCTGGAACCCCGGTCTGCTTGGTGCTAAGTCCTACCTCTACTAGATAGTCCTAGATTGCATGCTAAGCTGATAGCTCGAAACTTGTACCCAAGACTAGTCAGGAATACCTATCTGGAAGCACCTTGAGAGTCTTATCAGACCAGATTCTATAACTGGGTTCTAAGATTCGTCAGAGCTGCTTATCTGAAAGCTTCATAACCATCTAAAGGACAAATTTTAATACAAAAGCTGGGTCCTAAGGCCAGTCAGAGCTCTATATCTGAAAGTATCATGACCACCTAAAGAACCATTAAAACTGATACTAGGACTACTTCTGATAATTGGGAGGCACTACTGACACCTCGGGATTTTTGTAGTCAAACTGATCTGATGACATTTCTGACTAACATTGGATATTCTAACATCTTTACTGAAACTGAACTGACAATAGTCTGACTGAGTTTCAATACAACTAATACATGGGAGTCCCCAACACTGATGAATTCGAGCAAAATATTGATATTTAAGCACTATTGCAGGATTTTAGTTTTCTGCATTCAAGGGCTAGGGCTAGAATTTACTTTACAGGGACAAGCACCAATACAGTAACAAATTGGTGGAAAATATCTAAAATTATAATAAAATAATGTTTCACATGAATTAAATGAAGTATGACTAACTTGTCAACATACAATACTTTTAGGGCTAGAATTGATAAAAAAATAGGAGGAATTTTGGGGACACAAGGGAAGAACTATTCCCTTGCTAAATTCCCACATACCTGGTGATGGAAATCCTTGAGAGAATTCCTTCAGAAATCTTAGAAGAATCACTCTTTCACACTTTTGCTCTGAGCTTTTCAAAGAGGGACTTTATGCTTAACTTATGAGAGATCAGAAAAGAATGAGAGAAACCTTTAGTTTACCCCCTCTAAAACCCCCGATTTGACCCAAAATGACATAGTTTAGGGACTAAGTAGGTGATAAATTACAAAAGTAACCCTGGGATTTAAATTTGAAATCTGGTCAGCAGGGTCCCAACGGGTCATTCAACGAGCCGTTGGTTGAGACCATGATTCATTGGGACCTCTCATTGGTTCCACTGCCTGGGACTAGAAGTTAATGGACCTGGCAACGGGGGACACCATGCCTCGTAGGATGAACCAATAGGTCATTGGTTCCTCCTGTGGCCACTGGCAAGGAAAACTTTAAAGCCAAGCAATAGGAGACACAACGACTTGTTGGTTGAACCAATGATTCGTTGTGTCTAGACATTTGGTTCACGAGAGGAATTCTTCTAAAAATTGCTAAGTTTAAACCATGGTGCTTTTTCATGCCCCGTGTCTACACCTTGGACGGGGCACGGTACTTAGAGTCAGAAGTAACCCCAAGTAAATCCCTGGTGTATCATACACTGGAATTCTAAGTAACACACACACACACATATATATATATAGCAAAAGCTTTTAGAATAATGATATAAGACATTAATTAAAATAAAGCTGAATCATAACTTTTAAAAAATCCTAAAAAAACTACAAGTCTGAAAACCAAGTCTGTGCCTGAAAGCCACTATAGGTGATGAGTTGCTGGGACAAGCCCCCATCTAACTCTAGGTCTAAATAAAAGAAAATAGAATTAATTGAAATGATCTTCATCCTCGAAAGATGAGCACTCACCACTAATGCTACTGGGAAAGTATGAGTGAGGTTGGCTAACAGTGCTGAGACTGAGAACCTGCGACTGTATCATAAAAAGGTATAGTATAGGAAGTATGTGTTAGTACTTTGAATGTACTGATTAAACAGGAGAAAACATAATATTGTATATAAATAACTGAACTAAAATGACATGCAATGACCAACTGATATACTAGACTGAAATAATTGAAATATACTAAGATGGTCAAGATGACCCTGTCCGATGGTCAAATACATACCCTAAGTTAGAAATACTAAATCTGAAATACTCTACTGAACTGACGAATCTGATACTGAACTGAGTTGGCTAGTGGGAGAGTCTATAACCGACATATAACCACGTGAGCTAGATGTGGAGTCTGATGTATACACCCCATCGGAAGGACCTAATATACCTTGCCAGAGTATAAGGCATGAACTGGGTGATTTCAAATCCGGGGCCATGAGGCCAATAAAATTGTAACCTACAGTGGCAATGTAGTTCTGGGAACCTGGTTGTGCTGGAACCCCGGTCTGCTCGGTGCTAAGTCTTAATCCTAGTAGATGTTTCTAAATTAACTAATAAGTTGGTAGCTCAAAACTGAGGCCCAAGACTAAGTCCGGAATACCTAGCTGAAAGCACCTTCAGAGTTTTATTGGACTAGATTCTGTAACTAGGTTATCATACTAGTTAGAGTTGTTTATCTGGAAGCATCGTACCGTCTAAAGAACAAATTGTAATTTGAAACTGGGGTCCTAAGGCTGATTTGAGCTTCTTATCTGAAATTGTCATGATTGCCTATAGAACCACTAAAACTGATATAGAGTCTAATTTTGATTATTGGGAGACACTACTAACACCTCGAGAATTCTTGTAGTTGAATCGATTAGTTGACATTTCTGACTAAAATTGGATATTCTAAAATTTTTACTGAAACTGAACTAATAGTAGTCAGACTGAGTTTCAATACAACTAACAACATGGGAGTTGCCAGCACTGATGAATTCTAGGAAAATTTTGATATTTAAGCACTATTGTAGGATTCTAGTTTTTTGCATTGAAGGGCTAGGGCTAGAATTTACTATACAGGGACAAGCACCAATACAATCCCAAATTAGTGGAAAGTATCTATAATTATCATAAAATAATATTTCAACATGAATTAAACAATGAATGACTAATAATTTCTCAACATACGATAGTTTCTGGGCTAGAACTGAAGAAAATAGGAGGAATTTTGGCGTCACAAGGGAACTATTCCCTTGTTAAATTCCCACATACCTGGCTACGAATTTTCTTGGATAAGAAAACATGAATTTCTACAATCGATGAGAAGCCCTAGTCTTGCTTGAGAGTTCTTCGGAGGAAAGCTTACGTTCTTTTCTGAAAAATCTGAGTGCGAATGAGGGAAAAATAGTTTAACCCCTCTAAATCCCCTTAAAATAACCAAAACAATGTAGTTTAGGCTCTAGGATGTTAGAAAATCATGCAAACACCTTTAGGAAACTTGCAGGAAAAACTGACTGCCACTCCCCACGAGGGATCCAACGGCTCGTGCCTAGTGACCACAACTCATGGTCATGGTCGTCGGTTGCACTGTGAAGAAACCTCCTGTTGGTCACCAAGAGGGACACCACGACTCGTGGTGACAAACTCGTCAACTACACTGCCAAATTCTTAACTCCCCAAACCATACTAGACCACGGGTCACCTAATGGGTCGTTAGTGGTGAAAATGACTCGTGGTCACATCTCATCCTCAACACTGCCATAAATCATCAGGTGGTCACCACGGCCTACACCATGACTTGTGGTATTCTCAAAGAGTCGTGGTGTGGACCCGTTAAGTACATTATCCCACTTTTCTTCTTCCTTCACCCATCCTTAACAATGAGTGACCTAACTAGTCAGGTGGCTGATCACGACTCGTGGCCACACCTGTGGTCACTCAAATCCCCAAATTTCAACCAAGTTCAAACTCCTCACCATGAGTCACTTAATGACTCATGGCCTACCCCACGGGTCACAGGACGACTCGTTCTGTGACCTGGTGCAGAAATTCTTATTTTCTCCATTTTAACTCCCAGGTCTAGTCTTAGGATTTCTAGGGCATTACAATATCTTTTCCTTGGGACATTCATCCTCGAATGTGGAAAAATACACAGGAAAGTCACACCCGGAGTCTATACCCTGGACGCGTCATGGTACTTGGAGTCACAAGTAACCTTAAGTCGACCCCTGGTCTATCAAACACTGGCATTCTGAGTAACATATATATATATATATATAGCGGAAGATTTTAGAATAATGATATAAGACATTAATGAAAATAAAGATGAATTATAACTTTTAAAACATCTAAACAAAACTACAAGTCTGAAAATCAATTTGTTTCTGAAAGCCACTACAACTGATGAGTTGCTAGGACAAGCCACCAGCTAACTCCAGGTCTAGATAAAAGAAAACAGAACTGAATGAAACGATCTTCGTCCTCAAAGGATGAGGGCTCACCACTGATGCCGCTAGGAAAGTTTGAGTGAGGCTGGTTAATGGTGCTGAAACTGAGGACCTGCAGTTGTATCATAAAACGATAACATAGAAAGTATGCGTCAGTACATTGAATGTACTGAGTAAGCTGGAGAAAACATAATACTAGATATAAATAACAGAACTGAAATGACATGTAGTGACCAACTGAAATACGGAACTGAAACATCTGAAATATGTTGAGATTGTCAAGTTGACCCTATCTGATGGTCAAAGACATGCCCTAAGTTTGAAATACTGAGTCTGAGATACTATACTGAACTGATTTGAACTGACTAATCTGAGATTGAACTAAGCTGACTAGTCAGAGAGTCTATAACTAAAATATAACCACGTGAGCTATACGTGGAGTCTTATGTATACAACCCATCGGTAGGACCCAATATACCTTTATAGGGTATAAAGGCATGAACTGGATGATCACAAATATGGCGCCATAAGGCCAACAAAACCATAACCTATGATGGTAACGTAGTTTTAAGAATCTGGGTGCGCTAGAACCCCGGTTCGCTCGGTGTTATGTCCTACTCCCACTGGACATTTCTAGACTGACTACTAAGCTAATATCTCGAAATTGGGGCCCAAGACTAATTCATGAATACCTATATGAAAGAACCTAAGAGTATTATCGGACTAGATTTTGTAACTGGGTGCTAAGACTGGTCAGAACTGCTTATCTGGAAGCATCGTAGCCGTCTAAAAAACAAACTGTAATTCTGAAGTTGGGGTCCTAATACCGGTCAAAGCTCCTTATATGAAAGTGTCATGACCTCCTAAAGAACCACTAAAACTGATACTGGGACTATTTCTAATAACTGGGAGGCACTACTAACACATCGGGAATTGCTGTACTCAAACTGATCAGTTGACATTTTTGACAAGCACTAGATATTCTATTATTTTTACTGAAACTGAACTAACAATAGTCTTACTGAGTTTTAATACAACTATCAACATGGGAGTCCCCTACACTGATGAATTCAAGTAATGTTTTGATATTTAAGCACTATTGTAGGATTCTAGTTTTCTGCATTCAAGGGCTAGTGTTAGAATTTACTTTATAGGGACAAGCACCAATACAGTAAAAAATTGGTGGAAAATATCTACAATTATCATAAAATGATATTTCACATGAATTAAATGAATTGTAACTTATAATTTGTCAACATACGATTGTTTCAGGACTAGAACTAATAAAGAAAATAGAAGAAATTTGGGCACAAAAGGGAAGAACTATTTCCTTGTTAAATTTGCACATACCTGGTGATGGAAATCCTTGAGAGAATTCCTTGAGAAATATGAGAAGAATCACTTTTTGTCACTTTTGCTCTGAGCTTTTCAAAGAGGGACTTTACGCTTTACTGATGAGGGATGAGAAAAGAATGAGAGAAACCATCGGTTTCCCCCTCTAAAACCCCTGATTTGATCCAAAACAACATAGTTTAGGGAATAAGTCGGTGGTAAATTACAAAAGTAACCCTGGGATTTAAATCTAAAATCTGGTTAACAGGGTCCCAACAGGTCACTCAACGAGTCGTTGGTTGAGACCACGACTCATTGGGACCTCTTGTTGGTTCCACTGCCTAGGACTACAATTCACTGGACCAGGCAACGGGGATCACCAAGACTCATTGGATGAACCAGCAGGTAGTTGGTTCCTCTCGTGGCCACTGGGCAATGAAAATTGGAAGGCCAAGCAACCAACGAGTCATCGTGTCTAGTCGTTAGGTTTACTGGAGGGATTCTTCTGAAAATGCCTGAGTTGAAACCGTGGTGCTGTCAGTGACTTTTTGGGGGAAACAATGACTCGTTGTTTCCTTTCGTCTTCACTGGAAGGGGAATTTTAGAGACTTCACTCGACAATTCTCATAACAGGTCATTGTTTCTGACAATGACTCGTTTGTTGAGTCATGGGGTCCTGGGAAGGATTTCTGGGCTAGGGGAAACCACGAATGGTAGGACGATTCATTATTTCTCTTAATGGGTCATTCCTTATCTTGTTGGTTCCCATGTGGCCAAGAACTGGTGACCACATCTGACGAAATGAGTTGTTGGAGCTTACCACAACTCGTTATTTCAGCAGTTCTAAGAAACTTTTCTTCTGGTTTTTCCACTGCATTTTTCTAGAAGTGTCTAAGTCTGGTCTAGGAAAGTTTTGGGGTGTTACAATATGATACCTTCAGATTATGACTATATTGATGTTGTTCCTATAGAGTTAATTCTAGCCCTAGGATTTCGAATGTGGATGAATTATGTGTCAGATTCTGTTATAGCTTGTGGAATATGGATTAAGTTAATTGTTGGATATTCTCCATTATCCTGATATTGTATAAATGCTCTTTCTTGTAAGGATGATTTTATCCCTAATGTTGAATAAGATCACCTAGAATCTTGCCTTTTGGGTTAGTCTTCCTTGTTGCTTGATTCTATAAATGTTGTGGATTCCCATATTGTTACTGTGAATTGAAATCTCAGTTAGCTGCATGATAGCTCAGTTTCAGTAAGAATGTTAGAATCCTCAATGTTATTCAGAATTGTTAGCTGATCAGTTTGACTTCAGTATATTCTTGAGGTGTCGGTGGTGCCTCCCAGTTATCAGAATTAGACCAGGTATTAGAGTTTAGTGGTTGTTTAGGCGGTCATGACACTTTTTGATAAGAAGCACTGACCAGCCTTAGGACCCCAATTTCATATTACAGTTTGTTCTTTAGATTGTTACGATGCTTCCAGATGAGCAGCTCTGACCAGTCTTAGAACCCAATTACAAAACCCGATCCGATAAGACACTTAGGGTGCTTCCAGATAGGTATCCCTGACTTGGTTTTGGGCCCCAATTTCGGTCTATAATCTTATTAGTCAGTCCTGAAATATCCAGTGGGAGTCGAACTTAGCACTGAGCAGATTAAGGTTCCAACGTACTCAGAAGCCAGAACTACGTTGCCACCATAGGTTATATTTTTATTGGACTCATGGCCCCAAACATATGATCATCTAGTTCATGTCTTTTTACCCTGGAAAGGTATATTGGGTCGTACCGATATGGTGTATATATCAGACTTCATGTCTAGCTCACGTGGTTATATATTAGTTATAGACTCTCCCACTAGTCAGCTTAGTTCAGTCTCAGGTTAGTCAGTTTAGATTAGTTCAGTAGAGTATTTCAGATATAGTATTTCCGACTTAGGGTATGTCTTTGACCACCAGATAGGGTCATCTTGACCATCCAGTATAGTTTAGCTATTTCAGTCTAGTATATCAGTTGGTCATTGCCTGTCATTTCAGTTCAGTTATTTATATCCAATATTATGTTTTCTCCTATTTACTCAGTACATTCAAAGTACTGAAGCATGCCTTTTATGCTCTATCATTTTATGATACAGCCGCAGGTTCTTAGTCTCAGTGACGTTAGCCGACTTATCCAAGAGTTTTTCAGCTGTATCAATTGGTTACTCCTCATGCTTCGAGGACGAAGATCATTTCATTCAGTTATATTTTCTTTACTTAGACTTGGAGTTAGCTGGGGGTTTGTCCCAACAACTCATCAGTTGTAGTGACTTTCAAACATATACATGATTTCAGATTTTTAGCAGACTTTCAGATGATTTTAAACTTTATGATTCAGCTTTATTTTCATAAATTTTTTATAATAGTATTTTAAAGATTCCACTATTTATGTTTACTCAGAATGCCTGTGTATGATGACCAGGGGTTAACTTGGGGTTACTTGTGACTCCAAGTTCCGTGTCCCGTCTAAGGTGTAGACTCGGGGTGTGACAAACTTGGTATTAGGGCACTAGGTTTAGACTATCCTCGAATGTCTGATAGCTGCATCGAGTAGAGTCCCTTTCATGTGTGTGAAGCTCGCCACACTTATTACGGGGAGGCTACGAGATGTTATTAGGAAAACTCCCTTTTGTTCATACTCTTTCTCGTGCATTGAAATTCAATTTTGGAATCATTCCCCTAACTCATGCTCAGTTTCGTTTCATTGAATTCTGCATCCAGGATGAGGAAACGGAAGAAGGACCGATAAAGCTCACCGACCTACCCCACCACCTCCAACAGCCCCTCAGGACGACTCAGTGTCTACAACAGAGTTCAGGTCGGCTATCCAGCTGCATAGACAGTTACCAACAAGGTGAACCAGCAGGTGGTTCGAATCAGTAATAATGGGTTCGCAGCAGCTGCCCGTGTATGGGACTTCACTTGGGTGAACCCTCCAGATTTCCACGGATCCAAGGTGGGAGAGGACCCACAGGAGTTCATGGATTAGATTAAATAGATCACCCAAATCATGAGTTTCATCTCCTTAGAGAGTGCCGACTTGGCTGCCTACCAGCTGAAAGGGGTAGCCCAGGTCTGGTAGGAAAAGTGGAAAGAGCAGAGGCCAGCAGGAGTATGACCGGTGCAATGGGAAAAGTTTACTACAGCCTTCCTAGAAATATTCTTCCCTCGGGAGCTCAGGGAGGCAAAAGTGGCAGAGTTCATGAATTTGAAATAGGAAATTGGACGGTGAATGAGTATGCACTGGAGTTCACCAGACTGTATAAATATACTTCAGAGATGGTAGCCTAGCCAAGGGCTCGTATGCTGAAATTTGTTAATAGGGTGTCGAACCTAGTCCTCAAGAAGTGCAGTACAACAATGATGATTAAGGATATTAAACTCTCCAGGCTCATCATTCATGCTCAAAAGATTGAGGCGTAGAAATTGAAGGACATGGAGAAGAAAAACAAATGGGAAAGGACTGGCCACCAGAGATCTGGTGTTAGTAACTGCCCATAACAGCAGCAGCAGCAGTAGAGGACTCCAACACCCAGCTCAGCCAGCACCCCTACCTTTCAGTCGTGTCAGGATCGAAGGGGTGGAGCATCTAGATCTCAGTCCCAGAGCCACAGTGCAAGCAATCGATATCAAACTTGCCCTAAGTGTGGCAAGAATTATCCAGGGGAATGCCTTTAGTGCCGAGAGGATTGATTCAGTTGTGGACAACTAGGTCATCTGCTCAAGGAATGTCCATCAGCAAATGGGGGAGAGCATAATCCAACACTTCAATAGCTCCAGCAGGCCGACCAACACAGCAGGACAACACTTCAGGTACTGATGGAGGTCCACGCCAAATCGTTTTTATGCATTATCATCTCGTGAGGATCAGGAGAGCTCACCTGATACGGTCACGGGTATGTTATGTCTTTTCAATCTAGATTTATATACCCTACTAGATCTAGGAGCCACAGTATAGTTCCTGACTCCTTTCATAGCTGTTCAGTTTAATATCAGTCCAGAGGTCCTCTCAGAACAATTCTCAGTCTCCACCCCAGTTGGCAAGTCAGTTAGAGCCAGTCTGGTGTATAGAAACTGCCCAGTCTCAATCTTCAATAAGGTCATTCCAACTGATCTTGTAGAGTTAGACATGGTTGACTTTGACCTTATCCTCGGCATGGATTGGTTACACTCCGGTTATGCCTCAGTCAACTGTAGAACTAGAGTTTTTATATTTTAGTTCCCTAATGAGCCAACTTTAGAGTGGATGGGCAGTAGTTCAGTGCCTAAGTGTCAGTTTATTTCCTACCTTAAGGCTAGAAAGCTTATTTCCAAATCGTGCATTTATCATTTATTTCGAGTCAAAGATTCCAACTCTGAGACCCCAACTATCAAATCAAACCTAGTTGTCAGCGAGTTTGTGATATGTTTCCTGAAGATCTTCCCAAAGTCCCTCTTGAGCGGGAAATAGACTTTAGTATAGACCTTCTTCTAGACACTTAGCCCATCTCCATTCCTCCTTACAGAATGGCTCCAGCTGATCTTAAGGAGGTGAAGGAGAAGCTAAAGGACCTTCTTGATAAAGGTTTTATCAGACCAAGCATATCTCCCCGGGGAGCTCAAATATTATTCATGCGAAAGAAAGATGGTACCCTCAGGATGTGCATCGACTACTGTCAGTTGAACAAAGTCACAATCCAAAATAGGAATACCTACCCAGGATGGATGACTTGTTCGATCAGCTTCAAGGAGCCAGCTATTTCTCCAAAATATATCTCAGGTCGGGGCACCATCAGCAAAGAGTTAGAGAATGCGACATACCAAAATCGGCTTTCAATACTCGGTATGGTCACTACAAATTCGTGGTTATTTTCTTTGAAAGAATGAATGCCCCCGCAAATTTCATGGACCTGATGAATAGAGTTTTCAAGCAGTATCTACATATGTTCATCATTGTATTTATCGGCGACATTCTGGTATACTCCAAGAATGAGGGAGAACATGCTAACAACCTCAAAATAGTGCTTCAGATGCTCAGAGGCCGCCAGTTGTTCGCTAAGTTCAGCAAATGCAAATTCTGGTTGAAGTCTGTGACTTTCATTGGTCACGTGGTCTCGGGTGAAGGTATTTAGGTAGATCCTCAAAAGATATCAGTGGTTAAAGATGGGCCAAGACCTACCTCCCCAACCAAAATCAGGATTTTCCTGGGTCTAGCTGATTACTACAGATGTTTTATGGAAGGCTTTTCCTCTATCCCTTTTGACTAGACTGACTCAGAAAAAGGTGAAATTTCAGTAGTCAGATGCGTGTGAGAAGAGTTTCCAAGAGTTGAAGACTCGACTCACTACCGCTCTAGTTTTGACCTTACAAGAAGGAACAGATGGGCTAGTTATGTATTTTGACGCTTCCAAAGTTTGACTTGGTTGCATTCTCTTGCAGGGCAGTAAGGTGATAGCCTACGCCTACAGACAGCTCAAGGTTCATGAAAAGAATTATCCAACTCGTGACTTGGAGTTGGCAGTGGTGGTGTTTGAGTTAAAAATATGGAGACACTACCTTTAAGGGTCTCACGTGGATATTTTCACCGATCACAAGAGCGTCTATAGGGAGCGTGGCTGGAAGTATTGAAGATATTTTCACCGATCACAAGAATTATCCAACTCTTCTACTCACATCACCGATCACGTGGCTGGAAGTATTGAAGGATTATGACACGAGTGTGCTATACCACCCGGGCAAAGCCAATGTGGTGGCTGATGCCCTAAGCAGGTTGTCTATAGGGAGTGTGGCCCATGTTGAAGAGGGCAGAAAGGAACTAGCAAAGGATATTCGCAGAATAGCTCAGTTAGGGGTGCAATTGGTTGATTCAGCTGAGGGTGGAGTAGTAATGCAAAGTGGGTCAGATTCTTCTTTGGTTTTTGAAGTTTAGTCAAAAAAGGATGAAGATCCCATCTTACTTAATCTTTAGGAAGCGGTTCTCAAAAAAGAAGATGAGGCTTTCTCCAAAGGGGGAGATGGTGTTATTCGTTACCAAGGAACATTGTGTGTACTGGAAATTAGTGATTTAAGACAGCAGATACTCGCTGAAGCGCATAGTTCAAGATATTATATCCACCCAAGTGCTACAAAGATGTACCATGCTCTGCGAGATATTTACTGGTGGAACGACATGAAAAGAGACATTGCTGAATTTGTAGCTAAGTGCCTGAACTGCCAACAAGTCAAAGTAGAACACCAGAGACCAAGAGGTATAACTCAGGATATCAGCATACCCACGTTGAAGTGGGAAGAAGTAAATATGGACTTTATTATGAGTGTACCTCAGACTTGTCGGCAGCATGATTCAATCTGGTTGATAGTAGACCGGATGACTAAGTCAGCACACTTCCTCCTAGTTACAACTACAGAATCAGCTGAGGACTATTCTAGGCTTTATATTTGAGAGTTGGTCAGACATCATGGGGTCCCCTTATCCATTATCTCAGACAGAGGTATCCAGTTTACCTCTTTCTTCTGTAAGACCTTTTAGAAGGGATTTGGTACCCAGGTCAAGCTCAGCACAGCTTTTCACCCACAGATAGATGGACAAGCTAAGTGGACTATTAAGACCCTAGAAGATATGTTGAGAGTGTGCACTATCGATTTCAAGGGAATTTTGGATGAGCACTTGCCTCTCACTGAGTTTGCATTCAAAAACAGCTACCGCTCCAGTATCCAGATGGCGCCGTTTGAGGCATTGTGTGGTAGGAGGTGTAGATCTCATATAGGGTGATTTGAGGTTGGCGAAGCTACCTTGATAGGGCCAGACACAGTTCAAGAGGCAATGTAGAAAGCACAACTCATTTGAGAGAGGTTGAAAACAACACAAAGTCGTCGGAAATCCAATGCTGATGTGAGTAGAAGAGAGTTAGAGTTTTCGGTAGATGATTGGGTTTATTTGAAAATTTCACCATGAAAGGGGTAATGAGATATGGGAAGAAAGGAAAACTCAGTACGAGATATATGAGAACCTACAGAATTCTGAAGCGAATTGGCAAGGTAGCCTATGAGTTGGAGTTACCATCAGAGTTGTTATGTATTCACCCAGTATTCCATGTGTCACTATTAAAAACGTTCATTGGAGATCCATCATCAGTTGTGCCATTAGACACTGTGGGAGTGAAATATTGTCTCTCGTACGAAGAGGTCCTAGTTCAGATCCTTGATAGTCAGGTTTTTAAGCTGAGGAATAAGAAACTAGCTTTAGTCAAAGTCTTGTGGAGAAATCAACAGGTTGAGGGAGCTACATGGGAAGCCGAAGCAGATATGATGGCTAGATACCCACATTTGTTCTCTACTAGCTCAGTTTCAGTTTAAGGTATCAATTCTTTCCCTAGAACTCTATTTAGTTACATATCCAGTTCATGTGACCTAGTTTCTTCCATGTAAATAAATATTTGTATGATTAGTGAATTCAATTCAGACTTGTGGTTCAGTTCGAAGGTAGTCATTCTGTTAGTTTTCAACTTCCATAATCTGTATTTGAGTATAATGATTGTTATTCTCTGCTTTCATTTGTTTATCCCAACATTTGAGGATGAATGTTCCCAAGGGGGAGATACTGTAATGCCCCAGAAACTCTAATACCATACCCGAGAGTTGAAACGGAAAAAATAGGATTTTCTACGCCATATCACAAAACGAGTCATCTTGTGACCCGTGGGATAGGCCATAAGTCGTGAAGTGACTTATGGAGAAGGGTCTAGACTTGGTGGAAAAAATCTGGAAAAAATGGGTGACCATGGGTGTGACCACGAGTCGTGAGGTGATCCGTGGTCGGTAATTGATTGAAGATCGGGGAAAATTAGGCAATGAATTTAACTACTAGTCATCACGAGTCGTGGTCCATGCCACGACCTGTTAAGTAACCCGTGGTCTAGGATAGCTTGAGGAGTCAAGAATTTGGTAGTGTAGCTAACAAGTGGGTCACCACGAGCCATTGGGTACACCACAAGTTGTAGTGACCAATACGATATTTTTGGCAGTGCACCCGACGACCGTGACCACGAGCTATTAGGTCCCTCGTGGGGACTGGCAGTCACTTTTTCCTGCGAATTTCCTTAGTTTTTTTTTTGTAATTTCCTAACCTCCTCGACTCTAACTACGTAGTTTTAATTTATTTTAAGGGGATTTAGAGGGGTTAACGTTTCCCCTTATTCCTACTCAGATTTTTCAGAAAATAACTTAAGCCTTTATATGTTTTGGCCACGTCCCTTTTCGCTCCGAAGAAGAAGGTTTGGATCTTTCAATCTTATGTCGTGAGGTATGTGACCTATGTTAGGTCCATAAGATACCACAGCTTTTGGTGTTCTATGATTCACCTCCGAATAATGAGTAGATAGTTCGATCCTTTTTATTTTGATCTTTTTAGTAAACTGATGGGGGGATGCGGAGCAACAGGTCAAATTACTATATAAAGAAGAGTTGTAAACTATAGGACTTCTTGTTCGAGTAGGTATATTTTGGTTTTTCTCGTTCCTTCTCTTCGATAAGAATAGGGATTTATATTGATACAAATTCCTCTTTATTCTGTTGTGCTCAGCGAAAGAACTGCCTAAGCATACTTTTTCGGATCCAACCCCATTATCAGCCACAGAAGGAGAATCTCAACCAACCTCGAATCCTTCTTTTTTTCCTCCCGAACAAATCTGTCATGATTCTTCAGAGGGTCGTGAAATCATGGATCATCTTATATATATATATAAATAACTTTCATTATGTTCTTAGGTAGAGCTAGTTGAGGTCCATACAACGAATGAAAAGTAATTTGCCGTTGACTTCATATCTTCCTTGTCGATTTTCCTTTTCCAGGGGATCACCATTCTCCTAGAGCTCGAGCATGAAACTTGATTACATAGATTCGGTTCGGTCGCAGGAGCGAAGCCACGACCACCTCTTGACGTAAGGCACGACGTAGTGGAGGATCACTTTTAAGACGTACCCTACAACATCTAGTCTTTAGACAAGTTTTTCTTTTATTGGAGACGGCGGATTAGGTGCAAAAGGACAGATGGCATTACCAAGAACCAGATATGGTGCGACTGAACCTCGGCACGGAGGAGGCGTCAAATATGATCGAAATCGGGATTTTTCTATTTAGTTAACACCTTTTCTCATTAAGTATTAAATTCTTAGTGTACCATAGGTGGTAATCTGGCTTTAATCAATTCCCTTCTTATAGTTAAAGATTTCAGTCTGGAAATAAAAACATCAGTAAGGTGTTTTCGTTCGGATATAAACATGGCAATCTACGTATGTGAAGTCTCGATGAAGCTGTCCAAGTGTATATCCAACGCACTACTCAAGTAGGCTTTCCTACTGCCATTGAGAAAGAAATGCCCTTGACGCATTTCCACTTGCTTCAAGATTTTCTTTCTAGTTGCTATATTCCAGTAGTGATTCGAGAAGGAATTCATGAGTGACTGACCATACTATGGAACTAGTCTACTGTTAAAGGATGTACACCTCTTCCTCATGGATAGATGGTGCCATCATGCTGTAAAAAATCCTCTGTTTACGATTCTATTCGAATTTTGGAGCAGGAGATGCTTCCCGGTCTTTCCTCTCCCGAGCGGAGAAAACATCAAGCTGTGAAGAGACAAACAATTCCCGAGATGCTGGAAAGGCTCTCTCTTTGCTGCCTCATTGCTAAGGCTAGTACAGGAGGGTGGCTTAGAAAAAGGCTATCCGCTAACCAAAAATAGAATATATGATCCTTGGCCCGGATCCGAAAGTAGGCCCAAACCACGGTTCTCCGGTTAGAATTTGGCTATGTCAGCCTTTGATCACAAGAATATACAGTGCTTATTAGAATAGAACCCTTACCAGCCCTTAGTTCTTAAATTACCAGAATCTCACTGAGAATTTGACTCATTCAAGACAGTGGATTCGCCCCTATTAAGATCCGTTAAGTCGGTGAATACCAATGATAGCTTCAGCCGAGAGAAAGTTGAGACTCTTTTTGAAGGAAGAACCTAATCTAGCTATGCTTGCTTACCTGGATTGCTTAACGGAAGTGACTGAAGTTGAAAGAGTTCCAAGTTGAGACTTGTTTTATTTATTTCTTGAGAGAGAGGACCAATCCTAAGTAAGTGGAAGAATGATTCCTAATAACCTGGACTTGTCGTTTTCTTCTAGTTCACTGGATCCTCCTTCTTTGATGCCATATCCTTCTTTCTAAAAGTATGTCGGGCACTTCTCTCGCTTTCAAAGCGAAGACTGTTAGCAAGAAGGAGCTCTTTTGAGTTGAGGTTTTAAGGCAAAATCCGATAAGGTTAGGGTACCTTTGATTGGAATTTCTTTACCATCGGCATCCTAGCAATCTAATAAATAGAACATGGTTGACCTTGCTATTGGGACTTAGCCCATACAGGCTAAACTTATCACCCCACTGGCATGGAAAAGAATTGAGGGACAAAATCGACTACTATAGAAGAAAAAGCTGCACATTCAATTCATCATCCTCGATAAATGACTTTTGTGAGCGAACATCTGAGATTCATTTTAAAGATAAAGGTACTAATGACTAAAAAAAATAGGAACTAAGACCCGGTCTGGTACCCACAGCAGAGAGATCAGAAGAACGCACGAAAGAGATTAGTCCCACCTTTATCAAGTAATAATTTTGATTTGTTGGTTCATTTTACGATGTAAACTATCCTTTTTCTTGTAAGGATTTTTTGTGTTCTCAGTATTGTATCGAGTGGATTGGAGTCTTTCACCCTAAGGCATAAGACTTTCAGTAAGCCTTTCATTCAGGGCCTAATCCTTGTATTGCTAAACTCCCTCCCAAAGAAAGGGCTATCAAGTTTATGTGCTTACAGGTCTTGTTTCACCATTGATTGGTCTTTCGGCAAAGGTTTAATTTCCTTTGGCTTGAGGTGGAAAAAATCTCTTAGCCCGTAGATCTCGTACGCTTTCCATCTACTCTCGTAACTTTCCATTAGTTGTTCAGTACTACATCCGTATTCTATAAAGTAGCTATTCTGTGCTAGCTTTCTAGTCTTCGAAGTAGTCGATTCCCTAAGCATTGGTTAAGTAGCGGGGGTTGCGGGTCTATCACTATTTGGGTATCGTTTAGCCAGCGTTGTAGCCCTCCTTTTTTTGTTTATTTATCTAGAACCCCCTATCTATTTTTACTGCGCCCGAGAAAGAAAAGATCCAGTTCAGGACCCCGGGAGAAAGGACTGACTGCTGCTTCCTCTGCTACAACTGGTGGTTATGGATTCCAAAAAGGAGAGGGGGGTGCCGATTCAGTAAACAAGTTCAAGGGGCCTGCTAAAAGACATGCCACTTCAGAGTGGTTTGAGTCCCAGTACGCCGACCCATCTCGTATACAAAACGCAGGTGTGACGAACCCCTTCATGATTGATCGGCACAATCTCTCCGTCTACAATAAAACGGCAACATACACGCTCAGGGTTAAGCCTGAGGCCAGGAGGGAATTAGTATATAATGAACATGGCGCATAGGTTGATACAAGGGCTATTCATGTTGATCTTAATGATGTTCCAAGCCTAGATGAGAATTCTAAACAACTAGCCACAGTCATAAGGAATCATTACAAAAAAGAAGAAAGAGTGATGCCAAAGCAGGAATTCTAAATACACGGAGAAAGAAAGGGAAATGATTTGGAGATAGGTCAAATTGAAAAGAAAGATGACGAGAAGAAAACCTTAAGGTCTTGGGAGGAGTCTACGGCTCCAGCGAAAGGGTGGGGAGTATAGTCTAAAAACTTTGCAAAAAAGGCTTCGTGAATTAATGGGACAAAACGCAAAAAGTTCTTTGACCTATAAAGAACTAGTCAAAATTAAAAAGAAACTTGGTTGAGATTCGAAATTCTGCCTTTTTTCCCCAACGACAAAGGAACTTACGGGCAGGGCATTTTCGGGGACTAGCCCGCTTCCCATTACTCAATAGGGCAATTCCTCACACATAATTAAGGGAGCCATTGAAAGGTGACTAAAACACCAAAAATGGGGACTACCCAAGCTAATGATAGAGGCAAGATCACTTTCCGGCCAAGTCTCATTAATTGATCATAACGATATCGTGGAAATGCTGCACGGACCCATATATATAGGAACAGAAAAAGAATCACCTTGATACTAAGCCAGATCGAGCCCGGGATCTTCTTGGAAATGGGAAGATCTAGGATAGGCAGCCAACCTCCTGGAGAGAGCGATGTGCATAGACCAGGTGAGTAGGGATGCAACTCCGTGGACCGCTCGTCGGGCCTGATAGGTGGTGGTATCACACCCTTCTCAAAGGAACCGTACGTGAGACTCTCGCGTCATACGGCTCCGTCCCAGAAGCAGGACCTTCCCTTTCCTTTGACCAACGGGCCCTAAAACCCTTATGATTTCGTGACCAAGAACTCTCAAGTAAGACTAGGGCTTCTTATCTATTGTAGTGATTCAAGTTTTCTTCTCTAAGGAATTTGTAGCCAGGTATACGAGAATTCAACAAGGGAATAGTTCTTCCCTTGCGTGCCCAAAATGTTATACCCCGTAGAATTCCCGGCACCTAGACGACCTATTCGCACGTTGGTTAAGCATATTAGAAGGCCATACGTGATGGAGAAAGGCCCGGGAAAAGATCGGACGAGAAACCTCTCGAACCATTGCGGAAGGAGCCGAGGCAGAGCCCCTCCGCGATGGCAGCGTGTCACGGAGGAGAGGCCTCCGCGTTGGCTCCGTGACACGTTCGCCTTGTCCAGGCCCAAGTATATAAAGCCCACTTCGGGTTTAAATCAGTTATACACTTATAAATTTCCAGAAAACAGAGAGTAAGCAACAGAGAGAAGGTAAGAACGAAGGAGGGATTATAATTTTCGTCCGATTACGCTGCTAAACGTTGTCCAAACTTAAATTAACTCCAGATACTGAGGTATTTAGCAGCAGAGAGCATTCCTACGGATTTAGTTTCGTGGAATATGGCCGACGAATCGTCGAGCCACCGAGCTAAGGTAAGTGGAATTGCTCTAAATTAGTGTCTATGTGTTCCTAGCTGTGAAGTGAATATTTCTCCCTTCTGGACCTGTGAAAAATAGTGAGTTTCCGGCCGTCTTTCGATAAGCCTAAGTTTAGGCTATAAACTACATCGAAAGTGACGTTGCCTTTTAAAATAAAGCTGTTTTTAGTATTAATTGACATATTTATGAATGCAGTTGGGAGAAAATAGTTGAAGTACCGGCCGAGTCTCGTCCGACAGATGAATAGTTCAAGGATAAGGTATGTAAAGCTAGTTTCCTCGGCAAGTTAAATAATCTCGGTACAGTACAATAACTCAAGGCCAGTAGAATGTTCAGAAGTCATGTGTTATGTTTACTACGGATGTTGGTACGATATTAGAAGCATCGAGTTATAACTTGCGTGTAACTTGCCAGTATGATATAGACTCTAATAGAAGTACTAGGAATTCCACAGTATGCTCTGTATGCGATGTGACACAGAATGTTATGATATCATTGTATTTAGTTGAAACCCAGTAAAGCGATGTAATATCGATAAGACATCCCAGAAATAGAATGATAAATTAAAAGGAGGTTAGAAAGCACATTAGAAATGGCAAATCATGTTACTATAGAAACTCAGTTTACAACATGGTTTTCAGCAGAAACACTATATCCTGTTCAGTATTAGCCCCAGAACAGTCTGGCAGGAGACTATATTTATACATATATATATTTGCTAGCCTAAGCACGTATTAAATACATACATACTACTACTACTAGTTCAGCATGTAATATACACAATATTTTACCACTATTAGCCTCAGCATGTGAGATATGCAAACAGTATTACTAGTTGAGACCGTTGTATTGTGTAGGGTTGGAATACCTAGCATCCACGACCGCCCCAGGGTTGATAGCTGTATCGACTCATCCGCCAGAGGTTGAGGATACGTCACTCTACGGAGTGGCATGCCGTCCCGCAGGGGACGAAGATGGGATGCCAGTTTTCCCCATATTGTGCCTTGGTCGGCTTTTACACACCCCTGTCGAGCGGATACGCCCGGGTGTTGATTCAGGAGTCCTCCGGACTCAGATGCAGTTATAGTCAGGGGCTCAGCGAGCCCAAGTGCATACCCAGGGGACCGGCAGGATGCTTACAGGGTTTATAGGAGATGGGATGACCGGGGTAGGGGTGTAGATTCCGTGCTGGTTGTACCTCCCGGCTTATGGGGGCCGGGTAAGGTTTGTGTGTGCTATGTTATGTTATGTTATGTTATGCCATGTTACGTTAGATACGAGTAGATCAGAAGTAGAGTGATACGTCTCCAGGTACGACTCCTATTCCTTCCAGTATATATATGAGAGAAGGTATGACTTACATTATTAGACAGTTAATCTATTTTTTCCTACTTCAGTTTCATCGGTTACATTGTTGTTTTCAGATTTCGCTTTCAGTTATTGCTTTACATACTCAGTACCAGTGGTACTGTCGCCCGGTGGGGCGCTGCATTACTTCCCTACAGGTACTCATAGACGAGCAGGCGATACTACGTGATTCCTGTCTGCGATCGAGTATTCAGCTCCTGTCATCCAGAGACTGAATTCCAGAGGTGTATTTCAGTTCTTTTGTTGTATAGTACGGGTAGGTCGGGGCCCTATCCCGATCATTTCTATTGCTATTCCTAGAGGCTTGCAGTCTGTGTATGTTTCCCTGTGGTCAGATGAGCCGGTCGTGTGAGGCCGTGCAGTTGTTTAGCTGTTAGTACTTCTGTTTCTTTCATGTTGGCCGTGTGGGGCCATAGCTTGACAGTAGTGGTGACCTTGCCGGTCACATAGCTTCCTAATATTCTATGATTGAATTACAGATAACTAGACAGCATGGCGGCTTTGTCGGCCCGCATAGGTTTCCCTGAATTGATATGTTTCTGGTCAGCTGTTAGTACAGGTACAGAAGGCTATAGGCCAATGGGCCGGGGGCTGTGTTTACAGCTGTTGTATAGCCCTTTGTTTCCCGAAATATGAGTTAGAGCCAGCCAGGCACCAGATGTGCCCAGGCTTAGAGGTCCAGCAGTTCAGGTCCTAGTAGGGCACCAGGTGCCAGTCATACCCCCCAAGGCGGGGTGTGACAAACTTGGTATCAGAGCAGGTCGTATCCCAGGGAGTCTGCAAGTAGAGTCCTGCCCATGGATGTGTTGTGCACCACATACTATGGGTAGTAGGCTGCAAGTCATAATAGGATGGTTGTCTTTTATTCTTATTCAGTCGTGCTATAGAGCGGTACAGTATAGGGTTGAGTCCCTAAAAGTTTACTATATTCTTTGGTTACAGATAATGTCAGACCAGCAACATCCTATCACAGGTCGGAGCTTAGATGTTGCAGCAGGGGAAGGCACCAGTAGGATGCCTCACCCTCGTTTAGAAACAGCCCAATCAGAGTGCACTACAGAGGCATCGTCCCAGCCTCCTCAGCAGTCTCCACCACGTCAGGAGCCACTTGGGGTGACACTACCTTCAGTAGTCCCTATACCGACACCTTCCGACTAGGAGGTTAGGAGTTCTGTAGTCATGTTAGCACAGATGATGGCTGCTCAGCATCAGCCAATGCCGTCTACGGTTGCGGAGTTATCAGGAGGGCCCGGTAGTTCGAGGGTCCGAGAGTTCTTAGCTTTGAATCCCCCACAGTTTACAGGTACGGACCGGACAGAGGACCCTCACGATTTTCTGGATCAAATGCAGAGAATCTTCAGGGTTATGCATGCCACGCCTACCAAATCAATTGAGTTGGCAGCATTCCGGTTACGGGATATCGCTGTGTTATGGTATGAAAGCTGGGAAAGGTCCCGAGGGAGAGATGTGTCCCCTCCCACCTGGTCCAGCTTTTCAGGAGCTTTTCTGGATCACTATTTGCCACGGGAGATTCGACAGGCTTGGGTAGACCAGTTCCTACATCTGGAGCAAGGGGCCATAAGTGTCCGGGAATATTCCTTGCGGTTTGATTCTTTGGCCCGGTATGCACCGGCCTTTCTTGATACCATGGCATCCAGAGTACATCGCTTCATCATGGGGTTGAATCCAGAATATGTTGAGACTTGTATTACAGCCATACTGCGAGAGGACATGGATATTGCTCGAGTTCAGGCATTTGCCCAGAATATTGAGGGCATCAGACAGCGACAACGGGAGATCAGAAGGGTCAGTCAGGAACAGCGTCGCCGGGACAGGCCAGTTGAGTTACAGAGGGAGGCCCGGGGAGGACCCAAGCCACGATTGTTAGACAGGCCGCCCAGGCCCCCGCCTCCGCCACAGTCGCTGGGAGGTAGATTCAGCCGCAGGGGGCAGTCAAAGACTGGTAGAGGCTCGCAGATGGCAGATTCACCAGTACAGAGGAGGGCGGAGCAGAGTAGGTATACCCTACCACTTTGCCCTATATGCAGTCGATGCCATTCTGGAGCATGTAGATATGGCTCCACTGCGTGTTATATTTGTGGCCAAGAAGGCCATTTGATGAAATATTGCCTAGCCAAAGGTCGAGAGGACCGGGATAGACAGGATAGGGTATCTGCGGGGTCACGAGCCACAGCATCCTCGGCAGGGCGCAGGCCCTCAGGTTCAGCAGGCAGGGGTCGGGGTAGATCAGAGACCTCCAGTACAGGTGCGGGTCCAAGCCGCACATATGCCTTACCAGGGAGGCAAGATTCAGAAGCGTCGCCTGATGTTGTGACAGGTATGTTAACTATCTGCTCGCACCCTGCTTATGTGTTGATTGATCCAGGGTCTACCTTGTCCTACATTACTCCATTTGTGGCACGAAAGTTTAGTATTGCACCAGAATCATTGCAGCAGCCCTTCCTAGTATCCACGCCCGTCGGTGACTCTATCACAGCTAGCCGAATCTACCGCGGGTGTACAGTAGAGGTTGCTGACCGTCAGACCACAGTAGATCTGGTCGAGTTAGAAATGATATATTTCGATGCCATAATGGGTATGGATTGGTTAGCACCATGCTTTGCCAACGTTGAATGTTGGACCAAGACAGTCCGATTCTACTTCCCGGGAGAAGTAGTGCGGGAGTGGAAGGGCAGCACCGCTACGCCAAAAGGTAGGTTTATTTCCTACCTTCAGGCGAGAAAGTTGATATCTAAGGGGTGTATTTACCATCTGGTTAGAGTTCAGGATGTCCAAGCAGAATCTCCGACAATCCAGTCTGTTCCAGTGGTGAATGAATTCCTTGATGTGTTTCCTGATGAGTTACCTGGTATTTCCCAAGAAAGGGAGATAGATTTTGCTATTGACTTGTTACCAGGCACTCAACCGATATCAATTCCTCCCTATCGTATGGCTCCTGCAGAACTAAGAGAATTAAAGGAGCAGTTGAAAGATTTGTTGGATAAAGGTTTCATCAGGCCGAGTACTTCACCGTGGGGTGCGCCAGTCTTGTTTGTGAGGAAGAAAGTTAGCTCGCTCCGAATGTGCATAGATTATCGGCAACTAAACAAAGTTACAGTAAAGAACAAGTACCCGCTCCCCAGAATTGATGACTTATTTGATCAGTTGCAGGGAGCCAGATACTTTTCTAAGATTGACTTGCGGTCCGGATATCACCAGGTCTGAGTACGTGAGAGAGATATTCCTAAGACAACGTTCAGGACCCGATATGGGCATTTTGAATTTCTAGTTATGTCCTTCGGGTTAACGAATGCCCCAACAGTCTTCATGGACCTGATGAACAGTATTTTCAGACCTTTCCTGGACTTGTTCGTGATAGTATTCATTGATGACATTCTGGTGTATTCTCACTCTGAAACAGATCACCAGACTCATTTACGGACAGTGCTTCAGATCCTCAGGGACCGCCAGTTGTATGCTAAATTTTCTAAGTGTGAATTCTGGCTTAACTCAGTGGCCTTTTTAGGGCATATCGTGTCGGATGCTGGTATACAGGTAGACAAGCAGAAAATAAAAGCAGTTAAGTCATGGCCTAGGCCTACCACTCCGACTGAAGTTCGTAGCTTTCTGGGGTTGGCAGGATATGACAGGAGGTTCGTTGAAGGGTTCTCGACCATTGCGGCACCTCTAACCAAATTGACACAGAAAGCAGCAAAGTTTCAATGGTCAGAGGCATGTGAGCAGAGCTTCCAGCAACTGAAAGACAGATTAACCTCCGCCCCAGTACTAGCATTGTCGGAAGGCACCGAAGGTTATTCAGTCTATTGCGACGCGTCAGGCATCGGGTTAGGTTGTGTGTTGATGCAGCATGGTAGAGTAATTGCATATGCTTCCAGACAGCTGAGGAAACACGAAAAGAATTACCCTACTCACGACCTGGAATTGGCCGCAGTAATCCACGCCTTAAAGATGTGGAGGCATTACCTGTACGGCGTCCATGTTGATGTTTACACAGATCATAAGAGCTTACAGTACATTTTTACTCAGAGGGAGTTGAATCTACGGCAACGCCGCTGGTTGGAATTGTTAAAAGATTATGATGTGAATATTCTATACCACCCCGAAAAAGCTAATGTTGTAGCAGATGCCCTGAGCCGTAAGTCAATGGGGAGTTTGGCGTATTTGCGACCTGAGAAGCGGAAGTTAGCCAAAGAAATTCATCAGTTAGCTGGTTTAGCCGTTCGAGTAATGGAAACAGAAAATAATAGAGCAGTGATTCAGAATTCTGCTGTGTCATCATTAGTCACAGAGGTAAAAGAACGACAATACGAGGATCCTGATTTAGTCCAACTCAGAGATAGAATTCAGAGAGGTAAGGAGTCAGATTTTCTGATAACTGAGGATGATGTGCTACGCTGTAAGGGCCGCCTTTGTGTCCCGAATGTTTCAAGGCTTCGTGGGCGGATCATGCATGAGGTACATTACGCTTGCTATTCCCTACATCCAGGAGCGACGAAAATGTACCACGACATCAGAGACATCTACTGGTGGCCAGGTATGAAAGCTGAGATAGCTGAATTTGTATCTAGATGTTCTAACTGTCAGCAGGTGAAAGCAGAGCACCAAAAACCGGGCGGTTTGACGCAAGATATAACGGTGCCTATGTGGAAATGGGAAGCGATAAACATGGATTTTGTAATAGGGTTACCCCGTACTAGACGCAGAAATGATTCCATTTGGGTAATAGTTGACAGGCTGACAAAATCAGCTCATTTCTTGCCAGTGAAGGCTACCTTCTCAGCTGAGGATTATGCCGAATTATATATCAGAGAAATAGTTAGATTACACGGAGTGCCAGTATCCATTATTTCAGATAGGGGAGCACAGTTCACAGCTAGATTCTGGCAGTCGTTTCAGAAAGGTTTGGGAAAGCAGATCAATTTGAGCACAGCATTCCACCCTCAGACAGATGGGCAGGCTGAGCGGACTATCCAAACGCTCGAAGATATGTTGCGAGCATGTGTATTAGATTTTGGGGGTAACTGGGATGAGCATCTTTCGTTGATTGAATTTGCTTATAATAACAGCTACCATTCAGCTATTCAGATGGCGCCTTTCGAGGCATTATACGGGCGAAAATGTAGGTCGCCAGTGGGCTGGTTTAAAGTGGGGGAATCAGCATTGGTTGGCCCAGACATTGTTCGGCAGTCAGAGGAAAAGATAAAGCTTATCCGAGAACGTTTACTGACTGCTCAGAGCCGCCAGAAGTCTTATGCAGATATGCGGCATAGAAATCTAGAATTTGCGGTAAATGATTGGGTATATCTGAAAGTATCTCCGATGAAAGGGGTAATGAGATTTGGCAAGAAAGGCAAGCTTAGCCCGAGGTTCATTGGGCCATATCAAATTCGGCGAAGAATAGGCCGAGTTGCATATGAATTGAACTTGCCTCCGGAGTTAGCATCTGTTCACCCAGTATTCCATGTCTCTATGTTGAGAAAGTTCTTAGGGGACCCTTCTACAGTAGTTCCAGTTCAGGATGTCCAGGTCACAGAAGAGTTAGCATATGAAGAGGTTCCCGTAGCTATCTTAGATAGACAGATTCGCGGGTTGAGGACTAAAGATGTTGCATCTGTCAAAATATTGTGGCGTAACAGGAACCGTGAGGAAATGACATGGGAAGCTGAAGAAGATATGAAATCCAGATACCCTCACCTGTTTCAGGCCTAGTCAGGCGACAGGTATGTCCGTATTATTACTTATGCAGTACCTTATAGTTGTATGTGTGTGAATGAGAAAGATTGATACTTAGTTATCCAGTGGATCCTAAAATATTACGTGCAGTGCGTGTGTTGGACTTTTCTACATTTCAGGTTTTTGCTATAGTCCATATAACAGGGGAAACTCTACCGAAATTTTTCTTGAAAGTAAGTTAAGTAGTCCTCCAGATAGCAGTGTACATTCGAGGACAAATGTTCTTAAGGGGGGGGAGAATGTTATACCTCATAGAATTCCCGGCACCTAGACGACCTATTCGCATGTTGGTTAAGCATATTTGAAGGCCATACGTGCTGGAGAAAGGCCCGGGAAAAGATCGAACGAGAAACCTCTTGAACCATCGCGGAAGGAGCCGAGGTAGAGCCCCTCCGCGATGGCAGCATGTCACGGAGGAGAGGCCTCCGCGTTGGCTCCGTGACACGTTGGCCTTGTCCAGGCCCAAGTATATAAAGCCCACTTCGGGTTTAAATCAGTTATACACTTATAAATTTCCAGAAAACAGAGAGTAAGCAGCAGAGAGAAGGTAAGAACGAAGGAGGGATTATAATTTTCGTCCGATTACACTGCTAAACGTTGTCCAAACTTAAATTAACTCCAGATACTGAGGTATTTAGCAGCAGAGAGCATTCCTACAGATTTAGTTTCGTGGAATAGGGCCGACGAATCATCGAGCCACCGAGCTAAGGTAAGTGGAATTGCTCTAAATTAGTGTCTATGTGTTCCTAGCTGTGAAGTGAATATTTCTCCCTTCTGGACCTCTGAAAAATAGCGAGTTTCCGGCCGTCTTTTGATAAGCCTAAGTTTAGGCTATAAACTACATCAAAAGTGATGTTGCCTTTTAAAATAAAGCTGTATTTAGTATTAATTGACATATTTATGAATGCAGTTGGGAGAAAATAGTTGAAGTACCAACCGAGTCTCATCCGACAGACGAATAGTTCAAGGATAAGGTATGTAAAGCTAGTTTCCTCGGCAAGTTAAGTAATCTCGGTACAGTACAGTAACTCAAGGCCAGTAGAATGTTCAGAAGTCATGTATTATGTTTACTACGAATGTTGGTACGATATTAGAAGCATCGAGTTATAACTTGCGTGTAACTTTCCAGCATGATATAGACTCTAATAGAAGTACTAGGAATTCCACAGTATGCTCTGTATGCGATGTGACACAGAATGTTAGGATATCATTGTATTTAGTTGATACCCAGTAAAGCGATGTAATATTGATAAGACATCCCAGAAATAGAATGATAAGTTAAAAGGTGGTTAGAAAGCACATTAGAAATGGCAAAGCATGTTACTATAGAAACTCAGTTTACAGCATGGTTTTCAGCAGAAACACTATATCCTGTTCCGTATTAGCCCCAGAACAGTCTGGCAGGAGACTATATTTATACATATATATATTTGCCAGCCTCAACACGTATTAAATACGTACATACTACTACTACTAGTTCAGCATGTAATATACACAATATTTTACCACTATTAGCCTCAGCATGTGAGATATGCAGACAGTATTACTAGTTGAGACCATTGTATAGTGTGGGGTTGGACTACCTAGCATCCACGACCGCCCCAGGGTTGATAGCTGTATCGACTCGTCCGCCAGAGGACAAGGATACGTCACTCTACGGAGTGGCATGCCGTCCCACAGGGGACGAAGATGGGATGCCAGTTTTCCCCATATTATGCCTTGGTCGGCTTTTACACACCCCTGTCTAGGGGATACGCCCGGTTGTTGATTCAGGAGTCCTCCGGGCTCAGATGCAGTTATAGTCAGGGGCTCAGCGAGCCCAAGTGCATAACCAGGGGACCGGCAGGATGCTTACAGGGTTTATAGGAGATGGGATGACCGGGGTAGGGGTGTAGATTCCGTGCTGGTTGTACCTCCTGGCTTATGGGGGCCGGGTAAGGTTTGTGTGTGCTATGTTATGTTATGTTATGTTATGCCATGTTACGCTAGATATGAGTAGATAAGTAGTAGAGTGATACGTCTCCAGGTACGACTCCTATTCCTTCCAGTATATATATGAGAGAAGGTATGACTTACATTATTAGACAGTAAATCTATTTCTTCCTACTTCAGTTTCATCAGTTACATTGTTGTTTTCAGATTTCGCTTTTAGTTATTGCTTTACATACTCAGTACCAGTGGTACTGATGCCCGGTGGGGCGCTGCATTACTTGCCTGCAGGTACTCATAGACGAGTAGGCGATACTACGTGATTCCTGTCAGCGATCGAGTATTTAGCTCCTGTCATCCGGAGACTGAATTCCAGAGGTGTATTTCAGTTCTTTTGTTGTATAGTACAGGTAGGTCGGGGCCCTATCTCGATCATTTCTATTGCTATTCCTAGAGGCTTGCAGTCTGTGTATGTTTCCCTGTGGTCAGATGAGCCGGTCGTGTAAGGCCGTGCAGTTGCTTAGCTGTTAGTACTTCTGTTTCTTTCATGTTGGCCGTGTGGGGCCATAGCTTGACAGTAGTGGTGACCTTGCCGGTTACATAGCTTCCTAATATTCTATGATTGAGTTACAGATAACTAGACAGCATGGCGGCTTTGTCGGCCCGCATAGGTTTCCCTGAATTGATATGTTTCTGGTCAG
Organism: Datura wrightii; assembly: GCA_035772735.1. Taxonomy (NCBI): domain Eukaryota; kingdom Viridiplantae; phylum Streptophyta; class Magnoliopsida; order Solanales; family Solanaceae; genus Datura; species Datura wrightii. The sequence continues at coordinate 118,156,741 of JASDFA010000003.1, forward strand.
CTGTTAGTATAGGTACAGAAGGCTATAGGCCAATGGGCCGGGGGCTGTGTTTACAGCCCTTATATAGCCCTTTGTTTCCAGAAATGTGAGTTAGAGCCAGCCAGGCACCAGATGTGCCCAGGCTTAGCAGTCCAACAGTTCAGGTCCTATTAGGGCACCAGGTGCCAGTCATACCCCCCAAGGCGGGGTGTGACACAAAATCCCTCCTAGTTTCTCTATGAATTCTAGCCCTGAGCTTTCAAATGTGAAGGGAATATATGTCAGATTTCTTTGAATTCATATAGAATGTTATCCATGTTTACTTTAGATATGACACCCTCATTTTATAACTATATTGATGTTGTTCCTGTAGAGTTAACTCTAGCCCTGAGCTTTTGGAATCTGGATGAATTATATGCCATATTCCGTTATAGCTTGTGGAATATGACTTTAGTTGAATGTTGTATATTCTTCATTATCTAGATATCATATAAATTCTCTTTCTTGAAGGATGATTTCAGCCCTAATATTGAATGAGATCACCTCGAATATTGCCTGTTTGGTTAGTCTTCTTTATTGCTTGATTTTATAAATGTTGTGGATTCCCATATTGTTAATATGAATTAAAATCTCAGTTAGAGGCATGATAGTTCAGTTTTAGTCAGAATGTTAGAATCGTCAGTGTATTCAGAATTGTCAGCTAATCAGTTAGACTTCAGTTATTCTTGAGGTGTTAGTAGTGCCTCCTAGTTATCAGAATTAAACTAGGTATCACAATTTAGTGGTTCTTTAGGAGGTCATGACACTTTCAGATAAGCAGCTCTGACCAACCTTAGTACCACAGTTTAAGATTACAATTTGTTCTTTAGATGGTTACGACGCTTCCAGATGAGAAGCTCCGACCAGTCTTAGAACCTAGTTACGAAATCCGATCCAAAAGACACTCAGGGTGCTTCTAGAGAGGTATCCCTGACTTAGTCTTGGGCCCAAATTTTGGGCTATCATCTTATTAGTCAGTCTAGAAATATCCAGTGGGAGTAGGACTTAGCACTGAGTGGACCGAGGTTCCAGCACACTTAGGTTCGCAGAACAATGCTACCATCGTAGGTTATATTTTTATTAGCCTCATGGCCCTAGAATTATGAACATCCAATCACGCCTTTATAACCTGGCAAGGTATATTGGGTCCTACCAATGGGGTGTATACCTTGGACTCCACATCTAGCTCACATGGTTATATGTCGGTTATAGACTTTTCCACTAGTCAGCCAGTTCAGTCTCAGGTCAATCAATTCATATCAGTTCAGTACAGTATTTCAGATTCAGTATTTCCGACTTAGAGCATGTCTTTGACCATCCGATAGGGTCATCTTGACCATCTCAGTATATTTTAATTATTTCAATACAGTATATCAGTTGGTCATTGTATGTCATTTAAGTTCAGTTATTTATATCCAGAATTATGTTTTCTCCTACTTACTCAGTACATTCAAAGTACTGACACATACCTTTTATGTTGTATCATTTTATGATACAACCGCAGGTTCTTAGTCTTAGCGCCATTAGCTGTATCCATTGGTGAGTCCTGATCCTTTGAGGACGAAGATTATTTCATTCAGTTATATTTTCTTTCCTTAGACTTGGATTAAGTTGGGAGTTTGTCCTAGCAACTCATCAGTTGTAGTGGCTTTCAGACATAGACATGATTTATAGACTTTTAGCAGACTTTCAGATGATTTTAAAATTTATGATTCAGCTTTATTTTCATAAGTGTTTTATAATAGTATTTTAAAGCTTCCACTATTTATGTTTACTCAGAATGTCAGTGTATGATAGATCAGGGTTGACTTGGTGTTTCTTGTGACTCCAAGTGCCGTGTCCCGTCTAGGGTGTAGACTCGCAGTGTGACAGATAAATTTGCATGAAACAGCCTTGTCACTTGGTTATAAACTTAAGAAATTGAAGGGGTTAAGTTATATTTGTTGAAGGAAAGAAGCGACTAAAGAAAGCACGTCGGAGCGAGGTATGTTAAGGCGTCCTATCCTTGTTGTTCAAGAACAAATATATACCCCCGAAAGGGCCAATATTCCTATGTATTCACACTCATATTAAAGAAAGTATAAATCTATACAGATGGCTGAAAGTGCATGACATTGATTTTGATTCTTTAATCATGTTTGGAACAAGTGTGAGACAAAACAGGTGTTACTTCCAATTGTGCTATAGTAATAAATTGAGTCTAAAGTCCCCTTATTACGGGCACTATGAGCTGGTCCTTTACTGTATGTTATATATGTGTGTTTTAAATGTGTTTAAAGGTCTGGTTTCTAAGTAAAATTGATGAAAGAACCAAGATGACGACGTGTAAACGATTTAAAGCTATGTAAAAATGTTGTGAGCTAGTAAAGGTAAATGAGCTTATCGAAGTGAAAATACCTTTTCATAGTTTTCCTTTATCTCATGTATATGTTATTGGGTATGTGAGGCTAAGGGTAGACTCCATACTTCCCCTCCCTTAAGCTAAACATCAGGTTATTGAGTTCCCGAATCCTAAATGTGCCTAAGGGTCTTCTATAGAGCTTGTTGAATACTTTATGTCGTTCAAACTTTCTTATAACCGTGTAAGTTTATGAGTACGTGCATATAAGTGATATTTGAAAGATATATATTCTTATGTGAAGCTATGAAATTTGAAAGAGGCCTATTCAGGTTGCAGTCTTGAAATTTGTCATTTTATACCATATGTATTAGACAGACATGATATGAGCTCGATCTACTCCGTATATGAGACTATGACCTTTACACCAACACAGCATGTTAGTTGGGCAGTTTTCCTTTAGAAATGAGACTATGACCTTACCACCGACACGATATGTCAGGTTGGCAGTTATCTATTAGTATATTTGATATATGAGGCTTACGATCTTACCACCAATGCAGTTATATGAGGTGGGCAGTTGTCCTTCAGTTATAAGACTTATGACCTTACCACCGATGTAGTTATGTTAGGTGGGTTAATGTCCCTTCAGTTATGATACCTCCAAGATGACCATCTCATTAGGGTAGCATTGATTGACTAGGCAAGGTCATTCTTTGATCAACGATAGTAAAATTTAAGGATAATGCAGCATAACTTGTATACATGCTTACTTGATGGTATTCACATATTTTATCATATTCTATTCGGATATCAGTTTCAGAGTCACAAGTTGTATCTATTCCCTACTCTAGCTTTCAGTATCTTCAATGTATTTATGTTAACTATTTCATCCTTACATACCAGTACATTTCATTCATACCGATGTCCCTTCACCTGGGGACCCCCTTCCTGCAATCGTGTTTTAGGTATGGGCAGAGGCTCGGATCGACAGTCAGAATAGGAGTCTAATTTTAGTAAAGTCATGATATGCTCCTTTTTTCCAAGAGATATGTTCTCATTTTGATTATTTTTAGATTTTATCATATAGTTTGGGTAGGCCGGGGCTCTATCCCATGCATTTCAACTTATTACTCTCTAGAGGCTTAAGTGGACTAGTTGTATAGAAGTTTTGGTTGTGTGGCCTTCTCAACCTTCAATTGTGAAATTTAGCTTTATTGTTAGTCGTTCAGCTCTCCAATTGATTTGTAATTAGTAGTTACTCTAGTAGACCATAGAAGGTGGCCTAGCCAGCCTTCACGTTACTATTATAGATGTAATACAACCGGTTTCTCAGTTAATTTAGAATTGAGTGCCTGTTGCGCCTACCTCAATTTTGGGGCATGACAAGTTTTTATTATGAATATCTCCTCTATCAACTCACTCCTATTTTAGGATACAACTGCTCAAAGTAAATTCTCCATATGTAACCTAGTTATTAACTCGTTATCAATTTCATGGTCACACAATATTCAAGTTCTTCCAGTTTTGTCCTTAACTAGACAATTCATTAGTAAAATTTCATATTAGTACCCATCTTTCTACTTACAATGATAAGTAGCCCACCTGGATGTATCGTTAAGAATATGCCGCCTAGATATACTATTTGGAACCTACTATCAACAATCTATAATCAAGGACTATCCATATTCTGTACTAACAACATAGTATTCATCACCTCTTTCTTTTCTTGTTCTTTGGATTCTTTCCCCCATTCTTAACAGTTATTCTTCTACGATTTTATATCGGTCGCTCTCAGCATTATATTTCTTTGTTTTACTCATTAATAGCACATCAATCATACACACATATACGAGGTACTAATCAAAGTCTAACACGAAGGCAAGCCATAATCTAACTTAGTGCCAAGCTACTGCAAAGAAAGCAATGGAGTTTCATTCTTTCATTGGATCGAACATTGTTTAATGAAATTCATCAGGGAGGATGGTGGAATCTTGCCCTGTTAGAGCTACCCTCTTCATTCCTTGGTTAAGTTGTCCTAGATTTTACCCCATGTTATTTTATAATGACTAATCTATTATTGAGTATGATTTGTATCTTAAAGTAACCAAAATGCGAAGGTTTTGGTCTATATTTTCCCATGTGGCGATGATTGTTGCGCTACAATGATCCCGCTATGGAAAAGAAGTACCCGCCGTGGCGACTCTGACATCTAGTCCCACAAAATTATAATTCATCCCATTAATCCATTACAAAATCTAATTTTCTTATTCCCAGAAAATAAAACCAGACCCGTAAAATTTTTGATTTCTTACGCCAAAAGTATCCAAGGCGCTATAACAATTGGATAGGTCATACATCAGATGTTAATTAAATAATCGTTCTTCATTGAATGGCTTCATGAGAATTGCAAGGGTTTCCTATTCGCAGCATGATTAAAACCTACACAAAAATAATTATTGTGACTCTCATCCTACTAAGATCTTATCGTTAGCAATTCTGAATTAAATGGGCCCGCTTCCCAGGGTTCTACAAATGCAATGAGCATATCAATCGAAGTTTACATACGGATTTAGCTATCCCATTCCCAGATTCCCATCATACTCAACTATTCCTTACTATGTTTACCAAATCACTCGTATTCCTTTCGTATAGCTTTTTTTGCAACCCTCATACCCCTCTCACTTCTCAGGAAACTTTTAAGTTACTATAGTTTCTTATAAGTCCTTTGAAATGAAGGACTCGAGACGTATTATGACCCTCATAAACATTAGGAATCGTGAATGCATACTGAATATTAGGACCACTGTAACGAGTCCCTCACCGCTACAGCGAGAAACTACCTACTACAGTGGAACACATATCAGATTAAAGAATGCAAAAGGAGGTCTTTTGGTTCATTTTTCACATTCTCAACTTGATTTTGGCCAAAATCCTTTACTTGTCTCCTTTAGGTAATCATTGTTCCTATCTCCTTTATATGTTATTTACTCTTTAATAGTTATGGTTTCTGTGCCTATATGCCTAATTTGGGGTTGGTTTAGGGTGGGGAGGATAGGTATTTTTGCACTTACGGGGGTTAGATTTTGAAGTATGCTTATTTAATTTATATTTCTAAGTATTTCACATCACTTTTTGTGTTTTATTGACTACCTTCATGGGATTCTTGCACAAAAACTTGTGGGACTTGGGTAGGGTAGTTGTTTGAACTTTTTCGAGCCTTTAAGGCTTAAATGAGATGGCTAATAGGTTGAATAACTAGTTGTGGGGCTTAGTGTATCCTTCTCTTGGATGATCTGTACTTGTTTCGAGGAAAATCATGGTTAAAAATTGGTCCGCCATTGTTAGTGTTGAAGGTCTGTTGGGAAAAATGACTTTTGCTGCGGCAGAACCTTTACCGCTGTAACGAACCCGTCATAGCTGATCCACGTCAGCTGTATAAACTCATTATAGCAGATCCCTGCCTGTTGGAGCGATCGTACCTAAGGCATAATACCACCCTACCCCTATTTCCCTATTTCCCTTTCATTGACTATTCATCTAACACATTTTCTTTTCAAAAGAATGCTATGGTAACCATGTCTAACAGCAGAAGCATTTCTAGCTACATAAATTTTGTGAACAACCAATGCTAGATCTAGCATAACGAGCAGGCGACCAACGGTTTGGTGCACGAGCGGGGTTTTATTATGCATGAATGGAAAAAAAAAGCACCAAAGTTTTATTCCAGGCTCTAGGAGATGGGTTGGGGCCCACTGGTCGAGGAGCCATGCAAGGCTTACAAGAATTGGGTGAGGGAGTTCTACACTAATCTTTCCACCATGAAATGGCTCCTCCCAGACCAAGTGGCTTATGTCAGGGGAGTTCAAATCAGGGTTAGTGTTGCTACCATCACTGCGATGTTGGGTCTGCACAACCCCTTAGATGGTGGGATAAAGACTAAAGATATAGATGCCAATGGGTGGTGGCTCGTGGTCACTCTGGTGGTGGAGGAGAAGAGAGCCTCGTCTTACTGGGGTATTACAAGCACAGGCATCAGAGCCACTCATTTTACTATCGAGGCATGGATGTGGCTGAACCTGGTATCTCAGCGAATTTGTCCATCCACTAGTGTCATTGGTATTGCCTACCCTCGAGCATTGGTTGTAGCATGCATCCTAGACTAGGTGCCGGTCAAAATAGGAGTGTATGTGGTGGAAGAGTGGAGGTACTTTGCCGCAAGGATTGGGACTAGCCTGCCTTTCTCCTCCTTTATCACCATGCTTTGTCAGCAGGTCAAGGTGCATAGGGAGGCGAGGAATGTTATGGTGTCCTGTGATGTGCCATTCGATCCCTTGAGGGTGAAAGTTGCATCAGGGAGGGGAAGCAAGAAGAGAAAGGTAGACTCAGATGATGAGGGAAACAAGGGCCAAGGGGCCAATGGGGTCGGCCATTCTAGGCCTGCTGGCCAATTAGAGCGATTAGAGACAGAGATGGCTGAAATGAGAGAGCTGCTGTGAGGGTTTCTCAGACCTCCCCTAGGTAATAGGTCATCCAATGAAAATTTTGTATATCCTGAGGGGCTACAAAAGACGATTTCCCCCTTGGCCCAGGCCTATGTAGAGCTCCAGGTAGACCTGGAGAGAAAGAAGAGGAAGCGGCTCTCCCGAGACAAGTTCTTCGTTCGTATGTGGAAAAGAATTATGAAGATCCTAAATACCCTTTTGTTCAGTCTGTTTCGCAACTACACGCAAGTGCACGTGGTCGAACAAGTAGTAAAATGGCTTAAGTAAGCCAAGTATCGATCCCACAAGGATTGAACCAAGGTAACAATCAAATTAAGTGTTAATGAACTCTAACTCTAAAAATGCAGACAACAATTTAAAGAAGATTTTGAGAGTTGGTTTTCTAATTTATACTAATCTAAAACAAAATTATAAAGTGAGTCTGAACTATAGTAGTGAGCAAGCTGAGGCTAAAAGGAACATGCAGGGAAGTAATTTATCGATACAATTCGGTGAATCTTTCCTTCAGTTACTAGTCAAGAATTATTGCCTATGGAGAGAAACTTTCATATTTTACCCAACTTAAGAATCATGAACCTTCAACCTACATTTATGTGATAAAATAATATAATGTTCCAACCGATTCCTTAATTGACGATGACTTTCAGATATATTTCTATTCTGAAGGTAAATCAATTCCCAATTTTCCCAAACTAAGAAGAGATCATATCCTACCAATTCACAACTTTCCAATTTCTTTCCTTTTCAAGATAAAATTGGATTTTTTAGATATACACTAACATTGGCCAGACATTAATGCAGTAAGAACAAGAACAACCATGGAAGAAAAGATGAAAAACCAAAATGATCAACAATTACATTCCACTATAAATGTTCTTAACCTCAGCAAGAAGTGACTTTAGCCACTCATTTTTGGATTAAACATCATCAAATGAGTATAAATCATACAAAAATTGAAATAAAGGAGAAAGAGTTAGAGAAGAACCCTAAGATTTCGTCTCCTCAACTGCCTGTAACCCACGTTTTTGCTCAACTAAGTCAAAATAATTAAAAATAAACCTAAGTGTGTTATTTATACTAGTGGGAATTTTTCCCGAAATAACAAGCAACGTGTCACGGAGTGCATCGCGGAGCACTGCCTCCGTGACACGGTGCAAGCACGGACCCTCACTGGAATTTTATTTTCCAGGTAAATATGGGCAACGTGCCACGACATGTAACGTGGGGCTTGGCCAACGTGCCACGGCACCGACGCAAACCTTCACTGGAATTTGTCCAAGTAACTCATCCGCGGCAGACTGCCTCCGCGATGGCAGTGTGACACGGCTCCATCGTGGAGCCCCTTTGTTTGCTGCTTTTCCTTGACCTTTTCCACTTCTCGCTTCCGAGTCCATTCCCGATTTTCACCAACATGCAACTTAGCTTCCTAAAATTACATTTTTCCTGCAGAACAACACTAATCATGTTGGTTAGTATAAATTCACATTTTAACTACAAATCACATGAGAATGTACAAAATAACGATAGATAAACAATATGAAATAGAGCATTTGAGCATCACTTGGGCATATAATTCTGCCCAAGATCACATACCCCACACTTAAAACCTTGTTCGTCCTCGAACAATACTCTCATATCTCATGCAATTGACACCCACGTATAGCTACTTTGGCTCGACAATTGAAGCTACGGTTATACCGATTATTTAATATAGCAAATCATCAAGAAAACATGCATAGTCTCAAAACACACTGACATTCACCACATTAAGACCTCCTAGACTCAAGAATCGACTCTCGATCTCGGCAAACTCATGCAAATCAGTTGATCAAGTCATCCGACACGAAATTCAATCTCTCGTCAAGCATGTGCCCTCACAACACAAGAGAATTACCCCTTTTCCAATCATATGATTTCCAAAGCATTACATGTAGGGGTATATGAACACGATTTTGCTCTCTCTCCCAAAGAATTCACATGCATCATGTCATGAACCATAGGCTTGCCTCTAGTGTATTATTCCACTAATATAAGGAAGCTTGATGAAGATCACGTAGGACTTAACGGGTTATAATGTAAGCTAAGAAACTAGTAAATACTGGGCTAACCAATAATAGCAACTAGCCTCCTTAAGCGCTTTTCAATACATCCCACCATCATTATGGGCATTGTTTCTTCCTTTATCCTCCCATTCTTGAAGTCTTTCTTTATTTTTGTTTCCATTTCTTTAAGCACACTCGACTCAATAACAAAGATTAGTTACACATCTTCATTTTATTTATATTCGGCAAGTGCACCTTGACCTTATCTTTACTTTCACCACTTCCGCTTTTCCTTTCTTTTTCACACTTTTCACTCCTTGACACTGTGGGAAAATTATTTTTTTTCTTGAGGGCTTAAGAGTTTTGGATCAAATTCACGGCTAATGAAAAGAAGGGATTAAGCTCGGTTTCTACCTCTTCAGTAAAAGACAAAAAATAGGCTAAAGGCTCAATGGGGCTAACTAGGATGTACATTCAATGTAGGTATGATAAGAAAATAAAACTTTTGGTTTAATCAAAGAAATGCCTACATCCTTTCCTACACTACACATCCTTCATTTCGTTTCGTACACACACCACGCAAGTTCTAGACACTTCACAATAGCATGAAAGAATCGAAACCTCACCTCACACTCATTGCACATGCTCAACTCAAGACTTATTTACAGACTCTTCAATCAGCTAATTACAAGAATTCAATATTAAGCCTCAATCACACCGAATCGAACTCTATGGCCTAGGTATCTCAAAATGTTTCACATCTGCATGCTTTTATACGAATCATATTTGCATCTCAATATCATGTACAACACACAACAAGAATTCTGAACCATGAAGTAGCGAAACATTTGGGAAACAACCAAAAGAAAGGAAATAAAAGAAATAAAAAAACTACTCCTATCGACTACATTTCCCTTAAGACGGTCGTCATCCATCCATCATAGGGAGCGGTCACTATTTACGACTTCGTTTCAATGGGACTATTCTCGGTAAAAGCACCGAAAACAAAGGCCGAGAAACCCAATCATAAAAAAAATTCAACAAATTTTTTTTTAAATATCGATAATTTCGATAGGGAAAAAAAATATTTACACAACTAGCTAGCAACAACTCAACATGGCACACAACAGCTTAACATTCATTACACACCGAAATACAATACAAAACATACGCACAAAATCACAGGGTCACAATTTTTTTCATGAACATAAACAACAAGACATGAACATAAACAACAACAAAACAACTGGCACCTAACTACTCCCACCCCACACTTAAACCGAACACTGTCCCCAGTGTTCATCAAATTCACATAGCACAGAAGTAGTTGGTGAAACTCCCTGATCAATCGAAGTATTCAACTTCTTCGTCAGGTGTCGTTGCCTCGTCCCCCATATCTGAATCACCCCCAGCTGTCCTTATCTCACTCAACATCTGAGTCATCACGGCGTGTCTCCTCATCAGTGGGGTCATCATCATCAACGGGCTCCAAAAACGCTGGTCCCACTCGGCATAGAGCCCTGGCATTTTCACCAAAGGGGTAATCTAGCTCGAGCTGCTGATCTTGGGCAAATTTATATGCCCAAGTGATACTCAAAAGTACCATTTTCGCCTTGTTTATCTACCAATGTGTATACATTATCATGTAATTGGTAATAAAATGTGAGTTTATACTAACCAACATGATTAGCATTGTTTTGCAGGTAAAATGTAATTTTGGGAATCTAAAATGCATGTTGGAGGATATCGGGGTTGGACTTGGATGCGAGCAAGGAACAAGGCATTCGATAGCATGAAATAAAGGGGCTCCGCGATGGAGCCGTGACACGCTACCATGGCGGAGGCCTTCTGCCTGGATAGGGAAATTACACCCAAATTCCAGAGAGGGTCCGTGTTCGTAGCGTGGCACGGTGGCTTGGCTCTGCGTTGCACGCCGTGCCACGTTGAGATTTAATTCCTGGACCCCCAGTTCCAGTGAGGGTCCGCGTCCGTAGCGTGTCACGGAGGCAGTGCTCTGCGATGCACTCCGTGACATGTTGCTCGTTATTCCGAAAAAAATTCCCAGCAGTATAAATAGAACACTTAGGTTCATTTTTCAATATTCTGACTTGGTGGAGGAAGAACGTGGGTTACAGGCAGTTGAGGGACGAAAATATCAGGGTTTTTCCTCTCTTTCTTTCTTCTTTAATTCAATTGCTTGTATGATTAACACTCATCTTAAGATGTTTAATCCACAAATGAGTGGCTAATTCCTCTTCTTGCTGAGGTTATGAACAATTGTGATGAAATGTGATCATTGATTCTTTGGTTTTTCATCTTTTCTTCCATGTTGTTCTATTAATTCTTGTTCTTACTGCATTAATGTGTGGCCTACGTTAATGTACATCTAAAAAGTCCGGTTTCACTCGAGAGAGCAAGAAATTTAAAAGTTGTGAATTAATAGGATATGTTCTTTACTTGGTTTGGGAAAATTGAGTCTTGATTTGCTTTCAGGATAGAAATATACCTGAAAGTCGTATTAGTCAATTTAGGAACCGGATTTGTACGGCTAGAACATGAATTGCATTTAATCACAGAAATGTAGGTGGATGGTTCATGTTTCTTAAGTGAGGTTAAATATGAGAGTTTTAATCTCTTGGCAATAGTTCTTGGCTAGCAACTGGAGGAAAAGATTAACCAAATTATGATGATAATCAATTTCATTACATGTTCGTTTAACCTCAGCATGCTCTCATTCATAGTTCAGACTCAAATTAGATAATTATTTTAGCTTTAGTATAAAAATTATAAAACAAACTATCAAACTTTTGGTTACACTGTTGTCTGCATTTTTAGAAGTAAAATAAAGTACACTTGAGCAGATTGCACTTCATCCAAGTCTCTGTGGGATTGATACTTGGCTTACTAAAGCCACTTACTACTTGTTCGACCATGTGCACTTGTGTGTCATTTTATATACCCACAAATCACGCGAACAGCTGCCATAGCTCATCTTCTATTGCTGGCCTCCCGCCTATTCGCAAGTGCAGAATCTGCATCCCGTACATGCGGGCCATATACTGATCATCCTGAGCATATCGCTCGGCTAGTGTGAGAACTGGCCCATGAGTGGTGTCGGGTGCCTTGGTTTTGGTGATGTCCAAGGCATGCCTATCCATTTGCGGGATGTCGTCTAGGGCCTCCTCTTCGATGTCAAGGCCCCTCAGAAACGTGGTCAGCAAACCACCAAACCTGTACCTGTGCCATTAATGCAAACGGGCTCTCTTCATGGCGGAGATGATCATCGCCCCAACATTAATCTCCAGCCTTTTCATCAGGGCATAAACCAAGCACACACGATCCCGGGTGATATCTGTCATGTGCACCCCCGGGATCAGGCAAGAACACACTATTCTGAGCCAAATCCTAGCTTCCCTGTTCATTTGAGAGTAAGGCAGCATCTGGTGATAACCCCTCTCCTTGTGCCTGCTTTACCGTGCTGTCGAACGGGTTCCACACAGAGTGCGTCTGATATCCACATAGGGTGGAGTTATATTCAGCTGCCGGAGTACGTAGGCGTTTGTGTGCCACGCGCCCAATATGGCATTTAGGTGATGCGGCTCAAAGGTGACAACCTGCCCCCTTATCTTGACGATGTGACTGCGGAGTGTTGGGTTCCAGTTTGCATAGAACTCCCAAATCAAGTGGAGATTGCACTCCTTTGGCTCTTCAAAGATGAAGTTCAGCCCTGCAGCGTCAATCCAGTGTACTATTCTGGGGAATTCCTGTGCAAGTGGCTCCCTTGCAATGTGCTCCTCAGGGAAGTATTTGGTCTCCTTATTTTTGGCATACCATTTCTTCCCTTCGTCCGTCACCCATCGGGTTCCGTATTGATGGCGTTGGCCGCGAGGAACCGCTGGTGCTGCTGGGACTGTCGTTCCCAGTCTAACCCTTTTTGTCCTGGCGCCTGATATAGATGTGCCCTTTCCTTTGTCTTGCCTGCTTGACATCGTTCCTGTCAAATCAAACAGACAGTCCCAATGTTATTCAAGTTAAAAATTTGCTTCGATTAAGGTTGGGTTGAGTTAGGCCACCCCACACTTAATCTTTGGCCACAATGAAAACAATTCGGCAAGACAATCATTTTTTTCCAATTTTTATCAATCAACAGGCCTCGTGAATTACGATAAATCGAGGGAGTAATGAATAAGTACTACTCAGACTTTGTACAACTAATCACAATTTCACCATCAATTCCATTACATCACATAGCACTTAGCCAAAATTTTTCTCAACAACAACAACCTATGCCATTCACCAATTTCATTTTCCTGAAAATTCCCTTGTTTATTTAGCATATTCATCCATATTCACAACATCATTTACATTACTCCACATGCACAACCCAATCATTTCAAAATTTTCAACCAAATTTAGTTTCTTCCTATTCAAATTCCAACTCTAGCTACCAATTTCGCAAAAATTCAATCAAACATGTATTTATCGGGTTCATATAATCATAACGATACTACGAACATCAATCAACAATAACTTAAATGAATTCATGCTCAATTTACACTTAGGGCAAGCTTTAGTCACCTCACATGCTCAAAATTTGAAAATTTCAGCAAAAATTGAGGTTAAGTTCAAGAACGTACCTTTAATTCGATGAACTTGAAGAAAAGTTGAAGAAAATTTGATCCTAGGTCCGTGTCACATTGGGGAAGGGGGGATTTTAGGGAGTTTGTCGCGGAGGGGAGTGAGAAATGGGAAAAAATGAGGTGTTTTCGGGTTTAAAAAGAGGATTTTTCGCGTGGGTCACCCCGCGACCCGGTATGACCCGTCGCGAATAACACTTCAACATGTCACAGAGGGTAACACGGAGGACCCCCTCCGTGACACGGAGCCATCGCGCAGGGGTTCTAGAATTTGTAAAAATTCCAAAACACCTTCAACGTGTCACGGAGGGTAACGCGGAGGCCCTCCTCCGTGAAACGGAGCCATCGCGTAGGCTCACTGTTTTGCCACTTTTTAATTTTTTCTCACCCCGATTTTTTTCCTTTGCGATCCTTTGCATTTTTGCCCTTCGTTACACCTGAAAATCATCTCACAACAAGAAATTTGTTAGAATTTATAGGTTTCAAACACGAATGAATTTTTTTTTTGTATTTATTTTTATTTTCATTTTCATTTCTTTTTTTTCTTTCTTTTTAACTAATTCTACTCATCTATTACAACAATTTCACGGGTTGCCTCCCGTGCAGCACCTGGTTTACCATCGCGGCTCGACGTCATCAAAGCTCAATCATCCACTAGAGTGACGGACGTTTTCTCTCGAATAACGTCCTCACCCCAATTATGCTTACACCGCTGCCCATTGACCAAGAACGTGGCACTTCGATCTTCTTTTCACAACTCTACTGCCCCGTGCGGGGTGTCCTCAATCGGTGGTTTTCCCACTGGATCTCGAGAATCAACAATCTGAACAATATCTGCTTGATTTAGCACGTTGATTGCTGAAAGCTCCTCATATACGACCGGAAGCTTCGTGGCCTTGTACACGTCAAATACCTCCACCTTGTCATGCGCCCGCGTGGTTAGCTACCCTGCTGCTACATCAATCAAAGCTTTCCCGATTGCCAAGAATGGACGTCCCAAAATAAATGGGACTTCCGCATCCGGCTCAAAATCCAGCACAACAAAATCTACCGGGAAGATAAGGGAGCCCACTTGCACCAGCAGGTCCTCCACAATGTCATCTGGTCTGGCCAAAGAACGATCCCCTAACTGCAAGATCACTATAGTTGGTCTAGGACTTCCCAGCCCCAACTTCATGAATACCGATGTCGGCATCAAGTTAATGCTCGCTCCCAAATCGCATAGTCCACGAGCTCGGATACTTTTCCCAATTGTGATTTGAATTGTAAAGCTCCCAGGGTCCTTGAGCTTTGTTGGCAACCTGTTCTGTATCCGGGAAGTGCACTCCTCCGTAAGCGCCATCGTATCATACTCTGTCATCTGCTTTTGTTCACCACGATGTCCTTGATATATTTTGCATACTTTGGTAGTCCCTGCAAAACATCAACAAGAGGTAAATTAATGTGTACCTGTTTAAGCACCTCCATGAACTTTTTTAAACACGCTTCCTCCTTGTGTTTCTTTAATCTTTGAGGGAACGAGGGTGGTGGTCTTTCTGGTTCATCTTCCTTTTTTTTCGCCCTCTCATCATCGTGTTCCCTTTCTTTCTCCACTCCTCCTGACTGCTGAGGTGGTCTTTCTGGTTCCACCTCCTTAAGTTGTAAACCACTCCTTGTGTTCACTGCATTTACTTGCTTCGGATTTGGGTCAGTGTCACTCGGTAGTCCTCCTCTTGGTCTGGTGTTTTGAGCTCCAGCTAGTTGCCAAAACTGGTACTCCAACGCCTTTGTAGCTAACTGATTGTTCTTTACATCTGCCGCCAACTTCACATAGTCAGCCTGTAATTGAGCTTGGTTAGCTATCATCGTTTTAAAAATTTCCTCAATGCTTGGTGGTGGTGGTGGAGGAGGTGCATTGTTGCTTCTGTATTGAGTCTGATAGTTCTGCTGCGCTCCTTGATTTCTTTGTGCACCCTAATTCGAACTCTGCCCTTGATGGATGTTACTACCCCAGGAGAAATTCGGATGATTCCTCCAATTAGAGTTGTAGTTGTTGCCATACTGTTGGTGATTATTTCTCTGTACATTACCAACAAAGTTCACTGAATCTGGATTTGCACCACAACACTCAACTGAGTGTTCATTACTACCGCATACTTCACCCCAAATCTGCTGCACTACATTAACTGGGGCTTGAGATTGATTTAAGCTCATGTTGCTGAAGTGGGTGTTAAGTTGATTTTGCAACGCAGCTATCTGTGCAGTGATAGTTGTAAACCCATCCACTTCCAAGACTCCTGTCGCTTTCCTTGTTCCTCCTCTAGAAGAGTCCGCGTTCCACTCTGGATTTCCCTGCGAAATACGATTTAACAAAGTATACAGCTCCTCATAAGTCTTTTCTAATGCTTGTCCCCCAGCTGCTGAGTCTAGCAAAATTTTTGTGTGGGGTTCCAAACCCTCTATGAAAGTATGCACCATCACATCATTGGACTGGTGATGGTGAGGACAATCTCGTAACACGGATTTGAATCTTTCCCAAGCTTGATACAGATTATCCCCCTCTCTTTGTTTAAAACTTAGAATCTGACATCTAAGTCTTGCTGCTTTCCTGGATGGAAAGAACCGTATCAAGAATTTTCTTGCAAGATCATCCCAAGTGGTGATGGAATTAGGTGGCTCAACTTTCAACCACCTCTTTGCTTCTCCCAATAGTGAAAATGGGAACAATGTAAGCCTTACGTATTCAGGTGACACTCCAGCAGGGATGTAAGTGTCACTTATCTCCAAAAAGTTTTGGAGATGTTGTTGTGGATCCTCGTGAAGCAGACCTGTGAATTGCCCGCCGGTGTGCAGCAATTGCACAATACTATGTTTCAGCTCAAACCTCCCTCCTGGCTCGGGTTTGCGAATGCTTGATGTAAAATTGTTAGCATGTGGGATTGCCACTTCACGAACCGGCCTAGCTGCCATTTCCTCGGGCACTAACACTGCCCTTACAAGTGGTGGATTCTTTTGTTGCTCCAGGATTGTTTGTCTGAGCAACTGCAGCTTCTTTCTAGAGCTTCTCTTCTTTGACGATGAAATTGTCTTTCCGGCTCTAAGTATGAATCGAACAGCTCCTTCTCTCTTGCCAGTGTTCAACAAAATTCAATATCTGCAAAAGACAGGCTAAGATCAAGTTGTCAGCACAATATAGAAATCGTAAACTAACACTTAAGAAAACAATTTTACCAATTGCCAGTCCCCGAAAACGGCGCCAAAAACTTGTTCGGTCTGTTTCGCAACTACACGCAAGTGCACGTGGTCGAACAAGTAGTAAAATGGCTTAAGTAAGCCAAGTATCAATCCCACAGGGACTGAACCAAGGTAATAATCGAATTAAGTGTTAATGAACTCTAACTCTAAAAATGCAGACAACAATTTAAAGAAGATTTTGAGAGTTGGTTTTCTAATTTATACTAATCTAAAACAAAATTATAAAGTGAGTCTGAAATATAGTAATGAGCAAGCTGAGGCTAAAACGAACATGCAGGGAAGTTATTTATCGATACAATTCAGTTAATCTTTCCTTCAGTTGCTAGTCAAGAATTATTGCCGATAAAGAGAAACTTTCGTATTCTACCCAATTTAAGAATCATGAACCTTCAACCTACATTTCTGTGATAAAAGAATTTCATATTCTAGCCATACGAAACCAATTCCATAATTGACTAATACGACTTTCAGATATATTTCTATTCTAAAGGTAAATCAATTCTCAATTTTCCCAAACTAAGAAGAGATCATATCCTACCAATTCACAACTTTCCAATTTCTTTCCTTTTCAAGATAAAATTGGATTTTTTAGATATACATTAACATTGGCAAGACATTAATGCAATAAGAACAAGAATTGATAGAAGAACCATGGAAGAAAAGATAAAAAAACAAAATGATCAACAATTACATTCCACTACAAATGTTCTTAACCTCAGCAAGAAGTGAATTTAGCCACTCATTTTTGGATTAAACATCATCGAATGAGTATAAATCATACAAACAATTGAAATAGAGGAGAAAGAGTTAGAGAAGAACCCTAAGATTTTCGTCTCCTAAACTGCCTGTAACCCACGTTCTTGCTCAACTAAGTCAGAATAATTAAAAATAAAGCTAAGTGTGCTATTTATACTAGTGGGAATTTTTCCCGGAATAGCAAGCAACGTGTCATGGAGTGCATCGTGTAGCACTGCCCCAGTGACACGATGCAAACGCGGACCCTCACTGGAATTTTATGTTACAGGTAAATATGGGAAACGTGCCACGACATGTAACGCGGGGCTTGGTCAACGTGCCACGGCACCAATGCGAACCTTCACTGGAATTTGTCCACGTAACACATCCGAGGCAGACTGCCTCTGCGATGGTAGCATGACACGGCTCCATCACGGAGCCCCTTTGTTTGCTGCTTTTCCTTGACCTTTTCCACTTCTCGCTTCCGAGTCCATTCCCGATTTTCACCAACATGCAACTTAGCTTCCTAAAATTACATTTTTCCTGCAAAACAACACTAATCATGTTGGTTAGTATAAATTCACATTTTAACTACAAATCACATGAGAATGTACATATAACGATAGATAAACAATACGAAATAGAGCATTTGAGCATCACTTGGGCATATAATTCTGCCCAAGATTACCTTTCCCTTAACTCCAAGATGCCACGGGTCACCAGAGAGGACATCAAGCAGTTCTCCTTCCTAAGTGGATTCAAGGACGAGGAGGCTGATGAGCATAGCAGAGATAGTGACGAGGCTTCTAGTTGAGCATAGCTAGGGTATACCTCCCTTCCCTACTTCCTATTAGTTGATTGACTGGTTTCCCAAATTGGGGCTTGTTAAATAATTTCACCTTTGTTTTTGCTTGTTTGGATAACTGTTGTCATTACCTACTTTTGATATGTGGGTGCTCATTTTGGCTTTAGAAAGACAATGGCCTTGCTTTTGGCCCCTTACTTAAATAAATCATTGTTGTTTATTACATAGATGTATAACTCATTATAAAAACTTGGAATACTTTAAAGATCTTCAAAAGATAGGGGATTTAATTCTGCTTTGCAGATGTTCGCTGCAACGGTCAATTTTTTGCCACAGCAGAGCCGCTATGGCAGTCCATTTTTCGCTATACTGAGTCTGTGAGAGCAAGACCTATCTCAATACAACAAGAACTCATTAAGCAGAATGCAGTTTTCAAACCACTGGTCTCTCGGATACTACTGTCCCTCTTTCGTTATAGATACCAATTTAGCCTGTCGAGATACCAATTGGAATTTCTAAATACCAATTAAAATCATGATGATTTTGTAATTTACCAACTCACTAGGCTCTTAAGAATGATATTTATCTTAGTTTTCAAGTCATTTAGATGAATTCTATACCTTTTTTGCCTTTTTATGTACATGTATCTGAGTTTAAGAGAAAGAGCATGAATTGGAGTAAAAAGGATGAATTCCGGTGAAAACTGATGCTACACTAGAGGACATCGACAAAACACCGGTCAATTGTAGGCAACCACTAGTTTGAGGAGAAAATGCAATCGGCGGACCGCGGACATCAACTGGCGACTCGCCGACTCCATTGCGGACAGGTGCTGGATCTTGCTGGACCAATGAGGAAATTAACTAGCAAATTGCGGATGGGAACTAGTGAACCACTGAAGGAATCACCGAAAGTTCCTAGAATGGCACTTGATCACAGAAGAAAATGAATGGTGGCTTGCATATTGCAACCGACAAACAACCAGTTCCGTCGCAAGTGAAAAAATTCCCGAACAGGGGCAATTACGTCTAGCACTGAAAAGAGGAGATTGGTTGCACTATTTTTTCATATAGTCTAGAAGAAAGTACTCTGTACATATCTTTTGAATATTCTTTTTTGTTTGAAAAGAGAAAAACCCCATTGGAGAAGAAATTTGAATATTGCTCTCTCCTATTTTCACCTTCTTCCTTAGCAAGGTATAGCCATTATTGTAGACATATGTTGAATTTGATTTTTCTTGCTCATAGTAATGAAATCATTGAGTTTATAAATGAATATGCTATCTAGTTTCTTAATTATGAGTAGCTAAATCATTAGCTAGAGGTGTGTGATGATGGGTGTTTAATTAGATTGGGTATTGCAAGATTCATCTTAATATTGCTTAATTAGTGTAAATATATGAATTCTCTTCAAATTAAAATTGATTTCCCATAGTAGCAAACATGGGTTTGGTTTTCTTACTTTATTACGGCTTGAAAGAGAAGAATTAGTATTGGAGGAGAATTTGATAGTGGAAATTTGGATGTGATTGTGTAGGGGTTGGGCTAGAAATAGCCAAACCCATATTCATAATCCTAATTAGTAGTTGATGGCTAGAAATAGCTCAGCTACTAACCCAAACTATATTAGGCTAATTGAATTTTGTCTTGAGGTTCGAAAGGAATCGAGAAAAAGGTTCCCACAAGTTTGAAGAAAGTCAGGTGTCATCTCGTCCAAAGTTATTTACACTTATTCACAATAATTTGAAAATCTAGCATATTCTCATCTGATTAGCACCCCATCCACACCACACCTCTAGTCTTCAGTCATCATTGTCTCTCAATTCTGGTTATTTTGCTATCTTGGCTAGTTGAGTTAGAATCCACAATATAATTGACTTCATTTTCCTCCCAAAAATTTACTGTTTTATTTCCCTTGATTTGGTGCGAATAAATTTAAATTTTCTAAATAATTCTTGCGTAACTCGTTCACTAGTCTCTGTGCGATTCGACCCCGACATCTGTCGGGAATATTTATTTTGAGCAATGACCATTTACGCTCTCTCATTAACAAGGGTGTAGTTTGGACGTTATCAATAATGGTGTTGTTGTCAGGGACTAGCGCTTGATATCCTTGAGTTGTTTGCTAATTTTAATTGATCCTTCATCTTAGTTGTTTGACTTAATTCATGTTGTTGTTCATTAGGGTAAATTCATATGAGCTAACATTTGCAAGCAGGAGATAGTTCGGTTGATGGAAACATGGAGCATGATTAAGATAACCCTGTTATGCCTAAGATTGCAGGGGCCATTTGCTTACCAGCTACGGTGGGGAATGTCATGTTTCACGTCACTATTACGCTGCTACACTTATTGCAGATGAAAGGGATCTTTGGGGGTAAATCGAGTGAAGATGTGAACCACCATTTGAGGAATTTCTTAGAGATTTGCCAGCCTTTTAACATAACCAATATAAGCCAAGGGTCTATCAGATTGAGGCTCTTTCCATTCTCCCTAACGGGAGAAACAACTATGTGGTTGATAGAGCTACCTCCGGGTTGTATTACATCATGGAAAGAGTTGACATAAACATTTTTAGATCATTTTTTTCCTCCCTCAAAGATGTTGCAGCTCGGGGATAAGATTACAAACTTTAGGCAAGAGCCAGGTGAGCCTTTGCATAAAGCATGGCTGAGATTCAAAAAGAAAGTATCTCTTTGTCCTAACCATGATCTTCCTAATGGAGTGCTCCTTCAAAGCTTTTATCGAGCTCTAGACTCCATCAATAAATTCGTTGTCGATAATCTAGCTGGACGATCCATCATGGATCAGACGTATGGTTTAGCTAAAGCCTTGTTGGATAGAATGACGAAGACAAATAGGGACTGTCATATGAGGGAGACTAATGTATCGTCACATAATGTTTGATCTAGTGTACTAACGACTGAAATGAGAAGAACAAATAAAGTGCGAGATAAAAATCTTGCTAAAATGATGACTCAGCTAGAGTTAATGACTAAGCATGTGATGGGAGCATAGCCTAAAGTTGTAATGTTGTGGGAATGCAATATCCAATGCATTTTGATGGGGGGTCGCCGCCACCAAGATATGAAGAGGAGTGCCAATATATGGCAAACAAGATTGGGGGGGGGGGTTCTCAACCTAGGTATCAAAGTACTAATCAAGGCACTTAGCGCCCATGGGAAGAGAACCAAGGTTAGAGGAACTGTGACGCACAAGGGTGGCCCAATCGAAATGAGAGAAGGGGAAATAGAGAGCAAAATCGTGAGAGGGACCGCTATCATCGAAGCTTGAATCGGTATGTTCTCCAAAGCTGAGAACGCCCATGCTAAGAAGGGTATGAGCGATGTAGGGAACCCGAAAATTGAAGAAATGTTGGGAAGTGTTCTTAAGAAAGTTGAATCAACTGACAGGGGATCAAGGAACTAAACGAGGAGGTGTCTAACCTTGCCCAAACCGTGAGTTCACACTCAGCTTCCATCAAGCATTTGGAAGCCCAAATGAACCCTCGAATGAAGGAAACACTTCCTAGTGATACAATGTCAAATCCCTAGAAGGATAGTCAATGCATGTCCATTGTAGGAGCAGTAAGATGCTTGGAGATGCGGGCGTTATGCCCAAGGAAGTTGTTTCCCTTAAGGAAAGTGATGAAAAACAATCAGATGTAGTGCCACAAGCACCAATTGGTAGTGATAATGTTGAGGATGAAGGAGAGGGAGACTTTGATTACATTCCCTAAAATGATGAAGAAGGAGATACAGGCATGAAGGCCTCAAGTGAGAAAGGATAAGAACCAAGAGCTCCACCTCCTTATCCATAGTGGTTGACCAAGAAGAAAAAGGATGATCAATTCAACAAGTTTATCGACTTGTTCAACAAATTGTCTATAAATATACCATTGGTGGATTCTTTACTTTAAATTCCCGAATATGCAAAGTTCATGAAAGAACTGTTGAAGAAGAGAAAGGTTGTAGATGTGGGCACAAGAGAGACAACACATCATTGTAGTGCTATGATGATGAGCAACTTGGCCCCAAAACGGGAGGATCCGGGAGCCTTCAAAATCCCTTACACTATTGGGTTGTGAGTGTCCAAGAAAGCTGTCACGACACAAACATGGGCCCAGATCGAGACACAGGATAAGGAAACCTAAGAGACTCGAAGTCGACCTATGGCATGAGTATAACTTCTAATTCAATCAATAAAAGCGAAAGATCAACATAATAATCATAGTGGAAGTCTAAATATAACATAAAATCTGAACATACCACACGAGTCTGAAGCTGAATACAATCTATGTTTGAAAAGCCTCTGATTCTGATGAGTTGATGCGACAAGAACCCAACTAACTCTTTAAGTCATAAATTGAAAATAAGTAAACATAACTGAATAGAGAGGGGCCCTCGACAGATGAGGACTCAACAATAGAGATTGCATGCTAACTCTAGAGCTGGCTAGTGACGGGGCTGAGTGTAAAGATCGGATCCTGTATCATAAAATGATACAGCATAGAGTATACAGTCAGTACATGGAAGTTGCCGAGTATGCAATGTAAGTAAAATCGCTTAAGTAAGTAAAATCATTAAAACATGCATAATGTAAAACATAATCAAGATAAGAATCTGTGAGTAGGGCTTGCATGCTATTTTCTGAAGTCATGATCTAAACATAACTGGGCACAGTAACTAAATCGAATAACCCAAAGCTGAAATCTTACAATCATAAGTAAAATTGAACATTTGGTCAAACCTGCGTAAAAACATATATATATATATATATATATATATATATATATATATATATATATATATATATATACACACCATGAATGCTAAATATGCATAACTGAAATCATGAGGAACAATGGGAGACTCATCATATAACAGACATTACCATGATAGAGCTTACATGGTCCCGACTATCAACTCAAGTGAGCAAAGCCGTCCAAAGCCTTGCCAGGGCAAAGGACGCTATCATGATATCGATATCAACTTGAAGGCCCCTTGGGGAAGGGGAAAGATCACAAAGGAGGTCCCAAAATAATCTGGTCATGTAGTAATGAAGCTGAATAATCATATCATATAAAATCTGAAATCATACATAAGGAGCCTTGGCTCATACCATATAATTGGGAGTCTTGACTCCAAAACCATTTGGCAAGCTAATTAATTAAATGATAAATCACACTTGAACATATGGTCTTGCCCAATACTTAAGCATGTTTGAAAACACTTGATTCACTTGAAAACATGATCATAGACATGGGTAACTTGACAACATGTTTTTCATCATAAATATCTCATCATACTTGAACATACATCATAGATCTCAAATTTCACGTACTTTCATGGATGGGCATCATAATTTATAAAACTTGAAAACATGATTCATAATTGAAAATATTGTGAAACTTGCCCATGAATCATAATTTAATAATAGAAACATTCTTAGATCATACCCATGGTAGAAACTTAGGAAATTTATGCATTAGATTAAAACCCCATATGATCAACATGTAGATTTTCATGAATTAGAGAGGGATTGGGCATGGATGTGAACAAATTCACCCATTCATAATCTTAAATATCTAACAAAATCTGAAGCTACAACTTCTCTGATTGCCCAAGGAAGAATTGAGAAGAACTTGGAAGGAATTAAGCTTGATCACCTCTCTAGACTCCTAAGCTTGCATGATTGAATATGAATAACTTCGGATGAACTTACCCCTCTTAAAACTCACCATTCACAGTTTAAAACGACATAGTTTAGGCCTTAGGATCACATAAATTATGGAAAAGCCCTTACTAAAATCGCAGAGGAAAACAAACTGCCAGTCCCAACGAGGGACTGGACGAGTCTCCGTCCATAGCCACAACTCGTGGTCTTCATCCGTCGTCTTCACTGCAAAATCTCACCCGAGGCTCAACACGAGGCACACCACGACTCATGGTGCAGCCAATATGTCGTGGTGACCCACCCGTTAGGTGCATTGCCCAATTTCTCCTACCTTCACCTCATCATTGACCATGACTGACTCAACGAGTCATGGATCCTCATCTTGCTTAGATTTGACATCGACCACCAAGGACGATTCTGACCGATTCTGCATAATAACGCTGCCATCAGTCGAGTCGATCAATATAACTCCAAATCATGCAAGTCGGTGGACATCCTTCACCAAATCCTTCTTTCCCTCATCAACGTGTGACAAACTGTCCATAGAGAGCCTACTAAGTGCATCCGCAACCACATTAGCCTTGCTCAGGTGGTAAAGGACACTCATGTCGTAGTCCTTTAGTAACTCCAACCACCTCCTTTGCCGAAGATTTAGATCTTTCTACATGAACACATATTCCAAGCTCTTGTGATCCGTGAATACATCCACGTGGACCCTATACAAGTAATGTCTCCATATCTTCAACGCAAACACCACCGCGGCCAACTCAAGATCATGGGTCGGGTAATTCTTTTCGTGAACCTTCAGCTGTCGAGAGGAATATGTTATTATTTTCCTATACTGCATCAACACACATCCTAGTCCGACTCTCAAAGCATCACAATACACTACAAAGCCATCAGTAGCCTCGGGTAGAGTCGACACGGGTGTTTAAGTGAGTCGGGTCTCCAACTCTTGAATGTTTTTCTCACAAGCGTCCGACCATTGGAACTTCACCTTTTTATAGATCAACTTAGTTAAAAGTGTCGCAATATATGAGAAACCCTCAACAGATCTCTGGTAGTAACTTGCCAGGCCCAAGAAACTCCGAATTTCTGAAGGATTCACCGACCTGGGCCAATTCTTCACCGCTTCGATTTTCTGGAAATCTACCTTGATGCCTTTGCTTGATACAACATGACCCAGCAATGCCACCGAGTCTTGAAAAAATTCACACTTACTGAACTTTGCATATAGTTGACGATCCTTGAGGGTCTGAAGCACTACTCTCAGGTGAGTGACATGCTCCTCCTCGCTCCGTGAGTATATAAGGATGTCATCGATGAACACAATTACAAACATGTCAAGGTACTGCTTGAACACCCTGTTATCAGGTCTATAAAAGCCGCAGGAGCGTTAGTTAGTCCAATGACATTACTACAAACTCATAGTGTCCATACCGAGTTCTGAAGGCTGTCTTCGGGATATCACACTACCGAACTTTTAGTTGATGGTATCCGAACTTGAGATTTTTCTTCGAGAAACACCTGGCACCCTGGAGCTGGTCAAATAAATCATCGATCCTGGGTAAGGGGTACTTGTTCTTGATGGTAACCTTGTTCAACTGTCGATAGTCAATACACATGCAAAGGGAACTGTCCTTCTTTTGAACATATAAAACTGGTGTACTCCATGGAGACTGGCTCGGTCTAATGAATCCCTTATCCAAAAGATCCTTTAACTGATCCTTCAATTCCTTTAGCTCGATTGGAGCCATCCTGTAGGGAGGAAGAGAGATAAGCTACGTATTGGGTAAGAGATCAATGTAGAAGTCGATTTCCCTCTCAGGAGGAACACTTGGCAATTCATCGGGAAAAACATCTGGATACTCACACACCACCGGAACTGATTGGATAGTCGGGGTCTCGGACTCAACATCCTTAACCCTAACTAGATGATACATGCGGCCCTTAGAAATCATCTTCTTGGCCTTAAGATATGAAATAAATCGACCTGCTGGTACCGCCGAACTACCCTTCCACTCCAACACCGACTCACCCGGAAAATGAAATTCCACCGTACGGGTCCCACAATTATTCGAAGCATAACATACAAACAACCAATCCATGCCAAGAATAATGTCAAAGTGTGGGGCACTCTTTATATACTCGTCTAGCTACGACCGAATCACCAACAGGTGTCAAAACTGAAAATGGTTCTGATAAGGTCTCAGGACTGACTCAAAGGCTACTAGAAATATAAGGAGTCACGAAAGATAAGGTAGATCCCGGATCTAGAAATGCATAAACATCAATATGAAAGACGCCCAACATATCGGGGACCATGTCTGGCAAAGTCTCTTGCTCCTGGTGCTAGGCAAGGGCATAGAAGCAGTTTTGGCGCTGTCCGCCACCTCCACTAGTTGATGCTCCCTACGGAAAGAAACAGGCTGGGGCTGCTACTGTCCTGGTGGTCTTCGCACGTCCCGTATCATTACCTTGTCTAGAATATGGGCACGCTCGGCACATGTGCCCAGATCTACCACACACATAGCAAACATCTGAACCGAGCAGGCACTCCCCGGCATGACTCTTGCTGCACTTCCCACAAACTGGAGAGGTATACTCTAACTTGGTGCTGACCACAAATTGTGGTCATGTCCGTGGTGACCCAAAAACCTAAATTTCCAACTTAATTCATACACCTGACCATGAGTCACTTGACCACTCGTGGTCATCCTGACGGGTCATAGGACAACTTGTTCTGTGACGTGGTGCAGAAAATCCTATTTTCTCCATTAACTCCCAGGTTTGATCTTAGGGTTTTTGGGTTATAACAATATCTCCCCTTGGAAATAGTCCTCTAATATTGAAAATCATACAATGAAGCATAGAAACACAATCATCATATTCATATACTGATCATATAATTTGAAAACTAACGGAATGACTGACTCCTATTTGAACTGCATGACTGAACTGAATTCATGAATCATACTTACATACTTTTACATGAAAGAAACTAAGGTACATGAGTTGAACATGAAACTGAATAGAGTTTAGGGCAGAAACTGATAGAGTTTTAGGGCAAAAACTAATACCTCAAGCTGAAACTGAGCCAAAAAGGAATAGATGTGGGTATCTAACCATCATATATGCTTAGACTTCCCACATAGCTCCCTCAACATGCTGATTTCTCCATAAAACTTTAACTAAAGCCACTTCTTTTTACCTTAGCTTGCGAACCTATCGATCTAGTATCTCCACCGGAACCTTTTCATAAGTAAGGTTGTCCTTTACACCTACATTCTCCACCGGAACAACCAGAGCTAGATCACCCAAACACTTCTTTAAGAGCGATATATAAAAACAAGATAAATGTAAGCTAATTCTGAGGGCAACTCCAATTCATATGCCACCTTGCCAACACGTTTCACAATCCAGTACAGGCTAATATAACGGGGACTGAGTTTTTCTTTCTTCCCGAGTGGTCAGGCCCAACGACTCGTGAGGTCACTCGTTGCCTAGATTGTAGGCTTAGCAAGGATAGTTGGGCAACATGGGACACGAATGGTGACCACGAGTAGTAGTCAGTCACCATGATTCATAGTGTCCTCCGTGGGGTCCCATGGTGAATTTTTGGTAGTGTACCTCATGAATCTAGACCATGAGTCATTAGCCCTGGTAACGAGTCATCCGGTCCCTCGTGGGGACTGAAAATCAGCAAAATTCTACGATTTAGTAAGGGTTTTTTCGTAATTCCTAAGTCCTAGGGCCCTAAACTACATTGTTCTAGCTTATGAAAGGTGTTCTTTTAGGGGGATAAGTTAATATAAGTCTTCATGCATTCATGCAAGAGTATAGAAAGGTGATCAAAGGATTATTCAAGGCTTCCCTCTTCAAATCCTTCCAATTCCTTCTTGGGCATTCAAGAGAGGTTATCCCGTGTTTACAATCTGGGTGTATGTTTGGGTCGTGACAAACTTGGTATCAAAGACATAGGTTTGAAGTGTCCTATGGTGTTTGAAGGACGCGTCAAGTAGATTCTTTTTCATGGGCGTGAAGCGCACAACACTTATGACGAAGAGGCTACTAGATGTTTAAGAAATGTTCCCTTCTTTTCATGATTTATGTCCTGCAATGAAAAGTCTTCCTATCCTTCTAATTCATGCTATTTCCATTTGCAAAATAATTCCTCCACGCCGAGTGAATGCTAGAAGAAATGGTAACAACAATGATCATAAGGGTGCCAATGGTAACGAGCATCAGCCAGCCCCACCCATTTACGATGAGCACGCACCAGAGCCAGCTACCCACTTTGAGTTTAGGGAAGCGATATAGATGCTGGCACATAATAATAGGTTTATAATAATAGAGTGGCGCATTACCCTCAAAATGGAATGCGGCGGCGGCTAGGGTAAGGGATTTCCTGAGAATGAGCCCTCTTGAGTTCACGGGGTCGAAGGTGGATGAGGATCCACACGATTTCATTGAGGAGATTCTAAAGATCACCTAGATTATTGTTACACCCCGTAAATTTTAAATGAATAAATAGCCTAATGGCATGTCGGTTAAGGGATTTAGAAAAAAAAAAAGCTGGAAACTAGGAAATAAAACTAGGAAAAACAGAGGGTAGCCATGTTAAGGCAAACCCACAACAATTATATATTTTTTCCTTCCGATTACGCTTCGAAATGTGGTCTAAACTCTGTGCCGGCTTAGATACAGAGGTATAAAGCTACAGAGAGCAATCCTACGGAGTTGGTTTCGTGAAATTTGGCCGACGAAACATCGTGCTACCGAGGTAAAGTAAATAGAATTGCTTTAAATTAGTACCAATGTGTTCCTAGCTTTGCAGTGAGCATTTATCCCTTCTAGACTATCGAAAAATAACGAGTTTTCAACCGTTTTTCGAAAGGTCGAAGTTTGGGATAAATATATATCAAAAGTGATAATTTCTCTCGGATATTAATGTATTTAGTTCTAATTGACATGTATATGAATGTAGTTGGGAGAAACAACAGAAGTACCGACGGAAATCACATCGGTCAGTCAGGTACTCAGAAACCAGGTATGTAAAGCTATTCTTTCGGCAAGCCAGGAAGTACAGTCTAGAAAATAAATAGAATAAAGGCTATTGACAGATACCCAGTGTACAGGAATGATTTTAGTACGATTTCCAACAAGCATGCTAATATATCATTATGTATCATGCGATAATCAGAATAACGGATAGTCAGATGATTTTAGATAGTAATGTGGTATCAGCTAGTAGCTCAGCATGTTCTTATGTAATACTTAGAATGGAAGTGGTAAAAGTAGTATAATGAATTAGCAAGATTACAGACAGTATGTATTACATTTATTAAGACTGTACCCGGTAACAGATGGCACATCTTATGTTATTGAGCTATATCCAGTTATAGATGGCATGTTCTATGTTATTGAGTTATATCTAGATATAATCAGATCAGTAATAAGATATAGAAATAACTTCACATACAGATGTAGCTCCAGAAACAAATATGACTCTAGAAACTGTTATAGCTTCAGATCATGGATAACAATAGTTAGATAAATAGATAAAGGCAAGGTAGCAGTTAGTCCAGTAATCAGAAACAGTGTAAAGTAGAATATAGCATCAGTTGTTTAATACGGACTGGCCTTAAAATAAAAGAAGAGAATATGATTAGTATTTTTCATTTATGCATGCTTGCTGTATATGTGTTTTGCATGTTGAGACTTGTTGTGGCATGTGGGCACCCTTTAGCTTCCCCGTCGCCCCTGGGTTATAACTGTGTCGATACCAGATTCAGATACCGCCACCAGCTGGGCGATGTCATCCGCCTAGAGGATGATGATGGCCGACCACCATAATAATATGGTCCAGATTACCCTGCTTGTAGGGGAAGTTCAGTTTACTCTGTGCAGAGCCAGATTACCCTGTTTATAGGGGCAAATTAATCTGTGTGCGCTTGTGGCCGGGGGCAGTTTTAGATACAGATTTTTATAAAATTACCCTATCGAGTGCTTGCATCCAGGGGCAGTTTCAGTCACAAATACAACAGCAGATTACCCCGTGAGCACTTGCGCCCAGAGGCAGGAGTCTTCAGACTCAGACACAGTTTATTGTCAGAAGCCAAGGCCTGAGCTACGTACCCAAGACGGCCGGTAGGAGGAGATCACAGTTATGAGATGAGCGGAGTGACTTATTTTTGGTTGGTTTAGACCCGGGTAGGGGTAAATAGATTGTTCTGTTGGTTGGCACCTTCCGACTTATGGGGGTCGGTTAGGTATTATGTGTATTTATATGTATATCTATATGTGCTATTAGATGCTGATAGACAGTAGGACGACACGTCGTCAGGTATGCCCAGTTTAGTTACAGAACAGGTAAACTCTTCCCAGTTATCCTCAACCAGATAGACTCAGCTACTTCCTGCTTATATGTCATGTTATTGTTGTTACCCCTTTCAGTTGTATATTTCAGTTTGCTTTACATGCTCAGTAGCTGTGGTGCTAATGCCCGTGGGGGCGCTGCATTGCTTGCTTGCAGGTACATATAGATGAGGAGTCGATCCCTCGTGATCCAGTCAGCAGAGTTATCAGCTCCTATCCTCCGAAGCTAGACAGTTGGAGGTTGTTCCTATTTCCTTTTTTATTACAGTTTGGGTAGGTCGGGGCCCTGTCCCGACCATTCTATTATTACTTCCTAGAGGCTTGCAGTCTGATGTTTCCTGTGGTGGTGGAGCCAGTCGTGTGGGGTCGTGCATGTACATATGTGTTTAGTTGTTGTTGTTAGCTGTGTGGGGCCTTCTTCTGGTTATAGTTAGTGACCTTGTCGGTCACAAACGTGAATAGTAGTTACTTCAGATTATAGTGTCATTGTTCTGGTTAGCTGTTGTGCTTTGCAGGTGGCTATAGGCCTAATCGGCCGGGGGCTGTATTTACAGCCGCTATATAGCCGGTTCGTTTCTTAAAATAGAGCCAGAGTCTAGCAGGCACCAGGTTCCCATCATACCCGCAAAGGTGGGGTGTGACAATTATGGGGGTGAACAATGGGAAATATGTAAACTTAACCTTTTATCAGCTAAAAGGGGTAGCTCACATATGGTTCAAGTAGTGGAGAGATGCGAGGGTAATGGGTGCAGGACCGGTAGGTTGGGAAGAGTTCCACGTAGCATTTTCGAATCGGTAGCTCAAGGTGGCCGAGTTTCTTAATTCAAAACAGGGTGGCATGTCCGTTCAAGGGTACACATTAGAGTTCACCCGATTATCCAAGAAGCTCCAGAGTTGGTGGCGGACCAAAGAGCTCGGGTGAGTCATTTTGTTCATGGGGTGGCAGATTATTTTGAGAAGGATTGCAGGATCGCCAATGTTGCATCAGAATATCGACTTTTCCCGCATTGTGTTGCATGCATAGCAGATGGAGTTGGTCTTCCAGAAATAGAGGGAGGCCAAGAGGGCCAGGAACGATTGCTATGGGACTTCTCAAGTCTGGTTAGGGGGTGGACAGCATCAGTAGTCCCAGCACAGATCTATCGTTCCATCTCCATCATCGACCAGCACACCATCTAGATTCAGATGAGATCGGAGGAACGGAGCTTCAAAGTCGAGAGGCTAGGGTAGCATGCATGTGGAGCACTCTTTTCTAGTTTGTGCGGGGTGTGGTAAGAATCACCCCAAGAAGTGCCTAGTTGACTTGGATGATTGTTACGGGTGTGGCAAGCCCGAACCCAGACTTAAGGATTGCCCCTCATCCAAATCAGGGGTCGGTGGAGCCCGTATGACAGCAGCCAATTCTTCCGCTCTAGTAGCATGTCTCCATCAGTGGGATTCCTCTACTAGTTCAGTAGGCGGTCAGTGCCAGTATAGGTTTTATGCTTTAGTACCCCACCAGGAGCAGGAGGTTTCACCAGATGTGATCATTGGTATGTTGCAAGTCTTCCATATTGATGCTTATTCCTTGTTAGATCCAGGAGCTACTTTGTATTTTTTGACCCCTTATATTGCTAGTAGTTTTGGGGTTAGCCCCGAAATCCTATCAGAACCATTCTCAGTCTCTACTCCAGTTGGTGATTCAGTTATAGCTAGGCGGGTGTATAGAGGTTGCCCCATTACAGTATTGCATGAGGTCACCTTCGCAGAGTTAGTAGACTTAGCTATGACTAACTTTGACATCATTCTAGGCATTGATTAGTTGTTTGCATGTTATTCTTCGGTTAGTTGTAGGACCCGTACGGTGGAATTCTGATTTTCGAGTAAGTTTTGGAGTGGAAGGGTAATTCAGTCGTACCAGCCGGTCTATTTATTTCATATGTTAAGTCCAGGAAAATAATTTCTAAGGGTTGCAAGTATCAACTAGTTCAGGTTAAGGATGTTGAGTCCGAGACCTCGACTATCCAATCAGTTTCGATGGTGTATGAGTATCCGGAGGTCTTTCCCGACAATTTTCTAGGTGTTCCTCCTGAGAGGGAGATTGATTTTGGTATTGAACTCTTACCCGATACGCAACCTATCTCTATTCCTCTGTATAGGATGGCTCCAGCCGAACTAAAGGAATTGAAGGATCAGTTAAAGGACCTGCTAGATAAGGGCTTTATTAGACCGAGCAAGTCTCAATGGGGTGCACCAGTTTTATTTGTCCGAAAGAAGGATGGTTTGCTTCGGATGTGCATCGATTATCGACAGTTGAATAAGGTCACCGTTAAGAACAGGTATCCTTTATCTAGGATTGATGACTTGTTTGACCAGCTCCAGGGTGCCAGATGTTTCTCGAAGATAGACCTCAGGTCTGGGTATCACCAGCTCGGGGTTCGAGAGTGTGATATCCCAAAGACAGCCTTTAGGATGGGGTATGGCCATTATCAGGCTGTAGTTATGTCTTTTGGACTAACGAATGCGCTTGCAGGTTTCATGGACCTAATGAATAGGGTGTTCAAGGAATATCTAGACATTTTTATGATCGTGTTCATCGATGATATCCTTATATACTCTCGAAGTGAGGAGGAGCATGGCGCTCATTTGAGAGTAGTGCTGCAGATTCTCAAGAATCGCCAATTATATGCAAAGTTCAGTAAGTATGAGTTCTAGTTGGACTCCATGGAATTTTTGGGCCACGTGGTATCGAGTGAGGGCATAAAGGTGGATTCTCAGAAAATCGAAGCGGTGAAGAATTGGCCTAGAACGGTGAATCCTTTCGATATTCAGGGTTCCTTGGGCCTAGTAGGGTATTACCGGAAGTTCTCTAAGGGATTTTCATCAATTGTAGCACCATTGACCAAGTTGACTCAGAAAAAGGTAAAGTTCCAATGGTCAGAGGCTTGTGAAAAGAGCTTTCCATGAATTGAAAACCTGACTCACTACCACACCGGTGTTGACCCTACCTAAGGGTATGGATGGTTTTGTTGTGTATTGTGATACTTCGAGAATCAGGCTCGGACGTGTATTGATGCAGCAGGGAAAGGTAATAGCATATGCCTCTAGGCAGTTAAAGGTCCATGAGAAGAATTGTCGGACCCATTATCTAGAATTGGCAGCGATGGTGCTCGAGTTGAAGATATGGCGACATTATTTATATGGGGTCCATGCGGATGTATTTATGGACCACAAGAGCTTACAATATGTGTTCACGCAGAAAGACCTCAATCTATGGCTAAGGAGGTGGTTAGAGCTACTCAATGACTACGATATGATTGTCTTATACCACCCGGGTAAAGCCAACGTGGTAGCGGATGCTCTTTGTAGACTCCCTATGGAGAGTGTGTCGCAAGTGAATGAAGGGAAGAAGGAGTTAGTGAAGGATGCACATCGACTTGCAAGGTTGGGAGTTAGGTTAGTCGACTCAACCGATGGCGGTGTTGTTATGAAAAATAGGTCAGAATTGTCCTTGGTGACTGATCAAATCTAGAAAAGATGAGGATCCGATTTTTGTGAAGCTAAAGGGAGTCGTTCGAAGTCAGAAGGTGGAAGTCTTCTCCCAAGGGGGAGATGGTGTGCTGCGGTACCAGGGTCGTCTGTGTGTTCTAGATGAACATGATTTAAGGATACGAATATTGTATGAGTCAACACGAAATTAGGCATCCTATCCATCCAGATGCAACCAAGATGTATCATGACTTGCGAGAAATATATTGGTGGAATGGTATGAATAGGGATATTGCAGAATTCATTGCCAAATGCCCGAACCATCAGCAAGTGAAGGTTGACCATCAAATGCTGGGAGGCGTACTTCAGGATATTAGCATTCCCACCTAGAAGTGGGAAGAGATTAATATGGATTTCATTACAGGACTACCTCGTACACACCGACAGTATAATTCTATTTGGGTAGTGGTAGATAGGTTGACCAAGGTTGCACACTTTTTACTGGTCAAAACCACAGATACAACGGATGATTCTTCCAAACTGTATGTCCCGACATTGGTGCGATTACATGGAGTGCCCTTTTCTATTATCTCAGATTGAGATACTCAGTTTACCTCTCAATTTTGGCGGTCTTTTAAAGAAGGTCTTGGGACTCAGGTCAAACTCAGCATAGCCTTTCATCTGCAGATGGAGTGCCAGGCGGAGGAGAAAATTCAAACTCTCGAGGATATGTTGAGAGCATGTGTGATAGACTTCAAGGGTAAATGGGATGATCACTTGTCCCTGATAGAGTTTGCTTGCAATAACATCTATCACTTCAGCATCCAAATGGCACCGTTCAAGTCTCTTTATGGGCGGAGATGTAGATCACCCATTAGATGGTTTGACGTTGGTGAGGCAACTATGATAGGGCCAAATTTGGTTCATGAGGCTATGGTGATAGTTCAGTTGATAAGGGAAGGGCTGAAAACCGCTCAGAGTTATCAAAAGTCATATGCTAATATGAGGAGGACAGAGTTGGAGTTCGAGGTGGACGATTGGGTACTTCTGAAGGTGTCTCCCATGAAGGGATTCATGCGGTTCAAAAAGAAAGGAAAACTCAGCTCCAACTATGTTTGTCCCTACCGGGTAATGAGAAGAGTTAGTAAGGTAGCATATGAGTTGACATGCCATCAGAGTTATCCTCAGTTCACCCCGTCTTTCATGTATCGCTCTTGAAAAAGTTCTTGGGTGATCCAGCTTTAGTTGTCTAGGTGGAAAGTGTTGGTGTGAGAGATAGCCTCAGTTATGAGGAAATTCAAGTTACAATCTTGGATCGTCAGGCTCGGAGGGTGAGGAACAAAGAAGTAGCTTTGATAAATGTGTTATGGAGAAATCAACATGTTGAGGGAGCTACGTTGAAGCCGAAGCAGATATGCTGGCTAAATACCCTCACTTGTTACCTACCAACTCAGTTTTAGTTTGAGGTATCAGCTTTTTCCCTAATTCTCTAATCAGTTTCCATGTTCAGTTCATGTGCGCAATTTTGATTTATGTTATGATAGATCTATGTGATGGTTGAATTTGGTTCAGCGATGTAGTTTTTTTCGGAGGTAGTCATTATGTCAGTTTTCAGTTTAAGTGATCAGTATTTGCATATGATGATTGCATGTTTGTGAGTTTTCTATGTGTTTCTAACATTCGAGGACGAATGTCCCCATGGGGGAGATATTTTTATACCTCGGGAAACCAAGTATCAGACTTGAGTGTAAAAACGGTGAAAAGCTGAAATTTCGCACCAGATCACAGAATGATCCATAAAGTGGCTCATGAGGAGTGAACACGAGTCGTGAAGTGTCTCGTGGTCAAGCAGGTGGGCTTGTCTGGGGGTCACCATAGGCATGACCACTAGTCGTGGTCAGGCCCCACGACTCATGATGTAACCCGTGGCCTGGAATGGAGGCTTAACAAGGATAGTTGGGCAGTGTGGACCATGGATGGTGACCATGAGTCGTGGTCACCCAGAACGATTCGTGGTGTCCTCCGTGAGGTCCCATGGTGAATTTTTGGCAGTGTACCCCATGACCAAGCCACGAGTCGTTAGCCCTGGTCACGAGTCATCCAGTCCCTCATGGGGGACCGGCAATCAGCAAAATTCTACAGTTTTAGTAAGGGCTTTTCAGTAATTCCAAAGTCCTAGGGCCTTAAACTACGTCGTTTTAGCTTATGAAAGGTGGATTTTAGGGGGATAAGTTAATCTAAGCCTTCATTCATGCATGCGAGAGTATAAAAAGGTGATAAAAGGGTGATTCAAGGCTTCCCTCTTTAAATCCTTCCAATTCCATCTTGGGCATTCAAGAGATGTTAAGAATCTGTTGTTTTCAGGTATGTAAGACTATCAATGGGTATTTCCTTTCACACCCATGCCCATTCTCTATGATTTCCTGAAAATTCTATCAAAAGTTTATAGGTCTTCGAAATAGAATTATAAAAATCTAATGATTTGTTAATGGGTTTTGTGATTTTTGAATCTTAGCATATTCTATGGGTTTTTGACCAACTTTTATGATTTAAATTATTTATAATGCTATCGATTTTGATTCTATGGAATTAAGCCTAATTATGCATGACTTATGATGAATCAATTTATGATCTACTTTTCCATTAATGATATTTACAAGCCCAGCATGAATTATGATTTAAATTATGGATTTAATCAATTACCAATCGTGATTTCATGAATTTCAAGCTATATGCATGATCTACAAGTATGTATGAACCTTATGATTTATGAATTATGTTTTGGCCGACTCACGGGCCTTGTTTCATCGCTAGTTCACGTATGTACAAGTATATTTATGATTATAAGGATTTAACTAGCCCATGAAAACATGCATGTTATACTGTGAGCACTATGTATGTTTTGGGAGTAGTATCAAAAGCCGAGTAAGTTCGGAGCTCAGGTTAAGCCTCAGATCTCATAAACTACGTGCCACCGTAGGTATGTTGGGACCTCCTTTGTGACTGTCCCCGGCCAAATTGTCCCTTTTCATGGTGATGTCACGCTTTTCATGGTTCTATCCTTGGCAAGGTACGAACAGCCTCCCAACTAGGTTTACAAGTTAGACTTCATGTGTGCTCATATGGGGCATGCCGGTTAACAGAATCTCCCACTGTTCCTCATGATTTATGAATGTTTATGATTATGTATTTTGGCTCAAGTCATGTTAAGTAAAGCTTTTCTTCTTTTATTACGATTACATTTGTATTACAAATGTGTTGAAAACCTTGAGCCTTATGTTATGTTATGATGTTTACGATATGAGCATGATGTCGTAATCTTATGATCGTTTATGAGTTTTATAAGTTTTAAATGTCCGTTTTACTTACTTTGCATACTCGGTACATTTCACGTACTTACCACATACTTTCTATGTTGTATCCTTTCATGATACAGGACCCGGCTCTTAGGCTCACCCTCCTCAGTAGCTCTCCAAAGTTTGCTATCAGCTTATTTAGTGAGTCCTCATGTTCTGAGGGCTACATTTTCAAACTCCATTGTTCTCTTTTAGTTTCAGTATTATAGGGTTAGTTGGGGTACTGTCACTTCAACTAGTCTTTCATGATTAGAGGCTTTTCAGATTATCAGTTGTATTCAGCCATCATGTGTGGACCATGTATTGTCCTTTTGTCCATTATTATGTAATTATTTCGTTTCCTTATGTTAAGTATTCTGCTTACAATGAACAAATTAGATGTATGCTCATGCCATGGGTCGACTTGGGGTCTCTCGGGGCTCCTTGTCCCATGTTTACAATCCAAGTGTATGTTCGAGTTGTGAAAAACTTGGTATTAGAGCCATAGGTTTGAAGTGTTCTAGGGTGTCTAAAAGTTGCGTCAAGCAGAGTCTTTTTTATGGATGTGAAGCGTGCCACACTTTTGACGAAGAGGCTACTAGACGTTTAGGAAATATTCCCTTCTTGTCATGATCTATGTCGTCCGTTGAAAAGTCTTCCTACCCTTCTAATTCATGCCATTCGCGTTTGCTGAATCATGCCTCCAACCGAGTAAACGCCAGAAGAAATTGTAACGGCAATGATCATGAGGGTGGAAATGGTGACGAGCATCAGCTAGCCCCACTCATTCACGAGGAGCGCGCACTAGAGCCAGCTGCCCACATTGTGTTTAGGGCAGTGATACATATGTTGGAACAGGCTATGGATGCCCAGCTTCATAATATTACTATGGCATTACCCTCAAAATGGGAATGCGACGGCGGCTAGGGTAAGGGATTTCTTGAGAATGAGCCCTCCTGAGTTCACGAGGTCAAAGGTGGACGAGGATCCACACGATTTCATTGAGGAGATTCTGAAGATCTCCAAGGTTATGGGGGTGAACAATGGGGAATGTCTGCACTTGACCTACTATTAGTTAAAGGGGGTGGCTCACATATAGTTCAAGAAGTGGAGAGATGCGAGGGTAGTGGGTGCAGGCCCGGTAGGTTGGGAAGAGTTCTACGCAACATTTTTTAATTGGTTCTTCCCTCGGGAGATGAGGGAGCTCAAGGAGATCGAGTTTTTTAATTTGAAATAAGGTGGCATGTCCTTTCAGGAGTACGGATAGGAGTTCACCCAATTATCCAAGTATGCTCCAGAGCTGGTGGCGGACCAGAGAGCTCGGGTGACTCATTTTGTTCATAGGGTGGCGGCTTATTTGGATAAGGATTGCAGGATCACCATGTTGCATCAGGATATCGACTTTCCCTGCATTGTGTTGCATCACAACAGATGGAGTCGTTCTACTGGAGGAAGAGGGAGGCCAAGAGGGCCAGGATCGATAGCTATGGGACTTCTCAGGTAAAGTCAGGTCAGGGGGTGGATAGCATCAGCAGTCCCAGCATAGGTCTATCGCTCCAGCTCCATCATCAGCCAGTACGCCATCTAGATTCAGAGGAGATCGGAGGAACGGGGCTTCATAATCGAGAGGCCAAGGTAGCATGCAGGTGGAAGCTCTTTTCCAATTTGTGCGGGGTGTGGAAAAAATCACCCCAGGAGGTGCCTAGTTGGCTTAGATGCTTGTTTCGAGTGTGGCAATCCCGGACACAGACTTAAGGATTGCCCCTTAGCCAGATCAGGGGTCGATGGAGCCTGTGTGACAGCAGCCCGTTCTACCACTCCGGCAGCACGTCCCCCTCATTCCTCTACTAGTTCAGTAGGCGGTCAGCGCCAGAACAGGTTTTATACCTTATTACCCCGCCAAGAGCGGAGGCTTCACCAGATGTGGTCACTGGTATGTTGCAAGTCTTACTTATTGATGCTTATGCCTTGTTAGATCCAGGAGCTACTTTGTCTTTTTTGACCCCTTATATTAATAGTAGTTTTGTGGTTAGCCTTGAAATCCTGTCAGAACCGTTCTCAGTCTCTACTACAGTCGGTGATTCAGTTGTAGCCATGCGGGTGTATAAAGGTTGCCCCATTACAATATTGCATAGGGTCACCTCCAAAGACTTAGTAGAGTTATCTATGACTGACTTTGACATCATTCTGTGCATGGATTGGTGTAATACCCTAGGAACCTAAGGATCAGACCCAGGAGTCAAAACGGTGAAAAACTGAAATTTCGCACAAGGTCACAGGACGAACCGTGAAGTGGCTCATGAGGAGTAACCATGATTTGTGAAGTGACTCGTGGTCAAGAAGGGAGGTGGATTGATCTGGGGGTCACCACGGGCATGACCACGAGTAGTGGTAAGGCCACGCGACTCGTGAGGTCACCCGTGGCCTACACTGGATGTTGGGCAAGGATAATTGGGCAGTGTAGACCACAGATGGTGACCACAAGTTGTGGTCCACCACCATGCTTCATGGTGTCCTCCGTGGGGTCCCAAGGTGACACTTTGGCAGTGTAACTCACGACTCAAGGCCACGAGTCGTGGTCCCTGGCGACGAGTCATCCAGTCCCTTGTGGGGACTGGCAGTCAGCAAATTATGCGATTTAAGTAAGGGCTTTTCCGTAATTCCTAAGCCCTAGGGTCCTATATAATGTCGTTTTATCATCAGAAAGGGTGGTTTAAGAGGTAATAGACTAGCCTAAGTCCTCATTCATGCATGCAAAGGTTTGGGAAGGTAATGGAAGGGTGATTTCAAGGTGTTTTTCCTTAATTTCCTCTTGGGCAATCTAGGAAAGTAAGAACTAGTTATTCCCAGGTATGTAAGGCTATAAATGGGTGATTTCTTCTACACTCATGCCCATCCTCTATTATTTTTTTAAAAAAATTATTAAATACTCATGGTGTTTTAAAGATTATTTTCATAAAAGTCTAATAATCTGATAATGGGTTTTGTGATTTTAGAATCTCATCATAATCTATGAGTTTTGGTCTGTTTTTACTATTTAAATCATTTATAATTTATCAATTTTGATTTCTATGAAATTAAGCCTAATTATGCATGACCCATGATGAATTGACTTATGATCTTTTCTTCAAATGATGATATTTACGAACACAGCATGATTGACGATTTAAATTATGGATTGATGATATTACCCATCATGGTTTTATGAATTTCAAGCTATATGCATGATTTACAAGTATGTATGAACCTTATGAATCATGAATTATGTTTCGGATGACTCACGGGCCTCGTTTCATGGCTAGTTCATGTATGTACAAGTATATTTATGATTATCATGACTTAACTAGCCCATGAAATCATATATGCTATACTTTGAGCACTATATATGTTTTTGGAGTAGTATCGAATACCGAGTAGGTTCAGGGCCTAGGTTTTGCCCTAGAACTCACAAACTACTTGCCATCATATGTATGTTGGGACCTCCTATAGGACTTTCCCCGGCCCAAATAGCCCCTTACATGGTGACGTAACACTTTCATGGTTCGACCCTTGGCAAGGTACGGACACCCTCCCGACTAGGGTTACAA
Organism: Datura wrightii; assembly: GCA_035772735.1. NCBI lineage: Eukaryota > Viridiplantae > Streptophyta > Magnoliopsida > Solanales > Solanaceae > Datura > Datura wrightii. The sequence continues at coordinate 118,197,498 of JASDFA010000003.1, forward strand.
GTCGGGCTTCATGTGTGATCATATGGGGTATGTCGGTTAAGAGAATCTCCCATTGTTCCTCATGATTTATGCATGTTTATGATTATGTATACTGACTCAAGTCATGTTAAATAAGGCATTTCTCTTGCGATTATGATTACAATTGTGTTACGAATATTTTGAAAAACCTTGAGCCTTATGTTATGATTATGATGTTTATGACATGAACATGATGTCCTACTCTTATGATCATTTTTGAGATTTCTATACTTTAAATGTCTGTTTTATTTACCTTGAATACCCAGTACATTCCAAGTACTGACCGCATACTTTCTATGTTGTATCGTTTCATGATACAGGACCCGACTCTCAGTCTCACCCTCCTCAGTAGTGCTTCCGAGATTGTTAGTTGGGGAATTGTCCCATCAACCCGTCTTTCATGATTAGAGGCTTTTCAAGACTATAAATTGTATTCAACTGTCATGTATGAATCATGTATTGTCTTTTCTTTGTTGTTATGACATTTTTTTTCTTTCTTATGTTATGTCTTCTTCTTATGTGAATAGATTAGATGTACGCTTATTCCATGGGTTGACTTGGGGTATCTCGAGGCTCCTTGTCCCATTTGTACGATATGGGTGTACATTCAGCTCATGACAAACTTGGTATCAGAGCCATAGGTTTTGAAGTGTCCTAGGTAGTCTGAAAGCGGCGCTAAGTAGAGTCTTTTTCATGGGTGTGAAGCGCGCCACACTTATGATGAAGAGTCTACTAGACGTTTAGGAAATGTTCCCTTCTTTCATGATCTATGTTGAGCCATGAAAAGTCCTCCACCCTTCTAATTCGTGTTATTCACGTTTGCAGCATCATGCCTCCATGCCAAGTGAACCCCAGAAGAAATGGTAACGATAATGATCATGAGGGTGCCAATGGTGAGGAGCATCAGCCAACCCCACCCGTTCACGAGGGGCATGCACCAGAGCCAGCTTCCCACGCTGTGTTTAGGGTAGCAATTTAGATGTTGGCACAGGCCATGACTGCCCCAGGTTCAAAATCAGATAGAGGCGTATTACCATTAGAATGGGAACGCGGCGGCAGCTAGGGTGAGGGATTTCATGAGGATGAGCCCTCCTGAGTTCACGGGGTCGAAGGTGGACGAGGATCCCCACGATTTCATTGAGGAGATTCTGAAGATCACCCAGGTTACAGGGGTGAACAATAGAGAGTGTGTTGACTTGACCTCCTATCAGCTAAAGGGGGTGGCTCATATTTTGTATAAGTAGTGGAGAGATGCATATGCAGTCAGTGTAGGACCGATAGGTTGGGAAGAGTTCCACGTTACATTTTTGGATTGATTTTTCCCTCAAGAGATGAGAGAGCTCAAGGCGACTGAGTTTGTTAATTTGAAGTAAGGTAACATGTCCATTGAGAAGTACACATGGGAGTTCACTTGATTATCTAAGTATGCTCCAGAGTTGGTGGAGGACCAGAGGTCTCGGGTGAGTCATTTCGTGCATGGGGTGGCGGATTATTTTGAAAAGGATTGCAGGATCTCCATGCTACATCGGGATATCGACTTTCCTAGCATTTTGTTGCATGCTCAGCAAATGGAGTTGGTCTATCGGAGGCAGAGGGAGTCCAAGAGGGCTAGGACCGACAGCTATGGGGTTTCTCAGGTTAGGTCAGGGGGTGGATAGTGTCAACAGTCCCAACACAGGTCTATTGCTCCGGTTCCATCATCGGCCAGCACGCCATCTAGGTTTAGAGGAGATTAGAGGAGCAGGGCTTTGAGTTCGAAGGATCAAGGTATCATGCAGGTGGAGTGCACTTTTCCAGCTTGTGCAAAGTGAGGAAAGAATCATCTCAGGAGGTGCTTGGTTGGCTCAGATGCGTGGTTTTGGTGTGGCAAACCCGAGCACGGACATAGGGATTGCCCCTCACCAGATCAGGGGTTGGTGGGGCTCGTGTGACAGCAGCCAGTTCTGCTGCTCCAACAGCATGTCCCCCTAAGTAGGGTGCCTCTACTAGTTCAGTAGGCGGTCAACCCCAAAATAGTTTTTATGCTCTAGTACCCCGCCAGGAGAAGGAGGCTTCGCCAGATGTGGTCACTGGTATGTTACAAGTCTTCCATATTGATGCTTATTCCTTGTTATACCCAGAAGCTACTTTGTATTTTTTGATTCCCTATATTGCGAGTAGTTTTGGGGTTAGCCCTGACATCCTATCAGAACCATTCACAGTCTCTACTCCAGTCAGTGATTCAGTGGTAACTAGGTGGGTGTATAGGGGTTGCCCTACTACAGTATTGCATAAGGTCACCGTTGCAGACTTAGTAGAGTTAGCTATGACTGACTTTGACTTCATTTTTGGCATGTATTGGTTGTTTGCATGTTATGCTTCGATTAATTATAGAGCCCGGTCAGTAGAGTTTAGGTTTCCGAGTGAGCCAGTCTTAGAGTGGAAGGGAACTTTAGTTGTACCAGCAGGTTGATTTATTTCATATCTTAAGGCTAGGAAAATGATTTCTAGGGGTTGCATGTATCACCTAGTTAGGGTTAAAAATGTTAAGTCCGAGATACCGACCATCCAGCCAGTTCCGGTTGTGTGTGAGGATCCGGAGGTTTTTCTCGATGATTTTCCAAGTGTTCCTCCTGAGAGGGAAATTGATTTCGGTATTGATATTCTACCCGATACATAGCCTATCTCTATTCCTCCCTACAAGATGGCTCCAGCCGAGCTAAAAGAGTTGAAAGATCAGTTGAAGGACTTGATGGATAAGGGTTTAATTAGAATGAGCAAGTCTCCATTGGGTGCACCTGTCCTCTTCGTCTGAAAGAAGGATGGTTCCCTTTGCATGTGTATTGATTATCGGCAGTTGAACAAGGTCACCGTTAAGAATAAGTACCCCTTACCAAGGATTGATGATTTTTTGGACCAGCTCCAGGGTGCCAGATGTTTGTCAAAGATATATCTCAGGTCCAGCTATCATCAGCTCAAAGTTCGGGAGTGTGATATCCTGAAGACAGCCTTCAGAACCCTATATGGCCATTATGATTTTGTACTTATGTCATTTGAACTAACCAATCCGCCTGCAGCTTTTATAGACCTGATGAACAAGGTGTTCAAGCAATATCTTGATATATTCGTGATCGTGTTCATCGATGACATCCTTATATACTCTTGGAGCGAGGAGGAGCATGCAACTCATTTGAGAGTAGTGTTGCAGACTCTCATGGATCGTCAGTTGTATGCAAAGTTCAATAAGTGCGAGTTTTGGTTGGACTCGATTGCATTTCTATGCCATGTGGTATCGAGTGAGGGCATAAAGGTGGATTCTCAAAAAATTGAAGCGGTAAAGAATTGGCCCAGAGCGGTGAATCCTTCTGAAATTTGAAGTTTCTTGGCCCTAGCAGGCTACTATCGAAGGTTTGTCGAGGGATTTTCATCTATTGCAGTACCTTTGACCAAGTTGACTCAGAAGAAGGTAAAGTTTCAATGGTTGGAGGCTTGTGAGAAAAGCTTCCAAGAGTTGAAGGCTCAACTCACTTCATTTCCAGTGTTGACCCTACCCGAGGGTATTGATGGTTTTGTAGTATATTGTGATGTCGAATTGGACTTGGATGTGTGTTGATGCAACATGGGAAAGTGATAGCGTATGTCTCAAGACAGTTGAAAATCCATGAGAAGAATTACCCGACCCATGATCTTGAGTTAGCCGCGGTGGTGTTTCCATTGATGATATGGTGGCATTACTTGTATGGGGTCCACGTGGATGTATTTACGGACCACAAGAGCTTTCAATATGTGTTTACACAGAAGGATCTCAATCTTCGACGAAGGAGGTGGTTGGAGCTACTTAAGGACTATGATATGAGTGTTCTGTACTACCCGGGTAAGGCTAATATGGTAGCGGACGCACTTAGTAGGATCTCTATGGAGAGTGTGTCCCACATGGATGAAGGAAAGAAAGAGTTCGTGAAAGATGTCCATCGACTTGCAACGTTGGGAGTTAGATTAGTCGACTCGACCGAAGGCAGCGTTGTTGTGCAAAATGGATCTGAATCGTCCTTGGTGACTGATGTGAAGGCAAGACGAGATGAGGATCCGATATTGGTATAGCTAAAAGAATCCGTCCGAAGTCAGAAGGTGGAGCTTTTCTCCCAAGGGGGAGATGGTGTGTTGCGGTACCTGGGTCGTCTGTGTGTTCCAGAGGTAGATGATTTGAGGAATCGGATATTGCATGAGACACATGGATCAAGGTACTCTATTCATCCGGGTGCCACCAAGATGTATCATGATTTGCGGGAAATATATTCGTGGAACGACATGAAAAGGGATATTGTAGAATTCGTAGCCAAGTGCCCGATCTGTCAGCAAGTGAAGGTCGAGCACCAAAGGCTAGGAGGCATACTTCAAAATATTAGCATTCCTACTTGGAAGTGGGAAGAAATCAATATGGACTTCATAACAAGGTTGCCCCATCCTATCTGCAATATGACTCCATTTGGGTTGTGGTTGACAGGTTTACCAATGCGGCACATTTCCTACCAGTCAAAACTACAGATTCAACAAATGACTATTCCAAATTGTATATTCGGGAATGGGTTCGACTTCATGGAGTTCCCATGTCTATTATTTCAGATCGAAGTACTCATCTTACCTCCCAATTCTGGTTGTCTTTTTATGAGGGGCTTGGGACTCAAGTTAAGCTCAACACAACCTTTTATCCGCAAAAGGATGGTCAAGCCGAACGAACAGTCCAAATTCTCGATTACATGTTGAGACCATGTGTGATGGATTTCAAAGGTAGCTGGGATGATCATCTGCCCTTGATCGAATTTGCATATAATAACAGCTATCACGCTAGCATCAAAATGGCACCGTTTGAGGCTCATTATGGGCGAAGGTGTAGATCGCCCATTGGATGGTTTGAGGTTGGTGAGGCAGCAATGATAGGTCCTGATTCGGTTCATGAAGCTACCGTAAAGGTTCAGTTGATAAGGGATCAGTTGAAAACCGCTTAGAGTCATTAAAAGTCATATGTGGATGTGAGAAGAAGAGATTTGGAGTTTGAGGTAGACGATTGGGTAATTCTAAAGGTATCTCCCATGAAGGGAGTCATGCGGTTTGGGTATAAAGGAAAACTCAGTTGTCGGTATATTGGTGCCTATCAGGGTATGAGAAGAGTTGGTAAGGTAGCGTATGAGTTGGACTTGCCATCAGAGTTATCGTTAGTTCATCCCGTCTTTCAGGTATCGCTCTTGAAAAAGTTCTTGGGTGATCCAGCTTTAGTTGTCCCGGTGTAAAGTGTTGGTGTGAAGATAGCCTTAGTCAAGAGGAAATTCTAGTTGCAATCTTGGATCTTCAAGTTTGGAGGCTGAGGAACAAAGAAGTAGCTTCGGTAAAGGTGTTATGGAAAAATCCACATGTTGAGGGAGCTATGTAGGTAGCCGAAGCAGATATGATGGCTAAATACCCCCACATGTTCCCTATTGGCTCAGTTTCAAATCAAGGTATCAATTTTGCCCTAATTCTCTAATCAGTTTCCATGTTCAGTTCATGTGCACGAGTTTGATTTATGATATGATAGATGTATGTGAAGTCTGAATTCAGTTCAGCTATGTAGTTCTTTTCGGAGGTAGTCATTCCGTCAATTCTCGGTTTAAATGATTAGTGTTTACATATGGGGATTTCTTGTTTATGCATTTTCTATATGTTTCTAACATCTGGTGACGAATGTTCCCAAGGGGGAGATAATGTTATACCCAGGAAACCCAAGGATTAGACCCGAGATCAAAACATTGAAAAATTGAAATTTTGCACCAGGTCACAGGACAAACCGTGAAGTGGCTCGTGAGGAGTGACCACGAGTCGTGAAGTGACTTGTGGTCAAGCAGGGAGGTGGATTAGTATGGGGGTCACCACGAGCATGACCATGAGTCGTGGTCAGACCACACGATTCATGAGGTCACTTGTGGCCTGGACTGGATGATGGCCAAGGATAATTAGATAGTGTAGACCACGGATGGTGACCACGAGTCGTGGTCACCCACCATGATTCGTGGGGTCCTCCGTGGGGTCCCAAGGTGAAACTTTGGCAGTGTACCTCACGACTCAAGGCCATGAGTCATCGTCCCTGGAGAGGAGTCATCCAGTCTCTCGTGGGGACTGGCAGTCAGCAAATTCTGCGATTTATGTAAGGGCTTTTCCGTAATTCCTAAGCCCTAGGGTCCTATACTACATCATTTTAACATTATAAAGGGTGGTTTAATAGGGAATAGATTAGCCTAAGTCCTCATTCATGCATGCAAAGGTTTGGAAAGGTGATGGAAGGGTGATCTAGGTGATTTCAAGGTGTTCTTCCTCAATTTCCTCTTGCAATCTAGGAAAGTAAGAACCAATTATTCCCAGCTATGTAAGGCTATCAATGGGTGATTTCTTCCACACCATGCTCATTCTCTATGATTTTTACAAAAAAATTATTAAATACTCATGGGGTTTTGAAGATGATTTTCATAAAAGTCTAACAATCTGATAATGGGTTTTGTGATTTTAGAATTTCATCATAATTTATGGGTTTTGGTTAGTTTTTACTATTTAATTCATTTATAATTTTATCGATTTTGATTTCTATGAAATTTAGCCTAATTATTCATGATCCATGATGAATCGACTTATGATTTTTTCTTCTAATGATGATATTTAACCATCAACTCGTCTTTCATGATTAGAGGCTTTTCAGACTATAAGTAGTATTTAACCATCATGTATGGATCATGTATTGTCGTTTCTTCATTGTTATGACATGTTTTCGTGTTCTTATGTTAAGTCATCCGCTTATGTGAATGGATTAGATGTACGCTCATGGGTTGAGTTGGAGTCTCTCTGGGCTCCTTTGTCCCGTGTCTACAATACGGGTGTGTGTTCAGGTCGTGACAATTGGTTGTTTGCAAATTATGCTTCGGTTAATTGTAGGACCTGTGCGGTGGAAGTTCCATTTCTGGGTGAGTCAGTATTGGAGTGGAATGGTAATTCAGCTGTACTAGCTAGTCGGTTTATTTCATATCTTAAGGAGGGGAATATGATTTATAAGGGTTGCATGTATCAACGAGTTAGGGTTAAGGATGTTGAGTCCGAGGCCCCAGCTATCTAGTTTGTTTCGGTGATGTGTGAGTATTCGGAGGTCTTTCCCGATGATTTTTCAGGTGTTCCTGCTGAAAGGGAGATTGATTTTGGTATTGACTTCTTTCCTGATAGGTAGCCTATTTCTACTCCTCCGTGCAGGATGGCTCCAGCCGAGCTAAAGGAATTGAAGGATCAGTTAAAGGACCTGTTAGATAAGGGCTTCATTAGAATGAGAAAGTCTCCATGGGGTGCACCAGTTTTATTTGTTCGAAAGAAGTATTGTTCACTTCGGATGTGCATCGATTATCGACAGTTGAATAAGGTCACTGTTAAGAATTGGTATCCTTTAAATAGGATTGATGACTTGTTTGACTAGCTTCAGGGTGCTACATGTTTCCCGAAGATAGACCTCAGGTCCGGGTATCACCAGCTCAGGGTTCGGGAGTGTGATATCCTGTAGACAGCCTTCAGGATGTAGTATAGCCATTATGAGTTTGTAGTTATGTATTTTTGACTAACGAATGCTCCTACAGCTTTCATGGACCCGATGAATAGGGTGTTCAAGCAATATCTAGACATGTTCGTGATCGTGGTCATCGATGATATCCTTATATACTCTGGGAGCGAGGAGGAGCATGCCGCTCATTTGAGAGCAGTGCTGCAGACTCTCTAGAATCGCCAATTGTATGCAAAGTACAGGAAGTGTGAGTTCTTGTTGGACTCCGTGGCATTTCTAGGCCATGTAGTATCGAGTGATGGCATAAAGGTGGATTCTCATAAAATCAAACGATGAAGAATTGGCCCAGACCGATGAATCCTTCGGATATTCAGAGTTTCTTAGGCCTAGAAGGGTATTACCGAAGGTTTTTTGAGGGGTTTTCATCAATTGCAGCACAGTTGACCAAGTTCATTAGGAAAAAGGTAAAGTTCCAATGGTTGGAGGCTTGTGAAAAAAGCTTCCAAGAATTGAAGACCCGACTCACTACTACACCGGTGTTGACCCTACCTAAGGGTACGAATGGTTTTGTTTTGTATTGTGATGCTTCAAGAATCAGGGTCGGATGTGTATTGATGCAGCAGGGAAAGGTAATAGCATATGCCTCCAGGCAGTTAAAGGTCCATGAGAAGAATTACCTGACCCATGATCTAGATTTGGCAGTGGTGGTGTTCGCATTGAAGATATGGCGACATTACTTATATGGAGTCCATGTGGATGTATTTACGGACCATAAGATCTTACAATATGTGTTCACGCAAAAAGACGTCAATCTATGGCAAAGGAGGTGGTTAGAGCTACTCAAAGACTACAATATGAGTGTCTTATACCACCTGAGTAAAGCCAACGTGGTATCGGATGCACTTAGTAGAGTCTCTATGGAGAGTGTGTCGAAAGTGGATGAAGGGAAGAAGGAGTTAGTGAAGGATGTCCCAAGGTTAGGAGTTAGGTTGGTCGACTCAACCGATGGCGGTTTTGTTGTGCAAAACGGGTCAGAATCGTCCTTGCTGACTGATGTGAAAGCTAGAAAAGATGAGGATACGATTTTGGTGAGGCTGAAGGAAGTCATTTGAAGTCAGAAGGTGGAAGTCTTCTCCCAAGGGGGAGATGGTGTGCTGCGGTACCAGGGTCGTTTGTGTGTTCCAGATGTGGCTGATTTAAGAAGCCGGATACTGCATGAGTCACACGGAACCAGGTATTCTATCCATCCAGGTGCAACCAAGATGTATCATGACTTGCGAGAAATATATTGGTGGAATGGCATGAAGAGGGATATTGCAGAATTCGTAGCCAAATGCTCGAACTGTCAGCAAGTGAAGGTTGAACATCAAAGGTCGGGAGGCGTACTTCAGGATATTATCATTCCCAGCTGCAAGTGGGAAGAGATTAATATGGATTTCATTACAAGCCTACATCGTACTCGCTGACACTACGATTCTATTTGGGTGGTGATAGACAGGTTGACCAAGGCTACACACTTTCTACCGGTCAAAACCACAGATTCAGCGGATGATTATGCCAAACTGTATGTCCAGTAGTTGGTGCGATTACATGGAGTGCCCTTGTCTATTATATCAGACCGAGGTACTAAGTTTACCTCTCAGTTTTGGCGGTCTCTTCAAAAAGGGCTTGGGACTCAGATTAAACTCATCATAGCCTTTCATCCGCAGATGGATGGCCAGACGGAGCGGACAATTCAAACTCTTGAGGGCATGTTGAGAGCATGTGTGATGGACTTCAAGGGTAGTTGGGATGATCACTTGCCCCTGATCGAGTTTGCTTACTATAACAACTATCACTCTAGTATCCAAATGCACGGTTCGAGGGTCTCTATGAGCAGAGATGTAGATTGCCCATCGGATGGTTTGAGGTTTGTAAGACAGCTATGATAGGGCCAGATTTGCTTCATGAGGCTATGGTGAAGGTTTAGTTGATAAATGATAGGCTGAAAACCTCTTACAGTCGTAAGAAGTCATATGCTGATGTGTGGAGGAGAGAGTTGGAGTTCGAGGTGGATGATTGGGTACTTCTAAAGGTGTCTCCCATGAAGGGAGGCATGCGGTTCTGAAAGAAAGGAAAACTCAGCCCCCGCTATGTTGTTTCCTATTGAGTTATGAGAAGAGTTGGGAAGGTAGTTTATGAGTTGGACATGCCATCAGAGTTATCGTCAGTTTACCTGTCTTTCATGTATCGCTCTTGAAAAAGTGCTTGGGTGATCCAGCTTCAGTAGTCCCGGTGGAAAGTGTTGGTGTGAGAGATAGCCTCAGTTATGAGGAAATTCCCATTGCAATCTTAGATCGTCAGGTTCGGTGGCTGAGGAACAAAGAAGTAGCTTCAGTAAAGGTGTTATGGAGAAACCATCATGTTGAGGGAGCTACGTGATAAACAAAAGTGGATATGATGGCTAAATACCCTCACCTGTTCCTCACAAGATTAGTTTCAGTTTGTGATATTAGTTTTTTCCCTAATTCCCTAATCAGTTTCCATGTTCAATTCATGTGGCAAAGTTTGATTTATGTTATGATAGATGTATGTGAATTTTTAATTCGGTTCAACTATGTAGTTCTTTTCGGAGGTAGTCATTCCATCAGTTTTCGATTTAAACAATCAATATTTGCATATGATGATTGTATGTTTCTGATTTTTCTGTGTGTTTCTACATTCAAGGACGAGTATTCCCAAGGGGGAGATATTTCTATACCTCGGGAACATAAAGATCAGACCCGGGAGTCAAAACGGTGAAAAGCTGAAATTTCGCACTAGATCACAGAATGATCCATGAAGTGGCTCATGAGGAGTGACCACGAGTCGTGAAGTGACTACTGGTCAATCAGTGAGGTGGACTGGTCTGGGGGTCACCACAGGCATGACCACAAGGAGTGGTCAGGCCCCACGACTCGTGACGTCACCCGTGGCCTGGTTTGGAGGCTTAGCAAGGATAGTTGGGCAGTGTGGACCACGGATGGTGACCAGGATTCGTGGTGTCCTCCATCGTGTCCCATGGTGAAATTTTTGTTGTGTACCTCATGACTACAATCCACGTGTCGTTAGCCCTAGTCACGAGTCATCCAGTCCCTCGTGGGGACTGGCAATCAGCAAAATTCTATGATTTTAGTAAGGGCTTTTTCGTAATTCCTCTGTCCTAGGGTCATTCTTAGCTTATGAATGGTGGGTTTTTAGGGGGAAAAGTTAATCTATGTCTTCATTCATGCATTTAAGAGTATATAAAGATGATCAAAGGGTGATTCAAGGCTTCCTTCTTCAAATCCTTCCAATTCCTTCTTGGGCATTCAAGAGAGGTTAAGAATCTGTTATTTTTAGGTATGCAAGGTTATCAATAGGTGTTTCCTTTCAAATCCATTCCCATTCTCTATGATTTCATGAAAATTCTATCAAAAGTTTATTGGGTTTTGAACTAGAATTATATAAAAATCTAATGATTTGTTAATGAATTTTGTGATTTTTAAATATTATTATATTTTATGGGTTTTGACCAGCTTTTATGATTTAAATTATTTATAATGCTATCAATTTTGATTCTATGGAATTAAGCCTAATTATGCATGACTCATGATAGATCGATTTACGATCTACTTTTCCATTAATTATATTTACAAACCCATCATGAATAATGATTTAAATTATGGATTTAGTCAATTACCCATCATGATTTCATGAATTTCAAGCTATATGCATGATCTACAAGTATGTATGATCCTTATGATTTATGAATTATGTTCTTGACGACTCACAGGCCTTATTTCATGGCTAGTTCACGTATGTACAAGTATATTTATGATTATCATGATTTAACTAGCCCATAACATGCATGTTATATTATGATCATTATATATGTTCTGGGAGTAGTATCGAACACCGAGTAGATTCAGGGCTCAGGTTAAGCCCCGAATCTTAAAAACTACGTGCCACCGTAGGTATGTTTGGACCTCCTTTGTGATTGTCCCCAACCCAATTGGCCCTTTTCATGGTGATATCATGCTCTTCATGGTTCAACCCTTGGCAATGTACGAACGGCCTCCGGACTAGGTTTACAAGTTGGACTTCATGTGTGCTCATATGGGGTATGTCGGTTAAGAGAATCTCCCACTATTCCTCATGATTTATGAACGTTTATGATTATGTATTTTGGCTCAAGTCATATTAAGTAAAGCTTTTCTCCTATGATTATGGTTACGTTTGTATTACAAATGTTTTTAAAACCTTGAGCCTTATGTTATTTTACAATGTTTACGATATGTGCATGATTTCCTACTCTTATGATCGTTTAATGAGTTTTATAAGTTTTAAATTTCCTTTTTACTTACTTTGCCTACTCGGTACATTTCACATACTGACTGCATACTTTCTATGCTATATCGTTTCATGATACAAGACCCGGCTCTTAGGCTCACCCTCCTCAGTAGCTCTCCAGAGTTCGCTATTAGCTTATTTGATGAGTCCTCATGCTCCGAGGGCCATATGTTCAGACTCTATTGTTCTCTTTCAATTTTAGTATTGTAGGGTTAGTTGGGGTATTGTCCCTTCAACCCGTCTTTCATGATTAGAGGTTTTTCAGGCTATCAGTTACATTCAGCCATCATGTATGGATCATGTATTGTCTTTTCTCCGTTATTATGTCATGATTTCATTTCCTTATGTTTAGTCTTCCACTTAAAACAAATAAATTAGATGTATGCTCATGTCATGGATCGACTTGGGGTCTCTCGGGGCTCCTTGTCCCGTATTTATAATCGAGTTGTACGTTCGAGTCGTGACACACCGCCATCGGTCGAGTCAACCAAATGAACTCTGAACCTTGCAAGTCGATGCACATCCTTCACAAGCTCCTTCCTCCCCTCATCTACATGGGACACACTCTCCATATAGAGTCTACTAAGTGTTTCTGCTACTACATTGGCCTTACCTAGATGGTAAAGGACACTCGTATCATAATCCTTGAGTAGCTCCAACCACCTCATTTGGCGTAGGTTTAGATCCTTCTGGGTAAAAACATATTATAGGCTCTTGTGGTCCATACATACATCTACATGGACCCCATACAAATCCTATCTCCAAATCTTAAAGGAGAACACTACCGCCGCCAATTCGAGATCATTACTCGGGTAATTCTTTTCATGAACCTTCAGCTGCCTGGAAGTATGTGCTATCACCTTACCATGATGCATTAAAATGCAACCAAGGCTTATCCTCAAAGCATCACAATATACCACAAACCCGTCAGTACCCTCAGGTAGGGTTAACACAGGTGCTGAGCCGAGTCGAGTCTTCATCTCTTGGAAGCTTTTCTCACAAGCCTCCGACCATTAGAACTTCACTTTCTTTTAGGTCAATCTAGTCAATGGTGCTGAAATAGATGAAAATCCCTCAACAAATCTCCGATAATAACTAGCTAAGCCCAAGAAGCTCTTGATATCTGAAGGATTCACCGGTCTAGGCCAATTCTTAACGCTTCTATATTCTGAGAGTCCACCTTTATGGCCTCACTTGACACCACATGGCCCAAAAATGCCACTGAGTTCAACCAAAACTCACACTTGTTGAATTTAGCATATAAATTGGTGATCCTTGAAAATTTGAAGCACCACCCTCAAATGAGCGGCATGCTCCTCCTCGCTCGAATAGTATATTAGGATGTCATGTGTGAACACAATCATGAACATATCCAAATATGGCTTGAGAACCCTATTCATCAAATCCATATAGGCTACAGGAGAAATCGTTAGTCCAAAAGACATAACTACAAACTCATAATGACCATACCGCGTCCTGAAAGTTGTCTTCTGGATGTCACTCTCCCGAACCTTGAGTTGATGGTATCCGGATCTAAGATCTATCTTTGAAAAGCACTTAGCACCCTGAAGTTGGTCAAAAAAATCATCAGTTTTAGGGATTGGATACCTGTTCTTGATGGTGACCTTTTTTAATTACCAATAATCAATACACATACGAAGAAAACCATCTTTCTTGCAGACGAAGAGAACTGGTGCACCCCATGGGGATTTTCTTGATCTGATGAACCCCTTTACTAAAAGGTCTTTCAACTGCTCCTTCAACTCTTTTAACTCTACTTGGGAAATTTTGTAAGGAGGAATAGATATAGGCTGCGTATTGGGAAGAAGGTCAATACCAAAATCAATCTCCCACTCGAGAGGGATTCCTGGTAGATCATCTGGGAAGAATTCTAGATACTCACAAACTACTGGAACGGACTGGATAGTCAGGGTCTCGGATGAAGCATCCTTAACACTAACTAGATGGTACACGCAACCCTTGTAGATCATCTTTCTGGCCTTAAGGTAGGAAATGGAACAACCTACAGGCACAACTGAACTACTCTTCATTTTTAAGGCTGGCCCACCCAGAAATCAAAATCTACCACATGGGTTCTACAATTAACTGAGACATATCATTGCAAATAACCAATCCATGCCGAAAAATAATATCAAAGTCGGTCATGGCTAATTCTACTAGATCTGCTGAGGTCACATTTTGAAGGACTATGACTGGGCAATTTCTGTACACCCGTCTAGCTACAACTGAATCACCCACTAGAGTATAGACTAAGAAGGGTTATGATAAGATTTTAGAACTTACTCCAAAAATACTAGCCACATAGGGAGTTACAAAACACAAGGTAGCCCCTAGATCTAACAAAGCATATACATCAAGGTGGAAAACTTGTAACATACCAGTGACTATGTCTGGGGAGATGTCCTACTCCTGGCAGGATGCTAGGGCATAAAATCTGTTTTGGCGTTGTCCGCCACCTATGCTAGTAGAAGCCCCCTGCTGAACGGGGCATGCTGGTGGAGCTGTTGAACTAGAAGTTGGGCCTCTGTCCTTATCATGGCAATTTCTAGCTTCTAGGCAATCTTTGAGCATATGTCCGGGCTTCCCACACCCAAAGCAAGCACCTGTACTCACCAAACACTGATCCGTGTGTCTCCAGCCACACCTGTCGCAAACTGGGATACTGGGATCTATGGGATTGCTGCTTTGGCCACTAGAGCCTGATGCTCGTCCTCTTTGGTCATTCCTAGACCAGGATGGCACACTCATAGTCGACGATGCCGGGGCTGACGATCTCTAGTAGGACTGCTGAAAGTATCCACCACCTAGTCTCTATTGAGAGAACCCGTAACTATCTATCCTGACCCTCTTAGCCTCTCTCTCCCTCACATGCACTACCTCCATCTGCTGGTTGTACAAGACTATTCAAGGAAAATCCATATCCCGATGAATCATTGCAATTCGAGAATTCTTGTCTAGATAGTCCGCCACCTTATGAACAAACCTGCTCACTCAAGCCCTCTGATCAACCTCTAACTTTGGGGCGTACTTGGACAAACGAGTGAACTCTAAGGCATACTCCTGGACTATCATCTTTCCCTACTTTAGATTCACGAAGTCATTCTCTTTCAGTTCCCTCTAGAGAATCGATCTAGAAAAGCGGCATGAAACTCGTCCCAACTGATAGGGACCACTCCGACTGCCCTACTATCCTTCCACTGTTTGAACCAAATGTGTGCAACCCCCTTTAACTGATATGAGGCTAAATCGGCACACTCCTCCCCAGTCACCCCCATAACCTAGGAGATCTTCAGAATCTCATCGATAAACTCATGTGGATCCTGGTCCACCTTTGACTCAAGAAACTCTAGAGGGTTCATCCTTAGAAAGTTTCTAACCCTCGCTGCCGTAGCATTCCCGTTCTGCGGGACATGTGCTACCACCTGCTAGTTGACCTAGGCAGTCAAGCCCTGTGCTAGAATCTGAATGACTGCCCTGAATTGAGCATGGGCAACCGATTCCGGTATATGGTGCTCATGGGCTGTTTTAGCCTTTTGGTGCCCATCGCCATTGCCATCCTCATGGCCATTTTGATTTCCATTTCTTCTGTCGTTAACTCTGCGGGGAGGCATGATTCTGCAAATGTGTATAGCACAAGTTAGAATGATAGAGAGATATTTCGCTGCACGACATAGATCATGAAAGAAGGGAACAATTCCTAAATGTCTTGTAGCCTCTTCGTCATAAGTGTGGCGTGCTTCACACCTATGAAAAAAGACTCTACTTAACGCAACTTTGAGACACCCTAGGACACTTCAACACCTATGGCTCTGATACCAAGTTTGTCACATTTCAAACATGGGCCCGAATCGAGACATGGGACAAGGAACCCCAAGAGACTCCAGGTCCACCCATGGCATGAACATAACTTCTAATAAAATCAATAAAAGTAGAAATCAACATAATAATCATAGGGGAAGTCTAAACATAACATAAAATCTAAACATACAACACAAGTCTGAATTTGAATACAATATATGTCTTAAAAGCCTCTAACTCTGATGAGTTAATGGTACAAGACACCAACTAACTCTTTAAGTCTAAACCTGAAAATATGTAAACATAACTGAATAGAAAGAGGCCCTCGACAGATGAGGAATCACAAATAGATACTTGATGCTAACTCCAAAACTGGATAAGTTTGAAGATCGGAGCTTGTATTATAAAATGATACAGCATAAAGTATGCGGTCAGTACGTGGAATATACCTAGTATGCAAGGTAAGTAAAACCACTTAAGTAATTAAATCATTAAAACATGCATAATGTAAAACATAATCTAGATAAAGATCTGAGAGTAGGGCTTGCATGCTATTTACTGAAATTATAATGTGAACATAACTGAACACCATAACTTAATTGAATGACCCAAAGATGAAATCTGATAATCATAAGTAAAACTTAACATTGGGTCAAACCTGCTTGAAAACATATGTATATATAATATCATGAATGATGAACATGCATAACTAAAAATCATGAGCAACAATGGGAGACTCGTCATATAACCGTCATTACGACGATAGAGCTTACGTTGTCCCAACTATCACACTCAAACGGGTAGAGCCGTCCAAAGCCTTGCCAGGGCTAAGGATGCTACCATGATATCAATATCAAGCTGAAGGCTTCTTGGGGTAGGGGAAAGCTCACAAAGGAGGTACCAAAATAATCTGATCATACCTACGTTGGCACGTAATTATAAGGCATAGGGCTGATTGACCTTATCCTACTCGGTGCTAGACACAGCTCCCAAAAACATGCATATTCTCTCCATCATTTTTCAACAAAGCTGACCATCATCTAGCCATGAAGCTAAATAATCATATACATATAAAATCTAAAATAATAAATCAGGAGCCTTGGCTCATACCATACCACAAGCTGAACATAATTGGGAGTCTCGACTCAAAAACCATGTGGTAAGCTAATTTGTGAAATCATAAATCATACTTGAACATATGGGCTTGCCCAATACTTAAACATGTTTGAACAAATACTTGATTCACTTGAAAATATAATAATAGACATGGGTAACTTGAAAATATGATTTTCATCATAAATGTCTCACCATAATTGAACATACATCATAGATCTCAATTTTCATGAACTTTCATGGATGGGCAACATAATTTATAAAACTTGAAAACATGATTCATAATTGAAAACATTGCAAAACTTACCCATGAATCATAATTCAATAATAGAAACATGCTTAGATCATACCTATGGTAGAAACTTAGGAAATTTATGCAAAACCCCATAGGATCAACATATAGATTTTCATGAATTAGAGAGGGATTGAAAATGGTGGTGAACAAATTCACCCATTCATAACCCTACGTACCTAAGAGAATCTGATTCTATAACTTCTCTGATTGCCCAAGGAAGAATTGAGAAGAACTTGGAAGGAATTAAGCTTGATCACCTCTCTAGACTCCTAAGCTTGCATGCATGAAAAAGAATAGCTTACAATGAACTTACCCATCTTAAAACTCACTATTCATAGCTTAAAACAACGTACTTTAGGCCTTAGGATCATAGGAATTATGGAAAAGCCCTTACTAAAGTGGCAGAGAAAAATAGACTGCCAGTCCCAATGAGGGACTGGAGAGTCGTCGTCTATGGCCACGACTTATGGACTTCATCCATCGTATTCACTGCCAAATCTCACTTGGGGCTCACCATGGGGCACACCACGACTTGTGCTACACCCAGCGAGTCATGGTGACCCACCTGTTAGGTGCATTGCCCAATTTCTCCTACCTTTACCTCATCATTGACCACTACTGACTCAGCGAGTCGTGGTGCTGACCACGAATCGTGGTCATGTCAGTGGTGACCAAAAAGCTTGAATTTCCAAATTAATTCAGACACCTCACCATAAGTCACTTGAAGACTCTTGGTCTTCCTGACGGGTTACAGGATGACTCGTTCTATGACCTAGTGCAGAAATCTAGTTTTCTCCATTTCAACATCCGGGTTTGATCTTAGGGTTTCTGGGGTACAACAAAAGCCATTTGTGATATTGGGGCAAGTATAAACCTCATGCCCCTCATAATCTTCAAGAAGTTTGGGCTTGGGAACACCAAACCTACCTCAAGGAGATTATTAGTGGTTGATCGCTCTATCAAGATACCGGTGGGTGTTTTGGAGGATATATTGGTGAGGATAGATTTGTTTATTCTAATAGCTAACTTTGTGGTTCTCAATTGTGAGATGGATGTGGAACTTCCAATCATTTTGGGGAACCATTGCTCACCAGGAGTATAGCCTTGGTAGAAGTGGAGCTAGGTAAGCTCAAGTTTTAGGTTGGAGGTGAAAAGGTTACCTTCAAGGTATGCCAATCTACTGAATCTCCTAATGAATGCAAAGTGATTGGAGTGCCAAATGATGAGAATGAGGATGGAGGAGTTGATATGGAGGAGGTTGAGTCGGAGGATGATCCTCCAGAATGAATGAGAGATCCATCGTGCCACGATGTTAACTAAGGCGCTTCTTTGGGAGGCAACCCAAGTGTTTTCTTTTGAATGTTTTAATATTATTGTTGTTTTTTTAATTTTGTAGGACTAAGTAGGTGAAAAGCAAGGAGTAGGATCACAAAACAAGGTAGGCACCACGCTAGACCAGCGAACCGTCGGTGCAGATGTGCGAACCGCCAGTCTAGATGCGCGAACCGCCACCTTCTTCAATCATGGAAGCAGAAATCGGGGAAAAAAATGGTCAAACCGATGAGCCACCGATGGAGCACCGACACAAGTTTGCGAACCGTCGTTTGACCACTGATTCAAGCCAGAATACCTAAAAGTGGGGGCACGAACGGTGATCCATCGGAGTAACACAAGATCTAATCCGCGAACCACCAGTCATAAACCAGAGAACTAGGCATAAATTCAGGTCAGTAATGGTAAGACGGTGAACCGTTGCTTCCAATCAATAACTGCCGGTGAAACGCCAATGCAGGTACGCGCCTTGTTCTAAAATCTAGACCAACCCATTGATCGCCCGACCCAGATTCCTTTTTCAGCTGCCCAAACCTGATCAATTCCCTTTCTCCCAAAATCCCTTTTTTCCACTTTTTTACACTTCTCCATACACTGTTTCATCTTCCCAACACCCCACCTGTCCATATTCCAACAATCCCCCTTTTCCACTCCCTCTACATTTAAATCACCATTAAACCCCCACCTTTTCATCAACCAATACCATTCATCTCCCTTCACCTATAAAAACCCCCATTTCTTTCACCTAACTCTCACTACATGCTCGCTCTCAACTAGCAAACTTCCAATCTTCCCCATTGTTGATATAATTTAAGTATCCATATCTCTCATCTGCTCTCAAGTTTATTGCCCTGGTAAAATGCTCCTAACAGTTTAATATTGTTACAAGTTATAGTCTTGGTGCACATGAACTTTGTTGTAGTATGTTTCTTTCTTCTTTTTACTTTCGTTTTCCCCCAACATTTCTATTAATGTGCTTATACATGATGAATGTGGTTGATTGAGACAATGTGAAATTTGTGGGTTACTAGGGGCCTGATGCTTAAATGGGTGTGGGGAAATGATTGCTTTTGTGTAGTTGAGTGGGATGAAGTTTGAGTAACCCCAAGGGATGACAAGGATAAAATTTGCTCGATGATAGATCGGGTGATGTCATTCTTAAGGGTAAATCGTCATTTTATCCCTTTTTATTTGTGTAGGTAATACTTGTATCAGATGTGAATATATGTATTTAAGAGTTGATGTTGGAATGCATTTTGAGGCAATGGGGACGACGACCATCCGCTACTCACCGGTCAAGTCCGGCAAAATTCTGATGAAACACCGAGTTGGGTAAGAATGGCTTCAGGCAACTGCCTCGACCCCACATTGCATTAGCTCTTCGCAGATCGCAATTGGCAACTCACCGATGATTCATCGGTGGAAACTTCTTTGCCAAGTGTTCTGCTCACTATTGAATGTTCATCGGCTGTTCGTGGATCACCTCCTATGGTTACCCGGTGTCACACCCCACCTTGGGTGGCGTGAATGTAACCTAATGCCACACTGGGACCTAAGCTGACCTTGTTAGGCATATACACCTTTGGTTCCTTCCGGTAATTCAATTCAAGAAAACAAACTGCTATATCTTGGCTATAAATACAACCTCGAACCAATAAGGCCACATAGTAAACCTGTAAAAGAAAAAAGCTAACCTAGCAAAGTAACAATAAAGGGATCCTAAGCGGTCTGACAAGACCACAATGCTCTCTAGTTATAACAAAATGAAACCAGGCAGTCATATTCATATATAGCCGACAAGGATGCTAACTAACTAGCTAAACTCGGCCCCACACGGCCAACAACAACCAACAACTGAAAAGCTATAGTTTCCAAGCCTCTAAGAGTGAAATAGTGGTCAAGACAGGGCCCCAACCTACGCAAAGTTGTACAACAAAAAGAGCAAACCTTTCTAACCATCAACTCTAGAGAAAAGGAGCTAACTGCACTACTAAATCTGGCTGATAGCTAAGAAGGTCCTGAACCATGTCTATCCGCACCTACATGCAAGTATGCAGCGCCCCAAAGATGGGCGCCAGTATAATATGTACCGAATATGTAAGGCAGTAATGAAAATGACTAAATGCAATAGATAAAATAACTTATAGTAATCAATATAAAGGATAAGAGTTATAACCTGAACATCGTCACAACCTGAAGTATAGATAACAAGTAAGTAATACTAACAAGAATTTTACCTGGCCCCCATAAGCTTTGAAGGTACATTCAACACAGAATAACCCACCTGGGCCTCCATAAACCCTGGCAGGTACACTTCAATCTATATGACCCTAGCATGGTCAATATGAGTCAATGGGTAACTATAGCCAACCTACCTGGCCTTTGCGTTTGTAATTGAGCCTTCTGGGCTCCTGTAGTTGTGTTTGAGCCCTTTGGGCTCCTGTAACTGCACCCTAGGCACACAAGGCTCAACAGAGGGTCAATGATTCCGATATGATAAAAAGTAGAAGCCCATTTGTGGATGGACTGTAATATGGCCTAATAGGCTTGAATATAGTCCTGTCAGACAAAATATAGCTCCTCTGAGTGATTTATAGCCCTGTAGGCGATCACAAAGCTAGCAACCCTGAGGTTGGTCCACGGAAGGCTATAATAGGTGGGGTCGATCCCAACAAAATAATCAACTTTCATTTCAAAACTAACTGTAGTAGCTAATCACAACATGTTTCATACAAGGACATAGGTCGTATTACTATACGACAGGAATAACTTGCCAAAGAGATTAGCCTTAACATACATCAAATGTTGATTCTCATTTATCCAAATAGTTCTAACCTGTAGTTGGCAATTCAACTCAATTGTAGCCTCTGCGCTAAGAGAATAAGGCTATTTTCAATACTAACACTCATAAAACAACGTTATCTTTCAATAATATTAATTATAATTCAACTCCATTTAATTTGTCCAAAAACTCACAAATTTTCGAGAGTTCAGAAAGTAGGAATGCTTACCTATCACCTGTAGGAACTTAGGATTCAATATGGGCCAATGAACCTTGGGCTAAGCTTTCCCTTCTTTCCAAATCTCATCACGCCCTTCATCGGCAAAACATATACCCAATCATCAACATTAAATTCCAAGTCTTTATGCCACACATAGGAATAGGACTTCTGACAACTCTGGGCTATTAGCAACCATTCTTTGAAAAGTTTTACCTTTTCTTCTGATTGATGTATCATATCATGCCTCCCCTATTTCGAACCATCCTATGGGGTACCTGCATTTCCGCCCATATAGAGCTTCATAAGGCGCCATTTGAATAGCTGAATGATAACTGTTATTATATGAAAATTCAATAAGGGGTAGATGCTCATCCCAGCTCCCTCCAAAATCTAGCACACATTCCCGTAGCATGTCCTCAAGCATCTGAATGGTGCACTCTGCCTGACCGTCTGTCTGGGGATGAAAAGTTGTACTCAAATTAACCTGCGTCCCAAAACATTTCTAAAAGGACTGCCAGAATCTGGCTATGAAAAGTTCCCCTCGATCAGAAATAATGGACGCTGGGACACCGTGTAGCTAGACTATCTCCTTAATATACAACTTAGCATAGTCTTTGGCTAAAAATGCAGTCCTGATTGGCAAGAAGTGGGCTGATTTCATCAATCTGCCAACAATGACCCAAATGGAGCAAAATTAATGCCTGCTGCGAGGTAATCCCACTACAAAGTCCATATTAATTTCCTCCCATTTCAACATAGGTACTGCTTTCTCCTGAGTCAATACACCAGGTTTTTGATGTTCATCTTTTACTTGCTGGCAATTAAGACACTATGCTACAAACTCAGCTACACCTTTCTTCCTTCTAGGCCACCAATATATCTCCTTTATATCATGGTACATGTTAGTCGAGCCTGGGCGAAGAGAGTAACGAGAATAATGTACCTCTACCATGATCTGCTGGCGGAGCCCTACTACATCTGGAATGTAGAGTCGACCTCTAAATCTCAAGACCTCGTCTTTTGTTAACTCAAAGGCTGATAGTTCTCCCTGTTGAACCTTGTCTCGAAGCTGTACTAGACTAGGGTCCTTGTACTGTCGCTTTTTCACCTCTACAACTAGGGATGACACTATTGTATTCTGGATCACAACCCCATTATTTTTTGAATCCACTACCCGGACTGCTAAATTGGTTAACTGGTGCAGCTTTTGAGCCATTTCTCACTGCTCTAGTCTCAAATATTCTAGGCTGCTCATGGATCTACGGGTAAGGGTATCAGCTACAATATTAGCCTTCCCTGGGTGATACAATATGTTCACGTCATAGTCCTTCAGCAATTCTAGCCAATGATGCTGCCGCTAATTCAACTCTTTCTGTGTGAAGATATATTTGAGTCTTTTATGATTAGTAAAGATATCCATGTGTATACCATACAAGTAATTCCTCAATATTTTAAAAGCATGAACCACTATAGCTAACTATAAATTATGGGTGGGGTAGTTCTTTTCATGCTTCCTTAGCTGCCTCGAAGCATAGGCAATCACCATGTCGTGTCGCATCAGAACACACCCTAACCCGATGCTTGAAGTGTTGAAATATACGACATATCCCTCAAAACCTTTCGATAAGGCCAATACTGATGTAGATATCAATCTATTTTTCAGCTCCTAGAAACTCTGCTCACATGCCTCAGTCTAATGGAATTTAGCTTCCTTCTATGTCAACCTTGTCAACAGTGTTAATAAGGTAGAAAATCCTTCCACGAACCATCAGTAATACCCGACTAACCCCAGGAAACTACAAACCTCGGTTGGATTGTAGGTCTAGGTCATGTCTTTACTACCTCGATTTTGTACGAGTCAACCTGAATACGTGCATCTGATATAATATAGCACAAGAAAGCTACCGAATTCAACTAGAACTCACATTTCGTGAACCTCACATATAATTGGCGGTCTCTAAGGATTTGGAGTACCATTCGCAGATGATCTCTGTGTGTAGCTTCTGAGCGGGAATATACCATAATGTCATCAATAAATACTATCACAAAGAAATCTAAATACGGCATGAAGATGTTGTTCGTTAGATCCATAAACACTTCTGGGGCATTCGTCAATCCGAAGGACATGACCAAGAATTCAAAATGACCATACCTGGTCCTGAAGGTTGTCTTCGTAATATCTTTCTCCTAGGCCCGCACTTGATGATACCCTGACCTTAAGTCAATCTTAGAGAAATATTTCACCCCTGTAGTTGGTCAAACAAATAATCTATCCTTGGAAGGGGATATTTATTCTTAATAGTAACTTTATTTAGCTACCGATAATCTATACACAATCGTAGGGAGAAATCTTTCTTCCTCAAAAATAGAACTAGAACACCTCACGGTGAAGCACTCGGCCTGACAAAGCCCTTATTGAGCAAGTCTTTCAACTGTTCTTTCAATTCCTTCAGCTCTCCAGGAGCCATTCTGTCACGCCTTACCTTGGGAGACATGACTGGCACCTAATGCCACACTGGAATTTGATTGATTTGGCAAGGCTTATATGCACGTTTGGTGTAGGCCTTCAACTCAATTCAAAAAAACAAAGGGCTATATCTCGGTTGTAAACACAACCTTCAGCCGACAAGGCCACATAGCCACCTATAAATGAAACTAGCTAACAAGCAATAACAATAACAAGTCATATGCGGGCCGGCCAGACCACCATGATATCTAGTTATAACTGAAATGAAAATCAGATGCTATACTAGGCCCCATATGGCCAACACGACAAATATGACGTATCTGGGCCCCACATAGCCAACAACAACTAGCTAACGGATAACTGTAGTTTGCAAGCCTTTAAAAATACAAATAGTGGTTGGGACAGGACCCCGGCCTACCCAATGCTAATGCAAAGAAAGACTAAACCTCTACTATATGGCAACTCCGGATGAAAGGAGTTGGCCAACTATTGACTCTGAATAGCTGCTACTGAAGACACTGAGTTCTATGTTTCTAAACTTGTAGGCAAGTAGTGCAGCGCCCAGAGGAGGGTGTCAATACAATATGTACCAAATATCTAAGGCAGTAAATAAGCTAACAAAGACTGGAAATAAATAGAAAGAGAAGGGCAGGAAGATTAACCTGTGAGCTTGCTTATTCGTAATCTGCATCTAACAGAACGCTACATGTACGTGAGCTAAGACTGTATGATTACACATTCATAAACTATAACTGGCAGGCAAGAATACAAACAAGAACCTAACCTGGCCCAATAAGCCTGGAAGGTACAAACAACACAGAAATACCTGCCTGGGCCCCCATAAGCCCCGACAAGTACAACCAAGTCCACTTTTACTATCTGACAATTAAGGATTTTTGCATAAACTGCAACTCGAGGTGGCTCTGCAGCCTCAATCTGATAAAACTCAATACGACCCTTACAGCCTTAGTGAATGGAACTCAATATGGCCCTTACAGCCAAGGTGAATGGAACTCAATACGACCCTGATAGCCTCAGTAAATGGAAATCAATAAGGCCCTTACAACCTCATTAAATGGAACTCAGTACATCCCTTACAACCTCAATAAATGGAACTTAATATGGCCCTTACAACCTCAGTAAATGGAACTTAATATGACCCTTACAGTCTTAATAAATGGAACTCATTACGGCCCTTACAGCCTCAGTAAATGGAAAATAATACAGCCCTTACAACATCAGTAAATGGAACTTTATACCGCCCTTACAACCTCAGTAAATGGAACTTAATACGGCCCTTACAGCCTTAGTAAATGGAGCTTAATACGACACTTACAGCCTCAGCAAATGGAACTTAATATGGCCCTTGTGGGCTCAATAAATGGTTTCGGACATCATACTGCCCCTACAAGAATGACCCTATAGGAAATAACATCTAACGCCCAGACATCGTAAACAATAACCAACCTAGCTAGGGTAATTCTAACGAGGGTTACTATGTTGTCACTATCGTCTTGATGCTATTCATAACAGCTAGCGATGATAGGTTTACTCTAGGATGCTTTCTCGCTACATGAAACAACTGTGGGGCTGCTACTAGTCGGATATGCTCCTGAATCAGCCCTAATCTCCCATAGGTAGCTTATTACAACACTTAGCTTAGAGGTAATACCGTAAAACTGTTGTTCTAGTCCCTTGGACACTAAATGAGTCTATTCAGATTTCATATTCCTTCTTTGGGTGATACCTAACCTCGTAGGTATGTATATCTACACTTAGTCGTTCCCGACAACCTGTACCTGGATATCTGACAAGAGTAGTTTGGGGCGCTGGCCCCGTATCTAGCTGCTAACAGAACTTCCCCCCTTAGGGTATCTACTATTCTATCAGGATGATACAATTGAGGTAGTGCCCTGAGTGATTTGTGCAATAAGCACCACGTCGACTAAAGCTATCTTACACTATTAATAGCCACTATGTCACAGACCGAGATTCATCTCTCCAGGCAGCTCCAGTGCCACTGACTCTAGGGTGCGGCCATACTCACATAATTCTGGCCCTGGAGGCATCAAGATACGCCAACGATCTGTGGGCGAGCTCTACTGGAATATAGGCGCCGAACTGATTGTTATATTGACCAACTACGCCTATGCTATTCAATTTACTAACTCAGGCCCAATAACTATCTACGAGCTTCTAGGGTCTAGGCCTGACAATATAACATCTGATTCTACTAGCACATTGAACTGAAGAACAAGGGAATTTCTATGATGCTCCTAGCATGTGACACACTTAACATGTTCTTTCTCGATGAGAGATACTACGGTACAATCTTTATACATTTTTTAGAAGCTAACCAGAACTTATATAACAGTATTCTAATGATAGCAGCTAATCACAACATATCTGATCTTTATATACCGATGACAGTTAATTACAACTTGTCTAATAACAATTTACTGGTAGCGACTATCTGCAGCATATGGGACTGTTATTTCTACTTGATAACATAAGTCGTAACACTTACAATGAGAATAACTTTTCGAGGGTTAAGCCTTACATACCTTAGCTGTCATTTCCCGAATAACCCATGAGTTTCACTTGGATTCGTCAGCTCTTTTCAGCTGTAGCCATTATACCGGGAGAAAGATATGAATTTAATTACCAAATTCAGCGATAAAGGATAACTTTTGACATTAATAGCAACCATAATTCATTTACGTAAAATACCGCTGAAAACTTATTATTTCCCGAGAGTTCAGAAGGGATTAATGCTTACTTGAAGCCTTTGATCGTATAGAAATAAGTTTGGAGCCATTCTGACAACTTTTGCTCGGCAGGGTTACGATTCTCCAAGCGAATTTCACAAAATTTCTCCGTAGTAATGCTGCCAACTGGTTTAAACTTTGATACCCGAAGTTAATTTGAATTTGGATGGCGTTTGATAGCGTAACCGGATGAAAATCAATTGAAATTTTCATACAATCCTCTCGCTAGCCGAAACAAAGATGGGGAAATGATTTCATCATGTGAGGAGGCTTTATATATACATGTTGGGCGGTGGCAGGGGGTGTACCTTATGCCTCCCATTAAGGCTGCCACGCTGGTGCGCCGCGCCCCCCATTAAGGCTGCAATCTTGGCGCCTCGCGCCTCCCATTGAAGCTGCCATCCTAGTGCCTTGTTCCTCCCATTGAGGCAGCAAGACTGGCGCATCGCGCTGGCCAGTGCACTGCTGGCTGGAGGGTCGTGCTATCCCCTCACGACCTACTCTCGCCCGACCCTGTTCCTGAGGCTTTTTCCATAAGTGTCAAGATCTTTTTACTCGTCACACATCCACGTGTATAGTTACTAATCAATAACTTTTTCGGGGTCTCCCCCCCTTAGAACATTCATCCTCGAATGTCAACTTTAACTTACAGGAGTCTCCCCTTATGGTATGGACTATCTGAAAATCCTGAAATGCAGAAACGTCCAACACACGCATTTCATTTGACACTATCAAAAATGTTTCACAAAAAGATTGTAGTTGACTGAACAATACTGACATAGTAAGAAATAAAATAGAAGTTGAATGATAATATTATTTGAACTATGTAATAATCCCGGAACAAGTGGGGATATCTAGGGTTCACGTCATCCTCAATTTCCTAGGTCGTTCCTTCCTTATTTTTGTTTCTCTACAATACTTTGATAGAGAACACATCAGTAGTCCTTCACCTGCAAACCTACTGATCTAATATGGTGACTTGAACCTCTTCGTGGGTTAATTTCCCAGTAACCTGAATGTCCTTAACTAGAAAAACTCGGGACGGGCCACCTATGCCCTTTCGTAAAGTTGACATGTGAAAGCTGGAAGGTATGGTTCTAGCTCTAGAGGAAATTCCAACTCGGATGCCCCGGTCCAACTACCCTGAATTTAGCTACTTCAAGTCATCATATAGGGGACTTACATTTCTATCCATTACAAGTCTCCGGCATCTGACTTGTGTGCTCTGCTTAGCTATTTGTTTGGATACGAGTGGTTATACTAAGTTGGCATGTGGCTTAATCTGTTCTGATTCCTTTTCTATAACTTAGTTGCAAATTGCGCTTTTCTGTTAGAGTTTATCAAACACTGGAGCTCCACGCACTCCAACTAATTTCGGGACATTTAACTCGGCATAAGTCTTAACTGCGGCATAATTTCATCTGGCGAGACACAAATGAATCTCACTAGCCTCTCTATACTAGTTCAAATGAAGTCAAATTACACTTGGTATGAGATAACCTTATGACTGTATTCATGTCAATTAATCTCCATACCCTTGCAGGCATGGCCACCTCCTTTATTGTCCTGCATAGTTCCTACTATCGCGTCTTTTCTGGCCTGTCGCTGGATCTCTGTTGCTATGGTTCAATGATATTTTCTGTCTTTCCATGCCACAATAGGTCTCTCCTTTTGACCCGTTGCATTTTCGTTAAACTCTGGAACTATGGTGTGCTAATCGAAGTTCTGCCATCCTTGGAATATAGAGTCGACCTCTAGATCTTATGACTTAGCCTCTTATTAGCATGAGGGAAAATGACTCTCTATTGGGCCTTGTTTCCAGGCTATTCTAGGTTAAAGTCTATATGTCGACACTCGCTTACCTTCTCCTCTGGCAGGGATACCGCAACATTCTAGGCTACAACCTTACTATCTCTTTATTGTTAGCCCGATGCTTAGTTATTAATATTCGGCGGTAATCCTATGCTCTATCCACCTAGAGGTGATTCTGGTTTTCCCTCATTAGATATTTACACCTTTCCTCTTGTTCCCTTGGACTGGGCTCTGAGGTTCGAGCCTCCTACCTCATACTGCCAAGGATGTTACCGACCAGGTCTACTGACATATATTTCTTATGACTCACACTCGGAGCTATTTTGTTCATATGATCTCCCTATCCTTCGATATCACAAACTAAGTCCATAACCATTATCTTACAGGCATGTCCTGCCGTCATTAGCATGCTACGACGGATTCAGCCTTTATGTGACTTGAACTTTACTATTACTGGGGGTTTATTACTGATAGACTCTCTTATACACATTAGAGTGATATTGGCAATCTTACTCCCCCTTCCTGACTTGCTACTGTAAGAGTCTAGATAACTTGTAAATACTAAGGGTTCCAACCACTCTATAATCCTTCTCGGAGGCAACAATTCTAGCACTCTTTTACTATTCATTCTGAGCACCATAGCACCAATACCTACATTTGTTGTTTTACTAAAATTACAAATTAGAAGGTGGAGAAATGACCTTATCTTACTATAGTAGGACTGAGGTATAGAACCTTACAACATCCAAAAAGTTGGAGATGGGAATCCTACAATTTCCTCCTTCTTTCGCACCATTGAGGTAATTCAACATTAACTGTTGCCACTGGATAATTCTAAAAATCTAGTAGGTAAACCATATCATATGTACATATACATTATACTCCTAACCCCCTATTATGAGGTTGTAGGGATAACTGGGGATGGCACTGGCATATCTATCTCATTGTGAGGTTTCTGGTACCTCGGGGGGGTGATGGGGAATGTAAAAGAAGCCTACTTCCACCCTTGGGCTAACCGCCTCCTAATTGAAGCACTTCACCAGTACCTCCTCTTGCTGTTGTAGTTATCTTGTTATTGGCTGGTGTCTGTCATATATCAAAAATTATTCTAGACAGACATAACAATGAAAGATTAGGGACTCAACCCAATACAAATCTGCTCTATAGCACGATCTGAGAAGAAGGAGGGTTAACCATACTATCTTGCCTCGTAGCCTCCTGCTTATAGAATATGGTGCACAACACATTTATAAGCAAGATTCTACTACACACAGCTTGCAGACTCCCTAGGATATGAACTGCTCTGATACCTAGTTTTTCACGGCCCACCTTGGGAGGCATGACTGGCACTTTGTGCCACACTAGAATCAGACTGATCTGGCTAGGCATATATGCACATCTGTTGTAGGCCTGCAACTCAATTCAAGAAAATAACGGGCTATATCTCAGTTCTAAACACAACCCTCGGCTGAAAAAGCCACATAGCCATCTGTAAACGAAACCAACTAACCAACAATAATAATAACAAGGAATCCTACGGGGCTGACCAAACCACCATGATATCTAGTTATAACTGATATGAAAATCACATTCTATACTATGCCCCACACGGCCAGCACATAAAATAAGATGTATTTGGTAGCCACACGGCCAACAACAACTAACTAAAGCACAACTGCAGTCTGCAAGCCTGTAAGAATACAAATAGTGGTCGAGACAGGGCCCCGGCCTACCCAATGCTATACAAAGAAAGATTGAACCTCTACCAGATGGCAACTCCGGATAAAAGGAGCTGGCCAACTGCTGATGCTGAACAGCTGCTACTAAAGACCTTGAATTTTGTGTTTCTAAACTTGTAGGAAAATAGTGCAGCGCCCAAGGAGGGCGTCAGTACAATATGTATGGAATATGTAAGGAAGTAAATAAGCTAATAAAAACTGGAAATAAATAGAAAGAGAAGGGCAGGAAGATTAACCTGTAAGCTTGCTTATTCGTAATCTGCATTTAACAGAACGCTACATGTACGTGAGCTAAGACTGTATGATTACACATTCATAAAATATAACTAGCAGGCAAGAATACAAACAAGAACCTAACCTGACCCCCATAAGCCTGGAAGGTACAAACAAGACAGAAAAACCTACCTGGGCCCCATAAGCCCCGGCAAGTACAACCAAGTCCACTTTTACTATCTGACCATTAAGAATTTTTTCATAAACTATAACTCGAGGTAGCTCTCACGGCCTCAATCTGATAGAACTCAATACGACCTTTACAGCCTCAGTGAATGGAACTCAATATGGCCCTTACAGCCTTAATAAAACTCATAACACTCTTGAAAATATTCAGAGAATGCTCAACTTCACAAGATCAGACCACGACAGGCATTGTACGACTCATAAGAGCACTGTACGAGTTGTACCAACTTCCAAGACTTAACCAAATTCAAGACTGCTGAGCATAGTACGAGTGGAAGCTACGACTAATAAGTTCATGGTACGAGTTGTAGGATCAGGCGACGACATTTAAATTAGTTTTCCTGTTAATTTAGGAAAAAGTTCTAATTATTTGTATAAATACTTTTTAAGGTTTTTTTTAGAAAGTCAAATCCTACTTCAACTAGGAAAAGCAGATACAAATCCCGATTAAACTCTATGAAGGAACAAGGAAGGCTTACACAACCTATATAAATACCCTTTATTTCTATGTAATAGGGTAGTAAGAGGACTATGAATAGACTTAATTCTAGTAGGAAAACATTGTAGTAAGTAATTTTACATCGTTGGAAGAGAGAATTAAGTTGGTTCAACCTTGTGATCAACCTTTTCTTTAATTCATCTTGTTCTTTCTACTTGTTATTTAAGATTTCGTGTTTTAATTGAAGGAATTGTTTTTCTCAATCATCTTTGTGAGTATTGTTTTATGTTTTCAATCATGAGCACAACTCACAATCTTACAACTATGAGAGGCTAAAACCTCCATATCTAGGGTTGTGGGAACCATGGTGGAATAACAAGTTAGGGTTGCACATAGTGAGTCTAAAACCAATACTAATTACTTATATTGTATTCTCTTCATCTTTAACGATTCTTAGCGGTGTACAACGTTAGGAAGTGATTGAATTCTTTACTTGCTTTGGTCAAAGAGGTAGAGATTAGGAAAAGAGAATTACAACTGAGTCTTTATCTTGGTGATCATTGTATTAACTTGAGATATGGTCGCAGGATAGTTATATCTGGAACTTAGTGATAACGGTTAGTTTGCAAAACTCATGAGACTTGGTCGAGTAATTGAGGATAGTAATTCAATAGGGATTGGTCGATCGTTTGAATGAATCTAAGATATCAGTTCTGTAAGTAAGTGTTGATAAAGATCATGAGTGTATATCCAAAGTTGTTATGAACCCATGGGGAACACAAACCTTCGTTATCCTTTAATTATTGATTCACAAATATAATCCTGACTGTTGTTTATTTTTATTATTGCTTTTGATTAGAATCCCCCCATTATGAAGTAATTACCATACAAGTTCATCTACCGGCTGTAATCTAGATCTTCCATATTCCCTGTGGGTTCGACCCCAACCTCTAGTTGGGTTCTTTATTGACAACGTCCGCTTCATACTTCAGTTGAAAGTGTGGTTAGAGCGTTATCAGAGCCTGGTCCCGAAATTCGCTTCATATCAATCCAGAAAGGAGAGTATGAATCACAAAGGAAAAGTTGAGGACTTTCCATGCCTACCCTCAGTGTTATTAAGGGGTGTTAAGGTCAACATTACCCCAGCATCCATAAATTTGTTGTTCTGGGAGGATGAAATTGATGAGGATATGAAATATTTGGTTCACCTCACCAACAAAGAGGCCTAATTCAGTGTTATAGCTCCAGTCATTGCCACCATCACACCTCTCTGGGCATTTATGGGTGGTGAGATATCTCTCCATAACCTACACTTTGAGGCCAAGTTGTGGCTTAACTTCATTTGCGGTAGAATCATGCCATCTAAGAATGAACAACAGGTGAATTTGGAAGCTGCCATCCTGAGTTATTGCAATCATGACAGGGTCCCAATTAACTTTAGGGAGATAGTGGCTAATCAAATGTGGAGAAAGGCCAGACAAGCCAGCACTTCAATGTCATTGCGATGTTGATATCGTAGCTATCCTTAAGAGCGAGAGTACCCCTTTTCCCGGATGAGACCCCTAGCACTGCCTTCGGTATTATCTCTATTGCCAGCAAGAGGGACGTTGATGCTCCAAGAATAAGAGGCAGTGGATGCAGGCCTTTGAGATCTTAGATGAGCCCGTCACCCCCAGTTTAGAGCTGACCCCCTATGCCCCCAATCTCAACATGCCATATCCTGAGGCATCGGGGCAAGCTTCTGGAGGTGCATCAACTCAAGGCTCCTCACTTCCTCCTACTTCCTCACATCACAGTGGTCTTCAAAATCTTGCAGAAATGATCCACTCCCATGAGAGCCAACTCCAACGGCTAGCCAAGAGCCTCCTAAAATTTATTATGAAAACAGTCAAAAAGGAGTTGAATTCAATCAAGGACATCTTGGGTATGTTGTGTGCTTGTATGGATGTGGTGGAGGGAGCCGTCACCTCTCTCTGAGATGAGGAAAAGAATGGAAGAGTCGGACACCTATGGAAGCACCCGACATGAGTGCTCTTGATGCAGCTATGGCTTCCCCTTCCACAGCTCGAGGCCCTATTGATGATTAGTTTGAGGGCTTAGGTGAAGAGGAGGATGATGGGGATAAGGTTGGCTAAGTTGTAGATGACGCTAATGACGAAGTTGACAATGAGCGACCACACCAGGAAGCCCCTTTTCCCTTTTTAATTGTCATGCATACATTGAGGACAATGTAAATTATTTTTGTTGGTGGTTGGTTTAGTGTGGTGGTTTGTAATGAATTTGTTTTGATGAATTTGTGCCCTTGTCCGGCTGGTGATTAATGAATTTATGCCTTTTGTCGGGCTTGTTAGTTGATGGTCTGAAAGCCTTTGTCGAGCTTAATATGAAATTCATTGTTGATGTTAGTGCTATTTAACGGGTCCTTGTTCTTATCGCCTAAATTTGTGACCGATGTTTGATTTTATTCGCCTTTGTAAATAGTAGATAGTAATATAACTACAAGGGTTTTCTTCATACTACGGTTTTTCCCAAGGAGTATTTTTCATTTTCTTTTTTTCGATTGTCGAACCGGATTGAAATTTTCCAATGATAGATTGTGAGGCGACTCTCTTATGGAAATATGCCATTTCTTTTTTTAAGTCTTTTGTGGAGCTGTTTTGAGAGGTACCACAAAAAATTTTGGGATGTGGCATGAAAATAAAAAAAATGGGCATTTGAAATTAGAAATGTAGCACTCTCTTGTCATATATTTTATATTCCCTGTTTGGCTAGTGAATTCGCATGCTCTAGTGTCTTGAGTAAAAATCTTGTGATGATAATGACTTGTGTGGACTCTTTGGGTCTAATTCCTTCTGTAGTAAGGATCTTTGTGAATCTCATGCATCTATTCTTATTTAGAACTTTCCCTAAGTGTGACTCAAGGTGAAATCCTAGATGTAGCGGAACTTGGAGCATGATTTTAGGCTTTCATTTGACTAGTCACTCTACCCAAAATGACCTCCGAAAATGCCTTCCTATGCTAGCCAATGTTGAACCTTTTGGACTGTTTATTCTTGAAAACCACATTGCAAGCTAATGTCCCTTTTTATCCCCTCTTCTCGCTACCCATCCTCCCTAATTGCTAGTGGTGAGTGAATGAGAATAATGGGGGATTAAAGCCCAAATACATAGGGAGAGATAAGAAAATCAGTGAGAAAGAGGCAAAGAACCAATTTTTTGGGGTTTTCAAGTAAGGGGGAAATATGAGAAGCCTAAATTTGAGGTAGCACCAAATTGTGAGAAAAATGAATGAAATGATGAGTTGAGAAACCTTAAGGTACCAAAAGAGAAATGAAAAGTGAAATGTTGTTTCCTCTTACTTAGACAAGGCTTAATGTGATAGCTAAAGAAGCTATAAGGAAGGTCTTTAAGAAATAGAAGATGAAAATGGTTACAAAAGGAGGAATAAGGTGGAGTGATATAAAAAGTTAGATGGAAGGGTTAAAGTGTTCACATAAAGGAATTAGGGAGGTACTAGTCACTAGAACCAAATAATTGCCCTACCATTACCGCTAGACTTCATCATGACCCACAAGTCCTAATGGATTTTTAGTGTAGTTGCTCTACATTAGTGTTTAATTACATAAAGGGAAAGCCTATGGGTCAAGTTGCATGCATGAAGATTTCCTTTGGGAGAATGAGTATAATCATCTTTTGCTATAATCCCTTATATGTGCATTGCTTCATGATAAAGAAAAGGGATTCTCTCTTGTAGTGAGTGGCATCATTCGCTTTTGAGGACAGACTTGCATTGAGGTAAAGGTGTGATTGAGGCATGAATAGTGTGAGTTCTATAGAAAACTTTGGATGTACACTGATTATGAATTGAGATGCTATGTGTATTTTATTGGATAAGCGATGCCCTCGTTTTGCAAAATGAAAGCATTTGTGAATTATTCCTTTGAATTGTGATTGGCTCTTGAAACTTTTCCACATTTTTAAGGGGAAATTTCTTCTCTTTTTATGTGAGTTGGTGAGCAGTTTTTTGGGTTGACATAGATTAAGTGGTCATTGATGCATAAACTGTTGTATAGTGGCATGTCATTCCTTTTGCTCGACTGATAAGATTTGCATTACTTGAGGACAAGTAATTGTTCGAGTTTGGGGGTTTGATGAGTTGGTAATTTACCAACTCATTAGGCTCTTAAGCATGAGTTTTAACTTAGTTTTCAAGTCATTTAAGTGAATTTGATGCCCTTTTTGTCTTTTAATGTGCAGGTATTTGAGTTGAAGAGAAAGAGTATGAATTGGAGTAAAAAGGATGAATTCAGGTGAAAAGCATAGCTCCACCGAAGGACACCAGTGAAACACCAGTCTATTGCACGCAATCACTGGTTTGAGGAGAAAATGCAACCGGCGGCCCGCAGACATCAACCGTCGATTCACCGACGGGTACTAGATCTTACTAGACCAATGAGGAAATTAACTGGCGGATCGCGGATGGAAACCGGCGAACCACCGAAGGCATCATCGAAAGGTCCTGGAATGGCACTGGATTGCAGAAGAAAATGAACGGCAGCTCACGGATTGCAACCGGCGAACCACTAGTTCCATCGCAAGTGAAGAAACGCCTGAACAGGGAAAATTATGTCTACCACTGAAAAAGAGGAGATTCGTTGCCCTATTTTTTATATATTCTAGAAGAAAGTATTCTATACATATCTTTTGCACATTCCTTTAGCTTTGAAAAGAGAAAAACCCCATTGGAGAAGAAATTTGAATATTTCTCTCCTTTTTTCATCTTTTTCCTTAACAAGGTATAACCTTTGTTGCAGACATATTTTGAGTTTGATTTTGTTTGCTCTTAGTAATGAAATAATTGAGATTATTAATGAATATGTTCTTTAGTCTCTTAATTATGAGTAGCTAAATCATTAGCTAGAGGTGTGTGATGATGGGTGTGTAATTAGATCGGATATTGCTAGATTCATCTTACTATTGCTTAATTAGTGTAAATCTGTTGAATTCTCTTCAAATTATAATTGATTGCCCATAGTTGCAAATATGGGTTTGGTTTTCTTACTTGATTTTTTGCTTGAAAAAAGAAGAACTAAGTATTGGGGGAGAATTTGATAGTGGGAATGGATGTGATTGTGTGGGCGCTGGGCTAGAAATAGACAAAACCAATATTCATGTCACGACCTGAACGTAAACCCGGATCGTAGAAACGGGACAAAGGACCCTGAGAGACCCCAAGTCGACCCATGGCACAAGCATGCAACTAATATCATTCAAATAAGCGGAATAATAATCATAAAAACATAGTGAAACTGTAATTATAGTGTAACATCATGAAATACTAAACATATACATAACTGAGCTCTACATACTTGTCTGAAAGCCTCTAATACATAAGATGGGTTGATGGGACAACAGCCCCAACTAACCCGACCAATACTAAAATATAAACAACATGGAAGTCTATTAAAAGGACCTCTGAATATAAGGACTCACAATAAGCTTAACGCGTAAGCTAAGATGGACTGAGGATGAGGATGATCCTGAGATCCGAAACCTGTATCATGAAACGATACAGCATATAAAGTATGCGGTCAGTATGTGGAATGTACTGAGTATGAAAGGTAAGTAAATCAGTCATTTCAAAGTAAATAAAACTCGTAAATGATATAAGAGAAGGACATCATGCTTACATCAAAATCTTCGTAATAAAACATAAGGCTCAATGCTTTCAAATCATTCATAAGAATTCATTTTCATAATCATAAGTAAACTTTATCAAAACATAACTTGAGCCACAACATAAACATAACAATGCATAAAACATGCGAAACAATGGGAGGACTCGTCATAACCGACACCATCATGGTAGAGCCTTTCATGATGCCCCACTGTCTCGCTCAAGTAGGCAGAGCCGACCCTGGCTTTCCAGGTGAGGGTCGTGCATAAGGCGTGATATCACATTTGAGGGGATCATTATCAAGGCATTATATCATTTACAAAGCCACGGTGGCATGTGGTTATGAGGCACCGGCGTAGTTCTTTTAATGTCGGGCTGCTCCGTGCTAGACACGGCTCCCATAAACATGCATATAGGCTTATATATAAGTCCATAACATCATGCATTAAAATTCATTGGCTAAGATATAACATTTATCACCATTTATCCCCTTTAAAACATTCTTATCCAAAAATCAAAGCCCTTTTCATTGGCCAACATCATAAATCGTTAAATCATGTAATTCGTTTCATAAATTGTAAATCATTATTCAAAATGTGGGCATTGCCCATTACTTCATCATACTCAATTCTTTCAAAAAAAATATGCTCATAAACATGGATAACCTGAATTCATGCTTTTTCATCACCAATGACCTCAAAATTTTTAATATTCATCATAAATCATAATTTTCATGAACTTCCATGAATGGGCATTTTAGATTTAAAAAGAATGAAACATGATTTTGAAGAAGATAATATAAAATCTACCGAACATGCATAATTCAATAATTAAAACTCAATTAAATCATATCCATAAAGAGAAATCATATTTTCATGGTTTGGGTAAAACCCCATGGAATTTGAATAGGAGAATTCATGAATTAAATTGAAATTTGGGCATGGGTGGGGAAGAATTTCACCCATCCTAAACCCTACATACCTGGAAATGAATTGACTCAAAGTTCCTTGAATACCAACAAAGAAATTGATGGAAACTTGGGGAAGAAGACCTTGAATCTCCCAAACTCCCTAAAATTCTTGCATGAGAATGGGCATGCATAAAGGACTTAAATCACATTATCATACCCAGAAAATATCCAAAACGCGTAGTTTAGGGTCTAAAAGCATCGAAAAGTCAAAATCTCCTTAAAATTAAATCCCTAAAAACTGTCCCGGAAGGACCAACGACCGACCCAACAGGTTGTGACAACATACCACAACTCGTGGTATCGAGTCGTTAAGTTTGTTGCTTCATCACATGCCTTGGATCCTTCCCAGGACTCATTAGGACAAGTCGTTACATCAAAGTAGGAGTCGTTACTTCGACCGTAGTCAACTCCTTGACTGAATCTGACTTTCCTTCTCACTAGCCTCACCACCACTCGTGGTGGGTTCCAACGAGTCGTGGTCTCCTATCGTCGCCCGCACTAGAACCTTCAACCCACGAGCTACGACTTGAAACAATAGGTCGTGCCTCCTCACCACGAGTCGTGGGATGGCCCGTTGTTTCTCCTTTGGTCTAACCCAGCCCTTCCAACGACCGGTGACAATGACTCGTTGTTCCCAACAACGAGTCGTTACACCATTTGTTTCTTCCACTGCTCCCTTGAACTTCCCAAACCATGAAATCTTTGGACAACTCGTGGTATCCTACCACGAGTCATAGGGTCGCCCGTCCTGTGATATTTTTGCCATTTTTCTGCATTTCCAAATTTAACTCCCGGGTCTATTCTTAGGCCTGTCTGGGGTATTACAAATTATAATCCTAATTAGTGGTGATGGCTAGAAACAGCTCAACTACTAACCCAAACTATATTGTGCTAATTGAATTGTATCTTGAGGTTAGAAAGGACTAGAGAAAAAGGCATGCAAGAGATTGAAAAATATTGGGCACTATCTCATCTAAAGCTATTTACAGTTATTTGCAATGATTTGAAGATCTAGCAAATCCTCATCTGATTAGCACCCCATCTACATCATACCTCGAGTCTTCACTTTCCATTTTCTTTCAGTTTTGGTTATTTTGCTATCTTGGCTAGCTGAGTTAGAATCTACAATATTATTGACTTCATTTTCCCCCAAAATTTTACTATTTTATTTCTATTGATTTGGTGCACATTAATTCAAATTTCCTAAACAATGCGGTTGCGCAAATCATTCACTAGTGTCCATGGGATCCAACCCAGACATCTGTCGGGAATATTTGTCTTGAGCAATGACAGTTTTTGCTCTCTCATTAAAAGGGGTGCAGTTTGGACGTTATTAACTCAACCCAAGTGTATAACTCACTTGGACTGCATGATAAGAACGAATTAAAGTGAAAACTTCCTAGATGACTTGTATCTTCGCGAAGATTAGATGTTGACGTCTACACACTAATCCGAGAAACTCTACTTGACATTGCTCTTTTACTTGTATGTCCAGCAACCTAGATGCTCTGATACCAACTTGACACAATCCAAAATGGGTGGGTCATGATGTCACCTGCAACGACTCTAGTTCGATAGGAGATTCCCTTTCTGAAACAACATATATATATATATATATATATATATATATATATATATAAAATTACTTATTAATCTACATATACCAACAATGCTTTAATCTTTACAACAAAATCCCTCTAGAAACCATAACTCTCCAAAGATATAGTTTATATAGGTGTAAGAGCTCTATTCGAGATACTAACAACAAGAGAATGATACAGCTTCGACAACGGAAAGAAATGCGGAGACTGTTGCTGAGGAGCGTCACACCAATCATGAATCTATTAATCACCTGCTGCAATCTCACTAATAAAGGCTGCAACAAGGTAGTATTAGTACACCATATGTACTGGTATGCATCATCTTCTGAGTAATATTAGTTCACACAATAATATAAAATCAACATACAATCGATTAACCCTTTAGTTAGGTAGGAGACTATATGTCTATACACCAACCAAAATTATTCAATCAATTAATGAACTCGATTTTACATCTATGTATACGTTAAATTCAATAATCAATTCATCAACTCTCCCAAATTCCTCTACTGTTCCATTATCTCGCTGCAGCGATTACTTGACTGCTATAGCAATCTTGTAGCAACGGGAACTTGCCCGCTGCAGCGGTACCCTGCCTAGGCAGTATCTCGATATCACTGCACTTTTCTTTTTCAACACTCTTTTTTAGACATTGACCCCTTACCCATTACATTTTTCAATTTCCATTAACTAAGTCTATTTTAGCTACTCCTTATTCATTTATTTACTTAACAATATCTTAGTAATGCTGGTTATCTTTTATTTAGCCATCTTTAATCCCCAACATTCCATATCGTCATGTTATAATTTTTAACTCTACCCTTTTATCAGCAAAACTACTTCCACAATCAGAACCCATCCAATACAAAATAATATTAACACAAATACCTATTTCACCAAACCAATGACAAAATCAACTTAGTTCAATCAATTTATACTCAGTCAAATTAGGCGATTAACCACAGGATATGTGTAACTGATGTCGCCCAAGTTCACGCAAGCGCACGTGGTCTTAATGTAATATAGGATTGTTAAGTACAAATATCATACCCACAGGGACTTACCAATTTAATCGTTGTAAGGTTGTCACTTTAATTTCACTAGTCTACGAAACAAGTAAAATGAAGATTGGGTTGGAAAATTAAACTACTAAAACTTTAAATGTAAAAATTAACTAAAACAAATGCAAGCTTGATTGTATTTCGATTATGATGATAGAAAAGGGCAATGGCGCTTGGTTGGTTTCAGGTTGAGTTTTCCAGACGTAATTAAACTAGCATGACTTTTCCTACGGTTGTTAGCTGCAAGTTACTATCTCATTTCTTGCCACTATCCCTAGCATCCAAGAACTATTTCATGAACCCCAACGCCTATATCCCTATGGTCACTGGAGAACAATGAAACAACGATTATGCCTACTTGTATTTCAACTAAACGGGGTTGAAGGGTATATCCTTATCCTGAACAACAACTTCTATCCTATCATCAATGGGTGCAAGGCTCTTTGAATTCCCATTATGTATTTATTTTTAACCCTTTGATTCCCTTTCCTAAGTTTAACCGGAAGCCAACAAATTACTTACAAGGTGATCAATCTCATAAATAAATAAATTAACACAAATAAATACAAACAACCATAAAAGAAGAATCAAAACTAAGTTTATTTAGTCTGTCAAACAATCAACCATTCACCATGGCCACAACCCTAGAATGTGAGTTTAGCCACTCATAGATAAGCAGAAAAATAAATACTTAGTCATCATAATGCGAAAATACGAAGTAAAGAACAGAAAACCTAGTTGTAGAACCTTGTCTTCCTTCCAAACGGTTTACAAGCTTTCATGAATGAACTACAAAATAAAAATGAGTGAAGACTAATTCAAAGAAGTCCAGAACTACGTAACAAACTACTTAAGGCTTATATTTATAGATGATCCTTAAAATGACCTCTCTTCCCTTCAAGACTTGGCTTTAAAATCAGTATTTTTCGTCACGAAATGGCTCTTGCGCGCCGTCCCTCCTATCTCGCCAGAGACTTAGTTAAATTTCTAGCAATTTCAACTCCAGATAGGGTCTGGCGCGCTGCCCCAGCCATAGCACCAGACTGAGATTTTTTCTCTGAAGTTTGGGACTTGGTGTGGGGCACCAGCCATACCACCAAACCCGTCAGATCCTCAACTCTTCATTTCCTGCATCATTTTGGGCCCATTTGGCTTAGTTTCCTGCTCAAATCAACTCAATCATTTTTAGCACATAAAATACACACATACATGAATTTAAGCATAAATTAAGTATTATGAACTCAAAATATGATCAAATATGGGTAAAAACATGGCAAATGGCCATGAAAATATGCCCAACATCACCACCCCACACTTAAATCACTATTCTTCCTTGAAAAATCTTTGAAACATACCTAAAATCATGTTTCACCATCACACTTAAAACCTCTATAAACTCATACTCAACCAACTAGCATAGAGCATATGTAAAGTGTTATCATTGTACACCAATTCATAACAAAGCACATAGAAAGATTTCACAATTAAGAACACACAACCTCTATAACTGGCTAATCTTTTTAATACGAAGGGCCAACATAATTAAGTGTGACACATGCAACAAGAAGTACACCGAATTAGACCTCTTGTGCCCCTCACTTTTAGTGATGTTCCTCTCTCAACTTCACCAATACAAGACATAGAACACAATATGTAACGTACAGTCACACTCAGAAATGATGTTATGTACATATTCAACATACCATAAGCTTGCCCTTCATGTATGTTAAGACTACCTAATTACTTCAAGAGATTAAGATCACAAGGACTTTTCTTGGTTGTAATGTTGGCTAAGGGACGAGTAGGATTGATATTTCAATTTATAGTGACTACCACCCTAAGCACTTTTAAGACATATTTCACTTTACTTGTCCACCACCTCTTTCCTTGCTTGTTCACCTTTCCTCTACTCACCCTTGTCTTTTCTTTTCATGCCCCATTTTTTCATTACTTGGCTGCTAGTTTTCTAATCATAGTATAACTACGGATTTTGCAATTTAAGCTCTCTTTTTCAATTCCCTAGTTGCAAGTAGACAATACAATTTTTATGGGAATCCCTTCTTCTCACTTTTCATTCCTTACCACAATTTTTCTTTTTCCCTTAACATTATACTTTGATGGACCTTAACTTTCAAGTCTCAAAGTGCCTATGACTACTTTAGATCAATATGTCTGAGGTCTCACAGAAAGAGGGATTAAGCTACTATTGAGGCTAAGAAAGAATAAGGCTTTTAGGCTCAAAGGGTTTAATTAGAGAGATTGACTAGAAAGGTAAAACAACTATAGGGAAAAAATTGGCTTCTTCAAAGAAGTGCCTTGATCATCTCTCAACTCGCTACCAACTAGTTATTGTACATACACTAAGGCAAGTTCTAGATACTAAAATATATACATACAAAACTATTCCACTCACCTCTCATGGCAACAAGAATCTAATCAGATTCTACAGCTACACATTCACAAAATCATATTGAATGACAAGTTAAATTCATAACTAAGCCCTAAGGTATGTTGAGTTAAATTAAACATATATGCGTGTCTCTCATGGATTATAACTCATGCAATCAAGATAACCACTCTATTTACTCTAGCATAGCGGCTAAGCAGAATATCAACAAGCATACAAGTAGATAACCTATGACTCAATCCTAACAAAATAAAAAAAATGTGATGAAATTTCCCTTAAGAAGGTCGTCATCCATCTATCATAGGGAAATATCATTACTCTATGACTACAACGACTAAAAGAAAACAACACAAACAATTATCCGGTTCAAAGGGCTACCCTTTCGAAAAGAATTGAGGCAATATGAAAAATCGAAGGGTGGGTGAGATACGCCAATTTGTAAGATTTTTCAAACAAAATATGATGGCTACTCATGCTTAACCTAAAAACTAGGGAGACATACCCTGTCACGACCCAAACGTACACCTGAATCGTAGATACGAGACAAGGAGCCCCGAGAGACCCCAAGTCGACCCATGGCATGAGCATACATCTAATTCAATCATATAAATGAAAGACTTAACATAAGGAACGTAATCATAGCATAACATAAGGGAGAATCAGTAATAGACTTGTACAACATGGCGGAATACAACTTGTAGTTTGATAAGCCTATAAACATGAAAGGCGGATTGATGGGACAACTCCCCAACTAATCCAACATCCCAAAACTGAAAGGAATAACATAGAGTATGAACATATGACCCTCGAAACATGAGGACTCACCAATAAGCTGATAACGATCTCGGAAGCACTATAGAGGAGGACGAGCCTGAGAACTAGGACCTGTATCATAAGACGATACAATATAGAAAGTATACGGTCAGTACGTGGAATGTACCGAGTACGCAAGGCAAGTAAAACGGACATTTAAAACATATATGAAATTCATAAATGATTGTAAGAATAGGACGTCATGCTCGTATCATAAATTATAATAACATGTTATATGACTCAAGGTTTCAAAACATTTGTAACATAACATAATCATAGTCATAATAGAAGCATTTCCTTAACATGACTTGAGACAACATACATAATCATAACATGCATAAACCATGAGGAACAGTGGGAGATTCTCTTAACCGACATACCCCATATGAGCACACATGAAGCCCAACTTGTAACCCTTGTCGGGAGGGTGTCCCTACAATGCCAAGGGTAGAACCATGAAAGTGTGATATCACCATGAAGAGGGCTGTTTGGGCCAGGGACTAAAATGAGTGGGGTCCCGACATACCAACGGTGGCACGTAGTTCATGAGATTCAGGGCTTGACTAGAACCCCGAGCCTACTCGATGTCCGATACTGCTCCCAAAACATATATAGTGCTCATAATAATACATACATGAATTCATGGGCTACTTAAATCATGATAATCGTAAATATGCTTGAACATACGTGAACTAGCCATGACTTGAGGCCCGTGGATCAGCCAAAAACATAATTCATGATTGATAAAATTCATACATACTTGTGGATCCAGCATGTAGCTTGAAGTTCATACGTTCATAGTAGATAACACAATAAATTCATAATTCATGCTGGGCTTATCAAAAAACCAATGG
Organism: Datura wrightii; assembly: GCA_035772735.1. Lineage (NCBI taxonomy): Eukaryota > Viridiplantae > Streptophyta > Magnoliopsida > Solanales > Solanaceae > Datura > Datura wrightii. Next base: position 118,242,037 of record JASDFA010000003.1, read on the forward strand.
ATCATAAATCGATTCATCATGGGGGCATGCATAAATGAGCTTAATTGTTTAGAAATGCAAAATCAACAATATTATAATCAATTTAAATTCCAAACGATGATCAAAATCAGTAGATTATGATAAGATTTCAAAATCACAAGACCAATAATTAAATCATTTAAATTTTATACAAATCAATTGTAAAACCCCATGAGTTTCTGATAATTTATAAGTAAAATCATAGAGTAGGAGCAAGGGTGTGGAAGGAACACTTGGCAAATCATCGGGGAAGACCTCTGAATGCTCGCACACCACAAGAACAGACTGAATAGTTAGGGTCTCGGGCTCTAAATCCTTACTGCTCACGTAATTGTGGGTATACAAAACGACACGCAAGTGCACGTGGTCGAACAAGTAGTAAGTGGCTTTAGTACGCCAAGTATCGATCCCTCAGAGACTTGGATGAAGTGCAATTTGCTCAAGTGTACTATATTTTACTTCTAAAAATGCAGACAACAGTGTAACCAAAAGTTTGATAGTTTGTTTTATAAATTTTTATACTAAAGCTAATAACAATTATCTACTTTGAATCTGAACTATGAATGAGAGCATGCTGAGGTTAAACGAACATGTAATGAAATTGATTATCATCATAATTTGGTTAATCTTTTCCTCTAGTTGCTAGCCAAGAACTTTTTCCAAGAGATTAAAACTCTCATATTTAACCTCACTTACGAATCATGAACCATTCGTCTACATTTCTGTGATCAAATGCAATTCATGTCCTAGCCATACAATTCCGGTTCCTAAATTGACTAATACGACTTTCAGGTATATTTCTATGCTGAAAGCAAATCAAGACTCAATTTTCCCAAACCAAGTAAAGAACATATCCTATTAATTCACAACTTTCCAATTTCTTGCTCTCTCGAGTGAAACCGGACTTTTTAGATGTACATTAACATAGGCCACACATTAATGCAGTAAGAACAAGAATTAATAGAACAACATGGAAGAAAAGATGAAAAACCAAAGAATCAATGATCAAATTTCATTACATTTGTTCATAACCTCAGCAAGGAGAGGAATTAGCCACTCATTTATGGATTAAACATCTTAAAATGAGTGTTAATCATACAAGCAATTGAATTAAAGAAGGAAGAAAGAGAGAAAAAACCCTGATATTTTCGTCCCTCAACTGCCTGTAACCCACATCCTTGCTCCACCAAGTCAGAATTTCAAAAAATGAACCTAACTATTCTATTTATACTGCTGGGAATGTTTCCCGGACTAGCGAGCAACGTTTCACGGAGTGCATCGCGGAGCACTGCCTCCGTGACACGCTACGAACCGGACCCTCATTGGAACTGTGGGTCTAGGAATTTAGGCTCAACGTGGCACGGCGTGCATCGTGGAGCCAGGCCTCCGTGCCACGGAGCAAACGCGGACCCTCTCTGGAATTTGGGCGAATTTTCCTCATCCAGGCAGAATGCCTCCGCGATGGCAGCGTGACACGGCTCCATCGCGGAGCCCCTTTAATTCATGTTGTCTAATGTCTTTTCCCTTGCTCGCATCCAAGTCCAACTCCGATATCATCCAACATGCATTTAAGCTTCCCGAAATCATATTTTACCTGCAAAACAATGCTAATCATGTTGGTTAGTATAAATTCAAATTTTATTACCAATTACATGAGAATGTATACACATTAGTAGATAAACAAGGCTAAAATGGTACTTTTGAGTATCACTTGGACATATAAATTTGCCTAAGATCACTTACCCCACACTTAATTCCTTGTTCGTCCTCGAACAACAAACATACAATTCATGCAATTTACATCCCAACCTCGCTACTTCGGTTCGACAATTTAAGCTACGGTCATACCGATTATTCAATACAGCAAATCATCAAGAAACATGCATGGTCTTATCAATGCAATGACCTTCAATACATTAAGACCTCCTAGACTTTAAGAATCGACTCTCGATATTGGCAAACTCATGCAAATCAGCTGATCAAGATATCCGACACGAAAATTAATCTTTCATCAAGCATGTGCCCTCACAACACAAGAGAGTCTTCCCCTTTTTGGTCATATGACTCATAAACATTCAAACAGGGGCATGTACACACAATTTCACTCTCTCTCCCAAAAGAATTCACATGCATCATGTCATGACCCATAAGCTTGCCCTTAGTGTATTACTCCACTAATATAAAGAAGTGCGATGTAAGATTGTTCGGCTGGTTCGGTAGGGGTTAAAAACCGACACGCAAGTGCACGTGGTCAAACAAGTAATAAAGTGGCTAAGTAAGCCAAGTATCGATCCAAGGAGACTCTGGATAAGTAAAATTGCTTAAGTATACTATATTCTAGTTTACTTCTAATTATGTTGACAACAATGTAACCAAAAGTTAAATAATTTTGCTTATAAACTATATACTAAAACTATTAACAAATATTTACTTGAATTGAAACTATGGATAAGAGCATGCCAAGGTTAAGAACAAGTAATGAATTCGATAGTAATCATAATTCGGTTATTCTTCTCTTCATGTTGCTAGCCAAGAACATTAGCCTAGAGATTAAAACTCTCGTATTTAATCTAACTTTAGAATCATAAACCATTCATCTACATTTCTGTGATCAAATGCAATTTATGACCTAGCAATACAATTCCGGTTCCTAAATTGACTAATACGGCTTTCAAGTATATTTCTATCAGGAAAGCACATCAAAACCCAATTTTCCCAAATCAAGTTAAGAACAATACCCTATTAATTCACAACTTTCCAATTTCTTGCTCTCTCGAGTGAAATTGGACTTTTTAGATGTACATTAATGTTGGCCACACACTAATGCAGTAAGAACAAGAATTAATAGAACAACATGAAAGAAGAAGATGAAAAACCATATAATTCACAATCAAAATTCAATACACATGTTCAAAACCTTAGTAAGGAAGAGAATTAGCCACTCATTTGTGGATTGATCATCCTCAAATGAGTGTAAATCATACGTACAATTGATTGAAAGAAGAAAGAAAGAGAGAAAAACCCTTAGCTTTTTCGTCCCTCAACTGCTCCTAACCCACGTCCTTGCTCCACCAAGTCTTAATTATGAAAAATAAACCTAAGTGTGCTATTTATATTAGTAGTAATCTTTTCCGGATTAACAAGCAACCTGTCACGGAGTGCATCGCGGAGCACGGCCTCCGTGACACGCTACAAACGCGGAGGCTCTCTGGAAAATCACCCGAAACCGGCCTAGGCAGCACCTTGCCGCGTTGGCAACGTGTCACGCTGCCTGGGCAGCGCGTTGTAGCCCCATGGTCGCGGAGTCCACCTGCCATGGCACATTGCCAACGTGCAGGTGGGCTGTTTTGAGCGGTCTGCCTGCCGTGGCACCTTGTCGACGCGCCGGTGGGCTGTTTTGTGCCTCTTCCTTGCCGACGTTCACGTGTTAATTCCGTTTCCAAGCTTCTACTTCACCAACTCATGGATTAGTTACACAAACATCATCAAAACCTACAAAACAAAGGCTAATCATGTTGGTTAGCACATATCTCCACATTATATAAAATTACATGAAAATGTATACAATAACTTAGATAAACAAGACTAATTGAAGTAATAAAGAGTATCTCGGGCATATATTTTTGCCCGTTATCATAACCCCACACTTAAAGCCTTGTTCGTCCTCGAACAACCTTTTACATATCATGCAAATGGAGACTCCTACATAACTAATTTAGCAAGATAATTCAGGTTACGGCTATAATGATTATGTAAGATACAAGCTAAAAATAGAGCATGCCTGATTTGATCATTGAAATGAAGTACAACCATGTTAAGACTTCTTAACCTCAAGAATCGACTCTCAATTTTAGCAAACTTATGCAAATCATCTGATTAAGAAATCCCACATGAAATATATCCTTCTTTCAACATGTGCCCCTCACGGAAAGAGAGTTACCCAATCACACGCAAAAACAATTTTTTACATCACAACATGTGTGGGTACATGAATAGAATTATGCTCACTCTCACAAAGAATTCACATGCATCATGTAGTGACCCATAAGCTTGCCCTTAGTGTTTTATTCCACTAATATAAGGATGTATGAATGTAAGATCAAGTAGGACTTTTTAGGTTGTAATGTAACTCAGGTGCGGGTAGGTACTATTATGATCAGTAATAGTGACTATCTTTCCTAAGCGCTTTTAATACATCACGCCTTCATTACAAACTTCCCTTCCCTCACTTCACCTTTTTTCTCCTTTTAGTTTTCTTTTTCCTCTTTTGTTCCCCCATTTCTTTCGACACTTTTAGCTTATTAGTAAGGAGTATTTAAGCAATATATTTCATTCATTCCTTTTCTTACTCCCTACTAATAACCAACCATTTTCACACAAATGCACCTTTTTCCTTTTCTCAACTATTTACAACTTGCTATTTTTCCTTCTTTTCCATTCTTCTCAGTCCTTTACCCTTTCGGATTTTTCCTTTAAGCGCTTCAGAGTTTTGGTTCAATTTCAAGGCTAATGAAAGAAAAAGGATTAAGCTTATGTTGCAGCTGTCAAAGAATAGGCTCAAGGCTCAATGGGGTTAACTAGGATTAATTTTTCAAGGTAGGTATAATGAGGGATAAAAAGTTGGTTCATTCAAAGAAATGCCTAAATCATCTCCTACAATTCACATCCTTCATTTCGTTTTATATACACACCAGGCAAGTTCTAGACAATCCACAATAACACGGAATACTCAAAAACCTTACACTCATGGATCATGCTCAAATCAAGACACAATCAGTAGACTCTTACTCAGCTAATCACAAGAATTCAGAATTAAGCTTCCATTATATTGAGTCAAATTCAAGAGCCTAAGTGTCTCAAACAGAGTTATACACTTGCATGCTTCACACTGAACATACTTGCATCTTACAAACATTTATAGCACATAACAAGAACATCCAGCACCAATTAGTTATGGTTTCAAACACCCAAAACCTATCGACTAATTTTCCTCAAGACGGTCGTCATCCATCCATCGTCGGAAACAGTCCCTAACTATGACTAAAAACTTTATATACAGACCCAGGAAAGAAAGAAAAAAGAAAAGAAAAAAAAAATTATTCTTCGGTTCAAATACCCCCCGTCGGAAAAGAACCGAAAAGAAAAACCAACGGGTGATGAAGTCATGCTTAATTCACAAAAATTTTTCAAAATTTTCAAATTTTCAAATTTCTCACCAACTTTTGTACAAGCATTACATTCACCAAAAATCATTAAGCACAGAAATTTTGAAATTTCCTAGAAATTTCCCTCACCCCACACTTAAATCATGCTATGTCCGCATAGCATCAAACTAAAGGTTACAAAGGGTGAGAAATACTCCCTGAGGCCTTTAGGCCTAGCTGACAGCATGGTTTTCTTCCACTATGGACAAGTGGGTATTCGACCCCACACTTTTTCTTTTCCATGCTTGTTAGCTTCCTCCTCCACGGGTACTCAGACTTCCCCTCCATCTGTGCTTAACTTTCCACCAAAACAACACAAGATGAAAAATAAATAAAATAAACATAAATGCAAGAAATTAAAATGGTACCCATGGTACCCTTGGGTTGCCTCCCAAGCAGCGCCTAATTTTACGTCGCGGCACGACGTACCAAGTTTCACCACTTTTTCCTCCACCTTGAGGATATGAATCTCACCCCTAATTTCTTCTCTAATTTCCTCTTATGCTCCAGGGGTGGTGTTGAAAAATTGTAAGGACCAAACAGTAGATGTTGCCTTTTGCATTTATTGGTCCTTAAGTAAGCGAAGTCATTTTGTCTTTCTAAGTTAGCAAATTTCAAAATATATGGTGCTTGGTCCTCCTCTAGACATTTCTCTACAAACTTGGAAGACTCTATTTCTATGTTGTCAACCAAATTTAATGTTGAAAAATGCGTAGAGTGTGGTCCAATACACCTCAACTCTGAAACTGCATTTTGCTTGACCTCCTTACTTGTATATACCTTCTCGACATCGACATCTATCTCACCATTAAAGTCGACTGGGGGATACGCTAACTCTTCTTCCAAGAATGGATTTTCCATAAGTGTGAGCCCATCACGGGGACACTCAAGAGATTCGAATTGTTGGGCTTCATCCAAAAATTCACCCTGGTCGTCCTCTTGTAGTTCCTCTTGAATATCGGCTAAAACTGTTGTCTGTGATTTATCACAAGCTTCAGCTTCAGCGATCATCTCCGTGAATTTGATGGTCATCCTTTCTAGAGCCTCTACATTCTCTTCTTGCTGATTTCTCAATACTGCCATCACCTCCTTCATTGCTTCTGATTGCTCCAAGAGTTGTTTCAACATGTCTTCTATTCGAGCTTGGCGTCCCAAGTCCTCATTTTCAGCATGCCTATATTCAGTAAAAACAACAGAAGGATCATAGTAGGGGCTTGGGGGAGGGGAATATGCCTTTGGACAATCACCCCAATGGCCATATTGACACCCACATATATTGCACGTATTACAGTTTTGCCACAAGTGGGGTCCTCCACAGTTCAGACAAGATTCACTAAAATATGAGTATCCACCATTGAAACCATTTATATTCCACGATGTCATGTCAGTAAGGGTATACGAACAAGCAGAAAAATAAAATAAACTAAAGAAGAATTAAAACAAACACTAGACCAAGTTGTCAACACTTAAGAAAATAAAACAAAAATACAGTAAATTTATACTTAAAACAATTTCACCAATTGCCAAGTGTCCCCGGCAACGACGCCAAAAACTTGTTCGGCTGGTTCGGTAGGGGTTAAAAACCGACACGCAACTGCACGTGGTCAAACAAGTAATAAAGTGGCTAAGTAAGCCAAGTATCGATCCAAGGAGACTCTGGATAAGTAAAATTGCTTAAGTATACTATATTCTAGTTTACTTCTAATTATGTTGACAACAATGTAACCAAAAGTTAAATAATTTTGTTTATAAACTATATACTAAAACTATTAACAAATATTTACTTGAATTGAAACTATGGATAAGAGCATGCCAAGGTTAAGAACAAGTAATGAATTCGATAGTAATCATAATTCGGTTATTCTTCTCTTCATGTTGCTAGCCAAGAACATTAGCCTAGAGATTAAAACTCTCGTATTTAATCTCACTTTAGAATCATAAACCATTCATCTACATTTCTGTGATCAAATGCAATTTATGACCTAGCAATACAATTCCGGTTCCTAAATTGACTAATACGGCTTTCAAGTATATTTCTATCAGGAAAGCACATCAAAACCCAATTTTCCCAAATCAAGTTAAGAACAATACCCTATTAATTCACAACTTTCCAATTTCTTGCTCTCTCGAGTGAAATTGGACTTTTTAGATGTACATTAATGTTGGCCACACACTAATGCAGTAAGAACAAGAATTAATAGAACAACATGAAAGAAGAAGATGAAAAACCATATAATTCACAATCAAAATTCAATACACATGTTCAAAACCTCAGCAAGGAAGAGAATTAGCCACTCATTTGTGGATTGATCATCCTCAAATGAGTGTAAATCATACGTACAATTGATTGAAAGAAGAAAGAAAGAGAGAAAAACCCTTAGCTTTTTCGTCCCTCAACTGCTCCTAACCCACGTCCTTGCTCCACCAAGTCTTAATTATGAAAAATAAACCTAAGTGTGCTATTTATATTAGTAGGAATCTTTCCCGGATTAACAAGCAACGTGTCACGGAGTGCATCGCGGAGCACGGCCTCCGTGACACGCTACAAACGCGGAGGCTCTCTGGAAAATCACCCGAAACCGGCCTAGGCATCACCTTGCCGCGTTGGCAACGTGTCACGCTGCCTGGGCAGCGCGTTTTAGCCCCATGGTCGCGGAGTCCACCTGCCGTGGCACGTTGCCAACGTGCAGGTGGGCTGTTTTGAGCGGCCTGCCTGCCGTGGCACCTTGTCGACGCGCCGGTGGGCTGTTTTGTGCCTCTTCCTTGCCGACGTTCACGTGTTAATTCCGTTTCCAAGCTTCTACTTCACCAACTCATGGATTAGTTACTCAAACATCATCAAAACCTACAAAACAAAGGCTAATCATGTTGGTTAGCACATATCTCCACATTATATAAAATTACATGAAAATGTATACAATAACTTAGATAAACAAGACTAATTGAAGTAATAAAGAGTATCTCGGGCATATATTTTTGCCCGTTATCAAAGATCACGTAGGACTTTAACGGGTTGTAATGGAAGCTACGGAACTAGTAAATATTGGATTAGCCAATAATAGCCACTAGCATCCTTAAGCGCCTTTTCAACACATCCCATCAACTCATGGACATTGTTTTTTTTTTCATCATCCCATTCTTGATGATTTTCTTTAGTATGGCCCATTGCATTAAGCACACTTGACACAACAACAAAGATTGTTCATGCACCTTCATTATCGTTTATATATAGCAAGTGCACCTTCAACCTTTTCTTTTCTTCTATCACTCTGCTTTTCTTTTTCTTTTCACCATTCTCACTCTTTGACACTTTGGGAAAATGATTTTCTCTTCTTAACTGCTTAAGAGTTTTGTATAGACTTTATGGCTAATGAAAAGAAGGAATTAAGCTCGGTTTACACTTTTTGACAAAAGAAAAAATAATAGGCTAAAGGCTCAACGGGCTGACTAGGGTATACAATCGAAGGGGGGTATGACAAGGAAAAATAGAAACTCTCGGTTAAAACAAAGAAATGCCTACATCCTTTCCTACAATACACCTCCTTCATTTCGTTTTGTACACCAGGAAAGTTCTAGACACTTCACAATAGCATGGAATATCAACACCTCACTTCACACTTTTTGCACATGCTCGATTCAAGATGTATTCACAGACTCTTCAATCAGCTAATTACATGAATTCAAACATTAAGCCTCAATCACACTGAATCGAACTCTACAGCCTAGGTATCTCAACATATTTACAAAGTTGCATGCTTTCATACGAATCACCTTTGCATTTTAAATATCATGTACAACACGCAACCAGAATTTCGCAACCATCCAATAACTACAGGTTTCGGGATGCAATCCACCAAAGAAAAAAACTGAAAAATTGAAAAATAATTGAAAAAAATCTACTCCTAACGACTACATTTCCCTTAAGATGGTCGTCATCCATCCATCATAGGGAACGGTCACTAACTAAGACGTCGGTTCAATGGGACCATTCTCGGTAAAAGAACCAAAAACAAACGCCGAGAAACCCAAGAAGTAAAAAATTATTGAAAATATCGACCATTTCGATAGAAAAATTATTTACAAAATATTTTGAAAAATATTTTTAAAAAAAATCAATCATTTCGATAGCAAAAATATGTACAGCATCAGAATCAGCTAGCAACATTCAGCAACACACATCAATTTAACAAACATTTACAAATACAGAACAACTTAACAATTCACACTCACAGGGACAAACAACATACATGACAATAGAAGAGAGCATACAAACAAAACAGCCCAGCCCAGCACCTAACTACTCCCACCCCACACTTAGTTCGAACACTGTCCCCAGTGTTCACAAAAAATTCAAATAGCACAAATTCGGGTGGTGGAACTCCCTGATCAGTCAAAGTATTCCACTTCTTCGTCGGGTGCTGCTGCTTCATCTACCATATCCGAGTCGCCTCCGTCGTCATCATCGGACTCCACATCAGAGTCCTCCCGATGTGTCTCCTCATCTGTGGGGACATCATCATCTGTGGGCTCTACAAATGCTGGCCCCACTCGGCATAGAGCCCTGGCGTTTTCGCCAAAAGGGTAGTCTAGCTCGAGTTGCCATAACTCATCCTCTGTCGCAGGCCTCCCACCTATCCTCAGCTGTAGCATCTGAATCCCATACATCCGAGCCGTATACTGGTCATCACGAGCATGTCCCTCGCCAAGTGTAAGAACTGGCCCGTGGGTGGTGTCGGGAGCCTTAGTTTTAGTAACGTCTAAGGCCCGCCGCTTCAACTGCGGGATATAGTCCAGGGCCTCCTCCTCAACATCGAGGCCCCTGAGGAAGGTGGTCAGTAGTCCACCAAAGCCATACCTGTGCCCCTGGTGCAACCGAGCTCTCTTCATGGCAGAGAAAATTACCGTCCCCTACATTAATCTCCAGCCCTTTCATCAGGGCGTACACCAGGCATACACGATCCCGGGTTACATCAGTCATATGTACCCCCGGGATTAGGCGTGAGCAGACTATCATCACCCAGATTCGAGCTTCCCTGTTCATTTGTGAATAGGGTAAAGTCTGGTGGTAACCCCTCTCTTTATGTTTGCTTCATCTAGCTGTCGATCGGGTCCCACACAATGTGCGTCTGATGTCCGCATATGGTGGGGTAATGTTCAGCTGTCGGAGTATGTGGGCGTCTGTGTCCCGCGCTTCTATGATGGTATTGAGGTGGTGGGGCTCCAAGGTGACTATTTGCCCTTTGATCTTGATGGTGTGACTTCTGATCATCGGGTTCCAATTGGCATAAAACTCCCGAACCAAGTGCAGATTGCATTCCTTGGGCTCTTCAAAGATGAACTTGAGCCCAGCTGCCTCGATCCGGTGGACCATTCTAGGGAACTCCTGCGCCAATGGTTCCCTTGCTATGTGCTCCTCGGGGAAATATTTGTTTTCTTTGTGCTTCGCGTACCACTTTTTCCCCTCATCGGTCACCCATCTCGTTCCGTATTGGCAGAGCTGGCTGTATGGAACTGCTGGTGCAGCTGGGACTGCTGTGCTCAGTCTGATTCGTTTCCTTTCGGCGCCTGAAGTTGATGCGCCTTTTCCTTTATCTTGCCGGCTTGCCATTTCACCTGTCAACCCAAGTAAATAAGATCAATGTTAAACTAATGGATATTAACTTCGGCTAAGGTCGGGTTACACTAGGTTACCCCACACTTAGTCCTTAGCTACAGGTACAACACTACGGCAAGATTATCTTTATTTACACACGATAAACAACTATACAATCATGCTTAGTGCATTCGAAAAATTCGACGGTATAACTTCTGCGAACTACTCAGACTTCGTACAGCTAATCACAATCACTACCATCGCTAACATTTTATCAATCACACTTAGCAACGAAAAACAAAGAAACAAAAACAACAACAAAAAATTATTTACACGAACCTATACAACCAACCAATTCTTACAAATTTCAACATTTCCCCCAACCCGAGAATCCGTCGTTCTATTAACATCCTAACAATTTGTACATCAACTCATCTCATTCAACACATCCATCCCGGCATAAAATTCAAAATTTCAATACATTTTCAACTTCAAATTCAACATACAAGCCCTAGAATTGATATTATCAATCAAATTCGATTATGTTATGCAATCGACAAGTTCAAGCAATCATAACGACTTTCCGAACATTCATGACAACAATTAACTCGAATTCATGATTAATTACTATGTAGGGCAATTTAGCTCACCTGCCATGCTCAAAATCGAAGAAAATCGACAAGAATTTGAGAGGGAATCGAAGAACATACCTTGTCTTTGAAGAATCGAAGAAAACTTGGTGAATTTCTTGCTTTACTCCGTGTCACGTTGATAGGGGATAGGTTTTGGGGGGTTTGGTCGCGGAGTGATTGAAAATTAAGGGAAAGGGAGGGTTTTTCGGGGTTAAAAAGTAGTAAAATCGCGCGGGTCACCCGGCGACCCGGTGTGACCCGTCGCGATATATACGGCAACGTGTCACGGAGTGCATCGTGGTGCACTGCCTCCGTGACACGGAGCTGTCGCGAACCCATTCTGGAAATTTTTAAAGTTTCCGGATTATACCTTAACGTGTCACGGAGGGTAACGCGGAGGTCCACCTCCGTGACACGGAGCTATCGCCCCAGCTCACTGTTTTGCCACTTTTTGTTAATTTTCATACCTCGACTTTTCCTTTGCGATTCCGTGCATATTTTCCTCCGTTTGACCTGAAATTCTTCTCACTACACAAAATTGGTTAGAATTATAGGTTTCACTCTAAATAAAAATAAAACAAAAAATAAAACGAAAAATTTTGTAGTAAATAAAGAAAAAGAAAAAGAAAAATCTATTTACACTTTACAAAAAGAAAAAAAAAATTTCCACGGGTTGCCTCCCGTGCAGCGCCTGGTTTACCGTCGCGACACGACGTATCAAGTTTCACCGCTTTTTCCTCCACCTTTAGGATATGAATCTCACCCCTAATTTCTTCTCTAATTTCCTCTTATGCTCCAAGGGTGGTGGTGAAAAATTGTAAGGACCAAGCAGTAGATGTTGCCTTTTGAACCTATTGGCCCTCAAGTAAGCGAAGTCATTTTGTCTCTCTGAGTTAGCAAATTTCAAAACATACGGGGCTTGGTCCTCCTCTAGACATTTCTCTATAAGCTTGGAAGACTCTATTTCTATATAGTCAACCAAACTTAGTGTCAAAAAATGCTTCGAGTGTGGTCCAAAAAACCTCAACTCTGAAACTGCATTGTGCTTGAACTCCTTACTTGTAAACACCTTCTCAGCATCGACATCTATCTCTCCATTAATTTCAAATGGGGGATACTCTATCTCTTCTTCCATGAATAGATTTTCCATAAGTGTGAGCCCATCACGGGGACACTCAAGAGATTCTAATTGTTGGGCTTCATCCAAAAATTCACCCTTGTCTTCCTCTTGTGGTTCCTCTTGAATATCGGCTAAAACTGTCACCTGCAATTCATCACAAGCTTCAGCCTCAGCAATCATCTCCGTGAATTTGATGCTCATCCTTTCTAGAGCCTTTGCATTCTCTTCTTGCTGAATTCTCAATACTGCCATCGCCTCCTTCATTGCTTCTGATTGCTCCAAGAGTTGTTTCAGCATGTCTTCTATTTGAGCTTGGCGTCCCAAGTCCTCATTTTCAGCATGCCTATATTCAGAAAAAACAACAGAAGGATCATAGTAGGGGCTTGAGGGAGGGAAATATGCATTCTGACAGCCATCCCAATGGCCATCTTGACCACCACATATATTGCACGTGTTACAGTGTTGCCACGAGTGGTGTCCTCTGCAATTCAGACAAGATTCGCTAAAATATGAGTATCCACCATTTAAACCATTTGTATTCCACGATGTCATGTCAATAAGGGTATCCGAAAAAAAAATAAAAAAGAATTAAAACAAACACTAAGACCAAGTTGTCAACACTAAGAAAATAAAAATACAGTAAATTAACACTTAAAACAATTTCACCAATTGCCAAGTCCCCGACAACGGCGCCAAAAACTTGCTCGCGTGATTGTGGGAATACAAAATGACACGCAAGTGCACGTGGTCGAACATGTAGTAAGTGGCTTTAGTAAGCCAAGTATCGATCCCTCAGAGACTTGGATGAAGTGCAATTTGCTCAAATGTACTATATTTTACTTCTAAAAATGCAGACAACAGTGTAACCAAAAGTTTGATAGTTTGTTTTATAATTTTTTATACTAAAGCTAATAACAATTATCTACTTTGAATCTGAACTATGAATGAGAGCATGATGAGGTTAAACGAACATGTAATGAAATTGATTATCATCATAATTTGGTTAATCCTTTCCTCCAGTTGCTAGCCAAGAACATTTTCCAAGAGATTAAAACTCTCGTATTTAACCTCATTTAAGAATAATGAACCATCCGTCTACATTTCTATGATCAAATGCAATTCATGTCCTAGCCATACAATTCCGGTTCCTAAATTGACTAATACGACTATCAGGTATATTTCTATCCTGAAAGCAAATCAAGACTCAATTTTCCCAAACCAAGTAAAGAACATATCCTATTAATGCACAACTTTCCAATTTCTTACTCTCTCGAGTGAAACCGGACTTTTTAGATGTACATTAACATAGGCCACACATTAATGCAGTAAGAACAAGAATTAATTGAACAACATGGAAGAAAAGATGAAAAACCAAAGAATCAATGATCAAATTTCATTACATTTGTTCATAACCTCAGCAAGGAGAGGAATTAGCCACTCATTTGTGGATTAAACATCTTAAAATGAGTGTTAATCATACAAGCAATTGAATTAAAGAAGGAAGAAAGAGAGAAAAAACCCTGATATTTTCGTCCCTCAACTGCCTGTAACCCACGTCCTTGCTCCACCAAGCCATAATTTCAAAAAATGAACCTAAGTGTTCTATTTATACTGCTGGAAATTTTTCCCGAACTAATGAGCAACGTGTCACGGATTGCATCGCGGAGCACTGCCTCTGTGACACGCTACGAATGCGGACCCTCACTGGAACTGGGGGTCCGGGAATTTAGGCTCAACGTGGCACGGCGTGCATCGCGGAGCCAGGCCTCCGTGCCACGGAGCAAACGCGGACCCTCTCTGGAATTTGGGAGAATTTTCCATATCCAGGCAGAATGCCTCCGCGATGGCAGCGTGACACGGCTCCATCGCGGAGCCCCTTTAATTCATGCTGTCCAATGCCTTTTCCCTTGCCCGCATCCAAGTCCAACTCCGATATCATCCAACATGCATTTAAGCTTCCCGAAATCACATTTTACCTGCAAAACAATGCTAATCATGTTGGTTAGTATAAATTCACATTTTATTACCAATTACATGAGAATGTATACACATTGGTAGATAAACAAGGCTAAAATGGTGCTTTTGAGTATCACTTGGGCATATAAATTTGCCCAAGATCACTTACCACTAACTAGGTGGTACATGCAACCCTTGAGATCATTTTCCCGGCCTTAAGGTATGAAATAAACTGATCGGTTGGTATAACAGAATTACCCTTCCATTCAAAAACTGACTCACCCGGAAATTGGAATTCTACTGCACAGGTCCTACAGTTAATCAAAGCATAGCATGCAAACAACCAATCCATACCCAAGATTATGTCAAGGCCAGTCATGGCCAACTCCTCTAGGTCCGCAAAGGTAACCTTATGCAACAATGTGATGGGGAAACCTCTATATACTCACCTAGCTACCATTGACTCACCTACTAGAGTGGATACAGAGAACAGTTCTGACAAAATTTTAGGACTAACTCCAAAACTACTAGCAATGTAAGGCGTCACAAAATACAAAGTAGCTCTTGGATCTAACAAAGCGTAAGCATCAATACAGAAGACTTGCAACATACCCGTGACCACATCTGGCGAAGCCTTCTGCACCTGGCGAGGCACTAGGGCATAAAACCTTTTTTGGCGCTGACCGCCTGCTGAACTAGTGGAAGCACCCTTTTGTAGGGGTCGTGCTACTAGAGTGGTAGAACTAGTTGCAGGGCAATCTCTGATCCTTTGTCTGGGTTTTCCACACCCGACACAAGCATCTACACCGACCATCCACCTCCCAGGATGATCTTTACTGCATCTCGCACAAATTAGGAAAGTGCGCTCTACCTATATGCTACCATGATCCATCGAGCCTGTAGCCCTTTTCCTCTGGTCTGCCCTAAACCTGGATGGCGTGCTGGCCGATGATGGACCTGGAGTAATGGACTTGTGCTGAGTCTGCTGATGTGGTCCACCTCCTAACCTGGCTTGAGAAACCCCGTAGCTGTCGGTCCTAGCCCTCCTGACCTCTCTCTACCTCATGTGAACTGACTCTATCTACTGCACATGCAATACAATACGAGGAAAATCAATTTCCTGGTGAAGCATGGCGATCTGGAAATCTTTGTCTATGTTATCCACTATCCTATGCACAAAGTGGCTCACCTGAGCCTGCTGATTCGCCACCAACTCCAGAGCATATTTAGATAGCTGGGTGAACTCCAATGCATACTCTTGGACATACATGCTACCTTGCTTTATATTAACAAACTCGGCCGCCTTAAGCTCCCTTATCTCCTGAGGGAAGAATCGATCCATGAGAACAGTGTGAAACTCAACTCATCCTATCGGGCCTACACCTGCCGCCCTAGTATCTCTCCATTGCTTAAACCATATGTGTGATACCCCCTTTAGCTGCTAGGAGGTAAAATCAACGCATTCCCCATTGTTCACCCCCATGACTTTGGTGATTTTCAGAATCTCCTCTATAAAATCGTGTGGATCCTCGTCCACCTTTGACCCCGTGAACTTCCAAGGGCTCATCCTCAAGAAGTCCCTTACCCTAGCTGCCGCTGCGTTCCCATTCTGAGGGAGATGCGCCACTATCTGATTCTGGACCTGGGCAGTCATGGCCTGTGCCAGCATCTGAATCACCGCCCTAAACTCAGCATTGGCGGCTGGCTATAGTACGTGCTCCTCATGAACGGATGGAACTGGTTGATGCTCATCATCCTAGGCACCCTCATGATCATTATCATTTCCATTTCTCCGAGCGTTTACTCAACGTGGAGGCATGATTATGGAAACACGAATAGCATGAATTAGAGGAGTAAAAGATGTTCATCGCACCACATAGATCATGAAAGAAGGGAACATTTCCTAAACGTCTTGTACCCTCTTCATCATAAGTGTGGTACGCTTCACACCCATGAAAATGACTCTACGTAACGTGGCTTTCAGACTCCCTAGGACACTTCAAAACCTATGGCTCTGATAACAAGTTTGTCATGACCCAAACGTACACTCGGATTGTAGATATGGGACAAGAAGCCCCGAGTGACCCCAAGTCGACCCATGGAATGAGCATACATCTAATTCAATCACATAAACAAAATACTTAACATTAGGAAGTAATCATAGCATAGCATAAGGGAGAATCAGTACTAGACTTATACAACACTACGGAATACAACTTGTAGCCTGATAAGCCTCTAAACATGAAAGGCGGATTGATTGGACAACTCCCCAACTAATCCAACATCCCGAAACTGAAAGGAATAACATAGAGTATAAACATATGGCCCTAGAAACATGAGTACTCATCAATAAGCTGATAACGATCTCGGAAGCACTACTAAGGAGGATGAGCCTGAGAAATAGGACATGTATCATAAGACGATACAACATAGAAAGTATGCGGTTTATAAAGGGAAAAAATATATGCCCGAGATACTCTTTATTACTTCAATTAGTCTTGTTTATCTAAGTTATTGTATACATTTTCATGTAATTTTATATAATGTGGAGATATGTGCTAACCAACATGATTAGCCTTTGTTTTGTAGGTTTTGATGATGTTTGAGTAACTAATCCATGAGTTGGTGAAGTAGAAGCTTGGAAACGGAATTAACACGCGAACGTCGGCAAGGAAGAGGCACAAAACAGCCCACCGGCGCGTCGACAAGGTGCCACGGCAGGCAGGCCGCTCAAAACAGCCCACCTGCGCGTTGGCAACGTGCCATGGCAGGTGGACTCCGCGACCATGGGGCTACAACGCGCTGCCCAGGCAGCGTGACACGTTGCCAACGCGGCAAGGTGCTGCCTGGGCTGATTTCGGGTGATTTTCCAGAAAGCCTCCGCGTCCGTAGCGTGTCACGGAGGCCGTGCTCCGCGATGCACTCCGTGACACATAGCTTGTTAATCCGGGAAAGATTCCTACTAATATAAATAGCACACTTAGGTTTATTTTTCATAATTCAGACTTGGTGGAGCTAGGACGTGGGTTAGCAACAGTTGAGGGACGAAAAAGCTAAGGGTTTTTCTCTCTTACTTTCTTCTTTCAATCAATTGTACGTATGATTTACACTCATTTGAGGATGATCAATCCACAAATGAGTGGCTAATTCTCTTCCTTGCTAAGGATTTGAACATGTGTAGTGAATTTTGATTGTGAATTATATGGTTTTTCATCTTCTTCTTTCATGTTGTTCTATTAATTCTTGTTCTTACTGCATTAGTGCTTGGCCTACATTAATGTACATCTAAAAAGTCCAATTTCACTCGAGAGAGCAAGAAATTGGAAAGTTGTGAATTAATAGGGTATTGTTCTTAACTTGATTTGGGAAAATTGGGTTTTGATGTGCTTTCTGATAGAAATATACTTGAAAGCCGTATTAGTCAATTTAGGAACCGGAATTGTATTGCTAGGTCATAAATTGCATTTGATCACAGAAATGTAGACGAATGGTTTATGATTCTAAAGTGAGATTAAATACGAGAGTTTTAATCTCTAGGCTAATGTTCTTGGCTAGCAACATGAAGAGAAGAATAACCGAATTATGATTACTATCGAATTCATTACTTGTTCTTAACCTTGGCATGCTCTTATCCATAGTTTCAATTCAAGTAAATATTTATTAATAGTTTTAGTATATAGTTTATAAACAAAATTATTTAACTTTTGGTTACATTGTTGTCAACATCATTAGAAGTAAACTAGAATATAGTATACTTAAGCAATTTTACTTATCCAGAGTCTCCTTGGATCGATACTTGGCTTACTTAGCCACTTTATTACTTGTTTGACCACGTGCACTTGCGTGTCGGTTTTTAACCCCTACCAAAGCACCGAGCAAGTTTTTGGCGCCGTTGCCGGGGAGGCTAGGCGATTTGTGAAATTGTGTTAAGTGTAAATTTACTATATTTTTTTTTTATTTTCTTAAGTGTTGACAACTTGGTTTTAGTATTTGTTTCAATTCTTTGTGCATTTTAATTTTTCTCTCTTTTGGATACCCTCATTGACATGACATCTTGGAATATAAATGGTGGATACGCATATTTCAGCGAATCTTGCATGAATTGCGGAGGACCCCACTTGTGGCAAAACTGTAACATGTGCAATATATGTGGGTGTCAATATGGCCATTGGGGTGATTGTCCAAGGGCCTATTCCTCTCCCCCAAGCCCCCGCTATGATCATTCTGTTGTTTTTGCTGAATATAGGCATGTTGAAAATGAGGACTTGGGACGCCAAGTTCAAATAGAGGACATGATGAAACAACTCCTGGAGCAATTAGAAGCAATGAAGGAGTCGGTGGCAGAATTGATAATTCAGCAAAAGGAGAATGCCGAGGCTGTAAGCAGGATGAGCGTCAAACTCACGGAGATGTGTGCTGAGGCTGAAGCTTATGATAATTCGCAGGTGATAGTTTTAACCGATATTCAAGAGGAACTACAAGAGGAATACAAGGGTGAATTCTTGGATGAAGCCCAACAATTAGAATCTCTTGAGTGTCCCCGTGATTGGCTCATATCTATAGAAAATCCTTTCATGGAAGAAGAGAAAGAATATCCCCCAGTAGACTTTAATGGTGAGATAGATGTCGATGTTGAGAAGGTATATACAAGTAAGGAGGTCAAGCAAAATGCAGTTTCAGAGTTGAGGTGTATTGGACCACACTCTACGCATTTTTCAACATTAAATTTGGTTGACAACATATAAATAGAGTCTTCCAAGTTTGTAGAGAAATGTCTAGAGGAGGACCAAGCACCATATATTTTGAAATTTGCTAACTCAGAAAGACAAAATGACTTCGCTTACTTAAGGACCAATAAATGCAAAAGGCAACATCTACTGTTTGGTCTATACAATTTTTCACCACCACCCCTGGAGCATAAGAGGAAATTAGAGAAGAAATTAGGGGTGAGATTCATATCCTCAAGGTGGAGGAAAAAGTGGTGAAACTTGGTACGTCGTGCCGCGACGTAAAATTAGGCGCTGCTTGGGAGGCAACCCAAGGGTACCACAGGTACCATTTTAATTTCTTGCAATTGAGTTGATTTTTGTTTATTTTCATCTTGTGTTGTTTTGGTGGAAAGTTAAGCGCAGCTGGAGGGGAAGTCTGAGTACCCGTGGAGGAGGAAGCTAACAAGCAAGGAAGAGAAAAAGTGTGGGGTTGAACACCCACTTGTGCAAAGTCGAAGAAACGCATGCTGTTAGCTAAGCCTAAAGGCCCCAGGGAGTATTTCGCACCCTTTGTAAATTTTAATTTGATGCTATGAGGACATAGCATGATTTAAGTGTGGGGTGAGGGAAATTTCTAGGAAATTTCAAAATTTCTGTGCTTAATGATTTTTGGTGAATGTAATGCTTGTACAAAAGTTGGTGAGAAATTTGAAAATTTGAAAATTTTGAAAATTTTTTGTGAATTAAGCATGACTTCATCGCCCGTTGGTTTTTCTTTTCGGTTCTTTTCCGACGGGGGGTATTTGAACCGAAGAATAAATTTTTTTTTCTTTTCTTTTTTCTTTCTTTCCTTGGTCTGTATATAAAGTTTTTTTAGTCATAGCTAGGGACTGTTTCCAACGATGGATGGATGACGACCGTCTTGAGGAAAATTAGTCGATAGGTTTTGGGTTTTGAAACCATAACTAATTGGTGCTGGATGTTCTTGTTATGTGCTATAAATGTTTGTAAGATGCAAGTATGTTCAGTGTGAAGCATGCAAGTGTATAACTTTGTTTGAGACACTTAGGCTCTTGAATTTGACTCAATATGTTTGAAGCTTAATTCCGAATTCTTGTGATTAGCTGAGTAAGAGTCTACTGAATGTGTCTTGATTTGAGCATGTGCCATGAGTGTAAGGTTTTTGAGTATTCCGTGCTGTTGTGGATTGTCTAGAATTTGCCTGGTGTGTTTATAAAACGAAATGAAGGATGTGAATTGTAGGAAATGATATAGGCATTTCTTTGCATGAACCAAACTTTTATCCCTCATTATACCTACCTTGAAAAATTAATCCTAGTTAACCCCATTGAGCCTTGAGCCTATTCTTTGACAGCTGCAACATAAGCTTAATCCTTTTTCTTTCATTAGCCTTGAAATTGAACCAAAACTCCGAAGCGCTTAAAGGAAAAATCTGAAAGGGTAAAGGAGTGAGAAGAATGGAAAAGAAGGAAAAATAGCAAGTTGTAAATAGTTGAGAAAAGGAAAAAGGTGCATTTGTGTGAAAATGGTTGGTTATTAGTAGGGAGTAAGAAAAGGAATGAATGAAACATATTGCTTAAGTACTCCTTACTAATAAGCTAAAAAGTGTCGAAAGAAATGGGGGAACAAAAGAGGAAAAAGAAAACTAAAAGGAGAAAAAAGGTGAAGTGAGGGAAGGGAAGTTTGTAATGAAGGCGTGATGTATTAAAAGCGCTTAGGAAAGATAGTCACTATTACTGATCATAATAGTACCTACCAACACCTGAGTTACATTACAACCTAAAAAGTCCTACTTGATCTTACATACACACATCCTTATATTAGTGGAATAAAACACTAAGGGCAAGCTTATGGGTCATTACATAATGCATGTGAATTCTTTGTGAGAGTGAGCGTAATTCTATTCATGTACCCACACATGTTGTGATGTAAAAAATTGTTTTTGCGTGTGATTGGGTAACTCTCTTTCTGTGAGGGGCACATGTTGAAAGAAGGATATATTTCATGTGGGATTTCTTAATCAGATGATTTGCATGAGTTTGCTAAAACTGAGAGTCGATTCTTGAGGTTAAGAAGTCTTAACATGGTTGTACTTCATTTCAATGATCAAATCAGGCATGCTCTATTTTTAGCTTGTATCTTACGTAATCATTATAGCCGTAACCTGAATTATCTTGCTAAATTAGTTATGTGGGAGTCTCCATATACATGATATGTAAAAGGTTGTTCGAGGACGAACAAGGCTTTAAGTGTGGGGTTGTGATAACGCGCAAAAATATATGCCCGAGATACTCTTTATTACTTCAATTAGTCTTGTTTATCTAAGTTATTGTATACATTTTCATGTAATTTTATATAATGTGGAGATATGTGCTAACCAACATGATTAGCCTTTGTTTTGTAGGTTTTGATGATGTTTGAGTAACTAATCCATGAGTTGGTGAAATAGAAGCTTGGAAACGGAATTAACACGCGAACGTCGGCAAGGAAGAGGCACAAAACAGCCCACCGGCGCGTCGACAAGGTGCCACGGCAGGCAGGCCGCTCAAAACAGCCCACCTGCGCGTTGGCAACGTTCCACGACAGGTGGACTCCGCGACCATGGGGCTACAACGCGCTGCCCAGGCAGCGTGACACGTTGCCAACGCGGCAAGGTGCTGCCTGGGCCGATTTCGGGTGATTTTCCAGAAAGCCTCCGCGTCCGTAGCGTGTCACGGAGGCCGTGCTCCGTGATGCACTCCGTGACACGTTGCTTGTTAATCCGGGAAAGATTCCTACTAATATAAATAGCACACTTAGGTTTATTTTTCATAATTCAGACTTGGTGGAGCTAGGACGTGGGTTAGCAGCAGTTGAGGGACGAAAAAGCTAAGGGTTTTTCTCTCTTACTTTCTTCTTTCAATCAATTGTACGTATGATTTACACTCATTTGAGGATGATCAATCCACAAATGAGTGGCTAATTCTCTTCCTTGCTAAGGATTTGAACATGTGTAGTGAATTTTGATTGTGAATTATATGGTTTTTCATCTTCTTCTTTCATGTTGTTCTATTAATTCTTGTTCTTACTGCATTAGTGCTTGACCTACATTAATGTACATCTAAAAAGTCCAATTTCACTCGAGAGAGCAAGAAATTGGAAAGTTGTGAACTAATAGGGTATTGTTCTTAACTTGATTTGGGAAAATTGGGTTTTGATGTGCTTTCCTGATAAAAATATACTTGAAAGCCGTATTAGTCAATTTAGGAACCGGAATTGTATTGCTAGGTCATAAATTGCATTTGATCACAGAAATGTAGACGAATGGTTTATGATTCTAAAGTGAGATTAAATACGAGAGTTTTAATCTCTAGGCTAATGTTCTTGGCTAGCAACATGAAGAGAAGAATAACCGAATTATGATTACTATCGAATTCATTACTTGTTCTTAACCTTGGCATGCTCTTATCCATAGTTTCAATTCAAGTAAATATTTTTTAATAGTTTTAGTATATAGTTTATAAACAAAATTATTTAACTTTTGGTTACATTGTTGTCAACATAATTAGAAGTAAACTAGAATATAGTATACTTAAGCAATTTTACTTATCCAGAGTCTCCTTGGATCGATACTTGGCTTACTTAGCCACTTTATTACTTGTTTGAACACGTGCACTTGCGTGTCGGTTTTTAACCCCTACCAAAGCACCGAGCAGCGGTCAGTACGTGGAATGTACTGAGTATCTAAGGCAACTAAAACGGATATTTAAAATGTATATGAAATTCATAAATTATCGTAAGAATAGGATGTCATGCTCATATCGTAAATTATAATAACATATAATATGACTCAAGGTTTTCAAAACATTCGTAACATAACATAATCATAGTCATAATAGAAGAGATTTCTATAACATGACTTGAGCCAACATACATAATCATAACATGCATAAACCATGAGGAATAGTGGGAGATTCTCTTAACTGACATACCCCATTAGAGCACACATGAAGCCCGACTTGTAACCCTAGTCGGAAGGGTGTCCATACCTTGCCATGGGTAGAACTATGAAAGTGTGATATCTCCATGAAGAGGGCCATTTGGTCTAGGGATTAACATGAGAGGGGTCCTGACATACCTATGGTGGCATGTAGTTCATGAGATCCGGGGCTTGACTTGAGCCCTGAACCTACTCGGTGTTTGATACTACTCCCAAAACATATATAGTGCTCATAATAATACATATATGAATTCATGGGCTAGTTAAATCATGATAATCATAAATATTCTTGAACATACGTGAACTAGCCATAACATGAGGCCCGTTGGTCGGCCAAAAACATAATTCATGATTGATAAAATTCATGCATACTTGTAGATCATGCGTGCATCTTGAAGTTCATAAGTTCAAAGTAGATAACATAATAAATTCATAATTCATGTTGAGCTTATCAAAACACCAATGGATCAATAGATCATAAATTGATTCATCATGGGGGCATGCATAAACAAGCTTAATTGTTTAGAAATGCAAAATCAACAATATTATAATCAGTTTAAATTCTAAAGGATGATAAAAATCAGTCGATTATGATAAGATTTCAAAATCGCAAGACCCATAATTAAATCATTTAATTTTTATACAAATCAATTACAAAACCCTATGAGTTTCTGATAATCTTTAAGTAAAATCATAGAGTAGGATCATGGGTGTGGAAGGAACCACTCATTGATGACCTTACATACTTGGAAAAAGACAGATTTAAATGTTCCTTGAATACCCACAAAGTAATTGATAGAAACTTGGAGAAGAAGACCTTGAATCTCCCTAAAACCTCTATAAAATCTCTTGCATGGGAATGGGCATGCATTAGGGACTTGACCTATCTTATCACACTCAGAAAATACACAAAACGACGTATTTTAGGGCCTTATATCGTAAAAAATTTGAAAATACCCTTAATGAACCTACCCTGAAAACTAGCCAGATTGATCCCACGGGTGGGAATAACGGGTTGTTGGAACCAACGACGATCGGTCACATCCCTCGTTGAAACTATTGCTTATAGCTCACTCTCAAAACCAAACAACGGATCGTCAGGACGGCTCGTACCTTCAACCAAAGACTCGACATATCGCTCGTGGTTAGCCCCCTGAGCCTTGACATCTCATCTCCTAACGGGTCACACCACCACCCGTCACCACAAACAACGGACAATTGTTTTCCCTCGTAGAATCCAACCAGAGAAACTAAAACTCAAACAACGACCACAACCAATACTCGTCGTCTATTCTAACTGGTCGTTGGGATGCCCATTGAAGGTCACCTGAAAAACCTAACTCCTTCCCAAGATTGCTAACGACGACTCGTTGTTTCCCACAATGAGTAAATCATATCTCCCGTGGTTTGCACTGTCACCCAACCTTTCCCCAACCACGACTCATTACAACGACCCATGTTGTGTCACCATGAGTCGTACCTTGACCCGTCCTGAGACATTTTTCCCAATTTCTGAAGTGTTCAATTTTTCACTTATGGGTCAACTCCTATGCACTACCGGGGTATTACATACCATCACCCCCCACTTAAAACTTTGGTCTATCCTCAGAGCAACTAAAATTAGAGATTAGAGAAGAGTGAGAAAATACTCCCTGGGGCCTTCTAGCGCTTAGCTATAAACATATCTTTTGGGTTCACAGGTCACATGACCCCACACTTAGGCTCAAGACCATGCTCCTTAGCTTTTGATTTCGGGTGCTCAGACTTCCCCTTTCTGCAAAAGAAAAATCAACAGTGACACTATATATAGAAATAAGACAGTTATATTTTTACATGTTGGGTTGCCTCCAAACCAGTGCCTAATTTAACGTTGCGGCATGACTGAAGACCCTTAAATCATTTTGCAATAAAATTGAAGTCTTTTCTCTGTCCCTATTGCCCTCATAATAATGCTTCACCCTTTGGCCATTAACCAAGAACGTTTTGTCAGACCCCAAGGGTTTCAAATCCACAACACTGTACGCATTCACACTTACTATTTCAAATGGTCCCGACCACTTTAATCTCATCTTTCCACCAAACAGCTTCAACCTTGAATTGTATAGTAACACCAATTGCCCTGCCTAATACTCACGAGGTTGAATGTGTTCATCATTTCCTCTCTTAGTCCTTTATTTATATATTTTTGCATTTTCATAAGCATTGAACCTGAACTCATCCAACTCATGTAGTTGCAGCATCCGTTTTCTCCAGTATCTTCCAAATCCATATTCAACTTTTGTATGGCCCAATATGCCGTGTGCTCCATCTCAATTGGTAAGTGCCACACTTTCCGAAAAACTAGTCTATATGGTGAGGTGCCAAAAAGAGTTTTGAAAGCTATTTGGTAAGCCCATAATGCATCATCCAACTTACTTGACCAATCCTTTCTATTTGTCCTCACAACCTTATCAAGAATTCTTTTGATTTCTCGATTTGATACCTCCACATATCCACTAGTCTGCGGATGATAAGCAGTGGCTACCTTGTGTTTCACAATGTATTTAGCCAATAGATTATTGAAAAGCTCGTTGCAGAAGTGTGTACCTTCATCACTCATGATGTTTGGGTGTGCCAAAGTGGGTGAATGTGTTCTTTTTTAAGAAACAAGTTACATACTTGGCATCATTGGTAGGAAGTACTACAACTTCTACCTACTTTGAAACATA
The DNA here is from genome assembly GCA_035772735.1 of Datura wrightii. NCBI lineage: Eukaryota > Viridiplantae > Streptophyta > Magnoliopsida > Solanales > Solanaceae > Datura > Datura wrightii. Next base: position 118,267,977 of record JASDFA010000003.1, read on the forward strand.
ACCAACTGCCACCAAGATATACTTGTTCTCATTTGAAGGGATGAAGGGCCCCATGAGGTCAATTCCCCAACAATCAAACACCTCTACTTCCTTAATGCCTTGCTGAGGCATCTCCTGCGTTTTTTAAATGTTCCCTATTCTATGGAAATTACCACAAGACTTTGCAAACAGATATGCATCTCTGAACAGATTAGGCCAATAAAACCCAGCTTGCAGAACTTTTCCTGCGGTCCTATCTCCACTATGATGTCCACCATATGGTGAAGAATGGCAGCGCTCCAGAACATGAATCATCTCTCCCTTAGGAACAAATCTTCTAACTAATTAATCGGGACCTATCTTGTACAAGAAGGATTCATCCCATATATAGAATCGACTGTCATGCAGTAAGCTTCTCTTCTTTATTGAGTTCATGCTAAGAGGGTACACCCTACTAACCAAGAAATTTACCGTATCTACATACCATGGTAACTCCTGGCTATACACAACAAATATCTTCTCATTAGGAAAGGTCTCAACTATGTTAGTCTCACAGTCAATATGCTCCTTGTCTCCAACCTAGATAGGTAATCTGCCACTTGGTTTTCTGTGCCCTTACTACCTTTGATCTCAATGTCGAATTCCTGCAGTAATAATATCCACCGAATGAGTTTGGGCTTGACATCCTTCTTTGAAAATAGGTACCTAATTGCGGCATAATCAGTATAAACTATCACCTTCATCCCCACTAGGTATGCTTGAAACTTGTCGAATGTATACACCATAGCCAATAACTCCTTCTCGATCATCGTGTCATTTTTTTGAGCTGCATCTAAAGACATGCTTGTGTGGTAAATGGGTTGAAAATTCTACCCTTTATTCTGTCCGAAGAAGCTCCTATCACATAGTCACTGCCATCGCACATAACAATGAATGGTAATGACCAATATGGGGCACTAATAATTAGAGTTGTTGTCAATTTATCCTTCAATGTGTTGAAAGCTTGCACAGAGTCCCTGTTGAACTCAAACTTCACATCTTTCTCTAAGAGCTTGCACATTCGTGTTGCAACTTTTCAAAAATCTTTGATGAACCCTCTATAGAACCCCGAATGTCCTAAGAAACTGCGCACTCCTTTCACCGAGATTGGGGTGGTAGATTTTCGATTGCTTCATCTTTAGCTCTATCAACCTCAATACCTTCCTTTGAAATTTTATGGCCCAATACTATCCCTTCACGTACCATGAAATGGCATTTCTCCCAATTCAGTAAAAGATTAGTATCTTCACATCTGGCTAGTACGGCATATAAATGATTCAAGCAATTATCGAAGTCACTCCTATACACTGAGAAATAATCCATGAACACCTCCACATATTTCTCCACCATGTCTATAAATATAGCCAGCAAACATCCTGGAATGTTCCTGGAACATTACATAATCCAAACGACATCTTTCAGAATGCAAAGGTGCCGAAAGGACAGGTGAAGGTAATCTTCTCTTGATCTTCTTGTGCGATCATAATATGATTGTAGCCTAAATACCCATCCGAAAAGTAGTAGTATTCACTCCTAGATAACCTGTCTAGCATTTGATCCAAGAAAGGAAAGGGAAAGTGATCCTTCCTGGTGGTTGCATTAAGCTTTTGGTAGTCAATACAAATTCTCCATCCCGTAACTATTCTTTGGGGGGTCAATTCATCCCTCTCATTCCACACCATATTCATTCCCCCTTTTTTGGAACACACTGAACTGGGCTGACCTAATGACTGTTCAAAATTGGATAGATGATGCCTGCGTCCAGCCACTTTATAATATCCTTCTTGACCACCTATTTCATGATTGGGTTCAATCTTCGCTGATGTTTAACACTGGGTCTGGCTCTTTCTTCAATAAGTATCTTATGCAGGCAAAAGGAACTGCTTATTCCTTTTATGTCAGCTATTGTCCATCCCAATGTTGTTATACGCCACCTTAGTACTTCCAGCAACCTGCTAACCTATTCATCATTGTGTTATCGCTTCCTAAATATGCATATTTCAAATGAGTTGGGAGGGGTTTTACTTCAAGAACTTGTGTCTTCTCAATAGAGGGCTTCGGCTTCTCCCAATTTAGAGATTTGTCAAGTATCTCTGCAGGAATATCTCTTCGGATGTATGAACTGGTGGCATCTAATTCTGCTAAACGTTCCACCATCTCTAACCCCTTTAAATGTTCTTCCTCATATACCAACACTCTACCTAGTGGATCATCCTATGACAGATGCTGTAAGTTTGTATGGGACAATTTTTGTTCAATTGCCACAATGGTTTTCATCTCCTCATGATGGAGTGGCAATTTAGCTGCCTTGAACACATCAAAACTGCTTCTTGACCATCCATTATCATGGTCACCTTGCCTGATTTCACCTTTATTATAGCATTTGCGGTGGCCATGAATCCTCTCCCCAAAATGAGAGGAACTGCTGAATCTGCTTCATAGTCCAAGATTATTAAGTCCACCGACAGGATGAAAGGTCCTACCTTAATCAAGACATCTTCAATGATTCCTTCCGGGTGAATAATGGACCTACCTACCAGTTGTAAGGTCACTGTGGTGGGCATTGGTTCGCCTAGCCCCAATGTTCTAAACAAGGATGCAGGCATCAGATTGATGCTAGCTCCCCAATCATACAAAGATGACCCAACTTCTTTGCTTCCGATAGTCACTGGAATTGTGAAACTCCCAGGGTCCTTCAACTTTTTACGAATTTTATTCTGCACCAGTGAACTACACTCCTCTGTCAATTCAATAGTTTCAAACTCCATTAGCCTCTTCTTATTTTCCATAGTATCTTTCAAATACTTGGGATATTTCGAAACATCCTGCAAAATCTCCACCATAGGTAAGTTAACATGAACCTGTTTTAAAATCTCAAGGAATCTCTGACAAGCTATGTCCTCTTTCTGCTTCTTAAATCTTTGAGGGGGAGGTGGTGTAGCTACTACAATTTTTGTTTTTTGTTGACATGGCTCACTCACTTCCTTTCTACCTATCCCAATCTGCTCCTCATTAGTCATTTTCTCTCTAGGGATCACTTCACCTAGCTCCTTACCACTATAATAAGGAAATAGAATTTACATTTTCCTTAGGGTTCTTTTCAATAGTACCCAGGAGTGCCCCTTGTGATCTGTTATTCTGCTATAGGGCCAATTTTCGCATTTGCCTTTCAAGCTCATGGATGGACTTTTGAATTTCATTTACCACTTGCATCTGTTGCAACATCCATTGCTTCATGTCTCCTCAACATAACTATTCTGTTGCTAGCCTTGTGGCCTTTGATATGTGTTTTGGGGCCTTTAGATGCTTTGATTCCCACCCTATGGGGATTTTATCCATTCCGGTACCCTTGATTATATCCATTACTTGCAAAATCTCCACCACAACCTTGTTTTCCCACAATATATACAGACATAGAATTAAGAGGACAACCTGAATAGGCGTTGCCTTCTCCACACGCCTCACATGCTGGTAGTGGGATTTGTACCCGCTGGACATGGCCTTCCTGCCTGGGTGGTCACCAACTTACTAATCACATTCACCAATTGGCTAATTTCTACCCTGATTGTTGCTACACCATCCACCTCAAGCTTTCCCTGTACATTTATTGCTGTAAATCCTCTGCCTGAATCCTAATAATCCTAACTCCCTGTAGACATGAGGTTCAATAGAGCCTCAATTTCATCATAACTTTTGGACAAAATCTGTCCTTCTTTAGTAGTGTCAAGGAGTATCATAGATTCGGAATTTAGACCCTTAATGAAGTTGTGCACAATTATCTCCTTAAGTTGCATGTAGTGTGGACAATCCCTCAAGTAACCCTTGTAAAATTCCCATGCTTGAGCTAGTGTTTCTCCATCTTTTTGTACGAATCCGGAGATCTTTCCCCTCAGTTCTTTAGTTCTTCTTGAAGAGAAAAACCAGTTGATGAACTTATTAGAGAGGATCTCCCAAGTGGTGATGTATCCCGCAGGCTTATTTTGAAGCCACTCCTTGGCCTCCTGATTAGTGAGAACGAAAATAGAGTCAACTTGACGTATTCATCTGACACGTTCTGGTAATGGAAGTTTTCACTCAGCTCTACAAATGTCAGCAGATGCCTGCGGGGATCCTCATGCGTCTTGCCTGAAATTGGCAAGTGTTTTGGACCAATCGCACAGTCCCTTCTTTCAACTCAAAGTATCCATTGATGGTTGGTTTGACAATTACTTTAGAAGCGTTCTCCACATTTGGCCTAGAAAAATGCATCACTAGAACTCCCTCATTCTCTTCACCTACTACTTGCCCGATGTTTTCCATAGCTAACCTTAGAAAGGTTCTCTCTACTTCAGGATTAAGAAAAGCTAAGGTTGGTCCTTGACTTCTCGTTCTAGGAATACACTAAGGCAACCAACCGTGTGAACTTCAACAAAAAAATTAAACAAACATAAAGTATAAACTAGTGAAACAAGATTCTAACCTACAAAGGATTAAACAATATTCAAGTCCCCTGCAACGGCACCAAAAACATGATATCACCGAGTGCACGCAAGTGCACGTGGTCATAAAGTAATATAGGATTGTTAAGTCCAGATATCATACCCATAGGGACTTGTCAGTTTAATCGTTAGAAGATTGTCACTTTAGTTTCACTAATCTACGAAACAAGTAAAATGAAGATTGGTTTGGAAAATTAAACTACTAAAACTTCAAATGTAAAAATTAACTAAAGCAAAAGCAAGCTTGATTGTATTTCGATAATGATCCGACTAAGGTAATGGCACTTGGTTGGTTTCAGGTTGAGTTTTCCAAACGTAATTAAACAAGCATGATTCTGCCTATGGTTGTTAGTTACAAGTTACTATCCCATTTCTTGCAACTATCCCAAGCATCCAAGAACTATTTCATGAACCCTAACGTTTGTATCCCTATGGTCGTAAGAGAACAATAAAATGACAATTACGCCTACTTGTATTTCAACTAAACGGGGTTGAAGGGTATATCCCCATCCTCAACAACAACTTCTATTTTATCACCAATGGGTTCGAGGGTCATTGAATTCCTATTCTCTATTTATTTTTAACCCTTTCAATTTTCTTTCCCAAGTTCAACCGAAAGACAACAAATTACTTACAAGGTGATCAATCTCATAAATAATAAATTAACACAAATAAATACAAACAACCATAAAAGAAGAATCAAAACTAAGTTTATTTAGTCTGTCAAATAATCAACCATTCACCATGCCCACAACCTTAGAATATGAGTTTAGACACTCATAGACAAGCGGAAAATCAAATACTTAGTCATTATCATAAAAAAATATGAAGTAAAGAAGAGAAAACCTAGTTGTAGAACCTTGTCTCCTTCCAAATGGCTTATAAGATTTCTTGAATGAACTACAAAATAAAAATGAGTAAAGACTACTTCAAAGAAGTCAAAAACTACGTAACGAATGACCTATGGCTAATATTTATAGATAAGCCTTCAAATGACCTTTCTTCCCTTCAAGACATCACTTAAAATCAACATTTTTCATCATAGAATGGCTTTGGCATGCCGCCCCTCCTATCTCTCCACAGACTTAGTCAAATTTCCAGAAATTTCAGCTCTAGATAGGGTCTGGCGCGCCGTCCCATCCATAGCACCAGATTAATATTTTTTTCTGAAGTTTGGTACTTGGTTCGGGACGCTAGCCATAGCATCAAATCCGTCAAATCCTCAAATATTCATTTCTTGCATCATTTTGAGCTCATTTTGCTAAGTTTCCTGCTCAAATCAACTGAAATCATTTGTTAGCAAATAAAACACACACATACATGAATTTAAGCATAAATTAAGGATTATGAACTCAAAAAATGAACAAACATGGGTAAAAACATGAAAAATGGGCATGAAAATATGCACAACATCAGTAACTACATTAACATACAATCATCAACAACCATCAATCAATACATGTAATTTATTAACTATAAAACAATCAATTATATCAGTAAAATCATGTCCACACCAGAGATACAGATACATGTATATATCCATACCTCATTAATCTAACCCTATACGCATTTGCACCTTATATGTATCGTGTGTTATTACACTTGTATCATATCAGTAAATCCAATATCACATATATATCTCTCACTTTATGTACGAATCATGTCGGTATATCATGTATCACATATGTTTATATGTATACCTTTCATACATTTCATGCCATAGGGTCTTATTTTTCCTTTCTAGTCATGACTTGCAGGGGACTCTAGAAATCCATATATTGTACTAGCGTGGTACCCGATCCCTATCATAACCCGAGTCTATACCCTGGACGAGACATGGTACTTGGTTCCACAAGTGACCCCAAGCCAATCCATGGTCTATCATTACACTGGTAACTGAATAAACATAAGCGAAAGGTTTAAATAAGTAAAACCATTTAAGAAAAACTGATTTGACAAGAGTGAATACTTCTAAAAATAATACTGAATATATATGTCTATGTTTGAAAGCCATCTACTTAATGATGAGTTGCTAGGACAAGCTCCTAGCTAACTCTAAAATCTAACTAAAAGAATATTAATAAAAACAAAATATCGTCCTCGAAAGATGAGGACTCACCAAATGTTGCTGTTGATATTGTCTGAGGGAAACTACAGACAATGTTGGGACTGAGAACCTACGTTTGTATCATGATACGATACAGCATAGAAGGTATGAGCCAGTACTTTGAATTTATTAAGTAAGTGAGAGATATGATAAGCATGAAAGAATAAGTAACTGAACTAAAATGACATGAAATGACCAACTAAAATACTGAAAACTAATACAATTGAAATATAACTGATATGGTCAATAATGACCCTAGCTAATGGTCATAGACAGGTCCAGGATCTGAGATATTGAGTTGAGCTAAATTGAACTGAGATGAACTGAACAAAGCTGAGATTGTACTAACTAATGGGAGAGTCTATAACCGACATATAACCACGTGAGCTAAATGTGGAGTTTGATGTATACGCCACATCGATAGGACCCAATATACCTAGCCAGGGTATAAAGGCATGAACTGGGTGATTATAAACCTAGGCCCATGAGGACAAAAATAACCTACGGTGGAAATGTAGTTTTGGGAACCTGCAGCACTGGAACTCCGACCCTCTACGTGTTAAGTACTACTCCAACTGGATAAACCTAAATTGTCTACAAAGTTGATAGCTCGAAGCTGGGGCCTAAGACTAAATCATGGACCCTTATATAGAGTACCTTGAGAGACTTATCAGATCGAATACTATATTTGGTGTTCTAAGACTGGTCAGAGCTGCTTATCTGGAAGCGTCGTAACCGTCTAAAGAATAAACTGATAATTGATAATCGATTATGATAACTTATATCTGGGAGGTATTACTAATACCTAAGAAAATACTATAATAAAATTTATCATTAACATCATTACTGAAATTGAACTAGCATGCAACTGACTGAGCATTTAACTGATAATAATAGCATGGAATTTCCAACACTAATAGTGTCAAGAAACAGGGCTAAAACCCATTTGCAGGAAGCAAGTATCAACATGATCTCTAAGTAATGAAAATATAGCAGCTAACAATATGAACAACATTCCACATGAATTTAATCAAATCCTGACTAAAAGATTACTAAGTTTCAAAATCTCAGGGCTAGGACTCATAAGAAAATTTAAATGGATTTTGGAGAAGATGGGAAGTACAATTCCCTTGCTAAATTCTCACATACCTAGTGATTAAAACCCTAGAGTAAACCCTTGAGAAGATCTTAGAAGAAAGTCGAACCCTTGCTCCAACTCTGTGCTTTTTGACTATGTTCTACATACTGACCTTTGAGGGAATGAGAGGAATGAAGAGAGAACAATGATTACCCCTCTAAATCCCCTGAATATAAACCAAATGTAATGACAGATCATGGGTTGGCTTGGGGTCAGTTGTGGAACCAAGTACCATGTCTCGTCCAGGGTATAGACTCGGGTCGTGACAAACTTGGTATCAAAGCCCTAGGTTTAGGGTATCCTAGGATGTCTGAAAGCTGCACCAAGTAGAGTCCTTCATGTGGGTGTGAAGCGCGCCACACTTATGATGGGGAGGCTACAAGATGTTATTAGGAAAACTCCCTTTTATTCATACTCCTTATCATGCGATGAAGTTCAAATCCATAAACGTTCTCCTAACTCGTGCTCTATTTCATTTTAGTGAAACTATGCCTCAAAGATGATGAAACAGAAGAAAGGCTGGCAAAGCTGACTGACCTGCCCCACCATCTCCAGCAGCCCCTCAGGACGACCAAGTGTCCTCAACAAAATTTAGAGCGGCAATCTAGCTACTAGCTCAGACAGTGACTAATCAAGTGAACCAGCAGGTGATTCCGATGAGCACAAACAGGTTCGCAACAGCTGCTAGGGTTCGGGATTTCACCCGAATGAACCCTCCATCTTTTCATAGATCTAAGGTAGGAGAGGACCTGCAGGAATTTGTATATGAGGTACGGAATATCACCCGGATTATGGGTGTTAGTTCCATGAAGAGTGTTGATCTGGCTGCCTACCAGTTGAAAGGGGTGGCTCAGATTTGGTATGACCAATGGAAGGAAGGGAGGCCAGTAGGAGCTGAACTGGTAGAGTGGGAAGAGTTCACCACATCATTTCTAGATAGATTCTTCCCTCAAGAGTTAAGGGAGGCTACGGTCGCAGATTTCATAAACTTGAAGCATGGCAACAAGACCATGGAGGAATATGTATTGGAGTTCACTCAGTTGTCGAGGTATGCTCCAGAGATGGTAGCCGAGCCAAGGGCTCGCATGCTTAAGTTTGTCAAAGGAATATCAAACCTGGTAATTAAGGAGTGTCGTACTGATGCTCTTAAAGGATATTAACCTCTCTATCCTCATCATTCATGCCCAACAGATTGAGGTAGAAAAGTTGAAAGATATGGAGTGGGAGAACAATAGCTACCACTCTAGTATTCTGATGGCCCCATTTGAGGCATTATATGGTAGAAGGTGTAGGTCACCTATAGGGTGGTTTGAAGTTGGTGAAGCTACATTGATAGGGCCAGACTCAGTCCATGAAGCTATCCAGAAAGGGCAACTTATCAAGGAAAAGTTGAAAATAGCTCAAAGCCGACAAAAATCCTATGCTGATATGAGGAGAAGAGAGTTAGAATTTTTTGTAGATGATTGGGATTATCTAAAAATTTCACCCATGAAAGGGGTGATGAGGTTTGGGAAGAAAGGAAAACTCAGTCTGAGGTATGTAGGACACTACAAGATTCTGAGGCGAATTGGCAATGTGGCCTATGAGTTAGAATTACCTTCGGAGTTAGCATTTGTGTACCCAGTCTTCCATGTTTCACAGTTGAAGAAATGCATCAGTTATCCGACCTTAGTTGTGCCACTAAATACTGTGGGGGTGAAGGATAGTCTCTCTGTAGAAGAGGTCCCAGTTCAGATACTAGTCCGTCAAGTTCTTAAGCTAAGGAACAAGGAATTCTCTTCAGTGAAAGTTTTGTGGAGGAACCAGCTAGTTGAAGGAGCGATATGGGAGACAGAAGCAGACATGATGGCCTAATACCCTCATTTATTCCCTTCCAGTTCAGTTTCAGCATCAGGTGTTAAGTTCCTCCTCAATACTCTATTCAGTTTCGTACTCATCGGCTCTATTCAGATTTTCAAAATGCATCCTAGTTGTATCAACTCAGTTAGCATAGTTAAATAAGTTTTGGAGTTAGTCATTCCTTCGGAAATCAGTTCGTATTCTCAGTCTAGGAATTGAATCTCTTTTCCTAGTTCTCCAGAAGTTTTAGCCTTCATTGGAGGACGAATGATCCCAAGGGTGAGATATTGCAACACCCCAAAATTTTCCTAAAGCAAACTCAAACCTTGCATGAAAAACTCAGAAGAACGAGAAAATTATTTTGTCAGAACGACCCAGACAATGAGTCGTGGTTAGCTGTAAGGACCCATTGTCTGAGTCGTCATTTGGCCTACAGGAAGTCCATCCTGAACCAAGATCCCAGTAACGAGTTGTGGAAGAGACCAATGACCCGTCCTGTTGAGCCACTGGGAGAAGTCCGAGAAGGTAAGAAATTCATCCCAGTGGAAACAAGGGAAACTAATGATCCGTTGTCCCACACAAAGAGTCATTGTTTCCATCCGTGAGCCAAGCCTAGGAAATTCTAGTGGCCCGAATGATTGGTGGCAACGAATTGTGGGTTGGACCAATGAGTCGTTGTGTCGCTCTTTGGTATGGGTCCAAACTCAGGTCCAAAAATCCTTTCGATAACAACGATAGAAACCAACGACCCATTGGTGCATTCAACAAGTCTTTGTTCCCTCTCATTGTCCAGTTCTAGAAAGCTTAGAGTTCCAGGCCCAGGACCAATGACTTGTCCAAACGAGTCATGGTATCAACCATTGACTCATGTGTAACATGTTGGTCCCTGTCAAGTAGTTTTCTAGATTTTCTTTCAGGGGAATCTTTGTAACTTCCCACCTTTTTAATCCTTAAACTACCCGTTTAATCCCTAAACTAATCACTAAGCGGAAGCTTTAAATAAGTAAAGCCATTTAAGAAAAACTGATTTGACCAGAGTCAATACTTCTGAAAAATAATACCGAATATCTATGTCTATGTCTGAAAGCCATCTACTGAATGATGAATTGCTGGGAAAAGCCGCCAACTAACTCTAAAATCTAACTGAAAGTATCTAAATGAAAATAAATATCATCCTCGAAAGATGAGGACTCACCAAATGTTGTTTCTGATATTGTTTGAGGGTAACTACTAACGATGCTGGAACTGAGAACCTGTGCTTGTATCATGATATGATGCAGCATAGAAGGTATGCATCCGTGCTTTAAATGTACTGAGTAAGTGAGAGATATGATAAGAATGAAAGAACAAGTAACTATACTAAAATGACATGAAATGACCAACTGAAATACTAAAAATTGATACAAATGAAATATAACTGATATGGTCAATAATGACCCTGGCTAATGGTCATAGACATGTCCTGGATACGAGATACTGAGTCGAGCTAAACTGAAATGAATTGAACTAAACTAAACTAAGACTTTACTGACTAGTGGGAGAGTCTATAGACATATAACCACGTGAGCTAAACATGGAGTTCGATGTATACGCCCCATCGATAGGATCCAATATACCTTGACAGGGTATAAAAGGCATGAACTGGGTGATCACAAATTTGGGCCCATTAGGGAAAATATAACATACAATGGCAATGTAGTTCTGGGAACCTGGGTGCACTGGAACCCCGACCCTCTCAATGCTAAGTACTACTCCTACTGGATAAACCTAAATTGTCTACCAAGCTGATAGCTCGAAGCTAGGGCCCAAGACTAAGTTAGAGACACTTATCTGGAAGTATACTAAGAGTCTTATCGGACCGAATACTGTAACTGGTGTTCTAAGACTGGTTAGAGCTACTTCTCTGGAAGCGTGTAACCGTCTAAAGAACAAACTAATAACCGATAACTAATTCTAATAACTTATATTTGGGAGGCATTACGGACACCTCAAGAAAATACTATAGTAAAACTGATCCGCTGACATTACTAAAAGATACTAAATATATTAACATCATGACTGAAATTGAACTAGCATGCAACTGACTGAGCATTTAACTGATAATAATAGCATGGAATTTCCAACACTAGTAGAGCCAAGCAATATTATGTCTATACAATTATGCAAGACCCATATTTCTGTATTCAAGAACTAGGGCTAAAACCCATTTGCACGAAGAAACTATCAACATGATTTCTAAGCAATGGAAATATAGCAGCTAACAATATGAACAACATTCCACATGAATTTAACCGAATTCTGACTGAAAGATTACTAAATTTCGAAACCTCAGGGCTAGGACTGATAAGAAATTTTAAATGGGTTTTGGGGCACAAAGGAAGGACAATTCCCTTCTAAATTCTCACATACATGGTGATGAAAACCAAAGAGAAAACCCTTGAGAAGATCTGAGAGGAAAGTCGAACCTTTGCTCCTACTTTGTGCTTTCTGACTAAGTTCTATGTTCTGACCTTTAAGGGAATGAATTAAGAGTGAATGACGATTACCTCTCCAAATCCCTTGAATGTAACACAAAACGATGTAGTTTAGGGATTAAAAAGGTGGGAAGTAACAAAACTTCCCCTGAAAGAAAATCTGAAAAACTACCCAACAAGGAGCAATTAGTCACACAACGAGTCATTGGTTGATACCAAGACTTGTTGGGACCAGTCATTGGTCCTAGGCCTGGAACACTAGGCTTGCTGCAACTGGTCAATGAGAGGGGACAATAACTCATTGAATGCAACAATGGATCATCGGTCTCGTGGTTATCGAAGGGATTTTAGACCTGAGCTTGGACCCGTACCAACATGCGACACAACATCTCGTTGTTCCAACCCACGGGTCTTTTCCACCACTCGTCTGGGACACTGGAATTTCTTGGGCTTGGCTCACAAATTGAAATAATAACTTGTTGTGGGACAATGGGTCGTTGTTTTCCCTCATTGCCACTAGGATGAATTTCTTATCTTCTCAAACTTCTCCCAATGGCTCATTAGGATGGGTCATTGGTATCTTCCACGACTCATTACTAGGCTCATTGGTTCTGAAGGGACTTTCTGCAGGCCTAACGAAAACTCAAACAACGAGCCATTACAGCTGACCACGACTCATTGTCTAGGTCATTCTGAGAAAAAAAATTTCTAGTTCTTCTAGAGTTTTCATGCAAGGTCTGAGTTTGGTCTAGAAAAGTGCTGGGGTTTGCACTCCTACTTGTCTATGGAGATAAGAGACATCTTTTGTGAAGGAGTCGAACAACACATCTTGAGTCACTCACCTTTCTACGAACCTACTGCAAATCTAGAGATAGGGTCAAGATGAGCTTTTAGGATTGAGGTCTGCACTCAGAAAAGAAATGCAGGAATAGCATCAGTACAAAATATAGTACTGGTAGGCATCATCAGCAGACCTTAAATAGTAACACGTATAAGCGAAATGACAATATGCAATCACCTCAGGACATAGTTTCAGTAATTAATAATTATTTAAGAGTTAAATATGTATTGGGTGTTAGCTAGCCTACTCACTGGATTGGGCCTTACTGCAGAAGTCACTTAACTATTCCCTCGGCCTCTCCGTGGTGAAATATTTCCCGTTGCAGCGGTACTACCTTGGAAGTTGCTCGACCTAGCTATCCACCTACAATTCTATTAACTCTTTCATCATTCTACTCATCATGACTATCCAAGCTACTCATTGTTATCAATGACCGCTCAAAAATATCATAACCACGAGGAATATACAATGAACCATTCACGATAGATTTCACAATTCATGATAAGTCCCTATTTAACTTCACATATACCATCAAATCATTATGAACACATCAAGAATTTGAATACACAAAATACATGGTCAGAAGTTTAGTCCACTTAAGATCTCAAATTCCCAAATCGATCTTATTTCTTACACTAAGTCAAAAAATTTAACAAATGGTAATATGCCAGGCACATGCCTCCGTCACATCACCATGAACATTCCCACACTGAACATCGATGTCACACATGCCAGAAGGTCTTATTTCTTCCCTTCCAGTCATGACCTGTAGGGGACTCTAGAAATTCATGTATTGTACCGACGTTGTACCTGCTCCCACTCATCGGCTCGTCCAGATGTTCCCCTCATACACGAGCCACTCAACCATCATTGTTCGCTGGAATCTCCCCTCGAGCATGAGCAACTCATCTCAGGACAATCATGTTATCCACTTTTATTTCACACATCTTGGTGTTTTACCACTCAGCCAGTTTACTTATCCCTTTAGAGGCCTCATCTTCCTCTCTTAACTTGAATATTCACACCACTCAGGGATCATGATCAGTTAAGAACAACTTTCAACATCTAATTTCCTTACCAAAAAAATAACTGTTTCATAGAAAATTCATTCAACAATAGAATTCAACAAGGATTATGACAACAAGCAATGTCCGGAGACCAAATTAACACATAGTCAATCCATATTATACAAGTTATTATCCAAATTCTAACTCCTTCTAAACCATAACCTACCTCGATTGAAAGATGGGAATCACAATTACTCCGTTGGAGCCTTGTCTTTCCTTAGTACTTTCAAACATTTGATATGTTGTGACTTTAAAGAACTTTCAATGCTTAAAACTAAGAAAATATCATGGACTTAGGTATGTTTATATGGATATGAGGTGCTTTTACTTTGTTTTTAGGGAAAATAGGTGTTGGAGCAAAAATGTACAAAGGATCCATAAAAGTGATAAAAATCAGCCAAGTACCAATCTCAATATGAGCCATACCTTGATTGTATAAGTCATACTGAGACTCATAGAAAAAATCAAAAGGCTTAAATAAGGTGAAGGCAAAGTATGACTCTCAGTATGATTCGTACCAAGATGGTACAAGCCGTAACTAGAGTCTCGAAAATCTTCAGAGAAAATTTACACAAGGCAGTCTCTTGGTATGGATGGAACCACAGATCATAACATCTACTTACAACCCATACCATGAGCCATGAGGAGCTTCAGTGATTCTTAAAGACTTGGCAGAACTCCAGATGCAACAACCAAGTACGAGTTGTAGGAGGAAGGTATGAGGCGTACCACAACCCATTGTAGAAAACTTCAGAGGATGTCAAAGTTCTCAAGGTCAAGCCAAGGATGGAATGTATGACTCGTAGGACTATGTACGAGTCGTACCAGCTGCCAACACTTAGTCAAATCTATAGCAGCTGAGGAATGTACAAGAGGTAGGCACGATCCATACAATCCTGTTACGGGTCGTATGATCAATAGTGAGTCAAGTTGGCACCAGATATGGAAAATATCCTATTAGCTTAGGAAAAGGTTTCTTATGTCTGTATAAATACCTTTCATGTTTTATTTTAGTAGAGCAACATAGAGAGAAAGGAGTAACCTGGGATTCCCTTGAAAGAAGTTTTAATTTTAATTTATTATCAAGTTTTAGAGAGCAATTCTTAGGATTAACACTTGATTTTATCAATTTTTCTTGAGTATGTTCATTGATATTCAATGCACGTTTACTTCCAATTATTATTTTAAGTAATTAATTATGTGTTTGTCTATGCATGCTAATTACAATCTTACAATCATGAGAGGCTAAAACCTCCACAACTAGGGTTGTGGGAACTATGGTGGATTAACAAAATAGGGTTACACAAAGTGAGTCAAAACCAATGCTAAATGCTTATATTGTATTCTCTTCATCTTTAAACATTTCTTAATGGTGCGCAATGTTAGGACTTGCTCGAATTCTTTACTTGTTTGAACCTAGAAAAGTAGAGATTAGGAAAAGAGAATTACAACAAAGCCTTGATTTTTATGATCATTGTATGACTTGAGCTGCGGTCGCATGAAAGTTAAATTGGAAAGTATTGATAACCATTCAAAAGAAATCACTCATGAGACCTTACCTGGTGATTGAGTATAGTCATCCAATAGGGATGAACCCCAATTACCAGTTCTACAAGTAAGCATTGGGATTGATCACGTACGTATACCCGAAGTAGTTATGAACCCTTGAGGACCACTTATCCTAGTTATTTTCAAATCTTGATAACAACCATAATTATGATCTTGTTTTTTTTTCTTTAACCTCCCCCCTCAAATTGGAGATAACTTACGAATAAGTTTAAGTACCGGCATTAGTCTATATCTTACCTTATTCCTTGTGGTTTCATCCCCAATCTCTTTGTTGGGTTCTTTATTGACAACATTCACATCATACTTTGCCAGAAGGTGTGTTTTTGAGCGTTATCAAAAAATGGCATCATTGCCAAGGAATACGGCTAAGACTAGATTAATTTCTTGTATTTAACTTTTGGGTGTTATTTCCCCATTTACGTTTTCTTTATCTATCTTCTATGATTCATTCAGGCTAATACCAAGGGAACTACCTTTGAAAACACCTAGATGGTAGAAAAGAGGTTACTAGTGCCCTTGGGAGAGATGATGAGTGTTGACACACTAGCAGTCGTCTTGATAAACTATGAAGGAGATGGAGTACCAGTGTACACAAAACTGGTCTATGCCCTAGAAGGAATGGGGTCATATAACTTTAGGCCAAAGAAGTTATATCTTGACTTGAAGAACCGTGGGACTCCACCAGCAAAGCCATTATTGGAGGGACCACCAGTTCTTAAACTGAAGGCATTGCCTCCCCACCTCAAATACACATTCTTGGGTGAAGACAAAATGTTTCCAGTGGTTATTATAGTTGACTTAACAGACTGGCAAGTAGAAGCTTTGGTCACAGTATTAAAAAGCACAAAAAGGAAATTGGCTGGACCATAACTAAAATCATCGGGATCCCTCCAGGCATATGCACTCATAAAATCTAGCTCGATCCAAATTGCACATCAAACATAGAGAATCAGCGATGCTTGAACCCACCAATGCAAAAAGTAGTAAAAAAGGAGATTATCAAGTGGCTAGACGCGGGTGTAGTCTACCCCATTATGGATAGCAAGTGGGTAAGTCTGGTACTGTGTTTGCCAAAGAAAGGTGGGATCACTATGGTACCCAATGAGAAGAATGAGCTGATACCAATAAGACCAGACACAGGATGGCGTGTGTGCATGGATTACAGAAAGATCAACTACTGGACACAAAAAAAACACTTTCCGATGCCATTCATGGTTCGGGTGCTTGATAGGTTGGCAGTAGGCTGGTACTGTTTTCTTGATGGATATTCGGGGTACAATCAGATCACTATAGCCTCGGAAGATATAGAGAAGACCACCTTCACTTTCCCTTATGGAACATTTTCTTTTAGGAGAATGCCTTTTGGATTGTGCAATGCACTAGCCACATTCCGACGCTGCATGATTTCGATATTCTTAGATATGGTGGAGGACACCATCGAGGTATTCATGGACGACTTCTCAATTGTGGGTGACCCATTCGAATCTTGCCTCAAGCATTCGGGCAAAGTGTTGAACAGATGCGAAGAAACGAATCTAGTCCTAAATTGGGAAAATGCCATTTCATGGTTAAGGAAGGAATAGTGCTAGGTCACAAAATATCTGGAAAAGGGATTGAGGTGGAAAAGGCGAAAATCAAAGTTATAGCAGGACTGCCACCACTATTTTTGTAAAAAGGGTCAGAAGCTCTTTAGGGCATGCAAGATTCTATAGAAGGTTCATCAAGGACTTTTCAAAGATTTCCCAACCATTGTGCAAATAGCTTGAGAAGGAGGTGAAGTTCGTATTTGATGAGGCATGTCTGAAGGCCTTTGAGTGCTTGAAAGAGAAACTCACCACTACTCCTACTATTATAGCTCCAGATTGGTCTCTTCCATTTGAGGTAATGTGTGATGCCAATAGGGTCGCTCTCGGTGCTATCTTGGGCCAACAGAGAGTGAAGATTTTACATCCTATCTATTATGCTAGCAAAACACTCAACATGGCCCAAAAGAACAACATTGTCATGGAATAGGAGCTGCTAGCAGTGGTCTTTGCATTCGAGAAGTTTTGAGCATACTTGGTTGGAACTAAGGTGATTATCCATACAGACCATGCTGCTTTAAGGTACCTGATGTCTAACAAGGATGCTAAACACAGTTGATCAGATGGTTGTTGTTGCTCCAAGAATTTGAGTTTAAGGTGAAAGACCAGAAAAGAACTGAAAATCAGGTAGCTAATCACCTGTCTAGACTAGAATCTGCGGCTAGAGTAAGAGAGGAGATTGACATCAATAATGCTTTCCCAAAAAAGAAGGTATTAGTTGTATCTTAGGACTTGATCCCTTGGTTCACTGACTTTGCAAATTATTTGGTCAACAACATGATCCCAACAAATAGGACTCCCCAGCAAAAGAGGAAGTTCTTATTCGATGCTCGAAGATACTATTGGGATGAACCATACTTATTTCACATTTGTGTAGATGGGATAATTTGGAGGTGTGTGCCAGAGGTAGAAATGTTGAGCATTTTGGAGGCTTGTCACTCATCCCCAGTTGGAGGTCATCATAGTAGTATCGGAACTGCACACAAAATCTTGCAATGCGGGTATTACTGGCCCTCTATTCACCAAGATACCTATGATAATGCAAGGCATGTGATCAGTGCAAAAGACAGGGTGGTATTACTCGCAAGCATGAGTTACCAATGACCCCTATCCTAGAAGTTTAGTTATCTGATGTATGGGGTATCGACTTAATTGGCCCATTTGTTAGCTTATATGGGATGAAATACATCTTGGTGGTAGTGGATTACATTTTCAAATGGGTGGAGGATATTGCACTACCTAACAATGAAGGCAAACGTGTCACAACATTTCTGTAGAAGCACATATTCGCTAGATTTGGTACTCCTAGAGCAATCATCAGGGATGGTGGATCACACTTTTGTAGCCATCTCTTTAGAACCCTTCCGAAGAAATATTGCGTCAAGCATAAGGTGGCAACAGCTTACCATCCTTAGTAAAGTGCGTAGGTGGAAGTTTCAAACAGGGAGATATAGACCATTCTGTCTAAAATAGTGAATACTAACCGGACAGATTGGTCTAGGAAGCTCGATGATGCTTTAACGCCCTGAGCATACACCCTGGGCATAACACAATACTTGAAGCCACAAGTGACCCCAAGTCAACCCTTGGTCTATCAGTTACTAGCATTCTAAGTAAACAAGCATAGTACAACTTTGAAATAATATCATAAAATATTTATGAGAGACAAGTATGGAAACATAAATTTCAAATAATTTAATAATACTGAATAATCTAAAAATCATGTCTTTCAGAAAGACATCTAATAGAGGAGTTGCTGGGACAAGCCCCCAGCTAACTCTAAGTCTAGCTGAAAATAAAACATGACCGAAAGAAGGAAATAGTGCCCTCGGATGATGAGGACTCACACTTCAACTGTTGCGATAGAGAATCTAAACTGGTGCAACTAATAGTGCTGAGTCTGAGAACCTACAGCTGTATCATGAAACGATACAACATAAAAGTATGTGTTAGTAATTTGAATGTACTAAGTAAGTGGGAGAGACATAACTGAATATAAAGGCTGAAATAAAATGACACAAAATGACCAACAGGTAAGCTGAACTAAAGTACTGATATAATCTGAAATGGTCAAGATGATCCTGTCTGATAGTCAAGGACATGCCCTAAGTCTGAAACACTGAATCTGAGATACTGTACTAAATACTTATTTTGATACTGGACTTGACTGACTAGTGGGAGAGTCTATAACCGACATATATCCACGTGAGCTAGATGTGGAATTCGATGTATACACCCCACCGGTAGGACCCCATTATACCTTGCCAGGGTATAAAGGCATGAACTAAGTGATCACAAAAGTCTGGGGCCAATCAGGCCAAGTAATATTGTAACCTACGGTAGTAACGTAATTCTGGGAACCTGGGTGTACTAAAACCCTGGCCCGCTCGGTGCTAAGTACTACTCCCACTGGAAAACCTAAACTGAACTACTAAGTTGATAGCTCGAAACTGGGGTCCAACACTAGTCAGGGACATATAACTGCATGTACCCTAAGAGTTTTATCGGACCAGATTCTGAAACTGGATTTTAGACTGGTCAGAGCTGCTTATCTAGAAGCGTTGTGATCGTATAAGAACAAGTCGTAACTGTACTGGGCTCCTAGGCTAGTCAGAGCTATATACTAGAATGTCATGACCTCCTAAAAGACCAAAAACTATAAATCTGAGTCTCATTATGATAACTGAGAGGCACCACTGACACCTCGAAATAAGACTGAAGTCAAACTGATCCGTTGACAATTTTCTAAAAGATTCTAAAGAGACTCTATGTTCTAATTGGTCTGAACTACTAGCAGCTAATAGAGAACTCAACTTATCCAAAAAAACACGAGAACTTCGTAATGTAGAGTGAATTTCGAGAATTTTAGGAATTTCATTCAACAGAGATAAACTCATTCTCATCAATGGAATATTTACTCAACATATATATATATATATATATATATATATATATATAGGAAATTCAAGAAAGTTCAGCCCAAAGCATTCTTCACTCACTAGAGGAAATTTAATAAGCAAAATCATAACTCGAAAGTTAGGGCTTAGATTCACTTTTGTATTAACACTGACAATTTGGTAAGGAATTTATGGAGATCATATCAACAATATACATGAACATCGTTCTAAGTGAAATACACAAAAATAAACATGAAACCTTTTCATACCCAAAAACTCAGGTCTTAAAACTAATAGAGGAAATTGAGGAGGATTTTAGGGACGCAAGGGTAGGACAATCCCCTTGCTAAAACCCCACATACCTAAGTTAAGGTTTCTTGAAGAAGGAGACTCGAACTGCTGTAATGGAGGAAAACCCTACGCTTTGTTGAGAGTTTTCTTGAGGAAACCTTCGATAGATTTCTGAGAATAAATATGAGAATAAGGGGAGGAACCGCCCCAACTCTCTAGTAAGTCTGATTTTATGTTCAAAACGGCGTGGTTAAGAGATTAGGAGAATAGAAAATTACTAAATATCCCTTAGAAATTGACTGGAAAAACTGTCAGGTGCCCCTAACGGGTGACCCAACGAGTCGTGGTGACTGACCACGACTCATGGTCACTCCCATCAGGTACACCGCCTAGGATCCTTTGTAGGTCACCATGAGGGACCTCACGAGTCATTATCTATGACCATGACTCGTGATCACCAGTCGTGGACCACACTGTCTCATTTTGGAGATTTAATGGTTAGTCCCATAACGAGTCACTTAACGAGTCGTTGCCACAGGTGATGACTCGTTTTACCCACTCGTCGAGTACACTGGTCAACTAAAATATTCCTAACTCAGGCCTGACCACAAGTGACTTAACAGGTCGTGGTTAGTGAAGACGACTCATGACATCCCTCGTTAGGTACACTGCTTCTCTTCTTTACATTAACTAGCCTTCTCCTCACGGCTCACCTAACGAGTCATGAGGTTACTTGATGACTCATCAGGTGGTCCATCCTGCAACATTTCTGCAGTTTTCTAGATTTTCTGATTTAAGTCTCAGAATTAGATTTTAAGTTTTCAGGGCATTGCAGATGCACTGTGGGCCTATAGAACAACTTATGAGGCCCCCATTGGTTCATCTCCAGATCAGCTAGTCTACGGCAAGTCATGTTATTTTCCAGTTGAGTTAGAGCATAAGGCATTATGGGCTCTGAAAAAGCTGAACTTAAATTGGAATGAAGCAGCCAAATTGAGACTTGGCCAGCTCAATGAGTTAGATGAATTCCGACCTCGAGCTTATGAGAGTGCAGCCATTTATAAAAAGATAATGAAGATCTATCATGATAAGAAGATTGTAAAGAGAGAGTTCAACACTGGTGATTTTGTCTTGTTGTTCAACTCAAGGCTCCATTTGCATCTTGGAAAATTGAAATCTAGGTGGATGGGACCATATAGAGTGGTGAATGTGTCCCCATATGGTGCAGTGGAACATGAAAATAAATATGGAAAAAGGTTCAAGGTGAATGGGCAAAGAATAAAGCTATATCTGAGAGACACTGAGGAAATAAGAGGAATTGAGGCAGTGTACCTTAATAATGCCTGAAGAATCATGAAAGTTACATTGTGTCGCGACATTAAACTAGGGGTTGCGTGGGAGGCAATCCATGGAAGGTGAAGTTTGAGTATCCACAGGTATGTTCCCTTCGTTCTGCTTTATATTCTATGCTTCGGGGATGAAGCATGCTTTTTAAAAGGGGAGGGGGTGTACTTGTATTTTTGAAATTTTTTTGGATTCATCCGAAGGTTTTTCTTGTTGTGTTTCTTTTCCCTCGGGCATGGTATCTAGTAGAACTGGCATGTTTAGAATTTTATTTTCATGTTGTTGTTTAATTCGAAAGTAGCTTAGGAGTATTTAGCCAATAAATTGCACTAGTTTTGATGATTTGAAAAATTGACCCCATTTAAAAATTTTGATGGATAGTTATGTACTTGTTGATTGCAAAGCATGATTTCTGTGGATCTTTTGTGTCATTTAGTGTATTAGCATGAGTAGTTCTTGTTAGCCATGTATAAATCGGACAGATAGAATGAATGCAAGACATGTACCATGAGTGAGTGAGGTCTAATACCTAGTTAAATACTGCATAGAGGATCTAGAACTTGCTCCATTGGTCTTTACATAGGTTTTAGGATGGTTGGTTAGGAAAGGAACATAGGCCATTTTTGTTTAGCCCATTTTTAGCTTAAATGACCCTACAAAAATAATATGATTCCCTTGATCCCATTTTTGAGCCTTAAATGAACCATTTTTCTTTGATTAACCAATTAACCACCCATTTTTATAATGAACCTGTTTTGGCCCCAGTCTCTCATTGGACATTGTGAACCTCAACATAGGCAAAATGCCTAAGCTGAGGGTGGCTAGAGTGGGGGTGCATAAATCTTGGGGAGGTGAAAAAGGAAGAGAAAAGAAAAAGGGTTAAAAATGAGGTGTGGTGTGACAAAACAAAAAGAAAAATTGAAAAAGAAGATACAAAAAGAGAAAGATGAATGAAAATTTGTGAAAACACACAACACTATACAATTGTATAAAAAATGGTGAAAAGGGAGGAAAAAAGTTGAAAAAACAAAAAGGGTGAAAAAGTTAAAAATAGAGCCACATGTATGTAGTGCCAAGGAGGGTTTAGTCACTAAAAAGATTCCATATCTACCATACCCTGCACGAAAGCATACATAACAAGCCGAATCAAGTCTTATAGTGATCCTAGCCTGACCATCTGAAGAACCAAAGTAGAGAAAATAAGGGAAAGCCTTGGTATCCTATGTCCATTATTTGAAACTTCTTTGTGAGGGTGAGAGTCTTACTTGTTCAGTCCCATGTTTCATACTTTTCAACATCTGTGAAGGGGGGACTTCATTTGTTGTGAGGGTACATAGTTTGTGTTTGATTATGCCAATTGTCTGTGTGAAAAGCATTGGAGGTGACTTGACTATCTGTTAATAGCTAGATGACATATCTTGATCCCTATTTATCATTGTTTGTGATTTCTTGATGTGCATATGCTGATTTGGTTTACAGGAAAGAGGGTCAAAAGCAGTTTGAGTTTATGGTGCAAATTTTGATTGATTATTGGTTGTAGTATCCTAGGTTCATTTTCTAGTTAAACGTCAGTTTTAGTTTTTTTGTTTTCTTTGCCAGATGACATGCAAAAGTCATAAGTTGAGGGTGTTAATATGCTATGAGTTTACAGCACTTTCGATGCTTAAAATTGAGAAAAAGATGAACATAGATATGTTTATATGGATATGAGGTGTTTTTACTTTGTTTTCAGGGAAAATAAGTGTTGGAGAAAAAATGTGCAAAAGATGCATAAAATTGCAGAAAATCAGCCAAGTATCAATCTCAGTTGGAGTTGTACCTTGATTGTATGAGTCATACTATGAATCATGGAAAAACTTAAAAGGCTGAAATAAGGCGAAGACAAAGTATGACTCTCAGTACGAGGCGTACCAAGATGGTATGAGCCATAACTGGAGTCTTAGAAATCTTCAGAGAAAATTTGCACAAGGCAGTCTCTTGGTACAGGTGGAACCCACGGATTGTAACATCTACTTACAACCCGTACGATGAGCCGTGGGGAGCTTCGGTGATTCTTAAAGACTTGGTAGAACTTCAAATGCAACAAGCAAGTACGAGTCGTACAAGGAAGGTACAAGGTGTACCACAACACTCGTAGAAAACTTCAGAGGATGTCAAAGTTCTTAGGGCCAAGCCATAGATGGATTGTATGACTCGTAGGACTATGGTAGAATTCGTACCAGAAGCCAACACTTAGTTAAATCTGCACCAGCCAAGGAATATACGAGAGGCAAGTACGAACCATACAATCCTGCTACTGGTCGTATGATCAATCGTGAGTCAAGTCGGCGTCAGATATGAAAAATTTCCTATTAGCTTAGGAAAAGGTTTTTTATGTCTGTATAAATACCTTTTATATTTTATTTTAGTAGAAAACATAGAGAGAAGGGAGTAGACGTGTGATTCCCTTGAAAGAAGTTCTATTTGTGATTTATTATCATGTGAGCAATTCTTAGGATTAACACTTGATTTTATCAATTGTTCTTCAGTTTGTTTATTGATTTTCAAAGTAGGTTTTCTTCCAATTATTGTTGTAAGTATTTAATTATGTATTTGTCTATAAATTCTAATTATAATATTACAATTATGAGAGGCTAAAACCTTCACAACTAGGGTTGTGGGAACCATGGTGGACTAACGAAATACGATTACACAAAGTGATTCAAAATCAATGCTAAACGCTTGCATTGTATTCTTTTCATCTTTAAACATTTCTTAATAGTGCACAACATTAGGACTTGCCCAAATTCTTTACTTGTTCGAACCTAGAGAAGTAGAGATTAGGAAAAGAGAATTACAACAAATCCTTAATTTTTATGAACATTGTATGACTAGAGCTGCGGTCGCAGGTAAGTTAATTTGGAACATATTGATAACGGTTAAAAATAAATCGCTCATGAGACCTAACCCATTGATTGAGTATAGTCATCCATAGGAATGAACCAGTCATTTGGATGAACCCTAATTATTAGTTCTACAAGTAAGCATTTGGATTGATCACATGTGTATACCCGAAGTAGATATGAACCCATGGGGAACACTTACCCTATCTGTAAATCTTGATAACAACCACAATTGTGATCTTTTTTTATTATTTTTTTTCTTTAAACCCCCAAATTTGGAGATAACTTATCAATATGTTTAAGTACCAGAATTAGTCTAGATTTTACCTTATTCTATATGGGTTTGACCCAACCTCTTTGTTGGGTTCTTTATTGACAATGTCCGCTTTATACTTTGCCAGGAAGTGTGAGTTTGAGCTTTATCAACGTTGAAAATCTAGAACAGCATATTAAAGGATAATTCAATAGACTATTTCGAGAAACAAAGGTTTCAAAATTTAATCGCGCCCCCATTCTACCCTATTTATGGGGTTTTAATCCCCAAACCCCTTCCAAGCAGTTTTTAAATACAAACTACCCACTTTTACCGAGCTTTAGGTCACCAATTCTTGCAATGATGAACTAGCACCATCACATTCACCATAGGGATTATCAATTACATGCTTATGGCCCTAGGAATCAATAATCTTCAACACCAAACAAACTTTCCCTACTTTCATAGTTCTAGAGTTTTTCAATCTAGGATTACCACCATTACAAGTTTCCCTTTCGATTCTATGGGGTTAAGGCATCAAAGTAAAGAGAATTAACTAAGATTCTTACCATATAGAAGGAAAAACTGCTCTACACTTGGGGGATTCACTCTGAGTTCTCATAGTTCATGTTTTCAGATAACGGGGTAACCCTCTAAAATCCCACTTAAAACCCATTTACTGATTTATGTTGTCCACTGCAGCAGTCATATTTTTGCTGCAATAGTCCCTCTATAGCGCCCAAGATGTCGTCACAATAGATCTGACGGTATATCTCCTGGTCCATTACAGCAGGCCTCTGACTTTGGTAACAGTCTCACTATAGTTGTTATCCCTTCACTGCAGCGGGACCCTAGCCCCTGTAACCAGTAGCTCTAATTCTTGCACACAAACCATTTCCCAGCTTCAAAATTTCACTAATGCTCAATCAACACCCTTCCCACCAACAATTAGGCTAGAGAGGGGTGTTTCAGAATTATTTCCCCCCGTAACAATATGCGGGTCGTTACATCAGATACCAATTAAAATACCATTCATCCCCAAAAAGCCTACAAAAACGAGAAAGAAGACATACCAGATTATATAAATAGTTGAGGATATTTTTTATGCATGTCAGCTTTGATCTCCCAAGTGGCTTCCTCTATGGGATGACTCTTCCACTGGACTCTTACCATTGCAATCTCCTTTGATCTCAACTTGCAGACTTCTCTATCTATTATAGCCACGGGATCCTCCTACTATGACAAGTTCTCATCAAGCAACACTGAATCCCACTTGATTATGTAAGACCCCAGTCCCATGATATTTATTCAACATGGAGACATGGAAGGTTGGATGTATTCTTGATAGTCCTGGCGGCAAGGCCAATTCATAAGCTACTTCCCTAACACGCCGAAGAATCTCGAACGGCCCAATATTTCTCGGGCTAAGTTTGCCCAGCTTTCCAAACCTCATCACCCCCTTTATGGGGGAGACTTTGAGCAACACTTACTCTCCCACCATGAACTCCATTTCCCTCACCTTTCTGTCTGCATATTGTTTTTTCCTACTTTGAGCAGCTACTAGTCATTCCTAAATTAGCCGAACCTTTTCCAAGGACTCCTTAAGCAAGTCAATACCCAAAGGTCTCACCTCGAATACATCGAACCACCTGATTAGAGGTCTTTATTTCCTCCAATATAGAGCTTCAAATGGCCCTATTCCAATACTCGAGTGATAATTGTTATTGTAAGGAAATTCTACCAAAGGTAAAAACTTATCCCAATGACCACCAAATCAATCACACAATACTGAAGCATGTCTTCTAACACCTGAACTATCCTTTCTGACCTGGTACCTATTTCTGCCTGCAAGGTCCTCTAGAAATGGGAGATGAACTGTGTACCGCTGTTTGAAATGATCAAAATTGGTATCCCATGCAAATGAATCTCCTCCTTCACATATATCTTGGTCAGTCTCTTAGCATTTTAAGTCACTTGAACAGGTAAGAAGTGAGTACACTTGTTTAGTCTGTCAATGATGACCCAAATGGAGTCAAACTTTCCCAGCGTCTTTGGAAGACCAACCATGAAGTCCATCACTATTTACTTCCACTTCCACTCTAGGACAGGCATCCTCTAAAGTACTCCCCCAGGCTTCTGATGATCATACTTCACTTGTTGACATTTTAGACACTAGGAGACATAATCGGCAATGTTCCTCTTCATTCTTCCACACCAATAATGTCGTTTCAGGTCATGAAACATTTCAGTAACCCCATCATGTATGGAGTACCTTGAGTTGTAAGCTTTTGACATGATGGTTTTGATCAACTCACCAACCTGGGGAGCACATACACGTCCCTTAATTCTCAAGACCCCCTAATCATCTAGTTTTGCCTCCTTAGCTTCCCCTCGTAAGACCTTGTCTCAAATCTTACCCAATTTTTCATCCTCAAACTACCTAGCTTTCACTTTCTCTAGCAATGATTACTTAGCCTCCATATTATCTAATATCCCTCCTATCTCTGCCAATGTGATTCTTACCAAACTATTGGCCAGGGTTTGAAATTCTCTAGCCATCGATCGCCAAGTCTCTTCCAAATAAGCTAGGCTACCCATGCTCACTACTTTTTGGCTCAAGGCATCTCCCACCACATTTTCCTTCGCGGGTGATATAGGATTGTAACATCATAGTCTTTAAGCTATTCCATCCATCTCCACTGCCTCAGATTAAGGTCTTCTGGGAGAATACATACTGCAATATGCAATGGTCTGCGAACACCTCACAACGGGCCCAATACAAATAATGCCTCCAAATTTTCAGGGAGAACACCACCGTTGTCAACTCAAGGTCATGTGTGGGGTAATTTTTCTTGTGCACCTTCAACTCTCTCGTAGCACAAGAAATGACTTGTCCTTCCTGCATTAACATAGCACCCAACCTAGACCATGAGGCATCACAATAAACTACAAAATATTTACCTTCCACCAATAGTGCCAGGAGTCGTGGTTAGCTGGGTTTTCAGCTTCTGAAAACTCTCTTCAAATTCCTTGGACCATTGTAATGGCACATCCTTTTGATTCAACCTTGTCAACACTGAGCAATGGATGTGAACCCCTTCACAAATCGGCAGTAATAGCTGGCTAGCCCCATAAAACTCTGCACTTCTGTTACTATAGAAGCCTAGCCCAGTTTCGGACTACTTCCACCTTCTGGGGTTCCACCTTAATCCCTTCTTTGGAGACTGCATATCGAAAATAGGACACCCATTCTAGCCAAAATTCATATTTTGTGAACTTGGTGTACAACTATTTCTCCTTCAGTAACCCTAAAACAATCGTCAAATGATTCTCATGCTCTTACTTAGTCATAGAGTACACTAAAATACCATCAATGAACATGATTACAAATGAATCCACAGAGGGTTTAAAGATACCACACCAAACTCATGAATGTTGTTGGAGCATTAGCTTACAAATGAAGGTATAGCGGGCCTTCTGCAATGGGGGTATACATCGGACTCCACATTTAGCTCACGTGGTTATATGTCAGTTATATTCTCTCCCACAGTATAGCTCAGTACAGTTCAGTCCTATTTAGTTATGATTTTTAGTCCAGTTTAGTCTCTACATTTTAGTTTATTCTTATAGTATTTTAATGTAGTTTGCTATTATTCAGTATATGTATGTTTTAGCTCCTTCTCGTATACTCAGTATATTTCAAGTATTTACGTATACTTTTATGCTATATTGTTTTATGATATAGACTCAGGTGCCCAGCCTCAGCACCGCGGTTAGATCCTCTCAGCGATATCCCAACAGCTTCTATGGTGAGTCCTCATTTGCCGAGGGTCAGGGTTCCATTTCTAGTTTTTTGTCTTTTGTTATTCCAGTTCAGATATTAAACTCGTCAGTTCATGTTAGAAGGCTTTCAGACAATGTTTACAGACTCAGTTAGATTTTTAGACTATTTTAGATTTTTGTCATTTTTTCAGTAACAGTTAATTATTTATCAGCTTTCACTCTTTTATCATCATTCAGTATGTCAAATTTAGTATAATATGCTCTAACACAGTTTTCTTGAGGTCACTTGTGACTCTACGTACCAGTCGAGTCTAGGGTGCAGAATCAGGTTGTGACAATAACCAAATCTACCTGAGTATCAAAACCTATGAAGTCCACTAAACACGCACAACAGATCCTATCCACCACCACAGAATCCCCAATAGGTGTAGACACATGGATAGGAATATCAAGTACATCACAAGTAAGATCCAACCCCACAACAAAATAAGAAACAAATAGAAAAAAGTAGATCCAGGACCAAACAAAGACATAGCTATTTTGTCACATACAAAAATCATACATGTGATAATGGTGTATGAAGTCTCTACCTTGGGCTGACCCAAAAATGCATAAAAGTGAGCCTGATTATCTATCTGAGACTCACCCATTTTGGACTATGCAACCCCTCTGCCGGTCTAACTGCCACCCCTTCCAGTCTGAGCACCTCCTCTACCTACCTGGGTGCCACCTCTAACCGTTGGCTGACTGTCCCTCCCTAACTATGGGCGATCCTTGCTAAATGCACTCCCTCCTTTCCCGATTGGGGACGCATCTTGAAGAGCTAGGTGCAGAACAATCTACTCGCCCTTACCAAACCTGGGACACAATCTACAGATATAGCCATACTCCCCGCACTCATGGCACTCCTTCTCAATCACTAGTCTCGAAGTCGGAATGGAGAAAATAGGGCGTACTATTTGAGTACCCCTGTCTGTACTTGATGGCCGCATAGTAGTTCCTGGTGGACCCCCAGCTTACACCTGCGTAGCTAACTAAACAAAGTGTCTCGAGTAGCTCTAGGAAATCGGAGTCTTAACAAAGGAACCACTATAAACACCCATCTTCCAAGCCTTCTTCTCAGTGTTTCTCACATAACCATCTTGTTTCACCCCCTCCACATTTTTCACGAACTCTACTACCTCCTGGAAGGTCTTGCCTGCGGAGACCAACTGAAGGGCTGACAATTGGAGACCCACATTCAGGCCCTTAACAAGCTTCCTGATCGTCTCCTCCTCTGTGGCTAATAGTGGAAGAGTATACCAAGACAGTGAGTGGAATCGAGCCTCATAAGTTGCAACTGAAGAGGTCCCTTGCTCAATGGCGGTAAACTCATCTCATCTCAGATCTCACAGGCTGCAAGGCACATACTTCTCTAGGAAGGTGGAGTAGAATTGGGTTCAGGTCAGTGGAGGTGACCCTGCCGATCTACACTCCACGAAATCTTTCCACCAGAGCTTAGCATCACCCATCAGCTGGAAGGTGACAAATTCTACCCCATACATCTCTACTACCCCCATTTTGTGGAGCCTCTCATGGTAGTCATCTGAACTCATAGGCATCCTCCGCCTCAGTGTTATAGAAGATGGGAGGCTTCATCTTTCTAAACCTCCAGAACAAGTCATGATCCTTTCCGATCATTACTGGTCTAGCTACCGGCCTCAGGAACATCACAACCTCTTAAATGTAATCTATATGGGGAGCCACAACAGCAGTATGTTGCATCCCCAACTGCGGCCCTGTGGGAGTCGCTGGTGCCGCCCCATTACCCATGAGGCCGCTCAAAAGATCAAGGACCTGAGCTAGGACCTATGATAATACTGGAGCGGCTGCAGCCTCTCTCTATGTCGAAACCTCTACTTCCACAGCCACTCTTTCCTACACCGCTGAAGGTACTAGAGATGCTGACCTCTCCAAAATCGGAGCAAGAGCACAGGCCACTTCTCTAGCAGTAACAGGTCTCTATGTTGTCCTCTGTCGTGAATTGTGGCTGTTGCTGCTGGCTCGGATGCCTCCTCTCGGTTCCGCCTGCATGTGTTCTTACCATCTACGAGAGAAAGAAATAAGAATTTCCAGATACCAATTTAGATCACCAGATACCTATTGGATTCAAGTAATAGCATGAAAAATAAGGAAAGAAGGGAGTTTTCATAAAGTCCTGTAGCCTCTCGAAGATAAGTAACGGACATCTATGCACCGATCCATTAGACTCTACTAGACTCGTCCTCGTACAATGAGATCAACAAACCTAGCTCTAATATCCACTTTTTTATGACCTAAGTGATCGTGATTTGCACCCATACTATTCCCTCAGGTGGGTGAACCAATGAATCCCAACAAGTTACCCAAACCTGTCAAAAATTATGAACTAATCACATTATAAAAATGAATAACAGGAACATTACTTAAATAAAAAGAAAACAATAACATCCAACTATTTTGAACATCCACAGAACCTGAAGGTCATTGTACATGAGGACATCTACCTAAACATTTATAAAAGAGTAATTCAAGAAAACAAGGAAAATCATTGTCTGGACAAGAGACATCTTCTACAAGGAGTCGAACAGTACATCTTGAGATGCTCACCTTTCTACTAATCTGCTGCTAATCTAGATATAGGGTTGAGATAAGCTTTCGAGATCGAGATCTGCACTCCAAAAAAAATATAGGAGTAGCGTCAATACAAAACACAATACTGACAGGCATCATGGCCCACCTTAAATAATAACATGTATAAGAAAAATGACAATATGCAATCACCTCAAGACACAATTTTAGTAATTAATAATTATTTAGGAGTTCAACGTGTATTGGGTGTTAGTTGGCCTGCTTACTGGATTGGGCCTTGCTGCAGCGGTCACATGACCACTACCACGGTCTAACTGAGGCGAAATATGTCCCGCTGTAGTGGTACTACCTTGGCAGTAGCTCGACTTAGTTGCGCACCTACAATTCTGTTAACTCTTTCATCATTCTACTCATCATGACCATCCAAACTACTCATAGTTATCAATGACTGCTTAATAATATGAAAACTATAGGGAATATACATTGAACCATTCATAGTAGATTTCACAATTCATTATGCGACACTATTAACTAAACATATATTGTAAAATCATTATAAACACATCAATAATTTGAATACATAGAATACATGGCAAGAAGTTTAATTCATACAAGTTCTCACATTCCCAAATCGATCTTATTTCTTACACTCAGTCAAATAACGTAACAAATGGTGATATGCCGGGTACACGCCTCTGTCACATTACAATGAACACTCCCACACTGAGCATCGATGCACACACATGCTAGAGGATCTTATTTCTGCCCTTCCAATTCTGACCTACATTGGACTCTAGAAATTCATGTACTGTACTAGCGTGGTACCCCCTCCTACCCCATCTTCCTATCTAGATGCTCCCCTCAGACATGAGCCACTCAACAATCATTGCTCGCCGGGATGCTCCCCTCGGGCCCAAGCCACTCATCTTAGAACAATCATGTTATCTACTTTTATGTTACATATCTCAGTGTTTTACCACTTAGTCAGTCTATTCGACCCTTGGGAGGCCTCATCTTCCTCCCTCAACTCGAATATTCACACCACTCAGAGATCATGATCAAAAAATACCACGAATAAGAACAACTCTACGCATCTAATTTCCACATCACATAAATAACTATTTTATAGTAAAATCATTCAATAATAGAATTCAACAAGGATTATGACAACAACCAATGTTCGGAGACCAAATTCACATCAATCCACATAATACAAGCTATTATCCAAATTCTAACTCCTTCTAAATCATAACCTACCTCGATTAACAGATGGGAATCACAATTACTCCGTTGGCGCCTTGCCTTTTCTCAGTGCTTTCGAATGTTCAAAATCTAGAACAATAGATTAAAGGATAATTCAATAGAATATTTTGAGAGAAAAGGGTTTGTAAATTCAACCACATAACTATTCTACCCGGTTCATGGATTTTTTACTCCCAAAACCCCTTCCAAGCAGTTTTTAGATACAAGCTGTTTTTAGATACAAACTCCCCACTTCTACCGAGCTTTAGGTCTCCAATTATAGAAATGACGAACTAGCACCATCACATTCACCCTATGGAGTATCAATTACATGCTTATAACCCTAGGAATCAATAACCTTCAGCACCTAACCAAGTTCCCCTATTTTCATAGTTCTAGGGTTTTCAACCTAGAATTTCCACCATTATAAGTCCCTTTTTCAATTCTACAGGGTTAGGGCATTAAAAGTAAAGAGAATTGATTGAGATTCTCACCTTAGAGAAGGAAAAACTGCTCTGCACTTAGGGGATTCACTCTAAATTCTCACAGTTCATGTTTTGAAATAATTGGGTAAATTCCTGAAATCACACTTAAAATCCACTTATTGATTTTTGTCGTCCGCTACAGCGGTCATATTTTTCGCTGCAGTGGATCCGCTATAATTCCCAAGATGTTTTCATAGTGGATCCAACGGTATATCTCCTAGTCCATTATAGAGTGCCTCCAGCCATGGTAACAGTGTCGCTGCAGCGGTTATTCCTCCACTTAAGTGGTCCTCCGTAACCAGTAGCTCCCATTCTTGCACCCAAACCATTCCCTAGCTCCAAAATTTCATTAACACTCAATCAACACCTTCCCACAAACACTTAGGATAGAGAGGGGTGTTTCAGACTTATTTCCCCTGTAACGATAGGCGGGTCGTTACAACGAGCCTCTCATCTGATGGTGAGGATGTATTAATCATCATTCATCATCATATTTCATCATTCTTTTAGTCAATCATCACTAGGGTGGGCATGGTTTGTTTATACCGAATACCATACTTAAATCAAAATTTTTAGTACCACTGCATGAAATGTTATGGTATTTGATACGGTATTTTGCATAGGTTTTAAATCTTTTTGGTATTTGGTACGGTATTCGGTATTCAAAAAATAAATACTGAATATCGCATCGAAATTTTATAATAATATATATAATCCATATATATTAAATTTAATATTATAAAATATATAAACTAGTTTAGTAGTACAAAACTACATCACATTTAATTTAATGCTAATTTATATTTTATAGAGGATTTTATCACCAAAACTAATCTTTTATCCAAAAATACTAAATTTTCTTGAAACAATTTTGGTCCTTAACACATATTCCAAATTGAATAATGTTTGGAGTAGATTCAAGAGAATTAACTATTCTACCGTTATTGAAATATCTTTTTTGTGCAATTGATTAACAAAGATAATTGTTAGTCTAATATAATTAAGACATTTTTTGAGAAATTAAATTCATAGTTCTTTATTATATGAGTATATATAAGTCAAAGTAAAATAAAGTATGGTCCCAACTTACCATACTTCAAAATACCAATACCGAAGTTAAAATTATTGAACCATACCGAGCTAATTTGGTATGGTAATGATATAGATGTTTTAGACACTGTATATTAAAGTTACCAAACTGATGTTTTCAATATCATACCATGCCCACCCTTAGTAATCATAGAGGATGGATCACAGTATACATTAATTATCACAATTGCAGTCTCAGTTCATGATCATATTAACAATTTAATCAGTTTAGAGTTTAGTCAAACAACATGGTTAAATCACCATAATTTTTATCACAATCATTGTTTGAAGACCATTCAAATATATTAATCAAATTATTGATACACCCAAGATATTATTCACAGTCCCATCCCTCACAATTTCGAATTACAGTTAAATAAAAGTATGGGAAATTAGATATTCATCCATAGACACATAAGGGTATTTATACTCTTGCACTCATATTTATGTATTCCTACATCTTAATTCATCTAAAACCTAAAATTATTACTCACCATTTTAATTTATGTGATAGCACTTTTATTCGAAACAAATTTAAGTTAGTAATTCATATGATATTTTTTTTCTTTTTAGTTAATCCAAAAATTAATGAGCCCGTAATTTATCAGTTCAACCTCATGAAATTTCGCTATTTAGGGATAGTATTAATTCTGAATATCTCCTCTATCAAGTCACCCCCATTTCAGGATACAACTACTCACAGTAAATTCTTCATATCTAATGTAGTTATTAACTTGTTACTAATTTCATGATCACACGATATTCAAGTTCTTTCAGTTTCATCCTTAACTAGATAATTCATTATTAAAATTCCATATTAGTACCCATCTTTCTACTTATAATGATCAATAATATACAATTAGTAGTACTCCACCTGGATATATCGTTAAGAATATATCACCTAGATATACTATTTGCAACATACTATCAACAATCTATCATCAAGGCACTACCTATATTCAGTAATTACAACATAATATTCATCACCTCTTTCTTTTCTTGTTCTTCAGATTCTTTCCCCCATCCTCAGTAGTTATTTCATTATGATTTTATACGGATCATTCACAGCATTATATTTATTTATTTTACTCATCAATAATACATCAATCATATATATATATATATATATATATATATATATATATATATATATATATATATATGAGTTACTAATCAAATTCTAACACAAAGTTAAGCCATAATCTACTTTGGGGAAAAGCTACTTCAAAAAAAGCGATGGAGTTTTGTTCTTGCACCGAGTCTAATATTTCTTAAAATATTCATCGGGGAGGATGCTGGAATCTTGCCCTTTGCAGCCACCCTCTTGTTTCTTTGGTTTTGTCCTAGATTTTACCCCAGGTTGTTTACTAATGACTAATCCCTATTTGAGTAGGATTTGGGTCTAAATGTAACCAAAATGTAGAGATTCTAATCCGTGGCTTCTTCTACGATGATGACTATTGTGCTACAGCAGTTCCTCTACGGTGGAAAAAGTGTCTGCCATATTAGCCTGATGTATGGGCCCACCAAATTTTTATTCATCCCATTAGCTCATCACAAAATTTAATTTCCTTATTCCTAGAAAATAAAACCAGACCAATCAAAATTTTCAATTCTTACATCAATGTCGCCATGGTGCTATAATGAGCGGACGGATCGTTACACCTAATAACAAGTCTAGCTTTTAACTGGTCCACCATGCCATCTGATAAATATTTAATCTTATAAACTCACTTACAAGGTAAGAACCCTTTGCCTTTAGGTGAGAAAACAATATCACATGTTATGTTTTTATCCAATGTCTCTATTTCCTTATCCATGGTTACCCTCTTATCAAGATGTATAACATGTACCATATTTGTGTATGTATACATCTCTTTATATTTGTATATCTCTACACATTGTCAGAGGGTCTTATTTCTTCCCTTTCAGTCATGAACTGTAGGGGACTCTAGAAATCTATGTACTATGGCAGTGAGATACCCGCTCCCATTTATCCGCTTGTCCGGAAGCTCACCTCGGACATGAGCCTCTGATATCAACTCTGCTCGCCCGGATGCTCCCCTCAGACATGAGCCACTCATATCCAAGTATCTATACACATACTCAACCATACTCAATCGCTCATCCAGATGCTCACCTCAGACACGAGCCTCTCATCTTAGGGTAAGGATGCATTAGCCATAATTCATCAACCTCTTCTATCAAGCTCTCAACCGATCATCATATAGGATGGACTACACTACATATTGATTAATTCAAACACAGCCTTAGTACATGAATAATATTCACAGTCACAATTAACTCAGAGTTCATTTAAGCAGCATAATTGTACTTGATAACGCTCAAAATCACACCTCCTGATGAAGTATGAAGCGGACTTAGTCAATAAAGAATCCAACAAAGAGGTTGGGGTCGAACCCGCAAGGAAAATGAAAGATCTACACTAATGCCGGTAAGTGAACTTGTTGGTAAGTTACTCCAATTTGGGGGGGTTTTAAGAAAACAAAAATTTAAACAACAGTTAAAATTATGATGTAAATCAAGATTGAAGATTAACTAGGGTTTGTGTTTCCCATGGGTTCATAACTGATTCGGGTATACACACGTGAACAATACCAATGCTTACTTGTAGAACTGATAACTAGGGTTCATCCAAATGACTGGTTCATCCCTATTGGATGACTACACTCAATCACTGGGTCAGGTCTCAGGAGCAGTTTCAAACTATCTGTTATCAATATGTTCAAAATTTAACTGTCCTATGACCACAACTCAAGTTAATACAATGATCATTAAGATCAAGGCTTTATTGTAATTATCTTTCCCTAATCTCTACCTCTCTAGGCTCAAGAAAGTAAAGGATTTGGGAAAGTCCTAACGTTGTACACCATTAATAAACATTTAAGCATGAAGAGAAAATTGTCACGCCCCGAGTTTACACCCTGAACGAAATACGGTACGTGAAGTCACAAGTGACCCCAAATCAACCCCTGGTCTATCATACACTAGCATTCTGAGCAATATATAAATATATACAACGAAAGTTTAAAGTAAATTACATGAAAGAAATAAAGTTGGTTCATAGTGTTTGAAAATATTAAAAACAATACTACGTGTCTGAAATATTAATCCAAGTCTGAAAGCCACTATGACTGATGAGTTGCTGGGCCAAGCTCCCAGCTAACTTCAAATCTAAATAGAAGGAAATGAAAATATAACTTTAATGAATAAATCTCCTTCCTTAAAGGATGAGGACTCAGCAACTGGTAAAGATGAGGTCTTCGGTGAGCGGTCAGCTAACGAAGCTGAGATTGAGATCCCGCAGTTGTATCATAAAACGATACAACATAAAAGTATGCATCAGTACTTTGAATGTACTGAGTATGTGAGATGAACATAACACAATGAAAAAATAAAAGGAAATGCTGAACTGAAAATATATGTCATGACCAAGTAAAACTACTAAATTGAATACTGAAATAACTAAGATGATCTGATAGACCCTGCCTGATGGTCAAAGCATGTTCTAAGTTTGGAATACTGATCTGAACTGAATTGGAATGAGACTCGATGAATTGACTAGTGGGAGAGTCTATAACCAACATGTAACCACGTGAGCTAGACGTAGAGTCTGATGTATACACCCCACCGGTAGGACCCAATATACCTTGCTAGGGCATAAAGGCGTGAACTGGGTGATCACAAGAGTCTGGGACCAAATAGGCCAATAAATACTATAACCTACGCGGACAATGTAGTTTTGGGAACCTGGGTGTGCTGGAATCCCGATCCGCTCGGTGTTAACTCCTACTCCCACTGGATTATCCTAGACTGAATACTAAGATGATAGCTCGAAAATGGGGCCCAAACTAGTTAGGGTACATATATGAAAGTACCCTGAGGGTCTTATTGGACCAGATTCTGAAACTAGGTCCTAGACTGGTCAGAGCTGCTTATCAAGAAGCGTCATAATCATCTAAGAACAAACTGTAATCTAAACTGGGGTTCTAAGGCTAGTCAGAGCTATATATCTGAAGTGTCATGACCACCTAGTGGACCAGTAAATTGAATTCTAAATCTGATTCTGATAACTAGGAGGTAATACTAACAAGTCAAAAAATTCTATTATCAAACTAATTGATTGACATTTCTAACAGACACTGAGTATTTTTCATATTTTTAACTAAATCTAGGCAACCATGTATCTGACTGAGAATTAAGCATATAAAATAATATGGGAATTCACCACACTGATGTAATCAAGGAAATTTCAAGATTAAACACTTTAGAAAGATTCTAGCCTTTTCTACTCTCAAGGACTAGGGCTAAGTTTAATGTACAAGGATAAGCATTAATAATGTCACTAACTAGTGGAACAATATCCATAATTAATATAACATAATAATTCCACATGGATTGAACGAAGCATTACCAAGAATTTCTTAACATTCGAAAGTCTGCAGGGCTAGAATTCACTTTTATGGGAATAACATCAATTTAAACATGAACTGATAGAAATCATATCTGAAATAATCATGGATATCATTCTATGTGAATTCAAAGAAAACTGACATATATTCTCTTCAAATTCGAAAATTCAAGGCTAGGATTTTATAGAGAAACTGAGAAGGGTTTGGGGGGACACAAGGGAAGGACTATCCCCTTGTTCAATTCCCACATTCCTGGTAAAGAAATCCAATAAAATTCCTTGAGAATCTGAGGAGAAGTAGACTGGCCTTGTTCTTGCTCAGAGAGTCCCTGAGAGAATTCTACGATCTGTTTTCTGAAGGTTTGAGTGGGGAATGAGGAAAGAAACCGTTTAACCCCACGAATAAGTCTGAAATTATGAATAAAACAATGTAGTTTAAAGTTTAGGTGGGTATGAAATTATTGAAAGACCCTTGACAACTTGCAGGAATAAACTGAGTGTAAGTCCTTATGGGTGACCTAACGAGTCGTGGTCACACTCGTGGACTACACTGCCTGAAGCACACTGAAGGTCACCACGAGGGACCTAACGAGTCATGGTCAGTGACCACGACTCGTGGGCACCCCTCGTGGACCACACTGTCTAAAAGCCCTAGAGTCCCCAGGGGTGAAACCACGACTCGTGATGTCCCAAATGAGTCATAGTGAGGATCCGTTGGGTGCACTGTATACCTCCCCTAATTCCTGAACAAGACCTGACCATGAGTCACCTAATGGGTAGTGGTATTGCACCACGACTCGGGGTGGTTAACCACGGGTGACCTAACGACTCGTGGTCACACCCGTGGTCACCCAAAACACCAAAATTCCACTTATGTTCCCAGGCCTCACCACAATTCACTTAACAACTCGTGGTCTCTCCTCACGGGTCATAAAACAACTCGTTCTGTGACCTAGTGCATATTTTTCAAATTTCTCTATTTTGAGTCCAGGGTCTAGTCTTTGAGTTTCCGGGGCATTACAATATCTCCCCCATGGGAATATTTTTCCTCAAATGTTGGAAAACATGCAAGAAAGTAGAGAAGGGCAACTTTTATACACGAATATTGATAATGAAATTGAAGGCTAGCGGAATGAATATCTCTGAACTGAATCACAAGTCCGTACTGACTTCACTAGTCATGCACATGTTCATTTACATGAAAGAAATTGAGATATATGAACTAAAAGTAGTTTTGGGAAGGGATTTGGTACCTTAAACAAAAACATAGTAGGAAGGGAACAAATGGGGTATCTGTATCATATCTGCTTCAGACTCCCATGTTGCTCCCTCAGCATGCTGATTTCTCCATAAGACCTTGACCGAAGCTACCTCCTTATTTCTCAACTTACGAACCTGACGGTCAAGGTTTTGGACTGGAACCTCCTCATATGAGAGACTATCCTTTATATCTATACTGTCCAATGGCACAATTGATGTTGGATCACCAATGCATTTCTTCAATAGTGACATATGGAATACTGGGTACACAGAAGCCAACTCTAAAGGTAATTCCAGCTCATAGGCTACTTTGCTAATTGCCTCAGAATTCTGTAGGGTCCCACATATCTTAAACTGAGCTTTCCCTTTTTCCCAAACCTCATCACCCCTTTCATGGGTGAAATTTTAAGATACCAGTCATCCACAACAAACTCCAATTCTCTTCACCTCACATCGGCATGAAATTTGTGATGGCTCTAAGCTATTTTCAATCTTTCTTTGATGAGTTGTACCTTCTGCATAGCTTCATGAACCGATTTTGGCCCGATTATTGTAGCTTCACCAACCTCAAACCATCCAATAGGAGACCTGCACCTTCAACCATACAATGCCTAAAACGGGGCCATCTGGATGCTGGAGAGATAACTATTGTTGTACACAAAATCGATAAGGTGCAAGTGGTCATCCTAACTGCCCTTAAAATCGATTGACCACACTCTCAACATATCTTCTAGGGTCTGAACAGTCCGCTCAGCTTGCCCATATGTCTGTGGATGAAAAGTTGTGCTGAGCTTGACCTGGGTGCCAAGTCCCTTTTAAAAAGACTTCCAGAAATATGAGGTAAACTAGGTACTCCTATCAGAGATGATGGATAATGGCACCCCATGAAGCCGGACCAACTCCCAGATGTAAAGTCTAGCATAATCCTCAACTTACTCTGTAGTTTTAACTAGGAGGAAATATGTTTACTTAGTCATCCGGTCTACTACTACCCAAATGGAATCATATTGTCGACGAGTTCGAGGTAGACCCATAATAAAGTACATGTTTACTTCCTCCTACTTCCATGTGGGTATATTGATATCCTGGGTCATACCTCCCGGTCTCTGGTGCTCTACATTTACTTGCTGGCAGTTCGGGCACTTAGCTACGAATTCGGCTATGTATCTATTCATGTTGTTCCACTAGTAAATATCCCACAAATCACAGTACATTTTAGTAGCACCAGGGTGGATGGAGTATCTCAAGTTGTGTGCTTTAGCCAATATCTCCTGTCTCAAATTACCATATCTGGCACACACAATCTGCCCTGGTAATGGAGCACACTATTTCCCCCTTTTGAGAAAGCCTCAAGCTCTTTCCCTGGAACCGCTTCCTTGACTTTAAGTAAAATGGGGTCTTCATCCTGTTTGGACTTAACTTCAACCACCAAAGAGGAATCTGATCCGCTTTGCATCACCACTCCACCCTCAGCCAAGTCAACCAACTGCACCCCTAACCGAGCTAGTCTGTGAATATCCTTTGTCAATTCCTTTTTTCCTTCCTCAATATGAGCCACGCTACCCGTAGATACTCTTCTTAGGGCATCAGCCACCACATTGGCTTTGCCTGGGTGATATAGCACACTCATGTCATAATCCTTTAGGAGCTCTAACCACCTTCTCTAACGCAGATTTAGGACCTTCTGAATGAATACATACTGAAGGCTCTTGTGATCGGTGAAAACATCAACGTGAGCCCCGTATAGGTAATATCTCCATATTTTTAACTCGAACACCAGCGCCGCCAACTCCAAGTCATGAGTTCGATAATTCTTCTAATGAACTTTGAGCTTTCTGTAGGCATAGGCTATCACCTTACCCCGCTGCATCATAACGCAACCAAGTCCGACTCCGAAAGCATCGCAATATACTATAAACCCATATGATCCTTCTAGTAGTGTCAACATTGGAGAAGTAGTGATTCAAGTCTTTTAATTCCTGGAAACTCTTCTCACATGCATCTGACCACTGGAATTTCACCTTCTTCTAAATCAGCCTAGTTAGTGGAAGTGTTATAGAAGAAAAGCCTTCCATAAAGCATCGGTATATAACCGGCCAAACCCAAGAAACTTCTTATTTCAGTTGGGGAGGTGGGTCTGGGCCAGTATTTCCCTGCTGGTGTCTTTTGAGGATCAACATGAATACCCTCACCTAAGACCACATGACCTAGGAAAGTCACGGACTTCAGTCAGAATTCGCACTTGCTGAACTTGGCGAACAGCTGGTGGTCTTTGAATGTCTGAAACACTATCCTCAGGTGATAGCATGCTCTTCCTCATTTCTAGAGTATACCAAAATATCGTCGATAAATACAATGATGAACATATCCATATACTGCTTGAAGACTCTGTTCATCAGGTCCGTAAAGGCTGCAGGGACATTTGTTAGTCCGAAGGACATAACCACAAACTTAAAGTGACTATACCGAGTCTTGAAAGTTGTTTTCGGTATGTCACACTCTCTGACTCTTAGTTGATGATACCCCGACCTGAGATCTATTTTGGAGTAACAGCTGGCTCCCTAAGGTTGGTCGAACAGGTCATCAATTCTAGGTAGGGGATACTTGTTATTGACTATGACATTGTTTAACTTATGGTAATCGATGCACATTTTGAGCATACTATCTTTATTTCACACGAATAGCACTAGAGCACCCCCGGGGTGAGATGCTGGGTCTGATAAAACCCTTATCAAGAAGATCTTTTAGCTACTCTTTCAACTTCTTAAGTTCAACCGAAGCCATTATATAAGGAGGGATGGAGATGTGTTGAGTATCTAGAATAAGGTCTATGCCGAAGTCAATTTCCCATTCAGGAGGAACTCTGGGGAGATCTTCGGGGAACACATCTTGAATCTCGCTAACAACAGGGACTGACTGGTAGTTGACGTCTTAGAGTCGGAATTCTTGACCCGAACTAGATGGTAAATGCACCCCTTGAAAATAAGCTTCCTGGCCTTAAGGTAGGAAATAAAACTACCCTTTGGCGTTGAACTACTGCTCGACCATTCTAGAGCTGGATCATTAGGGAACTAAAACCTGATGACCCTAGTTCTGCAGTTGATTAAGGCATAACTAGCGTGTGACCAATTCATGCCAAGAATAAGGTCGAAGTCAACCATGTCTAACTCTACAAGGTCAGCTGAAATGACTTTATTGCAGACTGAGATTGGACAATTTCTATTCACCCGGCTGGCTCTAACTGACTTGCACACTGGGTTGAAGACTGAGAAGGGTTCTGAGAGGATTTTTGGACTGATATTGAATTGAACTAATACATAGGGAGTCACGAATGATAGTGTGGCCCCCGAATCAAGCAGGGCATATACATCTAGATGGAAAGTACATACCATACCTGTGACCACATCTGGTGAGTTCTCCTGATTCCAACGAGATGATAATGCATAAAAATGGTTTTGGCGTTGACCGCCCTCCATACCTGATGTGTTAGCCTACTGAGTCATTCGGCCTGTTGGAGTTGCTGAGGTAGTGGATTATGATCTTCGCCGTTCCCCTGACGGGCATTCCTTAAGACCATGCCTAAGCTGTCCACAACCAAAACTGCCCTCTCGACTCTAAAGATACTCTCTTGGGTAATTCTTGCCGCACTTGGGGAAAGCTGGATACCCTTTACGATCACTGTAACTCTGAGTCTGAGAGCCATATGCTCTACCCCTCCGATCCTAGTGGAACCAAAAGGTAGGGGCGCTAGCTGAGCTGGGTGTTGGAGCCCTCTGTTGCTGCTGCTATGGGCGGTTGCTACCGCCAGACCTCTGATGGCCAAGATCTGATTGGCCAGTCCTTGCCCACTTATTCTTTCTCTCCATGTCCCTCAATATTTCAGCCTCAATCTACTAGGCATAAACAATTAGACTGGCGAGGTCGATATCTTTGATCAGCATCACTATTCTACACTCTTTGAGGACCATATTCGACACCCCATTTACAAACTTTAGCATGCGAGCCCTTGGCTCGGCCACCATATCTGGAGTGTATTTGGACAACCTGGTGAATTCCAGAGCATACTCTTCTACGGTCCTGTTTCCCTATCTCAGGTTCATGAACTCCGTTACCTTTGCCTCCTTAATCTCTCAAGGGAAAAATCTATCCAGGAACGTTGTAGTGAACTCCTCCCATTCTACTGGTCCTACTTTTGCTGGCCTGCCCTCCTTCCACTGCTCGTACCAGACCTAGGCTACCCCTTTCAGTTGGTAGGAAGCCA
This sequence comes from Datura wrightii, assembly GCA_035772735.1. NCBI lineage: Eukaryota > Viridiplantae > Streptophyta > Magnoliopsida > Solanales > Solanaceae > Datura > Datura wrightii. Next base: position 118,311,920 of record JASDFA010000003.1, read on the forward strand.
AGTCGGCACTCTCTGAGGGACTAACACCCATAATTCGGATGATCTTCTTAATCTCGTCCACAAATCCCTGTGGGTCCTCTCCCACCTTAAATACATGAAATTCTAGAGGGCTCATCCTGGTGAAGTGCCACACTCGGGCAGCTGCTGCGGAACCGTTGTTGTTGATTGGAACCACCTGCTGGTGCACCTGGTTTGTCACAGTTTGGGTGAGCAGCTGAATGGATGCCCTTAATTCTGTGGTAGATACCGAGTCATCCTGAGGGGCTACCAAGGATGGTAGGGCAGGTCATTGAGCATTTCTGGCCCCTTCTTCCATTACCTCGTTGTGAGGAATGATTCACAGAAACGAAGCAGAGCATGAGTTAGGAGAATTATTCTGGAACTGATTTTCAACGCACAATAAGGAGTATGAAATAAAGGAAAGTTTCCTAATGACATCTCATAGCCTCCCTGTCATAAGTGTGGCGCACTTCACAACCCTGAAGAGGACTCTACTCGATGCGGCTTTCAGATATCCGAGGATACTCTGAACCTAGGTCTCTGATACCAAGTTTTTCATGCCCAGAGTTTATACCCTGGATGAAACACGGTACTTGAAGTCACAAGTGACCCCATGTCAACCCCTGATCTATCATACACTAGCATTTTGAGTAATATAAAAATACATATAGCAGAAGTTTAAAGAAAATATATAAATACATGAAAGAAATAAAGCTGGTTCATAGTGTTTGAAAATATTAAAAACAACACTATGTGTCTGAAATATCAATCTGAGTCTAAAAGCCAGTATGACGGATGAGTTTCTAGGACAAGCCTCCAACTAACTCCAAATCTAAATAGAAGGAAATAAAAATATAACTGAATGGATAAATCTCCATCCTCAAAGGATGAGGACTCACCAACAAGTAAAGCTAATGTCTTTGATGAGCGGTCGACTAATGAAGCTGAGACTGAGATCCTGCAGCTATATTATAAAATGATATAGCATAACAGTATGCATCAGTACTTTGAATGTACTGAGTATGTGAGAGAACATAACACAACGAAAAAATAAAAGGAAATGTCGAACTGAAAAGACATGCGATGACCAAGTAAAACTACTGAACTGAATACTGAAATAACTAAGATGATCTGATAGCTCCTGTCTGATGGTCAAAGCATGTTCTAAGTCTGGAATACTGATCTGAACTAAACTGACTATTGGGAGAGTCTATAACCCACATGTAACCACGTGAGCTAGACGTGTAGTCCGATGTATACACCCCACTGGTAGGACCCAATATACCTTTCTAGGGTATAAAGGCATGAACTGGGTGATCACAAAAGTCTGGGGCCAAACAGGACAGTACATATGGTGACCTACGCTAGCAACGTAGTTCTGGGAACCTAGGTGCGCTGGAACCCCCATCAGCTCGGTGCTAAGTCCTACTCCCACTGGATAATCCTAGACTGAATACTAAGCTGATAGCTCGAAACTAGGGCCCAAGACTTGTTAGGGATACATATCTGAAAGTACCCTAAGAGTCTTATCGGACCAGATTCTGAAACTGGGTTCTAGACTGGTCAGAGCTGCATATCTAGAAGCGTCGTAACCATCTAACAACAAACTGTAATCTGAACTGGGTCCTAAGGCAAGTCAGAACTATATATGTAAAGTGTCATGATTGCCTAGTGGACCAATAAATTGAGTTCTGAATCTGATTCTGATAATTGGGAGGTAATACTGACACCTCGAAAAATTCTATAGTCAAACTGATCAGCTGACATTTCTAACGGACACTTATTTTTCACATTTTTAACTAAAGCTACACTAATATAATCAAGGAAATTTCAAGATTAAACACTTTAGCAAGATTCTAGTCCTTTCTACTCTCAAGGACTAGGGCTAAATTCAATGTACAAGGATAAGCAGCAATACTGTCACTAATTGGTGGGAAAATATCAATAATTAATATAACATACTAATTCCATATGGATTAAATGAAAAATTACCAAGAATTTCTTAACATTTGAAAGTCTGCAGGGCTAGAATTCACTTTTACGGGAATAACATCAATTTAAACATGAACTGATGGAAATCATATCTGAAATAATCATGGATATAATTCTATGTGAATTCAAAGAAAACTAACATATATTATCTTCACATTCGAAAGCTCAGGGCTAGGATTTTATAGACAAACTAGAGAAGGGTTTTGGGGGACACAAGGGAAGGACTATCCCCTTGTTGAATTCCCACATACCTAATAAAGAAATCCGACCAAATTCCTTGGGAATCTGAGAAGAAATAGACTACACTAGTTCTTTCTCTAAGAGTCCCTGAGAGAATTCTACGATCTATTTTCTGAAGGTCTGAGTGGGGAATGAGAAAAGAAACCGTTTAACCCCACCAATAAGTCTGAAATTATGAATAAAACGACGTAGTTTATAGTTCAGGTACACTCGTGTACTACACTGCCTAAACCACATTGAAGGTTACCACGAGGGACCTAACGAGTCGTGGTCAGTGACCATGACTCATGGTCACCCCTCGTGGACCACACTGTCCAAAAGCCTTGGAGTCCCCACGAGTGACACAATGACTCGTGATGTCCCAAACGAGTCATGGTGAGGATCTGTTGGGTATGTTGTCTACCTCCCCTAATTCCTGACCAATACCTAACCACAAGTCACCTAACGGGTCATGGTATTGGACCACAACTCGTGGTGGCAATTGGTTAGGTACACTTCCTAATGATTCCCCGTTACAAATTATCCTTGACCAAGGGTGGCCTAACGACTCGTGGAGATTGACCACGACTTGTGGTCACACCCGTGGTCACCTAAAATGCCAACATTCCACTTAAGTTCCCAGGCTTCACTACGAGTCACTTAACGACTCGTGGTCTCTCCTCATAGGTCATAGAACGAGTCGTTTTGTAACTTGGTGCAGATTTTCCAAATTTCTCTATTTTGAGTCCAGGGTCTAGTCATTGAGTTTCCGGGGAATTACAATATCTCCCCCTTGGGAACATTTGTCCTCAAATGTTGGAAAACACGCAGGAAAGTAGAGAAGGGAAACTCTTATACACAAATAATGATCATGAAATTGAAGGCTAGCGGAATGACTATCTCTGAACTAAATCACAAGTCCGTACTAACTTCACTAGTCATGCACATGTTCATTTACATGAAAGAAATTGAGATATATGAACTAAAAATAGTTTTGGGAAGGGATTTAGTACCTTAAACTGAAACATAGTAGGAAGGGAACAAATGGGGGTATCTGTATCATATCTGCTTTAGACTCCCACGTAGCTCCCTCAGCATGCTGATTTCTCCATAAGACCTTGACCGAAGCTACCTCCTTATTTCTCAGCTTACGAACCTGACGGTCAAGGATTTGGACTTGGACCTCCACATATGAGAGACTATCCTTTATTTCTACACTGTCCAATGGCACAATTGAAGTTGGATCACCAATGCATTTCTTCAATAGTGACACATGGAATACTGGGTACACAGAAGCCAACTCTAAAGGTAATTCCAGCTAATAGGCTACTTTGCTAATCGCCTCAGAATTCTAGGTCTAGTCTTAGAATTTTCGGGGCATTACAAATACAATACAAGTATTTTGCATTGGTTTTGAATCACTTTTTTGTATCCCTAGCTCGTTAATGCACCATGGTTCCCACAACCCTAGCTATATAGGTTTTAGTCTCTTATAGTTGCAAGGTTGTGATATACATTCATCATTAAACACACAATTCAATACTTACAATTGTAGATGAGAGAAAAGCTTCTTTAATTATATTAGTAAAACCTTGAGAACAATTGATAAAGATCAATAAATAATTCAAGAAAAGGTTGATCACAAGTCAATCAACTCAATTCTATGTTTTTCCCTCGAAACTCTATTTGCTTTCACGTCTACCTCACTTCTCTCTAATATTCCCTATTGTTCTCTACTAAAAATAAAATGTAAAAGGTATTTATATAGACATAAGAATTATTTTCCTAAGCTAACTGGGTGATTTTCCATAACTGGTGCCGCTTGAGCCATGACTGATCATACGACCCGTAGTAGGATTGTACAGGTCATACCTGTTGTCGTATGTCCTTGGCTTGCTGAAATTTGGCTAAGTTTTGGGCCTTGGTACGACTCGTACATGCATCCTATGAGTCATGAGTTGCTTCTGTGGTCTGGCTCTGAGAACTTTGACTTTTTCTGAAATTATTCACGAGTGTTGAGGTACTTCTCGTACCTTCCATCCACGACTCGTATTGTCTGAAGTTCTACTTTGATTTGAAAATCCTCTGAAGCTCACAACTACTCCTGATATGATTTTTACCTTGTCTCCATGGTTCGTAGTTCTATCTGTATCAGAAGTCTGCCTTTGTGCAATTCTTCTGAATATTTCCACAACTCCAAGTTATGACTCATACCAATGTTGTACGGCTCGTACCAAGAGTCGTAGGTTGCATTCTTCACAATCCAGCCATCTGAAACTTTTCACAGTTCTCAGTACGACTCGTACAATCAACATATGGCTCATACTGAGACTATGACTTTAGCTCATTTTCTGCACTTTCAGGCTTCTTTTACATATTCTTACTCCAACACTTATTTTTCCTGTAATCAAAGAAAAAGTGTCTTATATCCATATAAAGACACCTAAGTTCATATTATTCTCTTAGTTTTGAGCATTGAAAGTGTTTTAAACTCACAGCATATTAATACCCTCAACTTAAGACTTTTGCATGTCCTCAGGCAAAGAAAATAAAAAACTAAACACGATGCTCAACTAGAAAATAAACCTAGGATACTATAGCCAATACCAAACAAAGTTTTGCACTATAAATTCAACAACTTTTGATCCTTCTTCTATGAACCAATATCAGCTAATTTACTGCGAGCAACCACAAAACATGATAAGCAGGGATTAAGACATGTCATCTAACTATTAACAAGCAATCAAGTCATCACCAATGATTTTCACATAGACCACTGGAAAAATAAAATATAAACCATGTACCCTCATAGAAAATGAAGTCCCACTCACAAATATAGTAATAGATATGGCATGGGACTGAACAACCAAGATTCTCACTCACACAAAGAAGTTCCAAGTACTGTATATCATATACCATAGTCTTTCCCTTATTTTCTCTGCTTCGGTCTATCAGATGGTCAGATTAGGAACACTATAGGACTTGATGTGGCTTGTAATGTAGGCTTTAGGGCTGGATATGATAAATATGGGATCTTTCTGAGTGACTAACCCTTCCTTGGCACTACATACGTTGGCTCCATAATTCACTTATTTCACCTTTCTTTTGCTTTTCCTTCTTTTTCCTCCCTTTTCACCTCTTTTGTATGCATTTGTATGAGTGTGGTCTGTTTTCAACCTTTTCAAGCATTATTCTTTTTGAATTTTCTTTTTCAAAGTTTTCAACTTTTTCGTCTCCTCTTTTTTTTCTTTCTTTTTCATTTGTCACACCACACCTTATTTTTCACCTTTTCTCTTTTCTCTCCCTTTTTATCGTTCCACTATTTATGCACCTCTACTCTAGCCACCATCAACTTAGGCGTTTTGCCTATGTTGAGGTTCACAATGTCCAAGGAGGGCCAAGGCCAAAACAGGTTCATTATAAAAAATGGGTGGTTCATCGGTTAATCAAAGAAAAATGGTTTATTAAAGTCTCAAAATTGGGATCAAGGGAATCATATGATTTTGGTAGAGTCATTTAGGCTAAAAGTGAGCTCAACAAAAAGGGCCTATGATTATATCCTAATCAACCACCCTTAACCTATGCAAAGACCAACTAGACAAGTTTTAGATCTTCAACACAGTACTGAACTAAGTATCAAACCTCACTCACTCATGGCACATGACTTATATTCGCTTTACCTATCTAGTTTATATATGGCTTAACAAGATTACTCATGCTAATACACTAAATGACATCAAAAGATCCATAGAAATCATGCATGTAGTCACAAATACACAGTTAATGCATCAAAAAAAATTTAAACAAGGTCAATTTTTTCAAGAAATTCAATACTAGTGCACTTTCATTGGCTGAGTACTCCTAAGATACTTTCTAATTAAACAAAAATCGCAAAATAAGAAAATAAAATCCTAAAAATGTCGGTTCTACTAGATAGCATGCCCGAGGGAAAAGAAATATGGCAAGAAAAACCCTCGGACGAATCCAAAAACCCAAAAATACAAGTACACCCCCTCCCCTTTTTGAAAATTTTGCTTCGTCCCCGAAGCATGAACTACAAGAACAGAGGGAAGGGAACAAACCTGTGGATACTCAAACTTCACCATTCATGGGTTGCCTCCTATGTAGAGCCTTATTTAATGTCGCAGCACGACGTGACTCTTATGACTCTTCAGGCATCATCAAGGTATACTACCTCTATTCCTCTTAATTCCTCCACATCTCCCAGATGTAACTTTATTATTTTCCTGTTCACTTTGGGGACACGTGTACCACTCTGTAGGGTCCCATCCATCTAGATTTTAACTTTCAAGGGTGCAATCGGAGCCTTGAGTTGAACAGTAGGACCAAATTGCCTGTGCTAAACTCCCTTTTTTATCATGGTAAATCTTCATCCTCTCTTTATAAATGGCCACACTCTCATAAGCTCAGAGTCGAAACTCATCCAACTCATTGAGCTGGTTAAGTCATAGCTTGGCTGCTTCATTCCAGTTCATAGTCATCTTTTTCAAAGCCTATAGCGTTTTATGCTCTAACTCGACCAGTAAATGACATGATTTTCCATAAACTAGCTGGTACGTATATGAAACAATGGGGGTCTTATAAGCTGTTCGGTAAGCCCACAGTGCATCATCGAGCTTCCTAGATCAATCTGTCTGTCTAGTATTCACTGTTTTGGCAAGGATGGTCTTGATCTCCTTGTTTGAAGCTTCCACTTGTCCACTTGACTGAGGATGGCAAGGTGTGGCCACCTTATGCTTGAAAGCATATTTTTCCAACAGGGTTCTAAAGAGGTGATTACAAAAGTGGGATCCACCATCACTAATAATAGCTCTGGGAGTGCCAAACCTGGCAAAGATGTGCTTCCGTAGAAATGTTGTAACACTTTTGCCTTTATTGTTTGGTAGTCCAATACCCTCCACCCATTTGGAGACATATTCCACTACCACCAAGATGTATTTTATCCCATATGAGCCAACAACTGGGTGCATGAAATCTATACCCCACACGTCAAACAACTCAACTTCCAGGATAGGGGTCAATGGCAACTCATGTTTAAGGGTAATACCTCCCTTCCTTTGGCATTTATCACAAGACTTGGCATAATCATATGCATCTTGGTGAATGGAGGGCCAGTAATATCCATATTGTAAGATTTTTTATGCAGTTCTGATACCACTATGATGACCTCTAACTGGGGATGAATGACAGGCCTCTAGAATGCTCAATATCTCTACTTCAGGCACACACCTATGAATGATCTCATCTGCACAAATTCGAAATAAGTATGTCTCATCCCAGTAATATCTTCAGGCATCAAATAAGAACTTTCTCTTTTGCTAAGGCATCAAGTCTGCCAGTATCATATCGCTAACCATGTAATTTGCAAAGTCGACAAACCAAGGAATCAAATCCTGAGATAAAGCTAGCACTTGTTCGTCTGGGAAAGTATCATAAATATCAATCTCCTCTCTTGCCCTAGCTTCAGACTCTAGCCTGGATAGATGATCAGCTACCTGATTTTCTATTCCCTTCCTATCTTTAACCTCAAACTCAAAATTCCTGGAGAAAGAGCACCCACCGAATCAATCTGGGTTTAGCATCCTTTTTGGACATCAGGTACCTCAAATCGGCATGGTATGTATGAATGATCACCTTGGTTCCAAGAAAGTATGCTCAAAATTTTTTGAATGCAAAAACCACCGCTAATAGCTCCAGTTCTGTGACCGTGTAATTCTTCTGGGCTGTGTTGAGTGTTTTACTAGCGTAGTAGACAGGATGAAAAATCATTGCTCTTCGTTGGCCCAAAACAGCACCAAGAGCAACCCCGCTAGCATCACACATCACCTCAAATGGAAGAGACCAATCTGGAACTATGATGATAGGAGCAGTGGTGAGTTTCTCTTTCAAGCACTCAAAAGTGATTCTGTCTCTCTTTTCTTTTTGGATTTCAAGGATGAGCCGGCCGATCCTAACATCATTTATGAGGAGCCGGACGACGAAGCCTCCTCCTTAGATAAATCCCTCAAAAATGCCTCATCAAACATGAAGTTTACCTCCTCCTCAAGCAATTTGCACAATGGCTGTGCAATTTTTGAAAAGTCCTTGATGAATCGTCTGTAGAATCCTACGTGCCCCAAAAAGCTTCTGACCCCTTTTATGGAAATAAGGGGTAGCAAACCAGCTATAACCTCAATTTTTTCCTTTTCCACCTCAATCCTTTTTTCCTAGATTTTGTGACCCAATACTATTCCTTCCTTGACCATAAAATGAGATTTTTCCCAATTTAGGACCAGATTAGTTTCTTCACATCTTTCAAATACTTTTCCCAAGTGGTTGAGGCAAGATTCAAATGAGTCACTCACAACATAGAAGTCTTCCATAAATACTTCAATGGTTTCCTCCACCATATCTGAGAATATAGACATCATGCAGCGTTGAAATGTGGTCGGTGCATTGCACAACCCAAATGGCATTCTTCTGAAAGTGAAAGTTCCATACAGACAAGTGAAGGTCGTCTTTTCTTGGTCTTTTGGAGAGATAGTAATCTGATTATATCTCGAGTAACCTTCAAGGAAATAGTACCAACCTCTACCTGCCAATCTGTCAAGCATCTAATCCAAGAATGACATTGGAAAGTGGTCATTTTGGGCCCAACGGTTGAGTTTGATGTAATCCATGCATACATGCCACCTTGTTATAGGTTGTGTCAGTGTTAACTCGTTCTTCTCGTTAGATACCACTGTGACCCCTCCTTTCTTCGGTATACACTGTACCGGACTCACCCACTTGCTATCTGCGATAGGATAGATTACACCAGCACCCAGCCACTTGATGATCTCCTTCTTTACTACTTCTTGCATTAAGGGGTTCAGGTGGCGCTGATGTTCTATATGGTTCGTAATTTGGCTCGAGTTAGATCTTGTGAGTACATATGCTTGGAGGGATTCCGATGATATCAGCTATGGTCCAGCCAATTGCCTTTTTTTTTAAACTTTTTAGTATGTTGACCAAAGCTCCCACTTGCTTTTCCAATAGATCTGTTGCAATTATTACTGGTAGAGTATTTTCTTTACCGAGGAATGCATACTTGATATGGGGAGGTAGTGCTTTCAGTTCAAGGACTGGTAGTACCTCCATAGATGGCTTAGCCAGCGGCATTGAACGATTCTTTTGATCTAGGTCTAACTTCTTTGGGCTGAAGTTATATGACCCCATTCCATTTAAGGCGTTCACCGTCTCCTTGTATTCCGGTATCCTGTCTCCCTCATAATAAATCAAGATTCTAATGTGTCGATAGTCATCATCTCCTCCACAAGCATTGGTAGCTTCTTATATTCCATCTAGGTGTTTGAAAATGGGATCGTTCTCTTGATGTGTCCTGACATAATCATAAAAGAAAAACAAATAAAATGTAAATAGGGAAATAACAACCAAAATTCAAATACCTTCAATTAATCTAGTCTTAGCCATATTCCTCGACAATGGCACCACTTTTTGATAATGCTCAAAATTACACCTCTTGCTGAAGTATGAAGAGGATGTTTTCAATAAAGAACCCAACAAAGAGTTTGGGGTCGAACCTAGAGGGAGTATGGAAGATCTAGACTAATGCCGGTAAGTGAACTTTTTGGTTACTTACTCCAATTTGGGGGTTTTTAAGAAAACAAAAATTTAAACAACAATTAAAATTATGATGTAAATCAAGATTAAAGATTAACTAGGGTTTGTATTCCCCATGGGTTCATAACGGCTTCGAGTATACACACGTGAACAATACCAATGCTTACTTGTAGAACTGATAACTAGGGTTCATCCAAACGACTATTCGTCCCTATTGGATGACTGTACTCAATCACCGGGTCAGGTCTCGTGAGCGGTTTCAAAATATCCATTATCAATATATTTCAACTTTAACTATCCTACGACCACAGCTCAAGTTAATACAATGATCATCAAGATCAATACTTTGTTGTCATTCTCTTATCCTAATCTCTACCTATCTAGGCTCAAGCAAGTAAAGAATCTGGGCAAGTCCTAACGTTGTACACCATTAAGAAATGTTTAACCATTAAAAGAATACAATACAAGTATTTTTCATTGGTTTTGAATCACTTTTTTGTATCCCTCGCTCGTTAATCCACCGTGGTTCCCAAAACCCTAGCTATGGAGGTTTTAGCCTCTCATAGTTGCAAGGTTGTGGTATGTATTCATCATTAAACACATAATTCAATACTTACAATTATAGATGAGAGAAAAGCTTCTTTGATTATATCAGTAAAACCTCGAGAACAATTGATAAAGACCAAGAAAGAATCCAAGAAAAGGTTGATCATAAGTCAATCAACTCAATTCTATCTTTTTCCCTCGAATCTCTATTTGTTCTCATGCCTATCTCAATTCTCTCTAAAGTTCCCTATTGTTCTCTACTGAAAATAAAACATAAAAGGTATTTATACAAAGATAAGAATCCTTTACCCAAGATAACAGGGTGATTTTCTATAACTGGCACCGCCTGAACCACGACTGATCATATGATCTGTAGAAGGATTTTAGGGGTCATACCTGTTGTCCGTAAGTCCTTGTCTTGCTGAACTTTTCCTAAGTGTTTGTTCCTCGGTACGACTCGTACATGCATCCTATGAGTTTTGAGCTGCTTCCGTGGTCTAGCTCTGAGAACTCTGACTTTTTCTGAAATTATTCACGAGCGTTGTGGTACGACTCGTACCTTCAAGCCACGATTCATAGTATCTGAAGTTCTACTTAGCATTGAAAATCCTCTGAAGCTCACCACTACTCCTAATACGAATCGTACCTTGATGCCACGGTTCGTAGTTCAGTCCGTATCAGGATTCTGCACTTGTGCAATTCTTCTAAATATTTCCATGACTCCAAGTTATGGCTCTTACCAATGTTGTACGGCTCGTACTGAGAGTCGTAGGTAGCATTCTTCATAATCCAGCCATCTGAAACTTTTCACAGTTCTCAGTACGGATCGTACCATCAACATACGGCTCGTACTGAGACTATGACTTTAGCTCATTTTCTGCACTTTCAGGCTTCTTTTGCACATTCTTGCTCCAACTCTTACTTTTCATGTAATCAAAGTAAAAGTACCTTATATATATATATAAACACACCTAAGTTCATGGTATTCTCTTAGTTTTGAGCGTCGAAAGTGTTGTAAACTCACAGCACATCAATACTACCACACCTTATATAACAATACTATTCGAAGACCATTCAATCATATACATCAGTTCTCAATCCATATAAGAGATTAGTCACAGTCCAATTTTCGTAATTCCTCATTACCATTAAAGGGAGGTGTTGGTAATTAGATATACTCATATAGACACATAAAGGTATTACCATATTCACACTTATATTTACTTATACATACATAATCCCACGTCAAAATTATTATTTGTTCAATTTTGTGAGACTTTACTATTCAGGGATAGTGTTCATCATGAATATACTAACTACCATACCACCCTTATTTCAGGATTCCACTTTTTAGGTTAAAATTCCGCCTTAGTCATAGTTTTTACTTTGTTATCAGTTTCATAGTCATACAATATTTGAGCTATTTGAAATCTGTTACTATAATTTCATGTTAATGCCAATCTTTCCTTCTACAGTAACTAATTACATATATATATATATATATAAAATTTAAACTATGTAGTCAAGAATATACCATTAGAAACAATCGTCTAGAACATGCTACCTAGAAAATACAATCAATAATCTAGCATTAAGTTTGTATCCATACTCAATAGTTACGGCATATATTTATCACTTCTTTCTTTTCTTGTTATTCAGGCTATTTCTCCCATCCTTAATAATTATTCACAATGGTTTCTACCTTTTGTTCTCAGCATTACAAGTCTTGTTTTACTTTTCAGTTGCACATCAATCATACACACATATATGAGTTACTAATCAAAGACTAACACGAAGGTAAGTCATACACTACCCGGGCACCAAGCTACTACCAAGAAAGCGATGGAGTTTCATTCTTGCATCGAGTCTAATATTTCTTGGAGAAATGCATGGGGGAAGATGGTCGAATCTTGCTCTGCTCTAGCTATCCTATTTCTTTTCTTGCTAGAATAACCAAAATTTGTCTCTATGGCATTTTTAATGATTAATCCTATCATGCCCCAAAACTGGGGTAGGGCGCAACTGGCACTCAATTCATGATTGATCGAGAAGCCGGCTATATGACATATGTAATTGTAACACTTAAGCCATCCCGGCCACCTGCCACAATCAACTGAAGAATAAAATGGACCATAAGGTCTCAACAATACGGGATAAACAATGGAAATGCAACCAAGGAAATTAGTGTGCTAAACCAAGTAACAATAAGCCGACGAGGCCAAAAACTGAATAACATTGTACACACTAAGTCCACAAAGCCTCTAAAGAGTAAACTGACTGATGGTCGAAATAGAGCTCCGACCTACCCATAACTGCATCTCAAAACTCAAGCATAAATAACTAAGCCCTAGCTCCAGGAAGAAATGAGCATACCAACCATCTTTTGATCTCACGAACTGCTACTCAACTGGCCATCCTGACCTGTACCTGCACCTGCGGCACGAATGTAGGTCCCCAAGTAAGGGGACGTTAGTACGAATGAAATATACTGGTATGTAAGGCTGAAACTGTAACCATGAGATAACTATCCTGTAATAACTAACTTAACACATAAACATATAAAGGATAAATATAACCTGGAACTCTCCAACCTGTAATTGATAATAACTTACTATAGCATAACTGAACTAGGAATAAGGAATGGTAACAACCTGGAATGCTGGAAACTAAAACCTGATAATAACTCTATAATGAGATGAAAATGCAATTAAGAAATGCACAAGAAAGAAACTATAATTGTAATGCCAGTGACCAGCCAACTGTAAATCCATATATAAAATTCGTCCAGCCGATGTACCACACCGGGGTAAAATAAAAACAAATCTTAATCACCATCATAAATGGAGCTAACAGAGCTCATGCAAACTATCTGAATATTGAAAACCATAAAATATGTTGATCAGGAACTATAAAATGTGTAGGATCTTACCATGACCCATAATACTACAATTATGACATACACATATAGGTCTTTCATTTAGCACTTAAATACATACATATGCTGTGAATGAATTCTAGGGAAGTTCCTGATCTCGGGAAAATAGCATGCCCGAGTGATGCTTTATACCTTAATTTAGTCTTGTTTATCTAATTTATTCTATACATTTTCATGTGATTTTATATAAATGTGAATATATGTGCTAACCAACATGATTAGTCCTTGTTTTATAGGTTTCAATGATTTTGAGGAACTAATTAATAAGTTGGTGAAGGAGAGGAATGGAGTCGGGAGCAATGGGAGAAAGTTGGCAAGGAGTAGGCCATGGCAAGGCTGGCCGTGCCAGGCAGCGTGCCATGCTGTGCGTGTGCCGCGCCCAGCGTCATGCCACGCCTAGGCCAGGCACGCGACCAGATGCGGCAGGTAGGCAGCACCAGCGCGCCAACAATGTGCCACGCCGTGCCAACTCTGCGACAAGAGACTGCCAACGCGCTGCATGAGCAACGTGTCACGCCGGTAGCACAGTGACACTCGGCAGTTTTGGCATCCGAAGGCAATTTCCAGAGAGCCTCCGCGTTACCTCCGTGTCACGGAGGCAGTGCTCCACGATACACTCCGTGACACGGAGCCGTTCCACGATAGGCTAAATTGGGCACGTTTTTCATTTACTATAAATAGGTCTCTTAGCTCCTAAAACCACTTTGTCACGATTTTATTCTGGAAAACTACCTAGGAGTGAAGGGAGAAGTGGGAGAACTCATCTAGGGTTTGTCAAATTCCCTTCTCATCTACCAAATTCTTGTAAGTATGTTAATTTAGTTGTAGTTTCTTGTAGTTTTATGAACATGAATGGCTAGAACCCTTCCTCTAGGGTTGAAGCCATGAATTATGATTGTGATTCTATGAAATTATTTTGGAATTAAGTTATTGATTGTTGCTTTCGTCTTGCATTCTGGATTGTTGGTTGTCTTTATGATTGATCACCATGAAAACATATACTTTAGCTTGGGCATAGGCTTGAGAAAGCAGTGACCTAGGTCAGAACATGAGAATGTGAGGAGCATGTTTATATCTCACGATATAATTTCGAGAAGGAGGTAGCTAAAAAGCATGAAATAGAAGAAGTGTGGGGTCAAACACCCACCTAGGAGAACTTGAAGAAAATCATGCTTTTAGCTTGGGATAGAGGCTCAGGGAGTATTTCTTGTCCTTTAAATTTTAATTTGATGTTATGAGGACATAGCATGATTTAAGTGTGGGGTGAGAAAAATTTCAAAATTTTCGTGCTTAACAAAAAAAAATTTTGGTGAATGTAATGCTTGTGAGGAATTTGTGAGAAATTTGAAAATTTTGAAAAAATTTTATGTGTCAAGCATGTATTCATCACCCGTTGGTTTTTCTTTTCGATTCTTTTCCGACGGAGGGTCTTTGAACCGAAAATAAAAATTTTCTTTGTCTGTATATAATGTTTTTAGTCATAGATAGGGATTGTTTCCAATGATGGATGGATGACGACCGTCTTGAGAAAAATTAGTCATTAAGTTTTGGTTTTTGAAACCGTAGCTAATCGATGCTTGATGTTCATGTTATGTGCTATAAATGATTGTAATATGCAAGTATGTTCAGTGTGAAGCATGCAAGTGTATAACTTTGTTTGAGACACTTAGGCTCTTGAATTTGACTCAATATGGTTGAAGCTTAATTCTGAATTCTTGTGACTAGCTGAGTAAGAGTCTACTGAATGTGTCTGGAATTGAGCATGTGCCATGAGTGTAAGGTTTTTGAGCATTCTGTGCTATTTTGGAATGTCTAGAACTTGCCTGGTGCGTTTATAAAACTAAATGAAGGATGTGAATTGTAGGAGATGATTTAGGCATTTCTTTGAATGAACCAAATTTTTATCCCTCATTTTACCTACCTTGAATATGTAATCCTAGTTAGCCCCGTTGAGACTTGAGCCTTTTCTTTGACAGCTACAACATAAGCTTAATCCTTTTTCTTTCATTAGCCTTGAATTTGAACCAAAACTCCTAAGCGCTTAAAGGAAAAATCCGAAAGAGTAAAGGAGTGAGAAGAATGAAAAAGAAGGAAAATTGGCAGTTGTAAAAGTTGAGAAAGGACAAGGGTGCACTTGTTTGAATACGGTTGAGTATTAGTAGGGAGTAAGAAAATAAATTAATGAAAAGTTACTTATAGAACCCCTTACTAATAAGCCAAAAGTGCCTAAAGAAAGGGGGAAAAAAGAGGAAAAAGAAAGCTGAAAGGAGAAGAAGGTGAAATAAAAGAAGGGAAGTTTGTAATGAGGGCATGATGTATTAAAAGCGCTTAGGAAAGATAGTCATTATTATTGGCCAGAATAGTACCTACCCGTCCCTTAGCTTACATTACAACCCATTAAGTCCTACTTGATCTTACATTCACACATCCTTAAATTAGTGGAATAAAACACTAAGGACAAGCTTATGGGTTATTACATGATGCATGTGAATCCTTTTTGAGAGTGAGCGTAATTCTATTCATGTACCCACACATGTTGTGATTTAAAAAGTTTTTGCGTGTGAAAATGGGTAACTCTCGTTCCGTGAGGGCACATGTTGAATGAAGGATATAATTCATGTGGGATTTCTTAATCAGTTGATTTGCATGAGTTTGCTAAGATTGAGAGTCTCTTCTTGAGGTTAAGAAGTCTTAGCGGAGTTGTATTTCATTCCAATGATTAAATCGTGCATGCTCTATTTGTAGCTTGTTATCTTACGTAATCATTGTAGTTGTAGCTTGAATTATCTAACTAAATTAGTTATGTGTGAGTCTCCATAGGCATGAGATGTAAAAGGTTGTTCGAGGATGAACAAGAATTTAAGTGTGGGGTTGTGATCTCGGGCAAAATAGCATGCCCGAGTGATGCTTTATACCTTAATTTAGTCTTGTTTATCTAATTTATTCTATACATTTTCATGTGATTTTTTATAAATGTGAATATATGTGCTAACCAACATGATTAGTCCTTGTTTTGTAGGTTTCAATGATTTTGAGGAACTAATTCATAAGTTGGTGAAGGAGAGAAATGGAGTTGGGAGCAATGGGCGAAAGTCGGCAAGGAGTAGGCCATGGCAAGGCTGGTCGCGCCAGGCAGCGTGCCACGCTGTGCGTGTGCCACGCCCAGCGCCGTGCCACGCCTAGGCCAGGCACGCGAGCAGATGCGGCAGGCAGGCAGCACCAGCGCGCCAACAACGTGCCACGCCGTGCCAGCTCCGCGACAGGAGACTGCCAACGCGCTGCATGAGCAGCATGTAACGCCGGCAGCGCGATGACACTCGGCAGTTTTGGCATCCGGAGGCAATTTCCAGAGAGCCTCCACGTTACCTCCGTGTAACGGAGGCAGTGCTCCACTATACACTCCATGACACGGAGCCATTCCACGACAGGCTAAATTGGGCACATTTTTCATTTACTATAAATAGGTCCCTTAGCTCCTAAAACAACTTTGTCACGATTTTATTATGGAAAACTACCTAGGAGTGAAGGGAGAAGTGGGAGAACTCATCTAGGGTTTGTCAAATTCCTTTCTCATCTACCAAATTCTTGTAAGTATGTTAATTTAGTTTTAGTTTCTTGTAGTTTTGCGAACATGAATGGCTAGAACCCTTCCTCTAAGGTTGAAGCCATGAATTATGATTATGATTCTATGAAATTGTTTTGGAATTAAGTTATTGATTGTTTCTTTCGTCTTGCATTCTGGATTGTTGGTTGTCTTTATGATTGATCACCATGAAAACATATACGTTAGCTTGGGCATAGGCTTGAGAAAGTAGTGACCTAGGTCAGAACATGAGAATGTGAGGAGCATGTTTATATCTCACGATATAATTTTGTGTTAGGATAGAAATATACCTAACACCTTGCTTGGTTGATAAAACTGGGGTATTTAAAGACCAATTTAGGATTATCACATCACCACTCGAAGAAGTAGTTGTGAGGCTAAGTTGAGTTAAATGATTAGACGCACGAAAGTCCCTAATCATTTCCACGTTAACCACAACATGATTGATTGCCCACGAACTAGAAGTAGCATCCTCGCTCACAATGATGCAGTGAGGCTAGTTTGTCGTGTTTAGAGGCTCGAAAGACCATGAACATGCAATTCTAATTATGTGAAACGACAATCGATAGTTTCATACTTAACCCATTGCAAATCGTAGCATCGCAGGATTATCTGGTTTTAACTCTATGTTGCTCCTAGAGTACATTCAGAATATTTCGTTGACCAAATTTTGACTTAATTAAAAATCTCCCTCGAAAACTTCTATAACCAATATTTTCGGTATTTAAGATCACACTTGTAATGGATAGTTAGAGGAATGGGTCCAGTCCCTGTGGGTTCGACATTCCGGTTCTTAAAAAGAGCCACTATATTACTTGCATGACCCGTACACTTGCGGACGCGCGAATAAGGGCACGTCAGTTCCTAGAACTTGAATATCATAAAGACATGTGTAGACTCACTTTCATGATTTTAAACATCTCCTAGCAATTCTAACACGAGGAGCAGAGAGGAAACACTTAACCTAACATTTTTATTAACAATCTTAGCATTCATTTCGTGCTTATACTCATTTGACTTTCATACTTTCATATCAAGAATTGTGAGTATACCTCATTCATTGCACATCATATCACATCTCGAGGTAACTTATGAACAGGAAGACGTACCTTGGGTATCTCAAACCTGGAGCTCTTTAATATACAAATGCTAGGCAACTGTCTAGGGGCTGCCTTAAGATAAACAAAGACTTATAGTCGTACTTCAGATAACGTAGGAAAATCTCATGTGAAACGCTGCAATATATGTGGAGCTTAGAAAAGCTTAGAAGCATTATAAACAGTTTAGAAACTTCCAAGAAAAATAAAATCCTTTAAAACTTTAAAAAGTTAATCCAACTATTAGTACAAATAATCAAAGATAATTGTTTGAAAGTACAATGAAGAACTTCTCTTTAACTTGAGTCACTATCTCAAAATATTCTATTCTAATTATTTCTTAAGGAGTTTACTGGCCTTTCATTAGATTAACACAACTGAACATAAACAACTTTATTTATAACTCTTTTGCTAAACGTCTTTAGAACAGGGTAAATCTTGCTAGCTATTTGCCTAATTCATTAACAATCGTAACACTTATCATCAAATTTAACAATCTTTAGCTCTACTTTTCGTATTCATCTTAAATTCTTTTCCAAATAGGATTTGTCATTCCTACCTAATTATTTACTCTCGTGTTCACTATTCCAGCAATTCTTGTACGCACTTACCTTCTTACCTAATTGCTAAGCTTGTCTCTTAAACTCATCTTGCTCATATTTTAACGTCGCTCAAAGGTTCTTGAAATCAACTATGGACAGAAGGCATATACCTCACATATTACCTTAAAAGGTCTAACATTTACTCTTATCTCTCCTTTGATACTAGTGCCTCAACTTTTACACTTAGGTTAATTCCCTTACACATCTACAACTTTCAAAGAACATGCGACATGTCTACTTAAAGCCTACAATTCTCAGGAGGTCTAGATAACTCAAGAGCTCTAATAAACATATAGCGACTTTCTAAAAGCAATCCTTGCCGCTTTAGAGCGTAATTTGAATGTAAGCATAAACATATATATATATATATATATTATGATTTTCGTCTAACATGTTAACATCAATATATTGTGCATAACCTTCCAATAAAGATGGTCCCATAGAAATATCAGTAGTTTACCTGTTCGGGTTCTATCTTCCATGTTTAATGTATCGGTTAATTAAGAAACATATTAATTAGTCTCTTAGCTTATGGGAGAGGGATCGAGGAAGCTTCTCATGGCCCTAGGTACCTTAAAACATGAATATAAGAGGGTAGGTAACCGTTGTAGGTAAATTCCATTTTGTTACCCTCGTTAACCCTTATTGAGTTAAAACCGATTTCAACTATTAGGTTTGCCCGCGTGTCGTCGTCTTGCCATGTTTACCAATTTCCTTAGCAACCATAATGTTAAACAAATTTGAAACCACAAACACATAATGTAATGTAAAGGACCAGCTCACAGTGCCCGACTTCAGAATCAATTTACAACTATGGCCAGAATCGAATGCAATTGCCCTCTCCGCTTTACACTCATGTGTTCCAACTCTTTAGAAAATACAAAACTTAACACCAAGTAATTCTAACAACTGGGAAGAACCATAATACGCCACTTCAGAAGCTCAAGTACAGGGGAATTTTGAATTAATTCTCGGCATGAATTCGGGCTCTAAAATCAAGAGACAAAGAGCACCTTACATACCTTTTTTTTCGGCGTGCTTTCTTATGTCGTTTCTTTATTTCAACAACCAGAAATTTAGCCCCTTAAATTACTTGAGTTTATCTCCAAGTGACAAGTCTGTTTCAAGACAATTTATCCAGCCAAAATGTTACATCAATAGGCAGTCACAACACAAACAAATATGGCAACACTTAACATTTCTTATTTCAACTTGTTTCTACAACTTTTGGGGAAAATAGAAGTAGGAAATTACCTCACTTTTCTCATGAAAAACTCCCACAAATATAGAGTATATTCTCCGAAAAACACAGCTATTCCAACCTTCAAAAAGGAGCAGAACTTCAACAACAACATACCAACAACGGCAGCCCAACATAACCTCCAACTTCTAGCTTTAGCTAGGATTTTTAGGCAAGTTAAGCAATTAGAAACACTTACCCTTGACATGAGAATATTGTTGGATATAATAGGAGGATTTTCCTCCAAATCACTTCCCAATAACGTAGCAATCTTGCTGCCCAAAACGCAGCAAAATAACAGCACAACAACTACAACAAGGCAACATACAAACCATAACTTTCTTCTAGTTTTCTTTCAAAAGTTCATACACTTATTAGAGATTTCAAAATAGGGAAGTGACTTAATATTTCTTATGAACAATTCCTACTAAGGTGGAGTATAACATTAGCTCAAAATAGTCCCAAACACGCAGCAACAACACTGCCAAAATGAAGCTACAAGGCAGCAACAACTTCACCGCAATGTTGCCTTCACATCCATCAACTTTTGCTAGACTTTTGATGGTGTTTTATTGAGGGATTTTCACTTGATTTTTAAGGCTTTGCTACTGGAAAAGAGAGAGGATTTCATAGGGTAAACACCTCAAACCTGGAAAATTTGAAAATGATTTCATAACCAAAAACTTAAAATATAAAGGTGTTTGGGCGGTGGCCGTCTTTAGGGCGGTGGCCATGTCACTGCCCGATATTGCTACCGTAAAATGCCTATAACTTCTTATTCTGAACATCGATTGATGAGCCGTTTGGTGTTCTGAACACTAGACTCAAAGACCTTTAATTTGATATATCGTGGGGCTTCTAATTCATTATATACTAGGAGATATGGTTATTTAAAGTTGACCCTTACTTATGAACTTTAATACTCTTCAATTTTCCATTCGTACACATTTCCCTTGTCATCTATGGAAAATATACAACTCGTACTTCCCTTAAAATAGCATACAAACATCAAATAATAACCAAAAAATTTCTGGGGTGTAACAAATCCTTATTACAATAAGATTTGGATTTTAAATGTAGGAAAAACACGGAGTTCTGGTCTGCGTCTTTCATTGCAACAATGTTTTCTCCACTACAGCGGTCCTTCCATGATGACAAGGTACTCTCATAGCAGTCCTGTCACATGGACCTACAGGTTTTTTTACTCAGCTCCTTTTTAAATCATTAAGCAACCAATTCTTTATTCAAGAATTATTAATTTTTGACCCTTAAGATTTTAAGATTCTACACAGACATGTTAAGGCCTTCTAAACAGCCAAATCGGTTGGTACATCAGATACCAATTAAACAATTGTTCATCTCTGAATGGCTTCATGGGACAGGCCAGGGTTATAATCAGCGTCACTCCCTCGATACTACGGTCTTACTATTATTACCTTGAGGTCTAAGATATTAACAATCGTACTAAATGGACTCGACGTAAAAATTTAAGTGATCTATCCCCATATTTCTTATTGGAAGGAAACCCCACATATGCAGCTTCTAACCACTGTTTTCCATTAGAATTGGCCCGTTTAGTCATGAATCTCCCACACCCTTCATTTGTGACCCGATTCGTATACCCATTTTCTCATTCAACCCCATATTAGGTTTTGGGGTCACTCTTGACCCTCGCAGGAATTGAAATGTCAGCCACTATCACTGGAATGAATTTGTCCGCTGCATGGTGCTTTTACCACCACAGCTTTCTCACTACAGTGGGAATTGGGGAACTGCAGTGGGACCAAAAATCAAATTAAGAGGGTAGTAGGATGATTTTTGGTTCATTTTCAGTTTTTCGACTTCAAGTTTTTGGCAATCTTCTCTAATCTACGACAATTTTACTAGGTCTTCTCAGGTAATAATTGACTCTCCCAACGTATTATCTCATTTACTCTCGAATGGTAGTGTTTTCATGCCCATATGCACAACTTTGGGGTTGGTGTTGGAGTGGTAAGGATGGATTTTTACACATTTGGGTTTAGACTTACTAGCATGCTACTTGTTTTGATGTTCTTAAGTCACTTATATCATTCTCTGTGTGCTATGGACTATTTTCATGGGGGTTTTACACTAGAAATAGTGGGGTTTGGGTAGGGTGGTGGTTTAAACATGTTCAAACCCCTAAGGCTTGAAGGAGAGAAATATTAGGTTGAAATATCTAGTTGTGGGACTTGGGGTTATCCTTTCCTTGCCCAATCTACACTTGTTTCAAGGAAAATTGTGGGTAAAATTTTGGTCCACCACTATTGGCATTAGAGGTCTACTGGAGAAGTTGATTCTAGTTGTCGGGGGTCCTCTATCACTACGGCGGACCTGTCATAGCGATTCCCCATTTGAAAACTCACTGAGCGGATCCTTTTCCATTGCAGCGGTGCTCCTTAGGCAGAATACTACCCTGCTCCTGTGTTACACCCTTTTTTTATGATTATTTGATTGTTATATGTCATATTAAGAGAATTATGGGACGTATGTTGTCCGTAGGTGAGGAGGGAAACATGTGCTAAGGGAAAAGCGAAGAGTGTGTGAAGTTTGTAAATAAGGGTCAACTTTAAATGGTCGTATCTCCAGACATACAATAATACAGAAGTCCCATAACATGTAAAATGAAAGGTATTTTAGTCTAGTTTACAGTGAAAAAAATAGCTCGTCAATCGGAGTTCAAAGTAAAATGTTATGCTCGTTTGAAGACAGCACTGTCGGCTGGGAAAGTGCCCAGGCACGCGGGCGCCGAGACAAGCAGGCAGCAGGCGCCCGCGCACGCGAGGGCATGTCGCACGGGCGCCGCACGCGGGCGCCACCCAAACCCTTGCCAGCCCGCCTATATGAAGTAAAATTGAGCTAGAAAGCTCATTTTTACTCCGTTTTAGTTGATTTTTTTCAGAATTCAGAGAATTAAAAGCCCTATCACATGGTGAAAAGATATCCCAGGTAAGAAACTTCACTCTTGTCTCTTTTGGGCTTTGAAAAAAGAACCTTGGAAGGAAGTCATGACTTGTTGTTGTGTTGTGGTTGATTGTGGTATTGCTGCGTTTTTAGATTATTTCAGGCAGAGGAAAGAGTAGGAGTTTACTCCTACTTTAGCTGATAACATCTCCAAGAAAGGCTAAGTAATTTCCTTTTTGATTTCTTTAAGTTTATGAGGTTATAACTAGGAGAATGTTGTAGTATTGTGTTGTTGTTTCTTTGTGCATTTTTGTGGCATGTTGCTGCCCAATTTTTCTAGAACTTTGGTGAAGTGAAGTTGCTGCTTTTTGGGTTTGTAAATTGGACTTGGAAGGAGCCTTAAGGAGTAAGCTTGAAAGGAAGATTTTCGGCAGAATTAGAGTCGACGTGCCAAGGTATGTAAAGGCGTCCCTTTACTTGTTTTTCAAGCACGAAACTATGTTATTGAAAGGATAAATATTCCTATGTTTTTAAAATCATATTGAGGCATGTATGATCCTTTCCAAAGGGTTGAAACTACTTGGCATAAAGCTTGAATCGTTAAGAATGGATGAACCGAACAAACGTGAAGTGAAAGGCATAATTTTTATACGATTGTTTCCGTAGTTCTAAATCGAGTTTGAAGTCCCCTTAACGTGGGCACCGTGAGATGGTCCTTTTCAGTATATTGTATATGTGATGTTGAATATATGTTAAGATCTGGTCACTTAGTGAAATTGGTACGAAATGCTAAGATGACGACACGTAATTGAACTTAAGCTAAGAAGATGACGCAAAGCCAATTGAGGGTAAACGAGCTTATTGAAATGACTTTTTAATAATATTGTTAATCCCTCCTATATGTTTATGTTTTAAAGTGCTTAAGGTAAAAAGTAGATTTTATATTTTTCCTCTTTAAAGTTAAGCAAGCGGCAATGTAGCGAATAAGCTAAATCGATACATGTTAACGCGGAAAGCGTAGCTAAGTTGTCAATTAGGCAAAGAGGTAAGTGCGTATAAGAATTGATGGAATAGTGAACACGAGGGTAAAAACTTGAGTGTAGAGTGAATAATTTTTGGCAAAGAAGTTAATATGAATAAGGAAAGTAGAGCTAAATATTGTTAAATTAGACGATACAGGTTACGATGGTGAACGAGGTAGGCAACAGCTAGGAAGATTAACCCTATTCTAAAGACGTTTAGCAAAAGAGTTATAAATTAAGTTGTTTATGTTCAATATGTATTACGTTGATGAATAACCACTAAAGTGTTAACCTTCTACGAAATAATTAGAGTTGAACGTCTGCAAAATAGTAACTTAAGTTGAGAAGCTCTCTGTTATACCCCTAAAGGATTATGTTAAGTTATCTATTCTAAGTGTTGAAATTTTCTACCATGTCTAAAAAGGGTAATCCAAGGATCTTCTAAGTCACTTATGATTATGTAAGCTTTCTTAAGCTCCACAGATAATTGCAAAGTTATGCAAGTCAATCCAGCATCACCCGAATTACGGCTATATATCTTTATTTGCCTATAAGGAATCATTTAGAGAGTTAGTCACGAGTTCCTAATTTATAGAGGTCCAAGTCTCAGATCCTTAAGTTATGTCTTTACGTCCCTAATTTATGTTGAAATGTGCTACCTGATCTAAAAAGTTTTTGAGAGATCATATTTCGAGAATTATGCTAATGTCTCGGTCAAGTATCTGATATTGTATACGAGTCTAAAAACTCAAGTCTTTATATGTCTTTCCAGTCAGAGGACTTAATGTATATGATTTTCATGTTATAACATATAGTTGAATTCTTTCAGTTATATTCAAGTCATGCATCTTTTTGTTTATCTCTTGTTGAGTTATTAGTTGAATTTCCTAAATTCAAAGGAGAGATTCTCCCATGTACCAATGTTCCTAATGTCTAATTAAGTATAAGTGCAGTCTATGATAATGATCAGTTAAGCTCAGAACTTTGAATACCAGGAAGTCTCTTGGAGGTCACCCAGTTAACTAAATACGAGTTATACATTATATAGAAGTCTCTTACGTTGTGTGTCTGTAGTTCAGTTCTCAGCTCTATGTATATTACAAATAACTCCAAGTTCCTAGTTATAATTTCCATGTTTTCCTGCAAATAAGTCAAATGAATTAAGAACTATATGTGCTTATCTACATGATAAATTTGGCAATGAAATTCCAATGTATAGTTGTCGATACAGGTAAAGGAACCACCTGGTAGGCAGTTCCCAAATGTTAAAGAATTGTGTAGAAATGAGCTCTATGTGTTTCTATCCAAGTAATATGTTCAATTGGTAGGATTATTTGTAGGACATTGTTTGTAAGCCTACAAAAGTTCTTATGTTGTCTAAACCTCTTGAAGGTCCTTGAAGTAACTAAGTCAACATGTTCATGTATAATTTGACAACTTTACACGAAATATATACATACTTTCTAGGTTTACATGATATGGGTGCTCACTTGCATTTATGGGTTACGAAAGAGGCCTATTCCGGCCACAGATTTAACATTTGTCATTTATATGCCATACGTGTTAAATTGACTTAATATAAGCCATATCGACCCTATTTATGATTATGATTGAGAATTATTTTTATTTTACCCCGGTGTGGTACATCGGCTGGAGATATTTATATTTTACCCCGGTATGGTACATCGGCTGGAGATATTTTTATTTTACCCTAGTGTGGTACATCGGCTAGAGATATTTTTATTTTACCCTGGTGTGGTACATCGGCTGGAGATATTTTTATTTTACCCCGGTGTGATACATCAGCTGAAGATACTTTTATTTTTCCTTGGTATGGTACACCAGCTGGACGAATTTTATATATGGATTTATGGTTGGTTGGTTGTTGGAATTACAGTGATAGTTTTTCTTGTGCATTACTTGGTTACTTTTGCACTTCAGTATTGACTTATTGCCAGGTTTCAGTTTCCAGGATTCCAGGTTATTGTTATTCCTTATTTCTAGCTCAGTTATCATTGTTATCTTACATGTTTACAGTTTTCTACCTGACATACCGGTACATTTCATTTGTACTGACGTCCTTTCGCCTAGGGACCTGAATTCGTGCCGCAAGTGCAGGTAGAGGTCGGGATTGCCAGTTGCAGTACCAGTTCGTGAGATTAGTGGATGTGTTGGTATGCTCCTTTCTTTCTAGAGCTAAGACTGGTTGTGTTTCAGCTAAAGTTTTGAGATGCAGTTATGGGTCGGTCGGAGCCCTGTTCTGACCATCATTCAGTTTACTCTTTAGAGGCTTTGTGGACTTAGTGTGTACAATGGTATTCAGTTTGTGGCCTTGTCGGCTTTTTGTTGTTTAGTTTAGCATACTCATAGCCTTGTTTGCATTTCAGTTGTTTACCCTATATTGTTGAGACATTATGGGTCCAGTTTGTGCTCCAGTTGATTGTGACAGGTGGTCTGGACGGCCTAAGTGTTACAGTTATAGATTTCATATAGTCGGCTTCCCAGTCAGTCAGGTGTGGGGATCCAGTCGCGCCCTCCCCCCAGTTATGGGGCGTGACACCCAGTTTCCCTTTCCTTGAGTATTCGTCTAACAATTTAAATTTCCACAGGACTTCACTATGTCTGATGGTAGCCTCACTTCTAGCTATATAAGGTTTGTGAATGATCAGTGCCAGTTCGGCATAATGAGCAGGCGGCCAAGGGTTTAGAGCATGAGGGGGATTTTGTTATGCAAGATATGGTGGAAAAGGCACCCAAATTTTCTGCCAGGATCTAGGAGATAGGGTGAAGCCCACTAGTCGAGGAGCCTTGTAAGGCTAATGATAATTTTGTGAGGGAGTTCTACGCCAATCTTTCCACTATGAACTGGTCGCTCCAAAATCCGGTGGCTTATATTTGGGGAGTGTAAATCAATATCAGTGTCGCCTACATTAATGAGGCATTGATCTGTCAAACCCTTCTAAGGCCAACCTGAAGGCCAAGGATATGGAGGGCAACAGGCGATGGCTCTTGGACATTCTGGTTGTGGAGGAGCATAGAGCCTCATTTCACTATGGAATTATGCACACAGGCCTCAGGGGCACTCAGTTTAATACCGAGGCTCAGAGGTGGCTCAACTTGGTATCTCGGCAGAGTCGTCCATCCACCAATATCATCGATGTAACCTACCCTTGAGCATTGGTGGTATCATGTATCTTGGATAGGGTGTTGGTCAATGCAGGGGCGCATGTGGTGGAGGAGTGGAGGTACTTTTCCACAAAGAGTGGGATTGGCCTACCCTTTCCCTCTCTCATCACCCTTCTTTGTAAGCGGGCTAGGGTGCACAAGGAGGCTAGGGACGTTATGGTTGCCTATGACATGCGCTTTGACCCTTTGAGGGTGAAAAATGTACCAGGGAGGGGAAAAAAGAAGAGGAGGGAGAAGTCAGATGATGAGGACAGTGAGGGTTTAAAGGCTAGTAGAGCCAGCCCATCTAGACCTACTGGTCTATTCGAGCGGATGGAGACAGATATGGCTTCTATGAGAAATCTACTGAGAGGGTTGCCCAGACCTTCCTTAGGTGATATACTATCCAGTGTAGCTGTTGTGGATTCAGAGGGTATGAAAAGGGTGATTGCCTCCTTAGCCCAAGCCCATGAAAAGCTGTAGCTTGACCTGGAGAGAGAAAGAGGAAGTGGCACTCTTGGGACAAGCTCTTCGTCCGTATATGGAAAATAAATCAAAAAGATCCTGGAGACCCTCTCCCCTGACTCCAAGATGCCTCAGGTGGCTAGGGAGGACATCAATAGTTCTCTATTCTCAGTGAGTTCAAGGACGAGGAGGCTGATGAGCTTAACGTCAATAGCAACGAGGCCTCTAGTTAGTCGTAGCCAAGGTGTACCTCCCTTTCCTATTTTCATTAGTCGATTTGATTGGTTGCCACTGTTTGGGGCTTGTAAGACAATTTTACTTCTCTATTTGTTTATTTTGGATAATGTTAATCATTTCCCAGTTGGATGTATGAGTGCCTATTTGGCATCCAAATGACATTGGCTTTGTTCTTGGCCCTATTATTATCATAACTAGCGGTTCTCGTACACACACACACATATATATACTTATTTTGCAGCTTTACAATAGTCTGAAATTTTTCTAAAATAGGGGATTGAGTTTTACCTTGCAGCCCTCTGCTGCAACGGTCGCTTTTTCGATGTAGTGAACCAAGTATTGTTGTCTGTTTCTCGCTATAGCGAGTCTGTGACATTAAGACTCATCTCGCTGCAGTGAGAACCCACTAAGTAGAATGCAGTTCCTATACCACTAGTCTCCCATACATTACAGTTCCTCGTTCGTTATTTATTATCATATACAATTATCATATCGTACTGCAGAAAAAAATCTGCATCACCGGATATCAATTGGAATCTCAAAGATACCAATTGAGTCGTTCAGATACCAATTAAAATACTCCAAATACCTATTACACCCATAAATTTCCGCAGTACGACCATCGTGGGCCTATGTATATTGAGAATTTTAGCATGTAACACACCCAGGAGAAGCCTCGGGGGTGAATGCACGAGCGCTTTGTTCAATAGACCGGAGGTCGGGCGTGCTGGGCGCCGCATCACACAGCCTCGCACTACGCACAGCCTGGCACATTGTGCCCCTAGTGCTGCGCGATGGGGGGCGCACCACACACCCCCCTGCCACTGCCCTAGTACTATATAACCCACCTTGATTATATTGAGACATTCATACATTTTCCTCGGCCCAAAATAGAGAGAAAATGTGAATTTCATATGATTTTCATCAAATTACACCGCCAAACTTCGTCCAAACGCAAATTCATCTTGGTATCAAGTTCTAGGCCTATGAGGATCATCACTATGGAGTTATTTCTTGAAAATTTGCTCGGTGTACCGGAACCCCACCGAGTAAAGGTTGCCGAATTTACTTTAAATAAGTCCTAAGCAGTCAGTACGTGGAATGTACCAAGTATGCAAGATAAGTAAAATCACTTATGTAAAATCAGTAATAATGCATTTCATAACAACATAACCAATATAAGATTCTGAGAGTAAGGCTTGCATGATATTTTCTGAAATGATGATCTAAACATAAGTACATATCATAATTGATTCGAATAACCCAAACCTGAAAACTGATAATCATCAGTAAACCTGAACATTGGGTCAAACCTGCTTAAAAACATATATATAATCATGAATGATAAACATGCATACCTAAAAATCATGAGGAACAATGGGAGACTCGTCATATAACTGACATTACCACAATAGACCTTACGTGGTCCCGACTATCACACTCAAGGGGGCAGAGCCATCCAAAGCTTTGCCAGGGCTAAGGACACTACCATGATATCGATATCAAGCAGAAGGCCCCTTGGGGCAGGGGAAAACTCAAAAGGAGGTCCCAAGTAATCTGATCATACCTACGTTGGCGCGTAGTTCTGAGGCATAGGGTTGAATAACCCTTAGCCTACTCGGTGCTACACTACTCTCAAAAACATGCATATGCTCTTCATCATTTTTCAATGAAGTTGACCATCATCTAGTGACGAAGCTAAATAATAACATACATGCATAATCTGAAATCATAACATGAGGAAACCACACCACAAGCTGACATAATTGGGATTCTTGACTCCAAAACCATGTGGCAACTAACTGACATGAAACATAAATCATACTTGAACATTTGGGCTTGCCCAATACTTAAACATGCTGGAAAATACTTGATTCACTTGAAAGCATGATCATAGACATGGATAACTTAAAAACATGTTTTTCTCATAAATATCTTGTCATACTTGAACATACATCATATATCTCAACTTTCATGAACTTTGCATGGATGGGCATCATAATTTATAAAACTCGAAAACATGATTTACAATATAAAACATTGAAAACTTGCCCGTGAATCATAATTCAACAATAGAAACATGCTTAGATCATACCCATGGTAGAAACTTAGGGAATTCATGCATTGGGTTAAAACCCCATCGGATCAACATGTAGATTTTCCTTAATTAGAGAGGGATTCAGCGTGGGTGTGGACAATTTCACCCATTCATAACCTTACATACCTAAGAAAATCTGATTCTACGACTTTTCTGATTGCCTATTCCGAGGAATAACCTTAAGAGATTGAGCTTGATCACCCCTATAGACTTCTAAACTTGCATGCATGAACTAGGAATAGCTTAGAATGAACTTACCCTTCTTGAAACTCACTATTCAGAGCTTAAAACGACATAGCTTAGGCCTTAGGATCATTAGGAATTTCAGAAAAGCCCTTACTAAATTTGCAGGGAAAAACAGACGGCCAGTTCCAACAAGGGACTAGACGAGTCGTCGTCCATGGCCACAAGTCGTCAGTACACTGCCAAAACTTCACCTAGGGCTCACCAAGGGGAACATAACGGGTCGTTACTGGTGAACACAACTCATGATCACGTCCCGTTGCCTTTACTGCCCAAATTCCTCTTTCTTCCACCAGCCTTGGCCATGACTGACTCAACGAGTCGTGGGGCTTTCCACGACTCGTGGTCATGTCTGTGGTGACCGAAAAACTTGAATTTCCCACTTAAGTCAAACTCCTAACCAGGAGCTACTTAACGACTCATGGTTATCCTACGGGTCACAGGATGACTCGTTTTGTGACCTGTTGTAGAAAATCCTATTTTTCTCCATTTCAACTCCCAGATGTGATCTCAGGGCTTTCGAGGTACAATAACATCTCCCCCTTGGGAACATTCATCCTCGAATGTGGGAAAACATACAGAAAAGTAGAGAAATGTAATCATCATACTCAAATATTGAACTTGCATGCTGAAAACTGACGGAGTGATTGCCTCTAAACTGAACTACATGACTAAATTGAATTCATGAATCATACATATGTGCTTTGACATGAAACAAACTGAGGCACATGGACTGAACATGAAACTGAATAGAATTTTAGGGTAAAAACTAAGCTGAAACTGAGCTGGAAGGGAATAGATGTGGGTATCTAGCAATCATTGCCTCGACTTCCCACGTAGCTCCCTCTACATGCTGATTCCTCCACAAAACCTTGACTGAAGCTACTTTCTTATTCCTTAGCTTTCAAACCTGATGATCCAATATTTCTACCGAAACCTGTTCATAACAGAGGTTGTCCTTCACACCTACACTCTCCACCGGAACAACTAGAGCTAGATCACTCAAACACTTCTTTAAGAGTGATACATGGAAAATAGGATGAACAGAAGTTAACTCTGATGGTAACTCCAACTCATAGGCCACCTTGCTAACACATCTCACAATCTGGTATGGGCCAACATAATAGGGACTGAGTTTCCCTTTCTTTCTAAACCTCATCACTCCCTTCATGGGAGATACTTCCAACTATTGACTTCAAACTCAAGTTCTCTCCTTCTCACATCTGCATAGGACTTTTGGTGACACTGAGCTATTTTCAATATGACCCTTATGAGATGAACTTTCTCCACAGCCTCATGGACTGATATGGTACTACCGTTGCAGCTTCACCGACTTCAAACCATCCAATAGGTGATCTACATCTCCGCCCGTAGAGAGCATCAAACGGAGCCATCTGAATGTTGGAATGGTAGCTATTGTTATATGCAAACTCAATGAGGCAAATGATTATCCCAACTACCCTTGAAGTCAATCATACATGCTCTTAACATGTCCTCGAGAGTCTAATAGTCCGCTCTACCTGACCATCCATTTGTGGGTGAAATGTTATACTAAGCTTGACCTGAGTACCAAGTCCCTTCTGAAACGATCTCCAAAATTCGGAGGTAAACTGAGTACCTCTATCTAAGATGATAGAGGGCACTCCATGAAACCGAACTAGCTCTTAAATGTACAACTTAGCATAATCCTCCACTGAATCAGTAATTTTAACCGGTAGGAAATGAGCGACTTTGGTCAACCTCTCCGCAACAACCCAAATGGAGTCACATTGCGGATGAGTGCGAGACAAAAATTTAATGAAGTCCATATTAATATCTTTCCACTTCCAAATAGGGATACTAATATCTTGAAGCACACCTCCATGTCTTTGATGCTCAACCTTCACCTGCTGACAATTGGGACACTTAGCGACAAATTCTGCAATGTCCTTCTTCATGTCATTCCACCAATAGACTTCTCTTAGGTCACGGTACATCTTGGTGGAACCTGGATGTATGGAATATCTAGATCCATGAGCCTCGTGCAACATCTGATTTCTCAAATCATCAACATCGAGAGCACATAAGCGACCATGATATTGAAGCACACCATTTCCCCCTTTGGAGAAGACCTCTACCTTTTGATTCTGAACAACATCCTTTAACTTCACCAAGATAGGATCCTCATCTTTTCTAGCTTTTACATCAGTCACCAAGGATGATTCTGATCCATTCTGAACAATAACACCACCACCGGTTGAGTCAACCAAACGAACTCCCAACCGTGCAAGTCGATGCACGTCCTTCACCAGCTCCTTTTTCCCCTCATCTACATGAGACACACTCTCCATAGAGAGCCTACTGAGTGTGTTTGCTACTACATTAGCATTACCCGAATGGTAAAGGACACTCATATCATAATCCTTGAGTGGCTCCAACCACCTCCTTTGGGGTAAATTTAGATCCTTTTGATTAAACACATATTGTAGGATTTTGTGGTCCATAAACAAATCCACATGGACCCCATACAAATAGTGTCTACAGATCTTCAAGGAGAATACTACCGCCGCCAATTCAAGATCATGAGTCAGGTAATTCTTTTCATGGACCTTTAGCTGCCTGGAAGCATATGATATCACCTTACCATGCTGCATCAATACATGCCCAAGGCTGATCCTCGAAGCATCATAATATACCACAAACCCATCCATACCCTCAGGTAGGGTCAACACCGGGTGCTGAGGTGAGTCGAGTCTTCAACTCTTGGAAACTCTTCTCACAAGCCTCCGACCATTGGAACTTCGATTTTTTCTGGGTCAATTTGGTCAACAGTGCTGCAATATATGAAAATCCCTTAACAAATCACTGATAATAACTGTAATATCTCGAAACCCCAAAGAGCAAACCCAGGAGTTGAAACGGAGAAAAGTGGAAATCTGGCACCAGGTCACAGAATGAGTCGTTTTATCACTAGTGGTGTAGACTATGAGTCGTAGAGAGACTCGTGACGAGGTATAGGACTTGAGTTGGAATTTTGGATTTTGAGGTCCCCACGGACCTAACTACAAGTCATGGTTAGTCCCCATGACCCGTTGAGTCAGTCTTGGTCAAGGGCCATGGGAAGGAGAAGAAAACTTGGCATTGTATCTTACGGTTGGTCACCATGAGTCGTGGTTGTTCGAGCCAAAACTACACGCAAGTGCACATGGTCGTACAAGTAGTAAAGTGGCTTTATTTCAAGCCAAGTATCGATCCCACGGGGACTGAACTACGGTATTAATTAACTTAAGCGTCAGTGAACGATATCTCTATGAATGCAGACAACCAAATAAATAATATTTTATGAGTTAAGGTCTCTAAGTAATAAGAATCTAAGTCAAGATTATAATTTGAGTCTGAACAATAGCAATGAACAAGCTGAGGTTAAGGCAAGCATGCAGAGATGTAATTTATTAATTCAATTAAGCTAATCTTCTCTTCGGTTGCTAGTCAGGAATTAATTGCCTATGGATTGGATCTTTCGACTCCTATCCAATTAAAGAATCATGAGACCTTATTCTACATTTTTGTGATATAAGAATCTCATGTTCTAGCCATACATAACCGATTCCATAAATGACTAATAAGACTTTCAGATATATTTCTATTCTGAACGTAAATCAATTCTCAATTTTCTCAACTAAGAAAAGATCATATCCTACAAATTCACATATGTCCAATTCCTTTCCTTTTCAAAATCAAAATAGGATTTCTAAGATGTACATTAACATTGGCCAAACATTAATGCAGTAAAAACAAGAATTGATAGAACAACCATTGAAGAAAAGATGAAAACTGAAATGATCAATAATTACATTCCTCTACAATTATCCTTAACCTCAGCAAGAGGTGAATAAGCCACTCATTTGTGAATTTAACATCTTCAAATAAGTAGAATTCATACAAGCAATTGAAATTAAAGAGAATAACCCTAGAATTTTCGTCCTCTCAACTGCCTGCAACCCATGTTCTTGCTCAACCAAGTCAAAACGTTTAAAATAAAACCTAAGTGTGCTATTTATACTATTGAGAATTTTTCCCAGAATAACAAGCAACGTGGCATGGGGTGTATCGCAGAGCACTGCCTCCGTGCCACGGTGCTATCGCGCACCTTCACTGGAACTTGAGGTTCCAGGTAATTACACTCAACGTGACACGGAGTGCATCGCGGAGCACTGCCTCCGTGTCACGGAGGTAACGCGAAGCTCCACTGGAATTTTACATATTTTAATCATCCCAGGCAGAATGCCTCCGCGATGGTAGCGTGACACAGTGCCATTGCGGAGCCCCTATTTTTGCCAACTTCCCTTGTCAACTTCCACTTCTTGCTTCTGAGTCCATTCCCGCACTTCACCAACTTGTAGATTAGCTTCCAAAAGTTCCTTCTACCTGCAAAACAACACTAATCATGTTGGTTAGTATAAATTCACATTTATTTAAGAATCACATGAGAATGTACACATAACAATAGATAAACAAATAGAAATGAAGCATTTGAGTATCACTTGGGAATGAAATTATGCCCAAGATCAGTGGTCAGACACCACGATTTGTGGGATGAGTCGTGGTCAGCTGGTTGCTTATGGTTTGAGATTTTGGGCAGTGAAGGTGATGAGTGGTGACCACAAGTTGTGGTCACCAGTACAACTCATAGGGTTTCCCGTGGCAAGCCCCAGATGGTCATTGAATAGTGCATACGACGATTGATTCCACGAGTCATGGTACGATTCGTCCAGTCCCCACGCCAGTTATTTTCTGCAAATTTAATAAGTGATTTTTCGTAATTCCTATGATCCTAAGGCCTATACTATGTTGTTTTTAAGATATGAAAGATGAGTTTTAAGAGGGGTAAGTTCATTTTAGGCCATTCTTATTCATGCATGCAAAGTTAGAGATCTAGAAAGGTGATCAAGCTCATTCTCCTTCAAGTTTTTCTTCAATTCTTCATTGGGCAATCAAGGGAGTGGTTAAATTAGATCCTATTAGATATGTAGGATTATGAATGGGTGATTTTGTTCACATCCATTCCCAATCCCTCTCCAATTCATGAAAATCTATGAGTTGATTCTTTGGGGTTTTAACCCAATGCGTGAATTCTCTAAGTAAGTGTCATGGGTATGATCTAAGTATATTTTAATTGATGAATTATGATTCATGGGCTAGTTTTATCATGTTTTCAATTAGTAATCATGTTTACTAGTTTTCCAAATTATGATGCCCATTCATGAAAGCTTATGAGAAGATGAGATTTATAGAGTATGTCCATGTATGATGGATTTTGATGAGAAAAGTATGTTTTCAATCTACCCATGTTATGCTCATGTTTTCAAAGTGAATCAAGTTAATTTCAAGCACGTTAAATTTTGGGTAAGCCCATATGTTCAAGTATGATTTATGGTTCATGTTAAATTAGCTTACCACATTGTTTTGGAGTTTAGACTCCCAATTTTACTCAGCTTGTTGTATGGTTTGAACCAAGGCTCTTCATGTATGATTTATATTTCTATGTATGCATGATAATTCATCTTCGTCAATAGATAATGGTCATCTTTGTTGAAAAAATGTGGAGAGCATATGCATATTTTTGGGAGTAGTGTCTAGCACCAAGTAGGCTAAGGGTCAGTCAACCATACGCCTCAGAACTATGCGTCAACATAGGTATGAAAAGATTATATTGGGATCTCCTATGTGAGCTATCCCCTGCCCCAAGGAGCCTTCAGCTTGATATCGATATCATAGTATCGTTCTTAGCCCTGGCAAAGCTTTGGATGGATCTACCCACTTAAGTGTGATAGTTGGGACTACATAAGCTCTATCGTGGTATGTCGGTCATATGACGAGTCTCCCATTGTTCCTCATGATTTTAGTTATGCATGTTTATCACTCATGATATATATACATGAGTTGTGGTCAGTCCCCATGATTCGTGAGGTGACCCGTGGGAGCAGACCATGAGTCGTGATTTGACTTGTGCTGAGGCCCAGGTGATGAGTTAAAGTTTGGGAAATAGGATCCCCAAGGATGTGAACACGAGTCGTGGTTAGGCCCCACAACTCGTTAGGTCAGTTGTGGGGAGTGGTGTGTGAGTAAAGATGAAAAAAGAGACAGTGGACATAAAGAGAGGACCCCACGAGTTGTGGTCAGTCCCCATGATTCGTGGGGTGAGTCTGACCAAGCAGGGAAAAATGTATCTGAGACTAAGGCAGTGTATATCACGAGTGGTGAGCACAAGTCGTGGTCACTAGGTAACCAGTCATTAAGTCATCTATGACGAGCCTAGGAGACTAGACAAGTAGTGTAGTTGACGGATTAAGCCACGACTCGTGGCCAGAGTGGACGAACCGTTAGGTCCCTCGTGGGGACTACCTGGCAGTTATTTTTTGCGAATTTGGTAAGGGATTTTCCATAATTCCTAAGGCCTAAATTACATCATTTTGAGTTATGAATGATGACTTTTAAAGGGGTTAAGTTCATTTTAGGCCATATACATTCATGCATGCAAGGTCGGTGATCAAGCTTAGTGTTCTTCAATTTCTCTTCAATTTCTTCTTGGGCTTTCAAAGAGGTGTAAGAATCAACTACCAATAGGCATGTAGGGTTATGAATGGGTGAATCCTTTCACACCCATGCCCAATCCCTCTCTAAATCATGAATTCCTATGGCTAATCTATGGGGTTTTAACCCAACGCATGATTTTCCTAAATTCTCTACATGGGTATGATTTAAATATGTTTCTACTATTGAATTGTGAAGCATGGGAAAGTTTTATATTGTTTTCAATCAAAAATCATGTTTCTAGTTTTATGAATTAAAAAGCCCATTGCTGAAAAGTTCATGAAAGATGATATTTGTGATAAATGATTGATGATGATGAGATATTGTGATGAAAAGCATGTTTTCAAGCTACCCATGTTTATAATCATGTTTTCGATGTGAATTGAGTAATTCCAAGAATGTTAAAGTATTGGGCAATGCCCATGTGTTCGAGCATGACCATGATTTCGTGAATTAAGCTTACTGCATGGTTTTGGAGTTAAGACTCCCAATTATTTTCAACTTGTGGTATGTCTTGAGATTAGGCTTCTCATATATATAAATTTCAGATTTGATATGTATTTAACTATAGAGTTTAATCAATAGATGTAATACCCCAAAAGTGCCTAAGATTAGACCCGGGATTTAAAATTGAAAGTTGGCTGAAACTATAAAAAAAGGGGAAGTCATAGGACAGACCACCCAACGAATCATTGGTCCAACCAATGACCCGTTGGAAGTAGATGTGGGAAGTTGTTGTCTAGTGTCAGTGGGTAACAACGGGTGAAGTAACGACCCATCGTGAGAAGTAATGAGTCATGGTCACGAGTCGTTGTAGGGGGATAGGTATATTTTCCAATTGACCTAATGGAAGGCAACCACGACTCCTTGGATGAAGTAACGAGTCGTGGTGAGGCTCATTGGAAGGACTAGTGCAGGATCTGAAGGGGGCAAACCATGGATGATGTGACGACCCATTAGATAGAAGTATGATTCATCCTGTCTAGTCATGGGTCAAATCTGAGATCAAGAATTTTGGGCAGTGCAGACAACGGATGGATACCATGAGTCGTGGTATCCTCCAATGATACATTAGTCCGGTCGTTGGTTCGCTCAGTGCAAATTTTCAGGGTTTTTCATTAAGGGTCTTTTTATCATTCCTACACTCTAAGGCCCTAAACTATTTTGTTTTAAGTTATTTTTTGAGTGTATTAAGATATGTTTAGCCCTTCTAGCCTATTCATTCTCATGCATGCAAAAGTTAGAAAAATTTAAAGGTGATCAAGCTAGTCTTCAAGGTTTTCTTCATCAATTTCCTTTGGGCTTTCAGGGAGTGGTGAGAATTGTTTTTCCCCAGGTATGTAGGGTTATGAATGGGTATTATCATTCACACCCATGCCCAATCTCTTCTAATTGATGAAGTTTGATCAAAAAATCTTATGGGGTTTTAACTTAAATCTTGCAGAATTCTAATGATCTATCAATGGGTTATTATTTATTGTGAAACATCATATTTTTTGAACTATGATCAGATTCTACAACTATCTTGATTATAAAATTATTGATTTTAATTTATACTAAATTAAGCCTAATTATGCATGTTCCTTGATGAATCGAGTTATGATCTTTACTTAAATTGTTGATATTCATAAACCCATCATAATTTATGATTCAAAATAAGGAATTATTCAATTGCCCATTATAAATTGATGATTTACAAAGTATATATATGATTTATAAGTATGCATGAATCCCATGATTTACTAATTATGTTTTTGGCCGACTCACGGGCCTTACCCTCAAGGATAGTTCACGTATTTACAAGCATGTTTATGATTATCATGATTTACTAGCCAATGAATCTCATGCATATTATACTATGAGCTAAGAAATTTTCAGTCATACATCATTTGATTCACGTGGAATATTAATTATTGTTAATTATAGATATTTTACACCAGCTTGTGACTGAAATGATGTTTGTTCTTGTGAAGTGAAATTTAGCCCTAGTCCTTGGGCATAGAAAAATGTAGAATCTTGTCATAGTGGTTAAACAGTAAAATTTGTTTTATTCCTTCAGTGTTGAGGATTCTCATATTGTTAGTTGATGCTGAAAATTTAGTTAGATTGATGTCAATGCAATTCAGTTAAAATGTTAGAATACTCAGTGTAAGTCGGAAATGTCAGCTGATCATTTGACTATAGAAATTCTCGAGGTGTCAGTAGTGCCTCCCAGTACCAGAATCAGACTCAATATCAGTTTTAGTGGTCCATTACGCGGTCATGACACTTTTAGATAAGCAGCTCTGACCAGCTGTAGGACCCCAACTTCAGTATTATAGTTTATTCTTTAGATGGTTATGACGCTTCCAGATAAGCAGCTCCGACCAGTCTCAGAACCCAATTACAGAATCTGGTCTGATAAGACTATTAGGGTGCATCCAGATAGGTATTCCTAACTAGTCTTGGGCCCCAGTTTTGAGCTATCAACTTAGTAGGCAATCTAGAAATATCCAGTGGGAGCAGGACTTAGCACCGAGTGTGTCACGCCCCGCCTTAGGGGGTATGACTGGCACCTGGTGCCCTAGTAGGATCTAGACTGCTGGCTAGTGAGCCTAAGCACATCTGGTGCCTGGCTGGCTCTAACACAGATTCATGAAATCAACGGGCTATATAACGGCTGTAAATACAGCCTTCGGCCGACTGGGCCTATAGCCACCTGTACTATAACGACAGCTAACCAGAAACATACTCGTAACAAGGAACCTATGCGGGCCGATAAGGCCACCATGCTGTCTAGTCATCTGGGACTCAACAAAAGGAATACTGAACAACTACGTGACCGACAAGGTCACCACTACTGTCAACTGAGGCCTCACGCGGCAACATAAACCGAAAAGCTAAACAGCTATAACAAACTACACGGCCTCGCGCGACCGGCTCAACTGACCACAGGGAAATATATACAGACTACAAGCCTATAGGAATACTGATAAGATGGTCGGGACAGGGCCCCGGCCTACCCACACTGTACAACAAAAGGAAATGATATAAACCTCTGAAATATCAAGCTCCGGATGACAGGATCTGATAACTCTGTGCTGGCTAGGATCACGAGGGATCGCCTCCTCGTCTATGAGTACCTGCAGGCAAGTAATGCAGGACCCCATCGGGCGTCAGTACCACTGGTATCAAGTATGCAAAGCAACTGAAAATAATACAACTGAATACAGATAACATAACTAACAAGTCTTTGAGCAGAAGATAATTGAATCTGAAGAACTGATAGGAACTAGATCTAACCTTTCTACACTGATAGGCAGGAGCGTGTCTGTAGTCACGGTGGCCTGCTCTCTATTAACTAATATATATAAAGCACATAAATACATATACATTTAGCAAGCAAGAGCCAATACCAACCCCCATAGTCGTATGGCGCCAAACAAGCAAACAATCTATATACCCCTACCCGGGTCAAAACCAGCCAAAAATAAGTCACTTCACTCATCTGCTCACTCGGAGCTCCTCTACCGGCCCCCTGGGTCTTCGGCTTGGGCCTTGGCCTCCGATATAAGTAACTGTGTATGAGTCCGGGGGACTCCTATACTGCATCTGTAACAGATAGGGTCTGTTTCCCTGGACACAACTCAACAGGGCTATCTGAAACAGGAACTGTATATATTCCCTGGACACAACTCAACAAGGAATATATGTACTGGACAGTACCCTGGACACTGCTCAACAGGGTTGTCTGTACTGTAGTGCTGATCAGACTGATATGGGGAAAGCTTCATCCGATCTTCGTCCAAGATGGGGACGGCATGCCACTCCTTGGAGCGACGTAAACCCACCCGCTCAGTTGGCGACACAATTACCAACCCAGGGGCGGCGAGGACGCTCAATAAGGTGCCCTCACGCCACATCAAGTCTCAACAAATAAATAGCACATATAAATAGCAAGCATGTATAACTGAAAAAGACTATTTCAAATCTAATTTCTTATTCTAATGTCTTTCTGTATTATACTGATTCTTTGCTGATTAAACTGATTCTGAAATCTTTATTTAACTGTTTGGCTAATCTGTAGCCGGGATACTATCAGTCTGAATGGCTAATCTGTAGTCATAAAATTGTCTGTCTATCTGATTTTACTTTACTAACTTTATTCTAAAAATATGTATCTTTTTGTTCTACAATATGCTTGCTAATCATACAATAGGCAATACTGAATCTGAATGCTAACTCGCCTTTTGGCGTATGCTTTTCTAACTTTGGGACTGAATACGATACGGCAACACAACTCAGGATCTATTAGACTTACTTAATCCTCAATATTGAACTCCGAGAGTTTCAAATACGGAGTTTACTATGATTTACCAGGCTAAGGCTTACTAACTTGCCGAAGAACAACTTCACATACCTTAACCTCGAGTTATCCGACTGTCGGACGAGGCTCGGTCAGTACTCCAGCTATTTCTCCCAACTACATTCATATATACGTCAATTAGTACTAAATACAACACTATTCTGAAAGAAAACATCACTTTCGATATAATTATAGCCTAAACTTAGGCTTATCGAAAGACGGTCGAAAACTTGCTATTTTCCAGAATTCCAGAAGGGAGAAGTATTCACTTCATAGCTAGGAGCACATAGACACTAGTTTGGAGCAATTCCACTTACCTTATTCCGGTAGCTCGATGATTCATCGGCCGTATTTCGCGAAACTAAATCCGTAGGAATGCTCCCTGCTGCTAAATACCTCGGTATCTGGAGTTAATTTGAGTTTAGACTACGTTTGGCAGCGTAATCGAACGATAATATCTTCACCTTCTTCGTCTCTCTCTGTTTGCTGCGAGTTCTCTGGAAATTATAATGATTTAAATGAAAATAAACCGAAGTGGAGCTTTATATACTTGGGCCTGGACAGGCCCAACGTGTCAAGGAGCCAACGCGGAGGCTCCACCTCCGTGACACGTTGCCATCGCGGAGGGGCTCTGCCCCAGCTCCTTCCATGATGGTTCGACAGGTTTCTTGTCCGGTCTTTTCCCGGGCCTTTCTCTAGCACGTATGGCTTTCAAATATGCTTAACCAATGCACGAATAGGCCATCTAGGTGTCGGGAATCTTACGGGGTATAACATTCTCCCCCCCTTAAGAACATTCGTCCTCGAATGTAAACTTCTATCTAGAGGACTTCTCGACTTTCTACTTAGGAAAATTTTGGCAGAGTTTCCTCTGTAATATGGACTATCTCAAAACCTGAAACGCAGAAAAGTCCAATACAGGTACTGCACACAATACTTTAGGATTCACTTGACAGCTAAACATCAATCTTTCTCATTTATTCATACACAACTATAAGGTACTGTATAAATAATAATACGGACATACCTGTTGCCTGACTAGGCCTGGAAAGAGTGAGGATATCTAGTTTTCATATCTTCCTCAGCCTCCCACGTCATCTCCTCTCGGTTCCTATTACGCCACAATACCTTGACAGACGCAATATCCTTAGTTCTCAATCTACGAATCTGTCTGTCTAGGATAGCTACTTGAACCTCTTCATAGGCCAGTTCCTCCGTAACCTGGATATCCTAGACGGGGACTGCTCTGGATGGGTCTCCTATGCATTTCCTCAGCATAGATACATGGAAGATCGGATGAACGGATTCCAATTCTGGAGGCAAGTTCAACTCATATACCACTCGGACTATTCTTCGACAAATCTGATAAGGCCCAACAAACCTCGGACTGGGCTTACCTTTCTTGCCGAATCTCATCACCCCTTTCATTGGGGATACTTTCAAAAATACCCAATCATTTACATCAAACTCCAGGTCTCTACGCCGCACATCTGCATATGATTTCTGGCAGCTCTGTGCAGTAAGTAAGCGTTCTCTGATAAGCTTTATCTTTTCCTCTGACTGTTGAATAATGTCTGCCCCAATTAACGCCGATTCCCCTACTTCAAACCAGCCAACCGGCGATCTACACTTTCGCCCATATAATGCCTCGAAGGGCGCCATCTGAATAGCTGAGTGATAGCTATTATTATAAGCAAACTCGATTAGGGGAAAATGCTCATCCCATCTACCTCCAA
Organism: Datura wrightii; assembly: GCA_035772735.1. Taxonomy (NCBI): domain Eukaryota; kingdom Viridiplantae; phylum Streptophyta; class Magnoliopsida; order Solanales; family Solanaceae; genus Datura; species Datura wrightii. Next base: position 118,354,587 of record JASDFA010000003.1, read on the forward strand.
AATCTAGCACACATGCTCGTAGCATGTCCTCGAGCGTCTGAATAGTGCGCTCAACCTGTCCATCTGTCTGAGGGTGGAATGCGGTGCTCAAATTAATCTGCGTTCCCAGACCTCTCTGAAACGACTGCCAAAATCTTGTGCTCCTCTGTCTGAAATAATGGATACTGGTACTCCGTGCAACCTGACTATTTCTCGAATATACAACTCCGCATAATCTTCGGCGGAGAAGGTAGTTCTTACCGGCAGGAAATGAGCTGATTTTGTCAGTCTGTCAACTATCACCCATATAGAGTCATGTTTGTGTCTGGTACGGGGTAATCCTGCTACAAAATCCATATTCAAGGTTTCCAATTTCCAGAGAGGCACGGCTATGTCCTGAGTCAAACCGCCTGGTTTCTGGTGTTCTGCTTTTACCTGTTGGCAGTTAGGACACTGAGCTACAAATTCGGCAATTTCTCTTTTCATTCCTGGCCACCAATAATTCTCCTTGATATCATGGTACATTTTCGTCGCACCGGGGTGAAGAGAATAACGGGCGTAATGTACCTCGTTCATAATCTGCTTGCGGAGCCCTGAAACATCTGGAACACATAGACAGCCTTTACAACGCAGCACTCCATCCTCTGTTACCTGGAAATCTGGCGCTTTCCCCTGTGGAATTCTGCCCTTAAGCTGGACTAGGTCAGGATCTTCATATTGCCGTTCTTTTACCTCCACAACTAATGACGACACAGCGGTGTTCTGAATTACCGCTCTGTCGTCCTCTGTGTCTGCTATACGAACGGCTAGACTAGCTAACTAATGTATCTCCCTGACCAATTCCCGCTGCTCGGGCTGCAAATACGCCAAACTCCCCATGGACTTTCTACTGAGAGCATCTGCTACAACATTGGCTTTTCCCAGGTGGTACAGAATATTCACGTCATAATCCTTTAACAGCTCCAACCAGCGACATTGTCGCAGATTCAACTCCCTCTAAGTGAAGATATACTGTAGGCTCTTGTGATCTATGAAAATATCCACATGGACGCCATACAAGTAATGTCTCCATATCTTTAAGGCGTGGATCACTGCGGCTAATTCCAGGTCGTGGGTAGGGTAATTCTTTTCGTGTTTCCTCAGCTGTCTGGAAGCATATGCAATCACTTTACCATGCTGCATCAACACACAACCTAATCCGACGCCTGATGCGTCGCAATACACCAAATACCCTTCTGTACCTTCCAGCAATGCTAACACTGGGGCGGAGGTTAATCTGTCCTTTAACTCCTGGAAGCTCTGCTCGCATGCCTCTGTCCACTGAAACTTCGCTGCTTTCTGCGTCAGTTTGGTCAGAGGTGCCGCTATAGTAGAGAATCCCTCAACAAACCTCCTGTAATATCCCGCTAAACCCAGAAAGCTACGGACTTCAGTCGGAGTGGTGGGCCTAGGCCATGATTTGACTGCTTCTATTTTCTACTTGTCAACCTGTATACAAGCATCCGACACAATATGCCCTAGGAAGGCTACTGATTTAAGCCAGAATTCACACTTGGAAAAATTAGCATATAACTAGCGGTCCCTGAGGATCGGGAGTACTGTCCGTAAATGAGTCCGGTGATCTGCTTCGGAGCGAGAATACACCAGAATGTCATCAATAAACACGATCACAAACAGGTCCAGGTATGGTCTGAAAATACTATTCATCAGGTTCATGAATACTGCTGGGGCATTCGATAACCCAAAGGACATAAAAAGAAATTCAAAGTGTCCATATCGGGTCCTGAACGTTGTTTTGGGAATATCTCTTTCACGAACTCGAACCTGGTGATATCCGGACCGCAAGTCAATCTTGGAAAAATATCTGGCCCCTTGTAGCTGATCAAACAAATCATCTATTCTGGGAAGCGAATACTTATTCTTTACTGTAACTTTGTTCAACTGTCGATAATCTATGCACATACGGAGCGAGCCATCTTTCTTCCTCACAAATAGAACTGGCGCACCCCATGGTGAAGTACTCGGCCTGATGAAACCCTTATCTAGCAAATCTTTCAGTTGCTCCTTTAACTCTCTGAGTTCTGCAGGAGCCATACGATAAGGAGGAATTGATATAGGATGAGTGCCTGGTAATAGATCAATAGCAAAATCTATTTCCCTTTCTGGGGGAATACCAGGTAACTCATCCGAAAACACATCAGGGAACTCGTTTACCACCGGAACAGACTGGAGTGTCGGAGATTCTGCTCGGACATCCTGAACCCTGACCAAGTGGTAGATACATCCCTTAGTTATCAATTTCCTCGCCTAAAGGTAGGAAATAAACCTACCTTTTGGAGTAGCTGTGCTGCCTTTCCACTCTCGCACTGCCTCTCCTGGGAAGTGGAATCGAACTGTCTTGGTCCAACATTCTACGTTGGCATAGCACGGCACTAGCCAATCCATACCCATTATGGCATCGAAGTCTATCATTTCTAGCTCTACCAGATCTACTGTAGTCTGGCGGTCAGCAACCTCCACTGTACACCCTCGATAAATTCTGCTAGCTATAATAGAGTCACCGATGGGTGTGGATACCGAAAAGGGCTGCTGCAATAATTCTGGTGCAATATTGAACTTCCGTGCCACAAATGGGGTAATATATGACAGAGTGGATTCTGGATCAATCAATACGTAAGCAGGGCATGAACAGATAGTTATCGTACCTATCACTACATCTGGCGACGCCTCTGAGTCGTGTCTCCCTGGTAGTGCATAAGTACGGTTTGAGCCCGTACCTGAACTGGAGGCTCCTGATCTACCTCGGCCTCTGCCTACTGAACCTAAAGGCTCATGCCCCGCTGAGGCTGCTGGGGCTCGTGGCCCTACGGATCCCCTGTCCTGACTGTCTCTACTCCCCTGACCTCTGGTCGGACAATCTCTCATCCGATGCCCCTCCTGTCCGCAAATATAACACCCAGTGGAGCCATATTTACAAGCTCCGGAGTGTGGTCAATTACAATAGGGACAGGGTGAGGGTGCAAATCTGCTCTGTTCTCCCCTTCTCTACTACAGGGAATCTACTGTTCTAGAACTGCCACAGGGCTCTAACTGCCCTCGACGAGCAGACTACCTCGCTGCTGCTGCTGTGGTGGAGGTGGGGGTCTAGGGGGCCTGTCTGATAGTCGTGGCCTGGGTCCTCTCTAAAATTCCCTTTGCATCTCGTCCGATCTATCTCTGCGGCGTTGTTCCTGACTGGTCTGTCTACTACTCTGTTGCCGCTGTCTAAGACCCTCAATGGTCTGAGCAAAGGCCTGTACTCGGGCGATATCCATATCCTCTCATAACGTAGTTGTCATACATGCCTCAGTATATTTCGGGTTCAGACCCATAATAAATCTGTGAACTCTAGCTGGCATAGTATCAACAAATGCTGGAGCATAACGGGCTAAGGAGTCAAACTGTAAAGCATATTCTCGTACACTCCTCGCCCCCTGCTCCACATGCAAAAATTGATCCATCCGGGCCTGCCGGATCTCCCGTGGCAAGTAACGGTCCAAGAAGGCCTCCAAGAAGCTAGACCGGGTCGGAGGGGCAACATCTCTCCCTCGAGACCTTTCCCAACTCTCGTACCATAGTACAGCTACGTCCCGCAACCGAAACATTGCCAGCTCCACTGATTATGTAGGGGTCACATGCATAACCCGAAAAATTCTCTGCATCTGATCTAGAAAGTCCTGAGGGTCCTCTGCCTGATCTGACCCAGTGAACTGTGGAGGACCTAGTGCCAAAAACTCCCTAACCCTGGAACTACCTGACCCACCTGAAGGCTCTGCTGATACAGGTGGCACTGACTGACGCTGTGTGGCCATCATTTGTGCCAACATAACTACAACGCTATGAACCTCCTGATCTGATGGCGAAGGCATAGGAGCTATCGGGGGCGGTGTAGTGCCCAACGGCTCCTGATGTGAGGGGGACTGCTGAGAGGGCTGTGATGAAGCCTCTATATCGCCCTCAGATCGGGCTGACTCTAACTGAAGCTGAGGCATACTGCTGGTGCCTTCTCCTGCTGCTGTGTCTAATCTCCTGCCTGTGGCAGGGTGTCACTGATCTGCCATTCTTATCTGTAAACAAGGGATACGATAAGTTTTAGGAACTCGACCTTATACTGTACTGTGCAATGGCACGACTGCGTATGAAAGAAGAGTAACCATCCTATCATGCCTTGCAGCCTCCTGCCTATGGTATGTGGTGCACAACACATCCATAGACAAGACTCTACTTAGCACGGCTTGCAGACTCCCTGGGACACAACCTGCTCTGATACCAAGTTTGTCACGCCCCGCCTTGAGGGGGTATGACTAGCACCTGGTGCCCTAGTAGGATCTAGACTGCTAGCTAGTGAGCCTAATCACATCTGGTGCCTGGCTGGCTCTAACTCAGATTCATGAAATCAACGGGCTATATAACGGCTGTAAATACAGCCTCCGGCCGACAAGGCCTATAGCCACCTGTACTATAACGACAGCTAACCAGAAACATACTCGTAACAAGGAACCTATGCGGGCCGACAAGGCCACCATGTTGTCTAGTCATCTAGGACTCAACAAAAGGAATACTGAACAACTACGTGACCAGCAAGGTCACCACTACTGTCAACTGAGGCCTCACGCGGCCAAGATAAATCAAAATGCTTAAAGGCTATAACAAACTGCACGACCTCGCGCGACCGGCTCATCTGACCACAGTGAAATATATACAGACTGCAAGCCTCTAGGAATACTGATAAGATGGTCGGGACAGGGCCCCGGCCTACCCATACTGTAAAACAAAAGGAAATAATATAAACCTCTGAAATATCAAGCTCCGGATGACAGGAGCTGATGACTCTGCGTTGGCTAGGATAACGAGGGATCGCCTCCTCGTCTATGAGTACCTGCAGGCAAGTAATGCAGCGTCCCACCGGGAGTCAATACCACTGGTACCGAGTATGCAAAGCAACTGAAAATAATACAACTGAATACAGATAACATAACTAACAAGTCTTTGAGCAGAAGATAACTGAATCTGAAGAGATGATAGGAACTAGATCAAACCTTTCTACACTGATAGGCAGGAGCGTGTCTGTAGTCACGGCGGCCTGCTGTCTATTAACTAATATATATAAAGCACATAAATACATATACATTTAGCAAGCAAGAGCCAATACCAACCCCCATAAGCTGGATGGCGCCAAACAAGTAAACAATCTATATACCCCTACCCGGGCCAAAACCAGCCAAAAATAAGTCACTCCACTCATCTGCTCACTCGGAGCTCCTCTACCGGCCCCTTGGGTCTTCGGCTTGGGCCTTGGCCTCCGATATAAGTAACCGTGTCTGAGTCCGGGGGACTCCTGTACTGCATCTGTAACAGATAGGGTCTGTTTCCCTGGACACAACTCAACAGGGCTATCTGAAACAGGAACTGTATTTATTCCCTAGACACAACTCAACAGGGAATATCTGTCCTGGAAAATACCCTAGACACTGCTCAACAGGGTTGTCTGTACTGTAGTGCTGATCAGACTGATATGGGGAAAGCTTTATCCCATCTTCGTCCAAGCTGGGGACGGCATGCCACTCCTTTGAGCGACGTAAACCCACCCGCTCAGTGGGTGACACAATTACCAACCCAGGGGCAGCGAGGACGCTCAATAAGGTGCCCTCTTGCCACATCAAGTCTCAACAAACAAATAGCACATATAAATAGCAAGCATGTATAACTGAAAAAGACTATCTGAAATCTGATTTCTTATTCTAATCTCTTTCTGTATTATACTGATTCTTTACTGATTACACCGATTCGAAAATCTTTATTTAACTGTTTGGCTAATCTATAGTCGGGATACTATCTGTCTGAATGGATAATCTGTAGCCATAAAACTGTCTGTCTATCTGATTTTACTTTACTAACTTTATTCTGAAAATATGTTTCTTTTTGTTCTACAACATGCTTGCTAATCATACAATAGGCAATACTGAATCTGGAATGCTAACTCACCTTTTGGCGCATGCTTTTCTAACTTTGGGACTGAATACGATATGGCAACACAACTCAGGATCTATTAGACTTACTTAATCCTCAACATTCAACTCCGAGAGTTTCAAATACGGAGTTTACTATGATTTACCAGGCTAAGGCTTACTAACTTGCCGAAGAACAACTTCACATACCTTAACCTCGAGTTATCCGACTGTCGGACGAGGCTCGGTCAGTACTCCAGCTATTTCTCCCAACTGCATTCATATATACGTCAATTAGTACTAAATACAACACTATTCTGAAAGAAAACATCACTTTCGATATAATTATAGCCTAAACTTAGGCTTATCGAAAGATGGTCGAAAACTTGCTATTTTCCTGAAGTCCAGAAGGGAGAAGTATTCACTTCACAGCTAGGAGCACATAGACACTAGTTTGGAGCAATTCCACTTACCTTAGTTCGGTAGCTCGACGATTCGTCGGCCGTATTTCGTGAAACTAAATCCGTAGGAATGCTCCCTGCTGCTAAATACCTCGGTATCTGGAGTTAATTTGAGTTTAGACTACGTTTGGCAGCGTAATCGAACGATAATATCTTCACCTTCTTCGTCTCTCTCTGTTTGCTGCGAGTTCTCTGGAAATTATAATGATTTAAATGAAAATAAACCGAAGTGGAGCTTTATATACTTGGGCCTGGACAGGCCCAACGTGTCACGGAGCCAACGCGGAGGCTCCACCTCCGTGACACGTTGCCATCGCGGAGGGGCTCTGCCCCGGCTCCTTTCGTGATGGTTCAACAGGTTTCTTGTCCGGTCTTTTCCCGGGCCTTTCTCTAGCACGTATGGCTTTCAAATATGCTTAACCAATGCGTGAATATGCCATATAGGTGCCGGGAATCTTACGGGGTATAACAGAGTGGATCGGGATTCCACCGCACCCAAGTTCCCAGAACTACGTTGCCACCGTAGGTTACAATTTTTTCTTATTGGCCTTATGGCCCCAGACTTTTGTGATCACCCATTTCATGCCTCTATACCCTGGCAAGGTATATTTGGTCCTACCAATAGGGTGTGTACATTGGACTCCACGTCTAGCTCACGCGGTTATATGTCGGTTATAGACTCTCCCACTAGTTATTTCAGTCTCAGTTTAGCTTAGTTCAGCTTATCTCAATTCAGAATAGATTCAGACTACTCAGTGAAATTATGAGTTCAATATAGTCTTTTAGACCAGTATCTCAGTTTCAAAGCATGTCTTTGACCATCAGACAGGGTCATTTAGACCACCTCAGTTTGTTACGGTTATTTCAGCTTCAGTAGTTTCAGTTGATCATTGCATCTTTGTTCAGTACAGTTACTTATTCCATTGTGTTATGCTTCCTCTCACTTACTTAGTAACATTAAAAGTACTGACGCATACTTTTATGTTGTATCATAAAATGATACAACTGCAGGATCTCAGTCTCAGCCTCGCTAGCCGATCGCTCTCAGAACACTTCAGTTGTTCTATTTGGTGAGTCCTCATTGTTCGAGGACGAAGATTATTTTACTCAATTTTGCTTTGTTCTATTTAGATTTGGAGTTAGCTGGGCGCCTTTCCCAGCAACTCATCAGTTGTAGTGGCTTTCAGAAGTAGATTGGGTTTTTCAGCCTTGTAGTTTTTCTTAGATGTTTTTACACTTTATGATTCAGCCCTATTTCCTAAATGTTTTATAGTTTACTTTAAGGCTTCCGCTATATTTCATGTTTACTCAAAATTCCAGTGTATGATAGACCGGGAGTTGATTTGGGGTTACTTGTGACTCCAAGTACTGTGTTCCGTCCACGGGGTAAGCACGTGACGTGACAAATTTTGTATCAGAGCCCTAGGTTTAGAGTATCCTCGAATGTCTGAAAGCTGCATCGAGTAGAGTCATTTTCATGGGTGTGAAGTGCGCCACACTTATGATGGGGAGGCTACAAGATGTTATTAGGAAAAAATCCCTTTTATTCATACTCTTTAATCGTGCGTTGAAATTCAATTCCAAAAAAATTCATTCTCCTAACTCATGCTCTATTTCATTTCAGTGAACATGGTAATGGAAGAAGGGCCGGTAACGCTCACCGACCTGCACCACCAGCCCCGACAGCCCCTCAAGATGATTCAGTGTCCACTACAGAGTTCAGAGCGGCCATCCGGTTGCTCTCTCATATAGTTACCATCCAGGTGAACCAACAGGTGTGTCTAATCAACAACAATGGGTCTGCAGTAGCTGCCCAAGTTCGGGATTTCACTCGGATGAACCCTCCGAATTTTCAGGGATCTAAGGTGGGAGAGGACGTACAAGAGTTTGCGGACGAGGTTAGAAAGATCACCCAGATAATAGGTGTCAGCTCCTCGAAGAGTGCCGACTTGGCTGCCTACCAGTTAAAAGGGGTAGCCCAGATCTGGTACGAGCAATGGAAGGAGGGGAGACCAACGAGAGCAGGACCAGTGGAATGGGAGGAGTTTACTACAACCTTCCTAGATAGATTCTTCCCTCTGGAACTCAGGGAGGAAAAAGTAGCGGAGTTCATGAATCTGAGATAGGGAAATAGAAAAGTAGAAGAATATACTCTGGAGTTCACCAGGTGGTCTAAATATGCTCCAGAGATGGTGGCCAAGCCAAGGGCTCGCATGATGAAGTTTGTTAATAGAGTGTCGAACCTGGTCCTCAAAGAGTGCAGGACAGCGATGCTGATTAAGGATATTGACCTCTCCAACCTTATTGTTCATGCCCAGTATATTAAGGAAGAAAAACTAAAGGACTTGGAGAGGAATACCAAGCGGTCAAGGACTGGTCAATCAGACTATGGCCACCAGAGGTCTGGCGGTAGTAGCCGCCCACAGTAGCAGCAGCAGCAGCAGCAACAGAGGGCTCCAACACCCAGCTCAGCCAGCGCCCCTACCTTTTGGCCCCGCCAGGATTGGAGGCGTGAAGCATCTGGGCCTTAGTCCCAGAGCTACAGTGCCAGCAACAGGTATCCAGCTTGCCCTAAGTGTGGCAATAACCACCCAGGAGAGTTTCTTCAGGGTCGAGAGGGCTGTTTTGGTTGTGGAAAGCTTAGTCATCATCTTAAAGAGTGTCCATCAGCAGGACAAGGAAGGTCACAATCCACTACCTCAGCAACTCCAGCAAGCCAACCAAATAAGCAGGCCAATACTTCAGGTACGGGTAGCGGACAGCACCAAAACCATTTTTATGCATTATCATATTTTTGGGATTAGGAGATCTCACCTGATGTGTTCACGAGTATGTTACGTATTTTCCACCTAGATGTATATTCCCTACTAGATCCCAGAGCCACACTATCATTTGTGACTCCATACATAACTTTTCAGTTCGATATCAGTCCAGAGGTCCTTTCAGAACCATTTTCAGTCTCCACCCTAATTGGTGAGTCAGTTAGATCCATCCGGGTGTATAGAAACTGCCCAGTCTTAGTCCTCAATAAAGTCATTCCAGCTGACCTTATAGAGCTAGACATGGTTGATTTTGACCTCATCCTTGGCATGGATTGGTTACACTTCGATTATGCCTCAGTCGACTGCAGAACTAGAGTTGTCAAATTTCAATTTCCAAATGAGCTAGTGGTAGAGTGGATGGGCAGTAGCTCAGCACTTAAGGGTCGGTTTATTTCCTACCTTAAGGCCTAGAATCTTTTTACTAAGGGATGTATCTATCATCTAGTTTGGGTCAAAGATTCGAACTCTGAAACTCCAATTATCCAGTCAGTTTCTATTGTCGGCGAATTTCCTGATGTGTTCCTCGAGGATCTTCCCGGGGTTCCTCTTGAGCGGGAAATCGACTTTAGTATAGAACTTGTCCCAGATACTCATCCCATCTCCATCCTTCCTTATAGAATGGCTCTAGCTGAGCTAAAGGAGTTGAAGGAACAGCTAAAATACCTTCTTGATAAAGGTTTTATCATACTAATATCTCTCCCTAGGGTGCTCCAGTACTATTCGTGCGAAAGAAAGACGGTACCCTCAAGATGTGTATCGATTAGCGTCAATTAAACAAGGTCACAGTCAAGAATAGGTATCCCCTACCTAGGATTGATAAATTGGTCGATTAGCTTCAGGGAGCCAGTTGTTTCTCAAAAATAGATCTTAGGTCAGGGTATCATCAGCTAAGAGTTAGGGAATATGACATACCAAAAATAGCTTTCAGAACTCAGTATGGTCACTACAAGTTCGTGGTTATGTCCTTTAGACTAACTAATGCCCCCACAGCTTTCATGGACCTAATGAATAAGAGTCTTCAGTAGTATCTATACATGGTCATCATTGTATTTATCGATGACATTCTGGTATACTCCAGGAATGAGGAAGAACATGCTAACCACTTGAGAATAGTGCTTTACACGCTCAGATACTGCCATTTGTTTGTTAAGTTCAGCAAATGCGAATTTTGGTTGAAGTCTGTGACTTTCCTCGATCACGTGGTCTCAAGTGAGAGTATTCAAGTAGATCCTCAAAAGGTAGCAGTGGTGAAAGACTGGCCAAGACCTACTTCCCCAGCAAAAATTATAAGTTTCTTGGGTCTAGCTAGTTATTACTGATGTTTTGTAGAAGGTTTTTCCTTTATAGCATCCCCTCTGACTAGGATGACTTAGAAGAAGGTGAAATTCCAGTGGTCATACGAGTGTGAGAAGAGTTTACAAGAGTTAAAAACTTGACTCACCATCTCTCCAGTGTTGACCCCGCGGAAGGAACAAAGGGATTATTTGTTTATTGTGATGCTTCCAGAGTTGGGCTCGGTTGCATTCTGATGCAGCAGGGTAAGGTGATAGTGTATGCCTCCATACAGCTCAAAGTTCACAAAAAGAGTTATCCGACCCATGACTTAGAGTTGGCAGTAGTGGTGTTTGCGTTGAAAATATGGAGACACTATCTGTATGGGGCTCACGTGGATGTTTTCACCGATCACAAGAGCCTTTAGTATGTATTCAGTCAGAAAGATCTAAATCTTCGTCAGAGAAGGTGGTTAGAGCTCCTAAAGAACTATGACATGAGCGTGCTATATCACCCGGGCGAAGCCAATGTGGTGGCGGATGCCCTAAGAGAGTATCTATGGAAAGTGTGGCCCATGTGGAAGAGGGCAGAAAGGAACTGGCAAAGGATATTCACCGACTAGCTCGATTAGGGGTGCAGTTTATTGACTCAGTTGAGGGTGGAATGGAAATCCAAAGTGGGTCAGATTCCTCTTTGGTTGTTGAAGTTAAGTCCAGACAGGATGAGGATCATCTTACTTAAGCTTAAGTAAGCAGTTCTCAGGAAAGAAGTTGAGGCTTTCTCCAAAAGGGGAGATGGTGTGCTCCGTTACCAGGGCAGATTGTGCGTACCGGACATCAGTGATTTAAGATAGCAGATACTAGTTGAAGCACACAGCTTGAGATACTCCATACACCCTGGTGCTACTAAAATGTACCGCGATTTACGGGATATTTACTGGTGGAATGGCATGAAGAGAGACATCATTGTATTTGTAACTAAGTGACCGAACTGCCAGCAAGTAAAGTAGAGCACCAGAGACTGGGAGGTATAACTCAGGATATCAGCATACCCACCTGGAAGTGGGAAGAAGTAAATATGGATTTTATTATACAGAGGTACCTAGTTCACCTCTCATTTCTGGAAGTCTTTTCAGAAGGGACTCAGTACCCAGGTCAAGCTCACCACAGCTTTTCAACCATAGACGGATGGACAAGCTGAGCGGACTATTCAGACCCTAGAAGATATATTGAGAGCGTGTGCAATCGATTTCAAGGGTAGTTGGGATGATCGCTTGCCTCTCATGAGTTTGCTTACAACAACAACTACCACTCCAGTATCCAGATGTCCCAGTTTAAGGCATTATATGGCAGGAGGTGTGGATCTCATATCGGGTGGTTTGAAGTGGATGAAGCTACTCTAATTGGGCTAGACTCGGTTTATGAAGCTATGCAGAAAGTACAGCTAATCCAAGAAAGATTGAAAATAGCTCAGAGCTGTTAGAAATTTTATGTTGATGTGAGGAGAAGAGAATTGGAGTTGTTATGGATGATTGGGTTTATCTGAAAATTTCATCCACGAAAGGGGTAGTGAGATTTGAGAAGAAAGGAAAGCTTAGTCCATGATATGTGGGACCCTACAGAATTTTGAGGCGAATTTGCAAGGTAGCTTATGAGCTGGAATTACCTTCAGAGTTGGCATCTGTACACCCAGTATTCCATATGTCACTATTGAAGAAGTTCATCGGTGATCTAACTTCAATTGTGGCATTGGACAGTGTGGAGGTGAAATATAGTCTCTAATATAAAGAGGTCCTAGTCCAGATCCTTGACCGTCAGGTTCGTAAAGCTTGGGTCAAAGTCTTGTGGAGGAATCAGCAGGTTTAGGGAGCTACGTGGGAGACCGAAGTAGATATGATGGCCAGATACCCCCATTTGTTCCCTTCCAGCTCAATTTCAGTTTAAGTAATCAATTTCCTCCCAAAAGAGAGCGATTAAATGAATATGTGTATGTGTATTCCAGTTCGTGTGTTCCAGTCTCTTTCATGTAAATAAATATGTGTATGATTAGTGAATTTAGTTTGGACCTGTGATCCAGTTAAGGTGTGACCACGAGAATGGGGTGGCCTATGGTTAGGGTTTGATTGGAAGTTGGAGAAGTCAGGCAGTGTACACGACGGGTCCTCACCACGACTCATTTGAGACACCATGAGTCGTGGTGTCGCCCGTGGTGACTCCAGGAAACTTTTAGGCAGTGTTGGCGATGGGTAGGTCACCACAAGTCGTTGGGAACACCACGAGTCGTTGTGTCCCCCTTGGTGAGCAGCATGAGATTTTAGCAGTGTACATCACGATTGTGCCCACGAGTCGTGGTTACTGGGCACGACCCGTTAGGTTCCTCATGGGGGCCTGATAGTCAGTTTTTCCTGCGAATTTTCTATGGGTGTTTCAGTATTTTCTAACCTCCTACACTCCTAACTACGTCATTTTTGCATATTTTAAGGGAATTTAGAGGGGCTAAACAGTTCCCCCTCTCATTCCCACTCAGATTTTCTCAGAAATTGAGTAAGTCTTCTCTCAAAGCTCTCAAACGAGGTCTAGGGTTCATTATCAGTTGCAACCATTCAAGCTCCTTTCTTCAGGGAAATTTTATCCAGGTATTTGGGAATTCAACAAGGGAATAGTTCTTCCCTTGTGTCCCCAAAATTTCTCCCTATTTCTTTCTATCAGTTCTAGCCCTAAAACTTTTGAATGCTAAGAAATTGTCAGTCATACATCGTTTAATTCACGTGGAATATTAATTATTGTTAATTATAGATATTTTCCACCAGCTTGTGACTGAAATGATGTTTATTCTTGTGAAGTGAAATTTAGCCCTAGTCCTTGAGCGTAGAAAAATCTAGAATCTTGTCATAGTGGTTAAACAGTAAAATTTGTTTGATTCCTTCAGTGTTTAGGATTCCCATATTGTTAGTTGATGCTGAAAATTTAGTTAGATTGATGTCAATGCAGTTTAGTTAAAATGTTAGAATACTCTGTGTCAGTCAGAAGTGTCAGTTGATCAGTTTGACTACAGAAATTCTTGAGGTGCCAATAGTGCCGCCGAGTTACCAGAATCATACTCAGTATCAGTTTTAGTGGTCCGTTAGGCGGTTATGACACTTTTATATAAGTAGCTCTGACCAGCCCTAGGACCCCAACTTCAGAATTACAGTTTGTTCTTTTGACCGTAACGATGCTTCCAAATAAGCATCTCTGACCAATCTAGAACCCAGTTACAGAATTCGGTCCGATAAGACTCTCAGGGTGCTTCCAGATAGCTATTCCTGACTAGTCTTGGGATCCAGTTTCGAGCTATCATCTTAGTAGGCAGTCTAGAAATATTCAGAGGGAGCAGGACCTAGCATCGAGTGGACTATGGTTCCAGCGCACCCAGGTTACCAAAATTACGTTGCCACTGTAGGTTACAGTGTTTTTTTATTAGCCTCATGGCTCCAAAATTTTGTGATCACCCAGTTCATGCCTCTATACCCTGGCAAGGTATATTTGGTCCTACCGATGGGGTGTATACATCGGACTCCACGTCCAACTCATGTGGTTAGATATCGGTTATAAACTCTCCCACTAGTAAGTTCAGTCCTAGTTTAGCTCAGTTTGGCTCAGTCTCAGCTTATCTCAGTTCGGAACATATTTAGACTACTCAGTGCAATTATGAGTTTAGTATAGTCTTCCAAACCAGTATCTCAGTTTTAGAGCATGTCTTTGACTATCAGACAGGGTCATTTAGACAACCTCAGTTTATTATAGTTATTTTAGCTTCAGTAGTTTTATTTGATCATTGCATGTATTTTCAGTACAGTTACTTATTCCATTGTATTATGCTTCCTCTCACTTACTTAGTACATTCAAAGTACTGATGCATACATTTATGTCATATCATTTTATGATACAGCTGCAGGATCTCAGTCTCAGCCTCGCTAGCCGATTGCTCTCAGAACACTTCAGCTATTCTATTTGGTGAGTCCTCATCTTTTGAGGAAGAAGATTATTTTAATCATTTTTTCTTTCTTCTATTTAGATTTGGATTTAGCTGGGGGCTTGTCCCAGCAATTCATGAGTTGTAGTGCCTTTCAGACATAGATTGGGTTTTTCAGCCTTGTTGTTTTGCTCAGATGTTTTTACACTTTATGATTCAGCCCTATTTCCTAAATGTTTTATAGTTTACTTTAAGTCTTTCGGTATATTTTATGTTTACTCAAACTTCCAGTGCATGATAGACCAGGGGTTGACTTGGGGTTACTTGTGACTCCAAGTACCGTGTTTCGTCTAGGGGGTAAGCTCAGGACGTGACACAAACTAAGCCATCTGAATGCTGAAATGGTAGCTTTGTAATATGAAAACTCAATGAGAGGCAAATGATCATCCCAATTACCCTTGAAATCAATCACACACACTCTCAATATATCCTCAAGGGTCTGAATGGTCCTCTCAGCCAGACCATCTTTCTACGGGTGAAAGGTTGTGCTAAGCTTGACCTGAGTGCCAAGTCCCTTCTTAAACGATCTCCAAAACTGGGAGGTAAACTAAGTACCTCTATTTGATATGATGGAAAGGGGCACTCCATGCAGCTGAACTAACTCCCGAATGTACAACTTAGAATAATCCTCCACTGAATCGGTGGTTTTGATCGGTAAGAAATGAACTGCTTTAGTCAACCGTCCACAACCACCCTAATAGAGTCATAATGTTGACGAGTATGAGGCAACCCTGTAATGAAGTCCATATTTATCTCTTCCCAATTACAAGTAGGGATACTAATATCTTTAAGCACACCTCCAGGTCTTTGATGCTCAACCTTTACTTGTTGACAATTCGAGCACTTAGCCACAAATTCTGCTATGTCCTTCTTCATGCCATTCCACCAATGGACTTCCCGTAGGTCACGGTACAACTTGGTGGCACCTGTATGTATAGTATCCAGAAACATGAGCCTCATGCAACATCCGATCTCTCAAATCATCAAGATCCGGAACACACAAATGACCCTGATATCGAAGCACACCATCTCCCCTTTTGGAGAAGACCTCCACCTTTTGATTCTGAACAGCTTCCTTCAATTTCACCAAAATAGGATTCTTGTCTTGCCTAGCCTTCACATCGTTCACCAGAGATGATTCTGACCCATTTTGAACAATAACTCCACCATCGGTTGAGTCAACCAGACGAACTCCCAATCGTGCAAGCCAATGCACATCCTTCACTAACTCCTTCTTCTCCTCACCTACATGGGACACACTCTCCATAGAAAGTATACTAAGAGCGTCTTCTACCACATTAGCCTTGCCCGGATGGTAAAGGACACTCATATCGTAGTCCTTGAGTATCTCCAACCACCTCCTTTGACATAGATTTAGATCCTTCAGGGTAAACACATACTATTGGCTTTTGTGGTCCGTAAACATATCTACATTGACCCCGTACAAATAGTGTCTCCAAATCTTCAAGGCAAATACTACCACCGCCAATTTGAGATCATGAGTCGGATAATTCTTTTCATGGACTTTCAGCTGCCTAGAAGCATAGGGTATAACTTTACCATGCTGCATGAGTACACAACCAAGGCCGATTCTTGAAGCGTCACAATACACCACAAACTCATCGGTACCCTCAGGTAGGGTCAGCACAGGTGCTCAGGTGAGTCGAGTCTTCAACTCTTGAAAGCTCTTCTCACAAGCTTTTGACCTTTGAAACTTCACTTCCTTCTGGATCAATTTAGTCAATGGGGATGCAATGGATGAAAAACCCTCAACAAATCTCCGATAATAACTAGCTAAACCCAAGAAACTCCTGATATCCGAAGGATTCACCGATCTAGGCCAATTCTTCACCGCTTCTATCTTTTGAGAGTCTACATGTACACCTTCACTTAGCACCACATGACCCAAAAATGCCATTGAGTTCTACCAAAACTCACATTTACTAAATTTAGCATACAACTGGTGATCCTAAGAGTCTGTAGCACCACCCTCAAATGAGCGACATGCTCCTCCTCGCTCCGTGAGTATATAAGGATGTCATCTATGAACACAATCACGAACATATCCAAGTATGGCTTGAAAACCCTATTCATCAAATCCATAAAAATTGCAGTAGCATTAGTTAGACCAAAAGACATAACTACAAACTCATAGTGACCATACCGAGTTTTGAAGGCTGTCTTCGGGATGTCACTCTCTCGAACCTTGAGCTGATCGTATCCAAATCTGAGATCTATCTTTGAAAAGCACTTAGCACCCTGAAGCTAGTCAAACAAATCATCAATCCTGGGGAAAGGATACCTATTCTTGATGGAGACCTTGTTCAATGGTCGATAATCAGTATACATGCAAAGAGAACCATCCTTCTTGCGGACAAAGAGAACTGATGCACCCCATGGGGATTTACTTTGTCTGATGAAACCCTTCAACTCCTTTAGCTCAGCCGGAGCCATTCTATATGTAGGAATAGATATAGGATGCGTATCGGGAAGAAGGTCAATACCAAAATCAATCTCCAGCTTGAGAGGGATTCCCGGTAGATCATTTGGGAACACTTATGGGTACTCACACACTATAGGGACTGATTGGATAGTCGAGGTTTCAGACGTAGCATCCCTAACCTTAACTAGATGGTACACACAACCCTTAAAATAATCTTTCTAGCCTTAAGATAGGAAATGAAGCAATCTACAGGCACAGCTGAACTACCTTCCATTATAGGACTGGCTCACCCAAAAAGCTGAACTCTACTGCACGGGTTCTATAATTGACTGAGCCATAACATGCATATAACCAATCCATGCCAAGGATAACATCAAAATCAGTCATGGCTAACTCTACTAAATCTACTAAGGTGACTTTCTGAAGGACTGTGACAGGACATTTTCTATATACGCGTCTAGCTACAACTGAATCACCGATTGGAGTAGAGACTGAGAAGGATTTTGGCAAGATTTCGGGACTGACTCCAAAACTACTAGCAACATAGGGCGTCACAAAAGATAAAGTAGCCCTTGGATCTAACAATGCATATAAATCAAGGTGGAATACTCGTAACATACCAGTGACTATGTATGGGGAGATCTCCTGCTCCTAACGAGATGCTAGGGCATAGAACCTGTTTTGACGCTGACCACCACCCGCACTAGTAGACACCCATGCTGAGCTGGGCGTGCTAGTGGAGCTGTTGAACTGGAGGCTGGGCCTTGGCCCCTATCATGACCCTGTCTGGCTGCTGGGCAATCTATAAGCATATGTTCGGGCTTTCCGCACCCGAAGCAAGCACCCGTACCCGCCAAACACTGACCCGTGTTCCTCCGGCCATATCTGCTACACTTTGGAGGGCTGATCTCTGCGGGTCTTCTACTCTGACCTCTTGAGCCTGATGCTCATCCCCTCTGATCATGCCTGGGTCTGGATGACACACTTATTGGAGAAGGCACTGGGCTGAAGATCTCTAATAAGGCTACTGACGGTGCCCACTAGGTCTCTGCTGGGAGAATCTGAAGCTATTCGTCCTGGCCTTCTTGGCCTCTCTCTCCCGCTCACTCATCAACACCACCTCGATCTACTAGTGTACAGGACTATCCGAGGAAAGTCAATGTCCTGATGAAGCATCGCGGTCCAGAAATCCTTGACTAGGTTGTCTGCTATCCCATGCATGAACCGACTCACTTGGGCTCTCTGATTTGCTACTATCTCAGGTGCATACTTTGACAGACGAGTGAACTCCAAGGCATACTCCTGAACTATCATCTTCCCTTGCTTTAGGTTTACAAACTCAACTGCTTTCATCTCCCTTGTCTCACGAGGGAAGAACCAATCAAGAAAAGTGGCATAAAACTCATCCCAACCAATAGGGACTGCCCCAACTTCCCTGTTATCCTTCCATTACTTAAACCAGATGTGTATTGATGTGCTGGGGATTTATAGCACTTTTGATGCTCAAAACTGATAAAATAGCATGGACTTAGGTGTGTTTATGTGGATATGAGGCACTTTTCCTTTGGTTGCAGGATAAATTGATGTTGGAGATAAAAAAAATGCAAAAGAAAGCCTGAAGGATGCAAAATAGGCTCAAAGTGCAGTCGATAGTACAAGCCATAGAAAGGTCCTATGAGTCGTATAGATGGCCGTGAAAAGTTAAAGAAGGCTAAGGTTGAAGAGATGTAATGTACGAGTCTCAGTACGAGTCGTTCCATGCTAGTACGAGTCATGGTGATAAGGTCGTGAAAAGAATCAGAAAATTTGCATAAGAGGCTGACTCCTGCTACGGAAAGAAAGTACGAACCATGGGAAGATGGT
This sequence comes from Datura wrightii, assembly GCA_035772735.1. NCBI lineage: Eukaryota > Viridiplantae > Streptophyta > Magnoliopsida > Solanales > Solanaceae > Datura > Datura wrightii. The sequence goes on from JASDFA010000003.1 coordinate 118,373,428, forward strand.
ACGAGTCGTACCATGGCGGTCATGATAAACTTCAAAAGAATTTCAAGGTTTCAGAGCCAAGTCACAGGAGCTCAGTACGGATCGTAGGATGGTGGTACGAGTCGTACCAAGATCCATACGTAGCCGAAATCCATCCAGTGATGCAAGGTACGAAAGGATGGTACGGCCCGTAGGATGCTGCTATGGGTCGTAGGTTGACTCGTGACGAAGGCGGAACCAGATATGGAAATTCACCCTGTCAGCCTAGGAGGAGAATTCTTGTGTCTGTATAAATACTTTTTAGGTTTTATTTTTTTGAGAGAATCGATTACAATAGATCAAAGAAGATATTTTTAGGAGAGAAAGAGAGAATTGAGTTGATTGGACTTGTGATTAACCTTTTCTTGAATTCTTCTTGTTCTTGCTATTTGTTTTTGAAGATTTTGCGGAGTAATTAAAAGAAGTGTTTTTCTCATTCATTCTTGTAAGTATTGATTTATGTTTTTAATCCTGAATGCAATTCACAACATTACAACTATGAGAGGCTAAAACCTTCATAGCTAGGATTGTGGGAACCATGGTGGATTAACAAGCTAGGGTTGCACAAAGTGATTTTAAAACCAATACAAATACTTATATTGTATTCTCTTCATGCTTAAACGTTTCTTAACGATGAGCAACGTTGGGACATGCCTGAATTCTTTACTTTCTTAGGACTAAAAGGTAGATATTAGGAAAAGAGATTTACAACAGAGCCTTGATTTTGATAATCATTGTATTAGCTTGAGTTGTGGTTGCAGAATAGTTAAATCTGGAACTTAGTGATAACGGATAGTTTGAAACCGCTCATGAGACTTGGTCGAGTGATTGAGTATAGTCATTCAATGGGGACTGGTCGGTCGTTTGAATGAACCTAAGTTATCAGTTCTACAAGTAAGTATTGGTGATAATCACAAGTGTATACCCAACGCATTTATGAACCCATGGGGAACACAAACCCTAGTTATCCTTTGATATTGACTCAACACTAGATTTTTAATACTGGTTTTTATTATTTATTTTCTTTAGAATCCCCCAATTTTGAAGTAACTAGCTCACAAGTTCACTTACCGGCTGTAATCTAGTTCTCCCATATTCCTTATGGGTTCGACCCCAACCTCTAGTTGGGTTCTTTATTGACAACGTCCGCTTCATACTTTAGTAAGAGGTGTGGTTTGAGTGTTATCAATAAGTGGCGTCGTTGCCAAGGAATATGGATGAAACTAGGTTATTAGCTTGTATTTGACTTTTTGGTAGTTATTTCCATAATTACATTTATTTTTGCATTTTTGATACCCACAGGCTGTCCGCCAGTGAATGCCAAGCACTCGGAGTAGAGGAGATCCCCTTTTTCCACTAAATCTAGAGATCGAGAGAGCGCTGCATAGAATGGAGAACCATGAGCAAAAAGAAGCCCGCATAGCTGAAGAAGCTAGGCAAGCCGAGCTAGCTCGGTAAGCTGCACTACAGCATGCGGAAGATGACAGAGATGAGGTGGTAAATGCTGGTCGACGGGGGAGGGGCAACAGAGCTCATAGATTTTCCCCTCAGTTCTTTGATGATGATGATGACCCAGACATTGATGAAGTTGGGTCGACTGGAGCAATTGTGCCACCACCACTACCCGCTGGTGCCAAATTTGACATTACGAGCACCATGATTCAATTACTAAACATGAAAGGGGTGTTTAGTGGTCACACAATGGATGACGCCAACCTGCACTTAATGAACTTTGTAGGAATATGCAAGGCGTACAGGTTGCCCGATGTAAGCCAGGATGCAATACGGCTCAAACTCTTCTCTTTCTCTCTGTCAAGGGAAGCTACCTTATGGTTGTCGGAGTAGCCCAACGACTCCATAACCAACTAGAGGGAGCTCAAACAGGCCTTTTTGGAGAGATTCTTTCCCCCATCAAGGATGTTGCATCTAAAGGATGAGATCTATAATTTTCGACAGATTAAGACTGAGGCACTTCATGAAACTTGATTGAGATTCAAAAAGAAGTTGACAAAGTGTCCTAACCACAAAATCTCAGATGATAGTCTATTGGAAATTTTTTACAGGTCTCTGAACAATAGCACCAAAGTTGTAGCAGACACAGTAGCTGGAGGAGCATTGATGAGTCACACCTGGGAGCAAGGTGCCACCATTCTTGACAGGGTGACTAAGATAAACATGTCCTAGCATACGAGGGAAGCTGATGCAGTGGCAGGCACATATGTTGTTGGTTTGACTGCAGACAAACAAAGAAAAGAAGAAGAGCGTGACTAGGAGTTGGCTCATATAAGCACATCATTGGACCTGCTACAAAGCACAGTATGGGAACTGGAGCCAAACAGGTCAATACAGTAGGAACTCAAGGTAGGGAGAAAGGAGCTGATCACTCTAATTCAGACAAAGAGGCAAACTTCCTTGATAACCAGTAGAGGGTTTCCTAACCAACGCCCTAGCGTCTAGACAAGACAATTGGCGCCAAGGTTCTGGAAATCAAGGTCGGAACTAGTATAGAGACAAGTACAATAGAAACGGGTTTAGAGACCAGAGCTGAGGTCGTGAACGCGAAGGAGATTGGAGACAAAATGATGGATACTGTAATGACCACGCTGGAGTCTATGTGCATCCCAACACACGAGAAGGGGAGGTTGGGCAATCAAAGTTAGAGAGCATGATGGCTGAGATGTTGAAGAAGGTGAGGTCCACTGATGATCAGCTGAAGGAGATTCGAGGTGACTTATCAAGTATGGGTCAGAAAGTGGAATATCATGCTACCTCTATCAAGCAGATCGAACACCAACTTGGAAACTTTCAGCATCAATGAACCCCAGACAAAAAGGTACACTACCTAGCAACACTGTCCAAAATCCAAAGAATGATGCACATTGTATGGTGGTGATGACTAGGAGTGGTAAAATCACAGTTGAACCCCCGTTTCCAATTGAAGTTGAGTGGAAGAAAAAGAGATTAATTGAGGAAGATGATACAAGTGCTGAGAGAGAGAATGGTGAGTTGCAAGAGGCCCCGAGAGGTGAAAAGGAACTAGACATGGATCAATGAGCAACCCAAGTGCATAAAGCTATCCTACGAACACCACCACCATTCCCTCGAAGGATGAAGAAGAAGGCGGAGAATGGTAAGTTCCAGAAATTCCTTTCAATGCTTAAGCAACTATCTGTGAACATACCATTGGTCGAAGCATTAGAGCAGATGCCGGGATATGTAAAGTTTATGAAGGACTTGGTAACTAAGAATAGATTGCTAATCTATGAGCCTGTTGCCAATGTGCATCATTGTAGTGCCATAGCTACAAGGGTCCTAGCGCAATAAAAGGAAGACCCAGGTGCCTTCACTATACCATGTATGATTGGCAATGTTGAATTCGTAAGGGCACTGCACGATCTGGGAGCTAGCATTAATTTGATGCCCTTGGTTGTGTTCAAGAAATTAGGATTAAGAGCCCCCACACCGACCAACATGTGGATACTAATGGCCGACAGAACAGTTAAGAAGCCGGTGGGCATCCTAATCAATGTGCTTGTCAAGGTAGAAAAATTTACATTCCCAACAGACTTCGTGATCTTGGATTTCGAGGTTGATTATGAGGTCCCCCATCATTTTTGGCCGACCATTCCTTGCAACCGGGAGAGCTCTAGTAGATGTGGAGGCTGGCCTGCTGAAGTTTATATTAAATCAAGAAGAGGACACATTCAACATCTACAGGACAATGAAGAAACCCAAGGAATTTAGTGTGATCTCAGTACTGGAGGATGAGTATGAATCACTTGGCAAATTCTGAGTAGTTAAGAGATTTGCATCGTGCCGCGATGTTAAATCAGGCGCTTCTTGGGAGACAACCCAAGTGGTAGTTTGGTGAAGTCTGAGTAACCAAGCTACCCACGTCGTGTAGTGATGTTAAATCAAGCGCTTCTTGGGAGGCAACCCAAGTTACTGAACTAGTGTGTGCTTAGTGTGCAGGCAAATTTAAAAACAGGAGGCTAAAACATTAGCTGCTATGGCCCTTAGTACGACCCGTGATGAGATCCTACGGGCCATAGCAGCAGTCGTGGCGAGGTTCAGAAAAAATGACTCCAAGCTTCGACCTACGATTCATCCTATGGACCGTGCCTCGGTGGTACAAATTGTAGGATATATTCATAGGTCGCCAGGAAAGTTTTCTTGAATAGGGTCGCGCACAAGTCCAAGGGACAAACGAGTCGTCACGGGTTAAAACTGGCATTAATACCCGAATCGGACCAAATTTTTAAAAATTTACCCTTACCTATTTAAACCCCTCTCCCAAACTTAAACACTCAAAGGCATGACTCAAACTCACTTCCCCTACCCGTAACTCAAAATCAAAAAAGAAAAATCAAACAAAATTCTTGCTCGACCCAACTTCTGAAAACCCTATATGATCATTTACAGTTGATGAAGCATCAATCAAGTAAGTATATTGTATTAAACATTGCTAAGACACATATATTGAGAGTGATGGTGTCAAAAACCCTATGAGTCACTCACTAGACTCGAAACTTGATTCTGAAAAAAGAGACAATGATCAGGGTGTTGTGTAATGTTCTTTCTTGATTAAAGAGATGCTAAATTTTGATGAACTTAGGTCTTGAAACACAATGAGTTACGGGTAGTAGGTCAAAAAGGGGAGGATTGGGCACAGGTTAAATTAAGGTAATGATGACCCTAGACCTGGGGGTAAATCTGAGTACCTCAAAATGTGAAAAAGAACCCTTGCAAACTGAGAAAAAGAAAATTTGGAAGTGGTATGAGGCACAGTATGGGTCGTAGGCTGCTACTACGAGTTGTACTGAGCACTCGTACCACCAAACTGAGCAAGGTCACATAAAAATGTCTTTCCTACGACATGTAGAATCGACCTACGGGTCGTACCATGAGTCGTGGAAAAATTCAGAAAAATACCAACGTAGGGCTTCATTAGACGTCTCAAGCTATGGATCTTACCTTTTTGGTACGAGTCGTACTGAAAGATGGTTGATATGTTGGGACTTCTCACGAGTCATACTTTCATGGTACGACCCATAGTGATGATGTCACGACCCGAATGGAGGCCCAGATCATACACATGGGAAAAGGGACCCCGAGAGACCCCCAGTCGGCCCATGGCATAAGTATTCAACAAACTCATTCAATAAACATGAAGAAAACATAATTATAAACTCAGCGGAAGTCAAACTTAATATAACAACAGAATAAATATCTGAAGTTGAATACACATCTAAGTCCAATAAGCCTCTAGTCTGGACGAGCTGATGGGAAGCCACCCCCAACTAGATCAACAATACTGAAACTAAAAGGACATCTAAAACAACCGAAGGTCTAGTCCTCGAAAGATGAGGACTCACCAATAAAATAGGTGCTAACTCTGAACAGCGACTACGAATGGGGCTGAATCTGAGAACCGAATCCTTCATCATGAAATGATACAACATAGAAAGTATGCGGTCAGTACGTGGAATGTACCGAGTATGCAAGGTAAGTAAAATCGCTTAAGTAAAATAGATCATTTAAAACATTTCATGACATATCATAAGCTTTTAAGTGTAAGTAGAAGGCTACATGCATTCATTCTGAAAATCGTACTCTTATCATAACATGGCCATGCATAGCCTTAGTGTCACGATCCGAACGTACACCCGGATCATAAACATGGGACAAGGGACCCCGAGAGACCCCAAGTCAAGCCATGGCTCATGCATACAACTAATCTCATTCAAATAAGCGGAATGATAATCATAAAATCATAGCAAAAATGTAATCATAGCATAACATTAAAAAAATATTGGACGTACATATAAGCTGAATACTACACATGGTCTGAAAGCCTATACAACATACGATGGGTTGATGGAACAACACCCCAACTAACCTGAAAAATACTGAAATGTAAGATAACATAAAAGTTTGTCAAACATCCCTCGAAACATGAGGATGCACCAATAAGCTGAGATGGACTAAGGATGATGATGAGCCTGAGATCCGGACCCTATGTCATGAAATGATACAACATAGAAAGTATGCGATCAGTACGTGGAATGTACTGAGTATGCAAGGAAAGTAAAATGGACATTTCAAGATAAATAAAACTCATAAATTATATATCAGAAGGACATCATGCTTACATCAAAATCTTTGTAATAAAACATAAGGCTCAAGGCTTTCAAATCATTCATAATCATTCATTTTCATAATCATAAGTGAACTTTATCAAAACATAACTTGAGCCACAACATAAACATAAAAATTCATAAAACATGCGGAACAATGGGAGGACTCGTCATAACCGACACCATCATGGTAGAGCCTTTCATGATGCCCCAACTATCTCACTCAAGTGGGCAGAGCCGAACCTGGCTTGCTAAGCGAGGTTTGTGCATTTGGAGTGATATCACATTTGAGGGGATCATTATCAATACATCATATCATTCACAAACCCACGGTGGCACGTGGTTATGAGACACCGGCGTAGTCCTTTGAACGTCGGGTTGCTCGGTGCTAGACACGGCTCCCAAAAACATGTATATAGGCTCATACATAAATCAATAACATCATGCATTAAAATTCATTGGCTAAATCATATCATTTTTCATCATTGATCCCCTTTAAAACATGCTTAGCCAAGAATCATAGGCCCCTTTTCATTGGCCAACATCATAAATCAATAAATCATGTAATTCACTTCATAAATCATAAATCATTCTTTAACATGTGGGAATTGCCCCAATACTTCATCATATTCATTTCTTTCAAAATATGCTCATAAACATGGGTAACTTGGAAATCATGCTTTTCCATCATCAATATATTCAAAATATTGCATATTCATCGTAAATCATAACTTTCACCAAATGGGCATTTTAGATTTAAAAGATTAAAACATGATTTTTGAAGAAAATAATATAAAACCAGCCCATCATTCATAATTCAATAATTAAGACTCAACTAAATCACACCCATAAGGAGAAATCACATTTTCATGCATTTGAGTAAAACCCCATAGACTTGAATAGGAGGATTCATGATTTAAATTGAGATTTGGGCATGGGTGGGGAAGCATTTCACCCATTCTAAAACCCTACATACCTGGAAATGGATTGAATCAAAGTTCCTTGAATACCCAGAAAGAAATTGATGGAAACTTGGGGAAGAAGACCTTGAATCTCCCAAAAATCTCTCTAAAGTTCTTGCATGAGAATGGGCATGCATAAAGGACATAACTCCTCTTATCACACTCAGAAAATATCCAAAATGACGTAGTTTAGGGTCTAAAAGCATGAAAAAGTCGGAAATGTCCTTAAAATTATTTCCCTGAAAACTGTCCCAGACGGACCAACGACCGACCCAACAGGTCATGGAAACATACCACGACTCATGGTATCGAGTCGTCGGATACACTGCCTCATAATACATCTCAGATCCTTCCCAGGACTCGTCAGGACGAGTCGTTACTTCAAACCACGGGTCATCAAATCAACCGTCGTCAACTCCTTGATGAATCTGACTTCCATTTCCATGAGACTCACCACGACTCGTGGTGCCTTCCAATGATTCGTGGTCTCCATCAGTTTAATGCACTGGAAACCTCAACCCACAAGAAACGACTTGAAACAAAGGGTCATTCCTCCTCACCACAAATCGGGGGATGCCCCATTGTTTCTCCCTCAGCCTAATCTCAGTCCTTCTAACAACTTGTAACAACGACTCGTTGTTCCTGACAACAAGTCGTTACACCGTCTGTTATCACCACAACTCCCCTAAACCCCCGTTCCACGAAAGCTTTCGACGACTTGAGGTATCCACCCACAAGTCGTTGAGTCGTCCATTCTGTGATGTTTTGCCAGTTTTCTACATTTTTCCAGTTACACTCCCGGGTCTAATCTTAGCCCTTCCTGGGGTATTAAAATATCTCCCCCTTGGAAACATTAATCCTCGAATGTAGGAAACAAGCATCAAACAAAAATATATAATTTATCACAGCTATATACTAATCATTTTAACCGAAATTTCACGGAATGACTATCTTCGAACCAGCCCACATAGCTGAAATGATCTCATGCTTCACATACACATTAATACACATAAAATAAACTTGCACACATGAACTGAACATGAAGACTAAATAAACTCATAAGGAAAAACTGATACCTCAAGTTGGAACTGAGCCGGTAGAGAACAACTGTAGATATCTAGCCATCATATCCGCCTTGGCTTCCCACGTAACTCCCTCAACATGCTGATTCCTCCATAATACTTTAATTGAAGCTACTTCTTTGTTCCTTAGCTTACGGACTATATGATCTAAGATTTTCACCGGAATTTCTTCATAGCTGAGGCTATCCTTTACACCAATGCTATCTACCGGGACTACTAAAGCTGGGTCACCCAAGCACCTTTTCAAAAGTGACACATGGAAGACGGGATGAACTGAGCCTAATTCTGAAGGCAAGTCCAACTGATATACCACCTTACCAACTCTCCTCATAACCCGGTAAGGACCAATGTAGCGGGGACTGAGTTTCCCTTTCTCTCTGAACCGCATGACTCCCTTCGTGGGAGATACCTTTAGAAATACTCAGATGTCCACATTAAACTACAATTCTCTTCTCCTTGCATCAGCATACGATTTCTGACAATTCGGTGCAGTTTTTAACCGGTCCCTTATCATCTGAACCTTCACCATCTCCTCATGAACCGAATCTGGTCCTATCATAACTGCCTCGCCAACCTCAAACCATCCGACAGGAGATCTACACCTTCGCCCGTAAAGAGCCTTGAACAGTTCCATCTGGATACTAGAGTGATAATTGTTATTATAGGCAAACTCGATCAAGGGCAATTGATTATCCCAACTACCTTTGAAATCCATAACATATGCCCTCAACATATCCACGAGGGTCTAAATGGTTCGTTCTGCCTGGTCGTCTGTTTGCGGATGGAAAGTTGTACTGAGCTTAACCTGCGTCCCAAGTCTTTTTTGAAAAGAACGCCAGAATTGAGAGGTAAATTGAGTACCTCGGTCTGAAATAATAGACAAGGGCACTCTATGAAGTCGAACCAACTCCCGAATATACAACTTAGCATAACCATCCACTGAATTCGTGGTCTTGACTGGTAGGAAGTGTGCAACCTTGGTTAACCTGTCTACCACTACCCAAATGGGGTCATAGTGTCGGCGAGTACGAGGTAGACCTGTAACAAAATTTATATTAATTTCTTTCCACTTTCAAGTGGGGATGCTGATATCCTGAAGTACGCCTCCTGGCCATTGATGCTCGACTTTCACTTTCTAGCAGTTTGGACATTTTTCTACGAACTCTGCAATTTCTTTCTTCATACCATCCCACCAATAGATTTCTCGCAAGTCCCGATACATCTTTGTGGATCCTGGATGAATAGAAATATCTGGTACCATGAGCCTCATGCAATATCCGAATTCTCAAATCATCGACATCTGGGACACATAGACGACCCTAGTATCGTAGCACACCATATCCCCCTTGGGAGAAAACCTCCACCTCTTGACTCTACACCGCCTCCTTCAGCTTCCTCAAAATTGGGTCATAATCTTGCCTGGATTTAAATCAACCACCAAGGACGATTCTGACCCGTTATGTACAACAACACCGCCATCAGAGTCAAGTCGATCAATCTAACTCCTAGTCTTGCAAGTTGGTGCACATCCTTCGCCAACTCCTTCTTTCCCTCATCCACGTGGGACACACTCTCCATAGAGAGTCTACTAAGCACATCCGCAACCACATTAGCCTTGCCCCAGTGGTAGAAGACACTCATGTCGTAGTCCTTTAATAACTCCAATCACCTCCTTTGCTGAAGGTTTAGATATTTCTGTGTGAACACATATTGTAAGCTCTTGTGATCTGTAAATACATCCACGTGGACCCCATACAAGTAATGCCACCATATCTTCAATGCAAACACCACCGCAGCCAACTCAAGATTGTGGGTCAGATAATTCTTTTCATGAACTTTCAGTTGTCTCGAGGCATATGCTATTACCTTCCCACGCTACATCAACACACACACCAGTACGACTCTCGAAGCATCACAATACACTACAAAGCCATCAGTACCCTCGAGTAAGGTCAACACCGGTGCTGAAGTGAGTCGGGTCTTCAACTCTTGGAAGCTTTTCTCACAAGCATCCGACCATTGGAACTTCATCTTTTTCTAACTCAACTTAGTCAAAGGTGCCGCAATAGATGAGAAACCCTCAACAAACCTTCGGTGGTAACCTGCTAGGCCCAAGAAACTCCAAATTTCTAAAGGATTCACCGTTCTGGGCCAATTTTTCACCGCGTTAATTTTTTGGGAATCTATCCTTATACCTTCGCTTGACACCACATGACCAAGAAATTCCACCGAATCTAGCCAGAATTCGCACTTACTGAACATTGCATACAGTTGACGATCCTTGAGGGTTTGCGGCACTATTGTCAAATGAGTGGCATGCTCCTTGCTCCGGGAGTATATCAGAATGTCATCGATGAACACGATCACGAACATATCCAAATATGCCTTGAACACCCTATTTATTAGATCCATAAAAGTTGCAGGGGCATTGGTTAGTCTGAAAGACATAACAACAAATTCATAGTGACCATACCGAGTCTTGAAAGAGGTCTTCGGGATGTCACTCTCCCAAACTCTGAGCTGGTGGTACCCGAACCTGAGATAAATCTTTGAGAAGCAGTTGGCACCCTGAAGCTGGTCAAACAAATCATCAATCCTGGGTAAGAGGTACCTGTTCTTGATGGTAACCTTGTTCAACTACCGATAGTCAATACACATGCGAAGGGAACCGTCCTTCTTTCGAACAAATAAAACTGGTGCACACCATGGAGACGGGCTCGGTCTAATGAAACCGTTATCCAACAGATACTTTAACTGATCCTTCAATTCCTTTAGTTCGGCTGGGGCCATCCTGTATGGAGGAAAGGAGATAGGCTTCGTATCGGGTAATAGATCAATACCGAAATCAATTTCTCTCTCCATAGGAACACCGGGCAACTCATTAGGAAATACCTTCGGATATTCACACACAACGGGAACTGACTGAAGAGCCGGGGTCTCGGACTCCACATCCTTAACCCTAACTAGGTGGCACATGCAACCTTTAGAGATCATCTTCCTGGCCTTAAGATAGAAAATAAACTAACCTGCTGGTACCGCCGAACTACCCTCCCACTCCAACACTAACTCACCCGAAAAATGAAATTCTACCGTACGGGTCCTACAATTAATCAAAGCATAGCATGCAAACAACCAATCCATGCGAAGAATACTATCAAAGTCAGTCATGGCTAACTCTACAAGGTCTACGGAGGTAACCTTATGCAACACAGTGACCGGGCATTCCCTATATACTCGTCTAGATATGACAGAATCACCAATAGGGGTCGATACTAAAAATGGCTCTGACAAGGTCTCGGGTCTAACTCCAAGGCTACTAGCAATATAAGGAGTCACGAAAGACAAGGTAGCTCCCAGATATATCAAGGCATAAACATCAATATGAAAGACACGCAAAATACCAGTGACCACCTCTGGTGAACTCTCCTGCTCCTGGCGCGAGGCAAGGGCATAGAATCGGTTTTGGCGTTGTCTGCCACCCCCACTAGTCGATGCTTTCTGTGGAGCAGAATGGGCTGGAGCTGCTGTTGTCCTAGTGGTCCGTGCACGACCCCTATCATCACCCTTTCTAGCATATGGCCACGCTCGGCGCATGTGCCCAGATCTACCACACCCATAGCAAACCTCTGAGCCGAGCAGGCACCCCCCGGTGTGACTCTTGCCGCACTTCCCATAGGCTGGAGTGGTATACTCTAACTGGGTGCCCTTCTGATCCATTGACTCTGAAGCCCTGCTCCTTTGATCACCCCTGGGTCTAGATGGAACACTAGCTGATGATGGTGCTGGGGCTAGTGACCTCTACTGAAACTGTGGACGGTAGCCACCGCCGGACCTCTGATGTGAAAACCCACGGCTGTCCGTTCGAGCCCTCTTTGCCTCCCTCTCCCTCGCATGAGCCACCTCCATCTGCTGGGCGTACAACACTATGCAAGGAAAGTCCATATCCTGGTGGAGCATAGCAGTCCTGCAATGCTTGTCTAAATAACCAGCCACACCCTGAATGAATCGGCTCACCCGCGCCCTCTAATCCATCACTAACTCTAGGGCGTACTTCGACAAATGAGTGAACTCAAGCGAATACTCCAGCACTGTCATCTTTCCCTACTTAAGGTTCACAAACTCAGCTGCCTTCAACTCCCTCGTCTCCCGAGGGAAGAACTAGTCGAGAAAGGCCATGTGGAACTCATCCCAGCTAATAGGGCCCGCTCTCGCTGCCATGTTGTCCTTCCATTGCTTGTACCAAATATGAGCGACCTCTTTTAGCTGATATGAGGCCAAGTCCACACACTCCCCATTTGTCACCCCCATAACCTGAGTGACCTTCAAGATCCCTTCAATGAACTCGTGTGAAACCTCATCCACCTTTGATCCCGTGAACTCAGGAGGGTTCATCCTTAAGAAGTCTCTAATCCGAGCCGCCATTGCATCACCATCTGTGGGAACTGCGCAACAGCCTACTGGTTGACCTGAGCGGTCAAGGCCTGCGCCAACATCTGAATAGCCGCCCGAAACTTAGCATGGGCAGCTGTCTCTGGTGTTAGGGGCTCCTGAACAGGTGGGGCTTGCTGATGCTCATGGTCATTTCCATCTCCGTGGCCTTCATCATTTCCATTCCTCCTTTCGTTCATTCTTCTAGGAGCCATAATTCTGCAATCACGAATTGCACAAATTAGAAGGATGGAAAGGCTTTTCATCGCATGACATAGAACATGAAAGAAGGGGACATTTTCTAAACGTCTAGTAGCCTCTTCGTCATAAGTGTCGCGCGCTTCACACCGATGAAAAAGACTCTACTTAAGGTGGCTTTCAGACACCCTAGGAAACTTAAAACCTATTTCTCTAATACCAAGTTTGTCATGACCCGAACGTATACCCGGATCATAAACATGGGACAAGGGACCCTGAGAGACCCCACGTCAACCATGGCTCATGCATACAACTAATCTCATTCAAATAAGCGAAATGATAATCATAAAATCATAGAGGAAATGTAATCATAGCATAACATTAGAAAATACTAGACGTACACATAAGCTGAATACTACACATGGTCTGAAAGCCTCTACAACATACGATGGGTTGATGGGACAACACCCCAACTAAGCCGAATAATATTGAAACGTAAGATAACATAAGTCTGTCAAACAGCCCTTGAAACATGAGGACGCACCACTAAGCTGAGAACATAAGCTAAGATGGACTAAGGATGAGGATGAGCCTGAGATTCGGACCCTATATCATAAAATGATACAACATGGAAAGTATGCGATCAGTACGTGGAATGTACTGAGTATGCAAGGAAAGTAAAACGGACATTTCAAGATAAATAAAACACATAAATAATATATGAGAAGGACATCATGCTTACATCAAAATCTTTATAATAAAACATAAGGCTCAAGGCTTTCAAATCATTCGTAATCATTCATTTTCATAATCATAAGTAAACTTTATCAAAACATAACTTGAGCCACAACATAAACATAAAATGCATAAGACATGCGGAACAATGGGAGGACTCGTCATAACCGACACCATCATGGTAGAGCCTTTCATGATGCCCCAACTATCTCACTCAAGTGGAAAGAGCCGACCCTGGCTTGCTAGGTGATCTTGGGCAAATTTATATGCCCAAGTGATACTCAAATGTGGAATTTTAGCCTAGTTTATCTATCAATGTGTATACATTCTCATGTAATTGGTAATAAAATGTGAATTTATACTAACCAACATGATTAGCATTGTTTTGCAGGTAAAATGTAATTTTGGGAAGCTTAAATGCATGTTGGAAGATATCAGGGTTGGACTCGGACGTGAGCAAGGGACAAGGCAGTGGAAAGCATAAAATAAAGGGGCTCCGCGACGGAGCCGTGTCACGTTGCCATCGCGGAGGCCTTCTGCCTGGATAGGGAATTTTCACCCAATTTCCAAAGAGGGTACGCGATGGGTCCGTGGCACGGTGGCATGGCTCCGCGTTGCACGTCGTGCCACGTTGGGCCTTATTTCCTGGACCCCCAGTTCCAGTGAAGGTCCGCGTCGGTAGCGTGTCACAGAGGCAGTGCTCCGCGATGCACTCCGTGACACGTTTCTTGTTATTCTAGGAAAAATTCCCACTAGTATAAATAGAACACTTAGGTTCATTTTTCAATATTCTGACTTGGTGGAGAAAGAACGTGGGTTACAGGCAGTTGAGGGGACGAAATTATCAGGGTTTTTCTCTCTTTCCTTCTCCTTGTATTCAATTGCTTGTATCTTTAACACTCATTTAACGATGTTTAATCCACAAATGAGTGGCTAATTCATCTTCCTGCTGAGGTTATGAACACTTGTAGTGAAATGTGATCATTGATTCTTTGGTTTTTCATCTTTTCTTCCATGGTTGTTCTATTAATTCTTGTTCTTACTGCATTAATGTGTGGCCTACGTTAACGTACATCTAAAAAGTCCAGTTTCACTCGAGAGAGCAAGAAATTGGAAAGTTGTGAATTAATAGGATATGATCTTTTCTTAGTTTGGGAAAATTGAGAATTGATTTACTTTCAGGATAGAAATATACCTGAAAGTCGTATTAGTCAATTTAGGAACCGGGTTTGTATGGCTAGAACATGAATTGCATTTAACCACAAAAATGTAGGTGGATGGTTCATGATTCTTAAGTGGGGTTAAATACGAGAGTTTTAATCTCTTGGCAATAGTTCTTGGCTAGCAACCGGAGGAAAAGACTAAACAAATTATGTCGATAATTAATTTCATTACATGTTCGTTTAACCTCAGCATGCTCTCATTCATAGTTCAGACTCACATTAGATAGTTGTTTTAGATTTAGCATAAAAATTATAAATCAAAATATCAAACTTTTGGTTACATTGTTGTCTGCATTTCTAGAATTAAAATATAGTACACTTGAGCAGATTTTACTTCATCCCAGTCCCTGTGGGATCGATACTTGGCTTACTTAAGCCACTTACTACTTGTTCGACCACGTGCACTTGCGTGTAGCTTTATATCCAAAGCAAAAGCACCAAACACTAGGCGAGGTTTGTGCATTAGGAGTGATATCACATTTGAAGGGATCATTATCAATACATCATATCATTTATGAACCCATGGTGGCACGTGGTTGTGAGACTCCAGCGTAGTCCTTTGAACGTCGGGCTGCTCGGTGTTATACACGTCTCCCAAAAACATGTGTATAGGCTCATACATAAATCAATAACATTATGCATTAAGATTCTTTGGCTAAATTATATCATTTATCATCATTGATCCCCTTTAAAACATGCTTAGCCATGAATCATAGGCCCCTTTTCATCGGCCAACATCATAAATCAATAAATCATGTAATTCACTTCATAAATCATAAATCATTCTTTAATATGTGGCCATTGCCCCAATACTTCATCATATTCATTTCTTTCAAAATATTCTCATAAACATGGGTAACTTGGAAATCATGCTTTTCTGTCATCAATATATTCAAAATGTTGCATATTCATCGTAAATCATAACTTTTATCAAATGGGCATTTTAGATTTAAAAGATTGAAACAGGATTTTTGAAGAAAATAATATAAAACCAGCCCATCATTCATAATTCAATAATTAAGACTCAATTAAATCACACCCATAAGGAGAAATCACATTTTCATGCATTTGAGTAAAACTCCATAGACTTGAATAGGAGGATTCATGATTTAAATTAAGATTTGGGCATGGGTCTGGAAGAATTTCACCCATTCTAAAACCCTACATACCTGGAAATGGATTGACTCAAAGTTCCTTGGATACCCAGAATGAAATTGATGGAAAGTTGGGGAAGAAGACCTTTAATCTCCCAAAAATTTCTCTAAAGTTCTTGCATGAGAATGGGCTTGCATAAAGGACATAACTCCTTTTATCACACTCAGAAAATATCCAAAATGACGTAGTTTAGGGTCTAAAAGCATGGAAAAGTCGGAAATGTCCTTAAAATTATTTCCCTAAAAACTGTCCTGGACGGACCAATGACCGCCTCAACAGGTCGTGGAAACATACCACGACTCGTGGTATCGAGTCGTCGGATACACTGCCTCATAACACATCTCCTATCCTTCCCACGACTCATCAGGATGAGTCGTTACTTCAAACCACGGGTCGCTGAATCGACCGTTGTTAACTCCTTGTCCAATCTGACTTCCATTTCCACGAGCCTCGCCATGACTCGTGGTGCCTTCCAAAGGGTCGTGGTCTCCATCAGTTGAATCCACTAGAAACCTCAACCCACAAGCAACAACTTGAAACAACTGGTCGTTCCTCCTCACCACGAATCGTGGGATGCCCCGTTGTTTCTCCCTCATCCTAAGCTCAGTCCTTCTAACGACTGGTAACAACGACTCGTTGTTCCTGACAATGAGTTGTTACACCGTACGTTGTCACCACAGCTCCCTTGAACCCCCATTCCATGTCTGCTTTCGAAGACTCATGGTATCCACCCACGAGTCGTTGAGTTGTCCGTTCTTTGATGTTTTTTCCAATTTTCTGCATTTTTCCAATTACACTCCCGGGTTTAATCTTAGGCCTTCACGTGGTATTACACTTAGAGCATCATGACTGACTCGAATGACCCAAAGCAGAAATATACATTTATATCAAAAGCTGAACGATGAGACAAACCTTGCTTTTTTAACATGCATGCATAAGATAATTATCATGAGTGATGAATATGCAATCTGAATGATTTAGACAGTGGTAGACTCGTCACTTAACCGACATACCACGATAGAGCTTACGTGGTCCCAACTATCACACTCAAGTGGGTAGAGCCATCCATAACCTTGCTAGGGCAATGGACGATACCATGATATCGATATCAAACTGAAAGGCCAATCAGGCTGGGGATAGCTCACAAGGGAGGTCGCAATAATATATTAGTATCAACCTACATTGGTGCGTAGTTCTGGGTCATAGGGTAATCGACCCTTAACCCACTCGGTGCTAGACTCTTCTTCCAAAACATGCAATGCTCTACATCGTATATAATGAAGCTCAATATTGTCTATTGACAAAGCTCAACATGAAATCATGCATAACTCACCATCGTATGAAATGAAGCCCAACATTGTCTATTGACAAAGCTCATAATGAAATCATGCATAGACTAGACATCATTTGGATATGAAGCTCAACGTTGTCTATGGACAAAGCTTAATAATGACCTACATATCAATTATGAATTCATGCATATGAGAAGTTTTATTTCGAAACATACCACAAGCTCAATCATAGGTGGGAGAAACTACTCCAAATCATATGGTAAGCTATGGATAAAATATTTACTCAACATACCACAAGCTGGAATTTATAATAAAAATTGGGAAATTTCACATCAAGTAATGTGGTAAGCTTATGTTGGGAAGATCATCACTTTAAATCGACATGTGGGCATCACCCAAAGCTTTGTCGTACTTGGATCTAATCCATTCATTTTGAAAACAACAACATAATCATGGGTAGTTTTAGAAACCTATTTTTCATAACCAATCTCATCATCACCACACATTTATCATAAATCCCTTCTTTTATAAACTCATCATCCTTGGGCGTTTTAGATTCAAATTTTAGAAAACAATACACAAAAGACATAGTTCGAGAGTTCTATGCCATCTATTTGGCCACCATGGAGGTAAAGGCAAAGGAAGGACAAAAGATAAAAGATCAGCCTCGTCTGGAGAGTGTTATGGTCTAAGGTTGAGAGGTTGATATATCTGAGCGGACCATCACTCGAATGTTGTACGAACCATATGTCATGCCAACAAGGACGATGCCAGAGTATGATTATAGGGTGGAGGCAATGAAGCAGATTAGATCCCTAACTGTGCTGGAGCAACAGAGGCAGCTGCAATGCCTAGCATGGGTGATTGCTGAGAACAAGGATGAAGCTGAATGGGTCACAGGTGGAAAGTAGGTGACTAAGAACTCACTGAATTTCATAGCAAAGGCCTACTGGACACTATTGCACCATCGTTTAGTACCCACGGTCAATGACAACATATTGAGTGCTGACAGAGCAGCTTTGGTGGCATGCCTCATGTCTCGTTAACCCATCAATATCCTGAGGATCATAGCAGATGAGATACGAGACCGGGTGGTGGAAGTGAGCACTACTATCCCATTCCCGAGTCTTGTGTTCAGATTATGTATGGAGGCAAAAGTTCCACAGGGTGACGAGCGGTTGATTGGAGGCCAAAGGATTGCAGACATAGGTCTTATCTGGGATGAGATGAACCTGGTGAGAAGATCCAGGATTGCCATAGCAATTCCAGTAGCCCAACCAGCAGGGGACGCACAGGTGAATGTCTCCATTACACAGGAGCAGAGCGAGACACCGGCTACAGACGCCGGTCATTCAGAGTTAACTCCTAGCACCTCGTTGCACCACTGCCCAGCATGCAGACTCAGACACTAGTAGGGTATACCTTGGTACCACAGGACTTCCTCTAAAAGCTCGAAAAATGATTGACCATGGCAGAGCAAAAGACTCAAGCCATGATGGACAATGTAAAACCATGGGTCAAGTCAGAGATAGAGGTAGCAGCTCAGGCTCTACATGCTCTCCTAGATAGTTTTGAGAGCCGATTCAATGAGAGGATGGCAGAGCAGAACGATACCAACAGTCTTCGTGTAGAGTTGGGGGCTCTTCAGAGCCAAGTAGTTAAATTATCATCACGACAACCAACAGTATTAGCATCCCCCACTCCTCTGGACCTAGATGTCGAGCTTGATTAGGATATTGATTTGGCGGCATATAGGGAGCCGACCACAGCTGGTGATAAAGGCAAGAAAAGAGCTGTTGACAATGCTAGTGAGGAGAGTTTGAGGAAAAGAAGAAAGAAGGAGAGAAAAGAGCGGAAGAGGGCTAGAGTAGAGAGCATGCAGACTCATGACACACATATGTCTGAGCTACATGAGAGAGCTAGAGGAGCAGGCAGCTCCACCATAGTTCAGCCCGAGCTTGCCAGTGGTCGTGACCCTTCGGGAGAGCCACATTCAGCCTAGACAGTTACAGAGGTCATCCAAGCGGCCACAATTACTAAGGGGGGGACACCTCCCCCTATTGACACACAATTGAGCACGCCGAACACCGCTAGCGCCACTACTACAGTGGAGGTACCACCTCCGTAAGAGGAAAAGAGCACCTAGTGTGCCACAGGTATGTTCTCTTCCCTATGTTCTTGTAGTTGATGCTTCGGGGACGAAGCTTACTTTTCAAAAAGGGGAGGGTTGTACTTGTGATTTTTGGAATTTTTTATTCATCTAAGGATTTTTCTTACCGTGTTTCTTTTCCCTCAGGCATGCTATCTAGTAGAACCAGCATGTGTAGAATTTTTATTTTTAGTTTGGGATTTTTGTTTAATTAGAAAATAGCTTAGGAGTACTCAGCCAAAAAAATGCACTAGTTTTGGTTTTTGAAAAAAATTAACCCTGTTTAAAAATTTTCTGATGCATTAGCTATGTTTTTGTGACAACATGTATGATGGTTGTGGATCTTTAGATGTCATTTAGTTTGTCACCATGAGTAGTCTTGTTAAGACAAGTATAAACCAGACAGGTGAAGTGAAAATAGTTCATGTACCATGTGTGCGTGAGGTATAGTATTCAGTTCGGTATTCTGTTAAAGATCGAGAACTTGCCCAGTTGGTCTTTGAATAGGCTAAGGATGGTTGGTTAGGATATGATAACAGGCCATTTTTGTTTAGCTCACTTTTGTCCTATATTACCCTACCAAAGTTGCATGAATCCCTTGATCCCAAGTTTGAGCCTTAAATGACCATGTTTCTTTTATTTACCGATTAGCCGTAACCATTTTTCACAATGAATTTGTTTTGGCCCTGGTCCTTCCTTGGATATTGTGAACCTCAACATAAGCAAAATGCTTAAATCGAGGGTGGCTAGAGTAGGGGTGCGTAAATAGTGGGAATGGAAGAAAGGAAAAGAAAAGAGAAAAGAAATGGTGAATAATGAGGTGTGGTGAAAAGAAAAAAGAAAAGAGATGAAAAATACTGAAAATCTTGAAAAAGAAAACTCAAAGGAAAATGAAAATGCTAAAAAAGTTGAAAACTCACAACACCCACGCAAACATGTATAAAAAAGGGTGAAAAGGGAAGAAAAGGGAATGAAAGAGTAAAAGGGTGAAATAGGTGAATGGTGTAGCCAATTTATATATGGCCAAGGAAGGGATAGTCACTTATAAAATCCCCCATCTTTAACATGTCCAACCCTAAGCCTACATTACAAGCTATATCAAGTCCTATAGTGATCCTAACTCGACCATCTGATCAACCAAAGAAGAGAAAATAAGGGAAAACCTATGGTATCTGATACATAATACTTGTAACTTATTTGTGAGAGTGAGCACCTTACTTGGTTAGTTCCATGTTATGTTTGACATCTCATGTCTGAGTGGGGACTTCATTTGTGTGAGGGTACATGGATTATTTTTGCTTTTACCATTGGTTTGTGTGGAAAACATTGGTGATGACTTGATTGCCTGTTGATAGTTGGATGACATGTTTTGATCCCTGTTTATGATGTTTTGAGGTTTCTTATAATGCATTAGCTGATATTTTTCTATGAGAAAGGGTCAATAGAGTTTGTATAAAAAGTGCAAGTTTTGTTTGGATATTGGCTATAGTATCTTAAGTCTATTTTCAAGTTGAGCGTCGTGTTTAGTTTTTCTCTTCTTTGCCTGAGGACATGCAAAAGTCTTAAGTTGAGGGTGTTGATGTGTTGTGGATTTACAGCACTTTTGACGCTCAAAACTGAGAAAATAGCATGGACTTAGGTACGTTTATATGGATATGAGGCACTTTTCCTTTGGTTGCAGGATAGATTGGTGTTGGAGCTAAAAAAATATAAAAGAAAGTCTGAAGGATGCAAAATAGGCTCAAAGTGCAGTCCACAGTACAAGACGTAGGAAGGTCCTACGAGTCGTACTGATGGCCTTGAAAAGCTCCAGAAGGCTAAGGTTGAAGTGATGAAATGTACGAGTCTCAGTACGATTCGTACCGTGCTTGTATGAGTCGTGGTGATGAAGTCATGAAAAGAATCATAAATTTTCATAAGAGACTGACTCCTACTACGGAAAGAAATTACGAACCATGGGAAGAAGGTATGAGTCATACCATGGCTATCATGATAAATTTCAGAAGAATTTCAAAGTTTCAGAGTCAAGCCACGGGAGCTCAGTACGGATCGTAGGATGGTGGTATGAGTCATACCATGATCAAACACCTATCCAAAATCCAACCAGTCGTGCAAGGTACGAAAGGATGGTACAAGTCGTAGGATGCTGCTACGGGTCGTAGGTTGACTCATGAAGAAGGCGGAACCAGATATGGAAATTCACCCTGTCAGCCTAGGAAAAGGATTCTTGTATCTATATAAATACTTTTTAGGTTTTGTTTTTTTAGAGAGAATCGATTAGAAGCGATCAGAGAAGAGATTTTTAGGAGAGAAAGAGAGAATTGAGTTGATTAGACTTGTGATCAATCTTTTCTTGAATTCTTCTTATTATTGCTATTTGTTTTTGAAGATTTTGCTGAGTAATTAAAGGAAATGTTTTCCTCATTCATTCTTGTAAGTATTGATTTATGTTTTTAATCATGAAAGTAATTTACAACCTTACAACTATGAGAGGCTAAAACCTCCATAAGCTAGGGTTGTGGGAACCATGGTGGATTAACAAGCTAGGGTTGCACAAAGTGATTTTAAAACCAATACAAATACTTATATTGTATTCTCTTCATGCTTAAACATTTCTTAACGGTGAGCAACGTTAGTACATGCCCGAATTCTTTACTTTCTTAGGACTAAGAGGTAGAGATTAGGAAAAGATAATTACAACAGAGCCTTAATTTTGATAATCATTGTATTAACTTGAGCTATGATCGCAGGATAGTTAAATCTGAAACTTAGTGATAATTGATAGTTTGAAACTACTCATGAGACTTGGTAGAGTGATTGAGTATAGTCATTCAATAGGGACTGGTCAGTCATTTGAATGAATCTAAGTTATTAGTTCTATAAGTAAGTCTTGGTGATAATCACAAGTGTATACCCAAAGCAGTTATGAACCCATGGGGAACATAAACCCTAGTTATCCTTGGATATTGAGTCAACACCAGATTTTTAATACTTGTTTTATTATTAATTGTCATTAGAACCCCCCAATTTTGAAGTAACTACCTAACAAGTTCACTTACCGGCCATAATCTAGTTCTCCCATATTCCCTGTGGGTTCGACCCCAACCTCTAGTTGGGTTCTTTATTAACAACGTCCGCTACATACTTCAGTAAAAGGTGTGGTTTGAGCATTGTCATGTGTAACCCCTTTCAATTGATATGAAGCTAGATCAGTGCACCCATCTCCGGTCACCCCCATGATCTGGGTGATATTCAAAACTTCATCAATGAACTCATGTGGATCGTCGTCCACCTTTGATCCAAGAAACTTCGGAAGGTTCATCCTTAGAAAATCTCTAACTCTTGCCACCGTCGTATTCCCTTTTTGAGGGACATGCGCTACTGCCTATTGATTGACCTGGGCGGTCAAGGCCTGGGCAAACATCTAAATGGCTACCCTGAACTCAGCATGAGCAACCATCTCAGGTACATGCTCCTCATCGGCTAGTGGGGTCTGCTGGTGCCCATCTCCATTGTCATTCTCAAGGCCATTTCTGTTTCTGTTTCTTCTTCCAATAACTCTACGAGGAGGCATGATTCTGCAAACACATATAGCACAAGTTAGAAGGATAGAGAGACATTTCATCGCACGACTTAGATCATGAAAGAAGGGGAATTTCCTAAAATGTTTCGTAGCCTCTTCATCATAAGTGTGACGTGCTTCACACCAATGAAAAATACTACTTAACACGGCTTTCAGACATCCTAGGACACTTCAAAAGCTAATGCTCTGATACCAAGTTTGTCACGACCTGAACATATACCCGAATCGAGACACGGGACAAAGAACCCCGAATGGCTCCAAATCGACCCATGGAATGAACATAACATCTAACTCATTCAAATAAATGGAAGATCAACATAATTAAGATAGACGAAGTTTAGACATAACATAACATCTGAATACATACATAAGTCTAAAGTTGAATACATACTATGTCCAAAAAGCCTCTAATACTGATGAGTTGATGGGACAAGACCCCAACTAACTCACTATAGTCTAAAAACTAAAAATATGGGACATGTTTGATAAGAAAGTCCCTCAAAAGATGAGGACTCACCAACTCTGATCGGGAAGTACTAATGCTAGGAATCGGGCTAGTCGCGGGACTGGGTCAGGATATCAGAGCCTGTATCTTAAAATGATATAGCATAGAGTATGCGGTCAGTGTGTGGAATGTACCGAGTATGCAAGGTAAGTAAAACTGCTAAGTAAGTAAAATCATAAATCATGCATATTATAAAACATAATCAAGATAAGAATCTGAGAGTGGGACTTGCATACTATTTTATAAATCATGATCTGAACATAACTGAATATCATAACTGAATCAAATGACCCAAAGTTGAAAACTGATAGTCATAAGTAAAACTGAACGTTGGGTCAAACCTGCTAAAAACATAATATCATGACTGATGAACATACATAACTGAAATCATGAGGAACAATGGGAGACCCATCATTCAACTAACATTAACACGATAAAGCTTACGTGGTCCCGACTATCACACTCAAGTGGGAAGAGCTGGCCAAAGCTTTCTAGGGCTAAGGACGCTACCATAATATCGATATCAAGCTGAAAACAGTGGGAGTCTAGACTCCAAAATTGATGTGGTAAGCTAATACATGAAGTTTAGATAAATCATGAAACAAACTTGATCATATGGGCTTGCCCATTACTTACACATGCTTGAAATCAACTTGATTCACTTTGAAAACATGAACATAGACATGGGTAATTCGAAATCATATTTTATTCATAAACATCTCATCATGCTTGAATACATATCTCATAGATCTCAACTTTCATGGACTTTCATGGATGGGCATCATAATTTAGAAAACTTGAAAACATAATTTATAATTGAAAACGTTGTAAAATCTGCCCATTAATCATAATTCAATATTCAAAACATACTTAGATCATACCCACGATTGATACTTAGGAAATTCACACATTGAATTAAAACCCCATAGATTCATCAATATTTTCATGAATTGAGATAGGATTGGGCATGGGTGTGGACTATTGCACCCATTCATGGCCTTACATACCTGAAGAGATCTGATTTCACAACTTCCATGATTGCCCAATGAGAATTGAGGAAGAACTTTGAAGAAACTAGGCTTGATCACCTCTTAAGCCTCTAAGTTTGCATACATAAATTAGAATAGGCTTAGAATGACTTAACCCTTCTTAAAACATACTATTCTGAGCTTAAGATGACGTAGTTTAGGCCTTAGAAACTTAGGAATTATGGAAAAGCCCTTAATAAATTTGTAGGAAATTGCCCACTACCAGTCCCAGTGAGGGACTGGATGAGTCGTCGTTAAGGACCATGACTCTTGGTCTGCCTTTCGTTGCCTTCACAGGAGAAAACTCAACATTGGTCACCATATAGGACACCACGATCGTGGTGTATCTGACGATTCGTGGTGATGATCCGTTAGGTACACTGCCATCTTCCTTCATCGTTCAAACCGCCTTTGACCACGATTGACCTAATGAATCGTGCAGCTGACCATGACTCGTGGTCACACCCATGTTCACCCCAAATATGAAATTTCCAATCATGGTCAAACACTCCCCACGATTCAGTTAACGACTTGTGGTATTCCTGACGAGTCACTAGACGACTCATCCTATGACCTGGTACAGAAAATTTTGTTTTCTCCGTTTCAACTCCTGGGTCTGATCTTAGGGTTTTCGGGGTATTACATTTATGAATTTCAATATGGTGATTTTCTCAAGCATGTATGTTCTTCATGATTTATGAATTTATGATTTTAGCTGATTCACGGGCCTTTGTTTCATGGCTAGTCATGTATTTCAAGTATGTTCAAGTATGTTATGATTTAACTAGCCCATGAACTTCACGTATGATTTCACGATAATTATATAAGACCTCATGTGCATATTTTTGGGAGTAGTTTCTAGCACTGAGTAGGCCCGACATTCAGATAAACTCCAAGGTCTCAGAACTACGTGCCAATATAGGTTTATATTCATGGACTCTAGGTGGGTTCCATTAGTGATATCACACCACATGTCGTCCCTTGCCTTAGCAAGGTTGGGACGGCTCTGCCTACTTGAGCGAGATAGTTGGGGCATCATGTAAGCTCTCTCATGATGGTATCGGTTATGATGAGTCCTCCCATTGTTCTCTTATGATTTGTGCATTATCATATTTACCATATTTTGGCTCATGTTATGATTTACAAGGTTCCTCTTATGATTACAATACTGACTAGTTTATGAATAATTTTGAAAACCTTGAACCCTCATGTTTATGTTATGATTATTTCATCATGTTTTGAATTGTCTTACTCATATGAACTCTTATGTCTTTTATTTGTCCGTTTTACTTACCTTGCATATGCCGTACATTCCAAGTACTGACCGCATACTCTATGTTGTATTGTTTTATGATATAGGTCCTAGAGATCATACTCAACCATGCTATTAGTCTTGCTCTCATTCCTCTTCATACCCTTCTTTCGGTGAGTCCTCATCCTCCAAGGACATCTATCTTTCAGTATTGTTATGTCAGTTTGCTTCAGGTTTTTTGTGAGCTAGTTGCGGAAGTTGTCCCATCAGCTTGTCAGTGATGTTAGAGGCTTTTCACATAATGTGTAGGATCTCAGCTTGATAGTATTGTCTATGTATGGTTGATGTGTATGAACTTCTGCTATTTCAAAATTCAGTTATCAATTTTGTTTTATGTTGATCTTTAGTTATCATGTTCATGGCAGGGGTCGACTTGGAGCCATTTACGATTCTAGTTTCCGTGTCTCGGTCCAGGCCTATGTTCAGGTCGTGACAAACTTGGTATTAAAGCAAAGGTTCAGAGTGTCCTAGGGTGTCTGAAAGTCGCACTAAGTAGAGTCTTTCCATTGGTGTAAAGTGCGCCACACTTATGGGGGAGAGGCTACAAGACATTTTAGAAAATTTTCCTTCTTTTATGATTTATGTCGTGTGATAAAGTATCTCTCTAACCTTCTAACTCATGCTATACTCGTTTGCAGAATCATGCCTCCATGCTGAGTAAATGGTAGAAGAAACAAAAATGGAAATGGCCATGAAGATGGCAATGGAGATGGGCACCAGCAAGCCCCGCCAGCACCAGTAGGTCCTTTGCCCGAGCAGTTCTCACATGGTGAGTTTAGGGAAGCCTTTCAGATGTTGGCCCAGGCTTTGACCGCTCAGGTCAACCAGCAGGCGGTGGCCCATGTCCCTCAGAATGGGAACACGGGGCGGCTCGAGTTTAGAATTTCCTCAATATGAATCCCCTTGAGTTCCTTGGGTCAAGAGTGGATAAGGACCCACATGAGTTTCTAGAAGAGATACAGAATATCACCTAGATTATGGGGTGATAGGGGAAGAGAGCGCAGACTTAGCCTTCTATCAGCTGAAGGGGTTGCTTATATTTGGTTCTGTCAGTGGAGAGACGGTAGAGTAGTGGGTGCAGTTCCTGTGAGTTGGGATGACTTCATGACAGCTTTCTTAGATAGATTCTTCCCTAGGGAGTTGAGGAAGCAAAGGCAGCGGATTTCGTCAATTTAAAGCAAAATGATATGACTGACCAAGAGTACACCTTGGAGTTCATTTGGTTGTCGAAGTATGCGCCTAAGACGACTGCAGATCAGAGAGCCTTCATGAACAGGTTTGTATGGGGTACCAGATTCGCTGGTCAAGAAGTGTAGGCAATGTTGAACAGTGATCTTGATTTCTCCCAATTGGTAATATACGCCAACCAGATTAAGGCAGATCAGATGATGAAAAGGGGGAGAGAGACCAAAAGGGCCAGGACACGTAGCTTTGGGTTTTTCCAATAGAGGCCCTGTGGCAGACATTATCAACAGTCCCACCAAAGGTCATCGGCCCCAGTGTCATCATCAACCAGTGCCCATCCAGACCTCGGGGTGATCGGAGTAGCAGGGCATCAGGTTTGAGGGGACAGAGGGACACGCCGGTAGAGTGAACCTTTCCATTCTACAAAAAAATGTGGTAAGAACCACATAGGAGAGTGCCTAGTTAGATCATATATTTTCTTCGGGTGTGGGAAACCCGAGCACTGCGCAGGGAGTGTTCGTTGTCTAGGAAGGGCGAAAGTAGAGGTCGTGCCCAGACTACCAGTTTAGCAACAGCTCCAGCAACAGGTCCATCTCAATAAGGTGCATCCACTAATGTAGATGGTGATCAGTGCCAGAATAGATTTTATGCCCTCTCATCTCGACAGGAGCAGGAGGTCTCTCCAGATGTGGTCACTGGTAAGTTACGAGTATTCCATCTTAATGTCTATGCATTGTTAGATCTAGAGGCTACTTCATCTTTTGTGACTCCTTATGTTGCCATTATTTTTGGAGTCAGTCCCAAAATTCTATTAGAACCCTTCTCAGTCTCTACTCCAGTCGGTGACTTAGTTATAGCTCGACGGATATATAGAAATTGCCCTATCACAGTCCTTTAGAAATTCACCTTATCCTTGGTATGGAATGGTTGCATACATGTTATGCCTTAGTGAATTGTAGAACTCGTGCGGTAGAGTTCCAGTATCCGGGTGAGCCATTTCTAGAATAGAAGCGTAGTTCAGCAATGCCTATAGGTCATTTCGTTTCTTACCTTAAGTCCAGAAAGATGATTTCCAAGGGTTGCATGTACCATCTAGTGCGTGTTAAGGATGAAATGTCTGAAACCCCGACTCTTCAGTCAGTTCTAGTCGTGCATGAGTATCTAGAGGAAAAGTAGCTTCAGTTAAAGTATTATGGTGATATCAGCATGTTGAGGGAGCTACATGAGAAGCTGAAGTGGATATGATGGCTAGATACCACACCTGTTCTCCACCGACTCAGTTTCTACTTGAGGTATTAGTTTTTCCCTAAACCTCTAATCAGTTTTTCATGTTCAATTCATGCGTACAAGTTTGTTTTATGATATGGCATATGTATGTGGTGTCTAAATTCAGTTCAGTTATGTATTTCTTTTCGGAGGTAGTCATTCCATTAGTTTTCCGCATAAATGATCAGTATTTGTATATGGTGATAGCTTGTTTTTTATTTTTCTGCATGTTTCTAACATTCAAGGACGAATGTTCCCAACAGGGAGATGTTATACTCCGGGAACCCAAGGATTAGATCCGGAGTCAAACAGGGAAAATCTGGTTGGTGCTGCAGGACGAGTCATTAGACGACTCGTGAGAAGACCCCACGAGTCGTTAGGTGGCTCGTGGGAAGGTTGGAATGGGCTGAGGAGTTGAGGTCTGCATGGGCGTGGGAACAACTCGTGGTCAGCTACCACGAGTCGTCAAGTCTACCGTGGGATGAGGGTGAGGGTTAAGTAGGAGGTCTGACCAGTGCACCTAACGGATGGGATCCCACAAGTCGTGGTCAGTCCCAACGACTCGTGAGGTGGGTCGTGAGCAAGCCTAGGGAATTTTAATTGAGGATGAGGCAGTGTACTTGACGGGCGACATGACGAGTCGTCAGGTCACCCGTTAGGGTTACCTGACAGTTATTTTTTGCGAATTAGTAAGGGCCTTCTCGTAATTTCCTAAACTCCTAAGGCCTAAACTATGTCGTTTTAAGGTCGGAATAGGGTATTTTAAAGGGAATTAGTCCATGTTAAGCCTCATGTATGCATGCAAGAGTTAGAGAGGGGAGTAGAAGGTGATTCAAGTGTTCTTCCTCAAAATTCTCAAATTCCATCTTGGGCTTTCAAGGGGAAATTAAGAACCAAGTGTTCCCAGGTATTTAGGGTTTAGAATGGGTGATTTCTTCCACATCCATGCCCAAATTTAGAATTTAATCATGAATCCTCCTATTCAATTCTATGGGATTTTACCCAAATGTATGAAAATGTGATTTCTCTTTATGGGTATGATTTAGTTGAGTTTTAATTATTGAATTATGAATGATAGGTAGGTTTCATATTATTTTATTTAAAATCATATTTCAAGCTTTTTAAATCTAAAATGCCCATTGATGAAGGTTCATGAAAGTTATGATTTATGATGCATATTCAATGCTTTGAGTTATTGATGATGGAAAGACATGAATTTAAGTTAGCCATATTTATGAGCATACTTTGAAAGAACTAAGTATGATGAAGTATTGCGCAATGCACACATGTTGAAGAATGACTTACGATTTATGAAATGAATTACATGATTTATCGATTTATGATGTTGGCCGATAAAAAGGGGCCTTTGATTCTTGGCTAAGCATGTTTTAAAGGGGATCAATGATAATAAATGTTATCTTTTAGCCAATGAATCTTAATGCATGATGTTATTGATTTACGTATGATCCTATATGCATGTTTTAGGAGTCGTGTCTAGCACCGAGCAGCCCGGTGTTCAAAGGACTACGTCGGTGTCTCATAACCACGTGCCACCATGGGTTTCTAATGATGTATTGTATTGATAATGATCCCCTTAAATGTGATATCATGCCTAATGCACGACCCTCTCGTGGCAAGCCAGGGTCACGCTGCCCACTTGAGCGAGATAGCTGGGGTATCATGAAAGGCTCTACCATGATGGTGTCGGTTATGACGAGTCCTCCCATTGTTCCGCGTGTCTTATGCATTGTTATGTTATGTTATAGGCTCAAGTTATGTTTTGATAAAGTTTACCTAGGATTACGATAATGAATGATTTATGAATGAGTTGAAATCCTTGAGCCTTGTGTTTCTCATATGAAGTTTATGATACAAGCATAATGTCCTTCTCCTATATTTATTTATGAGTTTATTTTACTTTTAAATGTCCATTTTACTTACCTTACATACTCGGTACATTTCACGTACTGATCGCATACTTTCTATGCTGTATTGTTTCATGATACAGGGTCTGGATCTCAGGCTCATCCCCATCCTTAGTCCATCTCAGCTTACGCTCTCAGTTCATTGGTGAATTCTCATGTTCCGAGGGTCGTTTGACAGACTTTTATGTTAGATGGGTTTCAATATTGTTCGGGTTAGTTAGGGATGTTGTCCCACAATCCATCGTATGTAGTAGAGTCTTTCAGACAGTATGTAGTACTCAACTTATGTGTACGTCTAGTATTTTCTGATGTTATGTTGTGGTTATGTTTCTGCTATGTTTTATGCTTAATATTCCGTTTATTTAAATGAGATTAGTTGTATGCATGTGTCATGGGTCGACTTGGGGTCTCTCGGGGTCCCTTGTCCTGTGTCTACGATCCGGGTGTACATTTGGGTCGTGACACTTGGTATGGTCACTATGAGTTTGTGGTTATGTCTTTTAGACTAACGAATGCTCTTGAAGCTTTTATAGATCTAATGAATAGGGTGTTCAAGCCATACTTGGATATGTTCATGATTGTCTTCATAAACGACATCCTCATATACTCTCGGAGCGAGGAGGAGCATGTCGCTCATTTGAGGATTGTGTTACAGACTTTCAAGGATCGCCATCTATTTGCTAAATTCAGCAAGTGTGAGTTGTGGTTAAACTCAGTGGTATTTTTAGGCCATGTGGTGTCAAGTGAGGGTGTGCAGGTAGACTTTTAAAAGATAGAAGCGGTGAAGAATTGGCCTAGACCGGTTAATCCTTCGGATATCAGGAGTTTCTTGGGTTTATCTGGCTACTACCAGAGGTTTGTTGAGGGATTTTTGTCCATTGCAGTACCATTGATTAAGCTGACCCAAAAGAAAGTTAAATTTTAGTGGTTGGATGCCTGTGAGGAGAGTTTTCAAGAGTTAAAGACTCGACTCACTTCTGCCCCAGAACTGACCCGACCTAAGGGCACATATGAATTTGTTGTGTATTGTGATGCCTCTTCGGGTTGGTTTTGGATGTGTGTGATGCAGCATGGTAAGGTCATTACATACGCCTTTAGACAGCTTAAGACTCAGGAGAAGAATTACCCGACACATGACCTAGAGTTGGCAGCGGTGGTGTTCGCATTAAAGAATTGGAGACACTACTTGTATAGGGTCCATGTGGATGTGTTTACGGATCACAAGAGCCTGCAATATGTGTTCACTCAGAAGGACCTGAATCTATGACAAAGGAGGTGGCTAGAGCTTCTCAAGGACTATGACATGAGTGTCCTTTATCATCCGATCAAGGCCAATATGGTGGCTGATTCTCTTAGTAGGTTTTCCATGGAGAGTGTTTCTTATGTAGATGATGGCAAGAAGGAGCTGGTGAAGGATGTGCATCAACTTACGTGGTTAGGGGTTCACCTTATGGATTCGGCAGTTGGTGGTGTAATTGTTAAGAACAGTTCAGAATCCTCTTTGGTGATCGAAGTCAAGGCTAGGAAAGATAAGGATCCTATTTTGGCGAAGTTGAAGGAAGCGGTTCAGAACCAGAAGGTGAGGTCTTCTCCCAAGGGGGAGATGGTGTGCTTCGATATCAGGGTCATTTATGTGTTTCGAATGTTAATGATTTGAGAGAACGGATGTTGCATGAAGCTCATGGTTTCCGATACTCTATCCATCCCGGTACCACCATAATGTACCATGACCTACTGGAAGACTATTGGTGGAATGGCATGAAGAAGGAAATAGCAGAGTTCGTGGCTAAGCGCCCAAATTGTCAACAAGTGAAGGTTGAGCATCAAAAACCAGGGTGTTCTACAAGACATCAGCATCCCTACTTGAAAGTAGGAGAAAATCAATATGGACTTCATCACAGGTTACCTCGTACACGTCGACAACATGACTCTATTTGGGTGGTTGTAGATAGTTTGACTAAAGCGGCCTATTTTCTACCAGTCAAAACTACCGATTCAGCGGAGGACTATGCTAGATTGTACATTCGAGAATTAGTCCGATTGCATGGAGTTCCTTTATCCATCATTTCAGACAGAGGTACTCAGTTTACCTCATAGTTTTGGAGATCATTCCAGAAATGACTGGGTACTCAGGTCAAGCTTAGCAGAGCTTTTCACCCACAGATAGATGGTTAGGCTGAGCGGACCATTCAGACTCTCAAGGATATGTTGAGAGCGTGTGTGATTTACTTCAAAGGCAGCTGGGATGATCATTTACCTCTTATTGAGTTTGCTTACAACAACAATTACCACTCTAGCATCTAGATGGCTCCGTTTGAGGCTCTTTATGGGCGAAGATGTAGATCGCCTATTGGTTGGTTTGAGGTAGGTGAAGCTACATTGATAGGACCAAATTCATTTCATGAGGCTATGAAGAAGGTTCAGCTTATTAAAGATAGGCAGAAAACAGCTCAAAGTTAATAGATATCCTATGTGGATGTGAGGAGAAGAGACCTTGAGTTTGTTGTTGATGATTGGGTGTTTTTGAAGGTGTCTCTCGTGAAGGGAGTTATGAGGTTCGGAAAGAAAGGGAAGCTTAGTCCTTTATATATTGGGCCATACAGGATTGTGAGACAGATTGGCGATGTGGCTTATGAGTTGGAGCTACCCGCAGAGTTAGCGTCAGTGCATCCAGTTTTTCATGTATCGCTATTGAAAAAGTGCATTGGTGACCCGACTTTGGTTGTATTGGTGGAGAGCACAGGTGTGAAGGAAAGCCTGACCTATGAGGAGGTACCAGTTGAGATACTTGATCGTCAGGCTCTGAAGTTGAGGAACAAAGAAGTAGCTTCAGTGAAAGTCTTGTGGAGGAATCATCTTGTTGAAAGAGCTACATGGGAGGCCGAAGCAGATATCATGGCTCGATACCCATATTTATTCCCTTCTGACTCAGTTCCAGTATGAGGTATCAGTTTCCTCCTTAGTACTCTATTCAGTTTCATGTCAAGTTTATGTCTCTCATCTCCTTTCATGTCAGTACATGTATGTGTGTTTCATGAATTCAGTTCAATCATGTATTTCAGTCTCGAGTCAGTCACTCCGTCAGTTTTCAGCTTTAGTTGATCAGATTTGGGATTGCAGTTCTTTCCCAAGCCTTCCAATATTCTTATTCTACATTTGAGGAAGAATGTTCCCAAGGGGGAGATATTGTAATACCCCAAAAGTTTTAAGATCAGACTCGAGGGTTGAATCAGAGAAAGAAAGAAAATCTACACCAGGAATGACCCATCAAGTGACTTGTGAAGTCACTTAATGGATCGTTAAGTGGTACGTTATATAGGGTGGAGTTGGATGTGGAGGAAGTGGTTCCAGTGGCGATGAGTCGAGGAACGACTCATAATGTGACTCAATGAGTCATTACTGAGCCCGTTATGTGTGCCGAGAAAGTTGTAGACCATGAGACCTAATGGGTCAAGAAACGAGTCATGGTGTCACTTCACGACTCGTCAGGAGGCTCGTTGACAAGATGGCTAAGTATGGAGGATGGAATTTCCAGTGTGACAAGAAAGGAAGTAACAAGTCATCGTATCATGCCACAAGTCGTGGTGTCCCTCATTATGTGTGCGAGGAAGGGTTTGGTAGTGTTGATAATAGGATGAGGGATGAGATATCGTGCACCTAACGACTCATCAAGTGACCCATGGGGAGAGGAAGTTCAGTAAATGAAGATTTTTTTCAGTGAAGCTAACGAGTAAGGACCACTAGTTGTTAGTGGACCCAATGACTCATTAAGTCCCTCATGATGATTGGTAGTGTTTTATTCATGCAAAATTAGTAAGGGTGTTTTCATAAATCCAAAGCCCCTAAGCCCTAAACTACGTCGTTTTAAGCCCTAAAATGAGTATTTTAAGGGGGGTTTAACCTGTTCTAATTCATTCTACTCCCATGCATGCAAGTTTAGAAATTCCCTCTTGAAGATCAAGCTAGAATCCCTCAATTTCTTCTCCAAATCTCTTGGGCTTCCAAAGCAAGTATAGATTCAAGTTCCCAGGTATGTAGGGTTATGAATGAGAGTTCCTTTTACTCTCATGCTCATAACCTCAATTTTATAAATTCAAGTTCTAGATCAAAATCATGATCATATGGGGTTTTAACCCAATTTTATTTGTTGGTCAATTCTCTTCATTTTTTAAAGCATGTTTTAAGGTCTATGGGCAGATTTTATACCTATTTTGATTATAAATTCATTTTTTTTAGGAAATTATGCCCAATTATGCAAGTCCCACGAAAAGGCAAGTTGATGATTCTATTATGACATCGATCCTCCAAGCTCTAAATTATGGTTTATGATTTATGATATGATTTCCTACAAGTACTTGTCATGAATTTATGAATTTCAAGTATGGTGATTTTCTCAAGCATGTATATTCTTCATGATTTATGAGTTTATAATTTCGGCTGGCTCACGGGCCCTTGTTTCATGGCTAGTCATGTATTTCAAGTATGTTCAAGTATGTTATGATTTAACTAGCCCATGAAATTCATGTATGATTTCACGACAATTATATGAGCCCTCGTGTGCATGTTTTTGGGAGTAGTGTCTAGCACTGAGTAGGCCCGGCGTTCAGGTAAACTCCAAAGTCTTAGAACTACGTGCCAATGTATGTTTATATTCATGGACTCTAGGTGGATCCCATTAGTGATATCACGCCACATATCGTCCCTTGCCTTAGCAAGCTTGGGATGGCTCCGCCCACTTGAGTGAGATAGTTGGGGCATCATGTAAGCTCTCTCATAATGGTATCGGTTATGACGAGTCCTCCCATTGTTCTCTTATGATTTGTGCATTAACATATTTACGATATTTTGGCTTAAGTTTTGATTTACAAGGTTCCTCTTATGATTACAATTATGACTAGTTTATGAATAATTTTGAAAACCTTGAGCCCTCATGTTTATGTTATGATTATTTCTTCATGTTTTGAACTGTCCTACTCATATGAACTCTTATGATTTTTATTTGTCCGTTTAATTACCTTGCATACTCAGTACATTCCAAGTACTAACCGCATACTCTATGTTGTATCATTTCATGATACAGGTCCTAGCGATCAGACTCAACCGCGTCATTAGTCTTGCTCTCGTTCCAGTTCAAACCCTGCTTTGTGTGAGTCCTCATCCTCCGAGGACATCTATCTTTCAGTATCATTATGTTAGTTTGCTTCAGTTTTTTTGTGAGCTAGTTGGGGTGTTGTCCCATCAGTTCATTGGTGATGTTAGAGACTTTTCAGACAATATGTAGGATCTCAGCTTGTTAGTATTGTCTATGTATGATTGATGTGTATTTAAACTCCTCTATTTCAAAATTCAATTATTAGTTTTTTTTATGTTGATCTTTAGTTATCATGTTCATGGCATGGATCGACTTGGAATCATTCATAGTTCTAGGTTTCGTGTCTCGATTCAGGCCTATGTTTAGGTCATGACAGTTTTGTTCTTGCACCAAGTCTAACATTTCTTGGAGAAACTCGTTAGGAAGGATGGTGGACTCTTGCCCTTTTCTAGCCACCCTATTTCTTTTCTTGCTAGAATAACCAAAAATTTTCTCCAAGGAATTTTTAATGACTAATCATTTTTGCAATAGGATTTGGATTTTAAAAGTGGGATAAATATAGGGTTCTGGTCTACGTCTTCCTGTCACAACCTGAGCTGGGGCCCCTGATCGAGACATGGAACCTAGAACCACGATTGGCTTCAGGTTGACCCATGGCATGAAAATAGCGGCTAAAGAGCATACATCAAGAGGAAACTGATAAGCTAATCATGAATAAGCGGAAGTCTAAATACACATCGATCATAACAGAGTCAACATTGATAAAGCTGAAATTCTACAAATTGTTTGATAAGCCTCTAACAAGTCTAGAGAGATGATGGAACAACATCCTCAACTAGCTCGCTAAAGTCTAAAAACTGAAATAATAATATCAAATACTAAGCTGAAGGTCCATGAAAAATGAGGATTCACCACAACGGAAACTGTACTAAGCTACGGGAAATTGGCTAGTGGAGGACCTAAGGCTGATCGCCAGAGCCTGTATCATGAAACGATACAGCATAGAGTATGCAATCAGTACTTGAAATATACTGAGTATGCAAGGTAGGTAAAACATACTGAGTAAGTATAAACTGAAACCATGCATATAAACATATATCATAAGATCATGAGAGTAAGGATTGCATCTGAAATCTGAGTCTGAATAATGTATAGTCATAAACTGAACATCATATCCTAATAGAATGACCCAAAGCTAAAATTGAAATCATATGGCTTTCCATAACTAAAATCATAAGTAAAAGCTTATAAGTTGATCATTACGTCAAACCTGCTGAAAAATATAATATCATAAGTCATAAATATGCATAACTGAAATCATGAGGAACAATAGGAGACTTGTCACAACCAACACCATCACGATAGAGCTTACATGATGCCCCAACTATCACACTCAAGTGGGCAGACCCGTCCAAAACCTTGTCAGGGCTAAGGCTATCATGATATCGATATCAAGCTGAAGGCCCTCTGGCGGGCGGGGAAATCTCTCTTGAGAGGTTCCAAATATAAATATACCTACGTTGACACATAGTTTTGAGACAGGGGAACCTTGGAACCCCAGGCCTAGTTGGTGCTAGACACTACTCTTAAAAACATGCATAGTGCTCCCATCGTTTTTCAACGAAGTTGAAATCATAATCACATGCATAGTCTAAAATCTGAACACGGGGAGTCTTGACTCCAAAACATATCATAAGTTGTAGTGGGAGCCTTAACTCTAAAATATATGATAAGCTAATCTTGTTAGCCTTGGCTAAATCATGAAATATACTTAACTTGTGTGGGCTTGTCCAAATATTAAAATCATACATACTTGAAATAGACTTCAAAAGTCAAAATTATAAATTCATAAATGGATAATTTGTAAACATTTATTCATGCTAGATATCTCATCATACTGAAATCATAAATCATAAACTTAATTTTTCATGAAACTTGCATAATTGGGCATAATTTTCTAAAATTTGATGTCATAAATTTATAATAAAAATAGGTATAAAATCTACCCATAAATCTTAAAACATATTTTGAAACATGAAGGGAATTGACCCATAAATAAATCATAGAGAATTTAATAAAAATTGGGTTAAAACCCCATAAGATCATCAACTTGAATTCATGAACTTGAAGAGAAATTTAGGCATGAGAGTAGAAGGAAACTCTCATTTGAAGCCCTACATACCTGGGTAAGTTGAATCTAAACTCGACTTTAAAAGCTCAAGAGATTTGGGAAAGAATTGAGGAATTTCAAGCTTGATCTTCAAGGGAAAACCTCTAACTTGCATGAGTGAAAGTCTAAGGCATTAGGATAAGTTAAATCCCTTTAAAACCCTCCTTTTAGAGCTTAAAATAACGTCATTAGGAATTTGGGAGCTTAGGATTTACGAGAATGCCCTTAATGAACTCGCAAGGAAATTATTTTGTCAGTTGTTATGACTCATACCACGAGTCATACAATCCTTCTACGAATCAAGGTATCCTCCCATACTAACCAAGTTCAAAACCTCAAATTATTTGAATATTTCCACGAATCCTACTACAGCCTGTAACTCCACACTACGAACCGTACCATCACCCATACAATCAATCACTTAATAACCCCATGGAATTACTACGACTCCCGCCCACGGGTCATACCCATGTACTACGATCCATAGTGGGGACTCATGGTCTGGGAACAAAAATCTAATCTGAACCATGGGTATTCTTATGACCCGTACTACCAACCTACGACTCGTAGGTTGAGTCGTACTGAAGTAATTTTTTTTAATTTTTCCTACTGATCACATTTCAAATCTCAAGTCTAATCTTAGGAACTTTTGAGGGTATTCCACTTCCGCTGTAGCGTTCCCGCCATGGCAACGAGGTACCCACCGAAGCAGTCCTGTCGCATGGCCCATAAATTTTTGTACTTAGTACCTTTTTAAATCATTAAGCAACCGATTCTTTATTCAAGGATTATTAATTTTTTACCCTCAAAATTTTAAATTTCTACGTCAACATCGCTACGGCCTTCTAATGGTCGGACGGGTTATATTTAGTGAGGTAACTTGCACATCAATGTTAGCTTGAACGAGATCACTACGTTCCTTTTTGTAAATGAAATAGTTTAGCTCCATTTGACTATCCAAACCTCTGTTCTAGATTTGTGTATAGATCCTTAGCAATTTTTGAGTAAATCACACTATCTGCTATATCTTTTGATAAAGAATGTAGTAATCAAGAAGTTACCATATTGTTGCACCTATTCCATAGTTGATATTCTGATGAATCCGATTATGAGATCTCGTAGGTTCCATCTATAAGTCTTAGCTTATTTTTAGCTAAAAAATCTATGAAAATGATCCTTTTCCATCTTTGAAAACCTCTTCCATAAAAAATAAAGTCTACCAAGCTCATTTGTCACGAATTTGAAGAGTGAAGTTAAAGAGGATGACTAGAATCAATTTGAGTCGCATTTTCAGTTTGTGTTCCAGTTTGATTTCCTGTTTGTGTTGCTGCAATTATGGTATCCACCATTAGAAAAAAAAAATGAAATAGAGATCTGAAGAAAAAATAAAATTGAAATGGAAAACTTCACAACTTTGATACCATAATAGAAATTATAGCATAGCAAAATTACGGAGAAGATTTTTCTTGTGTATATTCATCCATATAGTATACCTATTTATACATCTCTATGTATACAAAAATAAATAATAAAAGAAAAATAGTATTTACACTTGTCCATTTCTTACTAGTCTAATGCTAACCAAATATAACTAACTATGTTTTACTTGTACCTATCACATGCAGTACGACTACAATTGGAATTTGGATTATTTATATCGTGGAGATTATGTCTAGAACATAATCGATGTACGATCCTTGTGTTTGGTGTTTGTCTTGACTTTCTTATAATAATTGAATTTTTTTTTTCTAAAAGAAAAACACAGATTTTTCATATTTGGCTAATCCTTTCTCCTGTAGAAAAAGGTGTTGGATTCTATAAATAGAGGTTCCTTCCTCCTGACTTAGTAGCACCCACAATGTAGTCCTAAGAGCTTTGAGAGTCTTGTTTAGGAGGAGAATTTATGAGACACAAGTGGTAGTGTAATTCTTGTGTAAACCTCTTTTTATTCTGAGTAAATTTTGTGAGGTTACTTCTCTCGATATCTTGTACTCTCTTTTATACAGTGGATTGCTCATCTCCTCTTGTGGATGTAGGTTGATTGACCGAAATACGTTAAATTATTATCTCTTTTCGTATATTTCTAGTTTGGCTTCTTATTTTGCATATTTCGAGGTTTGTTGTGTTAACTTACGCATGACACCTGATTATTTCGATCCTAACTAATGGTATTGGAGCGAGATTTGAAATGGGTGTTCATCTTGGCGGATTTAGGTCTAGCCACAACCTATTTGACGATAATGAAGATTTTTGTTTGAGAAATTTTATCAGAGTGTTACTCTGTGCCGAGACAAAGATTTAAGGGAGGAGATTTGAAGATAGAGATTCAACCAGTTGAAGATTACACTAAGAAGATGGAACAAATTTATTTTATCAAAAATTCAAGCCAAGGGAGAAAATTGTTAGGTGTTTGTCTTGACTTTCTTATCATAATTGAGTTTTCTTTTCCTAAAAGAAAAACACAAATTTTTTATATTTGGTGAATCCTTTCTCCCGTGGGAAAAGGTGTTGGATTCTATAAATGGAGGTTTCTTCCACCTCATTTAGTAGCATCCATAATGTAATCATAAAAGTTTTGAGAATCTTGTCTAGGGGGAGAATTTGTAAGACACAAGTGGTAGTGTAATTCTTCTGTGAACATCTTTTTATTCTGAGTGAATTTTGTGAGGTTACTTCTTTTGATATCTTGTACTCTCTTTTATATAATTGATTGCTCATCTCCTCTTTCGGATATATGTTGGTCGATTGACCGAATCACCTTAGATTATTGTATCTCTTTTGGTATATTTCTCATTTATCTTCTTATTTAGCGTCTTTCGAAGTTTGTTGTATTAACTTACGCATAACACCTGATTATTTCGATCCTAACATCTTAGCCCTTCACCTGTCTCTGCTTTTTGTGTTATGAACCAAATCATTTTGAGACAAGAACTTCGACTTCTTCGGAATCCTATTGCTTCTCTTTTCTTCTTCCTCTTACTACTTTCTTTCAGTTCTTTGTTCAATTTCTTAATTTAACTTGTACTCCAATAAATTAGGGACTAATTAATCTCTAAAAATAATTTATAATTTTTTTTGATATTTTTTCTTTTCCTATCCCTTGTGTAATTAAAAAAACATAAGAGCAAATATAAGTTAATTTTATAATAATTATTATAATTTTAACCTCAGTTATTATCGAATGACATATTTAAACCATTTCGCATTGATCATAAACAAATTTAAATATTTCCCCTGGAATCTAATTCACGTCCGGGTTAGAAAAAAGAAAAGAAAAGAAAGATATCCAGTTAGATTACAAATTTGAATTGTATGTCAGCGATAATACATGTGAAAAAAGTAGTATCATATTAAGTACATTCTATTTAGTTTATTGCATATCAACCACTTCGTCTCACACTACTTGCATCTAGTTCTAATTAGCAAAACATAATCCAAACTAGTTAGCTCACTCTTGTTTCTATTTTAGTTAATTCAGAACTTGTATTTAAGTAGAATCTGATCGAGCAATTCAGATTTGTAATGACAGGAAATACGATTAAAAAATTATTATTTCTTATTAAAAAATTTGTACTGAATTCTATAAATATTTTTATTGTATCGGTGAGAAAATATAATAGCATTTTTACATTAAAAAAATCAGAAAGTTTCTAAATATTTCAGTAAGAATTTATTTCCATCATAAATTTTTCATGAGTTGATTCGATGAAAAATAAATTTAAAAAGTTTGTATTTTATAATATAAATTTCTCATTTATATATGATGAAAAAACTTTTATTTCTAATAGTACAACAAAAAAATTTATTTAAATAATAAAATATAATACAATATAACATAATATGGTATATTATGAAATGATACGGAAGAATCATTTAAACAAGGTGTAAGTGAAGGACAAAACTTACCATGTTACCAAGACGTGCTCAAACAGCCATATTTTCGACTCATGCCTGTTTAGGAATTCAAATAATTCTTTTTGACAAATTAAACACGTCGTCTATGTAATTTGCCAAAATTAAAACTTCAATCAATATATTATTAAAAGGAGGATAGTCTAGCTTGGTAATAAGTCAAGTGGTATATTGAGAACTAGCTACTTGGTACTTTTACAATAAAAATATATTTCATCTTGTTATAATAAAATATAAATTTAATAAATAATATTAATATTATTATATTTATTATATAGATATAGTAAAAAAAATCACGCCATAATTAAATTTATTTTATGTTCTATATATTTATCATTTAAATTATATAATTATGACGTTAATATGATATATATGGAAAACATTATTTGATTAACAGTAATATGATATATATGGAATACATCAGGTCATAATTAAATTATTTCAAAATATTATCTATCTATATATTATTAATATTATAATATGGAATACATGATTTATATGAAAAAATAATTACGCCATAATAATAGTCATTCTAATAGGAAAGATTCCGACGAAATATTCTATATATTTAGGAGGTTTCATTCAACACAATACGAACGGTCCATAGTACCCGCGATATAGGAAAAAAAACTTCCTTTTCCCATTTCTTTCTTCAAAAAAAATATCTACTAAAGTTGATTTTATCAGTGAGATATCCAGAATAAAGATGCAATAGTGGTTGAAAGATCGCGTTGTGCGATTATGAATGGTCCTAATCGAGAAAGACAGATAGTTCAATTTCAATAGAGATGTTACTGTTGGATGAAAAAATATTTGTATCATTTATTATCGTTATAAATACTTATGTTGACTATCCTCTTATGAATATAATAGTGAAATCTTTTGTAGGGAGATTGTATCCACGCAACTGTGGGTAGATATGTTATCCGCATGGTCAGAGGAAAAATAAAAGAGTAGGGATTGTATATCATGAAAATTTTTATTGTAGGTCCAAATAACGCAAAATATAAGACAAATAAGCACACGTTGTCTAAAATTATTGTGATGTCTTTTCTTTTTAATGTAGGAAGGAAACTTTTAGATTGTTGCGACCATCGTTCATATAGAAGTTCAAAATCAGTGTTCATATATGGGTTGCAAAAGGTTCCCCAAAAAGATTGCTAAAATCGGGAATAAGTTTCATTGCAAGAAATGTGAACGGGTCGATTATTCTGCTGCTCATAGGTTTGACCATAAGCGTAATATTCTAATAACTATTTAAAATGTAACTTCAAAGTTTATAAAATATTATTGCATTTCAGGTACAAACTCCAAGTACGACTAACGGATGGTACTGGCTTTATCTCTTTGTTACTTTGGGATC
Source organism: Datura wrightii (assembly GCA_035772735.1). Taxonomy (NCBI): domain Eukaryota; kingdom Viridiplantae; phylum Streptophyta; class Magnoliopsida; order Solanales; family Solanaceae; genus Datura; species Datura wrightii. Next base: position 118,416,148 of record JASDFA010000003.1, read on the forward strand.
GCGTTTCAAATACAAAATATTTTACCGCTTATAGGAAAGTCTGCTTCTCAATTAAATGGATAATTAAAAGGGGGTATGTTATTATTGTGTGATTGTTATTTTTTTTATTTTTTTATAAGATAAATAATAAATTTATACTATGGCGTCCCATTTTCTTTTACTATTAGCAATAATAGATTGCTTAAAGATTGAGTTAAGGAAATCTCGAAGTGTATTTGGTGAAAAGCAATCTTTAGTAGTATTTTTTACTACCGTATTTATATTAAATTAGAAATGATTATGGTTATTTTAATTCAGTATCACTCCTTTGCATCAATAGCTTAATTGCTTTATTGCAGAAATAATCTCTAATTTTTAGTTCTCTTTATATTATACGTATATTTTTTTAAACTTTATTAAAGACATAATTAGTTATTAATATTCATCCTATGTTTTACCACATTGAATATTGCTCTTATTTTTTTTAGACTTCTGATGTCGTTGATGATGGTGCTTATCTGTTGGAGCTCGAGACTACTCTTGATAAATTGACCCTATTTAAAGTGGTTGTTAAGAGAAGCAATATTGAGGTGCATGATGAAGTTTATATTGTTATTAAGATTAGTGATGATGAAGATCTTATCAAACAGTTTCTTCATTCTCCCAATGAAGATACATTCGCAATATATTACGTCGGTATATGTATTTCATAACACACTATTTTTATTGTTGGTGTTAAATTATAGATTATTGGATACAATTGCTAATTGTAATAACATTATGATTTCATAGGATCTAGATATCAACTGTGCACAGGTTTCAGATGAAAATAAGGAGATCACAGTGATTTCATTGTTACCTTTTGTAATCTATACAATTTAATTTGAACAATTCTTTATATAGTTGCCTTTTGCAAACAACTCAAAAAAATATCTTCTTTCATTACTCCTAAAAAAAGCCCTGCCAAGAGAAGTATATTGGAGATTGAATCGTGCGTCATTGAAGTTACTGATGATTTCAGTACACAACTCTCAAGCAATAAGTTCAATAAAGTGGTTAAAAAGGAGAAACTTGTCTGAGTTGTTGCAACAAAAAATGATTGAGGACGATAATTAGACAAATGACAATTTTTTTAATTCTGAAATTTAGTTTTGTTTTGAATAATGATATTTTCCATTAAGACGTGTTCTTCTTTGGTTCTAAGGCTTAATTATTATAAATTAGCTGCTATGTTTTATTTCAAAAACTTATTTTTTTATGAATAAATATTTTCAATGAGACAAGTTATTTGATTCTTTTAATTGATTATTATGGATTACACATTGTTATGATTATCTATCTTTTATGGAGTTTTTTGAGATTTTACACACAATAATCATATTTTTGCAGACTAATATGCTGAAATGCACTTCTTGGTTGTTAGAATTTGTAAGGTTATAAAATTTGACAAAAGGTCTGAACTAATTAATTAACTTAGATTTAACTAATTTAGCTTAACTATATTTGTTATATCATAAATACTTGCATTTACCTAATTTTAAGTATAATTACAAAAAAATTATTACCAAAAAAATGATTCAATATAACAATGTCCAAAAAAATATTACATTAATAGTCATTCTAAATTTAAAAAATCTTACCACAAATTTTATATATTATTTAGTTCGATATCCTAATATTATTAATTTGAACCTAAAAATATGCATAATTATAAGACATAATATTCATGTTTAACTAATTATAATCAATAATTATTATTTTTATACAAAGAAAGATTATGAAAAGTTATTGCAAAATCAGAAATTATGATAATGATATATTTGTATTTAAATTAGATGTTGTTATGAAAAAATTAATATAATTTAGAATATATAAATTGAAATATTTTCTATAATACATCCATAGTTGTATATAATTATTTAATTAGCAGTAATATATATGTATATATCCGAAAAAATCATGTCATAATTAGAATCATTCTATTAGAAAATATTCCTACGACATATTCTATATATTTATAATTTAAATTATTTCATTAGTATTACTACAAGATTAAAGATTGTGAAAATTTAATGCTTTGATCTAATTATGGAAATGTATATTCGTATTTAAATAAGATATTACAGGAAATAATATTAATTGGATTATTTTCTATAATTAGAGAACTAGCTATATATAATTATTTGATTGACAGTTATATGGTATATATGAAAAAGAAATCATGTCATAATTAGAGTCATTCTAATAAAAATTATTCCTACGACATATTCTCCATATTTATAATTTAAATTATTTAATTTAAGTTACTGTAAAGGAAAGACAGTAAAAATTTAATTCTTAGAGCTAATTGTGGCGTGATATGACATGATTTATTTAAATTTAAATCAGATACTGCTACAATTTGAATTTAAATCAGAGATATAGCAGTGCATCATTATTTGATTACCAAGAGTCATTCTAAACTTAAAAAATCCTACAAAAAATTCTATATATTATTTAGTTCGATATCTCTAAGTTTATTAATTCGAATCTTAAAATTACGGATAATTATAAGATATAATATTCATATTTAACTAATTATAATCATTAACTAGTATTGTTAGACATGAAAAGATTTTGAAAAAATTATTGCAAAATTACTAATTATGGTAGTGATATATATTAATTTAAATCAGATACTATTGTGAAAAAGTTAATATAATTTAGAATATATAAATTAGAATATTTTCTATCATACATCCATAGTAGATTAGTTGTGTTCTTTTGCACAATGCAGTTATAAGTATTTGACTTTTTATTTGGTTGTGTTTCATATATCTATTAGATATTGTCTGAATGATTAATTTTGAGGTTAAATAGTTCGTGCGTTAATTTGATTCGTAATGACCATCCTTACAAACTAATCTAAATATAGCTCTCTATATTTTCTTTAAAAGTCCAGTAACTTATTTTAGTTTCTTTTCATTTTATTTTTTTAACGTCTCTTAATTGTTAAATAAATTGAGTGTCAAATTTAGTAATTATACCGAAGTTTATAGTTATTGTGCTTCTTTATTTAGTTTTTGCTAAGAAATGATTTATAATAAACTAATTTATGGGTTATTTAAGAAAACATAAGACAAAGTAGATATTAATATTTATCTCATTAATCTTTGTTGGTTTAAAATATTTTATAATCATTGATTTATTTGGTAATTTTGTAAATCTAAATTAATGTTTTAGTCTATATTTTTTCTTAAATATTAACTGCACATCGCGCGGATACTAATACCAGTTCACAATAAAATTTAACTAACTATAATCTTTCAACAATTAATTTTTTTATTTTACTTTTTATTTGGCGTTAGGATTCTTATATTTTCCACTTTCAAATTTGTATGACACTATTATAATATATAGTACTTTTAAAACTTTTATAATTTACGTTCGTCTTTATTTATGATGCAATGTTTTCTTCTTTTTAATTATGATACTTTAATAAATTCGCTCATCCTTAAAATTAAATTATTCTTTTTATTTTAATTTAATTATTTTATTTTTTTATTTAATTTATTTAATAATTATTTTTTATTTTTGATAAATTTTTACATTCTAACTTTTTACATTATATGTTTAAAATTACAAGATTAAAAGATATTTTATTATATTTTATATATTTTTAATTTTTTTAATTCAATATCAAATTAAAATTAAATAAATAAATTAAAATAATGAGAATAATATTTAAACTTTATATTCATTTAAACATTTTAAAATATATTTATTTAAAAAAAAAAAGGAGTAGGAGTTTGTGCTGCTACAAGTACCACGTTGGTACATCACATATCAAATGGCATTTTTTTTGGTTATATGCTTTTATGACACTTCTCTAAGTACCCCACAACACAAGTAACTTATTATTATACTTTTTCTGTGTCAGAATATCAGCCAATCAGACACAAATGAGAATTCAGAAAGCATCAAATCTTACCTTCCCCAAACTTGTGTTAATCAAACCAAACTTGGAGGGCTTCTTTAGCAAAATATTTTGAAACCCCCTACCCTAAAATTAAACACAAGATCTTGTAAGAAGCCTCATCCAACCCCACAGTGTCAGTGGGTCCTGCTTTTTGTCTATTGTCCTACAACTCTAGCACCACCATTGCACTTTTCATCTCTCTTATTTTATGCAAATATATTCTATTGGGTATGAAATGTTTTTGAAAAAACTACTTCACGATTTTAAAAAATTTGTAAAATTTTATGTTGAATTATTTCATTAAATGTAAAAATAAAAAATTAGAATTAAATTATTATATAATATAACATATATTAATTTTTAAAGTCATAAAAAAAATTGCATAAATTAAAATGGGAGAATATAACTTATTAATTAAATTTTATTAAGAAAAAATAAAATATTTATAATATTAATATTTTTAATTAAATATAAAAAAATATCACATAAATTAAGCGCAGGATATGCACTTAGCCAATTAAAATATTAGTGCTCCCTCACGCTCCCTCACTTTCACTTCAAATTACATCCTGTTTATTTCATAATGTTTTGAAATGACTGATCCCATTTCATTTTATATAATTTTATACTATTAAAATATTATAGAATCTAATGTATTATTTTTTTGTCAAACTAACTTTTCGCTTATTATTTTATTCTCTTCATTTTATGCTTTTTATAACATTGACGAAATATATTAAAGATCGCAAGAAAATAAATATATTTTAATATATTTGATATATTTACTTTATACGTCAAAGGTTTATGAAATTACATATACAGTTAAATATCGCTCCACACAATGTTACGGACAAATACTAAGAATCACCAACTAAAGTAAAAATGAGTATAACTTAAAACATATGAAGTGATAAAAGTTTATAGGTAAGACATTTGCTTTACATTTTTTGGGTTTGGTACAAAAGCACAAAATAAATAATTTTATTTTTCAAGGTCACAACTTCCATTCTTTCGAATTAAGATGCATAAAATACATAGAAAACCTTTACTTATTTATTTATTTGTTTAGTCTGCACGAGCTTTAGCACACAGGAAAATATATAATCAAATTACTGAATTGGATACTGTTATAATATGGTGGTATTTATTTTCATTAATATCTGCACCAAAAAGCAAGGAAGGTGGAGAGAATCTACAAAAATACTCCTCCGTTTCTTTATTTTTTTTTTCCTTTCTTTCTTTTTTGCCTGGGTGCCCCAGCTGCTTTGGAGCAGAGCACGATGTCTATCAGGGTGATTTAAAATTAAACAAAAATTATTGTGTTTTCATAATTAATATATAATATTGTAAATTTGTTTTTTGAACCCAAATTAGTGGAAGTTCACACGAAAAAATTTCACTTTAAAAATAAAATGTGTTTTTATCAAAGGTCCTTCACTGATACTTATAATCTGAAATATTTAATTAATTTTTTAATAATATTTTTCTGAGACTTAGAATCTGAAACATTTAATTAAAGAAGAAAATATCCTTACACGGACCACTATTTTTGGTGGTCTTTTCGGTTAGAGTGACTATATTAAAGTTTCTTAAATTATTCCTCCGATAGTTTCAAATTAAGTGATATTTTTAATTTGAATACAATATTTAAAAAAACTATTCATTCGTATAAAGTAAAATATATTTTTATAAACTTACCCTTATTTAGTATCTTGAAAAATATATAATTCTTTAGTATTTTTTGATAATGTAAAACTCTTTTCATTTAAATAAGGATAAAGTTGAAAGAATATCGTTAATATTTTCTTGATTATGTAAAACATCAAAATAAGTGAAGTTTTAGCCTTTTGATTTTGTTTCAAAATAAGTGGTGTTTTACATAATCAAGATATGACGTTCTTTTAATTTTAACCTTATTTAAATGGAGAAAGTTTTGCATAATCAAGAAAATACTAAAAAGTTATATTTTTTTCAAGATATTTATTAAGGATAAGTATGTAAAAGTATATATTTTTTTCTATAAATGAATTTTCTTAAGGGGTGTGCCAAAACTAAAAATACCATTTATTTTTAAATAGAAGGAGTAATAATTTAATCTTAAAATATCTATTTTACCCATAATAGAATGATTTATATCCACACAAACATTTATAACTTATTTTAGAGTACAAATTCTAAAAGCATTTTAATTTTAGAATTTTCTTATATCAAATCAAAAAGCATCACATAAATTAATACTCCTTCTGTTTAATTTTAATTGTTAGAATAAGATTTGCATATCCATTAAGAAAAATAAAAATGATAATTTTACTAATATAACCTTATTAATTATTTAAAAATATATAATAATAATTTTTATATATTATAAAAATAACTTTAAGTACTGAGAATATAATTAAAAAAATTATAATTAATTATTTTTTAAATTTTAAAATAATTATTTTTAATATACTTGTTAGTGAGGACGAGAAATAAATAATTTAAGGAACTTTTAAACATATTCACGCTTTCCGAAAAGAACCCACAACTTTATTAAATTAGAGAGAGAGAGAGACAAGTAAACGAAAAAGAAAACAGCAGAATGAAAAGAGAAGAGATGTTGACAAATTTCATGTCACTGTTCGTTTGTTTGTGTGATAGATTTCTTATCTGGGATCTCTCTCTCTCTACAGAATATATAGGTGTATACATTTACGTTTAGAAGCTCCCTCCCCACCCCCAAACACACACACACACAACATCTTCTCTTTTCTCTGTGTTAAAGAACCTTTCTTTCAGTGTGGCTTAAAGCTCTAATCTTTTCTTCGGTTTTATGAGGATCTAAGCTTCTTCAATGCTCTTACCAAACTAACTTGTTTGTGTTTCACTAATATTACTCTTTTTCCTTTTCTTTCTTTTTTCTTTTGGCCAAAATTCTCCATGATTCTTGAGATGCTATAAAACTCCAACAAAGAGGGTCTTCAGGATGTGGGTCTGAGGTAAAATCTTACATTTTAGATTTATTCATATTTGACTTTGAGACCTAGGACCATATCAATTCTATATTTGCTTTATTTACTGCTTCCCCGTTTCATTTTAATACCTAAAATACTTGCTGGCGTATTGGCCTTTCACGTGCACCAGTTTTTATAACGTTTCTTGTGACAATTGGACTGTTTTTCTTGTGACCTTCAAATACATTTACTGATGCTAATTACCCATCTTCATTACTAGATTATGAATCACCAACAATTGAAGAGTTTTGGATTAAAATGTTGCTGGTAGGAAAATGTCTAGATTAGCTGCGAATTGGCTGTTTTCTGTTACTGTTTTGCTTGTTTCCTCTGCTATTCTTGGTGATTCCAGTGAAGTATGCTGGACGGTTGAGTTGGTTGCCTTGAACCGCGTGCAATATTGAGTGAGTTACTCAAAAAAGGGTGCCTTAACTTAAAGCTATAGGAAGAGTGAGCATAAACAGTATACTTAATTAGGATGTATAGCTTGTCCTTGTAGAGAAAAATGCTCCTGCTTTTCCTCATTTGGTTGGTGACAGAACAGTATTAAATGTTGTAATTATACGGAATCTCTGGTGCAAGTTTACTTGGTAGACACATTATTATCTTCTCATGTTTCGACGTCTAAATGATCACAATCAAGCTAAAGATTGAGGAGTCATAGCAAAGTGTTTTATGATTGAAAGAGCATCCTGGCATCATCAATTCATCATCTCCAAAATCACTCATATGAGTCTTGACAAAGCTTTATGGGAAAGACTAATGTAAAGTGAGAAGTTGCTAATGTTTGAAACATACACTTGAAGCAGTATACGATTTGCTTTCTTTTACATTGTTGCGGTGAAAATAAAGTAAAATCTTCAGAGAGAGTACAGTATGTTTAAAATGCAAATTTGACATGCAGAAGTTGGTGCATAAACTATGTGAGATTTTAGTGGCATTGTGCCCAATGATGTCATGATACTGAGTGCAACATAAATATTGCATTTTCAGCCAGTGCAACATATATATTGCATTTTTATCCAGTTAACATATGCTGTCTTACACTTCCCGTCAGTTCTCTATACCTGGCAGGTAATGTTGATTGCTAATAGTAATGCTATTCAGCTTGTTAAATGTTTGAAGGGTGTACTGGTCCATAAAACAGTCTTAATATTGGATGTGTTGTGCTCTTTCATTATTAATAATGGTTATTTTGCATAATCCCTTGTCTGTATTGGTGTTTGCTGTAATATATTGCAGTCATATGTCAAATAAGATTTCCTTTTATGTTTGTATTTTCATGTGTTCATTCCACCATGAATGGTTATCTTGCTAACTTAGACTAATATCTATTCGATAAATTTGAAGTAATAAGAAAGGGAAAGTCAAAATTAAGCTTTGGTTTTCATAGTCAGAATACTGCTTAGTTTTATTTATATGATTTGATTCCTACTGTCGGCAGGAATGGAAACACAAGTGCATCGAAAAGGCTACTTACCAGCTTATTATTCCATGAGCTACCTTAGTGAGGATTCAAACAATAGATGGCCCCTACATTATGGAGAGAAAATCTTCACAAATGCACAATACTGTAACAGTTTCATGTCAAGAACTACGGTAGATGCAGATCCTGGATATGATAAGGATGTTCTAAAGAAGAAAATACTTGAACATGAGGAAACATTCAAGAATCAGGTAATTCTGTCTCTAGTGGTCAATGTTCATTTTTCTGATATGTTGAGGAATTATAAGTTTTTTAGTTTAGTTTTATACTGGTCCTCTTGTCTACAGAAGTAGTTTGTCCCTTTTTACACCTATTTTCCAGCATTTCTGCAAAATGTTTGCTTATATAAATATTTGCTCGTAGGTATTTGAACTTCATCGCCTTTACAAAACTCAGAGAGACATGATGTATGAAATTAAAAGGACGGAATTGCATAAACCTTGGACATCAATGGAACCGTCATCTTCATCAAGTATTCTTGGATCCCATCTACTACCTAAAGATGCTTGGAAATGCCATACCACCAGCTTCCCCTTGGCAAATTCAACTTATGCTAGACCATCTATGTCTGGTACTGAAATTGTAAATTCTCGATTCAGTTCTTCAAAAGTGAACGATGTACAGTCTGGTCAAGTTCAAATGCAAAATGGTTGCTCTTCAAAGATCTGTGACGCTTTGGAGGCTAGGCCCTCAAAATTACGGAAGAAGATGTTCGATCTTCAACTACCAGCTGATGAGTACATAGATACAGATGAAGTTGAGCAGTTGCGAGCTGAGAAAGGATCGTTCTATCCATGTTCCCGTGCTAATGGAAACGATAAAGTTTCCCAAGACAGTTGTATAAAATTATTCCCTGGTGCTGGTACAAAGAGTGATCAAAAATATGCTTCCGCATCCCATTCATATTTGAGAAGCTCAGTCAGGTTGGCTGATCTCAATGAACCAGCTCAGCTTGAAGAAGCAATTCCATTGCCTGTTGATTTTCTTGGATATGGTAATAGTGATAAGGAGACTAGAAGCCTAAATGCTTCTGCTAAATCAAATCCAGCATTTGTGGCGTTGCCTAGAGAAACCACATGGAACTCCCATCATACAAGCCCTAGTAAAGGCAAAGAGAGGGACTGGTTATCTTCTACATATGAGACAGGTAAATGATACCTGTGAAACATTATATATACAACTGCCAGAGTTTTGGTTGTCTGCACCTATCTTGACTTGGTTGCTTCCACATTAAAATTTCTCTCTTTTTTGGATTTTCATGATGGTATGTCAGATGTTTCCTTCCTTTTGCAGGTAAAGTTAAAGGTAGCTCGACTCCAGTACCTCATAGTTTTTCACACAACAAGTTCCCTACAGATTGCCACCCAGCACAAGTAATGCTTGACAAAGCCGTTCAATCACCTCACTATATCAGGGATGGCCTATGGAAAGAGAGAGCGGGGCATGGTCTAGAGACCTTCCACGGAAATCATGAGAAGTCCGACTATACCTATTGGAGACCATTTATTACTTCTCAGACAGCTAGTTCATATCCATTCACTAATTCCTCGGAGTTTAGCAATTCATGGTCACACACACTCTCTTCGCGGGGTAAATCAGGTGTCTTTGCTGCAAGGCTATCATCAGGGCATACAAACCCGTCATTGAACTCACGTGCCATGGTCAGTAAGAGTCCAAAGTCACCTCAGTGCAATGACATTTTTGGAGACAAGTGGCATGTTGATGGCAGTTCTAGGTTGAATCTAGGCGAGGCTACTAATCTCTCCGTCAGGAATGGGTTTTACCATGGGTCCTCGTCAGGGCCCAAAGATTCACCCCGTTGCTTCTCTGTTGCTTTTGACCCTCAGAAGCAAAACAAGAGTGACAATTTGACATCTGAACGCTCCTTTAATTATGGATGTGAGAAATTTATTATTACCTCCAATAATGACTTGACAACCGAAAAAGGTTTCGATTTGAATGTACTCTCAAAAAGTTCAGTAAATGAGGAACTTTCCAGCAGAGATTTTGAGTTGGTTGATGAAAAAAGAGAGCCTCAAGACTATAAACCAGTGTTGCCATGGCTTAAAGCTAAACCATGTTTCAAAAATGAGAGTACAGATCCCATGAAAGGTGTAAACTCAGCTGAATCTGGCTTCATTGAAGCCTACACAAAATCACCTATCTGTCGAAGTGGCCCATTGAAAAATCTCAGCGATTTCTGCTCGGTGCAGAATGTTGCATCAGCTGTGGAAGATCACAACATGAAGGCTACAAAAGAGTTGGGGGAAACCCGAAGTGTCAGGAAAATTCTGGGGGTTCCAATTCCTGAAATTCCATGTGCTTCCAAAAATGAGTCATCTTCATTTGTTTCCACATCTGCTACTCTTCGTTCCTCACCTGAGGAAGAAAATATCAGACATGAAGGGAGGAGGATAGTGATTGACATTAACATAGCTTGTGACCTTTCTATGGTTGAGCCCGAGAAACAGGCTTTCATGGAAGCAGTTGTTGCTGAGACAGAAAAGGAAACAAAAGCTGCTATTACGAGAAATTCCTTCGATTTGAACTCATGTATTACTGAAGATGAGGATCCATTCTTTGTCGAAAGCAATAATGTCAATGCGAGGACTGTCATCGAGATAGATCTGGAAGCTCCTCCTGTTCTGGAAACTGAGCTAGACAATTTGTCTGAAGAAAAAGACAAACAAAATGAAGCATCTTTGCAGTTGCCTGAACACAAACCTGAGCAGATGCAGGATGAAGTTGTCAGGGTTGCAGCAGAAGCAATAGTTGCCATTTCATCATCCAGTCAAACAGACCAAATCTCCAGCGATCCATCTGATGGTCCTCTGGGATCCCTAGGTTGGTTTGTTGGTGTAGTCATTTCTTTTGAGTGTGAACTTGAGAGCAAGTCTAAAGAAATAATAGTGGAGGATGCTGTAATTGTTGCACGGCCTACTACTACCATGGAAATGGATTATTTTGAGGCAATGACATTGCAGCTAGAAGAGACTAAGGAACAAGATTACCTTCCCAAGCCTTTCGTTCCTGAAGTCCAACCTGTGGAAGATGCAGGAACCACTTCACTAACAAATCGAACCCGAAGAGGACATGGAAGGTGGGGAAGACAGCGGAGGGACTTTCAAAGGGATATCCTTCCTGGACTAGCTTCCTTGTCAAGGCATGAAGTGACCGAAGACATCCAGACCTTTGGAGAGTTGATGAGAGCTACAGGGCATTCTTGGAACTCAGTATCGAAGAGAAGAAATGGCACCAGAAATGGAGGTGCGAGGGGAAGGCGGAGGATGGTGATTGAGACCACCCCATTAAGCTCTCCTCTAAAGCAGAAATTGAGTAACATTGTGTCCAGTTTGGAGGACAAAAGCCTAACAGGGTGGGGCAAGACGACTAGACGGCCGAGGAGGCAAAGATGCCCTGGAGGTCATCCTCCTGCTGTCCCATTAACTAAACTATGTGAATGAGTCAACTTCATGATTTATAGAGATGAGGTAACACATTAGGGAGTTTGTTTATGAATTTCAGGTGTGAAGTTGTTAGCTATGGGTTTCCTTGTACATGTCTTTGTAGCCCATAATTTGAGACACCCTCATGATGTGATGTCCATTGGGTTATTGATTCTGTATTCAGGAATAATGTCTTCTGGATCAACAGCATTCGCAAATGCATCTTTCGAATGTATTTAGAAAAGAATCATAATTTTAGGTCAATGAAAGTAACATGAATTCATTTTTTTTCTTTTTCTGCCGCATGGACCTAGACTAATAGCCTTTTTGGCGAACCTTTGGAAAGTCAAAAGTGCTCTTTTTTCTCATTTTTCAAAAAGTATTTATTTTAAAAAAAAAGAAAAGAGGTGTTTGATCAAGTTTTTGAGAGAAAATAAGTGATTTCGTGAATTAGCAGAAGCTAAAAAAAATAGCTTTTATCAAAAATACTTTTTTGAAAAGCACTTTTGAGAAAAATACGTTTAGAAACACTTTCAAAAAGTTTGGCCAAATATTAAATGTTGCTCAAAAGTACTTTTAAAATTTATTGGTCAAATACAAATTATTTCTCTATCAATTTTTTTTTGAAAAAGTATTTTTCAAAATAAATTAATTTTAAAAGTTTGATCAAAACGGACTCTAAAGATGTATTTGGTACAAAAGAAAATAAGTCATTTTCTGACATTCCAACACCATAAAATATATCTCCTTGGAAGTGGAAAAACGAATTTCTTCGCTTATGTTTTATCCGTTAGTCTATTTGAAATGTTTCTAAATTTTTGAGTGTTGGGTAGGGAGACAAAAGTACTAGTGAAAAATGTTCTCCGTGTTATGAAATAATAAAGAAAGAACAAGAATATTGTAGAGAAAGAAAGAAGGAGAGAAGTTCTAATTTCTTTTGATGGGATGAAATACAATGAAGGAGAACCCATCTATTTATAGGGACAAGTCCTCCTAACTTTTCTCCAAAAGATAGACTTTCACTATAATATAAACACATGTATCCACTACAATACAAATACCTTTATAGACATTCACTACAATACGAATATGTTTATAACACTCCCCCTTGAATGTCCATTTGATAGATAATGTGCCTCGTTAAAATCTTACTAGAAAAAATCCAGTGGGAAAAAATCTAGTGAAGGAAAAAGAGTACACATATCTAATAATACGCATTTTGGCTGCCTCATTAAAAACCTTACAAGAAAAATCCAGTGGGACAAAACCTCGTAAGGAAAAAAGAGTACAACGCGTATTAACTCCCTCTAATTAGAACATCCTTGAATCTTTGCATCCCAATCTTGTGCATCATCTTCTTGAAAGTTGCAGTTGGTAGAGATTTGGTGAATAAATTAACCACATTATCACTTGAATGAATATGTTGCACGTTAATATCACCATTCTTTTGGAGCTCATGTGTGTAGAAGAACTTTGGCAAGATGTGCTTCTTCTATCTCCTTTTATGAATCCTCCTTTTAGTTGTGCTATGCATGCTGCATTATTCTTCATATAAAATTGTGGATAATTTTTCATATATCAAACCACATTTTTCTCTAATGAGATGTATCATGGACCTCAACCACACACATTCTCGGTTTGCTTCATGAATAGTTATTATCTCAACATGATTTGATGAAGTAGCTACGAGAGACTGCTTAATAGATCTCCAAGATATGGCAGTACCTCCACATATGAACACGTAGCCAGTTTGAGATCGAGCTTTGTGTGGGTCAGATAAATACCCAGCATTAGTATAACCAACAAGATCGGGACTGCAATTGTTAGAATAATATAAGCTCATATCGGTAGTCCCTTTTAGATACCGCATTATGTGTTTGATCCCGTTCCAATGTCTCCTAGTAGGAGCAGACTATATCTTCAGGACCAAGAATTTTCTCGTTCTTTTTAAATCCTTCAAGGATTTTCATATCCTTCGGTCTCTCTAGACATGAAAATAATTTCATTATGCGCATATCAAGTTTTTCATATATTGCCAGACTTATGAGAAACCTCAAAATAATTGCATCCACCACAAGAGAACCTCTCTATATAATAATGTCAGAATTTACAAAAAATCTTTATGCCACAAGAATCCATTTATATCCACTGTCATTACACTTGAATTGTGTATTTTTAATTGGCCAATCATTTATCTGTCCATACTTTTTGACAGATTTGAATTCAAGATCCTCGTCAATATTTATAATATTGAGCGCTACATTATATCAAAGTTATCGTCGACGATCATTTTGATATCAGTTCCAATGCGACATAACTTATTGAGATCTCTTAATTTTTTCTCATTTTCAGGTACCTGAACCTTTGCCAAGGTTTTATGAAGTGTTATGTCGTGGTGCTTTCTTAAAGCACTTGCCTCATCATTATGACCATCTTAATCATTTGCTCCTCTCCTTGTTCAAGGAGTTCTATATTTGGAACCGTTTGTTCTATCATGCTTCAGGCGTCTCATAGACCCTGTCCTTCAATGACCTTTCATTGGAGCATTTGCAACTGAATTATAAAATAGAGTTAGCAAATATATCTGGCAATTGATTTGCAATATTTTGCAAGTGAATTATCTATTGAACTTTAAGTTCACTTTTTTTTCCCGAGGATCTAGATATCACTTCTCCCCCTAATGTTAGAAAAACTAATATTTACCCCCAAGCTCATTTGGGGACCCATCTTTGTGCGTTGTGGTGAAACAATTGAATTATATATCGCACATTCAAATTTTTAGATGGAATTATTTGATTCCTGATCCTGAACCAATTGTGATAGGGGAAACCTTGTTGGCTTGATGCATTCAAGTGTTGCTATATGTTAAATAAACATATCTCATACCAAATTTTATTTGGGAGTTTTATTCTCATAACCAATGATTTAGCTATAATTGGAGGCATACAATTTTTGCTAAACCAACATATATATGAATCAGCATTATCAATATGATTTTATAATTTGAAACTATGCTCTTAATTTAATAATTCGAGCAACAACCTTACAAAAATCAATTGCAAGTTGATATCAAAACACATGTGACTATACCATAGATGCATCTATTAGCAAACGGTTCACATGGTAGGTAAACGGGCCCATATTCACCCTTTTATAAGTTTCAAAATTTCAGGGAATATAATTCCAATCTTAGCTGATCAAGATCATTCTATCACGAGAACAAGCAACACAAGAGAATTCTTGAAGAATCTTTTATTTCTTCAACATATAGCCACGTAAATTCTCAATTATTTTTGCATCACATTTGAACCGGGATGGCCAACCAGTTATGCCAACTTATTTCAGTAAACTTCTAGTTTACTTTCATATATGATTTCATCATCATACCCATATTTATGTACTATAAATAAAAAAATGGCGGGTAATCTTTTACATAAATATTTATAACCTGCTTCAATTGTAGTAACATGAAGATATTAGATCTTCCCATAATTTATAGTCTCAATTTTTTCAATGTCCTTGAAACTTATAAGTTTCCTTTTGAGACTTATTACAATAATTTCATTCCGTCAGGTAGTAATACATTAGCTCTTTCGGAGCTCTCAATTAATTTTGTGTACAACCACATATTCAATCATATTAACATCATTAATAGTTTCTTCACATAGTTTCAATTTAGAAATAATTTTGAATGTTGATGAGCTATACTCATGAACAGACTTATAGTCTTGATGGATCTAATCATATCGTGCCTTTGGATGGATGACCATCTTCAGGTGGTCATACCTTTCTTTTAGGCTATTATACAAAACAAGTGGATCCTTAATTGTGAGATATTCAATTTTAAAAATTTCGTCAAGATGATGACGCAAGAATATCATAGCTTTAGCACGATCTTGATTTGATGCTTTGTTTTCACTTTTAATGGTGTCTCCAAGACCCATTGCATCCATATGGATTTCAGCATCCAATACCCATGAAAGGTAGTTCTTGGCCGAACTTTGAAGGGCAACGCAATCAAGTTTTGTAAGGTTAACCATATTAAAAGAAAGAAAAAAATAATACCTTGGCCTTCACATTTTAAGACAGTAGAGTCGTAGAGCAACAGTATCACCAAAGGAATATCCTCCTGTGGTTAAGTAATACATCTTTCGAATTTTTTTTTTAAATTTTTCTTACCTCAGATCTTTCAAAGTGAGTGCTCTAGGCAGAGACTCGTGCTGATAACATGTTATGAAATAATAAAGAAAGCACAAGAATATTATAGAGAAAGAGAGAAGGAGAGAAGTTCTTATTTCTCTTGATGGGATGAAATACAATGAAGGAGAACCCATCTATTTATAGGGACAATTCCTCCTAACTTTTCTCCAAAAGATAGACTTTCACTATAATATAAACACATGTATCCACTACAATACGAATACCTTTATAAACATTCACTATAATACAAATATATTTATAACACTCCGAAAATATTTTTTGAATAATAATTTTCTTTATTAAATTCACACCCGTTACCGAAATGGCTACATTTGCCTAATCTTTTAGTGGATGTTAACTATGAAAGATCAAATATTATTCTATTATATTTAAAAAATTTAAAGTTTGACTTAGAATTGAAGTTGTTCTTGATCATGCATTTTGTAAAGAGTATTTAGAATTTGAATGTACTTTTTGTAAAGATAATTTATAAACTCTCAATTTCTAAAAACTAGCAATATCATCCAACTTGACTAATTTACTTAAAGCATACAATCAAATCCACTCTAAAAGAGTAGTATCTCAAATAAATAGTTACATAATGTCGTAATTAGATCCCATATATGAGCTACTACGTACTATTACAAATATTTTTTCACATTATTTAGAATTTTTGAATTTGAAATTGAAGATGGAGTTGTGTTTGATTATAATGTTTGCAAATAATATTTGGTTATTTAAATGTAATTTTTCTAAATAAAATGAAATGTAATTTAAATGGGATTAATTTTATAAAAATAAATAACTTAGGGTAAAACTTGAAATGAAAAAATAAAAAAGGGTCAAAAATGCCCTTAACGTATTAGAAATGGTTCAATTCTTTCACCTATTGGATTAAATTTGTCCCGCCTTCTACCTATTTGAATAAAAAACGTCCTTAAGTTATATAAGTCTAAAATTGTCTCCCTTTTTAACAAAAGTTAATGTGAAATATATAATTTTTTTAATTAAATATGTTGCATTATTTTTATTGGTCCACATGTAATTGAACCCAAATCCATTCACAGTCCAACCCAAATTCATTTTAAAAGACCCAGGACCTCCCCATCAGAAGGACTTTAACTGTGGAAGAACAACAATGACCTTACCTCTTATCAAAGAACATTGATTATGGTAGAGCCTTCAAGAACATGAAGGAGTATAAGAAAAATATAATTAACCAGAAAGGATAAAAAAATATATAGCAACGGATGATTTTTTCCTTCCTAAAACCCAGTAGCCAAACCGCAAATTATCAAACCCACCCTATTTTACCCATTTTCAAGGTTCAATTCATCACCTACTGGTCGAGTTACTATAATCTAGTTTCACAATGATCACATTACCCTAGTTCATGGAGTTTGCACTCCTTTAATTCCTTTTAAAGTAGTTTTTGATGCCAAAGGTCTCAATTTTAATGAGTCCTAGATCTCAAGTTATCACCATGATGAACTAGTACATTCAATTTCACCCTAGAAAGTGTTATTTAACAACCTAGAATGTTAGAATTCAATAACTACCAAAACCATGCAATTTACCCTAACTTTCATAGATCTAGTGATCGATCATCATTCCACCATTAGTGACCCTTCAATGATTCTAGGAGTTAGGGGGATGATTGGTGAAAAAGTTGATGGAGAGTTCTTACCTTGAAGAGGAAATTCACCCTTGCCTTGAAAAAATCGCCCTTTAGCTCTCCCAATTCGTGCCTTAGAGTTATTAGTTGAAAACCTTAAAATAACTGACTTATATACATATCACATCGTTCACTGCAGCAGTCACCACCTTCACTATAGTGTGATAATACCCAAATTACACCTTGCAAAGAAGTATAAAGTGGTAACTATCAAATAAAGTAACCCAACTAGGTTAGAATCGAATCCCATAAGGAATATGATGAGAAATTAGTCAAACGTGAGTATTCAACCATAGTCAATATTTCTAAAGGGGATTTACAATAAAAAAAGTAATTTAAACTACAATGATTGTGAAATTATCGACTCTGATCAATATCTGAGAATAAACTAGGACTCTGTTCCACATGATTTCATAATGTAACAGATTTATTGAACCAGTGATCTTTCCCAATGAATTTCATGCAAAACTGACAATTAAGTTCATCTAACGTGTATCGACCTACATGGATGAATATCACTCTAAATTCTCACGGACTTTTCAATTAGATGAGGGTTGATAGCCTCAAATTTTCATTGTTATTATCTTTCCTAACTTCAACATCTTTGGTCAAACAAGTTGATCATGCATGTGAGTTTTAACATCTGCAGTCACTAAAAACAAATTAAAATAAAGAGAATAACGATACAATCATGTTCACAGCTCAAAAATCACTATTTTATTTTACATATGTTCGTTAATCTATTATGGTTCCCACAACCTTAGCTATATAATTTAACTACTTATGTTTGAAGAAACAATAACAAAATATGAATAAGAAGTCATAATAATTACTTACGATATGATTAAATTATTTGACAAATCATGAAAAGCTAAATAGAATCACAAGAACTTAATGTTTTTCTCTTAATAATGCTATGGAATAATATGTTCCACAACTTGAAATAATGTGCGGACTGTTGATATGCATCAATCACTAATAAAAACATCCCAGGGGATATTTATAATAGTGGAATAGGCTTGCATCCCTCCTGTGTTGACTAGGATTTGACTTGAAAGAGCCTTGGTGGAATTACCCAGGTCCGCATAGCGGATTTCAAACCAGAGTTTGAGCTCCATTTTGCAGACCCCATAACGGAGTTTGAGCTCCATGTTGCGGACCCCTGACGGTCAAGGATCTCAATCAGAACCTCTTCATAGGTAAGGATATCCTTTACACCTATGTTCTCCACCTGAACGACTAAGGTTGGGTCACCAATGCATTTCTTTAATAGAGATACATGAAAAACTGGATGCACCAAAGCTAACTCCGCTGTTAGCTCCAACTCATATGCCACCTTACCAACTCACCTCAGAATCCTGTAAGGGCCAACATATCAGGGACTAAGCTTCCCTTTCTTATAGAACCTCATCATCCCCTTCATGGGAGACACCTTCAGAAATACCCAATCATCAACCTCCAACTCAAGCTCTCTCCGCCTCACATCCGCATGCGATTTCTAATGGCTCTGAGCTATTTTTAGACTTTCTCTAATAAGATGAACCTTGTCCATGACATCATGAACTGAATATGGCCCAATCAATTAAGCCTCACCTACCTCAAACCATCCAATAGGTGATCTACACCTCCACCCATAAAGAGCCTTAAACGGAGCCATCTAAATACTAGAGTGATAACTGTTATTGTAAGCAAATTCGATGAGAGGCAAGCAATCATCCCAATTACCCTTGAAATCAATATCACATGCTCTCAATAAGTCCTCAAGAGTTTGAATGGTCTGCTCGGCCTAACCATATGTTTATGGGTGAAAAGTTGTGCTAAGCTTTACCTGAGTACCAAGTTCTTTTTGAAACGATCTCCAAAATTGAGAGGTGAATTGAGTACCCCTATCTGAGATGATGAACAAAGGAACTCCATGCAACTAAACTAATTCCCAAATGTACAATCTAACACAATCCTCAGCTGAATCGGTAGTTTTGATCGGTAGAAATGAGCTGATTTGGTCAACCTGTCCACAACCCATATAGAGTCATACTATCGGCGTGTGCGAGGCAAACTTGTAATGAAGTATATATTGATCTCCTCCCACTTCCAAGTGGGGATACTAGTGTCCTGAAGCATACCTTCAGGTCTCTGATTCTCAATCTTCACTTGCTGACAATTCGGACACTTAGTCACAAACTCCGCTATATCCTTCTTCATGCCATTCCACTAATAGACTTCCTGTAGATCATGATACATCTTGGTGGCACCTGGATGGATAGAGTATTAAGAGCCATGAGCCTCACTCAACATATGCTCTCTCAAGTCATCAATAGCCTGCACGAATAATCGGCCCTGATATTAGAGTACACCATCTCCCCTTTGGGAGAAGGCCTCCACCTTTTGATTTCAGACAGCTTCCTTTAGCTTCACTAGAATAGGATCCTCATCTTTCTTAACTTTGAGTTTCGTCACCAAAGAAGATTCCGACCCATTCTGAATAATTACACCACCATCTTCTGAATCTGTAAGGCGAACCCCTAAATGGGCAAGCCTATGGACATCCTTTACCAACTCCTTCCTCCCATCCTCCATATGAGACACACTCTCCATGGACAGCCTACTAAGAGCATCCTCCATTACATTGGCCTTGCCCGGATGATAAAGGACACTCATGTCATAGTCCTTGAGAAGCTTTAACCATCTCTTTTGCCGCAAATTCAGGTTCTTCTGAGTGAACACATACTAAAGGCTCTTATGGTCCGTGAATACATCCACATGCCCCCATGTAAATAGTGTCTCCAAATCTTCAAAGCAAACACCACGACTGCTAACTCTAGGTCATACATCGGGTAATTCTTCTCATAAGTCTTAAGCTGCCTAAAGGAATACATAATGACCTTACCATGCTGCATCAGTACACAACCGAGACCAACCCTAGAGGCATCACAATACACAACAAAACCATCTGTGCCCTGCGGTAGGGTCAATACTGAGGCTGAAGTGAGTTGAGTCTTTAACTCCTGAAAACTCTTCTCACAAGCATCCGACACTAAAACTTGACATTCTTCTGGGTCAACTTAGTCAATGGTGCCGAAATGGATGAAAATCCCTCAACGAACCTCCTGAAGAGATAACTAAACCCAAAAAGCTCCTAATATCTGTCGGACTAACTGGTTTAGGCTAATTCTTCACTGCTTCTATCTTTTGAGAGTCCACTTGCACACTCTTGCTAGACACTACATGGCCCAAAAATGCCACTGAGTTCAGCCAAAACTCAAACTTGTTGAATTTAGCAAACAACTGGTGATCCTTGAGAATCTGCAACACAATCCTCAAATGATCGACAGGCTCCTCCTTGCTTTGAGAGTATATGAGAATATAATCTATGAAGACAATTACGAACATATCTAGATACTACTTGAACACCCAATTCATCAAATTCATAAAAGCTGCAAGAGCATTTATTTATCCAAAAGACATAACTACGAACTCAGAGTCACTATACTAAGTCTTGAAGGTTGTTTTCAGAATGTCACTCTCCCTAACTCTGAGTTGATAATATCCGGATCTAAGGTCTATATTTGAGAAGCACTTAGCATCCTGAAGTTGGTCAAACAGGTCATCAGTCCTGGGAGGGGATATTTATTCTTAATTTGACCTTGTTCAACTGCCGATAATCAATGCACATCCTAAGAGAACCATCCTTCTTATGAACAAAGAGGACTGGAGCACCCCATGGGGATTTACTAGCTCTGATGAAACCCTTCGCTAGGAGATCTTTCAACTGTTCTTTCAGTTCCTTTATCTGGCTGGAGCTATTCTATAAGGAGGAATAGATATGGGCTGCGTATTAGGGAGAAGGTCAATACCAACGTCTATCTCCCGTTTAGGAGGGAATCCTGGTAGATCATCCGAAAACACTTCGGGATATTCACATAAACAGGAACTGACTGAAGAGTCGGGGTCTCGGACGTAGAATCCTTGACCTTAACTAAATAGTGAAGTGACCTATAGGAATAACAGAACTACCCTTCCACTCTAGAACTGGTTCATTTGGAAACCTGAACCATACCGTACGGGTTCTACAATTTATCGAAGCAAAGAAAGCATACAACCAATCCATGCCGAAGATAACATTAAAATCGGTCATGTCTAACTCTACTAGGTGGATTGAGGTGACTTTATAAAGGACTGTAACAGGGCAATTTTTATACACCCATCAAGCTATAACTGACTCCCCGACTGGACTAGAGACTAAGAAGGGTTCTGACAGGATTTCAGGACTGACTCCGAAACTAATAGCAATATAAGGAGTCACAAAGGATAAAGTAGACCCTAGATCTAACAATACATACATATCAAGATAGAATAATCGTAATATACCTGTAACCACATCGAGTGAGCACTCCTATTCCTGTCGAGATGAAAGTGCATGAACTTGTTCTGACGTTGGCTGCCACCTGTACTAGTGGAAGCACCCTGCTGAGCTGATCGTGTTGGTGGAGCTACTGAATTGGTGGTTGGGTCACGGCCTCTACCAGGGCCTTGTTTGGCTGAAGGGCAATCACTGAGCATGTGTCCGTGCTTCCCACACCCAAAGCAAGCGCTTGAACCTGATAAGGACTCTCCGGTATGCCTCTTACCACATCTCCCGCAAGCTAAAATACTAGGCTCTCCTGACATGCTCCCCTGACCTCTAGAGCTGATGCTCTACCCCTACTATGATCACGTCTAGGTCTGGACAAAACATTGGCTGATGATTTCTCTGGGGTCAATAACCTCTGGTGAAACTGGGGACAATGTCTGTAAGTGGACCTCTATTTGGAATGCCCATAGCTCATTGTCCTGGTCCTCCTGGCCTCTCTCTCCCTCTCCTTCATCTGCTCTGCCTCAATCTGCTGGGCATATATGACCAACCGAGAGAAATCTATTTCATTGATCAATATGGAGGTCCTGCACTCATTGACTAAGGAATCTGCCACCCTATTTACAAACCTGCTCACATGTGCCCAAGGATCAGGAACCATCTTCAGTGCATACTTGGATAACTAGGTAAATTCCAAAGCATACTCCTGGATAGTTCTTTTGTTCTGCTTCAAGTTGACAAACTCCACTGCCCTTGATTCCCTCAACTCCCTAGGGAAGAACCTATCTAAGAAGGCAGTCACAAACTTATCCTAACCCACAAGAATTGATCCAACTCCTCTACTATCCTTCCACTAACGGAATCATATGTGAGCCATCCCCTTCAACTGATAGGGGGCTAAATATACACTCTCCTCTCCCATCACCCCCATAATCTAGGTGATCTTCGCACCTCCTTAAGGAACTCGTATGGGTCCTCATCCATCTTCGACCCAAGAAACCCAGGTGGGTTTATCCTGATAAAGTCTTGCACTCTCACCACTGCTGCTTCCCATTTTCGGGGACATGGGCCACCACTTGCTGGTTAACCTGAGCGATCATGGCATGTGCCAACATCTGAAATGCTACTCTAAACTCAACATGAGTGACCTACTAGGGCAAAGATTTGCCGATGCTGGTGGGGCTTGCTGATGCTCATCTCCATTGCCATTGCCAAGGCCATTTCCATTTCCATTTCTTCTACATTAACTCAACATAGAGGCATATTTCTGCAAATGCTTATAGCACGAGTTAGAGGAATAAAGAGGTACTTCATCGCCTGGCATAGATCATGAAAGAAGGGAAATTTCCTAAAACGTCTTGTAGCCTCTCTCTCCATAAGTGTGGCATGCTTCACACCCATGGAAAAAGACTCAACTTGGCTTTCAAACACCCTAGGACACACCTAAACATTTGGTCTGATACAAAGTTTGTCATGACCTGAGCTGAGACCCCGGATCGAGACACAGAGCCTAGAACCACGAATGGCTCCAAGCTAAACCATGACACATGTATAGCAATTCAAGAGCATAAATAAAGAGGAAATTAAAGGAAAAATGAATAAGAAAAAGTTTGAAATATAACAAAGGCCATAAGTCAACGCTCGATAAGCTTAATCATCTACATATTGTCTGATAAGCCTCTAAAACACCTGATGAGTTGATGGGACAACACCCCCAACTAGATAACTAGAGTTTGAAAACTGAAATAACATGAAAAACATAACTACTAGATGTCCTCAAAAAAATAAGGAATCACCCAAAGCAGGGGTTGGACTGAACTGAGATGAGAGCAAGCTATCAGAAAGACTAAGCTAGATAACCCGAACCTATATTATGAGATGATATAGCATAGAGTATGCACTCAGTACTTGAAATGTACTGAGTATGTAAAATATGTAAAATATGCTTAATAAAATGTTAGTTGAAATCATGCATAATGATCAAAAGATCATGAGAGTAAGGACTGCATGCTGAAAGTTGTATCCGAGATATACATAATTATAAGCTGGTTATCATAATCAAACTTAGTGACCAAAGATTTAGAAATAGAAATACATGACTTGTTGTAATACCCAAAATCCGTAAGATTAGATTCAAGAGTTGAAATAGAGAAAAATAGAATTTTCTGCACCAGGTCACAGGACGAGTCGTCTAGTGACTCGTCAGGTGCACCACGAGTTGTTAAGTGACTCATGGAGAGGAGGTTGGACTTGGTTAAAATTTTGAGATTTGGGTGTGAACATGGGTGTGAGCACAAGTCGCGGTCAGCATCACGATTTGTTATGTCAGCCGTGGTCATGAATTGATTGAAGGATTGAAAAAGTTGAGCAGTGTTGGTCACGGTTCTTCACCATGATTCGTAGGGAACACCACGAGTTCCCTACAACTCGTGGTGTCCTTCATGGTGAACAATGTGATGAAATTCTAGGTCTGGCAATGAGTACAGACCACGAGCTGTGGTCAGTGGCAACGGGTCGTCCAGTCCCTCGTTGGGACTGACAATGCATTTTTCTCTGCGAATTTACAAAGGACTTTTTCGTAATTCCTAAGTTCCTAAGGCCTATACTATGTCATTTTAAGCTCAGAAAATGGTGCTTTAAGAGGGTTAAGTTCATTCTAAACTCATTCCCTTCCATGAATGCAAGCCTAGAGGTTTTAAGGGGTGATTAAGCTTAGATTCATCAAGTTCTTCCCCAATTTCCATTGGGCTTTCAAGAGGGTTTGTGAAATCAGATTCTTCCAGGTATGTAGGATTATGAATGGGTGTAATCATTTACACCCATGTACAATCCCTCTTCAATTCATGAAATTCTAGTCGATGAATCTATTGATTTTTAACCCAACATGTGAATTCTCTAAGTGTCAATCATGGGCATGATCTAAGCATGTTTCTAATGTTGAATTATGATTCATGGGAAAATTTTACAATGTTTTCAATCACAAATTATGTTTTCAAGTTTTACAAATTATAATGCCCATGCATGGATGTGCATCGTTACACCTAAAAAATTTCTAATGTTTAGTCGGCTTATTCATACGTTAGTCAAGAGTTTTAGAGTACAACACGTATGAGAAAGGGCCCGGGGAAAGGTTGAACGAGCGTGGAATCGGGACCGCAAAGGAGAAGGCTTGAGCAGGCCGCGACAGGGACGACGTGTCACGGACCCCCTCCCTACGCGTTGGGCTCCGTGGCACACCCATAAATTGGCGCATTGGGGTCTGTTCCATGGACCCCTTATCCACCGCCCAAGTATATATATATATATATAGCACCTTATTCATTTGATATATATTCAAAAGTAGAGCTTCGTCCAGAGAAGAGTAGAAACACCATTTTCAGTTAATTTTCCTTCATTTACACCGCCAAACACTACACAAATTCAAATTAACTTCGGGTATCGAAGTTTAAGCTCGTAGGGAGCATTACTACGGAATCAGTTTCTTGAAATTCACCCGGCAAATCATAACCCCACCGAGCCAAAGTTGTTAGAATTGCCCCAAACTAATTGCTATATGATCACAGGCTCCAAGTAAGTATTTATCACTTCTAAACTTTTGAGAAATTATACGTTTTCAACCATGTTCCGTTAAGTTGAAGTATAGTTAATATTTATATAGAAAGTTATCTTTTTTTTTCGAATTTAGTACTGAAGCTAGTCTCATACTCAGAATCAGTCACAGTAACCTCCCCCCCCCACCCCCCCCCTCTCCCAGTAATACGATTACAGTTAGAAAAAAAGCTGTTGAATATGGATTGAAACTCTCCAGCTAATCAGAAATTGATAATCAAGGTATATTAAGGCAAATTCGTTCGGCAAGTTAGTTTCTTCAGTATTATAATTCAGTTTGAATCCCAGTAATAAAGACAGAAGTATATCTATAGTGATTAGTAGTTGTTATTAGCTGAGACCAATATTCCAAGTTTAGTTGGGGATTGACTTTACCCTGTGTAGCCCTCCATAACCAACCCTAAGGTTAATAGCTGTGTCGACGCCTGCCAGGGGCGAGATGACATCACTCTAAGGAGCGATATGCCATCCCTAAGGGAAGAAGATGGGGTCCAAGGTCCTTATACAGTCCATTCCATGGCTGGACTATTTTATACCTATCGACACTACATTACTCCCCCTATCGAGCCGGGTGTTCGGAGTGCAGATATAAGATATCAGGATTCCATCGAACTCAGACACAGCTACAGTTCAGGGGCCAAGCGGGCTCAGTTGCAGACCCAAGGGACTGGTAGGTCGGCTATAGTTGTTAGATGACTCGGTTTGACCTTGTTAGGGGTATATAGATTGAAGTGTACTCACCAGGGCTTATGGGGGCCCCAGATGGGTTATTCTTTGCTGGATGTACCTTCCTGCTTATGGGGGCCAAGTAAGGTTCTTGTTTGCATTAGTTACTAATAGATTAGACAGTAAGAGGTTCAGCTATTCAGGTGATATTTCTATCCCTTCCTTTCAGTTACTTTCCATTTCATTTCAGCTCATTCAGTTATTTACAGTTACTGCCTTACATATTCAATACATATTGTATTGACACCCTTCTTGGGGTTCTACATTACTTTCTTGCAGGTGTGGATAGACGCGGATCAAGACCTTCCTAGTTTTCAGCTAGATTAGCAGTGTAGTCGGCTCTTTTCCTCCGGTGCTCATAGTTAGAAGGTTGAATCTCCTTTTGTGTGTATAGTTCATGGGTAGGTAGGGGCCCTATCCCGACTAATATATCACTTATAGAGGCTTGCAATTTGTTTCTACTTCCCTGTGGTTAGTTGTTGTTGGACGAGTGGGGCCCATATGTGTTTTATCTTGCGTTGGCAGTTTGGGGCCTTGTTTTGCTATTAGTTAGCGGCCTTATCGGCCATAGCTTAGCTTATACTGGATTTACTTTACAGTCATAACTTGACATCATGGTGGTCTTGTCGCCCCGCATAAGGTTCCCTATTATTATCTGATTCTGGGTAGCTATTTTCTTTTATAGGTGGCTATAAGGCCTTGTCAGCCGGGGGCTGTGTTTACAGCCGAGATATAGCCCGTTGTTATCTTGAGTTGAGATTTAGTGTTAGTCCTGCACCAGAGGTGCGTAAGCTCAGTCAGGCCAATTCATACCCTAGTAGGGCACCAGGTGCTAGTCATGCCTCCCAAGGTGGGGCGTGACAAGCTTGGTATCAGAGCAGGTCGTATCATAGGGAGTATGCAAGCCGTGCTAAGTAGAGTCTTGCCTATGGATGTGTTGTGCACCACATACTATAGATAGGAGGCTGCGAGGCATGTTAGGATGGTTACTCTTCCTTCTCTTCCAGTCGTGCTATAGAGTTGTGCTGTATAGGGAAGAGTCCTAAGCTTACCATAATATGCTTTTCTACAGAGAGATGATAGACGCACGACAGATCATCACTAGAAGGAAATTAGATGTTGCAGAAGGAAGGCACTAGCAAGGTGCCCCAGTCAGAGTCAACCCGATTTGAGGGCGATAGGGAGACTTCATCTCGGTCTCCCCAGCAGTCTCCACCCCATCAGGAGATGCTCAAAGCGACGGATGCGTTGTCACCACCTCCGGCATTCTCCATACCAATGCCATCCGATCAGGAGGTTAGGAGTGCTATTTCTATGATAGCCCAGATAATGGCTGCGTAACGTCAACTAGTGGTACCCGTGGTTGCTGAATCTTTAGGAGGACCTGGTAGTTCGAGGGCCCGAGAGTTCCTTGCATTGAGTCCCCCACAGTTTATGGGGACGGACCAAGACGAGGACCTTCAGGACTTTTTAGATCAGCTGTAGCAGATTTTTAGAGTAATGCAGCTACACCTGCAGAATCGGTTGAGTTAGCAATATTTTGGCTACGTGATATAGCAGTGTTATGGTACGAGAGTTGGGAGAGGTCCCGAGGTAGAGATGTTCCCCCTCTGACTTGGTTCAGCTTTTCAGAGGCCTTCTTGGACCATTATCTGCCGCGGGAGATCCGACAGGCCCGGGTAGATTAGTTTTTGCATCTGGAGCAGGGCTCGATGAGTGGTCGGGAGTATGCTATAAGGTTTGATTCCCTGGCCCGATATGCACCGGCTTTTGTAGATACCATGCCAGCCAGGGTGCACCAGTTTATTATGGGGGTGAATCCAAAATATGTGGAGACTTGTGTCATAGCTACTCTGCGAGAGGATATTGATATTGCCTGTGTTTAGGAATTTGCTCAAAATATCGAGGGAATTAGACAACAGCAGCGGGAAATAGACAGGGCAAATCAGGAGTAGCGCCGCAGGCCTTGACCTAGTGATGTGCAGGCAGAATTTCAGGGCGTACCCAGGCCACGACTATCAGGCAGACCACCTAGAACCCCACCTCCACAACAGCAGCAGGGTGGTAGATCAGGCCATCGGGGGAAGACATGACCCTACGAGAGTTCACGACCACC
Organism: Datura wrightii; assembly: GCA_035772735.1. Taxonomy (NCBI): domain Eukaryota; kingdom Viridiplantae; phylum Streptophyta; class Magnoliopsida; order Solanales; family Solanaceae; genus Datura; species Datura wrightii. The sequence continues at coordinate 118,444,687 of JASDFA010000003.1, forward strand.
AGGCTCGCAGCAGCAGAGGGGGTCAGAGCAGAGTAGATTTACCGTGACACTTTGCCCTATTTGTAGTCAGCGCCATCCTAGGGCATGTAGGTATGGTTCTTCTATATGTTACATCTGCTGGCAGGAGGGTTATCTGATGAGGGACTGTCCAGCCGGGGATCAGAGTGATCAGGACCGACAAGATAGATTTCAGTAGGGTCACGTGCCCCAGCATCTCTAGTAGGGCATAGGCCCTTAGCTCTAGCCGGTGGAGGCCAAGGCAGATCAGGGGCATCTAATTTTGGCACCGGTCTAGATCGCACCTATGCGTTACTGGGATGACAGGAGTCAGAGTCGTCGCTGGATGTGGTGACAAGTATGCTGGACATCTGCTCTCATACCTTGTATGTCTTTATAGACCCAGGCTCCACTTTATCTTATGTTACACCATTAGTGGCCCGTAAGTTCGGTATTATGCTAGAATTGCTTCGACGACCTTTTTCAGTGTCCACACCTATCGGTGATTCCATCATAGCTAAAAGAGTCTACCGAGGGTGCACAGTAGAGGTTGTTGGTCGCTAGACTTTAGCAGATTTGGTAGAATTAGAAACGATTGGCTTTGTTGCAATTATGGGTATGGATTGGCTAGCACCATGTTATGCCAATGTAGATTGTTGGACCAAAACTGTCCATTCCACTTTCCAGGGGAGGTAGTACGGGAGTGGAAAGGTAATGCAGCCACGCCAAAATGTAGGTTTATTTCCTATGTTCAGGCGAGGAAGTTAATCGCAAAGAGTTGCATCTATCATATCGTCAGAGTTTAGGATGTTCAAGGCGAGTCCCCAACTCTCCAATCCATTCCAGTAGTCAATGAATTTCCATATTTATTCCCGGATGAACTTCCTGGTATTCCCCCAGAACGGGAGATCAATTTTGTAATTGATTTATTATTAGGTACTCAGCCTATATCCATCCCTCCATATCGAATGGCTCCTACCAAGCTCAGAGAGTTGAAGGAACAATTGAAAGATCTCTAGATAAGGGCTTCATCAGGCCGAGTACTTCACCGTTGGGTGTGCCAGTTCTATTTGTGAGAAAGAAGGATGGCTTCCTCTGCATGTGTATAGACTATCGGCAACTGAATGAAGTCACCATCAAGAATAAATACCCTCTCCCTAGAATAGATGACTTGTTTGACCAGTTACAAGGGGCGAAGTATTTCTCAAAAATTGACTTAAGATCTAGGTATCATCAGGTTCGGGTTCAAGAAAGGGACATTCCAAAAACCGCTTTCAGGACCAGGTATGGCCATTTTGAATTCCTAGTCATGTCCTTCGGACTGACGAATGCTCCTGCAGTGTTCATGGATTTAATGAAAAGTATCTTCAGGCTGTATCTGGACTTGTTTGTGATAGTGTTTATTAATGATATTGTGGTGTATTCCCATTTAGAAGCAGAATTGGGCTCACCTACGAATAGTGCTCCAATTTCTCAGAGATCACCAGTTGTATGGAAAATTTTCTAAATGTGAGTTTTGGCTGAATTCAGTGGCCTTTTTAGGGCACATTGTATCAGAAGCTGGTATTCAGGTAGATTCCCAAAAGATTGAAGTAGTAAAGACATGGCCTAGACCTACCACTCCAACTGAGGTACGCAGTTTCTTGGGGTTAGCCGGATATTACAGAAGGTTTGTGGAGGGGTTTTCTACTCTATCAGCGCCCTTGACCAAGTTAACTCAGAAAGCAGCTAAATTTCACTGGACTGAAGCGTGTGAACAGAGTTTTCAGGAGTTGAAAAATAGGTTGACATCAACACCAGTGTTAGCTTTGCTAGAAGGATCAAAGGGTTATGCAGTGTACTATGATGCTTCGGGCGTCGGGTTAGGATGTGTTCTGATGCAACATGGTAAGGTAATTGCTTACGTTTCAAGACAGTTGAGGAAGCATGAAAAGAACTATCCCACCCATGAGTTGGAATTGGCTGTAGTAGTTCATGCCTTGAAAATTTGGAGGCACTACTTGTATGGCGTCCATGTAGATATTTTTATTGATCATAAGAGCCTCCAGTACATTTTTACGCAGAAAGAATTGAACCTGCAACAGTGTCGCTGGTTAGAACTATTGAAGGATTACAATGTGAACACTTTATACCACCCAGGGAAGGCCAACCTTGTAAAAGATTCCCCTAGCCATAAATCCATGGGAAGTTTGACTTATTTGAAGTCCAAACAATAGGGACTGGCTCGGGAATTGTATTAGTTAGCCAACTTGGCCGTCTAAATAGTAGCCTCGGGAGATAATGGAGCAGTGATCCAGAATACTGCAGTATCATCCTTGGTTATAGAGGTGAAAGACGGCAGTATGAAGATCCTGACCTAGTACAACTCAGCGATAAAGTACAGCGAGGGGAAGTATCAACTTTCAAAGTAACTACAGATGGGGTCTTTAGATATAGGGGTAGCCTCTATGTTCCAGATGTGGCAAGACTTCGCTAGCAGATCATGGCAGAGGTACATTATTCCCGTTATTCTCTTCACCCAGGTTCAACAAAGATGTATCATGACATAAAAGAAATTTACTGGTGGCCCAGAATGAAGACGGAGGTAGCATAATTTGTAGCACAATGTGCTAATTGCCAGAAAGTGCAGGCGGAACATCAAAAGCTCGGTGGATTGACATAGGAAATAACAGTGCCTATGTGGAAATGGGAGGCAATCAATATGGATTTTGTAACAGGATTACCCTATACCAGGCGCATATTTGACTCCATTTGGGTGATTGTTGACAGATTGACGAAGTCAGCTTATTTTCTGCTAGTCAGAGCTACCTTCTCAGCCAAGGACTATGCTAAACTGTATATTAGAGAGATAGTTCGATTGCATGGTGTTCCAGTATCAATCATTTTTGACAGAGGGGCGCAATTCACAACTAAATTCTGGCAGTCCTTTCAGAAGGGCCTGGGGACACAGGTTAACCTGAGTACAACCTTCCATCCTCAAACAGACGGGCAGGCAGAACGTACAATTCAGATGCTCGAGAATATGTTACGGGTGTGCATGCTAGACTTTGGGGGCAGTTGGGATGAACATTTACCCCTTATTCAATTTCCTTATAATAATAGTTATCATTCAGCAATCCATATGGCACCTTATGAGGCCTTATATGGGCGGAAATGCAGGTCCCCAATTGGTTGGTTCGAGGTGGGAGAATCAGAGTTAATTGGACCAGATATAATCCATCAGTCATAGAAGAAAGTAAAGCTTATCAGAGAACGCCTGCTGACAGCGTAGAGCCGCCAGAAATCTTACGCTGATATATCACGTAGAAACCTGGAGTTCGATGTAGGTGACTGAGTATTTTAGAAAGTTTCGCTCATGAAGGGTGTGATGAGGTTTGGTAAGAAAGGAAATCTTAGCCCGGGATTTATAGGATCGTATTGAATCCTCTGGAAAATAGGCGAGGTGGCATACGAGTTAGATTTGCCTTCAGAGTTAGAATTTGTTCACCCGGTCTTTCATGTGTCAATGTTACGGAAGTGCATAGGAGATCTGTCCCGAATTGTGCTAGTTGAGGACATCCAGGTTACAGAGAAATTAGCCTATGAAGAGGTTCCAATAGCCATATTAGATCGGCAGATTCGTAGGTTGAGAACTAAAGATGTCGCTTCAATTAAGGTATTATGGAGAAACATGAATAGAGAAGAGATAACCTGGGAAACTAAGGATAATATGAGATCCAGATATCCTCATTTGTTCCAGGCTTAGCCGGACTATGTAGTTAAGTTAAGTTATTGATTCAGTTGCTGTTTCATGATTTGTGTTATATATATTGCTCAGTTGACTGCAACCTTGTTGTGAAATAGTTGTTATAGTGTTATGTGAAGTGCTTGTGTTGGACTTTTCTGAATTTCAAGGTTTTCAGATAATCCATATTACAGGGGAGATTTTGCCAAAATTTTTTCAGAATAATAGTTGAAAAAGTTAAACTCCTGTAAGTGACGTTCGAGGACGAATATTCCTTAGGGGGGAGAGAGGATATTACACACCGTAATTCTAATATTTAGTTGGCCTATTCTTATGTTAGTCAAGAGTTTTAGAGTACAACACGTATGAGAAAGGGTCCAGGGAAAGTTCGAATGAGCGCGGAATCGGGACCGCATTGGAGAAGGCCGGAGAAGGCCGCGATAGGAGCGGCGTGCCGTCCCTGCGTGTTGGGATCCGTGACATGCCCGTAAATTGGTATGTTGGGGTCTGTGCCACGGACCCCCTCTCCACCGCCCAAGTGTATATATATAGCACCTTGTTCATTTGATATATATTCAAAAGTAAAGCTTCATCCAGAGAAGAGGAGAAATGCCATTTTCAGTTAATTTTCCTCCGTTTATGCTGCCAAACGCTGCACAAATTCAAATTAACTTGGGGTATCAAAGTTTAAGCCTGTAGGGAGCATTACTATGAAGTTAGTTTCTTGAAATTCACTCGGCAAATCTCAACCCCGTCGAGCCAAAGTTGTCAAAATTGCCCCAAACTAATTTCTTTATGATCATAGGCTCTAAGTAAGTATTTCTCCCTTCTGAACTTTCAAGAAATTATATGGTTTCAACCGTGTTCCGTTAAGTTGAAGTATAGTTAATATTTATATAGAAAGTTATCATTTTTGCCGAATTTAGTACTGAAACTAGTCTCATTCTCCCAGTAATACGATTACAGTTAGAAAAAAAGCTATTGAATATGAATTATAACTCACCAGCTAATTATAAATCGCGATCTAGGTATGTTAAGGAAAATTCATTCGGCAACTTAGTTTCTTCAGTATTATAATTCAGTTTGAATCCCAGTAAGAAAGCCAGAAGTATATCTATAGTGATTAGCAGTTGTTATTAGCTGAGACCAGTATTCCAGGTTTAGTTGGGGATTGATTTTGCCCTGTGTAAGCCTCCATAACCAACCCCAGGATTAATAGCTGTGTTGATGCCCACCAAGGGTGAGATGACATTGCTCCAAGGAGCGATATATCGTCCGCGTGGGAAGAAGATGGGGTCCAAGGTCCTCATACCATCCATTCCATGGATGGACTATTTTATGCCGATCGGCACTACATTACACCCCCTGTCGAGCCGGGTGCCCGGGTTTAGATATCAGATATCAGGAGTCCACCGAACTTAGACACAACTATAGTTCAGGGGCCGAGCGGGCTCAGTTGCAGACCCAGGGGACTGGTATGTCAGCTATAGTTGCTAGATGACTTAATATGACCTTGTTAGGGGTATATAGATTAATGTTTACTCACCAGGGTTTATGGGGCCCCTGGATGGGTTATTCTGTGCTGGCTACACCTTCTGGCTTATGTGGGCTAGGTAAGGTTCTTGTTTGCATTAGTTACTAATAGATTAGATAGTAAGAAGTTCAGATATTCAGGTGGTATTTCTATCCCTTCCTTTCAGTTACTTTTCATTTTATTTCAGCTCATTAAGTTATTTATAGTTACTTCCTTACATATTTAGTACATATTGTACTGACGCCCTTCTTGAGGCGCTGCATTACTTGCCTTCAGGTGTGGATAGATGCGGATCATGACCTTCCTAGTTTTCAGCCAGATTAGCAATGTAGTCGGCTCCTTTCCTCCTAAGCTTATAGTTAGAAGGTTAACTCTCCTTTTGTGTGTACAACTTACGGGTAGGTCGGGGACCTGTCCTAACCAATATATCACTTCTAGAGGCTTGCAGATTGTTTCTAATTCCCTGTGGTTAGTTGTTGTTGGCCGTGTGGGGCCCATATGTGTTTTATCTTGCGCGTTGGCCGTGTGGGGCCTTGTTTAGCTGTTAGTTGGCAGCCTTGTCGGCCATAGCTTAGCTTATACTGGATTTACTTTATAGTCATAACTAGACATCATGGTGGTCTTGTCGGCTCGCGTAAGATTCCCTATAATTATCTGTTTCTGGGTAGTTGTTTTCTTTTACAGGTGGCTATAAGGCCTTGTCGGCCGGGGGCTGTTTACAGCCGAGATATAGCCCATTGTTTCTTGATTTGACATTTAGTGTTAGTCCTGCAATAGAGGCGCGTAAGCTCAGTCAGGCCAGTTTAGACCCTAGTAGGGCACCAGGTGCCAGTCATGCCTCCTAAGGTGCGGCTTGACATTCGTAAAAGTTGAGACTCATGATATATATATTCAAGCATGATGAAATGTATATTAAAGAAATATGATCTAGAATTACCCATGTCTATATTTATGTTTTTGAATGAATTAAGCCTATGTCGAGCATGTTTAAGTATTGGACAAGCCTATATAATCAAACTATGTTTCATGATTTATCTAAATTTCATGCTATTAACTTTCCACATAGTTTTGGAGTCTAGAATTCCACTAATTTATGCTTGTTGTATGGTTTGAGCCCAAGGCTCCTAATGTTATGATTTTTAGATATTGCATGTATATTATTATTCAGCTTCGTCACTAGATGATGGTTCAGCTTCATTGAAAAATTATGGAGAGCATATGCATGTTTTTGGGAGTAGTGTCTAGCATACAGTAGGCTAAGGGTTAGTCAACCCTATACCTTAGAACTACGTGCCAAGTGATAATGCTCAAATCGTACCTCTTACCGAAGTATGAAGCGGATGTTGTCAATAAAGAACCCAACAAAGAGGTTGGGGTCAGACCCACAGGGAATATGGAAGATCTAGACTATTGTCGGTAAGTGAACTTGTTGGTTAGTTACTCCAATTGGGGGTTTTTAAAGAAAGCAATAATTAAAACAACTGTTAAAATTTTTTTTGAAATAAAAAATGAAGGATAACTAAGTTTTGTTTACCCCATGGGTTTATAACTGCTTCGGGTATACATACGTGATCATCACCAATGCTTACTTGCAGAACTGATAACTAAAGTTCATCCAAACGACTAGTTCGTCCCTATTGGATGACTATACTCAATCACCGGGTCAGGTCTCATAAGCATTTACAGATTAACTGTTATCAATATGTCCCAAATTTAACTATCCTGCGACCATAGCTCAAGTTAATACAATGATCATTAAGATCAAGGCTTTGTTGTAATTCTGTTTTCCTAATCTCTATCTTTTTAGGCTCAAGCAAGTAAAAAATTCGGGCAAGTCCTAATACTGTACACCGTTAAGAAACATTTAAGCATGAAGAGAATACAATACAAGAGTTTTGCATTGGTTTTGAATCACTTTTATGTTACCCTAGCTTGTTAATCCACCATGATTCCCACAACCCTAGCTACGGTGGTCTTAGCCTTTCATAGGTTCTAGATTGTGGTTTGTACTCATAATTAAATACATAAATCAATATTTACAATCGTATATGAGAGAAAAACTTATTTAAAATAAATCAGAAAAATCCTCAAGAACAAAGTATGAAGATCGAGAAGAAATCAAGAAAAGGTTGATCACAACTTAATTCTATATTTTTCCTCTTTTCATGCCTCTCTATTACAAAGTAATGATTTTTGATCGTCTCCCTAATGTTCTCTAAAGTTCTCTAACAACTTCTCTCACATCCTCTCCAATTTGCTACTCTATTACATAGAAATAAAAGGTATTTATAATAATAAAGTAAGCCTTCCTTGTTCCTTCATGGAGTGGAATTAGTATTTGTAACTCCTTTTCCTAGTTGAAGTAGGATTTGACTTTCTAAAAGAATAACCTAGAAAAGTATTTATACAAATAATTAGAACTTTTTCCTAAATTAACAGGGAAAGTAATTTAACTGCTGCCACCTGATCCGATGAATCGTACCATGAACCACGAGTCGTAGCTACTTCTCGTACAATGCTTAACAGCCTTGAGTTTGGTTAAGTCCTAGAAGCTGGTCCGACTTGTAAATTGCTCCTACGAGTCGTACAATGCCTGTCATGGTCTGATCTTGTGAAGTTGGGCATCCTCTGAATTTTTTCACGAGTGTTGTTGTACAACTCGTACTTTGATATCACAACTCGTGACTGCCTCATGCCCTAGGATCTGGCAATCACATTTTCTCTGAAGTTCACCATGGTCTTCCGTGCGAGTCATATATGGTCATCACGAATTGTATCTTCCATTTATACTATGAGCTCAGACAAGTGAAATATTTCTGTAATTTTCCAAGACTGTTATGGTACAACTCTTACCAGAATGGTACGGCTCTTACCAAGAGTCGTACATGGCCAGGGCCTTATGCAGTTTCTCTGAATTTATAATGGATGCTACGTACAGCTCGTACTTCTAAGGTACGACTCGTACCGAGGTTTGCAATTTCACCATTTTCAGCACTCTATTCTCTTCTTTTGCATATTTCATCTCCAATGCATAATTTCCCTGAAAACAAAGTAAAAATGCATAATATCTGTATAAACACATCTAAGACCATGCATATTTTCTATGTTTTAAGTGTCGAAAGTGCTATAAACTGTAAATTGACAACACATCAACACCCTTAAATTAAGACTTTTGCATGTCCTTAGGCAAAGAAAACTAAAACTAAAAACAATGCTTAACTAAAAAATAAACCTAGATACTACAACCAACAATCAATCAAAATTTGCACCATAAACTCGAACAACTTTTGACCCTTTTTCTCATAAACCAAATTAGCATATGCACATCAAGCAATCACAAACCATGACAAATAGGGATCAAGATATGTCATCTAGCTATTAACAGGTAGTGAAGTCATCAGTAATGCTTCTCACACAGACAACTGGCAGAATCAAACACAAACCATGTACCCTCACAACAAATGAGTCCCCCACTCACAAATATAGGAAAATATGAAACATGGGACTGAACAAGTAAGACTCTTACTCTCACAAAGAAGTTTCAAATACTGCATATCGGATACCATAGGCTTGCCCTTATTTTCTCTACTTCGGTTTGTCAGATGGTCAGGCTAGGATCTCTATAGGACTTGCTTTTGGCTTGTTCTTTAGGCTTTTAGGCTGGGTATGGTAGAGATGGAATCTTTTGAGTGACTAAACCCCTCCTTGGCACTACATACACGTGGCTCCATTTTTTCACTTTTTCACCCTTTTACTTTTTTTCCCACTTTTCCTCCCTTTTTCCCTTTTTTTGCATTTGTATGAGTGTGGTGTGTTTCTTCAGACTTTTCATGCATCATTCTCTTTTTGCATTTTCTTTTTCAATTTTTTTTATTTTTATTTTGTCACACCAAACCTCATTTTTCACTTTTTTCTCTTCCTTTTTCACCTTTCCCTTATTTATGAACCCCTACTCTAGCCACCCTCAACTTAGGCATTTTTCCTATATTGAGGTTCACAATGTCTAAGGAGGGACCATGGCCAAAACAAGTTCATTATAAAAAATGGGTACAGTTAATAGGTTGATCAAAGAAAAGAATGGTTTATTTAAGGCTCAAAAATTTGGATCAAGGGAATCATATGATTTTGGTAGGGTTATTTAGGGTAAAAATGGGCTCAACAAGAACGACCTATGATCATTTACTTCCCAACCATCCTAAAACCTATGCAAAGACCAACCCAAAAAGTTCTAGATCCTCTACGAAGTATTGAACTAGGTATTAGACCTCACTCACTCATGGTACATGACTTGCATTCACTCTACCTGTCCGGTTTATACATGTATTACCAAAAACTATACATGCTAATGTAATGCCCCGGACGTGCTGAAGAATAAGACCCGAGAGTTTAAATCTAAAATCTGTAGAAACTGGGAAAAATAGCACAGGACGAGTGGAGTAATGACTTGTGGTTGCAAACCACGAGCCGTTGTTAGAAGCTATGGGTTCAGGTGTTTGGGTGACAGTGGAAGTTACAATTGATGTAATGACTCGTTGTAAGAAACAATGAGTCCTCGTTGGTTGTCTTGGTAAAAGATTGACTTAGCATTTGGGGAATATAATGGGTCATCCAATGACCCGACGTGGCATGAAACAATCCGTAGTTGTGAGTCATGGTAAGGGAACCTAAATCTCCAGTGGACTTGACGGACGGATACCACGATCCATTGAAGCCAACTACGAGTCCTGTTGGGACTCGTCGTGGGGAAGTTCAGAAGGTTCAGGAGCGCAATCAATGACCGATTAAATGACCCGTTAGACCTAAGGACGAGTTGTCTTGTCTATCTGTGGTCTAATTCTGAGAGAAGCCTTGGGCAGTGCATAGCATGGACAGATACCACAGGTCGTGGTATCCTTCAGCGACCCGTTGGGTCATCTGCTGTTTGGTCCAGTGAGCAGTTATTTGCGAATTCAGTAAGGGTATTTCTATCATTTCCTAGTCCCTAAGACCTATACTACATTGTTTAAGGCTCATTTTACAGGGTTTTAAGAGGGGAAAACCTATTCTAAGTTAATTCATTCCATGCATGCAAACTTGAGAGTTTGAAGAGAGGATTTAGAGCAAGTTTTAGAGGTTTTCATTGGGATCTCATCTTGGGCAATTAGAGAAGTGGTAGAATCATCCCTCCCAGGTATGTATGGTTATGAGTGGGTGTTTCCTTCCTCACCCATGCCCAAATCTCTAGCTAAGTATGAGAAATTCATATGATCAAGTTATAGGGTTTTTACCCAATTGCATGATTCTTGAATTTCTACACATGGGTATGATTAGATAATGTTTGTATTGATGAATTGTGAAGCTTGGGAAGATTTAAATTATTTTCAATAAAAAATTGTGTTCTCTAAATTATGAAATTTAAATGCCCATGGATGAGAAGTTCATGAAAGAAGAGAATGATGATGAATGTGTGATGATGATGAGAGTTGATAATGAAAAGTATGTTTCTAAAGCTACCCATGATTATGATATTGTTTTTAAAATGGATTGAGTAGATCCAAGCATGATAAAGTTTTAGGCAAGGCCCTTATATCAAGTATGATGATGTAGTATCTCTAAAGTAAGCTTACCACATGATTTTTGAGAAGATGCTCCCACTTATATTTGATCTTGTGGTATGTTTCAAAATAAAGCTTCTCATATGCATGAATTTCTAATTGAGATGTGTGTTATCATTGAGCTTCATTTTCGTACGATGTTGGTTCTATGAATGATTTCATTATTGAGCTTTTTCAAATGACAATGTTGAGCTTCGTTTCATACAATGTTGAGTTTATGCATGTTTCCATTATTGATCTTATAGACGATGTTGAGCTTCATTTCATATGATGTTGAGTTTATGCATGATTCCATTGTTGATATTCGTCAATAGACGATGTTGAGCTTCGTTATATACGATGTAGAGCATTGCATGTTTTGGGACAAAAGTCTAGCACCGAGCGGGCTAAGGGTCAATCACCCTATGCCCTAGAACTACGCACCAATGTAGGTTGATACTATTATATTATTGGGACCTCCCTTGTGAGCCATCCCCAACCCTAATGGCCCATGAGCTTGATATTGATATCATGGTAGCGTCCTTAGCCCTGACAAGGTTTTGGATGGCTCTGCCCACTTGAGTGTGATAGTCGGGACCACGTAAGCTCTATCGTAGTATGTTGGTTAAGTGACGAGTCTCCCATTGTCTATATGATTCAGATTTACATATTCATTACTCATGATTACTATTTTAAACATGTATTAAAAGCAATGTTTGACTTATTATTCAGCTTTTCTACAAATGTCATATTTCAGCTTTGAGTCATTCGAGTTAGTTATGATGTTATGAAGCTATGCATGGTCATATTATGAAAAGATTACGATTTCAGAATGAATGCAGTCCTTTTTTTCAGAGTTGAAAGCTTATGATATGTTATAAAATGTTTTAAATGATTTACTTTACTTAAGAGGTTTTACTTACCTTGCATACTCGGTAAATTTCACATACTGACCGCATACATTCTATGTTGTATCGTTTCATGATACAAGACTCAGCTCCCAAGATCAGCCTCGCTCGTAGTCGGTTGTCAGAGTCAGTACCTTCTTGGTTGGTGAGTCTTCATCCTTCGAGGGCTAGACTTTCAGTTTCCTTATGTATTTTTAGTTTCAGTATTGTTGAGTTAGTTGGGGGTCTTTTCCCATCAACTCGTCCATATTAGAGGCATTTCAGACTCATGTATGTGTTAGTTTTGCATGCTAATTCTGATGTCATGTTGAGTTAGACTTCTGCTGAGTTATATTGATGATTTTCTTTTGTTTATCGAATGAGTTAGATGTATGCTTCTACCATGAGTCGACTTGGGGTCTCTCAGAGTCCCTTGTCCCATGTCTATGATCCGAGCCCCCGTTCGGATCTTGACAAACTTGGTATTAAAGCCATTGGTTTGAAGTGTCGTAGGGAATCTGAAAGCTGCATTAAGTAGAGTGTTTTTCATTGGTGTGAAGTGCGCCACACTTATGACGAAGAGGCTACCAGACGTTTAGGAAATGTTCCCTTCTTTCTTGATCTATGTCGTGTGATGAAAAGTCCTTCTACCCTTCTAACTCGCGCTAATTGCGATTTCAGAATCATGGCTCCCCGAGGAATGAACGGAAGGAGGAATGGAGGTGGTGAGGGCCACGGGGATGGAAATGGTTATGGGCATCAGCTAGCCTCACCAATTCAGGAGCCTCAGGCACCGGAGCGAGCCGCTCATGCTGAGTTCTGGGCCGCTATTCAGATGCTTGCGCAGGCCTTGACCACTCAGGTCAATCACCAGGCCATTGTGCATGTTCTGCAAAATGGCAATGCAACATCGGCTCGAGTCAGAGACTTCTTGAGGATGGACCTGCCGGAGTTCTTAGGGTCCAAGGTAGATGAGGACCCGCATGATTTCATTGATGAGAATTTTAAGATCACCCAAGTCATGGGGGTGAGTAGTGTTGAGTGCGCAGAGTTGGCCTCCTACCAGTTGAAGGGGTTTGTGCATATCTAGTTTCGCTAATGGAAGGATAGCAGGGTCGCAGGAGCAGGTTTGATCATGTGGGAGGAGTTTTAGGTTGCATTCCTAGATCGGTTCTTCCCTCGGGAGATGAGGAAGTTGAAGGCAACTGAGTTTGTGAACTTGAAGCAGCGAAGGATAACAGTGCAAGAGTATTCTCTTGAGTTCACCCACCTATCGAAATATGCCCCGGACTTAATGGCTGACCAGAGAATTCGGGTGAGCAGCTTTGTGCATGGTATATCAGGGTATTTTGACAAGGAATGATGGATTTCTATGCTTCACCAGGATACGGACTTTCCTCGCATAGTGTTGTATGCGCAGTAGATGGAGGTGGCACATTCGCGAGAGGGTAGCCAAGAGGGCGAGAACCGAGGATCACAGATTCTCTCATACCAGAAATCATCAGCCCCGACGTCTTTAGCATTGAGTGTGCCATCCAGGCCCAGACATGATCAGAGAGGGTGAGCTTCAGGCTCGAGGGGTCAGAGTAGCAGACCCGCAGATTCTAGCATCCCAGCTTGTCGTAAATGTAGTCGGGGGAACACAGGCCAATGCTTGGCAGGTTCAGGTGCTTGTTTCATGTGTGGGCAGCCTTAACACATGCTTCGAGATTGTCCATCTATGAGGTAGGATCAGGTTGGGGGCCGAGACCCAGCTTCTAGTTCAGCAGCCCCTCCCCCATGCTCAGCATATCAGGGGACATCTATTGGCACAACTATCGATCAATGCCAGAACATATTCTATGCTTTAGCTTCCCGTCAGGAGCAGGAGGTCTCCTCAGATATGGTCATTAGTATGTTGCAAGTCTTCCATATTGTTGTTTATGCTTTGCTAGATCTGGGGGCTAACTTGTCTTTTGTGACACCATATGTGGCCAGTAGCTTCGGAGTCAGTACTGATGTTTTTTTAGAACCCTTCTCAGTTTCGACTCCAGTAGGTGGCTCAGTTATAGCTAGATGACTGTATAGAGGTTGCGCAGTCACAATCCTTCATAAGGTGACCTCAGCAGACTTGATAGAGTTAGCCATGACCAATTTTGATGTTATTCTCGGCATGGATTGGCTATTTGCATGCTATGCTTTAGTTAATTGTAGAACCTGAGCACTAGAGTTCAGATTTGTGGGTGAGCTAGCCTTAGAATGGAAGGGTAGTTCAGCTGTGCCTTTAGGTTGATTCATTTCCTACCTTACGACCATAAAGACGATTTCTAAGGGTTGTATGTACCATCTAGTTAGGGTTAAGTATGCCGAGTCCGAAACCCCGACTATCCAGTCAATTCTAGTAGTACGTGAGTATCCAGAGGTCGATTTTCTAGGTGTCCCTCCCGAGTGGTAGATTGATTTTGATATAGATCTTCTTCCCGACACACAACCTATATCTATTCCGCCCTATAGAATGGCTCTAGCGAGCTAAAAGAGTTGAAGGATTAGTTGAAGGACCTATTAGATAAGGGCTTTATTAGGCCGAGTAAGTCTCCATGGGGTGCACCAGTGTTATTTGTCTGGAAGAAGGATGGTTCACTTCGGATGTGCATTGATTATCGACAATTGAACAAGGTCACCGTCAAGAACAGGTATTCTTTTCCCAGGATTGATGATTTATTCGATCAGCTTTAGGGTGCCAAGTGTTTCTGCAAGATTAATCTCAGATCCGGGTATCACCAACTCAGGGTTCGAAAGAGTGACATCCTGAAAACTGCTTTCAGGACTCGATATGGTCACTACAAATTTGTTGTTATATCTTTTGGACTAACTAGTGCCCTTGCAACTTTTATGGATCTAATGAACAGTGTGTTCAAGGAATATTTGGACATGTTCGTGATTGTGTTCATTGATGACATCCTTATATACTCTCAGAGCGAGGAGGAGCATGCCGCTCACTTGAGAGTAGTGCTTCAGAACCTCAAGGATCATCAATTGTGCAAATCAGCAAGTGTGAGTTTTGGCTAGACTCCATGGCATTTTTTGGTCATGAGATATCGAGTGAGGGCATAAAGGTAGATTCTCAGAAAATCGAGGCAGTGAGGAATTGGCCCAGACCGGTGAACCCATTAGATATCAGGAGCTTTTTGGGTTTAGCAGGTTACTATCGGAGATTTTTGAGGGTTTTTCATCTATTACAGCACCTTTGACCAAGTTGACTCATAAGAAGGTAAAGTTCCAATGGTTGAGGCTTGTGAGAAAAGCTTCCAAGAGTTGAAGACTCGACTCACTTCAGCACCAGTGTTGACCCTACCCGAGGGTACCGATGGTTTCATGGTGTATTGTGATGCTTTGAGAATCGGACTTGAGTGTGTGTTGATTGTCCGGCTGGTTCGGTATGTGTTAAAAACCGACACGCAAGTGTACGTGGTCAAACAAGTAATAAAGTGGCTAAGTAGCCAAGTATCGATCCAAGGAGGCTGCTCTGGATATGCAAAATTTCCTAGTTCACTATATTTCTATTCTATTTCTAACTATGCTAACAACTATCCAATCAAGAATTTAGGGAGTTTTGTTTCTAAACTAATTATATACTAAACTTAACAACTATTATTTACGTTGAATTCAGACAATGGATATGCTCATGCCAAGGTTAAGAACGAGTAATGGAGTTGATAATTATGATAATTTGGTCATCCGCTTCTTCATATTGCTAGTCAAGAACGTTTGCCTAGAAATTAAAACTTCCGTATTTAATTTCACTTTAGAATCATAAACCATTCGTCTACATTTCTGTGATCAAATGAAATTTATGACCTAACACTACAATTCCGGTTCCTAAATTGACTAATACGGCTTTCAAGTATATTTCTATCAAGAAAGCACATCAAAACCCAATTTTCCCAAATCAAGTTAAGAACAATACCCTATTAATTCACAACTTTCCAATTTCATGCTCTCTCGAGTGAAATTGGACTTTTTAGATATACATTAATGGTGGCCAATCAAGAATGTACTAAGCACAAGAATTAATAGAACAATATGCAAGAAGAAGAAGAAACCATATCAATTATTACCAATAATCATTACACAAGTTCAAAACCTCAGCAAGAAAGGAATTAGCCACTCATTCTTGGATTAATCGTCCTAGAATGAGTGTAAATCATGCATACAATTGAAGGAAAAGAAGAAGGGAAGAGAACAAAACTCTTATCTTTTCTATTCTTCAACTGCCACAAAACCACGTTCCTCTCTCCACTCCTGAACTCTGCTAAAAACTAGAACCAAAAGAAGACCCCTTTAAAAATAACCTAAGTGTGCTATTTATACTAGTGGTAAATTTTTCCCGGAATAACAAGCAACGTGTCACGGAGGCCAACGCGGAGCACGGCCTCCGTGACACGGCGTGGACGCGGACCTTCTCTGGAAATTTCAGGGTCCGGATAATTGGCTTCAACGTGGCACGGAGGCCATCGCGGAGGCCTGTCTCCGTGCCACGGAGCTGTCGCGATGCCTCACTGGAATCTGCCACTTAATTTCCTCTCCAGGCAGTGTACTACCGCGATGGCAGCGTGGCACGGCGCCATCGCGGAGCCAGTGTAAAATGTGCCATCCGAGGTCTTTTCCACGCTCGCATCCAAGTCCAACTCCGACATAGTTCCAACACGCATTTTTGCTCCTAAAAATCACATTACCCTGCAAAACAAATGCTAATCATGTTGGTTAGTATAAATTCGCATTTTATTACCAAATACATGATATTATACACACATTGCATAATAAACAAGGTAAAAATGGTACGTTTGAGTATCACTTGGGCATATAAATCTGCCCAAGATCACTTACCCCACACTTAAATCCTTGTTCGTCCTCGAACAACACATACACAAATCATGCACATCACATCTCAACCTTTGTCACTATGGTGCAACCATTTACGTTACGGTCATACTGATTATTCGATTTTTGCAAATCATCAAGAAAACATGCTTGGTCGTACAAGACAATGACCTTAATACATTAAGGCTTCCTAGACTTTTAAGAATTGATTCTTGATATCAGCAAACTCATGTAAATCAACTTAATAAAGAAATACGACACGAAAAGCAATCTTTCATCAAGCATGTACCCTCACAACTCGAGAGAAATTTCCCTTTTCTGTTCGTGCAGCACACAAACATGCAAGTAGGGGCATATAACAATTAATTTCACTCTCTCCCAAAAGAATTCACATGCATCATGTCATGACCCATAGGCTTGCCCTTAGTGTATTACTCCACTAATATAAAGAAATGCAATGTAGGATCAAATAGGTCTTTTAAATGGGTTGTAACTGGGCTATGGATCTAGTATATATGTTGGTTTAGCCAATAACAGTCGCTAGCATCCTTAAGCGCCTTTTCAACTCATCCCCATCGACTCATGGACATTGTTCCTCTCTTTTCTCTTTTTCTACCATTCATGCTGGTTTACTTTCATACAGCCCATTTCATCAGGCACACTTGACACAAAACAAAGGGTTTTTCATGTACCCTCACTATCATTTAATTACAACAAGTGCCTCATCCACATCATCTTTTCTTTCTTCACTCTGCTTTTTTTTTTTTCTTTTCACTCTCTTCACTCTTTAACACTTTGGGAAACAATTTTCTGTTCTTTATAAGCGCTTAAGAGTTTCTTATAGACTTTAAGGCTAATGAAAAGAAGGAATAAAGCTTAGTCCATACAATTCTGGACAAAAGAAAGAAATCGGCTAAAGGCTCAACAGGCTGACTAGGATATACAACATATAAAAAGGTAGAATTTGACAAGAAAAAAATGGAAACTAACGGTTAAAACAAAGAAATGCCTACATCCTTTCCAACACTACACCTCCTTCATTTCGTTTTGTATACACACCAGGCAAGTTCTAGACAATTCACAATGACATGGAATAGCAAAACCTCACTCACACTTTATGCACATGCTCGAATCAAGACGCATTCACAGACTCTTTAATTAGTCAACTACATGAATTCAAGATTAAGCCTCAATCATAATGAACCAAATTCTCTAGCCTAGGTAACTCAACATATTTACACAATTGCATGCTTTCCAACGAATCATTTTCACATTTCGAACATCAATTACAACACGCAACGAAATTTTAGCAACCATAAGCACTACAGTTTATTGATGCAATCCACCAAAGAAACTAAAAAAAAAATCTACTCCTATCGACTACATTTCCCTTAAAACGGTCGTCATCCATCCATCATAGGGAATGGTCACTAACTATGACATCGGTTCAATGGGACTATTCTCGGTAAAAGAACCGAAAACAAACTCCGAGAAACCCAAAAATAAAACTTCAAAATTTTTGCAACACATCGATCATTTCGATAGAAAATATTTGCAAACTATGTTGATAAATGCAAAATCTTTTCACAAAAATTTTGAAAAATATCGATCATATCGATAGAGAGAAAAAAAATCATATCGATAGAGAGAAAAAAATATTTATAAAATTTACAAAATATTTACAAGTGCAACCATAACTTTCAAAACACACATCATTAGCCACAACACAAATATATACACATACATCACAAATCAGTTCACAACAACAGGGAAAACACAGGCATACATAACGTCAACGAAGAATTATACAGCAAGTTTAGAGCCTATGACCCAGCACCTAACTACTCCCTACCCCACACTTAAATCGAACACTGTCCCCAGTGTTCACCAAAATACAAAGCACAAAATTTTGGGTGGTGGAACTCCCTGCTTAGTCGAAATATTCGACTTCCTCATCCGGTGCTGCGGCCTCGTCGCCCATATCTGAATCAGCTCCATCGCCGTCATCGGACTCTACATCAGAGTCCTCACGACGTGTCTCCTCATCAGTAGGGACGTCGTCGTCAGTCGGCTCCACAAAGGCTGGCCCCACCTTGCATAAAGCTCTGGCGTTCTCGCCGAAGGGGTAGTCCAGCTCCAGCTGCCATAATTCATCCTCGGTGGCTGGTCTCCCACCTATCCGTAGCTGCAACATCTGCATGCCGAACATACGGGCCATATACTGGTCGTCACGAGCATGTTGCTCGCCCAGAGTCAGCACAGGTCCGTGTGTAGTGTCGGGGGCCTTGGTTTTTGTCACATCAAGGGCCCTCCGCTCCAACTGCGGAATGTAATCCAAAGCTTCTTCCTCGATGTCAAGGCCTCGGAGGAAGGTGGTGATGAGTCCGCCAAACCCGTATCTGTGGCCCTGGTGTAGTCTGGCTCTCTTCATGGCGGATATTATAACCACCCCCACATTAATCTCAAACCCTTTCATAAGGGCATACACCAGGCAGACACGGTCTCGGGTCACGTCTGTCATATGCACTCCCGGGATCAAACACGAACATACCATTTTTAGCCAGATTCTGGCCTCCCTGTTCATCTGCGAATAAGGCAGAGTCTGGTGGTAACCCCTCTCTTTGTGTCTCCTCCATCGGGCTGTGGATCGAGCCCCACACAACGTACGTCTGATGTCGGCGTACGGTGGGGTGATATTGAGCTGGCGGAGAACGTGGGCGTCTGTGTCCCGCGCTCCAACGATGGCATTCAGCTGCTGGGGTTCCAGAGTGACAATCTGCCCTCTGATTTTAATAGTATGGCTCCTGATGGCCGGGTTCCAGTTGGCGTAGAATTCCCGGACCAAGTGAAGGTTGCACTCCTTGGGCTCCTGAAAAATAAAACTGAGCCCAGCTGCCTCAATCCTCTGCACCATGCGAGGGAACTCCTGTTCAAGTGGTTCCCTTGCAATATATTCCTCCGGGAAGTATTTGCTTTCCTTGTGCTTATTATACAATTTCTTCCCTTCATCGGTGACCCATCGTGTTCCGTAACGGCGGTGTTGACCGCGTGGAACAACAGGTGCAGCTGGGACAGCAGTGCCCAGTCTCATTCTCTTTCTTCCGGTGCCTGAGGTTGAGGCACCCTTGCCTTTATCTTGTCGGCTAGCCATTGTACCTGTCAATTTACACATACAAGCACAATATTAAGCTAAAAACTTGTTAGCTTCGGCTAAGGTTGGGTTAAACAAAATTTACCCCACACTTAGTCTTTAACAATATCTACAACATTTTAGCAAGGATAACTCTATTTACACCCCCAAACACAATCAACTATAAACATGTTGCTTAGTGCGTTCACAAAATTTCGACAACATAACGGCTAGCGAACTACTCAGACTTCATACAGCTAACCCAATCTTCCTATCGACAGCTATTCACCCATAGCACTTAGCAACAATAACCACAACAGAAATAAGAACAACAATACAAACCTATTATATACAACTAATCTAAGCAATTCAACCAATTCACATATTATGCACTTCCCCACAAAAATTTGAGAATTAGTCATCTTTCCACAATTAAACAATAGTCACCACGACTTATCTCAACTACTAAACACACCCAGGCACCAATTTCATCAAACTATCAAGTTACCCACGTTAAAATCCAACAACCCAAGCCCTAGAACTCAATTCGACAATCAATATTGAATTATTCAATCAATCAATAAGTTCAAACGTCAACTACAATAATCCGAACATAATCAATCACAAAATAATTCACATCATGTTTAATTTTTTTTTACCTAGGGTGATATATCTCACCTCACATGCTCAAAAGTGACAAAACTCGCCAGAAATTTGAGATAGAAGATGAAAACATACCTTGGATTTGAAGAACCGAAAAAAACTTGACGTTTTCCTTGCCTATCAACGTGGCACGGAGCTTGGGGGTAGGGGAATGGGTGTTTGGTCGCGGAGGGTAGAAGGAATGGGGAAAGTTGGGCGAAAATCGTGGGTTTATTTAAAAGAAACACGCGGGTCACTCGGAAACCCGGTGTGACCCGGCACTGGAATAAGGGCAACGTGTCACGGAGGGTAACGCGGAGCCCCTCCTCCGTGACACGGAGTCAACACGTTGGCTTACTGGAATTTTAAAAAATTCCAGATTCGCCTTCAACGTGTCACGGAGGTCAACACGGAGTATTGCCTCCGTGACACGGCACCAACGCGCCAGTGCTCTGTTTCACCATCAAATTTTATTTTTCATACCTCGCCTCGTTTCCTCAATTCCAAGTATTTTTCCTCCGATATACCTGAAAATCACCTCACTAAACAAAAATTGGTTAAATTCATAGATTCCCTACTAAAAAAAAAAATAAAAAAAATAAAAATTACTAATTAAAATGCAAATCTAAGCCTAGTCAAGAAAAAGGAAAGAAAATAGAATAAAAGAAAAACTTTACACTAAGAAAAGAAAAAAATATTTTTCACGGGTTGCCTCCCGTGCAGCGCCTGGTTTAACATCGCGGCTCGACAGCCTTTATGCTCACGTGTCTACTAGGGAGATGGACGATTTGTCCCGATCATGGTCATCTCCCCAGTAGTTCTCAACCTCGTCTGGTGGCCTACCTCGTAACTCTCGGGAATCACTCACTCCATTTGCATTCCCATGATCAATCACGTTGATCACCGAGAGTTCCTTATAGACAATCGGGAGCTTAGGTGCCTTGTACACGTCGAACACCTCAACCTTGTCGTGTGCTCGCATTGTGAGTTGACCCGCAGCTACATCGATCAATGCCTTTCCGGTTGCCAAAAATGGTCGTCCCAAAATAAATGGGACTTCTGCATCTGGTTCAAAATCCAGAACAATGAAATCTACCGGAAAAATGAGGGAGCCTACCTGCACTAGCACATCCTCAACAATGCCATCCGGCTTAGCTAAGGACCTGTCTGCTAGCTGCAAGATCACTGTTGTGGGTCTAGGACTCCCTAGCCCTAACTTTCTGAATACCAAAGATGGCATCAGATTTATACTTGCCCCCAAGTCGCATAACCCACGAGCTCGGATACTTTGCCCAGTCGTCAGCTGGATAGTAAAACTTCCAGGATCCTTTAGTTTAGTGGGCAACCTGTTCTGAATACGGGATGTGCATTCCTCTGTTAAAGCCACCGTGGCATACTCAGTCAAGCGACTTTTGTTGGCCACGATGTCTTTGATATACTTTGCATATTTCGGCACACCCTGCAAGACATCAACAAGAGGTAAGTTAACATGTACCTATTTGAGTACCTCCATGAATTTCTGGAAACACGCCTCCTCCATGTGTTTCTTAAGTCGTTGAGGGAACGGGGGTGGAGGCCTTGCTGGTTCAGCTTCTTTGGTCTTCCCCGTATCTGAGGTTTGTTCTCCCTCAACATCTACTGCTCCTGACTTCTGAGGCGGTCTTTCAGGTTCCACCTCCTTTAATTGTAAACCACTCCTCGTGGTCACTACATTTACCTGCTTAGGATTTGGATCCGTGTCGCTAGGTAGTCCTCCCCTGGGTCTAGTATTTTGGGCACTAGCAAATTGCCCAAACTGATATTCAAGAGCCTTGGTTGCCAATTGATTGTTCTTTACTTCGGCTGCCAGTTTGACGTAGTCATCCTGCAATTGTGCCTGGTTGGCAATCATGGTCTTGAACATTTCCTCAATAGTCGGTGATGGTGGTGGAGGAGGGGCATTGTGATTTCTGAACTGATTCTGATAGCCTTGTTGCCCTCCTTGGTTTCTGTGCATACCCTGCCCTGAACCTTGGCCTTGTTGATTGTTGCTACCCCACGAAAAATTCGGATGATTCCTCCAATTCGAGTTGTAGCTACCACCAAACTGCTGTTGATTCCTCTGTGCATTGCCCACAAAGTTGACAGAATCAGGATTTGCACCACAGCACTCAGCTGAATGCTCACTACTACCACACACTTCACACCACATCTATTGGACTGCATTAACTGAGGCTGAAGACTGGTTCAAATTCATAGTGCTGAAGTGAGTGTTTAACTGATTTTGCAAAGCAGCTATCTGTGCAGCGATAGCTGTGAATCCATCCACTTCGAACACTCCCGCTGCTTTCCTTGCTCCACCCCTTGAAGAATCTGCATTCCATTCCGGATTGCCTTGTGAGATTCGGTTGAGCAAAGTGTACAACTCTTCATAACTCTTCTCCAGCGCTTGCCCTCCAGCTGCTGAGTCTAACAAAATTTTAGTGTGGGGTTCCAAACCCTCAATAAAAGTGTGTACCAACACCTCATTTGACTGATGATGATGAGGACAGTCCCGCAACATGGACTTGAATCTTTCCCAGGCTTGATAAAGATTTTCTCCTTCCCTCTGTTTAAAACTTAGAATCTGACTTCTAAGTTTAGCTGTTTTACCTGAAGGGAAAAATCTGATCAAGAACTTCTTTGCAAGATCATCCCACGTTGATATAGAGTTGGGTGGTTCAACTTTTAACCACCTCTTGGCTTCACCCAATAAGGAAAATGGAAATAAGGTGAGCCGAACATAATCAGGTGACACTCCAGCGGGTATGTACGTGTCACTTATCTCCAAAAAGTTCTGGAGATGTTGTTGCAGATCTTCGTGAGGGAGACCGGTAAACTGCCCGCTCGTGTGCAAAAGTTGCACCATATTTTGCTTTAACTCAAATCTCCCCCCAGGCTCTGGTTTGCGGATGCTGGAATGTACATTATTAGCGTGTGGGATTGCCACCTCGCGAACCGGCCTGGCTGCTACTTCCTCGGGCACTAACACTGCCCGTACAACTGGTGGATTGGGTTGCTCCATCGTTGACTGTTTGAGCAACTGCAGCTTCTTCCGAAGAGCTTCTCTACGTTGACTATGCAATTCACGTTCTGGCTCTAAGTAAGATTCCACCAACTCCTTGTTCCTTGCCAGTGTTCACAGAAATAAAAATCTGCAAAATACAGGCTAAGACCAAGTTGTTAACACTTAAGAAAATAAAATACAAATACAGTAAATTTACACTAAACAAAATTTTACAAATCGCCTAGCCTCCCCGGCAGTGGCGCCAAAAACTTGTCTGGCTGGTTCGGTATGTGTTAAAAACCGACACGCAAGTGTACGTGGTCAAACAAGTAATAAAGTGGCTAAGTAGCCAAGTATCGATCCAAGGAGGCTGCTCTGGATATGCAAAATTTCCTAGTTCACTATATTTCTATTCTATTTCTAACTATGCTAACAACTATCCAATCAAGAATTTAGGGAGTTTTGTTTCTAAACTAATTATATACTAAACTTAACAACTATTATTTACGTTGAATTCAGACAATGGATATGCTCATGCCAAGGTTAAGAACGAGTAATGGAGTTGATAATTATGATAATTTGGTCATCGTCTTCTTCATATTGCTAGTCAAGAACGTTTGCCTAGAAATTAAAACTTCCGTATTTAATTTCACTTTAGAATCATAAACCATTCGTCTACATTTCTGTGATCAAATGAAATTTATGACCTAACACTACAATTCCGGTTCCTAAATTGACTAATACGGCTTTCAAGTATATTTCTATCAAGAAAGCACATCAAAACCCAATTTTCCCAAATCAAGTTAAGAACAATACCCTATTAATTCACAACTTTCCAATTTCATGCTCTCTCGAGTGAAATTGGACTTTTTAGATATACATTAATGGTGGCCAATCAAGAATGTACTAAGCACAAGAATTAATAGAACAATATGCAAGAAGAAGAAGAAACCATATCAATTATTACCAATAATCATTACACAAGTTCAAAACCTCAGCAAGAAAGGAATTAGCCACTCATTCTTGGATTAATCGTCCTAGAATGAGTGTAAATCATGCATACAATTGAAGGAAAAGAAGAAGGGAAGAGAACAAAACTCTTATCTTTTCTATTCTTCAACTGCCACAAAACCACGTTCCTCTCTCCACTCCTGAACTCTGCTAAAAACTAGAACTAAAAGAAGACCCCTTTAAAAATAACCTAAGTGTGCTATTTATACTAGTGGGAAATTTTTCCCGGAATAACAAGCAACACGTCACGGAGGCCAACGCGGAGCACGGCCTCCGTGACACGGCGTGGACGCGGACCTTCTCTGGAAATTTCAGGGTCCGGATAATTGGCTTCAACGTGGCACGGAGGCCATCGCGGAGGCCTGTCTCCGTGCCACGGAGCTGTCGCGATGCCTCACTGGAATCTGCCACTTAATTTCCTCTCCAGGCAGTGTACTACCGCGATGGCAGCGTGGCATGGCGCCATCGCGGAGCCAGTGTAAAATGTGCCATCCGAGGTCTTTTCCACGCTCGCATCCAAGTCCAACTCCGACATAGTTCCAACACGCATTTTTGCTCCTAAAAATCACATTATCCTGCAAAACAAATGCTAATCATGTTGGTTAGTATAAATTCGCATTTTATTACCAAATACATGATATTATATACACATTGCACAACAAACAAGGTAAAAATGGTACGTTTGAGTATCACTTGGGCATATAAATCTGCCCAAGATCATTGATGCAACATGGGAAAGTGATAGCACATGACTAAAGAAAATTGAAAATCCATGAGAAGAATTACTTGACCCATGATCTTTAGTTGGCTGGGGTGGTATTCGCCTTGAAGATATGGCGGCATTACTTGTATGGGGTCCACGTTGATGTATTCATGGATCACAAGATTTTGCAATATGTGTTCACACAGAAAGATCTCAATCTTTGGAAAAGGAGGTGGTTGGAGCTACTAAAAGACTATGACATGAGTGTCCTTTACCACCCGGGTAAAGCTAATATGGTAGCGGACGCACTTAGTAAGCTCTCTATGTATAGTGTATACCACGTGGATGAGGGAAAAAAGGAGTTGGCGAAAGATGTCCATCGACTTGCGAGGTTGGGAGTTAGATTGGTCGACTTGACCGATGGCGGCGTTATACAAAATGGATCAGAATCATCCTTGGTGACGGATGTGAAAGCCAGACAAGATGAGGATCCGATTTTGGTAAAGCTGAAGGAACACGTTGGAAGTCAGAAGGTGGAGGTCTTCTACCAAGGGGGAGACGGTGTGCTGCGGTACCAGGGTTGTCTATGTGTTCCATATGTTCATAATTTGAGGGGCCGGATATTGCATGAAGCATATTGACGTGCCCGCAAGTGTACGGGTCGTGCAAGTAATATAGTGGCTCTTTTTAAGAACCGAATTGTCGATCCCACAGGGACTGGACCCATTCCTCTAACTATCCATTTCTATTGTGATCTTAAATACCTCAAGTGTTGGTTATAGACATTTTCGATTGAGATTAATTAAGTCTAAGTTTGGGTCAACGAAATATTCTGAAATTACTCTAGGAGCAACATAGAGTTAAAACCAATTAATCATGCGGTAGTACGATTTGCAATGGGTTAAGCATGGAATTATCAATTGTTATTTCAGATAATTAGAATTGCATGTTTATGGTCTTTCGAGCCTCTAAACACGGCAATCTAGCCTCACTGCATCATTGTGAGCGAGGAGTTTAATTTTCTAGTCGCGGGCAATCAATTATGTTGTGGTTTACGGGGAAACGATTAGGGACTTTCGTACGTCTAACCATTTAGCCTTAGCCTCACAACTACTTCTTTGAGTGGTGATGTGACATCCCAAGTTGGTCTTTCATAACCCCCGTGTGTCAACCAAGGAAGGTGTGAGGTATATTTCTATCCTGACACAATATCTCTCCCTAGAGACAAACATGCTCCTTACATTCTCATGTTCTGACCTAGGTAATACTTTCTCAAGCTATTACTCAAGCTAACAAATATGCTTTCATGGTGATCAATCATAAAAACAACCAACAATCCAGAATGCAAGACGAAAACAACAATCAATAACTTAATTCCAAAACAATTTCATAAAAGCACAATCATAATTCATGGCTTCAACCCTAGAGGAAGGGTTCTTGCCATTCATGTTCGTAAAACTACAATTAACTAATACTAAACTAACATACTTACATGAATTTGGTAGATGAGAAGGGAATTTGATAAACCCTAGATGAGTTCTCCCACTTCTCCCTTCACTCCTAGGTGGTTTTTCAGAATAAAATCGTGACCAAATGATTTTAGGAGCTAAGGGTTCAATTT
This sequence comes from Datura wrightii, assembly GCA_035772735.1. Lineage (NCBI taxonomy): Eukaryota > Viridiplantae > Streptophyta > Magnoliopsida > Solanales > Solanaceae > Datura > Datura wrightii. The sequence continues at coordinate 118,471,394 of JASDFA010000003.1, forward strand.
ATAGTAAATGGAAAACGTGCATAATTTAGCCTGTAATGGAACGGCTCTGTGTCACGGAGTGTATCGCGGAGCAATGACTCCGTGACACGGAGGCAACGTGAAAGCTCTCTGGAAACCAAGCTGCCGAGGGTCACCGCGCTGGCCAACGTGGCACGCTGCTCATGCAGCGCGTTGGCATGCTGCTGTCGTGCAGCTGTCCTAGCATGGCACGGTGCTGGCGCGCTAGTTTACTGCCTGCTGCTACCGTTTGCTACCTTTTCTCGTGCGCTTGGCAAGGGCGTGGCACGGCGCTGGGCGCGGCACACGCACAGCGTGGCACGCTGCCTGACGCGGCCAGCCTTGCCAAGGCATGCTCCTTGCCGACTTTTGCCACTTGCTTCCACTCCATTCCTTGCTTATTCATCAACTTGTGAATTAGTTCCTCAAATGCATTATTAACCTACAAAACAAGGACTAATCATGTTGGTTAGCACATATATTCACATTTATATAAAATCACATGAAAGTATGTAAAATAACTTAGATAAACAAGACTACATTAAGGTATAAAGCGTATCTCGGGCATGCTATTTTTCCCGTGATCACAACCCCACACTTTAAAGCCTTGTTCGTCCTCGAACAACCTTTTACATATCATACATATGGAGACTCCCACAAAACTAATGTGGCCAGATAATTCAAGATACGGCTATAATGATTCCGTAAGATAACAAGCTAAAGATAGAGCATACACAATTTAATCACCGAGAAGAAATACAACGATGCTAAGACTTCTTAACCTCAAGAATCGACTCTCGATCTTAGCAAACTCATGCAAATCAACTGATTAAGAAATCCACCATGAATTGTATCCTTCATTCAACATGTGCCCCTCACAGAAATAGAGTTACCCAATCACACGCAAAAATCATTTGTACATCATAACATGTGTGGGTGAATAAATAGAATTTCCCTCACTCTCACAAAGAATTCACATGCATCATGTAATGACCCATAAGCTTGCCCTTAGTGTTTGATTCCACTCATTTAAGGATGTGTGAATGTAAGATCAAGTAGGACTTAATGGGTTGTAATGTAGGCTAAGGGACAGGTAGGTATTATTATGGCCAGTAATAGTGACTATCTTTCCTAAGCGCTTTTAATACATTATGCCCTCCTTACGAACTTCCCTTCCCTTACTTTACCTTTTTCTCCTTTCATCTTTCTTGTTCCTCTTATGTTCCCCCATTTCTTTAGGCACTTTTAACTTATTAGTAAGGAGCTCTATAAATAATTTTTCATTAATTTATTTTCTTGCTCCTTACTAATAATCAACCATTTTCACACAAGTGCACCTTTGTCCTTTTCTCACTTCTACAACTTGCTACTTTTCCTTTCTTTTCATTCTTCTCACTCCTTTACTCCTTTGGATTTTTTCACTCAAGCGCTTAGGAGTTTTGGATCAAGTTCAAGGCTAATGAAACAAAAAAAGGATTAAGCTTATGTTGCAGCTGTCAAAGAATAGGCTCAAGGCTCAATGGGGCTGACTAGGATTAATTTTTCAAGGTAGGTAAAATGAGGGATAAAAATTTGGTTCATTCAAAGAAATGCCTAAATCATCTCCTACAATTCACATCCTTCATTGCGTTTTATAAACACACCAGGCAAGTTCTAGACAATCCACAGTAGCACAGAATACTCAAAAACCTTACACTCATGGCACATGCTCAATTCAAGACACATTCATCAGACTCTTACTCAGCTAATCACAAGAATTCAGAATTAAGCTTCAATCATATTGAGTCAAATTACAGAGCTTAAGTGTCTCAAACAAAGTTATACATTTGCATGCTTCACACTAAACATACTTGCATCTTACACTCACGTATAGCACATACAAGAACATCAAGCACCACTTAGTTATGGTTTCAAAAACCCATCACCTACCGACTAATTTTTCCTCAAGACGGTCGTCATCCATCCATCGTCGGAAACAGTCCCTAACTATGACTAAAACACTATATACAGACAAAGGAAAGAAAAAGATAAAATTTTTATTCTTCGGTTCAAAGACCCCCCGTCGGAAAAGAACCGAAAAGAAAAACCAACGGGTGATGAAGTCATGCTTAATTCAGAAAAATTTTCAAATTTTTCAAATTTCTCAAGCATTAGCATTACATTCACCACAAACTTGTTAAGCACCAAAATTTAGAAATTTGAAATTTCCCTTGAAATTTCCCTCACCCCACACTTAAATAATTCTATGTCCTCATAGCATCAAATTAAAATTTAAAGGATGAGAAATACTCCCTGAGCCTCTATGCCAAGCTAAAAGCATGCTTTTCTTCAGTTTGCACAAGTGTGTGTCGACCCCACACTTTTTATCGTCCATGCTTTTTAGCTTCCTCCTCCACGGGTACTCAGACTTCCCCTCCATCTGTGCTTAACTTTCCACCAAAAACAACACAAGATGAGAAATAAATAAAATCAACACAAATGCAAGAAATTAAAATGGTACCTGTGGTACCCTTGGGTTGCCTCCCAAGTAGCGCCTTATTTTACGTCGTGGCCCGACGTGGACTATCCTTTTCAGGACATCCTCATACCTGGGTTCTCTTTCAAGAACCATCTCCTTTTCTTTTGCTGTTTAGAGGAAACAGCCTCCACTCTGTTCCTCCCTTTCTCCAACTTCTTCTCAATTTGAAGTCCTCTATCAGACTCGGGCTGAACACTTGTAATTTCCTTTGGCCCTGCACCTATGGAATCCTCCACCCCACACTTATCCTCTACCAACACACTAACCTGACAAAGGTTTCTATAGTGTGCAGATGGGTTCATTTCTTGGTAAACGCGAAAGATTTCTTCTTCATCCTCGACCCTCATTTTCAGGGTCCCTGCTTTCAAATCAATCACCGCTCCTCCAGTGGCCAAGAATGGCTGTCCCAAGATCAGGGGTACCTGGTCATCAACCTAAAAATCCAAGACAATAAAATCAGCAGGTATAATGAACTTACCTACTTTGATGAGAAGGTCCTTTATTATTCCATCAGGTGTCACTCGCGACTTGTCAGCCAGCTGCAGCATCAACCTTGTTGGCCTTGGTTGTCCCAACCCCAAGGTGTTGAATAAGGATAAGGGCATTAGATTGACTGCTGCCCCTAAGTCACACAAAGCTCGTAGCACCTCAGCTTTACCAATTTGTATGGGGAGGGTAAAACTCCCTGGGTCTTTGAGTTTCTTTGGCATTTTGCTCAATACCCTGTGACTGCACTCCTCAGTCAGTGCTATAGTCTGGACATCCACCAATCTCACTTTGTTCGCCATCACGTCCTTCAAGTATTTAGCATACTTGGGCATTCCCTGCAAAACATCAAGAAGAGGCAAATTTATGTGAAGTTCTTTGAAGCTCTCAAAGAACTTTTTGAAGCATTCCTCCTCCTTGCTCTTTCTGAATTTCTGAGGGAATGGTGGTGGTGGTCTTTGTGCTGGCTGTAATGGAAGTTGTGCATTTGGTTGCCCAGCACTCTGATTATCTCCCCTGTTGATGGATGGTCCTGGTCTAACCAACTCTGGCTGCACCTCCTTGCTCAGCTCTTTTGACACTGCATCAGCTAATTGCTTACCGCTTCTCAGACTGATGGCATTGATCTGCCGGGGGTTAGGATCTGTGTCGCTTGGTAATCCCCCCTGCGATCTCATGTTTTGAGCAGCTGCTATCTGACCCACTTGTTTTTCAAGATTTCGGGTGGCTACTTGCTGATTCATTAAGTCTGTTGCCATCCTCTCCTGATTTTCCATTAATTGAGTCTGGGTCTCCATGATTTTCTGCAGTGTTTCCTCAATGCTGCTACTCAATTGCCCATCATTCTGCCTATTCTGCTGATACTGCTGTTGTTGAGGTTGCATATAATTTTGCTTTTGGTTACCACTCCAAAAACAATTCGGGTGGCCCTGCCAATTTCTGTTGTAACTGGTTTCAAAATTCTGATTGTTGCGCTGCACATTACTAACAAAATTGACTGACTCCGGATTGGCTCCACAAGATTCTGCATAGTGCCCATTATTACCACAAATTTCACACCAACTCGGAGCTTGCTGAACTGCATTAACCTGGCCCTGGCGTTGGTTCATACTCAGTTTATTGAACTGAGTCATCATTTGATGCTGGAACGAAGCTAACTGTGCTACCAAAGCATTCAAACCATCTACTTCTATCAACCCTGATCTGTTTCCTGCCCTTCTAGATGACTCGCTGTGCCACTCTGGATTTCCTTGTGCAATTCTGTTCAACAAAGTGTACAACTCATCATATGTCTTATCCAAGGCTTGCCCACCCGATGCAGAGTCTAGTAATATTTTTGTGTGTGGGTCTAGACTTTCTATAAAGGTATGAGCCAGCACTTCATTTGATTGCTGGTGATGGGGGCAATCTCTTAACAATGACTTGAATCTTTCCCAAGCCATATATAAGTTCTCATCAGGCCTCTGCTTGAAACTGAGTATTTCACTTCTCAACCTTGCAGTTTTTCCTGAAGGGAAGAATCTGATAAGGAACTTCTTAGCCAAGTCATTCCATGAAGTTATGGAGTTCGGTGGCTCAGCCTTCAGCCACTTTTTCGCCTCTCCCAACAGTGAAAATGGGAAGAGGGTCATTCAGACATAATCTGTGGACACGCCGGTGGGGACGAACGTGTCACTAATCTCTAAAAAGCTCTGTAAGTGCTGCTGCGGGTCCTCATGTGCCATCCCAGTGAATTGACCACTAGAATGTAACAGCTGCACCATGTTCTGTTTAAGCTCAAAGTGCCCTCCAGGCTCCGGTTTACAGATGCTAGAGGTCACATTCGTTGCTAGTGGGATTGCCACTTCGCGAACTGGTCTTGCTGCCATTGCTTCGGACGACAATTGTACTTGAAGTCTCTTCAGCTTATGCTCTAGAGCTATTCTCCTTCGCAAATGGATTTGACGTTCAGGATCAAGCAACGGTTCCACAAGCTCTCTATTTCTAGCCAGTTCGGCAGGACAACCTGTCACCTGCAATTAAGCACACTAAGACCAAGTTTCTCAACACTTAAGGAAATTCAAAAATCACACCAAAAATAGATAAATTATTAAAACTTCGCCGAGTCCCCGGCAGCGGCGCCAAAAACTTGACGTGCCCGCAAGTGTACGGGTCGTGCAAGTAATATAGTGGCTCTTTTTAAGAACCGAATTGTCGAACCCACGGGGACTGGACCCATTCCTCTAACTATCCATTTCTATTGTGATCTTAAATACCTCAAGTGTTGGTTATAGACATTTTCGATTGAGATTAATTAAGTCTAAGTTTGGGTCAACGAAATATTTTGAAATTACTCTAGGAGCAACATAGAGTTAAAACCAATTAATCATGCGGTAGTACAATTTGCAAGGGGTTAAGCATGGAATTATCAATTGTTATTTCACATAATTAGAATTGCATGTTTTTGGTCTTTCGAGCCTCTAAACACGGCAATCTAGCCTCACTGCATCATTGTGAGCGAGGAGTTTAATTTTCTAGTCGCGGGCAATCAATTATGTTGTGGTTTACGGGGAAACGATTAGGGACTTTCGTACGTCTAACCATTTAACTCAACTTAGCCTCACAACTACTTCTTCGAGTGGTGATGTGACATCCCAAGTTGGTCTTTCATAACCCCCGTGTGTCAACCAAGGAAGGTGTGAGGTATATTTCTATCCTGACACAATATCTCTCCCTAGAGACAAACATGCTCCTTACATTCTCATGTTCTGACCTAGGTAATGCTTTCTCAAGCTATTACTCAAGCTAACAAATATGCTTTCATGGTGATCAATCATAAAAACAACCAACAATCCAGAATGCAAGACGAAAACAACAATCAATAACTTAATTCCAAAACAATTTCATAAAAGTACAATCATAATTCATGGCTTCAACCCTACAGGAAGGGTTCTTGCCATTCATGTTCGTAAAACTACAATTAACTAATACTAAACTAACATACTTACATGAATTTGGTAGATGAGAAGGGAATTTGATAAACCCTAGATGAGTTCTCCCACTTCTCCCTTCACTCCTAGGTGGTTTTTTAGAATAAAATCGTGACCAAATGATTTTAGGAGCTAAGGGTTCAATTTATAGTAAATGGAAAACGTGCATAATTTAGCCTGTAATGGAACGGCTCCGTGTCACGGAGTGTATCACGGAGCAATGACTCCGTGACACGGAGGCAACGCGAAAGATCTCTGGAAAGTGCCTCTTGAAACCAAGCTGCCGAGGGTCACCGCACTAGCCAACGTGGCATGCTGCTCATGCAGCGCATTGGCATGCTGCTGTCGCGCAGCTGTCCTAGCATGGCACGGCGCTGGCGCGCTAGTTTACTGCCTGCTGCTGCCATTTGCTGCCTTTTCTCGTGCGCTTGGCAACGACGTGGCACGACGCTGGGCGCGGCACATGCACAACGTGGCACGCTGCCTGACGCGGCCAGCCTTGCCAAGGCATACTCCTTGCCGACTTTCGCCACTTGCTTCCACTCCATTCCTTGCTTATTCATCAACTTGTGAATTAGTTCCTCAAATGCATTATTAACCTACAAAACAAGGACTAATCATGTTGGTTAGCACATATATTCACATTTATATAAAATCACATGAAAGTATGTAAAATAACTTAGATAAACAAGACTACATTAAGGTATAAAGCATATCTCGGGCATGCTGTTTTGCCCGTGATCACATATGGATCCAAGTATTCTATCCATTCGGGTTCCACCAAGATGTATGATGATTTGCGGGAAATATATTGGTGGAATGACATGAAGAAGAATATTGCAGAATTCGTAGCTAAGTGCCTAAACTGTCAACAAGTGAAAGTCGAGCATTAAAGGCTGGGAGGCGTACTTTAGGATATTAGCATTCCCACTTGGATGTGGGAAGAGATTAATATGGATTTCATTACAGGCCTACATCATACTTTCTGACACTACGACTCTATTTGGGTGGTGGTAGAAAGGTTAGCCAAGGCTGCACACCTTCTACCGGTCAAAAACATAGATTTAGTGGATGATTATGAAAAATTGTATATCGAGGAGTTGGTGCAATTACATGGAGTGCCCTTGTCTATTATCTCAGATCGAGGTACTCAGTTTACCTCTCAGTTTTGGCAGTCTTTCCAAAAAGGGATAGGGACTCAGGTTAAACTCAACACAGCATTTCATCTTCAAACGGATGGTTAGTTGGAGCGAACAATTCAAACTCTCGAGGAAATGTTGAGAGCTTGTGTAATGGATTTCAAAGGTAGTTGGGATGATCACTTTCCCTTGATCGAGTTTTCTTACAATAACAGCTACCACTCCAGCATCTAGATGGCACCGTTGAGGCTCTCTAAGGGCGGAGATGTATATCGCCCATCGGATGGTTTGAGGTTGGTGAGGCAGATATGATAGGACCTAATTCGGTGCATGAGGTTTGGTGAAAGTTCAGTTGATAAGGGACAGGCTGAAAATCGCTCAGAGTCGTCAAAAGTCATATGCTGATGTGAGGAGGAGAGAGTTGGAATTCGAGGTGGACGATTAGGTATTTTTGAAGGTGTCTCCCATGAAGGGAGTCATGTGGTTCGAGAAGAAAGGAAAACTCAGTCCCCGCTATGTTGGTCCCTACCGGGTTATGAGAAGAGTTGGTAAGGTAGCATATGAGTTGGACTTGCCATTAGATTTATCTTCAGTTCATCCCGTCTTTCATGTATTGCTCTTGAAAAAGTGCTTGGGTGATCCATCCTTAGTTGTCTCAGTTGAAAGCATTGGTGCGGGAGATAGCCTCAATTATGAGGAAATTCCAGTTGCAATCTTGGATCATCAGGTTCGGAGGCTGAGGAACAAAGAAGTAGCTTCAGTGAAGGTGTTATGGAGAAATCAGCATGTTGAGGGAGCTACGTGGGAAGCCGAAGCGGCTATGATGGCTAAATACCCTCACCGGTTCCCTACCGACTCAATTTCAGTTTGAGGTATCAGCTTTTTCCCTAATTCTTTAATCAGTTTCGATGTTCAGTTCATGTGCACAAGTTTGATTTATGATATTACAGATGTAGGTGATGTCTGAATTCGGTTCATCTGTGTAGTTCTTTTCGAAGGTAGTCATTCTGCCAGTTTTTAATTTAAATGATCAGTATTTGATTATGATAATTACATGTTTCTGTTTTCTGCTTGTTTCTAACATTCGAGGACGAATGTTCCCAACGGGGATATATTGTAATACACCGGAGGTACCTAAGAATAAGATCCGGGAGTTTAAATCTAAAATCTACAGAAACTGGGAAAAATAGCACCAGATGAGCGGAGTAACAACTCGTGGTTGAAAACCATGAGTCCTTGTTAGCAGCTGTGGGTTCAGGTGTTCGGGTGGCAGTGGAAGTAACGATTTATGTAACGACTCATTGTAAGAAAAACCGAGTCATCATTCATTGTCGTGGTAAGAGATGGACTTAGCATTTGGGGAATATAACGGGTCATCCAACGACCCATCGTGGCATGCAACAATCCATTGTCGTGAGTCGTGGTAAGGGAACCTAAGTCTCTAGTGGACTTGATGGATGGATACCACGATCCGTTGGAGCCAACAACGAGTCGTGGTGAGACTCGTCGTGGGGAAGTTCAGAAGGTTTAGGAGGCAATTGATGACCGATTAAACTACCCCTTAGACCTAAGGACGAGTGTTCCTGTCTATCCATAGTTTGATTCCGAGAGAAGGCTTGGGAAGTGCATAGCACGGATAGATCCACGGGTTGTGGTATCTTCCAACGACCCGTTGGGTCTTCCGTTGTTTAGTCTAGTGAGTAGTTTTCTGTGAATTCAGTAAGGGTATTTCTGTCATTTCCTAGTCCATAAGACCTATACTATGTCGTTTAAGGCTCGTTTTATAGGGTTTTAAGAGGGTAAAACCTATTCTAAGGTAATTTATTCCATGCATGCAAACTTGAGAGTTTGAAGAGAGGATTTAAAGAAAGTTTTGAAGGTTTTCATTGGAATCTCATCATGGGCAATTAGAGAAGTGGTAGAATCATTCCTCCCAAGTATGTAGGGTTATGAGTGGGTGTTTCGTTCCTCACCCATGCCAAAATCTCTAGCTAAGTATGAGAAATTCATATGATCAAGTTATGGGTTTTTAGCCAATTGCATGATTCAATTTCTACACATGGGTACGATTAGATTATGTTTAATTGATGAATTGAGAAGCTTGAGAAGATTTTAAATTATTTTCAATCAAAAATTGTGTTTTCTAAATTATAAAATTTAAATGACCATGGATGAGAAGTTCATGAAAGAAGAGAATGATGATGAATGTGTGATGATGATGAGAGTTGATGAAGAAAAGCATGTTTCTAAAGCTACCCATGATTATGATATTGTTTTCAAAATCAATTGAGTAGATCCAAGCATGATAAAGTTTTGGGTAAGGCCCTTATATCAAGTATGATGATGTAGTATCTCTAAAGTAAGCTTACCGCATGATTTTTGGAGTAGATGTCCCACTCATATTTGAGCTTGTGGTATGTTTCGAAATAAAGCTTCTCATATGCATGAATTCCTAATTGAGATGTATGTTATCATTGAGCTTCATTTTCATATGATGTCGGTTCTATGCATGATTTCATTATTGAGCTTTGTCAAATGACAATGTTGAGCTTCGTTTCATACGATGTTGAGTTTATGCATGATTCCATTATTGAGCTTTGTCAATAGACGATGTTTAACTTCATTTCATATGATGTTGAGTTTATGCATGATTCCATTGTTGAGCTTTGTCAATAGATGATGTTGAGCTTCGTTATATACGATGTAGAGCATTGCATGTTTTGGGAGAAGAGTCTAGCACTGAGCGGGCTAAAGGTCGATCACCCTATGCCCCCGAACTACGCGCTAATGTATGTTGATACTATTATATTATTTGGACCTCCCTTGTGAGCCATTCCCGTCTCTAATGACCCATGAGCTTCATATCGATATCATGGTAGCGTCCTTAGCCCTGACAAGGTTTTGGATGGCTCTGCCCACTTGAGATTGATAGTCGGGACCACGTAAGCTTTATCGTGGTATGTCAGTTAAGTGACGAGTCTCCCATTGTGTATATGATTCAGATTTGCATATTCATTACTCATGATTACTATTTTAAACATGCATGTATTAAAAGCAAGGTTTGACTCGTTGTTCAGCTTTTCTATAAATGTTATATTTCAGCTTTGAGTCATTCGAGCCAGTTATGATGTTATGAAGCTAAGCATGGTCATATTATGAAAAGATTACGATTTCAAAATGAATGCATGCAGTCCTTTCTCTCATAGTTGAAAGCTTATGATATGTTGTGAAATGTTTTAAATTATTTACTTTACTTAAGCAGTTTTACTTACCTTGCATACTCGGTACATTCCAAGTACTGACCACATACTTTTTATGCTTTATCGTTTCATGATACAAGACCCAGCTCCCAGGCTCAGCCCCGCTCATAGTCGGTTGTCAGAGTCAACACCTTCTTGGTTGGTGAATCCTCATCCTTCGAGGGCTAGACTTTCAGTTTTCTTATGTATTTTCAATTTCAGTAGTGTTGAGTTAGTTGGGTGTCTTGCCCTATTAACTCGTCCAGATTCGAGTCATTTCAGACTCATGTATGTGTTAGCTTCAGATGCTTATTCTGATGTCATGTTGAGTTAGACTTCTGCTAAGTTATATTGATGATTTTCTTCAGTTTATCGAATGAGTTAGATGTATACTTATGCCTTGGGTCGACTTGGGGTCTCTCAGGGTCCTTTGTCCCCCGTTCGGGTCGTGACAGCTAATATACTAAATGACATAAAAAGATCCGAAAAAATCATGCTTGCAATCACAAGTACATAGCTAATCATCAAAAATTTCTAAACAGGGTCATTTTTTTTACAAATCTAAAACTAGTGTAATTTATTGGCCGAGTACTCCTAAGTTACTTTCTAATTAAACAAAAATCACAAAAATAAAATCCTAAACATGTCGATTCTACTAGATAGAATGCCCTATGGAAAAGAAACGCGGCAAGGAAAACCCTTGGACGAATCAAAATCCCCAAAATTACAAGTACACCTCCTCCCCTTTTTAAAAAGCATGCTTCATCCCCGAAGCATAGAATGTAAAAACATATGGAAGGGGACAAACCTGTGGCTACTCAGACTCACCATACATGGGTTGCCTCCCATGCAACACCTAATTTAACGCCGTGGCATGACGTAAGTATCTTGACTACTTAGACTTCCTTATCTTCCGAGGGCCCTTTATCAGTTGTATTTAGTATTTTTAGTTTCAGATTATGGTGAGTTAGTTGGGGTCTCTTCCCATCAATTCGTCAGTAGTAGAGGCTGTTCAGACATAGCATGTATTCAATTTCAGACTTGTATTATGTATTCAGATATTATGATATTCTCAGACTTCCTCTTTATTATATATGTTGGAATCCTGCTTGTTTATGTTAAGTTTAGATTGTCATGTTCATGCCATTGGTCAATTTGGAGCCTCTCGGGGTTCTTTGTACCGTGTCTCGATCTAGACATATGTTCGAGTCATGACAAACTTGGTATCAGAGCTAGGTTTTGAAGCATCATAGGGTGTTTGAAAGCTGCATTAAATAGAGTTTTTTTCATAGGTGTGAAGCGCGCCACACTTATGGCGAAGAGGCTACAAAATATTTTAGGAAATGTTCCCTTCTTTCATGATCTAAGTCATGTGATGAAATGTCTCTCTATCCTTCTAACTCGTTCTATACGCATTTGCAGAATCATGCCTCCTCGCCGAGTTAATGGAAGAAAGAATAGGAATGGAAATGGCCATGAGGATGACAATGGAGATGGACACCAGCAGGCCCCACCAGCCAAGGAGGATCATGTATCTGAGCAGGTTGCCCACACAGAATTTAGGGCAGCTATACAGGCTCAGGCTTTGACCGACCAGGTCAACCAACATGCAGTAGCACATGTCCCACAAAATGGGAATGCGGCGGCAGCAAGAGTCAGAGATTTTGTAAGGATGAACCTTTTGGAGTTTCTTGGGTCAAAGGTGGATGAGGATCCACACGAGTTTACCAATGAGGTTTTAAAGATCACCCACATCATGGGGGTGACTGGAGAGGAGTGCACTAATCTAGACTCGTACCAGTTGAAAGGGGTTGGTTCAAATAGTGGAAAGATAGTAGGATAGTTGGAGTAGGCCCCACTAGTTGGGATGAGTTCCGTACTGCATTTCTGGATCGATTCTTCCCTCGTGAGATGAGGGATATCAAAGCAGTTGAGTTTGTGAACCTGAAGCAAGCAAGGATGACAGTCAGGAGTATGCCTTAGAGTTCACTCGCCTGTCCAAGTATGCACCTAAGATGATGAAAGATCAGATAGCCCGAGTGAGTCGGTTTGTGCATGGATAGCAGACTACCTGGTCAAAAATTGCCGGACTACGATGCTTCATCAGGACATTGACTTTCCCTGGATAGTTCTGTACACCCAGCAAATGGAGGCGGTGTAGGTGAATGAGCGGGAGAGAGAGGACAAAAGGGACATGATGGATAGATTCGAATTCTCCTAGCAGAGACCTGGTGGGCACCATCAGAAATCCCACCAGAGATCTTCAGCCTCAGCGCCGTTGGCTATGAGTGTGCCATTTAGATCCATACCTTTTCCTATGCCTCGTGACTACCTCTCGTACCTTCAGATCTGTCATTCCTCAATCTTCTAAACTTTACCATGGCTCCTTAGTATAAGCCGTCGGTAGTTATCACGATCCGTGGGCTCTACCCGTAGCATGAGACTAACCCAGTGCAGCTTCTTTTATATTTTTCTACGACTCTCAGTACGGCTCATACCACGAGTCGTAACTTGGCCTTTGCCTTAAGCTCATATTCTGGAATTTTCCACGACTCTCAATAGGGCTCATACCATGATTGTACAACTCATACTAAGGTCTGTACTTGGCCATTTTCTGAACTCTTTTCACTTCTTTTGCAAATTTCAACTCCAACACCTAATTTCCCTTAAAACAAAGCAAAAGTACATCATATCCTTATAAACACACCTTAGACAATGCTTAGTTCCTAGTTTTAAGAATCGAAAATGCTGTAAACCCACATCATATCAACGCCCTCAACTTAAGACTTTTGCATGTCCTCAGGCAAACTAAACAAAACTATAAAATGACGCTTAACTAGAAAGTAAACTAGCAGACCTACAACCAACACAACAAATTTTGCTTTAAACACCATTCTTAGCTTTTGACCCCTTTTTTCATCAAACCAACTCAACTATGCACACATGTAGCTACAACTCATGACATACATGGATCAAGATATGGCATCTAACTATCAATGGAGAATTAAGCTATCACTAGTGCTATTCACACAGACAACTGGCAGAATGCAATACAAACCATGTTCCCTCACAATAAATGAAGTCCCCAAAACTCACAGATATATAGAAATATGAAACTCTGGACTAATCAATTAAGACTCTCACTCTCACAACAAAGTTCTAAATACTACACATCGAATACTATATGCTTGCCCTTATTTTCTTTTCATTTTTACATTTCAGTTCTTTTTAATTCATCATTTTTTTCTTCTTTACACCACACCTCACTTTTATTTTACTTTTTCTTTCTTTTCCACCTCCTCACAGTCTATACACCCCTACTATATCACCCTTAACTTAGGTATTTTTCTTGAGTTGAGGTTTACAATGTCCAAGGAGGTACCAGGGCCAAGCAGGTTCATTATAAACATGGGAAAGGTGAATGGGTAATCAAAGAAAAATGATCAAAACCTACGGGGATTCATGAGTGATATCACGCCTTAATCATTCCTTTCCTTGGAAAGCATGGTATGACTCTTCCCACTTGTGCGAGATAGTTGGGGCATCATGTAAGCTTATCATGATAGCGTCAGTTATGGCGAGTCCCCAATTATTCCTCATGTTTTAAGTTACAGATGTTTATGACTTATGACACTATGTTTTATAGTGTATTTGATCCATTTATCAGTTTGTGAGTCTTCACTTATGATATTATTATGCCTCGGAAACCCGAAGATCAGAATCGAGAGTTGAAATGGGGAAAACAAGATTTTCTTCACCAGGTCATAGAATGAGTCGTCCTGTGACCCGTTGGGTAGGCCATGAGTTGTTAAGTGACTCATGTTGGAGAGTTGATTTAGGTTGGAAAAATTAAGTTTTGTGGTGACCAAGGACATGACCATGAGTCGTTGTTAGCATCACGAATCGTTAAGTCAGTCGTGGTCAAGGGTAGTGAAGGAATGGAGAACAGTCAGTGTTGGCAATGGGTGGGTCACCATGAGTCGTTGGGTACACCACGAGTTGTGGTGTTCCTCGTGGTGACCAACAGAGGGAATTTGGTAGTGTACTTGACGGATTGTGACCACGAGTCGTGTTCATTGGGCACGACTCGTCCAGTTCCTCGTGGGGACTGGCAGTCAGCTTTTCCCTGGGAGTTTAGTAAAGGCTTTTCCGTAATTCCTATGATCCTAAGGCCTATACTACGTTGTTTTAAGCATATTTTTGATGAATTTAGAGGGGTTGAACGATTTTCATTCCTCATTCATCACTTAGACTCTCAAATGAATGTTCGTAGAGTTCAATTCATTCCTCTCAAGAAAAAATCTAAGGCAGTCAAATTCTCCTCGCATTCTCAAGGGATTTTCTTTGGATTTCTGATGTGCTGTGAGTTTACAGCACTTTCGACGCTCAAAACTAAGTAAATAGTATAGACTTAGGTATGTTTATATGGATATAAGACACTTTTTCTTTGGTTATAAGACAAATAGGTGTTGGAGGAAGAATGTGCAAAAGATAGCCTGAAAGTACAAAAAATTGGCTTAAGTCAAGACTCTAAGTACGAGCTGTAGGATGGTGCTATGAGCCGTACTGCAGATTGTGAGAAGTTTTAGATGGCTAAGTATGAAGACTGCATTCTACGACTCTCAGTACGAGTCGTACATTGCTAGTACGGGTCGTAGTGTAGAAGTCATGGAAAGATTCAGAAGATTTGCACAAGAGGATGACTCTTGATACGGATAGACAGTACGAGTCGTGGCATCAAGGTATGATTCATACCATAACACTCGTGAACAACGTCGGAAAAATTGAAAAGTCTCAGAGTCAGACCAAGGAAGCACAGTACGACTCGTAGGACACATGTACAAGTCATAGCAAGGGCCAACACTTAGCCAAATTTCAGCCAGCCAATGACATATGGGAAGCAGGTATGACCTATATATACCTGCTACGGGTCGTAGGATTGGTCGTGATATAGGCGACATCGGTTATGGAAATTCACCTTGTTAGCCTAGGAAAAGGATTTTTATGTCTGTATAAATACGTTGTATGTTTTATTTTCATGAGAATAGATTAGAAAATCATTAGTTAACATTGGAAGATGTGAGATTGAGGGATAGAATATAGAATTGAGTTGATTTACTTGTGATCAACCTTTTCTTGATTTTCTCTTGATATTCATACTTTGTTCTTGAGGATTTTGCTGATTTATTTAAAGAAGTTTCTCTCTCATCCATAATTGTAAGTATTGATTTATTTAATTATGAATGCAAATCACAATCTTGCAACTATGAGAGGCTAAAACCTCCATACCTAGGGTTGTCGGAAACATGATGGATTAACAAGCTAGGGTTGCATAAAAGTGATTCAAAATCAATGCAAAAAACTTGTATTATATTCTCGACATGCTTAAACATTTCTTAACGGTGTACAACGTTAGGACTTGCCCGAATTCTTTACTTGCTTGAGCCTAGAGAGGTAGAGATTAGAAAAATAGAATTACAACAAAGCCTTGATCTTGATGATTATTGTATTAACTTGAGCTGTGGTGGTAGGATAGTTAAATTTGGGACATATTGATAACGGTTAGTTTTCAATCGCTCATGAGACCTGACCCGATGATTGAGTATAGTCATTCAATAGGGACGAACCAGTCGTTTGAATGAACCTAAGTTATCAGTTCTACAAGTAAGCATTGGTGATGATCATGTATGTATATCCGAAGCAGTTATGAACCCATGGGGAGCACAAATCCTAGTTATCTTTCATTCTTGATTTCAACCAAAATTTTAACAGTTATTTCAATTATTGTTTTCTTTAGAACCCCCAATTTGGAGTAACTACCCAACAAGTTCACTTACCAGTATTAGTATATATCTTCCATATTCCGTATAGGTTTGACCCTAATCACAGTTGGGTTCTTTATTCAAAACGTCCATTTCATACTTCGGTAGGAGGTATGGTTTGAGTGTTATCAAAAAGTGGCGCCGTTGCCAGGAAATACAGCTAAGACTAGATTATTTTCTTGTATTTGACTTTTTGTAGTTATGTCCCTTTTTACGCTTTTCTTTGTTTTTCTTTTGTGATTCTCTCAGGATACATCAAGGGGACGATCCCTCATTCAAACACCCAGATGGAATGTGACAAGCTTCCAATGCTTGTGGAAGAGATGATGACTATTGATACATTAGCAACTGCGATGATGAATTATAAGGGAGATGGGTTACCGGAATACATGGAGACAGTGAATGTTTTAAATGGAATGGGGTCATATAACTTCAACCCAAAGAAGTTAGATCTAGATCTAAGAATCGCTCAACGCCGGTGGCCAAGCCATCCATGAAGGTACCACTAGTCCTTGAGTTGAAAGCACTACCTCCCCATCTCAAGTATGCATTCCTCGGTGAAGAAAGTACTCTACCTGTAATAATCACAGTAGATCTGTTAGACGATCAGGTGAGAGCTTTGGTCAACATATTAAAGAATTACAAAAAGGAAATTGGCTGGACCATAGCTTATATCATCGGAATCCCTCCAGGCATATGTACTCACAAAATCTAACTCGAGCCAAATTGCAAACCAAGTATAGAACATCATCACCTCCCGAACCCCCCAATGAAAGAAGTTGTAAAAAAGGAGATCATCAAGTGGCTTGATGCTGGAGTAATATATCTCATCATAGATAGAAAGTGGGTAAGCCCAGTACAGTATGTACCGACGAAAGGAGGGATTACAGTAGTGCCCAATGAAAAGAACGAGATAATACCGACATGACAATCACAGGGTGGCGTATATGCATGGATTACAGGAAACTCAACCACTGGACCCAAAAGGACCACTTTTTGATGCAATTCTTGGATAAGATACTTGACAGACTGGTAGGTAGAGGTTGGTACTATTTTCTTGACGGATATTCAGGATATAATTAGATTACCATCGCTCCAGAAGACCAGGAGAAGATGACCTTTACTTGTCCGTATGGAATGTTCGCTGTCAAAAAAATGCCATTCGGATTGTGCAATGCACCAGCCACATTCCAGAGCTGCATGATGTCTATATTCTCAGACATGGTGGAGGACACCATTGAAGTATTTATGGATGACCTTTCTATTGTAGGTGACTCATTTGAATCTTGCCTCGACCATCTAGGCAAAGTATTGAAAAGATGTGAAGAAACTAATCTGGTCCTAAATTGGGAAAAATGTCATTTTATGGTTAAGGAGGGAATAGTGTTGGGTCATAAAATCTCGGGAAAGAGGATTGAGGTGGACAAGGCAAAAATTGAAGTTATAGAAGGTTTGCCACCCCCTATTTCCATAAAAGGGGTCAAGAGCTTTTTAGGGCATGCAGGATTCTACAGATAATTTATTAAGGATTTTTTAAAAATTGCACAACCATTGTGTAAATTACTTGAGAAGGAGGTAAAGTTTGTGTTCGATGAGGCATGTCTAAGGGTTTTTGAGTGCTTAAAAGAGAAACTCATCACTGCTCCTATCATCGTAGCTCCAGATTGGTCTCTTCCATTTGAGGTAATGTGTGACGCTAGCGGTGTTGCTCTTGGTGCTATTTTGGGCCAAAGAAGAGCAAAGATCTTTCATCCAATCTACTACACTAGTAAAACACTCAATACAGCTCAAAATAATTACACAGTCATAGAATAGGAGCTACTGGCAGTGGTCTTTGCATTTGAAAAATTTCGAGCATACTTGTTTGGAACCAAGGTGATCATTCACACAGACCATGTCGCTTTGAGGTACCTGATGTCCAAAAAATATGATAGACCTAGATTGATTCAGTGGGTGCTTTTTCTCCAAGAATTTGAGTTTGAGGTTAAATATTGGAAGGGAACGAAAAATCAGGTAGCGGATCATTTATCTAGGCTCGAGTCTGAAGCTAGGGCTAGGGAGGAGATTGATATTAATGATGTCTTCCCAGACAAACAGGTACTAGCTGCATCGCAGGATCTGATTCCCTAGTTTGCTGACTTTGCAAATTATTTGGTTAGAGATATGATACCGGCAAACTTAACTCCTCAGCAGAAGAAAAAGTTCTTATTCGATGCCCGAAGATATTATTGGGATTAGCCATATTTATTTCGCATCTATGCAGATAGGATCATTTGTTGGTGTGTGCCTGAAATAAAAATGCTGAGAATTCTGGAGGCGTGTCATTCATCTCTAGTTGGGGGTCATCACAGTGGTATCAAGACTACACATAAGATTTTTGTCACGACCCGAACGTACACCCGGATCTTTGACACGGGACAAGGGACCCCGAGAGACCCCAAGTCGACCCATTGCACATGCATACAACTAATCTCATTCAAATAAGAAGAATGATAATCATAAAAATATAGTGGAGACATAATTATAGAATAACATCAGGGAATACTGGACATATACATAGTTGAGCACTACAATCTTGTTTGAAAGCCTCTAATACATAAGATGAGTTGATGGAAAAACATACCCAACTAACTAACCCGACCAGTACTAATACATAAATAACATAAAAGTCTAACAAACGACCCTCGAAACATGAGGACTCACCAATAGGCTGAAAGCGTAAGCTAAGATGGGCTAAGGATGAGGATGAGCCTGAGATCCGGACCCTGTATCATGAAACGATACAAAATAGAAAGTATGCGGTCAGTACGTGGAATATACTGAGTATGCAAAGTAAGTAAAATGGACATTTAAAAGTAAAGTAAAACTCATAAATAAACATAAGAGAAGGACATTATGCTTACATTGAAATCTTCGTAATAGAACACGAGGCTAAAGACTTTCAAATCGTTCATAAATTGTTCATAATCACAATCGTAAGTAAACATTATTAAAACATAACTTGAGCCAATAACATAAATATAACAATGCATAGAACATGTGGAACAATGGGAGGACTCGTCATAATCGACACTGATCTTGGGCAGATTTATATGCCCAAGTGATACTCAAATGTGTCATTTTGTCTTGTTTATCTATCGATGTGTGTACATTCTCATGTGAATTGTAATAAAATGTGAATTTATACTAACCAACATGATTAGCATGGTGTTGCAGGAAAAATATAATTTTACGAAGCTAAGATGCATGTTGGGAGAAATCGGGATTGGACTCGGAAGCTAGCAAGGAAAAATAGCACAAGGAAAGCACGAATTAAAGGGGCTCCGCGATGGAGCCGTGTCACGCTGCCATTGCGGATGCATTCTGCCTGGATGCTGAAATTATGCCAAAATTCCAGTGAAGGTGCGTGTTGGGGCCGTGGCACGTTGGCCTAGCCCCGCGTTGCACGTTGTGCCATGTTGGGGTTTAATACTTGGACGATCGGATTCCAGTGAGGGTCCGCATTGGTGGCGTGTCACGGAGGAAGTGCTTTGCGATGCACTCCGTGACACGTTGCTTGTTATTTCGGGAAAAATTCCCACTAGTATAAATAGAACACTTAGGTTCATTTTTAATAATTCTGACTTGGTGGAGCAAGAACGTGGGTTACAGGCAGTTGAGGGGACGAAAATCTCAGGGTTTTTCTCTATCTCCTTCTTCTTTATTTCAATTGCTTGTATGATTAACACTCATTTAACGATGTTTAATCCACAAATGAGTGGCTAAATTCCCTTCTTGCTGAGGTTAAGAACATTTGTATTGAAATGTGATTATTAATAAATTGGTTTTTCATCTTTTCTTCCATGGTTGTTCTATTGATTCTTGTTCTTACTGCATTAATGTGTGGCCAACGTCAATGTATATCTAAAAAGTCCGGTTTCACTTGAGAGAGCAAGAAATTGGAAAGTTGTGAATTGATAGGATATGATCTTTTCTTAGTTTGGGAAAATTGAGAATTGATTTACCTTCAGGATGGAGATATACCTAAAAGTCGTATTAGTCAATTAAGGAATCAGTTTTGTATGTCTAGAACATGAATTTCTTTTTATCACAGAGATGTAGGTGGAAGGTTCATGATTCTTAAGTTGGGTTAAATACGAGAGTTTTAATCCATAGGCAATAATTCTTGACTAGCAATCGGAGGAAAGATTAATCAAATTGTATCGATAATTTATTTCTCTACATGTTCATTTTAGCCTCAGCATGCTCATACTTATAGTTCAGACTCAATTTGTATATTCGTTTTAGACTTAGTATAAAATTAGGAACAAAATATCAAAATCTTCTTCACACTGTTGTCTGTAGTTTAGAGTTAACGTTTATTGACACTTGATTAGATTGTTACCTTAGTCCAGTCCCTGTGGGATCGATACTTGGCTTTCTTGAGCCACTTTACTACTTGTTCGACCACGTGCACTTGCGTGTAGTTATATCAAACAGACCGAATAGACACAATCATGGTAGAGCCTTTCATGATGCTCCAACTATCTCACTCAAGTGGGCAAAGCCGACCCAGGCTTGCTAGACGAGGGTCGTGCATTAGGCGTGATATCACATTTGAGGGGATCATTATCAATACAATATATTATTAGAAACCCATGGTGGCATGTGGTTATGAGACACTGGCGTAGTCCATTGAACGTCGGGCTGCTCGGTGCTATACACGGCTCGCAAAAACATGCATATAGGCTTATACGTAAATCAATAACATCACGCATTAAGATTCATTGGCTAAAATATAACATTTATCATCATTGATCCCCTTTAAAACATGTTTAGCCAAGAATCACAGGCCCTTTTCATCGGCCAACATCATAGATCATTAAATAATGTAATTCATTTCATAAATCGTAAATCACTCTTCAACATGTGGGCATTACCCAGTACTTTAACATACTCAATTCTTTTTCAAAAATATGATCATAAACATGGGAACTTGAAATCATGCTTTTCCATCATCAATAAACTCAAAATATTGAATACTCATCATAAATCATAACTTTCATGAACTTTCATGGGCGTTTTAGATTTAAATAGCTTGAAACATGATTTTAAAGAAATTAATATAAGACCTGCCCATCATTCATAATTCCATAATTAAAACACAATTAAATCATACCCATAAAGGGAAAATTACATTTTCATGCATTTGAGTAAAACCCAATAGACTTGAATAGGAGATTTCATGATTTAAAACGAAGTTTGGGCATGGGTATGAAAGCATTCACCTTGTCTAAACCCTACATACCTGGGGATGGATTGATTTCAAGGTTCCTTGAATACCCATAAAGAAATTAATGGAAACTTGGGGAAGAAGACCTTGAATCTCCCAAAAAATTATCTCTAAAGTTCTTGCATGAGAATGGACATGCATAAAGGACTTAACTCATCTTATCACACTCAGAAAAATATACAAAATGACGTAGTTAGGGTCTCAAAGCATGGAAAAGTCAAATATGGCCTTAAAACCTGCCCTGAAATCTGGTCGGATGGAACCCACGAGTGGTACCAACGGGCCGTGTGAACCACCAACGACCCGTCATGCCCCTCGTTGAATGGACTGTTGAATGCCTTCTCTCAGAACTAACCAAAGGACGGACAGGACGACTCATCCTCTGAAACCACGGTCCGTTACACCGTCCGTTGTTTGCTCATCATGACTTGTGGTTCCTTCCAATGAGTTGTGGTCTCAACCCGTCACTTCCACTGGAAATTCTTACCCTCCAACAACGACCACAACCAATGACCCATGGTTTCTACTAACGGGTTGTTGGGTCTCCAGTTGTTTACCCTATCGCCCAGCCTAACCCTAACCATGACTGCAAAGGAAAGCCCGTTGTATCCCACAATGGGTCGTCATACCTCTCGTTTTCTCCACTATCACCAACCTTTCCCTAACCAACGAAAGCTTTCAACGACTCGTGGTTTCATACCACGAGTCGTTCTGTGGTCCGTCCTATGCCAGTTTTTCTGCACTTTTCCAATTACACTCCTAGGTCTATTCTTAGACCTTTTCGGGGTATTAAAATATCTCCCCCTCGGAAACATTCATCCTCGAATGTAGGAAATAAGCAGCAAACAGAAACATACAATTTTTCATAGCTATA
This sequence comes from Datura wrightii, assembly GCA_035772735.1. Classification (NCBI taxonomy): domain Eukaryota; kingdom Viridiplantae; phylum Streptophyta; class Magnoliopsida; order Solanales; family Solanaceae; genus Datura; species Datura wrightii. The sequence goes on from JASDFA010000003.1 coordinate 118,493,710, forward strand.
TACTGATCATTTTAACCGAAATTTTCACAGAATGACTACCTCCGAACCAAACCACATGGTTGAACTGATCTCATGCTTCACATACTCATTCATACACATAAAAGAAACTTGCACACATGAATTGGACATAAAAAAATCTAAATGGGATCGTAAAGTAGAACTGATACCTCAAGTCGGAACTGAGCCAGTAGAGAACAAATGTGGGTATCTAGCCATCATATCCGCTTTGGCTTCCCACTTAGCTCCCTAAACATGTTGATTTCTCCATAAGACCTTTACTGAAGCTACGTCTTTGTTTCTCAACTTCTGAACCTGTTGATTCAAGATTTCAATAGGAATTTCTTCATAATTGAGGCTGTCTTTTACCCCAATGCTCTCTACCGGGACCACCAAAGATGGGTCACCCAAATACTTCTTCAAAAGTGACACATGAAAGACGGAATGAACTGAAGATAACTCCGATGTAATGTCCAACTCATATGCCACCTTACTAACTCTTCTCACAACTCGGTAGGGGCCAACATAGCAGGGACTGAGTTTCCCTTTCTTTTCGAACCGCATGACTCCCTTCATGGGAGATACCTTTAGAAATACCCAGTCGTCCACATCAAACTCCAAAGACCTTCTCCTCACATCAGCATATGATTTCTGACGAATCTGAGCGGTTTTTAACCGGTCTCTTATCAACTGGACCTTTACCATGGCCTTATGAACCGAATCAGGTCTTATCATGGCTGCCTTACCAACCTCAAACCATCCGATGGGTGATCTACACTTTCGCTCGTAAAGAGCCTCGAACGGTGCCATCTTGATACTGGAGTGATAACTGTTATTATAAGCAAACTCGATGAAGGGAAAATGATCATCCCAACTACCCTTAAAATCCATAACACATGCCCTCAACATATCCTCAAGAATTCGAATGGTTCGCTCTGCCTGGCGGTCTGTTTGCGGGTGGAATGCTGTGCTGTGCTTAATCTGGGTCCCAAGTCCCTTATGAAAAGCACGCCAGAATTGAGAAGTAAACTGAGTACCTTTGTCTTAAATAATAGACAAGGGCACTCAATGAAGTCGAACCAACTCCCTAATATACAACTTAGCATAATCATCCGCTGAATCTGTGGTTTTGACTGATAGGAAGTGTGCCGCCTTGATTAACCTATCTACCACCACCCAAATGAAGTCATAGTGTCGACGAGTACGAGGGAGGCCTGTAACGAAATCAATATTTATTTCCTACCACTTCCAAGTGGGAATGCTAATATCTTGAAGTACACCTCCCGACCTTTGATGCTCAACTTTCACTTGCTGACAATTGGGACATTGAGCTACCAACTCCGCAATATCCTTCTTCATACCATCCCACCAATAGATTTCTTGCAAGTCTCGATACATCTTCGTGGATCCCGGATGGATGGAGTATCTAGTACCATGTGCCTTATGCAATATCCGAACCCTCAAATTATCGCGTCTGAAATAGATAGTCGACCCTGGTATTGTAGCACACCATCTCCCCCTTTGGAGAAAACCTCCACCTTCTGACTCTGTACTGCCTTCTTCAGCTTCCTCAATATTGGATCCTAATCTTTCCTGGATTTAACATCAACCACCAAGGACGATTCTGACCCGTATACAACAACACCGCCATCGGTCGAGTCGATCAATCACTCCCAGTCTTTCAAGTTGGTGAACATCTTTCACCAACTCCTTCTTCTCCTCATCCACATGGGACACACTCTCCATTGAGAGCCTACTAAGCGCATCCGCGACCACATTTGCCTTGCCCGGGTGGTAAAGCATGTTCGGCTTGTACTGCTCGTTGGTAATTTATATTATAAACCGACATGCAAGTGCACGTGGTCAAACAAGTAATAAAGTGGCTAAGTAGCCAAGTATCGATCCAAGGAGGCTCAAGACACGTAAAATTGCCTAGTTTACTATATTCCTATTTCACTTCTAATTATGCTAACAACAATGTAACCAAGAGTTACTTGAGTTTTTGTTTCTAAACTATATATACTACAACTAATAACAACTATTTACTTGTGAATTTAGACAATGGATATGAACATGCCAAGGTTAAGAACAAGTAATGAACTTGATAATCATGATAATTTGTTTAATCTCTTCTTCATGTTGCTAGCCAAGAACATTAGCCTAGAAATTAAAACTCTCGTATTTAATTTCACTTTAGAATCATAAACCATCCGTCTACATTTCTGTGATCAAATGCAATTTATGACCTTGCACTACAATTCCGGTTCCTAAATTGTCTAATACGGCTTTCAAGTATATTTCTATCAGGAAAGCACATCAAAACCCAATTTTCCCAAATCAAGTTAAGAACAATACCCTATTAATTCAGAACTTTCCAATTTCTTGCTCTTTCGAGTGAAATTGGACTTTTTAGATGTACATTAATGTTGGCCAAGCACTAATGCAGTAAGAACAAGAATTAATAGAACAACATTAAAGAAGAAGAATAAAACCATATCATTTACAATCAAAATTCATTACACATGTTCAAAACCTCAGCAAGGAAGAGAATTAGCCACTCATTCTTGGATTGATCATCCTAAAATGAGTGTAAATCATACGTACAATTGATAGAAAGAAGAAAGGAAGAGAAGAAATCCCTTAGCTTTTTCGTTCTTCAACTGCTACTAACCCACGTTCCTGCTCTCCACTTCTGAACTCAGTCTAAAAACTAAAAACTAATTAAAATAAACCTAAGTGTGCTATTTATACTAGTGGGAAAGTTTTCCCGGAATAACAAGCAACGTGTCACGGAGGCCAACGCGGAGCACTGCCTCCGTGACACAGTGTGGACGTGGACCTTTACTGGAATTTCCAAGGTCCGGTAATTTAGCCTCAACGTGGCACAGAGGCCATCGCGGAGGCCTCTCTCTGTGCCACGGAGCTGATGCGAAGGCACACTGGAAATTGCCATTTTAATCCCTGCTCAGGCAGTGTGCTACCACGATGGTAGCGTGGCACGGCTCCATTGCGGAGTCCCTATAAAATATGCATTCCAAGGTCTTTTCCACGCTCGCATCCAAGTCCAACTCCGACATAGTTCCAACATGCATTTTAGCTCCTAAAAATCACATTTACCTGCAAACCAAATGCTAATCATGTTGGTTAGTATAAATTCGCATTTTATTACTAATTACATGATATTATATACACATTGCACAACAAACAAGGTAAAAATGATACGTTTGAGTATCACTTGGGCATATAAATCTGCCCAAGATCACTTACCCCACACTTAAATCCTTGTTCGTCCTCGAACAACATATACACAAATCATGCAAATTACATCCCAACCTTCGTCACTAGGGTGCAACAATTTACGCTACGGTCATACCGATTATTCAATTTTTGCAAATCATCAAGAAAACATGCTTGGTCGTACAATACAATGACCTTTAATACATCAAGGCTTCCTAGACTTTTAAGAATTGATTCTTGATATCGGCAAACTCATGCAAATCAGCTAATTAAGAAATCCGACACGAAAATCAATCTTTCATCAAGCATGTGCCCTCACAACTCGAGAGAACTTCCCCTTTATGTTCATGCAACACACAAACATGCAAGTAGGGGCATATAAAAATTAATTTCACTCTCTCTCCCAAAAGAATTCACATGCATCATGTCATGACCCATAGGCTTGCCCTTAGTGTATTACTCCACTAATATAAAGAAATGCAATATAGGATCACGTAGGACTTTAATGGGTTGTAACGGGGCTATGGATCTAGTATGTATATATTGGATTAGCCAATAATAGTCGCTAGCATCCTTAAGCGCCTTTTCAACACATTCCCATCGACTCATGGACATTGTTCCTCTCTTTTCTCTTTTTCTCCCATTCATGCTGGTTTACTTTCATACAACCCATTTCATCAAACACACTTGACACAAAACAAAGGGTTTTCATGTACCCCCACTATCAATTAATTACAACAAGTGCCTTTTCAACATCATCTTTTCTTTCTCCACTTTTCTTTTCTTTTTCTTTTCACTCTTTTCACTCTTTAACACTTTGGGAAACATTTTCTTTTCTTTGCAAGCGCTTAAGAGCTTCTTATAGACTTTAAGGCTAATGAAAAGAAGGAATAAAGCTTAGTTCATACAATTTTGGACAAAAGAAAGAAATCGGCTAAAGGCTCAACGGGCTGACTAGGGTATACAACATATAAAAAGGTAGAATTTGACAAGAAAAGAAATGGAAACTATTGGTTAAAACAAAGAAATGCCTACATCCTTTCCAACACTACACCTCCTTCATTTCGTTTTGTATACACACCAGGCAAGTTCTAGACAATTCACAATGACATGGAATAGCAAAACCTCACTTCAAACTTCATGCACATGCTCGAATCAAGATGCATTCACAGACTCTTTAATTAGTCAATTACATGAATTCAAGATTAAGCCTCAATCATACTGAACCAAATTCTATAGCCTAGGTAACTCAACATATTTACAGAATTGCATGCTTTCAAACGAATCACTTTCACATTTTGAACATCAATTACAACACGCAACGAAATTTTAGCAACCATAAGCAACTACAGTTAATTGATGCAATCCACCAAAGAAAAACTAAAAACAATTAAAAATCCTACTCCTACCGACTCCATTTCCCTTAAGACGGTCGTCATCCATCCATCATAGGGAACGGTCACTAACTATGACATCGGTTCAATGGGACTATTCTCGGTAAAAGAACTAAAAACAAACTCCGAGAAACCCAAAAAAAATAAAAATCGAAAATTTTTTTGCAACACATCGATCATTTCGATAGAAAGAAAAAAAAATATTTACAAAATTTACAAAATATTTACAATGGCAACCATAACTTTCAAAAACACACATCATCAGCCACAAAACAAATATATGCAGATACATCACAAAACAGTTCACAACAGGGAAAACACAAACATTCATAAATATCAAGGAAAAATATACAGCAAATTAGAGCCTTGACCCAACACCTAACTACTCCCCACCCCACACTTAAATCGAACACTGTCCCCAGTGTTCACAACAATACAAAGCACAAAATTTTGGGTGGTGGAACTCCCTGCTCAGTCAAAATATTCGACTTCCTCATCCGGTGCTGCGGCCTCGTCGCCCATATCCGAATCAGCTCCATCATCGTCATCGGACTCCACATCAGAGTCCTCACGACGTGTCTCCTCATCAGTAGGGACATCGTCATCTGTAGGCTCCACAAAGGCTGGCCCCACCTTACATAAGGCTCTGGCGTTCTCGCCAAAGGGGTAGTCCAGCTCCAGCTGCCATAATTCTTCCTCGGTGGCTGGTCTCCCACCTATCCGTAGCTGCAGCATCTGCATGCCGAACATACGGGCCATGTATTGATCGTCACGAGCATGTCACTCACCCAAAGTCAGCACAGGTCCGTGTGTAGTGTCGGGGGCCTTCGTCTTTGTCACGTCGAGGGCCCTCCGCTCCAACTACGGAATATAATCCAAAGCTTCTTCCTCAATGTCGAGGCCTCAGAGGAAGGTGGTGATGAGTCCGCCAAACCCGTATCTGTGGCCCTGGTGCAGTCTGGCTCTCTTCATGGCGGATATTATGACTGCCCCTACATTAATCTCAAGCCCTTTCATAAGGGCATACACCAAGCAGACATGGTCCAGGGTCACATCTGTCATATGGACTCCCGGGATCAAACACGAACATACAATCTTCAGCCAGATTCTGGCCTCCCTGTTCATCTACGAATAGGGCAGAGTCTGGTGGTAACCTCTCTCCTTGTGTCTACTCCATCGGGCTGTGGATCGAGCCCCACACAACGTACGTCTGATGTCAGCGTACGGTGGGGTGATGTTTAGCTGGCGGAGAATGTGGGCGTCTGTGTCCCGCGCTCCAACGATGGCATTCAGCTGCTGGGGTTCCAGAGTGACAATCTGCCCTCTGATTTTTATAGTGTGGCTTCTGATGGCCGGGTTCCAGTTTGCATAAAATTCCCGGACCAAGTGAAGGTTGCACTCCTTGGGCTCCTGAAAAATAAAGCTGAGCCCAGCTGCCTCAATTCTCTGTACAATGCGAGGGAACTCCTGTGCGAGTGGTTCCCTTGCAATATGTTCCTCCGGGAAGTACTTGTTTTCTTTGTGTTTCGCATACCATTTCTTCCCTTCATCGGTGACCCATCTTGTTCCGTATTGGCGGCGTTGGCCGCGCGGAACAACGGGTGCAGCTGGGACTGCGGTGCCCAATCTCATCCTTTTCCGTCCGGTGCCTGAGGTAGAAGCACCCTTGCCTTTATCTTGTCTGCTAGCCATTGTACCTGTCAATTTACACAAACAAGCACAACGTTAAGCTAAAAACTTGTTAGCTTCGGCTAAGGTCGGGTTACACAAGATTTACCCCACACTTAGTCCTTAACAATATTTACAAAATTACAGCAAGGATAACTCTAAGTACACCACAGACAACACTCTATACTTCATGCTTAGTGCGTTCACAATAAAATTTCGACAGCATAACGGTTAGCGTACTACTCAGACTTCATACAGCTAATCCCAATCCTACTATCGCTAACAATTCAACCATCGCACTTCGCAACAAAAACAACAACAAAATAAAAACAACAATCAAAACATTTTATATACAAGCTAATCTAAACAATCTAACCAATTCACACTTTATGCATTTTCCCACAAAAATTTGAGAATTAGTCGTCTTGGAACATTTACACAATATTTACCACGACTTATCTCAAATAATAAACACACCCCGGCATCGATTTCATCAAATTATCAAGTGCCCAAGTCAAATTCAACAACCCAAGCCCTAGAATACAATTCGACAATCAATTTCGAATTATTTACATAATCGATAAGTTCAAACGCTAACTACAACAATCCGAACATAATCAATCACAAAATAATTCAACATCATGTTTAATTTCTACCTAGGGTGATATATCTCACCTTACATGCCCAAATTTGACAAAAATCGCCAAAAAATGAGATAGACGATGAAAACATAGCTTAGACTTGAAGAACCGAAGAAACTTTTCGTTTTTCTTGCCTATTAACGTGGCACGTTGCTTGGGGAGGGGGAATTGGGTGTTTGGTCGCAGAGGGAAGAGGGAAAAGGGGAAAATTGGGCGAAAATCGGGGGTTAATTTATAGAAAACACGCGGGTCACACGGAAACCCGGTGTGACCCGGCACTGAATAAGGGGCAACGTGTCACGGAGGGTAACGCGGAGCCCCTCCTCCGTGACCCGGAGCCAACGGTTGGCTTACTGGATTTTTGAAAAATCCGGATTTTGCCTTCAACGTGTCACGGAGGCCAACGCGGAGCACTGCCTCCATGACACGGCGCCAACGCGCCAGTGCTCTGTTTCTCCAATAAATTTAATTTTTCATACCTCGCCTCATTTTCTCGATTCCATGTATATTTCCTCCGTTATACCTGAAAATCACCTCACAAAACAAAAATTGGTTAAATTAATAGATTTCCCTAACTAAAAATAAAAAATACTAACTAGAATGAAAATCTAAACCTAATCAAGAAAAGGAAAAGAAAAATAAAACTTGGAAATAGAAAATAAAAACAAAAATAAAGATAAAAATTAACTACACTGTGCATAAAGAAAAAAAAATAAAATAAAATATTTTTCTCACAGGTTGCCTCCCGTGCAGCGCCTGGTTTACCGTCGCGGCTCGACGTCCTTTAAGCTCACTTGTCTACTAGGGAGATGGACGATTTGTCCCGATCATGGTCATCCCCCCAGTAGTTCTCAACCTTATCCGGTGGCCTTCCTAGTAACTCTCGGGAATCACTCATTCCATTAGCATTCCCATGATCAATCACGTTGATCACCGAGAGATCCTTATAAACAGTCGGGAGCTTAGGTACCTTGTACACGTCGAACACTTCGACCTTGTCATGTACTCTCATCGTGAGTTGACCCGCAGCTACATCAATTAGTGCCTTTCCGGTTGCTAAAAAAGGGTCGTCCCAAAATAAATGGGACTTCAACATCTGGTTCAAAATCCAGAACAATAAAATCGACCGGAAAAATGAGGGAGCCTACTTGCACTAACACATCCTCAACAATGCCATCCGGCTTAGCTAAAGACCTGTCTGCTAGCTGCAAGATTACTGTTGTAGGTCTAGGACTCCCTAGACCTAACTTTCTGAATACCGAAGATGGCATCAGATTTATGCTTGCCCCCAAGTCGCATAATCCACGAGCTCGGATACTTTGTGCAATAGTAAGCTGGATAGTGAAACTTTCAGGGTCTTTCATTTTTGTGGGCAACCTATTCTGAATACAGGAAGTGCATTCCTCCGTTAAAGCTACCGTGGCATACTCAGTCAAATGACTTTTGTTAGCCACGATGTCTTTAATGTATTTCGCATATTTTGGCACTCCCTGCAAGACATCAACAAGAGGTAAGTTAACATGTACCTGTTTAAGTACCTCCATGAATTTCTGGAAACACGCCTCCTCCTTGTGTTTCTTGAGTCATTGAGGGAACGGGGGTGGAGGCCTTTCTGGTTCAGCTTCTTTAGTCTTCCCCTTATCTGAAATTTGCTCTCCCTCAACATCTGCTGCTCCTGACTTTTGAGGCGGTCTTTCCGGTTCCACCTCCTTCAACTGTAAATCACTCCTCGTGGTCACTGCATTTACCTGCTTGGGATTAGGATCCGTGTCGCTAGGTAGTCCTCCTCTGGGTCTAGTATTTTGGGCACTAGCAAACTGCCCAAACTGATATGCAAGAGCCTTGGTCGCCAATTGATTGTTCTTCACTTCGGTTGCCAATTTGACATAGTCAGCCTGCAATTGTGCCTGATTAGCGATCATGGTTTTGAACATCTCCTCAATAGTCGGTGATGGTGGTGGAGGAGGGGCATTGTGATTTCTGAACTGAGCTTGATAATTTTGTTGCCCTCCTTGGTTTCTGTGCATACCCTGCCCTGAACTTTGGCCTTGTTGATTGTTGCTACCCAACGAAAAATTCGGATGGTTCCTCCAATTTGATTTGTAGCCACTACCAAACTGCTGTTGATTTCTCTGTGCATTGCCCACAAAGTTAACAGAATCAGGATTTGCACCACAACATTCAGCTGAATGCTCACTACTACCACACACTTCACACCACATCTGTTGAACTGCATTGACTGAAGCTGAAGGCTGGTTCAAATTTATATTGCTGAAGTGAGTGTTTAACTGATTTTGCAAAGCAGCTATCTGTGCAACGATAGCTATGAATCCATCCACTTCAAGCACTCCCCCTGCTTTCCTTTCTCCACCTCTTGAAGAATCTGCATTCCATTCTGGATTGCCTTGTGAAATTCGGTTGAGCAAAGTGTACAGCTCCTCATAGGTCTTCTCCAGCGCTTGCCCTCCAGCTGCTGAATCTAACAGAATTTTAGTGTGGGGTTCCAAACCCTCAATAAACGTGTGTACCAACACCTCATTGGACTGATGATGGTGAGGACAGTCCCGCAACATGGATTTAAATCTTTCCCAGGCTTGATATAGATTTTCTCCTTCTCTCTGTTTAAAACTTAGGATTTGACTCCTAAGTCTGGCTGTTTTACCAAAAGGGAAAAATCTGATAAGAAACTTCCGTGCAAGATCATCCCACGTTGATATAGAATTGGGTGGTTCATCTTTTAACCACCTCTTGGCTTCACCAAGTAAGGAAAATGGAAATAAGGTGAGCCGAACATAATCAGGTGACACTCCAGCGGGTATATAAGTGTCACTTATCTCCAAAACGTTTTGGAGATGTTGTTGTGGATCTTCATGAGGGAGACCGGTAAATTGCCCGCTTGTGTGCAAAAGTTGCACCATATTCTGCTTTAATTCAAACCTCCCTCCAGGCTCTGGTTTGTGGATGCTAGAACGTACATTATTAGCGTGTGGGATTGCCACCTCGCGAACCGGCCTTGCTGCTGCTTCATCGGGCACTAAAACTGCCCGCACAACTGGTGGATTTTGTTGCTCCATCATAGACTGTTTAAGCAACTGCAGCTTCTTTCGAAGAGCTTCTCTATGTTGACTATGAAATTCACGTTCAGGCTCTAAGATTCCACCAGCTCTTTGTCCCTTGCCAGTGTTCACAGAAACAAAATCTGCAAAATACAGGCTAAGACCAAGTTGTTAACACTTATGAAAATAAAAATACAAATACAGTAAATTTACACTAAACACAATTTTACAAATCGCCTAGCCTCCCCGGCAACGGCGCCAAAAACTTGTTCGGCTTGTACTGCTCGTTGGTAATTTATATTATAAACTGACACGCAAGTGCACGTGGTCAAACAAGTAATAAAGTGGCTAAGTAGCCAAGTATCGATCCAAGGAGGCTCAAGATACGTAAAATTGCCTAGTTTACTATATTCCTATTTCACTTCTAATTATGCTAACAACAATGTAACCAAGAGTTACTTGAGTTTTTGTTTCTAAACTATATATACTACAACTAATAACAACTATTTACTTGTGAATTTAGACAATGGATATGAACATGCCAAGGTTAAGAACAAGTAATGAACTTGATAATCATGATAATTTGGTTAATCTCTTCTTCATGTTTCTAGCCAAGAACATTAGCCTAGAAATTAAAACTCTCGTATTTAATTTCACTTTAGAATCATAAACCATCCGTCTACATTTCTGTGATCAAATGCAATTTATGACCTAGCACTACAATTCCGGTTCCTAAATTGACTAATACGGCTTTCAAGTATATTTCTATCAGGAAAGCACATCAAAACCCAATTTTCCCAAATCAAGTTAAGAACAATACCCTATTAATTCACAACTTTCCAATTTCTTGCTCTTTCGAGTGAAATTGGACTTTTTAGATGTACATTAATGTTGGCCAAGCACTAATGCAGTAAGAACAAGAATTAATAGAACAACATTAAAGAAGAAGAATAAAACCATATCATTTACAATCAAAATTCATTACACATGTTCAAAACCTCAACAAGGAAGAGAATTAGCCACTCATTCTTGGATTGATCATCCTAAAATAAGTGTAAATCATACGTACAATTGATAGAAAGAAGAAAGGAAGAGAAGAAATCCCTTAGCTTTTTCGTTCTTCAACTGCTACTAACCCACGTTCCTGCTCTCCACTTCTGAACTCAGTCTAAAAACTAAAAACTAATTAAAATAAACCTAAGTGTGCTATTTATTCTAGTGGGAAATTTTTCCCGAAATAACAAGCAACGTGTCACGGAGGCCAACGCGGAGACCTGCCTCCGTGACACGGCGTGGACGCGGACCTTTACTGGAATTTCCAGGGTCCGGTAATTTAGCCTCAACGTGGCACGGAGGCCATCGCGGAGGCCTCTCTCCGTGCCACGGAGCTGACGCGAAGGCACACTGGAAATTGCCATTTTAATCCCTGCTCAGGCAGTGTGCTACCGCGATGGTAGCGTGGCACGGCTCCATCGCGGAGCGCCTATAAAATATGCATTCCAAGGTCTTTTCCACGCTCGCATCCAAGTCCAACTCCGACATAGTTCCAACATGCATTTTAGCTCCTAAAAATCACATTTACCTGCAAAACAAATGCTAATCATGTTGGTTAGTATAAATTCGCATTTTATTACTAATTACATGATATTATATACACATTGCACAACAAACAAGGTAAAAATGATACGTTTGAGTATCACTTGGGCATATAAATCTGCCCAAGATCAAAGCACACTCAGTCATAGTCCTTTAGTAACTCCAACCACCTCCTTTGTCGAAGATTTAGATTTTTCTGTGTGAACACATATTGTAAGCTCTTGTGATCCGTAAATACATCAGCATGGACCCCATACAAGTAATGCCTCCATATCTTCAATGCAAACACCACCGCGGCCAACTCAAGGTCATGGGTCGGGTATTTTTTTTCATGAACTTTCAGCTGTCTCGAGGCATATTCTATTACCTTCCCATTATGCATCAACACACACCCCAGCCCGACTCTCGAAGCATCACGGTATACAACAAAGCCATCAGTACCCTCGGGCAAAGTCAACACAGGTGCTGAAGTGAGTCGGGTCTTCAACTCTTGGAAGCTTTTCTCACACTCCTCTTACCATTGGAATTTTATCTTTTTCTTAGTCAGCTTAGTCAAAGGATCCGCAATAGATGAGAAACCCTCAACAAACCTCCGGTAGTAGCCAGCTAGACCCAAGAAACTCTGAATTTTTGAAGGATTCACCGGTCTAGGCCAATTATTCACTGCCTCAATTTTTTGGGAATCTACCCTTATGCCTTTGCTTGATACCACATGATCTAGAAGTGCCACCGAGTCTAGCCAAAATTTGCACTTACTGAACTTTGCATATAGCTGACGATCCTTGAGGGTCTGAAGTACTACCCTCAGGTGAGCGACATGCTCCTCCTCGCTCCGTGAGCATATCAAGATGTCGTCAATGAACACAATTATGAACATGTCCAAATATGCCTTGAACACCCTGTTCATTAGATCCATAAAAGGTGCAGGGGCATTGGTTAGTCCGAAAGACATAATAACAAATTTGTAGTGACCATACCGAGTCCTAAAAGCAGTCTTTGGGATGTCACTCTCCTGAACCCTGAGCTAGTGATACCCAGACCTGAGATCAATCTTGGAGAAGCACTTGGATCCCTAAAGCTGGTCAAACAAATCAACGATCTGGGTAAGGGGTACCTGTTCTTGGCGGTAACCTTGTTCAATTGCTGATAGTCAGTACACATGCGAAGGGAACCATCCTTCTTTCGAACAAATAGATTTGGCGCACCCCATGGAGACTGGCTTAGTCTAATGAAGCACTTATCCAACAGATCCTTTAACTGATCCTTCAATTCCTTTAGTTCAACTGGATTCATCCTATAGGGAGGAATAGAGATTGGCTGCATATCGGGTAATAGATCAATACTGAAATCAATTTCCCTCTCTGGAGGAACACCAGGCAAATCATCAAGAAACACCTCCAGATATTCGCACACCACCGGAACTGATTGAATAGTCGGGGTCTCGGACTCCACTTCCTTAACCTTAACTAGGTGGTACATGCAACCTTTAGAGATCATCTTCCTAGCCTTAAGATAGGAAATGAACCGACCTGCTGGTACCGCCGAACTACCCTTCCACTCCAACACTGACTCACCTAGAAAATGAAATTTCACCGTACGGGTCCTACAATTAATCGAAGCATAACTTGCAAACAACCAATACATACCAAGAATAATGTTAAAGTTAGTCATGGATATTTCTACAAGGTCCAGAGGTAACCTTATGCAACAGAGTGATCGGGCATTCCCTATATACTCGTCTAGCTACGACCGAATCACCACTAGGGGTCGAAATTGAAAACGGTTCTGACAAAGTCTCAGGACTAACTCCAAGGCTACTAGCAATGTAAGGAGTCACGAAGGACGTGGTAGCTCCCGGATCTAGCAAGGACTAAACATCAGTATTGTTATGCCCCGTAGAATTCCCGGCACCTAGACGACCTATTCGCACGTTGGTTAAGCATATTAGAAGGCCATACGTGCTAGAGAAAGGCCGGGAAAAAGATCGGACGAGAAACCTGTCGAACCATTGCGGGAGGAGCCGAGGCAGAGCCCCTCCGCGATGGCAGCGTGTCACGGAGGTGAGGCCTCCGCGATGGCTCTGTGACACGTTGCCCAGGTTCAAGCTCAAGTATATAAAGCCCACTTCGGGTTTAAATCATTTAATCCTTAAGAAATTTCCAGGAAACAGAGAGAAAAGTCAGAAAAGGAGGAAGAACGAAGAAAATTAAATAATTTTCGTCCGATTACGCTGCTAAACGCTGCCCAAACTCAAATTAATCCCAGATACCGAAGTATTTAGCAGCAGAGAACATTCCTACGGGTTTAGTTTCGTGAAATACGGCCGACGAATTGGCGAGCCACCGAACTAAGGTAAGTAGAATTGCTCTAAATTAGTGTCTATGCGTTCCTAGCTGAGAAGTGAATATTTCTCCCTTCTGGACCACTGGAAAATAGCGAGTTTTTGACCGTCTTTCGATAAGCCTAAGTTTAGGCCATAAACTATATCGAAAGTAACGTTGCTCTTTACAATAAAGCTGTATTTATTATTAATTGACGTATTTATGAATGCAGTTGGGAGGAATTAGTTGAAGTACCGGCCGAGCTTCGTCCGACGGACGAATAATTCAAGGATAAGGTATGTAAAGCTCGTTCCCTCGGCAAGTTAAGTAATATTGACACAGTATAGTAATTCACAGGCCAGTAGAATGTTCAAAAGTTAAGTGTTGCGTTATTGTGAATGTTGATACTTAGAAGCATTAATTACAACTTATGTAAGACTTACTAGTACGATATAGATTCCAGTATAAGTGTTAGAAACTGCACAGCATGCTCAGTATGTGATGTAATATGAAATGTTAAGATATTGTTGTATTCAGTTGAAACCTCGCAATGCAATATCCGTAAAGCACTTCAGATACAGAATAGCAGGCTAAAATGGAGTTTAGAAAGCATGCTAGGAATAGGAAATCATGTTAATACAGAAACTTAGTAAACAGTATAGTTTTCAGCAGAAACACTATCTTGTATGGCCTTTGCCCCAGTACAGTTTAGCAGGAGACTATATTCATATATATATATATATATTTACCAGCCTCAGCACGTATCGAATACGTACAGATTATTATTGTTAGTTCAACATGTAATGTATACGATACCTTACCCTTATTAGCCTCAGCATGTGAGATACACAGACAGCATTACTAGTTGAGACCGTTGTATTGTTTGGGGTTGGACTACCTAGCATCCACGACCGCCCTAGGGTTAATAGCTGTATCGACTCATCCGCCAGAGGACGAGGATATGTCACTCTACGGAGTGGCATGCCGTCCCGCAAGGGGACGAAGATGGGATGCCAGTTTCCCCATATTTTGCCTTGATCGACTTTTATACACCTCCGTCGAGCGGATACGCCCGGGTGTTGATTCAGGAGTCCTTCGGACTCAGGTACAGTTATAGTCAGGGGCTCAGCGAGCCCAAGTGCATACCCAGGGGACCGGCGGAATGCTTAAAACCACTATAGGAGAGGGGATGACCGGGGTAGGGGTGTAGATTCTGTGCTGGTTGTACCTCCCAGCTTATGAGGGCCGGGTAAGGTTTGTATGTGCCATGTTATGCTATTCCATGTTATGCCATGTTATGTTAGACACGAGTAGATCAGCAGTAGAGGGATACATCTCCAGGTATGACTTATATTTCTTTCCAGTGTAAACGAGAAAAGGTATGACTTACGTTATCAGGCAGTTAATCTATTTCTTCCCGCTTCAGTTTTACCAGTTGTCTTATTGTTTTAGTTATTGCTTTATATACTCAGTACCAGCGGTACTGACGCCCGGTGGGGCGCTACATTACTTGCCTGCAGGTACTCATAGACGAGCAGGCGATACTATGTGATTTCCTGTTAGCGGTCGAGTATTCAGCTCCTGTCCTCCGGAGACTGAATTTCAGAGGTGTATTTCAGTTTCTTTTTATTGTATAGTACGGGTAGGTCGGGGCCCTGTCCCGACCAGTTCTATTGCTATTCCTAGAGGCTTGCAGTCTGTATATATACTCCCTGTGGTCAGATGAGCCGGTCGTGTGAGGCCGTGCAGTTGTATAGCTGTTAGTATTCATTCTTTCTTTTATGTTGGCCGTGTGGGGCCATAGTTCGCCAGTAGTGGTGACCTTGCCGGTCACGTAGCTTTTAGTACTTCATGATTGAGTTGCAGATAACTAGACAGCATGGTGGCCTTGTCGGCCCGCATAGGTTTCCCTGAATTGATAGGTTTCTGGTCAGCTGTTAGTACAGGTACAGAAGGCTATAGGCCAATGGGCCGGGGGCTGTGTTTACAGCCGTTATATAGCCCTTTGTTTCCAGAAATGTGAGTCAGAGCCAGCCAGGCACCAGATGTGCCCAGTCTTAACAGTCCAGCAGGTCAGGTCCTAGTAGGGCACCAGGTGCCAGTCATACCCCCCAAGGCGGGGTGTGACAAACTTGGTATCAGAGCAGGTCGTATCCCAGGGAGTCTACAAGACGTGCTAAGTAGAGTCCTGTCCATGGATGTGTTGTGCACCACATACTATGGGTCGGAGGTTGCAAGGCATGATAGGATGGTTGTCTTTTATTCTTATTCAGTCGTGCTGTAGAGCGGTACAGTATAGGGTTGAGTCTCTGAAAGCTTATTATATTCTTTGGTTACAGATAATGTCAGACCAGCAACATCCTATCACAGGTCGGAGCTTAGATATTGCAGCAGGGGAAGGCACCAGCAGGATGCCTCCCCCTCATTTGGAAACAGCCCGATCAGAGGGCGCTACAGAGGTATCGTCCCAGCCTCCTCAGCAGCCTCCACCACGTCGGGAGCCACTTGGGGCGACAGTATCTTCAGCAGTCCCTATACCGACACCTTCCGACCAGGAGGTTAGGAGTGCTATGGTTATGTTAGCACAGATGATGGCTGTTCAGCGTCAGCCACTACCATCTACAGTTGCCGAATCATCAGGGGGGCTCGGTAGTTCGAGGGTCCGAGAGTTCTTAGCTTTGAATCCCCCACAGTTTACAGGTTCGGACCGGATAGAGGACCCTCAGGATTTTCTGGATCAAATGCAGAGGATCTTCAGGGTTATGCATGCCACGCCTACCGAATCAGTTGAATTGGCAGCATTCCGGTTACGGGATATTGCGGTGTTATGGTACGAAAGCTGGGAGAGGTCCCGAGGGAGAGATGTTTCCCCTCCCACCTGGTCCAGCTTTTCAGGAGCCTTTCTGGATCACTATTTGCCGCGGGAGATTCGACAGGCCCGGGTAGACCAGTTCCTACATCTAGAACAGGGGTCCATGAGTGTTCGGGAATATTCCTTGCGGTTTGATTCTTTGGCTCGATATGCACCGGCCTTTGTTGATACCATGGCATCTAGAGTGCACCGTTTTATTATGGGGCTGAATCCAGAATATGTTGAGACTTGTCTTACAGCCACACTGCGAGAGGACATGGACATTGCTCGAGTTAAGGAATTTGCCCAAAATATTGAGGGCATCAGACAGCGACAACGGGAGATCAGAAGGGTCGGTCAGGAGCAGCGTCGCCGGGACAGGCCAGTTGAGTTACAGAGAGAGGCCCGGGGAGGACCCAGGCCACGATTGTCCGACAGGCCGCCCAGGCCCCCGCCTCAGCCACAGTCGCAGGGGGGTAGATTCAGCCGCAGGGGGCAGCCAGAGACTGGGAGAGGCTCGCAGGTGGCAGATTCATCATTACAGAGGAGGGTAGAGCAGAGCAGGTATACCCTACCACTTTGCCCTATATGCAGTCGACGCCATCCTGGAGCATGCAGATATGGCTCCACCGCATGTTATATTTGTGGCCAAGAAGGCCATTTGATGAAAGATTACCCAGCCAGAGGTCGAGAGGACCGTGATAGACAGGATAGGGCATCAGCAGGGTCACGAGCCACAGCATCCTCGACTGGGCGCAGGCCCTCAGTTTCAGCAGGCAGGGGTCGGGGCAGATCAGGGGCCTCCAGTACAGGTGCGGGCCCAAGTCGCACATATGCCTTACCAGGGAGGCAAGATTCAGAAGCGTCACCTGATGTTGTGACAGGTATGCTAACTATCTGCTCACACCCTGCTTATGTGTTTATTGATCCAGGGTCTAGTTTGTCCTATATTACTCCATTTGTGGCACGGAAGTTTAGTATTGTACCAGAATCATTACAACAGCCCTTCTTAGTATCTACGCCTATCGGTGACTCTATCACAGCTAGCCGAATCTACCGCGGGTGTACAGTAGAGATTGTTGACCGTCAGACCACAGTAGATCTGGTCGAGTTAGAAATGATAGACTTCGATGCCATAATGGGTATGGACTGGTTAGTGCCATGCTTTGCCAATGTTGAATGTTGGACCAAGACGGTCCGATTCCACTTCCCAGGAGAAGCAGTACAGGAGTGGAAGGGCAGCACCGCTATGCCAAAAGGTAGGTTTATTTCCTACCTTCAGGCGAGAAGGTTGATATCTAAGGGGTGTATTTATCATCTGGTCAGAGTTCAGGACGTCCAAGCAGAATCTCCGACACTTCAGTCTGTCCCAGTGGTGAATGAATTCCCAGATGTATTTCCTGATGAGTTATCTGGTATTCCTCCAGAAAGGGAAATAGGCTTTGCTATCGACCTATTACCAGGCACTCAGCCAATATCAATACCTCCCTATCGTATGGCTCCTGCAGAACTCAGAGAATTAAAGGAGCAGTTGAAAGATTTGTTAGATAAAGGTTTTATCAGGCCGAGTACTTCACCGTGGGGTGCGCCAGTTTTATTCGTAAGAAAGAAAGATGGCTTGCTCCGAATGTGCATAGATTATCGGCAGCTAAACAAAGTTACAGTGAAGAACAAGTACCCGCTTCCCAAAATTGATGACTTATTTGATCAGTTGCAGTGAGCCAGATACTTTTCTAAGATTGACTTGCGGTCCGGATATCACCAGATCCGAGTCCGTGAGAGAGATATTCCTAAGACAGCGTTCAGGACTCGATATGGACATTTTGAATTTCTAGTTATGTTCTTCGGGTTAACGAATGCCCCAGCAGTCTTTATGGACCTGATGAATAGTATTTTCAAACCTTTCCTGGACTTGTTCGTGATAGTATTCATTGATGATATTCTGGTGTATTCACGCTCTGAAACAGATCACCAGACTCATTTGCGGACAGTGCTCCAGATTCTCAGGGACCGCCAGTTGTATGCTAAATTTTCGAAGTGTGAATTCTGGCTTAACTCAGTGGCCTTTTTAGGGCATATCGTCTCAGACGCTGGTATACAGGTAGACAAGCAGAAGATAGAAGCAGTTAAGTCATGGCCTAGGCCTACCACCCCGACTGAAGTTCGTAGCTTTCTGGGGTTGGCAGGATATTATAGGAGGTTCGTTGAGGGGTTCTCGACCATTGCGGCACCTCTAACTAAATTGACACAAAAAGCAACAAAGTTTCAATGGACAGAGACATGTGAGCAGAGCTTCCAGGAATTAAAAGACAGATTAACCTCCGCTCCAGTGTTGACATTACCGGAAGGCACAGAAGGTTATTCAGTTTATTGTGACGCGTCAGGTGTTGGGTTAGGTTGTGTGATGATGCAGCATGGTAGAGTGATTGCATATGCTTCCAGACAGCTGAGGAAACACGAAAAGAATTATCCTACCCACGACCTGGAATTGGCCGCAGTAATCCACGCCTTAAAAATGTGGAGGCATTACCTGTACGGTGTCCATGTTGATATTTACACAGATCATAAGAGCCTACAGTACATTTTCACTCAGAGGGAGTTGAATCTACGGCAACGCCGCTGGTTGGAGCTGTTAAAAGATTATGATGTGAATATTCTATACCACCCCAGAAAAGCTAATGTTGTAGCAGATGCCCTGAGCCGTAAGTCAATGGGGAGTTTAGTGTATTTGCGACCTGAGAAACAGAAGTTAGCCAAAGAAATTCATCAGTTAGCTGGTCTAGCCATTCGAGTAATGGAAACAGAAAATAATGGAGCCGTAATTCAGAATTCTGCAGTGTCATCATTAGTTGCAGAGGTAAAAGAACGACAGTACGAGGATCCCGATTTAGTCCAGCTCAGAGATAGAATTCAGAAAGGTAAGGAGCCAGATTTTCAGATAGCCGGGGATGATGTGCTACGCTGTAAGGGCCGCCTCTGTGTCCCGAATGTCTTCGGACTTCGTGGGCAGATCATGCACGAGGTACACTACGCTCTCTATTCCCTTCATCCAGGGGCGACGAAAATGTACCACGATATCAGAGACATCTACAGGTGGCCAGGTATGAAAGCTGAGATAGCTGAATTTGTATCTAGATGTTTTAATTGTCAGCAAGTAAAAGCTGAGCACCAGAAACCGGGCGGTTTGACGCAAGAGATAACGGTACCTATGTGGAAATGGGAAGCAATAAACATGGATTTTGTAACAGGGTTACCCCGTACTAGACGCAGAAATGATTCCATTTGGGTAATAGTTGATAGGCTGACAAAATCAGCTCATTTCCTACCAGTGAGGGCTACCTTCTCCACTGAGGATTATGCCGAATTATATATCAGATAAATAGTTAGATTGCATGGAGTGCCGGTATCTATCATTTCAGACAGGGGAGCACAGTTTACAGCTAGATTCTGGCAGTCATTTCAGAAAGGTTTGGGGACGCAGATTAACTTGAGCACAGCATTCCATCCTCAGATAGATGGGCAGGCTGAACGTACAATTCAGACGCTCAATGATATGCTACGAGCGTGTGTGTTAGATTTTGGAGGTAGCTGGGATGAACACCTCTTGTTAATTGAATTTGCTTATAATAACAGCTACCATTCAGCTATTCAGATGGCGCCTTTCGAGGCATTATACGGGCGAAAATGTAGATCACCGGTGGGCTGTTTTTTTTTTTTTTTTTTTTTTTTTTTTTTTTTTTGGTAAACGCCCTTGTGGTGGGAAGGGGCTGAGCAACACCCCCAGGCCTTAACATAAATAATCAAAACAACAACAAAGAAAGTACATGGAGGGGGACATAAACCTTACCTCCGATCATATGGTGGTTCATAGGTCGGCCATCCTACTAAGGTTAGCCAACCCATCCCCGATACTAAAATGAAAACCTAGAAACTATGCACCTACAGGAGAGGACTCCTCTCCAATACATAAATTCTAGGAAAGCAGTAAATGAGGGAGACTCTCCCTTTACAAAGAAAGACCTATTCTAGAAAAAGAAAAAGTCTATCTGAAAAGGAAGGGTTAACAGACAAAAGATGGTATAGAGACATCCATACCGATCTTAGATACACACCAATCAATTCACATCATCTCATGGTGGTTCTTTGATCCTCCTAGTCTTCCTCCTTCTGAAGTTAGGCAAGCCCATTTTATCCGTCGTGAGGTAACCCCTGATGTGTACCAGTAAGTCCTGTAGACAAGAGAAATGAACTGTGGTAGTAGTGGTGTGGCTATGTTTAGACAGTGCATCAGCAGCGGTATTGCCCTCTCTGAGTATGTGACGACACAAGAAGGTGTGAAGTTGTCTGATAGTGTTGTGCAGTCTGAGAAAAGTGTGGTGTAGAATTTTTGGTAAATGACTGGGTATATCTAAAAGTGTCCCCGATGAAAGGAGTAATGAGGTTTGGCAAGAAAGGCAAGCTTAGCCCAAGATTCATTGGGCCATACAAGATTCAGCGAAGAATAGGCCGAGTTGCATACGAGTTGAACTTGCCTCCAGAATTAGCATCTGTTCATCCAGTATTCCATGTTTCTATGTTAAGGAAGTTTGTAGGGGACCCTTCTACAGTAACTCCAGTTCAGGATGTTCAGGTCACAGAAGAGTTAGCATATGAAGAGATTCCCGTAGCCATTTTAGACAGACAGATTCGCAGACTGAGAACTAAAGATGTTGCATCTGTCAAAGTATTGTGGCGTAATAGAAATCGGGAGGAAATGACGTGGGTGGCTGAAGAAGATATGAAAACCAGATACCCTCACCTATTTCAGGCCTAATCAGGCGACAGGTATGTCCGTATTATTATTTATGCCGTACCTTATGGTTGTATGTTGTAAATGATAAAGAAAGATTGATATCTAGTTATTCAGTGGATCTTAGAGTGTTGTGTGCAGTGCCTGTGTTGGACTTTTCTGCATTTCAGGTTTTTTCTATAGTCCATATTACAGGGGAAACTCTGCCGAAATTTTTCTAGAAAGTAAAATAAGTAGTCCTCTAGATAACAGTGTACATTCAAGGACGAATGTTCTTAAGGGGGGGAGACTGTTATACCCCGTAGAATTCCCGGCACCTAGACGACCTATTCGCACATTGGTTAAGCATATTAGAAGGCCATACGTGCTAGAGAAAGGCCGGGAAAAAGATCGGACAAGAAACCCGTCGAACCATCGCGGGAGGAGCCGAGGCAGAGCCCCTCCGCGATGGCAGCGTGTCACGGAGGTGAGGCCTCCGCGATGGCTCCGTGACACATTGCCCAGGTTCAGGCTCAAGTATATAAAGCCCACTTCGGGTTTAAATCATTTAATCCTTAAGAAATTTCCAGGAAACAGAGAGAAAAGTCAGAAAAGGAGGAAGAACGAAGAAAATTAAATAATTTTCGTCCGATTACGCTGCTAAACGCTGCCCAAACTCAAATTAATCCCAGATACCGAAGTATTTAGCAGCAGAGAACATTCCTACGGGTTTAGTTTCGTGAAATACGGCCAACGAATCGGCGAGCCACCGAACTAAGGTAAGTAGAATTGCTCTAAATTAGTGTCTATGCGTTCCTAGCTGAGAAGTGAATATTTCTCCCTTCTGGGCCACTGGAAAATAGCGTGTTTTCGACCGTCTTTCGATAAGCCTAAGTTTAGGCCATAAACTATATCGAAAGTAACGTTGCTCTTTACAATAAAGCTGTATTTAGTATTAATTGATGTATTTATGAATGCAGTTAGGAGGAATTAGTTGAAGTTCCGGCCGAGCTTCGTCCGACGGACGAATAATTCAAGGATAAGGTATGTAAAGCTCGTTCCCTCGGCAAGTTAAGTAATATTGACACAGTATAGTAATTCACAGGCCAGTAGAATGTTCAGAAGTTAAGTGTTGCGTTATTGTGAATGTTGATACTTAGAAGCATTAATTACAACTTATGTAAGACTTACTAGTACGATATAGATTCCAGTATAAGTGTTAGAAACTGCACAGCATGCTCAGTATGTGATGTAATACGAAATGTTAAGATATTGTTGTATTCAGTTGAAACCTCGCAACGCAATATCCGTAAAGCACTTCAGATACAGAATAGCAGGCTAAAATGGAGTTTAGAAAGCATGCTAGGAATAGGAAATCATGTTAATACAAAAACTTAGTAAACAGTATAGTTTTCAGCAGAAACACTATCTTGTATGGCCTTTGCCCCAGTACAATTTAGCAGGAGACTATATTCATATATATATATATATATATTTACCAGCCTCAGCACGTATCGAATACGTACAGATTATTATTGTTAGTTCAGCATGTAATGTATACGATACCTTACCCCTGTTAGCCTCAGCATGTGAGATACACAGACAACATTACTAGTTGAGACCGTTGTATTGTTTGGGGTTGGACTACCTAGCATCCACGACCGCCCCAGGGTTAATAGCTGTATCGACTCGTCTGCCAGAGGACGAGGATACGTCACTCTACGGAGTGGCATACCGTCCTGCAAGGGGACGAAGATGGGATGCCAGTTTCCCCATATTTTGCCTTGGTCGGCTTTCATACACCCCCGTCGAGCGGATACGCCCGGGTGTTGATTCAGGAGTCCTTCGGACTCAGGTACAGTTATAGTCAGGGGCTCAGCGAGCCCAAGTGCATACCCAGGGGACCGACGGGATGCTTACAGCCACTATAGGAGAGGGGATGACCGGGGTAGGGGTGTAGATTCTGTGCTGGTTGTACCTCCCGGCTTATGGGGGCCGGGTAAGGTTTGTGTGTGCCATGTTATGCTATTCCATGTCCTGTCCTCTGGAGACTGAATTTCAGAGGTGTATTTCAGTTTCTTTTTATTGTATAGTACGGGTAGGTCGGGGCCCTGTCCCAACCAGTTCTATTGCTATTCATAGAGGCTTGCAGTCTGTATATATACTCCCTGTGGTAAGATGAGCCGGTCGTGTGAGGCCGTGCAGTTGTATAGCTGTTAGTATTCCTTCTTTCTTTTATGTTGGTCGTGTGGGGCCATAGTTCGCTAGTAGTGGTGACCTTGCCGGTCACGTATCTTTTAGTACTTCATGATTGAGTTGCAGATAACTAGACAGCATGGTGGCCTTGTCGGCCCGCATAGGTTTCCCTGAATTGATAGGTTTCTGGTCAGCTGTTAGTACAGGTACAGAAGGCTATAGGCCAATGGGCCGGGGCTGTGTTTACAACCTTTATATAGCCCTTTGTTTCCATAAATGTGAGTCAGAGCCAGCCAGGCACCAGATGTGCCCAGGCTTAACAGTCCAGCAGGTCAGGTCCTAGTAGGGCACCAGGTGCCAGTCATACCCCCGAAGGCGGGGTGTGACAAGTATGAAAGACACTCAACATACTAGTGACCACGTCTGGCGAAGTCTCCTGCTCCATGCATGAGGCAAGGGCATAGAATCGGTTTTGGCACTGTCTGCCACCTCCACTAGTTGATGCTCCCTGCGGAGCGGAACTGGATGGAGCTGTTGTTGTCCTGGTGGTGTGTGTATGATCCCTATCATCACCTTGTCTAGCATATGGGCATGCTCGACGCATGTGCCCAGATCTGTTACACCCATAGTAAGCATTTGAACCAAGCAGGCACTCTACGGCATGACTCATGCCGCACTTCCCGCAAGCTAGAGAGGTATACTCTAACTATGTACCTCTCTGATCCCTTGATCCTGAAGCCCTGCTCCTCTGATCACCCCTGGGTATGGATGGAACACTAGTTGATGATTGTGCTGGGGCTAGTGATCTCTGCTGAAACTGTGGAAAGTAGCCACCGCCAGACCTCTGATGTGAAAACCCATGGATGTTCGTCCGAGCTCTCTTTGCCTCCCTCTCCCTCGCATGAGCTGCCTCCATCTGCTGGTCATACAACACTCTACGAGGAAAGTCCATATCCTAGTGAAGCATGACAGTCCTACAATCCTTGTCTAAATAACTAGCCACACCATGAATAAATCGGCTTACCCGCGCCCTTTGATCCATCACTAACTCTGGGGCATACTTTGATAGACGAGTGAACTCAAGCGAATACCCCAGCACAGTCATCTATCCTTGATTGAGGATCACAAACCTAGCTGCTTTCAACTCCCTTATCTCCCGAGGGAAGAACCTGTCGAGAAAGGCCATGTGGAACTCATCCTAGCTGATAGGGCCAGCTCCCACTGCCCTGCTATCCTTCCATTGCTTGTACCAAATATGAACAACCTCTTTTAGCTGATAAGAGGCCAGGTCCACACACTCCCCATTTGTCACCCCCATAACCTGAGTGGCCTTCAAGATCCCTTCAATAAACTCGTGTAGATCCTCGTCCACCTTTGACACCATAAACTCAATAGGGTTCATCCTCAAGAAGTCTCTGATCTGAGCCGCCACTACATTTCCATTCTATGGGACTTGTACAATATCCTGCTAGTTGACCTGAGCGGTCAAGGCCTGCGCCAACATCTGAACTACGGCCTGAAACTCAGTGTGGGTAGCTGGCTCTAGTGCGTGGGGCTCCTGAAAAAGTGGGGCTTTCTGATGCCCATGGTCATTGCCATCTCCGTGGCCTTCATAATTCCCATTCCTCCTTCCGTTCATTCTCTTAGGAGCCATAATTCTTCAATTGCAAATCGCATGAATTAGAAGGATGGAGAGACTTTTCATCGCACGACATAGAACATGAAAGAAGGAAACATTTCCTAAACGTCTAGTAGCCTCTTCGTCATACGGGTGGCGCGCTTCAAACCCATGAAAAAGACTCTACTTAACATAGCTTTCACACACCCTAGGACACTTCAAACCTATGGCTCTGATACCAAGTTTTTCACGACCCGAATGTACACCCGGATGGTAGACACGGGACAAGGGACCCCGAGAAACCCCAAGTCGACCCATGGCACATGAATACAACTAATATCATTCAAATAAGTGGAATGATAATCATAAAAACATAGCAGAAACGTAATTATAGCATAATATTAGGGAATACTATACGTATACACAGCTGAGCACTACAATCTTGTCTAAAATGGGTTGATGGGACAACATCCCCACATAATCCAACCAGTACTGAAACATAAATAACATGAAAGTCTGATAAATGGCCCTCAGAACATGAGGACTCACCAATAGGCTGAAAGCGTAAGCTGAGATGGGCTAAGGATGAGGATGAGCCTGAGATTCGGACCCTGTATCATGAAATGATATAGCATAGAAAGTATGCGGTCAGTACGTGGAATGTCTTTAGTATGCAAGGTAAGTAAAATGGACATTTAAAAGTAAATTAAAACTCATAAATAAACATAAGAGAAGGACATCATGCTTACATTAAAATCTTCTTAATATAACATGAGGCTCAAGGCTTTCAAATCGTTCATAAAGCGTTCATAATCACAATCATAAGTAAACATTATTAAACTATAACTTGATCCAATAACATAGATATAACAATGCATAGAACATGCAGAATAATGGGAGGACTCATCATAACCGACACCATCATGGTAGAACCTTTCATGATGCCCCAACTATCTCACTCAAGTGGGCAGAGCCGACCCTGACTTGCTAGGCGAGGGTCGTGCATTAGGCGTGATATAACATTTGAGGGGATCATTATCAAAAAAATATATCATTAGAACCTACGGTGGCACATGGTTATGAGACACCAATGTAGTCCTTTGACTTTTCTCAAAGCATGGAAAAGTCAAATATGGCCTTAAAACCTGCCCAGAAATTTGGTCGGATGGAACCCACGAGTGGTACCAACGGGCCTTGGGAACCACCAATGACCCGTCATGTCCCTCGTTGAATGGACTGTTGAATGCCTTCTCTTGGAACTAACCAACAAACGGATAGGACGTCTTGCCTCTAAAATCACGGTCAGTTACACCGTTCGTTGTTTGCTCATCATAAAATCTGAACCCCCTTACCACGAGCCTCACCACGACTCGTGGTTCCTTCTAATGAGTCATGGTCTCAACCCGTTACTTCCACTGGAAATTCTTACCCTCCAACAACGACCACAACTAACGACCCATGGTTTTTACTAATGGGTCGTTGGGTCTCCCGTTGTTTAGCCTGTCACACAGCCTGACCCTAACCATGATTGCAAAGAACGACCCATTATATTCCACAATGGGTTGTCATACCTCTCGGTGTCTGCACTGTCACCAACCTTTCCCTGGCCAACGACAACTTTCAATGACTCATGGTTTGATACCATGAGTCGTTCTGTGGTCCATCCTGTGGTATTTGCCAGTTTTTCTGCACTTTTCAAGTAACACTCTTGGGTCTATTCTTAGGCCTTCCCGGGGTATTACAATTTTACAATGCAGGTATTATTGGCCCTCTATTCATCAAGATGTATATGACTTCGCCAAGTCTTGTGATCAATGCCAAAGGCAGGGCAGTATTACCTATAAACATGAGTTGCCACTGACCGCCATCTTGGAAGTTGAGTTGTTTGATGTGAGGCATCGATTTCATTGGACCATTTGTTAGCTCATATGGAATGAAATACATCTTGGTGATGGTGGATTATGTCTCCAAATGTGTGGAGGAAATTGCATTACCAAACAATGAAGGAAGGAGTGTTACAGCATTCCTTCGGAAGCACATTTTCGCCAGGTTTGGCACTCCCAGAGCTATTATCAATGATGGTGGATCTCACTTCTATAACCTCCTCTTCAGGACCCTGTTGGAAATATATGGTGTCAAGCATAAGGTGGCCACACCTTACCACCCTCAGTGAAGTGGACAAGTGGAAGTTTCGAATAGAGAAATCAAGACCATCATGGCCAAAACAGTGAATACTAGCTAGATGGATTGGTCTAGAAGATCGACAATGTGTTGTGGGCTTATCAAATAGCTTATAAGACCCCATTGGTTCATCTGTACACCAACTGGTTTATGGCAAAGCATGCGATTTAGCGGTTGAACTAGAGCATAAGGCATTGTGGGCTTTGAAAAAGATGAACATGAACTGGAATGAAGTAGCCAAGCTGAGGCTTAACCAGCTTAATGAGTTGGATGAATTCTGACTTAGAGCTTATAAGAGTGCGTCCATTCATAAATAAAGGATGAAGATTCACCATGATAATAAGATTGCAAAAAGGGAGTTTAGCCTAGGTGATTTGGTCTTACTGTTCAACTCAAGACTCCAGTTGTACCCTGGAAAGTTGAAATCTAGATGGATGGGACCATACAAAGTAGTACATGTGTCCCCATACGGTGCAGTGGAACTTGAAATTAAAGAAGGAGAAAGGTTCAAAGGGAACGAGCAAAGAATAAAGCTATATTTGGGAGATGTCGAGGAGTTTAGAGGAATAAAGGTAGTATACCTTGATGATGCTTGAAGAGTCACAAAAGCCATGTCGTGCCGCGACGTTAATTCAGGCGCTGCATGGGAGGCAACTCATGAACGGCGAAGTCTGAGTAGCCTAAGATATGTTTGTACTTGTGGTTTTTTGGTATTTTTTTGATTCATCAGAAGGTTTTTTTTGCCGTGTTTGTTTTTCTCGGGCATGCTATCTAGTAGAACCGTCATGTTTAGGATTTTATTTTCTTATTTTGTGATTTTTGCGTAATTAGAAAATAACTAAGGAGTACTTCGCCAATGAAAATGCTCTAATTCTGATTTTTGAAAAAAATTGACCCTATTTAAAATATTTTTGATGCATTAGCTATGTATTTGTGACTGTATGCATGATTTCTGTGGATCTTTTGATGTCATTTAGTTTATTAGCATGAGGAGTCTTGTTAATCCATGTGTAAACCAGACAGGTAAGGTGAATATATGTCATGTGCCATGAGTGAGTGAGGTGTAATACTTAGTTCAAGTACTGTATTGAAGATCTAGAACTTGCCTGGTTGGTCTTTGCATAGGCTAAGGATGGTAGGTTAGGATATGATCATAGGCTGTTCTTTGTTAAGCTCACTTTTAACCTAAATAACCCTACCAAAATCATATGATTCCCTTGATTCCAATTTTGAGCCTATTATATACCATTTTTCTTTGATTAACTGATGAACCGTACCCATTTTTTATAATGAACCTGTTTTGGCCCTGGTCCTTCCTTGGATACTGTGAACCTCAACATAGGCAAAATGCCTAAGTTGAGGGTGGCTAGAGTAGGGGTGCATAAATGATGAGAACGAGAAAGAGGGAAAGAAAAGAGAAAAGGTTAAAAATGAGGTGTGGTGTGAAAAAGAAAATTGAAAAATTTGAAAAAGAAAATTCAAAAGAAAAAAAAATGTATCATGCTTGAAAAAGTTGAAAATACACCACAACCATACAAATACACATAAAATAGGTGAAAATGGAAGAAAAGGAATGAAAAGCATAAAGGGTGAAATAGGTGAATGGTGAAGCCAATGTATGTAGTGCCAAGGAAGGAATAGTCACTCATAAAATCTCATATTTATCATGTCCAGCCCTAAAGCCTACATTACAATCCATAACAAGTCCTATAGTGATTGTAATCCGACCGTCTGATAAACTGAACCAGAGAAAATAAGGGCAAGCCTATGGTATCTGATACATAGTACTTGAGACTTCTTTGAGAGAGTGAGTGTCTTGCTTATTTAGTCCCATGCAATATTTGATACTATATCTACGAGTGGGGACTTCATTTGTTGTAAGGGTACATGAATTATGTTTACTTTTATCATTGGTCTATGTGAAAAGCATCGGTGATGACTTGATTGCCTATTAATAGCTAGATGACATGTCTTGATCCCTGTTTATCATGTTTTATGGTTACTTGTAGTATATTAGCCGATGTTGGTTCATGGAAAAGGTTAGAAATTATTGAATATATAGTGCAAATTTTGTTTGGTATTGGCTGTAGTATCCTAGGTTTATTTTGTAGTTGAGTGTCATATTTAGGTTTTCTTTGGTTTGCCTAAGGACATGCAAAAGTCTTAAGTTGAGGGTGTTGATATGCTGTGAGTTTACAACACTTTCGACGCTTAAAAATAAGAAAATAGTATGGACTTAGGATGTTTATATGGATATAAGGAACTTTTTATTTGGTTACAAGACAAATAGGTGTTGGAGTAAGAATGTGCAAAAAATAGCCTAAAAGTGCAGAAAATAGGCTTAAGGCACAACTCTCAGTACGAGCCGTAGGACGGTGCTACGAGCCATACTGTAGATCTTGAGAAGTTTCATATGGCTAAGTATGAAGAGTGCATCCTATGTCTCTCAGTACGAGATGTACATTCCTGGTACGAGCCGTAGTGTAGAAGTCATGGAAAGATTCAGAAGATTTGCACAAGAGGCTGACTCCTGATATGGATAGACAGTACAAGTCGTGGCATCAAGGTATAGAATATATAATTAAGTTGATTGACTTGTGATCAACCTTTTCTTGATTTTCTATTGATATTCATACTTTGTTCTTGAGGATTTTGCTGATTTATTTAAAGAAGTTTTTCTCTCATCCATAATTATAAGTATTGATTTATGTATTTAATTATGAATGCAAATCACAATCTTGAAACTATGAGAGACTAAAACCTCCATAGCTAGGGTTGTGGGAACCATGGTGGATTAACAAGCTAGGGTTTCATAAAAGTGATTCAAAACTAATGCAAAACACTTGTATTGTATTCTATTCATGCTTAAACATTTCTTAATGGTGTACAACGTTAGGACTTGCAGAATTACTTACTTGCTTGAGCCTAGAGAGATAGAGATTAGAACAAGAGAATTACAATAAAGCTTTGATCTTGATGATCATTATATTAACTTGAGCTGTGGTCGCAAGATAGTTAAATTTGGGACATATTGATAACGTTAGTTTGCAATAGCTCATGCGACCTGACCCGGTGATTGCGTATAGTCATTCAATATGGACGAACCAGTCATTTGAATGAACCTAAGTAATCAGTTCTACAAGTAAGCATTGATGATGATCACATATGTATATCCGAAGCAGTTATGAACCCATGGGGAACACAATCCTAGTTATCTTTCGTTTTTTATTTCAACCAAAATTTTAACAGTTATTTCAATTATTGTTTTCTTTGGAACCCCCAATTTGGAGTAACTACCTAACAAGTTCACTTATCGACATTAGTCTAGATCTTCCATATTCCTTGTGGGTTCGACCCCAACCTCTAGTTTGGTTCTTTATTGACAACGCCTGCTTCATACTTCGGTAGGAGGTATGGTTTGAGCGTTATTAATTTCTTCATCAAGTATGTGCGAATTCAACAAGGGAATAGTTCTTCCCTTGTGTCCCCTTAATCTTCTCTATTTTCTCTATTAGTTCAGCCCTGTAGATTTGAAATGTAGAAACTTGTTAGACTAATTTCTTTGAGATTTCAGCTAGAGTATTCCTCATGATTTTTAACTGCTTATTTATTCCCTAATTCTAGAATTTTATGAGAATTATATCTTGTGAAATGATTTAGCCGTAGTTCTTAGTTCAATAGAATTTAGGATCTTGCGTGTTGACTAGTTTCTCTGTAGATTGATTCTAACAAATTTGGAATCCCCATATATTAGTGTAAGTGAAAATTTTAGCCAGATATTTACATGTCCAGTCTCAATCAGATTATTAGACTCAGTGATGTCCAGAAAAGTCAGCTAATCAGTTTGACTATAGTTAATTCCTGTGGTGTCAGTGGTGCCTCCCAATTATCAGTATTAGACTCAGTATCAGATTTTAGTGGTTCTTTAGGCGGTCATGACACTTCCAAATAAGCAACTCTGATCATCCTTAGGACTCCAGTTTCAGATTACAGTTTGTTCTTTAGACGGTTACGAGGCTTCCTAATAAGCATCTTTGACTAGTCTTAGAATACCAGTTACAGAATCCGGTCTGATAAGACTCTTAGGGTACTTCTGGATAGGTATTCCTAACTTAGTCTTGGGTCCCAGTTTCAATTTACAGCTTAGTAGTTAGTGTAGGACTATCCAGTGGGAGTGGGACTTAGCACCAATCGGACCGGGATTGCAGCGCACCCAGGTTCCCAGAACTACGTTGCCGCTGTAGGTTTTATTTATTAGCCTCATGACCCCAGACTTGTGATCACCCAGTTCATGCTTCTATACCCTGGAAGGGTATATTGGGTCCTATCGATGGGGTGTATACATCGGACTCCACGTCTAGTTCACGTGATTATATGTCAATTATAGACTTTCCCACTAGTAAGTTCAATTCAGTCTCAAATTAGCTCAGTTTGAACAGTTTCAGGTTACTCAGTTCAGATCAATATCTCAGATTTAGGGAATGTCTTTGACATCAAACAGGGTCATTTTGACCATTTCAATATATTCAGTTTCAACATTTCAGTTGGTCATTGCATGTCTTTATAGTTCAGTTATTTTATTATCTGTGTTATGGTTTCTCCCACTTAATACATTCAAAGTAATGACACATACCATTTATGCTATAACGTTTCATGATACAGCTAGAGGTCTTAGTCTTAGCACCATTAGCAGATCTCGCCCAGAAGTTTTCAGCTGCATCAGTGGTGAGTCCTCATCTTTCGAGGACGAGGATTATTTCTTTTCAGTTATATTTTATTAGTTAGTCTTAGAGTTAGCTGGGGGCTTGTCCCAAAAACTCATCAGATAGATGGCTTTCAGACACAGACACAGATCTAGATTTTTAGTTGTTCTTAGTTATATTAAAACTTTATGATTTAGTTCTTCTTCATAAATATTTTATTTAATTATTTTAAAGCTTCCGCTATATTTCTACTCAGAATGCCAGTGTTATGATAGACCATGGGTTGACTTGGGGTTACTTGTGACTCCAAGTACTGTGTCTTGTCCATGGTATAGACTTTGGGTGTGACAAACTTGGTATTAGAGCACTAGGTTTAGAGTATCCTATGATGTATGAAAGTTGCGTCGAGTAGAGTCCTTTTCATGGGTGGGAAGCACGCCACACTTATGACAAAGAGGCTACGAAACGTTATTAGGAAAACTCCCTTATGTTCATACTCTTTATCGTGCATCCGAGTTCAATCCCAGAAACGTTCTCCTAACTCATGCTCTATTTCGTTTTAGTAAAATCATGCCTCCACGACGTGGTAATAGAAGAAGGGTCGGCAACGCTCACCCGACCTACCCCACTAACTTCAGCAACCCCTCAAGATGACCTAGTGTCCTCCGTAGAGTTTAGAGCAGCTATCCAACAGCTCGCACAGACAGTCACTAACCAGGTGAACCAACAGGTGGTTCCGGTCAATACTAATGGGTCTGCAGTAGCAGCCCGAGTTCGGGACGTTACCCAGATGAACCCTCCAATTTTCCATGGATCTAAGGTGGGAGAGGACCCAAAGGAGTTCGTGGATGAGATTAGGAAGATCACCCAAATTATGGGTGTTAGCTCCTTGGAGAGTGTCGACCTGGTTGCCTACCAGCTGAAAGGGGTAGCTCAGATTTGGTACGATCAGTGGAAGGAGGGAAGACCAGCGGAAGCAGAACCGGTGGAATGGGAGGAGTTCACTACAACCTTCCTAGAAAGATTCTTCCCCTGGGAGCTCAGGGAGGCTAAGGTTGCTGAATTTATGAACCTGAAATAGGGAAATCAGACGGTGGAAGAGTATGAACTAGAGTTCACAAGGCTGTCTAAATATGCTCCAGAGATGGTAGCTGAGCCAAGGGATCGTATGTTGAAGTTCGTTAATTGAGTATCGAACTTAATCCTCAAGGAGTGCATGACCGCAATGCTTATTAAGGATATCGATCTCTCCAGCCTCATAGTTCATGCCTAAAAGATTGAGGCAGAAAAACTAAAAGACTTGGAGCGGGAGAACAAGCGGGCAAGGACTGGCCAGTCGGATTATGGCCACCAGAAATTTAGTGATAATATCCGTCCATAGCAACAGAGGGCTCCAGAACCCACTTCAGCCAGTGCCCCTACTTTCCAGCCCCGCAAGGATCAGAGGGGTGGAGCATCTGGCTCACAATCCCAGAGTCATAGTGCCAGCAATCGCTGCAGCGACCCAGCTTTCCCTAAATGTGGCAAGAACCATCTAGAAGAATGCCTTCAGGGCTGAGAGGGTTGTTTTGGGTGTGGATAGCTTGGTCATTAGCTCAAAGAATGTCCGTCAACAGGACGGGGGAGATCACAATCCACCGCTTCAGCAGGCCAACCAACTCAGCAGGCCAACACTTTAGGTATGGATGGCGGCCAACGCCAAAACCATTTTTATCCTTTGTCCTCTTGTTAGGATTAGGAGAGCTCATCTAACATGGTCACGAGTATGTTACGCCTTTTCCATCTAGACATGTATGCCCTACTAGATCCAGGAGCCACACTATCATTTATGACTCCCTTTGTAGCTGTCCAGTTTGATATCAGTCTAGAAGTCCTCTCAGAACCATTCTCAGTCTCCACCCCAGTTGGCGAGTTAGTTAGAGCCAGCCAGGTGTATAGAAATTTCCTAGTCTCAATCTTGAATAAGGTCATTCCAGCTAGGGGTGGGCATTCAATTTTTTAGTTCAATTTTTTAAAATTTTGGTTCAATTTTTTTGGTTTTGGTTTTTAATTTAGTGTACCGAACACCGAACCAAACTAATTCGGTTCGGTTCGGTTTTTTCCAAATTCAATTCAATTTTTCTAATTCGGTTTTTTTGGTTATGGGCCTAATTAATGGGTTATTTTTTTGCTTACAAAATGAGCTACCTTTTTAATTAAAATGAGTTGTTTTATCTTTTTAAATTCAAAATAAATTATTTTAAATTTGAATTCTAAAGTTTAATTCAACTAAGCTTAATTTTAACTTTTTAAGTAACGAAAATAGCAGAATTCGTTGATTTACATTTAGTAGTATGTATATAGTATTTGATAATAAATTTTCTCATATGCTTAATATCCTTATAACTAACCCACCAAAAAATTAAGGGTCTGTTAAGATTTCAATAATTTATGATCCCTAATTTCTTGTTAAATAAATATTATATATTTCATCTTTCTTTCAAAGCATATTAGTAATCATAAGAATTTTCTTAACATGCTAAAACTATTATAAAACTTGTTATTTGTAAAAAAAACCTAAGCAATTGTATCAATTATACAAATAATTCTCTAAATGGACTTTGAGATTTGGGTTGGGTGTAGTATTTTTATTTTTTTGAAATTAAGTTGTAATTTTATTTTTTATTTTTTTAAAAAATATAAAATTTCGGTTAAACTGAAAAACTGAAATTCTGAAATTCTAAAACCAAAAACGGAATCGAATAACCAAAATTTTAAGAAAAAAAACCGAAACCGAATCGAAAAACTGAAAAACCAAAAAATCGAATTAGTTCGGTTCGGTCCGATTTTTCGATTTTTCGATATTTATGCCCACCCCTAGTTCCAGCTGATCTTGTAGAGATAGACATGGTTGACTTTGACTTCATTCCTGGCATGGATTATTTACACTCTGGTTATGCCTAAGTCGACTGCAGAACTAGGGTCGTTAGGTTTCAGTTCCCTAATGAGCCAACTTTAGAGTGGACGGACAGTAGTTCAGCGCCTAGGGGTCGGTTTATTTCCTACCTTTAGGCCAGAAAGCTTATTTATAAAGGGTGTATTTATCATCTAGTTCGAGTCAAATCTTCCAACTCTGAGACCCCAACTATCCAGTCAGTTCCAGTTGTTAGCGAGTTCCCTGACGTGTTTCCCGAAGATCTTCCTGGAGTCCCTCTTGAGCGGGAAATAGACTTCAGCATAGACCTTCTTCCAGACACTCAGCCTATCTCCATCCCTCCTTATAGAATGGCTCCAGTCGAGCTTAAGAAGTTGAAGGAGAAGCTAAAGGACCTTTTTGATAAAGGTTTTATAAAACCCAGCATCTCTCCTTGGGGTGCTCCAGTACTATTCATGTGAAAGAAAGATGGTACTCTCAGAATGTGCATCAATTACCGTCAGTTGAACAAGGTCACAGTCAAGAACAGGTATCCCCTACCTAGGATTGACAACTTGTTCGATCAGCTTCAGGGAGCCAATTATTTCTCCAAGATAGATCTCAGGTCCGGGTATCACTAGCTAAGAGTCAAAGAATATGACATATCAAAAACAACTTTCAGAACTCGGTATGGTCACTACGAGCTCGTGGTTATGTCCTATGGACTGACTAACGCCCCCGCAGCTTTCATGGACCTGATGAATCGGGTTTTCAAGCCATACCTAGACATGTTCGTCATTGTATTTATCGATGACATTCTAGTATACTCCAGAAGCAAAGAAGATCATGCTAATCATCTGAGGATAGTGCTAAAGACACTCAGAGACCGCCAGTTGTTCGCTAAGTTCAGAAATGCGAATTCTGGTTGAAGTCTGTGACTTTCCTTGGTCAGGTGGTCTCGGGTGAGGGTATTCAGGTATATCCTCAAAACATAGCAGCAGTGAAAGACTGGCCAAGACCTACTTCCCCAACCAAAAAAAGAAGTTTCTTGGGTCTAGCCGGTTATTAACGACGTTTTTTGGAAGGTTTGGCCTATATTGCATCTCCTCTGACTAAGTTGACTCAGAAAAATATGAAATTTTAGTGGTCAGATGCGTGTGAGAAGAGTTTCCAGGAGTTGAAGACTCGGCCCACTACCGCTCCAGTTTTGACCTTACTAGAAGGAACAGATGGGCTGGTTGTTTATTGTGACGCTTCTAGAGTTGGACTCAGTTGTGTTCTGATGAAGAAAGGTAAGGTGATAACTTACGCATCCAGACAGCTCAAGGTTCATGAAAAGTATTATTCGACTCATGACCTTTAGTTGGCAGCAGTGGTGTTTGCATTAAAGATATGCAGGAATTGCCTTTACGGGGCTCACGTGGATGTTTTCATCAATCACAAGAGCCTTCATTATGTGCTCAGTCAGAAAGATCTAAGTCTTCGTTAGAGAAAGTGGTTAGAGCTACTGAAGGACTATGATATGAGTGTGCTGTATCACCAGGGCAAAGCAAATGTGGTGGCTGATGCTCTAAGCAGGATGTCTAGGGGGAGTGTGGATTATGTTGAAGAGGGCAAAAAGGAACTGGTAAAGGATATCCACAGGTTAGCTTGGTTAGGAGTGCAATTGGTTGATATAGCTAAGGCCGGAGTAGTTGTGCAGAGTGGATTAGATTCCTCGTTAATTGTTGAAGTTAAGTCAAGGCAGGATGAAGATCCCATACTTCTTAAGCTAAAGGATGCAGTTCTCAGAAAAGAGGTGGAGGCTTTCTCCAAAGGGGGAGATGATGCGCTCCATTACCAAGGTAGATTATGCATACCGGTGTGGGTGACTTGAGACAGCAGATATTGGCTGAAGCACACAGTTTGAGATATTATATCCTTCCAGTTTCTACTAAGATGTAC
Source organism: Datura wrightii (assembly GCA_035772735.1). Taxonomy (NCBI): domain Eukaryota; kingdom Viridiplantae; phylum Streptophyta; class Magnoliopsida; order Solanales; family Solanaceae; genus Datura; species Datura wrightii. Next base: position 118,530,774 of record JASDFA010000003.1, read on the forward strand.
CGTGATCTATGGGATATCTACTGGTGGAACGACATGAAAAGAGACATAGCAGAATTTGTGGCTAAGTGCCCGAACTGTCAGCAGGTCAAAGTTGAACATTAGAGACCGGGAGATATGAATCAGGATATTAGCATACCCACACGGAAGTGGGAAGAAGTAAATATGGACTTTATTATAGGTCTACCTTGTACTTGCTGGCAGCATGACTCAATCTGGGTAATAGTAGACCAGTTGACCAAGTCAACACATTTCCTCCTAGTTGAAACCACAGACTCAGATGGGGACTATGCCAGGCTTTATATTTGGGAGTTGTTTAGACTACATGAGATTCCCTTTTCCATTATTTCATATAGAGGTACCCAGTTCACTTCTCATTTCTGGACGTCATTTCAGAAGGGACTTGGTACCCAGGTCAAGCTCAAGACAGCTTTTCACCCGCAGACAGATGGAAAGGATGAGCGGACTATCCAGACCTTGGAAGATATACTGAGAGCTTGTGTGATTGATTTCAAGGGCAGTTAGGATGATCACTTTCCTCTCATTGAATTTGCGTACAACAACAACTTCCACTCCAGTATTCAGATGGCCCCATTTGAGGCATTATATGGTAAGAGGTGTAGATCTCCTATAGGGTGGTTTGAGATTGGTGAAGCTACCTTGATAGGGCCAGACTCAGTTCATGAAGCTATGTAGAAAGTACAGCTCATCTGAGAAAGGTTGAAAACAGCTCAAAGTCGACAGAAATCCTATGTTGATGTGAGGAGAAGAGAGTTAGAGTTTGCAGTAGATGATTGGGTTTATCTGAAAATTTCACCTATGAAAGGGGTGATGAGATTTGGGAAGAAAGGAAAACTCAGTCCGAGATATGTGGGACCCTAAAGAATTCTGAGGCAAATTGGCAATGTAGCCTATGATCTTGGAATTACCTTCAGAGTTATCATATGTGCACCCACTGTTCCATGTGTCACTATTGTAGAAGTGCATCAGTGATCCAACTTCAGTAGTGCCACTAGACAGTGTGGGAGTGAAAGATAGTCTCTCTTACGAAGAGATCCCAGTTCAGATCCTTGACCGTCAGGTTTGTAATTTGAGAAACAAAGAAGTAGCTTCAGTTAAAGTTTTGTGGAGGAATCAGCAGGTTGAGGGAGCTACCTCGAAAGTCGAAGCAGATATGATGGCTAGAAACCCACATTTATTCCCTTTTGGCTCAGTTTCAGTTTAAGGTATCAATTTTCTCCCTAAAACCCTATTCAATTCATGTGCCCCAGTTTCTTTCATGTCAGTGTACGTAAGTGTGACTCATGAATTCAGTTCAATCATATAGTTAAGTTTGAAGGCAATCATTTCATTAGTGTTCAACTTTCATGATTAGTAATTGAGTATAATGATTGCAATTCTCTATTTTCCTGTGTGTTTTCCAACATTCGAGGATGAATGTTCTCAAGGGGGAGATATTGTTAGGCCCCGAAAATCCTAAGATCAGACCCGGGAGTTGAAATGAGAAAAATGGAATTTTCTACACCAGGTCACTGAATGAGTCATCCTATGACCCTTTGGGTAGGTCACGAGTCGTTAAGTGACTCATGGTGGGGAGTTTATTTAAATTGGAAAAATTAAGTTTTGGGTGACCACGGACATGACCACGAGTCGTGGTCAGAACCACGACTTGTTAAGTCAGTCGTGGTCAAGGGTAGTGAAGGATGAAGGGAGAACAGGCAGTGTTGGTGACGGGTGGGTCACCACGAGTTGTGGTGTCCCTCGTAGTGACCAACAAAGGGAATTGGCAGTGTACATGATAGATTGTGACCACGATTCATGGTCACTGGGCACGACTCGTCCAGTCCCCCGTGGGGACTGGCAGTCAGCTTTTCCCTGCGAGAGGTAAGGGCTTTTCCATAATTCCTATGATCTTAAGGCCTATACTACGTCATTTAGACATATTTTTGATGAATTTAGAGGGGTTTAACGGTTTTCATTTCTCATTCATCACTTAGACTCTAAGAAGAATGTTCGTAGAACTCAAGTCATTCCTCTCAACCAAAAAACTAGGGCAGTCGAATTCTCCTCGGATTCTCAAGGGATTTTCTTTGAATTTCTTCATCAGGTATGTGGGAATTCAACAAGGGAATAGTTCTTCCCTTGTGTCCCCGAAATCTTCTCTATTTTCTCCATCAGTTCAGCCCTGTGGATCTGAAATGTAAAAACTTGTCAGACTAATTTCTTGAGATTTCAAGTAGAGTATTCCTCATGATTTTTAATTGCTTATTTATTCCCTAATTCTAGAAATTTATGAGAATTATATCTTGTGAAATGATTTAGCCGTAGTTCTCAGTTCAATAGAATTTAGGATCTTGCGTGTTGGACTGGTTTCCCTGTAGCTTGATTCTAATAGCTTTGAAATCCCGATATTATTAGTGTAAGTGAAAATTTTAGTCAGATATTTACATGTCCAGTCTCAATCAGATTATTAGACACAGTGTTGTCCAGAAAAGTCAGCTGATCAGTTTGACTACAGTTAATTCCTGAGGTGTCAGTGGTGCCTCCCAGTTATTAGTATTAGACTCAGTATCATATTTTACTGGTTCTTTAGAAGGTCATGACACTTCCAGATAAGCATCTCTAATCAGCCTTAGGACCCAAGTTTCAGATTCTAGTTTGTTCTTTAGACTGTTACGACGCTTCCAAATAAGCAACTCTGACCAATCTTAGAATACTAGTTATAGAATCCGGTCTGATAAGACTCTCAGCGTACTTCCATATAGGTATTCATGACTTAGTCTTGGGCCCAAATTTCAAGCTATCAGCCTAATAGTTATTCTAGGAGTATCCAGTGGGAATAGGACTTAGCACCGAGCGGATCGGGGATCCAGCGCACCCAGGTTCCCAGAACTACATTGCCACTCTAGGTTGTATTTTATTGGCCTCATGGCCCCAGAGTTGTGATCACCCAGTTCATGCCACTATACCCTGGCAAGGTATATTGGGTCCTATCGATGGGGTGTATACATCGGACTCCACGTCTAGCTCACGTGGTTGTATGTCGGTTATAGACTCTCCCACTAGTCAGTTCAGTTTAGTCTCAAATTAGCTCAGTTAGAACAGTTTCAGATTACTCTGTTCAGATTAGTATCTCAGATTTAGGGCATGTCTTTGACATCAGACAGGGTCATTTTTACCATTTCACTATATTCAGTTTATTCAGTTTCAACATTTCAGTTGGTCATTGCATGTCTTTACAATTCAGCTATTTTATTCTCTATGTTATTATTTCTCCCACTTACTCAGTACATTCAAAGTATTAACACACACTTTTTATGCTGTATCGTTTCATGATACAGCTACATGTTCTCTGTCTTAGTACCGTTAGTAGATCTCGCCCAGAAGTTTTCAGCTACATCAGTGGTGAGTCCTCTTCTTTCGAGGACGAGGATTATTTATTTTCCGTTACATTTTTTTCAATTAGCCTTAGAGTTAGCTGGGGGATTGTCCTAGAAACTCATCAGATAGATGACTTTTACACACAAACATAGATCTAGATTTTTAGTTGTTCTCAGTTGTATTAAAACTTTATGATTTAGTTCTTTTTCATAAATGTTTTATTTTATTATTTTAAAGCTTCCGCTATGTTTTTACTCAGAATGACAGCGTTGTGATGGACCATGGGTTGGCTTGGGGTTACTTGTGACTCTAAGTATCGTGTCTCGTCCAGGGTATAGACTCGGGGCGTGACAGATAACAAACATGGTACTTTATATGATTTCTATTTTCAAAGCTTGGGACATTACACTTTGGCCTATGATGAATAACTCATGTTTATGGCTATTATTCGATTATGATTTTAGCATGTGCCCTATCCTCATGTTCATTTTGGACTTTACTCTAGACCTTGATTTATTATTTTACTAGCATGTTTTACTTTCTCTACATACTCAGTACATTCAAAGTAATGACCGCATACTCTATGATATATAATCCCATGATATAGGTTCAGGTGATTAGTCCTAGTCCTGATGTTGGCTCGCTACCGCTTCAGTCCAGTACCTTCCTAGTTTGGGTGAGTCCAATCTGAGGATGACAGTTTTGGTTCATGTCACTTTTTCTTATATCTTTTAGTTTTAGAATTAGCTATCTAGTTTGTGGGTGTTGTCCCATCAACTCATTGTATGATTAGAGGCTTTTCAGACAGCGATATATAGGTGGTTCAGCGTTGTTGACTTGTTACCTATGCTTAGCTTTATGATATGCAGACTTCCGCTTATGTCTTGTAATTGATTAATCTCTATTTAGTTATGCTCTTAATCACGCTATGTATGTTCCATGGGTTAGCTTGGAGCCATTCATGGTTCCAGGTCCCATGTCACGGTCCAGAGTCTATGCTCGGGTCGTGACAAGAACCAAGGCCATAAGAAAAATCAAGGGGTAGGTGAAATATGCCATTTTCAAAATTTTCAAGAAAGACTCACATACGCTCAACCTCAAACTTATCAGGAGATATAATCACCCCACACTTGAAGTCATTCTCTATCCTCAGAGCATCTATAACGTAAAATAAGAATAAGGATACGAAGATACTCCCCTAGATCTTCTAGGGCCAAGATAGAAAATCTTTGATTGTACGACCCCATACTTAAGATCCGAGCATGCTCCTTAGCTGAAATTTCTAGTACTCAAGCTTCCCTTTCTCAATTGGGTTACCTCCACAACAAGCGCCTGCTTAAAGTCGCGACACAATGTGGGTATCTTGATTGCTCAGACTTTATCAAGGTACCCCTTGGGTTTCCTTCTAAGCAGTATCTGATTTAACATCACAACATGACTTTCACCATTACACCCGAAAGAACAAAAAACAATAACAAAAAGTATGATAAGAAATAGAGACTACAAGAAGAATTTAAACACTAATTAACTATTCTAAATCATATTCCCTGACAACGGCACCAAAATTTGATAATGCCTACAATGAAGTATAAATCAGTCGCTATTAAATATAGTAACCCAACTAGGTTGGGGTCGAATCCCATAGGAAATATGGAGAGAAATTAGTCAAAGTGAATATTCAACTAGTACTCAATATTTCTAAGAGGGGTTTGCAATAAAAAGAAGTAATTTAAACTACAATGGTTGTGAAATTGTTGAATGTGATCAATATCTGAGAATAAACTAGGAATGTGTTCCCATGATTTCAGAATGTAGTAGGTTTGTTGAACTAGTGATCTATCTTGGTGAATTTCATGCAAAATGGACAATTAAGTTAATTTAACGTCTCTCGACCTACATAGATGAATATCACTCTAAATCCTCTTTGATTTTAGGTGTTTATATGTTTCCCTTGTCATTAGTTTTGGACTGACTATACTCAGTTAGAGTTCAAGTCAATTAGATGAGGGTCAGTAGCCTCAAATTTCCATTGTTATTATTATTTCCTAACTTCAACCTCTTTGTCAAGCAAGTTGATGATTCAAGTGAGTTTTAACAAATGCAACCACTAAAAGCAAATTAAAACAAAGCGAATAACAATACAATCATGTTCACCATTCAAGAATTACTTTTTTATCTTACCTATGTTCATTAATCCATCATGATTTCTATAACCTTAGCTATATAATTTAGCTTCTCATGTTTGAAGAAACAATAACAAAATATGAATAAGAAGTCATAATGATTACTTACAATAAGATGAAATAGTTTGACAAATCTTGAAAGCTAAACAGAATCACAAGAACTTGATATTTTTTTCTCAACAATGCTATGGAATAATACGTTCCACAACTTTGAATATTGTGGGGATTGTTGATATGCGTCAATCCCTAATAAAAACATCCGATAGGGTATTTTTAATAGTGGAGTAGGTTTTCATCTCTCCTATGTTGACTAGGATTTGACTTGAAAGAGCCTTGGCCGAATTACCCAAGTCTACGTTGCGGACTCCAAAATGGATATTGAGCTCCGTGTTGTGGACCCCATAGTGGAGTTTAAGCTCTATTTCATGGACCCATTAATAGAGTTTGAGCTTTGTGTCATGGATTCTTTTTCCTACTACAATTAGTCCCTTTTAAGTCTGGGGTCATCTACATTTTCTTCTTTAACCATTTGGGTTAAATCTTGGTACATTTTAACCTGCAAAAATCTAATAATATATGTTACTTGATTGTAAGGAATACAACATAAAATCGAAGCAATACACATGACTATTGTTCCAAAAACATATATAATATGGGAAAAGCATGGTAATTGAGCACGTCAATACCCCCAAGATCATAGCGGATCTGCTTTAGTGACCAAGGCTTCGCTGTCACACCCCACCTTAGGAGGCATGACGGGCACCTGGTGCCCTACTAGGTCTGAACTGATCTAGCTAAGCCTGCACACTACTGGTGCAGGATAACTCCCTAAATCAAGAAAACAACGGGCTATATCTCGGCTGTAAATACAACCTCCGACCGAAAAGGCCTCATAGCCACCTGTAAAAGAAAACAGCTAACCAGAAATAAGTGATAATAGGGAATCTATGCGGGCCAACAAGACCACCATGATGTCTAGTTATGGCTGAAACATAAATCATGCCACTGTAACTATACTATAGACAACGAGCCACTATATGACAACTAATCAAGGCCCTACACGGCCGCCATGCGAAATAAAACATATATGGGCCGCACACGACCAACAACAAACTAACCACAGGGAATCTAAAATAATTTGGAAGCCTCTAGGAGTGGTATAGTGGATGGGACAGGGCCTCGGCATACCCAAAACTGTACAATCAAAGGAAGTAAACCTTCTATCTACAAGCTCAAGAGGAAAGGAGCCGACTGTTCTGACAATCCTGGTCGAAGGATAATAGGGACCTGCTCCTCGTCTATCTGCACCTGCAGGCAAGTAATGCAGCTCCCCAGGAAGGGAGTCAGTATAATATGTACTGAATATGTAAGGCAATAATTATAAATGACTGAATAAAAGAAATAAAACTGAGAATAACTAAAAGGAAAGGGTAGAGATAATACCTGAATAGCTAAACTTTCTACTATCTAATTTATCAGTAACTAATGCAAACAAAAACCTTACCTTGCCCATATAAATCAGAAGGTACAAAAAACACCGAATAACCCACCTGGGCCCCCCATAAGCCCTAGTGAGTACACCTCAATCTATATACCCCTAGCAAGGTCACACTGGGTCAACTAATAGCTATAGCCATCCTGCCAGTCGCCTAAGTCTGCAATTGAGCCCGCTCGGCCTCTGACTGTAGGTGTGTCTGAGTCCAGTGGACTCCTGATATCTCCACCCCGGGCACCAGGCTCGACGAGGGTGTGATGCCGATACGACATATAATAGTCCATCCATGAAATGGACTGTATCAAGACCTAGGACCCTATATGCGTCCCTCGCAGATAGAATACCGCTATGTGGAGTGATGTCATCTCGCCCTTGGCAGACGTCGACACAGCTAGTGCTCCTGGGGTTGGTCATGGAAGGCTATGCAGGGTGTAGTAAATCCCAAACTAAACATAGAATATTAGTATCAGCTAACAACAACCACTAATCACAATTAATATGCTTCTGGTTATCATACTGGGATTTAAACTGAGTTATAATACTAAAGAAACTAACTTGCCAAAGGAATTCGCCTTAACATACCTCGATCACCGATTCCTGATTAACTGGCGAGTTCAGTTCGTATTGAACAACTCTTTCCAATTGTAATAATATAATTGGGAGAATGAGTCTAGTTTCAGTACTAAATTCCGCAAAAATGATAACTTTTTATATAAATATTAACTATACTTTAACTTAACGGAACACGGTCAAAAACGCATAATTTCTCAAAAGTTTAGAAGGGAGAAATGCTTACTGGAAGCCTGTGATCTTATAAAAATTAGTTTGGAGCAACTCCAACAACTTTGGCTCAGCGGGTTTACGATTCGCCAGGCGAATTTAACGAAAATAAGCCCGTAGAAATGCTTCCTACAGCCTTAAACTTCGATACACGAAGTTAATTTGAATTTGGACGGTGTTTCATAGCGTAAACGGACGATAATTATCTGATTCCTTCATTTTTCCTCTTTACTGGCCGGATATAATATGAAAATGAACTTAAAACTACAAAGGAGGGCTTTATATAGGTGAGGTCGGTTGTGGGGGGGCGCCCCGCCCCGGCCATAGCGCCAACCTGCCCCTCGCATCGTGCCTCCCATAGAGCCAATGCTGCTGGTGCACTGCGCTGGCCCTTGCGGCCTGGCCTCGCTCGACCCGACTTTCGAGGCTTTTCTACGCGCGTCGAACTCTCTTTATTTATCTCAAATCCACATATATGCTTACTATTCGTTAACTTTTATGGGGTGTAACATCCCCCCCCCCCCAGGAACATTCGTCCTCGAATGTCTACTTTGATTCACAAGAGTTTAACTCTTTAAGGACTATTATTCTGGAAAAATTTCGGCAGAGCCTCCCCTGTAATACGGACTATCCAAAAATCCTGAAATGAAGAAAAGTCCAATACAGATATCTTATATGACACCACAACACCCCCTTTCATATCCAAAAACTGTAGTCAATTGAATAATATATGTAACATATAGTATAAAACAACAACTAAATCAACATTTTTACCTTAACTGCATAGTTTAGACCAAGCCTGAAATAAATGAGGGTATCTGGATTTCATGTCATCCTCAGCTTCCCAAGTCATTTCTTCTCTATTCTTGTTTCTCCACTGTACTTTAACTGAGGCAACAACCTTAGTCCTTAACCTACGAACTTGCCAATCTAATATGGCCACTTGAATTTCTTCATAGGCTAACTCCTCAGTAATCTGAACATCCTCAACTGGCATAATTTCGGACGGATCTCCTATGCACTTCCGTAACATCGACACATGAAAGTCTGGGTGGACAGATTCCAGTTTTGAAGGTAGATCTACCTCATATGCCACCGGGCCTATTCTTCGAGGACTCGGTACGGTCCTATAAACCTCAGGCTAAGCTTGCCCTTGTTTCCAAACCTCATCACACCCTTCATTGGTGAAGCCTTCAAAAATGCCCAGTCACCTATACCGAACTCCAAGTTTCTACGCCATATGTTAGCATATGATTTCTTGCGGCTCTGAGCTGTCAACAAGCATTCTCTGATAAGCTTCACTTTTTCTTCTGACTGGTGGATTATGTCTGTTCCAATTAACTCTGATTCTCACACCTCGAACCAACCAATTGGGGACCTGCATTTCCGCCCATATAAGGCCTCATAAGGCGCCACTTGGATCACTGAATGATAATTATTATTAAAACCAAACTCAATAAGGGGTAAATATTCATCCCAGTTGCCCAAAAAGTCCATCACGCATGCCCGTAACATATCCTCGAGTGTCTGAATGGTACGTTCTGCCTACCCGTTTTTTGAGGATTGAAGGCCATACTCTGGTTAACCTGCGTCCCTATGCCTCTCTGAAAGGATTGCTAGAATTTAACTGTAAACTGTGCTCCTCTTTCAGAAATGATTGATACTGGAACACCATGCAATCGAACTATCTCTCTGATATACAACTCAGCATAGTCCTCGGCTGAGAAAGTAGCTCTGAATAGTAGAGAATGAGCTGATTTTGTCAATCTGTCAAAAATCACCCAGATGGAATCAAATCTACGTCTGGTATGGGGTAATCCGGTCATAAAATCCATATTAATTACTTCCCATTTTCACATAGGTACTACTATCTCCTGTGTAAATCTGCCGGGTTTTTTATGTTATGCTTTCACCTGTTGGCAATTAGGGCATTGTGCTACAAACTCTGCCACACTCCTTTTCATTCCCGGCCACTAGTAAATCTCTTTCATGTCATGATACATCTTTGTTGAAACTGGATGAAGAGAATAACGGGAATAATGTACCTCTGCCATGATCTGCTGGCGGAGTTCTGCCATATTTGGAACACAGAGGCGACCCCTATATCTCAAGACCTCATTTGTGATTACCTCGAAAGCTGATGCTTCCCTCGCTGAACTTTATCCCTGAGCTAAACCAGGTAAGGGTCTTCATACTGCCTTTCTTTCACCTCTACAACCAATGATTATATTGCAGTATTCTGGATCACTGCTCCACTGTCTCCTGAGTCTACTATTCGGATGGCCAAACTGGCTAACTAATGCAATTCTCAAGCTAGTTCTCACTGTCCTGGCTTCAAGTATGCCAAACTTCCCATGGATTTGCGGCTGAGGGAATCTGCTACAACATTGGCCTTCCTTGGATGATACAAAATGTTCACATCATAGTCCTTCAATAATTCTAACCAATTACGCTACCGCAGATTCAACTCTTTTTGTGTGAAAATGTACTGGAGGCTCTTGTGATCAGTGAAAATATCTATATGGATTCCATACAAATAGTGCCTCCATATTTTCAAGGCATGGATTACTACGGCTAATTCTAGATCATGGGTGGGGTAGTTCTTTTCATGCTTCCTCAGCGGCCTTGAATCATAAGCAATTACCTTATTGTGTTGCATCAAAACACACCTTAATCCAACACATGAAGCATCACAATATACTGCATAACCCTATGAACCCTCCGGCAAAGCTAGGACTGGTGCCGATGTCAATCTATCTTTTAGCTCTTGGAAACTTTGTTCACACGCTTTCGTCCAGTGAAATTTAGCTATTTTCTGAGTTAACTTGGTCAAAGGTGCTGCTAAGGTGGAAAACCATTCTACAAACCTCTGTAATACCTGGCTAACCCCAGGAAACTACGTACTTCAGTCGGAGTTGTAGGCTTGGGCCATGTCTTTACTGCCTCAATCTTTTGTGAATCTACCTGAACACTAGCATTCGACACAATATGACCTAAGAAGGCTACCGAATTCAAGCAAAATCTCACATTTAGAAAACTTCGCATACAATTGGCAATCCCTGAGAATTTGGAGTACTGTTCGCAAATGATCTCGGTGCTATGCTTCTGAATGGTAATACACCAGAATGTCATCAATGAATACTATCACAAACAAATCCAAATACGGCTGGAAGATGCTGTTCATCAGATCCATAAATACTGTAGGAGCATTCGTCAATCTGAAAGACATGACTAAGAATTCAAAATGGCCATACCTGGTCGTGAATACTGTCTTCGGGATATCTCTCTCCCAAAACCGAACCTGGTGGTATCCAAACCTAATCAATTTTTAAGAAATACTTCGCCCCCTGTAACTGATCAAACAAATCATCTATTTTGGGAAGTAATAACGCTCAAACCACAGCTCCTTACAAAGTATGAAGCGGACGTTGTCAATAAAGAACCCAACTAGAGGTTGGGGTCGATCCCATAGAGAATACGGAAGGATGTAGAAGAATGCTAGTGCTTAAGCTTTTTAGTTAATTATTTCCTAAGAGGGGGGAATTTGTAAAAGTAATCAATAACAATGTTAAGAAATTGTTTGTTGTTTCCAAATTAATGCAACTAATTAGGGTAAGTATTCCCCATGACTTCATAACCACAAGGCATTTTATACTAGTGATCTATTCCAGTGCTTAGCATATAATATTGGTAAATTAGGTTCACCTAAATGGTTGGTCCCCTATCTAGGTGATTTTCACCACGCAACTTGGTCCGTCTACGGGTGTATTCTTTATTAACCCTTACCCTTAATATCAGATTAGCTATCCCTGAACAAGTTCAAGCTATTAGATGAGGGTTGATAGCCTCAAATCTCCGTTGTTAATCCCTTTTCCCATTCATTACCTCCTTGATCCTGTAAGTAAGAATAAGGCAAGTTCTAACGTTTGCAACTGTTAAAAATCAATTAAAACGAATGAAGAAACAATACATGCATAAACTCCGTTCAAGAATCACTAAGTATTTTACCTATGTGAGTTAATTTGTCATGGTTCCCACAACCCTAGTTGTGGTGGTTTTAGCTTATCATGTTTATAAGCTAATTAATAGATTTCATAAATAAAAAATAAAATTAATACTTACAATGATGATAGGAAGAACTCACTTGATTAATGCAAAATTCGGAAGAACACCTCAACAATCATCTCAAACTTCAAAGACTCTAAACTTGTATCTAAAAACTTGAGACTTAAAACTCTAAAATAATATTCTCCAAAGATTTTCAACTTTCAAACTTAAAACTTGATTCTAAAGATTCATAGGTATTACATGAAAATAAAGGGTATTTATAGTAGTTAGATGCTTTCCTCATTCCTTGATGAATTTGGCTTGGGATTTAATTTTCCTTTTCCTAGTTGAAGTAGGAAATCTAACTTTTGCACCTTTTGGAGGCCTTTCCACATCGCCTACCTTATTACCGTGTCCTCCATGCCGCGTAGCACACCTCATAGCGTGCGGAGAGTGCTGCTGCATGTGCCTCATTGTGCCAGCTCAAGTGCCGTGTCACACGGGCTATTGCCGCAGGAGGGTTGCTGCCTCGCGTGTGCCATATCGCTGGGAGGGAGCTGCTGCGCGCCTACTGCAGCATTGGGACAAGGCTGCCTCGTGCATGCCCTAGCACCGAGAAGATGGGTGCCTCGCGCCTGGCCTAGCACCAAATCTACCTGCACGTTGCATGACCTATAGCGCCAGTTGGCTTGCTGCCTCGCACGGCATGTGCCATCCTCGTGTGGTTGGTCGCTTCTAGCTGTGATCTTTGCATTGTTCATTCCAACTTCTTTACATGTATTCCAAAGGCCGCAAATACATTCAAATCCATCATTTTAAGCCCTAAAAACATCTAATCACATGCATTAGCTAATTTCACAAATATATAACATAAACACATGCAAACACACATAATTTGTTATCAAAACATAGTAAAGTACGAGCAAAAATATGTCTATGAAGTGCGTGAATACGCCTTTCATCAAGAAGCGGATACTTATTCTTGATGGTGACTTTATTTAGCTGCCAGTAGTTTATACACATGCGGAGGGAGCCATCCTTCTTTCTAACAAATAGGACTGGCTACCCCACGGTAAAGTACTCAGCCTGATGAAGCCCTTATCTAATAGATCCTTCAGCTGTTCCTTCAAATCTCTGAGCTCAGTAGGGGCCATTCAGTACGGAGGGATAGATATAGGCTGAGTACCTAGTAATAAATCAATTGCAAAATCAATCTCCCATTCTGGGGGAATACCAGGAAGTTCATCTGGAAATACATCTGGAAATTCATTGACTACTACAATGGACTGGAGAGTTGGGGACTCGGCTTGAACATCCTGAACCATGACAATATTATAGATACAACCCTTCGCTATTAGTTTCCTCGCCCGAAGATAGGAAATAAACCTACCTTTTTGGCGTGGATGCATTACCTTTCCACTCCTGTACTGCCTCCCCTTGAAAGTGGAATCGAACAGTTTTGGTCCAACATTCCACATTGGCATAGGACGGCGCCAGCCAGTCCATGCCCATAATTGCATCAAAGTCAATCATTTCTAATTCTACCAAATCTGCTAAAGTCTGGCGACCAACAACCTCTATTGTTCACCCCGATAGACCCTCTTGGCTATGATGGAGTCACGGACGGGAGTAGACACTAAAAAAGGTCACTGAAGCAATTTTGGCGTAATACCAAACTTCCGGGCCACTAATGGGGTAACATAAGACAAAGTGGATCCCGGGTCTATCAACACATAAAAAGAATGAGAGCAAATGTCCAGCATACCTGTCACCACATCCGACGACAACTCTGACTCCTGTCGCCCTAGTAAAGCATAAGTGCGATCTGGAACAGTACCTTAGCTAGATGCCTCTGAGGGCCTACGCCCGACTGGAGGTGCTGGGGAACGTGACCCTACTTAAGATTTGTCCTGTCGGTCCGGATCACTCTGACCCCTGGCTGGACAGTCCCTCATCCGATGACCCTCCTGTCAACACTCGTAACATGTCGTGGAACCGAACCTGCATGCCCTAAAGTGACGTCGACTGCAGATAGGGCAAAGTGGTACAGTAAATCTACTCTGCTCTGACTCTCTATACTATTGCGAACTTACTGGCCGTGAGCTCTCGCCGGTCCCTGACTGCCCCCGATCACCAGATCTACTCCCTTGTTGTTGTTGTAGAGGTGGGGGTCTAGGTGCTCGATCTAATAGTCGTGGCCTGGGTCTACCCCAGGACTCTTTCTGCATATCACTGGGTCTTGCCCTGCGGCGCTGCTCCTGATATTCCCTCTCTATATCCCACTGTCGTTGCTGATCCCCTCAATACTCTGGGAAAATTCCTGAACACAGGCAATATCCATGTCCTCTCACAGGGTGGCCATAATACAAGTCTCCACATATTCTGGATTCAGCCCCATAATAAACCGGTGCACCCTGGCTGGCATGGTATCTAAAATAGCTGGTGCGTATCGCACCAAGGAGTCAAATCTCATAGCATATTCCCGAACACTCATCGAGCCCTGCTCCAGATGCAAAAACTAATCAAACCAGGTCTGTCAAATTTCCTGTGGCAAATAATGATCTAGGAAGGCCTCTGAAAAATTGAAACAAGACGGAGGGGTAACATATCTACCTTGAGACCTCTCCCAACTCTCGTACCATAATACTGTGATGTCCCGTAGCCAAAACACCGCCAACTCAACCGACTCCGCAGGTCTGGCATGCATTACCCTGAAAATCCGCTGCAACTAGTCCAGAAAATCCTGAGGGTCCTTATCTCGATCCGTCCCTATAAATTGTGGGGGACTCAATGCGAGAAACTCTCAGACCCTCGAACTACTAGGCCCTTCTAAAGGCTCTACAACCACCGGTGCCACTGGCTAACGCTGTGCATCCATCATCTGAGCTATCATAAAAACGACACTCCTAACCTCCTGATCTGATGGTATCGGTATAGAGACTGCTGGAGGTGGTGCCGACACATCTACCACTTTGGGCTGCTCCTGAAGGGGCAGGGACTGCTAGGGAGACCGAGACGTAGCCTCCCTATCGCCCTCAGATCGGGCTGACTCAGACTGGGGCACTTGGCTAGTGCCCTCTCCTACTGCAACGTCCAACTTCCTGCCAGTCGTGGTATGTCGCGGGTCTAACATTTCTCTATAGACAAGAAGAATATGGTAAGCTTTAGGGACTCAACCCTATACTATACAACTCTATAGCAAGATTGGGTAAGAAAGAAGAGTAACCATCCTATCATGCCTCACAACCTCCTACCTATGGAATGTGGTGCACAACACATCCATAGACAAGAATCTACTTAGCACGGCTTGCAGATTCCCTAGGATATGACTCGCTCTAATAACAAGTTTGTCATGCCCCTCCTTGGGAGGCATGACTGGCACCTGGTGCCCTACTAGGGTCTGAACTGATCTAGCTAAGCCTGTGCACTCCTGGTGCAGGATAACTCCCTGAATCAAGAAAACAATGGGCTATATCTCGGCTGTAAATACAACCTCCTGCCAACAAGGCCTCATAGCCACCTGTAAAAGAAACCAGCTAACTAGAAACAAGTGATAATAGGGAATCCTATGCGGGCTAACAAGACCACCATGATGTCTAGTTATAGCTGAAACATAAATCATGCAACTGTAACTATTCTATAGCTAATAAGGCCACTATACGAAAACTAATAAAGGCCCCACACGACCTTCACGTGAAATAAAACACATATGGGCCCCACACGGCCAACAACAAACTAGCCACAAGGAATCTGAAACAATCTACAAGCCTCTAGGGGTGGTATAGTGGTCAGGACAGGGCCCAGGCCTACCCAAAACTGTACAATCAAAGGAAGTAAACCTTCTATCTACAAGCTCCAAAGGAAAGGAGCCGATTATTCTGACCTGGCTGAAGGCTAAGAGAGACCTGCTCCTCGTCTATTCACACCTGCAGGCAAGTAATGCAGCACCTCAGGAAGGGTGTCAGTACAATATGTACCGAATATGTGAGGGAATAATTATAAATGACTGAATAAAATAAATGAAACTGAGAATAACTGAAAGGAAAGGGTATAGATAATACCTAAATAACTGAACTTTCTACTATCTAATTTATCAGTAACTAATGCAAATAAAAACCTTAACTGGCCCCCAAAAGTCGAAGGTACAACCAGCACTGAATAACCCACCTGGGGCCTCCATAAGCCCTGGTGAGTACACCTCAATCTATATACCCCTAGCAAGGTCACACTAGGTCAACTAAAAGCTATAGCTGTCCTACCAGTCCCCTGGGTCTACAACTGAGCCTGCTTCGGCCCCTGACTATAGCTGTGTCTGAGTCCAGTGGACTCCTAATATCTACACCCCATGCACCAGCTCGACGGGGGTGTGGTGCCAATACGACATATAATAGTCCAACCATGGAATGGACTGTATGAGGACCTGGGACCCATCTTCGTACCTCGCGGACGGCATACCACTCTGTGGTGTCATCTCGCCCCTGGCAGGCATCAACACAGCTAGTGACCCTGGGGTTGGTCGTGGAAGGCTATGCAGGGTGTAGTCAATCTCAAACTAAACATAGAATATTGGCCTCAGCTAATAACAACCGCTAATCACAGTTAATATGCTTCTGGTTATCATACTGGGATTTAAACTAATTTATAATACTAAAGAAACTAACTTGCCGTAGGAATTCTCCTTAACATATCTCGATCGCCGATTCCTGATTAACTGGCGAGTTTCAGTTCGTATTGAATAGCTTTTTCCAATTGTAATCATATTACAGGGAGAACGAGGCTAGCTTCAGTATTAAATTCAACAAAAATGATAACTTTTTATATAAATATTAACTATACTTCAACTTAATGGAACACAGTCGTAAATGCATAATTTCTCGAAAGTTTAGAAGGGAGAAATGCTTACTGGAAGCCTGTGATCATATAGAAATTAGTTTGGTGCAACTCCGACCTCTTTGGCTCGGTGGGGTTACAATTCGCCAGTGAATTTCGTGAAAATAACTCCGTAGAAATGCTCCCTGCATCCTTAAACTTCGATACCCGAAGTTAATTTGAATTTGGATGGCGTTTCGTAGCATAAACGAATGAAAATTATCTGATTCCTTCATTTTTTCTCATTACTGGCAGGATATAACATGAAAATGAACTTAAAACTACAAAGGAAGGCTTTATATAGGTGAGGTCGATTGTGGGGGGGCACTCCTCGCCGGCCATAGCGCCAGCCTGCCCCCTGTGCTGCGCCTTCCATAGAGCCAATGCTGCTGGCATGTCGCGCTGGTCCTTGCGGCCTGGCCTCACTCGACCCTACTTCCGAGGCTTTTTAACACTCGTAGGACTCTCTTTATTTATCTCAAATCCATGCATGCGCTTACTATTTGTTAACTTTTACGGGGTGTAACATTCGCTATGGTGTGCTTTGGTACTTTTTTAACCACCGCTATGCTGGCATTCTAACCACTAAGGCGGTCTCGCTGTTGCGGACATCCCACTGCTGGAGCAGTGCCTGTTAACCAGTAGGTTGGTAAATCTATATATTTTTCTGTCCCATAACACAAGTCTATCATCAGGAATCACAACACCTTCCATCATGTACTTAGATGTAAAGCAATGCTATGAATTCACTCGTTGTCTCAAAATTTTCTATGGAGGTCTAATTAACTAGGTCACCCTTAACATAATACAACACAAAATAAGAAACATCAAGATTAGACACAATTCATTTTTTAAATACCCCATTTTGTTTTTTATTAGCTCACTTTCACTATAGGGCCTCTAACTGGATACTATGGCCCTAACCATCCCATAACAATTGGATGAGTTCGTAACAACTTCTAATCAGGCTAATGAAAAAATAAAAGACAAAGTTTTGCCTGAGGGAAGAGATACAGAAGCTGATGATGAATATCCGCTAGTTAAACAATGAAAGTTCAACAACCTATAACAAACCTACACCCCACAAAGGGTGTAGCAAGAGTAGCATCAATGCACCACACGTACTGATCAGCATCATCGGCTGACTAAGATTAGTCCACAAAACAATGTATAATATTAACAACATCAACAAATAATTTCATGCAATAACTTTATACCCCATAGTCATACCCTACTATATCAGCTTAACGAGTCCATAGAAGATCAGAAGTATCTTTACCGTTTTAAAAGAGTCTCTAGCCATAAGCACTAGACATTCATTTTCACTTTAAATAGTTTCCAACACAATTAATAAATGTGTAGCACGCGTGACTACACATGACCATTACCATTACCCAACAACTTAAACTATTATGGAATATCAAATTTTTGACACCTATCATTTTTAACAGAGACATTGCCCACAATCATAGCCGACCCAGCAACAAAAGGCATAATAACACATAAGCACCGAACCTCTAGGGATTAATTAGTCAATAACAATTAGGTAATTAAATCATATTTAGATAAAACCAATCAATCAACACCAGACATATAAGTCACTGAACAGTCAAATGAGTCATCACAACAATTTGAAATAAAATGCAATCACAATTAAGTTAGGGTTTACTGAATCACAATTGTATAGCCTCTATATTTCATTAGACTTTCTTTGTACCAAATCTAAACACACAACTATTACTCATCTATACACACATGCTAGAGGGTTAATCTTGCCTATTTAGTTCATTATAAGGAATAAAACTATTACACCCCAGAAAAATTTTGGTGATTATTTAATGTTTGTATGCTATGTTAAGGGAAATACGGGTTGTATGTTGATAGTAGATGATAAAGAAAATGTGTACAAATGGAAAAACAAAGAGTATGTAAAGTTTATAAATTAGGGTCAATTTTAAACGACCATATTTCCCAATATATAATGAACTAGAAGCCCCACAACCTATCAAATTAAAGATCTTCGAGTCTAGTTTTCAGAACATCAAATGACTCATCAATCGGAGTTCAAAATAAAATGTCATAGGCATTTTACGGTAAAACTATCGGGCAGTGACATGACCACCACACTAAAAACGGCCACCGCTCAAACACCTTTATATTTTAAGTTTTTTGTTATGAAATCATTTTCAAATTTTTCAGGTTTAGGTGCTTTCTTACCCTCTGAAACCCTCTCTATTTTCCAGTAGAACAGACTTGAAAACAAAGAGGAAATCCCTTGATCTTGGGCAAATTTATATGCCCAAGTGATACTTAAATGTGTCAATTTTGCCTTGTTTATCTATTGATGTTTATACATTCTCATGTGATTTGTAACAAAATGTGAATTTATACTAACCGACATGATTAGCTTTGTTTTGCAGAAAAAAATATAAAGTTATGGAGCTAAGATACATGTTGGGAAAGATCGAGATTGGACTCGGATGCTAGCAAAGGAAAAAGCACTTGAAGGCACAAATTAAAGGGGCTCCGCGATGGAGCCGTGTCATGCTGCCATCGCGGATGCATTCTACCTAGATGATGAAATTACGCCTATTTCCAGTGGAGGTGCGCGTTGGGGCCGTGGCACGTTGGCCTAGCCCCGCATTGCATGTCGTGCCACGTTGGGCCTAAGTACCTGGATGACTAAATTCCAGTAAGGGTCCGCGTCGGTGGCGTGTCACGGAGGCAGTGCTCCGCGATGCACTTCGTGACACGTTGCTTGTTATTCCGGGAAAAATTCTCACAAGTATAAATAGAACACTTAGGTTCATTTTTAAGAATTCTGACCTGGTGGAGCAAGAACGTGGGTTACAGACAGTTGAGGGGATGAAAATCTCAGGGTTTTTCTCTATCTCCTTCTTTATTCCTATTGCTTGTTTGATTAACACTCATTTAACGATGTTTAATCCACAAATGAGTGGCTAAATCCTCTTTTTGCTGAGGTTAAGAATAATTGTATTGAAATGTAATTATTGATCAATTGGTTTTTCATCTTTTCTTTCATGGTTGTTCTATTGATTCTTGTTCTTACTGCATTAATGTGTGGCCAATGTTAATGTATATCTAAAAAGTCTAGTTTCACTCGAGAGAGCAAGAAATTGGAAAGTTGTGAATTGATAGGATATGATCTTTTCTTAGTTTGGGAAAATTGAGAATTGATTTACCTTCAGGATAGAAATATACCTGAAAGTCGTATTAGTCAGTTAAGGAATCGGTTTTGTAAGGCTAGAACATGAATTTCGTTTTATCACAGAAATATAGGTGGACGGTTCATGCTTCTTAAGTTGGGTTAAATACGAGAGTTTTAATCCATTGGCAATAATTGTTGACTAGCAATCGGAGAAAAGATTAACCAAATTGTATTGTTGATTCATTTCTCAACATGTTCGTTTAACCTCAGCATTTTCATACTTATAGTTCAGACTCAAATTGTATATTCGTTTTATAATTAGTATAAAATTTGAAACCAAAATACCAAACTTTTCTTAACACTGTTGTCTGCATTTTTAGAGTTAAGGTTTATTGACACTTGAGTAGATTGTTACCCTAGCCTAGTCCCTGTGGGATCGATACTTGACTTACTTGAGCCACTTTACTACTTGTTCAACCACGTGCACTTGTGTGTAGCTATATACCCATCACATACAGCCCGAACAAGTTTCTGGCGCCGTTGCCGGGGACTGGCAATTGGTAAATTTTTCTTAAGTGTTAGTTTATTATTTCTTCTTAGTGTTGACAACTTGGTCTTAGCCTGTATTTTTCAGATACTTATTTCCGTGAACACTGGCAAGAGACAAGGAGCTGGTGGACTCATATTTAGAGCCTGAATGACAATTTCATCGTCAAAGGAGAGAAGCTCTAGAGAAAAAGCTACAGTTTCTCAGACGAACAATCATGGAGCAACAACAGAATCCACCAATTGTAAGGGCAATGTTAGTGCCCGAGGAAATGGCAGCTAGGCCGGTTCGCGAGGTTGCAATTCCACATGCTAACAATGTCACATCTAGCATCTGCAAACCTGAGCCAGGAGAGAGGTTCGAGCTCAAACAAAACATGGTGCAATTGCTGCACACCAGCGGGCAGTTCACAGGTCTCCCTCATGAGGATCCACAACATCTCCAAAATTTTTTGGAGATAAGTGACACTTACATCCCCGCTGGAGTGTCATCAGATTATGTCAGGCTTACATTGTTCCCATTTTCACTTTTGGGAGAAGCCAAGAGGTGGTTGAAAGCTGAGCCACCTAATTCTATTACTACTTGGGATGATCTTGCAAGGAAATTCTTGATACGATTTTTTCCATCCGGTAAAATAGCAAGACTTAGAAGTCAAATTCTATGTTTTAAACAGAGAGAGGGAGAGAATATGTATCAGGCTTGGGAGAGATTCAAGTCTATGTTGCGGGATTTTCCTCATCATCACCAATCCAATGATGTGCTGGTGCACACTTTTATAGAGGGTTTGGAACCCCACACAAAAATCTTGCTAGACTCAACAGCTGGGGGAAAAGCATTGGAGAAAACTTATGAGGACCTATATACCTTGTTAAATCGTATTTCGCAGGGAAATCCGGAGTGGAATACTGATTCATCAAGAGGAGGAACAAGGAAAGCAGCAGGAGTCCTAGAAGTGGATGGTTTTACAGCTATTGCTGCATAGATAGCTGCATTATAGAATCAACTCAATACCCACTTCAGTAACATGACCATGAACCAGACTCAAGCCCAGTGAATGTAGTGCAGCAGATTTGGTGTGAAGTGTGCGGGAGTAGTGAGCACTCAGCTGAGTGTTGTGGAGCAAATCCTGATTCAGTGAACTTTGTGGGAAATGTACAGAGGAACAACCACCTACAGTATGGCAACAGCTACAATTCCAACTAGAGGAATCACCTGAATTTCTCTTGGGGTAGCAACAACCATCAAGGGCAGAGTTCGAGTCAGGGGGCGCAGAGGAATCAAGGAGGGCAGAAGAACTATCAGGCACAATATAGAAGCAACAATGCACCTCCTCCACCACCATCACCCAGCATTGAGGAGATGTTCAAGAAAATAATAGCTAACCAAGCTCAATTGCAGGCTGACTATGTGAAATTGGCAGCTGAGGTAAAGAACAACCAGTTAGCTACTAAGGCACTGGAGTATCAATTTGGGCAATTTGCTGGAGCCCAAAACACCAGGCCTAGAGGAGGACTCCCGAGCAACACGGATCCCAACCCCAAGCAAGTGAATGCAGTGACCACAAGGAGTGCTTTGCAGCTTAAAGAGGTGGAACCAGAAAGAACACCTCAACAATCGGGAGAAGCAGAAGTTGAGAGGGAGCAAAGTGATGAAAGGGGGAAGAAAAAGGAGGCTGAACCAGAAAGACCACCACCCCCGTTCCCTCAAAGATTAAAGAAACACAAGGAGGAGGCGTGTTTCAAGAAATTCATGGAGGTGCTGAAACAGGTACGTATTAACTTACCTCTTGTTGATGTTTTGCAGGGAGTGCCGAAGTATGCAAAGTATATTAAGGACATCATGGTGAACAAAAGTCGGTTGACTGAGTATGCTACGGTGGCTCTCACGGAGGAGTGCACTTCTCGGATACAAAACCGGTTGCCCACAAAGCTCAAGGACCATGGGAGCTTTACTATACAAATTACAATTGGGCAGAGTATCAGAGCTCACGGATTATGTGATTTGGGAGCGAGCATTAATTTGATGCCGTCATCGGTATTCAAGAAGTTGGGTCTAGGGAGTCCTAGACCAACAACAGTGATATTGCAACTAGCGGATCGTTCCTTAGCCAGACCTGATGGCATTGTGGAGGATGTGCTGGTGCAAGTGGGCTCCCTTATCTTCCCGGTAGATTTCGTCGTGTTGGATTTTGAGCCAGACGCAGAAGTCCCATTTATTTTGGGACGCCCTTTCTTGGCGATCGGGAAAGCGCTGATTGATGTAGCTGCAGGGCAGCTAACTATGCGAGCACACGACAAGGTGGAAGTTTTTGATGTATACAAGGCCACCAAGCTCCCGACTGTGTACAAGGAACTCTCGGTGATCAATGTGATTGATTGAGTTGATGTTGCCCAGATAGTTGAGTCACGAGAGTTATTGGGAAAACCAACAGGCAAAGATGTAAGCACTACTGGGGTGAGGACGGTGGTCGAGAGAAAACGTCTGTCACCCTAGAAGATGACTGAGCTTAAGGACGTCGAGCCGCGACGGTAAACCAGGCACTGCACGGGAGGCAACCCGTGAATTTTCTGTGTAATATTTTATTAGATTTCGTAGAATAGAAGAAAAAAAGAAAAAATAAAATAAAATAATTAAAAACAAAATTTTTGATTTTAATTGAAACCTATAAGTCTAACCAATTTCTTGTTGTGAGATGAATTTCAGGTTGAACACAGGATAAATATGCAAAGGATCGCAAAAGAAAAACCGAGGTATGAAAAATAATAAAAAGTGGCAAAACAGTGAGCCCACGCGATGGCTCCGTATCACGGAGGAGGGCCTTCGCGTTACCCTCCGTGACACGTTGAAGGTAATTCTGGAATTTTTACAAATTCCAGAACACCTGCGCGATGGCTCCATGTCACGGAGGGCATGCTCCGCGTTACCCTCCGTGTCACGTTGAGGTGTATTTCGCGACGGGTCACACCGGGTCGCCGGGTGACCCGCGCGAAACCCCCCCCCCCCTTTTTAACCCTGATTTTCCCTCATTTTTTCCCATTCCTCACCTCCTCCGCGACAAACAACCCGAAATCCCCCCCTTCCCCAATGTAACACGGCCTAGGAGTTCAAGTTTATCAACTTTTCTTCGATATTATCGAATTTAAGGTATGTTTGTTAACTTCATCTCATTTCTTACCTTATTTTTCCCGATGTTTAGCTTAGGAAGTGAGGAAAACTTGCCCTAAGTAGAAATTAAGCTTAAATTCAGTTGAATTATTGTTGATTGACGTTCGGAGTATCATTGTGAATGACTGAACTTGATAATTACATAGCTTAATCGAATTTTTGTAAAATCATAGTTAGGGCTTGAATTTGAGTTTAAAAAGGGAAAATTTAGTTGAACGTTGAATTTCTTGTTGGGTTGTGTATGTTGGCTGAGATGAGTTGGTTGTGCTAACTGTTAATATGGTAAATGACCGACGGATTTTCGGGGTAACTAAATTGTGAGATGTAAGAAATGGGTGAATTGTATAGGTTCATGTAGTTAAATTTTTCTTTTGTTTCTCCGTGCTAAGTGCAATGTGATGAAATGTTATCGATGGTCATTATTGTGACTAGCTGTACGAAGTCTGAGTAGTACATAGAACGTATACCATCGAATTCTCTGAATGCACTAAGCATAATTGTTATGTTTTGTTGTTTGTTTGTGGAAATAAGAACGATCTTGCCATAATGTGTGATTTTGGCTAAAGACTAAGTGTGGGGTAGCCTAGCTTAACCCAACCTTAGTCGAAGCTAATTTTAATTGGAATGACATGGGGACTGTCTGTTTGGTTTGATAGGCACAATGGCAAGCAGGCAAGACAAGGGAAAAGGCGCATCAACATTAGGGGCCGGAAGAAAAAGAATCAGACTAGGAACAGCAGTCCCAGCAGCACCAGCGGTTCCACGCGGCCAACGCCGTCAATATGGAACCAGATGGGTGACAGAGGAGGGGAAGAAATGGTACGCGAAGCATAAGGAAAGCAAATACTTCCCCGAAGAACACATTGATAGGGAACCGTTGGCACAGGAGTTTCCCAGGATTGTCCAAAGGATCGAGGCAGCCGGGCTGAACTTCATCTTTGAAGAGCCCAAGGGATGCAACCTGCACTTGATTCGGGAATTCTACGCCAACTGGAACCCGACACTCAGAAGTCACACCATCAAGATAAGGGGGCAAATAGTCACTTTTGAGCCCCACCACCTTAATGCTATCTTAGGGGGGCGGGACATAGACGCCCATGTGCTTTGACAGCTGTATATCACTCCACCATATGCGGACATCAGACGCACTTTGTGTGGAACCCGGTCTATAGCACGTTGGAGCAGGCATAAGGAGAGGGGCTACCATCAGACCTTGCCCTACTCACAGATGAACAGGGAAGCCAGGATATGGCTGAAGATTGTTTGTTCCTGCCTAATCCCGGGGGTGCATACGACAGATGTAACCCGAGATCGTGTATGCTTGGTATACGCCCTGATGAAAGGGCTGGAGATCAACGTGGGGGCGGTGATTATCTCCACCATGAAGAGAGCCCGTTTGCATCAAGGGAACAGGTACGGGTTTGGTGGATTACTCACCACGTTCCTGAGGGGCCTGGATATTGAGGAAGAGGCCCTTGACTACATCCCGCAGATGGAGTGGCGGGCCTTAGATGTCACCAAAACTAAGGCACCCGACACCACTCACGGGCCAGTTCTTACACTAGCCGAGCGACATGCTCGGGATGATCAGTACATGGCTCGTATGTACAGGATGCAGATGCTCTAGCTGCGACTAGGCGGGAGGCCGGCAACAGAAGAGGAGCTGTGGCAGCTCGAGCTAGACTACCCTTTTGGCGAAAATGCCAGGGCTCTATGCCGAGTGGGGCCAACTTTTGTGGAGCCCAAGATGATGATGTCCCCACTGATGAGGAGACACGTCGCGACGACTCCGATGTGGAGTCAGATGAGGACGATGGGGGTGATTCAGACATGGGAGACGCGGTAGCAGCACCTGATGAAGAAGTGGAATACTTTGATTAATCAGGGAGTTTCACCACCCATTCTTGTGCTATGCTAATTTTTGTGAACACTGGGAACAATGTTCGATTTAAGTGTGGGGTGGGAGTAGTTAGGTGTTGGTTGCTGTTGTTTTTAATGTATGTTTCTATTCTGTTGTCGTGCCTGTGAAAAAAAAAGTGTGACCCTGTGATTATGATGTTTATGTTTTGTATTGTAATTAATGTGAATCTGTTGTGTGCTGTTGAATGTTGTTAGCCGGTTTTGTACATAGTTTATTTTTGTTTTATCAAAATGATTGATATTTTTAAATTTTTTTAATATGAATTTTTAAATTTTTGGGTTTCTCGGCGTTTGTTTTCAGTTCTTTTACCGAGAATAGTCCCATTGAACCGAAGTCGTAGTTAGTGACCGTTCCCTATGATGGATGGATGATATCCGCATTAAGGGAATTGTAGTCGTTAGGAGTAGATTTCTTTTGTTCATTTTATCTTTTAGTTTTGTGTTTTTCTTTTGTTGATTGTATCCTAAACCTGTCTTTACTTTATGGTTGCGAAATTCGGGTTGCGTGTTGTACATGATATTTGAAATGCAAAGGTGATTCGTATGAAAGCATGCAACTTTGTAAATATGTTGAGATGCCTAGTCCACAGAGTCGATTCAGTGTGATTGAGGCTTAATGTTTGAATTCTTGTAATTAGCTGATTGAAGAGTCTGTGAATATGTCTTGAGTTGAGCATGTGAAATGAGCGTATAGTGAGGTTTCGTTTCTTCCATGCTATTGTGAAGTGTCTAGAACTTTTCTGGTGTGTGTACGAAACGAAATGAAGGACGTGTATTGTAGGAAAGGATGTAGGCATTTCTTTGTTTTAACCGAAAGTTTCTCTTTTTCATTATCATACCCACCTTGAATGTACACCCTAGTTAGCCCATTGAGCCTTTAGCCTATTATTTTCTTTTGTCAAAAAGGTGTAAACCGAGCTTAACCCCTTCTTTTCATTATCCGTGAATTTGATCCAAAACTCTTAAGCGCTTAAGAAAAGAAAATAATTTTCCCACCGTGTCAAAGAGTGAGAATGGTGAAAAGAAAAGAAAAGCAAAGTGATGAAAGGTTAGAAAAGGTCGATGGTGCACTTGTTATAAATTAAATATAATGAAGATGTATAAATAATCTTTGTTATTGAGTCAAGTGTGCTTAAAGATATGGCTCAAAATAAAGACAGACTTCAAGAATGGGAGGATGAAGGAAGAAACAATGCCCATAAGGTTGATGGGATGTATTGAAAAAGCTCTTAAGGATGCTAGTGTCTATTATTGGTTAGCCCAATATTTACTAGTCCCGTAGCTTACATTACAACCCGTTAAGTCCTACGTGATCCTACATCACATTTCCTTATATTAGTGGAGTAATACACTAAAGGCAAGCCTATGGTTCATGACATGATGCATGTGAATTCTTTTGGGAGAGAGAGCGAAATTGTGTTTATATGCCCCTGCATGTAATCTTTTGAGTTTATGTGATTAAAAAGGGGAAAATTCTCTTGTGTTGGAAGGGCACATGCTTGACGAGAGATTAAATTTCGTGTCGGATATCTTGATCAGCTAATTTGCATGAGTTTGCCAATATCGAGAGTCGATTCTTTAGTCTAGGAGGTCTTAATGTGTTGAAGGTCATTGTATTGATAGGACCATGCGTGTTTTCTTGATGATTTGCTGTATTAAATAATCGGTATGACCGTAGCTTGAATTGTCGAACCTAAGTAGCCAGGATGGGGTGTAAATTGCATGAGGTGTAAGATTGTTGTTCGGGGAAGAACAAGGATTTAAGTGTGGGGTAAGTGATCTTGGGCAAATTTATATGCCCAAGTGATACTCAAATGTGTCAATTTTGCCTTGTTTATCTATTGATGTTTATACATTCTCATGTGATTTGTAATAAAATGTGAATTTATACTAACCAACATGATTAGCTTTGTTTTGCAGAAAAAAATATAAAGTTATGGAGCTAAGTTGCATGTTGGGAAAGATCGGGATTGGACTCGGACGCTAGCAAAGGAAAAAGCACTTGAAGGCACAAATTAAAGGGGCTCCGCGATGGAGCCGTGTCACGCTGCCATCGCGGATGCATTCTGCCTGGATGGTGAAATTACGCCTATTTCTAGTGGAGGTGCGCGTTGGGGCCGTGGCACGTTGGCCTAGCCCCGCGTTGCATGCCGTGCCACGTTGGGCCTAAGTACCTGGACGACTAAATTCCAGTAAGGGTCCGCGTCGGTGGCATGTCACGGAGGCAGTGCTCCGCGATGCACTCCGTGACACGTTGCTTGTTATTCCGACAAAAATTCCCACAAGTATAAATAGAACACTTAGGTTCATTTTTAAGAATTCTGACTTGGTAGAGCAAGAACGTGGGTTACAGGCAGTTGAGGGGACGAAAATCTCAGGGTTTTTCTCTATCTCCTTCTTCTTTATTTCAATTGCTTGTATGATTAACACTCATTTAACGATGTTTAATCCACAAATGAGTGGCTAAATCCTCTTCTTATTGAGGTTAAGAATAATTGTATTGAAATGTAATTATTGATCAATTGGTTTTCATCTTTTCTTTCATGGTTGTTCTAGTGATTCTTGTTCTTACTGCATTAATGTGTGGCCAATGTTAATGTATATCTAAAAAGTCCGATTTCACTCGAGAGAGCAAGAAATTGGAAAGTTGTGAATTGATAGGATATGATCTTTTCTTAGTTTGGAAAAATTGAGAATTGATTTACTTTCAGGATAGAAATATACCTGAAAGTCATATTAGTCAATTAAGGAATCGGTTTTGTAAGGCTAGAACATGAATTTCTTTTTATCACAGAAATATAGGTGGACGGTGATCTTGGGCAGATTTATATGCCCAAGTGATACTCAAACGTATTATTTTCGCCTTGTTTGTGTGCAATATGTATATATTCTCATGTAATAGGTAATAAAATGTGAATTTATACTAACCAACATGATTAGCATTTGTTTTGCAGGAAAATATGATTTTTAGGAGCTAAAATGCATGTTGGAAGTATATCGGAGTTGGACTTGGATGCCAGCATGGAAAAGACATTGGAATGCACAAAGTAAAGGGGCTCCTCGATGGAGCCGTGCCACACTACCATCGCGGAGGCACACTGCCTGGAGGGGAAATTAATTGGAAAATTCCAGTGAGGCCTCGCGACAGCTCCGTGGCACGGAGATAGGCCTCCGCGTTGGCCTCCGTGCCACGTTGAGGCTATAATCCCGGACCCTGGAATTCCAGTAAGGGTCCGCGTCCACGCCTTGTCACGGAGGCAGTGCTCCGCGTTGACCTCCGTGACACGTTGCTTGTTATTCCGGGAAAAATTCCCACTAGTATAAATAGAACACTTAGCTTATTTTTAATTAATTCAGACTTGGTGGAGCCAGGACGTGGGTTAGAAGCAGTTGAGGGACGAAAAAGCTAAGGGATTTCTTCTCTTCCTTTCTTCTTTCAATCAATTGTATGTATGATTTACACTTGTTTTAGGATGATTAATCCACAAATGAGTGGCTAATTCTCTTCCTTGCTGAGGTTTTGAATAATGGTGATGAGTTTTGATTGTTAATTATATGGTTTTCTTCTTCTTCTTCCATGTTGTTCTATTAATTCTTGTTCTTACTTCATTAGTGTGTGGCTGATACTAATGTACATCTAAAAAGTCCAATTTCACTCGAGAGAGCACGAAATTGGAAAGTTGTGAATTAATAGGGTATTGTTCTTAACTTGATTTGGGAAAATTGGGTTTTGATGTGCTTTCCTGATAGAAATATACTTGAAAGCCGTATTAGTCAATTTAGGAACCGGAATTGTAGTGCTAGGTCATAAATTGCATTTGATCACAGAAATGTAGACGAATGGCTTATGATTCTAAAGTGAAATTAAATATGAGAGTTCTAATTTCTAGGCTAATGTTCTTGGCTAGCAACATGAAGAGAAGAATAACCGAATTGTGATTATCGTCAAAGTCATTACTTGTTCTTAACCTTGGCATTCTCATATCCATAGTTTCAATTCACAGTAAATAATTGTTAATAGTTTTAGTACATATAATTTATAAACAAAAACTTATTTAACTGTTGGTTACGTTGTTGTTACCATAACTAGAAGTAAGATAAGAATATAGTGTACTTAGGCAATTTTACTTATCCAGAGTCTCCTTGGATCGATAATTGGCTTACTTAGCCACTTTATTACTTGTTTGACCACGTGCACTTGCATGTCGGTTTTTAACCTATAGAAAACACACCGAACAGACGGTTCATGCTTCTTAAGTTGGGTTAAATACGAGAGTTTTAATCCATTGGCAATAATTCTTGACTAGCAACCGGAGAAAAGATTAACCAAATTGTATTGTTGATTCTTTTCTCTACATGTTCGTTTAACCTCAACATTCTCATACTTATAGTTCAGACTCAAATTGTATATTCGTTTTATAATTAGTATAAAATTATAAACCAAAATACCAAACTTTTCTTAACACTGTTGTCTGCATTTTTAGAGTTAAGGTTTATTGACACTTGAGTAGATTGTTACCCTAGCCCAGTCCCTGTGGGATCGATACTTGGCTTACTTGAGCTACTTTACTACTTGTTCGACCACGTGCACTTGCGTGTAGCTATATACCCATCACATACAGCCTGAACATCCCTCAAGAAAACACCATCAAAACTCAAGCAAAAGTTGATTGAAGTGAAGGCAACGTTGTGGTGAAGTTGTTGCTGCCTTGTAGCTTCCTATTGGCCATGTTGTTGCTGCGTGGTTGGGGCTATTTTGAGCTAATGTTATACTCCATGTTATTAGGAATTGTTCATAGGAAATAGTAAATCACTTCCCTTTTTTGAAATCTCTAATAAGTGTATGAATTTTTGAAGGAAAACTAGAAGAAAGTTATGGTTTGTATGTTGACTTGTTGTAGTTTTTGTGCTGTTATGTTGCTGCGTTTTGGCCAGCAAGATTGCTGCGTTATTGGGAAGTGATTTGGAGGAAAATACACCTATTATATCCAAGAATATTCTCATGCCAATGGTAAGTGTTTCTAATTGCTAAACTTGCCTAAAAATCCTAGCTAAAGCTAGAACTTGGAGGTTATGTTGGGCTGCCGTTGTCGGTATGTTGTTGTTGAAGTTCTGCTCGTTTTTGAAGATTGGAATAGCTGTGTGTTTCTGATAAGATACTCTATATTTGTGGGAGTTTTTCATGAGAAAAGTGAGGTAATTTCCTACCTCTATTTTCCCCCAAAGTTGTAGAAACAAGTTGAAATAAGAAATGCTAAGTGTTGCCTTATTTGTTTGTGCTGTGACTGCCTATTGATGTAAGGATAAATTGTCTTGAAACAGCTTTGTTACTTGGTGGTAAAATCAAATAATTTAAGGGGCTAAAGTTCTGGTTGTTGAAACAAAGAAACGACATAAGAAAGCTCGCCGGAAAAAAAATGTATGTAAGGCGCTCTGTGACTCTTGATTTTCAAGCACGAATTCATGCCGAGGATTAATTCAGCATTCCCCTATACTTGAGCTTCTGTAGGAGTATATTATGGTTCTTCCCAGTTGTTAGAATTACTTGGTATTAAGTTGTGTATTTTCTAAAGAGTTAGAACACATGAATGTAAAGCGGAGAGGGCAATTGCCTTCGATTATGGTCATATTTGTAGATTGAGTCTGAAGTCCCCTCGGTGTGGGCACTGTGAGCTGGTCCTTTACATTATGTTATGTGTTTGTGGTGGCAAAGTTTTTTCACATTGTGGTTGCTAAGGAAATTGGTAAACATGGAAAGACGACGACGCGCGGGCAAACCTAATAATTGAAATCGGTTTTAACTCAATAAGTGTTAACAAGGGTAACAAAATGGAATTTCCTTACAACAGTTACCTACCCTCTTATATTCATGTTTTAAGGTGCATAGGGCTATGAGAAGCTTCCTCGATCCCTCTCCCTCAAGCTAAGAGACTAATTAATGCATTTCTTAATTAACTGATACGTTAAACTTGGAAAATAGAACCCGAATGGGTAAACTATTGATATTTCTATGGGATCATCTTTATTGGAAGGTTATACACAATATCTTGATATTAACATGTTAGAAAAAAATCATAATATATATACATTTATTCTTACATTCAAATTACGCGCTAAAGCGGCAAGGATTGCCTTTAGAAAGTCGCTATATGTTTATTAGAGCTTTTGAGTTATCTAGACCTCCTGAGAATTGCCTAAGGCTTTAAGTAGACACGTCGCATGTTCTTTGAAAGCTGTAGATGTGTAAGGAAATTAACCTAAGTGTAAAAATTGAGGCGCTAGTAGCAAAGGAGAGATACGAGTAAATGTTAGACCTTTTAAGGTAATATGTGAGGTATATGCTCTCTATCCATTGTTGATTTCAAGAACCTTTGAGTGACATTAAAATATGAGAAAGATGAGTTTAAGAGACAAGGTTGGCTTTAGGTAAGAAGGTAAGTGCGTACAAGAATTGCTGGAATAGTGAACACAAGAGTAAATAATTAGGTAGGGAATGACGAATCCTGTTTGAAAAAGAATTCAAGATGAATACGAAAGTAGAGCTAAAGTTTTTTAAATTTGATGATAAGTGTTACGATTGTTAATGAATTAGGCAAATAGCTAGAAAGATTTACCCTGTTCTAAAGACGTTTAGCAAAAGAGTTATAAATAAAGTTGTTTATGTTCAGTTGTGTTAAGCTAATGAAAGTCCAGTAAAGTGTTAACTTCTTAAAAAATAATTAGAATCGAATATCTTGAGATAGTGACTCAAGTTAAAGAGAAGTTCTTCATTGTACTTTTAAATAATTATCTTTGATTATTTGTTCTAAGAGTTGGATTATCTTTTACAAGTTTTAAAGGATTTTATTTTTCTTGGAAGTTTCTAAACTGTTTATAATGCTGCAAAACTTTTATAAGCTCCTCATATATTGCAAAGTATCACACGAGCCTTTCCTATATTGCCTAAAGCACGCCAATAAGTCTTTATTTATCTTAAGGCATCCCCTGGATAGTTGCCTAGCATTTTTATGTTAAAGAGCTCCAAGTTATGTCTTCCTGTTCATAAGTTACCTCGAGATGTGATATGATGTGCAACGAATGAGGTATGCTCACAATTCTTGATATGAAAATATGAAAGTCAAACGAGTATAAGCGCAAAATGAATGCTAAGTTTGTTAATAGAAAATGTTAAGTTATTCCTCTCTGCTCCTCATGTTAGTATTGCTAGGAGATGTTTAAAATCATGAACGTGTGTCTACACTGTCTTTATGATATTCCAGTTCAAGGAACTTCCCTAGAATTCATTCACAGCATATGCATGTATTTAAATGTTAAATGAAAGATCTATGTGTATGGCATAATTATAATATTAGGGGTCGTGGTAAGATCCTACACATGTTATAGTTACTGAGTCAGCATATTTCACGGTTGTCAGTATCCAGATAATCTATATGAGCCCTATCAGCTCCATTTATTATTGCGATTGTGATTTATTTTTATTTTACCCCAGTGTGGTACACCGGCTGGAGATATATTTATTTTACCCCGGTGTGGTACACCGGCTGGAGATATTTTTATTTTATCCTGGTATGGTACACCGGCTGGAGATATTTTTATTTTACCTCGGTGTGATATATCGGCTAGAGATATTTTTATTTTACCCCAGTATGGTACACTGGATGGGGATATTTTTATTTTACCCCAGTGTGGTACACCGACTGGACGAATTTTATATATGGATTTATGGTTGGTTGGTCACCGACATTACAGTTATAGTTTCTTTCCTGTGCGTTTCTCAATTGCATTTTCATCTCATTATACAGTTACTATTAGGTTTCAGTTTCCAGGATTCCAAGTTATTACTATTCCTTATTCCTGGTTCAGTTATCTTGAGTTCAATTATGTTATAGTAAGTTGTTATCAATTACAGGATGCAGAGTTCCAGGTTATATCTATCCTTTATATGCTTACGTGCTGAGTCAGTTGTTACAGGATTGTTATCTTATGTTTACAGTTTCAGCCTTACATACTAGTACATTTCATTCGTACTGACGTCCCTTCGCATGGGGACCTGCGTTCATGCCGCAGGTGTAGGTAGAGGTCAGGATTGCCAATTGAGTAGCAGTTCGTGAGATCAACGGATGGTTGGTATGCTCCTTTCTTCTTGGAGCTAGAGCTTAGTTATTTATGCTTGAGTTTTGAGATGCAGTTATGGGTATTAGTCAGTTTACTCTTTAGAGGCTTTGTGGACTTAGTGTGTACAGTGTTATTCAGTTTGTGGTCTTGTCGACTTATTCTTGCTTGGTTTAGCATACTCATAGACTTGGTTGCATTTCAGTTGTTTACCATGTATTGTTGAGACCTTATGGGTCCAGTTTATACTCCAGTTGGTTGTGACAGGTGGCCTGGATTGCCTTAGTGTTACAGTTATAGATGTCATATAGCCGTCTTCTCGATCAATCATGAATCGAGTGTCAGTTGCGCCCTACCCAATTTTGGGGAATGACAAAAACATAAAATCAAAGCAATACAAATGACTTTTGTTCTCAAAGCATACATAATATGGGAAAAATATGGTAATTGAGCACGTAAATACACCCAAGATCATAGAGGATCCGCTTTAGTGACCAAGGCTTTTGCTATGGTGTACTTTAGTACTTTTCCAACCACCGATATGGTGGTACTCCCATAACTACGACGGTCTCGCTGTTGCGTACATCCCAGCGCTGGAGCAGTGCCCCGTTAATAGTAGCTTGGTAAAACTGTATATTTGTCCATCCCAAAACACAAGCCTATCATCATGACATCACAACACCTTACATCATCTACTTAGATGTAAAGAGACGTTATGAATTCACTCGTTCTCTCAGAATTTCTATGGAGGTATAGATCATTAGGTCTCCCCCTAAAAGAATATAACACACAACAATAAACATCAAGATTAGACACAATATAGTTTTTAACTACCCCATTTTGAGTTTCTTATTAGCTCACTTTCACTATAGGGCCTCTAACTAGATACTATGTCCCTAACCATCATCCCATAACGATCAGGTTTGTAACATCTTCTAATTAGAGTAATAACAAAATAAAAGACACATTTTTGCTTGAGGAAAGAGATACAGAAGCTGATGATGAATACCCGCCAGTTCAACAATGAAACTTCCACAACCGACAATAAACGTACACCCCAAAAAGGGTGTAGCAAGAGTAGTATCAATATACCACACGTACTGTTAAGCATCATCGACTGACTAAGATTAGTTCACGTGACAAAGTATAAAATTAACAACATCAATAGATAATTTCATGCAATAACTTTATACCACTTAGTCATACCCTACCATATCACCTTAACAAGTCCACAGAAGATCAGAAGTATCTTTACCATTTTAAAAGAGTCTCTAGCCATAAGCCCTAGACATTCATTTTCACTTTAGATGATTTCCAACACAATTACTAAATATGTAGCACCATCATGACTACACATGGCCATTACTTTTAGCCAATAGCTTAACTATCATGGAATATCACGTTTTTAACACCTACAATTTTTAATAGAGACATCGCCTACAATCATAGCCAACCCAGCAACAAAAGGCACAATAACACATAACCACCGAACCTTTAGGGATTAAGTAGTCAATAGGAATCAGGTAATTAAATCATATTTAGATAAAACCATATCAATCAATATCAAACATGTAAGTTATTGAACAGACATAGGAGTCATCACAACAATTTGAAATAAAATGCAATCACAATTAAGTTAGGGAATTTACTAAATCATAGTTGTATGGCCTCTATATTTCATTAGTCTTTCTCTATACCAAATATGAACACACAACTATCACTCATCTGTAAACACATGCTAGAGGGTTACTCTTGCCCATCTAGTCATGACCTGCAAGGGACCCTAGGTGTCCATATATCATATCAGCATGGTACTCGCTCCACACAAAATTGTTCACCTATAAGCTCATATTAGACTCGAACCACTCATATAATTACTAGTATGGTACCATATCATACATGTAAGTTACTGAACAGACATAGGAGTCATCACAACAATTTGAAATAAAATGCAATTATAATTAAGTAAGGGAATTTACTATATCACAGTTGTATAGCCTCTGTATTTTATTAGTCTTTCTCTATACTAAATATGAATACACAACTATCACTCATCTATACACACATACTAGAGGGTTAATCTTGCTCATCTAGTCATGACCTACAAGGGATCCTAGGTGTTCATGTATCGTATTGACATGCTACTCGCTCCACACAAAATTGTTCATCCATAAGCTCACATTGGACTTGAACCACTCATATCATTACCAGTATGGTACCCGACCCAATCATATAACATCTCATCCATAAGCTCATATCGGACTTGAGCCACTCATATCATTATTGGTATGGTACCTGGGCAATCACGTAATTGCTCATCCATAAGCTTACATCAGACTCGAGCGACTCATCCATCATATAAACATTTGTTCGTAATCTCACATCAAACTTGAGCCACTTGTATATCATATAACTGTTCGTCCGTAAGCTCACATCGAACACGAGCTACTCATCTATCAAAATACTTTGTTGTTCCTTAATTATCATTAACATATGTTAGTTATATTCTCTGTTTAGTCATCACACAAGATAATAATGGAACGTACACATTAATTATCATAAGTGCACACCACAATCACAAGTTATATTCAAATACACTTCAATAATTTAACAACTTATTCCTACAAGCACGGTAATATAAGGACGCACTCAATTCAAAACCACTACTCAATATGTATCCTCACTAGAAATTTTACAAAATAATATGATGACACTCTAACCAATACATGACTCTTTAGTTTATAAATCTTTTATTACAGATCAAACAATAGTACTTTGCCATGACTACATAGATGTAATGACTACGATGTGAACACACCACCAACATCACGTGTGCAATAGGCGTTACTAATCTAACCTCTCTTTTTAAACCTTACTATAACTAATCCAATTTTATAGCTGAATTAACATATAACCCATCTGGCCCTCTTACGTTAATCTTATTCGAATTATGATCATGTATTGACAATAATATGAAATGCATTACTCATGCATACTTTTCTACATTATACTAGATGATACCCAATCTAAAACCATGTATGAAAGCCTATTTATGCCTTCTCCTGTCAATTTTATAAGTATATATGATTTACTATAAAATCTAAATCCAAAGTAAATCATAACCTACCTTGACGCCAAGCTGTTGTCATAACACCGGTGGAATTTCATTCTTTTCCCTCAATCCAAAGTCTATAATGGAGGGTCGATGAAGAAGATGGTGAAATCACATTCTTAGAGGGCTACACCTCTCTATTCTTGGGTGGAATACCATGAAATTTACCCTAGGGGCCTTTTTTTGGAGGAAACCCTCCTTAGAATAGGAGCTGAGCCCTGAAATAAACGTAAACACAAAATTATGATTTGCGTTTCTCACTGCAGCAATCACCACCTTTGTTGCAACGAGCTTTCTATAGAGACCAACAACCCTAGATGACATGGAATCAAGAGTTCTTATCACGTCGAGGTCAAAATTTAAAGGGAAAAGGCTCATAAATACCCCTAACGTATGGGAAAAGGCTCATAAGTACCTTCCTTCCACCTTTGGGTCTAAAAATACCCCTCAAGTTTGTTTTGTGGCTTAAACATACCCCTCAAACTAATGGAAAAAGGTAGGTCAACTTTAATTCTTTAAAAAGTCATTTGGCATTTTCTAATTGGTGCCACATTTTAATTTAAAATAATTAAAACCCACCTAAATTCTAAAACCCAAACCCATCAGCCCACCCATTTTCACCTCCAACCATAAACAAATATTCTTTTTCTCCTTAGGGAAAAATATTGTATCAAAACATCGCCGTTAGCGTCCTCTATCTAATCTCCTTACCCTTCACGTCTTTATTCTTGCAATATCTGCTAATAAGCATGAAAGGTGAAAACCCTTTTCTTTTTTCTTTTTAATATATTTGGGTTCTTAGAAGATAGCTTTGTACTTTTTTTCTTCTTCTAGTTATCTGAAAATTAAGAGAATGATGAGATCTTTGCATATGTGCAAATGCAATATCGCCTTATTTTGGTGGTGCAGTGAGCGGCACTTTCCACACGAGATATCTAGAAAAAGAATGTTTGTTTACTATTGGAGGTAAAAATTGGTGGGTTGATGGGTTTGGATTTTAAAATATGGGTGGGTTCTAATTATTTTAAATTAAAATGTGGCACCAATTAAGAAATAACACATGGCTTTTTAAAGAATTAAAGTTGATCTAACTTTTTCTGTTAGTTTGAGGGGAATGTTTAAGCCCAAAAACAAACTTGAGGGGTATTTTTAGACCCAAAGGTGGAAGGAGGGTATTTATGAGCCTTTTCTCATACATTAGGGGTATTTATGAGCCTTTTCCCAAATTTAAAAGAGGTTACATCTGAGGTTGCTTCATCCTCCATCTTATCTTACTCACATGATCACATTATCGGGTCATACAATATTTCTATTGATCATTACTATCGAGGCCCTTTGGAACTTTAGGGGTGCAGAATTTAAGTACTACAATTCAAATTATTTCTTTCACAGTATCCCAGCTTAGGGAGGAATTTCATTTACGCAGATTCTCTTTTGATGATTTCTTACTAGAATTTTGGGGATGATTATAACTCTATTATTCTCAAAACGTTCATATTATCCCTATTTTATAGGTTTCTATTTTTTTCACTACCTTTTTTTTAAGAAATTCATTATGCTAACGCCACCACTTATCGAACTCTCAACGCTAAATGACTCGAGATAGATTAGAATAGCTGGATGTATAGAATGAAGCATTAAAGCATGATGATGTAATTATAAAACTGGATAAGAGACAAACCACTATAGTTGTAGTGAAGTTATGGCCCTATAATAAAGGATGCTTGGTAGTTTGTAAAATGCAAAAGGAGATGTTAAATTTTCATACTTCACAACTCTTCACAAACTCAACTCCCTTGCACCCAATTTTTCTCTCTGCAACTCCCCTCTCTACTTTGATTTCTATCACGACCCGAGTTCACACCGTGGATGCGACATGGTACTTAGGATCACAAGTGACCCCAAGAAAATCCATGGTAAAGCATACTTCCACTAAGACTGATCTGTTGAAAATAATAATAAGTGGAAGTTGACTAAGTAACAAGAAAAATACTGATTTATAATGAAAAGATGAACAAAGTCTGAAACTCAATCTGAAATTTATATGTACTGTCTGAAGCATTCTAAAAAGAACTGATGAGTTGCTGGGAAAAATTCCCAGGTAACTCTAAGATCTAAAAATAAAACAAGATACTGAAAGGGAAACTTCAACCCTCGACAAATGAGCACTTACCATTGAAGCTGCCGGGGAATCACCGAGAGAAAACTATCTGTGGTATGGAGGCTGGGTACCTCCGTCTATATCATAAAATGATACAGAAGATAGAAATATGTGATTAGTACTTTAAATATACTGAGTATGTGAGATATAAGCTAAACATAAGAATATTGATAATATGTAACTATACTAATAAGACATGCAATGAACATATTTAGAATCGTAAGTACTGAAAGAAACTGAAAATCTAACAATATTGTAAAACTAATAACTCTCTGAAGGTTACAAGAATATCCTAAAATCTAGAAGACTGAACTAAACTAGAGACTATGATTGTACTGGTCTGAACTTTGCTATGGGAGAGCTTATAATCGATACGCAACAATGTGAGCTAGATGTAGAGTTCGATGTATGAATCCCATCAAAGAGAGCCCACTGTACCTTTCTAGGGTATAGTGGTTGATCTGTGTGATCAATTTCTGGGGACCATTTAGGCTAATAACTTATGGTGGCACGCAGTTCTGGTAATCTGAGTGCGCTAAACCCCGGCCCACTCGGTGGTAAGTACTACTCCCACTAATAACCTAGTTATGTCTACTGGCTAATTGCTCAAAACTGATATCCTAGGACTAAGAACTACTTATCAGAAGTGTTCTGAGAGTCTAAGGACCTAAAAGAAACTGTGTTCTAAGACTTGTCAGGGAAGCTTTATTTGAAAGTGTCGTTACAGTCTAAAGAATGACTAACATACTGATAAACTGATACTACTGAACTTAATAAAAAATTGATAAAGAGTCAAACTATTCAGCTGACATTTCTAGAGAATACTCAGTATATTCATAGTGTTAAAATAATAGCTTTAAGTTAAGTCATACAAGCTGAGGATTTAAGCTCAAATAACATTCCATGAAAAGATACATCATTCTAGACCAATTTTCGGATCATGTAAGAATCAACCCAAATCTTATACTAAACTAGGGAGAGGATCTTATTGTGAAATCTACCTAAAAAACATAAAAATAATGTGCAAGGGTTATAAAAATTAGCAAGAAAACTGGAGTTTAGGAACACTTATAATTTATCTGAAAAATCCCTAATTCATATCTCTTGTAGGGCTAGAATAGAAAAGGTTTTTTGAGGGAAATTTTTGGGACACAAGGATGGAAGAATCCCCTCGTTGAATTCCCACATACCTAAGAAGAAAGTCCCTGAGAAGAAGCCTTGAATTTCTGAACTGGAGGAATCTTGCTGGGGAGAGATCTTAAGCTCTAATGATCTTTTCTTGAGAGGCTAAGTGAGAAATGAGGGAGAAGAATCAACTAACTCCTTATAAACCCTGAATATTCACCCCAAAAGATGTAGTTTGGGTATTAAAGTTGCAAAAATTCCGCTGGAAGAAAGTCTGAAAAGTTGCCCGTTGGGATCAACGGGTCACACAGCGAGTCGTTGATTGTGACCATGTCCCATTGGGACCTGTCATTGGTACTGGTTTTGAGAATCCAAGTTACTAGAACTGAATGATGGATGGGAACAATGACTCATTAGATGGAACAATGAGTCATTGGTTCCATTCATTGTCATTGGGAGAGCTTTGAACCAACTCTAGCTATCCCCTAATGGATTGACAAGACGACTCGTTATCTGAAACAACGGGTCATTATTTCCATCCTTTGTCACTGGGGTGACTTAAACATTTTCTGGTTATCACTCAACGACTACGTAGGATGAGTTGTTATTTCAAATAATGACTCATCGTCTGGCTCATTAGTTTGAGAGGAGGATTTAGCTGGCTTATGGATTGGGTTATAACGAGAGACAAGACAACTCATTAATTCATGCAATGAGTCATTCTACAGCTTGTTGGTACCCTGGAGGAAATTTTTTGGAGCTTACAATGACTCTTTTGATAGGTCATTATTTCTGACAATGACTCATTGGTTGAGTCGTTCTGAGGTGAGATTTTCTGGTTTTTCATTTTAAATCTGGGGTTTGGTCTTATGAATTTTTGGGGTGTTACAATATCTCCTCTTGAAAACATTCATCCTCGAATGAAGGGTAAGTAGGCTGAAAGACTGGGGAGAAAGAGCTGCAATCCTGAACTGAGGACTGTAACTAATTACTGGAGGAGTGACTAACCCCGAACTGAGGTAGACATACTATTTGAACTTATGCAACCAAAGTGCACACTATAACATGAATATAGCTGATGAGTATGGAACAAATAGAGTATTGAGGAGGGATTTAGTACCTGATGCTGAAGCTGCGTTGGAAGGGAATAAGTGAGGGTATTTAGCCATTATGTCTGCTTTTGCTTCCCATGTAGCTCCCTCAACTAGCTGGTTCCTCCATAAAACCTTTATTGAAGTGATATCTTTATTCCTCAACTACTTAACGATCTAGGATCTGAACTGAAACTTCTTTGTAAGAGAGGGAGGCTGCTATTTTCTAGAGGCACTATTGAGGTCGAGTCACCGATGCATTTCTTCAACAAGGACACATAGAAGACTGGGTGCACCAATGCTAACTCCGTAGTCAATTCCAACTTATAAGCCACATTGCAAATGCATCTCAGGATCCTGTAAAGGAAAATATATCTGGGACTGAGCTTTCCTTTTTTCTCGAACCTCATCACCACTGTCATAGGTGAGATTTTCAAATATACCCAATCATCCACAACAAGCTCCAACTCCCTTATCCTTACATCTGCATATGATTTTTTTCGGCTTTGAGCTGTCTTCAACCATTCCTTGATAAGTTGAACCTTATGTTTGGCCTCATGTACTGAATCAGGTCCTATTAATGTAGCTTCATCAACCTCAAACCACCCTATAGGAGATCTACACCTCCTACCATATAATGCCTCGAAAGGGGCCACCTGAATAATGAAGTGGTAGCTATTATTGTATGCAAATTCAATGTTAGGTAGGTGATCATCCCAACTGCCCTTGAAATCGATCACACAAGCCCTCAATATATCCTCCAAAGTCTGTATGCTCCACTTAGCCTGGTGTCTGTGGGTGAAAAAGTGTGCTGAGTTTGACCTGAGTACCATGTCCTTTTTTGAATAACTTCCAGAAGTGAGAGGTGAACTGAGTACCCCTATCTGAAATGATGGACAAGGGAACTCCATGCAATCTGAATAATTCCTGGATGTATAGCTTAGAAAAATCCTCAGCTGAGTTTGTGGTCTTAACTAGTATGAAA
Source organism: Datura wrightii (assembly GCA_035772735.1). Taxonomy (NCBI): domain Eukaryota; kingdom Viridiplantae; phylum Streptophyta; class Magnoliopsida; order Solanales; family Solanaceae; genus Datura; species Datura wrightii. The sequence continues at coordinate 118,572,913 of JASDFA010000003.1, forward strand.
TATGCTGAATTAGTCATCCGGTTTATGATCACCCAAATTGAGTCATGCTATCAACTTATACGAGGTAAACCTGTAATGAAGTCCATGTTCACTTCTTCCTACTTCCAAGTAGGAATTCTAATACCCTGATTTAGACCCCCAGGTATTTGATGTTCTACTTTGACCTATTGGCAATTTTGACACTTAGCCGTAAATTTTGCAATGTCCTTCTTCATGCCATTCCACCAGTAGACATCCCATAGATTACGGTACATCTTGTTGGCGCTTGGGTGGATAGAGTACCTAGTGTTATGAGCTTCCATTAATATCCATAGCCTTAAGTTATCCACATTTGGAACACACAACCTACCATGGTAATGGAGTATACCGTCTCCTCCTTTGGAGAATGCTTCCACCTCTTTCCTTAGGACTGTTTCCTTTCAACATAAGTAAAATTGGGTCTTCATCCTTTTTTGACTTAACCTCCACTATCAGGGAGGATTTTGGACCATTCTAGACTACAACTCCACCTTCAACTGAGTTAACCAACTGGACCTCTAATCGAGCCAGTCTGCTGAGAGCATCGACCACTACGTTGGCCTTACTCGGGTGGTACAAGACACTCATGTCATGGTCTTTCAACAACTCTAACCACCTTACATGGTGTAGATTTAGGTCCTTCTGACCAACACATACTGTAGGCTCTTGTGATCAGTAAAAACATCCATGTGAACCCCATAAAGGTAGTGTTTGCAAATCTTGAAGGCAAATACTACCGCTGCCAGCTTGAGATCATGAGGCGTATAGTTCTTCTCATGAACCTTGAGTTGTCCGCAGGCATAAGATATTTACCGTGCTGCATTAGAACACAACCAACACCAACTCTGGAGGTATCAAAATAGATCACAAACCCATTTGAACCTTCTAGTTAATTTAGAATTGGGGTTGCAGTGAGTTGAGTCTTCAACTCCTAAAAGCTCTTCTCACATGCATCAGACCACTGAAACTTTACCTTCTTTTGAGTTAATCTGGTTAAAGGAGAGGCAATGGAGTAGAACCCTTCTACAAACCTTCTGTAATAACCGACTAGGCCTAAGAAACTCTTGATTTCTAATGGAGAAGTGGGTCTTGGCTAGTCCTTGACTACCACAATCTTTTGAGGATCCACCTGAATACACTCACTAGAGACCACATGACCGAGAAATGCAACTGACTTCATCCAGAACTCACACTTTCTAAATTTAGCGAACAACTGGCGGTCCCTAAGAATCTACAAAACTATTCTCAGATGGTCTACCTGCTCCTCCTCTGTTCTAGAGTAAACCAGAATATCGTCTATAAAGACAATAATGAACATATCTAGGCATGACTTGAATACCCTTTTCATTAGGGATACAAAAGCTATAGGAGCATTGGTTAGTCAAAAAGACATAACTACGAATTTGTCGTGACCATACCAAGTTCTAAAGGTAGTTTTCGGAATGTCACATTCTTTGACCCTGAGGTGGTGGTATCCCAATCTGAGATCTACCTTGGAAAAGCAACTAGCTCCCTGAAGTTGGTCGAGCAAGTCATCAATCTTTGGTATACCTATTTGTGACCGTTACCTTATTCAGATGATGATAATCGATGTACATTCTGAGTGTAACGTCTTTCTTTCGCACAAATAGGACTGGGGAACCCCATGGAGGGATACTGGGTCTAATGAAGCCCTTACCTAGGAGATCTTTCAGTTGTTCCTTCAACTCCTTAGGCTTAGAAGGAGCCATCCTGTTAGGAGGAATAAAGATAGGCTGGACATCCGGGAGGAGGTCTACGCCGAAGTTTATCTCTCTCAAGAGGGACTTCGGAAAGATTTTTGGGAAATACATTGGGGAACTCATTCACAACTGGAACTGACTGAAGTGTCAGGGTCTCGAAACTGGAATCCTTGACCCTAACCAACTGATAGATGTATCCCTTAGCGATCATTTTCCTAGCCTTAAGGTATGAAATTAACTAACCCTTAGGCGCTGAAGTTCTATCCTTCCACTCTAGGACTAATTCCTTAGAAAACTGGAATCTAACGATCTGATTTTCAGTCAACTGAGGCATAGAAAAAATGTAACCAATTCATGCGAAGAATAAGGTCAAAATCGAACACATATTGCTCTAGTAGATTGAATGAGGTGACTTTATCAAACATTGTGATCGGATAATTCCTGTATACCCGACTGGCTCTAACTGATTTGCCAATTAGAGTAGAGACTGAAAATAGGGTTCTGGGAGAATTTTCAAATTAATATCAAATTGGACAGCGATGTAAGGAGTCATGAACAAAAGTGTGTCTCTTGGATCTAATAAAGCATACACATCTATCTAAAAGAGACGTAACATACTAGTTACTACATCAGATGGGTTCTCCTGGTCCTAACGGGAGGATAAAGCATAGAATCGGTTCTAGAACTGACCACCACCTGTACCTGAGGTAGTACCCTGCTGAGATGGACGACCCGACGGAACTGTTGATGTAATGGACTGGGCCTTCCTCCATCCTGCTGACGGGCAATCTCTCAATTTGTGACCCAGTTGGCCAAAACCAAAACAACCCTCTTTTCATAGACGACACTCACCCGGGTGATTCTTACCACACTTAGGACATGCTAGAAAAGTACGGTTGCTAGAGACATGGCTCTAGGACTGGGAGCTTGATGTCCCACCCTTGCTATCCTTACGGGACTTGGAAGATGGAGCACTGGATAAAGAAGGTGCTAGAGGCCTATGTTGCTACTGCTGGGGCGGTTTTCACCGCCTGACCTCTACTGGGAATACTCAAATTGACCTATCCTCGACCACTTACTTTCCCTTTCTATCTCCTTTTGTTTCTCCGCCTCTATCTGGTGTGCATGGAAGATGAGACGGGAGATGTCTATGTCTTTGATGAGAATCACGGTTCTACATTCTTTGACCACCAAGTATGATATTCCATTCACAAACTTGAGCATGCGAGCCCTCGTCTCAACAACCATTTTTGGAGCATACCTTGATAGTTGAGTGAACTTTAATGCATACTCCTGTACTGTCCTGTCGTTCTACCTCAAGTTCATAAGCTCAGCAGCCTTAGCTTCTCTTAGCTCCCGAGGAAAGAACCTGTCTAAGAATGCAGTCACAAACTCGTCCCTTTCCACCGGACCTACACCATTTCGCCTTCCCTCCTTCCACTGCTTATACCAAATATGATCCACCCCTTTTAATTGAAAAGAAGCTAGATATGCATTTTCTACAGAAGTAACACCCATGATTTGGGTGATCTTCTACACCTCGTCAATGAACTCCTGCAGGTCCTCATAAGTCTTAGACCAATGAAATTCTAGGGGACTTATCCGAGTAAAATTTCCAACAATGGCAGCAGTTGCAGATCCATAAGTATTCACTAGCACAATGACTTGATGGTTAACCTGATTGGTCATTACGTGAGCCAACATCTGAATAGCATCCCCGAACTCTACATGTGACACCTGATTTTCCTAAGGGGCTGTTGGAGCTGGCTAATTAGCATTTTCGGTCCTCCTTCTGTTTCCTCTCTTAGGAGGCATCGTTAACTGAGTTAGGCAGACATTTCAGAGATCAAACTATATGCACAATAAGAATCATGAATAAATTCTTAAAAATGCCTTGTAGCCTCCCCCTCATAAGTGTGGCGCGCTTCACACCCATGAAAAGGACTCTACCCGATGTGGCTTTCAAACATCCTAGGAAACTCTAAACCTGATGCTCTGATACCAAGTTTGTCATGACCCGAGTTCACACCCTGGACGCGACACGGTACTTAGGATCACAAGTGACCCTAAGCAAACCCATAGTAAATCATACTTCTACTAATATTGATCTACTGAAAATAAGAATAAGTGGAAGCTAATTAAGTAATAGGAAAAATACTAATTTATAACAAAATGCTAAACAAAATCTAAAACTGAAGCTGAAATTTACATGTACTGTTTGCAGGCCTTCTAAAAAGAACTTATGAGTTGTTGGGATAAACCCCAGCTAACCCTAAGATGTAAAACTAAAACTGAAAACAAGGTATTGAAAGGGAAACTCTGGCCCTCGGCAAATGAGGACTCACCACTGAAGCTGTTGGGGAATCGCCTAGAGAAAACTAGTTGTGATGTGGAGGCTGGGCACCTAGGCTTATATCATAAAATGATATAGCACATAAAAATATGTGATCAGTACTTTGAATGTACTGATTATGATAGATATAAGCTAAAAATAAGAATACTGATAATACGTAACTGTATTGACAAGGCATGCAATGACTATATCTGGAATCGTATGTACTGAAAGAAACTGAAAATCTAACAATACCGTAGAACTAATAACTGTCTCAAGGTCATAAGCATATCTTGAAATCTGGAAGATTGAACTAAACAGGAGACTATGAATTTACTAGTCTGAACTGTACTATGGGAGAGCTTATAACGAACATGTAACCACGTGAGCTAGATGTGGAGTTCTATATATAAACCTCATTGAAGAGAGCCCACTGTAGCTTGCCAGGGTATAGTGGCTGAACTATGTGATCACTGTCTGGTGCTCATTCGGGCTAATAACCTATGGAGGCACATAGTTCTGGGTACCGGGGTGCACTAAACCCCGGCTTGCTTGGTGCTAAGTACTACTCCCACTAAAACCCTAATTATGTCTAACTGGCTGATAGCTTAAAACTGATGTCCTAGGTCTAAGTTAGAACTGCTTATCTAAAGTGTTCTGAGAGTCTAAGGACCTAAAAGAAACTGTGTTTTAAGGATTATAAAAGTTGCTTATCTGAAAGTTTCATGACTGTCTAAAGAACAACTAACATGCTGATAAACTAATACTACCGAATTTAGTAAAAAACTGATAAAGAGCCAAACTGTTCAACTGATATTTCCCCAGAATAATGAGTATATTCATAATGTGAAAATAATAATTTTAGTCGAATCATACAAACTGAGGATTTATGCTCAAATAACATTCCATGAAAAGATACATCACTCTAGACCAATTTTTGAATCATGTAAGAAATAACCCAAATATCATACTAAACTAGGGAGAGGATCTTATTATGAAATCTACATTGAAAACATAACAATTATGTGCTAGGGTGATAATAATTAGAAAGACAATTGGAGTTTAGGAACACTTATAATTTATCTGAAAATGCCCTAATTCATATCTCTTGCAGGGCTAGAATAGAAAAGGTTTTCTGATGGAAATTTTTGGGACACAAGTATGGAAGAATCCCCTTGTTGAATTCCCACATGCCTGAAGAAGAAAGTTCCTGAGAAGAAGCCTTGAATTTCTGAACTGAAGGAAGAACTCTAGTTCTTGATGGGGAGAGATCTTGAGCTCTAACATTCTATTCTTGAGAGGATAATTGAGAAATGAGGGAGAAGAATCGACAAACTCCCTATAACCCCTGAATATTCACCCCAAACAATGTAGTTTAGGCATTAAAAATAATGAAAATTTACAAAAATGCCCTTGGAAGAAAGTCTAAAATGTTGCCCGTCGGTATCCAACGGGTCATACAACGAGTTGTTGGTTGTGACCACGACTCATTGGGAACAGTCATTGGTATTGGGTCTGAGAATCCCAGTTACTGAAACTGGACAATGGATGGAAGCAATGACTTCTTAGATGGAACAATGAGTCGTTGGTTCCACTTGTTGTCATTGGGAGAGGTTTGAACCAACTATGGATATTCCCCAATGAACGAACATGATGACACATTATTTGAAACTACAGGTCATTGTTTCCATATGTTTTTACTGGGGTGACTTAAACATTTTCTGGATCTCCTCAACGGCTACATAGGACGAGTCATTATTTCAAACAACGACTTGTTGTCTGGCTCGTTGTTTTGAGAGGAAGATTTACCAAGTTTCTAGACTGGGTTATAACGGGCAACAGGACGACTCGTTAATTCACGACAGATTAGTACCCTAGAGGAAAAGTTCTAGAGCTTACAATGACTCTTCTGATGGGTCATAGTTCATGACAACAACTCGTTGGTTGAGTCATTCTGATGCAAGATTTTCTGGTTTTTCATTTTAAGTCTGGGGTTTGGTCTTATGAATTTTTGGGGTGTTACAATTTCTCAGGTAATTCTTACTCTTTATTGCTTTAATACAATTTCTAGAACTTCTACATCAAAGTTTTCATGCCTATTAGGTGTGGGTTGACAAGAAATTGAGGTTTTCCGGAGTGAGGGTTTATTTACACTTATGGGAGGGTAAATCCATAGTATGATAGTTCTATTTATAGTCTCAAGTTCCTTTTGTCATTTTCTACATATGATCCACTAATTTCTTGAAGGTTTGAACTTGAAATTGTGATGGGGTGACACTGATACTTTTTTTTGAAGTTTTTTGATCCCTTAGGGCTTGACTTGGGTGTTAAATCGACATAAAATGAAATGTAGTTGTTATGCATGCCAACACTATCACACCCCAAACCCCGGAAGGCATAACTGGAACCTGGTGACACCCTAATATGAGCATACTCGACGCAACAAAGGCTAGAACCAATGAGGTTCAACAACACAACAACTATAAAATGGAATAAGATGATAGACTATAGCGGAAGATGGCTCACCTGACCAACCAAGAAAAATAAATACAATATGCCATCAAGGTGCAGAATGGAAGAACAACTATACAACATGGCCCACCCGACTTATAACAATGACACTACACCCACAACAAATATCTAAGAGCCTCTAAAAAATATAATAGAAATCAACTGTCCGAGACAGGGCCCCAAACTACCCATAACTCAAAATCTGGCAACTCCGAAAGAACTGAAGCATACCGACTCAGCTGGAACTCAGCTCAGCAACCAAGAACCTAATCTAACAGCCCACCGTCACCAACAGGCATGAATGCAGCACCCTGACTAGGGCGTCAGTACAATAATGTACCAAGCATGAAAGCTAGAAACAACTGGAAGACTCAGATTAGAGATCAACAAATATACCAGATATCACTGAAGGAGAACTCAACTTAAGTAAACAGATAAAACCTACCTAGCCCCCATAAGCTTGACAAGTACAAGAAAATATACAAATAGAACCTACCTGGTCTCTATAAGCCCAGCAAACAATACAACAACACCTAGCTGACCAAGCTCATCTGTCATCGCCTCTAGACCTCTCAATGGCCTTAGCTAACACCAGCCAACATCCAGCATCCTATGCTATCAGATAACAAATAACAAAAGCAACAACCATAATATAATGACAAACGAATCACAAGTGAACACCAGTTAATCAACATCATCAATTAGGAACTGCCGAACACTCTCTCGGCTACGCACAGTTAGCGAAGCTCAATCAATATGGGAGAACCAATCGCGATCCCAAGAAGGCACAAAAATGTCGGACCACTCTCGAATCATGTATCAACTTGACACTATAGAGGACATAATTCACAACCTCATAGGTCATTTCACTCCTTGGGCTCAACCCCTCAGTCGGAAACACTCTCGTGCGTTGGGTATCCACAAGCCACAAGGCACCTTGGGCTCGATCCCTAGCCGGAACAACTCCCGTGCATCGGACATCCATAAGTCACAAGGCCTCGAACACAAAACACACACAATCCACAACAATAATTATGCATTCTCAAACGATCCACAATCGGCTCTCAAATCCCACAACACTACTAATACAACATAGTACTATTCTTTCACGTCCAGCCGTCCACCGACGAGCCACTAGCCTAGCTAAGGCTTACCATCCTAACTAGTCTATCCCCAAGCATTACAAACAGCCCAAAAGCCACTATACCGACCACTAGCATGAAGGGACATGGCCAAATCATCCGAAGTGTCACCATAGCTGTCACGTGCCACCAACACGGTCAACACGATCGTCGATTCAAATATAACAAAAGATCGTCACAACCATTGGCCTTAACCACTATAATCCCTCATTCAATTGTTAATATCATCACCTAATCTTATTCACACTAACATCCCATAACTTTCTACAAGAACCACACGCCTCACACACGACCTCTTGATATGAGCCTAATAATTTTCCATAACTACGATTCTCTGCACTTAAGCCCGAGACACCAACAAAAACAAAATCTTATACACAACTTCTTCACCATATAAACAGAAAAACAAGATTTCAATAATAACATACCACAAGTCATCACAAGACAACCAACACACACATCAACACAGACGACAACAGCTACGGAATTCATGCCGACAAAGGGAGGGACAAGCCTAACATACCTTAGCTTTAAGCCTAGCCAAACTCGAACCTTCGACACCACGAATATACTTCCTAAAGGAATTCCAAGATTCTGCCAAAACGTAGCCAACACAACTCAACAACAAAATAAGCAAACGAAGCTTACTCGACAAGATTCATAGGAATTCAACGGTAGAAACTCAAAGACAGCAACCTAACGGGGTTAATACACCTATAAACAAACTCAAAAACCAAGGAAAACTAAAGGAATAAGTCTTACCAACATCTTCACCACGAAACAGCCACCAACAGTTCGGAAAAGACACCAAAACACAAGCTACACGCGATTCCCGACTTTCAGACACCAAAACCATGTTGAGCCATGGATTCTAACCTCAAAACCTAAGGAAAATCATGGATAGGACTTTAGAGAGTTTTATTACGAATTAGGTTGCTGGAAAATGAATATGGATGAAGAAAAATAGACCAAAGGGGCTTAAATAGCCTTCCACCGCCTTAGGCCCTTGTGACGTGCCTGCTTGAGCAGTCTCGCGAAAACGCGAATATCTCACTACTTTGAAGTTGGATTGACAAACGATTTAATGAAATGGAAACTAGACTCATAGATCTTTAATTTGATAGGTCGAAAACCCCCTAACTCCTTATATATTAGTAGAAAATCTTCGTGACATTTTACCTAAATTTCAAAAAATCTCAAGAAGGAAATTTTGCGATAAGTTTTTTCAAATTTTGTTCTACAACTTGATCGACATCCAATATTAAATACGACAACAGAGTGACTCAAATAAATTATAACACTTCCTTCTTAGCCTATTATGTACTCTTAGTCCTACCTCAAAAAACACTGTTTTATTGCTCAAATTATTCGCGGTGTTACAAACACATAGCCCACTTTATGCTAAAATCTAATGAAATTGAGGCCAAGAATGGAAACGCCATGGTTGAGGGTCAGCGGGCTATTGGGGAAGACGACTTCCGATAAGGCAAAAGTCTTATGGATAGATCGGTCTTGCTATAGTGGATCTTCCCCACCATAGTGACTGAGTCCGCTCTGGCAAACTTCTTTTGCTATATAGACCATGTTTCATCTAAAATCCACCTACTGTAGTGGAGGGTGATAATGTCTAAAACATACTCTTCACAAAAAGAGTATAAATGGTCGTTGTATCAAAATAAATATCCCGACAGATATCGGGGTCGAATCCCACAGGGACTAGTGGATGATAAGCATGAGTGTCGTTTGAGAAGTAAAATTTAGCTTGCACCACTTAGGAATAACATAGAACTAACAAGGTTGGGGGAGATTGACATTTATAATACAATATAACTTCTAATTTGGCTGACTATGATAGAAAAATTATCAAGGTTGTTGATAAGAATGTGAAAGACTAGAGGTGTGGTGTAGATGATATGCTAACTAAATAGGGTCATGCTAGGTCATCTTATAAGTTAAATTTGTGTAAATAATCTCGAAGAAATGGGCATTTAATGCTTTTCAGCCTTATAAATATCTCTTTCTAGAGTTCTTTCAAATCTCTAGACACCATTAACTCAACCCGAACAGATTTGGATTAATAGCTGCACTAATTTCTAGATTTTAGCTATTAATTAGGAGTGAGAATGTAATTTTGGCTATTTCTATCCCAATTTCACAATCTCTCATCCATACCGCCATTAAGTTCTCTCCCAATACTCAATTCTTCTTTTACAAGAAACAATCAAGTAAGAAAAATTAGACCCACATCAATATCAATGGATCTTCAATTATAGATTGGAGAGAATCTAACAGATTTACACTTAGTTAAACAATATTGAGATGACTCTAGCAATACCCACTCTAATTAAGCTATTCATCATCACACACCTATATTTAATGATTTAGCTACTCATAATTAAAAAATTCAAAAGCACATTTAACAATAAACTCATTGAATTCAATAATAGGAGTAGAAAACTCAAATTCAACAAGAAGTCTTCAACAATGGCAATATCTTTCTATGAAGAAGAAGAAGAAAAAGAAAATAGTTTTTTTCAAAATCCCAATTAAATTCTCCCCTTCTTCTCTTCCAAGAGAATGTTCTCAACACTAAAAATTGAAATCTAATGAGTACACCATACTTTTCTCTAGAATATATCCAAAAAATGAGGTATCTTCTATCTCTTTTTCTGTGCTGGATAATTTTTCCCCTGATTAGCATTCTGGCGCCGGTGGAAGTACCGGCGGTTCGCCGGTTGAAATCCGCAGACTGCCGGCTGCGCTATCTAAGGCTTCAGTGAATTCTAGTACTCTTTGGCGATCCCTTAGGCATTTCACCAATCTCCATCAGTGCACCGCTGATTCTTTGCTCTTCAATCCAGCAAGTTCAGGTGTCATTCGGTGACTGGACCGGCGAGTCGCTGGTGGAAACTCACATTCGCCTGTGGCTTTATTTCCCAGAGGCAGTGTTTATCGGCTTTTGACTGGCATGTCTCCGGTCTTCTTCAGTGGAGCATCGAATTTCATCCCACTTCCTTCTTTTTGCTCCATTTCGTACTCTTTTCTTCATATTAGGCATCTGCAGACAACAAAGGCAAAAAGAGCATAAACTCCACATAAACAACTCAAAAACTAAGCAAAAACTCAAGCTTAAAAGCCTAATGAGTTGGTGAATTACCAACTCATTAAACCCCCAAACTTGAACCATTGCTTGTCCTCAAGTAATGCATTTCTCATTAGTTGAAAAACATGCCACTCCACACAAGATTAAACAACAACAACCACCTGGTTTATGACAACCCAAAAATGCTCACCAATCTCACACAAAAAGAGAAGCAAATTCCCCAAAAAATCAGAACAATGAAGATACTGCCAGAGGCTACCACCATTCACAAATATGATTCACAAGAGTTTTCATTTTGTAGAACAAGGGCATTGATTATCCATGAAATACACATAGCAGCTCAATTAATAATAATTGCACATTTAAAACCTTCCTTAGAGCTTGCATTTCTCATGCCTTATGCACAAATTTACCTTTGATGCAATTGTGCCCTCAAAAGGGGTGATGCCACTCACTGAAGAGAGAATCCCTATTTTTTTCATGACTCAATGCATACACACAAGGGATTGCACAAAGATGAGATTGCACTCACTCTCCCAAGAGAAATCCACATGCACCCAACTCGACCCATAGGCTTGCCCTTCGTGTAAATTTCCACTAATGAAGAGCAACTGCACTTAAAATCACTTAGGACTTGCGCGTCATGATGTAGGCTGGGGTTGAGGGCAGGATAAATATTTAGCTTTAGTGACTAATGTCTCCTTAATGCCTTTATAAACATTTTCCACATCCTATTATCTTATTGAAATTACTCCACCTTATTTCTCCTTTTTCATTATTTTCATCCTTTGTATAACACCAACCACCCTTTTAACACCCATGAATTCCACAATTAGCTTTTTGTATACAATAGACAACACATTTTTTACCATTCTTTTCTCTTATGATGATTCGAGGTTTTTAAACCCAATGATTCATTCATTCATTTCATCACAACTTTGGTGCTACCTCACGTTGAAGTTCTCATTTTTCTCTTTTCTCTTGCAAACCCCTAAACTTCAGCTTTTGCCTCATCTCACATTCATTTCCTTAGCTCCCCCCGATTCATTGGCTTGAAGCCCCCATTTTTCATTGTTTTATTACTAGCAATTAGGGATGATGGATGCTAAAGAGAAGGATAGAAAAATGGTCATTAGGCTTGTAATGTGGTTTCAAAAAAAAATTCCAAGGCTCAACATTGGGTATCAAAGCTTAATGCTCAAGGAGGTCATTTGGGTGATGTGACTAACAAAAGGAGGCCTAAGATCATGTTCTAAGTGCAAGTACATCTAGGATTTCTCCTTGAGTAACACTTGGGGCAAGTTCTAGACAAGAAGATGTGCATGGAATTCACAAAAGTCCTTACCACACAAGGCATCACTCCTGAAGAAACCACAAAAGTCATTGTCCACTCAAAATCTTGGTTTAAGACATCAAAACATGAACATTCATAAGTCAAGTAAGGAATCTAAAAGTATGACAAGAGTGTTATGTTCTCGATTCAAACATCTGCTCATTATTATTTTCATTTTCATGCCTTATTTTAAAACTCCATTTTAATTTTTTTTTCCTGTCGGTGCCTCTCAAAACAACTTCATAAAAGACTCAAAAACAACATCGCATTTTCTTGTAAGAAGTTCATCACCCAATCTATTATCAGAAAATGCCAACTCGGTTTGATAACAAAAAGAAAAGGAAAACAACGATATGCTCCTCAAAAAAGAATCGTGGTATGAAGAAAACCCTTGGAGTTTATTTATTATTCTACTATCTACATGGTAATAAGCAAAGGAATTGGGTCCTGAAGGAGTAAGAAATTCAAAAAAGGACCCATTATCACTTTTAGTACACAAAAAAAGCTTTTGCGAATTGAAAAACATACACACACACCACTTAAAACCAGACATTGCCTCCAATGTAGCAAAAATAACAGACAATAAGGTGAAGGAGGCTTCCTGATTGAATTAGTGGTTGGGACGAGGCCTCCAAGAATATATGGCTACATCAAAATGCCAAGAAGCCGTTTATTCAGCAGTTAGTCGCAGTGGATTTGGTAGGAGTTCCACTAGTTTTGCTAGTCTTGGCACCACCCATTTGTCCGGCAGAGTACAGAGCTCATGGAAAGAAGTCGTTGCCACTTCTTCCAATGTTCAGGATGGATCTACATCATAGACCGAGAACATTGGAGGTGGTGGAGGTTGGCTATGATATAATTCCTCATCTGACACTATTTCTAACGTGCTGTCCTACCCCACCCACCAATCATCCAGTGGACTCCTAGGTGCCTTGGGCTGTGCGGGCATCACTGTAGGTTCAGGATGGATTGAGTTGCTAGTAGATAGAGGTTCACTAAGTGCAGCCACCTCTTTCGTCAAAGTAATCACTTCGCTCTCAAGGATCTCAACTGTGGAGCATAGGCTTGTCAACTTATCTTTAGTAGGTTGCATGGCGTTCTTGATGGCAAGTTGTATCATGGATGGGAAAGCCTTAGCTAGCTTCACAAGATGGCTCTCATGTACTTGGGCCTTTTTGCTACTTTAAGAAAATTAGGAGGTGTGGGGGTGGGGACGACAGCTGTATGGAACTACGGTTGATGTGTGAGATGATGCTGAAAGTGGTGGTGGAGTCCCGTTCTATGTACACTTTGCTCGCTTCATAGCTGGAGCATCTTTGTTAGTTTTAGTATCCAATGTAATCACACTGTCGATCCACATAGTCCTATCCAATGGTCAGAATAAAGGGCATGCAGCCTGCACACATAACACACTCACGAGGCTAGGGAATGGCAATGCCATGGCCTGCTGCTTGTCCCTTCATTTGAATTGATCAGCAATAAGCTCCCCAACATTGATGTGTACATGATCTATGATGCAAGAGATAAGAATGGAAACTTCAATTGGGACTTCCGTTGTATTCGGAGAAGGTATTAACCTTGAACAAACAAAGTGTAACCACATACGGGCTTCAAATTTCAAGTCATGACGATGAATTAGACCCCTGGAGATGGGCCATTGTGGTTGACCAATTGAAATCATGTTTGATACCCATTGGAATTGGTTCGCTTTATCTTCCACCTTCTTTCGGAATGTCAAGTCTGATTAAATCGGCTCAACCCAATAAAGCAAATTGATTGCCTCTGGAGTTATAGACACTTTTTGCCCACACACCCATACCGACGGTAGGCACAGTAATGTTTCTATATGACCCTTGTGCTTTAGGAGTTGTTGCCTTGCCCTGTATGATGCATAGAATTCCCACACCAATTCTGAAAAATATGGGTCAACCAGTATGGTGAATAGACCCCAATCGCGCATCCAAATCTGGCTGTAGATATATGGGGAGGCATTTTTGAAAGAGTCCACTTCAAATTGGGCTTCTGCAAGGATGGATCGCTTCTCCTTGAAAGCGTTGATGTGCCGTGATTTTACGACACTTAGATGCTTAAAACTAAGAAAATATGCACATTCCGGGTAGGTTTATGTAAATATGATATGTTTGTGTTAAGGGTTGCGTGAAATGGGTAAAGTAAGGTAAAATTGGATTGAAATGTAGGCTGCTACCCAGGTCACGAGTCATCGTCTCAATGAATGATTTGTTCCTGAAGTCGTGAGGAAGGTCAGGTATTTTATGAACAAGAACCAATGCACCTAATGAGTTGAGGTAACGACTCGTTACATCTTGTAATGAGTCATTATGACAGTCGTGGAGATTGGGAGGAAAAATTCTGAAGAACGCCCAGGGAAGACAATGAGAGACCTAACGAGTCGTTAGGTGAAGTCACGACTCATCCTCAAACACTATGAGAATCCATCAAGTTCACTGGAAGATTTGGTGATCCATGGACACGAGGGACCTAACAACTCGTGCCCAGGCCTAACAAGTCGTTCAGTGACCTATCACCAGGACTGGACAAATTGCTGAGGACGACTCAACTTCATTGACCACGCCCAACGGGTCGTTGCTTTCCCCGATACCATTGTTGACCTGGAGTCTGTTTTTAGTCAGGAAAAGTTTTGTTTGAAACTATAAATACATTATTTAGGTTTATTTTTTAGGTACAGTTTATTTTACCACTTTTCACGTAAATTTTAGTGTTGTTAACAATCACTCTTGGTTCAAGAAACAAAGTTTGTAATGTTTTTCTTTATTTTGGGAATCAAACAACATTGAGGTTTTGTTCATCGATTTTGGAAATTTATTCAATTCACATGGTTTTCTTCTATGAATCTTTGTAAGTTACAATTATGATTTATTCTTTATTTTGTGATTATGATCATTCAAATATGAGTAGCAAAACCCACAACTAGGATTGTGGGAACCATGATGAATTAACACACATAGGTTAAAATACTTAGTGATTCTTGAACGGGGTTTATGCATGTATTGTTTTTTCCTTCGTTTTAATTATTTATTAACGGTTGGAAATGTTGGAATTTGCCTTATTCTTACTTACTGGATCAAAGGGGTGATGAATGGGAAAATGGATTAACAACGGAGATTTGAGGCTATCAACCCTCATCTAATAGCTTGACCTTGTCTGGGAATAGCTAATCTGATATTAAGGTAAGGGTTAATTAAGCATACATCTGTATACGGACCAAGTTGCGTGGTGATAATCATCTAGATTGGGGACCAACCATTTAGGCGAATTTAACTTACCAATATTGCATGCTAAGCACCGGATGGATCACTAGTGTAAAAGCCTTGTGGTGATGAAGTCATGGGGAACACAATCCTAGTGAATTTATTGATTGAATACAACCGAAATTGATTTAAACATTTACTAGTCTTTACTTTAGTTTATTATTTTGTGTTTCGAATCTTTCCCCCTAGGAAATAAGTACGCCAAGTATTAGCTAAATGCATTAACTTAATTTCTCATCATATTACTCGTGGGATTTGACCCCTACCCTAGTTGGGTTCTATATTTGACATCTACCGCTTTATATCCATTCATGAGGTGTAATTTGGGTGACTTCAAATTTTGGCACCATTGCCGGGGAGTACGGCTTAGGCTTTTGTGAATTGTGTTTGCTTTACTCTTGGTCCTTATTTCCTTTTTATTTTTCTTTTGTTGTTTTTGTTCTTAATAGGTCTTAGGTTCGTGTATGCTAAGTACTAGTAGCCAAGGAGAATCCCTGGTTCAAATTGATCCCGAACTTGAACAAACACTGTGAAATCTGAGGAGAATGGCCAACATACAGGAGCAAGAGACAGTGGAATAGGCTACAGCCAGGATGTTGGCTGAGGAACAACCTCGGTCAAGAGATAGAGAGTTAGTAAGGTTTTCTGAAGAGCAATGCCTAGATGCCTAAGCTGAGCGAACTAGAAGGAATAGAGGTCTGGACCAGGAGAGGCATCGATACTTCGATGATGATGACGATGCTGATATTGATGAAGCCAGTGCCACTGGAGCTATTGTGCTTCCCCCTTTTCCTGCTAGGGTGAAGTTTGGCATTACCATTGCCATGATCGAATTGCTCAACATGAAGGGGATATTTGTGGGTCAAGCAACTGATGATGCACATACTCACTTGACTAATTTCGTGGGTATCTTCAAAGCATACAAACATCCGAGAGTGAGTCAGGACACGATACGACTGAGGTTATTTCCCTTTTCATTAGGGAGTGAGGCAACGCTCTGGTTGGCAGAACTGCCCAACGATTCTATCACTATATGGAGGGAGTTGAAAAGAGCTTTTCTTGAAAGGTTTTTCCCACCTTCCAGAGCTTTGTAGTTCAAAGATGAGATATACAACTTTTAGGCAATTAAATTCTGGGGCACTTCACGAGACATGGTTGTGGTTCAACAAGAAGCTCAAAAAGGTGCCCAACAACAGGATCCCATATTATACATTGTTGGAGATCTTCTATAGGTCTCTAAATTCTAACACCAAGGCAATGGATAATACCATGTCTGGCGGAAGATTCATGAGTCACACTAATACTGAAGCTGCTGAGGTACTTGATAGAATCACTAAAACCAACCGTGCATGGCACACAAGAGAGTCGGAGACTCCGACTAGTACTTATGTGGTAGGTATGTCAGCGGAATAGAGAAGGAAGGATGAAGAGCGAGATCAGGATATTGCTGAGATAAAGACCACAATGGGGTTGCTTGCTAATCATTTGATGGGAGCCGGGGATAAAAAGGTGAATGCTATGGGTTTCCAGGGCAAGGCCCCGAGAAATGATAGAGGCGAATTAGAATCTGAGGAGGAAGCAAATTATCTGAATGATCAAGGGGTGGGTTTCTGCATTAACACCCAAGGGTCTAAACAAGACTCTTGGAATCAAGGTCAGGGGAACCAAGGTCGGAACTACTATAGGGAGAACAATTACAACCGAGGCCAATACAGAGAAAATGGAGACTGAAAAAGAGAGAGGAGTACAAGAATTATAAAAGCGGTCTATATGTTCCTCCAAGGAACCGTGATCCAAATTCTAATGGTTCAAGGGTGGAAGACATGTTTTTTAAGGTACTTAAGCAGATGGAGGCGACATATGGCCATTTTAAGGAGCTTCACGCTGATATTTCTGGTATGAACCAAAAGGTGGAATTATATGCCGTGGACATTAAGAAGATTGAGCAGCAGCTTAGTCAAATGTTTATTGCTATGAACCAGAGGCAAAAGGGCACACTTCCCAGCATTACAGTTCAAAATCCAAAAAATGATAGTCATTGCATGGCGGTCACTACTAGAAGTGGGAAGGCGATAGTTGATCCTCTAAGGCCGGTTGTGATTAATGAGACAGTAGAGCCCTTAGTGATTGATGATGATAGGATAGCATATTCTGATGATATGACTTTGGTTGATGATTCAGTAGAGAAGACCGGTCCTAGTAATGCAAAGGAGCATGGATCTAGCAAAGAGAACGAGAAAGAGGTACCTAAAAAGATCACACCTATTCCTAGACCTCCTCCCCCTTTCCATAGAGGTTGAAGAAAAAGGTCGAAGATAGGAAGTATCACAAATTCATTTCCATGTTGAAACAATTATCTGTGAACATCCCATTAATTGAGGCACTTGAGAAGATGGCCGACTATGCTAAATTCATGAAGGAACTTGTCACTAGAAAGAGGACCGTGAGCTTCGAACCTGTGGACAATTTGCACCATTATAGTGCAATAGCATCTCGTTCTCTTGTTCAGAAAAAGGAAGACCCTGAAGCTTTCACCATATTGTGCACCATTGGAGCCTTTAATTTTGCTAAGGCACTATGTGATCTGGGTGCTAGTATTAACTTGATGTCGTTAGCAGTGCTCAGACAGTTAGGCTTGGGAGCCCCCGAACCGACTACAATGCGATTTTTTGTCACGCCCCGCCCTGGGGGGTATGACTGGCACCTGGTGCCCTAGTAGGACCTAGACTGCCAGCTGGTGGGCCAAAGCACATCTGGTGCCTGGCTGGCTCTAACTCAAATTTCTAGAAACAAAGGGCTATATAACGGCTGTAAACACAGCCTCCGGCCGACTGGCCTATAGCCACCTGTACCTGAAATAACAGCTAACCAGAAACATACTACCATAGGGGAAACCTATGCGGGCCGACAAGGCCACCATGCTGTCTAGTTCTCTGTAACCCAACAATAGCATGATAAATAATTACGTGACCGGCAAGGTCACCACTACTGACTGGTTATGGCCACACACGGCCAATAGGAACTGAAATACTAAATGACTTAAACAAACTGCACGGCCTCACACGACCGGCTCAACTAACCATAGGGAATATATACAGACTGCAACCCTCTAGGAATAACAATAGAAATGATCGGGACAGGGCCCCGACCTACCCGTACTGTACAAAAGGA
The DNA here is from genome assembly GCA_035772735.1 of Datura wrightii. Lineage (NCBI taxonomy): Eukaryota > Viridiplantae > Streptophyta > Magnoliopsida > Solanales > Solanaceae > Datura > Datura wrightii. The sequence goes on from JASDFA010000003.1 coordinate 118,591,534, forward strand.
AAGAGCTACACCTCTGGAAATCAGACTCCGGATGACAGGAGCTGAATACTCAATAGCTGGCTGGAATCACGAGGGATCGCCTCCTCGTCTATGGGTACCTGCAGGCAAGTAATGCAGCGCCCCACTGGGCGTCAGTACCACTGGTACTGAATATGCAAAGCAACTGAAATAATACAACTGAAAACAACTGAATATAGATAGCATAACTAGCATTTCTATATAGCAGGAGGTAGCTGAATCTGAAGAAGCTGACATGAACTAAATCAAGCTTTCTGTACTGATAAGGCAGAGGTGTACCTGTAGACGCACCGGCCTGCTGTCTAGTAGCTAGTATAGAGCACATAAATAGATATACAAGTAGCAAGCAAGAGCCAATACGAACCCCCATAAGCCGGATGGTGCCAAGCAAGCAAAAAATCTATATACCCCTACCCGGGTCAAAACCAACCAAAAATAAGTCACTCCACTCATCTACTCACTGCGGAGCTCCTCTACCGGACCCCTGGGTCTTCGGCTCGGGCCATAGCCTCCGATATAAATAACCGTGTCTGAGTCCGGAGGACTCCTGTGTAGACAGTAACATATAGGGTTTGTTTCCCCAGAACTCTCCTCGGGGCTATCTGAAATCGGTGCTACACCTGTAATAAGATCTGTAACTGTAACTGTATCTGTATCTGTTCCCTGGGCGCTTGCGCACAACAGGGCTATCTGTACTGTAATGCTGATCAGCCTGATATGGGGAAAGCTTCATCCCATCTTTGTCTAAACTGGGGACGGCATGCCACTCCTTGGAGTGATGTAAACCCACCCGCTCAGTGGGCGACACGATTACCAACCCAGGGGTGGCGAGGATGCTTAATAAGGGGCCCTCACGCCACAAGAAGTCTCAACAAGCAAATAGCACATATAAATAGCAAGCATGTATAACTGAAAAGGGCTATCTGAAATCTGATTTCTTATTTTGATCTGTTTCTGTACTAAACTGATTCTTTACTAATTATACTGATTCTGTAATCTCTGCTTAATTGTATGGCTAATCTGTAGCCAAGATACTATCTGTTTGAATGGATAATCTGTAGCCATAACTATCTGTCTATCTGTTCTTTCTTTACTGACTTTTATTATGAAAATCTGTTTCTTTTTATTCTACAACATGCTTGCTAATCACATAATAGGCTATACTGAATCTGTAATACTAACTTGCCCTTGGGCGCATGCTTTTCTAAATTTCAGACTGAATACGATATAACAACGCAAACTAGGTTTACTGAACTTGCACAATACTTAACATTCAACTCCAGGAATTCTACTATGGAGTTTACTAAACTATACAAGGCTAAAACTACTAACTTGCCGAAGGAACTAGATTTACATACCTTAACCTTGAGTTATCCGACTGTCGAACGAGGCTCGGTCAGTACTCCATCTATTTCTCCCAACTGCATTCATATATATGTCAAATAATACTAAATATAGCTTTATTCTAAAGAACAACGTCACTTTCGATATAATTATAGCCTAAACTTAAGCTTATCGAAAGACGATCGAAAACTCGCTATTTTTCAGAAGTCCAGAAGGGAGAAGTATTCACTTCACAGCTAGGAGCACATAGACACTAGTTTGGAGCAATTCTACTTACCTTAGCTCGGTAGCTCGACGATTCGTCGGCCGTATTTTGCGAAACTAAATCCGTAGGAATTCTCTCTGCTACTAAATACCTCAGTACCTGAGGTTAATTTGGGTTTGGACTAAGTTTGGCAGCGTAATCGGACGAAAATATATTTACCCTCTTCGTTCTTTTCTTTCCTCTGGTTTTTCCTCTCCGTTTTCTGAAAATTCTTATGTTTTAAATGAATTAAAACCGAAGTGGGGCTTTATATACTTGGGCCTGGACAAGGCCAACGTGTCACGGAGCCAACGCGGAGGGTCTACCTCCGTGACACGTTGCCATCGCGGAGGGGCTCTGCCTCGGCTCCTTCCGCGATGGTTCGACAGGTTTCTCATATGATCTTTTTCCCGGGCCTTTCTTTAGCACGTATGACCTTCAAATATACTTAACCAACGTGCGAATAGGTCATCCAGATGTCGGGAATCCTACGGGGTATAACATTCTTCCCCCCTTAAGAACATTCGTCCTCGAATGTAAACTTCTATTTAGAGGACTTCTCAACTTACTATCTAGGAAAATTTCGGCAGAGTTTCCCCTGTAAGATGGACTATAGCAAAAACCTGAAATGCAGAAAAGTCCAACACAGGTACTACACGCAATACTTTAAGATTCACTGGATAGCTAAACATCAATCTTTCTCATTTATACATACACCACCATAAGGTACTGCATAAGTAATAATACGGACATACCTGTCGCCTGACTAGGCCTGGAATAGGTGAGGATATCTAGCTTTCATATCTTCTTCAGCCTCACACGTCATCTCCTCTCGGTTCCTGTTACGCCACAATACCTTGACATATGCAATATCCTTAGTTCTCAATCTACGAATCTGTCTGTCTAGGATGGCTACTGGAACCTCTTCATAGGCCAGCTCTTCTGTAACCTGGATATCCTGGACTGGGACCGCTCTGGATGGGTCTCCTATGCATTTCCTCAGCATAGACACATGAAAGACCGGATGAACGGACTCTAGTTCTGGAGGTAAGTTCAACTCATATGCTACTCGGCCTATCCTTCGATGAATCTGATAAGGCCCAACAAACCTCGGGCTGAGCTTACCCTTCTTGCCGAATCTCATCACCCCTTTCATCTGAGATACTTTCAGAAATACCCAGTCATTCACATTAAACTCCAGGTCTCTGAGCCGTACATCTACATATGATTTCTGGCAACTCTGTGTAGTCAATAGGCGTTCTCTGATAAGCTTTACTTTCTCTTCTGACTGCTGAACAATGTCTGGCCCAATTATCGCTGATTCCCCTATTTCGAACCAGCCAACCGGCGATCTGCACTTTCGCCCATATAAAGCCTCGAAAGGCGCCATCAGAATAGCCGAGTGATAGCTATTATTATAAGCAAATTCTATCAGCGGCAAATGCTCGTCCCAGCTACCACCAAAGTCTAGCACACACGCTCGCAGCATATCCTCGAGCGTCTGAATAGTGCGCTCATCCTGTCTGTCTGTCTGAGGGTGGAAAGCAGTGCTCAGATTAATCTACATTCCCAGTCCCTTCTAGAATGATTGCCAAAATTTAGCCGTGAACTACGCTCCTCTATCTGAAATAATGGATACTGGCACTCCGTGCAATCTGACTATCTCTAGGATATACAACTCCGCATAATCTTCAGCCGAGAAAGTAGTTCTTACTGGTAGGAAATGAGCTGATTTAGTCAATCTGTCAACTATCACCCATATAGAGTCATGTATGTGTCTGGTACGGGGTAATCCTGCCACAAAATCCATATTCACTGCTTCCCATTTCCAGAGAGGCACAACTATGTCCTGAGTTAACCCGCCCGGTTTCTAGTGTTTCGCCTTTACCTGCTGGCAGTTAGGACACTGGGCTACAAATTCAGCAATTTCCCTTTTCATACCTGGCCACCAGTAGTTCTCTTTGATGTCATGGTACATTTTTGTCGCACCGGGATGAAGAGAATAACGGGCGTAATGTACCTCGTTCATAATCTGTTGGCGGAGGCTTGAAACATTGGGAACACATAAACGATCCTTACGACGCAGCACTTCATCCTCTGTTAGTCGGAATCCTGGCGCCTTCCCTAGCGGAATATAATCTTTAAGCTGAACTAGGTCAGGATCCTCAAATTGCCGTTCTTTCACTTCCACAACTAGCAATGACACGGCGGTGTTCTAAAGATGACACGGCGGTGTTCTGAATTACCGCTCTACCGTCCTCTGTTTCTGCTACACGAACGGCTAGGCTAGCTAAATGATGTATCTCCCTGACTAATTCCCGCTGCTCGGGCTGCAAATACGCCAAGCTCCCCATGGACTTTCGACTGAGAGCATCTACTACAACATTAGCTTTTCCCGGGTGGTACAGAATGTTCACATCATAATCTTTTAACAACTCCAACCAGCGACGTTGCCGCAGATTCAGCTCCCTCTGAGTGAAGATATACTGTAGGATCTTGTGATCTGTAAAAATATTAACATGGACGCCATTCAGGTAATGTCTCCACATCTTCAATGCGTGGATCACTGCGGCTAACTCCAGGTCGTGGGTAGGATAATTCTTTTCGTGTTTCCTCAGCTGTCTGGAGGCATATGCAATCACTTTACCGTGCTGCATCAACACACAACCCAACCCAACGCCTGATGCATCGCAATATACTGAATAACGTTCTGTACCTTCCGGCAATGTTAACACTAGGGCGGAGGTCAATCTATCTTTCAGTTCCTGGAAGCTCTACTCGCATGCCTCTGTCCATTGAAACTTTGCTGCTTTCTGTATCAGTTTGGTCAGAGGTGCCGCTATAGTAGAGAATCCCTCAACAAACCTCCTGTAATATCCCGCTAATCCCAGAAAACTGCGGACTTCGATCGGAGTGGTAGGCCTAGGCCATGATTTGACTGCTTCTATCTTCTGCGTGTCAACCTGTATACCAACATCCGACACAATATGCCCCAAGAAGGCTACTGAGTTTAGCCAGAATTCACACTTAGAAAATTTAGCATATAACTGGCGGTCCCTGAGGATCTGGAGCACTGTCCGCAAATGAGTCCGGTGATCTGCTTCAAAGCGAGAATACACCAGAATATCATCAATAAACACTATTACGAACAAGTCCAGGAAAGGTCTGAAAATACTATTCATCAGGTCCATGAATACTGCTGGGGCATTCGTCAACCCGAAGGACATAACTAGAAATTCAAAGTGTCCATATCGGGTCCTGAACGCTGTTTTGGGAATATCTCTTTCACGAACTCAAACCTGGTGATATCCGGACCGCAAGTCAATCTTAGAAAAGTATCTGGCTCCCTGCAACTGATCAAACAAGTCATCAATCCTGGGAAGCGGGTGCTTGTTCTTCACTATAACTTTGTTTAATTGCCGATAATCTATACACATACGGAGTGAGCCATCTTTCCTTCTCACAAATAGAACTGGCGCACCCCATGGTGAAGTACTCGGCCTAATAAAACCTTTATCCAACAAATCTTTCAACTGCTCCTTTAATTCTCTGAGTTCTGCAGGAGCCATGTGATAAGGAGGAATCGATATCGGCTGGGTGCCTGGGAATAAATCAATAGCAAAATCTATTTCCCTTTCTGGAGGAATATAAGGTAACTCATCCGAAAACACATCAGGGAACTCATTCACCATCGGGACAGATAGGAGTATCGGAGATTCTGCTCGGATATCCTGAACTCTGACCAGATGGTAAATACATCCCTTAGATATCAATTTTCTCGCCTGAAGGTAGGAAATAAACCTACCTTTTGGTGTAGCGGTGCTGCCCTTCCACTCCCGCACTGCTTCTCCTGGGAAGTGGAATCGGACCGTCTTGGTCCAACATTCAACATTGGCAAAGCACGACACTAGCCAATCCATACCCATTATGGCATCGAAGTCTATCATTTCTAGCTCGACCAGATCTACTGTGGTCTGACGATCAGCAACCTCTACTGTACACCCCCGGTAAATTCTGCTAGCTATGATCGAGTCACCGACGGGTGTGGATACCGAAAAGGGCTGCTGTAATAATTCTAGTGCAATATTGAACTTTCGTGCCACAAACGGGGTAATATATGATAGAGTGGATCCTGGATCAATCAGTACATAAGCAGGGCATGAACAGATAGTCAGCATACCTATTACTACATCTGGAGATGCCTCTGAATCCTATCTCCCTGGCAATGCATAAGTACGGCTTGAGCCCGCACCTGAACTGGAGGCTCCCGATCTACCTCAGCCTCTGCTACTAAGCCTGAAGGCCCACGCCCCGCTGAGGCTGCTGGGGCTCGTGGCCCTGCGGATCCCCTGTCCTGATTGCTTCTACTCCCCTGACCTCTGGTCGGACAGTCCCTCATCTAATGCCCCTCCTGTCCATAAATATAACACCCCGTGGAGCCATATTTACAAGCTCCGGAGTGTGGTCGATTACAATAGGGGCCGGGTGAGGGTGCAAATCTACTCTGTTCTCCCCTTCTCTGCTACGGGGAATCTACCATTCTGGAACTGCCACTGGACCTTGACTGCCCTCTACGAACATATCTACCTCGCTGCTGCTACTGTGGAGGTGGGGGTCTAGGGGGTCTATCTGATAGTCGAGGCCTGGGTCCTCTCTGAACTTCCCTTTGTACCTCATCTGGTCTATCTCTGCGGCGCTGTTCCTGACTGATCTGTCTACAACTCTGCTGCCGCTGTCTAAGACCCTCTATGGTCTGAGCAAAAGCCTGTACTCGGGCAATGTCCATATCCTCTTGCAGCGTCACCGTCATACATGCCTCAATATACTCCGGATTCAGACCCATGATAAATCTGTGAACCCTCGCTGGCATAGTATCAACAAATGCTAGAGCATAACGGGCTAAGGAGTCAAACTGTAAAGCATACTCACGTACACTCCTCGCCCCCTGCTCTTGATGTAGGAACTGGTCCGTCCAGGCCTGCCGGATCTCTCGTGGCAAATAATGATCTAGAAAGGTCTCCGAGAAGCTGGTCCAGGTCGGAGGGGTAACATCTCTCCCTCGGGACCTTTCCCAACTCTCGTACCATAGTATAGCTACATCCCGTAACCGAAACACTGCCAGCTCAACAAATTCTGAAGGGATCACATGCATAACTCGGAATATCCTCTGCATCTGATCTAGGAAGTCCTGGGGGTCCTCTGCCGGATCTGACCCTGTAAACTGCGGGGGACCCAGTGCCAAAAACTCCCTGACCCTGGAACTACCTGACCCACCTGAAGGCTCTGCTACTACAGGTGGCAGTGATTGGCGCTGTGTGGCCATCATCTCTGCTAACATAACTACAGCGCTGCGAACCTCCTGATCTGATGGTGAGGGCACAAGAGCTATTGGGGGAGGTGTAGTGCCCAACGGCTCCTAATGTGAGGGGGACTGCTGAGAGGGCTGTGATGAAGCCTCTATATCGCCCTCAGATCGGGCTGATTCTGACTGAAAGTGAGGCATCCTGCTGGTGCCTTCTCCTGCTGTTGTGTCTAGTCTTCTGCCGGCAGCAGGATGACGTTGGTCTGCCATTCTTATCTGTAGACAAAGAATATGATAAGTTTCAGGGATTCGAACCTATACTGTACCGTTCTATAGCACGACTGACTGAGAAAGAAGAGTAACCATCCTATCATGCCTCACAGCCTCCTGCCTATAGTATGTGGTGCACAACACATCCATAGACAAGACTCTACTTAGCACGGCTTGCAGACTCCCTAGGACACGACCTGCTCTGATACCAAGTTTGTCACGCCCCGCCCTGGGGGGTTTGACTGGCACCTCGTGCCCTAGTAGGACCTAGACTGCCAGTTGGTGGGCCAAAGCACATCTGGTGCCTGGCTGGCTCTAACTCAAATTTTTGGAAACAAAGGGCTATATAACAGCTGTAAACACAGCCTCCGGTCGACTGGCCTATAGCCACCTGTACCTGAAATAACAGCTAACCAGAAACATACTACCATAGGGGAAACCTATGCGGGCCGACAAGGCCACCATGCTGTCTAGTTCTCTGTAACCCAACAATAGCATGCTAAATAATTACGTGACCGGCAAGGTCACCACTACTGACTGGTTATGGCCACACACGACCAACAGGAACTGAAATACTAAATGACTAAAACAAACTGCACGGCCTCACACGACCGGCTCAACTGACCACAGGGAATATATACAGACTGCAAGCCTCTAGGAATAACAGTAGAAGTGATCGGGAAAGGGCCCCGACCTACCCGTACTGTACAAAAGGAAAGAGCTACACCTCTGGAAATCAGACTCAGGATGACAGGAGCTGAATACTCAATAGCTGGCTGGAATCACGAGGGATCGCCTCCTCATCTATGGGTACCTGCAGGTAAGTAATGCAGCGCCCCACTGGGCATCAGTACCACTGGTACTGAATATGCAAAGCAACTGAAAAAATACAACTGAAAACAACTGAATATAGATAGCATATAGCAGGAGGTAGTTGAATCTGAAGTAGCTGACATGAACTGAATCAAGCTTTCTATACTGATAAGGCAGAGGCGTACCTGTAGACGCACCGGCCTGCTGTCTAGTAGCTAGTATATAGCACATAAATAGATATACAAGTAGCAAGCAAGAGACAATACCAACCCCCATAAGCCGGATGGCTCCACCTCCGTGACACGTTGCCATCGCGGAGGGGCTCTACCTCGGCTCCTTCCCCGATGGTTCGATAGGTTTCTCATCCGATCTTTTTCCCGGGCCTTTCTTTAGCACGTATGGCCTTCAAATATGCTTAACCAACGTGCGAATAGGTCATCTAGATGTCGGGAATCCTACAGGGTATAACATTTTTGATGGTAGATCGTTCAGTGAAAAATGCAGTGGAAATTCTCTATGATGTTCTAGTGAAGGTAGAGTCCTTTATATTTTTGGTCGATTTTATCATTCTAGACTGCGAGGTTGATTTTGAGGTCCCCATTATCTTGGGGTGACCATTCCTTGCCACCAGACTGGCTCTTGAGATATCGAAACTGGACAACTGAAATTCTGGTTGAACAATAAGGAGGTGACATTCAATGTATGTCGGTCCATGAAGCAGGCAAATGACATGAGGGTAGTCTCATTAATTGATGTTGTGGAACCTGAGTTTCCAATTATGCCTATTGAGGAGTTAGTGACTCTTGATGACTTAACAGCAGTGCTGATGAATGTTGGTGCTGAGGAGATCCATGGGGGTGAGGAGATTGTGAATGGACTCGCTGGTATGGGGTCATACACCTATGCTCCAAAGAAGATTGATCTTGACCTAAAAAATTGGGTGACCCTACGACCAAGCTATCTATTGAGGACCCTCCGGCATTGGAGCTCAAAGTACTCCCGTCTTATTAACTGTATGTATTTTTAGGAATCGGTAACACTTTACCGGTCATTATTGCAGCTGACTTGGAGGAATGGCAAGTGGAGGCTTTGTTCTCCATTTTGAAAAGATATAAAAAAGCCATCAAGGTGGACCAATGCAGACATTATTGGAATCCCATCTAGTATTTGCATTCATAAGATCCAGCTAGAGCTAGATTGTATTCCGAGCATTGAGCGTCAGCGAAGGTTGAATCCACTTATGCAGGAGGTGGTCAGGAAGGAAATCATCAAGTGGTTGGATGCAGATGTGGTTTACCCTATTGCTGATAGCAAATGAGTGAGCCCAATTCAGTGTGTATGAAGAAGGGAGGAATCACGGTGGTCCTAAATGCTAACAATGAGCTCATTCCACTTAGGCCAGTCATTGGTTGGAGAGTATGTATGGACTGTAGGAAGTTGAACCATTGGACTCAGAAATATCATTTTCCTATGCCATTCATGGATCAGATGCTAGACCGACTTGCAGGTAGAGGATGGTACTGTTTTGTCGATGGTTATATAGGGTACAATCAGATATCTATAGCCCTCGAAGATGAAGAGAAGATGACTTTCAACTGTCCATATGGTACATTTGCTTTCAAGAGGATGTCATTCAAGTTATGTGATGCGCCCACCACTTTTAGCGTTGCATGATGTCCATATTTTCTGACATGGTGGAGGACACCATTGAAGTCTTTATGGATGACTTTTCGGTGGTGGGTGATTCTTTCGAGGGTTTTTTGGCTCATTTGAGCAAGGTGCTGCAGAGATGTGAAGAAACTAATTTGGTGCTTAATTGGAAAAGTGCCATTTCATGGTTAAAGAAGGTATAGTGCTAGGCCACTAGATTTATGGCAAGGGTATTAAGGTGGACAGGGCCAAGATCGAAGTAATTCAAGTCTACCACCTCCAATTTCTGTGAAAGGTGTTCGAAGATTTCTGGGTCATGTAGGGTTTTATCAAAGATGCATCAAGGAATTCTCAAGATTGCACATCCTTTGTGTAAATTGCTTGAGAAAGAGGTGAAGTTTGTTTTTGATGAGGCATGTCTGAAGGCGTTTGAATGCTAAAAGAGAGATTGACCACTGCCACGATTATAGTGGCACCTGACTGGTCTTTACCATTCGAGGTTATGTGTGATGCTAGTAGAGTGGCCTTGGGAGCTATGTTGGGTCAGAGGCGTGAAAATATTTTCCATCCTATTTATTATTCTAGCAAGGCTTTTAATGCAACTCAGAAAATTTACACTGTGATAGAACATGAGTTGTTGGTTGTCGTATTTGCATTCGAGAAGTTTCGGGTTTATTTGCTTGGAAATTAGGTAATAGTCCATATAGACCATGCAACTTTGAGATATCTGATGGCAAAGAAAGATTCCAAGCCACGATTGATTTGATGGGTTCTGCTGCTTCAAGAGTTTGAGTTCGAGGTAAAGGACTAGGAACGGACCGAAAACCAGGTGGAAGATAATTTATAAAGATTGGAAGTTGATTCAGAACTTCGTGATGAGCTTGACATAGATGATGCATTCCCCGACGAGTAGGTTTTAGATGCCTCACAAGATCTCATCCCATGATTTGTAGACTTTGCTAATTATCTGGTGAGTGATGTTGTACTGGAGAACTTATCTTTTCACCAGCGGAAGAAGTTCATGTCTGATGTGCGGAAGTTTTTCTAGGATGAGCCTTACTTATTCTGCATATGTGCTGATGGAGTGATTCGGAGATGCGTGCCTGAGGTGGAGATGTTGAGCATATTGGAGGCCTGCCACTCATCTCCTGTTTGGGGTCACCATAGCGGGATTTGCATAGCCCACAAGATTCTGTAATGTGGATACTATTGGCCAACCATTCACCAAGATGTGCATGATTTTGCAAAGGCATGTGATGCATGCCAAAGGCAAGGAGGCATATCAAGGAGGCATGGGTTTCCTCTTACTCCCATCCTTGTCATTGAGCTGTTTGATGTGTGGGGAATTGATTCATGGGCCCATTTGTAAGTTCAAATGGGATGAAGTACGTACTGGTTTCTTTGGACTATGTTTCGAAATGGGTGGAGGCAGTTACGCTTCCAAATAATGAAGGGAAGAGTGTCACAACATTCTTGAAGCGGAATATTTTTGCTAAATTTGGGACTCCCAGAGCCATCAATAGTGATTGGTGTTCGCACTTCTGCAACTGGTTGTTTCATACTTTATTGAAAAAATGTACGGTGAAACATAGGGTACCAACACCCTATAATCCACAGTCTAGTGGGCAAGATGAAGTCTCCAACTGATAGATAAAGACTATCTTAGTGAAGACTGTAAATGCTAACCGGTCAAATTGGTCTAGGAAGATAGATGATGCTTTATGGAATTATTAGACCGCATTCAAGACTCCTATAGGTATGTCTCAATATCAGCTTGTATATGGGAAAGCATGTCATCTTCCAGTTGAACTTGAGCACAAAGCTATGTGGGCACTCAAGAAGTTGAATTTGAATTGAAGCGAAGCTGCAAACTTGAGGCTTGATCAATTAAATGAGCTAGATGAATTTCGTTTGAAAGCCTATGAGAGTTCTTAAATTTATAATCTAAAGATGAAACTTCAGTATGACCACAAGATTGAGAAGAGAGAGTTCAGCTCGGGTGATATGGTGTTACTATTCAATTCTAGGCTTCCTTGTTTCCTGGCAAGTTGAAGTCCAAATGGTTTGGACCTTTTCGAGTGGTTCAAGTATTCTCCCATGGGGCAATTGAAATTGAAAACCATGAAGGAAAGAGATTTAAAGTCAATGGTCAACGGGTGAAAGCATATTTGGGGAAGAGCGAAGAAATAAAGCTAGTAAATCTCTAGGTTCTGGGTGAAAACTTAGTAACCCGGGGACTTACGTCGTGCTGCGATGTTAAATCAGACACTGCATGGGAGGCAACCCATGGAGGTGTTTTGGTGAAGTCTGAGTAGTCAAAATACTCGTGTTGTTCCGCGACATTAAATTAGGCACTTCTTGGGAGGCAACCCAAGTTGTAATTGTAAGATAAATATAGTGTTTACGTGTTTTGATGCGTGCAGGTGATTAAGATGGGAAATCTGAAGCTGAAACCAAAAATATGAACTTGAGTTGCTGGTGCCAAAAAGTACAAAATGATTCATCATCAGACCTAACGACTCATTAAATGGATCGTGGTCACTACTATAAAACAGTGTAACAACGGTTGACCAAACGAGTCGTTACTAGTGATGACGAATCGTGGGGTCTTTTGTTAAAGTTACTGGATTAAAGATGGAATTAAGCTGAAAAAGGTGACAATGAATGAGTTAACGAATCATTAGGAGACCCAATGATTCGTCATGTGACCCATCAGGAAGCTACTACAGTTCGGGGCGTACGACTCATGCCACGACTCATTGGGTAGCACCATGAGTCGTTGCACGAGTCGTTAGGTCCTAGGTAAGATCCTAAAACCAGTCAATTGAACAAATAACCAAATGAGTCATTGCTCTGCTTAACGACCCGTTACGTGGGTCGTAGTATGTTTTTAAAGTAAATTTTCCACCCAACCTGACCGACATACCAATTAGGGTAATTTTTTTAAAGCATATAAACCACCCGATTGTGCCCTCTAATATTTCACCTGAACTTAAACTAAAATCCAACTCAAAATTTCCCACTTTTTCATCATCCCAATATCACTTCCACTCGAAGAGCGCACACACACATGATTGTACTCGAATCTACCTATGTGACAAGATCAAATTGTAACCGTGCATTGCAATCACCTACTCCTAATAAACTCTCCCTCTAATTTTAATCACTGTGAGTAATATTTTACTCCTTTTTCAAAGCGTTTTAATCGACTTAGCCCTGTAACATTGTCATGCCTTGATGATTTATGTTTGATATAAGATGAAAACCCTCGGTTGTTTGGAACTTAAAATCATGATCAACAAGTAAATACAATGCTATAAAGAATTTTGTCTTTGTGTTGATTGGATTGAAAAGAGTAATTGATGATGAATATGGGATTGTTTGATTTGTGATGGAATACATGATAAACTCTAGTTGCTATTAATTTCCAGTTGAATTCAATCACTTTCATTTAAGGAAAAATAGGATTTGTGCTTGTGGGATTAAATAACTAGGTGAGATGATACATGGGTATTATTGTTCTTCATAGACCAGTGATGACGCATCATGTAACGACTCGTGGGAAAGCCCAACAAGTTGTTACATGACCTGTCACCACCACTGTAAACTCAGTAAATAAACTCTTGAGCATGAGCCACATAACGAGTCGTGGTATCACCTCACGACTCGTTGTGTAGATCGTCCTGAGTGGGGAAATGGGCTATGTAACTAGTGTACCTCACGACTGGTCTAACGAGTAGTTGCCATAGGTAATGATACGTTGTGACCATTTGTTAAGTCTGCTAGTACAACAAAAGACAAAAACTGACCTGTAGACAACGAGTGACGTCACGAGTCGTGGCTAGTGGCAATGACTCGTTGATTCCCTCGTCTTGTCTGCAAGGACACAATTATAAGTTGATTTTATTTCATCTCACCTCGTATACTTACTGTCATCCCGCAGGTACAATGGCTCCGAAGGGTACACCAAACAAGGGGTCGTCCAAGAAATAGGTGCCGGAGAGGAGTCAGCCATCGTATCGCAGACTTAGGGAGACGACCTCCTCCTCCGAAGAGTTGAGTGGCTCGATGGAGGAATACGAAGTTTCAGAAGAGCAGCTTGAGAGGAGATCCACCAGAGCTAGGACAAAATGCCCTACAAATCCGATAGCCCTGGTTGATTCTCCTACTCCACTTGAAAGAGACCCACCAAGCAGAGCAGAAGAGAATGCTGGGGCCACAGTCCCAATTGCTCCCAAGGGCACCACAGCTGCGGCAAATGTAGAGGGTGTTGATGAGTCACTTGACCAATAGGGGAGCACAGATGATGAGTTCACAGAGACTTCAAATACAACTAATCATCAACCAAAACAGGTGAGGCGATGGTGTGTTCGCAGTATGAGGGCCATTTACAACAAGGAATTGCTCCGAATGAAAAAGGCCATTCGAAGAGGAGTATCTACGAGGAGACAAGACTGGTCATTAGAGGGCTCATAGACCTCCCTGAGCTGCAGGAATCGTTTGATAGATACAGGTTCGGGTGGTTAACTAAACCATCAGTGAGCTACAGCCCTTGCCTGGTTAGAGAGTTTTATGTCCCCTACGCAGCCATATTACAGCGTTTGGCTTTGGGAGGCCAAGAGTGGAAGAATAGGCCCGCATTGGCGCAAGTGTTGGTTCGAGAGACACTTGTAGATATTTCTGAGAGGACCATCTCTGGACTGCTCTATGGTACAAACTAGCATGCCTCGATGAATACAGTCGAATTTGATCACAAACTGTTCGAGCTCAAGAAAGTCAAAACCAAGAAGCTGAACAGTGAAGAACGAATTAGGCAGTACACTTGGCTGTCACGCGTCATTTCCACACGGGGTCTGCTAGTTGAGTGGTTGCATGGCACCAAGTCACAGATAAAAAAGGCCACACTGAACTTACAAGCTAAATTCTAGTGTTCATTAGTTCATCACAAGTTGGTACCGACCAGCAACGAAAATGTGCTTTCACCTAACAGAGATGCACCGATAGCAAGAATTATGGAGGGGTACACCATAAATTTGCCGCGATATATTGCTAAAAAGATTCTAGAGCGGGCGATAGTAGACAACACTACCATTCCCTTTCCATGCCTCATTGATCGACTCTGTCAGGAGTCAAAGGTGCCAGAATTTCCGTCGGTTGATCTGCAAGTGGTGGTCCATACGATCACCGATATCGGGTTGATAAGAGATGAGACAAACCAGTATCGAGAGCAAGGAGTCAGTCTGCCGCATCCACTGGAGTGACTTTATTTGCAGAGGCATTGAGCAGCGGTATGTAGACTGAGGCTGCATTTTTTACCAAGATTGCAGCAAAGCCTACAGAGGCCAGAGAGATTGGTAGTCAGTCTGAGGCTACAGATGCAACTGACATTCCCGCACCTACTGAGGTTCCAGAGTCCTCATCTAGAGCAGCAACACCTCGACCTCCTGTTGCAGCCTCATGTGCTTCTCTAGCCAGCCTAGTTACAATTTCTCAAGAATTTTAGATTGACATGGCTAGGTGGCTGGTAAAAGCCAAAAAATAGTAGGCACACATGGCTCTTCAAGTTAAGGTATAAATGGAGCAAGTAAAGCCGTGGGTTACAAAGGAGTTGGAGGTTCTCTTTAGTTAAGTGCATGGCCAGTTGAATGCCTTTGAGAGGCATATGGATGAGCGCTTTGCACAGTTACAAGCGCCCGAGCTATCTAGATGGTATGCGGAGGTAGAAGCACTCCGAGATGAGGTACGGGAGTTATCCGCACGACAGGTAGCTACGATCCCTCCACCTGTGCTTCTAGTAATTGATGACAAAAGAGAGGAAGAGCTACCAAAAATAGTTGATTTTATCACTGAGGAGCCAGTGGCGCAGGATAAGGGTAAGAGGCCTTGTGAGGAGGCAAGCTTTGATGCGGATGATTCTCTGCTCCGTGAGCAGAAGCGAGAGCGGAGAGAGATGGACGCAGCGCTGCATTTATCTAGAGATGAGGTTTGATAGATGACCGCAATTGAGGCAGCGAGAGCTCGTGGAGAAGGTATGAGTTCAGTAGGTTTTGAAAACACACCGGGTCAAGCTGGTGGTACAGGAGATGACACTGGAGGAGCATCTGTGCCCTCCACTAACCAGGCCGCAGATGCCTAGGTCACACAGATATGTTCCCTATTTCCATGTTTTATTTTTATAAATGCGTCGAGGATGACACTTGCTTTTCTTGATGGGGGTGGGGAGGGATACCTGTGTATTTTTGCTGAACACAACCCAAGGGTTTTTATTGTCGGATATCGTTTCCCTCGAGTGCTCCTTATCTAGTAAAATCAAAACATTTAGGTTTTTATGTTTTTATGTTTGTTATGTCAGTTGGACTAAAATTAGGTGAACTTAAGGCAGTCAATATCATGGACTTTTGAAATCATTTGAACTAATAATGTGATACCCCTCCTAAAATTTTTATATGTGTGTTAAAATCGATAAGAATGACCTTTGTGAATCTTTGCATGGCATTAATACTGTGAACATGTTTACCATTATATGACTGTACCTGAACTAGCATTTATTAGAAGTGATGATGTTGGCCTGCGCGTTATGTGAGTAAGGTTTAATAGCTAATTCTGCTGTGTGTGTCAATCTAGAACTTGCCTGGCCAGACTGAAGTAGAGGATGGGAAACTAGGAAATGATCATACACCATTTTTGATGCATGAGTCCACTTTAGCCTTAAAAGACCTACCAAATGGAAATAAATATCCCTTGATCCAAATTTTTGGCTTAATTGATCTTTCTTTTTGTTAACACCAATTCACCTTCCTACTTTGATTAAAATGAACCTATTTTGGCCCTGGTCCCTCCTTGGACACTGTGAACCTCAATTCAGGCAAATTGCCTAAGTTGAGGGTGACTATCATAGGGGTGATTAAGAAGAGTAGGGTGGAATGAAATTGAGTAATGAAAATGAAAGAGTGGGTGTGGTGTGCATAATGAAAGAAAAGATTTTTTTTGTTAAAAAGAAAAAGAGCAAAAAGAAAAAAAAATGAAAGTAATGAATACTTGAAAGAAGGAATACCACACTCGTAGTTTCAAAATAAAGTAAAGAATAAGAAAGCAAAAGAAAAAGGGAGAAAATGTGAAAAGAAGGTTAAGAGTGGAGCCAAAGTGTGTGTAGTGCAAAAACGGGTTAAGCTACTAGTCTCATATGGACCATACCCAAACCTGAGCCTACATTACAAGCTTAAAAAGTGCTATAGTGATCCTGTTTAACCCATCCAGAAATCGATGTATTGAAAGTAAAGGCAAGCTTATGGTATTGCATGTGCATAGTCAGAATTTCTTTCTGAGAGTGAGTGTGCTTTTACCTAGTCCCAAGAGGAATATATTGATATGATCATTTGCATATGTGTGAGTGTGGGACTTTTTGTGGTGAGAGCATTTGGTCAACAAAATTGTTTGCAAACTATTTGGGTCAGTGTTGTAGAATTATGTGGATGGTTCCAAGTGACAGTGTATTTCCATGTTTCGATTCCTCTGTGTCATGGTTGAAAATTTTACAAATGCATTATGATTTGATTTTTAATGATAAAGGAGGGGTTAGAAAATTTGATTAGATGAAGAGTTGTGACTGCCGTAAGTTTCCTAAAGTTCTTTTGATTGAAGTGTCGTTCTAGTTTTATGTTATTTATTTTGCCTGAGGACATGCAAAAGTTCTAAGTTAAGGGTGTTGATGTGCCATGATTTTACGGCACTTTCGACTCTTAAAACCAAGAAAATATGCATATTCTGTGTAGGTTTATGTAGATATGATGTGTTTGTGTTAAGTGTTGTAGGAAAACAGGTCCGAAACATGAAATGGGCAAAGTAACACAAAATTAGGCCGAAATGCAAGCTGCTACCCTGGTCATGAGTCGTTGTCTCAATGAACGACTCGTTCTTGGAGTCGTGAAGAAGGTCAGGTATTTTATGAACAAAAACTAGTGCCCCTAACGAGTTGAGGGAAAAACTCGTTACATCTAGTAACGAGTCATTATGACAGTCATGGAGACAGGGAGGATAAATTTTGAAGAATGCCCAGGGAAGACAACAAGAGACCTAACGTGTCATCAGGTGAAGTAATGACTCATGCTCATACACTGTGAGCATCCTTCAAGTGCACTGGAAGATTTGGTGATCCATGGCCACGAGGGACCTAACAACTCGTGCTCAGGCCTAACAAGTCATTAGGTGTCCCGTCAACAGGACTGGACAAATTGCTGAGGATGACTCAACTTCATTGACCAAGGACTCATTGGGAGACGCAATGAGTCATTACTTGGCCCATTACCACTGCCGACCTGGAGTCCGTTTTTAGTTAGGAAAAGTTTTCTTTGGAACTATAAATACATTATTTAGGTTTATTTTTTTGGGTATAGTTTATTTTACAACTTTTCATGAAAATTTAGTGTTGTTATCAATTGGGTATAGTTTATTTTATAACTTTTCATGAAAATTTAGTGTTGTTATCAATCATTGTTGGTTCAAGAAACAAATTTTGTAATTTTTTTTCTTAATTTTGGGAATCAAACAACATCGAAATTTTGTTCATCGATTTTGGAAATTTATTCAATTCACGTGGTTTTCTTCTATGAATCTTTGTAAGTTACAATTACGATTTATTCTTTATTTTGTGATTGTGATCATTCAAATATGAGTAGCTAAACCTATATCTAGGGTTATGGGAACCATGATGAATTAACACACATAGGTAAAAATACTTAGTGATTCTTGAACGGGGTTTATGCATGTATTGTTTTTCCCTTCATTTTAATTATTTCTTAACGGTTGCAAACCTTGGAATTTTCCTTATTCATACTTACTTGATCAAACGGGTGATGAATGGGAAAAAGTATTAACAATGGAGATTTGAGGCTATCAACTCTCCTCTAATAACTTTACCTTGTCCGGGAATATCTAATCCGATATTAAGCATAAGGGTTAATTAAGCATACACCTGTATACGGACCAAGTTGCGTGGTGATAATCATCTAGATTGGGGAACAACTATTTAGGTGAATTTAACTTACCAATATTGCATGCTAAGCACTAGAATAGATCACTAGTGTAAAAGCCTTGTGGTTATGAAGTCACGGGGAACAAAATCCTAGTCAATTTATTGATTGAATACAACTAAAATTGATTTAAACATTTACTAGTATTCACTCTTGTTTATTATTTTGTGTTTCGAATCTTTCCCCCCTAAGAATTAAGTACGCCAATAGTATTAGCTAAACACATTAACTGAAGCTCTTGTCATAATCCTCGTGGGATGCAACCTCTATCCTGGTTGGGTTCTATATTTGATATCAATCACTTTATATCTCATTCACGAGGTGTAATTTTGGCGACATCAAACATAATACTTGATTTTGGGCAGATTTATATGCCCAAGTGATACTCAAACGTATCATTTTTACCTTGTTTGTTGTGCAATGTGTATATAATATCATGTAATTGGTAATAAAATGCGAATTTATACTAACCAACATGATTAGCATTTGTTTTGCAGGTAAATGTGATTTTTAGGTGCTAAAATGCGTGTTGGAACTATGTCAGAGTTGGACTTGGATGCGAACGTGGAAACCTTGGAATGCATATTTTATAGGGGCTCCGCGATGGAGACGTGCCACGCTACCATCGCGGTAGCACACTGCCTGAGCAAGGATTAAAATGGCAATTTCCAGTGTGCCTGCGCGTCAGCTCCGTGGCACGGAGATAGGCCTCCGCGATGGCCTCCGTGCCACGTTGAGGTTAATTTTCCGGACCTTGGAAATTCCAGTGAAGGTCCGCGTCCACGCCGTGTCACGGAGGCAGTGCTCCGCGTTGGCCTCCGTGACACGTTGCTTGTTATTCCGGGAAAAATTTCCAACTAGTATAAATAGCACACTTAGGTTTATTTTAAGGAGTTAGTTTTTTAGTTTTTAGACTGAGTTCAGAAGTGGAGAGCAGGAACGTGGGTTAGTAGCAGTTAAAGATTGAAAAAGCTAAGGGATTTCTTCTCTTCCTTTCTTCTTTCTATCAATTGTACATATGATTTACACTCATTTTAGGATGATCAATCCAAGAATGAGTAGCTAATTCTCTTCCTTGCTGAGGTTTTGAACATGTGTAATGAATTCTGATTTTAATTGATATGGTTTCTTCTTCTTCTTTAATGTTGTTCTATTAATTCTTGTTTTTACTGCATTAGTGATTGGCCAACATTAATGTACATCTAAAAAGTCCAATTTCACTCGAAAGAGCAAGAAATTGGAAAGTTGTGAATTAATAGGGTATTGTTCTTAACTTGATTTGGGAAAATTGGGTTTTGATGTGCTTTCCTGATAGAAATACACTTGAAAGCCGTATTAGTCAATTTAGGAACCGGAATTGTAGTGCTAGGTCATAAATTGCATTTGATCACAGAAATGTAGACGGATGGTTTATGATTCTAAAGTGAAATTAAATACGAGAGTTTTAATTTCTAGGCAAATATTCTTGGCTAGCAACATGAAGAAGAGAATTAACCAACATTATCATGATTATCAAGTTCATTACTTGTTCTTAACCTTGGCATGTTCATATCCATTGTCTGATTTCACAAGTAAATAGTTGTTATTAGTTGTAGTATATATAGTTTAGAAACCAAAAACTCAAGTAACTCTTGGTTACATTGTTGTTAGCATAATTAGAAGTGAAATAGGAATATAGTAAACTAGGCAATTTTACATATCTTGAGCCTCCTTGGATCGATACTTGGCTACTTAGCCACTTTATTACTTGTTTGACCACGTGCACTTGCGTGTTGGTTTTTAACCGTAGCAACAAACCGCGAACAAGTTTTTGGCGCCGTTGCCGGGGAGGCTAGGCGATTTGTAAAATTGTGTTTAGTGTAAATTTACTGTATTTGTATTTTTATTTTCTTAAGTGTTAACAACTTGGTCTTAGCCTGTATTTTGCAGATTTTGTTTCTGTGAACACTGGCAAGGGACAAAGAGCTGGTGGAATCTTACTTAGAGCCTGAACGTGAGTTTCATAGTCAACGTAGAGAAGCTCTTCGAAAGAAGCTGCAGTTGCTTAAACAGTCTATGATGGAGCAACAAAATCCACCAGTTGTGCGGGTAGTTTTAGTGCCCGATGAAGCAGCAGCAAGGCCGGTTCGCGAGGTGGCAATCCCACATGCTAATAATGTACATTCTAGCATCCGCAAACCAGAGCCTGGAGGGAGGTTTGAATTAAAGCAGAATATGGTGCAACTTTTGCACACAAGCGGGCAATTTACCGGTCTCCCTCACGAAGATCCACAACAACATCTCCAAAACTTTTTGGAGATAAGTGACACTTATATACCCGCTGGAGTGTCACCTGATTATGTTCGGCTCACCTTATTTCCATTTTCCTTACTTGGTGAAGCCAAGAGGTGGTTAAAAGCTGAACCACCCAATTCTATATCAACGTGGGATGATCTTGCACGGAAGTTTCTTATCATATTTTTCCCTTCTGGTAAAACAGCCAGACTTAGGAGTCAAATCCTAAGTTTTAAACAAAGGGGGGAAAATCTATATTAAGCCTGGGAAAGATTCAAATCCAAGTTGCGGGACTGTCCTCACCATCATCAGTCCAATGAGGTGTTGGTACACACGTTTATTGAGGGTTTGGAACCCCACACTAAAATTCTGTTAGATTCAGCAGCTGGAGGGCAAGCGCTGGAGAAGACATATGAGGAGCTGTACACTTTGCTCAACCGAATTTCACAAGGCAATCCAGAATGGAATGCAGATTCTTCAAGGGGTGGAGCAAGGAAAGTAGCGGGAGTGCTTGAAGTGGATGGATTCACAGCTATCGCTGCACAGATAGCTGCTTTGCAAATTCAGCTAAACACTCACTTCAGCAATATAAATTTGAACCAGCCTTCAGCTTCAGTCAATGCAGTTCAACAGATGTGGTGTGAAGTGTGTGGTAGTAGTGAGCATTCAGCTGAATGCTGTGGTGCAAATCCTGATTCTGTTAACTTTGTGGGCAATGCACAGAGAAATCAGCAGCAGTTTGGTAGTGGCTACAACTCAAATTGGAGGAACCATCCGAACTTTTCGTGGGGTAGCAACAATCAACACGGCCAAAGTTCAGGGCAGGGTATGCACAGAAACCAAGGAGGGCAACAAAATTATCAAGCTCAATTCAGAAATCATAATGCCCATTCTCCACCACCATTACCGACTATTGAGGAGATGTTCAAAACCATGATCGCTAATCAGGCACAATTGCAGGCTGACTATGTCAAATTGGCAGCCGAAGTGAAGAACAATCAATTGGCGACCAAGGCTATTGAATATCAGTTTGGGTAGTTTGCTAGTGCCCAAAATACTAGACCCAGAGGAGGACTACCTAGCGACACGGATCCTAATCCGAAGCAGGTAAATGCAGTGACCACGAGGAGTGGTTTACAGTTGAAGGAGGTGGAACCGGAAAGACCACCTCAAAAGTCAGGAGCAGCAGATGTTGAGGGATAGCAAACCTCGGATAAGGGGAAGACTAAAGAAGCTGAACCAAAAAGGCCTACATCCCCGTTCCCTCAACGACTCAAGAAACACAAGGAGGAGGCGTGTTTCCAGAAATTCATGGAGGTACTTAAACAGGTACATGTTAACTTACCTCTTGTTGATGTCTTGCAGGGAGTGCCAAAATATGCGAAGTATATTAAAGACATCGTGGCTAACAAAAGTCGTTTGACTGAGTATGCCACGGTAGCTTTAACGGAGGAATGCACTTCCCGTATTCAGAATAGGTTGCCCACAAAACTGAAAGACCCTGGAAGTTTCACTATCCAGCTTACTATTGGGCAAAGTATCCGAGCGCGTGGATTATGCGACTTGGGGGCAAGCATAAATCTGATGCCATCTTCGGTATTCAGAAAGTTAGGTCTAGGGAGTCCTAGACCTACAACGGTAATCTTGCAGCTAGCAGACAGGTCTTTAGCTAAGCCGGATGGCATTGTTGAGGATGTGTTAGTGCAAGTAGGCTCCCTCATTTTTCCGGTCGATTTTATTGTTCTGGACTTTGAACCAGATGCTGAAGTCCCATTTATTTTGGGACGACCCTTTTTGGAAACCGGAAAAGCATTAATTGATGTAGCTGCGGGTAAACTTACAATGCAAGCACATGACAAGGTGGAGGTATTTGATGTGTTAAAAGCCTTGAAGCTGCCGGCTATACATGAGGAGCTTTCGGAAATCAGTGTGGTTGAACATGGAGAAAGTAAGCAGGTTGTTGAATCTCAAGACCCATTGGAAAGAGCGTTGACACATTCTGATCATTTTGGGGATAGAGATGCTTGTGGAATGGTTCAATTGTTGGATGGAGCACCTAATCATCCGAGGAGACAGGAATTTCAGTCATTGATGAGATCACTAGAGCCGTTGCCGAAACCGTCTGTTGAGGAGGAACCGAAATTGGAGCTGAAAGAATTACCTCCCCATTTAAAATATATCTTTTTGGGGGAGGGAGAGACGTTACCAGTTATTATCTCTGCAGACTTGACGGAGGAACAGGAAAAGGCAGCTTTGGGGGTCTTAAGGAAGAGGAAGAAAGCAATGGGTTGGCAAATGTCTGACATTCAGGGTATAAATCCAGCTTTCTGCACACACAGGATATTCATGGAGACAGGAGCCAAGCCAATTGTTCAGCCGCAGAGGAGACTTAATCCAGCAATGAAAGATGTGGTAAGGAAGGAAATAATCAAGTGGCTTGATGCAGGTGTAGTCTACCCAATTTCAGACAGTGAGTGGGTCAGTCCCGTTCAATGTGTTCCTAAGAAAGGGGGGATGACTGTAATCACTAATGAGAAAAATGAGTTAATCCCTACACGAACCGTCACAGGCTGGCGAATTTGTATGGACTACAGAAAACTAAATGAAGCCATGAGGAAAGAACATTACCCCATTCCTTTTATTGACCAAATACTTGACAGATTGGCAGGGCAGGAGTATTATTGCTTCCTTGATGGGTACTCTGGCTATAACCAAATAGCCATCGCTCCGGAGAATCAAGAGAGCGCGACTTTCACCTGTCCTTATGGGACATATGCTTTCAGGCGGATGCCGTTTGGGTTATGCAACGCACCCGCCACATTCCAGAGATGCATGATGGCTATTTTCCATGACATGGTTGAAGATTTTGTTGAGGTATTTATGGATGATTTTTCTGTTTTCGGTAGTTCGTTTGCTACTTGTTTGCAGAATCTTGACAGGGTGCTGGCTCAATGTGAAGAATCCAACCTTGTGTTAAACTGGGAGAAATGACACTTCTTAGTGAAGGAGGGGATTGTCCTGGTCCACAAAGTGTCTAAAAAGGGGTTGGAAGTCGATCGTGCTAAAATTGAGGTTATTGAGAAATTGCCACCACCATTATCCGTGAAAGGTGTACGCAGTTTTCTGGGACATGCAGGA
Organism: Datura wrightii; assembly: GCA_035772735.1. NCBI lineage: Eukaryota > Viridiplantae > Streptophyta > Magnoliopsida > Solanales > Solanaceae > Datura > Datura wrightii. Next base: position 118,615,616 of record JASDFA010000003.1, read on the forward strand.
TTCTACAGACGATTCATTAAAAACTTTTCCAACATTTCTAGACCGCTATGCAGGCTGCTAGAAAAGGAGGTCAAGTTTGAATTGAACGATGAGTGTGTTGTAGCATTTGAAAAGTTGAAGCAGAAATTGATAGAAGCACCCATACTTACCTCTCCTGATTGGGAACAACCATTTGAGCTGATGTGTGATGCCAGTGATGTAGCTGTGGGAGCTGTATTGGGACAAAGGAAGAATAGAATTTTTCATTCTATTTATTATGCAAGCAAGACACTGAATACGGCTCAGAGCAATTACACAGTCACAGAAAAGGAAATGCTAGCTCTGGTGTTTGCATTTGACAAGTTCCGGTCTTATTTGGTGGGTTCGAAAGTGGTGGTATACACTGATCATGCAGCTATTCGATACCTATTCAACAAGAAAGATGCTAAGCCCAGATTGATCAGATGGATCTTATTGCTACAGGAGTTTGACCTTGAGATTAGAGACAGAAAGGGGAGTGAAAATCAGGTAGCAGATCACCTATCACGACTGGAAAGTCGGTCGCATGTGATGGGAAGTGATGACATTAATGAGGACTTCCCAGATGAGCAACTCTTGGCAGTGGGAGAAGCTGAAGTTCCCTGGTATACTGACATAGTCAACTTGCTAGTGAGCGGAGTTTACCCACCTGAAGCAACAGATCAGCAAAGAAGAAAATTGAGGCATGACAGCCGATATTATGTATGGGATGAGCCATATTTGTTCAAGCAGGGACCAGACCAGGTGATGAGAAGATGCATCCCAGAGAGTCAGATAGCAGAGGTGTTAAACATTTCAAGAAAATTCAAGAGAAAAACTAGAAAAAATGCCTCAGAATGACTGAGGCAACGAGTCGTTGTTAGCTCCAACGACTCGTTGTGTCAGTCGTGGTCAGCAGATTTTTGGTCTCTAGGGAACTAACGAGACAAAGTATGGCCCGTGGTGAGGAACCAAGAGTTGTGTTGTCAGTCGTTGTTTCCCCAGTGCAGAAATCCTTCCAGGACCCCACAACTCAACCAACGAATCATTGTCTGTGTGAATCGTTGGGTGAAAAACCTAGAAACCCCCTTCCATAAGTGACGAGTGGGAACAACAACTTTTTGTATCCCATAACGAGTCGTGGTCACCACCCGTCGTGTCAACTTTGGGAATTTTCAAAATTCGTCCAATGAAGGTGACGATTGGACACAACAACCTGTTGGTTCAACCAATGAGTCGTTGTGTCACTCGTTGTCAAGCTTACTAGGTTCCTTGACCAGTGGCCATGGGAGGAACCAACGACTCATTGGTTCATTCAACGAGTCATGGTGACCCCTGTAGCCAGATCTAGTATTTCTTGTCCCGGGCAGTGGAACCAATGAGAGGTCCCAACGAGTCGTGGTCACAACCAATGACTCGTTGAGTGACCCGTTCCCGACCTTGTCGGCCAGTTTTCAAATTTAATTTCCGGGGTTATTTTTATAATTTTTCACCTACTTAGTCCCTAAACTACATCATTTTGGGATTCAATCGAGGGTTTTAGAGGGGGGTAACCAACAGTTTCTCTCATTTCTCATCCCTTCAACTGTTAGAACATAAAGTTTCTCAGAAAGGCTTAGAGCAGATGTTAGGGAAATCGATCCTCCTTAGATTTCTCAAGGAATTCTCTCAAGGATTTCCATCACTAGGTATGTGGGGATTCAACAAGGGAATATTTCTTCTCTTGTGTCCCCAAAATCTTATTTATCTTCTCTATCAGTTCTAGCCTTAAAACTTTCGAATGTGAAGAAATTATATGTCAAACTTCATTTAATTCATGTGGAATATTATTTATGTTAATTATAGATATTTTTCCACCAGTTTGTGACTATATTGATGCTTATCCCTATAAAGTGAATTCTAGCCCTACCCATTGAATGCAAAAAACTAGTCTTGCATAACTGATTAATTGCCCAAATTGCTTGATTCTATCAGTGTTGGGGATTCCCATACTGTTAGTATGTATTAAAATTTCAGTCAGATGCATTTTAGTTCAGTTTCAGTCAAAATGTTAGAATACTCAGTGTTATTCAGAAATGTCAATTGATCAGTTTGACTATAGAAATTCTCAAGGTGTCAGTAGTGCCTCCCAAATATCAGTATTAGACTCAGTATCAGATTTTAGTGATTCTTTAGGCGGTCATGACACTTTCAGATAAGTAGCTCTGACCAGCCTTAGGACCCCAGCTTCAGGTTGCAGTTTGTTCTTTAGACGGTTACGACGTTTCTAGATAAGAAGTTTTGACTAGTCTTAGAACCCAATTACATAATCCAATCTGATAAAGACTCTCAGGGTGCTTCCAGATAGGTATTCCTGACTTATTCTTGGGCCAGTTTCAAGCTATCTGCTTAGTAGTCAGTCTAGGACTATCTAGTAGGAGTAGGACTTAGCACCGAGCGGATCGGGTTCCAGCACACCCAGGTTTCCAGAACTACGTTTCCACCATAGGATATATCTTATTGGCCTTATGTCCCTAGACCTGTGATCACTCAGTTCATGCCTTTATACCCTGGCAAGGTATATTGGGTCCTACCAATGGGGTGTATATATTAGACTCCACGTCTAGCTAACGTGGTTATATGTTAGTTATAGACTCTCCCACTAGTCAGCATAGTTCAGTTTTGAATTAGTCAGTTCAGTACAATATTTCAGATTAGTATCTCAGTGTTAGGGCATGTCCTTGACCATCAAAGAGGGTCATCTTGACGTCTCAGTATATCACCGTTATTCAATTTCAGTATTTTCAGTTGGTCATTACATGTCTCTCCACTCCAGTTATTTTATTCCTTGTATATGGTTTCTCTCACTTACTCAGTACATTCAAAGTACTGACACATACCTTTTATGTGGTATCATTTTATGATACAACTGCAGCATCTGAGTCGCAGCTTCGTTAGTAGATCATTTTTAGAAGATTCTAGCTGCATCATTGGTGAGTCCTCATGTTTTGAGGACAAGACTTATTTCTTTCAGTTATCTTTATTTTATTTATATTTAGAGTTAGCTGGGGACCTGTTCCAGCAACTCTTCAGTTGTAATCGGCTTTCAAACACAAACACAGTTTCAGACCTTCAGCTTTATTTCAATTGTTTTTTTAAACTTTATGATTCAGCTTTATTTTCATAAATATTTTGTATTCTTAATTTAAAGTTATATATATATATATTTACACAGAATGCCAGTGTTATGATAGACCTTGGGTTGATTTGGGGTTACTTGTAACTCCAAGTACCGTGTCTCGTCCAAGGTGTATACTCGGGGCGTGACACCTAGAGTCGACAGAAATCATATATAGATTTTAGGAGGAGGGAGCTTGAGTTCGAGGTAGATGATTGGGTATTCCTGAAGATGTCTCCCATGAAGGGAATTATGAGATACGGTAAAAAAGGGAAGCTTAGTCCCCAATATGTTGGTCCTTACAGGATGCGAAGATGAGTTGGCAATATGGCATATGAGTTGGAGCTACCAGCAGAGTTAGCTTCAGAGCACCCAATTTTCCATGTATCTCTTTGAAAAAGTGCATTGGCAAACCAACTTTAGTTGTTCCGATAGAAAGCATTGGGGTGAAGGATAGCCTAACCTATGAGAAGGTTCTGTTTGAGATCCTTTATCATCAAGTTCACAAGTTGAGAAAAAAAGAGGTAGCTTTAGTGAAAGTTTTGTGGAGAAATCAGCTTGTTGAGGGAGCTACGTGGGAAGCCGAAGCAGATATGATAGCTAAATACCAGCATATTTTTTCTTCCGACTCAGTTCTAGTATGAGGTACCAATTTCCTTCTTAGTACCTTATTCATGTTCATGTCAAGTTCATGTCTCTCAATTCCTTTCATGCAATTGTATGCATGTATGTTTCATGAATTTAGTTTAGTCATGTATCCCAGTCCGGAGTCAGTCACTCCGTTAGTTTTCATCTATGGTTATTTAGTTTTGGGATTGCAATTATTTCCTAGCCCTCCATTATGTTTAATCTACATTCAAGGATGAATATTCCCAAGGGGGAGATAATATAACGCTGCAAAAGTCCTTAAGATCAGACCCAAGGATTGAAACGGAGAAAATAGGAAAACCTACACTAAGTCATATGACGAGTCATTGAGTTACTCGTCAAGTGACTTGACGGGTCGTTATGTGGCCTGTTAAGTATGAAATGTGGGTGAAAAGTAGGGTTTTAAAGATTTATAATCAGTGGTGAAGTGACCTGTTAAGTGTCATAATGAATCATTAAGTTGGAGGCATCAAGAAAAGATCAGAGGGTTGGAAAATTTGGCCAATGGAAACGGATCAGGGTGACGACCCATCAAGTGTCATAACGGATTGTCAGGTCACTCCTTTGGACTGCCAGTGTAATTTTTCCAGTTGTGTTATCAAGGGTGTTTTCATAATTACTTATTACCTAACTCCTAACCTAAGTCATTTTAAGCTCCTAAAAGGGTGTTTCAAGGAGTTTTATTAATCTTTAATCCTCATTCTACTCCTAACACTCTATGTTGAAGATCAAAACCCTCTCAAGCCTCAAGCATCAAGGTCCTCCTTCTCCCCTAAATTCTCTTGGGCATCAAACCCTAGCAAGAATTCTATCAAGCCCAGGTATGTAGGGTTATGAATGGGGGAAATCCTTCCACCCTCATGCCCTTTCAAGTTCAAATCTATGATTTCTACTTCTCAAGTTCGAAATTGTGAAATTCTAGGGTTTGACTTAATTCAATGAAACTATCCATGATATCTCTATGGGTCCAACTCTGTTATGTTCTAATTGATGATTTATGGTTATTAGGGAAGATTTTCCTCCCAAATTACTTTCTAATTCTTGATTTCAAGTTTATGATATTTTTCCCTATTATGCATCATTTATGAATTTCCAATTTATGAGCCCACTATTGCTAGTATGATGAATTATCAAAGTATGCATGAATATTTACAAATTCTTAAACTTATGATTTTATGATTTTGAATTATGAAGCCTTATTAAAGTATATATGATTTCATGATAAGCCCATGTAAAATCAAGTATGTCTCATCATGATTTTTAGCCAAGGCTTACAAGATAAGTTTTAAAGAGATGTTTGGAGTCAAGACACCCAAGAAACAGATTTAAGTTATATTTTGAAAATACGATTATTAGTGATATGCATGTTTTAGGAGTAGTGTCTAGCACCGAGTATGTAGGGATTCTGAGGACCCAGGTCTCATAACTACGCACCACCATAGGTATATATTCATATTTGGGACCTCTCAAGAGAGTGTTACCCCACCTGAGGGCACACCAGTGATATCACTCCTTAATCATTCTTTGCCCTGGCAAGGCTTAGGACGACTCTGCCTACTTGAGTGAGATAGTTTGGGAATCATGTAAGCTCTATCATGATGGTGTCGGTTATAAAGAAGCCTCCCATTGTTCCTCGTGTTTTAAGTTACTCATGTTCATGTCATATGGTATTATGGTTTATAGAACATTTGACCCATTGATCAGTTTATGAGTTTTCACTTATGACTTCAAATGTGGTACACTATATGATTTCTATTTCTAAACCTTGGATCATTATGTTCAGCTTATGATGAGTATCTCATGATCATGATTACTTTAGGAATATGGTTTTTAGCATTATGTCCTTACTCTCATGTTCTATCTTGTTTTATATTAATGATTTTAAACTATCATTTTACTAGCATGTTTTACTTTTTACACATACTCAGTATATTGCAAGTATTGATCGCATGCTTTATGATATATCATCTCATAATATAGGTTCGGGTGATCAGACTCAGTCCCGATGTTAGCTCGCTCCCGCTTCAATCTAGTATCATCCTCAGCCTTGGCGAGTCCTCATGATCTGAGGATGATAATCTTGATTCATGCTCTTTTCTTATGTCTTTTAGTTTCAGACTTAGCGAGCTAGTTGGGGGTGTTGTCTCATCAGCTCATCATATGTTTAGAGGCTTTTAAGACATCTATGTATAGATGGTTCAGCATTGTTGACTCGTATCTACGCTTATAGTTTTATGCCATGCAGACTTCCGCTTTTATTACGTTCATATTTTATTTTTGCTTAGTGATACTCTTAGTCATGTTATGTATGTGTCATGAATTATATTGGAGTCATTTGTGGTTCTAGGTCTCGTGTCTCGATCTGGGGCCCATGCTCGGGTCATGAGCCCAAGTTCTTTCTTTTATATGGAAGTTTGGGTAGAAAAATCTCATTGAATTATTTTTAAGAACTCACAGGATGGTGATCGGAAGTCATGAGTTCAATATATTATTGTGGTTTTTGGGTGTAATAGTTTGCGTAGGGGATGTTTTCTGTGTTCTATATGGTTGGGAAAGGTATGTTGGTGTAAGGATATGTGGTTTTGAAATGGGAAAGGAGAGTGTGATAATACACCGCCAAAGTTACACCAATACACATGATCTGTCCGGAAATTATTTATCTACTATTTTAGGTGAAGTTGAGTTGTGTTCAAGGGTTAATATTAGATTCATTATGCACCTATATAGTAAATTATTTTGATATAGGAAAGTGCAATCGTTCTAGGCATAATCATTGAAAGAAACAAGGTATGTTAAGGTTTCTTATTTCTTTACCGGCATGAATCTAAAAGTGCAAGCTTTCTATGTCGAGTTTCCTTTTTCATTGTGATCCCTAATCAAGCTTTAAAAACTATAAAATAAAAGTTTAGCAAGTGAAGTCCTCATTCATATCCAATGGTAATCTTGAGTTCAACTAATACTCTTTCAATTCAAGTCCAAAGAACTTAGCCAACAAGAGTCTTAATAACTAAGGAAAGTGGCTATAAAAATCAACCTTTTACTAATAATTTTAGGTGTTTGTTAGTGTGTTCCAAGACGCTACTGCCATATTGAGGCACTATATATATGCAAGAGTTAGTGTGCGCCAAGGCACTACTGTCATATTGAGGCACTCTATATATATACATATACATATATATATATCCATGAATTAGTGTACGCCAAGGTGCTATTTCCATAGTGAGGCTATTATATATACATATATATATATATACAGAGAGTGTGCCAAGGTGCAAAGAGTACTCAGCGTGTTACGGTGTGAGTAGAGGTGTATGTTGAGTTTATTTTTGAAAGATAAAGGAGATACAAGCTTATGACTCTCACATGTTTCAATTTCTAGGTTTCATATTATATCCTGATCTCAGTTACTATGTATATCTTACTCAAACAATATTTATGTCTTACATACCGATACTTTTTTCATGCTAATGTCCCCATTTCTTGCGAGACGTTACATTTTCTTTTAGGCCTAGATCAAAATTCAGATAGACCTCTCCAATAAAAGCTGCAGAGATTAGTGATTTTGGTAAGCTCCAATTCTTCCTGGAGTTGAAGAGTTAGAGGTCAAGCTTTAACTTTGAGTATGTGTATAGCAGATAGGTATATTGGGGCCCTATCCCTACTATATGTCAGTCATGTACTCTTACAGTCTTGTAGACATTTGTGTGGGTGTGGGTTTTCAATATGTCATGTATGGCCTTGTCAACCTTCTATTTAGTTGTTGTATAGTTCATATCCTTATCAGCTTGTCGTTTAGTCCCTGAGGTACTTGAAACTTTTTAGTCTTATATATGTATGTTTTGAGGTTTTTAGTTTATTCAAACTTACATTGTAGTCATGTTATCATAGCGTCCTGGTCAGCCCAATTGCTATTCGAGCTGTAATAGTTTCAGTGTCTAGCTCGGTCAAGTAAGGAACCATGTGCTAGTCATGCCTCCCTGGGTTTAGGGTGTGAAAGATTTGGTATCAGAGCACGTCGAGCCCTAGAAAGTCTACAAGTCATATCTAATAGAGTCTTGATTAGATTGTATTGTGCACCACACTTATAATCAGGAGGCTGCATGGCATTTAGGGATGGTTACCTTTCTTTATCTCTTAAATCGTGTGAATAGAGATGAGTCATAAGAATCTGAGTCTAACTCATGCTTTCTAATGTTGTTACAATGATGCCTTTGACAAGGTTGAATACCGATAGCCGACGAGCTAATGCAGATGCGTGGGAAGGCACTAGTCGTGCCTCGCCTAGACAGGATATTGGGCATGAAGCCTAGGGTAAATCATTTGTACCATTGGCACATCCTCAGGTGCTAGAGACAGGGGAAGCAGGAAGGGATCCAGTAACCCTAGCCCCCCGTGTTCACCCGCTCTTGAAGGAGCAGTTAGAGAAGATCCAATCTCCCCACTTGGCTTTACAGTTGGGGACATAGAGAAAGCGATCTGTTTGCTAACACAGACAATAATATTGTAGCAACAACAAAGCTAGATTTTCTGATGGGTCTAAAAGTTCAAGAGTTCGATAATTTTTCAGCTTAAATCCTCCTACACTTATAGGTTCTAATCCAAAGAAGGAACTCCATAAGTTTAGTTCAGCTTCACAAGGTACTTAAAGCCATGCATACCTTAGTGATAGAAACAGTGGAATTGACCTCTTTTAGACCATGAGACGTGGTTATTTTATGATATGACGCCTAGGAGAGATCTATGGGGTCAAATGTTCCTCCAGCTGAATGGGAGGGATTTTCAGCAGCCTTTCTAGAACAATATCATCCACGAGAAGCTAGACATGTCAGAGTTGATCAGTTTTTGAACCTCAGAAAGGGCAGCATAAGTGTTCGAGAATACAGTCTCAAGTTTGACTCTTTAGCTAGTTATGCTCCTTCTATTATGGACACAATGCAAGCTAGAGTCCACCACTTTGTGAGTGGTTTGGGACCCAAACTAATGAAATATTGCACCTTTTCATCCTTGAACGAGAACATAGACATTGCCCAAATCCAAGTAGTTGCCCAAAACATGGAGAATCCAAGAATAAATTCAAGACGGACAAAATAAAGGAAGAGAACAGGGAAAAAGAGCTAGATCGTCAGAATCTTATGGAGGATTCCAGGGGGTATTAGGCCCCAATCTACCTGACAGCCATCCTATTCTGCAGATGGTATTCCACCCAAGTCACAGCGACCTAGATATGGTTATTATGCTCAGTCAGGGTTAGTTCAAGGTTCTAAAGCACCTATCTCCCATTGTCAAGAGTGTTCAAGCTAGATGAGGCCACCTTTGCCACCCTGTCCTTAGTGTAGTAGGACACATCCAGGACCATGTCTTCAAGGTATAAATGTGTGTTATCGATGTGGACTTTCAGAGCACTTTATGTGGCACTATCAGAATAAAGTCAAGGGTAGTACAGCTCATCCCTCGGTGTCAATAGTAGCCTTTTCTTTCAGTGTTCGTCCACCATGGGTGGGCCCTTAGACATCCGTAGGTCGAGGTAGATGTGGGAGAAGTGGAGCCTCTAGTTTAGGCGGTGGTCAAAATCGCTTTTATGCACTAACAGTTCGTTAGGATTCTGAGGCATCCCCAGATGTTGTTACTGGTATACCATCCATTTTCGAACATGACGTGTATGCACTAATAGATCCAAGGGCTATGTTGTCATATATTACTCCTTATATTGTGGGGAATTTTTGGGTACCCCTAGAAAAATTAAGGGAACCATTTATAGTATCAACTCTAGTTGAAGAGTCAGTTATAGTTAGGAGGGTTATCGAAATTGCACCATTATAGTGACTGGTAGAGACACTATGGCAAATTTGATTGAGCTTGAAATAGTTGACTTTGAACTTATCAAGGGAATGGATTGGGTATCTATATGTTATGCCACTGTTGACTGTCGAGCTAAAATTATACGATTCCAACTTCTAGGTGAGCAGTCTTTGAATGAAAGAGCAACATTGTGATACCTGTTGGTTAGTTTATTTCCTACCTTAAGGTAAGGAAATTAATCACAAAAAGTTTCTTATATCATATGGTCTGGGTAAGAGATCTTAATGCTGAAGATAAGGCACTAACTCCCCAATTTGTACCAATTATAAATGAGTATCGTGATGTGTTCGCTAAGGAACTTCTGGGGCTTCCACCAGATAGAGTAATAGACTTTGGTATTGATGTAAATCCCCATCCTATATCCATTCAACCTTACAGGATGGCCTCAACAAAGCTGAAAAAGCTAAAGGAACAATTGAAAGATCTTCTTGACAAAGGGTTTATCTGACCTAATATATTCCCCAAGGGTGCGCCTATGTTGTTTGTATGCAACAAAGATGGCTCATTACAGATATGCATAGATTACAAGCAACTGAACAAAGTCACTACAAAGAACAAATATCCACTCCCCAAGATTGATGACTTAATTGATCAGTTACAGGGGGCCAAATTTTTCTCAAAAATTGATTGAGATCCGAATACCATCAGATAAAGATCAGGGAAGCAGACATCCCAAAAATAGCTTTTCCGATGAGATAGGGACATTTTGAATTTGTTATCATGTCCTTTGTCTTAACAAATACCCAAGAAACCTTCATAGATCTTATGAACAGACTGTTTAAACCCTTTTTTGATTTATTCGTTATTGTTTCTATAGATGACATTCTTATATACTCACAAAGAGAAGAAGATCATGCAGGTCATCTCAAAGCAGTACTGTAGACACTCCAAGATCACCAACTATATTTCAAATTTTCCAAGTGTGAGTTTTAGTTGGTGTCAGTAGCATTTTGGGGCATGTGGTCTCTAGTGAAGGTATCAGCATGGATTTCCACAAAATAGAGGTAGTAAAGAATTGACCTATACCTATGACACCTACAGAAGTTTGTAGTTTCTTAGGCCTAGCCGGCTATTATCAAAGATTTGTGGAAGTATTTTCCTCTATTGTCGCACCTTTAACTATATTAACCCACAAAGAAGTTAAATTTCAGTGGTCAGAAACATGTGAGTAGAGATTTCAAACTTTAAAAGATAGGCTTACATCAACAGCAGTGTTGGCCCTTTCGAAGAGGATAGAAGGATATGTTCTATATTGTGATGCTTTAAAAATTGGCTTAGGTTGTGCCCTAATGTAACATAACGAAGTCATTGCATATGCCTTAAGACAGTTGAGAAAACACGGGTAGAACTATCTGACTCATGATCTCGAGTTAGCAGCAGTGATGTTCACCTTAAAGATATGGTGTCACTATTTATATAGAGTTCATGTTGATATATTCACATATTAAAAAAGCCTTTAGTATATCCTTAAACAAAAAGATTTAAATTTGAGGCAAAGAAGATGGCTTGAGTTGTTAAAGGATTATGATATTGATATTCTACCATCCGGTAAAGGCTAATGTAGTAGCAGATGCTTAACTTGAAGCATATAAAATCAAATAAGGTAGAGATGACCAAAGAGCTACATCAGCTGGTCAGTTTGAGAGTTCGGATCCTAGATCCAAATGACAGAGGAGTTATCATTTAAAATATGGTAGAATCATCAGTTATATTAAAAGTAAAGGAGCGACATTACGATGATCAGAAAATAGTACGATTGAGGGATGACGTCCCACAACAAAAGAAGCCTTTGTTGGGACTTAAAGAAGATTGAGTTCTTATATATCAAGACCTGTTATGTTTTCCATATGTAGGGAGACTCCAAGAAAGAATTCTGGCAGAAGTTCATCAATCTCGATATTCAATTCACCCATGAGCTACAAAGATGTACCATGCCCTTAAAGAGATCTAATGGTGGACTAATATAAAAAAGGAATTGCAGAATTTGTGAATCGGTGCCCAAATTGTCAACAACTAAAGGTAGAGCACCAGAAACCTGGATGATTAACCCAAACCATAGAGATTCCAATATTAAAATGGAAAGTGATTAATATGGATTTTATTATAGGGTTGTCTCGCACTAGTCGAAAGTATGACTTTATATGGGTAATAGCAAACAGACCCACAATGTTTGCTCAATTTCTACCTATCAAAACTAGTTATATAGTTGAGGAATATGCTAAATTATATATGAAGGAGACAGTTTGACTTCATGGAATACCAATTTATGTTACTTCAAATAGGGATGCTCAATTTGCTGCACATTTTTGGAGATCCTTCCAATGAGGTTTAGGTACTCAGATGAACCTCAGTATGACATTTCATCCCTAATCTGATGGTCAGAATGAGCGTAATATCAAACGCTTGAAGATATGTTATAGGCATATGTGTGCTGGACTTTAAGGGAAGTTAGGATGATCATTTACCTCTTATTGAGTTTGCATATAATAATAGCTACCATGCCAGTATTCAAATGTCCCGTTATGAAGCTTTATATTGACAAAAAATGTAGATCTCCAATTGCCTGGTATAAAGTCGGAGAAGCTAAACTATTAGGACCTGATATTGGTCCATCAAGCCCAAAAAAGATAAAATTGATATAAGAATGATTACTAATAGCTCAGAGCAGGAAAAAGTCATATTCATATATGCGACGCCGGGAGTTAAAGTTTAATATTGATGATTGAGTATTCCTAAAAGTCTCTCCAATGAACAGCGTTATGATATTTAGCCAGAAAGGTAAGCTTAGTCCAAGATATATAAGGCCATACAGAATCATTCAATGAATAAGACATGCAGCATACGAGCTAGAGTTGCCTTCATAATTAGAGGTAGTTCACCCAGTCTTTCATGTTTAAATGTTATGGAGATGCATAGGAGATCCCTCTTGTATTACCCCAATAGAAGATGTGCAGATTATAGAAGATTTATCTTACGAAGAGATTTCTATTGCTATCCTTGACCGCCAGTTTTGAAAGCTGAAGACTAAAGAGATAGCCTTTGAGAAATTACTTTGGAGGAACAATAATGTAGAAGAAATAACATGGGGAGCTAAAGAACAAATGAAACCTAAATATCCTTACTTGTTTCCAAACCAAAAGGATAAACTAACTTAGAAGAATAAGACCAGAAGTTCAAGGGAGTAAAGTAAGTCAATTTGTTCAGCTTTTGTATTTCATCTAAGAATTTGATTTAATTATTTTGGTTGTTAAGTTATTTGGATATTGTTGCATTCCCTGTGAGACATATAGGTTGATCTTTATTAAGTTTCAGGTTTTTGAATAGTTCAAATTACAAAGAAAACTCTACCAAAATTTTAAGGAATCCCAACAATATAAGTCTTATGCATATTTCCCTCATTTGAGGATGAATGATCTGAAGGGGAGAAGAATGTAACACCCCATACCTTTCAACACATATATGATTAAATTAATACCGACGAAGGTTCTTAAGCTCGAGATGATGAGGTGATACTTGGGGCCAAGATTTGAAATAGACAGATGTATATAAGCGTTAAGTTGAAGTATAAGGATGATGTTTTAGAAAATGAGATAAAATTATTGTGGTGTTTGCTTGACTTATTCTTGCTAAAATGTGACAAGTAGGTACATCACCTACTTAATTCAAATGAACCAAGCTACAAGTTCCCATTCGAGAAAGAAACTACATGGATTATTAGACTTAATAATGGCCCAGATTAACCTTGAAGTTATCCTAAAATAATGACACCAAATCTATCCAAAAACAGCCCAACAAGTTAAGGCCCAAAGAAGGTATAAGTTAAGGTCCAAAAGAGGTGCTTAAAGGGCCAAGTAGATGCATCACCTACTAGACCAAATGGTGGCCGGAAATGTAGTATAAAACAGAAACCAATGTTGACTAAATTCTGACCCCAAAATGAAGACAATGGTAGTCACAAAGTTGGACATATTTGAAGCCCAAATTGAAGGCAAACTTGACCCAATATTTAAACCAAATACTTAACCCATTTCAGGTCTAAAATGGTTCAAAAGAGGTAGTTTTTGTGACCCTTTATAAGGCCATATTTATCCTAAAAAAGTGACACTTTATACTTCATAAAAATCTAAAAAAATTGAAAGCTTTATCTCCTCCTCTTAAGCTCCAAATATAGCACCTTTTGTCCTAAGAGTTCTTGAAAAAATTCCAACTTTCTCCAAGCTTGAGGTAAGTCAAAATACTCATGAATTTGGTATTAATTTACTGCATATATATAAGAGAACATGTCTGAGAAGTTGAGGATGTATAGCAGCTCCTTTCCTCAAGTTGAACTCCAAGTTGTGTGAAATTTTAATTTCTCTTCTTTTAGGTGTATATGTGAGGGAATTCTTAGGCTCTTCAAGACTACAAGAAAAAAAGAAAAAGAAATCTCCTTCAAGTGTAAGTGCTCTGCCAAATTCATATTTTTGTATGAAAGTTTGGGTGGAGAAATCTCATTGTAATGTTGTTAAGAACTCATGGAACAGTGATTGAAAGAGTGAGTTTAATATATAATTGTGATGTTTCGAGTGTAATGCTTTATGTAAGGAATTGTTACACGCCGTAAGTTTTTAACATTTAATCGGCCTATTCGTATATTGGTTGAGTGTTTTAGAGTGCCATACATACGAGGAAAGGGCCGGGGAAAGGCCAAACGAGTGCAAAGTCGGGATTTCGCGGGAGGAGGCCAAACCAAGCTGCCCAGAGGGGCAAAGTGGCATGGAGCTGCTCCTCCGCGTTAGCCAACGTGGCACGGAGCAGAATCAGCGCGTTGGGCAGCGTTCCACGTTGCCTTGTCTGCTGCCTCAAGTATATAAAGGTCTCACACTTAGAAATGAGATCAGAATTCATATAATCACGACCAGCAGAGGTGAGAACGAAGGGAAACATTTAATTTTCATCCGATTACACCGCTAAACGCCATCTAAATCCAAATTAACTTCGGGTATCGAGGTATAAGGCTGCAGGAAGCATTTCTACGGAGTTAGTTTCGTGAAATTCCCCCAGCGAATCATCATCCCGCCGAGCCAAAGTTGTTGGAATTGCTCCAAACTAGTGTCAATACGATCCCAGGCTTAAAGTAAGCATTTCTCCCTTCTATACTTTCGAGAAATAACGAGGTTTTGACCGTGTTTCATTAAGTTGGAATATAGTTAATATTTATATATAAAGTTTTCCTTTTTGCCGAATTTAGTATTAAAACTAGTCCTATCTTTCCAGTAACACGATTTCAGTTGGGAAGAGCTATTGAATACTAATTGGAACTCGCCAGTTAATCGATAAACAGCGAACGAGGTGTGTTAAGGCATTTTCTTTCGGCAAGTTAGTTCTTCAACATAGTAGTCCAGTATGAATCCCAGTAAAGCATGTCAGGAGTATGTTATCATGTTTAGTTGTTGTTGTCAGTTGAGACTCGTAAATTGTATTGTTTTGAACTGGATTACACATGTATAGCTTTCGCGACCACCCCAGGGTTAATAGCTGTGTTGCCGCCCGCCAGGGGCGAGGATACGTCACTCTACGGAGCGGCATGCCATCCGCAAGGGACGAAGATGGGGATCCAGATCCTCATATTGTCGTGGTTGGCCTTATACACACTCTCGTCGAGCGTTTATGCCCGGGGTGTAGATATCAGGAGTCCTCCGGACTTAGACACAGCTACAGTCAGGGCTGAGCGGGCCCAGTTGCAAACTCAGGGATCGGTAGGACGCTTAAAGCTGGTAGTTGACTCAGTATGACCTGGATAGGGGTATATAGATTGAGGTGTACTCACTAGGGCTAATGGGAGCCCAGGTGGGTTATTCTGTGTTGATTGTACCTTCCAGCTTATGGGGGCTAGGTAGGGCCTATGCTTGTTTTAGCTACTGATAGTTAGACAGTAAGACGCCTCATTTTCCAGGTATGAACTCTACCTTCCTTATTATAGTTATGTTTAGTTTTGATTTCACTACCGCAGTCAACTTCAGTCCGTTTTATTTACTTCAGTTATTGCCAGTTCTATTTCTTACTTTCAGTCATTTAGGGCACTGCATTACTTGCCTGCAGGTACAAATAGACGAGGAGCAGGTCCCTCATAGTTCCAGTCAGTCGTACAAGACCGTCAGCTCCCTTCTTCTGGAGCTTGAGTGATAGAGGTTTATTTCTTTTGTTTGTACAGTATGGGTAGGTCGAGGCCCTATCCCAACCATCTTATTACTCCTAGAGGCTTGCAGATTGCATTACTTCCCTGTGGTTAGATGATATCGGCCGTGTGGGGCCCATATGTATTTAGACTATGTGTGTTGGTCGTGTGGGGCCCTGTTTAGCTGTTGATTAGTGGCCTTGTTGGTCATAGCTCAGTTTAGTATCTGATTTCGCTTTTCAGTTATAACTAGATATCATGGTGGCCTTGTCGGCCCGCATAGGACTCCCTATGTTTGTTGTCTCTGGTTAGTTGTTTATTTTCACAGGTGGCAATAGGCCTTGTCTGCCGGGGGTTGTATTTACAGCCGCTATATAGCTCGTTGTTTTCTTGATTCCAGAGTTAGAGTCAGCCCTGCACCAGAGGTGCTTAGGCTCAATCAGCTCAGTAGTTTAGGTCCTAGACGGGCACTAGGTGCCAGTCATACATCCCAAGGTGGGGCGTGGCAGGGATGTTTTTTGTGTTCTATATGGTTGGGGGCAGTATGTTGGTGTAAGGATATATGGTGTTAAAATGGGAAAGGAGAGTGTGACGATACACCACCAAACTTGCGCCAATACATACAATTTGTCTGAAAATTATTTATCTACTATTTGGGTGAAGTTAAGTTGTGTTCAAGGGCTAATATTAGCTTCATTATGAACCTAAATTGTATATTAAGTTGATAAAAGAAATTCCAATTTGTGCTAGGCGTAATAATTGAAAGAAACAAGGTATGTTAAGGTTTCTCATTTCTTAGCTGGCTTGAATCTAAAAGTGCAAGTTTTCTTTGTCGAGTTTTCTTTTTCATTGTGATCCCTAATCAAGCTTTAGAAAGTATAAAAGAAAAGTTTAGAAATTCAAGTCCTCATTCATCTCCAATGGTTATGTTGAGTTCCAAAGTATACCTTTTTAATTCAAGTCCAAAGAAGTTAGCCAACAAGAGTCTTAATAACTAACAGAAGTGGTTATAAAAATAAATTTTTTTTAATAATACTTTTATGCGTGTGCTAGTATGCTCCAAGGCGCTACTGTCATATTGAGGCACTAGATATATGCGTGAGTTAGTATGCGCCAAGGCGCTACTTCCATATTAAGGTACTCTATATATATGTGTGAGTTAGAGTGTGCCAAGGTGTTATAATGCGTCAGGAATTTATGGCACATCTTTGCTTTATTTCATAGCATTTTGCATGTCTTTAGGAGCTAGATTAAGTGATAACTAGCCTCATTATGCTATGTTTCAATAACCCAAATGAAATATATAAAAAAAAAAAGAGGAGTCAAAGCCAAAAATTTATCCGAAAGACAAAGAAAAGGACGAACCACCTTTCTGAAGGAGGGTCTGCATATTCAACCGTCCATCAACTACCATTGTTTCTAGAAACCATTCTGAAGAGATCCATAATTGATGAAGTAAAGAATGGATCATCTTTATAGAACACGGTCCTTCAATGGAAAGACGAATCCATGAGGAGACATAAACCAGTTCTAATCAACGAAGAAAGAGACAGACCATCTTTCCGAAAGACGGTCCACCAATCAAAGGATGGAAGGCATTTGGGCAAAAGAGGATTTTAATAGATGGTGAAAAGAACGTTCCATCCCTGCGCACGTAGAACCCTTCGAATTTAAATTATCTTGGGGTTTTAAGACCTTGTATAAATAGATTTTTCTTTCTTTTTTTTCAAGGGAGATTGTATAGACGGATAGAGGACTTTACTTTTCATCCATAGTAGAGTAGATCTTAGATTTTGATTGTAACTTTAAAGATTCAATTTCATCAATTCAACTTTCCTCTTCAATTTGCAATTTCTTTGGTAAGGATTTCTTGATTTTTACTCTTCTTCTTGCTATGGGTAGCTAAACCCAGATCTAGCGTTATGAACCCTAATGATCCTAATTTGGTAAAATTAATTATGGGCTTAAGAATATTTGATTGATTTTTTCGTTGTAGTGTGTAATTGATGATGAAAGTCACTCAATCCTGCCTAATTACCTTTATGATGCCCGAGAGAGTAAATTTAGGTTGGTTAACACCAATCAATAATAACTTAAGCTCTAACCCTTGATTAGTGGATTCGCCTATATTACGATCCGTTTTAAACTCGCATTCAAAATATTTCAGAACTTGACAATTTACTTTAAAAATATAGAGTCGCCACCTAAATATTATGAAAATTAGGAAACCGTTTAAAAGGGTATTTTTTGAAAGAAAAAGAACCTTTATTTAAAACCAAAGTCTGAGTACAAATTTTGGTGATTTCCCAAAGAAGGTGTTAGGCATTTTGAGAAATCCGCAAATGCAGTTAGCCGTTGAATTTTAAAATAACTTGGGGCTAAAATAATTTATTTATTTGTAAAATATTTTAGAAAAAGAAAGTGATTTATTTTAACACCAAAATTTAGAGGAACAATATTAGTTGAAGACGTTCTTTGCGACTTAAAATTTGGACCTAACTAAGACGATTTTAGATTTATGAAACTATTTACTTTCAAGACTTAAAGAGATATAAGTGTATGTATAAGAATATTTACCTTCGTTAGAAATCATTGATTGTCTTCCTTTAAAATCGTTAGTTTTGAGAAATACTTCTTGATCTATGGGACTTCAACAAAATGACTACTTTTAACAAAATGCGTTCCCCCCTTTTTTTTATAAATAAATAAAATTTAAAATCGTTAGTTTTGAGAAATACTACTTGATCTACGGGACTTTGACAAAATGACTACTTTTAACAAAATGCGCTCCCTCCCCCCCCCCCTCCCCCCCCCCTTTTTTTTTTTATAAATAAACAAATAAATAAAATGCTTAAATAAAATGAAGATATGTGACCTTGGGTAAATTTATTAAAGAAAATTTTGAATTATGAAAGTTTGCCAATAGTGAATTTAAAACTCCTTCAAAAGCTATTTAACAGTGCAGAACTAAGATAATTAGCGACTCGCAACTTTCTCTACTTGAGGATTCATCTATTGAGAAAAAAAGCAAAATAAAGAGTTAATAAAGTTATCACATATTCATAATAAATAAAGACACTGAACATGAATAAAGCAATTAAAAGCTCATGTATTATCCCATCTTCCGATCGGCTACCACGTTGTGGTTTGGACTTTAAACTGAAATATCCTTTTCTCTGTTCATTCGTCGGGGCTGACTCGGAAAATATTATGTTGGACCATATAGGAGGCAACGGGAGATTAAATCCTCGCGGACTCATCGATTTTCATGCATAGAACAAGAGAAAAGAGGAAGTAAATAAAGCTATGTGATCATGAAATAAAACAGTTCGTATCAACAACTAACTAATTTCCACACCATTCAATTAAAGAACCATTATCAGGAGTTTAAACATTAGTCACAAAGGAAGGAATAAGTTTTAACATTCAACTAATACAGCACATGAATTCATCGAACCTTTCTAAATCAAAGTTGAAACATATTCGAAAGCCTAATTCAAGTATACAGGGATCTAAATTGCTGTGCTATAATGGCCACGAAGAGGAAAACTACTCCCATATATATTATCAATGTCTCCTTACTAATTTAAAGATACATAATTATTTCTCAAGGAGACTTTATTTGCAACTAAAATAGGAAGTCATTGGAAGAAGACTTATATTATCTAGCATTAAAGGGTATTTCAAAATTAACGGAGCTCTAGTATACTATTGATCATACAAAGGAATATCTTTATCATGTTGCAAGTCACTTAAGCGTTGATTTAAACTTAAACAAATATCCAAGGAAATATGAGTGTTGGACTAGAAAGAGAGGAAGTATAGCTCATATCGAATTATACCAATCTTTTCTACTGGCAGTTGAATTTCAGCTTGTTTTATGGAAACAAAATAGTAGGTAAACTTATTATGCCCTTAAGGAACGAAGCGGACAGACATAAGGAGATATAAAAATAAATTAAGAGCAGGGCGGATTTTAAATCAGTCAGGCTATATGCTGCCTTCAAAATCAACATGCATGAAACACTATTGAAGACCGAGTACTCTAAGGATGTTAAAAATAATATTCAAATAATTTACCAAGATAGCATGACAAAGAGGAAACCATAAGCTTTATGTTTTAAGAACTATTATGGATAGGTAGTTAAAATGAACAAAACACCATGGATCGAGTAAATAGAGAACGAACGCAAGGGGAGGGGTAAGAGAGTTTATTTCATGTATTTTTAGGAAAAAGGAAAGACAGAAATATCATAAGAGTCGTTCATCTTCCAATCTCGATACTAGTAAAGTATTCCCTACCTCATACTCGTTCGCAAAGTCGGATCAGCAAAATGATGCTGAGAATATGCTAAACAAATAACCTCGATTAAAAATTGAGCTACTTTTAGGATTACAATATTCATAGAGTGTCCCTCCAACTTACATCTCTATCTAAACTACAACTAAACCAAACAGCATAGGAAACGAACATACTATTTAGATTACAATAATGGGACTGCCGAAGTTAACCGAAAGCTAAAGATAACCAGATCATAGACGAAACTAGAATGCTATTCCTCCATTCTTGAACCAAACAGATTACCAATAGGAAGAACTAAAACCATATTCCAATATTTCGATGAAAAATAAAGGTGAGTCGATAAACACTACAAAGTACTCTTTTCTCACCCATAATGTTCATAAGGATGGTTCAGTCTTTCACATTCATTTCTGCTAAAGAAAACCTAAACCAAATAGTGAAAAAGAAAGCACATAGAGTCTCATATATCTTGAATGAATATGAAATGGTTCATTTATCATTATTATAAAAAAGGTTGATCTCACTTTAGTTTAGAAAAGGCCGTGGAAGACCAAGTTAGATTTACACTTCAAACATATGACTTATTGATTGTGTCAAACACAAAAATAATAATAATAATAATAATAATAATAATAATAAGTGTTGATATATAACAAGTGTTTTATTGAAAAACAAGAAAAGAAAGAATCAAAAAGGCTAACTGAGAATTGAATACAATAATCTAGAATGGGGAAGGGGGTGCCTATATATAGGCATAAACTAAAATCCTAATGCCCATAGGAATAGGACTACCTAAAATCCTAATGCCCATAGGACTACCTAAATCCTAATGCTCATAGGACTACCTAAAATCCTAATGCCCATAGGACTACCTAAAATCCTAAGGCCCATTTGCTAACAATTATATGGGCTAACATTCCCCCTCAAACTCATAATGCGACAGTAATAAGCATTGAGAGTTTGTCATACAAGAAACGAAACCGAGACGTTGACTGAGCCTTCGTAAAAAGGTCAGCAATCTGCAAGGCTAATGGAACAAAAGGAAGCGATATAGTCCCGAGCTGGAGATGATGACAAAGTAGAACACATTGAAGGAGTTCCAGTCCGAGAAGAAGAAGGAAACGTCCCAATATCACTGTGGAACATTTCGTCAAAAATATCCTGCAATTCCTCAAAGGTTTCTCCCTAATTTTCATTGGACTTATTTTGGCTCATCATAGCTGCCATTTCATTCAGGAAATCACCCATGCCATTTTCGTCATCATCATCACCAGAGTCATAAACTCCTACATCGTACAGAAACCTTTTGTTGGGATCCGATAGCACAAAATATGCTTTTTGAATTGCCTGAAATTTCTTCTTCGCCTCCTCCACGAACTTTGAATTCCCCGATGCTGAGCAGCGATCTGGATGCCATTTCAGTGCAAGTTTCTTGTAAGCATTCCTAAGCTCTATTTCTGTGCATTCCTTTTTCAACCCCAAAACTGCATAAAAATCATTGCTTTTGTCTTCTTCAGCAGCCATTCTTCAATACTCACACAAAAAATCGATCAACATAAACTTAAACCCAGAATATTTCCTGTCTTGTCGACGAATTAAATACAAAGCTCAGCCTTCAACAACAAATCCAATCTTGACAAAAGCAAAGTGAATACAACAAGATAAGCAACCCCAAAACAACGATAAGAACAAAATACCTTAGTCACAAAACAAACCAACAACGGCGTCCAAATCAAACCAAACCAACAACGACAATCATACAATGCCGTCCAAAGCAAACCAAACCAACAACGAATTTGCTAACAAGAAACCTTGGTTTCTTGGATCAAAGATATCATTGAAAGAATAACCTTGGTTTCTTGGATCAAAGATATCATTGAAAGAATATCCCTGTTTGTCTCAATATCTACCCATCGATCTCCCACCCAATACCTTGAGATTCTAAGATTCTTTTTATCTATATTCAAGAACATCCTCTCACTAGGAACATAAACTCGATATTCCTTTTCTGATTTGTCTGCGTCAACAATTATTCCTTCCTACCAACCATCCCTCCACCAGGCACCAATAGGCGCTCCCACATCAAAGGCAAAATCTCTCGGATCACAAGGACGGTAAGCATGCAACTGAACTTAAAGTCAATGAGAATGATTGTAATAACAGCAGCAACAGCGGCAGCGACAAGCATGACTTAGACTGCCACCTTAGCGATGATAATGATTCTTTCAACACAGACATTGACAATGAATTTAGCGGAAGTATCAAACACAGGAGAACATCAACTCGATCCGCGAAAATTGGTGATTATTTACAAGTAGGGAAGAATCGATTTATTTTGGCTCTGATACCATGTTGATATATAACAAGTATTTTATTGAAGAACAAGAAAAGAAAGAATCAAAAAGGCTAACTGAGAATTGAATACAATAATCTAGAATGGGGAACGGGGTGCCTATATATAGGCATAAACTAAAATCCTAATGCCCATAGGAATAGAACTACCTAAAATCCTAATGCCCATAGGACTACCTAAAATCCTAAGGCCCATTTACTAACAATTATATGGGCTAACAATAATAATAATAATAATAATAATAATAATAATAATAATAATAATAATAATAATAATAATAAATAAATAAATAAATAATAAATAAACAAATGCAAGCAGTTAATATAGACTGTTTTCTGGAAATAGATTGGCATGAAATTTTTAGAACAGGAAAAGAATTTTAAAGGTTTTAAAGGAGATAGGTATAACAATGGATGCTAATGTGCTCCTGTCAAGTTATCCTCATGCTCAAAAATTAAAACACTACACATAGATATGTTTGACGCATTTTAAAGTGATTCTGCTCATATGGACCGCATAAAGAAACTTTCATGCACTAAAAAGAAACTTTCCATTCGCACGGGAATAAGGAAATAAATTTAATCTATAAAGATAGACTGAGCATCAAAGAAGAGGAGACAAAATAGTAATAAGTAGTTAATTTTGTTTCATATGCAGCAACTAAAACATATGAAGAATACATAAAGAAAACATATTGAGAAGTGGGAAAGAACAGGGGTAAAGAACTCCTAAATTTTTTAAGCCAACTAACATAGGGAGGGACGTAGTAAAGGAATCAATAACTTAATAAATTTAAGTTAAACCAAAGAACAAAAATAAATAAATAAATAAGGAACAAGAATTACCTTACTGAGTGCAGTGAACGAAGGTCGAAGTCTGAGAATCGATTTTCGCTAACCTTGTTTCAGTCTCCGGCTAGTAAGAATCTCGGAGAAGAACAACGAAAGGAAATACAAATTTAGACGCTGAAGTTTTTCTCACAAAACAGAAACTAAAGGGAATTTTTTTTTATATATATGTATATATATTCGAAGATACTTTTTCCTTCCGAATATGCAGATCAAAAGACTCAATTTTTATCAAAAAAATGTTAGTCTCTTCTCAGGAAAAGCTCTGTTTTAAGACTAAGACTTAGAAATCTTTGTGCTTCTTAAACTTGTACCCCTCCCGACTGCCTATAATGACAAGGAATGGGTTCTATTTATAAAACCCCTAAGACCATTAGGATTCAAGATTTCCAACGGGACTCAAATCTGAATTTCTCAAGAGTTTTGAATCCGAATTCAAATAATCTAGACAAGTACGAAGACTATTAATGGTCTGAATCTGGCCTTGTACGATCGCAGCAGAAAATAAAAAGGGAAGAAAACGAGAGAGTGAGACGTTATCTTTGAAGAAATCGGTTAGAGGAGATGGAAAATGGACAAGCTCCATTAATGCTTTGCTTCAAAATGGCACCTATTCAATGAGAAAAGCGAAACTAGGAGATGACTTTGCTATGAATCACTAGTCTCGGTCATAGAAAGGCAGAGCCTCCATTAATGTTTTTCCCAGAAATGGGACTGAGGGGACTGGGGAGGGCGAAGGTTGATGAACCTTTATCCAAAAATGGAGACGAACAAGCGGGAGAGGAGAGAAGGCGTGGGCTGTTTGGGCTGTAAATGTAGAAGAGTATTGTTGGCTTGGTTTGGGCTGTTTTGGTGCTCTAAATGGATCCAAAATATGGAATAGGGGAATGATATATGAGGAATTAAATTAGATATTTTGATTTTTTAAAAAGGCAACAAAACATTTAAATCGTAGATAACTATTTAAAGGGCGATCAACTTAAGATGAAAAAAAAATAGAGACGAGTAAATTATTAATTAATTATTTAAGCTTTTCGACTTAACAAATGAAATATTTATTCGCAAATATAGACTAATTAAAAAGTTTAAGGCATAAATGGACTCATATTTATAAAACGAGTTCTGTACTTAATTTAAAACTCATTTTTTTAGTGTGAATTAATTTAGACTTAAAAGGTGTGCTAAAATAATATATAATTAATATTTATAAATACATACATACATATATATATATATATATATATATATATTAGAGTATTTTACCAAAGGAAATGACAAAATAACTCCAAAAATAATTTGACAAGATTTTTTAAATTGCAAAAATAAATAAATATTTTACTTTCTTTGAAAATCGAGAAGCTTGAGTAATTAATTGATAGGTAAAGGCCAAAATTGGGCGCCAACATCCTAGACATTGGTTGAATTCTAATTGGCAGTAAGCAATTGGGTAAAAGGGAGTTCTCTTCAATTTGACAAAATTGGAGTAGATTGACACCTATGGTGCTATTGAAAGATACCCATGGATTGCCTAAGTCATTGCTTGCATGTTCATCCACAACACACTCTCAATTTACCCATATTGGGTAATTTTGGGTCGACCTATAATTAGGGTCATTTCGTTAGTACCTTCCATTAATTGATTTAATCCTAAAGCAATTTATGTTCATTAGTTATAGTTAGATTTTTCCTAACCCTAATCCAAATAGTCTTTAAATCTGCAAATCTAGATTGACCAGTGCTAGATAGTTTGGGCTTAATGTAGTCTCTGTGGATTCGATCCCGACTCTAAATTTGGTACTATATTTGCTTCAACCATTTACACAATCATAAATTGGAGTAGATTTGAGTGGCCTATCAAATACTATGGCGCTGCCGCTGGGATTATGACATAAGCCCTATCTAGCGTTATCAATTTAGTTTATTTGATTAGATCTATTCCTTCAATTATTCTTTTGTTTTGATGATTGGTACAGGATCATGGCTATTCCATCGGGAGAGTTAGAGAATGTGTTTGGGGAAGCTAATGACGAGGTTGACTGTCACGACCCGAATACAGGTCCGGATCTAGACATGGAACCTAGAACCATAAATGGCTCTAAGTCGACCCATTGCATGAACATAAAACTGAAGCTCAACATTACAAAGCGAAAATCTGAATCTTGAAATAACGAAAGTCTGTATATTAAAAATATCTTAACAATGAAAATACATAACACTGAATTCGAAGTTGAATACAACCCTATGTATGAAAAGCCGCCACATACTGATGAACTGATGGGAAAAGACCCCAACTAGCTCACTATAAGTCTAAAAATGAATAACATCAACACAACTATCTGAAAGTCCTCGAAGGATGAGGATTCACCAACAACGCTGTCTGGGGTAAACTCTGAGAACTGGCTAGCGGCGAGACTGAATCTAAATGTCTGAGCATGTATCATGAAATGATACAACATAGAGTATGTGGTCAGTACCTGAAATGTATTGAGGATGCAAGGTAAGTAAAATAGGCTAAGTAAGTATAAAATGAAAACATGCATAATATAAATCATATCATTATAAGATTCTGAGAGTCATGCATGCTGGTATCTTGAAAAAATTAATAAACATAACTGAACTTCATAACTGAAATGAATGACCCAAAGCTGAAACTGATGAGCATAAGTAAAACTGATAAAACTGAACATTGGGTCAAACCTATTGAAAACATAATATCATAACTGATGAACATGCATAACTAAAATCATGAGGAATAATGGGAGACTCGTCACATAACCGACATAATCACGATACAACTTACGTGATCCCAACTATTACACTCAAGTGGACAGAGCCGTCCAAAGCCTTGATGGGGCTAAGGGCGCTATCATAATTTCTATATCAAGCTGAAGGCCCCTTAAAGGTAGGGAAAGCTCACAAGGTAGCTCCCACTAAATCTGAACAAAACCTACATTGGCGCATAGTTCTGAGGCCCGGGGTTTACCTGAACTCCTAGCCTGCTCGGTGCTAGACACTACTCCCAAAAACATGCATATGCTCTCCATCATTTTTCAACGAAGCTGATCATGAAATTACATACACAGTCTGAAATCTGAATATGAGGAGCCTTGGCTCAAAATATACCACAAGCTGAAAGTGGGAGTCTAGACTCCAAAACCATGTGGTAAGGTAACATTATCAACCTGAACTAAATCGTGAAAAACGTACTTAAATCATGTGGTCTTGCCTAAACTTTAACATGCTTGAAATAGACTTGATAGTCAAAATCATGGATTCATACATGGGTAATTCATAAACATTCTTTCATGCTAAACATCTCATCATGCTTGAAAACATAGATCATAATCTTAACTTTTCATGAAACTTGCATAATTGGGCATAATAATTTCAAAACTAGATCATGAATTGTAATTCAATATAAGTATAAAAAATTCCCATGAATCTAAAATTATCATTTAAAATATGAAGGGAATTGACCCATAGACACATCGTAGAGAATTTCATGGAATTAGATTAAAACCCCATAAGATCATAGACTTGACTTTAAGACTTGAATTCATAAACCTTAAGATAAATTGGGGCATGAGAGTGAATAGAATCTCTCATTCATAGCCCTACATACCTGGATAATCTGATTTTACACTCTTCCTTGAAAGCCCAAGAGAATTAGAGAAAAACTTGAAGAATTCTAGGCTTGATCTCCTCAGGAATTCTCTAATCCCTCTTAAAATCCTCCTAATTAAGCTTAAAACAACGTAGTTTAGGGCTCAAAAGCTAACGATTTATACAAATACCCTTAATGAAATCGCCTGAAAAACTGACTTGCCAGCTGCAACGACTCGTATCACGAGTTGTACAATCGACCTACTCGTGGTATCCTTTCGTACTGACCAAGTTCGGAAACATCATCCTTTGAAAAATTCCATGAATCCTACTACGACTCGTTACTTCTACCTACAAGTCATATCCCCCCACTCGTACAATCAACACCTGGAAAGTCCCCAGTTCTTGTTACGATCTGTACCACGAGTCGTACCCACACACCATGACTCATAGTGGGGACTCGTGGTTTGGAAGGCCAACTATTGAACCCTTACTACAGGTCATTCTATGAGTCATACAATCATCATATGACTCGCACTATTGATCGTAATGAGACAAAAATGCAAGTTTCTCCTACTGAGCACTTTAAAAATTCCAAACTTAGTCTTAGGAACTTTTGGGGAACTACAATATCTCCCCCTTGGGAACATTTGTCCTCGAATGTGGGTAATATACTGAATAACTGGGGAAAGGATCTGCCATCCCAAATACTGAACACCTAAAGCTGAGAATTGATAGAGTGACTGACCCTAGACTGAAACACATGACTAAACTAAATTCATGAATCACATGTACATGCACTGACATGAAAGAAACTAGAAGACATGAACTAGACATGAAGCTAAATAGAGTACTAAGGAAGAAACTGATACCTCAAGCTGGAACTGAGTCAGAAGGGAAAAGATGTGGGTATTTATCAATCATATATGCTCCGGCTTCCCAGATACCTCCCTCAATAAGCTGATTGCTCTACAGAACCTTTACTGAAGCTACTTTTTTTCCTCAACTTCTGAATTTGACGATCAAGGATTTCAATCGGAACCTCTTCATAGCTAAGTTTATCATTCACACCTATATTCTCCACCAGAACAATCAATGCAGGATCATCAATGCACTTCTTCAAGAGTGGCACATGGAAGACTAGATGTACAGAAACCAACTCTTAGGGCAACTCCAATTCATAGGCTACCTTGCCAACGCGTCTCACAATCTTGTATGGGCCAACATATCGGGGACTAAGATTCCCTTTCATTCCAAGTATCATCTCCCCTTTCAGAGGAGATACTTTCAAGAACACCCAATCATCAACTTCCAACTCAAGTTCTCTTTTCCTCACACCCGCATAGGACTTTTGACGACTCTGAGTTGTTTTTAGCCTCTCCTTTATAAGCTGAACTTTCTCCATATCCTCATGGATTGAATTTGGCCCTATCAACGTAGCCTCACCTACTTCAAACCAGCCAATAGGCGATCTATATCTCCGCCCGCAAAAAGCCTCAAACTGAGTCATTTGAATGTTGGAGTGGTAACTGTTGTTGTAAGCAAACTTGATAAGAGGTAAATGTCATCCCAACTACCTTTGAAGTCAATCACACATGCTCTCAACATATCCTCAAGAGTCTAAATGGTTCACTCGGCCTGACCATCCGTCTGTGGGTGAAAAACTATACTAAGCTTGACCTGAGTACCAAGTCCCTTCTGAAACGACTTCCAAAATTGTAAAGTGAATTGAGTAGCTCTGTCTAATATGATGGACAAAGGAACACCATGAAACCAAACTAACTCCTGAATGTACAACTTGGCATAGTTCTCAGCTGAATCGGTAGTTTAGACCAGCAAAAAATGAGATGCTTTAGTCAACCTGTCCACAACCACCCAAATCGAGTCATACTGTCGATGTGTATGACGTAACCCTGTGATGAAGTCCATATTGATCTCTTTCCACTTCCAGGTGGGAATATTGATGTATTGAAGCACACCTCCTGGTCTTTGGTGCTCCATTTTCACTTGTTGGCAGTTCGAACAATTAGCCACAAACTCCACTATGTCCTTCTTCATACCATTCCACCAATAGACTTTCTATAGTACAAAGTACATTTTGGTGGCACCTGGATGTATGGAATATCAGGAACCATGAGCCTCATGCAACATCCATTCTCTCAAGTCATCAACATCTGTACATATAAACGATCCTGATATCGAAGTACACCATCTCCCTCTTAGGAGAAAACCTCTACCTTCTGATTCTGAACCGTTTCCTTCAACTTTACTAAGATCGAATCCTCATCTTGTCTAGTCTTGACCTCAATCACCAAGGAAGATTCTGAGCCATTCTTCACAACAACAACACTATTTGTTGAATCAACAAGACGAACTCCTAATCGAGCAAGCCAGTGCACATCCTTCGCCAACTCTTTCCTTTCATCATCCACATAAGAACACTCTCCATGGATAGCCTACTAAGAGCATCTGCCACTATATTGGCCTTGCCTGGATGATAAAGGACACTCATTTCATAATCCTTGAGAAGCTCTAACCACCTCTTTTGTTGCAAATTTAGGTCCTTCTGGGTAAACACATACTGAAGAATCTTGTGGTTCGTGAACACGTCTACATGAACCCCATACAAATAGAGCCTCCAAATCTTCAATGTAAACACCACTACTGCCAATTATAGGTGGTGCATCGGGTAATTCTTCTTATGAGTCTTGAGCTGTCTAGAGGCATATGCAATGACCTTGCCATGCTGCATCAACGCACAATCAAGACCAACCCTAGAGGCATCACAATATACCACAAATCCATATGTACCCTCAGGTAGGATCAATACTGGGTGTGAAGTGAATTGAGTCTTTAACTCTTGGTCTTCACAAATGCATCCGACCATTGAAATTTGACTTTCTTCTGGATCAACTTAATCAAGGTGTTGCAATGGATGAAAATCCCTCAACAAACCTTCTGTAGTAACCAGCTAAACCCAAAAAACTCCTGATATCTGAAGGATTAACTGGTCTAGGCCAATTCATCACAACTTCTATCTTTTGAGAGTCCACCTGTATACCTTTACTTGACACCACATGACCCAAAAATGATACTGAGTCCAACCAAAACTCACACTTGCTGAATTTAGCAAACAGCTGGCAATCCTTGACAGTCTGTAGCATTATCCTCAAATGAGCAGCATGCTCCTCCTTGCTCCTAGAGTATATGAGGATGTCATTTATGAAGACAATCACGAACATATCCAAATATGGATTGAACATCCTGTTCATCAAATCCATAAAAAATATAGGAGCATTCATTAGTCCAAAAGACATAACTACAAACGTATAGTGACCATACCGAGTCCTGAAAGCGGTCTTGGGGATGTCACTCTCTCTAACTCTGAGCTGGTGATACAAGAACCTGAGATCTATCTTTGAGAAGTACTTAGCACCCTGAAGTTGGTCAAACAAATCATCAATTCTAGGAAGAGGATACTTTTTCTTGATGGTAACCTTGTTCAATTGTCGATAGTCAATGCACATACGAAGAGAACCATCCTTCTTTCAAACAAATAGAATTGGTGCACTATATGGGGATTTTCTAGGCCTGATGAAACCCTTGTCTAAAAGATCCTTCAACTTCTCTTTCAACTCCTTTAGCTCAGCTGGACTTATTCTGTAAGGAGAAATAGTTATGGGCTGCGTATCGGGAAGAAGGTCAATACTAAAGTCAATCTCCCGCACGGGAGGGACTCCGGGTAGATCATCTGGGAACACCTACGGATACTCACAAACTATAGGGACTGACTAGAGAGTCAAGGTCTCGAATGTAGCATACTTAACCCAAACTAGATGGTAGACACAACCCTCAAAAATCATCTTTCGTTCCTTAAGGTAGGGTATAAAGCGACCTACAGATATAGATGAACTACCCTTCCACTCTAGAACTGGCTCACCTGAAAATCAAAACTCTACCGCATGGGTTCTACAATTCACGGAGGCATAACATGCATGTGACCAATCCATGCTAAAGATAACGTTAAAATCTGTTATGTCTAACTCTACTAAATCTACTGAGGTGACTTTTAGAAGGACTATGATAGGGCAATTTCTGTATACCCGTCGAGCTATAACTGAGTCTCCAACTAGAGTAGATACTGAGAAGGTTTCTGATAGGATTTCGGGACTAACTCCGAAACTACTAGCAACATAGGGCGTCACAAAATATAAAGTATCCCCTAGATTTAACAATGTATAAACATTAAGATGGAATACTCGTAACATATTAGTGACCACATCTGGGGAGACCTCCTACTCCTGACGAGATGTGAGGACATAAAACCTTTTCTGGTGCTGACCACAACCTGCACTAGTGGATACACTTTGCTGAGTTGAGGGTGCTGGTGGAGCTATTGAACTGGTGGCTGGGTCTCGACCTCTACCTTGGCCTTGTCTGGCTACTGTACAATCTCTAGCATATGAACAGACTTCCGACACTTGAAACATGCACTTGTCCTTGCTAAGAACTAAGCAGTGTGCCTCCTACCACACCTGTCATAACCTTGAATGCTGAGCTCCACTAACCTACTCCCTAACCTCGAGAGCCTGATGCCCGTCCCCTCTTATCACACCTAGATCCAGATGGAACACTTTCTTTTGACGGTGTTAGGGCTGATGATCTTTGGTGGGACTACTGACAATGTCCACCACCCGACCTTTGTTGGGAAAACCCAAAACTATTTATCCTGGCCCTCTTAGACTCTCTCTCCTTCTCCCTCATATGCACTGCTTCCATCTACTGGACATATAAAACCAATTGAGAGAAGTCGATGTCCTGATATAGCATAGTGGTCCAACAATCCTTGACCAAGTAGTCCGCTACCTCATTCACAAATCTGCTTACCCGAGCCCTTTAATTGGCCACCATCTCTAATGCATATTTGGACAAACATGTGAACTTTAAAGCATACTCTTGAACCGTCATGTTGTTCTATTTCATATTCACGAACTCCGCTGCCTTGATCTCCTTCATCTCTTGGGGAAAGAATCAGTCTAAAAATGCGGTGAGAAACTCATCCCAACCAATGGGACCAGCTCCAACTCCCCACCATCCTTCCACTGTCTATACCAAATATGAGCAATCCCTTTTAACTGATAGGAGTCTAGGTCTACACACTCCTCCCCCGTCATCCCCATAATCTATGTAATCTTCTGAATCTCCTCGATGAACTCATGTGGGTCCTCGTCCACTCTCGACCCAAAAAACTCAGAGGGCTTCATCCTGAGGACATCCCTGACTCTAGCCGTCGCTGCGTTCCCATTCTGGGGAACATGATCTAATGCCTGTTGATTGACCTGAGCTATCAATGCCTGCGCCAATATCTGGATAGCTTCCCTAAACTCAGCATGGGCAACTTGCTTAGGAACATGATCCTACGGGGCTGGTGGAGCTTGATGGTGCCCATCTCCGTTCCCATTCTCATGGCCATTTTTGTTTCCGTTCCTTCTTACGTTAACTCGGTGGGGAGGCATGATTCTGCAAATGCATATAGCATGAGTTAGAAGGATAGAGAGATACTTAATTGCATGACATAAATCTTGAAAGAAAAGAAATTTCCTGAAATGTTTCGTAGCCTCTTTGTCATGAGTGTGGCGCACTTCACACCCATGAAAAAAGAATCTACTTAACGTGGCTTTCTGACACCCTAGGACACATTGAACCTTTTCTCTGATACCAAGTTTATCACGACCCAAACGTAGGGCTGGATCTAGACATGGAACCTAGAACCATAAATGGCTTTAAGTCGACCCATGGCATGAATATAAAACTGAAGCTCAACATCTACAAAGCGGAAATCTGAATCCTGAAATAACAAAAGTCTAAATATTAAAAGCATCTAAACAACGAAAATACATAAAACTGCATCCGAAGCTGAATACGACCCTATGTCTGAAAAGCCTCTGCATATTGATTGATGGGACAAGACCCCAACTAGCTCACTATAAGTCTGAAACTGAAAATGACATCAACATAACTATATGAAAGTCCTCGAAGGATGAGGACTCACCAACAACGCTGTCTAGGGTAAACTCTAAGAACTGGCTAGCAGTGAGACTAAAAATCTGAATGTCTGAGCATGTATCATGAAATGATACAGCATAGAGTATGCAGTCGATACTTGGAATGTATTGAGTATGTAAGGTAAGTAAAAAACAAGCTAAGTATAAAC
The DNA here is from genome assembly GCA_035772735.1 of Datura wrightii. Lineage (NCBI taxonomy): Eukaryota > Viridiplantae > Streptophyta > Magnoliopsida > Solanales > Solanaceae > Datura > Datura wrightii. Next base: position 118,648,755 of record JASDFA010000003.1, read on the forward strand.
TGTAAACATGCATAATATAAATCATATCATTATAAGATTCTGAGAGTCATGCATGCTGGTACCTTGAAAAAATTAATAAACATAACTAAACTTCATAACTGAAATGAATGACCCAAAGCTGAAACTAATGAGCATAAGTAAAATTGATAAAACTGAACATTGGGTCAAACCTGTTGAAAACATAATATCATAACTGATGAACATGCATAACTGAAATCATGAGGAATAATGGGAGACTCGTCACATAACCGACATAATCACGATACAGCTTACGTGATCCCAACTATTACACTCAAGTGGATAGATTCGTCCAAAGCCTTGACGGGGCTAAGGGCGCTATCAAAATTTTGATATTAAGCTTAAGGCCCCTTAAAGGTAGGGAAAGCTCACAAGGTAGCTCCCACTAAATCTGAACAAAACCTACATTGGCTCATAGTTCTAAGGCCCGTGGTTTACCTGAACTCCTAGCATGCTCGGTGCTAGACACTACTCCCAAAAATATGCATATGCTCTCCATCATTTTTCAATGAAGCTGAAACATCATTTTTAATGAAGCTGATCATGAAATTACATACATAGTCTGAAATATGAATATGAGGAGCCTCCATAACCAAAATAATATTTCGATGATGCCATTCGGCTTAGGGTATTTAAATACTCATTGACCGGGGAAGCTAGAGAATGGTTGCATAGGCTACCTCTGAATTCAATCCATACATGGCAAGAGCTTGTGAATATCTTCCTCAAAAAGTGGTTCCCACCTAGTAAGAAGGCGGAGCAGCGGGACAAGATCTTCTATTTTCAATAACTCCTTGTGGAGCAATTATTTGAAGCTTGGGAAAGGTTCCAGCAATATACACTTTAGGCTCCCAACCACAGTTCCCCGAGCATATTTTGCTTGTGAAGTTCTACATAGGTATAGACCCGTTGATGTAGTCTGTTGCAAACAATATTGGTAGAGGATGCTTCATATATAAGACCTTTAATGAGATTGCCATTATTTTGGATAGAATTGTAAAGCATAATCATACATGTCATAGAGGAGATCTAAGTGGAGGTCCAAATGTGGGTATTCCTTCCTTATCTCACTTGAGGAAGGAGAATCGGGATCATGATTAGAGGATGGCAGCCATGGCCACCAACATAGCCTTACTTACTAAAAAGTTGACAGAAACTAAGGTTAAGAAGGTGAATGTTGTTGAATAAGCCTCGGGAAGTGCTCAATACGGGCAGGATCCCCCCCCACCTCTATATCATTATCAACCATACCAAGAGCCTCATATGTAAATGAAAGATGCCAACTAAGTTGGTAACACATCCAGAAGCTATAGACCATATTACCCACAACAACGGCAAGGCCATCCTACTTTCTCATATGAAGGACAATGATAACCTCAACCGCAAGGTCAAGTTCAATAATACCCTAGGAATGATTATGGTGGCCCAAATTAGGGTTGGCATAGTAATGGAAACTCTCAAAATCGAAGTTTAAATTCTTATGTTTCACCGAGAGGTCCCTCTTTAGTTCTCAAAACTAGAAGGAGTGTCCTTCTCAAGAACAAGGGATCTCAAAGCTTGAGGAAATATTAGAAAAGGTGCTTCCAAATCAAGAAAGGTCGGATGCATGCTTAAAGAACCTTACGGAGATTGTGGGTTCTCATAGCGCGTCCATTCAGAAGTTAGAACAGCAAGTATGGGATCTTTCATATGACTAAAATCCCAAGCAAAAGACCATCTTCCAAGTGACGCAGTGGCTAATCCTAAGGGACATGTGGGTCTTTCTAATGCTCAGTGTATGGCCATTGTTATAAGGAGTGGCAAAATTATGCAACCTGTGTGTAGTGAAGCTAAGTATGGTGTGGTCGATGAAGAGGCTGAAATTGTGCATTCTAGTGTTGAAAAAGATGAAGGGTTGATCAAGCCAAGTGTTGATGAGAGTGTTGATGAGGGAGTCAAGAAGCCATTGATAGAGGAGATTATTAAAGATGATTCAGTTGCTTCATAAAGGAAGGGAAAAGCTAATAAGGAGTGGATGACATTGCTAAATACTTTCCTCCACTTGTTCCCCCTTTTCCACAAAGAATAGCCCAACAAGATCTTAATGCAAAGGTTTAAAGCACATTGAGTGGCTAAAGGAAGCTACACTTCGGGTTTTATTTATTATGCTATCAAAGAGATGTGGGGTTTTGCTAAGTACCTAAAGATGTTGCTGAAAAGAAAGCTTCCATGTGATAAAGAGGAGTTGATTTCGGTGACACACCATGTGAGCGCCATCATTGCCGTAACTTGTGTTGAAAAAGACGGAGATCCGGGTATATTTACCATTTCTTATAAAATCGAGAGATATGATTGTTTGCATGAATTATGTGATAATGGGATGGTATAGATTTGACGTCTCTAGCCATATATAAGAAATTTAGATTGTCGATGCTTAAATCCACCTCTATCGAGCTCCAAATGGCCGACAAGTCTATCAAGACGCCGATAAGGTGGTACAAGATGTGTTGGTAAAAGTTGGAAAATTTGTGCTTCCGACTGACTTTGTGGTAATTGATTGTTATATAGACTGGGACATCTCATCATACTTCAGAGACCTTTCCTAACGATCGAGAGGGCACTTATGGACTCGATAAAGCATAAGATTACGTTTCGGATCAAGAATGAAAGTATAACTTTTAAAGCCGGGAGGGGCCACTTATTGCCCATAGGAGTTGGGGATATTTTGGTGGCTAATTGTCACACCCCACCTTGGGGGGTATGACGGCACTTGGTGCCTGCTAGACTCTGGACTGCTAACTGGTCCAGCCTGAGAACATCTGGTGCTTTGGCTGGCTCTGGCTCTATTTCAAGAAACAAATCGGCTATATAACGGTTGTAACTACAGCCTCCGGCCAACTGGCCTGTAGCCATCTGTACCTGTAACAACAGCTAACCAGAAACAGACCTGTAACAAGGAACCTATGCGGGCCGACAAGGCCACCATGCTGTCTAGTTATCTGTAACTCAACACAAGACTGCTGTAAAACTACGTGACCGGTAAGGTCACCACTACTGCTGTCAAACTAAGGCCCCACACGGCCAAACTCTGCTGCTAAATACTTCGGTATCTAGGATTAATTTGAGTTTGGGCAGTGTTTGGCAGTGTAATCGGACGAAAATTATAATCCCTCCTTCGTCTTCCTCTGTTTTGCTGCGTGTTCTGGAAATTAAAATGAGTTAAATGATATTAAACCGAAGTGGGGGCTTTATATACTTGAGCCTGAACTTGGGCAACGTGTCACGGAGCCATCGCGGAGGCCTTGCCTCCGTGACACGCTGCCATCGCGGAGGGGCTCTGCCTCGGCTCCTCCCGCGATGGTTCGACGGGTTTCTCATCCGATCTTTTTCTCGGCCATTCTCTAGCACGTATGGCCTTCTAATATGCTTAACCAACGTGTGAATAGGTCGTCTAGGTGCCGGGGATTCTACGGGGTATAACATTCTCCCCCCCTTAGGAACATTCGTCCTCGAATGTACACTGTTATCTAGAGGACTCCTTACTTACTTTCTAGAAAAATTTCGGCAGAGTCTCCCCTGTAATATGGACTATCGCAAAAACCTGAAATGCAAAAAAGTCCAACACAGGCACTGCACACAATATTCTAAGATCCACTGGATAACTAGATATCAATCTTTCTTTATCATTTACAAACATACAACCATAAGGTACTGTATAAAGAATAATACGGACATACCTGTCGCCTGACTAGGTCTGAAATAAGTGAGGGTATCTAGTTTTCATTTCCTCTTTAGCCTCCCACGTCATTTCTTCACAATTTCTGTTACGCCACAACACTTTGACAGATGCAACATCTTTAGTTCTCAGTCTGCGAATCTGTCTGTCTAGGATAGCTACGGGAACCTCTTCGTATGTTAATTCTTCTGTAACCTGGACATCCTGAACCGGAACTACTGTAGAAGGGTCCCCTACGAACTTTCGTAACATAGAAACATGGAATATTGGGTGAACAGATGCTAACTCTGGAGGCAAGTTCAACTCGTATGCAACGCGGCCTATTCTTCGCCGAATCTGATATGGCCCAATGAATCTTGGGCTAAGCTTGCCTTTCTTGCCAAACCTCATTACCCCTTTCATCGGGGACACTTTCAGATATACCCAGTCATTTACCGAAAATTCTAAATTTCTGCGCCGCATATCTGCATAAGACTTCTGGCGGCTCTGAGCAGTCAGTAAACGTTCTCGGATAAACCTTACCTTTTCCTCGAACTGCCGAACAATGTCTGGGCCAACTAACGCTGATTCTCCTATTTCAAACCAGCCCACCGGTGATCTACATTTTCGCCCATATAATGCCTCGAAAGGCGCCATCTGAATAGCTGAATGGTAGCTGTTATTATAAGCAAATTCAATTAACGAAAGATGTTCATCCCAGCTACCCCCAAAATCTAACACACACGCTCGTAGCATATCTTCGAGCGTCTGAATTGTACGTTCAGCCTGCCCATCTGTTTGAGGATGGAATGCTGTGCTCAAGTTAATCTGCGTTCCCAAACCTTTCTGAAACGACTGCCAGAATCTAGTTGTAGACTGTGCTCCCCTGTCTGAAATAATAGATACCGGCACTCCATGTAGTCTAACTATTTCTCTGATATATAATTCGGCATAATCCTCAGCTGAGAAGGTAGCCTTTACTGGTAGGAAATGAGCTGATTTTGTTAGCCTGTCTACTATTACCCAAATGGAATCATTTCTGCGTCTGGTACGGGGTAATCCTGTTACAAAATCCATATGTATCGCTTCCCATTTCCACATAGGCACAGCTATATCCTGCGTCAGACCGCCCAGTTTTTGGTGCTCCGCTTTCACCTGCTGGCAGTTAGGACATCTAGATACAAATTCAGTTATTTCAGATTTCATACCTGGCCACCAGTAGATGTCTCTGATATCGTGGTACATTTTCGTCGCTCCTGGATGGAGGGAATAACGAGCGTAATGTACCTCATGCATGATCTGCTGGCGAAGCCCTGAAACATTTGGGACACATAGACGGCGCCCACAACGTAGTACTTCATTTTCAGTCACTTGGAAATCTGACTCTTTACCTTCCTGAATTCTATCTCTGAGCTGGACTAAGTCAGGGTCCTCGTACTGCCGTTCTTTTACCTCTGTAACTAGTGATGACTCGGCAGAATTCTGAATCACCGCTCTGTTATTTTCTGTCTCCACTACTCGAACGGCTAACCCAGCTAGTTGATGAATTTCCTTGGCTAATTCCCGCTTCTCGGGCCACAAATACGCCAAACTCCCCATTGACTTACGGCTCAGGGCATCTGCTACTACATTAGCTTTTCCTGGGTGATAGAGAATATTTACATCATAGTCTTTCAACAATTCTAACCAGCGACGTTGCCGCAGATTTAACTCCCTCTGTGTGAAAATGTATTGCAGACTTTTATGATCTGTGAAAATGTCTACATGGACGCCATACAGATAATGCCTCCAAATTTTCAGAGCGTGGATCACTGCGGCCAGTTCCAGGTCATGGGTCGGATAGTTCTTTTCGTGTTTCCTCAGCTTTCTGGAAGCATAAGCAATCACCTTACCATGCTACATCAACACACAACCCAGTCCCAAACCTGAAGCGTCGCAATACACCGCATACCCATCTGTTCCCTCTGGCAATGCTAGTACTGGGGCGGAGGTCAATCGGTCTTTCAACTCTTGAAAACTCTGCTCACATGCCTCCGTCCACTGAAATTTTACTGCTTTCTGTGTCAGCTTTGTCAGAGGTGCTGCTATAGTGGAGAATCCTTCAACAAATCTCCGATAATATCCTGCTAAAACCAAGAAACTGCGGACCTCGGTCGGAGTGGTAGGTCTGGGCCATGTCTTGACCGCCTCTATTTTCTGTGTGTCTACCTGTATACCAGCATCCGACACGATATGCCCCAAAAAGGCAACTGAGTTCAGCCAGAACTCACACTTAGAAAACTTAGCGTACAGCTGACGTTCTCTAAGGATCTGGAGTACTGTTCGTAAATGGTTCTGGTGATCTGTCTCTGAACGAGAGTATACTAGAATATCATCGATAAATACTATCACAAACAGATCCAAATACGGTCTGAATATGCTGTTCATCGGGTCCATAAACACTGCGGGAGCATTCGTCAGCCCGAAAGACATAACTAGGAATTCAAAGTGACCATACTTGGTCCTGAAATCAGTCTTTGGAATGTCTCTCTCACTAACCCGGACCTGGTGGTATCCGGACCTCAGATCTATCTTAGAGAAGCATTTGGCCCCCTGCAACTGGTCAAACAAATCATCTATTCTCGGGAGCGGGTATTTGTTCTTCACTGTAACTTTGTTTAGTTGCCGATAATCTATGCACATTCGGAGCGAGCCATCTTTCTTTCTCACGAATAAAACTGGCGCACCCCACGGTGAAGTACTCGGCCTGATAAAACCTTTATCTAACAAATCTTTCAACTGCTCCTTTAATTCTCTAAGTTCTGTAGGAGCCATACAATAAGGAGGAATCGATATCGGGTGAGTACCTGGTAACAAGTCAATCGCAAAATCTATCTCCCTTTCGGGAGGGACACCAGACAACTCATCCGGGAATACGTCAGGGAATTCATTGACCACTGGAATAGACTGAAGAGTCGGAGGTTCCACCCGAACGTCCTGGACTCTAACTAGGTGGCAAATACATCCCTTTGCTATTAATTTTCTTGCCTTAAGGTAGGAAATAAACCTACCTTTCGGCGTAGGTGTACTCCCTTTCCACTCTCGCACTGCCTCCCCCGGAAAGTGGAATCGGACCGTCTTGGTCCAGCATTCTAAGTCGGCGTAGCATGGCACTAGCCAGTCCATACCCATAATGGCATCGAAGTTGACCATCTCAAGTTCTATTAAGTCTACTGTGGTCTGGCGATCAGCAACCTCTACCGTACACCCTCGGTAAACTCTTTTAGCTGTAATCGAGTCACCGACCGGTGTAAGCACTGAAAAGGGCAGCTGAAGCAATTCTGGTTCGATACCCAACTTTCGGGCCACAAATGGTGTGATATATGACAATGTAGACCCTAGATCAATCAATACATAAACAGGATATGAACAGATAATCAATGTACCTGTGACCACGTCGGGAGATGCCTCTGAATCCTGCCTCCCCGGTAATGCGTAGGTACGGCTGGGGCCTGCACCTGAGCCAGAGGCTCCTGGTCTACCTCGGCCCCTATTCCATGAACCTGAGGGTCTGCGCCCTGCTGAGACTGCTGGAACTCGTGGCCCTGCTGACGCTCTATCCAGATCATCCTGACTACCCTATCCCCTGGCTGGAAAATCTCTCATTAAATGCCCTTCCTGTCCGCAGTAATAACACCCTGGGAAGCCTTGCCTGCAGGCTCCCGAATGTAGTCGGTGGCATATAGGACAAGGGGTAGATGCAAATCTACTCTGTTCTACCCTCCGCTGCTGAGGTGAGGCTACTGTCCGTGAACTGCTACCGGACTCTGACTGACTCCGGCGAATGAACCTGCCTCTCTGCTGCTGTACCGGTGGTAGAGATCTGGGTGGCCTATCTGAAAACATTGGTCTCGGACCCCTAGGAATTTCCCTCTGAATCTCAGCGGGTCTGCTCCTACAGCGCTGCTCTGAAGTCGCCTGTCGGTCACCCCGTTGTCGCTGCCTCAGGCCCTCAATTGTCTGTGCGAAGGCCTGTACCCTGGCTATGTCCATGTCCTCTCTCAAAGTAGCTGTCATGCACGTCTCTATGTACTATGGATTTAGGCCCATAATAAAGCGGTGGACTCTGGACGACATGGTGTCCACAAATGCTGGAGCATAGCGGGCTAAGGAGTCAAATTGCAGGGAATATTCACGGACGCTCCTAGCCCCCTGCTCTAAATGTAAGAACTGGTCCACCCGAGCCTGTCTGACCTCCCGGGGTAAGTAGTGGTCCAGGAAGGTCTCTGAAAAGCTGGAGCAAGTAGGAGGGGCTGCATCTCTTCCCCGAGACCTCTCCCAACTTTCGTACCACAAAACAGCAATATCCCGTAACCGGAACACTACTAACTCAACTGATTCTGCTGGGGTTACGTGCATGACTCTAAAGATCCTCTGCATCTAGTCCAAAAATTCCTGAGGGTCCTCCGCTGAGTCCGATCCAGTAAACTGAGGGGGTCCCAACGCCAAGAATTCTCTAACCCTGGAACTACCTAGCCCCCCTAGGGATTCTGCTGCTGTAGGTGGTGCTGGCTGACGCTGAGCAGCTAGCATCTGAGTCAACATAACCACCGCACTATGTAACTCCTGATCAGATGAAATGGGTGCAGGAGCTGTGGGAGGCGGTGCTGCCTCAAATGGTGTCTGGCGAGGCGGAGACTGCTGGGAGGGCCGAGATGACACCTCCGTATTGCTCTCAGACCGGGCGGAATCTGGCTATAACTGAGGCATCCTACTGGTGCCTTCGCCCGCTACTGTATCCAATCTCCTACCTGTAGCTGGGTGCCACTGGTCGGCCATAATATCTGTGAGCAAAGAGGGTGGTGAGTTTCAAAAGTCAACTCTATACTGTACCGCTCTATAGCACGATTGAATAAGAAAGAAGAGTGACAATCCTAACATGCCTCGCAGCCTCCTGCCTATAGTATGTGGTGCATAACACATCCATAGACAAGACTCTACTTAGCACGGCTTGCAGACTCCCTGGGATACGACCTGCTCTGATACCAAGTTTGTCACACCCCACCTTGGGGGGTATGACGGCACTTGGTGCCTGCTAGACTCTGGACTGCTAACTGGTCCAGCCTGAGCACATCTGGTGCTTTGGCTGGCTCTGCCTCTATTTCAAGAAACAAATCGGCTATATAACGGCTGTAACTACAGTCTCCGGCCAACTGGCCTGTAGCCATCTGTACCTGTAACAACAGCTAACCAGAAACAGACCTGTAACAAGGAACCTATGCGGGCCGACAAGGCCACCATGCTATCTAGTTATCTGTAACTCAACACAAGACTGCTGTAAAACTACGTGACCGGTAAGGTCACCACTACTGCAGTCAAACTAAGGCCCCACACGGCCAACATAAACTGGAATACAAAACAGCTACAGCAGACTGCACGGCCCCACACGACCGGCTCAAATAACCACAGGGAATATATACAGACTGCAAGCCTCTACGAATACTGTAAGAAACTAATAGAAAGGATCGGGACAGGGCCCCGACCTACCCATACTGCACAACAAAAGAAAAGGAGCTACACCTCTGGAAATCAGACTCCGGATGACAGGAGCTGATGACTCACTGGCTGGCTGGAATCACGAGGGATCGGCTCCTTGTCTGTGAGTACCTGTAGGCAAGCAATACAGTGCCCCGCTGGGCGTCAGTACCACAGGTACTGAGCATGTAAAGCAAACTGAAATATGCAACTGAGACTAATAGCACAATAACATGATATTTAAGCAAGAAGTAGCTGAGTCTATCTAGCTGAGGATAACTGGGGAGAGTTTATACATTCTGTAACTAACTGAGCGTACCTGAAGGCGTGTCGTCCTTCTGTCTATCAGTATCTACTAGCACATATCAATATACATAATAATACACACAATACCTGACCGACCCCCATAATCCGGAAGGTGCCAACCAAGCAAGCAATCTATTTACCCCTACCCGGGTCTAAACCAACCAAAAACAAGTCACTCCACTCATCTGATAACTGTGAGCTCCTCCTACCGGCCCCCTTGGGTACGTAGCTCAGGCCTTGGCCTCTGACAATAAACTGTGTCTGAGTCCGAAGACTCCTGCCTCTGGGCACAGGTGTGCACACAGAGTGGTCTGCCCCTGTAAACAGGGTGTGCTAGCTCTGCGCAGAGTAAACTGAACTACCCCTGCAAGCAGGGTGGTCTGGATCGTATTATCATGGTGGTCGGCCATCATCGTCCTTTAGTCGGACGGCATCGCCCAGCTAGTGGCGGTATCTGAATCTGGTATCGACACAGCTATAACCTAGGGGCGGTGGGGATGCTAAAGGGTGCCCACATGCCACAACAAGTCTCAACATACAAAACACATACACAGCAAGCATGCTCAATGCAAAATACTAATCATATTCTCTTCTTGTATCTTAAGGCCAGTTTGTATTAAATAACTGGTACTATATTCTGTTTTACACTATCTATGATTGCTGGACTAACTGCTACCTGGCCTTTATCTGTCTATTTGATTATATCTGGATATTGCTCAATGACATAAAATGTACTATCTACTACTGGATACAATCTCAACAGATGTACTACGTATTGCCTGAATATCTACTATTCTGATTATCGCATGATACGTGATTAATGTACTAGCATGCTTGCTGGAAATTATACTAAAATCGTTCCTGTACGCTGGGTATCGGTTAATAGCCTTTATTCTATTTACTTTCTAAGCTGTACTTCCTGGCTTGCCGAAAGAATAACTTTACATACCTGGTTTCTGAGTATCCGACTGACCGGTGTGATTTCCGTCGGTACTTCTGCTGTTTCTCCCAACTACATTCATATACACGTCAATTAGAACTAAATACATTAATATTCGGGAGAAATCGTCACTTTAGATATATATATTTATCCCAACTTAAACCTTTCGAAAAACGGTCGAAAACTCGTTATTTTTCAGCGGTCCAAAAGGGAGAAATATTCACTTCTCAGCTAGGAACACATAGACATTAATTTAGAGCAATTCTATTTACCTTAGTTCGGCGGCTCGCCGATTCGTCGACTGTATTTCACGAAACTAAATCCGTAGGAATGCTCTCTGCTGCTAAATACTTCAGTATCTAGGATTAATTTGAGTTTGGGCAGCGTTTGGCAGCGTAATCGGACAAATATTATAATCCCTCCTTCGTCTTCCTCTGTTTTGTTGCGTGTTCTGAAAATTAAAATGAGTTAAATGATATTAAACCGAAGTGGGGGCTTTATATACTTGAGCCTGAACTTGGGCAACGTGTCACGGAGCCATCGCGGAGGCCTTGCCTCCGTGACACGCTGCCATCGTGGAGGGGCTCTGCCTCGGCTCCTCCCGCGATGGTTCGACGGGTTTCTCGTCCGATCTTTTTCCCGGCCTTTCTCTAGCACGTATGGCCTTCTAATATGCTTAACCAACGTGTGAATAGGTCGTCTAGGTGCCGGGGATTCTACGGGGTATAACACTAATGTTGTGAGGAATGAAGAAGAAGGAGCGGATCATATATTAGCAGCACCACACAATAAAAAAATCCCAAATCAAAATGGGTGAAGCAGTACCTCTATGGCTCAAAAGGCAGAAAGTAGGTGAGGAAGTCCCCGTCCCAAGGACAACTCACCATGTGCTTGATTCAAGTATCTTGCATTATGTCGTGACATTAGATCAAACACTTCTTGGAAGGCAACCCAAGGGATGCTACACTATGTGTAGTATCCACATCGTGCCGCGATATTAAATCAAGAGATTTTTAAGAGGCAACCCAAGTATTTTTGGACTAATGGGTGTTGATGCATGTAGGTACACTGAAAAGGATGGAGGAAATTGATTTAAAATAGAAAAAGAAAAATTTTGACATTCAAGAGATAGAGGGAAAAATGGACTGCCTTTTTTAAAGGCATACCATCATCCCTATCATCGACTGAAAACGAGTTCTGGTAAGGCAAGCCAAGAGAGGTCCAATGTCCAGACTTTACTCTGGCTAGACGGTCCGTCCATTGGAACGTATTTGGTTTTTAAAAGTCGGGCATATGGGTTCTTTTTGAGATGAATTTGGGTCAGAATTTTGGTAAATGGGTTGGCTTTGTCAATAAAAAGCCACCCATGGGCTAAACCAACTTGACCCATCCTCAATTTTCTTTTGAAATTGTAAGAGTTCATCGGGAAACCCTTGCCCTAATACTCTTCCTTTCTGTCTCTCCTATAGCCCTCTCTCCCATCTTCCCTTATACTTGCAAAGATCTCCATTGTTTCACATTTCACTGCTCACACCATTTGCATCGCATCAATAACACACATATCAAGCACCCGTGCACACAAGCTAGGCTTTCGTGTCCCTGAATTTCGTTTCTCCTCAGCATCAAGAATACACGCACTTTGGCTTAATCTAGATACTTACTTTCATTCTTAACATCTGATATGAATGCCTACTGTGATTTATATGATGCTTTTACTTAGGGGAAGTGTTGAACCTATGCTTGGATACCGATGTAGGGAGAGAACTTGGGTTTAATTTTGTAGAAATTGGACGGGGCTAAATTGGATAATTATTTGAGATTAATATTGTTGATATTTTCTAAAATATCATAAAATTAGTAAAGCCCCATCCTATGTTTGTGCTTTGTGCAAGAAGAAATTGCCCAAAAAGATGGCATTTTGTGAACTCCGCAAAAAGCGAAGAAAGAGACGGACCATCTTTCTTAAAGACGAATCATTCTTCCCTCCGTCTGTTGAAGCCAAATGTCAAGATTTCCTGAGTCAAGGGACGATTCAGGGAACGGACCATATTTTTGAAAGACGGTCCACACCCTGAACTGTTTGTTGAATCAAAGAACCTGTATTTTTGGTTTCAATGGATGGAACAAGGTACGGTCTATCTCTTCAGAGTGCAGATCGCTCCTTCCTTTGTCCCTTGCTTTTAATTATCTGATTTCATGATACCCCGAGTCCATGTATTGATAAATTATTACATAATCACATGTAAATGGCACCCAAAAGAGATGTACCCAGAGGAGGCAAGGACACACCAAAGAAGTCCAGACTTAGGGATAAGGATGAGGATAAGTACTTGCCTCCAGGCACTAGGAGGACTATAGCTCCGGCATCATAGGTGTCACCCACTCCTTCAACTTGGGTAGGATCAACATAGTCATCGTCTCTAGGTTCTGCATTCCATTATGATGAGGAGCATGACCAGGTCCAGTTTAGTGGTGCCCATATTGATATTTTCTCCAAGGAGTCCACTGAGGAGGAGTCCACCAGCCGAACTCCCTCTCCCCTAGTGGATACAGCTAAGTTGAGACAAAAGCACGCGGAGGACATGTTCAGGTTAACATGGGTCGTTTAGGGTCCAGAGATCGATATTTACAAGGGTGACAGGCCCACAATGAGAAGTCTCTCAGGGTTAGCATTGAGGAGCACACCATCAGCGCCAATAGGTTGGAGTACTACCTTGATATTCTGGAGTAGTTACACCATCAGCACTAGAGTTCCTGTTCTGCGTCATGATTGAGTATATTTAGATGCTGGTCCAAGAGTTCTATGCAGTGTACGAGGTGATCCTTCTGTAGCCGAACCCAGTGGTGAGATCACATGTAGATCTACTGATATTGGTGGTGATCAGAGGAGTGTAGGTTAACATCAGCCCTAAGGAAATCAACTAATACTACATGGGAGATGATTTTGAGGTGGTTGAAATTACCGAGTATGATGAGATAGCAGCTCAAGATCATCGAGCTCAAGGATGGATGGATGGAGTTATTGCTCGAGGTACTCCTGTGTTGGCTTCCTTGAGACAACAGAGAGCTACAACTTTCGGCTAAATTTTGGTGGAACGTGATATGCAGCCAGATATGCTCGACTAAGAGCGACAACAAACTTACATTCAAACATGCTTTAGCTGTAGTAGCTATAGTGGCTAAGAAGAGAATTGACATAGGCACGATGTAGTGCTTGGAGCTGAAGAAGAGGTCTATACATACTATGACTGCTACCTCCCTCCTATTCCCCTGCTTGGTGATAACACTATGTTAGAGGGCAGGCGTATGGATCCTACCTAGGGAGGATTTGTTCACTTATGCTCGTTAGGAGATAGATATCACTAGGATGAGAGATGACACCACGGTCACAATTGTCAGGCGTACGGATCATGCCTAGGGAGGATTTGTTCACTAATGCTCGTCAGGTGATATATATCACCCGGATAAGAGATGACATTATGGTCACAGTTATGAGCCGTCCTAGCTCCGTACTACCGTTGGACCTACTATGAAGGGTCAGGGTATCCCAATTGAGGATCCCACATCACAGCCCACGATCGAGTTAGATATAGCAGCAGCAGATTTTGCTTCCCATGGGGAACAGACTTCCCCTGCCACCACTACATCTATTCCAGCTTCCCCACCAAGACACTTGTTGAGCTCCAAAGGCTCCTTGCCCATCTTAGTCGTGAGGCTTGATCGAGAGTAGCGGCAGCTGGCCAGACTAACTGTGGACTTGCCAGCCTTCGTGGCTACCATTATTGAGCGTGCTCTTCAGCTACTCCAAGACACTATTAGGAGCTCACAGGAGGCTTTGAGCTCCTATCTAGGGGCTATGGACACCACATTGGTCCAGCTTGAGTAGGGTGCAAGTGCATCTGATATCTTGAGCCTCAAAGCAGATTTAACTAAGACCAAAGCCATAGTGCTGGATTTGCAGATGCGAGAGCAGCAGCCAGAGGAATTCCAAATACCACTGGTGGATAGGACACCATCTATTGCCAGTTTTATGTATTTTTTTCCTCGTGCAATTCCAGTCTACACGGACCAGGCTCAGTCTTCACCACCATCAGTTTCAATCTCCAGGGCCACCACTACCAACGCTCCATATAAGAGGATTCCTACTGATATTCCGACTCAAATAGCCACTCCTGCCCCTCCACTTGATAAGGGAAAGAGCTAGGTATAGAAGGAGTCATCATCTGATTCAGACATTCCTGCAGCAGAGGATAAGGCTCTCAAGAAAGCGATAGAGGCCTCACGCTTTAACACTCGAGGGCCTATCTTATGACACAGAGGCTATCCCTTCAGTACCACCTCAGTGATGACCTATAGTGGTGTGGTCTGAGCGCTACAAGCAGATTTTACCACTCTTTTTATATTTTATTTTCTTTGTAGGGAACTACACCATTTTAGGGTGGGGATGGATATTATTTGGCCCTGTGTGGCATCCATTGCTTGTATTGTTTCTGGTTTTGAACTCATATTTTGTATGATATAATGCCTTTTGATTGAGTTGATAGATGTCCATGATGTCCCATTTTACTACTTTTGTAGTATAGATTTTTCTTCGATTTTTGTTATTGCTTTCTTAGCTTAGATTCTTTCTAAGTCCCAGAGGCTTAATTTCTATTGAGTATGGCATAATAATGTAGTAAAAGTGTAGTAGTGTGTGGACCCAATGATAGATTGATAGGCGATATTCTTAAGGGTACCGAGCTACCTGTTCTTTGGTTGAACAAAATGTTTTTGACTTAGGTGGTAGTGGAAATTGAGTTCCTTACATTCTTGTATTGATTATTTTTAAACAATGCCCACCCCTCAAAATTTTTACCGTAGCTATTTGGTATTGACTTGTGTACCTCGTCTTTTGACATAAAATTTTGGCAATGTGTCCCTAGTTAAGATTGATTTTTTTAGTCATTTTGATTTCTATGTGCCAATGTGTGGAAAGAGATTTTGCTTGTTCACTTAATTTGGTCACACTCTAGAACTTGCCTTGCTATTTGTGCTCAAACTTAGGACTAACTATGGGTTGTAGAGATGAACTTAGGCCTTCTTTGTGCTTCACAAACCATATTTGCCTAAATAGACCTACCAAATAATGCATGTATCCCTAGTCTCCATTTTTGAGCCTTTGATCTTTTTCCTGATCAACTATAATGAAAGTCAAAATCAATTCTCAAGTTGACCCTCTTTTGAACCCATCCTCCTTGACACTTTGAAAAGTGATGAAAATTAGCAAAAAAGTGTAAGTTAGGGGTGATAAGGTGGGAAAGAAAGAAATAGGACAAAAGATGACTATTTTGATCATATCTCAAAGTGAAATTGAGCAATGAGCTAAAAGAAGAAAAGAAAAAGAAAACAAAAGAGAAAAAGAGAAAAATGAAAATTGAGCTCACAAAAATACTTTGGAGTGTGAGAAGTTGCTAAGAAAAGAGAAGAGATGAAAAGAAGGGATAAAAAAGATAAAACAAAATTGTGAAAAAGTGATAAAGTGTTCAAGGATGGTAAATGAGTCACTAAAAAGTCATATTTATACCCTACCAGCCCTTTGACCCTCATTACACGCTTAGAATAGCCTTTGTGTGATCTCAACCCAGATATCCGAAAGTAAAGAAACTAGAGTAACAGGAAAGCATATGGTAGTTGTGACCTATCTTTTGAACTTCTTTGCGAGATTTGAGTGTATTTCTCTCCTCTCTTGATCTTGTGTGTTCTTATTTGGTGTGTTAGCATTGCTTCATAAAATGGACATTTTTCTTGGTCTGATTGTGAGGACATGTGGATGTGAATGACTGGCATGTTTTACTTCTCAAATCTAGGTGTATGCATGTTGATATAATGTCATTGGTAAATATTACATGTTTAGTCCGAACAGTTGCGAGAAAACTGGTTTTTGTTAGATGGAGGGGGTGGGTACACTGAAATGTATGTGTTTGTAGCCATTAGTCACAACCATCCAAGTTATTGCATTTTGTGATGCCGGAACATTAGTTTAGGCGTTACAGTAGTTTTCTCTTTTTAGTTGCTTGAGGATAAGAAAATGCTTTAAGTTGAGGGTGTTGATGTGTTGGGAATTTGCAATATATCTTTGCTTTATTTCATAGAATTTTGCATGTCTTTAGGAGCTAGATTAAGTGAAACTAACCTCATTATGCTATATTTCATAAACCCAAGTGAAATGAAGAAAAGAGGAGTCAAAGCCAAAAATCTATTCAAAAGACAAAGCAAAGGACGGACTGCCTTTCTAATGGACAGTCCGCATGTTCAACGTCCATCAAGTCCCACTATTTTAAGAAACCATTCTGAAGAGATACATAATTGATGAAGTGAAGAACGAATCGTCTTTATAGAGGATGGTCTGTCAATGGATAGACGGATCCATGAGGAGACAGAAGACAATTCTAATCGACGAAGCAAGAGATGGACTGTCTTTCAAAAAGATGATCCACCAATTAAAGGATGGAAGACACTTGGGTAGACGAGGATTTTAATTGATGGAGAAAAGAACGATCCATCCTTCCAAAGGACAATCCGTCCCTGCGCACCTAGAACCCTCCGAATTTAAATTATCTTAGGATTTTTAATAACTTGTATAAATAGATTTTTCTTCTTTTATCAAGGTAGATTGGATATACTGATAGAGAACTTTAGTTTTCCGCGTAGCAAAGTAGATCTTAGATTAAGATTATAACTTTGAAGATTCAATTTCATCAATTCAAGATTTCCTCTTTAATTTGCAATTTATTTGGTAAAAATGTCTAATTATTTACTTTCTACTCTTCTTCTTGCTATGGTAGCTAAACTTAGATCTAGGGTTATGAATCTAATGGGTTGTAAACCCTAATGATCCCAATTTGGTAAAATTGATTGTGGGCTTAAGAACATTTGATTGATTTTTGCTTTTTGGCGTGTAATTGATGATGAAAGTCACTCAATCCTGCCTAATTACCTTTATGATGCTTGAGAGAGTAAATTTAGATTGGGTTAACATCAAACAATAGTAACTCAAGGTCTAACCTTTGTTTTGGTGGATTCTCCTAGACATAATTTGAATTTCAATTGGCAGTAAGCAATTGGGTAGAAGGGAGTTCTCTTCAATTGAAAAAATTGAAGTGGATTGACACCTATGGTGCTATTGAAAGATACCCATGGGTTGCCTAAGTCATTGCTTGCATGTTCATCCATAGCCCACTCTCAATTTATCCATATTGGGTGATTTTGGGAGGATCGACCCATAATTGGAGTCACTTCCTTAGTACTTTCCATTAATTGATTTAATCCTAAAGCAATTTACATTTATTAATTAATAGTTAGATTTTGCCTAACCCTAATTCGAATAGTCTCTAAACCTGCAAATCTAGATTGACAAGCGCTAGATAGTTTGGGCTTAACCTAGTCTTTATAGATTCGATCCTGACTTAAGTTGGATACTATATTTACTTTGACCATTTACACTACCATAAATTGAAGTGAATTTGAGCGGCCTATTACGCTACTGCCATATTGAGGCACTATATATATGCATGAGTTAGTGTACGCCAAGTCTCTACTGCATATCGAGGTCATTACACACACACACACACACACACATACACAGAGTGCTCTAAGGCACAAAAAGTACTTAGTGTGTGTTATAATGTGAGTAGAAGCATGTGTTGAGTTTATTTTTGAAAAAGTAAAGGAGATAAAAGCTTATGAGTCTCACATGTTTCAGTTTTCAGGTTTCATATTATATTTATCTCTCAGTTACTATTTTCAATTTACTCAAATAATATTTTCGCCTTACATACTAGTACTTTCTTTTATACTGACATCCCCATTTCTTGCGGCACGCTGCATTTTCTTGCAGGCCCAGATTGAGATTTAGATAGAGCTGTCCAGTAGGAGCTGTGTTCAACGGTTTTGATAAGCTCCAATTCTTCCTGGAGCTGAAGAGTTAGAGGTCCAACTTTAATTTTGAGTATGTGTATAGCAGCTGGCTAGATTCAGGTCCGATCCCCACTATATGTCGGTCATGTTACTCTTAAAGGCTTGTAGACGTTTGTGTGGGTTTTCAGTATGTCGTGTATGGCCTTGTCGGCCTTCTATTTAGTTGTTATACAGTTCATAGCCTTATCAGCTTGTCATGCAGTCGCTGAGGTACTTGCAGCTTGTTAGTCTTATATATGCATCTTTTGAGGTTGTTAGTTTGTTCATACTTATACTATAGTCTTGTTATCATAGCGGTCTGGTTAGCCTAGTTGCTATTCGAGTTATAAGAATTTCAATGTCTAGCTCGGTCAAGTAAGATACCGGGTGCCAGTCATGCCTCCTCAAATATGCGCATGACATTCCTAAAGACCTTCCCAGAGATATGATGGGACCTTACATTCTTGACAAATCACAAATGGCTTCTATAAAACACAAGCATAAGAAAATTCTTATGATTACATATGACCTCTGGATCATCGTCTGTTGCATATAGATACCTTGTATCTTTATGTTCGAAGTAACAGAGGTTTTGGTTTTGTCCCCTTTTATTTGTTATTTGCATCTTCTTTCTGGATGCAATAAAAGGTAGATGCCAACCTAGGTGTGAAATTTATATAAGAAATGTTGCTTTCACACTTGAGTTTGTCTTTTTCATAAAATTGGATTCAGCTTACAACACTTTCACCTAATCACATCAGATGCCAAAATAAAAATGAGTTGCCACTTGACTACGTAAATTCGGTACTTTACCCATTATAATTTGATCCAACTTGCTCATTTGTCATCTCTAATTTTAAGTATTATGGCTCAAATTAACCTTGTAAATATTAACCTTAAGAATTATCATGACTCAAGGTATACAATTCTCTCTTTTCCCCTTTGTCCCTTTTTGGATTATAAATACCAACTTAAGACAAATTCAACTTTTTCCGGTAGATAGTAAAAGATGAGCTATTAAATGGGATAGGGATAATAGAATCATTGGTCTACCAAGAGACGTCATGTATCATATCCTTGTGTTCTTACCTGTCAAGACACATAAGAACTGGTATTTTGTTGAAAAATATTGTGTCATGCTTTCATAATTGGTGCTGGATAAGATCTGTTGCAATAAATTAATTAGCAGTAAAATCTCAATCTATCTTCAAACAAACGGTAGATGAGATTTTCTTACAATATATTTGAGACACTGTGGAGCTTGTTCTTGATGTTTCGGGAACACATTTGTCTTCATGTACAAATATTGATAAATGGATCTGTTATGTCACTAGAAATGGTGTTAAGGAGCTAACCCTTAAAGTATCAGATAAAAACTACTTTTTTTTAATGTCGGATAATACTACTTATTAAGTCTTCTTATATATTTAATTGTCCAACCTTTGACACATTTGCAACCTTTTCTTGGCTTTCAAAATCTTGTAACCCTCCATATGCAAGAAATAACCTTTAAATTGTGCCAAACTCAAATTTTTGTGTAATCGATGTCCTCCTTCTTGTCAATTTAAACTTGATGTACTGTCATGGCACTCAATGCCTGAACATTGTCACATCACAGTTGAAGTTCTTGGTTGTTCGCGAGAGTCACTTGAGGAACTTCATTTAGGTTCATGTGTCCTTGAGGTAAGAAATTGATGTGTTTCACTTGAATGTGTTATGGTGACAGCATTAATGTGATTCTAATTATTCCATTTGCTCTGAAGCCTTTGAGTGCAAATAGCTGATTATGACATGTAAGTGGGCAAGAGATTTTATTTTATCTTAGCTACGAATTTAAGTACCAAAATATCTATTGTGTATAGTATAACGGTATGAATTTAATATCCATGTATCTTTCATAATCTTTTGTAACTATGTATACCTATTTTGAGTCAAAGATGATGTTTGCATCCTCATTTACTTTCAATATGAGTTCTATCTGTAGACTTCTCGTCTAATCTTTATTAGGTGATGCTATTATAAAATCAAAGCAAATAAGAATCATAAATAAATAAATAAATAGAGACAAGAGAAGAGAGTACAAAGATGAAAGCTTTTCTTATTCTTTGAAGTATATATCTTAACGTATTTTAAGTGTTCGGGTGTATCTCAAGTATGTTCAAGACTGTACAATATGAGTTCTCATGCCTCTATTCATAGTATTCTTAGAGGCATACAAAAGGTTTCCATAACATGGCATTAACCATGAAAATTATGGGGGAAGATCACGGAGAAGGTTGTGGAGATATGAGAGTTAATATCATCATACTGAGGAGTAGCAGACATCCACGCTAACTAATTATTTCGTAACGCTCCTCTTTGGATGTTCATATCTTGATAGATAATGTCTCATTAAAACCTTATTAGAAAAATACTTTTGGGAAAAAAAGAATCTAAGTGAAGGAAAAAGAGTACACATATCTTTCAATACACATTATTTGATACCTCATTAAAAATTATTTTAGAAAAATCTAGTGGGACAAAACCTGGCTAAGGAAAAAAGAGTGTAACGAGTATTTTACTCCCTGGATGAAAACATCACATTATTTCTCAGAGATGATGGATTTCAATCTTGTATATATACATTATATTGAAGCTTGTGTCTAAAAAAAACTTTGACAAAATGTACTTTATTTTGTCTTCTTTGATATATTATTCATCTAAATAAGCTAAGAAAGCAACATCATCTTCATATAATATTGGGACCTTCTTTTCAAAGAAAATCATACATCTTCGATGTGTTAGTCAATTGCTTTATAAGTTGCTAGTATCTTGACAGGACTTGAATAAGTATCAATGATTGATTGTATGTCGTATAGAATATGATAATATAGCAGTGTCTTCATAAGCTAATAGATAAATTCCGTGCAATTAAACATTATGTAGATCAAATAATTTTTCTGTATTTACATAACCAATAATCCTTTGACAATATTAGTTAGAAATAATAAATTAATATTGGATTTCACTTAAATATCTCCACATAAAATTGAAATATATTTTATCTACATGCTAATAGAAAATATTGTCTCATTGATAGTAATAGCAGGATACACAAATGCACCAATTACACTAAGACATGGTAATTTCTTACCATTTTCATAAAATCGAAATAGATATTTCTTTATGTTAAGCGATCTCTGATAACGTTCAATATATCTCTCTCATTTAAAGGAGGTGACAGTGGTCGTTGTCAAAAAATTAAAATACCTAACGAATGTCGAGATCGAATCCCACAAGAAATTGAGAAAGATAATCCAAAAGTTATAAATTAATTCAAACTAGCATGCATCATTATTTAACATGTGAAAAGTAAAAATTGAAGAAAAAAGCGAAATAATATTGAATTCAAATAGTAAAACGAAATTGGGTAATAGACTTATCGCAATTAATGAGAGGGAACTAGGAATGTGCTACTAATAGGGTGTCAACTAGATTGGGGTTGATTGAAATGCCTTGAACTCAATTTTTAGCATGGATAGCAATGGATAATACTACACCCTCTTGTTATCAACCACAAGGATGTTTTTGCTTTGGGTTTACTCAAACCTCAAAGTCACAATCACAAATCAGCCACAAAGCTTGAGGAAGAGTTAACTTATCTCTAGTATCAACCCTTTAATAGAGTGGAGATATGGGTCTTGATTATCTCTAGCTCAAGCCCACATATCTACACTCCAAATCATCACTATTGATTCCTCACCCAAATCTCACTCCTCTTTTTCAAGCAAAAGTAAGATAAACAAGCTAAATCAATGTTTGCAACCATTAATTATTCAATTAAAACATAGAGGAAACAATAGATCCATACTTATAAATTTAATTCAAGAACTAATCATCAACACCCAACCAAGTTTAAACACCCATCAAGCACACACCCCTAGCTAATAATTTAGCTACTCATAAATGTAGAAAGAGAAATTATACCCCTAAGAAATTTCTCAACAACCATCATATTGGATAACAAATTAAGCTTTTAAAATCTGCAATGATGGTGTTCTTTGCCCAATGTAATTGAACAAGAAGAAGAAGAAGAAGAAGAAGAAGAAGGAGGAGGAGGAGGAGGAGGAGGAGGAGGAGGAGGAGGAGGAGGAGGAGGAGGAGGAGGAGGAGGAGGAGGAGGAGGAGGAGGAGGAGGAGGAGGAAAATTATACTCTCTACTTCTCTCTATAAAATTTCTATTTTATTATATGATGTGTTTTGATTTGTACAATTTGGGATAAAATATGCACATTCCTTATGTACAACTTTTCAAACTTTTCCTTGAAAGCTTCTCAGGTACACTTATGTCAAATCTGAACGATTTTTCCTTTATCAGCATCCGGGTTACTTGCGAAGCACCTGTATTTCGCAGGCGCCTGTTTGCGGCTCGCAGGTGCTTCGTAGGTTGAAGCAGTATTACTTCAAAGCCATCTGCTTCGCAGGTTCAGATCAGTCATCCTCCAGTGCCAGCTGCGTGGCACCTGCATTTCGCATGTGCCAATATGCAGTACACATGTCCTTTGCCTCCAGCAGAGTGTTTTTTATTCAATTCTTCCCTTTTCTTTGTCTAAGTCAAATGCCTATACAAATAAAGAGAAAAGACATAAAATCTTCCTAAACGATGTGATAACAAAGCAACAACTCATGCTTAAGAGCCAAATGAGTTGGTAATTTATCAATCTCATAACCATTGGGATATTTAATGGAATTACTTTCATTTATATAAAGATTTGCTGAAGTTTTATTTAACAAATTTTGAAAACTTTTATATGCTTCAGAATAATTTAAATCCTTCAAGAATTTATATATAAATTTCATTATCTAGCCAGATATATAAATAATTTCATTATACGCATGTCAATTTTTTTTATATATTTTTCAGACTAATATCAACCTCAAAATAATTATATCCACCACAAAAGGACCTATTCATATAATAATTTCAGGACTTTTGCGAAAAATCTTTGTGCCATCAGGCATAAGCCATACTATATATCTTATAATTTTATTTTTATTTCACCTTTCACACAAGAATTTATTTGTATCCTACTGACATTATACCTTGAAATGTTTGGACTACAAGTCCAAAATTTCACTATTTCAAGTGAAACCACTACTTAAATTATGTATTTTTATTTGGCCAATTATTTATCTGTCCGCATTCTTTGAAAATTTTGAATTCAAGTTCCTCTTTACCATTAATAATATTGAGAGCTATATTATCTCAAGAATACTATCGACAGTTATTTTGATACTAGTTTCACTGTGATATTACTTATCGAAATCTATTTATTTTTCATCATTTTTAGGTACTTAAACCTTTTTTAAGATTTTATAAAGTATTATGTCATGGTGCTCTTTTAAAACACCCACCTCAATATTTTGAACATCTTGATCATGCTCCTCTCCTTCTTCAAGGAGTTTTACCTTTAAAATCAATTAGTCTATCACACTTCATACGTGCCATAAACTCTCTCCTTCAAGGAATTTTTATTGGAGCATTTTGCGATTAAATTATAACACTGGATCATCAAACACATCTGACAATTGTTTTACAATATTGCAATTGAATTATCTCTTGAACTTTAAATTCACACTTTTTTACGAAGATCTAGATAATTCATTCCACACATAATTTTTAATCTTCTAATTGTTTCCTCTCCCCTTCCCCCAATATTAAAAAATCTAACATTTACCCTCAACCTTATTTTGGGGACCCATATTTCAGCGTAGTGGAGCAATTGAATCATATACCGCACATTCAAAATTTTAGATGAGAATTATTTGGTTGTCATATAATAGAAAAGAGCCTACATGGTAGGTGAATGGACCCGTATTCATCTTTTCATACGTTTCAAAAATTCAAGGGATATAATCTCTGGATACAATTCTAGCCTTAGTTGGTATAATAACAATTTATCATGAGAGCAAGCAACACAAAAGAATTCGTGAAGAACTTTTCATTTTTTCAATATATAACCACATGAATTCTCAATTATTTTTGCATCACATTTGACCCGAAAAGGCAACTCGATCATGTTGTAAACCTTTAGTTTACTATTGCATGTGATTCCATCTTCATGCCCATATTTCTATACTTAAAATAGAATAAATAGTCGATTAACCTTTCATATAATATTTATAACCCGCTTCGATTCATAGCCTATTCATCCTAGTTAGCAGTTCCAGCTACATATCAAGTTCACGATCGATATCGTCACTAGCATCAAGATTGTCACTATCATCAATATCGTCACTATCATCAATATTGATCTCATCAAGAAGAAAACCGTTAGGCTTGTTATCCAGGAACTTGTTCAGAAATACCGTAATGAAAGGAACATAGTAATTTGTCGCTAGGTATTTGACCAAATAGGATCGTCTAGTTCCTATATAACCTATCACTAAAATACCCCTAGAGGGGGATAAGGCTAAGCCGAGAGAAAAGGGTTTCCCATATGAGACTTTCATCTCGTACATTTCAAGCAAAAACACCCAAATACTAGTTGCAACGGATATGGAATAGAAAGTTTTCAATTTCTTAAGTTCGAAACAAAGAAATTCCATGATCTAACTACCAAAAGAAAATAGAATGGACTAGAAATCGGAGCTCTAAATGATTCATTTTGGACTCAAAAACAAGAACTTTGCGGTTCTTATAAATCTAATTCATTGAAATTCCATCCAATAAAGCGGAAGAATTATAAATCTCCAAAATAATAGATAGAAATACCACAAATAAGGCCATTGCGACACCCATCAAAGGAGTCATTCCCCACCCAGGAGCTACTTTACCATATTCCGAATTCAATGGTTTTAATAAATCTCCTACTGCAGTTCGTCTTGGACCAGATCTAGAACTGTTCTCAACAGTTTGTAATATGATGTGTTGGGAATCTCTTATGATAATGATCCACGCTTGAAACGTATCTTAATGCCTGGACCAATAGGAAAATCTCAATTCGTTAGGCCTTTCGATACAATCAAATAGAAAGCCGCAAGGGCGCCATATTCTAGGAGCTCAAACTATGTGATTGAATAAATCCTCCTGCGGGTCAAGGGCTCCTTCTCCGTCCCCTTCTTCAAACGTTGATTCATATTTTTCATAGAGAAATCTTTGATCAAGGATAGACCAATAGCCCTTTTGCATCATATCTAAGGGATTCCTCAGTTCGGGCCGAAGAAGCAATGTCACTCGATCATTATCAAACTGGCTGCAATCTTTTTCTGTAGTAATATGAATAATTTTTATCGTTAATTTCATGTTATAGCAACTCTTTTATGCCTCCATGAACACTATAAATAGAGGCATAACAACTCATATTTTATAGACTTGAATATACTTGAGATACACTTGGACACTTGAAAGACTTGAAGATATACTCTTGGAAAAAATAAGAAAAGCTCTCATCTATTTACTCTTTTCTCTTGTCCCTCTTTATTTACTTTGTTTATAATTTTTATTTTTTTTGATTTTACAATATGTTATCAACACGAACCTTAATGATTAACGGTAAAAATATTGTTTATGAAACCGTTTAGCAGAAAATTTGAATGGGTAATTCTCTTTTGCTCACATTCAAGGTATATATGGATTCATTTTTCATTATTTTTGTTATATTTGCACTTGGCTATAGGGTTTTTATGTGTGATTATAAATAAATTGATATATTTAATGGAAATATTTCTTTATGATATTTTAAGATATCATAGCAATACACGAATACTTGGGAAACAATTCTTTCTACCAACAAGATTTTTCAATCATACAAGGATTCTTTCCGATGGAAAAAGTTTTGCCACTAAATCTTTTTACAGTTTTTAAGTCTCAGTTGCAAATATTGATATCATAAAATTATTATGACATTGATTGAGGGTAAGTCAGTGGATTGAAGTTTTATCACATTAAGAGGATATCAAATTAAAACTATTGATGCACCGTGATAATAAGATATGGGTTCGAATTCCATCACATTATGGTCCAACATGCCTTTTTATGGATAAGACATCATGTTTGAGGCCTAATGCACCATATGTATAATATAATAATGATAAGGTAAAACATTTTATGCTTTTGATGAAAAGCCATAAAATTCGTCCCACTTGATATGCTTCATTCCGTGAAGTGAATGTGATAGCATACATAGTAAGTCTGAAGGATGAAAAATTCATTATTTTGGCTGTACAAATGAATGTGGGTGCAAAAGACAAAATAAAAATAGTTATTATTATGGTAATTATAAAATGAAGAACATTATGAGTTCTTAAAATGGTCCTCCAAAACGTGAAGATAGTTTTTGTCATCAAAGAGATCATTAGGTATGCGGTTATCGTGCGACCTAATAATTTGATAAGTTTATTATAAACCCTCCATCAAAAGAAGGAAGATAAAGTGGCACACTTGACCTTTCAAATTGATGTTGAGGTGTGTCATATACATTTCAAAACATGATGATAATAACCTTATAACAAAATTTTATAATGCATGTATAAATGGTTATTGTCTATGACTTATGTTAAGTATCATGAGATTTACCCGTTTTTGAAAGTGAATGTGTCAAAATGTGATAAAAAAATATAGATAAGGATATGCAAATGTGTGGTTGGATAAATGTCATAACTCACAACTCACCTCTATGAGAGGTTTGAGAGAAATTTATATATATATATATATATATATATATATATATATATATATATATATATATATATATATATACATATATGGCACAAAGGTCATTGGTCATGTATTTTAGTACGTCACAAATATCGTAACTTGTCTTCTCATGAACTATCGCAAGGTAAAAATAAGAAATAATTCTTATATGATTTTGACTATGACCAAAATGAATATTATGGCAATAATAATATGATTTTCTTCCCTACAATAATTTTGTCTGTCTCTATAAAAAAATTATTAAAGGCAAAAGTAAAACAAGAAGGAATCTTGCCTATAATGATTTTGATCATGACAATAATAATATGATTTTCTTCATAAAGGAGATGATTCGCATATGGATGATGCCATAAAATATTTGATAGTAGAAAATTAATTGAGAGCTCCCAATGAGCTAATTTGGTACTATCTGAAGGAATGAAATTATTTATAATATTGGTATTGTATTAAGTCTAAAAAATTTTAATCGAATTTCAAAAATATTAGTCAAAAATAAATTATATTGAGACTAAAAATTATGGAGACAGATTAATAGAGAAGATTGTGAAGGTTAGAAAGTTAATATTATAACAATGAAGAGTAAGGAGAGATTAGTTTTAAAGTAACGAACATCCACCTAATTAATTATTTCATAATAGATCCTTAATTATAGATACAATGATGTCGTTTCATTAACACCTTTCTAAATGTCTTTTGTTTCACATTCATTAAAAAGATGGTCGTGGACTTAATCACTTGCCTGGATGTAATTGTCCCTGAACCAATTATTAACTTTGGCAAGTGATATTCTTTGTATTCCAAATTTCTCAAAAAGAAAACACTGGTAGCCAAATGAGTGATTGATACAGGCCTTTTTGTTTCTTTATTTGTTATGTATGGATTCTTAAATTCTGTGCTATTCAAGTTTTTGGTAAATCACATCTAAAAAACAAAAAGAAGAATAATTTCAGAGCCTACATATTTCGCTTCGTTAATACACTGGCCTCTCTTCAAATTGATAGTTAGAAAACTAATTTAATATAAAAATATGATCAGATGAAAACTAAAATTATTCTTAAAAAGTGGTGCAAATGATATGTATAAAACAATATTGTTAATGAAATTGTCACATAAATTAAAAAGGAAAGAAGTAATAAAGTTCTGTAGTCGTTAAGACTTGCTGAATAGATTCAAAGATAGATGCTTGATCACAAAATGTAAAATTTTATATGATGATTAATCCAGCATTCCTTCAAATTTCTTTGCTCTCTGAAGCTCAAGGTGGATTAGCCTGGATCTCCTTCCAATTTATATCTCATAAGCACAATGCAATTCAAAAATAATACACGTCTAACTTAGGCAACAAAACTGTGATATTTTTTAAAAATCTATTAAAGGAGAAACTATTAGATATTGGCAAAACTCTACATGCACCAATAAACATGCACATTTAGGGAGAAATATATGACGAATCAAAGGATTAAGCTAGTCCTTGATGGGATATTGATTCACTGAAACCTGCTAAAACCTGAGAAATTAGTCTGCAAGATACACCTAGTTTTCACTGGCTTTTCAAGCATGTAGCACATCCTACTAAACATCCATCAAAGACAACCATGTAGTTAACAGCAGAAATGAGTGAAATTCAAATTATGGCAGCCTGAAATCTAAAAGGATATCCACAACTTCGCTACAAAAAGTTTACCATCTGCTTCCTTCTCAGACGTAGAATCCACTTCCAAAATTACAACTTTTTGGAAAAGATTTAAGTTTGTGATTCTTATGTATAAGATAAGCTAGCAATTCGCTCTCATCAATTGCTTATTGAAGCATATAGATCATCAGATATCAGCAACTACTTCCAGCATAAGAAACGCGACCAAGATGTCAGAAATCTGCTGGAAAACATGATTTTATACCATTCTTTAGTCCCTTCACCTACATCTGATAAAACTGGAATAGATCCTATATCATTATTTTAGGATCTCACATGACGAACACACCAGTAGAAACAAACTAAACTTCAAAGATCAATGCTTCTTGTTGGAATAGGTGATTAACACATCTAATATGGCTTATAAGACTGAGCATAATTAGTTATTACACTTAGTAACTAATCTATTATAAATAGCTAGTTAGTTAGTTAAGATATTTTCACTTTTTCATTCACTGCAATATGCACTATACTCTTCTACTATCTTCTGCATCTATGTTTTCTCTGTAATCTTTCTTCTTCATCAATGGATCTACTTCTTATATTCTTCTGATCTTGGATTATTACATGGTATCAGAGCAGGTATCGAAATCCACCTGCTAAGTAAGAAACTCAACTAAGTTGAACAAGAATTTTAGCTGCAATACGTCACAGATTGATTGATCGATCGCAATTCAATCACAATTCACAAAAATTGGGAGAAGTCTGTGAAAGATCTATAGTAATCAAGGTTGATTGCAAAGAAGTTCAAGTGCGATCACGCCACAGAAATCGTTGCATGTACAAGATCTCACATTCTGGAAGAAGAGGAAATGTCAAATCTGAATTACAATGTCGACGCATGGAACTATGAATGCTAATCCAGTCAACTCAGGTGCTTCTGCAGGAACCACGAATGTGCAAACACAAACTATCGATTATAATCATCCTTTGTTTCTTCAAGCCACAGATGTAAGTAGAACTGCTATAATTTCTTTTCAATTAAAAGGCAGTGAGAATTATACTGTGTGGAGTAGATCTATGTGTATTGCTCTTTTAGGAAGAAATAAGCTAGGTTTTGATGATGGATCTTGGAAGAAAGAGTCATTTTCTGAGAATTTATGGTATCAGTGGGAGCGTGTGAATGCAATTGTGTTATCATGGCTCATGAATTCAGTTGCTAATAATCTGATTGGAGGAGTAGTATATACAACTAATGCACAAGCTGCGTGGGAGGACTTGAAAGAGAGATTTGCAAAGGCTGATGGTGCAAGATCATTTAATCTTCATCAAGAAATTGCTACATGTACTTAAGGTACACAATTTGTGGCTATGTACTACACAAAATTGAAAGACTTATGGGATGAGTTTGAGTCAATAGTACCTGCACCTAGTTGTAACTGTGAGAGGTCAAGAGAATTTGTTCAATATCTATAGAGACAGAAGCTTTATCAATTTCTCATGGGACTAAATGAATCCTATAATCAAGCTAGGAGTCATATACTTCTAATGGTGCCTGTACCAAATGTGAATCAGGCATACTCAATGATAATGAGTGATGAGAATCAAAGAGCCATAAGTAGTGCAACTGGGATGTTAGGAGCTGCTTCTGGTAGAATTCATGGGTGCAAGTAATGCAGGGGAAACAACATTGTATACCAAAACTGGTGGAAATCCAAAGTTCAAGAAGGGATACAATCCCAATTACAATCCTAATGCCTTTTGTGATCACTAAATTTAAAGGGCACTACAAAGTGGACTGATATAAACTAGTTGGATATCCTCCAGATCATCTTAAATCTAATTAGGGTGACAATAGGTATGGTGCATCGGACAACAAGTACAGATAGAAAAGAGAAGAAGGTTCAAGCATCTATAATGCTCATAATGCAATGACTGAGAACTGGAGTAATACAACCAGTAATATGCAAGCAGTCAAACCAAATCAAGGTCTACTAGGACCAACAAGAAGTGTCCAATAAAGTCTTCAACAAGGCTATCCATATCATCAGGAGGCAGAACCGAGTTTAACACAGACTCAGTATGCTGAAATCTGCAAACTGATGGAGGGAAAGAATGCTTCTCACTCTACCAATATGTCTGCCAACATGACAGGTACCTGCAGTGCCTTGTTAGTATCTAATAGTCCACTAGACTAGATTATAGATTCATGAGCTACAAATCATATGACCTCTAATATAGCTATGCTTGATAAAGCAACTATGATAAAAAAAAAATGAACATAGAAAGCAGGTAGTGTTGCCAAATGGTGATATTACTCATGTGTCCCACATTGGTTCAAGTAAAATCTCATCTAGAAATAGTATTAACTATGTGTTTTATGCCTGAATTTAAGTTTAACCTTCTTTTGGTGTCACAAGTAACTAGGCAACTAAACTGTTCTGTCAAATTTTACCCTGATTTCTGTGTTTTTCAGGATCTCTTCATTGGCAAGGTGAAGGAGATTGGTAAAGAAAGAGAGGGGTTATACTACCTTGTAGGACTCATCACCACTTCAGCTCATGCAGCTAAATGTGGATTGCCTACTGCAACTGTGGCTATTAAAGATGAAGATATATGTTTGTGGTATAAAAGAATGGGACATGTATCTGCTAGTACCTTGAAAATCTTGTTTCTTGTTAGCACTTCTAAAGTTGATTGTGTGGTGGATAAGTGCACTGTATGTTCTTGTGCAAAACAAAGCAGATTTCCTTTCAATAATAGTACAACTACTAGTTCTAAGCCATTTGAACTTGTGCATATGAATGTATAAGGTCCATATAAGATTTCTGCTTTTGATAGTTTTAAATCTTTTGTAACCATTGTGGATGACTTTACTAGATTTACTTGGGTGTTTCTATTAAGACTAAAGTCTGATGTCTTTTTAAATATTAAAATTTTTTTGTCATTAATACATACTCAATATGGCATAGCTGTGAAAGTAGTGAGGATAGATAATGGCACATAATTTGTTAACTCTATGTACAAAGATCTGTTTGATAAGATGGGGATTATACATCAGAAATTCTTCCCCTACACTCCTTAGCAGAATCGAGTGACAAAAAGAAAACACAGGCATATCTTGGAACTAACTAGAGACATGAGATTTCAAGCATCCATCCCAATTAGATATTGGGGTCACTGTGTTTAAGCTTCAGTTTACATTATAAACAGACTTCCATCCAAAGTAATTGGAGATCTATCTCCATATGAAAAATTAAATGATAGAAAACCTTCTCTATTTCATCTTAGGGTGTTAGGATGTCCGTGTTTTGCAAAAAAGATTCAAGAAAGTGATAAACTAAAATCTAAAACTAGATCTGCTGTGCACATGGGGTATTCTGAAACTCAAAAAGGGTACATCTTATATGATATTACTAACAATTGTTCTTTTATAAGTAGAGATGTGAGCTTTAAAGAAGATATTTTTCCTTTTGCTTTTAACATATCAAATCCTTCTACATTGTTTCCTACTGCTAATCCTAACTTTACAGTCACAGATAACTGTATATCAGTGACTACTAATCATCAAATGCTAGAAACCACTGCAGTGATTCTTGAGATCAATAACAGTGGATCTGCTGAAAGCCAACCAGGAACTGATGCATCATAAAGAGATACAGTGGTTACTCATATAAATGATGCTCAAGGATCTTCACCTATTGCATTAAAGAGGTCTACAAGCGGAACTCATCCACCATGTTGGATG
Organism: Datura wrightii; assembly: GCA_035772735.1. Taxonomy (NCBI): domain Eukaryota; kingdom Viridiplantae; phylum Streptophyta; class Magnoliopsida; order Solanales; family Solanaceae; genus Datura; species Datura wrightii. The sequence continues at coordinate 118,681,241 of JASDFA010000003.1, forward strand.
CAAGAGTTTGTATCTTTAACTTCAAGTCATAGTGTTCCCTATACTTTATCTAATTATCTTTCATATGACAATATTTCTCCTACTTACCAGTCCTTTGTTGCAGCAATGTCTACCATCACTAAGCCTTCATATTATCTAGAAGCAGCGAAAGATAAGAAATGGATAGATGCTATGCAAGCAGAAATTATAACTCTAGAACAAAATAACACATGGGATGTTGTGAATCTACCAGATGGAAAAGTACCTATTAGATGCGGATGGATTTATAAAGTCAAGTACAAAGCTAATGAAGATGTTGAAAGGTTTAAAGCCAGATTGATGGACAAGTGTTACAGTCAACAAGAAGGCATAGATTATCAAGAAACCTTCAACCCTATGGCCAAAATAGTGACTGTGAGAACAGTTTTAGCAATTGCTGCAGCCAGAGATTGACACATACATCAAATGAATGTATATAATATCTTCCTTAAAGGTGATCTTCATGATGAGATCTATATGGACCTACCACAAGGATTTAAGAGTCAGGGGGAGATCAAACAAGTACGTAGACTCAATAAATTTTTATATGACTTAAAACAAGCACCTAGACAATGGAATGCTAAGCTAGTTTGATGAAATTCAATTTCATTCAGAGTCAGTATGATAATTCATTATATACCAAAAGGACTCAAAAATGGCCAATTATATTGTTGGTGTATGTAGATGATATACTCATCACTAGAGATAGTCTAGAAATGATTACTGAAACTAAGGATGCTCTACAGAAAACATTCAAAATGAAAGATTTGGGAGATCTAAGATACTTTCTAGGTCTTGAAGTAGCAAGGTAAACAAAGGGTATTGTAATGCATCAAAGGGAATATGCATTGGAGATCATATCAGAGATAGGGTTAAGTGCAGCTAACCTGCCAGCACACCATTGGATATCAATGTTAAATTGACTACCAGGGAGTATGATCAATATATTCAGAACAGTGATACTGAAATGAGTAAACAGGTAGTCAAACCAGCTGATGAAGAGCTTGTAGATCAAGGCAGTTATCAAAGATTGATTGGTAAATTACTGTATCTAACCGTCACAAGGCCTGATATAGCATACAATGCACAGACCTTGAATCAATTTCTTTATCAACCAAAACAGACTCATATGGAAGCTGCCTTAAGAGTGGTTAAATATATTAAACAGTGTCCTGGACAAGGCATCTTATTATCTAGCAACAAGAAGGATATAGTCACAGCTTATTGTGATGCTGATTGGGCAGCATGTCCACTTACAAGAAGGTCAGTAACAGGATACTTAATTAAACTAGGTGATTCTCTAATATCATGGAAGTCAAGAACAGGTCACTATCTCTAGAAGCTCAGCTGAAGCTGAGCATAGGAGTTTTGAAGCAACAGTCTCTGAGCTAACTTGGCTGACTGAATCAATACAAGATCTTGGAGTGCAAATATAGTTACCTGTTTGTGTACATAGTGACAGCAAGACAACTATGCAAATAGCAGCCAATCTGGTGTTTCATGAGAGGACAAAATACATCGAAATTAATTGTCATTTCATAAGAAAAAAAATCCAACAAGGGCTGATCAAAACTAAATACATACATACTAGAGATCAACTTGCAGCTCACCAAAAGGTTGAACAGTATGCATCACCAACATCATATATTCAAGCTAAGAATGATTAATATTTTTATGGTACCTAGTTTGAGGGGGAGTGTTGGAGTAGGTGATTAACACATCTAATATGGCTTATAAGACAGCATAATTAGTTAGTTACACTTAGTAATTAATCTATTATAAGTAGCTAGTTAGTTAGTTAAGATATTTTCACTTTTTCATTCACTGCAATATGCTCTATACTCTTCTACTATCTTCTTCATCTATGTTTTCTCTGTAATCTTTCTTCTTCATCAACGGATCTATTACTTCATATATTCTTCTGATCTTGGATTATTACACTTCTTGACAACTACGACTTTAGGTATATCTAAGTAGGGAACACCATTCTTATTTTACTAGACATAAGTAGACCTATTTAAAGAGGCTACAACAACTCTACATGCTATTTTAACAAGACAAATTGTGGGGCTTATATATATTTCAGGATTACCGAGACCAAGTTGCTGATGTGTTTGTATAATGCAAAAGTTCTCTAAATCAACCTAGTATTTCTAAGGCATAGTTTCAAAGTCAAATTGTGCTACAACATTTTAATATTGTAGTAGTTTAGTCAGCTCGTACATCAATCCACTATGCCTCATGTCTCTCCAAATTTTAATTGCTTTACCAACCATACCAAGTTGGTAGGCTTCTGTACTTTCCGGCCTCACATTTATCGATTTTTTAAAATTCAACTAGTACTAGAATATCTTACAATCTGATGAAAAAACATCATGTTTGAGACCTGCAAATGGTTTAAGCAACTAAATTAAAGTCAACATTGTTTAATACAAACAAATTTATCTCAAATGATTCAAGCTTGCTAAAATATACTGCATTCTAATGAATTGAAAACCATATTCAAGATTTACAAAGTAGAACACATATGCAAAAACCACGTTTAGGACTCAAAAATAGAACACATAAACAAATGATGTTTCTATGGTAGTATAATGCTGAGAATTGCTATTCACAGGAAAAAAGATAAGCATGTTATTACCAATCCTGACACAGTAGAGATCACAATCTCATTTGCAAGTACCAACACTAAGAAAAGAATCAGAATTACTAAGACATATTTTACCAACACTAAAAAATAAAATAAAAAATAAAAAAAATACTGGTAAAGTAGTATTTTTTCAAAAATAAAAAATAAAAAATTGGAGGTTAAAAAAAAGAAGAAATGAGATAGAATTAAATCCTTATCGATAAAGGTAAAAATTGAACAGCAAATTAATTGAGTTATTAATATTTTTTCAATAAAATAATATAATTTATTAGTGTTATGTTATTTTCTTGAGAGTAAAATCTAGCTCAAAAGTAATTACTTAATAAAAAAGAAAGACAGATAGATGATTCTCTTTCCTAGTCGGTTTGAATTAAGTTTATTTTAATTGTTTTTAAGTTAAAATATTTAAATAAATTTAAAAAATATTTTAAAATATTTATGTTTAAATTAAAAGTTATAACTTATAATTTTTATTAGAATTTTTAACTTATAAAATCATATATTATTTTTATCAATTAGATATTTAATTTTTTTAATAAAAATACTTTCATTATTATTCACCGTTAATAAATAAGAATTTTTCCTAAGCCAATTCAAACAAATATCTTTTATTGTTGCAATTTCGTTACTACCAAGTACCAACTCACTGACCATTTCTTTCCCCCTTCCCAATTGCGCATAACCAAAAGAAACCAATTGTTGATAAGAAAAAAAGAAATGCCACTTAGTGTAATACTTGTTTGTTTTCTTTCAATTTTTTAAGTTTTGTCCTTGTACATGAGATTTTAATTTTTATTCTTAAAATTTATTTAATAAAAGTTTATGAATTAAAAAAATTATTTATCTGAATTTTTTTTTTGTTACTTCATTTCTCTCGCCTGTTCACTCTATATCGTTTTATCTCTTTTCAATTTTAAGCTTTTTTTAATCTCCATCACTATTATTTTTGCGATTTTTGAATTCACTTTTTGTAGATTTTATTTTAGGTATATTTATATTTCTTGCATATTATTTATATAATTTTCTGCATTTATCTGATTTTTTTTTAAAGTAAATTGTGATTTTATCGTTTTTACAAATATTTTGTATGATTGTTGTACTGTTAGATCATGTTTTTTGATTGTATATGTTGGCATATATTATTTTTATCAATTAGATATTTAAATTTTTTTTAAAAAAATACTTTCATTATCATTCACCGTTAATAAATAAGAATTTTTCTCAAGCCAATTCAAACAAATATTTTTTATTGTTGCAATTTCGTTACTACCAAGTACCAACTCACTAACCATTTTTCCCCCCCTTCCCAATTGCGCGTAACCAAAAGAAACCAATTGTTGATAAGAAAAAAAGAAATGCTACTTAGTGTAACACTCGTTTGTTTTCTTTCAATTTTTTAATTTTTGTCCTTGTACATGAGATTTTATTTTTGTTCTTACAATTCGTTTAATAAAAGTTTATGAGTTAAAAAAATTATTTATTTGAATCCTTTTTTTTGTTATTTTATTTCTCTCACCCTTCCACTCTGTATCGTCTTATCTCTCTTCGATTTTAAGCTTATTTTAATCTCCATCACTATTATTTTTGCGATTTTTTAAATTCACTTTTGTAGATCTTATTTTACGTATATTGTATATTTCTTGTATATTATTTATATAATTTTCTGCATTTATCTGATTATTTTTTAAAGTAAATTGTGATTTTATCGTTTATTCAAATATTTTGTATGATTGTTGTACTGTTAGATTATGTTTTTTGATTGTATATGTTGGTTTTGTATTTTATATTATGTTTTCGTGGAGTTTTACGTATTTTTAGCCATTATTCTGTTGATGTTTTTTAAATTTCGCCTTCGAAAGCATATGTTTTAGGTGTTTGGTGTGAATCTATATCATATATTATTATATTTATCTATATATACTATTATAAAAGTGGGAAGCAGAAAATATAAAAATTGAATGACCAAAATATTCATCAAATATTAAATAATTCTTTTACCTTTTACATAAAAAAAAATATTCTATTAAATATATTATTTTCAGCTATACATTCTTAGTTATTATTTATAATATTAATTTATTTCTTAATAATCACTAACTCATCCAACTATAGAATTTTAAAAGTTACATTAAGTAATTAAATGTAGACTAATTTAATTAGTAATTAAGTAGAAGGAAAGTTCAAAAAGTATCAAATTTGAAAAGTTACATGAAGTAATTAAATATAGACTAATTTAACTAGTAATTAAGTAGAAGAAAAGTCCAAAAAATACTCAAAAATAACTATTTAAAGGTTCTAAATGATTTCCATTTCGTAAGAATAATTATGGTAGCAAGTTTTTTTTTTCTATTTTCATTTTCATAAACCCTTTTTTTTTGTCTTCCTTTCTTTTCACACAAAGAAAATGTGGAAAATATCGTTTGAAATTTACAGGAAAAGCATGATGTTGGGTATCCAATTGTGCATTAAAACATAAACATAAAGACATTATGGATCTATTTGGAAAACCACTTGAGAATCGAATTTGAGTTTAATTACATTTGACTTGTTTTTTTGGCTAAGTAATTACTTGGTTCGAAGAGAATTGCATGTATTGAGAGTGGATAATGACAGTCTCCAATTCTCAGAGAGTGTGGAGTTGGGTGGAGTTGTGTGTGTTAGGGGGGGGGGGGGAATATTTTTTTATTTTTCATTTTCTTTTTCTCATTTCCTAACCTTTACTTCTTGTGATTCCATATAATTTCTTGTATTTTTTTAATTTTTTTATTTTCTTCATTTAATATAAATGCATTATTATTCGAATTAAAGTAAAATTTCATTGTTGAATAATGTTAATTTTTCTTTTTCTTTTGAATTATATTTATTGATGTTATGTTGGAATTTTGACATAAGGTATTATGTTAATTTTTTGTTTTAATTTATTTATTTTAGTAATATTGACTTGTTATTTTATATTGCATGTCATTCATTTATTTAGTTATAATTGATAAATTATTTTTTGTCAAATATTTGAATAATTTTATGATATTATATTTATAATATTAATTTTTGTTGTTCAACATATTCTTTAAAAAAATGTGACTTTCAGTTTTTATAATTATTTAAATTAAAATAAGTTCTATACTTTTTTTGTCCAACATCCATTCTATAATTTTTAATTATTAATTCAAAATTATATATCAATTATTTTTTTGTAATATTACTTAAAATATATTTTTATTAATTAATATATTTTTATGAGATAATATGTATCTTAAATACTTAATTTATAAAAGTATATATTTATTAAATATTAATTTTAAATTTCATATAATTAATTTTTATTTTAAAATTTTAATTTAACTGTGTAATTACACCAAATACATTATGACAAACAAACAGGAATCAAAATTACTGTATTATATAATTACCAGGTTGAGTAATTATTATCCTAATAATTATACCAATTTCAATTACCACTTGGCTTTTTAAATAGACCTTAAAAAACTCATGAAGATTTTTGTTTCAGAAATGCTATATATAACTTGAGAGTGAACAAAATATGAAAAAAATCAAACTCAAGATAAAAGTATGATAATTTATAAAGATGCTATGCCAATAATAATATTTACTTACATATTTTATGAACTTAAAATATACTAACTTATTTTTTCATTGTGCTCGAATTATGAAATTCGGGGTAATCAACTATCTTTGTCAATACAATGCTAATCAATCCAACAATTTGAAATGCAAAAGATTTCTAAAACTGGTAACGTTTGGTTTCTTCATATAGCAAAATTTTACTTATGATTATTATTGCATTAGAAGTCATAGCTTGTGGAGCAGGAAAGAATCTTTGTTTATCTTTACCAAATCCTAAGAAAATTAATTGATAGAGATAGAGGAAACACCGTAGATAGAGGAAACACCGTAAAGATCAATTAGCGAGATTTTAGATCGATACAATAATATATCGATTCGATTCGAGCTCTCTTTCATTGTTCCCAATATGCACAATTACTTATTTACGTAGGAGCTAATATAATTTTCGATAAAGGGCGTCTTTGGAAAGACCTTATGAAGCTTCACTATTTCCTGAGATTGACTTTGGGCCTTTCTTTTATCTTTTTTCTTCTTTTTATATATTATTGTATCAACCTAAAATCTTGCTAATTGATCTTTACGGTGCTTCCTCTATCTCTATCAATTCATATGGAACTTCTAAATTTTTAAAATTTTTTAATTTTTTTCTTTCAAATTAAAATATGTAAGAAAATAAAATTAAAAGAATCACATCTATCTAAGTAAACATTGATGTTCAGCTTCAAAGGTTACGACGATATTTAATCATTATGTAATCGCTAGCTTCAATTTCCATTTCCACTACTATGAAACTTCATCGATGATAAAAAGATATTCTCCACCTGTGATATATCGCTACCGGAGATTCATGAGTTATGAGAAGGGAGAGGGGGTTGATTTTTTTTCAAAAGGTTAATTTTAGAATTGACAATAAATCATTCATTATAAAATATTATGATGATTATAATTTTTTTAGATGAACTGGCAATATATATTATTCAATATATATTTGTTTATAGATAAAAAGTGATGTTAGGGATGTATTTGGAGGAAATATTATATAACTAGATGTAAATACCCGTACCAGCACGGGCCCAATGATGTAGTTATTCGTGGTAGATGAAATGTCTGAGAAAGATATAAAATGTAGTTGATATTTCAGTTTATATGACAATGGAGGTGGTCTTCTGTATTTTCTAGATCATAATGAATTTTCACAATAGCTGTCCGTGGAAGCAAGGCGGTAAAACATTATGCAAAACATATGTGATCAAGACAAATTTTCTTTTGCAAAGTAGAGACCACTTGCATTCTGTAGGAGATAGTGATACAACTTGCAGATATTTATACACAAAAAATTAAGAGTTTGTCAAGGTTACAGGGGCGTAGCTGCTGAATTTTTTTTATCAGATAACCCCAGCAAGAAGCTCATAAAATTACTACTAACCCCAAGAAGAAGGTCGTCATAAACCAATTTGGTTTCTCTTAAAAAAAAAAAGAGCTCACTCAGGACTTTCATCAAACACCTCAGTTACAACTTCAACTCGTTATTTTAAGTTTTTACCAACGTAAACTTTTTAAGCCCAAAATCAAAAGAAATACAACCAAGCTAATGGAATAACGAAACTTCTACTCTTTACTGAGTTTTTTAACTCCAAAATCGGCAGAAATAATATGATCAAATTAATTATGAAATAAGAAAAATCAATCAAACTATGAAAAAAAAAATTCCTTTTGCGGGATTCATCATCTATACTAGATTAAATTCCTAATTATTGCTCAGTCCATACTAATCAGTTTGTAGGTTCAGCGATGAAGAATGCTAAGCTGCAACAACGAAAATCCCAGGAGTGTGCTTCAAAATATTTCCACAAACAGAAAGGGAGCAAGAGGCGATTGTAATTACTTTTTGCTTTCTTTCACAGTTCTTACTTGGTTAGTCCAAAACACAGCAACACACCATATAGTTGAAAATGAGAGAAAATACTAGAGGAAAAATTCGAATAAGCAAAAGAGGAAACATGTTGTCCCTTTGTAATCTCCAGTCTAAATCAAGTCTTGTTTGAATGTCATAAGAGAAAACATGCAACTCATATTTGAGGAAGTTAAAAAAGCTATAGAAAAGCAGGCTACTGGAAGCATCGGCTGAAATAATATCATCTTTGAACGGAGTATTATGCAGCGTCAAAACAGGGAAGAGCAAGACGAAGCAAACTGAAACAACAAGCAGCCATAAGGAGATAATGAAATAGATAAAACCAAAGTTTGAAACAGGATGGATAACATAGTTTTGCTCCATTTTCTACTATGTAGAAGCGAAGACCCAGGGAAGATATACACGCGGCATTCTAGGAACATATATACATCACAACGTGGCATTTTATCAGAATAGGGGCTCTACTGTTGAAAATTTTGATTAGATAAGCACATGAAGTTATCAAATTACCTTGCTAGGAAGCAGACATATCGACGAAGACCTGCTTCCTCGCCTCTTCTATAATATAGAAAAAAAGACATATCTTGACTTTAGTTACTTCCATTTAGTTTGTTTTTAAAATTTCATCCCTTGTAATTTTTTTATTATAATTTAAATAGATTTTTCATTTTATGAATTCTACTACAACTGATACAAAATTAGACTGCTCATATTAATTGGTCAAAAGAAAGTTTTTTCATAATAAGGATAACTAAATATTTCCTTTTTCTTTTTGTAATTTTTATACAGTATTTAAAAACAACAGATAATTATTATTACTTATGTATAGTCATGGATTGCTATGAGAATTAAAATAAAAAGCCAAAAATATTACATGACTTGAACCGGATGATTTAAAAATGGAGCAGTAGTACTTTAATGCTCACACTCAAATTTAATGAATTTAATTAGGGTTGAGAACATTCATATTCTCCTTCATTTATAATAAAAAAACGTTGCTTATCTTGTCCTTTTTCTTCTTATTTTTTGATTATTAATTTATATTAAAATTTTTAAAAAGTGCTTACATATAGTTACTGTTAAACTTAATTCCTGAATTGCTTTAATAATGACAAATTCACAATTTAACTTGATATAGGAATCAAAACTAAACCTGACCATTCTAGTTTTATTTAATCATTGTAATTTGAAATAGTTATTAGTGAGATTAAAAGAAAGAAAGAGTTAAGTAGATATATAAATAGAGGTTGTAGCAAATTCTCCAAGAACAATTCTCACGAAGTCTGTTGGTGATGCTCTTCTTGTACACCAATTCCAACAAGCTCCAAGGGAACCTTTGTAGCTCAAGGAGACTAGACTAGACACCACTTTGGTGATCCGAACCAACATAAAATTATGTGTCTATTACTTCTATGTTCTACTCTTATTATTATTTTATTTGGTATTAATGTTTTCCATAGGATCATAGTCGACTAATCATTCATTCTAGTCGACTAAATAGTCTTTTCACCAAAAAAAAAAATTAAATTCATCCCCCTTGGTTTATCAATTGATATCAAAGAAACTCATAGTTTCTTAATCGCAAGTGAGAAAAAGATCCAACGGCTACATATCAAATCTCTGCAGCTATCCTGCAAGATGGTCACTCCTCAAACAGACCTCATACTTCAATGGACAACATTACTCCCATTGGAAAGAAAGGTTCAAAATCTTTGTTCAAGTATATGACTTTCAAGCAAGGTTGTAGTAAAGAAAGAGCCAAAATCAATCCCCGGAATCTCTACAACTACTAAAGCTGACTTGAAAACTTTCGATGTCACAAAAGAGCAGGAAGAGGCAACTCAAACTAACACCAGAGCTAATAGTTTGCTTTGTTGTGCAGTAAGCGGATATGAATACGATTAAATCTCTACATGCGACACTGCCAAGGAGATGTGGGACAAACATGAAATGACGTATGAAGGTACTGCAAAAGTGCAGGAAGCAAGAATACATGCACTAGTGAATCGAGTATGAACTATTCAAAATGATCGATAAAGAAAATGTTGAATCTATGTTCTCGCGGTTCAGCAAAATTGTAGGAGAACTTAAGTCACTTGGAATGACATACCCAAATGGGTTGCAAGTAATAAAACTTCTCCTAAGTCTTCCTAAAGCTTGGGAAACAAAGGCAAGAATTCTTGACAATGGAGATCTAGAAAATCTCACTTATGACGAGATTCGAAGAAACATGATGGTATATGAATCAAATCATATTAACAGATATTCTAAGGAAGAAAAGAAGAAGTCTCTGTAACTTTTAATACAGACTCAAATGAAATTGGAAAAGAAGAATATGAAGAGAACAACAAAGGTCTCGCCCTGATAAATAGAGGAGTCAGACATATTCTAAGACGAAGAAGACAAAGACCTAAAGCAGGATACAAAAATAATGAAAATTAGAAGAATAATGAAAGATGTTATTGTTTTGGAAAACCTGGTCATATAAAACTAAATTGTTCATATTTGAAGAAAAAGAGTTTTAGAAGAAATAACAACTCAAAATCTATGGAAGCCTAGAGTGACAAAGACACCTCTGATGAAGAACCAAAAGAAACTTCAAATATCTGATTTATGGCCCTTGAAGAATCAAGTGAGGTAAGATCTAAACTTTGCCTAAATTGTCAGGATTTACAAAACTTTCTAGATTTGGTCACTGATGAACTTCAAAGATTATCGATGAGTACAATAAACTGGCTAAGGAGAAAAAAGACCAGCAAATTCTTCTTGAAGCAAGTCAGATTGAAGATCTGCTTGAAGAAGAACTAGGTGATATCAAAATATAATTAAATAGAATTAAGATATCACCGAATCACAGCTCAGTCAACTCTAATAAACTGGTTAAAAACATGTCAAGTTCTTTTCAATCCTCTTCCAATAGTTTCTTTTCAGCAAATTCTTATGTTCATCCTGTATGCTTTTCTTGTGGTACGACTGGCCATGTCTTATAACTACAATTTTTCATGAGTCGACTATGGTAGATGGATTTGGAGAAAAAAGAATCTATCTCAAGAAACTGTCACTATTAACTCAAAAGGACCTAAGAAAACTTAGGTACCTAAAAGAAATTGATTCTCTTGTTTTGTAGGAACAATCCAAAGGAACTTACAAGAAACGTACATGAGTAATTGATAGTGGTTGTTCTAAACACATGATAGAAAAAAAAAAGAAAATTTCAAAGTTGTAAAGAAGATTGATGGAGACCATGTCAGGTTTGGAGATAACGCTAAAGGAGAAGTGGGTAGAGTAGGATCTACTAACATAAGTCAATCAGGTGACCTAATTGAAGTATATCTTGTAAATAGTCTCAAACACAACTTGCTGAGCATCAATCAACTATGTGACGCTTGGATGTGACGTGTTATTCAATGCTATCAGATGTATCATCAGTAATTCTGCTAAGAATATTACCCTTATTGGTGATCGGGTAGAAAATATTTATATTTTAAATAATGTTGATCTTCCACCCTCACTTGTCTTTCTACTGTTTCAAATGATCCTTGGATCTGGCACAGGAAATTGGGTCATGCTAGTTTGCACACTATTGAAAAATTTTCTATAATAGAATTGGTCCTTGGTTTACCAAAGATAAATTTTTCAAAAAATCAATTGTGTGATGCTTGTCAATTAGGGAAACAAACTCGCTTTTATTTTAAATATAAAGATATTGTTGGTACTTCTAAACCCCTTCAACTCTTATACATGAATTTATTTGGTCCCACTAGAACTGCTAGTATTGGTGGTAATAAATATGCTTTTGTTATTGTTGATGAATTCTCACGATTTACTTGGGTCATATTCTTAACTCACAAAAATGAAGCCTTCACGAATTTTGAAATCTTCTGCAAAAAGGTTCAATGAGAGAAGGGCTACTTTATCTCCATGATTCATAGTGATAATGGATGAGAATTCAAGAATCGACTTTTTGAAGAATTCTGCAATCAATAAGGATATACTCAAGACGTCTCCTCTCCTCGCACTCCTAAATGAAATGACATTGTAGAAAGTAAAAATCAATCCTTTAGGACATAGCTAGGACTACGTTTATTGAACAAAATCTTCCTGATCATTTCTGGGCAGAAGCTGTAAGTACTGCTTGTCATATTCTAAATAGATGTCTTATTCGGTCTATCTTAAAAAACACACCCTATAAATTATGGAAAGGTAAGAAGACAAATATTAGTTATTTTCACCTGTTTGGGTGTAAGTTTTTTATTCACGATAATGATAAAAACAATCTTGAAAAATTTGATTCAAGAAGTGATGAATGAATTATTTTCGGGTACGCTCCTCTTAGTAGATCTTTCAGAGTCTTTAATAAAAGAACCTTATCTGTGGAAAAATGAGTTCATGTTGTTTGTAACAATTCTAATCCTACTCCAAGTTTTGTTGAGCATGATACAGGGGAAGCTTTTGTTACCAAAACTACTGAGCTCTTAAAATAGAAATCCCGATCAATCAGAATTCCTCGATTTCCCTGGATAGTAATGAAGAAGATTTGTCTCAATCGACTTCCTCAACCTCCATAGACAAAAATAAAGAAGGTATGTCTCAGTCGACTAAGCCTTCAAATATTCCTCGTGAATGAAAAAGTGAAGCAAGTTCCCAAATGACTTTATTCTCAGAGATTTAAATGCTCAAAGGAAAACTAGGTCCTCTCTCAAGCATCAGTTATCCTTGGAACTAGTTTCTCAATTTGAGACCAGATGGAATGAGGAAGCAGTCACAGATGATTCATGGACAAAATCAATGCAAGAAGAACTTGACCAGTTTGAAAGAGGTCAGGTTTGGACTCTGGTACCAAGATCCAAAAATATTTCTATTATAAGTAAAAATATTTCTATTATAAGAACAAAGTGGGTTTTCAGAAATAAACTAAATGAGAAAGGTAAAGTTATTAGAAACAAATCAAGGTTAGTCTCACGAGGTTACTCTTGTCATGCCCGAGTTTACATCCTGGATGAAACACGATACTTGAAGTCATAAGTGACCTCAAGCTAACCCTTGGTCTATCATACACTGGCATTCTGAGTAATATAAAGTACACACAGTGGAATTTTAAATCAAAAATATAAATACTTGAAAGAAATGATGCTGGTTCATAGTATTTGAAAATATTAGGACAACACTACACGTCTGAAATACCAAGCTGAGTTTGAAAGCCACTATGACTGATGAGTTGCTGGGACAAGTCCCCAGCTAACTCCAAATATAAATAGAGTAGAATGAAAATATAACTGAAGTAAATAAATCTCCATCCTCGAAGGATGAGGACTTACCAACTAGTAAAGTTGAGGTCTTCGATGAGCGGTCGACTAACGAAACTAAGACTGAGATCCTGCAGCTGTATCATAAGATGATACAACATAAAAGTATGCGTCAATACTTTGAATGTACTGAGTATGTGAGAGGAACATAACACAATGGAATAAATAATAAAAGAAATACTGAACTGAAAGACATACAATGACCAACTAAAGCTACTGAACTAAATAACTGAAATACTGAGGTGGTCTAGAAGACCCTGTCTGATGGTCAAAGCATGTTCTAAGTCTGGAATATTGATCTAAACTGAACTGGACTGAGACTGAATTGAACTGACTAGTGAGAGAGTCTTTAACCGACATGTAACCATGTGAGCTAGACGTGGAGTCCGATGTATACACCCCATTGGTAGGACCCAATATACCTTGCCATGGTATAAAGACATGAACTGGATGATCATAAGAGTCTGGGGCCAATCAGGCCAATAAATATTGTAACCTACGCTGGCAACGTAGTTTTGAAAACCTGGATGCACTGGAACCCCGGTTCGCTTGGTGCTAAGTCCTACTCTACTGGATAGTACTAGACTGAATACTAAGTTGATAGCTCAAAACTGAGGCCCAAGACAAGTCAGGTATACATATTTGAAAGCACCCTGAGAGTCTTATCGGACCAGATTCTGAAATTGGGTTCTAAGACTAGTCAGAGCTACTTATCTGGAAGAATCATAACCGTCTACAGAACAAATTAAAATATGATACTAGGGTCCTAAGGCTAGTTAGAGATGTATATCTAAAGTGTCATGACCGCCTAGTGGACCAATGAAACTGAATTGTGAATCTAATTTTGATAATTGGGAGGTACTACTGACACCTCAGGAATTTCTATAGTCAAACTGATCAACTGACAATTTTCGACTAACACTGATAATTCTAACATTCTTACTAAAACTAATTTGACAAAATTCCAATTAAGATTCAATGCTACTAACAACATGAGAGTTCCCAACACTGATAAAGTTAAGCTAAAATTCAATTTTCAAGAACTAAGGCAAATTCAAGATTTTCTAGTTCAAGAATAGGGTTAAATTGCACTTCACAAGATTTAGCATCATTTCAATAACAAACTGCTGGAAAATATCTAATATTAACATGGTATAATATTTCACATGATTTAGACGAAGTATGACTAACAATTTCTTGACATTCAGAAATTTCAGGGCTATAACTGATAGAGAGAAATAGGGAGGAATTTGTGGACTCAAGAGAATAAATATTCCCTTGTTGAATTCCCACATACCTAATAAATAAATCCGACAGAATTCCTTGAGAATCTGAGGAGAAGTAGACTGCCCTAGTTCTTGCTTTGAGAGTTCATGAGAAAATTCTATGATCTATTTTCTGAAGGTCTGAGTGGGGAATGAGGAAAGAAACCGTTTAACCCCACTAATAAGTCTGAAAATATGCTTAAAATGATGTAGTTTAAATTTTAGGAGGGTATGAATTTACTGAAAGACCCTTGAAAACTTGTAGGGAAAATTGATTGCCAGTCCCCACGGGTGACCTAACGGGTCGTGGTCACACTCGTGAGGTGCACTGCCTGAAAACCACAGGTGGTCACTACGAGGGATCCAATGATTCATTTTCTCTATCCAAGACTCATGGAGTGATCCGTGAAGTACACTGCTAGTCGAGTCTTCTAGGCTCGTAATGGGAGACCTCACAATTCGTCACTGGTGACAACGACTTGTGGTCAGCACTCGTTGGGTGCACTGCCTCTAATTCTTACCTAGCTTCATTCTGCTACTCACGACCCTCCCCATGAATCATGGTGACTGACTATGACTCGTGGGGTCCTTCCATTAGGTACACCGCCCTCTTCCTACTCTTTTATTACTCACCCCAACGCACGACTGACCTAATGAATCGTGGGGCCTAACCACGACTCATTGCCACATCGTGGGGGATCCCATTTCTCAAGTTTTCAAACTCATCACTTGGCTACCCACGAGTCACTTCACACTCATGGGCTTCTTTAACAGGTCACCTCACGATCCGTCCTGATGCCTGGTGCTAGATTTTAATTTTTCTCCGTTTCAACTTCCGAGTCTGATATTTGGGCTTTTAGGGTATAACAATATCTCTCCCTTGGGAATATTCATCCTCGAATGTTGAAAAATATACAGAAAAGTAGAGAAATGCAATTATCATATTCAAATATTGATCATTTAAATCAAAAACTGACGGAATGACTACCTCCGATTCAAACTACATAGCTGAACTGAATTCACTAATCATACGTACATCCATATACATAAAAGAATCTTGAACACATGAACCGAACATGAAAACTAAATAGATTTCTAGGGCAAAACTGATATCTCAAGATGTAACAGAGCCGGTAGAGAATAAGTGTGGGTATCTAGCCATCATATCCGCTTCGGCTTCCCACATAGCTCCATCGACATGCTGATTCCTCCATAAGACCTTGACTGAAGCAACCTTTTTGTTCCTTAGCTTACGAATGTTCGGTGCTTTGGTTGGGGTTATAAACCAACACGCAAGTGCACGTGATCAAACAAGTAGTAAGTGGCTTAAGTAAGCCAAGTATCGATCCAAGGAGACTCTGGATAAGTGAACTTTGCTCAAGTATACTATATTCTATCTCACTTCCAAATATGCTAACAACAACGTAACCAAAATTTGAATAGTTTGTTTTATAATTTCTATACTAAAATTACTAACAATTATCTACTTTGAATTTAAACTATGGATATGAGCATGCCAAGGTTAAGAACATGTAATGAACTGATTATCATCATACATTAGTTAATCTTCTCTTCCAGTTGCTAGCCAAGAACATTAGCCTAGAGATTAAAACTCTCGTATTTAATCTCACTTAAGAATCATAAACCATCCGTCTACATTTCTGTGATCAAATGCAATTCATGACCTAGCAATACAATTCCGGTTCCTAAATTGACTAATACGGCTTTCAAGTATATTTCTATCAGGAAAGCACATCAAAACTCAATTTTCCCAAATCAAGTTAAGAACAATACCCTATTAATTCACAACTTTCCAATTTCGTGCTCCTCGAGTGAAATTGGACTTTTTAGATATACATTAATGTCGGCCACACACCAATGCAGTAGAAACAAGAATTAATAGAACAACATGGAAGAAGAAGATGAAAAACCATATGATTCAATAATCAAAATTCATCACAAATGTTCATAACCTCAGCAAGGAAGGGAATTAGCCACTCATTTGTGGATTAATCATCCTAAAACAAGTGTTAATCATACAAACAATTGAGTGAAAGAAGAAAGAAAGAGAGAAAAAACCCTGAACTTTTCGTCCCTCAACTGCCTGTAACCCACGTCTTTGCTCCACCAAGTCTGAATTATGAAAAATACATTTAAGTGTTCTATTTATACTAGTGGAAATTTTTTCCGGAATAACAAGCAACGTGTCACGGAGTGCATCGCGGAGCACTGCCTCCGTGACACGGCGTGGACGCGGACCCTCAGTGGAAATTTGGGGTCCGGGAATAAAGCATCAATGTGGCACGACATGCAACGCGGAGGCTTGCCACCGTGCCACGGAGCTGTCGCGAGGCTCCACTGGAATTTGACTAATTTTTCACCCTCCAGGCAGAATGCCTCCGCGATGGCAGCGTGACACGGCTCCATCGCGGAGCCCCTTTAAATTGTGCAGTCCACTGCCTTGTTCCGTACTTGATTCCAAGTCCAACTCCGATATTGTTTTAACATGCATTTTAGCTCCTCAAAATCACATTTTACCTACAAAACAATGCTAATCATGTTGGTTAGTATAAATTCACATTTTATTACCAATTACATGAAAATGTATACACATTGCTAGATAAACAAGGCGAAAATGATACGTTTGAGTATCACTTGGGCATATAAATCTGCCCAAGATCACTTACCCCACACTTAAATCCTTGTTCGTCCTCGAACAACAAACACACAATTCATGCACTTTACATCCTAACCTTCGCCACTATAGTGCGACAATTTAAGCTACGGTCATACCGATCATTCAATATTGCAAATCATCAAGAAAACATGCATGGTCTCAACAATGCGATGACCTTCAATACATTAAGACTTCCTAGACTTTAAGAATTGACTCTCGATATTGGCAAACTCATGCGATCAGCTAATCAAGATATCCGACACGAAAATCAATCTTTCATCAAGCATGTGCCCTCACAACTCAAGAGAATCTTCCCCTTTTTGCTCATGTGACACACAAACATTCAAGTAGGGGCATGTAAAAATTTATTTCACTCTCTCTCCCAAAAGAATTCACATGCATCATGTCATGACCCATAAGCTTGCCCTTAGTGTATTACTCCACTAATATAAAGAAATGCAATGTAAGATCACGTAGGACTTTAATGGGTTGTAATGGAAGCTATGGAACTAGTATCTGTTGGATTAGCCAATAATAGCCACTAGCATCCTTAAGCGCCTTTGCAACACATTCCCATCAACTCATGGACATTGTTTCTCTCTTTCCTCTTTTTTTTTTCATCATCCCATTCTTGATGATTTACCTTAGTGTGGCCCATTTCATCAAGCACACTTGACACGAAAACAAAGGTTTTTCATACACCTTCATTAGCATTTAGTTATAGCAAGTGCACCTTCAACCTTTTCTTTTCTTTCCTCACTCTGCTTTTCTTTTTCTTTTCACCATTCTCACTCTTTGACACTTTGGGAAAATTATTTTCTTTTCTTAAGCGCTTAAGAGTTTTGTATAGACTTTACGGCTAATGAAAAGAAAGAATCAAACTCAGTTTATACTTTTTGGACAAAAGAAAAAACAATAGGCTAAAGGCTCAACGGGCTGACTAGGGTATACACTCACAAAAAAAAAAGGGAGTATGACAAGAAGAAAATAGAAACTCTCGGTTAAAACAAAGAACTGCCTACATCCTTTCCAACAATACACCTCCTTCATTTCGTTTTGTACACACACCAGGCAAGTTCTAGACACTTCACAATAGCATGGAGTAACAATACCTCACTTCACACTTTATGCACATGCTCGATTCAAGATACATTCAAAGACTCTTCAATCAGCTAATTACATGAATTCAAACATTAAGCCTCAATCACACCGAATCGAATTCTACAACCTAGGTATCTCAACATATTTACAAGATTGCATGCTTTCATACGAATCACTTTTGCATTTTGGATATCAGTTACAACACGCAACCAAAATTTCACAACCATATAGTAACTACAGGTTCCGTGATGCAATCCACCAAAGAAAAAAACTGAAAATAAATTCAAATAACTACTCCTACCGACTACATTTCCCTTAAGACGGTCGTCATCCATCCATCATAGGGAACAGTCACTAACTATGACGTCGGTTCAATGGGACTATTCTCGGTAAAAGAACCGAAAACAAACTCCGAGAAACCCAAAAATAAAAATTGAAAAATTTTGCAAAACATCGCTCATTTCGATGGAAAAATTATTTACAAAATATTTTAAATATGAACAAAAAATATATATTTTTTTTGCAAAAATTTTAAAAAAATATCGATCATTTCGATAAGAAAAAATATTTACAAAAATTTTACAGACTTAGCTGGCAATATCAACATTCCACAACACACATCAATACCACAAATATGTACAAATACAGAATAATTTGCAATTCACAAACATAGGGAAACATACATACAAAAATACAGAGGAAGGCATACAAGCAAACCAGCCCAGCCCAGCACCTAACTACTCCCCACCCCACACTTAAATCGAACACTGTCCCCAGTGTTCACAAAAATTAAAAATCACAAAATTGGGTGGTGGAACTCCCTGATCCGTCAAAGTATTCCACTTCTTCATCAGGTGCAGCTGCCTCATCGCCCATGTCCGAGTCGCCTCCGTTGTCGTCATCGGACTCCACATCGGAGTCCTCCCGGCGTGTCTCCTCGTCTGTGGGGACATCATTGTCAGTGGGCTCTACAAAGGCTGGCCCCACTCGGCATAGAGCCCTGGCGTTTTCGCCAAACGGGTAATCCAGCTCGAGCTGCCATAGCTCCTCCTCCGTGGCTGGTCTCCCACCAATCCTGAGCTGGAGCATTTGCATCCCAAACATCCGCGCCATGTACTGGTCATCACGAGCATGTCGCTTGCCAAGTGTCAGCATTGGCCCGTGGGTGGTGTTGGGAGCCTTAGTTTTGGTCATGTCCAAGGCTCGCCGCTCCAACTGCGGGATGTAATCCAAAGCCTCCTCCTCGACATCGAGGCCTCTGAGAAATGTGGTGAGTAGTCCACCGAAACCATACCTATGGCCCTGGTGTAGTCGGGCTCTCTTCATGGAGGATATGATGACCGCCCCAACATTAATCTCTAGCCTTTTCATCAGGGCATACACCAGGCAAACACGTCCCGGGTCACATCAGTCATGTGTACCTCCGGGATTAGGCACGAGCAGACTATCTTCAGCCAGATTCGGGCCTCCCTGTTCATTTGAGAATACGGCAGAGTCTGGTGGTAGCCCCTTTCCTTGTGTCTGCTCCATCTAGCTGTGGATCTAGCCCCATACAGTGTGCGTCTGATGTCGACATACGGTGGGGTGATGTTCAGCTGGCGGAGAACGTGGGCGTCTGTGTCCCGAGCTCCGATGATGGCATTTAGCTGTTGGGGTTCCATAGTGACTATCTGCCCTCTGATCTTGATGGTGTGGCTTCTGGTTGCCAGGTTCCAATTAGCATAGAACTCCCGGACCAAGTGTAGGTTGCATTCCTTGGGCTCCTGAAATATGAAGCTGAGCCCAGCTGCCTCGATCCTTTGAACTATTCGGGGGAACTCCTGTGCTAATGGTTCCCGTGCTATATGCTCCTCGGGGAAGTATTTGTTCTCCTTGTGCTTGGCGTACCACTTCTTGCCCTCATCAGTTACCCACCTCGTTCCGTATTGGCGGCGCTGGCCGCGTGGAACTGCTGTGCCCAGTCTAAGTCTTTTCCTTCCGGTGCCTAAAGTTGATGCACCCTTACCTTTATCTTGCCTGCTTGCCATTTTGTCTGTCAACACAAGTAAACAAGCGCAATGTCAAGCTAACTGAATATTAACTTCGGCTAAGGTCGGGCTACGCTAAGTTCACCCCACACTTAGTCCTTAGCTATGTTACGATACTACGGCAAGAATACTTTATTTACACCAAACAAACAACTATACAATTATGCTTAGTGCGTTCAACAAAGAAAAATTCGACGGTATAACTTCAGCGTACTACTCAAACTTCGTACAGCTAAACCCAATCACTACCATCTCTAGCAATTCAACCATCACACTTAGCAAAGAAAAACAACGAAACAAAAACAACAACAAAAAAATATATACACATGAACCTATACAACCAACTCAATTTGAACAATTTTCAACATTTTCCCCAAAACCCGAGAATTCGTCGTCTATTACATTCAAACAATATTTACAACGACTTATCTCATTTCACAAGCACACCCCGGCATAGAATTCACAAATTCAACCCATTACCAATTTCAAATTCAACAACACAGCCCTAGAATTGATTTTCGCAAGCAAATTCGAATAATTCATGCAATCGACAAGTTCAAACGATCATTACAACATTCCGAACTTTTATCAATCAATAAATAACTCAAATTCATGCTAAATTTTGACTTAGGGTGATTTAGTTCACCTCCCATGCTTAATTTCGAATAAAATCGACAAAAACTTGAGAGATAATCGAAAAACATACCTCGAAGTTGAAGAACCGAAGAAAACTTGGTAATTCTTTGCCTTAGGCCGTCACACATTGATGGGGAAGGGATTTTAGGAAGTTTGGTCACGGAGGAAATTAAAAATGAGGGGAAAAGGGGTGAAATCGGGGGTTTAAAATGTAGAAAACACGTGGGTCACCCGACAACCCGGTGTGACCCGTCACAATTTATATGGCAACGTGTCACAGAGTGCATCGCGGTGCACTGCCTCCGTGACACGGAGCCATCACGATAGCCCTCTGGAAATTTTAAAATTTCCAGATTACACTTCAACGTGTCACGGAGGGTAACGCGGAGGTCCTCCTCCGTGACACGGAGCTATCGCCCCAGCTCACTGTCTTCAACATTTTATTAATTTTTTCATACCTCGCCTTTTCCTTCATGATTCCGTGCACATTTTTCTCCATTCGACCTGAAAATCATCTCACTAAATAAAATTGGTTAGAATAATAGGTTTCACCTAACTAACATAAAAAAATACTAACTAAAACGAAAAATTTTGTACTAAATCAAGAAAAATAAAAATAAAATCTATTTACACTTTACAAAATGAAAGAAAATTTTTTTTTCACGGGTTGCCTCCCGTGCAGCGCCTGGTTTACCGTCGCGGCTCGACGTCATTTACGCTCAATTGTCCGCTAGGGTGATGGACGATTTCTCACGATCATGGTCCTCCCCCCAGTAATGCTTACACCTATACGGTGGTCTTCCCATCAACTCTCGGGAATCATTCATCTGCTTAACATTACCATGATCAATTACATTGATCACCGAGAGTTCTTCATTCACCATCGGGAGCTTGGGTGCTTTGTACACATCGAACACCTCTACCTTGTCATGTGCTCGCATTGTAAGTTGACCCGCAGCTACGTCGATTAATGCTTTCCCGGTTGCCAAGAAGGGTCATCCCAAAATAAATGGGACTTCTGCGTCTGGTTCAAAATCCAGAAAAATAAAATCTACCGGGAAAATTAGGGAGCCCACTTGCACTAGAACATCCTCAACAATGTCATCCGGCCTAGCTAAGGATCGATCCACCAACTGCAAGATTACGGTTGTAGGTCTAGGACTCCCTAGACCCAACTTTCTGAATACCGAAGATGGCATCAGATTTATGCTCGCTCCCAGGTCACACAATCCACGAGCTCGGATGCTCTGCCTAATAGTAAGCTGGATAGTGAAACTTCCAGGGTCTTTTAGCTTCATGGGCAGTCTATTTTGGATCCGGGAAGTGCATTCCTCCGTCAAAGCCACCGTGGCATACTCAATCAAATGACTTTTGTTGGCCACAATGTCTTTAATGTATTTGGCATATTTAGGCACTCCCTGCAAGACATCAACAAGAGGTAAGTTAACATGTACCTGTTTAAGCACCTCCATGAATTTCTTGAAACACGCATCCTCCTTGTGTTTCTTGAGTCGTTGAGGGAACGGGGGTGGAGGTCTTTCTGATTCAGCTTCTTTGGTTTTCCCCCTTTCCGAACTTTGCTCCCCCTCAACTTCTGCTGCTCCCGAGTTTTGAGGTGGTCTTTCTGGTTCCACCTCCTTCAGCTGCAAACCACTCCTTGTGGTCACTGCATTTACCTGCTTCGGATTAGGATCCGTGTTGCTAGGCAGTCCTCCTCTGGGCCTTTTATTTTGGGCACTAGCAAATTGCCCAAATTGATACTCAAGAGCCTTGGTCGCTAACTGGTTATTTTTCACTTCGGCTGCCAATTTAACATAGTCAGCCTGCAATTGCGCTTGATTAGCGATCATGGTCTTGAACATCTCCTCAATGCTGGGTAATGGTGGTGGAGGAGGGGCATTGTGATTTCTGAATTGAGATTGGTAGTTCTGTTGCCCTCCTTGATTTCTTTGCATACCCTGACCCGAACTTTGGCCTTGTTGGTTGTTGCTACCCCATGAAAAATTTGGATGGTTCCTCCAATTTGAATTGTAGCCACTACCATACTGCTGATGATTTCTTTGTGCATTGCCCACAAAGTTAACCGAATCTGGGTTTGCTCCACAGCACTCAACTGAGTGCTCACTGCTTCCACACACTTCACACCACATTTGCTGGACCGCATTAACTGGAGCTGAAGGCTGGTTCAAATTCATGTTGTTGAAGTGGTTGTTCAATTGATTCTGCAAGGCAGCTATCTGTGCAGCGATAGCTGTAAATCCATCCACTTCAAGCACTCCTGCTGCTTTCCTTGCTCCACCTCGTGATGAATCAGCATTCCATTCTGGATTGCCTTGTGAAATCCGGTTTACCAAAGTGTACAGCTCCTCATAAGTCTTTTCCAGCGCTTGCCCTCCAGCTGCTGAATCTAGCAAAATTTTGGTATGGGGTTCCAAACCCTCAATAAATATGTGTACCAACACCTCATTGGACTGATGATGATGAGGACAGTCCCGCAATATGGATTTAAATCTTTCCCAGGCTTGATACAAATTTTCTCCCTCCCTCTGTTTGAAACTTAGAATTTGACTTCTAAGTCTGGCTGTTTTACCAGAGGGAAAAAATCTTATCAAGAATTTTCGTGCAAGATCATCCCACGTTGAAATAGAATTTGGTGGCTCAGCTTTCAACCACCTCTTGGCTTCACCAAGTAATGAGAACGGAAATAATGTAAGCCGAACATAATCAGGTGACACTCCAGCGGGTATATAAGTGTCACTTATCTCCAAAAAGTTTTGGAGATGCTGTTGTGGGTCTTCATGAGGGAGACCAGTAAATTGCCCGCTTGTGTGCAACAGTTGCACCATATTTTGCTTGAGTTCAAATCTCCCTCCAGGCTCTGGTTTGCGGATACTGGATGTAACATTGTTAGCATGTGGGATTGCCACCTCGCGAACCGGCCTTGCTGTTGCTTCTTCGGGCACTAACACTGCGCTCACAACCAGTGGATTTTGTTGCTCCATAATAGTCTGTCTGAGGAACTACAACTTTCTTTGTAGAGCTTCTCTCCGTTTACTATGAAATATATGTTCAGGCTCTATATAAGATTCCACCAGCTCTTTGTCTCTTGCTAGTGTTCACAGCAATTAAGTCTGCAAAATACAGGCTAAGACCAAGTTGTCAACACTTAAGAAAAGAAAAATAAAAATACAGTAAATTTACACTTAACACAATTTCACCAATTGCCTAGTCTCCCCGGCAACGGCGCCAAAAACTTGTTTGGTGCTTTGGTTGGGGTTATAAACCGACACGCAAGTGTACGTGCTCAAACAAGTAGTAAGTGGCTTAAGTAAGCCAAGTATTGATCCAAGGAGACTCTGGATAAGTGAACTTTGCTCAAGTATACTATATTCTATCTCACTTCCAAATATGCTAACAACAACGTAACCAAAATTTGAATAATTTGTTTTATAATTTCTATACTAAAACTACTAACAATTATCTACTTTGAATTTAAACTATGGATATGAGCATGCCAAGGTTAAGAACATGTAATGAACTGATTATCATCATACATTGGTTAATCTTCTCTTCCAGTTGCTAGCCAAGAACATTAGCCTAGAGATTAAAACTCTCGTATTTAATCTCACTTAAGAATCATAAACCATCTGTCTACATTTCTGTGATCAAATGCAATTCATGACCTAGCAATACAATTCCGGTTCCTAAATTGACTAATACGGCTTTTAAATATATTTCTATCAGGAAAGCACATCAAAACTCAATTTTCCCAAATCAAGTTAAGAACAATACCCTATTAATTCACAACTTTCCAATTTCGTGCTCTCTCGAGTGAAATCGGACTTTTTAGATATACATTAATGTCGGCCACACACCAATGCAGTAGAAACAAGAATTAATAGAACAACATGGAAGAAGAAGATGAAAAACCATATGATTCAATAATCAAAATTCATCACAAATGTTCATAACCTCAGCAAGGAAGGGAATTAGCCACTCATTTGTGGATTAATCATCCTAAAACAAGTGTTAATCATACAAACAATTGAGTGAAAGAAGAAAGAAAGAGAGAAAAAACCCTGAACTTTTCGTCCCTCAATTGCCTGTAACCCACGTCCTTGCTCCACCAAGTCTGAATTATGAAAAATACATTTAAGTGTTCTATTTATACTAGTGGAAATTTTTCCTGGAATAACAAGCAACGTGTCACGGAGTGCATCGCGGAGCACTGCCTCCGTGACATGGCATGGACGCGGACCCTCACTGGAAATTTGGGGTCCGGGAATAAAGCATCAACGTGGCACGGCATGCAACGCGGAGGCTTGCCACCGTGCCACGGAGCTTTCGCGAGGCTCCACTGGAATTTGACTAATTTTTCACCCTCCAGGCAGAATGCCTCCACGATGGCAGCGTGACACGGCTCCATCGCGGAGCCCCTTTAAATTGTGCAGTCCACTGCCTTGTTCCGTACTCGATTCCAAGTCCAACTCCGATATTGTTCCAACATGCATTTTAGCTCCTCGAAATCACATTTTACCTACAAAACAATGCTAATCATGTTGGTTAGTATAAATTCACATTTTATTACCAATTACATGAAAATGTATACACATTGCTAGATAAACAAGGCGAAAATGATACGTTTGAATATCACTTGGGCATATAAATCTGCCCAAGATCAACGAACCTGACAGTCAACGATCTGGACTGGGACCTCCGCGTATGTGAGGCTATCCTTTATTTCTACACTGTCCAATGGCACAATTGAAGTTGGATCACCAATGCATTTCTTCAATAGTGACACATGGAATACTGGGTGCACAGAAGTCAACTCTGAAGGTAATTCCAGCTCATTGGCTACTTTGCCAATTTGCCTCAGAATTCTGTACAGTCCCACATATCTCGGACTGAGCTTTCCCTTCTTCCCCAACCTCATCACCACTTTCATGGGTGAAACTTTTAGGTAGACCCAGTCATCCAAAGAGAACTCCAATTCTCTTCTCCTCATATCAGCATAAGATTTTTGATGGCTCTGAGCTATTTTCAATCTTTCTATGATGAGCTGTACTTTCTGCATAGCTTCATGAACCGAGTTTGGCCCGATTATAGTAGCTTCACCAGCCTCAAACCATCTAATAGGAGACCTGAACCTCCTACCATACAATGCCTCAAACGGGGCCATCTGGATACTGGAGTGGGAGCTGTTGTTGTACCCAAACTCGATAATAGGCAAGTGGTCATCCCAACTGCCCTTGAAATCGACCGCGCACACTCTCGACATATCTTCTAGGGTCTGAATAGTTTGCTCAACTTGCCCATTTGTCCGCGTGTGAAAAGTTGTGCTGAGCTTGACCTGGGTACCAAGTCCCTTCTGAAAAGACTTCCAAAAATGTGAGGTGAACTGGGTACCTCTGTCTGAGATGATGGATAATGGCACCCCATGAAGTCTTACCAACTCCCGGATATAAAGCCTAGCATAGTCCTCAGCTGAATCCGTAGTTTTAACTGGGAGAAAATGTGCTGACTTAGTCATCCGGTGTACTACTACCCATATGGAATCATGTTCCCAACGAGTTCAAGGTAGACCCGTAATAATTTCCATATTTACTTCTTTCCACTTCCACATGGATATGCTGATATCTTAGGTCATACCTCTCGGTTTTTGGTGCTCTACTTTCACTTGCTGGCAGTTTGGGCACTTAGCTACGAATTCGGCGATGTCTCTCTTCAGGCCATTCCACCAGTAAATATCCCACAAATCGCGGTACATTTTAGTTGCACCAGGGTGGATGGAGTATCTCAAGCTATGTGCTACAGCTAATATCTTCTGTCTCAAGTCACCGACATCCGGTACACACAATCTATCCTGATAATGGAGCACACCATCTCCCTCTTTGGAGAAAGCCTCAACCTCTTTCCTTAGAATCGCTTCCTTAAGTTTAAGTAAAATGGGATCTTCATCCTATTTGGACTTAACCTCAACCACCAAAGAGGAATCTGACCCGCTTTGCATCACCACTTCACCCTCAGCTGAGTCAACCAACTGCACCCCTAACCGAGTTAGTTTATGAATATCCTTCGCCAATTCCTTTTTGCCTTTCTCAATATGAGCCACGCTACCCATAGACACTCTGCTTAGGGCATCAGCCACCACATTGGCTTTGCCTGGGTGATATAGCACGCTCATGTCATAATTATTCAGGAGCTCTAACAACCTTCTCTGATGAAGATTGAGGTCCTTCTGAATGAATACATACTGAAGGCTCTTGTGATCGATGAAAATATCCACATGAGCCCCATACAGATAGTGTCTCCATATTTTTAACGCAAACACCACCGCTGCCAACTTCAAGTCATGAGTTGTATAATTCTTTTCATGAACCTTGAGTTGTCTGGAGGAGTAGGCTATCACTTTGCCCTGCTGCACCAGAACGCAATCAAGTCCAACTCTGGAAGCGTCACAATATACTATAAATCCATCCGATCCTTCTGGTAGAGCTTTTAACTCCTGGAAACTCTTCTCACACGCATCTGACCACTAGAATTTCACCTTCTTCTGAGTCAGCCTAGTCAGTGAAGATACTATAGAAGAAAAGCCTTCTACAAATCATTGGTAATAACCGGCCAAACCCAAGAAACTTCTGATTTCGGTTAGAGAGGTAAGTTTGGGCCAGACTTTCACTGCTGCTATCTTTTGAGGATCAACCTGAATACCCTCACCCGAGACCATATGACCCAGGAAAGTCACGAACTTTAACCAGAATTCGCACTTGCTGAACTTGGCGAATGACTGGAGGTCTCTGAGTGTCTGAAGCACTATCTCAAGTGATTAGCATGCTCTTCTTCATTTATATAGTATACCAAAATGTCATCAATAAACAAAATGATGAACATATCTAAATACTGGTTGAAGACTCTGTTCATCTGGTCCATAAAGGCTGTAGGGGCATTTGTTAGTCTGAAGGATATAACCATAAACTCGAAGTGACTATACTGAGTCCTGAAAGCTATTTTCGGTATGTCACACTCTTTGACTCTTAGCTGGTGATACCCCGACCTCAGATCTATTTTGGAGAAACAGCTGGCTCCCTGAAGTTGGTCGAATAGGTCGTCAATTCTGTGTAGGGGATACCTGTTCTTGACTGTGACCTTATTCAATTGACGGTGATCGATGCACATTCTGAGGGTACCATCTTTATTTCGCACGAATAGCACTGGAGCACGCCAGGGAGAGATGCTGAGAAGATCTTTTAGTTGCTCCTTCAACTCCTTAAGTTTAGCTGGAGACATTATATAAGGAGTAATGGAGATGGGCTGAGTATCTGAAATAAAGTCTATGCCGAAGTCAATTTCCCATTTAGGAAGAACTCTAGGAAGATCTTCGGGGAACACATCTGAAAATTTGCTGACAACAGAAACTGACTGGATAGTTAGGGTCTCAGAGTCAGAATCCTTGACCTGAACTAGATGGTAAATACATCCCTTATAAATAAGCTTCCTGGCCTTAAGGTAGGAAATAAACCAACCCTTTGGCGCTGAACTACTGCCTGACCGTTCTAGAGCTGGCTCATTATGGAACTGAAACCGGACGGCCCTAGTTCTGCAGTTGACTGAGGCATAACCGAAGTGTAGCCAATCCATGCCAAGGATGAGGTCGAAGTCGATCATGTCTAACTCTACAAGGTCAACTGGAATGACTTTATTAAAGACTGAGATTGAGTAGTTTCTATACACCCGATTAGCTCTAACTGACTTGCCAACTAGGGTGGAGACCGAAAAGGGTTCTGAGAGGTCTTCTGGACTGATATTGAACTGAACTAGTACGTAGGGAGTCACAAATGATAGTGTGTCCCCCAGATCAAGCAGGTCATATACATATAGATGGAAAAGACATAACATACCCATGACCACATCTGGTGAGTTCTCCTGTTCCTGACAAGATGATAATGCATATAAATAGTTTTGGCATTGACCACCCTCCATACCTGATGTGTTAGCCTGCTGAGCTGGTCGGCCTGCTGGAGCTGCTAAGGTAGTGGATTATGATCTCCCCCGTCCTGCTAACAAGCATTCCTTAAGCCGATGCCCAAGATGTCCACAACCAAAACAACCCTCTTGACCCTGAAGACACTCTCCTGGGTGGTCCTTGCCGCACTTGGGGCAAGCTGGGTACCTGTTACCAACAGGGTAACTCTGAGATTGAGAACCAGATGCTCCACCCTTCTGATCCTGGCGAGACCAAAAGGTAGGGGCACTGACTGCGCTGGGTGTTGGAGCCCTCTGCTGCTACTACTGTTGTTGTGGGCGGCTGCTACCGCGAGACTTCTGGTGGCCATAATCTGATTGGCCAGTCCTTTCCCACTTATTCTTTCTCTCCATGTCCCTTAGTGTTTCGGCCTCAATCTGCTGGGCATAAACAATTAGACTGGAGAGGTCGATATCCTTGATCAGCATCGCTGTCCTGCACTCTTTCAGGACCAGGTTCGACACCCTATTTACAAATTTAAGCATGCGATCCCTTGGCTCGGCCACCATCTCTGGAGTGTATTTGGACGACTTGGTGAACTCTAGCGCTCACTCTTCTACTATCCGGTTTCCTTATCTCAAGTTCATGAACTTTGCTACCTTTGCCTCCCTGAGCTCTTGAGGGAAAAATCTATCCAGGAAGGCTATAGTGAACTCCTCCCATTCCACCGATTTTGCTTCTGCTGGCCTTCCCTCCTTCCACTGCTCGTACCAGAACTGGGCTAACCCTTTCAGCTGGTAGGCATCTAAGTCGACCCTCTCTGAGGGACTGACACCCATAATTTGGGTGATCTTCTTAATCTCGTCCACAAATCCCTATGTGTCCTCTCCCACCTTAGATCCATGGAAGTCTGGAGGATTCATCCTGGTGAAATCCCGCACTTGGGAAGCTGTTGGGGAACCATTATTGTTGATTGGAAACACCTGCCGGTTCACCTAGTTGGTCACACTTTGGGTGAGCAGTTGAATGGCTGCCCTGAATTTTGTGGTAGATACCGAGTCATCCTAAGGGGCTTCCGGGGCTAGTGGGATAGGTCGCTGAGCATTGCCGGCCCTTCTTTTGTTACTGCGTCGCGGAGGTATGATTCATTGAAATGAAGTAGAGCACGAGTTAGGGGAATGATCCCGGAACTGAATTTCAATGCACGATAAGGAGTATGAAATAAAGAAAATTTTCCTAATGACATCTCGTAGCCTCCCCGTCATAAGTGTGGTGCACTTCACACCCATGAAGAGGACTCTACTCGATGCGGCTTTCAGACATCCAAGGATACTCTGAACCTAGTGCTTTGATACGAAGTTTGTCACACCCTGAGTTTATACCCTCGACGAAACACGGTCTTGAAGTCGCAAGTGACCCCAAGTCAACCCTTGGTCTATCATAAACTGGCATTCTGAGTAATATAAAGTACACACAACGGAATTTTAAATCAAAAATATAAATACTTGAAAGAAATAATGCTGGTTCATAGTATTTGAAAATATTAGGACAACACTACATGTCGGAAATACCAAGCTGAGTCTGAAAGACACTATGACTGATGAAATGCTGGGACAAGCCCCCAGCTAACTCCAAATCTAAATAGAAGGAATGAAAATATAGATGAAGTAAATAAATCTCCGTCCTCGAAGGATGAGGACTCACCAACTAGTAAAGCTGAGGTCTTCGATGAGTGGTCGACTAATGAAGCTGAGACTGAGATCCTGCAGCTGTATCGTAAGACGATATAGCATAAAAGTATGCGTTAGTACTTTGAATGTACTAAGTAATTGAAAGGAACATAATATAATGGAATAAATAACAAAAAGAAATGCTGAACTGAAATACATGCAATGACCAACTAAAGCTACTAAACTGAATAACTGAAATACTGAGGTGGTCTAGAAGACCCTATTTGATGGTCGAAGCATGTTCTAAGTCTGGAATACTAATCTGAATTGAACTGGACTGAGACTAAACTGAACTAACTAGTGGGAGAGTCTTTAATCGACATGTAATCACGTGAGCTAGACATGGATTCTGATGTATACACCCTATCGGTAGGACCCAACATACCTTGCCAGGGTATAAAGGCATGAACTGGGTGATCATAAGAGTCTGGGGACAATCAGACCAATAAATACTATAACTTATGCTGGCAACATTGTTCTGGGAACCTGGGTGCGCTGGAACCCCAGTCTGCTCGGTGCTAAGTCCTACTCCCACTGGATAGTCCTAGACTGAATACAAAGTTGATAGCTCAAAATAGTGGCCCAATAATAGTCAGGTATACATATCTGAAAGCACCCTGAGAGTCTTATCGGACCAGATTCTGAAACTGGGTTCTAAGACTAGTCAGAGCTGCTTATCTGAAAATGTCGTAACCGTCTACAAAACAAACTAAAATCTGATACTGGGGTCCTAAGTCTAGTCATATATGTATATATAAAGTGTCATGACCGCCTAGTGGACCAATGAAACTGAATTCTGATAATAGGGAGGTAGTACTGACACCTCGGGAATTTCTACAGTCAAACTGATCAGCTGACAATTTTTTGACTAACATTGAGAATTCTAACATTCTTACTAAAACTAATTTGAAAATATTCTGATTGACATTCAATGCTACTAACAACACCGGAGTTTCCAACACTGATAAAATTAAGCTAAAATTCAATATTCAAGCACTAAGGCAAATTCAAGATTTTCTAGTTCAAGTATAGGGCTAAATTGCACTTCACAATATTTAGCATCATTTCAATCACAAACTGCTAGAAAATATCTAGTATTAATATGGTATAATATTTCACATGATTTAGATGAAGTATGACTAACAATTTCTTGACATTCAGAAATTTCAGGGCTACAACTGATAGAGAGAAATAGGGAGGAATTTGGGGATACAAGGGAAGAACTATTTCCTTATTGAATTCCCACATACCTGATAAAGAAATCTGACAAAATTCCTTGAGAATTTGAGGAGAAGTAGATTGCCCTAGTTCTTGCTCATAGAGTTCCTGAGAAAATTCTATGATCTGTTTTTGAAGGTCTGAGTGGGGAATGAGGAAAGAAACTGTTTAACCCTACTAATAAGTATGAAAATATGCTTAAAATGATGTAGTTCAAATTTTAGGAGGGCAGAAATTTACGGAAAGGCCCTTGAAAACTAGTGAATTCTCATTTTATAGTGTAAAACATTATCAAAGGTATACAAAAAAAGAAGACAGTTAACATCACCAACTTTCTAAAATAAAGAGAGCAATATGGTCCATTTGCTAAGCCACCTCGATAGCCTATACGCCCCCTTAATTGGCTGCAGGTGATTCTTATGTTAATATTACTTTAGATTATTTTAGTTACTTCTATCATTCCTTGAAAGCTTAAAATAATTTCAATCTAGCAATGTTGCTTTTGAGAGCAACATATGAACATAGTGTATTGCCTTCTCTCTACAAAAGGTTACCATTTATTCTTCTAATCTTACTATTGCACCCAATCCAGCCACCACCTGATGGGGATGTCAATTGGTGATCGTCCATCGATTTCATCAATCTTCGATCACAATAATGACCCATAGTCATGATTTTGACCATATTATGCTACTTCACTCACAGATCCATTATCTATGCCTAATAACCCAAATCGATCCAAACCAAAGGAAGTGGTTGCATGAAGAGCAGCCCACAATGGAATGCGGGCCATGATATTGAAAGCTAAAAACTACTGTGGAATCATGGCAACTCCATGTAAGAGAACAGTCGTAGGTAATTTCTGAAATCTTATCCCCAAATAGACATCATCGGATCGAGGTTCTCAGAGAAATATCCTCTAAAAAGGTCAGCTAAAACTATAATATATAATAATTTCAATATATTTCTTACCTTCATAAATGATGAAGATTTAGTTCCATGCTTTACAAAATATTGATTGAACTAGATTAATATAAAATATGATCATAAAAATGGACTTAGGGTTTTAAGCCGGAGGAGGAAATTCCGATAGTATCATTTTGGATGTTACTTTCTGAATTTCCTTTTCACATGCATAGTTGGCATTTTGTCAAGCAAATTACAAGAGTAGTGGGCAAATCCATTGAAATTGATGCTTCTCATTGATCTATGAGCAGACCTAGTATGGAAAAAGTATGAGTAGAAATAGATCTTCTTAAACCTCTGATTCACAGTGTTTGGCTGGGTCAGAGGATGAAAACTTACCTTTAAAAGTGTACTCTCAATAGACTGAATATGAAGACATTCCTAAATATTGCAATTATTGTAGGAAACTTGGGCACTCTTTGGTTAGCTATGTGTGTTGGAAAAGAAGAGAGAAAAAGAAAAGAAAGAAATACAATAGAAGAAACAACGAGAAGCAGAGCAAGTGACTGCTGATATACTAAAAGCAAACATAAAAGATCAAGTTGAAACAAATGAAACATATAGGGGAAGGGTGCAAATCAAAAGTGATCGCATAAAGAAAAGATCTAAAGGATAGAATGAGCCCCCTAAAGGAGTGTACCGACCAATGGGAAACATTTTTGGAGTTAACAAACCAGTTCCCACATCAAATGCAAGACCTGCCCACAGTAGAACAGAACACTAAAGAAGCCAATAGTGAAGGAAATGTTGAAAGAGAGCTATGTCTGGCCAAGAAGCATGTAATCAATTATGAAATCGCCTCAAATGCTCCCACAGATGGTACAAATATTAGTCAACTTAGGAAAATGACACAACAGCCTCTTAACAACAATTACAACCTCCTTTAAGAAGACTGTCAAGAAGAGCTGGGAGACACAGAAGTTGAAAATACAATTGCTATAATTGATCCTAGTGCACTTACATGTGGACATTTTTAGTGGTAAATGGGAAGAAGTTAGCAACAAGAAGAATAAAAAAAATTAAAAAATACCATTGAAAATAATTGGAAGAAATAGAAACCAGTGACAAAAAAAATGACAATAACATAAAGCAGTTTTGGTGAACTAATGGAGGATGAGGGAGAACAATTGGCTAGTGCCAACAAATCTAAACCACAAACCAATCAAGAAGAAGAAAGAGGATCTAAAGAGGAAG
Organism: Datura wrightii; assembly: GCA_035772735.1. Lineage (NCBI taxonomy): Eukaryota > Viridiplantae > Streptophyta > Magnoliopsida > Solanales > Solanaceae > Datura > Datura wrightii. Next base: position 118,715,495 of record JASDFA010000003.1, read on the forward strand.
AAAGATGAATGGGCTGATATAACTTCCTCAGAAGAGGAAAATACATCTAATGAATCTTCAGAAGAGGAGGAGGAAATGATTGATAATAAATTTTTTTGTATAAATATAAGAAGGAAAGAGGACAATGGTAGTGCCCAATAAAAAGAGAGATAAGCTATGATCTCACCAAGGAATCTTCAAAGAAACAAATATGAATAGAATATCAAAGGCCCCCTAATCACAAGGAATCAAAAAAAGGGAATATGCAAATACCCTCAATAATCAGTAATAATAATTAAAGTCCTCGATTGGAATATTAGGGGCATAAAGTCCCAAGCATCAATAGAGAGGTTGAAATTCTTTATACATATTCACAATATTTCTCTGGTTGCAATAAAGGAACCATTTATCAGAGATACTAAGACTGAGCTATACAAGAACATTCTTGAAATGCAAGACTGCTTAGCTAACTGCAGTAACAAAATCTGCATTTTCTGAAAACATGACTTAAATTGCTCTATTTTCTCCGGTGAAAGATCAAATGACTACCTGTAAAATTCAAAGTGGAGAGGATTGTATCTACTTCTATGTAGTGTATGCAAAAACCAAAGCCTCAGGTAGGAGGGGACTTCAATTGTATACTGAGTTGTAGAAGGGGACTTCAATTGTATATGAGAAATTTATCCAACAATATTTTTTCTTGGGTTGTAGCTGCGGGCTTCAATTGTATACTGAGCATGGTAGAAAAGAAGGGGGCAAATCCACATAGATTAAGCAAGAGTCTACCTTTCATGGAATATCTAGATGATTGTGCTCTCACTGATATTAGATATATTTGGTAGCAACTTTACTTGATGCAATGATAAAAAGGAGTAAAACACTCTAGGGAAAATATTGGATAGAATGGTTTGCAATGACATGGAGTGATGTTTTTCCATATTGCAGTGTTCAACATCTCCCTAGGGTCGGCTCAGACCATTGCCCCATTCTTATCACTCTTTCGAATAATATGGTTCCTCTTATTAAATATTTCAAATACCTTAACTTCTGGGTGGAGTTTGATGACTTTCAAGATATAGTTAGAGAGAATTGAAATACTTAGAATCAAAGAGAAATATTATGGAATGTTCATCAAAATATGAAAAGAACTAGCAAGGCTCTTAGTATTTCATCTAAGACTAAGATTGGGAATATTTTTGAAAGATCTCAATAGCTTGAGGAAGATGCTTCCCAAAGTGAAGAGAAATACATGGAATCCTTAAATCAAAATGATAGAGTAGAGATGAACAGAATCAAAGTTGATTTAGTCCTCTAGCATAAGCATGTAGACACTTTTGGTAACAAAAGGCAAATCTTAAATGGAACTTGGAGGGAGATGAAAACACTAGATACTTTCACTCCATTGTTAAAGGCAGGAGGAAATTCCTTCAAATTCACATAATTCAGTTTGATGATAAATGGATAGAAGGAGATGAACATATAGGGAAAGTAGTTGTAGAGTTTTATCAGAAGCTCTTTTCTCATGAGTTACATAGAATTGAGGACAATATTTTAGATGTCATCCCCAAAAGTGTCAATGACAAAGATAATTAGGAGCTTTTACTAGATCCTATAGAGGATGAAATAAAAGAGGTAGTGTTTGGGATAAATCTAAATAGCTTTCCTGGACCGGATGGATTCAGTGGGATGCTTTTCCAAAAGGCCTGGAACATTATAGGAAGGGATATACTTAGATGGTTAAAACTGTGTTGAATGGAGAGAAAATGCCTAAATATTTCACTAATACCTACCTAGTTTTGATACCAAAAGAGGAGTCTCCTCAGACCTTTTCAGAATATAGGCCAGCCTAAGTAATGTCACTCAGAAGATTGTTTCAAAGGTTATAAATCATAGACTGTCTCTGATTCTTACCTAGCTTCATTCTGCTGCTCACGACCCTCCCCATGAATCGTGGTGACTGACTACGACTCGTGGGGTCCTTCTGTTAGGTACACTGCCCTCTTCCTACTCTTTTCTTACTCATCCCACCCCACGACTGACCTAACGAGTCATGGGGCCTAACCACAACTCATTGTCACGTCCGTGGGGATCCCATTTCTCAAGTTTTCAAGCTCATCACTTGGCCTCCCCACGAGTCACATCACGACTCATGGGCTTCTCTCACGGGTCACCTCATGACCTATCCTGATGCCTGGTGCCAGATTTTAACTTTTCTCCATTTCAACTTCCGGATCTGATCTTTGGGCTTCTAGGGTATAACAACTCACAACAAAAAAGTATTGACTATGATGAAACTTTTACTCCTGTAGCTAGATTGGAATCAATTCGCATCTTATTAGCCTATGATGCTTTTAAATATTTTAAATTGCTTCAAATGGATGTAGAAAGTGAATTTTGAACGGTTTCATAAAAGAAGTTTTTGTAAAAGAATCCCTTGGTTTTGCAAATTCTTCTTGTCCAGACCATGTTTTCAAACTTTCTAAAGGTCTCTATGGTCTTAATCAAGCTCCTAAAGCTTGGTACGAACAGTTGAGCTCCTTTTTAATCAAAAATAAATTTCAAAGAGGAAAACTTGATACTACTCTTTTTATTCAATGATCTTCTTCTAAAATATTGATCATTCAAATATATGTTGATGATATTATCTTTGGCAGTTTTTACCCTTCTCTATGTAAGAATTTCGCAGACACAATGACAGGAGAATTTGAGATAAGCATCATGGGAGAACTAATTAGGGCTACAAATACGATAATCAACTAAAGAAATATTTATAAGTCAAACTAAGTATACCAAGGAATTAATCAAAAGATCCAAACTAGAAAAAGGGAAAGCTACTGGGAATCCCATGAGTCCCTCAACATGTCTTGAATCTGACATATCTGGAAAAAATATAGATGAGAAAATTATCGTGGCATGATGGGATCATTGCTCTATCTTAGCCAGTCGACCTGATATTATGTTCAGTGTATGCAAATGTGCCAAATTCCAATTGACCCCAAAAGAGTTTCATCTAACTGTGGTGAAAAGTATCCTTCGCTACCTTATCAGAACTCAAGATTTTGGACTATGGTATCCTCACTTAGGAAATTACGATCTAATTGGTTTCTCAGATGCATATTTTGCATGTGAAAAAATTGACAGAAAAAGCACGAGTGGATTCTGCCAAATTCTTGGAGAAGCTATTACCTCATGACAAAGCAAGAAACAAAGCTCTGTTGCACTTTTAACTACTGAGGATGAGTACTTGGCCCTTGAAATTTGTGGTACTCAATTACTATGGATGAAATATTAGTTGCTTGATTATGATCTTAAGTATGAAAGTGTTCCCATTTTGTGTGATAATACTTGTTCTATTAATCTTTCTAAATACACTATTCATCATTTCAAAGTTAAAAATATGGATATTAAGCATTATTTTTTTAGAGATCATGTTGAAAATGATGATTTTTTGTTAGAGTTTGGTGACTCTGAAAATTAGTTAGCCGATATTTTTACAAAACCCTTATTGAAAATAGATTGTATCTTTTAAGAAAATGTATTGGTGTGATTTCTTTTTCCTTGAATTAATTCTCAAATTTATTTTCCTGCCTCGTTTCTACTGAGGTAATTATTATCCTGCCTTTTCATGATTAAACTGTTCACTTGCCTACCGTTCGTCTTTTAACTGAACCGTCAATTCTCGCCTATTTAATTCTTCTTTGCTCATCCATATCCTCAGATCTTTCTTTGCTCATCCATATCCTCAGATCTTTCAAACTCCTCTATATTCCATTCTCTTCCTTTCTCCTTCATGGCAAAATCCTAATCTAAATGTCTTCATCGATCTAGCAAGAGGCTTCTTCTCCATCCTCTTCTCTTGTAGAAATTTCTAATTCCTCTAATGATGATTGTCTCGAATCCTCTTCATGCAGGATGAAGAAGCCTTCTCCATCATGCCTTAAGAAGATTAAGAATGAATCCTTTGTTGTCTTTGGACCAGAAGACATGCAGTTATTTTAGAGCCTCTTTGAGAAAACTAAATTTATTGCTTTCAAAAATCGTCCTTTTGCTCACGGAAGAGTCATCTGCCTAGAGCAACTTGAATCCTTTCACTGCTCTAAAAGTCACTCCTTCTCCTTTCAAAAATTGAATACTCTATTTTTTCTCTATGCAAACAAGGCTGTTGAAGAACCTATTAGAATATTTTATGCAAATTTAAGGGTTTCTAATGACAACTGAGGACTTGAAACCCTAGTCTTGGGTAACAGGATCATTTTAAGTCAATTTTTGGTTGAAAAAGTTTTTGAAACTCACTTTTCTGAAAAAATACCCTTCTTTACTGGCATGTGGCTAGATAATTTTGAGGTCTCTCTAGAAGCTAAGTCTTTTATTGCTAAGGATGGAACTTAACTCTTAGATTTTATGCAAATTTAAAGGTTTCTAATGACAACGGAGGACTTGAAACCAAGCTCAAGCCTGTTGTTGCCGTTAGTTCCAGTGGAACCAATTCTAATGATGCCCAAAATTGTTTTATCAACACTCAGTTGACAGAAGTTCAAGATGTCAAATTAATTTTTGGTGCAACGGTAGGTGACCTGCACAAGTCATGACTCCTTGGAACTGGTGATTTCTGAAATGGCAAAACTGAAAGCTCAACTGACTCATATTCAATATGAAGGAGTTAAATCCTTCAATTTGGTTCTGAAACAAGTCAACTCCACGCCGCTCAAGCCGAGATTTCTGGTAATGAGTTAGCTGTCGCAGTCCAGAACTATTATGCCTCTCTACTCAAACACATAAAAAAATCATATCATTCCTTCTTTAAGAGAATCATTAATACTCTGAAAATACTTTCTTGGACGGTCTTAAATTTCTCTGCTCACCATGTTTTGGTGTTTTTAAACTCTTTGGCCCTACCGTGGGAATCAAACTCTTACTCCTCCTCTTTCTGTTTGATTTTACTCCTCTTTTGATGATGAAGGGGGAGAATGCCATGTTTTATGCCATGTTTTATGCCATGTTCTATGTTGTTCTACTGTTCTATGTTGTGATTAAGCTTTGCTGATTTGTTTTGATTTTCATTATTATTGTGCTTGCTGATGAATGCTTACTTCATTGTCTAATAAAGATAGTTGACTGCTTATTATAGTATCATATATTTTTGACTACCTTGATCTATGATGTTGTGTATCAGAAGTAGTATATTGGATATTTGTTTTCAAGATACATCAGGGAAAACATGAAGCAACTAGCTCTAATGAAAGCGGGAGCATCAAGTAAGGGGGAGAATATCAGACACACGACTTCTCATGGCACACTCTAATAATCAGGAACTTTAACTCTGCTTGTTCCTTCTGATGTGTCATCATCAAAATGGGGAAGATTGTTAAACTTAATTCCTAAATTATTATAATGATGACAAACTAACAATTTAACTTGATGCAGGAATCAAAGCTAAAACATTGGATCTTAAACACTAGTAGAAATCAAACCAAGATAAAAGAATAAGATTTTCGGATAGAAAGCCTACTCAGTAGTAGCCGTGGAAGATCCAGTGATGTAAAGTTTTGGGATCAACAACTTTACAGAAGAAAAATCATAGCTTGATTCACAATTAAAAGATCCAAATTCATATACTAAAGAAGGAGGAGATTTTAGTATCCATCAAGATTACGACATTAAAAAATAGACGAAAGAAATCAATCAGCAACTCAATCATATCAAGATGATTTGATTGAAAAAATCTCATGGGTTACCCTCAAGAGACAATCAGTCAAGATCAAAGGAATTGATCTTCTTACCTTCTCAAGAACATCTCACGGGCTCTATATAAAGGAAATGAAGACTCAAAAAGAAGTGTGCAACTTCACTTGATCATTTTAGTCTTATTCAATCATTGTAATTTGAAATAGTTATTAATGAGATCAAAAGAAAAAAAGAGTTAGGTGTGTGTGTGTTTTTTTGTGTGTGTGTGTCAAAAACAATTCTCACCAAGTTGTTGGTGGTGCTCTTCTTGTAAACCAATTCCGACAAACTCTAAGGGAACTCTTGTAACCCAAGGGGACTGGACTAGGCACCACCCTGGTGATCCAAACAAGTATAAAATTTTGTGTCTATTACTTTTATGGTCCGCTCTTATTATTATTTTATTTGGTATTAATGTTTTTCGCAGGATCATAGTCGACTGATTATTCCACCTATTCGACTAAACAATCTTTTCACCGACAAAATTTAGAGTCACCCCTCGCCCCCTCTTTATTCATCAATTACTCAATTAAATGATGATGAAATTTTTAAAAATGAAAGATAAAAATATTAAAAAGTTATCAAGACTTTCTTAATAGAATTATCATTTACGTTATATCAATTATTTGGCTTGAAATTTTTGCAAAACGTTTGCATTTTGTGCATGGGAGATGTGATGAACACTTTTTTTTTAAAGGTACAATTTTATCATCACAATGAGTAAAAATAATATTATAAACACCTTATTTCATGTGTGTCTCTTAACAGTGATAGATAATTTCTTTAGTTCTTTTCAATTTTGATCTCCCACTAATTGGTATTTTCATTTTAGGATTACCTTTCTTGTTCTACTTCTTTTTTCTTCACGTATGCTTTTTTTGGGGAAATGTGTAAATGACATATTTTCACTTGATGTCCAAACTATTTTTTTAATTTTAATTTCTAATATATAGCTCATTAAATATTTTTAGAATATATATGCATCAATATAAATATAGCTATATATTATTTATGGATGCGAATGAGACATATGTCCAGAAACTAGCAACTATTATAAGTGAGAAGTCAAAAAGTAAAAAGTGAAATGTTAAAATAACCCACAAATATTGAGAGACTAATTTACCCTTTAAATAATAAATAAGTTTTCTCCTTCCTTGATCAAAACATGAGTTAGCCAATACTTAAAAATCTGAAGAATATGAAAAGTTGCACATTGAATTATTAAATATCTAAAATAAATGCATGGAGAGAAAGTCCAATGAATTCAATCAGGATAGAGCTGTATATAATGGCAAGAATGAATTTCCATATCCCTCAAAGTCTCGCTCTATCTTGATAACCTCTTGGATGCATTTTAGTGGAATAACTTTTTTTATCTTTTATTTTTGTTTTCTTTCATTTTTTGTTTCTTTCATTTTCATTTAATTCTATTTTTTTCCTCTCAAAGCAAATTTCACAAAGAAGCAAAATTGATATGCAACCACCCTCTCCACATTTTCGGCTACTGATATTTATGATGCTATCTAGCGGAGATCCATGATGATGGAGTGTTGATTTCTACTTTTTCTAAAAATGAAAGTATAATCTTTTGTATGGAAAGACAATATATAATATTTGTTAGTTATTTTATCTTTAAAAAATGAGTCTTAGGTTATCTTTGTAGTTTTAGTCAATTGTTTTTATTTTATCTAAGAGAGCATTGATATATATATGTGTGTTTTAGTTTTTACAGGTTAACTATATGCTACGTTCTTCCTTTAAAATTTGATTTCGTGTAAAATTGGTTACTTTTATACTTTCTATCTAAAAAAGAATGAGGTTTTTTGTAATCAATGTGAAAAAAGATTTAAGGAAAAAAGGTTCTGCAAGTTGTCATCCAGATATAAATAAATAATGTATTGGAAAATACTTGTCATGACCCGAGTCTGCATTCTGGACGCAATATGGTACTTAGGATCACAAGTGACCCCATGCAAACCCATGGAATAAAATAATTCTATAATGATTGAACTACTGTAATAGACTACAAGTGGAAACTGTTTAAAAATAATAACCAAATACTAAATAAATAAAGAACATCTAATAAATATATTATATTGCCTAAACACTAAGAATCTAGCTGAAACTAAGATATTCTGTTTGAAAGCCTTCTAAAAGAAACTAATTAGTTATTGAGATAAACCCCCAGCTAACTCTAATGTCTGAAACTAACTGAAAATAACTAATAGTAGAGATGAAGACTCCGGTCCCCGAAAGATGAGGACTTACCACTGGAACTTTGTGCGCTAAGTCTAAAGGAGAAATGAACCTTGTTGTTGAGTTTGAGATCCTGAGCTTATATCATAAAATGATATAGCACAAGACATATTCTATAATGTCCAGGAAACTCAAAGACTAGATCCGACTTAAAACAGAAAATCTGAAAATCTGCAGAAATGCCTCAGAATGACTCACCTAACGAGTCGTTGTCAGACCTAATGACTCGTTAGGTTAATCATGGGAGGGGGGATTGAGAAATGGAAAGGTGGTGTCAGTGTACCTAACGAGTGTCACCATGAGTCATGGTCCTCCACCACGACCCGTTAGGTGATTCGTGGTCAGGCTTGGGTCAGGAGTTAAGGGGTTAAGCAGTTTACCCCACGAGTCTCACCATGACTCATCATATGGGACCACGAGTCGTGATGTCACCCATGGGGAACTTTAGGGTTTCGGGCAGTGTGGTCCATGACAGGACTCACCACGACTCATTATGTCCCTCGTGGTGACCATCAGTGATTTTTGGACAGTGTACTCAACGAGTGTGACCACGAGTCGTGGTCACTGACCATGACCCGTTAGGTCACCCGTGAGGACCGACGAGCAGTTTTTCCCTGCGATTTTCTAAGGGTTGTTTAGTAATTTCCTACTCTACTAAACTTTAACTACATCATTTTAGACGTAATTTCAGACCTATTAGTGGGAATGAATGGTCTCTCCCCCCATTCCCCTCGCATATTCTCAGAAAATCATCGAAGAGTTTTCTCAAGAACTTTCATAGTAAGGTCTAGGGTTCTTCATCCATCTCAAAAATTCAAGTTTCCTCCTCAAGGAAATTCTTAGACATGTATGTGGGAATTCAACAAGGGGATAGTTCTTCTCTTGTGTCCCCCAAAACCCTCTTATAGTTTCTCTATCAGTTTTATCCCTGAGCTTGTGAGTACGAAAAGGTTACATGTTTTTTTTCGTTGATTTCACATAGAATGGTATCCATGCTTATTGTTGATATGATCTACATCAGTTCTTGACCAAATTGTTGATGTTCCTGCAAAAGTGAATTTAAGCCCCGAGCCTTCGATGAAATGTATTTATGTATTAAATTCTTCATGGTTTGTGAACTGTGATTTGGGATGATTTTCTAGTATTCCTTGTTGTTTAGATGTTGAGTAATTACTACCTTGACAAGAATGATATTAACCCTGGTGCAAATGAGAAAATTATAATACTGCTTGTCGGACGAGATTTCCGTAATTCCTGAAATCTTTGCCATATTGTGGATTCCCATGTTGTTAGAATAAGTTGAATTCTCTGTTAGCTGGTTAGTAGTTCAATTCAGTTAGAACGTAGAATCTCCTCAGCGCTATTCAGAATTTGTCAAACTGATCAGTTTGACTACAGAAATCCTTGAGGTGTTTGTGATACCTCCCAGTTATAAGAATTAGACTCAGAACTCAGTTTCATTGGTCCACTAGGCGGTCATGATACTTTAGATAAATAGCTATAACTAGCCTTAGGACCCCAGACAGATTACAGTTTGTTCTTAGATGGTAGCAAAGCTTCTAGATAAGCAGCTCTAACCAGTCTAGGACTCAATTTCAGAATATGGTCCGATAAGACTCTTAGGGTACTATCAGTTATATATCCCTGACTATCTTGGACTCCAGTTTTGAGCTATCAGCTTAGTATTTAGTTTAGGTATTCCAGTGAGAGAAGGACTTAGCACTGAACGGGCCGAGGTTCCAGTGCACCCAAGTTCCTAGAACTACGTTGTCAGTGTAGGTTACAGTATTTATTGGCTTGATTGGCCCCATACTTTTGTGATCACCCAGTTCATGCCTCTATACCCTGGCAAGGTATATTGGGTCCTACCAGTGGGGCGTATACATCTCACTCCACGTCTAGCTCACGTGATTATATGTCAATTATAGACTCTCCCACAAGTCAACTCAGTTCAGTCTCAGATTAGTCAGTTCAATTCAGTTCAGTTCAGATCAGTTCAGTGTGATATCCCAGACCTAGTATTTCAGACTTAAGACATGTCTTTGACCATCATACAGGGTCATCTTGGCCATCTCAGCTTTCTTCAGTTGTTTCAGTTCAGTATATTGGTTGGTCATTGCATGTCATTTCAGTTTAGTTGTTTATATCCAGCATCATGTTTTCTCTCACTTACTCAGTACATTCAAAGTACTGACACATACTTTTATGTTGTATCATTTCATGATACAGCCGCAGGTGCTCAGACTCAAGCGTCGTTACTCGCTGCAGTTCAGATCCTCCTCAGCAGCAGAAGTGTGAGTCCTCATCTTTCGAGGGCGTTATTTCATTCCTTTCAGTCATTTCATTACTTTCAGTTAGACTTAAAGTTAGCTAGGGGCTTGTCCCAGTAACTCATTAGCTAGATGACTTTCAGACACATACTTGATTTCAGACTTTCAGATCATTCAGATGTTTTAAACTTTATGTTTTAGTTTTAGTTTTTCATAAATGTTTTTTAATTATTATTTCAAAGCTTCTTCTATGCATGTTTTACTCATAATACCAATGTATGATAGACCAGGGGTTGACTTGGGGTCACTTGTGGCTTCAAATACCGTGTCCCGTCCAGGGTGTAGACTCGGGGCATGACAAACTTGGTATTAGAGCCCTAGGTTTAGAGTATCCTAGGAATGTCTGAAAGCCGCATCGAGTAGAGTCCTTTTTATGGGTATGAAACGCACCACACTTATTTCGAGGAGGCTATGAGATGTTATTAGGAAAACTTTCTTTTGTTCATACTCTGTATCATGCGTTAAAATTCAATTTCAGAAACTTCCTTCTAACTCGTGCTCTACTTCATTTCAGTGAAATATGCCTCCACGACGCGAAAATGGAAGGAGTCCTGGAAATGCCCAGCGGACTACTCCACCAGCCCTGGCGGCCCCACAGGATGATTCAGTGTCAACTGCTGAATTCAAGGCGGCCATTCAATTGCTCGCCCAAATCATCACTAATCAGGTGAACCAATAAGTAGTACCAGTTAACAACAATGGATCCGCAACTGCTACTAGGGTGCAGGACTTCACCTGTATGAACCCTCCATATTTTCAGGGATCTAAAGTAGGGGAGGACCCCCAAGAGATCATAAACGAGATTCAGAAGATTACCCACATTATGAGTGTCAGCTCTTCTGAGAATGCTGACCTGGCTGCCTACTAGCTAAAAGGGGTAGCCCAGGTCTAGTATGAACAGTGGAAAGAGGAGCGGCTAGTGGGAGAAGGACCAGTGGAGTGGGAGGAGTTCAACACAGCCTTCCTAGACATATTTTTCTGGGGGGAGCTCAGAGAAGCCAAGGTAGTGGAGTTTATGAACTTGAGGCAAGGGAATAGAACAGTGGAGGAGTATGCTCTGGAGTTTACCAGGCTATCTAAGTACGCTCCAGAGATGGTGGCCGAGCCAAGGACTCGCATGCTAAAGTTTGTGAACGGAGTGTCGAACCTGGTCCTCAAGGAATGCAGGACAGTGATGCTGATTAGGGATATGGACCTCTCCAGCCTGATAGTCTATGCCCAGCAGATTGAGGCAAAAAAACTGAAGGACGTGGAGCGAAAGAATAAGCGAGCAAGGACTGGTCAGTTAGTTCATGTTCATCATAGGTCAGGTGGTAACAACCACCCACAGCAGCAACAACAACAGCAACAACAATAGAGGGTCCCAACACCCAGCTCAGCCAGTGCCCCAACCTTCCAGTCTCGCCAGGATTGGAGGGGTGGAGCATCTGGCTCTTAGTCTCAGAGCTACAGTGTCGGGAATAGATATCCAGCTTGCCCCAAGTGAGGCAGGAACCACCTGGGAGAGTGTCTTCAGGGTTGAGAAGGCTGCTTTGGTTGTGGAAAGCTTGATCATCGGCTTAAAGATTGCCCGTCAGCAGGACGGGGAAGAGCACAATCCACCACATCATCAACTCCAGCAGGCCGACCAGCTCAGCAGGCTAGCACATCAGGTACGGATGGTGGTCAACGCCAAAATCGATTTTATGCATTGTCGTCCCGTCAGGATTAGGAGAGCTCACCTGATGTAGTCATGGGTATGTTACACCTCTTTCATCTAGACATGTATGCCATCCTAGATCCAAGAGCCACCCTTTCATTCATGACTCCCTATATAGCAGTCTAGTTCAATAGCAGTCCAGAGGTCCTCTCAGAACCATTCTCAGTCTCCACCGCTGTTGGCGAGTTAGTTAGAGCCAGTTAGGTGTATAGAAACTGCCTAGTCTCAATCCTGAATAAATTCATTCCAGCTGATCTCATAGAGTTAGACATGGTCGATTTTGACCTTATCCTTGACGTGTATTGGTTACACTCCAGTTATGCCTCAGTTGACTGCAGAACTAGAGTTGTCAAGTTTAAGTTTCCAAATGAACCAGTGTTAGAATGGGCGAGCAGTAGTTCAGCGCCCAAGGGTCGGTTTATTTCCTACCTTAAGGCCCAGAAGCTCATTTCCAAGGGATGTATTTATCATCTGGTTCGGGTCAAAGATTCCAACTATGAGACCCCAACCATCTAGTCAGTTCCAATGGTCAGAGAGTTTCCAGATGTTTTTTCCGAGGATCTTGCCGGAGTTCCCCAGAACGGGAAATAGACTTTGAAATAGACCTCCTCCCAGATACTCAGCCCATCTCCACCCCCCCTTACAAAATGGCTCCAACTGAGCTTAAGTAGTTGAAGGAGCAGTTAAAAGATCTTCTTGACAAGGGTTTTATCAGACCCAACATCTCTCCCTAGGGTGCTCCAATACTATTCGTGCGTAAGAAAGACGGTACCCTCAGAATGTGCATAGATTACCATCAGCTGAACAAAGTCACAGTCAAGAACAGGTTATCCCCTGCCTAGAATTGATAACCTGTTTGACCAATTTCATGGAGCCAGTTGTTTCTTGAAGATAGATATCAGGTCGGGTTACCATCAGCAAAGGGTCATAGAGTGTGACATACCAAAAACATCATTTATAATTCGGTATGGTCGCTACAAATTTATGGTGATGTCTTTTGAGCTAACAAACGCTCCCGTAGCCTTCATGGACTTAATGAACAGAGTCTTCAAGAAGTATCTGGATATGTTCATCATTGTATTTATTGATGACATTCTAGTATACTCCGGAAATGAGGAAGAGCATGCTAATCACCTGAGGATAGTTCTTCAGACGCTCAGAGACCGCCAACTGTTTTCTAAGTTCGGAAACTGTGAATTCTGGTTGAAGTCCATCACTTTCCTGGGTCACGTGGTCTCTGGCGAAAGTATTCAGGTTGATCCTCAAAAGATAGCAGCAGTGAAAGATTGGCCCAGACCTACCTCTCCGACATAAATTAGGAGTTTTCTGGGCTTAGCTTGTTATCACCGATGGTTTGTTGAAGGTTTCTCATCTATAGCATCTCCTCTGACTAAGTTAACTCAGAAGAAAGTGAAATTCCAGTGGTCGGGTGCGTGTGAGAAGAGTTTCCAGGAGTTGAAGACTCGACTCACTACTGCTCTAGTTTTGACCTTGCCAGAAGGAATAGATGGGTTGGTTGTCTATTGTGACGATTCCAGAGTGGCCTCGGTTGCATTCTAATGTAGCAGGGCAAGGTGATAGCCTACGCCTCCATACAGCTCAAAGTTCACGAGAAGAACTATCCAACTCATGAATTGGAGTTGGCAGCGGTGGTGTTTGCACTAAAAATATGGAGAAATTATCTGTACGGGCCTTACGTGGATGTGTTCACAAATCACAAGAGCCTTCAGTATGTGTTCAGTTAGAAGATATAAGGTGGTTGAAGCTACTTAAAGACTATGACATGAGCGTGTTGTATCACCCGAGCAAAGCCAATATAGTGGCTGATGCACTAAGCAAGTTTTCTATGGGAAGCATAGCTCATGTTGAAGAGGGCAAAAAGGAAATGGTAAAGGATATTCACAGGCTAGCTTGGTTGGGAGCACAGTTGGTGGATTCAGCCGAGCATGGAGTGGTAATGCAAAGTGGGTCAGATTCCTCCGTGGTAGTTGAAGTGAAGTCCAAACAGGACGAAGATCCCATCTTACTCAAGCTTAAGGAAGCAGTTCTCATAAAAGAAATAGAATCTTTCTCTAAAAGGGGGATGGGGTGCTCCATTACCAAGGCAGATTGTGTGTACCTAATATTGGTGAGTTGAGACAACAGATACTGGCTGAAGCACACAGTTCTAGATATTTCATGAACCCTGGTGCTACTAAGATGTACCAGGATTTACGGGATACCTACTGGTGGAACGACATGAAAAGAGATATTTTTGAATTTGTAGCCAAGTGCACGAACTGCCAACAAGTTAAAGTAAACACCAGAGACCAGGGGGTATGACTCAGGATATCAGCATACCCACATGGAAGTGGGAAGAAGTAAACATGGACTTTATTACGAGTCTACCTCGGACTCGTCGGCAACATGATTCAATCAGGGTGATAGTAGACCGGATGACTAAGTCAGCACACTTCCTCCCAGTCAAAACCAGAGATTCAGTTGAGGACTATGCTAGACTTTATATTCGGGAGTTAGTCAGACTTTATGAGGTGCTCTTATCCATCATATAAGACAGAGGTACTCAATTCACCTCTCACTTCTAGAAGTCTTTTCAGAAAGGACTAGGTACCCAGGTCAAGCTCAGCACAGCCTTTCACCCATAGACAGATGGACAAGCTGAGCGGACTATTCAGACCTTAGAAGATATGCTGAGGGCGTGCATGATCGATTTAAAGGGCAGTTGGGATGATAAATTGCCTCTTATCGAGTTCGCGTACAACAACAACTACCACTCTAGTATCTAGATGGTCCCATTTGAAGCATTGTATGATAGGAGATGCATATCTCCTATTGGGTGGTTTGAAGTTGGTGAAGCTGCTATAATCGGGCCAGACTCGGTCCATGAAGCTATGCAGAAGGTACAGCTCATCAGAGAAAGACTGAAAACAACTCAGAGCCGTTAGAAATCTTATGCTGATTTGAGGAGAAGAGAATTGGAGTTTGCTGTGGATGATTGGGTCTATCTGAAAATCTCACCCATGAAAGGGGTGATGAGATTCGGGAAGAAAGGCAAACTAAGTCCCAAATATGTGGGAACCTATAGAATTTTGAGGTGGATTGGCAATGTAGCTTATGAGCTAGAATTACCTTCAGAATTAGCAGTCGTGCATCCTGTATTCCATGTGTCACTTTTGAAGAAGGTCATCGGAGATCCAACGTCAGTTGTGCCATTGGATAGTGTAGAAATAAAGGATAGTCTTTCATATGAGGAGGTCCCAGTCCAGATCCTGGACCGTCAAGTTCATAAGATAAGGAACAAGGAAATAGCTTTAGTCAAGGTCTTATGGAGAAATCAGCAGGTTGAGGGAGCTACGTGGGAGGCTGAAGCAGATATGATGGCCATTACTCACACTTGTTCTCTACCGACTCTATTACAACTTAAAATATTAGTTTTGCCTTAGAAACCAATTTATTTGTTGGGTTCAATTTAAGTGTTTAAGTTTCCTTTATGACTTTGGAAGCATGTATGAAAAGTGAATCCAATTTAGTTATGTATTTTGAAACGGAGTTAGTCATTCTGTCAGTTTTGGAGTTAAATGGGCAGTATTTGAAAAATTTATGATTGTTGTTCTCCGCTTTCCTGTGTGTTTTCCAACATACGAGGATGAATGTTCCCAAGGGGGAGATATTGTAATGCCCCGGAAACTCAAAGACCGGAAATCTGCAAAAATACCTCAGAACGACTCACCTAACGAGTCGTTGTGAGACCTAACAACTCGTTAGGTCAGTCGTGGGAGGGGGGATTGAGAAATGGAAAGATGGTGTCACTGTACCTAATGAGTGTCACCATGAGTCGTGGTCCTCCACCACGACCCCTTAGGTGACTCGTGGTCAGGTTTGGGTCAGGAGTTAAGGAGTTAGGTAGTGTACCCAACGAGTCCTCACCACGACTCATCATGTAGGACCATGAGTCGTGGTTTCACCCTTGGGGAACTTTAGGGTTTAAGGAAATGTGGTCCACGATAGGTGACCACAAGTCGTGGTCCACGATAGGTGACCACAAGTCGTGGTCACTCATCACTACTCGTTATGTCCCTTGTGGTTACCATCAGTGATTTCTAGACAGTGTACTCAATGAGTGTGACCACGACCCATGAGGACTGACGATCAGTTTTTCCCTGCGATTTTCTAAGGGTTGTTTAGTAATTTCCTACTCTCCTAAACTTTAACTATGTTGTTTTAGACGTAATTTAAAACCTACTTAGTGGGAATGAACAACCTCTCCCCTCATTCCCCACACACATTCTCAGAAAATCATCGAAGAGTTCTCTCAAGTACTTTCAGAGTAAGGTCCAGGGTTCTTCATCCATCTCAGAAATTCAAGTTTCCTCCTCAAGGGAATTCTTAGACAGGTATGTAGGAATTCTACAAGGGGATAGTTCTTTTCTTGTGTCCCCCAAAACTCTCTTATAATTTCTCTATCAGTTTTAGCCCTGAGCTTGCGAGTACAAAGAGGTTACCGGTTTGTTTTCGTTGATTTTACATAGAATGATATCCATGCTTATTGTTGATATCATCTCCATCAGTTCTTGACCAAATTGTTGATGTTCCTGCAAAAGTGAATTTAAGCCCTGAGCCTTCGAATGAAACGTATTTATGTATTAAATTCCTCATGGTTTGTGAAATGTGATTTGAGCTGATTTTCTAGTATTCCTTGTTGTTTAGATGTTGAGTAATTACTCCCTTGACAAGAATGATTTTAGCCCTGGTGCGAATGA
The DNA here is from genome assembly GCA_035772735.1 of Datura wrightii. Taxonomy (NCBI): domain Eukaryota; kingdom Viridiplantae; phylum Streptophyta; class Magnoliopsida; order Solanales; family Solanaceae; genus Datura; species Datura wrightii. The sequence continues at coordinate 118,732,243 of JASDFA010000003.1, forward strand.
GAAAACTATAATACTGCTTCTCGGATGAGATTTCCTTAATTCTTGAAATCTTTGCCATATTGTGGATTTCCATGTTGTTAGAATAAGTTAAATTCTCTGATAGCTACTTAGTAGTTTAGTTCAGTTAGAACGTAGAATCTCCTCAGTGCTATTCAGAATTTGTCAACTGATCAGTTCGACTACAGAAATCCTTGAGGTGTTTGTGATACCTCCCAATTATCAGAATCATACTCAGAACTCAGTTTCATTGATCCACTAGGGGGTCATGACACTTTAGATAAACAACTCTTACTACCCTTAGGAATCCAGATAGATTACCGTTTGTTCTTAGATGGTTACGACGCTTCTAGATAAGCAACTCTGATTAGTCTAGGACCCAATTTCAGAATATGGTTCGATAAGACTCTTAGGGTACTATCAGTTATATATCTCTGACTAGTCTTGGACCCCTGTTTTGAGCTATTAGCTTAGCATTTAGTTAGGTATTCCAGTGGGAGAAGGACTTAGCACCGAGCGGGACGGGGTTCCAGCGCACCCAGGTTCCTAGAACTACGTTGCCAGCATAGGTTATAGTATTTATTGGTCTTATTGGCCCCAGACTTTTGTGATCATCCAGTTTATGCCTCTATACCCTGGGAAGGTATATTGGGTCCTACCGGTGGGGCGTATATATCAGACTCCACGTCTAGCTCACGTGGTTATTTGTCGGTTATAGAATCTTCCACTAGTCAGCTAAGTTCAGTCTCAGATTAGTCAGTTCAGTTCAGTTCAGATCTGTTCAGTGTGATATCGTAGACCTAGTATTTCAGACTTAGGGCATGTCTTTAACTATAAGACAGGGTCATCTTGTCCATGTCATCTTACTTCAGTTGTTTCAGTTCAGTATATTGGTTGGTCATTACATGTCATTTCAGTTTAGTTGTTTATATCCAATATCATGTTTTCTCTCACTTACTAAGTACATTCAAAGTACTGATGCATACTTTTATGTTGTATTGTTTCATGATACAGCCGCAGGTGCTTAGACTCAGCATTGTTAGTCGCCGCAGTTCAGATCCTCCTCAGCAGCAGAAGTGTGAGTTCTCATCTTTTGCAAGCGTTATTTCATTCCTTTCAGTCATTTCATTACTTTCAGTTAGACTTAAAGTTAGCTGGGGGCTTGTCCCAGCAACTCATCAGCTAGATGGCTTTCAGACACAGACATGATTTAAGACTTTCAGATCGTTCAGATGTTTTAAACTTTATGTTTCAGTTTTAGTTTTTCATAATTGTTTTTTTTTATTATTTCAAATATTCCCCTATGCATGTTTTACTCATAATACCAATGTATGATAGACCAGGGTTTACTTAGGGTCACTTGTGGCTTCAAGTACCGTGTCCCGTCTAGGGTGTAGACTCAGGGCGTGACATATGCGGACAATAATTTGAATGTACTGAGTATATGAGATATGCAACTGGAATACAAATAGAACATACTAAAATTCTAAAAAGCTGTGCTAAAATGCATAACTGAACTAAAGAACCATTACCCTTACTAAAATACATAAATATCGATATGAAGTAGTAGTCTGACAATACATAATAAAATACAACCAAATAACTGATTTAAGAGTCATGTACAAGTATTAAAAACTGAGTCTGTCACTATGATTGAGAATGTAACGGTATTGAATGATGGGAGAGTCTATTAACTGATATATAACCATGGGAGCTAACCATGAAGTTTGATGTATATTCCCCATCGATAGGACCCAATATACCTTGCCAAGGTATAAAGACATCGCTGAAGTGATCACTAAAACTGATGCTTGTTCAGGCTAATAACCTACGGTGGTACGTAGTTCTGGGTCCTGACCAGCTCAGTGTTAAAAACTACTCCCAATGATAAGTTTACTGATAATTTATAGATAGATCGAAAACTAGTGTTCTTAATGCTAAGTTAGAAACTTTATCTGATAGTATTTTGAGATCCTAAAGAACTTGAAAAAATTGATTATGTTGTCAGTATTTGTATACTGAAATCATGATAGAATTACAAAGACTAAAATATGAATTCATTCTAACTCAAATCCATATAGAAGCAAAATATATGTTTGTATACTGAACTTGAATCATGTAGAAATCTGTCATAAAAGTATCATTTATAATTGAATTTGTAAAATCATGAATATCACATAATAAAAATCATTGGAGACTTGAGAACACTGAAGTAATAAGGGAATTCATAACTGAACAAAAACCCCAAGACATTATTTATGGTGAATTTGAAAGAAAGCTAGGGTTCATTGGATATTTCGGGCACAAGAGCGAAAGAATACCATTGTTGAAATCCCACATACTGTAGAAGAATTTTGGAGAAGAAATCTTGAAATTTGTAGCACTTTGAATGAAATCCTAGCTTAGACCTGGGAGGGTTTTCTATCTTCTATGCACTGTTCCTGTAAGTTTGGGAGAGAATAAGAGGAGGATGTCAATCAATTCCTTTAATTCCCTTCTAAACGCACCCCAAAATGATGTAGATTGGGAGTTAGGAGCTTAAGATTTTACAAAAATACCCCTAGATAACCATTTTAAAATTTGATTGTCCTGATCCAACGAGCCTTAGAATGAGTCATTGGTTGTGACCATGACTCATTGGTGCCAGTCGTTGTTTCCAAACTAGAAATTTCATTTCTCTTGATTCCTCACGATGGATGACAGGACGACTTGTTGGTTGGTAAAATGGGTCGTTCTTACTACTCGTCATCACTAAAGGAAATTTTGAACAATTTTTGGATCTCCTCCAACGGAAGGACAGAATGAACTGTTATCAAAAACAATGGATCATTGTTTCCATCCGTTGTCACTGAGGAAAGTTTAGCATTTTCTGAATTTCATTTAACAGCTTCATTGGACGAGTCGTTACATCAAACAACGACTCGTCGTCTGGCTTGTTATTTGGGAAAAGAATTTTTTATCACATTTTAGACTTGACAGAATGGGCAACAAAATAAATCATTACCACTAATGATGGGTCGTTGTACCGCTTGTTGAATCTGAGGAAGGAATCTACTGGACAACTAATGACACACTTAACTGGTCATTATCTCTAACAACGACTCATCAGTTCTGAGAAAATTTTTTTGGTTTCTTACTGGTTTTTCATTCCAAGTATGGGGTTTGGTCTAAGAAAATTGTGTGGTCCCTTGGGAACATTCGTCCTCAAATGAAGGTTAAGCAAGTTGAAAGACTAGGGAAAGAGCTGCTATCCCAAACTAAAGACTAAAAACTGATTACTGAAAGAGTGACCGACTCCGAACTAAGATAGAAATACTAACTGAATTCATGATACTAGGATGCACACTAAAAATATGGCTAGAGCTAATGAGTATGGAACCGAATAGAATATATAGGAGGAATTTAGTACTTGATACTGAAGTTGAGCTGGGAGGGAGTAGGTGAGAGTATTTAGCCATCATATCTGTTTCTTCTTCACATGTAGCTCTCTCAACTAGCTGGTACCTCCATTAAACATTTACTAAATCGACCTTCTTATTCCTCAGCTTACGAACTTGACGGTCTAGGATCTAAACTGGAACCTCTTCATAAGAGAGACTGTCCTATACACCAACACTCTCTAAAGGTACTACTACGGTTTGATCACCAATGCATTTCTTCAACAAGGACACATGAAAGACTGGGTGCACTGATGCTAACTTTGCAGGAAAATCCAGCTCATAAGCCACATTGCCAATGTATCTCAGGATTCTGTATGGGCCAACATATCTAGGACTGAATTTTTCTTTCTTCCCGAACCTCATCACCCCTTTCATAGGTGAAATTTTCAGATATACCCAATCATCCACAACAAACTCCAGCTCCCTTCTCCTTAAATTTGCATACGATTTCTATCAGCTTTGAGCTATTTTCAGTTGTTCCCTGATAAGTTGAGCCTTCTGCATAGCCTCATGCATTGAATCAATTCCTATTAGGGTAGCTTCACCAATATCAAACCACCCTATAGGAGATCTACACCTCCTACCATATAGTGCCTCGGACGGGGCCATCTTAGTACTAGAGTGGCAGCTATAGTTGTATGCAAATTTGATGAGAGATAGGTGATTATCCCAAATACCCTTGAAATGAATCACGTAATCCCTCAACGTATCCTCCAAAGTTTGAACAGACCACTCAGCTTGGCCATCTGTCTATAGGTGAAAAGTTGTGCCGAGCTTGACCTGAGTACCAAGTCCTTTATAAAATGACTTGCAGAAGTGCGAGGTGAACTGAGTACCCCTATCTTAAATGATAGATAAGGAAACTCCATGCAGTCTGACTAACTCCCGGATGTATAGTCTAACATAATCCTCTGCTTCGTCTGAGGTCTTAACTGGTAGGAAATATGTTGACTTAGTCATTCGGTCTACAACCACCCAAATTTAGTCATGTTGTCGACATGTACGAGGTAGATCTCTAATTAAATCCATGTTCACTTCTTCCCACTTTCAAGTAGGAACACTAATACCCTGAGTCATACCCCCAGGTCTCTGATGTTCAACCTTGACCTATTGGCAATTTGGACACTTAGCCACAAATTACGCAATGTCCTTCTTCATGCCATTCCACCAGCATACTTCCCATAGATCATGGTAAATCTTGGTGGAACCTAGGTTAATAGAATACCTGGTGTTGGTGAGCTTCCATTAGTATTCGTTGTCTCAAATCATCTTCATTGGGAACACACAACCTGTCCTGGTAACAGAGCACACCATCTCCTCCTTTAGAGAATGCTTCCACCTCTTTCTTTAGGACTACTTCCTTCAACTTGAGTAGAATTGGGTCTTCATCCTGGTTTGACTTAACCTCTACCACCAGGAAGGATTCTGACCTGTTCTGGACTATGAATCCACCTTCTGCTGAATTAACCAACTGGACCCCTAACTGAGCCAATCTGCAAATATTCTTTGCCAGTTCCTTTTTACCCTTCTTAACATGAGCAACACTCCACATAGACATACTGCTGAGGGCATCATCCACTACATTGTCCTTGCTCGGGTGATATAACACACTTATGTCATAATCCTTTAATAATTCTAGCCATCTTCTCTGATGCAGATTCAGGTCCTTCCGACGCAACACATACTGTAGGCTTTTATGGTCAGTAAAAACATCCACATGAACTCCATAAAGGTAGTTCCTACAAATCTTCAAGGAAAATACTACCGCTGCCAGGTCAAGATCATGAGTCGGATAGTTTTTCTCATGAACATTGAGTTGTTTTGAAACATAAGTTTATGACTTTGCCATGCCGCATCAGAACACAACCAAGCCCAACTCTGGAGGCATCACAATAGATCACGAACCCATCTAAACCTTCTAGCAGAGTCAAAATTGGGGCTGCAGTGAGTCGAGTCTTCAACTCCTGAAAGCTCTTTTCACATGCATCAGACCACTGGAACTTCACCTTTTTTTGAGTTAGTCTGGTCAAAGGAGAGGCAATGGAGGAGAATCCTTCTACGAACTATCTGTAATAACCGGCTAGGCTCAAGAAACTCCTGATGTCTAACAGAGAGGTGGGTCTTGGCTAGTCCTTGACTGCCACTATCTTTTGAGGGTCTACCTGAATACCCTCACTAGAGATCACATAACTGAGGAATGCCACTAATTTCAACCATAATTCACACTTGCTAAATATAGTGAATAACTGGCGGTCCCTAAGAGTCTACAACACTATCCTCAGGTGATCTACATGTTCCTCCTCTATTCTAGAGTAAACTAGAATATCGTCTATAAAGATAATAATGAACATGTCCAGGTACGACTTGAATACCCTATTCATCAGATCCATAAAAGTTGCAGGAGCATTAGTTAGTCCAAAATACATACCTACAAATTTATAGTGACCATACTGAGTTTTGAAGGCTATTTTCGAAATGTCACATTCTCTAACCCTAAGCTGATGGTATCCTAATATGAGATCTACCTTGGAGAAACAACTAGCTCCCTAAAGTTGGTCAAACAAGTCATTAATCCTGGGTAGAGGATACCTATTCTTGACTGTGACCTTATTCAGCTGACGGTAGTTGTTGCACTTTCTAAGTGTACCATCTTTCTTTTGTAGGAATAGGATTGGGGCACCCCATGAAGAGATGCTGGGTCTGATGAAACCCTTATATAGAAGGTCTTTCAGCTATTTTCTTAACTCTTTAAGCTCAGCTGGAGCCATTCTATAGGGTGGAATTAAGATAGATTGGGTATTTGAGAGAAAGTCTATGCTGAAGTCTATTTTCCTCTTGGAAGGGACTCCAGAATGATCTTCGAGAAACACATCGGGGAACTCATTTACAACTGGAACTAACTAATCGAAACTAGAATCCTTAACCCTAACTAAATGATGGATGTACCCATTCGAGATCATTTTTCTAGCATTAAGGTATGAGATCAACCGACCCTTAGGCACTGAAGTACTACTTTTCCACTCTAGGACTGGTTCGTTAGAAAATTGGAATCTAACAACTATGGTTCTGTAGTCAACTGAGACATAGCAAGAATATAACTAGTCTATGCCAAGAAAGAGGTTAAAATCGACCATGTCCAATTTTACTAGATCAACTGAGGTGACTATATGAAACACTGTGACCGGACAATTTCTATATATTCGACTGGCTCTAATTGACTCACCAACTAGAGTAGAGATTGAAAATGGCTCTAAGAGAATTTTCAAACTAATATCAAACTGGACAGTAATGTCAGGAGTCACAAAAGAAAGTGTGGCTTTTGGATCTAGTAAAGCATAAACATTTATCTGAAAGAGAAGTAACATACCAGTGACTACATCAGGTGAATTCTCCTGGTCCTGAAAGGAGGATAGGGCATAGAAGTGGTTCTAGCGCTGACTATCACTTGTACCTGAGGTACTACCCTGCTGAGCTGAACGACCTATCAGAGTTGCCGATGTGGTGGACTGGGCCTTCCCCCATCCTGATGACGAGCAATCTCTTAACCTGCAACCAAGTTGGCCACAACCAAAACAATCCTCCTTGCCCAGACGACACTCACCCGGATGGTTACATAGAAAATACTGGAAAAGTGTAGCTTCTAGAGATATGGCTCTATGACTGGGAGCCTAATGTTCCACCCCTTAGATCTTTACGAGGCCTGAAAGAAGGAGCATTGGATGATGAGGGTGCTGGAGATCTTTGTTGCTGTTGTGGGTGACTTACCATCTAACCTCTACTGAGAATACTCAAAATAGCCTGTCTGTGCCCGTTTACTCTCCCTCTCTATCTCCTTCAATTTCTCCACCTCTATCTGTTGTGCGTGGATAATGAGTCTGGAGATATCCATCTCATTGATAAGCATGGCAATCTTGCACTTCTTGACTACCAAGTCTGAGACTCCGTTCACAAACTTGAGCATACGAGCTCTCGGCTTTGCAACCATTTTGGAGCATACTTCAACAGTTAAGTGAATTTTAATACATACTCCTGCACTGTCATGTTGTCCTGCCTCAGGTTCACAAACTCAGTGGCCTTAGCTTCCCTTAACTCCTGAGGAAAGAATCTGTCCAAGATTGCAGTCACAAACTCATCCCACTCCACTGGTCTTGTACCATTCTGCCTTTCCTCTTTCCACTGCTTATACCATAACTGAGCCACCCCTTTCAACTGATAAGCAGCTAAATCTGCACTTTCTACAGAAGTAACACCCATATTTTGGGTGATTTTCTGAACCTCGTCTATGAACTTATGTGGGTCCTCATCTACCTTAGACTCATGAAATGCTAGGGAATTCATCTAAGTAAAATCTCGAACTCTGGAAGTAGTTGTATACCCATTAGCATTGACAAGTATGATGACCTGCTGGTTGACCTGATTGATCACCACCTAAGCCAGCATTTGAATACCAGCCCAAAACTCTGCATGTGACACCTGATCATCTTGAGGGGCGACGGGAGCTAGCGGGGTTGGCTGGTTGGAATTACCATTCCTTCTTCTGTTTCCTCTTTTAGGAGGTATTGTCAATTGAAAAGGGTAAAGCAAGAGTTAGGAGGATATTTTAGAGATTGAACTCTACGCGTGATAAGAATCATGAAGAAATGAAATTTTTCTAAAACGTCTTTTAGCGTCCCCTTCATAAGGATGGCGCACCTCACACCCATGAAAAGGAATCTACTTGACGTGGCTTTCATAGTTATTAGGACACTCTAAACCTAATGCTCTGATACCAAGTTTATAATGATCCGAGTCTGCACCCTCGATACGACATAGAACTTAAGATTACAAATGACCCCAAGCAAACCCATGGCATAGCATAATTCTATAATCACTTAACTACTGTAAAAGACTATGAAGCGAAAATCTTTAAAAACAATAACCAAATACTGAAAAAATAAAGAACATCTGATAAATCACTGAAATTTGCTCAAACACTGAGGCTCGAGCTTAAACTAACATATTATGTCTGAAAGCCTTCTAAAAGAAACTGATGAGTTGTTGACCCCCAACTAACTCTAATATTTGAAACTAAAACTAAAAAATGTCATATACTGGGGATGAAGACTTCGGTCCTTGGAAGATGTGGACTTACCACTGGAAATCTGTTGCACTAAGTCTAAAGGAGAAACTAACCCAATTGATGAGTCTAATAACCTGAGCCTATATCATAAAACGATATATTTTAAGAAATATGCGGTGAGTAATTTGATATATTGAGTATATGAGATATGCAACTGGAATACAAATAGAACATACTGAAAGTCTAAAAAGCTGTGCTAAAATCCATAACTGAACTAAAGAATCATGACCCTTACTAAATACATAAATATCGATATGAATTAGTAGTCTGAAAATATAGAATAAAATACAACAAAAAAACTTATTTAAGATTCATGTACATGTATTAAAAACTGAGTCTGTAACTATGACTGAGACTGTAACTGTACTAAATGATATGAGAGTCTATTAACAGACATATAACCAGTGGAGCTAACCATGGAGTTCGATGTATACACCCCATCAAGAGGACCCAATATACCTTTCCAGAGTATAAAAGCATGGTTGAAGTGATCACTAAAACTGATGCCGATTTGGGCTAATTACCTTCGGTGGCACCTAGTTCTGGGTCCTGAGTATGTTGAACCCTTGACCAGCTCGATGCTAAAAACAAATCCTAATTATAAGTTTATTTGATAATTTATAGATAGCTCGAAAACTAGCATTCTTAATGCTAAGTTAGAAACTTTATCTGATAGTATTTTGAGAGCCTAAAGAACCTAAAAATACTAATTGTGTTGTCAACATTTGTATACTGCAATCATGATATAATCACAAAGACTGAAATATGAATTCATTCTAACTCAAAGCCATATAGAAGCAAAATACATGTTTATATACTGAACTTGAATCATGTAGAAATTTGTCATAACAGTATCATTTATAGTTGAATTTTAAAATCAAGAATATCACAAACCAGAAATCACAGGAGACTTGAGAACACTAAAGTAATAAGGGAACTCATAACTGAACAAAAACCCTAAGACATGATTTCTAGGGAACTTGGAAGAAAGCTAGGGTTCACTGGATATTTCAGGCACAAGAGAAAAAGGATAGCCTTTTTGAAATCCCACATACCTATAGAAGAATTTTGAAGAAGAAATCTTGAAATTTGCAGCACTTTGAATGGAACCCTAGCTTAGACCTGAGAGGGTTTCTATCCTCTACACACTATTCATGTAAGTTTGGCAGAGAATGAGAGGTGGATGTCGACCAATTCCCTTAATTCTCCTATAAATGCATACCAAAATGACGTAGTATAGGAGTTAGGAGCTTAGAATTTTACAAAAATGCCCTAGGATAACCATTTCAAAAACTGTCTGTCCAGATCCAACGGGCATCACAATGAGTCATTGGTTGTGAACATGACTCATTGGTGCCAGCCGTTGTTTCTAGACTAGAAATTTCATTTCTCTTGATTCCTCATGATGGATGATAGGACTACTCGTTAGTTAGTACAACAGATTGTTGTTACTACTCATCGTCACTGGAGAAAATTTTGAACAGTTTCTGGATATCTTCCAACAGACAGATAGAACAACTCGTTATCAGAAACAGCAGGTCATTGTTTCCATCCGTTGTTACTGGGGAAAGTTTAGCATTTCCGTGATTTCATTCAACGTCTTCACAGGATGAGTCATTACATCAAACACCGACTCATCGTCTGGCTCATTATTTGGGAGAAGAATTTTTTATCACATTCCGGACTTGACAGAACGGGCAACACAATGACTCATTACCACTAACGATGGGTCATTGTACCGCTGTTTGAATTTGAGGGAGGAATCTGCTGGACAATTAAAGACATACTTAACCGGTCATTATCTCTGACAACGACTTGGCTGACGAGTCATTCTGAGAAAAAATTTCTAGTTTCTTTCTGATTTTTCATTCTAATAGTTATTTACTCCATGAAATAGTTTCTTCCTTTTTGTGGTGATCATATAAATTTTTGTACTAGTTGATAGGATCCTTAAGTAGTAGAAATTTTCTTACACCTCATAAATAAAATTTTAAAATCAATCATAAGGTTGATGAAATTTTAAGAAGCACTCTATTCCTCATTGTCTTGTTTTGTTGCGATTGATTTGATAATAGTACAACATACAGGATATTGTTGATGATTATTGTTGTTCTTTTTGTTAATTGACATTTTTGCAAAAAAGAAGTTCAAATATATCATTCCATATTATCAACAATGTTGGTCAATTGTCAAGCAACTAAAGAATTTCTTCAATCTGGTCTAGACCAATCGGTTCCGAAGGTAAAAACTTCTTGAAGTAAGAGAGGAGTGAATGATTGAGATGCTCATAATAATGAGATAAGTGCTTCAAAGAGAGCTACGATATAATACTTCATAAAAAATTGAAAAAGGTTCAGGTACCTGTAAATGATAAAAAATGAAGAGATATCGATATGTTATGTGTCACCTCCCAAGCTTGAAGAGGCGCGACTGGCACCCGGTGCCTTATTTGACTGAGCTAGCCATTAAAACTCAACTATAAGATAACAACGTGCGGCGACAAGGCCACCAAAATAAAGATACTGTAACATGATAATTGGACCAACGAGGTCACGATAATATAAATGAAATAAATATAAGGTCGACAAGGCCACTACTCAACTGATAGAGAAAAATAACAAGCTTACAGGATTGCATTTGAACAATAGATACAGAAGGCTGGCAAGGCCATAAATAATACACTGATCAACCCACACAATATATCCACAAGCCACTTAAAGTACTATTAGTCAACTGATTGGGATAGGGCCCTAAACTACTGGTCAACTATACACAAAACATCCAAATATGCAAAACTAGACAGCTAACCAAAAGCTCCACAAAGAGTGGAGCTTAGCCCCAAATAACTATGAGAACATCCTACTATAAAGGTCAATCTAGATCTCTATCTGTACTTGCAACACAAAATGCAGCATCCTTAGGTAAAGGGACGTCAGTACGAATAATATGTACTGGTATGTAAGAGGGAATACAATAATTCATAAAGACAGTTGCAACAAAATATAAATAGCGACACAACCTGAAACTCTGATTTCCATAATAAGAGGATAAACTAAAACTCAATGCAACTCCACTCTGTATGTATATAAATATATAAAGTTGTCCAACTGATACCCAGACCGGTGGTATAATATCTTCCATATAGGGTGACTAATATTTGAATCAATAATATACAATCTCTGCCATATAGGCTAACGAATACTCAAAACAGTGATATATAATCTTTTTTATATAGGTTAACCGATACTCAAACCGGTATATATATATATATGTACATATGTATGTATGTATGTTTAATAGCCTAATAGGGCCTTTCACACCGATTATAGCTCAAGTTAAATGCATATGACATGAATTTACATGTCAAACTTATGGATTTGAGACTTTGTAACTCAACAATGACTCACTAGCCAAATTTAAGTATGAACTCAACAGGCTTGAACAAGATTTAGCAACTTTCAAGATTAAGACAACAAAATCTTTCATGATCATCTTTTGAACGACTAGAGTAAAGGTATAGGACTTTAGACTAAGTTGGATTCTTTCTCACACATGTGTTCTCGATGACAAGATACACTTTTAAAGAGTTTCACTACTATGACATATGGGCAGCCAACAAAGAAATATATCTTGAATCAACAAACAAAACAATTACAATACTTTTAAGTCTTAATGGAACAACAATATAAAGATTTAGTACTTCACACGTCGCAAGATGGTCAAGAACCAAGAATGCTTGATAACTTGATATGAAAGGAAATATTAGAACTGAGCAGCCAATGATCAATTCCCTCTTGAAGATACTTCCTAACAACAAATAAAAAGACTACAATACTTTCAAGCTTTAACAAAATAACAACTCGAATGTACAATATTTCACAAGTCATAGGAGTGAAAAGGAGAATGATGCCTCCTAATTGATATGGGCAGAATACTCAAGATTACAAATTTAAGTATCAATATCATACAAGTAGAGTTTATATTACGACTACAACAAGATCATTTTAAAAATCGATATGATAATTTAGGATTTATGCGGACCAAAGAGAAAGGCATGCCTTACATACCTTAAAATGATTTAACAAAGTTTCAATATGCTTTCGCTCCTCTCCTTCACTTACTACTGCTTATACTCAGCCAATACAACTTCTACAACCCACCAATCACAAATAAGACAGTCATAATAAGAACAAGTCAGAAAAATACGATATCGATAAATTATTCTTTTATAATAATATAGAAACACCATTTAACAATGAAATAGAGGTCTAGGAATCCTTAACTTATCATCCAAAGGTAAATCAATAGAGAATTTGTAGAGTTCCGCAAGTTTCTCCTTCAATTCAGAATGAAAACCTATGAATTAACGTCATCATGAAGTTCACGATAAAAGAAATACTTTTCGAACTTGGAGGATAACAAAATTTTTAGTCTATCTTGTTAGATTCTTATGATGAGAATCTCCATCGATAGGCTAGAGAGAGAGCTTGGTTGCTGGAAATTACAGTGAAAATGAAATAAATTTATGAAAAATTTTCCTTAAATAGGCTGCCCAAAATGGGTCTGACCTGACTGGTAGTGCGCGATCCATTTTCTTCCCGAACAGTCCACTATAAAATAATCATAACATTTTACAACGACGTCGGATTAATGAATGATTTGATGTTCTGTAAACTAGACTCAAAGACCTTTAATATGATAGGTAGTATGACCTCTAACTCTTTATATATAGGGATATATGCTCGTCAAAGTTATTCCATATGATGAATCACTCAAAGTGACTCTCCATGAGGCATCTCTTTAACTTAAACTTTTGTTTAAAGGCTTTTATTTTACCTAAAACTTTGATTTAATTATTTAACCACCTTCATATATCAATTCTTTGATATGACCACTGATGTTAGGTGTATTTACATGTCTAATAACTATATTTTACCCATATTTATGTCTTGTTTTATGAGCAAAGAAGCTAAATACACCTTAATATGCTTAATTATTGCATCAGTGAACTAATGAAAGTGCATTATCTAAATTATAGGTAAAAACCCCTAAGAGATGACTATGTATGAAGGAATGTGGTGTTCTATGTGGAGCACGGTTCAAGACAAGCCTATTCTTTGCTTTGGAGCATGCTAGGCAAGCACAAAAGAAGAAAGAAGTAGAAAATCAACTAAGGATGGAAGCTGGTAGGAGCCTCACAGAGCAAAGCTCAAAGAGGTCTTCCATCTCGCGCCACGAGACCTAGAGCATTAAGAGCGAAATTCTGCTAAGTGTGGAGATAGTGTGAAGGCCTCGCGAAGCGAGGATGAAGGGGAGACAACCCCTAGCTCTGGAGCTTGCTCAACAAGGGGGTTGCATATAAGAAGCGCATGAAATTACTAAGCGTGGGAACCAGGCTAGGCCAGGCCTCCCCTAGCCTTGGAGTGCACGACGCGAGCTCGAGATTGAATTTCATTTTGAAAGTGAGATCCCACCCAATTGTGGGTAGGCCTTTGAAAAGTTTCCCACTTACTATAAAAGGGCTCCATAGTCACTTCTTAGAGGTATCAGATATTTGATAAGAGTAGAAGACAAGAATAGAGTCTCACTGTAGGAAGATGTGTTCTTAATGAATTGAGTAGGTTGAATGATATTGTTGTTAAAAATATTTAAAGTGAAGTTGAACCAAATATATATTTGTTTAAGTTGGCTATGTTAAATTGATGTCAAGAGTCTTGTAGAAGACTTTTGTTGTTGCTATTGATGTGATTTAGAGATTGTATATATATGATATTGATGAATTGCTAGGAAGACCCTATGCAGAGGGCATTGTTGTTAGCTTCTAGATAACTTAGTTAAGAAGATATAAAGACAATAGTTTAAAGTCCTAAAAAATAAAGAAATTCTACATTTTGACTTTCAATAGCTAAAGCGTCAAGCTATCTACCCTAAAGTCTTAAGCTTAACTTTTTTATTTTTAAAAAAAGCTTCTAAAGTTATTTTCCAAGCTTTCAAGTTAAAGTTACCATAAGATCTTTGAACTTCCAAGGTAAAGCACTACAAGCTTCCTAAAGTCCCGATTTTAACTCCAAAGCATCGTCTAAGACATTTCTAAGCTTCTAAGCTTATGAATCATAAGTTCTCGTACCCCAAGGTGGCACATCAAGCTTACTCATAAAGCCTCCAAAGAGCTTCTAATAAGCTATTTCCAAGTTATAAGTTAAAGTAATTGCAACTCCCTAAAGCTTTAAAGTGACTCCAAGTTTTAAAGTTCCAAAGTTATAGTGTTCATGTTCTTAAGTCTATCTTAAGTCACAATCAATCTATGAGTTAAAGAGTATATATTTAGTGAGTCCATAGGTTGGGTGCATCGCTCATAGTATTTGCATTATTATGTACCTATTCGGTCCAAATATCAAAACATACATTATTTGGTCCAAGTATCAAAAGGCCTACGGGAAACATGCATAAATCCTGGTCCAAGTATCCGATAGCCTGCGGGTGAATATATAATAACTCCAGTCCAAGTATCGAAAAATCCCTATATAAGTGCCATACAGGGTTATAGTTTACAAAATTACATGTTGTCTATTTCTTACCCTATCTTATTGATTTAATTCTACTTATCTTGGTTGATATTGTCTTATAGTTATTACTTTTCAGCCTTACATACCAGTACATATCATTTGTACTACCATCCCTTCACTTGGGGACCCCTGCATTTGTGCTGCAGGTGCAGATAGAGGCTCTGATAATCATGTGCAGTAGGAGTCTAAGTTCAGTGGTGATAACGCTCAAACCACACCTCTTACTGAAGTGAGAAACGGACGTTGTCAATAAAGAACCCAACCAGAGGTTGGGGTCAATCCCATAGGGAATAGGGAGACTGGATTATAGTTGGATACTGAACTTGTAAGGTAGTTACATCAAAATAGGGTGATTCTAAAGAAAATCAAAAATATAAGCAAATATAAAATTTTTGATGTTAAGTCAGTATCAAAGGATAACTAGGGTTTGTGTTCTCCATGGGTTCATAACTGCTTTGGGTATACACTCGTGATTATCACCAATACTTACTTATAGAACTGATAACTTAGGTTCATTCAAATGACCGACCAATCCCTATTGAATGACTATACTCAATCACTCGACCAAGTCTCATGAGCGGTTTCAAACTATTCGTTATCACTAAGTTCCAGATTTAACTATCCTGCGACCACAACTCAAGTTAATACAATGATCATCAAAATCAAGGCTTTGTTGTAATTCTCTTTTCCTAAAATAAAGTAAAGAATTTGGGCACTTCCTAACGTTGCGCATCATTAAGAATTGTTAAAGCATGAAGAGAATAAAATATAAGTGTTTGTATTGGTTTTAAGATCACTTTGTGTAACCCTAGATTGTTAATTCACCATGGTTCTGACAACCCTAGCTATGGAGGTTTTAGCCTCTCATAGTTGCAAGGTTGTGATTTGCATTCATGATTAAGAATAAAAATCAATACTTACAAGATTGATTGAGAAAAACACTTCCTTTAGTTACTCCACAAAATCTTGAAAAACAAGTAGCAAGAACAAGATGAATTCAAAAAAAGGTGATCACAATTTGAATCAACTCAATCCCCTCTTTCCCTTAATTGTGTCACTTGTCTATCATTATCTCCTTGTCTCTCAAAAAATAAAACCTAAAATCATATTTATACAGATAGAAGAATCCTTTTCCTAGACTAACTAGATGAATTTCCATATCTGGTGCCACAGTCGTCACAATCCTAGTTACGACCCATAGCAGCTTCCTACGACTCGTAGCTGCTTGTCGTGCCTTGCATTGTTGAAGAAAATTCGGCTAAGTGTTGGATCCAGGTACGATCTGTACCTCCTTTATACGACCCATACTGATCTCCCGTAGTTTAATTCTAAAACTTTGGAATTCTTCTAAAGTTCAATACAACTGTCATGGTATGACTCGTACCTTCTTCCCACGGGTCGTACATTCCTTCCGTAGCAGGAGTCAGCACTTTATGCAACTTTTCTGAATTTTATCACGGTTTTTTCATCACGACTCGTACCAGCTTGGTACGATCCATACTGAGACTCATACATTGCCTCTCTACACTATAAGCCTTCTGTAACTTCTCATGGACCTCAGTACGACTCGTAGGTCCTTCCTACAGTTCATACTGTGATCTGCAAATTAAGCCTATTTTGCATCTTTTAGGCTTTCTTTTGCCAATTTTAGGTCCAACATCAATTCATCCTGCAATCAAAGGAAAAGTACCTTATATCCACATAAACATACCTAAGTTCATGCTATTTTCTTAGTTTTGAGCATCGAAAATGTTGTAAACCTACAACACATCAAGCGGCAGAGTTGGTATGCTCATTTCTTTTTGGACCAGTTAGCCTAGCATTTAGTTTTTCTTATGCTTAAGTTTTGTTGTAAAGAGATGGGCAAGCCAGGCGCTGCTCCAACCATCAGTTTAGTACTCTTTTAGAGTCTTTGTGAACATGTTTTGAGTTGTATACTTAGATTCATGGCCTCACCGGCCTTCCTCTTTGTTATTCAGTTGTGTTGTAGCCTCGTCGGCTTACCCTTTTCATTTCCTTATTGAGTCATTACCTCATTGGTCCATATGTATATTTTTATAGCAAACTACGACATGTGGCCTTATTGGAATAAATATTACAGTTACCACTGAGATATAGCCAATTGCTTGGTTCATCAAGTACGAGTGCCAGTCGCGTCTCCCCCTAGTTTGGGGCATGAAATCTTAGATTCTAATTCCTTACAGAATTGAATTAAATCTTAATACTAATTCTCTAAGTCTGCATGGAATAACTTCTTCAAATAGTCTCCAATTCTTTATCTAAATGACCTGTTCCTCTTATCGGTGCCTCTTCATTGTTGCCTACTTAATTTTTGTTTTTGGAGATCTGTTAAGTACCTGGTTCTTGTATTTCATTCTTTATTCTTCTTATACATAGATTGTTACTTATAAAATATTTATCAATCATCAAATCACCATATGATCTTGAATTTGGATCAACCCCTTTGAAATCTTACCCAAATGGTATTTTTTCTATATTTCAAATACTTCAAAAGATTAAAGTAGCTCCTAACAGCTCAATAATAAACTTCGGGGATACCTCTAATCAAGCCTCTTTTCGCTCTCTCAAAGGAAAAATATTTGCTCATGGTGGTATTATTGACTCAAACCTTTTTTACATCCTTCAATTTCAAATAAAAAACTCTTTCAGTTCTAAGGTTGGGTAAATATTTTTTCTATTACTGCATCACATGTCTAAGAAAATCATGTTTGCTTCTTTTAGGACAATCTTAGGTTTTCTACTTTTGATGAATTGGAAATCTTTGCCTAAAAGTTTTTGGCTAGATGATTTTAAAATTTTATTTGACCAAGCCAAGAAGTGAATTGATATAGACTCCTCTGCCTCTCTCCCCATGTAACTTGGACCAAAAGATATTTATCTTTAAAAATTAAAGTAATTTCTAACATTATGTCCACTACTATTTTGCCTCGAGAAGGATCCTTCTCTACTCTTGCTAAGCATGATACTATTCTTACTTACTGTCTTGTGATCAAACACAAAGTCAAGTTATGTTCGTTTATCATTAACTACATGTTGAGAAAATGCTTCAGATCCTTCAAGTCTTCCTAATGGCATGTTAGTTACTTGCATAATGAAAGCAAACAACATTTGCTTGGATGAATTTCCATCCTTGCATATCAAATGGTGCTATAACTCTAGAACATTCGTTAGTATAGGGCACACTCATCTTTATGACTATTGGTTCACAAATCTAATTTTGATGGATCTTTGGCCTTAGCCTACTCCAAGTCTAAACCCTCAAACTTTCATATTACTCCTTCAGTCAATCACTCTGTTGAAATTCTTGTTAAGTTGATTGTATTAGATGAAAAGTTGAATCCTTTTAAGGATCTTCTAGTTTCTACTTAATTATGTAAATGCCGCCAAAGAGATTGGTATTGACATTGCTCACATCCATCTGAACCTGGATCAAGTCATAAAGGAGGCCATCAAAATATCCACAAAGATTCAGAATAGCATTGAGAAATTCTCCACATAATCTCCACCAACAGTCCAACACACCAAAAACCCAACAAAATTCAGCAAAACTCAACAAAATCATACTCTGACCCATCATAAAATTACTAGAGAAACACCTTCTCCACCCTCGATTCCTACCACTAAATTGCAAAGATATAAGAGAGAGAACAATTTGAGTAAACTTAATGATATATATAAGTTATATATATTCATTTTAGAATACACTGAGTATACAAATATATATTCAATATACCAAGTATAGACTCAACATATTTCACTGGGTATACATTAAAAAGAGAATCTCATAGACCATTGACCGTCATATCCTTCCTAACATAGAATGGAAAAGTGTCTTGACGTCAAAGATCTTGACTTGAAAATGACAAAAAGAGGCAAATGAAGTGTTGACGAGGCTTTCTGGTATCTTCATATTTAGAAGTTCTAGTGCCCTTTCTTGAGAATTCTATTGTGATCTTCACCATCGTTGATGCATTCTTCGATGACTCTTTCATTTGAGGATGATTTTTAGATGAAACTTCCTTTTTGGATGAATGACTTTCGATGGGGTTACTGGTGGATAAGGGTAGTTCTTTGTTGGTGGGTCTCGATTGGTGTTGGAGTTTGAAGGTAGAAAAGTTGGAGCTTTTAGAAGTGGTCATTCAAGGTATGTTTGGTATGGAGGAATATTTTTTAAAATATTATCTATATTTGGTTGGTCAAAATATTTTTTATATGTGGTTGGTCAAAATATTTTCTTTATAAAAATAATTAAGTTCCATAAATGAAAAAAAATTTAAAAAAATTTCTAGCTAGAGTAGGAAAAACAAGTTCATAAGAGGCATTTCAAAATTCATTGTCCCCTCCCCCCCCCCCCCCCCCCACCAACTTCCACACTTAACGTCTATTATCTCATGAACACACTGATCCTCACTCCACCTCCATAGTATTTTCCTAGATACATATAAATATTATTGGGACTATATTTTATTATTTACCTACTGAATATCAAAAAATAAATAAGAAAATTATTTTATTTTCAAATTATGTTTTCCTTCATACCAAATACACTCTCAGAGATAGAGGTTGTGGTTTTAAATTTCCAGATATGTAGTGACTCTTTTTGTGAATTTTCTTAGGTTTCGAAAAGAGAAAAGAAAAAGAAGTGGAGGAGAGATCACACGTGGTGGTTTTCAAATGATGGGTCTCACACAGATGTAAGAGCCTACTAAAAATTGAAAATATGAAGATCAAAAATTGAGTAAATTATAAAATGAAACTATTTTCTATAACGATCTTGATTGGGTGGCTATATGGGATTAAAATCCCATTTATTATGCACTAGTGAACTTATTAGCGCTTCGCGCAATTGTAAAATAAATTTATTAAATTTTAAAAGATATCTTTTTGTATTAAAATCAAGAAAAGATATAATTTTCATATATAAGTATACAAATTTTAATTCTATAAATTTAATAAATCACTATTACAAATATCTTTTGATCTACTTCAACACCTTTCATGTCATTTAACATTGAATACATTCTTCTTTACGTAATAATTTGGTAATTACTATTTACTTTTATTGAAAGTATATAATGCTTTAAATCGGAAAAGGAAAAAAAATATTAATTTTTTACCTACCCCTTATCCTAATTATTTTTAGTGTTTTTAATTACATAAAAAAAGATCTTATTCTTCAAACTCAAATAGAAGTGATTTCATGTTTACTATTTTTTGTTAATCATCGAGAAATTTTAAACATAATCAAATAATTTTATTAGACTAAAAAGATCTTATAGAATGTATATGTGAATTATATTTCAATCATTACTTTAATTTTTATTAATATAACAAAAAGAGAAATACATTTCAAGAAATTTGATTTTTTTTATTCATTTAATCGATTCTTGATTTTATTTTATATTTAAATTTAATAAATTTTAAAGTAAAAGAAGAAGAAAGTTTAAATTAAAATAACAAAGAGAATGAAAGAATAACACAAATAGCTTAATTATAATAATTTTATGACCTTTTATATTTTTAACTTTAATGATGTCTTATAATTTCATTAATTGGATTATTAAGACAGTTATACTTTTATGGCAAAAGAATTTCTTTTAAGTAGTAATAATTGAAGATTACATGGATTATTTTTCTCATTAATAAAAAATAAAAAAATTATAAGACTTTTAAGCATTGTTCAACAAAGAATATGAAACGTTAAACATATAATATTTCATTATTAGAATAATATAAATTTAAAAATTGGATATATATATAAAAGACTTGAAATAAAGTCTTATTTTTTTCAAGTGGATAAAACTGTATAAGGGAATGAGGAGCTAGAGGCCAAGCTTTTTCTTGATTAAAATACCGTTGAAAGAAAATTTTAAAAAAAGAAAAAGAAAAAATTGTCACTTGATATTTTTAATAGATAAAAAGTCAATATAAAATATTGTAATAAACCATATTAAATAAAATATATTTAAGCAGTAAATAAAAAAATAGAAAAAAACATAAATAAAGAGACAAATATACTACAAAGACCAAAAAGGAAAAAAGAAAGAAAAAATAAAAGAAGTCAATGGGCTTAGCCCAAAAGAGAAAGTTGGCATCAATACCAGGGGAAACAAATTGGAGGTATAGCTCCCTCAATTTCAAAGAAGCGGCGGTGCCCAGGGAAAAAAAAATCAGTAAAGAAGCATCGCTAATTTAGTTTTCAAGTCTTTTGAATTCCGGTAAACAAAAACAATAGGCATCCACTTGGATTTGAACCACCATTATCAATAAATCAAGGTAATAATATGATTATTTTATTTGACATGAGTATCATGATTATACGAATTAAAAGGATTTGAATAATATGGTTTTGATGAAGTTTGATCATAGTGAGAATTCAATTGATTTGATTTGATTTTATAAGTAATCAAAATGGGTAACAGATATAAGTTGAATTACTGAACTCATGGCTAGAGTGAAAGAATTTCAATCTAGTGTTACTTGAATTTAGAGAGTTGGGGAAATTTTTTAAAATGGGTAAAACATGGATAAGAATGACTTGTTAGTAGTGAATTGATGGCGTTGGTGTAATACATTTAAAAAATTTGGAATTCTTAATTGATGAATAGAGAATCCATGGTCCTAACAAGAGAAACTAGTTCAGGGGAATTTATCAAATATTGTGGAGTAATCATGAAGTTATTACATAGACTAATTTTGTGATAATATAGGTAGTTGAAAAAGTCAAATGAAGAGCTTGAGGAGGCACACTTGGTATTTCAACACGACTACTATGAGTAGTAACATTATCATAAATTATGTTTTCATAATTTACATGATTTATATATGATTTTGAAAGTAAATTGTGTTACTGAATTCTTTGAAATTGCATATGGGACAAGTCTTTTACTTGATATAATTATTGAAATTTATATTTGAGATGTTTATCGATATTTTAGATATTATCACTATTACTAGATGTGTTTTATTGTACTTGAGATATGATTTTCATTACCAAAATAAAAGTACATGTGCCATATACTGTGGTGAAATTGTTTTTTCTTTATACGAGTACTTGTTGTTTACAAAGAAAAGTATAAATGAAAGTAGACTTTGATGGATTCCGTAGCTAACTGTGGGTTTGTTAAATTTGATGCACCTTGTATTTGCAGATTACCGTTACAGTCCTCGCTAGTGGGAAGGTAAAGCTAGCGTATAGTTACTGATTTCTCTTGAACAGGGACCTACAGAAACATTTGACTCCTTTATGAAGGTTTCATAATTATTGGCTATCTCTCAAAGTAGGGAGCCACACTGATTACATGATTTATCCTTGAAAACTTCCTAAACATAAGATTGATATGACGGTGTTTATTGAGTTTATTACCAAACTGTTAATTGATTTCTACTTACATGAAACAAATAACTGATCATTATTATCATTCTAAAAGGCCATTTAATTCATGATATTTTGATTATTCTACTAGCATATTTTCTGATTTGTTCCCATTAAAAAGTGGTTGTGGTTAAGTTTTATTACTCACTGAACTAGCGACTCACTCCCTGCTATTTTTTTCAGAGACTGCAGGTGACGTTGGCGAGGATTTCATTAACTAGAGTGTAGAGTTGATAGTTTCTAGTGAGCCCTGCATTGCTTCGCGTGGGCAAAAAGTTTACTTATTTGTTATGGTCTCTCCTTTTGAACTCTTAAAGTCGCTCCATAGTCATTTCATTAGTGCCATTAGTATTCTTTCATTATTACAGACTTGTGACTAGCACTACATGTTATTCCCATATCTTGGAGATGGTTCTAGAATTATGATGTTGAAAATGGGTGATTGAGGGTGTTTATGGTCTATTTTGGTGATATTGATTGTTGCTTGTTGATTTCTGAGACAGGTAAATATTTGGATATGCCCAAAAATAGCAGAAGCTTTGTTCGATTTTTTGCAGATTTTTGTTAAGGCTTGCTTTGGGATTCTATCACTTAGCGCCGGTTAAGGTCCTAATTTGATCGTGAAAAAGTTGGTATCAGAGCCTTAGGTTAGGTTATTCAGTGACTAATGGAGCACATATCGGTAGTAGAATCTCAATTATGATTATGTTGTCAGCCATTTCTATAATCGTGATTCTACGATGACATGATAGGATGTGTCTTGACTTTCTTTCTTACTTCTCCTTACATGTGACATTTAGGATCAACTAGATGAATCTAACAGTATTTATTTTTGTCACTCAGATGTCTCAAACTCGATCATCTAATGGTAGAACTACGATAGTTACACCATATGCACCTAATTCCACTTTAGATAGGCAGCCAACTTCCATCGCTAGGGGAAGAGGTGGAGCTCGTAGAAAAGGCTGAGGTAGGGGCCGTAGTACCACCACAAGGAATCATAGTACCACCACAAGAGTTATAAGAGAGCCTACTCCTAAAATAAGTACTAGCCCACCTCCACTTTCACATGAGGGTGTTCAAGTTGTTCCTAGATAAGTTTTTGATAGTGTTTATTGATGGCATCCTCATATATTCTCATAGCCAGGAAGAACATGAGAATCATCTGAGGAATGTGTTGCAGACATTAAGAGAACATAAGCTTTATGGTAAGTTTCAAAGTGTTAATTTTGGCTAGACTCAGTAGCATTTCTGGGGCATGTTGTATCCAAGGATGGAATTATGGTGGATCTAAAATGACAGAAGCTGTATAGAAATGACCTAGACCTACTTCACCTACAGAGAATCATAGCTTTTTGGCTTGACAAGTTACTAAAGGCATTTTGTACAGGATCTCTCTAGAATAGCAGCACCATCGACAAGCTAATGTAGAAAAATGTGAAATTTCAGTGGACGGAGAAATGTGAGTAGAGTTTTTAGAAACTCAAAACATGTTTGACAACTACACCGATATTAGCCTTACCATCAAGTTCTAAAGTATTCACAGTATTCTACGATGCTTCGAGAGTGGGATTAGGATGTGACCTCAAACAAGCTAGTCGTGTCATAGAATATGCTTTGAGGCAGTTGAAGAAGCACGAGAAAAACTATCCTACACATGATTTAGAGATGGCTGCAGTGGTATTTGCTCTTAATATTTGGAGGCATTATCTATATGGTGTAACTTGTGAGATTTATACTGATCATAAAAGCTTGAGGTACATTTTCCAGTAGAGAGATCTGAATCTAAGGTAGCGTCGGTGGATGGAACTGCTCAAGGATTATGATTGTGCTATTTTGTATCATCCTGGAAAAGCTAATGTTGTTGATGCATTGAGCAGAAAATCAATGGGCAGTTTGGTACATATAGCTCCTGAAAAGAGACTGTTGTCAAAGGAGATGCATAAACTCGAAGGCACGTGTGCCATATTTCGAGTGAAAAATTTAGAGACATTATTGACTTGTGTGCAAGCAAACTCTTCATTAGTAGAGCGCATAAAAGCCACTCAATATGAGGATGGGAAATTATGAAAATACAAAGATGAGGTCCAAATTGGTAAAAATAAGCAGATGACTATTGAATATGATGATATTCTTCGAATAGGTAACCGGTTATGTGTACCATATGTAGATGGGTTGAGACGAGTTATTTTTGAGGAAGCTCACAACTCTAGATATACTATACACCCTGGTTCCACTAAGATGTATCATGACCTAAAGCAGTTGTATTGGTGGGAAGGTATGAGAAAAGATGTTGCTAACTTTCTTTCTAATTGCTTGACTTGTCAACAGGTTAAAGTTGAGCATCAGCGACCCGCCGGACTACTACAACAAATTGAAATTCTAGACTGGAAATGGAAAAAAGTTACTATGAATTTTTTGATTGGGCTGCGACAAACTCTTAGAGGTTATGAATCTGTATGGTTAATTATAGATTGACTAACAAAATTAGCTCACTTCTTACTGGTAAAGACTACATATGATGGAGCAAGATACGCCCAAATATTTATGAATGAAATTGTTCGACTCCTCGGAGTTCCAATATCTATCATCTCTAATAGAGGATCACAATTCACTTTACGCTTTTGAAAATCCTTCCAAGAAGCATTTAGGTACACAAATAGATCTTAGTACTGCATTTCACCCGCAAACAGACGAGCAATCAGAGTGTACTATACAAATCTTGGAGGATATGTTGAGAGCTTGTATTCATGATTTTGGGGTAGTTGGGATTCTTATCTATCTTTAGCTGAATTTTCCTACAACAATAGCTTCCAATCAAGTATTCAGATGGCCCCATATGAAGCCTTGTATGGTAGACGATGTCGTTCTCCTATCAGATAGTTTGAAGTTGGAGAGGAAAATGTATTGGGACCAAACTTGGTGCAAGAAGCTATTGACAAGGTCCAGCTAATTAGACAGAGGTTACTCACAACTCAAAGTGGGCAAAAGTCTTATGCGGATAAGAGAAGGAGAGATTTAGCATTCACAGTTGGGGACAAGGTTTTCCTACGATTCTCCCCTATGAAAGGTATGATGTGGTTCGGGAAGAAAGAAAAATTGAGCCCCAGGTTTATAGGACCATATGAGATACTTGACTGGGTAGGAAAAGTAGCATATCATTTGGCATTTCCTCGTGAGATGTCTTTCATCCATCCGATGGTTCATGTCTCTATGCTAAGAAAATATATATCTGACTCTTCTTGTATGCTCGAAGCACCCACTTTATAGCTTGATGAGAATTTTATGTATGAGGAGGAACCAATGAGTATTATTGACAGTCAAGTAAGGAAGTTGCAATCAAAAGAAATTACATCTATGAAAGTCTTATATAGAAACCATATAGTTGAAGAAGCTACTTGGGAGTCAAAAAATGATATGCGAGTCATGTACCCTCACTTATTTTAGCCTACCGGTATATTTTTAATTTAAATTCAGGGATCAAATTTTATAAGATGGGGAGAATGTAATACCATATATTAAATAAAATATATTTAATCAGTAAATAAAAGAATATAAAAAAATATTAATAAAGAGACGAATATACTACAAATACCAAAAAGAAAAAAAGAAAGAAAAAAATTTAGCCCAAAAGAGAAAGTTGGAATCAATACCTGGGGAAACAAATTGGAGGTATAGCTCGGTCAATTTCAAAGAAGTGGAGGTGCCCAATGAAAAATAAAATCAGCAAAGAAGCATCACTAATTTGGTTTTCAAGTCCTTTGAATTCTGTTAAACAAAAACAATTGGCATCCACTTGGATTTGAACCACCACTTCAATAACTCAAAGTAATAATATGATTATTTTATTTTACATGAGTATCGTGATTATACAAATTAAATGGATTTGAGTTATATGGTTTTGGTGAAGCTTGATCATAGTGAGAATTCAATTGATTTGATTTGGTTTCACAAGTAATCAAATTGGGTAATAGAGATAAGTTGAATTACTGAACTCAAGGTTAGAGTTGAAAATTTCAATCTAGTATTACTTGAATTTAATGAGATCAGGAAATTCTTTAAAAAGGTTTAAAACATGGATAAGAATGATTTGTTAGTAGTGAACTGATGGCATGGGTGTAATACATATAAAAAATTGGAACCCTAAATTGATGAATAGAGAATCAATGGTCCTATCAAGAGAAACGAGTTCAGGGGAATTTA
This sequence comes from Datura wrightii, assembly GCA_035772735.1. Classification (NCBI taxonomy): domain Eukaryota; kingdom Viridiplantae; phylum Streptophyta; class Magnoliopsida; order Solanales; family Solanaceae; genus Datura; species Datura wrightii. The sequence goes on from JASDFA010000003.1 coordinate 118,758,964, forward strand.
CCAAATATTGTCGAGTAATCATGAAGTTATTACATAGACTAATTTTGTTACAATATAGGTCATTGAAGATGTCAAACGAAGTGCTCGAGGAGGCACACTTGGTAGTTCAACATGACTACTGTGAGTAGTAACCTTACTAAAAATTGTGTTTTCATAACTTGCATGATTTATATATGATTTTGAAAGTAAATTTTGTTACCAAATGCTTTAAAATTGCATATGGGGCAAGTCTTTTTCTTGATATGATTATCAAAATATATATTTGAGATGTTTATCGATATTTTAGATGTTTTAAATATTATTAGATGTGTTTTATTGTACTTGAGATATGATTTTCATTACCAAAATGAAAGTACATAATTCAATGAGAATTTGAATGCCCTATACTATGCCGAAAATGTTTTTTTCTTTATATGAGTACTTGTTGTTTACAAAAAAAAAAAAGTGTAAATGGGAGTAGACTTTGACAGATTCTGTAGCTAACGGAGGGTTTACCTTGTATTTTCAGATTACCATTACAGCCCTCGCTAGTGGGAAGATAGAACTAGCATATAGTTACTGATTTTCCTTGAACAAGGACCTACCGAAATATTTAATTCCTTTACGAAGGGTTCATAGTTAGTAGATATCTCTCAAGGTAGAGAGTCACACCTATTACATGATTCATCCTTGAAAACCTCCCAAATTTAAGATTTGATATGATGGTATTTACTGAGTTTATTACCAAACTGTTAATTGATTTCTACTTACATGAAACAAATAAACTGATCATTGTTACCATTCTAAAAGGCCATTTAATTTAGGATATTTTGATTATTCTACTAGCATATTTTCTGACTTATTTCGATTAAAAAGCTGTTGTGGTTAAGTGTTATTACTCACTGTGCTAGTGACTCACACTCCGCTATTTTTCTCAGAGACTGCAGGTGACGTTGGAGAAGATTTTCATTAACTAGAGCACACTAGTTTATAGTTTTTGGTGAGCCTGCATTGCTTCGCGTGAGCAAGAAGTTTACTTATTTGTTATGGTCTTTCCTTTTGAACTTTTAGAGTTTCTCCATAGTCATTTCATTAGTGTCATAAGTATTCTTTCATTATTACAGACTTGTGACTAGCACTATATGTTATTCCCGTATCTTGGAGATGGTTTTAGAATTATGATGTTGGAAATGGGTGATTGAGGGTGTTTATTGCCTGTTTTGGTGATATTGGTTGTTGCATGTTGATTTTTAAGATAGGTAAATTTTTGGATAGGTCCAAAAATAGAGAAAACTCAACTAGATTTTCTGTAAATTTTTGGTAAGGCTTGCTTTGGGATTCTATCTCTTAGCACCGGTCATGGTCCTAAATTGGATCGTGACAAATATTTTCAAGTAACTCAAAAGTTGTTTGATGGCAGTAAAGTAAAAATTTACTTCAAATAGTTTATGGACCCTCACTTTAGAGAAAGCTGTTAGACGGTAAGCTTAATATATATGACTCTTAACGTTCTTTTTGCAGGATCCCGTGATAGCTGACCTCTTTGATTGTTGAATAAGTCTTCTCTTCATCGCCGTGCTCGTCCTCTTTTCTTAGGTTCACTCATATATATACGTAGTAATTAAATTTAAAATTTAAAAAATATATATTTATTTGAAGTTAAATGAAATAATCTGAGAATAAATCATTTTTCAAAACCTTGAAAGATGACCAGTTCATTGTAACCCCTCATATAATTGGAGTAATAAATCCGTGTTTTCAAGGTAGGACTAAGAGTACATAATATACTAAGAAGAAAGTGTTATGAGTTTTTGAATCATTCTATAGTCGTCTGTTAAGATTTGACGTTAATTATATTGTAAAATAAAAGTCGGCAAAAGTTATTGCAAATTTTCTTTCTTAAATTCTCTAGAATTTGGGTTAGATGTCCCTGAGCTTTTCTCACAATATATAAAGAACTAGGGGGCCTTCGACCTATCAAATCAAAGCTCTATAATTCTAGTTTCCAACATATTAAACTGTTCATTAATACGATTTTAAAATAGAAAAATATTTACATTTTTGCGAGACTGCAAGCAGGCACGTCAAAACAGGCCAAGATGGTAGAGGACTATATAAGTCCCTTTAGTCAGTTGTTCACATCCAAAATTCATATTTTACAGAACTTAAATAGGTAGACTTTCCCTTGTTATACTCCTCCATAGCCACCAACGTTTTGAGCTTAAATTTCATGGCCCAAGTTCATCTTCTCGGGTAAATTGTGTAGCTCGTGTTATGGTCATTGTTCCGGTAGATTCGTGGTTGTTTTGTGAGTGTTGGTTGGGTAAGATCTCTTTTACCTTGATTTATACTTTTAATCTTAGTTTTTATTCGTGAGTATTGTTAGATTATTGGTTTGGAGTTTTTATAATCGAATCCGTAGATCTAGTCATTTAAGCCGAGTTTGTGTTGTCTTCTTGTTGGGTCTTGAAGCTGCAGTTTGGTGGTGTTGAGGACTGATCCTGCAGTATTTCTTGGTGTGTATTTCTATATTTTTGGCTGTGTTTGATTCAGAATCGTAGAGGTATTTTAAGGCTTCCATTTTTCCCCTTATGGTATGATTTTTGTTGGAATCAAACTCCCGTTGTTGTTATGTGAAATTATTATCTTATGGATAGATATTTGTATCAAAATCCTGTTGTTTGGGGACTGTTGGGATGTGGTCTTTCCCTCATCCATTGAGGTCGTGAACTCAGGAAATAGTTTGGTTGGTTATCGTACGCCTGTAAGGTGATAGAATGTGTCGAATTTGGTCTGTAATGCAGTGTTGGTCGTGACCCTTTTGATTGAGTTAGGGGCTGTTTAGAGCATGTTTGTGGGCTGTTTCAATGTGATTATAGGTTGGTGGATTGTGGATGGTCCGATGAATTAGTGAAGAAATGAGTTAGTGAGTTTGTAATGGCTTTGGTTGTCTTGGGGTAGTCATGTTCAATTATTGTGAAATTGAGACTAGTGTTGGTTAGGATCGATGAAGGGTTATGTCATATTTGGTAGTTCTTCAGTTGAGAATAAGGTTTGAGGATAGATTTGTTATGTTATGATCTTTTTATTTCCATGGAATATGTCGGTGGACTGCTAGGTACATAAGGCTAGTGTTGCATTGTGACAGTTAGTTGATGAGAATTGATAGTTGAGCATAGGCTGGGTGAACTTGTGTTTGTGTGTTCAAGTGTTGATTATGAATTGTATGATTATATAGCTCGTGTGTTGCCTTTGTGTGAATTGAGGTACTAACTTCGTACCTTGGAGCTTATTGAGTACCTAAATCACGAGAGTTGTCCTGGTTGTGGGTTAAGCCTAGTGATTGAAGCTAACCTATGCAATATGAGTGCTTTCCTCCAGTATGGTCGAGTTGGAGCATGTGCAAGAGTTGTTCCGATATTCCAGAGCCTTCCTAAGGTTGCGATGAGTTTCCCCCAGTTTGATTAAGCTCATGTGAACATGCATAGTCTGTGATTCAAGAGTTGTTCCAGCCAGGCTTGATGATGAACTGATATACATCTTTTATTGTGTTATGCTGCATTTGTTCCTTGTGTTTTGGATAGCTGTGGAGGCTAGGTGCAACTTGGTGGTGGTCGTGATCATTGGAGGGCCTAGAGTTGATCCAGGTAAGACGATTGATTGGTCCCTCTGTGGTGCAGAAGGTTGCAAGTGAATTGTGTCGATTAGATGTCAACTGATTGTTTGTTTATTCACTTATCTTATTATGTTAGACTTGCTAGGCTTATGGGGGCTAGATAGGTTCTGTTGTTTTACTTGATTTGTGACTTCTATTTTCTTGAAATCTTTTGGTTTTCCTGTTGATATGATATTTGAATCTTGTTACTGTTTTTGTCTTACATACTCGGTATATTTTCGTACTGACGTCGTAGTTGGGAGCGCTGCATTTATGCCTACAGGTGTTGATCAGTAGGTAGATTGAGTTCTTGATTGCTGAATGGAGTTTCAGCTGAGTCGGTAAAGCTCCAGATTTTTTTGGAGTTGCCAGACGCTTGTATTATAGGTAGTTTGGGGCCCTATCTTGAACAGTTGACTATTGTTGTATTCATAGAGGCTCATAGACATTTGTGGTGGCCGTAGTTTTGTTATAAGCTAGATGAGTCTTATTGTATAGATTGTTTTTCATTTTATGGGCTTGAAAGCCTATTGTATTTATTTTTGGTTGGTTAGGTGAGGGGGTTTATGTTTTTATTGCGTATACTCTGATCTCATAGTTGTTGTGATACCGAAGCTCATTGATTCTGGCCTGTTGTAGTTAGTTTTGTGGTAGGGTGTGCTCGATCAGGTGTGACACTGGCTGCCAATCATGCTCCTTCGAGTTTGGGATGTGACATTCATCGAGGATTACCTAATGCCTTAGCAAGTCTTCGTACTCGAATTGTTATTTTCACGTGAGGAATGATAAAATTTTGAAGAGAAATAACTTTGGATGTCATAAGTTTATCAATAACATGATAGTTTAAAATAAAATGATTATAACTGCCTAATAAAGATGTTATTTATGAGAATTAATGAGAAATTTAAACTACTCATGTTAAAAAAAATAGGAAATATAAATAAGTACATATGAAGCAACATACGAGAAAAATTCTATTCATCTAAAAAAGAAATTTCAATAGAAGCTAAATATAATACTAAAAATAGTAACATGTACATATGATATATAATTAAAGCCTAAATGTTGAAATTTCTAATTATTATTAGTTCAAAAAGTTATGTTCAATTACAATACAAATAAAATAAATCATAACAGAAATCAAATATAATATTTCAAATCATACCTTTTTTTAAAACAATTTAGAAGTTGCATCATTCACCCATGACTTTTTTCGAAAGAATATATTTGTTAATCTAAATTAGCTAAATAATATACAATATATTAATGAAATAGAATACAAAGGTAAATGAGTTAGTAAGTGTATTAGTAGAGGATATGTGTATTCAATAATAAATAATTAAAGAATTTGAAAAACTCACAAAATAGAAATTATTATAGTTGTAGGTGAATGACATGTGTAGAATTTCAGGGAGCAAATTTTTTGTAAGAATTTTTTTTTGACTCGAACCTATCCAAATGCTATTTGAAATAATATCCATTAGACTAAGCTATTTAGACCTATCTTCATTCTTCAAGGAGGAGATGAAAAGTGGAAGTAGTAAATAATTACGCATTTTAATTTTAAAATAATAAATAAAAATAAGTGGAGTAGTAAATTTTGAGACACTTAAGTTTTTACAATAAAGAACAAAAATAAATAGAGGGAATAGTAATTGACACATTTATTTTTGTATAATAATAAGTAAATAGAAAATACAAAAGAACTCATCAAAAAAATGAGAAAAAAGACATATAGAATTCTTGGCCAAAGAAAGGTGTCACATCATTCCTCTAATGCCTAACTTTAGATAGATATATAGATTGGGGGAAATGTATAATAGCCGATTTCAAGACTCCCATTTAAATTATATTCGAAGTTTCTAAATTTTTGCAAGTTTATCTGCTTTAAGTTGTGTTTGAAGTTCAATAATTAAATAAACTTAAGACATGCAAACATTCACTCCTGAAGTTTGACCTGCAAGTTTATCCACTTTACATCATTTTTTATAAACTTAAAGCACATGTTGCTTGAACTTCAATTATTTTTACATAAACTTAAGACACATATACTTATAGTTTAACCATGTTTTTAACCGAAATTCAAATATTCTTTGTCTAAACTTGTCACCCCCTGAGACTATACCTTGGAAGTAACACAGTACTTGAAGTCACAAGTGACCCCAAGTCAACTATCATACACTGGTATACTGAGTAAAATATGCACAACGGAAATTCTGAAATAATAACATAAAAGCATTTTTTTTTATAAAATTTAAGATGAAACTTAAATCATGAAAACTGAACATCTGTAGTCTGAAAGCCTTCTAACTGATGAGTTACTGGGACAAGCCCCCAGATAACTCTAAGTCTAAATAAAAACTATAATCTAACTACCAAGACAATGAAATAAGGCCCTCAGATGATGAGGACCCATAATTCAACTGCGGCTGAGGAGGATCTGAATCGTGGCGGCTAACGCTGCTGAGTTTGGGAACCTGCAGCTGTATCATGAAATGATACAGCATAAAAGTATGCATCAGTACTTTGAATGTACTAAGTAAGTGGGAGAAAACATAATTGAATATAAAGTCTGAACTGAAATGACACGCAATGACCAACAGGTAAACTGAGCTGTACTACTGATGTAAACTGGTATGGTCAAGATGACCCTGTCTGATGGTCAAAGACATGCCCTAAGTCTGAAATACTAAGCATGAGAGACCACACTGTGAACTGAAATGAACTGTCAAAACTGAGGCTGAACTGAACTGACTAGTGGGAGAGTCTCTAACCGACATATAACCACGTGAGCTAGACGTGGAGTCCGATGTATATACCCCAACGGTAGGACCCAATATACTTTTCCAGGGTATAAAGGCATGAACTGGGTGATCACAAAAGTCTGGGGTCAATCAAGCCAAGTAATACTGTAACCTACGCTGGCAACGTAGTTCTAGGAACCTGGGTCCGCTGGAACCCCGACCCGCTCGGTGCTAAGTAGTACTCCCACTTCGAAACCTAAACTGAACTACTAGGCTAATAGCTCGAAAATGGGGTCAAAGACTAGTCAGGGACATATAACTGAAAGTACCCTGAGAGTCTTATCGGACCAGATTCTGAAACTGAGTTCTAGACTGGTCAGAGCTTCTTCTCTAGAAGCGTCATATCCGTCTAAGAACAACTGTAAACTGAACTGGGGTCCTGGGGTAGGTCAGAGCTATATTTATATCTAAAATCTCATGACTGCCTAATGGACCAATAACTAGATTCTATGTCTGATTTTGAGAACTGGGAGGCACCACTGATACCTCGGAAAAGACTAAAATCAAACTGATCAGTTGACACTTTCTGTAGTTCTGAAGAGGTTCTATGTTCTAACTGAACTAAATTACTAAGCAGCTAATAGAAAACTCAACTCATTCCAACAACACGGGAATTTCATAATATAGCGAAATTTCAAGAATTTATAGGGATCTCATCCAACAAGAGCAAAATCATTCTCCTCAATGGAATAATTTCTCATATATATAATAAGAATTACTAGGAAATTCAGCCTAAAACATACTTCGCAAAATAGGCGGAATTTAATACGCAATAATCTTTACTCGAAAATTTAGGGCTATAAATCATCTTGGCAAGAACAACAACAATTTACTTATGAATTGATGAAGATCATATGAATAATAAACATGGATAAAAACCCAGGTGAAATTAACGAAAATTAACACGAAATTCATTCATATTCGACGAACTCAGGGCTAAACTAATAAGAAAATTATGGGAGAATTTTGGGGGACACAAAGGAAGGACAATTCTCTTGTTGAATTCCCACATACCTGGCTAAGAATTCCCTGAACAAGAATACCTAAACTGCTGTAATGAAGGAAGAACCCTAAGTCTGCTAGAGAGTTTCTTGAGAGAACTTTCAATAAATTTTTTAGAGTAAACGTGAGAATGAGGAGATGAACCATCCAAAATCCTCTAGTAAGTCTGACTTTATGTCCAAAACGACGTAGTTTAAAGCTTAGGAGAATAGAAAATTACTAAATAGTCCTTGAAAAAACGCTGGGAAAAACTGCCAGGTGACCTAACGAGTCGTGGTGGCTGACCATGACTCATGGTCACACCCGTTGAATACACTACCCGGATTCCCCTATAGGTCACCACGAGGGACCTAACGAGTCGTGGTCACCAGTTGTGGACCTCAGTCCCTTATTTTCTGAAGTTCTTTACTAGGCTTGACCACGGGTCACCTAACGAGTCGTTACCACTAATGTCGACTCGTGGTGACACTCGTTAGGTGCACTGCCTAACAACTGACTAGGGCTGATAATGGGGGACATAACGAGTCGTTACAGGTGACCATGACTCGTGGTCACCATCTATCAAGTACACTACTTCTCACTTCACACTTATAATTCCTCCTTCCCATGACTGACCTAACAAGTCGTTAGGTCTCACAACGACTCGTCAGGTGGGTCGTCCTAAGATATTTTCTGCAGATTTCTGGATTTTCTAATTTAAGTTCCGAATCTAGTATTTGAGTTTCTGGGGCATTAAAATATCTACCCCTTGAAAATATTCATCCTCGAAGTTTAGAAAACACACAGGAAAATAGATAAGAACAATCAAAGTTCCAAATACTATTTATTTGACACCAAAACTGACAGAACGACTACCTCTGATTCAAAATACTTAACTGAACTGAGTTTTCTTTTCATACATACATTCAAAAACATAAAAGAGACTTGAACACCTGAACTGAGTCATGAAAACTAAATTGAGTTCTAGTGTCAAAACTAATATCTTAAGTTGTGCTAGAGCCGGTAGAGAACAAATGCGGGTATTTGGCCATCATATCTGCTTCGGCCTCCCACGTAGCTCCTTCAACCTGCTAATTTGTCCATAAAACCTTGACTGAAGCTATCTCCTTGTTCCTTAGCTTATGAACCTGACGGTCAAGGATTTGGACTGGTACTTCCTCATATGGGAGACTATCTTTTATTCCTACACTGTCCAATGGCACAACTGAAGTTGGATCTCTGATGCACTTCTTCAAAAGTGACACATGGAAAACTAGGTGTACAACTGCTAGTTCTGACGATAATTCTAGCTCATAGGCTACATTGTCGATACGCCTCAAATTCTATAAGGTCCCACGTACCTCGGACTGAGCTTTCCCTTCTTGCCAAACCTCATAACCCCCTTCATGGGCGAGATTTTTAGGTAAATCCAGTCATCAACTGCAAACTCCAACTCTCTTCTCCGCACATCAGCGTAAGATTTCTGACGACTCTGAGCTATTTTCAACCTTTCTTGGATGAGCTGAACTTTCTGCATTGCCTCATGTACTGAGTCTACCCCTATCAAGGTAGCTTCACCAACCTCAAACCACCCTATAGGCAATCTACACCTTCTTCCATATAATGCTTCAAATGGGATCATCTGAATGTTAGAGTGGTAACTGTCGTTGTATGCAAACTCGATAAGAGGAAAATGGTCATCCCAATTCCCCTTAACATCGATCGTAAATGCTCTTAGAATATATTCTAGGGTCTGAATAGTCCGCTCCACTTGCCCATCGGTCTGTGGGTGGAAAGTTGTGCTGAGCTTGAGCTGGGTGCCTAGTCCCTTTTGAAAGGATTTCTAGAAGTGTGAGGTGAATTAATTTCCTCTATCTGAAATGATAGATAAAGGCACCCCATGGAGTCTGACTAACTCTCGGATGTAAAGTCTGGCATAGTCCTCAGCTGAGTCTATGGTTTCGACTGGGAGAAAGTGAGCTGACTTAGTCATCTGGTCTACTACTACCCAGATTGATTCATGCTGCGTACGAGTCCGGGGTAGACCTGTAATGGAGTCCATATTTACTTCTTCCCACTTCCATGTGGGTATACTGATATCTTGAGCCATGCCTCCTGGTCTTTGATGCTCCACCTTGACTTGTTGGTAGTTTGGGCACTTGGCTACGAATTCAACAATGTCTCTCTTCATGTCATTCCACCAGTAAATATCCCGCAGATCACAGTACATTTTTATAGAACCAGGGTGAATGGAGTATCTCGAGCTATGTGCCTCAGCCAATATTTGTTGTCTCAACTCACCGATATCCGGTACACACAACCTGCCCTGGTAACGGAGCACTCCATCTCCCCCTTGGGAGAAAGCTTCTATTTCTTTTCTTAGGACTGCTCCCTTAAGCTTAAGTAAGATGGGATCCTCATCCTATCTGGACTTGACTTCAACTACCAAGGATGAATCTGAGCCGCTTTGCATTACCACACCACCTTCGGTTGAATCCACCAACTGCACCCCTAATCGGGCTAGTCTTTGAACATCCCTCACTAACTCCTTTTTGCCTTCCTCAATATAAGCCATACTCCCCATAGACCGTCTGCTTAGGGCATCAGCCACCACATTAGCTTTTCCCAGGTGATACATCACACTCATGTCACAGTCTTTTAGCAACTCCAACCACCTTCTTTGACGCAAGTTTAGGTATTTCTAACTTAGCACGTACTGAAGACTCTTATGATCTGTAAACACATCCATGTGAGCCCCGTAAAGGTAATGTCTCCATATTTTTGGCGTGAATACCACCGCTGCCAACTCCAAGTCATGAGTTGGATAATTCTTCTCATGAACTTTGAGTTGTCTGAAGGCATAGGCTATCACTTCGCCCCGCTGCACCAGAAAACAACCGAGTCCAACTATGAAAGCGTCACAATAAACAACCAACCCTTATGATCCTTCCATAAAGGTTAAAAATGGAGCGGTAGTGAGTCGAGTCTTCAACTCCTGAAAACTCTTCTCACACTCATCCGACCACTGAAATTTCACTTTCTTCTGAGTTAGCTTAGTCAAAAAAGATGCTATAGTGGAGAAACCTTCCACAAACCATCGGTAATATCCAGCTAAGCCTAGGAAACTCCTGATTTCGGTAGGAGAGGTATGTTTGGGCCAATCTTTCACTGTTGTTATCTTATGAGGATCTACTTGTATTCCTTCACCTGATACCACATGACCTAATAAAGTCACGTGCTTTAACCAGAATTCGCATTTGCTGAACTTGGCGAACAACTGTCGGTCCCTGAGTGTCTGTAATGCTAACCTTAGGTGATTGGCATGCTCTTCCTGATTTCTGGGTACACCAGAATGTCGTTGATAAATACAATGAAGAACATATCCAGCTACTGCTTGAAGACCTTATTCATCAAATCCATGAAGGCTTCTGGGGAGTTTGTTAACCCAAAGGATATCACCACAAACTCGTAGTGACCATACCGAGTTCTGAATATTGTTTTCGGTATGTCACTCTCTCTAAACCTTAACTGATAGAACCTTGACCTAAGATCGATTTTTGAGAAACAACTGGCTCCCTGAAGTTGGCCAAACAGGTCATCAATTCTGGGTAGGGGATACTTGTTCTTGACTGCGACCTTGTTCAACTGACAGTAATCTATGCATATTCTGAGGGTACCATCTTTCTTACGCACGAATAGTACTGGAGCACCCCAGGGAGAGATGTTGGGTCTGATAAAACCCTTGTCAAGAAGATCTTTTAGTTGCTCCTTCAACTCCTTAAGCTCAGTTGGAGCCATTCGATAAGGAGGGATGGAGATGGGCTGATTATCTGGAAGGAGATCTATCCCGAATCTATTTCCCGTTCAGGGGAAATTCCGGGAAGATCCTCAGGAAATACATTTGAGAACTCGCTGACCACTGGAACTGACTGGATAGTTGGGGTCTCAGAGTTGGAATCCTTGACCCGAACTAGATGATAAATACATCCCTTGGAGATGAGTTTCTGGGCCTTAAGGTACGAAATAAACCTACCCTTAGGCGCTGAACTGTTGCCCGTCCATTCTAACACTAGTTCGTTTGGAACTGGAACTTGACAACTCTAGTTCTGCAATCAACTAAGGCATAGCAGGAGTGTAACCAATCCATGCCTAGGATAAGGTCAAAATCTACCATGTCTAACTCTACGAGGTCATCTGGGATGACTATATTCAGGATTGAGACTGGGCAGTTTCTATACACCCGATTGGCTCTAAGTGACTCGCCAACTGGAGTGGACATTGAGAAGGGTTTTGAGAGGACGTATGGATTGATATTAAACTGGACTGCTATATAGGGAGTCATGAATGAAAGAGTGGCTCCTGGATCTAGGAGGGCATAAACGTCTAGATGGAAGAGATGTAACATACTCGTGACTATGTCAGGTGAGCTCTCCTAATCCTGACGGAAAGATAGAGCATGAAAACTATTTTGGCGCTGACCGCCATCTGTACCTGATGTGTTGGCCTGTTGAGCTGATCGGCCTGCTGGAGCTGATGATGTGGTAGATTGTGCTCTCCCTTTCCCTGCTGACGGGCACTCCCTAAGCCGATGTCCAAGTTGCCCACAACCAAAACAACCCTCTCGACCCTGCAGGCACTCTCCCGGGTGGTTCCTACCACACTTTGGACAAACTGGATACTTGTTCCCGGTACTGTGGGCCTGAGACTGAGCACCAGATGACCCACCCCTCCGATCCTGGTGGGATCGAAAGGTTGGGGTGCTGGCTGAACTGGGTGATGGGGCTCTCTGCTGCTGCTGCAGTGGGCGACTACTACTGCTAGACCTCTGATGGACGAAATCTGACTGGCCAGTCCTTGCCCGTTTTTTCTTTCGCTCCATATCCTTCAGCTTTTCAGCCTCAATCTGCTGGGCATAGACAATCAAGCTGGAGAGGTCCATGTCTTTAATCAACATCTCTATCCTGCACTCCTTGAGGATCAGATTTGACACCCCATTCAAAAATTTCAACATGCGAGCCCTTGGCTTGGCTACCATCTCTGGAGCATACTTAGACAGTCTAGTAAACTCTAGAGCATACTCCTCCACGATCCTATTGCCCTGTCTCAAATTCATAAACTCCACCGCCTTAGCCTCCCTCAGCTCTCGAGGGAAAAAATCTGTCCAAGAAAGCTATGTGGAACTCCTCCCACTCTAATGGTCCTCCTCCCGCTAGCCGCCCCTCTTTCCACTAGTCATGCCAAACCTAAGCTACCCCTTTTAGCTGGTAGGCAGCCAGGTCAGCACTCTTAGAAGAGCTAACACCCATAATGTGGGTAATCTTCCTGATCTCATCCACGAACTTCTGGGGATCCTCCCCTACTTTGGATCCCTGAAAAGATGAAGGGTTCATACGGGTGAAGTCCCACACCCTCGTAGCTGCTGTAGACCTGTTCATGGCTACCGAAACCACCTGCTAGTTCACCTGGTTGATAACTGTTTGGGCTAGCAGTTGAATAGCCACCCTGAATTCGGCGGTAGATACCAAATCATCTTGAGGAGCTGCCGGCGCTGGTGGGGCAGGTCTGTTGGCATTACATGCCCTTCTTCCATTACCATGTCTGGGAGGCATGGTTCACTGAAACGAAATAAAGCATGAGTTGGGAGGGCATATCTTGAATTGAACTTTAATTTACGATAAAGAGTATGAACAAAAGAGAGTTTTCCTAATAACATCTCTTAGCCTCCTCGTCATAAGTGTGGAGCGCTTCACACCCATGAAAAGGACTCTACTCAATGCGGCTTTCAGACATTCCGACAATACTCTAAACCTAGTGCTCTGATACCAAGTTTGTCACGCCCTGAACTACACCCTGGACGTAACACGGTACTTGAAGTCACAAGTGACTCTAACCTCAACCTTTGGTCTATCATACACTGGTATTCTGAGTAAAACATGCACAGCGGAATTTCTGAAGTAATAACATAAAAGCATTTTTTTATAAAATTTAAGATGAAACTTAACTCATGAAAATTGAACATCTATAGTCTGAAATCCTTCTAACTGATGAGTTACTGGGACAAGCCCCCAGCTAACTCTAGGTATAAATAAAAACTTATAATCTAACTACCAAGACAATGAAATAAGACCCTCGGAGGATGAGGACTCAAATTCAACTGCGGCTAAGGAGGATCTAAATCGTGGCGGCTAACGCTGCTGTCTGGGAACCTGTAGCTGTATCATGAAATGATACAGCATAAAAGTATGCGTCAGTACTTTGAATGTACTGAGTAAGTGGGAGAAAACATAAATGAATATAAAGCCTGAACTGAAATGACACACAATGACCAATAAGTAAACTGAACTGTACTACTGATGTAAACTGGAATGGTCAAGATGACCCTGTCTGATGGTCAAAGACATGCCCTAAGTCTGAAATACTGAGTCTGAGAGACCACATTGAACTGATCTGAACTGAACTGAACAATCAAAACTAAGAATGAACTAAACTGAGTAGTGGGAGAGTCTCTAACCAACATACAACCACGTGAGATAGACATAGAGTCCGATGTATACACCCCACTAGTAGGACCCAATATACCTTACCAAGGTATAAAGGCATGAAATGGGTGATCACAAAAGTCTGGGGCGAATCAGGCCAAGTAATACTGTAACCTACGCTGGCAACGTAGTTCTAGGAACCTGGGTGCGCTGTAACTCTGGCCCGCTCGGTGCTAAGTACTACTCCCACTGGGAAACCTAAACTGAACTACTAGGATGATAGCTCAAAACAAGGTTCCAAGACTAGTAAAGGACATATAACTGAAAGTACCCTGAGAGTCTTATCGGACAAGATTCTAAAACTGAGTTCTAGACTGGCCAGAGCTGCTTATCAGGAAGCGTCGTAACAGTCTAAGAGCTGTAAACTAACTTGAGGTCTTGGGGATGGTTCGAGCTATATTTATATCTAAAATCTCATGACCGCCTAATGGACCAATAACTAGATTCTGAGAATTGGGAGGCACCACTGATACCTCAAAAAAGACTGAAGTCAAACTGATCAGTTGATACTTTCTGTAGTTCTGAAGAGGTTCTATGTTCTTATTGAACTAAAATACTAAGCAGATAATAGATAATTCAACTCATTCCAACAACACGAGAATTTCATAACATATCGAAATTTCAAAAATTTAAAGGGATCTGATCCAACAAGAGCAAAATCATTCTCCTCAATGGAATAATTGCTCACAAATATATATATAATAAGAATTACTACGAAATTCATGCCAAAACATACTTCGCAAAATAGGCGGAATTTAATATGCGATAATCTTTACTCGAAAATTTAGGGTTGTATGTCATCTTGGCAAGAACAATAACAATTTACTTATGAATTGATGAAGATCATATGAATAATAAACATGGATAATAACCCAGGTGAAATTAATGAAAATTAACACGAAATTCATTCATATTTGAAGAACTCAGGGCTAAACTGATAAGAAAATTATGTGAGAAATTTGGGGGAAACAAGGGAAGGACAATTCCCTTGTTGAATTCCCAGATACATGACTAAGAATTCCCTGAAGAAGAAGACCTAAACTGCTACAATGTAGAAAGAACCCTAAGTCTGCTAGAGAGTTTTTTGAGAGAATTTTCGATAAATTTCTGAGAGTAAATGTGAGAATGAGGGGAGAAATTGTCCATACCCTCTAATAAGTCTAAATTTACGTTCAAAATGACGTAGTTAAAGCTTAGGAGAATAGGAAATTACTAAATAGTCCTTGGAAAATGCTGGGAAAAACTGCCAGGTGACCCTAACGGGTGACCTAATGAGTCGTGATGGTTGACCACAACTCTTGGTCACACCCGTTGAGTACACTGCCTGTATTCCCCTGTAGGTCGCCACGAGGGACCTAACAAGTCGTGGTCACCAGTCATGGACCTCACTGCCTCACTTCTGAAGCTCTATACTAGGCCTGACCACGAGTCACCTAACGAGTTGTTGCCACTGATGATGACTCGTGGTGACACTTATTAGGTGCACTGCCTAACAACTGACTAGGGCTAATAACGGAGGACATTACGAGTCGTTATAGGTGCCACGACTCGTGGTCACCATCCGTCAAGTACACTACTTCTCACTTCACACTTCTAATTCCTCCTTCCCACGACTAACCTAACGAGTCGTTAGGTCTCACAATGACTCATCAGGTGGGTCATCCTGAGACAGTTTTTGCAGATTTCTAGATTTTTTGATTTATGTCTCGGATCTAGTCTTTGAGTTTTCGGCGCTTTACAGAACTTCAATTATTATTGCGTGAAAAAATTAATATTTGTACTTCTTCCTTTCTTTTCGTTGTTCCTTATGTGCATCTCAAACATTAGCCTTGTAATTTTTGAGTCCATATCTGCAATCAACTAGATATATTTACAGACATGGTGCTAATTTTGCAACATTAGCATCCATAGTTTACAAAAGCTAAAAGATAATAACATCGGACAAGATGTTGCAAATTTTGTTTGAATTGTATAATTTTAAAAAATAAAGGCCAAATTAGTCCTTTACACTTGCCGAAATATTTTATTTAGACACTCAAACTAAGTTATTTTTCAATTGAACACTTCTAGTTCTTAATAAAATGCTCCAATTAAATACTTTAAATTCAAATTTTGAAAACACTTTTGCACGTGTTTTCATTCGTCTACTAGATAGTTTAGTTAACCACATAAAATATGTCATTTTCTTAAATTATCCGCATCAACCTAGAGTAGAAAATACCTAAAGCTTTATGGGTTATTGAGGCGAATGCATATGATAAAAAAAATGATATATTTTATGTGGCTAACTTATCTATGTAATAGACAAAAATGAGAATACATGCAAACAATTTCCAAACATTTACATCGTAAGTGTCTAATTGTAACACTTTCTTAGGAGTTGAGGTGTTCAATTGAAATAGGAGTTAGTTCAAGAGTTTAAATGAAATATCTTGACAAGCTTAAGGGGTAGATAATGTAACACCCCAAAAGTCCATCAAGTCAAACCCTAGGCTTGAAGCCAAAAACTAGCAGAGTGAATTTTTCCCTCACATGATGACTCATTATGTGAGACCATGAGTCATGGTCAGACTAGTGGTGAGTAGTGTTGCTTCTTACCAACTACCAGTTGTCCTAGGGTATCTAAAAGCCATGTTAAGTAGAGTCTTTTTCATGGGTCTAAAGTGCGCCACACTTATGAGGAAGAGGTTATGCGACGTTTTTAGGAAACTTCCCTTTTTTCATGTTCTGTATTGTGCGATAAAGTCCAACTCTCTTTACTCTTCTAACTTGTGTTATACGCATTTACAAAAGGTTCCTCCAGAAAAGCCAATGGAAGGAGAAATGGCAATGGGAATCGGCCAACCCCATCAGCTCCAGCAGACCCTTTGAATAAACAAGTTACCCATGCTAAGTTTAGGGCTTCCTTCTAGATGTTGGCACAGGCCATGACGACCAAGTCAACCAGAAGATGGTTGCACCAGTGAATCCTAATGGGAGCATTGCAGCATCACAGGTGCGAGACTTCACCAGGATAAACCCGCTAGAGTTCCACGATTCGAAGGTAGATGAGGATCCATAGGAGTTCATTGATGGGATCCAGAAGATCACTCAGATATTGGTATCACTAGAAAGGAGAGTTTAGACTTGGCATCTTATCAGCTGAAGGGGGTTAGCTCACATATGGTACAAGCAATGGAAGGAAG
This sequence comes from Datura wrightii, assembly GCA_035772735.1. Lineage (NCBI taxonomy): Eukaryota > Viridiplantae > Streptophyta > Magnoliopsida > Solanales > Solanaceae > Datura > Datura wrightii. The sequence goes on from JASDFA010000003.1 coordinate 118,776,107, forward strand.
GTCGTCGGGCAGGTACTGCTCTAGTTGACTGGAGTGAGTTCGTGATAGCCTTCCTGAACAGATTCTTTCCTCAAGATTTGAGGGAGGCAAAGGTTCCGAAGTTTATTAACTTGAAGTAGAATACATGACGGTTCAGGAGTATATCTTGAAATTCACCCAACTATCCAAGTATGCTCGGGAGATGGTTGCCGAGCCGAAGGCTCAAATGAGCAAGTTTGTGTTAGGAGTCTTAGACTTAGTGGTCAACAAGTGTAAGATTGCTATTCTTATCAGTGACATGAATATTTCTCAACTCATGATTCATGCCCAGCAAATTGAGAAAAGAAGCTGAAGGAGAAATAAAGGGAGAACAAGAGGGCTATGATAGGAAACATTGAGTTCTCCCAGCAAAAGATAGGTGGTGGAAATTTCTCACAGTCTCATCACAAGTCAAACAACTTCATCAGCTAGCATCCCATCCCCCAGGACCAGAGGTGATCAACAAGGTAGAGCATATGGATCTAAGTCTCAGTGGAACATTTTCGAAGGACGCACATTCTCAGCTTGCAACATGTGTGGAAGGAACCACCCTGGAGAGTGCTTGGATGGCAAGGATGTTTATTTCGGGTGTGGTAAGCCCGGTCATAGACTCAAGGATTTTCCATCAACTAGACAGGGTGACGATAGTGGTTTCCAAAACTTGTTCATGCTCCGTAGTCATACAAGTAGTAAAGTAGCTCTTTTTAGCTAGATGTCGAACCCACAGGTACTAGAATTTCAGTGAATAATCAAACTTAAGTATGAATCTCAATTTTCACAAGTGCAAATGTAACCAAGACTTTGTTGTTTGTTTATGTGTCTAAATTTAACTATTAAATAAAAGAAGAACTAAATTGAGTTGTAATCAATATCAAAGAGGAATCCAAGGTTAAGGTCAACATTCACGCATAGTTATAATTCTCATTGGTTCAAGCAATTTTCTTCACAGTTGATTCACAAGATTAATACCATATTTATGGTTTTTCGAGTCTCTAAACATCTCTGAATTAGCCTCACAACTAGAAAAATACCTATTTTCACTCACAAATATACAAATTATAACAAGTATGGGTACATGAATAACAATTACGCTTTCTTTCACAAAAGATTTCACATGCAACCATAATGAACCATAAGTTTGACCTTAGTGTATTACTCTGCTAATATAGGAACATCTAACTGTAAGATCTAGTGGGGCTTTTCAGGTTGTAATGTAGGCTAGGGGATTGGTAGGTACTATCCTAGCTAGTAATAGTGATCATCTTCCCTAAGCGCTTTAATTCCATCACACTTCCTCATTAAGAACAATATTTTCTTTTCCTTCACCTCTTTCTCTTTTCATTTCTCAATTTCCCTTCTTTTTCCCATTTTTTTAAGCATGCTTATATTATTAGTAGGGAGTACTCAAGTGTTAGACACTTTTCATTCTTTTGTTCTTTTCTACTCTCTACCAACACTTATTCATTTTGAACACTGCACTCTTAGTCTTTTCTTCAACTTTCATAACCACTATCTCCCCTTTTTCGATATTTCCTCCTTTTATTCTTATGCATCCTCCACTTAAGCGCTTAGGAGTTTTAGATCAAATTCAGGTCAATTGAAAGAAATGAATTAATCTTTGAATGTAGCTAACAAAGAATAAGCTAAAGGCTCAATGGAGCTAACTAGGATTATACATTGGAGGTAGGTAAAGAAAAGGGCAAAACATGTTTATTCAAAGAAATGCCTAAAATAATCTCCTACAATTAACATCCCTCATTTCATTTTGCAAAACACACCAGAAAATTTCTAGACATTACATGATAGCATAGAATGTACAAAAAATCTTACACTCATTGCACATGTTCAACTCAAGACAGACCCATAAAGACTCTCAATTTGGCTAGTCACATGAATTCAAAATTTAAGCATAGAACATACAAAGTCCTACTCCAGAGCCTAGGTGTCTCAAATAAAGTCATGCAATTTACCCAACATGCTTCTCAATTAAAGCTCACTTGCATCTTTCAATCATGTGTAGCACTCAATAAAAGTATTAAGCATTCAATCAGTTAAAGGTTCAAAAGAAAATCCTAATGATTAATTTTCCATCTAGACGATCATCATCTATCCATCATCAGGAAAAATCCTTAATTATGACTAAAAATAACTGTTCACACAAAACATTGAATCATTTTATTCTCAGTTCAAAGTACCCCCCTTCGAAAAAGAACCGAAAAGAAAAACCAAAGGGTGGGTGAAATATGTTGAACTTAGACTTTCTAATCAAACAACTTCAAACCAAACACATAGTTCACCCTCATTCAACATCAAAAAAATTTTGAAATTCCCCTCACCCTCCTTAAAACTATGTTATATCCCCAAAGCATCAACTAAAATCACATAAGGGTTAGGGATACTACCTAAGGCCTCTAGGCCTAGCTAGCAGCATGTTTCTTTCAATTTTTCATCACAAGGGTTAATCACCCCACACTCATGCTTTGTCACACTCCTTAGATTCCATTTCCATGTGTATTCAGACTTCCTCTCAATCTGTACTAACCAAACAAAACAAAAAAAAAAGTTATAATAAAAAAAATAAGAATAAATAAAAAATTATGCCTGTGGTATAACTTGGGTTTCCTCCCAAGCGGTGCTTGATTTAACATTGCGGCAAAACGTGAATCACACCCTTTTCAGGATGTCCTCAACCTCTTCTTCCCTTTTGGGAACCATCTTTTTCTTTTCTTAGCTCTTGAGAGAAATAGCCTCCACACTTTCCCTTTTCATCACCATCCCATCTCTATTTTTAATCATCCTCTCAGCTGCAGGGTTAGGTTACCTTTTTAAGAGACCCTTTAGATGTGGAACTGGCATCTTGCACTCCACCACCCCATACTCATTTTCTGCTATCACAGTGATCATGCAGAGATCCTTGTAATGTGTTGGGGTGTTGAGTGCTTGTTACACTCTAAAGTTTGCTTCTTCATTATTTACCCTCATCTTCAGGTTGCTAGCTGTGACATCTGTCAATGCTCCACCCGTAGCTAGGAAAGGACGTCCCAAAATAAGGGGTACCTTATCATCAATCTTAAACTCAAGGATAATAATATCAGTAGGGATTATTAATGTACCCACTTTGATGAGCACATTCTCTATGTTCCCCTCGGGATCCACCTTAGACTTGTTAGCCAGCTGCAGTATAACTCTGCTAGGCCTTGGTTTTTTCAAACAAACTGCATTAAATAGTGATAGGGACATCAAGTTCAAAGATGCCCCTAAGTCACACAAGGCCTACATCAACTCACCTCCACCTGTTTATACCAGGAGGGTGAAACTCCCTAGGTCTTTGAGTTTCTTTAGCAGTTTGCTCATCACTCCAGAGTTGCACTCCTCAGTGAGCGCTACAATCTTCATGTCCACTAGCCTCCTATTGTTGGCCACTATATCTTTCATGTATTTAGCATACTTGAGCATTCCCTTTAAAATATCAACCAGAGGCAAATTTATGTGAAGTTCTTTAAAAATGTCAAAGAACTTCTTGAAATAAGCATCCTCTTTTCTTATCAAAGCCTTTGCGGGAATGGTGGTGGTGGTCTCATTATGTGTTGTACTGCTGATTGTAACTTATTCTCTGCAGTTTTCTATTCTTTGCCCTTGTTAGCTGATGGGCCTGGTCTAAATAGTTCTGGTGGCACCTCATTTTTCTACTCCTTTACTGGTGCATCAGCTAACTCTCTGTCTCTTCTTGGACTGATGGCCATGACCTACCTCAGGTTTGGATCTATGTCACTTGGTAAACTCCCTTGAGATCTGGTGTTCTGGATGCTGCTATTTGAGCCATCTGCTTCTCTAAATTTCTAGTGGCTAATTGCTGATTTTTTAGGTCAACTGCCATTTTTGCTTGGTGAGCTGTCATCTGAGTTTGATTAACCATGGTCTTCTGCAATATCTCCTATATGTTGCTTGACTGGTCACTAGCTTTCCTACCTTGTTGCTGATACTACTACTGAGAGTGCTGGAAATCCTAACTCTATCCCTAATTACCACCCCAAGAGAAGTTGGGTTGATTCTTCCAGTTTCTGTTATAGGTGTTTCATAATTTTGGTTGTTTCTTTAAATTACCCACAAAATGAATAGACTCTAGATTTTCTCCACAAGAGCCTGCCCTATGACTGTTGTTTCCTCATATCTCACACTAGCTTGGAGCTGGTTGAACTGCATTCACCTGTGCTTGCGGCTATGTCAAATTCAGCCTGCTGAACTGAGTTATCATCTGGTTCTGAAAGGATTCCAATTGTGCTGCAAATGCATTTACACTATCTACCTCAATCATCCCAGCTGTCTCTCTAGATGCTCCCATTGATGCATCACTGTGCCACTCTTGATTTCCTTATGCAATCCTGTTCAACAAAGCATACAGCTCCTCATAACTTTTCTCCAGTGCTTGACCTCCTATTGCAGAATCTAATAAAATTTTAGCATGTGGGTCAAGACTCTCCACAAAAGTATGAGCCAATGCTTCATTGGACTGCTAGTGATGAGGGCAGTCTCTAAGCAAATACTTGAATCTCTCTTAATCCAGGTATAAGTTTTCATTTGGTCTCTGCTTGAATCTCAAAGTTTCACTCCTTAGCTTTGCAATCTTTTCAAATGGGTAGAATCTAATAAGGAACTTCCTGGCAAGGTCATTCCAAGTTGTGATGGAGTTTGGTGGTTCTGTCTTCAACCACCTCTTAGCTTCTCCCGACGGTGAGAATGGGAAAAACGTAAGCCAAACACAATCAGTAGACATTCCTGTAGGGATGAATGTGTCACTGATTTCTAAGAAATTCTGCAAGTGCTGTTGTGGGTACTTATGAGTCATGCCTGTGTATTGTCCACTTTAGTGGTAGCAACTGCACCATATTATGCTTCACCTAAAAGTTTCCTCCAGGTTCTAGTCTACAGATGCTGGAAGTAATATTAGTCGCAAGTGGGATTGCAACTTCGGGAATGGGTCTGTTAGCCATCTCTTCTGGTGCAACCTCATCCTGTAGAACCTGTTGGATGGGATATAAAGTGGAACCCTCCCTTCTCAATTGTCTTAACCTTCTTTTAGGTTTAGGGTATGATTCAACCAACTCTCTATTCCTTGCTAGTTTGCTGCAAGGACCAACTCTACTACAAAATTGATGAGTAATGACCAAGTTGTTAGCACTTAAGAAAATACAAAAATAATACAAAAACAAGAAATTCACCAATTTGCCAGTCCTCGGCAATGGCATCAAAAACTTGTTCGGGCTCTAGCACATGCACAAGCACACGCGGTCGTACAAAGAGTAAAGTAGCTCTTGCAAGCCGAATATCGAACCCACTGGGACTAGACCTCTAGTGAATAATCAAATTTAAGTTTTACTTTCAATTTTTCAAGTGCAAAAGTAACCAAGAAATAGTTGTTTGTTTATGAGTCTAAGTTAACTATCAAATTACAAAAGAAAAAAAATTATTTCTAAACAATATCAAAGAGGAATAGAGGGTTAAGGCCAACAATCACGCATAACTATCATTCTCATTGATTCAAGTAGTTATTTTCATAGTTGATATCACAAGATTAATTCCATGTTTACGATCTTTCGAGCCTCTAAACATCTATTCAAATTATACTCACAACTACATCGTTGAGCGGGGATGTGATAACCTAATTCATATGCATTAATCTTGAGATGAAATTAACGGGGTTAATGCCCTTGATTATGGTCTTTCAAACCTCTAATCATTTAACTTAGAACTGAATTCACAACTACATCTATGAGTGGTGATATGACAATTCAATTTCAAGTGTCTAGCTATCATCCCGTTTAATAACTAAGTGAGGCGTATTAGGTATATCTCTATCCTAAATGCGAATCAAGTCCAAAGACAAGATCTCACTTCTTGCATTCCATAGTCTATTCTCATGCTTTGTCCATTCAGGTTTTACAAAAGAATCCTAGATATATTCTAACAATGATCAGTTATTAAAATAGTAAAGCAAGAATGCAAGACAATCAACAATAGAGAAACTCAAACAAAAATATGAATTATGCTAATACATTCATGTAATGTGGCCTCAACCCTAGAATGAGGGTCTTAGCCATTCATAGTCTTACATGAATTCATAGTACTAATACAATCTATGCATAAACAAGAGTGAAAAAGAAAAGAGAAAATAACTCTAGGTAGAGCCTTCTTCATCGTTCCTTTCTTCCAAGCTATTCTTCTAAAAAAATATGACAAGCTCTGAAAATAATGCCTAGGTGTTTAATTTATAGAAGCTGAAATTTTGCTCGTAGTGAACTACCTCTGTTTCACGCTGCCCATCGCGGCAAGGCAATGGCGTGACATGGAGCCATCATGCCTGTTACGACCCGAGTTTACACCCTAGCCATAACACGGGACAAGGAACCCCAAAAGGATCCAAGTCGACCCATGGCATAATCATAGCATATCACTTATCAATAGAAACAACCAACAACATAAATGAGCGGAAGCTAACTGCAAGAGTCTAATAAAGAACCAAATATACAACTGTAACAACACTCTAATACAATGTTGAGTCTATTTAGACAAGTCTGAAAGCCTTCTACTAAACTGATGAGTTGCTGGGACAAGCCTCCAGCTAACTCCTAAAATCTGAAAACTGAAACATAATGAAAATGTAAATATAAATCACGTCCTCGGGAGATGAGGACTCACCACTAGCAGCTGAGAAGGAATGAAACATATCTAAACACGAAGTTGAGTCTAGAAACCTGAACCTATATCATGAAATGATATAGCACAAAAAGGTGTGCAGTCAGTACTGGGAATGTACTGAGCATGCGGGAAAAAAACGTAAAAAAACTAAATATAGTATACGATAAGGAGATAACAAAGTACATCAACATAACTGGTTCAACATGCAACAATCCTCTTATGAGTCACATACGCGTATATATACGTGAAACTTTCTTTTGGATATCATATTCTGAAACATCATCGAACCCATACATAAGGGTCAAATTCTAAATGTTTAATAAGAGCTGAATCTGAGACTATCATTACATACTGTACTGGATCACTGCTGGTAACTGAAACTAATTCTCATTATATTAAATCTGTTAAAATCTGAAATCTAAATCATACGAAACTGAATCATGCTGATAACATAACTAAGGGAGTCATTCTCTTCTATGGAGAGTCCAAGCTAAACTAAGGGAGTCATTCTCTACTAGGGAGAAACCCAGCTAAACTAGGGAGTCACTCTCTGCTATGGAGAATCCCGACTGAACTAGGGAGTCGCTCTCTGCTATGGAGAATTTCGACTGAACTAGGGAGTCACTCTCTGCTATGGAGGATCTCGGGCTGAACAAGGGAGTCACTCTCTGCTATGGAGGATCCTAGACTGACAAAGGAAAACATTCTCGGCTATGGAGAGTCCCTGGCTAACTAGAACATGAGGAGTACTGATCTGACATTATATATCTGGTCTATGCTACTACAATTAGTCAGAAACATGAACATACACTACTTTCATCATATAACATTCATTTTGAAAGGATTAGGGCTACTTTCGACTAACAGCAAGCCCAACAGTCTAAAAATATCATTCTCATACTTTATTATCATAATTCATATCATCATAGAGCCACATCAATATTTCTCAAACATCTTACATTAGTGAGTATCTATAGATTCATATCATGCATTATACCTCCACCACATTAAGTTCCGGCTTCATATCATTCAACATGCATCATAGAGTCATTCATGATTCATAGATCCAGTTCGTACCTTAACAAGCATACATTGATTCATATATTCTAGATTTACAGGAATCCATATACTTAACTCAAAACTTACACATTCACAACAACATTACCGGAGAAGCATTCATTTTCATTTCATAACACCCATTTCGAGATTTACTCCAATTCATGAGAAGGATGCATTAATTAGGTCATTATCATAGATCTACCTCATACCCAATCAATTCCATCGAAAGCATAATGGACACACATATTTTACTTTCAATTAATCAAGCCCATAAACTCTAATTTCTTCTCAACGTGTACATCAATGGCATATTCAAGTTCTTAGGGATAATCATACGATCTTCACATATTTAAACATGGATGCAAGTAATTATGATAATCGAGTGAACAATAATAAAGCCTCATTCAAAGTTCAAGTCATTTTATGAAGACATTCTATAATCTCACATTTCTCCACATCCAACACATAGTTCAAGGTAACCCAATTATTCTACCTCATAATTAATCTCATAATCATAATGGATCCTGAAATTTAGAGAAATATAGACGAAATCACCCATCACACAAACCCTGGGTCATGCTTTCCTAGAATAGTTGAAATTGGGTATTTTGATAAAATAGTTTGGGGCACAATGATGGAAGATTATCCTTTTTGAAAGACCCGCTTACCTGGTAGAAGAATCCCCGCTCGAAATCACACCTTGAAGCTTGGATGAACACCTTGGTGAAATCCTTGAATCTTGAGAGGAGAAGAGGAAGAAGGGTTTGAGAGGTATCTTGAGTGTTTAGACTAGAAGAAACCCTTAATAACGTCCCAATAACACTAAAAATGACATAGTTTAGAAGTTAAAAGCATAGAACTTTATGAAAACACCCCTGAAAAAATGCAGAGAAAATCCTCCTGCCAGTCCCCACGAGGCACACCACGAGTCGTGGGGTCAGGCAACGACTCGTGGGGATTGGGTCGTGGAGTGCACTGGTTCAAGTCCCTTTTTCTGCTCTTCCCTCCCTACAGTTAACTTGAAGAGTCATCAGGTACACGACGACTCGTCCCTCCTTCCGTGGCCTCCACTGTCTCAGACCTACACCATAAATTCCCAACTTCACCTAATGGCCGACCTAACAAAGTCGTGGGGATTACCTAACGACTCGTTGGGTTGTCTGTGGCCACTGCTCCAGCTTACCTCCTTGACTGCTCCCCACGAGTCTGGCCACGACTTGTGGGCTCTCCTAACGAGTCATTCCTATTCGGTTGTTTGGAATAACTACACGCAAGTGCACGTGGTCTTTTTCGAAGAAGTAGTAAAGTGGCTCAAGTAAGACAAGTATCGATCCCGCAGGTACTGGACTAAGGTATCAACCTAATCAAGTGTCAATAAACTTTAACTCTAAACTGCAGACAACAGTGTGAAGAAGATTTTGATATTTTGTTTCCTAATTTTATACTAAGTCTAAAACGAATATACAAGTTGATTCTGAACTATAAGTATGAGCATGCTGAGGTTAAAATGAACATGTAGAGAAATAAATTATCGATACAATTTGATTAATCTTTCCTCCGGTTGCTAGTCAAGAATTATTGCCTATGGATTAAAACTCTCATATTTAACCCAACTTAAGAATCATGAACCTTCCACCTACATCTCTGTGATAAAAAGAAATTCATGTTCTAGCCATACAAAACTGATTCCTTAATTGACTAATACGACTTTCAGGTATATCTCTATCCTGAAGGTAAATCAATTCTCAATTTTCCCAAACTAAGAAAAGATCATATCCTATCAATTCACAACTTTCCAATTTCTTGCTCTCTCTAGTGAAAACGGACTTTTTAGATATACATTAACATTGGCCACACATTAATGCAGTAAGAACAAGAATCAATAGAACAACCATGGAAAACAAGATGAAAAACCAATTGATCAATAATTACATTTCAATACAAATGTTCTTAACCTCAGCAAGAAGTGAATTTAGCCACTCATTTGTGGATTAAACATCGTTAAATGAGTGTAAATCATACAAATAATTGAAATAAGGAAGAAAGAGATAGAGAAGAACCCTAAGAATTTCGTCCCCTCAACTGCCTGTAACCCACGTTCTTGCTCAACCAAGTCAGAATTATTAAAAATAAACCTAAGTGTGCTATTTATACTAGTGGGAATTTTTCCCGAAATAAGAAGCAACGTGTCACGGAGTGCATCGCGGAGCACTGCCTCCGTGACAACGCCACCAACGTGGACCCTTACTGGAATCCGGTCGTCCAGGTATTTAAGCCCAACGTGGCACGGCGTGCAACGCAGGGCTATGCCAAAGTGCCACGGCCCCAACGCGCACCTTCACTGGAATTTGGCTCATCTTCAGCATCCGGGCAAAATGCATCCGTGATGGCAGCATGTCACGGCTCCATCGCGGAGCCCCTTTAATTCATGATTTCCTTGGCCTTTTCCTTGCTCGCTTCCGAGTCCAATCCCGATTTCTCCCAACATGCATCTTAGCTTCATAAAATTATATTTTTCCTACAAAACAACGCTAATCATGCTGGTTAGTATAAATTCACATTTGACTACAATTCACATGAGAATGCACAAACATCGATAGATAAACAAGACAAAATGATGCATTTGAGTATCACTTGGGCATATAAATCTGCCCAAGATGACTTACCCCACACTTAAAGCCTTGTTCGTCCCCGAACAATAATCTTACACCTCATGAAATCGACACCCAGTCATAGCTACTTTGGCTTGACAATCCGAGCTACGGTTATACCGATTATTTAATATAGCAAATCATCAAGAAAACATGCATAGTCTTATCAGTACAATGACCTTCAACACATTAAGACCTCCTAGACTCAAGAATCGACTCTCGATATCGGCAAACTCATGAAAATCAGCTGATCAAGATATCCGACACGAAATTCAATCTCTCGTCGAGCATGTGCCCTCACAACACAAGAGAATTTTCCCCTTTTTAATCACATGAACTCAAAGACATTACATGCAGGGGCATATAAACACGATTTCGCTCTCTCTCCCAAAAGAATTCACATGCATCATGTCATGAACCATAGGCTTGCCTCTAGTGTATTACTCTATTAATATAAGGACGCGTGAAGTAAGATCACGTAGGACTTAACGGGTTTTAATGTAAGCTACGGAACTAGTAAATACTGGGCTAACTAATAATAGCAACTAGCATCCTTAAGCGCTTTTTCAATACATCCCATCAACCTTATTGGCATTGTTTCTTCCTTCATCCTCCCATTCTTGAAGTCTATCTTTATTTTTGTTCCCATATCTTTAAGCACACTCGACTTAATAACAAGATTAGTTATACGTCTTCATTATATTTAATTTATAGCAAGTGCACCTTTGACCTTTTCTTTCCTTTCATCACTTTGATTTTTCTTTTTTTTTCTCAATTCTCATTCCTTGACACTGTGGGAAAATTATTTCTCTTAAGCGCTTAAGAGTTTTGGATCAAATTCACGGATAATGAAAAGAAGGGGTTAAGCTCGGTTTACACCTTTTCGACAAAAAAAATAGGCTAAAGGCTCAGTGGGCTAACTAGGATGTACATTCAAGGTAGGTACGATAATGAGAAAAAAACTTTCGGTTAAATCAAAGAAATGCCTACATCCTTTCGTACAATACACATCCTTCATTTCGTTACGTACACACACCAGACAAGTTCTAGACAATTCACAATAGCATGGAATAATCAAAACCTCTCCATACACTCTTTGCACATGCTCAACTCAAGACATATTCACAGACTCTTCAATCAGCTAATTACAAGAATTCAAACATTAAGCCTCAATCACACCGAATCGAACTCTATGGCCTAGGTATCTCAACATATTTATAAAGTTGCATGCTTTCATACAAATCACCTTTGCATTTTAAATATCATGTACAACACGCAACCTGAATTCCGAACCATAAAGTAACGACACGTTTGGGATACAAACAAACAAAAGAAAAAAAATATTTAAAAAGAGCAAAAGAAATCTACTCCTATCGACTACATTTCCCTTAAGACGGTCGTCATCCATCCATCATAGGGAATGGTCACTAATTACGACTTCGGTTCAATGGAATTATTCTCGATAAAAGCACTGAAAACAAACTCCGAGAAACTCAAAAATTAAAAAATAAAAAAATTTCATGAAATTTTTTTAAAATATCGATAATTTTGATAAAACACAAATATTTACACAACCAGCTAACAACATTCAACAGCACACAACAGCTTCATATTAATTACAATACAGACATACACACAAAATCACAGGGTCACAATTTTTTTTCCAAGCACAACAACAGAACAGAGACATTAATAACAACAACAACCAGCACCTAACTACTCCCACCCCACACTTAAATCAAACACTATCCCCAGTGTTCACGAAATTCAGCATAGCACAAAAGTGGGTGGTGAAACTCCCTGATCAATCGAAGTATTCCACTTCTTCGTCAGGTGCCGCTGCCTCGTCTCCCATGTCTGAATCGGCCCCGTCATCATTATCTGACTCAATATCTGAGTCTTCACGACGTGTCTCCTCATCGATGGGGACATCATCATTAGTGGGCTCCACAAAAGCTGGCCCCACTCGGCATAGAGCCCTGGCATTTTCGCCAAAAGGGTAGTCTAGCTCGAGCTGCCACAGCTCATCTTCTGTTGTCGGCCTCCCGCCTATGCGCAGTTGGAGCATCTGCATCCCGAACATGCGAGCCATATACTAATCATCCCGAGCATGTCGCTCAGCTAATGTGAGAACTGGCCCGTGAGTAGTGTCGGGTGCCTTAGTTTTGGTGACGTCTAAGGCACGCCTATCCATCTGCGGGATGTAATCCAGGGCCTCTTCCTCAATATCTAGGCTCCTCAGGAACGTGGTCAGTAACCCACCAAACCCGTATCGGTGCCCTTGATGCAAACGGGCTCTCTTCATGGCGGAGATAATCACCGTTCCAACATTGATCTCCAGGCCTTTTATCAAGGCATAGACCAAGCACACACGATCCCGGGTGACATCTGTCATATGCACCCCCAGGATCAGGCAGGAACAAACAATTTTAAGTCATATCCTAGCTTCCTTGTTCATCTGTGAGTAGGGAAATGTCTGATGGTAGCCCCTCTCCTTATGCCTGCTCCACCATGCTGTAGACCGGGCTCCACAGAGAGTGCGTCTGATGTCCGCATATGGTGGAGTGATGTTCAACTGCCGGAGTACATGGGCGTCTGTGTCCCGCGCCCCCAAGATGGCATTAAGGTGATGGGGCTCAAAAGTGACTACTTGCCCCCTTATTTTGACACTGTGACTTTGGAGTGTCGGGTTCCAATTGGCATAGAACTCTCGAATCAGGTGAAGATTGCACTCCTTGGGCTCTTCAAAAATGAAGTTCAGCTTGGCTGCGTCAATCCTGTGGACAATTCTGGGGAATTCTTGTGCCAACGCTTCCCTTGCAATATGCTCCTCGGGGAAGTATTTGCTTTCCTTATGCTTTGTGTACCATTTCTTCCCTTCCTCTGTCACCCATCGGGTTCCGTATTGACGGCGTTGGCCGTGGGGAACCGCTGGTGCTGCTGGGACTGCTGTTCCCAGTCTAATCCTTTTCCTTCCGGTGCCCGATGTAGACACACCTTTTCCTTTATCTTGCCTGCTTGCCATTGTTCCTGTCAAATCACGTAGACAGTCCCAATGTTATTCAAATTAAACTTTGCATCCACTAAGGTTGGGTTAAGCTGGGCCACCCCACACTTAGTCTTTAGCCACAATCACAACATTACAGCAAGACAATCCTCTTTTTCTAACTTTCAAATAAAAAAACAATAACAAAAATGCCTCATGCATTCAGAGGGTTCGACGGTATAAATTCTATGTACTACTCAGACTTCGTACAGCTAATCCACTATTACCATCGATAACATTTCATCACATAGCACTTAGCGAAAATTTCTATCAACAAAACCGATGCAATTCCCCCAATTTCTATGTAATTTCAACAATTTCCTTATCCCAAAAATCCATCACACCTTTAGCATATTAGCGTTAAACACAACGTAATTTACCTCACCCAACATGCACAAACCAACAAGAATTTCACATTTCAACTCAATTTTAACTTCTTCTATTCAAATTCTAACCCTAGCTACAATTTCACAAGAATTTCGATCACCCATGTATTTATCGAGTTCATATAATCACAACGATACTACGAACATCAATTAACAATAGCTTACATGAATTGAAGCTCAATTTACAATTAGGGAAAGTTTTCCTCACCTCCCATGCTCAAAATCGGAAAAATTAGTCAAGAAATGAGATGAAGTTAACGAACATACCTTCAATTCGACGATATCGAAGAAAAGTTGAAGAATTTTAGCTCCTAGGTCCGTGTCACGTTGGGGAAGGGGGGATTCTTGGGTGTTTGTCGTGGAGGAGATGAGAAATGGGAAAAAATGAGGGGAAAAGGGTTAAAAAGAGGTATTTTCGCGCGGGTCACCCGACAACCCGGTGTGACCCGACGCGAAATTGCCTTCAACGTGTCATGGAGGGTAACGCGGAGCATGCCCTCCGTGACACGGAGCCATCACGCCAGTACTCTGGAATTTTTCAAAAATTCCAGGTTACACTTCAACGTGTCACGGAGGGTAATGCGGAGCATGCCCTCCGTGACATGGAGCCATCGCGCAGGCTCACTGTTTTGCCACTTTTTATTATTTTTCTCACCTCGATTTTTCCTTTGCGATCTTTTGCATTTTTGCCCTCCGTTCAACCTGAAATTCATCTCACCACAAGAAATTTGTTAGAATTCAAAGGTTTCAAACACAACACGATAATTTATTTTTGTTCTATATATATATATATATATATATATATATATATATATATATATATATATATATTTACTTTTTCTTCTTTTTGTTTAGATAACTACTTATACTTATCTCTTACAACAAATTCACGGGTTGCCTCCCATGCATCGCCTGGTTTACCGTCGCGGCTCGACGTCATTAAGCTCAGTCATCCTCTAGGGTGACGGATGTCTTCTCTCAACTACCATCCTCACCCCAGTAATGCTTACATCACTGCCTATTGACTAAGAACGTGGCACTTTGATCTTCTTGCCACAACTCTACTGCCCCGTGCGGGGCCATTCTCACTACCTCAAATGGCCCTGACCATTTGGACCGTAGCTTCCCTGGAAACAGCTTCAATCTTGAATTGAAGAGCAACACTTTCTGCCCCGGCTGAAAAATACGATGCACCACATGCTTGTCGTGCCACCTCTTTGTTTTCTCTTTGTAGTACTTGGCACTCTCATAAGCATGCTAACGAAACTCTTCAAGTTCGCTGAGTTGCATTAGCCTCTTCTTGCCCGCTAGCTCTAAGTCCATATTCAATTTCTTCACGGCCCAGAAAGCTCGGTGCTCTAGCTCCACTGCCAGATGACACGCTTTACCATAGACCAATCAGTATGGAGAAGTTCCAATCGGTGTCTTGTAAGTAGTTTTGTATGCCCACAACGCATCATCGAGTTTGCTTGACCAATCACTACGTTGTGCATTCACTGTTTTCTGGAGAATCTGCTTCACTTCTCTATTCGACACCTCCACTTGCCCACTAGTTTGGGGGTGATATGCTGTTGCCACCTTGTGGCGCACCCCATACTTGGCTAGTAGCTTCTTGAAGCTTGAATTTACGAAATGAGCCCCTCCATCACTGATAATGGCTCGGGGTGTCCCGAACCTGGTGAGAATGTGTTTTTTCACAAATTTTGTTACCACCTTGTTGTCATTCCTGGGGCAAGCTATTTTTTCAACCCACTTTGATACATAATCAACGGCCACCAAGATGTAACGATTATCAAATGACGGTGGGAACGGGCCCATGAAATCTATGCCCCATACATCAAAGGTCTCCACTTCCAGTACATTCTGCAGCAGCATCTCTTGCCTTCTACCTATTGTTCCTGTATGCTGACATCTATCACACCTTTTGACATATGCTATAGAGTCTCTGAACAGTGTAGGCCAAAAGAAACCTGACTGTAGAACCTTGTGCGCTGTCCGTTCGCCTCTGTGGTGCCCCCCATACAACGAAGAGTGACAACTCCTCAAAACCTCTGCAATCTGGCTCTCCGGGTTGCATCTTCTCATCACCTGATCCGGTCCCTGTTTAAACAAGTATGGCTCATCCCAAATAAAATACCGGCAATCATGCCTCAATTTTTTTCTCTGCTGCACTGTAGCCTCCGGTGGATAAACTCCACTCACTAGCAAGTTGACTATGTCTGCATACCAGGGAACTTCAGCTTCCCCTATTGCCAAGAGCTGCTCATCCGGGAACTGCTCATTGATGTTATCACCTTCCTTCACATGCTACCGGCTTTCCAATCGCGATAGGTGATCTGCCACCTGATTTTTGCTCCCCTTTCTATCCTTAATTTCGAGGTCGAACTTTTGCAACAACAAGATCCATCTAATCAGCCTGGGCTTTGCATCCTTCTTGTTAAACAGATACTGAATCGCTGCATGATCGGTATACAACACTACTCTCGAACCCACCAAATAGGACCTGAATTTATCAAATGCAAACACCAATTCTAGCATCTCCTTCTCTGTGACTGTATAATTACTCTGGGCAGTGTTCAGTGTTTTGCTTGCATAATGAATAGAATGAAAGATTCTATTTCTCCTCTGCCCCAATATAGCTCCCACAGCCACATGGCTTGCATCACACATTAATTCAAATGGTTGTTCCCAATCTGGAGAAATAAGGATAGGTGCTTCTATCAATTTCTGCTTCAACTCCTCGAATGCTTTAACACACTCATCATCCAACTCAAACTTCACCTCTTTTTCTAACAATCTGCATAATGGTCTAGAAATTTTTGAGAAGTTTCTGATGAACCGTCTGTAGAACCCTGCATGCCCAAGAAAACTGCAAACACCCTTCACCGACACAGGTGGTGGTAACTTCTCAATAACTTCGATCTTAGCACGATCGACCTCCAACCCCTTGAAAGACACTTTATGGCCAAGGACGATACCTTCCTTGAATAAGAAATGGCATTTCTCCAAGTTGAGTACAAGGTTGGATTCTTCGCAGCGAGCTAGCACCCTGTCAAGATTCTGCAAATAAGTAGCAAACGAATTACCAAAAATAGAAAAATCATCCATAAATACCTCAATGAAATCCTCCACCATGTCGTGGAAGATAGCTATCATGCATCTCTCGAATGTGGCGGGTGCATTGCATAACCCAAATGGCATCCGCCTAAAAGCATATGTCCCATAAGGACAGGTGAAAGTAGTCTTCTCCTGATCCTCCGGTGCTATGGCTATTTGGTTATAGCCAGAGTACCCATCAAGGAAACAATAATATTCCTGTCCAGCCAACCTGTCTAATATCTGATCAATGAACGGGATAGGATAATGATCTTTCCTTGTGGCTTCATTAAGCTTCCGATAGTCCATGCAAATCCGCCAGCCTGTGACGGTCCTTGTAGGAATCAGCTCATTTTTTTCATTAGTGACCACGGTCATCCCTCCTTTCTTTGGAACGCACTGAACGGGGCTGACCCATTCTCTGTCCGAGATAGGATAGACCACACCTGCATCAAGCCACTTAATTATTTCTTTCCTAACCACATCCTTCATTGCTGGATTTAACCTTTGTTGAGGCTGAACAGTTGGCTTTGCTCCTGTCTCCATGAAAATCCTGTGTGTGCAAAAAGATGGATTGATACCCTGAATATCTGACATTTGCCAGCCCATTGCTTTCTTCCTTTTTCTGAGGACACCCAATGCTTCCTTCTCCTGTGCCCCCGTCAATTCTACGGAGATGATGACTGGCAAAGTCTCATCTTCCCCCAAAAAGACATATTTTAAATGGGGAGGCAATTCTTTCAATTCCAACTTTGGTGCTTCCTCAATAGATGGTTTCGGCAATGGTTCCAGAGACCTCATTAGAGACTGAAATTCCTGCTTCCTAGGATGCCTTTGTGGCTCATTCAGCATTTGTACCACCTCATAAGAATCTCTATCTCCGAAATGATCAGAGTTCATCAACACTCTTTCCAATGGGTCTTGAGATTCAACAATCTGACGAATTTCTACTTGATCAAGCACACTGACTGCTGAAAGCTCCTCATGTATGGTCGTCAGCTTTATGGCCTTGAATACATCAAATACCTCAACTTTGTCGTGTGCCTGCATAGTTAGCTATCCTGCAGCTACATCAATTAGCGCTTACCCGGTCCCCAAGAAAGGACGTCCCAAAATAAATGGGACTTTCGCGTCTGGCTCAAAATCCAGCACGACGAAGTCTACCGGGAAGATAAGGGAGCCCACTTGCACCAACACGTCCTCCACAATGCCATCAGGTCTAGCTAAGGAACGATCCACTAGTTGCAAGATCACTGTTGTTGGTCTAGGACTCCCTAGCCCCAACTTCTTGAATACCGATGTCGGCATCAAGTTAATGCTCGCTCCCAAATCACATAATCCGCGAGCTCGGATACTTTGCCCAATTGTAATGTGAATTGTAAAGCTCCCAGGGTCCTTGAGCTTTGTGGGCAACCTATTTTGTATCCGTGAAGTGCACTCCTCCGTCAGCGCCACCATAGCATACTCAGTCAACCTGCTTTTGTTCGCCACGATGTCCTTGATATATTTTGTGTACTTCGGCACTCCCTGCAAAACATCAACAAGAGGTAAATTAATGTGTACCTGTTTAAGCACCTCCATGAACTTTTTGAAACATGCTTCCTCCTTGTGTTTCCTTAGTCTTTGAGGGAATAGGGGTGGTGGTCTTTCTGGTTCAGCTTCCTTCTCCTTCCCCCTATCATCATTGTGATCCCTCTCATTATCACCTGCTTTCGACTGCTGTGGTGGTCTTTCTGGTTCCACCTCCTTGAGTTGCAAATCACTCCTTGTGGTCACTGCATTTACTTGCTTGGGGTTCGGATCAGTGTCACTCGGAAGTCCTCCTCTCGGCCTGGTGTTTTGAGCTCCAGCAAATTGCCCAAACTGGTACTCCAGCGCCTTTGTAGCTAACTGATTGTTCTTTACATCGGCTGCCAATTTCACGTAGTCAGCCTGCAATTGAGCTTGGTTAGCTATCATTGTCTTGAACATCTCCTCAATGCTAGGTGATGGTGGTGGAGGAGGTGAATTGTTGCTTTCGTATTGCGACTGATAGTTCTGCTGCCCTCCTTGATTTCTCTGCGCCCCCTGACTCGAACTCTGCCCTCGATGGTTGTTGCTACCCCAAGAGAAATTCGGGTGATTCCTCCAGTTGGAATTTTAGCTGTTACCATACTGTAGGTGGCTATTTCTCTGTACATTACCAATAAAGTTCACCGAATCAGGATTTGCTCCACAACACTCAGCTGAGTGTTCATTACTCCCGCACACTTCACACCAAATCTGCTGCACTACATTCACTGGGGCTTGAGACTGGTTCATGCTCATGTTACTGAAGTGGGTGTTGAGTTGATTCTGTAACGCAACTATCTGTTCAGCAATAGCTGTAAAACCATCCACTTCCAAGAATCTAGCTGCTTTCCTTGTTCCTCCTCTTGAAGAGTCCGCATTCCACTCCGGATTCCCCTGCGAAATACGATTTAACAAAGTATACAGCTCCTCAAAAGTCTTCTCTAATGCTTGTCCCCCAGCTGCTGAGTCTAGCAAGATTTTTGTGTGGGGTTCCAAACACTCTATGAAAGTATGCACCAGCACATCATTGGATTGGTAATGATGAGGACAATCCCGCAACATAGATTTGAATCTCTCCCAGGCTTGATATGGATTCTCTCCCTCTCTCTGTTTAAAACTTAGAATATGACTTCTAAGTCTTGCTGTTTTACCGGATGGAAAGAACCGTATCAAGAATTTCTTTGCAAGATCATCCCACGTGGTGATGGAATTAGGTGGCTCATCTTTCAACCACCTCTTAGCTTCTCCCAAAATTGAAAATGGGAACAATGTAAGCCTGACATAATCTGATGACACTCCAGCGGTGATGTAAGTGTCACTTATCTCCAAAAAATTTTGGAGATGTTGTTGTGGATCCTCGTGAGGGAGACCTGTGAACTGCCCGCTGATGTGCAGCAATTGCACCATGTTCTGTTTAAGCTCGAACCTCCCTCCTGGCTCAGGTTTGCGGATGCTAGATATGACATTGTTAGCATGTAGGATTGCCACCTCGCGAACCGGCCTAGCTGCCATTTCCTCGGGCACTGACACTGCCCTTACAACTGGTGGATTCTGTTGTTTCTCCAGGATTGTTTGTCTGAGCAACTGCAGCTTTTTCTCTAGAGCTTCTCTCCTTTGATGATGGAATTGTCTTTCCGGCTCTAAATATGAGTCCACCAGCTCCTTGTCTCTTGCCAGTGTTCAACAGAAATTAATATCTGCAAAATACAGGCTAAGACCAAGTTGTCAACACTAAGAGGAAATAGTAAACTAACACTTAAGAAAAAATTTACCAATTGTCGATCCCCAGCAACGGCGCCAAAAACTTGTTCGGATGTCTGGAATAACTACACGCAAGTGCATGTGGTCGAACAAGTAGTAAAGTGGCTCAAGTAAGCCAAGTATCGATCCTACAGGGACTGGACTAAGGTATCAATCTAATCAAGTGTCAATAAACTTTAACTCTAAACTGCAGACAACAGTGTGAAGAAGATTTTGATATTTTGTTTCCTAATTTTATACTAAGTCTAAAACAAATATACAAATTGAGTTTGAACTATAAGTATGAGCATGCCGAGGTTAAAATGAACATGTAGAGAAATAAATTATCGATACAATTTGATTAATCTTTCCTCCGGTTGCTAGTCAAGAATTATTGCCTATGGATTAAAACTCTCGTATTTAACCCAACTTAAGAATCATGAACCTTCCACCTACATCTCTGTGATAAAAAGAAATTCATGTTCTACCCATACAAAACCGATTCCTTAATTGACTAATACGACTTTCAGGTATATCTCTATCCTAAAGATAAATCAATTTTCAATTTTCCCAAACTAAGAAAAGATCATATCCTATCAATTCACAACTTTCCAATTTCTTGCTCTCTCGAGTGAAAACGGACTTTTTAGATATACATTAATATTGGCCACACATTAATGCAGTAAGAACAAGAATCAATAGAACAACCATGGAAAACAAGATGAAAAACCAATTGATCAATAATTACATTTCAATACAAATGTTCTTAACCTCAGCAGGAAGTGAATTTAGCCACTCATTTGTGGATTAAACATCATTAAATGAGTATAAATCATACAAATAATTGAAATAAGGAAGAAAGAGATAGAGAAGAACCCTAAGAATTTCGTCCCCTCAACTGCCTGTAACCACGTTCTTGCTCAACCAAGTCAGAATTATTAAAAATAAACCTAAGTGTGCTATTTATACTAGTGGAAATTTTTCCCGGAATAAGAAGCAGCATGTCACGGAGTGCATCGCGGAGCACTTCCTCCGTGACACACCACCAACGCGGACCCTTACTGGAATCTAGTCGTCCAGGTATTTAAGCCCAACGTGGCACGGCGTGCAACGCGGGGCTAGGCCAACATGCCACGGCCCCAACGCACACCTTCACTGGAATTTGGCTCATCTTCAGCATCTGGGCAGAATGCATCTGGGCAGAATGCATCCGTGATGGCAGCGTGACACGGCTCCATCGCGGAGCTACTTCAATTCATGCTTTCCTTGTCCTTTTCCTTGCTCGCTTCCAAGTCCAATCCCGATTTCTCCCAACATGCATCTTAGCTTCATATAATTATATTTTTCCTGCAAAACAATGCTAATCATGCTGGTTAGTATAAATTCACATTTGACTACAATTCACAGGAGAATGCACAAACATCGATAGATAAACAAGACAAAATGACGCATTTGAGTATCACTTGGGCATATAAATCTGCCCAAGATCAGTTCCCCTACTCGTTATGAGGCAAAATTTTTGAATTCTTTCTTTAAGCCTAAAATCTTATCTTAGAAATATTTGGGGTGTTACAACATCTCCCCCTTGGGAACATTCATCCTCGAATGTTTGCTAAACATACTGAAAGGATAGGACAGAACTGAAATTCCATAATTAATCAATCACAACAAAAACCGATGGAGCATTTGACTTCGAGCTGACATTACATATTCGGACTGAATAGTTAACTTGATCATGCATTGCTATGGCACAAGAGAGACTAAAGGAAATGAAACTAACTTGGAACTAGATGGAACACTAAGAAGGATTCTTCCCCCCTAACTGGCACTGAGCTACTACGAACTAAGCCTTCGCTCTTAAGTCAGTTTCTATTACAGGGTTAGTATTCATAATATCTAATTTGACTTCAACTAAAGGTTTCATGAGAACGAATCATTCATGACATCTAGAACTGAGCACAGACATAAGATAACCTGAGTCTACTGAGTTGCTAAGCATATTCTAGAGACTGAGTTCGAGTTGATCATACTGGGAAACATGAAATAACACACATAATTGACTCGTATCATGAAAATGAACCTAAAGTATTCATAAAGTAAGATCGGCATTGTTGTCTGAAGCGATTATCTATGACTTCTGGGAGTCAGCACATAGGGGTAGGTATATCTCAGCTTCAACTGAATTACCTGAGAAATTATCCGAACCTAAAAGGGTTGACATATCATGACTGTTAGGGTTAGAACTCCCCTACTATCAAATCCAAGATCTAACTAGGCTCACATACTTACCATCTCCCCCTTAGCTTTAAGCCATTCTTCTAAGGATCCTGAATATTTCTCAAGGTTGGGACTAATTCACTAACTCGAAGTTCCCCCTTTCACCTCTAACCATCTTAGCCAGTCTCACATTATCAGTTATTCACTTCACACATCAACAACCTCTTCTCAACAACAATTATAAGCTCTTTATTTAGTACTAGGGTTCTGGGGCTAGCAACATATAAAGAGTTATGCAGGATTCACAACATACCTGTGGCCACTACTGGCGACTTGCCCTTATCCTAGTGTGTTGTCACAACATAGGAGCGGTTTTGATGACGTCCGCCACCCAAGCTATATGACGCACCCTGCTGAAATGAATAAGCTATTGGTGCTACTAAGGAAATGGCTGAGGATCTACTCTACCTTGCTTTGCTGCTGCACAATCTCGGTGCTTATGGACCAACTAGTCGTACCAAAAACAAACATTTGATCCGGTCATACATTCTCCCAAGTGGTGCTTCCCATAGCTGGTACATATTGGATACGTAATCCCCCTTACTCTAGGTTTGTGTGGAGCACTGACTACTGAAGATGTTAGGGATGATGATTTCCGCTGGGACTGTGAGCGGTGTACACTATTCATCCTCTGTGAAGGAAACTCTGAATCTCCTACCCTGGCCCTCTTGGCCTCTATCTCTCTTTCCTTCACCTGCTCTGCCTCAATTTGCTGCGCGAATATCGCCAAACGTGAAAATTCTATATCCCTGTGCAACATAGCAATCCTGCACTCTTTAATCAAGGAGCCTGACGCTCCATTCACAAACCTTCTCACTCGGGCCCTCTGGTCCGCTACCATCTCCGGGGCATACTTGGATAACCAGGTAAATTCCAACGTGTACTCTTGAACTGTCATGTCATTTTGTTTCAGGTTGATGAACTCTGCCGCCTTAGCCTCTCTCAACTCGCTAGGGAAAAATTTGTCTAGGAACGCAGTCTTAAATTCATCCCAACCTACGGGGCCTGCTCCAATCCCTCGATTGTCCCTCCACTGACAAAACCATATATAAGCAACTCCTTTTAGCTGGTAGGAGGCTAAGTCTGCGCTCTCAATTCTCGTCATAACCATGATGTGAGTAATCTTCTGATTCTCTTCCAAGAACTCATACGGGTCCTCGTCTACCTTTGACCCCAAGAACTCGGGTGGGTTCATTCGGAGCAAATCTCTCACCCTTGTCGCTGCTACATTCTCGTTCTGGGGAATATAAGCCATAGCTTGCTGGTTAATTTTGGCGGTCAAGCCTGTGCCAACATATTAAGAGTCGCCTGGAATCGGCATGGGTAACATGGTCGTTTATCGGGTTCACCGGGGCTAGTGGTACCTGTTGGCGATCATTATCATTTCTCCTTCCATTTGCTCGTGTAGAAGGCATTATATGAGATCTCATAAAGCACGAGTCAGGGAAGGAACTATTTAGAGCTTCATACTCTAGCACGATAAGAATCATGAAGAAAGGGAACATTCCTAAAACATCTCGTAGCTCTTCGTCATAAGTGTGGCGTGCTTCACACCCATGATGAAGACTCTACTTAACGCAGCTTTCAGACACCCTAGGACACTCTAAAACTTTGTTCTAATACCAAGTTTGTCACGACCCGAGTTTACACCCTAGCCGTAACACGGGACAAGGAACCCCGAAAGGCTCCAAGTCGACCCATGGCATAATCATAGCATATCACTTATCAATAGAAACAACCAACAACATAAATTACCGAAAGCTAACTGCAAGAGTCTAATAAAGAACCAAATATACAATTGTAACAACACTCTGATACAACGTTGAGTCTATCTAGACAAGTCTGAAAGCCTTCTACTAAATTGATGAGTTGCTGGGACAAGCCCCCAGCTAACTCCTAAAATCTGAAAACTGAAACACAATGAAAATGTAAACATAAATCATGTCCTCGGGAGATAAGGACTCACCACTAGCATTTGAGAGGGAATGAAGCGTATCTAAACACGAGGCTGAGTCTGGAAACCTGAACCTATATCATGAAACGATATAGCACAAAAAGGCATGCAGTCAGTACTTGGAATGTACTGAGCATGCGGGAAAAAAACATAAACAACTAAATATACAAATATACGATAAAGAGATAACAATGTACATCAACATAACTGGTTCAACATGCAACAATCCTCTTATGAGTCACATATGCGTATATATACATGAAACTTTCTGTTGGATCTCATATTCTGAAACATCATCAAGCCCATACATAAGGGTCAAGTTCTAAACATTTAATAAGAGTTGAATCTAAGACTAGAATTACATACTGAACTAGATCACTGCCGATAACTGAAACTAATTCTCATTATATTAAATCTATTAAAATCAAAAATCTGAACCATACAGAACTGAATCATGCTGATAACATAACTAAGGGAGTCATTCTCTACTATGGAGAGTCCCAGCTAAACTAATAGAGTCATTCTCTACTAGGGAGAAACCCAACTGAACTAAGGAGTCACTCTCTACTATGAAGGATCTCGACTAAACTAGGGAGTCGCTCTCTACTATGGAGGATCCCGACTGAACAAGGGAGTCACTCTCTGCTATGGAGGATCCCGGGCTAAACTAGGGAGCCACTCTCTACTATGGAGGATCCTGGACTGACCAAGGAAATATTCTCGGCTATGGAGAGTCCTAGCTGACTAGAACATGAGGAGTACTGATCTGATATAGGAGAGTCCTAGCTGACTAGAACATGAGGAGTACTGATCTGACATTATATATCTAGTCTATGCTACTACAGCTAGTTAGAAACGTGAGCAAACACTACTTTCATCATATAACATTCATTTTGAAAGGATTAGGGCTACTTTCTACTAACAACAAGCCCAACATTCTGAAAATATCATTCTCATGCTTTATCATCATAATTTATATCATCATAGAGCCACATCAATATTTCTCAAACATCTTACATTAGTGAGTATCTATAGATTCACATCATGCATTATACCTTCACCACATTAAGTTCCAGCTTCATATCATTCAACATGCATCATAGAGTCATTCATGATTCATAGATCCAGTTCGTACCTTAACAAGCATACATTGATTCATATATTCTAGATTTAGGGAAGCCATATACTTAACTCATAACTTACACATTCACAACAACATCATGGGAGAAGCATAGATTTTTATTCCATAAGACCCATTTCTAGATTTACACCAATTCATGAGAAGGATGCATTGGTTAGGCCATTATCATAGATCTAACTCATACCCAATCAATTCCATCAAAAGCATAAGGTACATACATATTTTACTTTCAATTAATCAATCCCATAAACTCTAATTTCTTCTCAACGTGTACATCAATGGCATATTCAAGTTCTTAAGGATAATCATACGATCTTCACATATTTAAACATGGATGCAAGTAATTACGATAATCAAGTGAACAATAATAAAGCCTCATTCAAAGTTCAAGTCATTTTATGAAGACGTTCTATAATCTCACATTTCTCCTCATGCAACACATAGTTCAAGGTAACCCAATTATTCTACCTCATAATTAATCTCATAATCATAATGGATCTTGGAATTTAGAGAAATATAAACGAAATCATCCATCACACAAACCCTAGGTCATGCTTTTCTAGAATAGTTGAAATTAGGAATTTTGATAAAATATTTTGGGGCACAAAGATGGAAGATTATCCTTTTTGAAAGACCCGCATACCTGGTAGAAGAATCCACGCTCGAAATCACACCTTGAACTTTGATGAATATCTTGGTGAAATCCTTGAATCTTGAGAGGAGAGGAGGAAGAAGGGTTTGAGAGGTATCTCGAGAGAATGAGAGTTTAGACTAGAAGAAACCCTTAATAAAGTCCCAATAACACTCCAAACAATGTAGTTTAGAAGTTAAAAGCATAGGACTTTATGAAACCACCCCTGAAAAAATGCAGAGAAAATCCTCCTGCCAGTCCCCATGAGGCACACCACGAGTCATGGGGTCAGGCAACGACTCGTAGGGACCGAGTCGTGGAGTGTACTAGTTCAAGTCCCTTTTTCTGCTCTTCCCTCCCCACGATTAACTTGACAGAGTCATGAGGTACACGACGACTCGTCCCTCCTTTCGTGGCCTCCACTGTCTCAAACCTACACCAGAAATTCCCAACATCACCTAACAGCTGACCTAACGAGTCGTGGGGATTACCTAAAGAATCCCTGGGTCGTCCTTGGCCACTACTCCAGCTTACCTCCTTGACTGCTCCCCACGAGTCTGGCCACGACTAGTGGGGTCTCCTAATGAGTCGTTCCCCTACTTGTTCTGAGGCAAAATTTTTGAATTCTTTCTTTAAGCCTGAAAGCTGATCTTAGAAATATTTGGGGTGTTACAGTGCCTCAACACTAGAATGAGCTACTGGCATGTCTTGTCTTAGCTTGAAATTGCACTGGTCGTGCAGCATTCACGGGGTGGCATTATGCTATAGCGCACGTCTACTAGATAGGGCACTTAAGCACACACCGGCATGGCGTGATAGGTCTTTCATCGCGCACACGGCATGGCGTGACATGATGCTAGTCATGCAGCATGCTAGGCGTGGCACAGTTCCAGCATGCAGTTGACTGCCTGGCAGCATCTCATGCGCTTGGCCTTAGCGTGCCACGTTGCCATCGCGACATGCATCACTTTGAGCCCTTTACATATTTTCTCTTGGAACTTTGATCCTTCTTGCCTTCTTGCTCATGCATCTTCATGTTTAGCCCCATCCTTAGCATTTTTCACCTAAGAAAATAGGCTATCATATTGGTTATTCCATGCACATACTTATAAGTAAATTACATGAGATCATACTTAAAGTAAGGTACAAACAAGGCTAAAATATGGGTATAAAATAGCACTTCAGCATATAAATACGCCTAAGATCAACGTGCCCAAGCCACCTCTTCAGCAGCTCCAGCAGCTCTGTCACTCTCGAGTCTACACCCTGGATGGGACACTGTACTTGGAGTCACAAGTAACTCTAGTCAACCCATGGTCTATCATAATACTGGCTTTCTGAGTAAACATATATATAAAGAGGAATCTTTAAAGTAAAATATAAAACATTTATGAGAATGAAATTGAATCATAAAGTTTTAAAAAATCTGAACAAAACTGAAAGTCTAAAACCATGTCTGTATCTGAAAGCCACTACAACTGATGAGTTGCCGGGACAAGCCCCCAGCTAACTCCAAGTCTAAATAAATTAACTCCAAGTCTAAATAGAACTAAATGAAATGATATCGTCCTCGAAGGATGATGACTCACCAATGGTGCAGCTGGAATCTTCTGGGAGTGATTTGCTAATGAGGCTGGGACTGAGATCTTGCAGCTGTATCATAAAATGATACAGCATAAAAGGTATGTATCAGTACTTTGAATGTACTAAGTAAGTGAGAGAAACCATACACAAGGAATAAAAATGCTGAACTGAAAAGACATGCAATGACCAACTGAAACTAGATAACTATAATAATCTAAGATGGTCTAAATGACCCTATCTGATGGTCAAGGACATGCCTTAAATCTGAGATAATAATCTGAAATACTACACTGAACTGATCTGAATTGACTAATCTGAGGCTAAATTGAGCTGACTATTTGGAGAGTCTATACCGACATATAACAACGTGAGCTAGACGTGGAGTCCGATGTATACACCCCAGCAATAGGACCCAATATACCTTGCCAGGGTATAAAGGCATGAAGTAGGTGATCACAGTTCTGGGGCCATGAGGTCAATAAAAATATATCCTATAGTGGCAATGTAGTTTTGGAAACCTGGGTGCACTGGAACCCCAGTCCACTCGATGCTAAGTCCTACTCCCACTGCATAGTCCTAGACTAACTATTAAGCTGATAGCTCGAAACTGGGGCCCAAGCCTAAGTCAGGAATACCTATCTGGAAGCACCCTAAGAGTCTTATCCGACCAAATTCTGTAAATGGGTTCTAAGACTGGTTAGAGCTGCTTATTTGGAAGCGTCGTAACTGTCTAAAGAACAAACTGTAATCTGAAGTTGGGGTCCTAAGGCTGGTCAGTGCTTCTTATCTAAAAGTGTCATGACCGCCTAGAGAACCACTAAAAACTGATACTGAGTTTAATTCTGAGATCTGGGAGGCACTATTGACACCTTGAGAATTTCTATAGTCAAATTGATCAGCTGAAATTTCTGACTAACACAGAGTATTCTAACTTTTTGACTGAAAATGAACTGACATAAATCTGACTGAAATTTTAGTACAAACTAACAATATGGAAATCCCCAACACTGATAGAATCAAGCAATTTCGATAGTTAATCACTTATGCCAGACTCTAGTTTTTCTACATTCAAGAGCTAGTGCTAGAATTTACTTTGCAGGGACGAGCATCAATATAATCATGACAAACTGGTGGAAAAATATCTACAATTAACATAAAGAATGTTACACATGAATTAAGGGAAGTCTGTCAGATAATTTCTTCACATTCAAAAGTTTTAGGGATAGAACTGATACAGAAGATAAAGAAGAATTTAGGGGACAGAAAGGAAGAACTATTCCCTTGTTGAATTCCCACAAACCTGGTGATTGAAATCCTTGAGAGAATTCCTTGAAAAATCTTAGAAGGATCAATCTTCCTAACTTCTGCTCTGAACCTTTTTGAGAGAAACTCTATGTTGAACTATTGAAGAGATGAAAAAAATGAGAGAAAACATCGGTTTCACCCCTCTAAAACCCCTTATTAAACCCAAAACGACGTATTTTAGGGACTAAGTAGGTGAAAAATTACAAAAGTAACCCTAGGAATTAAATCTGAAATTTGGCCGACAGGATCCCAATGGGTCAATCAACGAGTCATTGGTTGAGACCACGACTAGTTGGGACCCCCCGTTGGATCCACTGTCTGGGATAAGAAGACTCTGGATCTGGAAATGGGGGTCACCACGACTCGTTGGATGACCCAACAGGTCGTTGGTTCCTTCCATGGCCACTGGACAAGGAAAACTGGTAGGATAGGCAACGGGTGACATAACTACTCGTTGGTTGAACCAACGAGTTATCGTGTCCTGTCGTTAGGTTCACTGGGGAGATTTTTCTGAAAATGTCTATGTTGATACCAAAGGTTCTGACAACGACTCTTTGTGGGAAACAACGAGTCATTGTTTCCTCTCGTCTTCGCTGGAACTGGAAGGGGATTTCAGAGATTTCACCCAATGACTCTCACAACGGGTCATTGTTTCTGACGACGACTTGTTGGTTGAGTCATGGGGTCCTGGAAAGGATTTCTGAGCTGGTGAAACCATGACTGATAGGACGACTCGTTGTTTCTCACAATGGGTTACTCCTTGTCTCATGGGTTCCCGAGAGACTAAGTCCTACTCACTATGACTGATACAACGAGTTGTTGGAGATGACCACAACTCATTGTCTCAGTCATTCTGAGATAATTTTTTGTAGTTTTTTCTTCTGAATTTTCTTGAAATGTCTATGTCTGGTCTAAGAAAGTTTTGGGGTGTTACAAGCTCGCCCATCCCAGCAAGTTGCCTCATCTAGTGCAGGTGGCAGACAGTGTTAGAATCATTTCTATACATCATGTCAGTATCAAGAGAACTCACCAGGTGTGATCATAGTTATGTTATGAGGTTTTTACCTTAATGTTTATATATTGTTAGATCTAGGGCCGACACTATTTTTTGTGACCCCCTATATTGCTATAAACTTTGGTGTCAGTCCCGAACTCCTCTCAGAACTCTTCTTAGTCTCTACTCTTATTGGTGAGTCAGTCTTAGCATGGAGGGCATACAGAAACTGCCAGTTACAGTTCTCTAAAAAGTCACCACAACTGATTTAGTATAGTTTGACATGAACGATTTTGATGTTATCGTTCGCATGGATTGGTTGTATTCCTGTTATGCTTCAGTCAACTATAGAACCCAAATAGTAGAATTATGATTTGCGGGTGAGCTAGTACTATAATGGAAGGGTAGTTCTACAGTACTTATAGATCGCTTTGTCTCATACCTTAAGGCCAGAAATATAATCTTTAAGGGTTGTGTACACCACTTAGTTCGGGTGAAGGATTCTAAGTGTCACACCCCGCCTTGGGGGGTATGACTGGCACCTGGTGCCCTACCAGGACCTGACCTGCTGGACTGTTAAGCCTGGGCACATCTGGTGCCTGGCTGGCTCTAACTCACATTTCTGGAAACAAAGGGCTATATAACGGCTGTAAACACAGCCTCCGGCCCATTGGCCTATAGCCTCCTGTACCTGTAATAACAGCTGACCAGAACAAGCAACTATAGGGAAGCCTATGCGGGCCGACAAGGCCACCATGCTGTCTAGTTATCTGCATTCAGCGGTAAAATACTAGAGGGCTACGTGACCGGCAAGGTCACCACTACTGTCAAACTTATGGCCCCACACGGCCAACATAAAAGAAGCAAGAGTACTAACAGCTAACAACTGCACGGCCTCACACGACCGGCTCAACGACCACAGGGAAATATACAGACTGCAAGCCTCTAGGAATAGCAATAGAAATGATCGGGACAGGGCCCCGACCTACCCGTACTGTATAACAAAAGAACTGAAATACACCTCTGGAATTCAGTCTCAGGATGACAGGAGCTGAATACTTGATCGCTGACAGGAATCACGTAGTGTCACCTGCTCGTCTATCAGTACCTGCAGGCAAGTAATGCAGCGCCCCACCGGGCGTCAGTACCGCTGGTACTGAGTATGTAAAGCAATAACTGAAAGCAAAGTCTGAATATAATAATATAACTGAAGAAACTGAAGTAGAGAGAATAGACTGACTGTCTGATAATGTAAATCATACCTTCTCTCAATCTTTACTGGAAAGGATAAGAGTCATACCTGGAAACGTATCGTGCTACTGCTGATCTACTTGTATCTAACATAACATGGCATAACATGAAATAACGTAACATAGCACACACAAACCTTACCCGGCTCCCATAAGCCGGGAGGTACAACCAGCACAGAATCTATACCCCTACCCCGGTCATCCCATCTCCTACAATGGCTGTAAGCATCCTGCCGGTCCCCTGGGTATGCACTTGGGCTCGCTGAGCCCCTGACTATAACTGTACCTGAGTCCGAAGGACTCCTGAATCAACACCCCGGGCGTACCCGCTCGACGGGGGTGTATAAGGGCCGACCAAGGCACAATATGGGGAAACTGGCATCCCATCTTCGTGCCCTTGCGGGACGGCATATCACTCCGTAGAGTGACGTATCCTCATCCTCTGGCGTACGAGTCGATACAGCTATTAACCCTGGGGCGGTCATGGATGCTGGGTAATCCAACCGCAAACAATACAACGGTCTCAACTAGTAATGTTGTCTGTGTATCTCACATGCTGAGGCTAATAGGGGTAAAGTGTCATATATATTACATGCTGAGCTAATGATAGTGATCTGTACGTATTTAATATGTGCTGAGGCAGGTAAAGATGTATAAATATGAATATAGTCTCCTGCCGGACTGTACTGGGCAAATGCTATATAAGATAATGTTTCTGCTGAAAACTCTGTTCTTTACTAAGTTTCTGTATACACTATATGGTGGACTAGTGATAGAAATATGTACATACTTAATACATGCTGAGGCTGGAAGTACTATATATGTATGTACCAATATAGTCTTTCTGTTGAACTATGCGGTATACTGATTTTCTATAGTAACCTGATTTACTATTCCTGACATGCTTTCTAAACTTCATTTTAGTCTGCTATTCTATTTCTGAAATGCTTTACGGATACTGTACTACTTCACGGGGTTTCGACTGAACACAACAATATCTTAACATAGCATATCACATCACACACTGAGTATACTAGGCACTCTCCAACACTTGCGTTAGAATCTATATCATACTAATAGGTTTCGTACACATGACAACCCAATGCTTCTCACATTGTACCAATATTCATAATAACGCAATACTCGACTTCTGAACATTCTATTGGTCTGAAAATTGCTATATTATCTCAATATTACTTAACTTGCCGAGGAAACTAACTTTACATACCTTATTCTTGAGCTATCCGTCTGTCGGACGAGGCTCGGCCGGTACTTCAACTGTTTTCTCCCAACTGCATTCATAAATATGTTAATCAATACTAAATACAACTTTATTTCAAAAGGCAACGTCACTTTCGATATAGCTTATAGCCTAAACTTAGGCTTATCGAAAGACGGTCGAAAACTCGCTATTTTTCAGCGGTCCAGAAGGGAGAAATATTCACTTCACAGCTAGGGACACATAGACACTAATTTAGAGCAATTCCACTTACCTTGGCTTGGTGGCTCGACGATTCGCCGGCCGTATTTCGCAAAACTGAATCCGTAGGAATGCTCTCTGTCGCTAAATACCCCCGTATCTGGAGTTAATTTGAGTTTGGGCCGCGTTTAGCAGCGTAATCGAGCGATAATATATATTCCCTCTTCGTCCTCCTCTGTTTTGCTGCGTTCTCTGGAAATTTTATAAAGTTTTTATCATTTAAAACCGAAGTGAGGCTTTATATACTTGGGCCTGGACAAGGCCAACGTGTCACGGATCCATCGCGGAGGCCTCTCCTCCGTGACACGCTGCCATCGCGGAGGGGCTCTGCCTCGGCTCCTTCCGTGATGGTTCGACGGGCTTCTCGTCCGATCTTTTCCCGGGCCTTTCTCCAACACGTATGGCCTTCAAATATGCTTAACCAACGTGGGAATAGGTCATCTGAGTGCCGAGAATTCTACGGGGTGTAACATTCTCCCCCCCTTAAAAACATTCGTCCTCGAATGTATACTGTTATCTAGAGGACTGATTACTTTATTTTCTGGAAGAATTTCGGCAGAGTTTCCCCTGTAATATGGACTACCGCAAAAACCTAAAATGCAGAAAAGTCCAACACAGGCACTGCACGATCCACTGGATAATTAAATATCAATCTATCTCACTTATACATACAGGACCATAAGATATTACATAGCAATAATACGGACATACCTGTCGCTTAAATGGGTGAGGATATCTGGTCCTCATATCTGCGAATCTGTTTGTCTAGGCTAGCGACTGGAACCTCTTTGCAGGCCAGCTTTTTCATAACCTGGATATTCTGGACTGGGACTACTCTGAATGGGTCTCCTATGCATTTCCTCAGCATAGTTACATAGAAGACCGGATGAATGGATTCTAATTCTGGAGGCAAATTCGATTAATGGTAAATGCTCATTTTGGCTATTACTGAAATCTAGCACACACGCTCGCAACATGTCTTCGAGCGTCTGAATTGTGCGCTCAGCCTGCTCATCTGTCTGAGGATAGAACGCTGCGCTTAAATTAATCTGCGCTCCCAAACTCTTCTGAAATGACTGCCAGAATCTAGCTGTGAAGTGTGCTCCTCTGTCTGAAATAATGGATACTGGTATTTTATGTAATCTGACTATCTTTCTGATATGCAACTCAGCATAATCTTCGGCCGAGAAAGTAGTTCTTACTGGCAATAAATGAGCTGGTTTTTGTCAATCTGTCACTTATCACTCATATAGAGCCATGTCTGTGTTTAGTACGGGGTAATCTTGCTACAAAATTCATATTAATCGCTTCTCATTTCCAAAGAGGCACAGCTATGTTCTAAATTAGCCTGCCTGGTTTCTGATATTCAGCCTTCAACTGTTGGCAGTTAGGACACTGGGCTACCAGTAGTTCTTTTTAATGTCATGGTACTTCTTTGTCGTATCGGGATGAAGAGAATAGCGGGCGTAATGCGCCTTACTCATAAACTGCTGACGATGCCCCAAAATATCTGGAGCGCCATGCGGCCTTTATATTGCCACATTTCATCCCCGGTTATCTGAAAATATGTCACTTCTCCTTACTGAACCTTGTGTTCAAGTTAAACCTGGCTAGGGTTTCTATACTGCCGTTTCTTTACTTCCACCACTAACGACAATGCTGCGATATTCTGTATTATCATTCTGTTATCTTTTTATTTCTGCTATGTGAACGGCTAAACCAGCTAACTTGTGAAATTCTCGGGTCTATTCCGGCTGTTCAGGCGGCAAGTATGCCAACTCCCCATAGATCTACGGCTAAGGGCATCTACTACCGTATTAGCCCTTCCCGGGTGACACAAAATTCTTGCTTTTTCCGGCATAAGCTACTGTAGCTAACTAGGTGATACCCAGATCGTGGGTAAGATAATTCTTCTCACGTTTCTTAAATTGCCCGAAAGTATAAATTGTTACTTTACCATGCTGCACCAACCCTCTATACCTTCTGGCCATACTAACACTGGGGCTGTGGTTAACCTGGCTGTTAACTCCTGGAAGTTCTGCTTACACGCCTCAGTCTACTGGAACTTCGCTGCCTTCTGTGCCAACTTAGTCAGAGGTGCTGCTAAGGTGGAAAATCCTTCCACGGACCCTCTGCAGTACCCGGCTAACCGCAGGGATTGCGTACTTCGATCGGAGTGGTAGGTCCAGGCTAGGTCCTCATTACTTCGATTTTTCTATGTATCTATCTGTACACGAACCTCCGACACCATGTGACCAAAAAGGCTACTAAACTTAGCTAAAATTTACAAGGAATTGGCATATAACTAATGGTCATACTGGTTTATTATGCCGGAGAATCTGACAAGTAATCTACCGGTATAGACAGAGCTTATCTGGCCTTCTGGCTGAATGCTAAGGCTACTTGTTGTTGGGATAACCTGAACGACTGTCTGCGCACCTTGTGCCTTTATCTGATCAGAGGGTCCTAATACTGACCATGACCTCTAATGATCTGGCTACATAATCTTAAATGACTGAATAGTCGGGTTGAATGGCCCGAATGTGACAGTAGTCTAGTAATGCTCTAACTGTACTACTTGAGTACTTATAGTTCGTGCATCACCGCCAACTCGTGGGCATCTAATTGCTCTGTTATTTTGCTTAAACTACTGTAAGGCTGGACTTAATCAACTTACTCCCAGGCGATCAATCTCTGGATCTCCACGGGGAGTCTACTGATCCCCTGGTCTTAATAAACACTATGCTAGCAGGGTACTGTTAATTTCTTACGCCTTGTGTGTATCCACTTGGATTTATACTGCTATTCTGGGGAATTCTCGGTCTTATGAGCTATTCTGTAAATACTGGCCCTCTGCTAGGGCTCTGTATCTAAATACCTTACGAAAACCAGCTGAAATACTAGTCTATCGCTGACTGCTGATGTGGACCCTTCCTTGGGGTACCCACGGGTATTCTGACTGGGACGGCCGGCTGACTTATGAGGTGTTCTACATAACAACTGCTAGGTTGACTAAGGCCGACTGTCGCCCACGAGACTGGGAAAACGACGTATGACCACTTAGCATGCTGGAACAATTCTGGTATTGCTAATCTCTGAAATTTGCCTATTCAGTCTCTAATCCTGGTTCCAGCACATGCACTACTGTTACCGATCTTCAGGGATGCCTCCCTGATGATGCAGGCGACAGCTGGTCGGTAGACTGTCTAACTGCGCCCTTATCATCTAGCCATCTGTCTTAGGTCAATAACTCTGGTAAGCTCCTAGAGCCTAAATCTGACAACAACACATAAGTCTGTTAATCTAATAACTGAAAACTGAGATAGTTTTTATGACTTCATATGTAACTCACACTTAATCCGCCCTCTCTCTTCTTCTTTTCTTTCTTTCTTCTCCCTCTTTCTTCTCCTTTTCTTTTTTTTTTGGTCCCCCAATGCAATTTGTATAGGCTTTCTATTACTAATCAGCATCTGTGATTGTAGCCCTTATAGGCAGCCACTCACAACCTATCTATTATCTGTATATCTATATATCGCTGGCTACGTACAATATGTACTGATTCCTGCGGTAATTCATAATTTCTGACATGCTCTGCTGAATCTCATATCGTACATGATACATTGCTTCTTACGGCCTAATAATATCTTCTACCCTGACTTATCATTTCATTGCATTGTCACCCCATTCTGAAAGTAACAAACATAAACATTCTAGTTATTGCCTGCTATTTAAAATCCCGCCACTCTGCGAGGTGGGGGTCGACGCTCGAATCCTGTAGCCTTACTAGGCATATATTGAGAGCCCATAACTGTCTGCTGGGCCTTATCTCTAGGCTACACTGGATTAGAATTGTTGTATCGGTAACTTCTTAACCTTTCTATAATGGACACCCTACGGTATTCTGAACCGCAATCTTACTGTCAACCCGAGGCTTAATCCCTAATACGATACTTTATCAATCCAGGGTAGTTCTAATTTCCCCACAAGATCTGACATTCCTGCTTCTTCCTCTCATCTTACTTAAACTGAACTCTGGGGTTCAAGGTACCTACCTTTCATTGCTAATGAGATTACTGATCAAGCCTCGGCCTATACTTCTTTGGGCATATACTCAAGCCCATCGGATTCACATAACCTCTATATCTCTCGATGTCACAACTAGATCATAACTATAATCTTACAGGTATGTCTTGCTATCTGTTAGCATATATGGCGGGCTTGGCCTTTTTCTGGCTCAAACTTGACTATTATTAGGCATTCATCACTAGCAGGTATGTTACCCCTACTTCAGGTAAGCTAACAGTCTTACTTTCTTTACTGGCTGGTTATCATAAGGGTCTGCACAGCCTACGTAATCATAAGGGCTCTCTATATCTTCCACTACTTACTAGGATCAATCAACCCATCTTTACTTACTGTATGATTCGGCAACCCCCTCTCAAGTCTTATGCTCCTTTTCTATACTGGTATCGAACTTAAGAGGTAGGAATAACCCTTTTCTTATTACAACAATAAAAGCATTCAACTGTACCATATCCAAAAAGATGTATTTGGGATTCCTGCAATTTTTTCTCTCTTTCTTATACCTACCTGGTGGTATGACCTTATCTGTAATCATAATCAGATCTTATATAACTAATAAGTAAATCAACTCATATGTACATTATACTGCTGACTCCCTATTCTGACGTTATCAACGTATACTAGGAATAATGCCAATAAAGGTATCACGCTGGGAGGTCTCTGATACCTCCTCCTGCTGCTGTAGTTATCATACAACTGACTGATACTCTCTTCCGTTGCTATTTCTAATCTTCTGCCTGTGATAGGGTAATGCTGATCTGCCTTTGTATCTGTAATCAAAGAATACGGTAAGTTCTCAGGGACTCAACCATATACTGTACCGCTCTAAAGCACGACTGACTGAGAAAGAAGGGTAACCATCATATTATGCCTCGCAGCCTCCTGCCTATAGTATGTGGTGCACAACACATTCATAGACAAGACTCTACTTAGCACGGCTTGCAGACTCCCTGGGACACGACCTGCTCTGATGGGGGTATGACTGGCACCTGGTGCCCTACCAGGACCTGACCTGCTGGACTGTTAAGCCTGGGCACATCTGGTGCCTGGCTGGCTCTAACTCACATTTCTGGAAACAAAGGGCTATATAACAGTTGTAAACACAGCCTCCAGCCCATTGGCCTATAGCCTCCTGTACCTGTAATAACAGCTGACCAGAACAAGCAACTATAGGGAAGCCTATGCGGGCCGACAAGGCCACCATGCTGTCTAGTTATCTGCATTCAGCGGTAAAATACTAGAGGGCTACGTGACCGGCAAGGTCACCACTACTGTCAAACTTATGGCCCCACACGGCCAACATAAAAGAAGCAAGAGTACTAACAGCTAACAACTGCACGGCCTCACACGACCGGCTCAACTGACCACAGGGAAATATACAGACTGCAAGCCTCTAGGAATAGCAATAGAAATGATCGGGACAGGGCCCCGACCTACCCGTACTGTATAACAAAAGAACTGAAATACACCTCTGGAATTCAGTCTCCGGATGACAGGAGCTAAATACTTGATCGCTGACAGGAATCACGTAGTGTCACCTGCTCGTCTATCAGTACCTGCAGGCAAGTAATGCAGCGCTCCACCGGGCGTCAGTACTGCTGGTACTGAGTATGTAAAGCAATAACTGAAAGCAAAGTCTGAATACAATAATATAACTGAAGAAACTGAAGTAGAGAGAATAGACTGACTGTCTGATAATGTAAATCATACCTTCTCTCAATCTTTACTGGAAAGGATAAGAGTCATACCTGGAAACGTATCGTGCTACTGCTGATCTACTTGTATCTAACATAACATGGCATAACATGAAATAACGTAACATAGCACACACAAACCTTACCCGGCCCCCATAAGCCGGGAGGTACAACCAGCACAGAATCTATACCCCTACCCCGGTCATCCCATCTCCTACAATGGCTGTAAGCATCCTGCCGGTCCCCTGGGTATGCACTTGGGCTCGCTGAGCCCCTGACTATAACTGTACCTGAGTCTGAAGGACTCCTGAATCAACACCCCGGGCGTACCCGCTCGACGGGGGTGTATAAGGGCCGACCAAGGCACAATATGGGGAAACTGGCATCCCATCTTTGTCCCCTTGCGAGACGGCATATCACTCCGTAGAGTGACGTATCCTCATCCTCTGGCGGACGAGTCGATACAGCTATTAACCCTGGGGCGGTCATGGATGTTGGGTAATCCAACCGCAAACAATACAACGGTCTCAACTAGTAATGTTGTCTGTTTATCTCACATGCTGAGGCTAATAGGGGTAAAGTGTCATATATATTACATGCTGAGCTAATGATAGTGATATGTACGTATTTAATATGTGCTGAGGCAGGTAAAGATGTATAAATATGAATATAGTCTCCTGCCGGACTATACTGGGCAAATGCTATATAAGATAATGTTTCTGCTGAAAACTCTGTTGTTTACTAAGTTTCTGTATACACTATATGCTGGACTAGTGATAGAAATATGTACATACTTAATACATGCTGAGGCTGGAAGTACTATATATGTATGTACCAATATAGTCTTTCTGCTGAACTATGCGGTATACTGATTTTCTATAGTAACCTGATTTACTATTCCTGACATGCTTTCTAAACTTCATTTTAGTCTGCTATTCTGTTTCTGAAATGCTTTACGGATACTGTACTACTTCACGGGGTTTCGACTGAACACAACAATATCTTAACATAGCATATCACATCACACACTGAGTATACTAGGCACTCTCCAACACTTGCGTTAGAATCTATATCATACTAATAGGTTTCGTACACATGACAACCCAATGCTTCTCACATTGTACCAATATTCATAATAACGCAATACTCGACTTCTGAACATTCTACTGGTCTGAAAATTGCTATATTATCTCAATATTACTTAACTTTCCGAGGAAACTAACTTTACATACCTTATTCTTGAGCTATCCGTCTGTCGGACGAGGCTCGGCCGGTACTTCAACTGTTTTCTCCCAACTGCATTCATAAATATGTCAATCAATACTAAATACAACTTTATTTCAAAAGGCAACGTCACTTTCGATATAGCTTATAGCCTAAACTTAGGCTTATCGAAAGACGGTCGAAAACTCGCTATTTTTCAGCGGTCCAGAAGGGAGAAATATTCACTTCACAGCTAGGGACACATAGACACTAATTTAGAGCAATTCCACTTACCTTGGCTCGGTGGCTCAACGATTCGCCGGCCGTATTTCGCGAAACTGAATCCGTAGGAATGCTCTCTGTCGCTAAATACCCCCGTATCTGGAGTTAATTTGAGTTTGGGCCGCGTTTAGCAGCGTAATCGAGCGATAATATATATTCCCTCTTCGTCTTCCTCTGTTTTGCTGCGTTCTCTGGAAATTTTATAAAGTTTTTATCATTTAAAACCGAAGTGAGGCTTTATATACTTGGGCCTGGACAAGGACAACGTGTCACGGAGCCATCGCGGAGGCCTTTCCTCCGTGACACGCTGCCATCGCGGAGGGGCTCTGCCTCGGCTCCTTCCGCGATGGTTCGACGGGCTTCTCGTCCGATCTTTTCCCGGGCCTTTCTCCAACACGTATGGCCTTCAAATATGCTTAACCAATATGGGAATAGGTCATCTGAGTGCCGGGAATTCTACGGGGTGTAACACTAAGTTTGAAAACCCGACTCTTCAATCAATCCCAATTGTTCCTAAATTTCCAGAGATGTTCCTAGATGATCTACCGAGAGTCCCTCCCGAGTGGAAGATTGACTTTGGGATAGACCTTCTCCCTAATATGAAGCTCATATTCATTCATAATTACAGAATGGCTCCAACTGAGATTAAGGTGTTGAAGGAATATTTGAAAGATCTCATAGATAAGGGTTTTATTAGGTCTAGTAAGTCTCCATAGGGTGCTTCAGTCCTTTTCATAAGGAAGAAAGATGGTTCTCTCAGGATGTGCATCGACTATTGCCAATTGAACAAAGTCACAATCAAGAATAAATATTCCATTCCCAGGATTAATGACTTGTTTGATCAGCTTCAGGGCGCTAGTTTTTTCTCAAAGATAAACCTCAAGTTCGGCTATCATTAGCTCAAAGTTAGAGAGTGTGACATTCCGAAGACAGCTTTCCGAACTCGGTATGGTCACAATGAATTTATAGTTATGTCTTTTGTACTAACAAATGCTCATCAGCTTTTATGGACTTGATGAATAGGGTGTTCAAGTAATATTTGGATATATTCATTATTTTCTTCATAGATGATATCCTCGTATACTCTTGGAGTGAGGAAGAGCATGCCACTCATTTGAGAATTGTGTTGTGGACTCATAAGGACCGTCAATTATTTGCTAACTTCAACAAGTGTGAGTTTTGGCTTAACCCAATTGTATTTCTTGGGCATATGGTGTTTGGTGAGGTTGATCAGGTAGACTCTCAAAAGATTGAGGAAGTGAAGAACTAGCTTAGACTTGTCACTCCCACTGACATTAGAAGCTTTTTGGGTTTAGCTAGTTATTATTATAGGAGGTGTGTAGAAGGATCTTCATCTATTACTTCTCCGTTGACCAGATTGACTTAGAAAAAGGTCAATATTCACTGGTCCGATACTTGTGAGAGGAGTTTTCAGGAGCTAAAGACTCTACTCACTTTCGCTCTAATTTTAACCCTACTAGAGGGCACGAATGGCTTTGTGGTGTATTGTGATGACTCAAGAGTTGGCCTCGGTGTGTGTTGATGCAGCATGGTAAGGTCATTACTTATGCTTCGAAACAACTTAAGACTCATAAGAAGAATTACTTGACACACAACCTGGAGCTAGCAGTGGTGGTGTTTGCCTTGAAGATTTGGAGACACTATTTGTATGGGGTGCATGTTGATGTGTTCAAGACCATAAGAGCCTTCAGTATGTGTTTAGTCAGAAGGACTTGAATCTGTAATAAAAAAGATGGCTTGAGCTTCTCAAAGATTACAACATAAGTATTCTTTATCATCCAGGTAAGGCTAGTGTAGTGGTTGATCCCCTTAGTAGGTTTTCCATGGGGAGTTGTTATACCCCGAGAATTCAAGAATCAGACCCGGAAGTGAACCAGGAGAAAAACTGGAAAAATGTTGCAGGTTGCAGAATGGGTCACTTGACAACTCGTGAGGAGGCATAACGAGTCATCAGATGGCTCGTGGGGAAGGCCTGAGATGTTGGAGGACTCGAGGTCCTCACGGGGGATGTAACGACTCGTGGTCAGTCACCACAAGTCATCAAGTCATTCGTTGGTCGATCCCAAGGAAAGTTAGCAAGGCTTATCCAATGTACTTGACGGATGGCACCCAACGACTCGTCGTCAGCCCTAATGACCCGTTAGGTGGGTCGTTGCCAGCCAATGGAAATTTCTTAAAGTGAAGAGGCAGTGTACTTGATGGGCGATCCAACGGATCGTGAGCCCTGGTAACGAGTCGTCAGGTCATCCATTAGGACCCACCTGATAGTTAATTTCAGTGATTTCAGTAAGGGCTTTTCCATAATTCCTAAGTTCTAAGGGCCTATACTACATCGTTTTGAGCTCATAATAGAGGGTTTTAAGCTGAGATAAACCTATCTAGGCCATTTTCTTCATGCATGCAAGGGTGAGAGCTTGATGGGGACAAAGTGAGGAGAAATTCAAGGATTTCAAGGGAAATCTCAGTTGGGTAATTAAGAAGAGATAAGATTCTTCAATCCTAGGGATGTAAGGCTATGAGTGGGTGCTTTCTTCCACACCCATGCCCATTCCCTATCAATTTGTGATTGGTTTGTGATGATCAAGTATGGATCTTCAATTGATTGCATGATTCTTACATTTCTGCTCATGGGTATGATTAAATTGAGTTGATATTGGTGATTTACTGAGCTTGGATGGATTCTATCTTAATTTCTTTTACAATTTTTTTTTAAAATTCAATCTGAACTGTCCATGTGTGGGTAGTTAATGATAGAATGTGATGATGATGGAGAAGATGATGAAAAGCATGTTTCCAACCTTACCCATGATTTTGATGATTTTTTCAAAGAAGATTAAATAGACCCATGTATGATGAAGCTTTGGGTAGTGCCCAATGTTGAGCATGAATGATGATTTTTGTGAATTGACTTTATTACTTCATTTTGGAGTGAAATCTCCCAAATTACAATATTTTCAAATGAATTGTATGAGTTCAAGCGTGATAAGGTTTTGGACAAGGCCCTTATAGTGATGATGATGAAGTGATATTTCTAAGTAGGCTTACTACATGATTTTGGAGTAAAGTCTCCCATTATTCTTTGAGCTTGTGGTATGTATCGTAGTAAAGCTTCCCATATGCATGAATTCATAATTGAGATGTATGTTGGCATTAAGCTTCATTTCACATGATGTTGAGTCTAAGCACGATTTCATCCTAAGATTTGTCGAGACGACATTGTTGAGCTTCATATTTTTATGATGTCTAGTGTATGCATGATTTCCTAATGATCTTTGTCAATAGACAATTTTGAGCTTCGTTTCATACGATGTTGAGTTTATGCATGATTTCATATTGAGCTTCGTCATTAGACGATGTTGAGCTTCGTATTTGTACAATGTAGAGCATTTCATGTTTTGGGAGAAGAGTCTAGCACCGAGCAGGCCAAGGGTCGACTACCCTATGCCCCAAAATTACGCGCCAACGTAGGTTGATTCTATTATATTATTGGGACCTCTCTTGTGAGCTATCCCCGGCCTAATTGGCCCTTTGAGCTTGATATCGATATCATGGTAGCGTTCCTAGCCCTTGCAAGGTTTTGGATGGCTCTGGCCACTTGAGTGTAATAGTTGGGACCACGTAAGCTCTATCGTGGTATGTCGGTTAAATGATGAGTCTCCCACTGTCTATATCATTCGAGTTGCATATCCATTACTCATGATGATTATCTTATGCATGCATGTTTGAAAAGTAAGGTTTGTCTCATTGTTCAGCTTTTGATATAAATGTTATGATTTAGCCTTGAGTCATTCGATTTAGTCATAATGTTCTAAAGCCATGCATGACCATATATTAAATAAGAATGATTTCATAATGAATGCTTGTGATTTTTTCTTATCCTTAGAGGTTATCATATATGTATGACTTGTTTTGAAAGACTATTATTGCTCTAGTAGTTTTACTTACCTTGCATACTCGATACATTCCACGTACTGACCGCATACTTTCTATACTGCATCATTTCATGATGCAGGATCAGGTTCTCAGGTTCTGCCCCGTTCGTAGCCGCCTATCAGAGTTAGCATTTGCTTGCTTGGTGAATCCTCATCCTCCGAGGACTATACTTTCAGTTATTTTGAGTGTATTTTCAATTTCAGTACTTCTGAGCTAGTTGGGGGTGTTGTCCCATCAGTTCATCC
Source organism: Datura wrightii (assembly GCA_035772735.1). Lineage (NCBI taxonomy): Eukaryota > Viridiplantae > Streptophyta > Magnoliopsida > Solanales > Solanaceae > Datura > Datura wrightii. Next base: position 118,820,427 of record JASDFA010000003.1, read on the forward strand.
AGATTAGAGGCTTATCAGACTTAGAAATGTATTCAGCATCAGATGTTCATTTTGTTGTTATGTTAAGTTAGACTTCCGCTGAGTTTATATTCATGTTTCCTTCATGTTTATTGAATGTGTTAGTGAATGCTTATGCCATGGGTTGACTTGGGGTCTCTCGGGGTCCCTTTTCCCGTGTCTACGATCCGGGAGTACTCTCGGGTCGTGACAGGAGTGTAGCTCATGTGGAAGATAGAAGGAAGGAATTGGTTAGAAATGTCCAAAGGCTCGCTCGCTTAGGGGTCCGCCTTACGGATTCAGTAGATGGTGGTGTCACTATTCATAATGGTTCGGAATTTTTGTTGGTGACGGAAGTAAAGGCGAAACAAGATGAGAATCCTATCTTGGTTAAGTTGAAAGAAGCAGTCCGAAATCAAAAAGTAGAGGTTTTCTCCCATTGGGGAGATAGTGTACTCTGCTATTAGGTCTGATTATGTGTTTCGGATGTGGATGACTAGAGATAGAAGATGTTGAGAGAGGCTCATAACTCTCAGTATTCTATCCACCCAGGTGCCAGCAAGATGTACTGTGATCTACGGGAATTCTATTGGAGGATTGGCATGAGGAGGGATATCACTGAATTTGTGGTTAAGTGTTCAAATTGCCAAAATGTTAAGGTTGAACACCAAAGAATAGGAGGTATGACTCAGGATATCAACATTCCTACTTGGAAGTGGGAAGAGATAAATATGGAATTCATTACAGGTTTACCTCGTATGTGCTGACAACATGATTCGATATTGGTGATTGTAGACCGGATAACTAAGTCAACACATTTCCTGCCAGTCAAGACTACAAATTAAGCCGAGGATTATGCTAGACTTTACATTTGGAAGTTAGTCAGGTTGCATAGGATCCCTTTGTCCATCATTTCTTATAGGGGTACTCAGTTCACCTCACAATTTTTGGAAGTCATTTTAGAAAGGTCAAGATACTCAAGTTAAGTTTAGCACAACTTTTCACCTATAGACAAATGGTCAGGACAAACGGACCATTCAGACTTTAGAGGGCATGTTGAGAGCTTGCATGATTAACTTTAAAGGTAAATGGGATGATCACTTGTCTCTCATTAAGGCCTCATTTGTATTCATTAATATTAAGAAATCTGAATCTGAATGCACATCTAAATGATTAAGATGTTGTCTCAAGATCTAAACACTGAATGATGAAAACTGTTTGTTTTTCAACATCTGAATGTACAATATAGTTTATTTATTTATAAACATATAAATATATAATTTAAATAAAAATAATTAAATATTATAAAAAATTAATTTAATAAAATAAATTTATTATCTGATAAAAAAATATTTATGTTTGCTAGTGTTGATAGAGATGGTTTCTAGTGGTAGTGGTGATAGTTGCTAATAATGTTAGTGGTGATAGTTGTGATGACGAGGGTGGTTGCTATTGTAATGACTGGCATAATGGTAGTGGTTGGTAGTGGTAATTGTGATGGTAAAGTTGGTTGATGTTAGTAGTTGGTGGTGTTGATGGTGGTGGCTAAAGAATGTTCGATGATTTGGTGGTAGTTGGCGGCCATGCTAGTTATGATAGTTGGTAGTAGGAATTGGCCTCAGTGATGGTAGAGGTGGTAATGGTGATGATGGCAACGGTGGTGATAGTGAATATAATTATAATGATGGAGGTGGTATGTGTAGTAAAGACTGCTAATAGTGGTTGACAATAGTGGTGCTTGTCCATTGTTGTTATGATGGTAAGGGTAGTTAGTGATGGTAATGATCGTGGACAATGGGGGCAGAGGTGATTGGTGGTGGTGACTAGTGGTTTGCAAAGATAATGATGGTGATAGTTTTAGGGACAAAGGTGGTTAGTGGTGGTGGTTTGTCACGACTCGAATATAGGCCTGGATTGAGACACGGGACAAAGAACCCCGAGAGGCTCTAAATTAACCCATGGCATGAACATGACATCTAAAGCTCAACATAATACATGTTGAAATCTAACATATGAAATAGCGGAAGTCTTAGAATACAATAACATCTGAATGCGTAACACTGATCTAATACCAAATACATGTTATGTCTAATAAGCCTATACATACTGAAGAGTTGATGGGACAATACCCCAACTAACTCACTAAAGACTAAAACTGAAATACTAAACATAAACTGGTAAAAGGATCCTCGAAGGATGAAGAATCACCAACTCTGGCTGAGAGATTCTAACTCTGAGGATCTAGCTAACAGCGGGACTGAACCTGAATGTCCGAGCCTGTATCATGAAACAATACAGCATAGAGTATACGGTCAGTACTTGAAATGTACTGAGTATTGATAATGCTCAAACCATAAATCCTACCAAAGTTTGAAGCGAATGTTGTCAATAAATAACCCAACTAGAGGTTGGGGTCGATCCCACAGGGAATATGGAAGAGCTAGACTAAAGCCGATAAGTGAACTTGTTAGGTACTTACTCCAAATAGGGGGTTCTAAAGAAAAAAATAATTAAAAAACAATTAAGTTTTAGTTGAAATCAAGAATGAAAGATAACTAGGGTTTTGTGTTCCCCATGGATTCATAACTGCTTCGAGTATACATATGTGATCATCACCAATGCTTACTTATAGAACTAATAACCTATGTTCATTCAAATGACTGAGCAGCTCCTATTGAATGACTATACTTAATCACCAAATCAGATCTCATCAATGATTGCAGATTAACCGTTATCAGTATGTCCCAAATTTAGCTATCCTGCGACCACATCTCAAGTTAATACACTGATCATCAAGATCAAGGCTTTGTTGTAATTCTCTTTTCCTAATCTCTACCTCTCTAGGCTCAAGCAAGTAAAGAATTTGAGCATGTCCTAACGTTGTACACCGTTAAGAAACATTTACGCATGAAGAGAATACAATATAAGTGTTTTGAATTGGTTTTAAATCACTTTTATGTAACCCTAGTTTGTTAATCCACCATGGCTCCCACAACCCTAGCTATGGAGGTTTTAGCCTCTCATAGTTGCAATATTGTGATTTGTATTCATGTTTAAATACATAAATCAATACTTACAATTATGGATGAGAGAAAAACTTCTTTGTATTAATCCGAAAAATCCTCAAGAACAATATGAAGATCAAGAAAAGGTTGATCACAAGTTGAACAACTCAATTCTCACGTCTAAGTTTCCTCAATTTCATTGCTAATCAATTCTAATCACTCCTAATTGCCTCTCTCTAATTTGCTACTCTATTACATAGAAATAAAAGGTATTTATAAAAGTAGGTAAGCCTTCCTTGTTCCTTCATGGAGTGGAATTGGGATTTGTAACTCTTTTCCTAGTTGAAGTAGGATTTGTCTTTCTAAAAAAATAACCTAGAAAAGTATTTATACAAATAATTAGAACTTTTTCCTAAATTAACAGGGAAACTAATTTAACCGTCGCCGCCTGATCCTATGACTCGTACCATGATCCTACGAGTCGTACTGAGCTTCCGTGGCTTGACTCTGAGACTTTGAAATTTTTCTGAAGTTCATCACGAGTGCTTTGGTATGACTCGTACCTTGCTGCCACCACTCGTACTGTCTATCCATAGCAGGAGTCAGCCTCTTTTGCAAATTTTTTGAATCTTCCCACGACTTCTTCACTACGGCCTGTACAAGCTTTGTATGACTAGTCCTGAGAGTCGTAGGTTACACCATTTCATACTTAGCCTTCTGAAACTTTTCACGACCAGCAGTATGACTCATAGCACCTTCCTACGGCTCGTACTAAGGACTGTGAGTTAAGCCTATTTTCTGCACTTTCAGGCTATCTTTTACACATTTTTGCTCCAACACCTATTTATCCTATAACCAAAGAAAAAGTACCTTATATCCATATAAATATACCTAAGTTCATGCTATTTTCTTAGTTTTGAGCGTCGCAAGTGCTATAAACTCACAACACATCAAGTATGCAGGGTAAGTAAAAACTGACAGTTAAAATACATAAGAGTTCATAAGAGTAGGACAGCATAATCATGAAGTAAATATCATAATGTAAACATAAGGGCTCAAGGTTTTCAAACCATTCATAATTTAGTCGTAATCATAGTCATAAGGGAAACTTTATAAAACATAACTTGAGCCAAAGTAACATAAACATATCCATGCATAAATCATGCGGAATAATAGGAGGACTCATCTTAACCGGTACCATCATGATAGAGCTTGCATGATGCGTCACTATTTCACCCAAGTGGTCAGGACCGTCTGAGGCTTGCCAAGAAAGGGACATGCATGATGTGATATCACAAAGGATCCAAAAATATATGGATATAAAAACGGTGGCACATAGTTCTGAGACCACAGGGTTTACCTGAATGCCGGGTCTATTCAGTGCTAGACACTGCTCCCAAAAACATGCACATGAGGCTCAAATCGTAATCGTGAATCATTCATGAAGTTCATGGCCAATTAAAACATAACATACTTGATCATACTTGAAATACATGATTATCCATCAGTAAGGGTCCGTGAGTCGACCATGTAATGCTCCAGAAACTCAAAGACTAGACCCGAAAGTTAAAATGAGAAAAATTGGAAAATCTATACCAGGTCACAGAATGAGTCATTCTGTGACTCGAGGGGGTGACCAGGAGTCGTTAAGTGACTCGTGGTGAGGTCTTTGAGCTTGGATGAAATTTTGGAAAGAGGGGTGACCACGGGTGTGACCACGAGTCATGGTCAACACCACGAGTTGTGGGGTGACCCATGGTCAGGGTTTAACTGGGAGTTGGAGAAGGCAGGCAGTGTACACGACGGGTCCTCACTACGACTCGTTTGTGACGCCACGAGTCGTGGTGTTACCCATGGTGTCTCCAGGAGAATTTTAGGCAATGTACCTAACGAGTGGGTCACCACGAGTCATCGGGTACACCATGACTCATGGTGTCCTCCGTGGTGACTAGTATGAGATTTCTGGCAGTGCACTTGACGATTGTGACCACGAGTCATGGTCACTGGGCACGACCCATTAGGTCCCTCGTGGAGGACTGACAGTCAGTTTCTCCTGCATTTTTCTTGAGGGTATTTCAGTAATTTCCTGACCTCCTAGACTCTAAACTATGTCGTTTTGGGGTTTTAGTTAGAGGTTTTAGAGGGGAGTAACCGACGGTTTCCTCTCATTTTTTCCCTCATCTCTCATCAGTTAAGCGTAAAGTCTCTCTCAAAAAGGTTCAGAACAGAAGTTAGGGTGACTGATTCTTCTCAGATTTTTTCAAGGATTTATCATTGGGATTTCTATCTCCAGGTATATGGGAATTCAACAAGGAAATAGTTCTTCCCTTGTGTCCCCAAAATTCTCCCTATTTTTCTTTATCTGTTCTAGCCCTGCAGATTATCGAATATTAAGAAATTCTTAGTCATGCTTCATTTAGTTCCTGCGTAATATTGTTTTATAATAATTATAGGTATTTTCCATTAGTTTGTCACAGCATTGATGATTATCCCTGTACAGTAAATTTAGCCCTAGTCCTTGAGAGTATAAAAGACTAGAATCTTGCCATAGTGATTAAATCTTGAAATTTTCCTGATTCTATCAGTGTTGTGGATTCCCATGTTATTTGTATTTGCTGAATTCCTAGTCAGATGTATGTTAGCCTAGTTTCAGTCAAAATGTTAGAATACTCAGTGTCAGTCAGAAATGTCAGCTGATCAGTTTGACTATAGAAATTCTCGAGGTGTCAGTAGTGCCGCCTAGTTATCAGAATCAGACTCAGAACCTAGTTTTAATGGTTCACTAGGCGGTCATGAAACTTCTAGACAAGTAGCTCTGACTAGCCTTAAGACCCCAATTACAAATTACAGTTTGTTCTTTATATAGTTACGACAGTTCCAGATAAGCAGCTCTGACCAGTCTTAGAACCCAGTTCCAGAATCCGGTCCAATAAGATTCTCAGGGTGCTTTTAGATAGGTATTCCTGACTAGTCTTGGGCCCTAGTTTTGAGCTATCAGCTTAGTATTCAGTCAGGACTATCCAGTGGAAGTAGGACTTAGCACCAAATGGACCGGGGTTCCAGCGCACCCAGGTTCCCAGAACTACGTTGCCACCATAGGTTATAGTTTTATTAGCCTCATGGCCCCAGACTCTTGTGATCACCCAGTTCATGCCTCTATACCTTGGCAAGATATATTGGGTCTTACCGATGGGGTGTATACATCAGATCCACATCTACTTCACGTGGTTATATGTCGGTTATAGACTCTCCCACTAATCAGATCAGCCTCAATTTAGCTTAGTTCAGCTCAGTCTCACCTTAGCTCAGTTCAGAACAGTTTCAGACTACTCAGTACAGTTATGAGTTTAGTGCATCCTTTCAGACTAGCATCTCAAATTCTGAGCATGTCTTTGACCATTATACAGGGTCATTTAGACCATTTCAGTTTACTATGGTGATCTCAACTTCAGCAGTTTCAGTTGGTCATTGCATGTTTGCCAGTACAGTTACTCAATCCATTGTGTTATATTTTCTCTCACTTACTCAGTATATTCAAAGTACTAATGCATACCTTTTATGTTGTATCATTTTATGATACATCTGTAGGTTCTCAGACACAGCACCATTAGCTGACCTCGTTTAGACTTTCTCAGCAGCGTCAGTGGTGAGTCCTCAAATTTCGAGGACGAAGATTATTTTTTTCAGATCTGTTTCCTTTATTTAGATTTAGAGTTAGCTGGGGGCTTGTCCCAGCAACTCATCAGTTGCAGTGACTTTCAGACATAGACATGATTTTTAGACTTTTATCGGATTTCCAGTTGATTGTAAACTTTATGATTCAGCTTTATTTATCATAAATGTTTTATAGTAGTATTTTACAACGTCCACTAGTTATTCTTACTCAGAATACCAGTGTATGATAAATCAGGGGTTGACTTGGGGTTACTTGTGACTCCAAGTACCGTGTCCCGTCCAGGGTGTAGACTTGGGGCCTGACAGGCCAATAGTCATAAATTCATAAATCATGAAGAACATGCATACTTGTGAAATTACATATACTTGATATTCATAAATCTATGAAGAGTGCTTGAGAGAAATCATATCATGATCATAAATTATAAATTAGGGCTTAGGAAGATCAAGATCATAATGAAATCATAACTTGACTTTTCATGAAACTTACATAATTGGGCATAATTTAATTAAAATTTGAAACTATGAGTTAATAATCAAAATAGTTATAAAATCTTCCTATAGATCTTAAAACATGATTTGATACATGAAGGGAATCGACCCATAGATACGTCATAGAGAATTTCACAACATTTGGAATAAACCCCATAAGATCATGAACTTGAATCTAGAATTGAAATCCATGGAATTGAGAAGAATCTTGAGCATGAGAGTGAAAGGAACTCTAATTCATAGCCTCACATACCGGGTAAATTTGATTACACTCCTCTTTGAAAGCCCAAAGAAAATTGGAGAGAATTGGAGAATTTCTGTAGCTTGATCTCCAAGGAAGAACTCTAAACTTGCATGCATGGAATGGTAAGGCTTAGGATAGGTTTAGCACTCTTAAAACCCGTCTAACTGAGCTTAAAATGACGTAGTTTAAGAACTTAGATCTTTGGAATTACAAAAATACCCTTAATGAAAAATCTAGAAAATTCACACTGCCAGTGACCACGACCAATACCATGAGTCATCCCTTGATACCACGACTCGTGGTATCCATCCATTACTTCCTTCTATTATTTCTTAAATTCTCAGGTCCTGGTACAACAACTCGATGGGACAGGTGTATTACAATATCTTCCCTTGGGAACACTCATCCTCAAATGTGAATGAACATACTGAAAGCTGGGGAAATAGAACTTACATCTCAAATACTGAACATCTAAAGCTAAAAACTAACGGAGTGACTGACTCCATACTGGAATACATGATCGAACTGAATCCATGAATCACACATACATACATTAACATGAAAGAAACTGGACACATGAACTAAACATGAGACTGAATAGAGTCCTAAGGAGGAAACTGGTACCTCAAGCTGGAACTGAACCGAAAGGGAATAGATGCAGGTATTTAGCCATCATATCTACTTCGGCTTCCCACAGAGCTCCCTCAACATTGTTGATTCCTCCACAAATCCTTTATTGAAGCTACTTCCTTGTTTCTTAGCTTTCGAACCTGACGATCAAGTATTTCAATTGGAATCTCTTCGTAGCTAAGACTATCCTTCACACCTACGCTCTCCGCCAGGACAACCAAAACCGAATCACCCACGCACTTCTTCAAAAGGGATACATGGAAAACTGGATGCACTGAAGCCAATTCTGAGGGAAACTCCAACTCATAAAACAAATTGCCAACACGTCCCATAATCTGGTATGGGACAACATAAAGAGGACTGAGTTTCCCTTTCTTCCCGAATCTCATCACTCCCTTCATGGAAGATACCTTCAGAAACACCCAGTCATTAATCTCAAACTCAAGTTCTCTCCTCCTCACATCCGCACAGGACTTTTGACGACTCTAAGATATTCTAAACCTCTCCCTTGTAAGCTGAACTTTATCCATAGCCTCATGAACAGAATATGTCCCTATCAGCGTAGCTTCACTGATTTCAAACTAACCAAATGGCGATCTACATCTCCGCCCGTAAAGAGCCTCAAATGGAGCCATTTGAATGTTGGAATGATAACTGTTGTTATATGCAAACTCAATGAGAGGCAAATGATCATCCCAACTACCCTTGAAATCAATCACACACGCCCTCAATATATCCTCAAGAGTTTGACTCGTCCGTTCAGCCTGACCATCTGTTTGCGGGTGAAATGTTGTGCTAAGCTTGGTCTGAGTACCAAGTCCCTTCTGAAACGATCTCCAAAACTAGGAGGTAAACTGAGTACCTCTATCTGATATGATGGACAAGGGAACTCCATGCAACTGAACTAGCTCCCTAATATACAACTTAGCATAATCCTCCATTGAATCGGTAGTTTTGACCGATAGGAAATGAGCTGCTTTAGTCAATCTATCTACGACCACCCATATAGAGTCATATTGTCGACGAGTACGAGGCAACCCTGTAATGAAGTACATATTGGTTTCCTCCCACTTTCAAGTAGGGATACTAATGTCTTGAAGCATACCTCCGGATCTTTGATGCGCAACCTTCACCTGTTGAAAATTCGGACACTTAGCCACAAACTCTGCTATGTCCTTCTTCATGCCATTCCACCAATAAACTTCCCGTAGGTCACGGTACATCTTGGTGACACCTGGATGTATGGAATATCTGAAACCATGAGCCTCATGCAACATTTACTCCCTCAAGTCATCAACACTGGGTACACATAAACGACCCTAATATCGTAGTACACCATCTCCCCCTTGGGAGAAAACCTCCACCTTCTGATTCTGAACAGCTTCCTTCAACTTTACCAAAATAGAATCCTCGTCTTGTATAGCTTTGACCTTGGTAACCAAGGAAGATTCTGATCCATTTTGAACAATGACACCACCATCCGTCGAGTTAACAAGATGAACTCCTAGCTGATGCACATCCTTTACTAATTCTTTCCTCCCCTCGTCTACATGGGACACACTCTCCATAGAAAGCCTGCTAAGAGAGTATCCCACCACATTATCCTTGCCCGGATGGTAAAGGACAATCATATCATAATCTTTAAGAAGCTTCAACCACCTTCTTTGACGTAGATTTAGGTCCTTCTAGGTAAACACGTACTGTAGGCTTTTGTGGTCCATAAACACATCCACATGGACCCCTACAGATAGTTTTTCCAAGTCTTCAAGGCAAATACTACGGTACCAAATTCGAGGTCGTGAGTTGGATAATTCTTCTCATGGACTTTCAGCTGCCTGGAAACATAGGTTATAACCTTACCGTGCTGCATTAATACACAACCAAGTTCGATCCTTGAGGCGTCACAATAAACCACAAACCCATTAGTACCCTCAGGTAAAGTCAACACTGGTGCTGAGGTGAGTCGAGTCTTCAACTCTTGGAAGATCTTGTCACAGGCCTCTGACCATTGAAACTTTTCTTCTAGGTCAACTTAGTCAACAGTGCCACAATGGATGAAAATCCTTCCACAAATCTCCTGTAGTAACCAGCTAAACCCAAGAAACTCCTAATATCTGAAGGGCTAACTGGTCTAGCCCAATTCTTCACAGCTTCTATCTTATGAGAGTCTACCTATACACCCTCACTTGACACCACATCACCCAAAAATGCTATTGAGTTTAACCAAAACTCACACTTACTGAACTTAGCATACAGCTGGTGATCCTTAAGAGTCTGTAGCACCACCCTCAAATGAGCGGCATGCTACTCTTCGCTCCGATAGTATATAAGAATGTCATCTATAAACACAATCACGAACATTTCCAAATACGGCTTGAACACCCTGTTCATCAAATCCATAAAAGTCGCGGGAGCATTCATTAGTCCAAAATACATAACTACAAACTCATAGTGACCATATCGAGTCCTGAAGACTGTCTTTGGAATGTCACTCTCCCGAACACTGAGCTGATGATACCCGGATCTGAGGTCTATCTTTGAAAAACACTTGGCACCCTAAAGTTGGTCAAACAAGTCATCAATTTTGGGGAGAGGATGTCTGTTCTTGACGGTGACCTTGTTCAACTATCGGTAATCAATGCACATCCAAAGGGAACCATCCTTCTACCGGACAAAGAGAACTGATGCAGCCCATGAGGATTTGCTAGGTCTGATGAAACCATTGTCTACGAGATCCTTCAACTGCTCCTTAAACTCCTTTAGATCAGCTGGAGCCATTCTGTAATGAGGAAATAGATATAGGTTATGTATCGAGGAGTAGGTCAATACCAAAATCTATCTCCCGCTTGGGATAAATTCTTGATAAATCATCTGGAAACACTTCTAGATATTCACAAACTACAGGAACTGACTGGATAGTTACGATTTCGGATGTAGCATCCTTAACCCTAACTAGATGGTACACACGCAACCTTCAGAGATCATCTTTCTGGCCTTAAGGTTATGAAACGACCTACAGGCACAGCTGAACTACCCTTCCACTCTAGGACTGGCTCACCTGGAAATCAGAAATCTACACATAGTTTCTACAATTTACTAAGGCATAACATGCATTTAGCCAATTCATACCAAAGATAACATCAAAATCTATCATGGATAGCTCTACTAAATCTTCTGAGGTGACTTTCTGAAGGACCATGACAGGGAAATTTCTATATACCTGTCGAGCTATAACTGAATCACCAACTGGAGTATAGACTGAGAAGGGTTCTGATAGGATTTTGAGACTGACTCCAAAACTACCAGCAACATAGGGCATCACAAAAGATAAAGTAGCCCCTGGATCTAACAATGCATATACATCAAAGTGGATAATCGCAACATACCAGTGACCACATCTGGTGAAGCCTCCTTCTCCTGACGAGACACAAGGGCATAAAACCGATTATGGCGCTGATCGCCACCTGCACTAGTGGATGCACCCTGTTGTGCCGGGCGTGTTGGTGCTGCTGCTGAACTAGTAGCCTGAGAACAGCCTCTGCCATCATCTTACTAGCCAAAGGATACTCCTGGCATATGTGCCCGGGTCTACCACACCCAAAACAGATATCTGACCCAATCAAGCACTCCCCTATGCGATACTTGCCATACTTCTCGCAGACCGAAAAGGTATGCTCTGCCTGCATGCTCCTATGTCCCCTTGAGCCTGATACTCTGGTCACCCGCGGTCTAGATGGAGCACTGGCTGATGATGGCATTGGATATCCGCATCCCGATCTCTGCTAGGAGAACCCATAACTGTCTGTCCTGGCCCTCTTGGCCTCTCTCTCTCTCTCTCTCAGATGCACCGCCTCCATCTACTGAGCGTACAAAACCAATCGAGGAAAGTCAATGTCTTGATGAACCATAGCAGTCCTACAATCCTTGACCAGGTAGTCTGCCACTTCGTGCACAAACTTGCTCACTCGAGCTCTCTAATCAGCCACCGTCTCTAGTGCATATTTGGACAAATGAGTGAACTCCAAAGCATATTCCTGGACCGTCATGTTGTTCTGCCTCAAGTTCACAAATTTAGCTGCTTTGATTTCCCTTATCTCTCGGGAAAAGAATCGATACACAAACACGATATGGAACTCATCCAACCAATGGGGCTTGTTCCAACTACCTTACCACACTGTCTGAATCAGATATGTGCAACCCCTTTCAACTGATACAAGGCTAGGTCTGGGCACACCTCCCCATCACCCCCATAATATGAGTGATCTTCATATCTCATCAATAAACTCATGCAGATCCTCACCCACCTTCGATCCAAGAAACTCCAAATGGTTCATCCTAAGAAAGTCCCTGACTCTCGCTGTCGCCGCATTCCCATTCTAAAGAACATGCGCTACCGCCTGTTGGTTGACCTGGGCAGTCAATGCCTATGCCAACATCTGAATAGCTACCCTAAACTCTGCATGGGCAACCTGCTCAGCACATGACCCTCGGGGATTGGTGGGGCATACTGGTGCCTATCCCCATTGCATTCTCATGGCCATTTCCTTTTCCATTTCTTCTTCCGTTAACTCGACGAGGAGGTATGATTCTACAAGCGTGTATAGCATGAGTTAGAAGGATAGAGAGATATTTCATCGCACGACATAGATCATGAAAGAAGGGAAGTTTTCTAAAACATTTCGTAGCCTCTTCGTCATAAGTTTGGCGCACTTCACACCATGAAAAAGACTCGACTTAACACGGCTTCAGACACCCTAGGACACTTCAAAACCTATTTCTCTAATATCAAGTTTGTCACAATTCGAATATAGGCCCGGATCGAGACACGGGATAAAGAACTCCGAGAGGCTCCAAGTCGACTCATGGAATGAACATGACATCTAAAGCACAACATAATACATGCGGAATCTAACATATGAAATAGCGGAAGTCTGAGAATACAATAACATTTGAATACGTAACACTGATTTAATACTAAATACATGCTATGTTTGATAAGCCTCTACATACTGACGAGTTGACGGGACAAGACCCCAACTAACAAACTAAAGACTGAAACTGAAAATACCAAACATAAGCTGGTAAAAGGGTCCTTGAAGGATGAGGACTCACCAACGCTGGCTGAGAGATGCTAACTCTGAGGATCTGGCTAACGACGGGACTAAACCTGATGTCTGAGCCTGTATCATGAAACGATACAGCATAGAGTATTGCGGTCAGTACTTGAAATGTATTGAGCATGCAAGGTAAGTAAAAACAGACAGTTAAAATACATAAGAGTTCATAAGAGTAGGATATCATAATCATGAAGTAAACATCATAATGTAAACATAAGGGCTCAAGGTTTTCAAACCATTCATAATTTAGTCGTAATCATAGTCATAAGGAAAACTTTATAAAACATAAATTGAGCCAAAGTAACATAAACATATCCATGCATAAATCATGAGGAATAATAGGAGGACTCGTCTTAAGTGACACCATTATGATAGAGCTTACATAATGCCCCACTATTTTGCCCAAGTGGTCAGGACCGTCTCAAGCTTGCCAAGCAAGGGACGTGCATGATGTGATATCAAAGGGGATCCAAAAATATATGTATATACAAATGGTGGCACGTAGTTCTAATACCACAGGATTTACCTGAACGCCGGATCTACTCGGTGCCAGACACTGCTTCCAAAAACATGGACATGAGGCTCATATCGTAACGGAAATTATTCATGAAGTTCATGGACAATTAAAATATAACATACTTGATTATACTTGAAATACATGATTATCCCTGAGTAAGGGCTCGTGAGTCAGCAAATAGTCATAAATTCATAAATCATGAAGAACATGCATACTTGTGAAATTAAATATACTTGATATTCATAAATCCATGAAGAGTACTTGAGAGAAATCATATCATAAATCATAAATCATAATTTAGGGCTTAGTAAGATCAAGATCATAATGGAATTATAACTTGACTTTTTATGAAACTTACATAATTGGGCATAATTTAATTAAAATTTGAAACTATGAGTTAATAATCAAAATAGTTATAAAATCTACTCACAGATTTTAAAACATGATTTGATACATGAAGGGAATTGACCCATAGATAGATCATAGAGAATTTCACAAAATTTGGAATAAACCCAATAAGATCATGAACTTGAATCTAGAATTGAAATCCATAAAATTGGGAAGAATCTTTAGCATGAGAGTGAAAGGAACTCTCGTTCATAGCCTCACATACCTGGGTAAATCTGATTTACACTCTTAAATCCCTTCTAACTGAGCTTAAAATGACGTAGTTAGAACCTTATATCTTTGAAATTACGAAAATACCCTTAATGAAAAAATATGGAAAATTAATACTGTCAATGACAACGACCAATACCACGACTCGTCCCTTGATACCACAACTCATGGTATCCATTCGTTACTTTCTTCCATCATTTCTTAAATTCTCAGGTCCTGGTACAACGAGTCGACAGGACGGGTCGTTACTAGACACAACGACCCGTTGTGTCCTCTCGTCGTCACCACTAACTCCTCGCCTATATTTTTCTGAGACTTCGACCACAAGTCAACCAATGACTCGTACATCCAAACAATGGATTGTTACTTCGCTTAAACCTTTTCTAAATTCCAAACTCGGGTCTTCAACCATGACTGGACAAGACGAGTCATTACTAGTCCCAACGACTCATCGTTTCCACCCATTGCCACCAGTGCCCCCAACTAATCACCTTCTGGAATTCCTCCTAACGAAAACATACCACGACTTGTTATCCCATACAAGAAGTCATACGATGACTCGTGCCAGTCACCTTGACAAGGATCACTCTCAAAACGACTTCTTTCCATGACTCGTTGGTCCTGGACCTTCCGATCACACTCTAACCATGATAGGGATCAACAGTTCGTGGGAGCTTCCCATGACTCGTACAACGGGTCATCCTGTGATAATTTCTCAACCTTTCTGTTGATCTCATTCCCAAATCCCAAGTCTAGTCTTAGGTACTTTTGGAGTATTACATGATTGGTGGTTATGGATAGAATGGAGGTCAAAATTATCCACATAAACATACCTCTTAACGATAATAAGACTTTGTTCTAGATCTTAATGATTAAGACATATTCAGACCAAATAAGTGCTTAAATCTTAATGAAAAAAAATGCACTTAATGACCTAAGATTTGAACTATTCATATTCAGACCTCCAATAAGTGTAATCAAATGAGGTATAAGTTTGCTTTCAATAATAGTTACCTCTCCAGTATTCAGATGGCTCCATTTGAGGCTCTTTATGGGCAGAGATATAGATCGCCTATTGGATGGTTTGAGGTATGTGAGGCTACGTTGATAGGGCCAGATTCAGTTCATGAGGCTATGGAGAAGGTTCAGCTTATAGAGAGAGGCTGAAAACAGCTCAGAGTCATTAGAAATCCTATACGGATGTAAGGAGGAGAGAAATTGAGTTCGCAGTTGATGATTCGGTGTTTCTAAAGGTGTCACCCATGAAGAGGGTGATGAGGTTTGGAAAAAAAGGGAAGCTCAGCCCTCGGTATGTTGGTCCTTGCAGGATTCTGACATGCGTTGGCAATGTGGCTTATGAGTTGGAGTTGCCAGCACAGTTAGCATCAGTACATCCAGTTTTCCATGTGTCCTTGTCGAAATAGTGCATTGGCGATCCGGCTCTAGTTGTACCTATAGAGAGTATTAGTGTGAAAGATAGTCTCACTAATAAATAGGTTCCAGTTGAGATTCTTGACCATCAGGTTTGTAAATTGAGGAATAAGGAAGTTGCTTCAGTGAAAATCCTTTGGAGGAATCAGCTTATAGAGGGAGCTACTTGAAAAGCCAAGGCAGACTTAATAGCCAAATACCCTCACCTCTTTCTTTCCAGCTTAGTTCCAGCATGAGGTACTAGTTTCCTCCTTAGTACTCTATTCAGCTTCATGTCCCTCAATTCCTCTCATGTCTTAGTATGCATGCATGTTTCGTGGAATCAGTTTAGTATGTGTATGTCAATCCGGAGTCAGTCACTCTATCAGTATTCAGTGTCTAGCTTTTAGTTTGGGAATGCAGCTCTTTCCCTATCTTTTTAGATTTATTAGTCTCCGTTTGAGGAAGAATGTATCCAAGGGGGAGATTGTGTGACTCCCCAAAAGTCCCAAAGATCAGATCCTAGAGTTGAAGTTGAAAGCTAGTAGAGTGAAAATTTTTCCCTCACAGAACTAGTGACAGGACGACTTGTTATGTGAGACCACGAGTCATGGTTGTCGCGCCTTTATTTTGAGCTGGTCAAAATATGTTTGCAACGTATGGCTCTTCTACCTAGTTGTGAAAGGTCTAGAGTCGCCATCTAAGTTTTAGGAAAATATTAAAAAAATCATTTGTAAAAATGTAAACTCTATTTTAGTCTGCAAAAAACCATTGAAAATTTGGGTAAGAGTTTTATTTACTCCAAGGGGAAGGTGTTAGGCACCCCTTGAAGCCTATTCGAAGATATTCCTTAAATCTAGTCTAAGATATACCAGTAAAAATATTTTATTTCACTATTACCTACTAAAAAAAGATAAAAGAGTGATAGAAAAAATATGTTAAAATGATTTGAAAACTATTTTAAAAATATATGTAGTATGCAAAATATACAAATGATATACATATGATGTATGAGAGTGATATATAGAGTATGTATATTGATAAGTAGTAATTTGAACAAATTGAAGAAAGTATGGTAATATAATTTAAAACTATTTTTGTAGTGAAAGATGTAAGTGGATACGTAGAAAGTGTTGATATATATAGTGTAAAGATAGTTGTGAGATAATTGTAGAATAGCAGACATGTAATTATATAGTGTTGTAAAATAATATATATGGGGTGAAATATATATGCACAACTAGATGTATATTATAAATATGTTATAAATATTTATATGCATGTGTGTATAAAAGTAACCATGTATAACGTATATATGGTATATGAAATAATATATATAATATGTATAAGGATATAAAATAATATGTGCAATATATATATACATGTGTGTGTGTGCGCGTGCGCGTGTGTTGAGATAAATCATGAGAGAAATTAGTCCATGATATGAAGATAATAAAATAATTATGTATGATGTGTGACATGTAAAAAATAAGTATGTACAAATGGATGCTGATATATGAGTAGAAAGTAATTTAAAAGTACACACATATGAGTGGGTAAAATAGTAAGTATATAGTATATAAAATAAATAAATAAATATGCATGTGTATATAATAGTATATCAAGAAATTATAATATAATAATATGTAAAGTATATTTGTAGAATAATATATATGCATAATACCTCATACTTGAGCTTTTAGAAGAAAAACTTGAATTGGGCCGAATAATTAGGCTAAAAAATCTGCAAACATATTTATTTTAAAAAATAATAATTGGGCCAGCAGTCCACGTTAGCAATAGTGGCAGATTATTTTGGGCCTAAATTTCTGCAAATAGATTATTAGTTTAAAAAAAATTAAAAAATTGGGCCAGCAGCCCACTTTTAGCAAAAATGGACAGATTTTAATTATTTAAATTCTAATAGAAAAGTCATTTATTACTTCTTTTATTCTTAATTTGCCTGAAAAGAGAAATTTATACTTTCTTTTAAAACATTGCGTATAAAATATTTGAAATAATATTAAACCTTTTATTTAAAAAAAAAAAGAATACCATTTTTACGCCATTTTCTTGAAAATATAATACTAAAATACAATTATATTCACAACATGTTTATGTAAAGAAAATCCACTCCAATGACAAAGAGAAAGCCGTTCACTAATATCGTAGGTTGGCACCAAACCACAGAAATACATATAAAGTAAGCAGGTAATCAAAATATAAAAAGGAAGTCGCAAGGAAGAAGCTAAGAAGTGTTGGCCTCTTTGCAAAAGATTAATTCCTAATATTTGACTACGAGAGATGTGGTGGCCCTATTGCTGCTGGCGCGTGTATGTTGACCTGTTTGAGTTTCAAACAAGAACTCTCAACTCCGATTGATGTCATGAAAAAGAAAATAGCGAAGGATTAGAGACCATTTAACTAATTCAAGAAAATTCATTTAAAAAAATAGCGGGTTCAAACAAATTATATCAAAAGAAAACAATTCTGCTCACTCTTAATATAGAAACTTATCTCATAAGATAGCTAATTTTAACACTACCAATTTTACATTTTGGATCAAACAAATAACGTACCTACTTAAGAGAGATTTTGCACAATAAATTCTAAATTATGCACAATGAGACTCTGAAAAGATAGGGGAGCATGCCTATGGCACCAAATCAAAATCATTCCTTATGCCAATTAATTCAGGACTGAGCATACATGTTGATTTCGGCCCTAAATTCATTCATCCAATTATTGCAAAATATTTCATCACCTTTAAATAGCTTGAAACCAAAAGTAACCAAAAAGGATTGAAAACATTTGAAAAGAAAGGAATGAATGTAACCCATTGAACCATTTTACATACAAAGATCTTGGGTAATTTAAGGATTCATCAAAATTAAAAGAAATGTTAAGCCACATCAAATGAATATTAGCATTCCAAATGAGAGAAACAAAAGTTAATAAGGATCCTGCGCATTATAATAAAGCAATATAGTTGTACTGTAGTTATTCAATTGTCGTTAATGTTTAAGGCTAGTTAGTTTTAAAAGAAAGATCAAGCCCAAGGAACTATAAAGTAGTTTATATAGCAGCTAGAGAAATCTTTCAAAAACAATATCTTTCAAAAAACCAAAGAGAGGAGTTAATAATTCTTAGGCAAACAAAATCTCTCTAGTTACTTCTATTTCTCCAAAAGTTAGTCAAAAAAAATAGGCATGATACAATATAAGTTTAAAAACTCAAGTCCTAAATAAATAAAATAGCCCTTTCAATACTTTGAATAAGTCTCGGGTTCTTCAAGAAAGGGAGAGGTTTGTATCTAAAAGTAAAGACTTAAGGACATACTTGTTGAAATCCAGAGCTGGCAACAAATACTAAAATAGAGAGAACACCCTTAAAAAAAATTAACCTATATTCCTTTGTCATATTTGGTATCTTCCTCAGTAGTTATTTTAGCCAAAGTTTTTTTCTAATATACAAACATTCATTGTATAACGAAGAAATAATGGGGGCAATTTCAAGAGAGAACAGACCAAAAAAAATGCTCATATAAACATTCTTTTACTTTGACTATGAGATATTATTTTTAAAAAAAAGCATGAACTAATATAAATACTTGAGAGATAGAGAAAAATAGACTTCAAATAGAGTCTGCACATTAGCGGAGAAAATAAAAAATAAAAAATAAAAATTCATATTCATGAACTTAGTTTAGGACCATTACTCATCTTAGCTGGATTTCTACTTAGCACTTGGCATACTCGCACTTAAAGCATGTTCAAGAGGAAATACAATCACATTTTCTCATATTATTATCAATTGCTAAGCTAATTAACTGTGAACTCAAAACTAATTCAAAATATACAAAGTCAAACAGTTAGTTTAAAGTTAACAGGGCAGCTTTCATTATAAAGAGATATTCATCTATATTGCTACCTCTTTTATGTCAATCCCCATATTTTTGAACAAGGGCCCATATGAGTATATACCTCTATACAATCACAAATCACTTGTCGGCTACATTTCTTATTTCGAGAGCTAACTAATTCGGCTAAAATCAAATCAAACATATAAGATTAATTTGAACGAATTGAGAATAGTAGAATAAACAAGAAAAAACATCTCTAAGTTTAAATAGTTTAACGCCAAGTAAAGATTCAAATAGATTAAGTTAACCTCAAGCATTCACATTATCTTACTAGATTAACACAAACTTAAGCCAAACAAAGAGTTCTATTTCAAAGTTCTCCTTCCATACAAAGTTAGAAGTTAAAATTTTCAATTCAAGTGTATAGCTATTTTGAGACATTACTAACCGCTACTTCCATATTCAAACATCCGAAATAACATCACAAGGATCTCATAATGGAAAGCTAACCAATACTTAAGATTTAAACCTTACAAAGTTTGCTTCACTAAATTACAAACCGCAAATAAATAACAAACATGTATCTAAATATAGAAAGAATCAAATGCCATAAATCATTTTGCCTCACATTTGGCAATCACATTCGGTCGACCAGAACAACCAGTCCATGACAAACATAAGCGATGAATACAAAATTAAACAAAATACAATTAAGTCAGGATATAATTTACCTTATGTTGCGCGGCGATTGAGGTTATAAGTTATCTACTCTTAGGCTAACTTCTCCGACTCCGAATGCAAACAATAGGAGGACAACAAATGGATGGAGTTGAAAACAAAATAAAGCACAGAGTGAAAAAGAAAAAGAAAAGAATTGACAGTGCTTTTTTTCAAAGAAAGTTGCATTACTGCCCTCTTTTTTCGTTCAGGTGTGCTACTTTTCTGAGTGTTTTTCGAGTGTGTGTGCATGTTTGTGTTGTTGTGTTCTTGTGTGTGTGGCTGTATTTTTTGCCTTGTTAGAATTTATTATTTTTTTCGTTTAATTTTTCTTCAATGTCTTCTCCTATTTATAGGAGAAGATTGGGGGTCCTCAACAATTAATAAAAATCAGAGAACACTGAGAATTCAAAATTTTGAATCCCAAACATTATAGGACAAGAAATTTAAGGCAGATAAGACAACAAAAAAAATATGATGAAAACTTTTTAAAAGAGGGAAGAAAGTACATGCTCAACTGTTAGGAGTCTGCTCCACACCAACAGGGGAGTGAAAGAACGGGCAGCAGCAAAATTTGCGGGTCTTCGGGGTGGGGAGAGTCGCAAGTGAGTGAGGAAGAGGGGGTCGGGTCTGTTGGGTTTGGGGGCGTCGCTGGGAGGGGTCGCGGGGGTCTGGGGTGGTGAGGGAGTGTGAAGGACGAAGGAGGGATGCTGGTCGACATGGTGGAAAGGGTGGTGGTCTGGTGGAGGTGTGGTGGAGAGAGAGAGATTACGGGTGTGTTTGGAATGATGGGGTGGGATTAGGGAAATTTGGGAAGAGTTTAGGTGGGTATGGGTCGGGTATCTCTCTCTCTCTCTCTCTATATATATATATATATATATGCATTAAAGAGAGGAAAAAATAAAAGTCATTGGATCATATTTGATGGTTGAGATTAAAGGAAAAGAAGCACAATCCATGTGCTTGCTTACGTGGCACACATGGATTAGCTAAAAATTATTGGCAAGGATTGAGAAAAAGGTTGCAGATTTTAATAAAATAGCATTAATTTATAAATATTAAAAATTAATTAAATATTAAAATCATCTCATTCTTGAAATATAAATAAAGATCAAGATGCATTATTAATCGATTAATTTAATAAAACTTTCAAACTGAAATAAAATAAAATATTTATTTGCGAAAATGGGTCAATTAGAATTTAAATTATAATTGACCTAAAATTAATAATCTAAATACGTACTTAAATAAAATACTTATTTTGACGTGAAAAATATGACAATATACACACACACACACACACATAAGTACATATATAAAACTGATTTTGTAAAAGAATATTTTTAATATTCAAAATCACAAGAAACTATATATATATATATATATATATATATATTCATCAAATATTATCCAAAAAATGGAAAAATATTATAGTAAAAAATTATTTTCAATAATTTAAAATTTTATTTTATTTTATTAAAAATTTCAAAAGCTTAAAATAAAATTAATCAAAAATGTGGAGAGCAAAAATTGGGTGTCAACAGTTTGCCTCTTTTCGATCAAGGATGATGTAAGATTCTTTGGGCGAAGATATTGACGAAGTAGCCTATTTTGACCGACCACCGACACATCTTTTTTAGCAAAAATAAATTAAAATTTGAGGTATTATGGCCGAGCTCTGATTTCTGAGCTGCCTACATATCTCGGGTTCCACAAGAAATCAGGCCATCTGTAGTTCAAGAAGCGAAAGTCATTGTAAAGTTGAATCAACTTTCAAAATTTGCCAATGTTGAATTATGATGACACTAAGTTCTTTTGTGACGGAATATAGAAAAATTTTGACACGACCAGAGGGAGTATAGCCATGCTCGTATTTAAGCTACCTACATATCCCTAAAGGAGACGGGAATCAGGCCGAATGTAGTTTAGAAATGGAGAATTATGGTGAATTTTGAGGAGGTCCTCAGAATTTTGCCCTAGTGTCGGATTTATGATTGACACTAGTATCACGACGAAGTTGGATAGAACTCTATAAAGTCATGAATAACAATGGTCTGTTTCATATGGGACGCCCTTTACAGCATCCTGATTATAAAATGTGGTGTACAACACACTTATAAATGGGACTCTACTATGTGCGCTTCGTATTTCAAGATCACGTTGAATTAGATGTAGTTAGAGTCTCGAAATCTCTCCAATATCATATAATGCAGACTCAGGGAGGTTTGGAAGAAAAAGGAGAATTTGGGCTCTAAGAATAGATGCACTCTAAATTAGAAGTGCGAACAACTGATTATGAGAATTGGAGTCGGAGCATTAGCCTTTGACTCTGGCTTGTGATTTTGGTATTCCTCATCAAGTAGGGCCTCAATCGCTACTTAGAGGTAGTTCCACGTGGTAGTGTGTTGACCTGCAAAAAGTTGAAAATGCCAAGATACCTATGCAGCACGAAATTATAAGCTGATAATAATAATGTACAAATAGATAGAGAGTCAAGAGTACAGCCAAACGGGTATTCAAGTCTCTGGTTTGTAGAGCTGCTTGAAAGTTGTCGTGATTGAAAATCTATAATTTGTGGAGTAGATGTATGGACAACTCCAATTGACGGATTTGATGATGTTTCTTCAAGATATCATGTAAGTTGTCTTGAATATTTTCTGGGCATTGAAGTTGTAGTCATCAACTGCCTTAGGTAGCATTGTGACTTGTAATTGCTCAATATCTGTAAAATTCTTTTGAAATAGATTAGTAAAAATTATTTATGATAAAAATTATGTTGCCCTATTACAGGCGAACTACTAGGGGGGCCAACTGTATGGATATGTTTTATATCTTTTTGTACAAATCGATAACCAGGGTCACTTGTACGAGCAGACTAACATGTTTTGTTGTTCGGGACAGACTTTCCCCTGTCCTATTATTCAGGATGGACTTGCATTGCCCTATTGTTCAAGGCGGACTGCATTGTCCTGTTGTTCAAGGCGGACTTGCCCTGTCCTGTTGTTCAGGGCAGACTTACCCTGTCCTATTGTTCGGGGCGGACAACCCTGTCCTACTGTTCGGGGCAGACTTGCCTTGTCCTGTTGTTCGGGGCAGACTGTCATGTCCTGTAGTTCGGGGTGGACTTGCCCTGTCCTATTATTCGAGATGGACAATCCTATGCTTGTATAAGCAAATTGCCTTTATGCTTTGTGAATTATCTTCTTGTCCCTTTTCACAAGAAGAAAACTTTGGGTCATTTTGTATAAAGAACTAATTCATTGATACATGGTACGTTGTTCTGTGTTTATTGACAAAATGTTGGTATCTTGATATTTGATGCATTGTTTTGCACCTGTCAGTAGTGTCGTAAGTGGAGCCTTTGTGATGTAATCCTGTAAAACTCCAAGGAATTTCTTAGAATCACTAAATTAGGCAAACTAAATAACAAGGCAAAGAAAAAGACAAGATTTATCCGCTTGGTTTGAGACAATGAGTCCATGAGGGGCCAAATAGAGCTTTTGACCACGAAGATCGCCTGCGTTGTTGATATGACATTGTTTCATAGGGACTTATATACCTGCTCTCAAAGAAAATGTTTAGTTTGGGGATAGGGTGTTGATTTTGTGCTACTCGAGAACTTGACTTGGTAGCTATCTTGTCCTTCAATCTCGTGACAGTTGTATTGGTTCCTATTTGGCTTAATAGTAACATGTTCTGATTCCTATTGATGTTTTTGTACTTTTGATCTTCTGATGACGACTTCTTCCAAATCATATCTCAGTGTGGACCTAAAACCGATACTCGTATATTTCAGAGCGATGTAATTGACATGGCTCGATATGCGAAACTTTTCTAAGTTACCAACATATATTCAAAATGGGATCAAGAATGTTTTGTTGATGTCCGATTTGGATCGAACTACATATAGATCCTAGAATAGGAATTAGGGCAAAAAATACAAGCACGAGTGAAAAGGGGTGGCTGGGTGGAGAATGATAAAGCGAATATTTACGAAGATCTCGGCTTTGGAGGCTTATATCTTACGTGGGGAATCTTCAACACTCAATCATTTGCCCTTGATGCTAACAGTTCGGATTGGAGTGTCCTTTTTTTTATTGATGCTTTTGTGACTTGCCTCAAGTTCTGAAACTTAGGTATCACGGATACGTATTTTATCACATCAAGGTCTTGAACAGGAGTGAATGCTTAAAAGGATTGAACTATGGACGCACTGACTTTGACAACTTAAACTCTTGCATAAGTACATAGTCTGGGTCGTGAACAAGTCTTCATATTGTAAACTCCGAATATTTCTCGAGCGCACCCTCGACAATCATCTGTATCTGGTCACTTCTTTGGGTGTCTTGTGTGAGTGAATTGTTGGCCTATTCAAATGGTGTTTTCAATTGATGTAGTAATGATAGCTAGGTGTACATTGAGTGCTGACATGATTCTAGGAGTGTTTGGGTTTGAAAATATTTCAGACGAGTTGAGATGTCGAATTTAGGGATGAAACTTTGAGTATAAGTGGCAGTAGTGTCTTCTAATGTTGGCTCATATTGGCACTTCCTTCTAGTTGTCATCTTGTATTTTCAAGAAGCTTAAACCAATGTTGATATAGAGACACGGTCCATCATTGATTTTCATCCTCATCACGGGTTCGCAAGTAATTTCATTTGGGACAAGAAAACCTTGACGGTATAATAACTCTGAGTTGAACGTCATAGATTCATCTTGAATTAAACTTTTGTCTTTTCTGATTTTTATAGCATCCTACATAATTGCCGAAGATGATTTGTTGGCGTGCCTTTGAATATTTTGATTGAATGTTCCAATATCTCCTAGACTTTGTTGACTTGTCCTCTAATTTCTTTTCTAGAGTTAGAGGGGAAAAATGGAAATTTCTATTATAAAGGGACCGGGCCTTATATAAGCTGCCTACGTATCCCAACATCAGAAATCAAGTCTCACATAGTTCCAATTACATAGGAAAATATCTCTACTCCTAAAGGTGTGACCAAACCCAATAAGGGTTGCCTACGTATCTCACCATGAGAAATCAGGTCGAAACGTAGTTTTGTTACAATAGAAATGCAAATTAAAATAAAGGGAAACAAATCTAGATTGACCTCAGAGGTATTATCTCTTGATGAAATTTGAGTTAATTGACTCAAAGTTTGTCACCTCTACGAGAATTAGCACTTCTTTAGGGTGTGCCTTATGAACCATGTAAAGTCTTATCAACTTAGCGCAAACAATGGTGTCTTCTCATGTCGCCTCTTCTGTTCACTCCTCTATTTCCATGATTGGTTATTGTTCATATCTGGCTACACTACGACGCACTGGATTGCACCAGTTTTGATCAAATGTTTGATTCGGTGCCTTAGCTTATTACAATCTTCAGTGTCATGCCCCTGAATATTGGAATGGAATGCACAATGCTTGTTTTTATCAAACCATCTAGGTAGTGGATCTAGAATCTTCCCTGGCTGGGTTTGTAGTAAATTGGCGGCCTTTAATCTCTCGAATAATTGTGCCAATGATTCAGCTAATTGGGTGTGGTTACGATTGCGGTTGCAGTTGGATTTTGTCTTGATGTCAAAGGTTAGCGATTTTGGCGAACTAGAACTTAGATCGGTTACTGTAGATTTAGATAAGTGGGAGCTCGAGGCTGAGGATGATTTGGTTGGACATCGTAGGCATGATGTGGATTATGTGTTGATTTTTGAATCTATTGGTTATTGGAATTCTGAAGTGAATGGTAAAATCCTTGTGTTGAGTAATGCAGCATCACAATGGATACCTCTTCTTTCTTCCTCTTGGCCCATTCTATAGACATTGACGGAATAGTATTGCTCAAGTTGTCTATCAATTGAATTTTTCCGTACTTAATTCCTTCCTCTAAGAATCGGTGAACTTTGCTCCTATCATAGACATCATCTTTTCAAAGTAGACCCCTTCCTGACTATTTATGAAATACTTTGTCAGTTCACTCTCGTCCAATGGTGGTTGAACTCTTCTAGCCTCAGACCTCCATTGTTGAGAATATTCTTGGAATGACTCAAAGGGCTTCTTTTGTATATTGACAAGGGAAAATCGATCAGGCGTGATTTCCATGTTAAACTTGAAACGAGCCATAAAATCATCAGCCATGTTGTGCCATTCATGCTAATGATGGGGATCTTGTTTGGTGTGCCAAGTGAGAGTTTCACCATACAGGCTCCTAATGAACAACTTCATTATGAGTTTCTCATTTTTGCCGATCCCTACTAATTTATCACAATGTGCTCTTAGATATGCACGAGGGTCGCCTGTTCCATCAAATAAATCAAACTTTGGTGGTTGTACCCAACTGGCACATCAATGTCTAGATGGATGTATAAATCTTCATAGTTCAAACTCTCATTGCTTTGAGCTTCCTGGAGATGCTTGATCTCTCGCTTTAAACCTCGTAGCTCATTCACGAATGTGTTATCTTCATTTTCCTTTCTTTTCCCCGTATTTATTGAAACCTAGTAGTATGTAACAAGCCAGGCCACCAGCCCGCTTTGGAGCTTTCGCCCCTCGTGATTTTAAAACGCGTCTACAAG
This sequence comes from Datura wrightii, assembly GCA_035772735.1. NCBI lineage: Eukaryota > Viridiplantae > Streptophyta > Magnoliopsida > Solanales > Solanaceae > Datura > Datura wrightii. The sequence continues at coordinate 118,847,283 of JASDFA010000003.1, forward strand.
AGAAAAGTATCCAGGCACCTTATAAAGCACTCTTCGTTCTCCTCACCTACTGATGTGGGATTCGCCTAAGGCAAGCCTTACACTCACACCCCCTTGGGACTCAGCATCCTCACTGAGGTTTGCCCCACCACCAGCCCGGCACCGGCTCTAATACCAACTGTAACAACCCAGGCCACCGCTAGTAGAAATTTTCCACTTTGGAGCCTTCGCCCCTCACGATTTTAAAACGCGTCTACAAGGGAAAGGTATCGAAGCACTTATAAAGCACTCTTCGTTATCCTCACAACCGATGTGGAATTCGCCTAAACCAATGTGGGATTCGCCTAAGGCAAGCCTTACACTCACACCCCCTTGGGACTCAGTGTACTCACTGAGGTTTGCCCCACCACCAGCCCGGCACCGGCTTTGATATCAACTGTAATAGCCCAAGCCACCGCTGGTAGAAATTTTCTTCTTTGGAACCTTCGCCCCTCACGATTTTAAAATGCGTCTACAAGGGAAAGGTATCCAAGCACTTATAAAGCACTCTTCGTTCTCCTCCCCAACCGATGTGGGATTCGCCTAAACTAATGTGAGATTCGCCTAAGGCAAGCCTTACATAGTAGTAGGCATTGTGAAAGCCAGTGTCTCAGTTATACACACTTGGGGATCATGTCGTTCTTGAAAGGTAGCAATATCCGTTTGTGGAAGTTGTTGTGTTAGAGGGTGAACAGAGGTAATGATATTGGAATGTGTTGGAGCCTGAGAATATGAGTTGTATAAGGGGTGCAATGAGGAGGATTTCTCAGGTTGGCGGGTGTGAACGGGGATAATGGATCTGCCAAGTTTATGGTGGAAGTGGGTGGTTATCTTGGAGGAAAATTTTCGGGTATTAGAAGATTCTAGTGGCGGGAAATGGAGAGGGCGTGGTAGAGTAGTCATAGTTGGGTCAGTCAGGTCCCCGTCTCGAGATGGTTCTCCTCTTAATATATTTAGTTGTCACTCTAGGTATGCAATACGCTAATCCTTATCTATGTCGTTTCTCCTTCTAAGATTTTTTGGTACGTTTGTTGGCGTCAGAACAATTCTGATCGAGTCAACATCCTTGGTGTTAATCATTTCTAGCTTGATTTAATCAATTCTATCGATCAACACAATCAACCTCTGTCGGTGGATAAAAAGAAGATAATTGCGAAAAATAACAAAGGGTAAAATGTCAGTTTAGGTTGAGGCAAACATATTTATAGAGCTAGCATGTTGGATTAAGCATAAAAAAATGTCAAGTAGATGCATCCTAATGTGTAGAGAACCTCTTTTGCCAGAGGTAGGCCTACATTTCATACAACTTGATAATAGATTGATTCAGGTTTTAATATGTTTCGGATTCAGAACAAATCTTTTCTTCTTAATAATAGAATTATTTAAAATTCATCAAAGAAATAAGGCCAAAGAAAGCCATAATGGTTCTAATAATGACAAAGGGAGGTTACGAGGGTGTACATTTGATACGAATAACAGGAGTGGGCCCAAAGGCGCTTTTGGAAAATGTGAGAGAAAGAGGTCAAGTTATTGATAAGAAAGTGCTTTATTTCAAGGGGTGTCATACATCACAGAGTTTTGACATACTCTGCATTTATTGACTTGAAAGGGATGTCGGACGAAATTAGTCTTGAAAATACACCATATTTGTCGATTAAAAGAGAATCTAAATGTTGGTGGCCCTCGAAAATATTCTACGTTTGTCAACTAGTAAAGAGCTACAATCGACTAGAAAAAGAAATATTCCACATTCGTTGACTAAGAAAGAGTGACAATTAATTAGAGAAGTGTGAAACGTAGGCAAAATTTGGAAATACTCCACTTCTGTTGACTTGAATGAGATATCGAACAAATAGAGTTTTGACAATACTCCATGTTCGTTGACCAGAAAAGGGAGTCAAATATCGGTGGAGTTTTTAACACTACTCCACACTAGTTGACAAAATTGAAACTCCGAAGAGGGTCAACTCATTTGTTCTGAATCCATTACAGATTAATACCCAAATTATCTGAATCAATTTTCACATAAGGTATATCGTTAGGTACAAAATCTGGTGACAAATGGTGACTTTCTAATTACAGCGACAATACCTTGGATTATCCTGTCTAGGGTGAATGCAACATGACTATGACCAAAGGTGGTTATCGCTCTATCTTAAGTTTTATAAGATTTGGGTAGACTCAGACTCAAGGTTTTTCTATATGGGAAGGCACGTGGTTCACAAGGTAGTAAAATTATTCGCTCACCCCATGTATGCACCGACCCTCTAAATAAGTGTTTAAAAGAATTTTGGAGAAGTGCAAAATATAACTCGTGTATACAAGTGTGTGAAAGTGTTAATTTTTCAGAATTGGAGGAAGTATGAATGAAATTACAGTTAAGGAAATCAATAACATGTAGTGTTTAAGAAACGAAAGTTTGGATTTAGCTTGCGTCCTTTCAAACAAAGCAGTGTATACTAGACAAGTAATAAAAAAATAAATAGCAGACAGAAAATATTATAAAAAAACTAGCAACAGGCAAGAAAGAAAAAACAACCCCAAATATTTATCTTAGACTAGATCTCCAAAGTTCAAAACCTAAAGTTAAGTCCCCAGAGGAGTCATTCTTCTGTCGCACCCTTATTTTGAGTTGGTCAAAATATGTTTGCAGCGTTTTGGTTCTTCTACCTGGTTGTGAAAGGTTTAGAGTCGCCACCTAAGTTTTAAGAAAATATTAGAAAAATCATTTGTAAAAATGTAAACTCTATTTTAGTCTGCGAAAAACCATTGAAAATCTGGGGTAAAGATTTTATGGACTCCAAGGAGAAGGTGTTAGGCACTACTCGAAGCCTATCTAAAAATAGTCCTTAAATCTAGTATAAGATATACCAGGAAAAATATTTTATTTCATTATTACCTGTTAAAAAAAAGTTAAAAGAGTGATAGAAAAAAAATATTAAAATGATTTGAAAATTATTTAAAAAAATGTATGAGGTATACAAAATATATAAATGATATACATATGATATACGAGAGTGATATATAGGGTGTGTGTATATTGATAAGCAGTAATTTGAATAAATTGAAGAAAATATGGTAATATAATTTAAAATTATTTTTTGTAGTGAAAGATGTAAGTGGATACGTAAAAAGTATTGATATACATATAATATACTAATGATGTACGCGATATATGTTGTGTAAAGATAGATGTGAGATAATTGTAGAATAGCGGACATGTAATTATATAAAGTATTGTAAAATAATATATATGGGGTAAAACATATATGCACAACTAGATATGTATTATAAATGTCTTATAAATATTTATATGCATGTGTGTATAAAGTAACATGTATAACATATATATGGATATATGAAATAATATATATAATATGTATAAGGATATAAAATAATATGTGTAATATGTGTGTGTGTGTGTGTGGAGATAAATTAGTCCATGATATGTAGATAATAAAATGATTATGTATGATGTGTGAGGTGTAAAAATAAGTATGTATAAATGGATGCTAATATATGAGTAGAAAGTAATTTAAAAGTACATATATATGAGTGGGTAAAATAGTAAGTATATAGTATATAAAATAAATAAAGAAATATGCATGTATATGTAATAGTATATCAAGAAATGATAATATAATAATACGTAAAGTATATTTGTAAGATAATATATATGCTTAATATCTCATACTTGAGCTTTTAGAAGAAAAACTTGAATTGGGCCAAACAATTGGGCTAAAAAATCTGCAAACATATTTCTTTTGAAAAATAATAATTGGGCCAGCAATCCACGTTAGCACTAGTGGTAGATTATTTTGAGCCTGAATTTCTGCAAACAGATTATTAATTTTTTTTTAAAAGAGGAAATTTCATAAATGGGAAACAATTTGGAAGAAAATAGGTTTAAGTAGCAACATTTACTTATTTACATAAAATGATAATATTTTATGTGTCATGTATTGTATTTAACATAGGTAAAACGTAACAAAATACAAACACAAAATCTGAAATTTGAGTGATTTTTAGGGATTATGTCTCAAATAAAAATTCAGTTACCATAAATCACTTAAGTGGTAATTATTCTGTTTCATTAATAATAGGATTCTAATAAAGGACAGAATTCTTATTTACCATAACAACTTGTGAAATAAAAAAAGAAAAAATTTAACAAAATAGTTTATTTTCTGTTATAAAATAGCATAATAAGAAAAAGTAAACAATAAATGAATAATTTGTATTATAAAATACAAACAAAATACGTACAAGATTATATATTTGAATGTATGAGAATAGAACTAATATATATTCCTGCTAAAATAAATATTTTGTAAAGATAAATACATAACCATTCCAACAAATACATATCTGAAATATTTAAATGTATATGTATTTGAATGTACAAAAAATAGAACTAATATATATTCCTGCTAAAATAAATATACAAACATTCGAAATAACATCACAAGGATCTTATAATGAAAAGCTAACCAATACTTAAGATTTAAATATTACAGAGTTTGTTTCACTAAATTACAAGCCGTAAATACCTTACAAACACATATCTAAATATAAAAAGAACCAAATGTCATAAATTGTTTTGCCTCACATTTTGCAATCACATCCGGCCGACCAGAACGACCAGCCGTTTCCAAACATAAGCGATGAATACAAAACTAAGAAAAATACAATTAGGTCAGGATAGAATTTACCTTGTGTTGCGCAGCGATTGAGGTTGTAAGTTATCTACTCTTAGTCTAGATTCTCCGACTCCGAATACTAACAATAGGAGGACAACAAATGGATGGAGTTGAAAACAAAATAAAGAACAGAGTGAAAAAGAAAAGGAAAAGAATTGACAGTGCTTTGTTTCAGAGAAAGTTGCTTTACTGCCCTCTTTTTCTCATTCAAGTGTGCTACTTTTCTAAGTATTTTTCGAGTGTGTGTGTACGTCTGTGTTGTTGTGTTCCAGTGTGTGTGTGGCTGTAATTTTTGCCTTGTCAAATTTTATTATTTTTTTCATTCCATTTTTCTTTAATGTCTTCTTGGTGGTCCTCAACAATTAAAAAAATCAGAGAACATTGAGAATTCAAAAATTTAAATCCCAAACACGATGGGACATAAAACTTGAGGCAGAGAAGACAACAAAAAAAATATGATGAAAACTTTTGAAAAGAGGGAAGGGAAGTACCTGCTCCACTGTTGGGAGTCTGCTCCACACCAACAGGGGAGTGAAAGGATGGGCAGCAGCAAAATTTGTGGGTCTTCGGGGTGGGGGGAGACTACTGGTTGCATTGGGAGGGGGTAGGGGGTCATAGGTAAGTGAGGAAGAGGGGTCGGGTCTATTGGGTTTGGGGGCGTCGCTGGGAGGGGTCGCGGGGGTCTGGGGTGGTGAAGGACTACGATGGGCGAAGGAAGGAGGTTGTTGACGCGGTGGAGAGGGTGGTGGTCTGGCGGAGGTGTGGTGGAGAGGGAGAGTTTATGGGTGTGTTTGGAACGATGGGGTGGGATTAGAAAATTTTGGGTAGAGTTTAGGTGGGTACGGGTCGAGTTATGGGTTCCGGGGAGAGTGAAAATAATTTGGACCGTCTAATCAAAGATCAGACGTTTAGGAATTAAAAGAAAAAAATAAATAATTATATGTGTGTGTGTGTGTGTGTGTGTGTGTGTATACATTAAAGAGGGAAAAAAATAAAAGTCATTGGATCAGATTTGATGGCTGAGATTAAAAAGAAAGAAGCACAATCCATGTGCTTGCTTACGTGGCACACATGGATTGGCCGAAAATTATTGGCAAAGATTGAGGAAAAGGTTGCAGTGTTTTGGCTTATATTTGTGGTTAGAATTACAATTTAAAATAATGTCCATTTTATTTTAATTTTAGCCACTTTTTAATAAAATAGCATTAATTTGTAGAAATTCAAAATCAATTAAATATTAAAATCATCTCATTCTTGAAATATAAATAAAGATCAAGATGCATTATTAATCGATTAATTTAATAAAGCTTCCGAACTTAAATAAAATAAAATATTTATTTACGAAAATGGGTCAATTAGAATTTAAATTATAATCGACCTAAAATAAATAACCTAAAACATATACTTAAATAAAATACTTATTTTGACGTGAAAAATATGACAATATATATATATATACACACACATACATACATACACATAAATACGTATATAAAACTAATTTTTTAAACAGAATGTTAATATTCAAACTAATATATATATATATATATATTTGTGTAAATATTCGACAAATATTATCCGAAAAATGGCAAATTATTATAGTAAAAAATTATTTTTAATAATTTAAAATTTTATTTTATTTTACTTAAAAATTTCAGAAGCTTAAAATAATTAATCAAAAATGTGGAGAGCCAAAATTGAGTGTTAACAGTTGCCTTCTTCGACCAAGGATGATGTAAGAGTCTTTGGGCGAAGATATTGACGAGGTAGCCTATTTTGGCCGACCACCGACACATATTTTTTAGCAAAAATAAATCAAAATTTTGAGGTATTATGGCAAGCTCTGGTTTCTGAGTTACCTACATATTTTGGGTTCCACGAGAAATCAGGTCATCTGTAGTTCAAGAAGCGAAAGTCATTGTAAAGTTGAATCGTCTTTTAAAATTTTCCCCAATGTTAAATTATGATGACACTAGGTTCTCTTGTGACAAGATATAGGAAAATTTTGACACGAATAGAGGGAGTACAGTCATGCTCATATTTGAGCTACCTACATATCCCTAAAGGAGACGGGAATCAGGCTGAATGTAGTTCAGAAATGGAGGATTATGATGGATTTTGAGAAGGTCCTTAGAAATTTGCCCTAGTGTCGAATTTATGATTGACACTAGTATCACGACGGAGTTGGATATAACTCTATGAATTCATGAATAACAATGGTCTGTTTCAAATGGAACGCCCTATACAGCTTCCTGATTATAAAATGTAGTGTACAATACACTCATAAATGGGACTCTACTATGTGCGCTTCGCCTTTCAAGATCACATTGAATTAGATGCAGTTAGAGTCTTGAAACCTCTCTAGTGTCACATAATGCGGACTCCGAGAGGTGTGGAAGAAAAAGGGAGAATTTAGGCCCTAGGAATAGATGCACGCTAAATTAGAAGTACGGATAACTGATTATGAGAATTAGAGTCAGAGCACTAGCCTATGCCTCTAGCTTGTGAGTTTGGTATTCCTCAATCAAGAAGTGCCTTAATCGCTGCTTAGAGGTAGTTCCACGTTGTAGTGTGTTGACCTGCAAAAGGATGAAAATGACAAGATACCTGCGCAACACAAAATTGTAAACTGATAATAATAATGCACAAATAGATAGAGAGTCGAGAGTATAGCCAAACGGGTATTAAAGTCTCGAATTTGTAGAGATGCTTGAAAGTTTTCGTGATTGAAAATCTCCAATTTGCATAATAGATGTATGGACAACTTCAATTGACGAAGTTTGATGATGCTTCTTCAAGATATCGTGTAAGTTGTATTGAATTGTTTTTTTGGCATGGAAGTTGTAGTCATCAACTGCCTTAGGTAGCTTTGTGACTTGTAATTGCTTAATATCTGTAGAATTCTTTTGAAATAGATTAGTAAAAATATTTGTGATAAAAATGATGTTGCCTTATTAACGGCAAACTACTTCGGGGACCAATTGTATGGACATGTTTTATATCTTTTTGTACAAATCGATAATCAGAGTCACTTGTACGAGCAGACTAACATGTCTTGTTGTTCAGTGCAGACTTGCCCCTGACCTATTATTCGGGACGGATTGCGCTGTCCTGTTGTTCGGGCGAACTTGCCCTGTCCTGTTATTCAGGGCAGACTGTCCTATCCTATTGTTCGGGGGCAGATTTGCCCTATCCTGTTGTTCGGGTCTGACTGCCCTGTCCTATTGTTCGAAAAAGACTTCGGGACGGATTACCCTGTGCTTGTATAGGCAAATTGCCTTTGTGCTTTGTGAATTATCTTCTTGTCCCTTTTTAGAAGAAGACAACCTTAGGTCATTTTGTATAAAAGAACTAATGAATTGATACATGTTACCTCGTTCTCTATTTATTGATAGAGTGTTGGCATCTTGATATTTGATACATTGTTCTGCACATGTCAGTAGTGTCATAAGTGGATCCTTTGCGATGTAATCCTGCAAAACTCAAAGGAATTTCTTAGAATTACTGAATTAGGCGAACTAAATCATAAGCCAAAGAAAAAGTCAAGATTTATCCGCTTGATTTGAGACAATGAGTCCATGAGGGGCCAAATAGAGCTTTTCACCACGAAGATTGATCTTGGGCAGATTTATATGCCCAAGTGATACTCAAACGTATCATTTTCGTCTTGTTTGTGTGCAATATGTATATATTCTCATGTAATTGGTAATAAAATGTGAATTTATACTAACCAACATGATTAGCATTTGTTTTGCAGGTAAATATGATTTTTAGGAGCTAAAATGCGTGTTGGAACAATATCGGAGTTGGACTCGGATGCGAGCGTGGAAAAGACATTGGAATGCACAAAGTATAGGGGCTCCGCGATGGAGCCGTGCCACGCTACCATCGCGGAGGACACTGCCTGGAGAGGAAATTAAATGGCAAATTCCAGTGTGGCCTCGCGACAGCTCCGTGGCACGGAGATAGGCCTCCGCGTTGGCCTCCGTGCCATGTTGAGGCTATTTTACCGAACCCTGGATTTCCAGTGAAGGTCCGCATCCACGCCGTGTCACGGAGGCAGTGCTCCGCGATGGCCTCCGTGACACGTTGCTTGTTATTCCAGAAAAAATTTCCCACTAGTATAAATAGCACACTTAGGTTTATTTTAATTAGTTCAGACTTGGTGGAGCTAGGACGTGGGTTAGAAGCAGTTGAGGGACGAAAAAGCTAAGGGATTTCTTCTCTTCCTTTCTTCTTTCTATCAATTGTATGCATGATTTACACTTGTTTTAGGATGATCAATCCACAAATGAGTGGCTAATTCTCTTCCTTGCTGAGGTTATGAACATTTGTGATGAATTTTGATTATTAATTTTATGGTTTTCTTCTTCTTCTTCTATGTTGTTCTATTAATTCTTGTTTCTACTGCATTATTGTGTGGCCGACATTAATGTACATCTAAAAAGTCCAATTTCACTCGAGAGAGCAAGAAATTGGAAAGTTGTGAATTGATAGGGTATTGTTCTTAACTTGATTTGGGAAAATTGGGTTTTGATGTGCTTTCCTGATAGAAATATACTTGAAAGACGTATTAGTCAATTTAGGAATCGGAATTGTATTGCTAGGTCATAAATTGCATTTGATCACAGAAATGTAGACGGATGGTTTATGATTCTAAAGTGAAATTAAATACGAGAGTTTTAATTTCTAGGCTACTGTTCTTGGCTAGCAACATGAAGAAGAGATTAACCAAATTACTATTATAATCGAATTCATTACTTGTTCTTAACCTTGGCATGCTCATATCCATATTTTAAATTCACAGTAAATAATTGTTAATAGTTTTAGTATATATATATTTTATAAACAAAAACTTATTTAACTGTTGGTTACGCTGTTGTTAGCATAGTTAGAAGTAAGATAAGAATATAGTGTACTTAGGCAATTTTACTTATCCTGAGTCTCCTTGGATCGATACTTGGCTTACTTAGCCACTTTATTACTTGTTTGACCACGTGCACTTGCGTGTCGGTTTTAACCTATAGCAAACAACGCACCGAACAAGTTTTTGGCGCCGTTGCCGGGGAGACTAGGCAATTGGTGAAATTGTGTTAAGTGTAAATTTACTGTATTTTTGTTTTATTTTCTTAAGTGTTGACAACTTGGTCTTAGTATTTGTTTTAATTCTTTGTTCATTTTAATTTTTCTCTCTTTCGGATACCCCCATTGACATGACATCTTGGAATATAAATGGTGGATACGCATATTTCGGCGAATCTTGCATGAATTGCGGAGGACCCCACTTGTGGCAAAACTGTAATACGTGCAATATATGTGGGTGTCAATATGGCCATTGGGGTGATTGTCCAAAGGCATATTCCCCTCCCCCAAGCCCCCGCTATGATCATTCTGTTGTTTTTGCTGAGTATAGGCATGTTGAAAGTGAGGACTTGGGACGCCAAGTTCAAATAGAGGACATGATGAAACAACTCTTGGAGTAATCAGAAGCAATGAAGGAGGCGGTGGCAGAATTGATAATTCAGCAAAAGGAGAATGCAGAGGCTGTAAGCAGGATGAGCGTCAAACTCACGGAGATGTGTGCTGAGGCTGAAGCTTGTGATAATTTGCAGGTGACAGTTTTAGCCGATATTCAAGAGGAACTACAAGAGGAATACAAGGGTGAATTTTTGGATGAAGCCCAACAATTAGAATCTCTTGAGTGTCCCCGTGATCGGTTCATACCTATAGAAAATCCATTCATGGAAGAAGAGAAAGAATATCTCCCATTTGACCTTAATGGAGAAATAGATGTCAATGTTGAAAAGGTGTACACAAGTAAGGAAGTAAAGCACAATGCAATTTCAGAGTTGAGGTTGATTGGACCACACTCGAAGCATTTTTCGACATTAAGTTTGGTCGACAACATAGAAATAGAGTCTTCCAAGATTATAGAGAAATGTCTAGAGGAGGACCAAACCCCGTATATTCTGAAATTTGCTTACTCGAAGCAATGAAATGACTTCACTTCCTCAAGGGCCAATAAGTTCAAAAGAAAACATCTACTGTTTGGTCCTTACAATTTTTCACCACCACCCCAGGAGCATAAGAGGAAATTAGAGAAGAAATTAGGGGTGAAATTCATATCCTCAAGGAGGAGGAAAAAGCGGTGAAACTTGGTACGTCGAGCCGCGACGGTAAACCAGGCGCTGCACGGGAGGCAACCCGTGAAAAATATTTTTTTTCTTTCTTTCTTTTTTAGTGTAAATAATTTTTATTTTTATTTTTCTTTTCTTGATTAGGTTTAGATTTTTGTTTTAGTTAAAAATTTTTCATTTTAGTTAGGGAAATCTATTAATCTAACCAAGTTTGTTTAGTGAGGTGATTTTCAGGTCTAACGGAGAAAAATATACATGGAATCGGGAAGGAAAAGGCAAGGTATGAAAAAATAATTTAATTGAAGAAACAGTGCACTGGCGCGTTGGCTCCGTGTCACGGAGGAAGGGCTCCGCGTCACCCTCCGTGACACGTTGAAGGCAAAATCCAGATTTTTAAAATTTCCAGTAAGCCAACGCGTTGGCTCCGTGTCACGGAGGAGGGGCTCCCCGTTACCCTCCGTGACACGTTGCCTTATATTTGGTGCCGGGTCACACCGGGTTGCCGGGTGACCCGCGTGTTTTTCTTTAAATTAACCCCGATTTTTGCCCCTTTCTCCCCATTTTTTCTCCTCTCCGCGACCAAACACCCAAATCCCCCTCCCCAACTAACGTGCCACGTTACTAGGCAAAGAAATCGTCAAGTTTCTTCGGTTCTTCAACTCAAAGGTATGTTTTCCTCGTTTCTCTCAAATTTTTGGCGATTTTAGTCGAATTTGGGCATGTGAGGTGAGATATATCACCCTAAGTAGAAATTTAACATGATGTTAAGTTATTTGTGATTGATATATGTTCGGATTGTTGTAATTAGCGTTTGAACTTGTAGATTATCTAAATAATTCGAATTTGATTGTAAAATTGTATTCTAGGGCATGGGTTGTTGAAATTGAATTGGGTTATTTGATAAGTTGATGAATTAGATGCTGGGGTGTGGTTGTAAATTGAGCTAAGTCGTGTAAATATTGTGTGAATGTTAACAGACGATGAATTCTCGAATTGTTGGGGAAAATGCGAAAATTGTGCAAATTGGTTTGATTATTTGGATTCGATTGTATATAGAATGTTTTGTCTTTGTTTTTTTTTATTTGTTGTTTTTGTTGCTAGGTGCGATGGTTGAATTGTTAGCGATAGTAGGATTGGGATTAGCTGTATGAAGTCTGAGTAGTACGCTAAGCGTTATGCTGTCGAAATTTTTGTGAACGCACTAAGCATAAATTGTATAGTTGATTGTTTTGGTGTAAATAGAGTTATCCTTGCCGTAGTTTCGTAAAAGAAGCTAAGGACTAAGTGTGGGGTAAACGTTGTGTAACCCGACCTTAGCCGAAGTAACATGTTTATAGCTTGACATTATGCTTGTTCATGTATATTGACAGGTACAATGGCGAGTAGGCAAGATAAGGGCAAAGGTGCTTCTACTTCAGGCACCGGAAGAAAAAGAATGAGATTGGGCACCGCAGTCCCAGCTGCACCAGCTGTTCCGCGCGGCCAACGCCGCCAATACGGAACAAGGTGGGTAACCGAGGAAGGGAAGAAGTGGTATGCTAAGCATAAGGAAAGCAAATACTTCCCGGAGGAACATATTGCACGGGAACCACTAGCACAGGAGTTCCCTCGTATTGTGCAGAGGATTGAAGCAGCTGGGCTCAGCTTTATATTCCAGGAGCCCAAGGAGTGCAACCTACATTTGGTCCGGGAGTTCTATACAAATTGGAACCCGGCCATCAGAAGCCACACAATAAAAATCAGAGGGAAGATTGTCACTCTGGAACCCCAGCAATTTAATGCCATCGTTGGAGCGCGGGACACAGATGCCCACGTTCTCCGCCAGCTAAACATCACCCCACCGTACGCCGACATCAGACGTACGTTGCGTGGGGCTCGATCCACAGCCCGATGGAGTAGACATAAGGAGAGGGGTTACCACCAGACTCTGCCTTATTCGCAGATGAATAGGGAGGACAAAATATGGCTGAAGATTGTGTGTTCTTGCTTGATCCCGGGGGTTCACATGACGGATGTGACCCGGGACCGTGTCTGCTTGGTGTATGCCCTTATGAGGGCTTGAGATTAATGTTGGGGCGGTCATTATATCCGCTATGAAGAGAGCCAGACTACACCAGGGCCACAGATACGGGTTCGGCGGACTCATCACCACCTTCCTCCGAGGCCTCGATGTCGAGGAAGAAGCTTTGAATTACATCCCGCAGTTGGAGCGGAGGGCTCTCGATGTGACAAAAACTAAGGCCCCCGACACCACACACGGGCCAGTGCTGACTTTGGGCGAGCGACATGCTCGTGACGATCAGTACATGGCACGTATGTTCGGCATGCAGATGCTTCAGCTACGGATTGGTGGGAGACCAACCACCGAGGAAGAATTATGGCAGTTGGAGCTGGATTACCCATTTGGCGAGAACGCCAGAGCTTTATGCCGGGTGGGACCAGCCTTCGTAGAGCCTACTGATGACGATGTCCCTACTGACGAGGAGACACGTCGGGAGGACTCCGATGTGGAGTCCGATGACAACGATGGAGCTGACTCAGACATGGGCGACAAGACAGCAGCACCGGATGAAGAAGTCGAATATATCGACTGAGCAAGGAGTTCCACCACCCGAAATTTTGTGCTTTGTATTTTTGTGAACACTGGGGACAGTGTTCGATTTAAGTGTGGGGTGGGAAGTAGCTAGGTGCTGGGGCTGGGCTAATCTGCTGTATGCTTTTTCCTTGGTTTGTATGTATGTTTATGTTTCCCTGTTGTGAACTGATTTGTGTTGTAGCTGTATATTTTTTGTGGTTAATGATGTGTGTTGTGAAAAGTTATGGTTGCCAAGGTAAATGTTTTGTAAATATTTCTGTATATCGAAATGATCGATATTTTTTTCAAAATTTTTGCGAAAATATTTTGCACTTATCAAAATCTTTTGTAAATATTTTTCTATCGAAATGATCGATGTGTTGTAAAATTTTTTCGGTCTTTATTTTGGGTTTCTCGGAGTTTGTTTTCGGTTCTTTTACCGGGAATAGTCCCATTGAACCGATGTCATAGTTAGTGACCGTTCCCTATGATGGATGGATGACGACCGTCTTAAGGGAAATGTAGTCGATAGGAGTAGGATTTTAATTTGTTTTCAGTTTTTCTTTGGTGGATTGCATCAATGAACCTGTAGTTGCTTTATGGTTGCAAAATTTCGTTGCGTGTTGTAACTGATGTTCAAAATGTGAAAGTGATTCGTTTGAAAGCATGCAATTTTTTAAATATGTTGAGTTACCTAGGCTGTAGAATTTGATTCGGTATGATTGAGGCTTAATTTTTGAATTCATGCAATTGGCTAATTAAAGAGTCTGTGAATGCATCTTGAATCGAGCATGTGCATGAAGTGTGTGAAGTGAGGTATTGTTATTCCATGCTATTGTGAAGTGTCTAGAACTTGCCTGGTGTGTGTACGAAACGAAATGAAGGAGGTGTAGTGTTGGAAAGGATGTAGGCATTTCTTTGTTTTAATCGAGAGTCTCTATTTTTTTCTTGTCATACTCCACCTTTTTATGTGATTGTATACCCTAGTCAGCCCTTTGAGCCTTTAGCCGTTTCTTTCTTTCTTTTGTCAAAAATTGTATAAACTAAGCTTTATTCCTTCTTTTCATTAGCCGTAAAGTTTATACAAAACTCTTAAGCGCTTAAGAAGAAAAGAAATTTTTTCCCAAAGTGTCAAAGAGTGAGAAGAGTGAAAAGAAAAAGAAAAGCAGAGTGAGGAAAGAAAACATGAGGTTGAAGAGGCACTTGTTATAATGAAACGATGAGGAGGGTACATGAAAACCCTTTGTTTTGTGTCAAGTGTGTTTGAGGAAATGGGCCATACAAAAGTAAACAAGCATGAATGGGATGATGAAAAAGAGAAAAAGAAGAACAATATCCATGAGTCGATGAGAATGTGTTGAAAAGGCGCTTAAGGATGCTAGCAACTATTATTGGCTAATACAATATACATACTAGTTCCATAGCTTCCATTACAACCCATTAAAGTCCTACGTGATCTTACATTGCATTTCTTTATATTAGTGGAGTAATACACTAAGGGCAAGCCTATGGGTCATGACATGATGCATGTGAATTCTTTTGGGAGAGAGAGTGAAATTAATTTTTACATGCCCCTACTTGAATGTTTGTGTGTTGCATGAACAAAAAGGGGAAGATTCTCTTGAGTTGTGAGGGCACATGCTTGATGAAAGATTGATTTTCGTGTCGGATATCTTGACTAGCTGATTTGCATGAGTTTGCCGATATCGAGAGTCAATTCTTAAAGTCTAGGAAGTCTTGATGTATGAAAGGTCATTGCATTGTAAGACCATGCATATTTTCTTGATGATTTGCAAAAATTGAATAATCGGTATGACCGTAGTGTAAATTGTCGCACCATAGTGACAAAGGTTGCGATGTAATTTGCATGAGTTGTGTATGTGTTGTTCGAGGACGAACAAGGATTTAAGTGTGGGGTAAGTGATCTTGGGCAGATTTATATGCCCAAGTGATACTCAAACGTATCATTTTTGTCTTATTTGTGTGCAATATGTATATATTCTCATGTAATTGGTAATAAAATGTGAATTTATACTAACCAACATGATTAGCATTTGTTTTGCAGATAAATATGATTTTTAGGAGCTAAAATGCGTGTTGGAACAATATCGGATTTGGACTCGGATGCGAGCGTGGAAAAGACATTGGAATGCACAAAGTATAGGGGCTCCGTGATGGAGCCGTGCCACGCTACCATCGCGGAGGCACACTGCCTGGAGAGGAAATTAAATGGCAAATTCCAGTGTGGCCTCGCGACTGCTCCGTGGCACGGAGATAGGCCTCCGCGTTGGCCTCCGTGCCACATTGAGGCTATTTTACCGGACCCTGGATTTCCAGTGAAGGTCCGCGTCCACGCCGTGTCACGGAGGCAGTGCTCCGCGATGGCCTCCGTGACACGTTGCTTGTTATTCCGGGAAAAATTTCCCACTAGTATAAATAGCACACTTAGGTTTATTTTAATTAGTTCAGACTTGGTGGAGCTAGGACGTGGGTTAGAAGCAGTTGAGGGACGAAAAAGCTAAGGGATTTCTTCTCTTCCTTTCTTCTTTCTATCAGTTGTATGCATGGTTTACACTTGTTTTAGGATGATCAATCCACAAATGAGTGGCTAATTCTCTTCCTTGCTGAGGTTATGAACATTTGTGATGAATTTTGATTATTAATTTTATGGTTTTCTTCTTCTTCTTCTATGTTGTTCTATTAATTCTTGTTTCTACTGCATTATTGTGTGGCCGACATTAATGTACATCTAAAAAGTCCAATTTCACTCGAGAGAGCAAGAAATTGGAAAGTTGTGAATTGATAGGGTATTGTTCTTAACTTGATTTGGGAAAATTGGATTTTGATGTGCTTTCCTGATAGAAATATACTTGAAAGCCGTATTAGTCAATTTAGGAACCGGAATTGTATTGCTAGGTCATAAATTGCATTTGATCACAGAAATGTAGACGGATGGTTTATGATTCTAAAGTGAAATTAAATACGAGAGTTTTAATTTCTAGGCTACTGTTCTTGGCTAGCAACATGAAGAAGAGATTAACCAAATTACTATTATAATCGAATTCATTACTTGTTCTTAACCTTGGCATGCTCATATCCATAGTTTAAATTCACAGTAAATAATTGTTAATAGTTTTAGTATATATATATTTTATAAATAAAAACTTATTTAACTGTTGGTTACGCTGTTGTTAGCATAATTAGAAGTAAGATAAGAATATAGTGTACTTAGGCAATTTTACTTATCCTGAGTCTCCTTGGATCGATACTTGGCTTACTTTGCCACTTTATTACTTGTTTGACCACGTGCACTTGCGTGTCGGTTTTAACCTATAGCAAACAACGCACCGAACAAAGATCGCCCGCGTTGTTGATATGACATTGTTTCATAGTGACTTCTGCACCTTCTCTCAAAGAAAATGTTTAGTTTACAGATGGGGTGTTGATTTTGAACTAATCAAGAACTTGATCTGGTAGCTATCTTGTCCTTCAATCTTGTGACAGTTGTATTGGTTCCTATTTGGCGTAATAGTAACATGTTCCAATTCCTATTGATGTTTTTGTACTGTTGATCTTCCAATGACGACTTCTTCCAAAATCCTATCTCAATCGTGGACCTAATACCAATACTCATATATTTCAGAGTGGTGTAATCGACATGGCTCGATATGCAAAACTTTTCTAAGTTCCCAACATATATTTAAAAAGGGATCAAGAATTTTTACTGATGTGGACGATTTGGTTGAACTACATACAAATCCTAGAATAGGAATTAGGCCAAAAATACAAGTACAAGAGAAAAAGGGTGGGTGGGTGGAGAATGATAAAGCGAATATTTATGATGAGCTCAGCTATGGAGGCTTATCTCTTACGTGGGGAATCTTCAACACTCAGTCATTTGCCTTTGCTGCTAGCAGTTTGGATTGGAGTGTCCTTTTCTTTGATTAATGCTCTTGTGACTTGCCTCATGTTCTTAAACTTAGGTATCACAGATACGTATTTTATCGCATCGTGGTCTTGAACAGGAGTGAATGCTTAAAAGTATCGAACTGTGGACACGCTGAGTTTGACAACTTAAATTCTTGCATAAGTACATAGTTTGGGTCGATGAACAAGTCTTCATAGTGTAAACTCCGAATATTTCTCGAGCGCACCCTCCATAGTCTTCTGTATCTGATCACTTCTTTGGGTCTTCTGTGTGAGTGCATTGTTGGCCGATTTGAATGGTGTTTTCAACTGATGTAGTAATGATATCTAGGTGTACATTGACTGCTGACATAATTCTAGGAGTGTTTGGATTTGAAAATATTTCATCAAGAGAGATATTTCGAGATGAGATGTCGAATTTAGGGATGAAACTTTGGGTATAAGTGGCAGTAGTGTCTTTTAATGTTGGCTCATATTGTGTAACGACTCGGACATCGTTACAAGATGGTTAAGGGAATAGAACACAGAAAATTGGCTAAGGATGAGATAAGAGATTGTGAAATAAACTAAGTATAGAACTGCATTTTTGGGTAGCTACTGGTA
This sequence comes from Datura wrightii, assembly GCA_035772735.1. NCBI lineage: Eukaryota > Viridiplantae > Streptophyta > Magnoliopsida > Solanales > Solanaceae > Datura > Datura wrightii. The sequence goes on from JASDFA010000003.1 coordinate 118,865,243, forward strand.
CGAGGGACTGCTGCAGCGATGGGATTCCCACTGCAGCGAGACCATGGTAGCGGTCAAAGTCCTACCATGGTGAAATGAGGGAGTAACCGCTGGAATCGCCATAGCCACCCTATGGCCACTGTAGCAGGTCTACTGCAGCGAAAGTGTGACCACTACAGCGAAAAGTGGGAGTTAGTAAGTGGTTCTTAAGTGGGAGTTACGGGGTTTTACCTCATTTTTCTCAAAAACTCGATCACAAGGGCTAAGGGGTGGAAACTTTCTCCAGAGTAGTGAAATACTCTACGAAGGTAAGAATCTCAATCCTCCTATCTCTACTTCTATTAATGTTGATCGTAGATTGCTTGTGGACCTGTAATGGTGGATATTAATTAGAGAAAACCCTAAGTTGATGAACTAGGGTTGAGGTTGTAAGAAGCAATGGGAGGGTTGATTATTGAAAATTTGAGCAATGTCCACTTCCTAGGGTCCCTCTCGTTAATGTTGTTGGGTTAGACAAGGTGAGGACCTAGAACTAGATGGAAGGGTAGGGCGTTCTATTAAATTGCCTTGAAAAGAGAAGGGTTTGATCGAATTAGGACCTATTTCGAGGAGTGATTAACCAATGATTATATGTGTGTAGATTTTGAGCAATTCGAAGCATTGAGAAAGGCAAAGCTCTTGCAGAGTAGTGAAGCAAATAATTATGAGTAATCGGGGTAGGTTATGGTTTTATAGGGATAGCCCTGTATAATGGCATGTATAGTGTGCAATGTTGATATACTATTGGTCTTCGGACGTTTACGTGATATGTGAGTCTATTGTTGTTAATTTATCTTTTGAACGTGACTATGATGTGATATTGAACTGTGATGACTTGTTGACAAGATTGTGTATATGATAATGGAATTAACTGTGCTGAATGTTTAGTAGAGTGATTATACTCCGTTAATGAGAGAATTGTTAATTGATAATGACTTAATAGAGAAGTAGATTGTAACTGTCTGTATGATGTAATGATGCACTTGGTATGTTTTGTGAGGATGATGAATGAAAAGATTTTAACATATTAATGTTGAGTGGCTCATGCCCGAGGGGAGTATCCGGATGACCAGTAATGATATTTGAGTGGCTCGTGTCAGAGGGGATCATCCGGACGAGCATATGAGTCGGAGCAGATGCACGTCGGCACAGTAATGGATTTCTAAAGTTCCCTATAGGTCATGACTGGTTGGGCATAAGTAAGTTCACTAGCATGTGTGTACATGAGTCATGTGGTTGAGTGTTAAGCGGAGATGGCGGAGGCGTGTGCCCCTCATGTTACCCTTGGTTGTGTTATTCACTTATTGTTTGTGATTTCATTTATGTTCATGAGGTGGATGTGAAATATATTACGACAATGTGCTAACTTATTGTGGATATGTTGCAAATTGATAACAATGAACGTGACGTTAATGCTAAGTGCGACTTTGTTACTATGTGTGGTTGTTGAGTAGGTATCGTTGGGAATAACTGAGAATTTGTAATTCTTACTTGCAATTGTGCTTGTTGTTATTCTGGTTGTGGATGGATTCATGGTGTTATGTGAAATGTGATTATTGATTTTATTGAGCTATGTGATGGATGAGCTGAGAAGGGAGCAGCCTGTCGAGCTACTGCCAAAATAGTGCCGTTGTACCGGGACAATTTTCGTTGCAATGAACAAGTGACCACTGCAGTGAGAGGCCTAATCCAGTGAGTAGGCTGGCTGATTCTTGAGTAGAACTAGTGTTCACAATATGGCTTGTAATTCTGCTTAAAGTTGAGGACCCTTTTTATATATCTATTATTGTACTTATATGTTTTTATGTAAGGTCGGCCGATGATGCCTACCAGTATTGTGTCATGTACTGACCCTACCCCTGCATTCTTTTCTGAGTGCAGAGTTTGAGGCCGACAGTTCTTTGCGCCCTTACCTATTAGCCAGTAGCCTTTGTGATTATAGAAGGTGAGCGAATGAGGACGCAAATCACTCCTTTCTTGTAGATGTCCTTCTTTGGGACACTCAAACATTTTATTTCGTTTTTGGGTATAGTTCCTTGGCTTGTAATAGATTAGATGTCTGGTGCAATGACAATCAAGTTCTGGGAAATTATTTATTTGATTTTCATACGTGCAGTGTCTGATTTTGAAATTATTCTTTTCACAATAGTTGTTTCTTTTTCAAGAATGCTTTGATTTTAGGGGTAGTATCGAAATTCATTGGTTCGCCCACCAGAGGGTTAGTGTGGGTGTCAATCACGGCTATTTGGGTCGTGACAAAGTTGGTATCAAAGCTCTAGGTTCGTTGATCTCATTGCACTAAGATGGGTCTAGTAGAGTCTTGCAGATCGATGCAGAGATGTCCATAACTTATCTTTGAGAGGTTGCAGGACTTTAGGAAAACTCACTCCTTCATTTGCAGGACTTTAGGAAAACTCACTCCTTCATTCCTTTCGTGCGATTACTTGATTCCATTTGGTATCTGGTGATCCAAATTGATATCTCTCACAACTTTTCTTCTTTCCTTTTCAGATGGTAAGAATACGTGCAAGCGGTGACAGAGATGCAGCACCTGAGCTAGCAGTGGTGGCCCCAGTCCGCGGTAGAGGAAGGGGCAGAGGTCGTGGCGGTAGACCCACTGTGGCTAGAGGAGGGGCCCGTGCTCCAGCACCAACCTGGGAGAGGTCTGTATCTCCCGTGCCACCAACAACGTAGGAGCAAGTGGCAGTTGAGATAGAGGTCTCGATGTAGGGAGAAGCTCCTGCCCCACCAGTGTCCTTAGAGGTCCTAGCTCAGGTCCTCAACCTGTTGAGCGGCCTTGTGGGAACCGGGGCAGCGCCAGCAACTCCAGAAGGACAACAGTCAGGAATTCAGCATACAACTTCTGTGGCCCCGCAGATTGATGATATATCGGAGGCAGTAAAATTTTTGAGGCCGGTGGCAGGACCGGTAATGATAGGGGATGAGCATGGCCTATTTTGGAGATTCACCAAGATGAAGCCTCCCACCTTCTACGATACAGAGGCAGAGGACACCAATGAGTTCATCATAGATTTTCAAAAACGACTTCATAAGTGGGAGCGGTAGAGAAGTATGGTGTTGAGTTCATCACCTTCCAGATGATGGGTGATGCAAAGCTTTGGTGAAGGGCTTTCATGGAGTGCAGACCAACAAGGTCCCCACCGGTGACGTGGACCCAATTCTACTCCACATTTCTGGAGAAATATGCTCCCCACACTTTGAGGGATAGGAGATGAGATGAGTTCACTACCATTGAGCAGGGGAGCTCATAAATTGCTAGATATGAGGCCATATTTCACTCCTTGTCCGAAAATGCTCTACCCTTATTGCCCACAGAGAAGGAGAGGATCGGGCAGTTTGTTAAAGGCCTGAGTGTAGGTCTCCAGGTACCAGCTCTGCATATGGTCTTCGGGGAAGACTTTTCAAAAGGTGGTAGAGTACGTGAAGTCGATTGAAGGGGTGAGGCAGGAGGGTTATGCTAGAAATGCCAAGAAGAAGGCTCGGAGAGTTAGTTCTTTCAGTGGTTCATATGCGAAGGCTCTAGCACCTTAGAGGATCTCTGGGCGCCCTATTTAGTCTGCCATGCAGGTGTCAGCCGGAGTCCCACCAGGGACAGCTCCGCGACCGTCGGGTGCAGTTGGGGGTACTTAGATGGTTCGTTTTGATTTAGGGGATCGTCTTATTTCTTCTGTTCCAGCTTAGAGGTCGGTTATTGAGAAGGTCTGCCACGAGTGTGGTGAGCAGAAAGACGGTGAACATGGGAAGCTTGGCTTGCTTGGAGGCCGCTCAATAGTCGATGGCCAAGGAAGTCCAGACTTTGGCAAACAGCTTAGTAAGATTGTCGCCGACCGAAACCGGTGGAGTGTTAGCCAACCTGGAGGCTAAATCCTTGCTGTTGGAGGATATCAAGACCAAAAAGTTTGAAGATGAAAATCTAGGCAAAATCAGAGATAAATTGCTGCGGAGAGGCCGAGAAAGTAGTGTTAGATGATGAAGGGTCTAGAGAATAAAGGGGCAGATGTGTGTTCCCCGAGTTGGTGAGCTAATTAAAACTCTCTTGGTAGAGGCTCAAAACTCGAGGTACTCCATTCACCCCGGAGTCACGAAGATGTACCACGATCTAGAACAACATTATTGGTGGGGTAGGATGAAGCAAGACATTATGGACTACATGGCTCGGTGTTTAAGTAGTCAACAGGTGAAGTACGAGTACCAAAAGTCTAGAGGAGTTCTTCAACGAATGCCTATCCCCGAGTGGAAATGGGAAAGGACAGCTATGGACTTTGTGGTTGGTCTTCCCAAGAATTTAGGGAAGTTTGACTCTATTTGGGTCATAGTGGACAGGTTGACCAAGTCTCCTCATTTCTTGTCGATCTAGGTGACTTACAATGAAGAGAAACTAGCCAAGTTGTATGTGAAAGAGGTTATTCGATTGCTGCTCATTCAGGACTGTTTGGTGGCTGCTCAGAGTAGGTAGAAGTAACACATAGACAAGAAAGTCAGGGATATAGAGTTCATGGAAGGGGAGCAAGTATTGCTCAAGGTGTCCCCCATGAAGGGGTGATAAGGTTTGGGAAGCGGGGCAAGCTCAGCCTGAGGTATATTGAGCCATTTGAAATACTCTGACATGTGTGGGAAGTGGCTTATGAGCTGGCATTGCTGCCAGGTTTGTTTGGAGCGCATCCGACGTTTCATGTGTCTATGCTAAAAAAGTACCATGGGGATGGAACTTATATCATCAAGTGGGACTCTATGCTATTGGATGAGAATATTTCATATGAGGAGGAACCTGTAGCAATATTAGCCATAGAGGTTCGGAAGCTGAGGTCCAAGGAGATTCCAATAGTAAAAATCTAGTGGAAGGATCATCCGATGGAAGAAGCCACTTGGGAGACCGAGGCTGATATGCGGGTAAAGTACCCCCAGTTGTTCAGAGAGTCTACTACGTATCCTTCTTACTTTTGTATAGACCGTTCGGGAACAAATGGTAATTTAATTAGTTTCTGATATAACGACTCGTACGTCGTTATGGATGGTTAAGGGCATAAAACACAGAAAATTGATTAAAGATGAGATTGGGAGGTTGTGAAATAAACTAAGAATAGAACTGTGCATTTTTGGGTAGCTACTGGTTCGAGGAACCGATATAGTAGAGAGATTCCCACTACAGTAAGACCGTGGTAGCAGTTGGAGTTCCTCCATGAAAAAATGAGGGAGTAACCGCTAGAACCGCCGCAGCGCCCTATGGCCGCTGTAGCGGGTCCGCTGCAGCGGAAGTGTGACCGCCGCAGTGGACAGCAGGAGTCAAAAAGTGGGTTTTAAGTGGGAGTTATGGAGTTTTACTCCATTATTCTCAAAAACTCGACCGCAAGGGCTAAGGGGCGGAAAATTTCTCCAGAGTAGTGAACTACTCTCCGAAGGTAAGAATCTCAATCCTCCTACCTCTACTTCAACTAGTGTTGATCCTAGATTGCTTGTGGACCTATAATGAAGGAAATCAATTAGAAAAAACCCTAAGTTGATGAATTAGGACTGGGGTTGCAGGGAAGCAATGGGAGGGTTGATTGTTGAAAATTTGAGTAATGTCCATTTCCTAGGGTTCCTCTCGTTAATGTTGGTGGGTTAGAGAAGATGAGGACCTAGAACTAGGTGGAAGGGTTGAGTTTTCTATTAAATTGCCCTGAAAAAAGAAGGGTCTGATCGAATTAGGCCGTATGTTAAGGAGTTATTAAGCAATGATTATACGTGTGTAGATTTTGAGCAATCCGACGCATTGAGAATGGGCAAAGCTCCTACAGAGTGGTGCAGTCGATAATTTCGAGTAATAGAGATAGGTTATAGTTTATAGGGATAGACCTATATAATGGCATGTATAGTGTGCAATGTTGATATATGATTAGTCTTCAGAAATTTACATGATATGTGAGTCTATTATTGTTAATTTATCTTTTGAACATGACTATAATAATGAAACTAACAGTGCTGAATGTTTAGTAGAGTGATTATACTCCGTTAATGAAAGAATTGTTAATTGATAATGGCTTACTAGAGAAGTAGATTGTAATTTTCTATATGATGCAGTGATGGAATTGGCATGTTTTGTGAGGATGATGAATGAAATGATTTTAACATACCAATGTTGAATGGCTCGTGCCCTAGAAGAGTATCCGGGAGAGCAATAAAAATATTTTAGTAGCTCATGTCTGAGGAGAGCATCTGGAAGAGCATATGAGTGGGAGCGGGTGTCATGCTGGCACAGTATATGGATTTCTAAAGTCCCCTGCAGGTCATGACTGGTTGGGCGTAAGTAAGACCCACTAGCATGTGTGTACATGATTCGTGTGGTTGAGTGTTAAGGGAGATGGCAGAGGAGTGTGCCCATCATGTTACTCTTGGTTGTGTTATTCACTTATTGTTTGTGATTTCATTTATGTTCATAAGATGTCTGTAAAACATATTACGTGGACGTGTTAACTTATTGTGAATATGTTGCAAATTGATAACAATGAACGTGGCGTTAATGCTAAGTGCGACTTTGTTACTATGTATGGTTGTTGAGTAGTTGTTGTTGGGAATAACTGAGGATTTGTAACTCTTACTTGCAATTATGCTTCTTGTTATGCTGGTTGTGTATGGATTCATGGTGTTATATGAAATGTAATTTTTGATTTTATTGAACTATGTGATGGATAAGCTAAGAAGGGAGCAGCCTATCGAGCTATTGCCTAACCATTTCCGCTGTGGCGGACAAGTGACCTCTACAGCGATAGGCCTAATCCAGTGAGCAAGCCGGCTGATTCCTAAGTAGAACTAGTGTTCATAAAATGGCTTGTAATTCCGCTTAAAGTTGAGGACCCTTTTTATATCTCTATTGTTGTACTTATATGTTATTATGTAAGGTCGGCCGATGATACCTATCAGTACTATGTCATGTACTGGCCCTACCCATGCATTCTTTTCTGAGTGCAGAGTTCGAGCCCGGCAGTTCTTCATGCGCTCACTTGTGAGCCAGCAACCTTTGTGAATCAAGAAGGTGAGCAAATGAGGACGCAGATCACTCCTTTCTTGCAGATGTCCTTCTTTCGGACCCTCGAACATTTTGTTTCGTTTTTGGTTTTAGTTCCTTGGCTTGTAATAAATTAGATGTCTGGTGCAATAACAACCAGGTTTTGGGAAATTGTTTATTTGGTTTTTGTACACGCCGTATAATGATTTTAAAATTGTTCTTTTCACAATAGATGTTTCTTTTTCAAGAATGTTTTGATTTTGGGGTTAGTATGGGAATTCGTTAATTCGCCCACCGGAGGATTAGTGTGGGTGTCAATCACGACCATTTGGGTCGTGACATATTGGCACTTCCTTCTAGTTGTCATCTTGTCTTTTTAAGAAGAATAAACCAATGTTGATGTAGAGAAATGGTCCGTCATTGATTTTCATCCTCATCACGGGTTCGCAAGTAATTTTGTCTGGGACAGGACAACCTTGACGGTGTAATAACTCTGAGTTGAACGTCATAGATTCATCATGAATTAAACTTTCGTCTTTCCTGATTTTTAGAGAATCCTTCATAATTTTCGCAGAATATTCGTTGGCGTAACTTTAAATATTTTTATTGAACGTTCCAAAGTCTCCTAGACTATGTTGACTTGTCCTCTAATTTCTTTTTTGGAGTTAGAGGGAAAAAATGGAAATTTCTATTATAAAGGGATCGGGCCTTATATAGGCTATCTACGTATTCCGCCATGGGAAATCAAATTTCACTTAGTTTTAATTATATAGAAAAATATCGTTACTCCTAAAAATGTGACCGAACCTGATAAGGGTTGCCCACGTATCTCACCATGAGAAATCAGATCGACACGTAGTTTTGTTACAATAGAAATGCAAATTACAATAAAGGGAAACAAAGCTAGATTGACCTCATAGGTATTATCTCTTAATGACATTTGAGTTAATTGACTCAAAGTTTGTCACTTCTGCGAGAATTAGTGCTTCTTTGGGGAGTGCCTTATAAACCATGTAAAGTCTTATCAGCTTGGCGCGAATGGTAGTATCTTCTCATGCCGCCTCTTCTAATCACTCCTCTATTTCCATGATTGGTTATTGTTCATATCTGGCTGCACTGCGACGCACTGGATTTCCCCAATTTTGATCAAATGTTCGATTCGGTGCCTTAGCCTATTACAATCTTCAATGTCGTGCCCCTGAATGTTGGAATGGAATGCACAATGCTTGTTTTTATCAAACCATCCAGGTAGTGGATCAGGAATCTTCCCTAGCTCGGGTTGTAGTAAATTGGCGGCCTTTAATCTCTCGAACAATTTTGCCAATGGTTCAGCTAATTTGGTGTGGTTGCGGTTGCAGTTGCGCTTTGGATTTTATCTCGATGTCAAAGGTGAAAGATTTTAGTGAACTAGAACTTGGATCGGTTGTTGTAGATTTAGATATGTGGTAGTTGAGGGTAATTTGGTTGGATATCATAGGCATGATGCGAATTATATGTCGATATTTGAATCTGTTGGTTACTGGAATTCTTAAGTGATTCGAAAAATCCTTGTGTTAAGAAATGCGACGTCACAATGGATACCTCTTCTTTGTTCCTCTTGGCCCATTTTGTACACATTGACGAAATAGTATTGCTCAAGTTGTCTATCAGTTGAATTTTTCCTGACTTAATTCCTTCCTCTATGAAATTTCACATTTTGACACAATCGATGAACTTTCTTCCCATCATAGACATCATCTTTTCAAAGTAGACCCCTTCCTGACTATTGATGAAATACTTTGTCAGTTCATTCTCGTCCATTAGTGGTTGAACTCTTCTGGTCTCATACCTCCATAGTTGAGCATATTCTTGGAATGACTTAGAGGGCTTCTTTTGTATATTAACGAGGGAAAATCGATCAGGCGTGATTTCTGTGTTAAACTTGAAACGAGCCATAAAATCATCATCCATGTGGTGCTATTCATGCCAATGACGGAGATCTTGTTTGGTGTACCAAGTGAGAGCCTCACCAGACAAGCTCCTAATGAACACTTCATTATGAGTTTCTCAATTTTGCCGATCCCTACCAATTTATCAAAATATTCTCTCAAAGGGTCGCCTGTTCCATCAAATAAGTCGAACTTTGGTGGGTTGTACCCAATAGGCACATCAATGTCTGGATAGATGCATAAATCTTCATAGTTCAAACTCTCATTGCTTCGAGCTTCCTGGAGATGCTTGGTCGCTCTCTTTAAACCATGTAGCTCATTCACAAATTTGTTATCTTCATTTTTCTTTCTCTTCCCTAAATTCATAGGGAACCTAATAGTAGTAGGTATGGTGAAAGCCGATGTCTTAGTCATACACACTCGGTGATCATGTTGTTCTTGAAAAGTAGTAATGTCCGTTTGTGGAAGGTGTTGTGTTGGATGGTGAATAGAGGTACTCCATTCACCCCGGAGTCACGAAGATGTACCACGATCTAGAACAACATTATTTGTGGGGTAGGATGAAGCGAGACTTTGTGGACTACGTGGCTCGGTGTTTAAGTAGTCAACAGGTGAAGTACGAGTAGCAAAAGCCTAGAGGAATTCTTCAGCGAATGCCTATCCCCGAGTGGAAATGGGAAAGGACATCTATGGACTTTGTGGTTGGTCTTCCCAAGAATTTAGGGAAGTTTGACTCTATTTGGGTCATAGTGGACAGGTTGACCAAGTCTCCTCATTTCTTGTCGATCTAGGTGACTTACAATGAAGAGAAACTAGCCAAGTTGTATGTGAAAGAGGTTATTCGATTGCATGGGGTGCCTGTTTCCATTGTATCGGATAGAGGCACTCAGTTTACTTCCCATTTTTGGAGGACCTTGTAGGTCGAGTTGGGTACGAGGTTGGACTTGAGTACAGCCTTCCATCCTCAGACAGACGGGCTATCAGAGCGCACTAATCAAGTGTTAGAGGATATGCTCCGGGTGTGCATGATAGACTTTGGGGGTCATTGGGACAAGTTTTTACCCTTGGCAGAGTTCGCTTATAACAATAGCTACCACTCGAGCATTGGTATGCCTCCTTTTGAAGCCTTGTATGGGAGGAAGTGTAGGTCTCCAATCGGGTGGTTTGATACATTTGAGGTGAGACCTTGGGGGAAGGATTTGTTAAAGGAGTCCTTTGAAAAGGTTCGAATCATTCAGGACAGTTTGGTGGCTGCTCAGAGTAGGTAGAAGTAACACATAGACAAGAAAGTCAGGGATATGGAGTTCATTGAAGGGGAGAAAGTACTGCTCAAGGTGTCCTCCATGAAGGGGTGATAAGGTTTGGGAAGCGGGGCAAGCTCAGCCTGAGGTATATTAAGCCATTTGAAATACTCCGACGTGTGAGCGAAATGGCTTATAAGCTGGAATTGCCGCCAGGTTTGTCTGGAGTGCATCGACGTTTCATGTGTCTATGCTGAAAAAGTACCATGGGGATGGAACTTATATCATCAAGTGGGACTCTATGCTATTGGATGAGAATATTTCATATGAGGAGGAACCTGTAGCAATATTAGCCATAGAGGTTCGGAAGCTGAGGTCCAAGGAGATTCCAATAGTAAAAATCTAGTGGAAGGATCATCTGATGGAAGAAGCCACTTGGGAGACCGAGGCTGATATGCGGGTAAAGTACCCCCAGTTGTTCAGAGAGTCTGCTATGTATCCTTCTTACTTTTGTATAGACCGCTCGGGAACAAATGGTAATTTAATTAGTTTCTGATATAACGACTCGTACGTCGTTATGGATGGTTAAGGGCATAAAACACAGAAAATTGATTAAAGATGAGATTGGGAGGTTGTGAAATAAACTAAGTATAGAACTGTGCATTTTTGGGTAGCTACTGGTTCGAGGAACCGATATAGTAGTGAGATTCCCACTACAGTAAGACCGTGGTAGCGGTTGGAGCTCCTCCATGAAAAAATGAGGGAGTAACCGCTAGAACCGCCGCAACGCCCTATGGCCGCTGTAGCGGGTCCGCTGCAGCGGAAGTGTGACCACCGCAGTGGACAGCAGGAGTCAAAAAGTGGGTTTTAAGTGGGAGTTATGGAGTTTTACTCCATTATTCTCAAAAACTCGACCGCAAGGGCTAAGGGGCGAAAAATTTCTCCAGAGCAGTGAACTACTCTCCAAAGGTAAGAATCTCAATCCTCCTACCTCTACTTCAATTAGTGTTGATCCTAGATGCCTGTGGACCTATAATGGTGGAAATCAATTAGAAAAAACCCTAAGTTGATGAACTAGGACTGAGGTTGTAGGGAAGCAATGGGAGGGTTGATTGTTGAAAATTTGAGTAATGTCCATTTCCTAGGGTTCCTCTCGTTAATGTTGATGGGTTAGACAAGATGAGGATTTAGAACTAGGTGGAAAGGCTGAGTTTTCTATTAAATTGCCCTGAAAAAAGAAGGGTCTGATCGAATTAGGCGCTATGTTAAGGAATGATTAAGCAATGATTATACGTGTGTAGATTTTGAGCAATCCGAAGCATTGAGAATGGCAAAGCTCCTACGGAGTAGTGAAGTCGATAATTTCGAGTAATCGAGATAGTTTATAGTTTATAGGGATAGACCTACATAATGGCATGTATAGTGTGCAATGTTGATATATGATTGGTCTTCAGACATTTACGTGATATGTGAGTATATTATTGTTAATTTATCTTTTGAACATGACTATGATGTGATATTGAACTGTAATGACTTGTTTACAAGATTGCGTATATGATAATGGAATTAACTGTGCTGAACGTTTAGTAGAGTGATTATACTACATTAATAAAAGAATTGTTAATTGATAATAGCTTATTAGAGGAGTAGATTGTAATTTTTTGTATGATGCAATGATGGAATTGGCATGTTTTGTGAGGATGATGAATGAAATGATTTTAACATATTAATGTTGAATGGCTCGTGCCCTAGAAGAGTATCCGGGCGAGCAATAAAGATATTTTAGTGGCTTATGTCTGAGGAAAGCATCCGGAAGAGCAAATGAGTGGGAGTGGGTGTCACGCTGGCGCAGTATATGGATTTCTAAAGTTCCCTGCAGGTCATGACTGGTTGGGCGTAAGTAAGACCCACTAGCATGTGTGTACATGATTCGTGTGGTTGAGTGTTAAGGGAGATGGCAGAGGAGTGTGCTCATCATGTTACTTTTGGTTGTGTTATTCACTTATTGTTTGTGATTTCATTTATGTTCATAAGATGTATGTAAAACATATTACGAGGACGTGTTAACTTATTGTGAATATGTTGCAAATTGATAACAATGAACGTGGCGTTAATGTTAAGTGCGACTTTGTTACTATGTATGGTTGTTGAGTAGTTGTTGCTGGGAATAACTGAGGATTTGTAACTCTTACTTGCAATTATGCTTCTTGTTATGCTGGTTGTGTATGGATTCATGGTGTTATATGAAATGTAATTGTTGATTTTATTGAACTATGTGATGGATGAGCCAAGAAAGGAGCAGTCATCGAGCTATTGCCTATCCATTTCCGCTGCAGCGGACAAGTGACCGCTACAGCGATAGGCCTAATCCAGTGAGCAAGCCGGATGATTCCTAAGTAGAACTAGTGTTCATAAAATGGCTTGTAATTCCGCTTAAAGTTGAGGACCCTTTTTATATCTCTATTGTTGTACTTATATGTTATTATGTAAGGTCGGCCGATGATACCTATCAGTACTATGTCATGTACTGGCCCTACCCATGCATTCTTTTCTGAGTGCAGAGTTCGAGCCCAGCAGTTCTTCACGCCCTCACCTGTGAGCCAGCAACCTTTGTGAATCAAGAAGGTGAGCAAATGAGGACGCAGATCACTCCTTTCTTGCAGATGTCCTTCTTTCGGACCCTCGAACATTTTGTTTCATTTTTGGTTTTAGTTCCTTGGCTTGTATAAATTAGATGTCTGGTGCAATAACAACCAGGTTCTGGGAAATTGTTTATTTGGTTTTTGTACACGCTGTATAATGATTTTAAAATTGTTCTTTTCATAATAGATGTTTCTTTTTCAAGAATGTTTTGATTTTGGGGTTAGTATGGGAATTCGTTAATTCGCCCACCAGAGGATTAGTGTGGGTGTCAATCACGACCATTTAGGTTGTGACATATTGGCACTTCCTTCTAGTTGTCATCTTGTCTTTTTAAGAAGCATAAACCAATGTTGATGTAGAGAAATGGTTCGTCATTGATTTTCATCCTCATCACGGGTTCGTGAGTAATTTTGTCTGGGACAGGACAACCTTGACGGTGTAATAACTCTGAGTTGAACGTCATAGATTCATCTTGAATTAAACTTTCGTCTTTCCTGATTTTTAGAGAATCCTTCATAATTTTCGCAGAATATTCGTTGGCGTACCTTTGAATATTTTTATTGAACGTTCCAAAGTCTCCTAGACTATGTTGACTTGTCCTCTAATTTCTTTTTTGGAGTTAGAGGGAAAAAATGGAAATTTCTATTATAAAGGGATCGGTCCTTATATAGGCTATCTACGTATTCCGCCATGGGAAATCAAGTTTCACTTAGTTTTAATTACATTGAAAAATATCGCTACTCCTAAAGATATGACTGAACCTGATAAGGGTTGCCTACGTATCTCACTATAAGAAATCAGGTCGACACGTAGTTTTGTTACAATAGAAATGCAAATTACAATAAAGGGAAACAATGCTAGATTGACCTCAGAGGTATTATCTCTTAATGACATTTGAGTTAATTGACTCAAAGTTTGTCACTTCTGCGAGAATTAGCGCTTCTTTGGGGAGTGCCTTATGAACCATGTAAAGTCTTATCAACTTGGCGCGAATTGTGGTGTCTTCTCATGTCGCCTCTTCTGTTCACTCCTCTATTTCCATGATTGGTTATTGTTCATATCTGGCTGCACTGCGACGCACTGGATTTCCCCAGTTTTGATCAAATGTTCGATTCGGTGCCTTAGCCTATTACAATCTTCAATGTGGTGCTCCTGAATGTTGGAATGGAATGCACAATGCTTTTTTCTTTATCAAACCATCCAGGTAGTGGATCAGGAATCTTCCCTAGCTCGGGTTGTAGTAAATTGGCAGCCTTTAATCTCTCGAACAATTTTGCCAATGGTTCAACTAATTCAGTGTGGTTGCGGTTGCAGTTGCGTTTTGGATTTTGTCTCGATGTCAAAAGTGAGCGATTTTGGTGAACTAGAACTTGGATCGGTTGTTGTAGATTTAGATATGTGGGAGTTGAGGGTAATTTGGTTGGATATCATAGGCATGATGCGAATTATATGTCGATATTTGAATCTGTTGGTTATTGGAATTCTGAAGTGATTGGGAAAATCCTTGTGTTAAGAAATGCGACGTCACAATGGATACCTCTTCTTTGTTCCTCTTGGCCCATTTTGTACACATTGACGAAATAGTATTGCTCAAGTTGTCTATCAGTTGAATTTTTCCTGACTTAATTCCTTCCTCTATGAAATTCCCCATTTTGACACAATCGATGAACTTTCCTCCCATCATAGACATCATCTTTTCAAAGTAGACCCCTTCCTGACTATTGATGAAATACTTTGTCAGTTCATTCTCGTCCATCGGTGGTTGAACTCTTCTGGTCTCATACCTCCATAGTTGAGCATATTCTTGAAATGACTTAGAGGGCTTCTTTTGTATATTAACGAGGGAAAATCGATCAGGTGTGATTTCTGTGTTAAACTTGAAACGAGCCATAAAATCATCAGCCATGTGGTGCTATTCATGCCAATGACAGAGATCTTGTTTGGTGTACCAAGTGAGGGCCTCACCAGACAAGCTCCTAATGAACACTTCATTATGAGTTTCTCAATTTTGCCGATCCCTACCAATTTATCAAAATATTCTCTCAAATGAGCACGAGGGTCGCATGTTCCATCAAATAAGTCTAACTTTGGTGGGTTGTACCTAATAGGCACATCAATGTCTGGATAGATGCATAAATCTTCATAGTTCAAACTCTCATTGCTTCGAGCTTCCTGGAGATTCTTGGTCGCTCTCTTTAAACCATGTAGCTCGTTCACAAATATGTTATCTTCATTTTTCTTTCTCTTCCCCATATTCACAGGGAACCTAATAGTAGTAGGTATGGTGAAAGCCGGTGTCTTAGTCATACACACTCGGGGATCATGTTGTTCTTGAAAAGTAGTAATGTCCGTTTGTGGAAGGTGTTGTGTTGGATGGTGAACAGAGCTAACAATATTGGAATGTGTCAGAGCTTGAGAACAATGAGTTGTATGAGGGGTGCAATAACGAGTCAGATGACGAGTCACTAGAGGAAGCAATGACTCATCCCGATGAGCCGTAGGATGAAGTTCCGAGTTGGTTTGAAGTTAGTCTAGTGACCATGAAGAATGTGACGACTCATGATGACAAGGGAAGACCCATACTGTCCTCGTTGTGAGAAGATCTGAAAGTGAGAAAATGGGTCAGTGGTAATGGATGGTCACCACGAATCATGGTGATGACCAATAACTCGTATAGTATGACCCGTGATGACTGTTTAGTCGTTTTTAAGTATGAGTTCCTAGGGGTATTTTCATAATTTTTTATGTTTTAACTCCTAAACTAGGTCGTTTTGGATTTAAGGGGGATATTAAAAGGTTTTACTTAGCTTACACTCTCATTCCCTTCTTCAAACACTGTAATTCAAATCAAAACTCACAAGGCTCTCAAGAAAACTAGAGTTCATCTTCTCCAATTCTCTTAGGTCTCAAGTTTAAGTCAAGGAATCAGCAAGCCCAAGTATGTGGGATTATCAATAAGAGATTTCTTTCCCCCTTATTCCCAAACCCCAAGCTTAAACTTATGGTTTTAATTCTTCTATGCTTCAAATTCGAATTCCATGATTTCTAGGGTTAGAACTTTTTTATGCCAAAAATTCTAACTTCTTTTATGAATTGTTTCTCTCATGATTCTATATGTATTTTATGATTATGATTGAGTTGAATTCATTTAAAAACTCCTATGATTCTCTATATTCAAGTTAGCATGTTTTACTCAATTATGTATGAATTTCATGAATTTCAAGGTTAAGTATCATGACTGTAATATTCAATATAGTGTTCATGGCTAGTTCACGTACTTCAAGAGATTTAGTAATTTACATGATTTTTAAACTAGCCCGTCCAAAATCTATCATGTTTTCAAGTATAATTATAAATACCTATGTATGTTTTCAGAGTAGTATTTAACACCGAATAAATCGGGGTTCAGCTCACCCAAGTCTCAAAACTACGTGCCACCGTAAGTGTGAAGGGGTCCTCACTAGAGAGTGTCTCCCTTGCCCGAATGGGCTCATGAGTGAATTCACGCCGTCATGATTCTTACCCTTAGCAGGGTATAAACACCCTCCCGACCAGGGTTACAGGTTGGGCTCCATGATTCTCACTTGGAGTATGTCGGTTATGAGAATCTCCCACTTCACTTCACGTCCATATTTTATGAGGCAT
The DNA here is from genome assembly GCA_035772735.1 of Datura wrightii. Lineage (NCBI taxonomy): Eukaryota > Viridiplantae > Streptophyta > Magnoliopsida > Solanales > Solanaceae > Datura > Datura wrightii. Next base: position 118,881,724 of record JASDFA010000003.1, read on the forward strand.
TCACTTATAGTTTTTTAGCCCATTGATCAGATTATGAATTTACTTAGTATTTCAGATATGTTAAGCTCTATGTTATGTTTTTAAACCTTAGGTCATTTTACTTAATTTTATGATGAAAATCTCATGTTTTATGACTGTATCACGATTATGATTTCTAGCATATTGTCCTTATTCTCATGTTTTACTTATTCTCCATACTCAGTATAGTCAAAGTACTGACCGCATATTTTGTGTTATATCGTCTCATGATATAGGTTTGGGTGTTCAGTCTCAGCCCCTCTATTAGATACACTCTTGTTCCTAATTCAACTCAGATTGGTAAATCCTCATCATCCGAGGACGACAGTTTTGGTTTATGCCTTTTTTTAGTCATTTCACTTTCAGATTTTGTAATGCTAGTTGGGGACCTATCCTTTCAGCTCGTTAGATGTTCTAGAGGTTTTTAGACTATCGGTTTTAGATGTTGAGATGATTGACGCTGTTGTCTCAGTTTTGCATTTTATGATATCTCAGACTTATTCTGCTTATGTTATATCTCATAATTTGCTTTCACTTAGTTTTATGCTTACATCTATGATGTCATGCATGTACCATGGGTAAGCTTGGAGCTATTCGTGGTTTTAAGTCCCGTATCACATCCGGAGTCCATGCTTGGGTCGTGACCCTGATCATGTATTAAGCCAAAAATAAATACATGTTAAATAGCAATATTCGAATAGAAAAACCATGAAAGTTTTACTTACGGATATGATAAAATCTTGGCCCACTTAGGTCGATGTAAGTGAACAATAATAAACTTGTTTGACCAATTTTTTGGAAGGTTAAAAGTGCTTATTTTAAAAAATTAGGTGTTTGGTCAAAGTTTTTGAAAAAAATAAGTGCTTTTAGGGAGTAGCAGAAATTATTTTTCATAAGCTAAAAAGATAGCTTCTCTTAAAAACACTTATTTAAAAAACACTTTTGAGAAAAATATACTTATAGCCTGTTTGGCCAACCTTCTCAAATCAGCTTATTTTGAGAAGTGTTTTTTTCAAAAGTGCTTATCAAAAAAGTATTTTTAGCGAGAAGTAGTTTGCGTTTGGCTAATAAATTTAAAAAGTACTTTTGAGCAGCAACTAGTGTTTGACCAAGTTTTTGAAAAGTGTTTTTAAGTGTATTTTTCATAGAAGTTCTTTTCAAATAAGTGCTTTTAGAGAGAAACTACTTTTTTTAGCTTATGAAAAATAACATCTTCTACTCCCTAAAATACTTATTTTCTCTCAAAAGCTTATCCAAACACCTCATTTTTAAAAAATAAGTGCTTTTTAGGAAAAATAAGCACTTTTGGCCTCCGAGAAGCTTGGCCAAACAGGCTATTAGAATCACTTTTCAAAAGATTGACCAAATACTAATTACTGCTCAAAAGTGTTTTTTAAATTTATTGGCCAAATACAAACTGTTTCTCACTAAAAATACTTTTTAATAATCACTTCTTGAAATAAGTTGATTTTAGAAGTTTGGTCAAATAGGCTGTATGCGTAAAAAGAATTAAACTTTTTCGTGTTTTGGGTCAAATACTTCAAACTTGGGCCCAACTTCTTACTTCTCACGAGACGGAACCCATTAAAGGCCTATTAGGGTTCTGGAGTATATAACAGTATTTTTTGTCTATTACCTTCTCTGTATTTGCGATCCCTTGACAGTGAAGGGGACGAACAAACATGGTGCACGTCTCTTTCTACCGCAACTGTAAGTCTTACTGTGCCATCCTTTTTTCCCTTATGTGTTATAATCTCTCATCTGTATCTTCATATCTTGGAGAATTTTCTTTGATTAAATGCAAATTAGTGATTTTTCCTCATTTTTTTTCTTTGCGTGGTCTCGGAATTGAAACGGAACGGAATGCAACTAGTTGATACTGAGGTGTAGTTGTGATTGCTTTCTTTTTTGGGTCTTATGGTCAAAATTGTAACCGAGAATTAGTAAAAATTGGAATATGTGCAGCATTTGCGGTCATTTATGTCCGTAATGGTCTGGGTCTATTGTTAAGTTCCAGTTTTGGACCTTCTGTAGCTACTTTTGAGTTGTTGAGACTGAGTGCTAGGTAATGGACCTGGTTTATGTAAGTTTATTTGCCGTTAGGTTTTTCATTTATGGACAATATTGAATGTTATGATTGTATGATCAGCTGGTTTGGAATGTAAATTTCAATTGCACTGCTTGAATTTGAAATTGGTTGACTTTTCATTTTTGATTTTTTAGTGCGGTTAAAGATTTGTATGTTAGTGATTGATATTTTAGTAGAACACCATCTGTTATTAGCAAGCATTTGACCTATATGGTCAGTCCTTATGTCTTGTGATCTGTATTTGCAATTTTGGTGTGATATGCTTAGCTCTTAACTTCAGATATTATGTTTATCTTATATAATTTTTATATGTAATTCAGATGGGAAGACCTTTAAGAAGCCTCGAAGGCCCTACGAGAAAGAGCGATTGGATGCAGAGTTGAAGCTTGTAGGAGAGTATGGACTGAGGTGCAAGAGGGAGCTTTGGAGAGTTCAGTATGCTTTGAGCCGTATCAGGAATGCTGCTAGAATGCTTCTGACATTGGATGAGAAGGACCCACGCCGTATTTTTGAAGGTGAAGCACTGTTGAGGAGGATGAACAGGTATGGGTTATTGGATGAGAGCCAAAACAAGCTTGATTATGTCTTGGCACTCACTGTGGAGAACTTTCTTGAGCGTCGTCTCCAAACCCTCGTGTTCAAGACTGGCATGGCAAAGTCTATTCATCATGCTAGAGTCCTCATCAGGCAAAGGCATATCAGGTACAAATAGTAGTTTTGATGGCAAAATCAAATAAATAATTTCAGTCTTTCCTGTTTTTGTTTTGTTTTGTTCTCTATCAATTTTTTCCACTGCTGTGTGCATATCTGTGCTGGATTTGTGAAGAACATAATCTACTTATCACCTATGTTGATACATCAATATTTGGCACTTGCAATTAATCTTATGGGTCATTTTAGAGTTAATTCCTTGGATGGTCACCAAACTTATCGGAATATCCTATCAACGTCACTTTTGTTCTTTGAGGACAATAAAGTCACCCAACATATGGGGATATCCTACCAAAGTCACTTTTCTTAGGACAACAAAATCACCTAATTATTGCTTTTTGACTTGGAAAATACACGGTGCATATTTAACATTCCATATCATCTTAAAACCTTATATTTTAATAATAAAACTTATTTAACCTATGATTTTTTTTAACACCTTGTCTGGACCTTGAATCCTCTTCTGTAGAACACATATCTTGTCCGCAAAGTGGAATAACTATCAAATTAAAAGATGAATGCTTTATGTTGCTAACCAAAAGTAGAGTAAGGTTTAAGTCATTTTGTGTTCTGAAAATTACTAGTAATCTTGTATTGCAGGATAATTGTTCTCTTTTCAATGTGAATAACAAATAAACATACTATCATTTGAAGTTGATTCATATATTCAATTCAAGGCACACCACTGATAGCTGGAAGTGAAAGATTTTAAAGTTGTATTCATACTCCACTTTGCTTAAAATCTCCATTTTACATAGATGATAAATAACGATTAATCAGCAGCATTTGCAGTGGAATGAAGATATATTAGTTATAGCATGATATTAGATTGTGTGAGTCATTGTATCATTAAATGGCAATGTCTTATTTGTGAATATATGTTAGTTTTACCTGTTTTGTTGTCCTGAAAAGAACAAAAGTAACTTTAATAAGATATTCCCATAAGTTGAGTGACCATCCAAGAAATTAGCTCGTCATTTTCGTTTTAGAAGTCCTAAAGAGTCAAAAGGAGAATATCTGTATGTGAAAAGAACTCCTAAAATATTCATGTTTAGGAAAAATGTTTTTGAAGTCTGAAAGAAATTGTATATTTGGTTTAAACCACTTCTTTTTTCTTCAAAATCTTCCTAAGTTATTGGCATTTCTAAAAGTCCCTGTTTATTGTGGAGAAGTTCAATTTATTGGCGTTTCTAAAAGTCCCTGTTTATTGTAGAGAAGTTCATTTACACCAAATGTTTAGAAGATCATAAAAATGCTACAAAGATCCATCAAGGATTAAACAAGAGATTTTTGTCCGACATTGTTGAACTAGATCAAAGTTTCATATTATGATATGGGTGTTTGGTCAGTCAAATTTTTCTTTTTAATAGTGTTTTGTCAATCAATATTAGAAGAAGGGAAGACTTCATTTTTATTGGGGAGGCATTTTTAAATGCACTTTGTACTATGATTTCCATATCTATGATAATAGGTTGTATTAATGTAGTAAATTTATGATAACGTAGAAGACACGGCATGAGAATAATGTCTGCTGCATGATAAATCATTTCTTTTATTTATCAGAAGAAAAAGGTCTGCTGCATTTACATTACTATTCTCAAAAAAAAAAGGTCGCAGCATTTAGCACTAGTTTGTTTACCTGAACAGAATCCTCTGTGGATGTACTAAAGAAGCACATATATACAACACATCCCCAGGGTAGCGCTTGAGTTTTTGTTTTCAGGTTCTTGCTGTGTATAGTTATGGACCTACTTTTTATTTGGTGCCCTCGCATTTGGATCTCAGTTCTGATTCGCAATATCTTTGCATTGCAGAGTTGGAAGGCAGGTGGTGAATGTTCCTTCCTTTATGGTTAGAGTGGATTCCCAGAAGCACATTGACTTCTCTCTCACTAGTCCATTTGGTGGTGGACGTCCTGGAAGAGTCAAGCGAAAGAACCAAAAGGCTGCAGCCAAGAAGGCTTCTGGTGGTGATGGAGATGAAGAGGATGAAGAATGAGCAACTATCTTAGTGTTTGGAGTATTTGGCCATAGTACTGGCTTATCTTATTTTTTCTGCAATTTTGTGGTTACCTTCATGTAGTAGTAAGAAATGTATTGAACAGAAGTTTAGTTTTGGATTTTGTGCTGTTTTAATAGTTTTGACTAAATCTGGCCTTTCCTTCCAAATCTTTCGATTAAAAGGAGTAGAACACAGGGTGTGTTTCGTAGGAGGGAAAATGTTTTTTTGAAAAACTAGTGTTTTTCTCCTTATGTTTTTGACACATAAAAAAATATTATCTTAAAAATATTTGTATTCTAAAACAAAATTATGAATATAAGGATAGGGTAGGGTGATGATGGGTGTTGTGTGGGAGGGGAGGGGGGTAGGTGCATGGGTAGTGTGGTGAGTAGTTGTAAAAATGGAGAGGAAATAATGCAGTTTGTTTTTACTAATTTCACTAGGAATTTTTTTTATCTTTAAAATATTCTAAGAGTTTGTTTTTTCTTTCTTAAATATCTTTTAAAATTTTTGATCAATGAACACGAGAAAATAAGAGATACTTTTTAGAAAATATTTTCCCCTATGCTGAAAAGACTCATAGTCGGGGGTTCAAGGGTCGGTTTGGTTCGGTGATTGGTCAAAATCAAATCAAATAAATTGGTTTTAAAATTATTAAAATCAAAGTAAATAAATTAAAATATAATTTATCGATTTGGTTGTTATCAATTTCGGTTTGATTTGGTTTGGTTATTCGGTCATTTATCATACAGGAAAATAAAATAAACGAATAATAAGACTACACGATTAATAAAGAAACTATATTACTAGAATGAATAAATAAAAGAATAACCATAATTTAATATGTATATTAACAAAATGTTACTTGTACATTGCATGAAGAACTAACTAAACAACAATAATATTAGGCATAACACGGTACTTCTTATGATTGGTTGTTTTAACCTTTTTTATTACAGAAGACAATAACCCAAAATTTTATATATCTAATACAATTTTAAAGTATTAAATTAAGTAATATTTTTTCAAAACAGTAACATTGAATGCTATGTATTGATTAGTTTTGTTACTTAATTGCAAACATGAACTCTACTTCCTCAACTCAACTTTCCAACACAAATATAAACAAAATCCATGGAGGCAAAACAATCATCTTCCTCAATTGAACTTCTCGTCAGAGAAATATCGCCGCACCGCCGCACTGTCGTATCATCATGAATCAAAGACCAAATGACCTACAGTCATTTTTTTAGGTTTTGGGGGAAGTGAAGTAGCTCAACAATTTGTGTTGAAACCTTATTTATTATCTTGATGGGCTTGGACGCAATATGAACCTTCTTATTTCTCTTCGGGTCATTCACATAAATACTCTTATTTTGGGGTGGTCTTTAATTTTTTTCTCCTCAAATCAATGGTCTTTAATTTTTGCCCTTCAACACTTTAAGTAATAAAAACAGTGATAAAAAATATCCTTGACAACAACAAAAAAAAAATTACTACTTACCGCTAATCCATATGCTCTATGCCTTCTAGGAAAAAATAAAATAACTAATAAATCAAAAATAAGTACTACTACTAAATCGTATGAACATATATATTATTTTTTATGGAAGACAATTATAACATGAACTCCATGTTTTTTTTGGCAGACAATTATAAAAAGAAAATTGCCACAAGAAAAAAAAAATTGCCACAAGGCACAAGTTATGTCTTATAAGGTATAAATTTAGTTTTAGAATGTTATGCATTAAGAGTTTATAACACACAGATTACACCTTAAAGCAACTGAAATTATGCTTCAAAGTATAAGTAAGTTATGTTCCAAGGCATAAAGTTTAGTAGCACAAGTTGTGCCTCAAGACAAAAGAACTTATGCCCAAGTTATACAACAAGGCAAAATGATATTTTACCACAAGGCACAGGTTATGCCTTATAAGTTATGAATTTAATTTTAGAATGTTATGCCTTAAGATTTTATAACACACAGATTACACCTTAAAGCAACTGAAATTATGCTTCAAAGTATAAATAAGTTATGTTCCAAGGCATAAAGTTTAATTTGTGTATTATAACTCTTAAGGCATAACATTCTAAAACTAATCGTATGCCTTATAAGACAAAATTTCTTTTGCCTTGTGGCAAGGGATAAGTTCTTTTGTCTTAAGGCACAACTTGTGCTACTAAACTTTATGCCTTGGGACATAATTTACTTATGCGTTGGGACATAATTTCATTTGTTTTAAGGTATAATTTGTGTATTATAACTCTTAATACATAATACTGTAAAACTAAACTTATGCCTTGTGGTATAACTTATGCCTTGGACATTAGTTCTTTTGTCTTGAGGGACAACTTGTGCTACTAAATTTTATACCTTGGGACATAACTTACTTATGCTTTGGGGCATAATTTCAGTTTCTTTAAAGTATAACTTGTGTGTTATAAACTTTTAAGAAATAATGTTCTAAAATTAAACTTATGACTTCTGAGGTTTAACTTGTGCCTTGTGGTAAAGTTTCTTTTGCCTTGTGGTATAACTTGGTCATAAGTTTTTTTGTCTTGAGGCACAACTTGTGCTACTAAACTTTATGCTTTGGTATATAACTTACTTATGTTTTAGAGCATAATTTCATTTGATTTAAGGTATAATTTGTGTATTATAACTCTTAAGGCATAATATTCTAAAGGGAAAACGGTAAAACATATCCCTCTATTTTCGTCTATTAACTAACTTTATCCCTCGTTATACTATAGGGTCAATTATACCCCTGCCGTTAACAAAGTATACAAAAATACCTTCAATTGAACGAAATTCCCCAAATTAAATTAAAATACCCGATTTTAATAAAATTACCCATTTCCTCTTTTAACTCGACCCGACCCGACCCACCTATTTAATTTAATCAATACCAAATTAAAGAGTAAAATCAGTCTCTCATCTTCTTCATCGCACCATTTCATGAAGAAACTTTAACCATTTTCTTCTAAGTACAAAGATTCGTCTCTTATCACTTCAAAACCAAAGAAATTCAACAACTTCACCATTTCCAACTTTTGTTGGCGGTGATTTTATTAAGCCGACTGGGACTTTTTTCGGTGCGTATCCTACCATTTTCCGGGCGAAACGTTTCCAGTCCAATAAAGCTGATGAACATGTCTACTATGAAGAAGATGATGAGTTAAATTTTCTTTTGTTGTAAGTTTTGCATGTTGGTTTTATTAAGTTGATAGTTTAAAAACTATTTATGCTCCTCAATTTATTTTTTTAAAATCAAAGGCAAGTATTTAAGAATTAAGAGTTTTTGCTTTAAAAAAGAATGAAAAAAATCAACAGGTGCTACTTTCGATTTTTGAGAGATTCCAATAACAGTGGTCGAGATTTTCATTCGAAATGCTCCAACCAGAGTAAAACTCTAATGTAGTGCAAACAATGAACCCAACTCAAATTTACAATACCCACTCATCGAATTTGAATTTTTTAATATGATTTCAGATCTGAAAATTTTTACTCGAGCTTCAAGCTCCTTTAATGGAGTTTTTTAGCTCAAACCTTCAAACTCAAGTATCTAACAATGTTCATTCACTATTTTAAGCTTCAAGCTTAAGCTTGAATCAACTCCAATCATGAATCTCAAATATTCTTTTATCCATATACTCGTAATGTCAAGGCTCGACAGTGAAAATTTGAACCTTCAAAGAAATAGTAACGAACCGAGTGGAAATGCAACCTACATTAAGCTTCTCAAAATAGTAGCTAAATCAAATTATGGGTGTGGGCAAGGGGTTAGAGGGTTTGAGCTCAACCAAAAGAGTAGTAATGAATGTGTTCTTTGAGCAAACTAATTTTACTCTTTAATATAATTTGGTATTGGTTAAATTAGGTGGGCTGGGTCGGGTCGGGTTAAAAGAGAAAATGAATAATATAATTAAAATCGGATATTTTAAGTTAATTTGGGGGATTCATACTTTAGTAGGAGGTGTGGTTTGAGCGTTATCAAAAAGTTGCGCCATTGCCGGTGAATACGACTGAGACTAGGTTATTAGCTTGTATTTGACTTGTTGGTAGTTACGTTACTTTTTACGCTTTTTCTTTGTTTTTCTTTAGTAACTCTCAGGCTACATCGAAGGAACAAGCTTTCACTCAAACATTCAAATGGACCATAACAAGCTACCAACACCTGTGGAAGAAATTGTGATTGATGATACATTGGCAGCTGTGATAATGAATTATGAAGAAGATGGAAACGCAGAATACACAAATACGGTTAATGCTTTGAATGGGATAGGGTCATATAACTTCAGCCCAAAGAAGTTAGACCTGGACTTAAAGAACCATTCAACACCACTGGACAAGCCATACCACCAATCTTTGAACTGAAAGCATTACCTCCTCATCTCAAGTATGCATTCCTCGGAGAGCACAATACTTTGCCGGTCATCATTGCAGCAAACCTGTTAGATGAGCAGGTGGAAACTTTGGTTAGCATCTTGAAAAGATACAAAAAGGCAATTGGCTGGACCATAGTTGACATCATCGAAATTCCACCGGGCATATGCACCCACAAGATCCAACTTGAACCAGATTGTAAGCCGAGCATAAAGCATCAGCATTGCCTGAACCCTCCAATGCAAGAAGTCGTCAAAAAGGAGATTATCAAGTGGTTGGATGCGGGGGTGATATATCCTATAGCAGACAGTCAGTGGGTAAGTCCTGTCCAGTGTATGCCAAAGAAGGGAGGAATTACAGTGGTGCCCAATGAAAAGAATGAGCTAATACTGATACGATCAGTCACAGGATGGCGTGTGTGTATGGATTACAGGAAACTCAACCGTTGTACCCAGAAATACCATTTTTCGATTTCATTTTTGGATCAGATGCTCGATAGACTCGTAGGTAGAGGATGGTACTGTTTCCTGGATGGATATTCTGGGTATAATCAAATCATTATTGCTCCAGAAGATCAGAAGAATACAACCTTCACCTGTCCATATGGAACCTTTGCCTTCAAAAGAACGTCATTCAGATTGTGTAATGCATCAGTCACCTTCCAACTTTGTATGATGTCCATATTCTCAGATATGGTGGAGGACACCATTGAAGTATTCATGGATGATTTCTCTGTTGTAGGCGATTCATTTGAATCATGCCTTAATCATCTGGGCAGAGTATTGAAAAGATATGAAGAAACCAATCTGGTCCTAAACTGGAAAAAATATCATTTCATGGTTAAAAAAGGGATAGTGTTGGGCCATAAACTCTCAGGAAAGGGGATCGAGGTGGAAAATGCAAAAATAGAGGTTATAACAAGATTGCCACCCCTATTTTCATAAAAAGGGTTAGAAGCTTTTTAGGTCATGCAGGATTCTACCGGTGCTTTATCAAGTATTTTTCAAAAATTGCACAGCCATTGGGCAAATTACCGGAGAAAGAGGTAAAGTTCGTATCCGATGAGACATGTCTAAAGGCCTTTGAATGTCTAAAGGAAAAGCTCACCACTGCTCCTATCATTATAGATCCAGAATGGTCTCTTCCTTTTGAGGTAATGTGTGACATTAGCGGTGTTGCTCTTGGTGCTGTTTTAGGCCAAAGGAGAACAAAGATATTTCATCCAATCTATTACACCAGCAGAACACTCAATACAACCCAGAAGAATTATACAGTCGCATAACAGGAACCACTGGCGATGGTCTTTGCATTTTAAAAATTTCGAGCATATTTGCTTGGAACCAAAGTGATTATGCATATAGATCATGCTGTATTGAGGTACCTGATGTCCAAGAAGGACCCCAAGAGCAGATTGATTCGGTGGGTGCTCTTGCTCCAAGAGTTTGAAATTGAGGTGAAGGATCGAAAGGGAACAGAAAATCAGGTGGAAGATCATCTATCCAAGCTCGAGTCTGAAGGATCGAAAGGGAACAGAAAATCAGGTGGAAGATCATCTATCCAGGCTCGAGTCTGAAGCAAAGGAGAGGATGGAGTTTGATATCAATGGTGCCTTCCCAGACTAACAGGTACTAGCTGCTTCGCAGGATTTGATTCCTTAGTTTGTCGACTTTGCAAATTACTTGGTTAGTGATGTGATGCCAGCAGACCTAACCCCTCAGCATAAGAAGAAGTTCTTATTCGATGCCCGCAGGTATTACTGGGATGAGCCATATTTATTTCACATTTATGCAGACGTATCATTCGTAGGTGTGTCCCTGAAGTAGAGATGCTGAGCATTCTGAAGGCATGTCACTCATCTCCAGTTGGGGGTCATCACAGTGGTATCAAAACAGCACATAAAATTTTACAATGCGGATATTTCTGGCCATCTATTCACCAAGATGTATATGACTTCGCCAAGTCTTGTGATTAATGCCAATGGCAGGGCAATATTACCCGTAGACATGAGTTGCCACTAACCCCCATCTTGGATGTAGAGTTTTTTGATGTGGGGGGGATTGATTTCATGGGCCCTTTCATCAACTCATATGGAATGAAGTATAGGTTTAAGTAGCAACATTTACTTATTTACATAAAATGACAATATTTTTTGTGTCATGTGTTGTATTTAACATAGGTAAAACGTAACAAAATACTAACACAAAATCTGAAATTTGAGTGATTTTAGGGATTATGTCTCAAATAAAAATTCAGTTACCATAAATCACTTAAGTGGTAATTATTCCGTTTCATTAATAATAGGATTCTAATAAAGGACATAATTCTTATTAACCATAACAACTTGTGAAATAAAAAAAGAAAAAATTTAACAAAATAGTTTATTTTCTATTACAAAATAGCAGAATAAGAAAAAGTAAATAATAAATGAATAATTTATATTATAAAATACAAATAAAATACGTACAAGATTATATATTTGAATGTATGAAAATAGAACTAATATATATTCCTGCTAAAATAAATATTTTTTAAAGATAAATACATAACCATTTCAACAAATACATATCTGAAATATTTAAATGTATATGTATTTGAATGTACGAAAAATAGAACTAATATATATTCCTGCTAAAATAAATATTTTGTAAAGATAAATACATAACTATTCCTACAAATACATAACTGAAATATTTTAATGTATGTGTATAACATAATAGCATTATCGTGTTATAATGTATGATTCTTTTTTATTCCATAGATACAATTAAATACATTTATATGTTTTATGAATATATACCTCTTGTTAATCGTTTGGGTGTTGTATTTTTCGCCATTGATGAAACTTTGAATACTCAAAATACAAAACCCTAAAATTTAAAAATATACACAGTTACAACATTAAATATCTAAATACATATAATACATAAATTATAAAATGTGCAAATATGATTTTCAAAATCAAAAAATAAATCAACTTGAGATTTCAAAATATCATAAAGATTTGAATTAAAAAAATAAATATTTTAATGAATTAAAGAAGAAAAAAATATAGATATATTTAAAATTAAAAAAAATAGAAATCAGGAATGAAATTTACTTGATTTAACAAGATTATGTAACAATTGCGGTGGATTTTGCGAGATTTGTGGGCAGTTAAAGGAGGAAAATATGGGGTTGAAGATGAAGACGATGGAGAGAGAGGAGAAGAAATGGGTTGGGTAGGGAGTTACTACAGTAAATTAAGGAATATAGTAAAAAAGTAAAAATACAATGTAAAAGAATAAAAAATGGCACATTAAATAAAATAAAGCCATTATGTGTAATCGTTTAAAACTATGACAATTATATGTAAAGAGTTTCTTAAATGTGTGTCACGCCCCGCCTTGGGAGGCATGACTGACACCTGGTGCCCTACTAGGACCTGGACTGCTGGACTATTGAGCCTAAGCACTTCTGGTGCCAGGCTGACTCTAATTCTGGATTTATGAAAACAACGGGCTATATAACAGCTGTAAATACAGCCTCCGGCTGACAAGGCCTATAGCCACCTGTAGGAATATAACAACTACCCAGAATAACTGAACATAAGGGAACCTATGAGGGCCAACAAGGCCACCATGCTGACTAGTTATCACTGAAAAGTAGAATCAAGTGCTAAACTGATTTGTGACCGACAAGGTCACCAACTGACAACTGAACAAGGCCCCACACAGCCATCACATGCAAACTAAAAACATACACACGGCCCCACACGACCGGTACAACTAACCACAGGGAATATACAATCAGCAAGCCTCTAAGAATAATAAGATGGTCGGGACAGGGCCCCGGCCTACCCATACTGTACAAACAAAAAGGGGAGTAAACCTTTAGCTGTTAAGCTCCAGATGATAGGAGCTGAAGACTCTGTACGCTGGCTGAAACTACGAGGGATCTGCTCCTCGTCTATGAGTACCTACAGGCAAGTAATGCAGCACTCCAAAACGGGCGTCAGTACCACTGGTACTGAGTATGCAAAGCAATAACTGAAAATAACTGAAAGCAAACAATAATACTGATAGATACTAAAGTAATAGGAGACGGGCTGAGACTGACTAAAAAGAGCGTAACTTTACTGAAGAGAGTAAGAGTCATACCTGATAACATAGCGGTCTACTTTCTATCTATTGATAAATAACACAACATAGCATACAAGAACCTTACCATCCCCCATAAGCTGTAAGGTACCAACCAGCACACAATCTATATACCCCTACCCAGGTCATACCATCCACCTAGTAACTATGAGCATCCTGCCGGCCCCTTGGGTATGCAACTTGGGCTCGCTGGGCCCCTGACTATAGCTGTATCTGAGTCCAAGGACTCCTGAAATCTGAAATCTGTAATCTGAAATCTGAAATCTGCACCCCGGGCGCAAGCGCTCGACAGGGGGTGTGGTATAGTGCTGATCAGCCTGCTATGGGGAATCTGCATCCCATCTTCGTCCGCTGGCGGACGGCATGCCACTCCGTAGAGCGACGTTTCCTCACCTTTTGGCGGGCAAGTCGACACAACTATTATCCTTGGGGCGGTCAAGGAAGCTCTAAGGGTTTCCACCACAGAACAATCATGTCTCCACAGATAGCAATAGGCACATGTAATATATATAATGGATCTGATAATAATATTTATGTTCTGGTATTCTATTCTGAATCTCATATTGAAATGTACTGAATCTATAATAATATTTCTGGAATATTCTGCTAGGACTTATACTGTTTTACTAATTTCATGCTGAACACTGTATTATATTTCTAACATGCTTAGTAAATTTCATACTGAACATAATATATGACTTCTGAAACACCCTACTAAAATTCATACTATTTTGCTATACTAGAACTACTAGCTTGCTGAAAGAAACTGGCTTTACATACCTCAACTGCCGACTTTTTGATTAACTGGCGTAGCTTGGCTAGTATTCAGCTATTTCTCCCAACTGTATTCATATTCACAAAAGAATAGAATTAATTCTACTATTATTTTGGAAAGGAACCATATTATGGTTATACCTACTGCCAATTCTTCGACTTATCGAAGAACTGCCGAAAACTCGCTATTTCTCGTGGGTCTAGAAGGGAGAAATACTCACTTTTATGCTGGGAGTATATTAATACTAGTTTGGAGCAATTCCACTTACCTTAGCTCGGCGTGACGATGATTCGCCGGCCGAATTTTGCGAAACTAACTGCGCAGGAATGCTCCTGGCAGCTTTATACTTCGCTACCCGAAGTTAATTTGAGTTTGAACTGCGTTTAACGGTGTAAACGGAAGGAAATTCAATCAAACCCTTCGTTCCCTCTGTTTCTGTTCGTTTATTGGAAATTATATGAAGGGAAAATGATTTAAAACGAAGTGGGAGCCTTATATACTTGGGGCCTTTAAGTCGCATTTGTCGAATGCGATTTATAAGTTGTATTTGTCGAATGCGATTTATAAGTCGCATTTGCCTTGCGACGCTCCGACTTGGCGCTTGTCCGGTCTGTCCCCGTGCCCTTTTCTCGCACGTATGGCATTCTAAAACTCTTAACCAACATGCCAATAGGCCAACTAAGTGTCAAGAGCTTACGGGGTGTAACAATGTGCTATGATATGTAATTTTTTCTAAAAAAAAAACTGGGCCAGCAGTCCACTTTTAGCAAAAATGGAAAAATTTTAATCATTTAAATTCTAATAGAAAAGTTATTTATTTACTTCTTTTATTCTTAATTTTTATGGAAAGAGAAATTTGTACTTTTTTTAAAACATTGTGTATAAAAGATTTGAGATAATATTGAACTTTTTTTTTTTTTAAAAAAAGAATACCATGTTTACGCTTTTTTCTTGAAAATATATACGAAAATACAATTATATTCACAACATGTTTATGAAAAGAAAATTCACTCCAACAACAAACCGAAAGTCATTCACTAATATCGTAAGTTGGCACCAAACACATATAAAGTAAGGAGGTAATCAAAATATAAAAAGGAAGTCGTAAGGAAGATGCTAAGAAGTGTTGGTCTTTTTCCAAAAGATTTATCCCTAATATGTGACTCCTAGAGATGTGGTAGTCCTATTAGCTGCTAATGCATGTATGTTGGCCAGGTTGAGTTTTAAACGAGAACTCTCAGCTCTGGTTGATGCAATGAAAAAGAAAATAGCAAAGGATTAGAGACCATTTAACTAATTAAAGAAAATTCATTAAAAAAAAAGTAGGGGGTTCAAACAAATTATATCAAATGAAAATAATTATGCTCGTTCTTAACATAAAAACTTATCTCATAAGATAACTAATTTTAACACTATCAATTTTGTCTTTTGGATCAAACAAATAACCTTATGAGAGATTAAAAGCACAACAAATTCTAAATTATGCATGATGAGACTCTGAAAAGATAGGGGAGCATGCCTATGACACTAAGTAAAAATCATTCCTCATGCCAATTAATTCATGACTGAGCATACATATTGACTTTCGGTCCTAAACTCATTCGTTCAATTATTGCAAAATATTTCAACACCTTTAAATAGCTTGAAACCAAAAGAAACCAAAAAGGATAGAAACATTTGAAAAGAAACGAATGAATGATAACCTATTGAACCATTTTACGTACATAGATCTTGGGTAATTTAGGGCTTCATTAAAATTAAAAGAAATACAAAGCCACATTAAATGAATATTACCATTTCAAATGAGAGAGACAAAAGTTAATAAGGATCCTGCATACTGTAAAAAAGCAATACACTTGTATTGTAGTTATTCCATTGTTCTTAATATTTAAGGCTAATTAGTTTTAAAAGAAAGATCAAGCCCAAGGAATTATAAAAGTAGTTTACACACAAGTTGAATAAATCTTTCAAGAACAATATCATTCAAAAAAAAAAAAACAAAGAAGGGTGTTAATAATTCTTAGGCAAATAAAATCTCTTTAATTACTTCTATTTCTCCAAAAGTTAGTCAAAAAAAGTAGGCATGCTATAATATAAGTTTAAAAACTCAAGTCCTAAACAAATAAAATAGCCCTTTCAATACTTTGAATAAGTCCCAGGTTCTTCAAGAAAGGGAGAGGTTTGTAACTAAAAGTAAAGACTTAAAGACATACTTGTTGAAACCCAGAGATTGCAATAAATACTAAAATGGAGTAGACACCCTTAAATTTTTTTTTAACATATATCCCTTAGTCATATTTGGTATCTTCCTCATTAGTTATTTTAGCCAAAGTTTTTTTCTAACATACAAACATTCATTGTATAATGAAGAAATAATGGGAACAATTTCAAGAGAGTACAGACCAAAAAAACATGCTCATATTAACATTCTTTTACTTTAACTATTAGCTATTATGTAAAAAAATATGAACTCATATAAGTACTTGAGAGATAAAGAAAAATAGACTTCAAGTAGAGTCTGCACATTAGACGAGAAGATAAAAAATAAAAAAATAAAAAATCATATTCATGAACTTAGTTTAGGACCATTACTCATCTTAGTCGGGTTTTCACTTAGTACTTGACATACTCGCACTTAAAGAATGTTCAAGAATGGGAAACACAATCACATTTGCTCATATTATTATCAATTACAGAGCTAATTAAGCGTGAACTCAACACTAATTTAAAATGTATAAAGTCAAATAGTTAGTTTAAAGTTAACAGAGCAGCTTTCATTATAAAGAGATATTCGCCTATATTGCTACCTCTTTTATGTCAATCTCCATATTGTTGAACAAGGGCTCATATGAGTATACAACTCTAAACAATTACAAATCATTTGACGACTACATTTCTTATTTCGAGAGCTAACTAATTCGGCTAAAACCAAATCAAACATATAAGATTAATTTGAATAAATTGAGAATAGTAGAATAAATAAGAAAAAAAATCACTAAGTTTAAATAGTTTAACTTCAAGTAAAGATTCAACTATATTAAGTTAAACTCAAACATTTACATTATCTTACTACATTAACACAAACTTAAGCCAAACAAAGAGTTCTACTTCAAAGTTCCCCTTCCATACAACGTTAGAAGTTGAAAATTTCCATTCAAGTGTATAGCTATTTCGAGACATTACTAACTGTTACTTCCATATACAAACATTCGAAATAACATCGCAAGGATCTCATAATGAAAAGCTAACCAATACTTAAGATTTAAACATTACAGAGTTTGTTTCACTAAATTACAAGTCGTAAATACCTTACAAACACATATCTAAATATAAAAAGAACCAAATGCCATAAACTATTTTGCCTCACATTTTGCAATCACATCCGGCCGACCAGAACGACCAGCCGTTTCCAAACATAAGCGATGAATACAAAACTAAGAAAAATACAGTTAAGTCAGGATAGAATTTACCTTGTGTTGCGCAGCGATTGAGGTTGTAAGTTATCTACTCTTAGGCTAGATTCTCTGACTCCGAATACAAACAATAGGAGGACAACAAATGGATGGAGTTGAAAACAAAATAAAGAACAGAGTGAAAAAGAAAAGGAAAAGAATTGACAGTGCTTTGTTTCAGAGAAAGTTGCTTTACTTCCCTCTTTTTCTCGTTCAAGTGTGCTACTTTTCTAAGTATTTTTCGAGTGTGGGTGTACGTCTGTGTTGTTGTGTTCCAGTGTGTGTGTGGCTGTATTATTTGCCTTGTCAAGTTTTATTATTTTTTTCATTCCATTTTTCTTTAATGTCTTCTTGGTGGTCCTCAACAATTAAAAATATCAGAGAATATTGAGAATTCAAAAATTTAAATCCCAAACACGATGGGACATAAAACTTGAGGCGGAGAAGACAACAAAAAAAATATGATAAAAACTTTTGAAAAGAGGGAAGGAAAGTACCTGCTCCACTATTGGGAGTCTGCTCCACACCAACAGGGGAGTGAAAGGATGGGCAACAGCAAAATTTGTGGGTCTTCGGGGTGGGGGGAGACTACTGGTTGCATTGAGAGGGGGATAGGGGGTCGCAGGTGAGTGAGGAAGAGGGGTCGGATCTGTTGGGTTTGGGGGCATCGCTGGGAGGGGTCGCGAGGGTCTGGGGTGGTGAGGGACTACGATGGACGAAGGAGGGAGGTTGGTTGACGCGGTGGAGAGGGTGGTGGTCTAGCGGAGGTGTGGTGGAGAGGGAGAGTTTATGGGTGTGTTTGGAACGATGGGGTGGGATTAGAAAATTTTGGGTAGAGTTTAGGTGGGTACAGGTCGAGTTATGGGGTTTGGGGAGAGTGAAAATAATTTGGACCGTCTAATCAAAGATGAGACGTTTAGGAATTAAAAGAAAAAAAATAAATAATTATATATGTGTGTGTGTGTGTATATATATATGCATTAAAGAGAGAAAAAATAAAAGCCATTGGATCAGATTTGATGGCTGAGATTAAAAGGAAAGAAGCACAATCCATGTGCTTGCTTACGTGGCACACATGGATTGGCCGAAAATTATTGGCAAAGATTGAGGAAAAGGTTGCAGAGTTTTGGCTTGTATTTGTGGTTAGAATTACAATTTAAAATAAAGTCAACTTTATTTTAATTTTAGCCACTGTTTAGTAAAATAGCATTAATTTGTAAAAATTAAAAATCAATTAAATATTAAAATCATCTCATTCTTGAAATATAAATAAAGATCAAGATGCATTATTAATCGATTAATTTAATAAAGCTTTCGAACTTAAATAAAATAAAATATTTATTTACGAAAATGGGTCAATTAGAATTTAAATTATAATCGACCTAAAATTAATAACTTAAAATACATACTTAAATAAAATACTTATTTTGACGTGAAAAATATGACAATATATATATATACACACACACACACACACACAGACACATACATTCATACGTACATACACATAAATATGTATATAAAACTAATTTTTTAAACAGAATGTTTTTAATATTCAAAATCATATATATATATATATATATATATACATACATACATGTATATATACACACATACATATATATATACACACATATATTTTTATAAATATTTGACAAATATTATCCGAAAAATGGCAAAATATTATGTAAAAAATTATTTTTAATAATTTAAAATTTTATTTTATTTTACTTAAAAATTTCAGAAGCTTAAAATAATTAATCAGAAATGTGGAGAGCCAAAATAAAGTGTCAACAGTTGCCCCTCTTCGACCAAGGATGATGTAAGAGTCTTTGGGCGAAGATATTGACGAGGTAACCTATTTTGGCCGACCACCGACACATCTTTTTTAGCAAAAATAAACCAAAATTTTGAGGTATTGGCAAGCTCTGGTTTCTAAGCTGCCTACATATTTCGGGTTCCACGAGAAATCAGGTAACCCTCCCGACCAGGGTTACAGGTTGGGCTCCATGATTCTCACTTGGAGTATGTCGGTTATGAGAATCTCCCACTTTACTTCACGTCCATATTTTATGAGGCATTCACTTATAGTTTTTTAGCCCATTGATCAGATTATGAATTTACTTAGTATTTCAGATATGTTAAGCTCAATGTTATGTTTTTAAACCTTGGGTCATTTTACTTCATTTTATGATGAAAATCTCATGTTTTATGACTATATCGCGATTATGATTTCTAGCATATTGTACTTATTCTCATGTTTTACTTATTCTCCATACTCAGTATAGTCAAAATACTGACCGCATATTTTGTGCTATATCGTCTCATGATATAGGTTTGGGTGTTCAGTCTCAGCCCCGCTATTAGATACACTCTTGTTCCTAATTCAACTCAGATTGGTAAATCCTCATCATCCGAGAACGACAATTTTGGTTTATGCCTTTTTTTAGTCATTTCACTTTCAGATTTTGTAGAGCTAGTTGGGGCCCTATCCTTTCAGCTCGTCAGATGTTCTAGAGGCTTTTAGACTATCATTTTTAGATGTTTAGATGATTGACTCATGTTGTCTCAGTTTTGCATTTTATGATATCTCAGACTTATTCCGCTTATGTTATGTCTCATAATTTGCTTTCATTTAGTTGTATGCTTACATCTATGATGTCATGCATGTACCATGGGTAAGCTTGGAGCTACTTACCGCTAATCCATATGCTCTATGCCTTCTAGGAAAAAATAAAATGACTAATAAATCAAAAATAAGTACTACTACTAAATTGTACGAACACTATATATATATATATTAATTTTTTATGGCAGACAATTATAACATGAACTCCATGTTTTTATGGCAGAAAATTATAACATGAACTCCACGTTTTTTTGGCAGACAATTATAAAAAGAAAATTGCCACAAGAAAAAAAAATTGCCACAAGGCACAAGTTATGTCTTTAAAGACATAAATTTAGTTTTAGAATGTTATGCATTAAGATTTTATAACACACAGATTACACCTTAAAGCAACTGAAATTATGCTTCAAAGTATAAGTAAGTTATGTTCCAAGGCATAAAGTTTAGTAGCACAAGTTGTGTCTCCAGAAAAAAGAACTTATGCCCAAGTTATACAACAAGGCACAAGTTATGCCTTATAAGGTATGAATTTAATTTTAGAATGTTATGCCTTAAGATTTTATAACACACAAATTACACCTTAAAGCAACTGAAATTATGCTTCAAAGTATAAATAAGTTATGTTCCAATGCATAAAGTTTAATTTGTTTATTATAACTCTTAAGGCATAACATTCTAAAACTAATCGTATGCCTTATAAGACAAAATTTCTTTTGCCTTGTGGCAAGGGATAAGTTCTTTTGTCTTAAGGCACAAATTGTGCTACTAAACTTTATGCCTTGGGACATAACTTACTTATGCTTTGGGACATAATTTCATTTTTTAAGGTATAATTTGTGTATTATAACTCTTAAGACATAATACTATAAAACTAAACTTAGGACATAATTCGGTTGCATCCTGGGAAGTTGACATCTAGATGGATGGGACCTTACAAAGTAGTGCAAGTGTCTCCATATGGCACAGTGGAACTTGAAAAAAAGGAAGGAAAAAGATTTAAAGTAAATGGGCAAAGAATACAAGTGTATCTGGGATATGAGGAAGAGTTAAAAGGAATAGAGGAAGTATACCTTGATGATGCTTGAGGAGTCACAAAAGTCACGTTGTGCTACGATGTTAAATCAGGTACTGCATGGGAGACAACCCATGGAAGGTGAGGTCTTAGTAGCCCAGGTATATTCTCTTCTCTATGTTCTTATAAATGATGCTTCAGGGAAGAATCTTACTTTTCAAAAAGGGGAGGGGGTATACTTGTGATTTTTGGGATGTTTAGTTCGTTTGAGGGTTTTTCTTGACGTGTTTATTAATCAATTTCAAAATAAATCTCCATCTCGGGAGGAAAACCTGGTAGGTCATCTGGAAATACCTCGGGATATTCACATACCACCGGGACTGACTGAATGGTCGGGGTCTCGGACATGACATCCTTAACCCTAACCAAGTGGTAAATATGATCTTGGGCAGAATTTTATGCCCAAGTGATACTCAAATACTTCATTTCTACTTGTTTATCTATTGTTATGTGTACATTCTCATGTGATTCTTAGGTAAATGTGAATTTATACTAACCAACATGATTAGTGTTGTTTTGCAGTTAGAAGGAATTTTTGGAAGCTAATTTACAAGTTGGTGAAGTGCGGGAATGGATTTGGCAGCAAGAAGTGGAAGTTGACAAGGGAAGTTGGCAAAAATAGGGGCTCCGCGATGGCTCCGTGTCACGCTACCATTGCGGAGGCATTCTGCCTGGGTGGAATAAATTGTGTCAAATTCCAGTGGAGGTGCGCGTTACCTCCGCGGCACGGAGGTAGTGCTCCGCGATGCACTCTGTGTCACGTTGAGTGTGATTACCTGGGACCTCAAGTTCTAGTAAAGTTTCGCGATAGCACCATGGCATGGAGGCAATGCTCCATGATACACTCCGTGCCACGTTGCTTGTTATTCCGGAAAAAATTCCCACTAGTATAAATAGCACACTTAGGTTTTATTTTAAACATTCTGACATTTTGGAGCAAGAACGTGGTTAGCAGGCAGTTGAGAGGATGAAATTCTAGGGTTAATTCTCTTCCTTTTTCTCTTTAATTTCAATTGCTTGTATGAATTCTACTTGTTTGAAGATGTTTAATCCACAAATGAGTGGCTAATTCACCTCTTGCTGAGGTTAAGGATAACTGTAGAGGAATGTAGTTATTAATTATTTAGTTTTCATCTTCTCTATAATGGTTGTTCTATCAATTCTTGTTTTTACTGCATTAATGTTTGGCCAATGTTAATGTAAATCTTAGAAATCCAATTTTGATTCTTAAAAGGAAAGAAATTGGACAGATGTGAATTGGTAGGATATGATCTTTTCTTAGTTGAGAAAATCGAGAAAAGATTTACGTTCAGAATAGAAATATATCTGAAAGTCGTATTAGTCATTTATGGAATCTGTTATGTATGACTAGAGCATGGGGTTCTTATATCACAGAATGTAGAATAAAGGTCTCATGATTCTTTAATTGGATAGGAGTCGAAAGATCCAATCCATAGGCGATTAATTCCTGACTAACAACCAAAGAGAAGATTGACTGATTTGAATTATGAAATTACATCCCTGCATGCTTGCCTTAACCTCAGCTTGTTCATTGCTATTGTTCAGACTTTAAATTACAATCTTTACTTAGGTTCTTATTAAGTATTAATATCGACTCATAAAACATTATTTGTTTGATTGTCTACATTCATAGAGATATCGTTCACTAACACTTAGGTTAATTACTACCGTAGTTCAGTCCCTGTGGGATCGATACTTGGCTTGAAATAAAGCCACTTTACTACTTGTACGACCACGTGCACTTGCGTGTAGTTTGACTCGAACAAGTTCTTGGTGCCGTTGCCGGGGACTGGTTTTACAGCTATTGCTGCACAAATAGCTGTGTTGCAAAATCAACTCAACACCCACTTCAGCAGTATTAGCTTGAGTCAGGCATAAGCCCCAGTCAATGTAGTTCATCAGGTATGGTGTGAAGTATGTGGGAGTAGTGAACACTCAGCTGAGTGTTGTTTTGCCAATCTAGACTCGGTAAATTTTGTTGGGAATGTCCAGAGGAACAATAATCAACAGTATGGCAACAGTTACAACCAAAATTGGAGGAATCATCCGAATTTTTCTTGGGGGAGTAATAGTCATCAAGGACAGAGTTTGAATCAGGGCGTGCAGAGAAATCAAGGGGGGCATCAAAATTTTCAGTCTCAATATAGAGGAAACAATGCACCTCCTCCACCACCCAGCAACATTGAGGATATGTTCAAAACCATAATAGCTAACTAAGCGCAGATGCAGGCTGATTTTGTGAAATTAGCGGCTGACATGAAAAATCAGCAGTTAGCTACTAAGGCATTGGAGTATTAGTTTGGATAGTTAGCTGGAGCTCAAAACACCAAACCCAGGGGAGGACTACCAAGCGATACCGACCCAAATCCCAAGCCGGTCAATGCAGTTACAATAAGGAGTGGACTTCAACTTAAGGAGGTGGAACTAGAAAGGCCACCTCAGCAATCTGGAGAAGCGGAAAAAGATGGGGAACATGATGATGTGAGGGAGAAGGAAAAGGCAGCTGAGATAGAAAGACCACCACCCCCGTTTCCTTAGAGATTAAAGAAGCACAAGGAGGAAGCTTACTTCAAGAAATTCATGGAAGTGTTGAAACAGGTACATATTAATTTACCTTTAGTTGATGTTTTGCAGGGAGTGCCAAAATATGCCAAGTACATCAAGGACATTGTAGCAAACAAAAGCAGATTGACAGAGTATGCTACAGTGGCGCTTACTGAGGAGTGCACCTCCCGAATACAGAACAGATTGCCGACAAAGCTCAAGGATCCTCGGAGCTTTACTATTCAGATTACAATTGGGCAATCTATTCGAGCTCATGGATTATGTGATTCGGGAGCAAGCATAAACTTGATGCCGACATCGGTGTTCAAGAAGTTGGGGCTGGGCAGCCCTAGACCAACTACTGTGATCTTGCAGCTATCTGACCATTCATTGGCCAGACCTGATGGTATTATGGAGGATGTGCTAGTGCAAGTGGGTTCCCTCATTTTCCCGGTGGATTTTATTATCTTGGATTTCGAGCCGGATGCGGAAGTCCCATTTATTTTGGGACGTCCTTTCTTGGCAACCGGACGAGCTTTGATTGATGTGGCTGCTGGGCAGCTAACCATGCGAGCACATGAAAAAGTAGAGGTTTTTGATGTGTACAAGGCCATGAAGCTACCAGCCATTTATGAGGAGCTATCAACAATCAATATGCTAAATCAGGAATCAAATTTTCATATTGTTGACTCACAGGACCCATTGGAGAGAGCCTTGATGGGCTCCGATCATTTTGAAGACTCAAACCTTGTGCTCAATTGGGAGAAATGTCATTTTTTAGTCAAGGAGGGTATCGTCCTTGGCCATAAGGTGTCATGAAAAGGGTTGGAAGTCGACCGTGCAAAGATTGAAGTGATCGAAAAGTTACCACCACCGTGTCAGTGAAGGGTGTTCGTAGTTTTCTAGGACATGCGGGGTTCTACAGACGGTTCATCAAGAACTTCTCAAAAATTTCTAGACCAATATGCCGGTTGCTAGAAAAAGAGGTGAAGTTCGAGTTTGACAAGGATTGTGTAAAAGCATTGTTTGGGCATTTCTGTGACTACACGCAAGTGCACGTGGTCGAACAAGTAGTAAAGTGGCTTAAGTAAGCCAAGTATCGATCCCACAGGGACTGAACTCTGGTAATAATTAACTTAAGTGTTAATGAACTATATCTTTAAGAATGCAGACAACCAAATGAATAAGATTTTTAGAGTTTGAGTTACTAATTAATAAGAATCTAAAGCAAAATTATAAAGTGAGTCTGAACAATAGTAATGAGCAAGCTGAGGTTAAAACGAACATGCAGGGAGTTAATTTATCGATACAATTCAGTTAATCTTTCCTTCAATTTCTAATAAAAAATTATTGCCAATGGACTGGAACTTTCATCTCCTATCCAACTTAAGAATCATGAACCTTCAATTTACATTTCTGTGATAAAAGAATTTCATGTTCTAGCCATACAAAACCGATTCCTTAATTGACTAATAAGACTTTCAGATATATTTCTATTCTGAATGTAAATCAATTCTCAATTTTTCCAAACGAAGAAGAGATCATATCCTACCAATTCACAACTTTCCAATTTCTTTCCTTCTCATAATCAAAATTGGATTTTTAGATATACATTAACATTGGCCAAACATCAATGCAGTAAGAACAAGAATTGATAGAACAACCATTGAAGAATAGATCAAAACTAAAATGATCAACAATTACATTCCACTACAATTGTTCTTAACCTCAACAAGAAGTGAATTTAGCCACTCATTTGTGGATTAAACATCATCACATGAGTATAAATCATACAAACAATTGAGATAAAAGAGAAAGAGATAGAGAAGAACCCTAGAATTTTTGTCCCCTGAACTGCCTGTAACCCACGTTCTTGCTCAACCAAGTCAGAATTGTTTTAAATAAAACCTAAGTATGCTATTTATACTAGTGGGAATTTTTCCCAGAATACAAAGCAACGTTACACGGAGTGTATACCGTAGCACTCCCTCCGTGCCATGGGTGTATCGCGGACCCTCTCTGGAATTTCGCTCCTCAGAAATTTCACCTTGGCGTGACACGACCTGCATCGCGGAGCCTGGCCAATGTGCCACGGTGCAATCGCGCACCTACACTGGAAATTGATGTCCCAGGTAATTGTACTCAACGTTCCATGGCTTGCATCGCGTGGCATTGCCTCCGTGTCATGGAGGTAATGTGAGGCTTCACTGGAAATGGCCAAAATAAATCACCCGAGGCAGAATGCCCCCGCGATGGCAGCGTGACACGGCTCCATCGCAGAGCCCTTATTTTTGATGCTCTTCCTTGACCTTTTCCACTCCTTGCTTCCGAGTCCATTCCCGATTTTTACCAACATGTATCTTAGCTTCCCAAAATTCCATTTTACATGCAAAACAACACTAATCATGTTGGTTAGTATAAATTCACATTTTAACTACAAATCACATGAGAATGCACAAATAAAGATAGATAACAAAGACGAAATGAAGCATTTGAGTGTCACTTGGGCATATAATTCTGCCCAAGATCACTTACCCCACACTTAAAATCTTGTTCGTCCTCGAACAATACTCTCACATCTCATGCAATTGACACCCACGCATAGCTACTTTGGCTCGACAATTCAAGCTACGGCTATACCGATTATTTAGTCTTGCAAATCATCAAGAAAACATGCATGGTCTCATCAATACAATGACATACCCCACATTAAGACCTCCTATACTCAAGAATTGACTCTCGATCTCGGCAAACTCATGCAAATCAACTGATCAAGACATCCGACATGAAATTTAATCTCTCGTCAAGCATGTGCCCTCATGACACAAGCGAATCTCTCCATTTGCAATCATACAATTTCCAAAGCATTACATATAGGGGTATATGAACACGTTTCACTCTCTCTCCCAAAGAATTCACATGCATCATGTCATGACCCATAGGCTTGCCTCTAGTGTACTACTCCACTAATATAAGGATACGTGATGTAAGATCACGTAGGACTTAACGGGTTGTAATGTAAGCTAAGGAACTAGTAAATACTGGGCTAACCAATAATAGCACTAGCTTCCTTAAGAGCTTTTCAATACATCCCACCATCATTATGGGCATTGTTTCTTCCTTCATCCTCTCATTCTTGAATTTTTTTTTGTTTTTGTTCCCATTTCTTTAAGCACACTCGATTTAATAACCAAGATTAGTTATACATCTTTATTTTATTTAATTTCAGCAATGCACCTTTGACCTTTTCTTTAACTTTCACCACTTCCGCTTTTCCTTTCTTTTCACAGTTCTCACTCCTTTACACTGTGGGAAAATTGTTTTTCTTGAGCGCTTCAGAGTTTTGGATAAAATTCAAGGCTAACGAAAAGAAGGGATTAAGCTCGGTTTGTACCTCTTCAAAGAAAGAAAAAATAGGCTAAAGGCTCAATGGGGCTAACTAGGATGTACATTCAAGGTAGGTATGATAATGGAAAAACTTTCGGTTTAATCAAAGAAATGCCTACATCCTTTCCTACAATACACATCCTTCATTTTGTTTTGTACACACACCAGGAAAGTTCTAGACACTTCACAATAGCATGGAATAATAGAAAACTTACCTCACACTCATTGCACAAACACAACTCAAGACATATTCACAGACTCTTCAATCAGCTAATTACAAGAATTCAATATTAAGCCTCGATCACACCGAATCGAACTCTATGGCCTAGGTATCTCAACGTGTTTATGAATTTGCATGCTTTCATACGAATCACCTTTGCAACATAATATCATGTACAACACGTAACGAGAATTCCGAACCATGAAGTAGCGACACGTTTGGGAAACAAACAAAAGAAAGAAAATAAAGAGAAACCACTCCTATCGACTACATTTCTCTTAAGACGGTCGTCATCCATCCATCATAGGGAACGGTCACTAATTACGACTTCAGTTTAATGGGACTATTCTCAGTAAAAGCACCGAAAACAAAGGCCGAGAAACCCAAAATAAAAGAAATTTAAAGAAAAATTTTTTTAAAAAAATTTCAATAATTTGATAGAAAACAAAAATAATAGAAAACAAAAATAATAGAAAACAAAAATATTTACACAAAAACCATTCAACAACAGCTCACACAACACACAACAGCTTACATTCATTACAACACCACTTAATTACAAAACACATCACAAAGAGTCACAGGGTCACATTTTTCACAGGCACAACAACACAACACATCCACATAAAAACAACAACGAAACAGCTAGCACCTAACTACTTCCACCCCACGTTTAAATCGAACACTATCCCCAGTGTTCACAAAATTCAACATATCGCAAAGATGGGTGGTGAAACTCCCTGATCAATCGAAGTATTCCACTTCTTCATCAGGTGCTATTGCCTCGTCTCCCATATCCGAATCACCCCCGCTGTCCTCATCTGACTCAACATCTGAGTCCTCACGGCGGGTCTCCTCATCAGTGGGGACATCATCATCTACAGGCTCCATAAAAGTTGTCCCCACTCGGCATAGAGCCCGGGCATTCTCGCCAAAGGGGTAATCTAATTCGAGCTGCCACAGCTCATCTTCTGTTGCTGGCCTCCCGCCAATGCGCAACTGCAGCATCTGCATCCCGTACATGTGGTCCATATATTGATCATCCCGAGCATGTCACTCGGCTAGTGTGAGAATAGGCCCATGAGTAGTGTCGGGTGCCTTGGTTTTTATTACATCCAAGACGCGCATGTCAATCTGTGGGATGTAGTCTAGGGCCTCCTCCTCAATGTCGTGGCCCCTCAAGAACGTGGTAAGAAAACCACCGAACCCGTACCTGTGCCCTTGATGCAAGAGGGCTCTCTTCATGGCGGAAATGATTACTGCCCCAACAATTATCTCAAGCCCTTTCATCAGGGCATACACCAATCACACTCGATCCCGAGTGACATCTGTCATGTGCACCCCCGGGATCAGGCAGGAACACACAATTTTTAGCCAAATCCTGGCTTCCCTGTTCATCTGAGAGTAGGGCAGTGTCTGATGGTAGCCCCTCTCTTTGTGCTTGCTCCACCGTGCTGTCGAACGGGCTCCACATAGAGTGCGTCTGATGTCCGCGTAAGGTGAAGTTATATTCAGCTTCCGGAGTACATGGGTGTCTGTGTCCCGCGCCCCAAATATAGCATTCAAGTGATGGGGCTCAAAGGTGACAACCTGCCCTCTTATCTTGACGGTGTGACTGCGGAGGGTCGGGTTCCAGTTGGCATAGGACTCCCGAATCATATGGAGATTGTACTCCTTGGGCTCTTCGAAGATGAAGTTCATCCCGGCATTGTCAATCCGGTGTACGATCCATGGGAATTCCTATGCCAGCGGCTCCCTTGCTATATGCTCTTCTGGGAAGTATTTGGTTTCTTTGTGTTTTGCATACCATTTCTTCCCTTCATCAGTCACCCATCGGGTTCCTATTGTCGGCATTGGAATCACGGAACCGCTGGTGCTATTGGAACTGCTGTTCCCAACCTTATCCTTTTTCTGTCGGCGCCCAATGTGGATGTTCCTTTTCCTTTATCTTGTCTGCCCGACATTGTTCCTGCACATATAAACATACAATCCCAATGTTATTCAAATCACAACTAGCTACGACTAAAGTTGGATTTAATTGAATCACCCCACACATAGTCTTTAGCCGCAATTAAAATAATTCGGCAAGACATTCATGATTTCACAGTATTTACATTCAACATTCCTTAGTGCCTTCATATAATTCGATGGAATAATTACTATGTACTACTCAGACTTCGTACAACGAATAACAATATCGCCATCGATTCCATTATATCATCCTAGCACTTAGCCAAATTTTTGTTCTTAACAACCTATGCAATTCACCAATTTCATTTTTCTGAAATTCCCTTGTCTACTTAGCATATTCAACATTAATCACGACATAATTCACATCACCCAACATGCACAACCCAATCTTGTTCAACATTTCAAACAATTTTAGTTTTCTTCATATTCAAATTCCAACCCTAGCTAACAATTTCGCAAAAATTCATTAAAACATGCATTCATTGAGTTCATATATTTACAACGATATTATGAACATCAATCAATCATAACTTAAATGAATTCAAGCTTAATTTTCACTTACGGTAAGTTTCAATCACTACCCATGCTTAAAAATCGAAATTTCAAGCAAAAATGAGGTAAAGTTCAAGAACATACCTTTAATCCAATGAAATTGAAGAAAACTTGAAGAAATCTTGTGCCTAGGTCCGTGTCACGTTGAGGGAGGGGGGAATTTAGGGTGTGGGTGACGGAGGAATTGAAAGAATAGGAACAAAAGGAAGGAATTTGGGGTTAAAAAGGAGGTTTTTCGCTTGGGTTACCCGGTGACCCGAGGTGACCCGACACGAATTACACCTCAACGTGTCACGGAGGGTAACGCGGAGCACCCCCTCCGTGACACGGAGCCATCGCGTAGGTGTTCTAAAAAATTTAAAAAATTCGGAATACCTTCAACGTGTCACGGAGGGTAACGCGGAGGCCCTCCTCCGTGACATGGAGCCAATGTGTAGGCTCACTGTCATGTCACTTTTTATTTTTCTCACCTCGATTTCTTTCCTTTGCGCTTTTTTGCATTTTTGCCCTCCGTTCCACCTGAAAATCATTTCACAACAGGAAATTGGTTAGAATTCATAGGTTTCAACGCAAAAATAATTTTTTCTATTTATTTATTTTTGTTTTTCTCTTTTTTCTCTTTTAAAACTAGTTCTACTCATCTATTACAACAATTTCACGGGTTGCCTCCCGTGCAACACCTGGTTTACCGTCGCGGCTCGACGTCATTTACGCTCAATCATCCTCAAGAGTGATGGACGTCTTCTCACGAATAACGTCCTCACCCCAGTAATGCTTACAACGCTGCCCATTAACTAAGAACGTGGAACTTCGATCTTCTTGCCACAACTCCACTACCCGTGCGGGGTCAGTCTCACTACCTCAAATGGCCCCGACCATTTGGACCGCAATTTTCCTGGAAACAGCCTCAATCTTGAATTGAAAAGCAACACTTTCTGCCCCATATCGAATATCCGATGCACCATATGCTTATCATGCCACTTCTTTGTTTTCTCTTTGTAGCACTTGTCACTTTCATAAGCATGCCAACGAAACTCATCAAGTTCGCTGAGTTGCATCAGCCTCTTCTTACCCGCTAGCTCTAGATCCATGTTCAATTTCCTCACGGCCCAGAAAGCTCGGTGTTCTAGCTCCACCGGCAGATGACACGCCTTTCCATAGACCAGTCTGTACGGGGAAGTCCTAATTGGTGTCTTGTAAGCAGTTCTATAAGCCCACAACGCATCGTCGAGTTTGCTTGACCAATCGCTACATTGTGCATTCACTGTTTTCTGGAGAATCTGCTTCACTTCTCTGTTCGACACCTCCACTTGCCCACTAGTTTGGGGATGATATGCTATTGCTACCTTGTGGCGCACCCCATACTTAGCTAGCAAGTTCTTGAAACTTGCATTTATAAAATGAGCCCCTCCATCACTGATAATGGCTCGGGGTGTCCCGAACCTGGTGAAAACATGCTTTTTCACAAATTTTGTTACCACCTTATTGTCATTCCTGGGGCAAGCTGTTGCATCAACCCACTTTGATACATAATCAACGGCCACCAAGATGTAACGATTACCAAATGACGATGGGAACGGGCCCATGAAATTAATACCCCATACATCAAAGATCTCCATTTCTAGTACATGCTGCAGCGGCATCTCTTGCCTCCTACCAATTGTACCTGTCCTTTGACATCTATTGATCTTGGGCAGATTTATATGCCCAAGTGATACTCAAACGTATCATTTTTACCTTGTTTGTTGTGCAATGTGTATATAATATCATGTATTTGTTAATAAAATGCGAATTTATACTAACCAACATGATTAGCATTTGTTTTGCAGGATAATGTGATTTTTAAGAGCTAAAATGCGTGTTGGAACTATGTCGGAGTTGGACTGGGATGCGAGCGTGGAAAAGGCCTTGGATGGCACATTTTACAGTGGCTCTGCGATGTAGCCGTGCCACGCTGCCATCGCGGTAGCACACTGCCTGGAGAGGAAATTAATTGGCAGATTCCAGTGTGCCTGTGCGTCAGCTCCGTGGCACGGAGATAGGCCTCCGCGATGGCCTCCGTGCCACGTTGAGGCCAATTATCCGGACCCTGCAATTTCCAGAGAGGGTCCGCGTCCACGCCGTGTCACGGAGGCAGTGCTCCGCGTTGGCCTCCGTGACACGTTGCTTGTTATTCCGGGAAAAATTTCCCACTAGTATAAATAGCACACTTAGGTTTATTTTTAATCAGTTTTTAGTTTTTTTAGTTTTTAGACTAAGTTCAGAAGTGGAGAGCAGGAACGTGGGTTTGTGGCAGTTGAAGAATAGAAAAGCTAAGAGTTTTCTTCTCTTCCTTTCTTCTTTCCTTCAATTGTATGCATGATTTACACTCATTTTAGGATGATTAATCCAAGAATGAGTGGCTAATTCCCTTCTTTGCTGAGGTTTTGAACTTGTGTAATGAACTTTGGTGATAATTGATATGGTTTCTTCTTCTTCTTTCATGTTGTTCTATTAATTCTTGTGCTTACTACATTATTGATTGGCCACCATTAATGTATATCTAAAAAGTCCAATTTCACTCGAGAGAGCACGAAATTGGAAAGTTGTGAATTAATAGGGTATTGTTCTTAACTTGATTTGGGAAAATTGAGTTTTGATGTGCTTCCTTGATAGAAATATACTTGAAAGCCGTATTAGTCAATTTAGGAACCGGAATTGTAGTGATAGGTCATAAATTGCATTTGATCACAGAAATGTAGACGGATGGTTTATGATTCTAAAGTGAAATTAAATACGAAAGTTTTAATTTCTAGGCAACGTTCTTGGCTAGCAACATGAAGAAGAGGATGACTAAATTATCATGATTATCAAGTTCATTACTCGTTCTTAACCTTGGCATGTGCGTATCCATTGTCTAAATTCTAAAGTAAATAAGTGTTATTAATTGTAGTATATAAATAGTTTAGAAACAAAAACTCACTCAACTCTTGGTTGGATTGTTGTTAACATAGTTAGGGATAGAATAGAAATATAGTAAACTAGGCAGTTTTACATATCTAGAGCAGCCTCCTTGGATCGATACTTGGCTACTTAGCCACTTTATTACTTGTTTGACCACGTGCACTTGCGTGTCGGTTGATAATATTTAATACCAACCCGAGCAGTACAAGTTGCGAACAAGTTCTTGGCGCCGTTGCCGGGGAGGCTAGGCGATTGGTAAAATTGTGTTTAGTGTAAATTTGCTGTATTTGTATTTTTATTTTCTTAAGTGTTGACAACTTGGTCTTAGCCTGTATTTTGCAGATTTTTATTTCTGTGAACACTGGCAAGGGACAAGGAGCTGGTGGAATCTTACTTAGAGCCAGAACGTGAATTGCACAGTCAACGTAGAGAAGCTCTTCGGAAGAAACTGCAGTTGCTGAAACAGTCTATGATGGAGCAACCAAATCCACCAGTTGTGCGGGCTGTGTTAGTGCCCGAGGAAGTAGCAGCCAGGTCGGTTCGCGAGGTGGCAATCCCACATGCTAATAATGTACATTCCAGCATCCGCAAACCAGAGCCTGGAGGGAGATTTGAGTTAAAGCAAAATATGGTGCAACTTTTGCACACTAGTGGGCAGTTTACCGGTCTCCCTCACGAAGATCCGCAACAACATCTCCAGAACTTTTTGGAGATAAGTGACACTTACATACCCGCTGGAGTGTCACCTGATTATGTTTGGCTCACCTTATTTCCATTTTCCTTACTGGGTGAAGCCAAGAGGTGGTTAAAAGCTGAACAACCCAACTCTATATCAACGTGGGATGATCTTGCAAGGAAGTTTTTGATCAGATTTTTCCCTTCAGGTAAAACAGCTAAACTTAGAAGTCAGATTCTAAGTTTTAAACAGAGGGAAGGAGAAAATCTTTATCAAGCCTGGGAAAGATTCAAGTCCATGTTGCGGGATTGTCCTCATCATCATCAGTCAAATGAGGTGTTGGTCCACACTTTTATTGAGGGTTTGGAACCCCACACTAAAATCTTGTTAGACTCAGCAGCTGGAGGGCAAGCGCTGGAGAAGACTTATGAGGAGCTGTACACTTTGCTCAACCGAATTTCACAAGGCAATCCGGAATGGAATGCAGATTCTTCAAGAGGTGGAGCAAGGAAAGCAGAGGGAGTGCTTGAAGTGGATGGATTCACAGCTATCGCTGCACAGATAGCTGCTTTGCAAAATTAGTTAAACACTCACTTTAGCAATATGAATTTGAACCAGCCGTCAGCCTCAGTCAATGCAGTCCAACAGATGTGGTGTGAAGTGTGTGGTAGTAGTGAGCATTCAGCTGAATGCTGTGGTGCAAATCCTGATTCTGTCAACTTTGTGGGCAATGCACAGAGGAATCAACAGCAGTTTGGCGGTGGCTACAACTCGAATTGGAGGAATCATCCAAATTTTTCGTGGGGTAGCAACAATCAACAAGGTCAAGGTTCAGGGCAGGGTATGCACAGAAACCAAGGAGGGCAAAAAGGCTATCAGAATCAGTTCAGAAATCACAATGCCCCTCCTCCACCACCATCACCGACTATTGAGGAAATGTTCAAGACCATGATTGCCAACCAGGCACAATTGCAGGCTGACTATGTCAAATTGGCAGCCGAAGTAAAGAACAATCAATTGGCAACCAAGGCTCTTGAATATCAGTTTGGGCAATTTGCTAGTGCCTAAAATACTAGACCAAGGGGAGGACTACCTAGCGACACGGATCCCAATCCTAAGCAGGTGAATGCAGTGACCACGAGGAGTGGTTTACAATTAAAGGAGGTGGAATCGGAAAGACCGCCTCAGAAGTTAGGAGCAGCATATGTTGAGGGAGAACAAACCTCAGATACGGGGAAGACCAAAGAAGCTGAACCAGCAAGGCCTCCACCCCCGTTCCCTCAACGACTTAAGAAACACAAGGAGGAGGCGTGTTTCCAGAAATTCATGGAGGTACTTAAACAGGTACATGTTAACTTACCTCTTGTTGATGTCTTGCAGGGTGTGCCAAAATATGCGAAGTATATCAAAGACATCGTGGCCAACAAAAGTCGCTTGACTGAGTATGCCACGGTGTCTTTAACGGAGGAATGCACATCCCGTATTCAGAACAGGTTGCCACTAAACTGAAGGATCCTGGAAGTTTTACTATCCAGCTGACGATTGGGCAAAGTATCCGAGCTCGTGGGTTATGCGACTTGGGGGCAAGTATAAATCTGATGCCATCTTCGGTATTCAGAAAGTTAGGACTAGGGAGCCCTAGACCTACAACAGTGATCTTGCAGCTAGCAGACAGGTCTTTAGCTAAGCCAGATGGCATTGTCGAGGATGTGCTAGTGCAGGTAGGCTCCCTCATTTTTCTGGTAGATTTCATTGTTCTGGATTTTGAACCAGATGCGGAAGTCCCATTTATTTTGGGACGACCCTTTTTGGCAACCGGAAAGGCATTGATCGATGTAGCTGCGGGTCAACTCACAATGCGAGCACACGACAAGGTTGAGGTGTTCGACGTGTACAAGGCACCTAAGATCCCGACTGTCTATAAGGAACTCTCGGTGATCAACGTGATTGATCATGGGAATGTGAATGGATTGAGTGATCCCCGAGAGTTACTAGGTAGGCCACCAGACAAGGTTGAGAACTACTGGGGAGATGACCATGATCGGGTCAAATCGTCCATCTCCCTAGTAGACACTTGAGCATAAAGGTTGTCGAGCCGCGACGTTAAACCAGGCGCTGCACGGGAGGCAACCCGTGAAAAATATTTTTTTTCTTTTTTCTTTCTTTAGTGTAAAGTTTTTCTTTTATTTTATTTTCTTTTCTTTTTCTTGATAGGCTTAGATTTGCATTTTATTTAGTAATTTTTTTTTATTTAGTAATTTAGTAAATTTTTATTTTTTAGTAGGGAATCTATTCATTTAACCAATTTTTGTTTAGTGAGGTGATTTTCAGGTATACCGGAGGAAAAATACTTGGAATCGAGGAAACGAGGCGAGGTATGAAAAATAAAATTTGATGGTGAAACAGAGCACTGGCGCGTTGACGCCGTGTCACGGAGGCAATGCTCCGCGTTGGACTCCGTGACACGTTGAAGGCAAATCTGGAATTTTTTAAAAAATTCCAGTAAGCCAACGCGTTGGCTCCGTGTCACGGAGGAGGGTCTCCGCGTTACCCTCCGTGACACGTTGCCCTTATCCCAGTGCCGGGTCACACTGGGTTTCCGGGTGACCC
This sequence comes from Datura wrightii, assembly GCA_035772735.1. Classification (NCBI taxonomy): domain Eukaryota; kingdom Viridiplantae; phylum Streptophyta; class Magnoliopsida; order Solanales; family Solanaceae; genus Datura; species Datura wrightii. The sequence goes on from JASDFA010000003.1 coordinate 118,917,918, forward strand.
GCGTGTTTCCTTTAAATAAACCCCCGATTTTCGCCCATTTTTCCCCATTCCCTCTATCCTCCGCGACCAAACACCCATTCCCCTACCCCCAAGCTCCGTGCCACGTTAATAGGCAAGGAAAACGTCAAGTTTTCGTCGATTCATCAATTCCAAGGTATATTTTCATCATCTATCTCAAATTTTTGGCGATTTTTGTCGATCTTGAGCATGTGAGGTGAGATATATCACCCTAGGTAGAAATTACACATGACGTGAATTATTTTGTGATTGATTATGTTCGGATTGTTGTAGTTGACGTTTGAACTTATCGATTGATTGAATAGTTCAATTTTGATTGTCGAATTGCATTCTAGGGCTTGGGGTTGTTGAATTTTAACTTGGGTAACTTGATAGTTTGACGAAATTGATGTCGGGGTGTGTTTATTATTTGATATAAGTCGTGGTAAATATTGTATAATTGTTGACAGACGACTAATTCTCGAATTTTTGTGGGAAATTGCGTAATATGTGAATTGGTTGAATTGATTAGATTAGTTGTATATAAAATGTTTGTATTGTTGTTTCTATTTTGTTGTTGTTATTGTTGCTAAGTGCTATGGGTGAATAGCTGTCGATAGTAGGATTGGGTTAGCTGTATGAAGTCTGAGTAGTTCGCTAGCCGTTATGCTGTCGAATTTTTGTGCACGCACTAAGCAATATGTTATAGTTGATTGTGTTTGAGGTGTAAATAGAGCTATCCTTGCTAAAATGTTGTAAATATTATTAAAGACTAAGTGTGGGGTAAATTTTGTTTAACCCGACCTTAGCCGAAGCTAACAAGTTTTTAGCTTAACGTTGTGCTTGTTTGTGTAAATTGACAGGTACAATGGCCAGCCGACAAGATAAAGGCAAGGGTGCTTCAACCTCAGGCACCGGCAGAAAGAGAATGAGACTGGGCACTGCTGTCCCAGCTGCACCTGCTATTCCACGCGGTCAACACCGTCGATACGGAATACGATGGGTTACCAAGGAAGGAAAGAAGTGGTACGCAAAGCATAAGGAGAACAAGTACTTCCCGGAGGAATATATTGCAAGGGAACCACTTGCACAGGAGTTCCCTCGCATCGTACAGAGGATTGAGGCAGCTGGGCTCAGCTTTATCTTTCAGGAGCCCAAGGAGTGCAACCTTCACTTGGTCAGGGAATTCTACGCCAACTGGAACCCGGCCATCAGGAGCCATACTATTAAAATCAGAGGGCAGATTGTCACTCTGGAACCCCAGCAGTTTAATGCCATCGTGGGAGCGCGGGACACAGACGCCCACGTCCTCCGCCAGTTAAACATCACCTCACCGTATGCCGATATCAGACGTACGTTGTGTGGGGCTCGATCCACAGCCCGATGGAGTAGACACAAAGAGAGGGGTTACCACCAGACTCTGCCTTATTCGCAGATGAACAGGGAGGCCAGAATCTGGCTAAAAATTGTATGTTCGTGTCTGATCCCGGGAGTGCATATGACAGACGTGACCCGGGACCGTGTCTGCCTGGTGTATGCCCTTATGAAAGGGCTTGAGATTAATGTGGGGGCGGTCATAATATCTGCCATGAAGAGTGCCAGACTACACCAGGGCCACAGATACGGGTTTGGCGGACTCATCACCACCTTCCTCCGAGGCCTCGACGTTGAGGAAGAAGCCTTGGATTACATTCCGCAGTTGGAGCGGAGGGCCCTTGATGTGACAAAGACCAAGGCCCCCGACACTACACACGGACCGGTGCTGACTCTGGGTGAGCGACATGCTCGTGACGACCAGTATATGGCCCGTATGTTCGGCATGCAGATGTTGCAGCTACGGATAGGTGGGAGACCAGCCACCGAGGATGAATTATGGCAACTGGAGCTGGACTACCCCTTTGGCGAGAACGCCAGAGCCTTATGCAAGGTGGGGCCAGCCTTTGTGGAGCCGACTGATGACGACGTCCCTACTGATGAGGAGACACGTCGTGAGGACTCTGATGTGGAGTCCGATGATGGCGATGGAGCTGATTCAGATATGGGCGACGAGGCCGCAGCACCGGATGAGGAAGTCGAATATTTCGACTGAGCAGAGAGTTTCACCACCCAAAATTTTGTGCTTTGTATTGTTGGGAACACTGGGGACAGTGTTCGATTTAAGTGTGGGGTGGGGAGTAGTTAGGTGCTGGGACATAGGCTCTAAATTTGCTGTATAATTTTTCCTTGACGTTTATGTATGTTTGTGCTTTCCCTGTTGTTGTGAACTGATTTGTGATTTATGTGTATATATTCGGTTGTGGCTAATGATGTGTGTTTTTGAAAGTTATGGTTGCCTTTGTAAATATTTTGTAAATTTTGTAAATATTTTTTTTCTTTATCGATATGATCGATATTTTTCAAAATTTTTGCGAAGAGATTTTGCACTTATCAAAATATTTTGTAAATATTTTCTATCGAAATGATCGATGTGTTGCAAAAATTTTGAAGTTTTATTTTTGGGTTTCTCGGAGTTTGTTTTCGGTTCTTTTACCGAGAATAGTCCCATTGAACCGAGGTCATAGTTAGTGACCGTTCCCTATGATGGATGGATGACGACCGTCTTAAGGGAAATGTAGTCGATAGGAGTAGATGTTTTGTTTTTAGTTTCTTTGGTGGATTGCATCAATAAACTGTAGTTGCTTATGGTTGCTAAAATTTCGTTGCGTGTTGTAATTGATGTTCAAAATGTGAAAATGATTCGTTTGAAAGCATGCAATTTCGTAAATATGTTGAGTTACCTAGGCTATAGAATTTGGTTCATTATGATTGAGGCTTAATCTTGAATTCATGTAATTGACTAATTAAAGAGTATGTGAATGAATCTTGATTCGAGCATGTGCATGAAGTGTGAGTGAGGTTTTGCTATTCCATGTCATTGTGAATTGTCTAGAACTTGCCTGGTGTGTATACAAAACGAAATGAAGGAGGTGCAGTGTCGGAAAGGATGTAGGCATTTCTTTGTTTTAACCTTTAGTTTCCATTTTTTTTCTTGTCAAATTCTACCTTTTTATATGTTGTATACCCTAGTCAGCCCGTTGAGCCTTTAGCCGATTTCTTTCTTTTGTCCAGATTTATATGAACTAAGCTTTATTCCTTCTTTTCATTAGCCTTAAAGTCTATAAGAAGCTCTTAAGCGCTTACAAAGAACAGAAAATGTTTCCCAAAGTGTTAAAGAGTGAAAAGAGTGAAAAGAAAAGAAAAGCAAGGTGAGGAAAGAAAAGATGATGTTGAAGAGGCACTAGTTGTAATTAAATGATAGTGAGGGTACATGAAAACCCTCTGTTTTGTGTCAAGTGTGCCTGATGAATTGGGTTGTATGAAAGTAAACCAGCATGAATGGGAGAAAAAGAGAAAAGAGAGGAACAATGTCCATGAGTCGATGGGAATGAGTTGAAAAGGCGCTTAAGGATGCTAGCGACTATTATTGGCTAATCTAATATATATATACTAGATCCATAGCCCAGTTACAACCCATTAAAAGTCCTATTTGATCCTACATTGCATTTCTTTATATTAGTGGAGTAATACACTAAGGGCAAGCCTATGGGTCATGACATGATGCATGTGAATTCTTTTGGGAGAGAGAGTGAAAGTAATTTTTATATGCCCCTACTTGCATGTTTGTGTGCTGCACGAACAAAAAAGGGGAAGTTTCTCTCGAGTTGTGAGGGTACATGCTTGATGAAAGATTGATGTTCGTGTCAGATTTCTTGATTAGTTGATTTGCATGAGTTTGCCGATATCAAGAATCAATTCTTAAAAGTTTAGGAAGCCTCGATGTATTAAGGTCATTGTCTTGTACGACCAAGCATGTTTTCTTAATGATTTGCAAGAATTGAATAATCGGTATGACCGTAGCGTAAAATGGTTGCACCATAGTGACAAAGGTTGAGATGTGATGTGCATGATTTGTGTATGTGTTGTTCGAGGACGAACAAGGATTTAAGTGTGGGGTAAGTGATCTTGGGCAGATTTATATGCCCAAGTGATACTCAAACGTATCATTTTTACCTTGTTTGTTGTGCAATGTGTATATAATATCATGTATTTGTTAATAAAATGCGAATTTATACTAACCAACATGATTAGCATTTGTTTTGCAGGATAATGTGATTTTTAAGAGCTAAAATGCGTGTTGGAACTATGTCAGAGTTGGACTGGGATGCGAGCGTGGAAAAGGCCTTGGATGGCACATTTTACAGTGGCTCCGCGATGTAGCCGTGCCACGCTGCCATCGCGGTAGCACACTGCCTGGAGAGGAAATTAATTGGCAGATTCCAGTGTGCCTGCGCGTCAGCTCCGTGGCACGAAGATAGGCCTCCGCGATGGCCTCCGTGCCACGTTGAGGCCAATTATCCGGACCCTGCAATTTCCAGAGAGGGTCCGCGTCCACGCCGTGTCACGGAGGCAGTGCTCCGCGTTGGCCTCCGTGACACGTTGCTTGTTATTCCGGGAAAAATTTCCCACTAGTATAAATATCACACTTAGGTTTATTTTTAATCAGTTTTTAGTTTTTTTAGTTTTTAGACTAAGTTCAGAAGTGGAGAGCGGGAACGTGGGTTTGTGGCAGTTGAAGAATAGAAAAGCTAAGAGTTTTCTTCTCTTCCTTTCTTCTTTCCTTCAATTGTATGCATGATTTACACTCATTTTAGGATGATTAATCCAAGAATGAGTGGCTAATTCCCTTCTTTGCTGAGGTTTTGAACTTGTGTAATGAATTTTGGTGATAATTGATATGGTTTCTTCTTCTTCTTGCATGTTGTTCTATTAATTCTTGTGCTTACTACATTATTGATTGGCCACCATTAATGTATATCTAAAAAGTCCAATTTCACTCGAGAGAGCACGAAATTGGAAAGTTGTGAATTAATAGGGTATTGTTCTTAACTTGATTTGGGAAAATTGGGTTTTGATGTGCTTCCTTGATAGAAATATACTTGAAAGCCGTATTAGTCAATTTAGGAACCGGAATTGTAGTGATAGGTCATAAATTGCATTTGATCATAGAAATGTAGACGGATGGTTTATGATTCTAAAGTGAAATTAAATACAAAAGTTTTAATTTCTAGGCAACGTTCTTGGCTAGCAACATGAAGAAGAGGATGACTAAATTATCATGATTATCAAGTTCATTACTCGTTCTTAACCTTGGCATGTGCGTATCCATTGTCTAAATTCTAAAGTAAATAAGTGTTATTAATTGTAGTATATAAATAGTTTAGAAACAAAAACTCACTCAACTCTTGGTTGGATTGTTGTTAACATAGTTAGGGATAGAATAGAAATATAGTAAACTAGGCAGTTTTACATATCTAGAACAGCCTCCTTGGATCGATACTTGGCTACTTAGCCACTTTATTACTTGTTTGACCACGTGCACTTGCGTGTCGGTTGATAATATTTAATACCAACCCGAGCAGTACAAGCTGCGAACATCTATCACACATTTTTATGTATGCCATAGAGTCTCTAAACAGTGTAGGCCAAAAGAAACCTGACTGTAGCACCTTGTGCGCTGTCCTCTCGCCTCCGTGGTGCCCTCCATACAATGAAGAGTGACAACTCCTCAAAACTTCTGCAATCTAGCTCTCTGGGATGCATCTTCTCATAACCTGATCCGGTCCCTGCTTAAACAAGTACGGCTCATCCCAAATAAAATACCGGCAATCATGCCTCAATTTTTTTCTCTGCTGAGCCTTAGCCTCCAGTGGATAGACTCCACTCACTAAAAAATTCACTATGTCTGCATACCAAGGGATCTCAACTTCCCTTATTGCCAAGAACTGCTCATCCGGGAACTCCTCTTTAATGTTGTCACCTTCCTTCACGTGCAACCGGCTTTCCAATCGCGATAGGTGATCTGCCACTTGATTCTCGCTCCCCTTTCTGTCCTTAATCTCTAGGTCAAACTCTTGCAACAACAATATCCATCTGATCAGCCTGGGCTTTGCATCCTTCTTATTAACAGATACCGAATCACTGCATGATCAATATACACCACTACTCTAGAACCCACCAAATAGGACCGGAATTTATCAAACGTGAACACCAATGCTAGCATCTCCTTTTCTGGGACTGTATAATTAACTTGGGTAGCATCCAGTGTTTTTCTTGCATAATGAATAGAATGAAAAATTTTATTCCTCCGCTGCCCCAATACAGCTCCCACAGCCACATCGCTTGCATCACACATCAGTTCAAACGGTCGTTCCCAATCCAGAGAAATAAGGATAGGTGCTTCTATCAATTTCTGCTTCAACTCCTCGAATGCTTTGACACAATCTTCATCAAACTCGAACTTCACCTCTTTTTCTAGCAACCTGCATATTGGTCTAGAAATTTGAGAGAAGTTCTTAATGAACCGTCTGTAGAACCCTGCATGCCCGAGAAAACTGCGAACACCCTTCACTGACACAGGTGGTGGTAGCTTTTCAATAACTTCGATCTTAGCACGATCGACCTCCAACCCCTTGCAAGACACTTTATGGCCAAGGACGATACCCTCCTTGACTAAGAAATGAAATTTCTCCCAGTTGAGTACAAGGTTGGATTCTTCACAGCGAGTTAGCGCCCTGTCAAGATTCTGCAAACAAGTAGCAAACGAATTACCGAAAACAGAAAAATCATCCATAAATACCTCGACAAAATCTTCCATCATGTCATGAAAGATCGCTATCATGCATCTCTGGAATGTGGCGGGTGCATTGCATAAACCAAATGGCATCCGCCTAAAAGCATATGTCCCATAAGGACATGTGAAAGTAGTCTTCTCCTGGTCCTCCGGTGCTATGGCTATTTGGTTATAGCCAGAGTACCCATCAAGGAAACAATAATATTCTTGTCCAGCCAATCTGTCCAATATCTAATCAATGAACGGGATAGGATAGTGATCTTTCCTTGTGGCTTCATTGAGCTTTCTGTAGTCCATGCAAATCCGTCAGCCTGTGACGGTGCGTGTAGGGATCAACTCATTTCTCTCATTGGTGACCACGGTCATCCCTTCCTTCTTTGGGACACACTGAACGGGGATGACCCATTCGCTGTCCGAAATAGGATAGACCACACCTGCATCAAGCCACTTAATTACTTATTTCCTAACCACGTCCTTCATCATCGGTTTTAACCTCCGCTGAGGCTGTACAGTTGGCTTTGCTCCTGTATCCATGAAAATTCTATGTGTGCAAAAGGCTGGATTTATACCCCGAATATCTGACATCTGCCAGACCATCTCTTTCTTCCTTCTTTTGAGAACCACCAATGCTTCCTTTACTTGTGCCTATGTCAATTCTACAGAGATGATGACTGGCAAAGTGTCATATTCCCCCAAAAAGATATATTTTAAATGGGGAGGCAATGTTTTCAACTCCAGTTTTGGTGCTTCCTCAATAGATGGTTTCGGCAATGGTTCCAGGGACCTCATTAAAGGCTGAAAGTCATGCTTCCTGAGATACCACTTTGGTTCATTCAACATTTGTACCATCTCATAAGTATCTCTATCTCCGAAATGATCGGAGCTCATCAACGCTCTTTCCAATGGATCTCGAGAATCAACAATCTAAAGAATTTCTGCTTGGTCTAGCAAATTGATTGTTGAAAGCTCCTCATATATGGCCGGAAGCTTCATGGCCTTATATACATCAAATACCTCCACTTTGTCATGCGCTCGTATGATTAGCTGCCCTGCAGCTATATCAATCAAAGCTCTCCCGGTTGCCAAGAAACGACGTCCCAAAATAAATGGGACTTCCGCATCCGGCTCAAAATCTAAGACAATGAAATCTATCGGGAAGATAAAGGAGCCCACTTGCACCAGCACGTCCTCCACAATGTCATCTGTTCTGTCCAAGGAATGATCCGCTAACTGCAAGATTACTGTAGTTGGTCTAGGACTGCCCATCCCCAGCTTCTTGAACACCGATGTCGGCATCAAGTTAATGCTCGCTCCCAAATTGCATAATCCATGAGCTCGGATACTTTGCCCAATTGTTATCTGAATTGTAAAGCTCTCAGGGTCCTTGAGCTTATTGGAAACCTGTTCTGTATCCGGGAAGTGCACTCCTCAGTAAGTGCCACCGTAGCATACTCCGTCAATCTACTTTTGTTAGCTACGATGTCCTTGATATACTTTGCATATTTCGGCACTCCCTGCAAAACATCAACCAAAGGTAAATTAATGTGTACCTGTTTAAGCACCTCCATGAACTTTTTGAAACAAGCTTCCTCCTTGTGTTTCTTTAATCTTTGAGGGAACGGGGGTGGTGGTCTTTCTGCTTCAGCTGCCTTCTCCTTCCCCCTCTCATCATCACGTTCCCTATCTTTCTCCACTGCTCCTGACTGCTGAGGGGGTCTTTATGGTTCCACCTCCTTGAGTTGTAAACCACTCCTTGTGGTCACTAATTAACCTGCTTGGGATTCAGGTCAGTGTCACTCGGTAGTCCTCCTCTTGGCCTGGTGTTTTGAGCTCCAACTAGTTGTCCGAACTGGTACTCCAACGCCTTTGTAGCTAACTGGTTATTTTTTATGTCTGCTGCCAATTTCACATAATCAGCCTGCATTTGAGCTTGGTTAGCTAACATTGTTTTAAACATTTCCTCAATGTTGATGGGTGGTGGAGGAGGTGCATTATTTCCTCTATATTGAGACTGATAATTCTGCTGCCCTCCTTGATTTCTCTGCGCACTCTGATTCGAACTCTTCCCTTGATGGCTGTTACTACCCCAAGAGAAATTTGGATGATTCCTCCAATTCGAGTTGTAGTTGTTGCCATACTGCTGGTGATTATTTCTCTGTACATTCCCAACAAAGTTCACTGAATCTGGATTTGCACCACAACACTCAGCTGAGTGTTCATTACTACTTCATACTTCACACCAAATCTGCTGCACTATATTAACTGGGGCTTGAGGTTGATTCAAGCTCATATTGCTGAAGTGGGTGTTGAGTTGATTTTGTAATGCAGCTATCTGTGTAGCGATTGCTGTAAAACCATCCACTTCAAAGACTCCTGTCGCTTTCCTTGTTCCTCCTCTAGAAGAGTCCGCATTCCACTCTAGATTTCCCTGCGAAATACGATTTAACAAAGTATACAACTCCTCATAAGTCTTTTCTAATGCTTTTCCCCCAGCTGCTGAGTCTAGCAAAATTTTTGTATGGGGTTCCAAACCCTCTATGAAAGTATGCACAAGCACATCATTAGACTGGTGATGGTGAGGACAATCCCTTAGCAATGATTTGAACCTTTCCCAAGCTTGATACAGATTCTCCCCCTCTCTTTGTTTAAAACTTAGAATCTGACTTCTAAGTCTTGCTGTTTTCCCGGATGGAAAGAATCTTATCAAAAACTTTCTTGCAAGATCATCCCACGTGGTGATAGAGTTAGGTGGTTCAGCTTTCAACCACCTCGTTGCTTCCCCCAATAATGAAAATGGGAATAATGTAAGCCTCACGTAGTCAGATGATACTCCAGCGGGGATGTAAGTGTCATTATCTCCAAAAAGTTTTGGAGATGTTGTGGATCTTCGTGAGGGAGACATGTGAATTGCCCGCTGGTGTGCAGCAATTGCACCATGTTCTGTTTAAGCTCAAACCTCCCTCCTGGCTATGGTCTGCAAATACTTGATGTAACATTGTTAGCATGTGGGATTGCCACTTCGCGAACCGGCCTAGCTGCCATTTCCTCGGGCACTAACACTGCCCTCACAAGTGGTGGATTATGTTGTTGCTCCAGGATTGTCTGTCTGAGCAACTGTAGCTTTTTCTCTAGAGCTTCCCTTCTTTGACGATGAAATTGTCTTTCCGGCTCTATGTATGAATCCAGCAACTCCTTGTCTCTTGCCAGTGTTCAACAGAATTCAATATCTGCAAAAGACAGGCTAAGATCAAGTTGTTAGCACTTATATAGAAATTGTAAACTAACACTAAGAAAACAATTTTACCAATCGCCAGTCCCCGACAACGGCGCCAAAAATTGTTCGAGCGTTTCTGTGACTACACGCAAGTGCACGTGGTCGAACAAGTAGTAAAGTAGATTAAGTAAGCCAAGTATCGATCCCACAAGGAATGAACTACGACAATAATTAACTTAAGTGTTAATGAACTATATCTTTAAGAATGCAGACAACCAAATGAATAAGATTTTTAGAGTTTGAGTTACTAATTAATAAGAATCTAAAGCAAAATTATAATGTGAGTCTGAACAATAGTAATGAGCAAGCTGAGGTTAAAACAAACATGCAGGGAATTAATTTATCGATACAATTCAGTTAATCTTTCCTTCGATTGCTAGTCAAGAATTATTGCCAATGGATTGGAACTTTCGTCTCCTATCCAACTTAAGAATCATGAACCTTCAATCTACATTTCTGTGACAAAAGAATTTCATGTTCTAGCCATACAAAATCGATTCCTTATGTCACGCCCCGCCTTGGGGGGTATGACTGGCACCTGGTGCCCTACTAGGACCTGAACTACTAGACTACTGAGCCTGAGCACGTCTGGTGCCTGGCTGGCTCTAACTCAGATTTCTGGAAACAAAGGGCTATATAACGGCTGTAAACACAGCCTCCGGCCAGCTGGGCCTATAGCCACTTGTACCTGTAATGACAGCTAACCAGAAACATATCACTATAAGGAAACCTATGCGGGCCGACAAGGCCACCATACTGTCTAGTTATCTGTAACTCAGCAATGGGATACTGAATAACTACATGACCGGCAAGGTCACCACTACTGACCACAGGGAAGTATATACAGACTGCGAGCCTCTAAGAATACTGATAAGATGGTCGGGACAAGGCCCCGGCCTACCCATGCTGTACAACAAAAGAAAGGGATAAACCTCTAGCTATCTAGCTCTGGATGACTGGAGCTGGCTGGAATCACGAGGTATCGACCCCTCGTCTATGAGTACCTGCAGGCAAGTAATGCAGCGCCCCACTGGGCGTCAGTACCACTGGTACTGAGTATGTAAAACAACAACTGAAGAATATCTGAAAGTAACAATACAACTGATGGAATTGAAATAGAAAGGAATAGACTAAACTGATTGAAAACGTAAAGCTAAGCCTACTCTTAACCATGCTAGAAGGAGTAGGAGTCATACCTGGAGATGTATCACTTTAATGTCGATCTACTCGTATCTAATATAACATGGAATAACACAACATAACATAGCATAGCACACACAAACCTTACCCGGCCCCCATAAGCCGGGAGGTACAATTAACACGCAATCTATACCCCTACCCCGGTCGTCCCATCTCCTATAATAACTATAAGCATCCTGCCGATCCCCTGGGTATGCACTTGGGCTCGCTGGGCCCCTGACTATAACTGTACCTGAGTCCAGAGGACTCCTGAATCAACACCCCGGGCGTACCCGCTCGACGGGGGTGTATAAGGGCCGACCAAGGCACAATATGGGAAAACCGACATCCCATCTTCGTCCCCTGTGGGAAGGCATGCCACTCCGTAGGGCGACGTATCTTCTCCCTCTAGCGGACGAGTCGATACAGCTATTAACCCTGGGACGGTCATGAATGCTAGGTAATCCAACCCCAAGACAATACAGTGGTCTCAACTAGTAATATTATCTGCATATACCACATGCTGAAGCTAGTGATGATAATGTATCTGTACATGCTATATGCTGAACTACCGATAGTGGTATGTATGTATCTAATACATGTTGAGACTGATAATGGTATATATATATATAAATATAATCTTCTTCCATACTGTACTGAGTCTAATGTTGAACAAGATATAGTTTTTCTGCTGGAAATCATGTTGTATAACTGAGTTTCTATAGTAACATGATTTACTATTTCTAACATGCTTTCTAAACTTCTTTTTAATCTACCATTCTACTTCTGAGATACCTTACAAATACTTATATTGCTTTACTAAGTTTCAACTGCATACAATAATATCCTAACATGCTTTACTAATTCACGTACTGGGCATGTTGTACAGTTCCTAACACTTTGTATTAGAATTTATATCCTGCTAGCAAGTTTCACGCTATACATAACATGATGCTTCCAATATCATACCAACATTCATAATAAACATAACACACGACTTCTGAACATTCTATTGGCCTTTAAAGTATTTTACTATACCGAGACTACTAACTTGCCGAGGGAACTACCTTTACATACCTTCGCTTCTGATTTCCTGACTAACTGGCGTAGCTCGGGCAGTTTTTCAGCTATTTCTCCCAACTGCATTCATATATATGTCAATCAGTACTAAATACAACTTTATTCTGAAGGACGACATCACTTTCGATATAATTATAGCCTAAACTTAGGCTTATCGAAAGATGGTCAAAAACTTGCTATTTTCCAGAAGTCCAGAAGAGAGAAGTACTCACTTTACAGCTAGGAACACATAGACACTAGTTTGGAGCAATTCTACTTACCTTAGTCCGGTAGCCCGACGATTTGTCGGCCGAATTTCGCGAAACTAAATCCGTAGGAATGCTCCCTGCTGCTAAATACCTCGGTATCTGAGGTTAATTTGAGTTTAGACTACGTTTGACAGCGTAATCGGACGATAATATATTACCTCTCTTCGCCTCACTCTGTTTCTCTGCGTTTTCTGGAAATTAATAAGAGATATGACCTCACAAACCAAAGTGGGGGCTTTATATACTTGGGCCTGGACAGGCCCAACGTGTCACGGAGCCAACGCGGAGGCTCCACCTCTGTGACATGTTGCCATCATGGAGGGGCTCTGCCTCGGCTCCTTCCGCGATGGTTCGACAGGCTATCCGTCCGATCCTTTTCCGGGCCTTCCTCTAGCACGTATGGCTTTCAAATATGCTTAATCACCGTGCGAATAGGCCATCTAGGTGTCGGAAATCTTACGGGGTATAACACTTTAATTAACTAATAAGACTTTCAGATATATTTCTATTCTGAATGTAAATCAATTCTCAATTTTCCCAAACGAAGAAGAGATCATATCCTACCAATTCATAACTTTCCAATTTCTTTCCTTCTCAAAATCAAAATTGGATTTTTTAGATATACATTAACATTGGCCAAACATTAATGCAGTAAGAACAAGAATTGATAGAACAACCATTGAAGAAAACATGAAAACTAAAATGATCAACAATTACATTCCACTACAATTGTTCTTAACCTCTGCAAGAAGTGAATTTAGCCACTCATTTGTGGATTAAACATCATCAAATGAGTATAAATCATACAAACAATTGAGATAAAAGAGAAAGAGATAGAGAAGAACCCTAGAATTTTCGTCCCCTGAACTGCCTGTAACCCACGTTCTTGCTCAACCAAGTCAGAATTGTTTAAAATAAAACCTAAGTGTGCTATTTATACTAGTGGAAATTTTTCCCCGAATACAAACCAACGTGGAATGGAGTGTATCGCGTAGCACTCCCTCCGTGTCACGGGGGTATCGCGGACCCTATCTGAAATTTGGATCCTCAAAAATTTCACCTTGGCGTGACACGGCCTGCATTGCGGAGCCTGGCCAACGTGCCACGGTGCAATCGCGCACCTACACTGGAACTTAATGTCCCAGGTAATTGTACTCAACGTGCCACGGCTTGCATCGTGTGGCATTGCCTTTGTGTCACGGAGGTAACGCGAGGCTTCACTAGAAATGGCCAAAATAAATCACCCGAGGCAGAATGCCCCCGCGATGGCAGCGTGACATGGCTCCATCGCGGAGCCCTTATTTTTGCTGCTCTTCCTTGACCTTTTCCACTCCTTGCTTCCGAGTCCATTCCCGATTTTTACCAACATGTATCTTAGCTTCCCAAAATTCCATTTTACCTACAAAACAACACTAATTATGTTGGTTAGTATAAATTCACATTTTAACTACAAATCACATGAGAATGCACAAATAAAGATAAATAACAAAGACGAAATGAAGCATTTGAGTATCACTTGGGCATATAATTCTGCCCAAGATCAAGCATTCGAGGAGCTAAAACAGAAGTTGGTATAAACGCCTATTCTCATTTCTCCAGATTGGGAACAACCTTTTGAATTGATGTGTGATGCAAGTGACGTGGCTGTAGGAGCTGTATTGGGGAAGCGGAGGAATAAAATTTTTCATTCCATTTATTATGCAAGCAAAACACTTGACACAGCCCAAGTCAATTATACAGTCACGAAAAAAGAGATGCTAAGCATTGGTGTTCGTATTTGATAAATTCAGGTCATACCTGGTGGGTTCGAAAGTAGTGGTATATACTGATCATGCAGCAATCTGGTATTTGTTTGGCAAGAAGGATGCAAAGCCCAGACTAATCAGATGGATATTGTTGCTACAAGAGTTTGACCTAGAGATTCGGGACAGAAAGGGGAGCGAGAATCAAGTGGCAGATCACCTATCGCGATTGGAAAGTCATTTGCATGAAAGGAAGGTGATAGCATCAAAGAAGAGTTCCCAGATGAGAACCTCTTGGCAATAAGGGAAGCTGAAATCCCTTGGTATGTAGATATTGTGAACTTGATGGTAAGTGGAGTCTACCCACCGGAGGCTATGGCTCAGCAAAGGAAGAAGTTGAGACATGATTGCAGATATTACATATGGGATGAGTCATATCTGTTTAAGCAGGGACCGGATCAAGTGATGAGACGATGCGTCCCAGAAAGCTAGATTGCAGAAGTACTGAGGAGTTGTCACTCATCGTTGTATGGAGGGCACCACAGAGAAGAGCGAACAACTCACAAGGTGCTACAGTCAGGTTTCTTTTGGCCTACACTGTTCAGAGATTCTATAGTATATGTAAAAATGTGTGATAGATGTCAAAGAACAGGCACAATTGGTAGAAGACAGGAGATGCCACTACAGCAGATATTAGAAGTTGAAGTTTTTGATGTATGGGGAATAGACTTCATGGGCCTGTTTCCACCGTCATTTGGTAATCGTTACATCTTCGTAGCGGTTGAATATGTATCTAAATGGGTCGAGGCAGCAGCTTGTCCCAGGAATGACAACAAGGTGGTGATGAAATTTGTGAAAAAGCAAATTTTCACCAGGTTCGGGACAGCCCGAGCTATTATCAGTGATGGAGGGGCTCATTTTGTGAATGCAAGTTTCAGGAACTTGCTAGCTAAGTATGGGGTGCGGCACAAGGTAGTGACAGCGTATCATCCCCAAACTAGTGGGCAAGTGGAGGTGTCAAACAGAGAGATAAAGCAGATTCTACAGAAGACAGTGAATGCACAATGAATTGATTGGGCAAGCAAACTTGACGATGCATTGTGGGCTTACAGAACTGCATACAAGACACCCATTGGGACTTCTCCGTACATATTGGTCTAGGGAAAGGCATGTCATCTACCCGTGGAGCTGGAACATCGAGCTTTATGGGCTGTGAGAAAGTTAAACATGGATCCGGAGCTAGCAGGGAAGAAGAGGTTGATTCAACTCAGCGAATTAGATGAGTTTTGATGGAACGCCTATGAAAGTGCCAAATTCTACAAGGAGAAAACTAAAAGGTGGCACGACAGGCATATGGTGCATCGGATCTTTGAGCCGGGGCAGAAAGTGTTGTTGTTTAATTCAAGGTTGAAGCTTTTTCCAGGAAAGTTGCGGTCCAAGTGGTCAGGGCCATTTGAAGTGGTGAGAATGACCCCACACGGGGCAGTGGAATTGTGGCAAGAAGATAGAAGTGCCACATTTTTGGTGAACGGGCAAAGATGTAAGCATTATTGGGGTGAAACGTTATTCGAGAGAAGACGTCTATCACTTTAGCGGATGATTGAGGATAAATAGCGTCGAGCCGCGACGGTAAACCAGGCGCTGCACGGGAGGCAACCCGTGAATGTGTTGTAATAGAAGAGTAGGATTATTTGGAAAAAAAAAAAGAAAAACAAAGAAAAAGAAAAAAAAATAGAATAGTTGAGTGGAAACCCATGATTTCTAACGAATTTCTTGTGGTTGAATATTTTCGGGTGGAACGGAGGGCCAAAATACAAAAACGCGCAAAGGAAAAAATCAAGGTAAGAAAATAAAATTTGGGAAATTCCAGTGAGCCTACGCGATGGCTCCCTGTCACAGAGGAGGACCTCCGCGTTACCCTCCGTGAAACGTTGAGGGTATTCCAAAATTTTTTAAATTCCAGAACACCTACGTGATGGCTCCTTGTCACGGAGGAGGGCCTCCGCGTTACCCTCCGTGACACGTTGAGGTGTATTTCGCATCGGGTCACCTCGGGTCGCCGGGTAAACCCGCGCAAAAAACCTTATTTTTAACCCAAATTCCTTCATTTTTCCCCATTCTTTCATTTCCTCCGCGACCCACACCCCAAAACCCCTTCTCCCCCAACGTGACACGGACCTAGTGATCAAATTTCTTCGAGTTTTCTTCAATTTCATCAAAGTAAAGGTATGTTCTTGAATTTCTTCTTATTATTGTTCAATTTTTTGATTCTTGAACATGTTGTTGTGATGAAACCTTGCCTTAAGTGAGTAACAAGCTTGTAATCAATTGAGTTATGATTGAATGATGTTCATAGTATTGTTGTGAGTAGATTAACTCAATGGGTGCATGATTGTTGAAATTCTTAAGATATTGATAACTAGGGTTGAGGATTGAATAGGAAGAAGACAAAATGCATTAAAATGTGGATAATTTGGGTTGTGCATGTTGTTTGAAGTGAAATATATTGTGCTTGAAGTTGATTATGCTATGGTAGAAGATGGATTTTCGGGAGAATGCAAATGGAGAATTAACATAGGTCATTGTGCTAAAATTGCAACGTGCTCATGATGATATAATTGAATCGATGGAGGAATTTTTATAATTCATTGTATGAAGTCTGAGTAGTACAAAGTAATTATTCCATCGAATTGTATGAATGCACTGAGCATGTTGAGAATTAAGAATTGCAAAAACTTGATTGTCTTGTCAAATTGTGTTGACTGCAGCTAAAGACTAAGTGTGGGGTGATAAAATTAAGCCTAACCTTAGTCGTAGCCAGCTATGGCTTGAATAACATTGGAACTATATTTTTGAAGTACAGGAACAATGTCAGGAAGACAGGACAAAGGCAAGGGCGCATCCACATCTGGCGCCAGCAGAAAGAGAGTGAGATTAGGGGCAGCAGTACCAGCAGCACCAGTGGTTCCTCGAGGGCAACGCCGACAGTATGGAACCAGATGAGTGACAGATGAGGGGAAGAAATGGTATGCTAAACAGAAGGAAACCAAGTACTTCCCGGAGGAGCAGATAGCACGGGAACCACTAGCACAAGAATTCCCGCGGATTCTACACAGGATTGACACTGCTGGGCTAAACTTTATTTTTGAAGAACCCATAGAGTGTAATCTCCATCTTATCCGGGAATTCTATGCCAACTGGAACCTGACCTTGCACAGCCACACCATCAAAATCAGAGGGCAGGTTGTCACCTTTGAACCCCACCATTTGAATGCAATCCTGGGGGTGCGGGACACAGACGCTCATATCCTCCATTAGTTGAACATCACTCCACCTTATGCAGATATCAGACGCACCTTATGTGGAGCCCGATCGACAGCCAGGTGGGGTAGGCACAAGGAAAGGGGCTACCATCAGACATTGCCCTATTCTAAGATGAACAGGGAGGCCCGGATTTGGTTGAAAATTGTTTGTTCGTGCCTGATCCCGAGGGTGCACATGACTGATGTCACCCGTGATAGAGTTTGTCTGGTGTATGCGCTGATGAAGGGGCTAGAAATAAATGCTTGGGCGGTAATCATCTCCGCCATGAAGAGAGCCCGACTGCATCAGGGGCATAGATATGGGCTTGGTGGTCTGCTTACCACTTTCTTGAGGGGCCACGGTATTGAGGAGGAGGCCCTAGATTACATCCCTCAGATTGATAAGCATGCCTTGGATGTGACCAAAACAAAGGCACCTGACACTACTTACGGGCCTGTACTTACACTAGCCGAGCAACATGCTCGGGATGATCAATACATGGCCCGCATGTATGGGATGTAGATGTTGCAGCTGCATATCGGTGGAAGGCCCGCAACGGAGGATGAGTTATGGCAGCTCGAGTTGGATTATCCATTCAACGAGAATGCCCGAGCTCTATGCCGAGTGGGGCCCGCATTTGTGGAGCCCGTGGATGATGACGTCCCTACTGATGAGGAGACACGCTGGGAGGACTCAGACGTTGAGTCAGACGAGGACGGCGGGGGCGATTCTGATCTTGGAGACGAAACGCTTGCACTTGATGAGGAAATTGAATATTTTGATTGATCAGGGAGTTTCACCACCCAAACTTTGTGTTAATTTGCAATTACGTGAACACTGGGGACAGTGTTTCGATTAAGTGTGGGGTGGGAGTAGTTAGGTGCTAGCTGTTTTTTTTATGTTTGTTGTGATTGTGCTAATTGTGACCCTGTGACTCTGTGTTTCATGTTTTGTAACTGATGTTGGTGTTGTAAGGAATCTTTAGCTGCTGTTGTGTGTGATGTGTAAATATTTTTCAATTATATTTATCTTTCTTCTATCAAAATTTTTTTTATGTTGGGTTTCTCAGTTTTTATTTTCGGTGCTTTTCCCGAGAATAGTCCCATTGAACCAATGTCGTAGATAGCGACTGTTCCCTATGATGGATGGATGATGGTCGTCTTAAGGGAGATGTAGTCGATAGGAGTAGTTTTTCTTTTTTTTCTTTCTTTCGTTTGTTTTCCAAACATGGTGCTAATTAATGGTTGGACATTCTTGTTACGTGTTACACATGATTGTAAGATGCAAGTGTGATTCGTATGAAAGCATGAAAATGTGTTAAACATGTTGAGGTACCTAGGCCCTAGAATTCGATTCGGTGTGATCAAGGCTTAACAATGAATTCTTGTAATTAATTGATTGAAGAGTCTGTGAATATGTCTTAAGTTGAGCATGTGCAGTGAGTGTGAGGTGAGGTTTCGACTATTCCATGCTATTGTGAAGTGTCTAGAACTTGCCTGGTGTGTATACTAAATGAAATGAAGGATGTGGATTGTAGGAAAGGATGTAGGCATTTCTTTGGATGAACCAAAAGTTTCTCCCTTATCATACCTACCTTGAATGTTACATCCTAGTTATCCCCATTGAGCCTTTAGCCTATTCTTTGAGAGATACAAATCGAGCTTAATCCTTTTTTTTTCATTAGCCGTGAATTTGATCCAAAACTCTTAAGCGCTTAAGAAAAACAATTTTTCCAAAGTATAAAGGAGTGAGAAGTGTGAAACGGAAGGAAATCGGAAGTTGTGAAAGCTAAAGAAAAGGTCAAAGGTGCACTTGTTGAAATTGATTAATTAATAGTAGAGAGTACGAAAATGAGAAAAAAATAAAAAAATAAAGATGCATAAATACTCTTTGCTAGTAAGTCGAGTGTGCTTAAAGAAATGGGAACAAAAACAAGGAAGAAAATTCAAGAATGAGAGGATGGAAGAAGAAGCAATGTCCGTAATGAGGGTGGGATGTATTGTAAAGCGCTTAGGGAAGCTAGTTGCTATTATTGGTTAACCCAGTATTTACTAGTTCCTTAGCTTACATTACAACCCATTAAGTCCTACGTGATCTTACATCAAGCATCCTTATATTAGTGGAGTAAAACACTAGAGGCAAGCTTATGGTTCACAACATGATGCATGTGAATTCTTTGGGAGAGCGAGCCAAATCGTATTCATATACCCCTACATGTAGTGCTTTGGAAATCTTATGAGTGCAAATGGGGTAATTCTCTTGTGTTTCAAGGGCACATGCTTGACGAGAGATAAAATTTCGTGTCGGATGTCTTGATCAGTTGATTTGCATGAGTTTGCCAAGATCGAGAATCGATTCTTGAGGTTAGGAGGTCTTAAGGTTGTGTACTTCATTTTATTGATGAAACCATGCATGTTTTCTTGATGATTTGCTATCTTAAATAATCCGTATAGCCGTAGCTTGAATTGTCGAGCCAAATTAGCTATGCATGGGTTTCAATTGCATGAGATGTGAGAGTATTGTTCGAGGACGAACAAGGTTTAAAGTGTGGAGTAAGTGATCTTAGGCAGAATTTCATGCCCAAGTGATACTCAAATACTCCATTTCTACTTGTTTATCTATTGTTATGTGTACATTCTCATGTGATTCTTAGGTAAATGTGA
This sequence comes from Datura wrightii, assembly GCA_035772735.1. NCBI lineage: Eukaryota > Viridiplantae > Streptophyta > Magnoliopsida > Solanales > Solanaceae > Datura > Datura wrightii. Next base: position 118,938,074 of record JASDFA010000003.1, read on the forward strand.
ATTTATACTAACCAACATGATTAGTGTTGTTTTGCAGTTAGAAGGAATTTTTGGAAGCTAATCTACAAGTTGGTGAAGTACGGGAATGGATTCGGAAGCAAGAAGTGGAAGTTGACAAGGGAAGTTGGCAAAAATAGGGGCTCCGCGATGGCTCCGTGTCACGCTACCATCACGGAGGCATTTTGCTTGGGAGGAATAAATTGTGTCAAATTCCAGTGGAGGTGCGCGTTCCGTGGCACGAAGGCAGTGCTCCGCGATGCACTCCGTGTCACGTTTAGTGTGATTACCTGGGACCTTAAGTTCTAGTGAAGGTGCGCGATAGCATCGTGGCACAGAGGCAGTGCTCCGCAATACACTCTGTGCCATGTTGCTTGTTATTCCGGAAAAAATTTCCACTAGTATAAATAGCACACTTAGGTTTTATTTTAAACATTCTGACATTTTGGAGCAAGAACGTGGTTAGCAGGCAGTTGAGAGGACGAAATTCTAGGGTTAATTCTCTTCGTTTTTCTCTTTAATTTCAATTGCTTGTATGAATTCTACTTGTTTGAAGATTTTTAATCCACAAATGAGTGGCTGATTCACCTCTTGCTGAGGTTAAGGATAATTGTAGAGGAATGTAGTTATTAATCACTTCAGTTTTCATCTTCTCTATAATGGTTGTTCTATCAATTCTTGTTTTTACTGCATTAATATTTGGCCAATGTTAATGTAAATCTTAGAAATCTAATTTTGATTCTGAAAAGAAAAGAAATTGGACAGATGTGAATTGGTAGGATATGATCTTTTCTTAGTTGAGAAAATTGAGAAAAGATTTACGTTCAGAATAGAAATATATCTGAAAGTCGTATTAGTCATTTATGGAATCTGTTATGTATGGGTAGAGCATGGGGTTCTTATATCACAGAAATGTAGAATAAAGGTCTCATGATTCTTTAATTGGATAGGAGTCGAAAGATCCAATCCATAGGCGACTAATTCCTGACTAACAACCGAAGAGAAGATTGACTGATTTGAAGTAAGAAATTACATCCCTGCATGCTTGCCTTTACCTCAGCTTTTTCATTGCTATTGTCCAGACTTTAAATTACAATCTTTACTTAGGTTCTTATTAACTATTAATATCGACTCATAAAACATTATTTGTTTGGTTGTCTACATTCATAGAGATATCGTTCACTAACACTTAGGTTAATTACTACCGTAGTTCAGTCCGTGTGGGATCTATACTTGGCTTGAAATAAAGCCACTTTACTACTTGTACGACCACGTGCACTTGCGTGTAGTTTGACTCGAACAAAGTACAGCCCTTAGAAATCATTTTTCTGGCCTTGATATAGGAGATAAAGCGGCCTATAAGTACCGCTGAACCACCCCTCCATTCTAAAATCGATTCACCAGGAAACAGAAACTCCACTGCCCGAGTTCTACGGTTAACAGAAGCATAACATGCAAACAACCAATCCATGCCTAAGATGATGTGAAAATCAGACATAGCCAATTCTACTAAGTCTGTGGAGGTAACCTTATGTAATATTGTAATAGGGAAACATCTATACCCGCCCCACTACGACTGAATCACCAACCGGGGTAGAGACAGAAAATGATTCAGACAAGATTTCAGGACTGACCCAAAGTAACTAACAATGTAAGGTGTCACAAAAGATAATGTGGCCCCAGGATCTAATAAAGAATAAGCATCAATATGATAAACTCTCAACATACCCGTAACCACATCGGGAGAAGTCTCCTGCTCCTGTCGAGAGCCCAGTGCATAAAATCGGTTCTGGCGCTGGCCGCCAGCTGAGCTAGTCGGAGAACCCTACTGAGTCTGACGTGCTACTGGGACAGCTGAACTGGCTACTGATGTGTGGGCTCCACTACCCCCTGACCTAGCTGCAGAGCAATCCCTAAGTCTGTGTCCGGGTTTGCCACACCCAAAACAAGCGTCTAAGCCCACCAAACATTTTCCCAGGTGGTTCTTGCCATAGGTAGCAGAAGATGGGAATGTGCGCTTTGTGCGCATGCTATTTTGACTCCTCGAACCTGATGCCCTGCTCTTCTGGCCGTCCAGTGGCCTAGATGGAGTACTAGCTGAAGATGGTGCTGGTGCAGTGGACCTATGCTGGGACTATTAGTGAAATTCACCCCTTGGCTTAGGCTGGGAGAACCTGTGGCTATCAGTTCTGGCCCTTTTGGCCTCTCTCTGCCTCATATGAGCTGCTTCCATCTGCTGAGCATAGAGGACTATCCGTGGGTAGTCATATCCTGATGTAGAATGACTGTTCTGCAGTCTTTGTCCAGATACTCCTCTACTCCTTGCACGAACCTTCTCACCCGCGCCCTTTGGTCCATCACTAACTCCGAGGCATATTTTGACAAGCGAGTGAATTCAAGTAAATATTCCAGCACTGTCATCTTTCCTTGCTTAAGGTTGACAAACTCAGTTGCTTTTAGTTCCCTCATCTCCCGAAGGAAGAACCTGTCGAGAAAGGCTATGCGAAACTCATCCCAACTGATAGGGCCCACTCCCACTGCCCTGCTATCCCTCCATTGCTTGAACCAAAAGTAAGCGACCTCCTTCAACTGATAAGAGGCCAAATCAACACATTCCTCACTTGTCACTTCCATGATCTGAATGACCTTCAAAATCCCTTCGATGAACTCGTGTGGATCCTCGTCCACCTTTTACCCTGTGAACTTGAGAGGGTTGTGCCGCCGCTGCATTGCCGTTCAGAGGAACAGGTGCAACATCCTGTTAGTTGACCTGAGCGATCAAGGCATGCGCCAGCATGAATAGCCGCCCGAAACTCGGCGTGGGAAGCTGGCTCAGGCGCCTGGGGCTTCTGAACAGGTGGGGCTTGCTGACGCCCATCATCATTGCCACCCCCATGGCCTTCATCATTTCTGCTCCTCCTTCTGATTATCCTTCTGGGAGCCATAAGTTTCTGCAATCGCAAAAGCACGAATTAGAAAGAGGGAGAGATTTTGACAGCACGACATAGATCATGAAAGAAGGGAACATTTCCTAAAACATTCAGCAGCCTCTTCGTCATAAGTGTGGCGCGCTTCACACCCATGAAAAAGACTCTACCTAACGCAGCTCTTAGAATCCCTAGGACACATCTAAACATGTGGCTCTGATACCAAGTTTGTCATGACTCGAGAGTACACCCTGATCGTAGACACGGGACAAGGAGCCCCGAGAGACCTCAAGTCAACCCATGGCGTGAGCACAATACTAATTCATTCATAAAAGGCGGAAGACTTAACTTATCAATCATAAGCTAACTAAAAATCGTATCATGAATTATAAGGAATGACAAACCGAAATACATCCATCAATGATAAAATACTACACATAAGCCTGAAAGCCTCTAATCAAAAAAAGACGGGTTGAAGGGACAAGATCCCAACTAACCCAAACATTTGGAAAACATAAGATAATTTAACAAGTCCGAACATGAAGCCCTCGGATCATGAGGACTCACCGCTGGAGATTTAGCGAAACTGAGCACGAACTAGGGATGATACTGAGCCTGCGAACCAGATCCTGAAAATATAGGGGTCAGTACTTGGAAAGTACTGAGTATGTAAGGTATGAAAAACAATTAACAACATAAAAGTTATAGGAGTGGGGACATCATGATCATAAAACCGAAACCATAAGTATATCGTAAGGCTCAATATTTCCAAAAAAATATTCATAAACTCGTCAAAGTCATAACATGCGTGGATAACATTTCATAAATCCTATATTGAGCCAAAAGAACATAATCATGCATATTTCAAAACCATAAGGAACAATGGGAGATTTCTATAACCGACATACTCCACATGAGCACACATGAAGTCCGACTTGTACGCCTAGTCGGGAGGCCGTTCATACCTTGCCAAGGGTTTGAACCATGAAGGCGTGATATCACCCATGAAGGCGTGATATCACTCATGAAGGCCACGTAGGCATTGGGGACAGTCATTGAGGAGGTCCCAAACATGATCATACAGTGGCACGCAGTTCTGAGATTCAGGGCGTAACCTAGGCCCCGAACCTACTCAGTGTTAAGTACTACTCCAAAAACATGCAACGCGCTTATAAAATTCATAACATGACATGCATGGCTAGTGAAAACACGGGAATCATGACATACTTAAGAATTTATATTACTAGCCATGGAATTGGGCCCGTGAGTCGGCCAAAGACAGAGTTCATGAATCATTCATGCCATCTGATGCATGGACCAAAGTCTTAATCATGTTTGAAATGCTTAATTCATGCGAAACATGGTCATGACAACATGAGAAATAGAAAACTTGAAGACATGCTTTAAATTCAAAAATTCATATCGTACTTACGGAATCATTATGAACATAAATTTTACTAAAAATCCCTCATAATTGGACATCCATATTTTTAGGGTCTTAAATCAGGGAATATAAAATATATACAAGTAAAATCATCCCAAACACTTCAAAACCCACAATTGAAACACAATCCCACCAGCTCATGCAAACTTTTGAGGAATCATGCAAACGGGGTTAAGACCCATAAGAATTAGCAAGTTAAACATAGAAAATGGGAAGAAATGGGCATGTATAGGGACTAAACTACCCATTCAAACCCCACATACCTGGAAATTTTGAGTCTCCCAACTTCCTTGAAAACCCTAGGTAGATTCTTGAAGAATTTTGGAGAAGACACTTGAATTCCCTTTCCTCCTTCCTCTCTAATCTTATATTAATAGAAATGAAGTTTTTAGGAATGATTTTCCTTTAAAAGATCTGGTCCTGACCTCAAAACGATGTATTTTAGGTCTTAGGAGGGTAGAAAATTACGAGAAGGCCCTTACTAATTCGCAGGAAATAACTGTCAGGTGACCCTAACGGGCGACCTGATGAATCGTTGCCAAGAGTGACAGGTCATCTGGTCTTTTCGTTAAGTCCACTGAAAATTTTCCTTTGGCTCTTAATGGAGAACACGACGACTCGTCCCCCGGTGATACGACTCGTTGCGCCTAAAATTAATTTCCAGTAGAGTATGTTCCAGTTCAGTTATTTTAATCTAATTTATTAGTATGTAATGGAGGGAGTAAACGAAAATGAATTTAGTAAGAAATCCAATTCAAAGTGACCATGTTAGTTACATTTCCTAAACAATAATGAATAAAAATAAGTAGGATATCTATTGCCCGATTTACTTAATAACGAAAGGAAAATAAATTTTTCTAGTAATATGGCATGTGATCTCTGAAAATAAATTCTTGATTGAGAAGGGATGAACTGAATTAGAAAATATGAGAAAATTAATGAGAAAATAAGGGTAATTCGAACATAAAATATCATTAAATGAATACTAATGGCAAAAATTAAAGACCACACTTTTAAAGCATATATATTAAATACCACTGCATTTGAGTGGCATTCCGTGCAAAAATTTGTTTCTCTTTTGATTGTATACTTGTAGTCTTTTTTTATTTATTAAATAAAATTTGATGAATACAAATATACAATTAGTAATAAAAAATAATATATTATGTATACATAATTATAATATATATATATATATATATATGTATATTTAATTTATCAGTTTGATTTGGTTATTTCTTCGATTATTTTGAACAAAACCAAAATCAAACAAAATATTATTGATTATTAAAAATAATAAAACCAAATCAAATCAAATAAAAATTAATTTATTTAACCGATTTGATTCGATTTTTTTATTTGATTCTATTTTTATCCAAACCGTGAACACCCCTGTCCATAATATAGGCTTTTTGTCTACTTCAAATTCAGCATAGAACTGAGTCCTCACAGTGTGGCCAGAAAGAAGATCCCTTCAAATTCGTCGCTAGAGTCCATTAAGTGATTTCTCTAACATAATATAGTTTTCAAAACATTGCAGCTTAAGGGAATGAATGATCCTGGATTTTAGGCTTCAATTTTACTCATCTCCCAATCATTTTAATTTTCTCTCCACCTAATCCATCTCGCCCCTTTCGTGTTGCTGCAAACTTCAAGTCTCAAGAACCCAATTTACCCAATAATGATTCAAGATAATAACAAGTTGCCTCCATAGATTATTAGTTGAGAGTTATGATAATAGATCAAGAATGATAGAAATGGAAGAAAACTAGATGAGATCTTAGATGATCTTAGAAGAGATGATGAAGAGGAAGAATGAGAAGGAAGTAAGCTTTAAGAAGATAGATTGTAGTTTGTATAAAAGTGTTTATCATACAACATACTCCCTCTACTTCTATATACAAAGATATATATAGCCAAATACATAGAGAAAGTATCTTTGGATTAATACACTAGAAACAGTTAACTACCAGAACTGTTTTTAACTAACTTTTAACAACTCTAACTTATGTAACTGCTTCCTCTTCCTTATGCTGAGATGCCTTCTTTTATTCCATAGTGTTGCTTAGCTCTACTCCTCAACACTCCCTCTCAAACTTGGCTTTGTGAAGATTTTAACAAAACCAAGTTTGGTCATTAGATATTCATGTTGCACTCTATTTAGTCCTTTGGTTAATGCATCAGCTGGTTGATCATTAGTTGGGATGTATTTTGTCTTCATCAACCCTTGCTGTATTTTTTTCCTCACAAAATGGCAGTATATTTCAATATGTTTAGTTCTTTCATGATAGACTGGATTAGCAGCTATCTGAAGGGCTGCTTTGCTGTCATCATATATAGTTACTAGTACCTGTAGTTGAACTCCAATGTCTTTGATTAATCCAATTAACTAGGTTAGACTATAGATGCTAAGTTTCTATATTCAGCTTCAGCTGAACTTCTAGAAATAGTAGATTGTTTTTTTGATTTCCATGAAACTAGAGAATCTCCTAGCTTAATAGCAAATCCTGTAACAGACTTTCTTGAAAAAGCACAGGAGGCCCAATCTGCATCACAATAGGCTGTTAGAACATCTTGTCTCTTGCTGGACAATAGTAATCCTTGACCTGGCTGTTCTTAATGTATCTGATGATTCTTAGTGCTACTTTTAGGTGAAAATTCTTTGGTCTTTGTAGAAATTGACTTAGTGTTTGAACACTATAGGCTATGTTTGGCCTTGTTACAGTAAGATATAATAGCTTTCCTATAAGTCTCTGATATGCACTCTAATCTGCCAGTTCTTCATCTCCAGGATATGCTAACTCTTTGACATGTTCATCATACTCCCTTGTAGTTAGTTTTGAAGTAATTTCCATAGGCGTAGCTACTGGATTTGCTGCACTGGGTACAATATCAGATATCAACTCTAGAGCATATTTCCTTTGATGCATAACTATACCTTCTTGTGATCTTGAAAACTCAATCCCCAAGAAATACCTAAGCTCGCCTAGATCTTTGATCTTAAAAGCTTTATGCAGAGCTGTCTTGGTATCTTCAATCTGTTCCAACTTGTCTCCTATGATTAGTATATCATCAACATATACTAGGATTATAATTACTCCACTAATTGTGTTCCTGATGTACAGAGAATGATCATATTGACTTTTTCTAAAACCACAATCAATAAGAGCCTAGGACAACTTAGCATTCCATTGCCTAGGGGGTTATTTCAATCCATACAAGGATTTTGAGAGTCTACACACTTTATGATCCCCCTGACTCTAAAATACTTGTGGTAGATCCATGTACATTTCATCCTCAAGATCTCCTTGTAAGAATGCATTGAATACATCCATTTGATGTATATGCCAATGTCTTGTTGTTGCCAGTGCTAAGATAGTTCTAAGAGTGACCATCTTCACCACTGGACTAAATGTCTCTTGATAATCTATTCATTCCTTTTGATTGTATCCTTTTGCAACAAGTCTTGCTTTAAATCTTTCTACTTCACCTGAAGCCTTGTATTTCACCTTGAATATCCACTTGCAACCAATTGGCCTTTTTCCTTGAGGAAGAGTAACTATTTTCTAGGTATTATTGCTTTCCAATGCTTCTACTTCAGTTTGCATGGCTTCTATCCATCTTGGATCCTTGATAGCCTCTACATAAGAAGTAGGTTCAACAATGTTAGAGAAATCATCTAAATAACTTTGATATTTGTCAGATAGGTTATCATAGGAGATATAATCAGCTAGTGCATAAGGTATATCTTCATGTACATTAAGTGACACAAAGTCTTTCATCCATCCTGGTGGATGTCTTCCTCTACTGGATTTTCTTTGAATCACAGTTTCCTGCATAGTGGTGTCAACAACTGATTGCTTATTGTCTGGTATATTGTTGACTTTTGAGTCCTGATGGATATCTGGTGAGTTTTCAGAGGTTTGTGTGTTGTCAGTGTCTGCTATTATTGGACACACATCCTCCTCCAAGCAATTGCATAGTTGAGAGATGAACATAGGCTGTGAATTTGACCACTAACCCTCCTTGAATAGGAACACATCTTCTTTGAATATAACATACCTATTTACAAAGAAAGTTTGCTCAGTTAGATCAAGTAATATGTACCCTTTATTTGTCTCAGAATATCCCATGTGTATAGCATGTCTAGCTCTAGATGCTAATTATCTGATTGCTGCACAATTTTTGCACGACACAGACATCCTAAAATTCTAAGATGTTGAAGTGAAGGTGCTCTACCATGTAGTTTCTCATAAGGACTTATATTGTTTAGAACAGTTGAAGGAAGACTGTTAACCAAGTAGGTAGCTGCGTGCACACAATGCTCCCAGTATTTTAAAGGAATGTTAGCTTGAAATCTAATAGCTCTAGTTAATTCTAATATATGTCTATGCTTCCTCTCAGCCACTCCATTTTGCTGGGGTGTATAGGAACAAGAAGTCTAGTGTTTTATTCCTAAGTTATTGAAAAACTCAGTACATATAAGATTTATGAACTCAGTGCCATTATCAGTTCTTAATTTTTTTACACATGCATCATACTGAGTTTTAACATAAGACAGAAACTATTTTAACACTACAATGACATCAGACTTCAGCTTAAGCAAAAATATCCAACTCATTTTGGAAAAATCATCAACAATAGTTAAAAAGGACTTGTAACCATCATATATATTCACTCTATAAGGTACCCACAAATCCATATGTACTAGCTCAAAAGACTTGACACTTACAATAGTACTAGTTGGAAAAGGTAATCTAGTTTGTTTAGCTTCAGGACAAATAGTGCACTTATTCACTATATCAGCAATGCTAAACTTCTGATTAGGAAACAACTGAAGTAAAATTTTTGAAGAAACATGTCCTAGCCTTCTATGCCAGATTTCAATATTAGTCTTATCAAAGCTAACTAAACAGCATCCTGCTCTCTTATGTCCCGGCAGATGTTTGCTCATCAAGAAGTAAAGTCCCTCCTTTTCTTTACCAATCTCCTTCACCTTTCCATTGTAAAGATCCTGAAAAACACAGAAATTAGAAAAAAAGGTAACAGAACATTGTAATTGTCTAGTTGCTTTAGACATTGATAGTAAGTTATAATTGAACTGAGGGATATGAAAAAAATTTTGTAAAGTGCTGTGGGGAGAAATTCTACTTGTGCCAGTGTTTGTTATATGTGATATCTCTCCATTAGGTAAAAACACTTTTTAGGAATATCAAACTTCACCAAAGTGACTTTATTCAGTAACTCAATATCAGCAGCCATGTGATTAGTTGCTCCTGTGTCAATAATCCACTTTGGTGGTGGTATTTTATTGACCAACATGACTCTATTATTACCTGTCACATTGGCTAAATCTGTTACTAAACCACCTTGATTCTGCTCTATCATTTTGCAGATCTAATCATATTGCTCTTGAGTGAATCTGGGAGGAGGTATCACAGTATGACTTGTTTCAGCACTTGTGTCAATTATGGTCTGAGTGTGAACTGGTCCTTGCTGATAATTGCTTTGCCCCATCTGTGGTTGAATTTGAGACCTGTTCCACTCATCACTCATAACACTGTAAGCACCATGTCCAATCTTCCTTTGTTTGTACCCCATGTCCTGACTTCTGCCATCTCTAGCATCCCCTCTTCTTTCATTGTATTTTGGATGATCAGGTGGGTAACCTACTAGTTTGTAGAAATTTTTTTTGTAATACCCCTTCATCTTGCAGTGATCACATATAGCATTGGGATTGTTTTTAGGATTGTACCCTCTCTTTCCTTTAGAATATCCTGTTCTAGTATACATAGCCATTCCATCACTCAGACTGGGAGCAGTCCCTAGCATCCCTGTGGCACTGCTTGTTTGTGCTATAGCCTTCTAACTTTCATCACTACTGATCATAGCATATGCTTGATTAACTCCAGGCAGTGGATTCATGAGTAGAATTTGACTCCTAGCCTGTGTGTCATTAAGGCCTATTAAAAACTGGTACAATTTTTGGCTCTGCAAGTATATCAAGAAATCTCTTGATTTTTCACAATTACAGGCAGGAGAAGGCACCATAGACTCAAACTCATCCCAGAGATCTTTTAACTTTGAATAATACATAGCCACAGACTGCAGACCTTGAGTAATTGTGGCTATTTCTTGGTGCAGATTGAATGTTCTTGAGGCATCAATCTTGTCAAATCTTTCTTTCAGATCTTGCCAAACAGAATGGGCATTCGAGGCAAACACCACCCCTCCAATGAGATTGCTAGCGACTGAATTCATCAACCATGACAACACAATGACGTTCACTCTCTCCCACTGATTCCATAGTTCTATTGGAAAATATTCTTTCTTCCATGTACCATCCACAAATCCTAATTTATTCCTCCCCAACAAAGCTATTCTCATTGACTTTCCCCAAATCACATAGTTTTCACTGCCTTTTAGTTGGAAAGAGATTATAGTCATGCCACTTACATCAGTTGGTGACAAGTACAACGGGTGATTGTGATCCATAAGGGATTGGAAAATCGAAGTTGCTGGGGAAGGTTGATTTTCATTGTTGATGTTTGCAGTAGTTCCAACGACTGGAACTCCACCATTGACTGAAACTCCACCATTGTTCAAACCAGGTGCCATTGTTCCAGATACTTAAATGCTTGATATTTCAATAATCTTGAAACTGTATAATCTTGAACACTTAGTGATTCAAGCCTATCGTGGCTCTGATACCAAGTTGAGAGTTATGATAATAGATCAAGAATGATAGAAATAGAAGAAAACTAGATGAGATCTTAGATGATCTTAGAAGAGATGATGAAGAGGAAGAATGAGAAGGAAGTAGGCTTTAAGAATATAGATTGTAGTTTGTATAAAAGTGTTTATCATACAACATACTCCCTCTGCTTCTATATACAGAGATATATATAGCCAAATACATAGAGGAAGTATCTTTGGATTAATACACTAGAAGCAGTTAACTACCGAAACTGTTTTTAACTAACATCTAACAACTCTAACTGATTTAACTGCTTCCTCTTCCTTATGTTGAGATGTCTTCCTTTATTCCATAGTGTTGCTTAGCGCTACTCCTCAACATTATCAATTCTCAATCCCAACAACATTAAGATCCAAAAACTTCACCTCCAAGGCATTCCCAAATCAAATTGTAATTTTAGATTTCAGCTCAAATTATGCTTTAAATTGGGATAATGGTGTGTGATGATGGATTTTGAATGAGAAAACATCACAGAGGAAGAAGTGATAGTAGCATCAACAAGCTTAGATGTCTCTTTCTCAATCAGTGGCGGATTCTAAAACCCCCTTCCACTACTTTTTGTATGACAATTGTTTTAGCTTTCTTGCATGTTGAACTCACTGGGAGATATCTAAAGTTGGCATTATTTTTCACTTAGACATCTTAATTAAGATTTGTACCACTTAAATACCTGTATGGCTGTATTCGGGTTCAACAATATCAATTTAATACTTTTTATATAGTAAGCCAAATATATAATGTGTGTGTAATGCACTTGTCAATGACGTGAAAAAATGACAAATTAAATTAAGACATGCGGTATGTGATCCCATAATAAAATATAAAACATAAGTTTTCAGTAAAAAAAAATAAATTCTATTTTCTATAGCCTATTCTCAACCCACCGTCCTCTCTCTGCTTTCTGCAAGCACCTGTCAGAACCTCTTAATTTCACCATTATCTTTCCTATTAGTTCCAAATAATTCCGAAAAAAAAAAAAAGCTTTTAAGCTTTAGAAAAAGATTTTTGAGCCCATGTTTTTTTCACTAGTTATTGATCTACCATTTCTAAGATAGTTGTCAGTGGTTTGCTTCAACATTAGAGATCTACTGATTTTCTACACACAAATTGGGTAATGATTCCACTTTAAAAAAATAACAAATGTTTGGTTCAATCTTAAGGCAACGACAAAGTTCTTCGGCGAAATTATGTTGTTCTTCGTGGACATAGTGGTATTGCTGGAGAATGGTAAAATAACGATGTATTTGTTAAGCAAATTTTCATATATAATTCTCAGGCCCAAGTTCAAAGATTGAGGCTCAGGGCATCTCCAATTCATAACTTCATTTTTGGCTTCAAACTTCAAATTTGAAGTAAAAAATGGAGTTGCACAAATTTACAGCAAATCAATTCTAACCCACTATTTCAAATTATTCTAAAAAAAAATATTCTTCTTTTATTCTTCCTTATCTTTAATATTATATTTTTATTTTTATTTTATTTATTATATTTTTTTAATTCATAAAATAAATTATTTTTTTTATATAACCACCCTATATAATTCATATTTTTTTCTTATATAATCATTTAATATAAAATTATTTTATAGCCTATAGTTTTAAATAATATAAATTGCAAGTAAATAATATATGTTATACATATTAATGAAAAATTCAAATAAAAGTGAAATTATTGATGAAATGCAATTAAATAAATATAACATCATGGTAATATTTATTTTAATTTCTACATAAATATTCAACTTTCAAGATTACTATGTTGCTCCAATAAATGCTCTATTAATGCATTATGAAGTTCAAAATGAGCATCTTTATCCTTAATTTTTTTTATGTCGAGCTAAAAATTGTTCAAATTGATAATTTTCATCCACTGCTATTTCAACTGTTAGAGTTGGACCTTCCAAAGTATCTTGAATTGGTGCATTAAGATCATGCTCATCCTCGATTATCATGATGTGCAGTATAATACATGTAATTATTATATCATGTAGCACTTCTTTTCTCCAAAAACGTGATGACCCTGCGGTAATTGCAACACGAGATTACAAAACTCCAAATGCATGTTCAACATCTTTTTGGCACGATTCTTATTTCATTGAAAAATATTTCTTTCTTTTGGGAACGTGACGCACGAATAGTTTGCACAGTCGTAGACCATTTTGGATATATATTATCGGCTAAATATTATATACGGAAAATAATTTATAAGAATTATACATTAATTTAAATTTAAAATTAATATAATAAAAATATTACATAAAAAATAATTAAGAATATTAAAGACTTAATTAATGATCTTACAATTTATATTATGTTAAATATAAAAATGTTAATTATTTCAAATAATAATATAATATTCAAACGAAATATCGAGTTGATGAATAGTGTGACTCCAAATTTGGAGTTGCACTATTCACACTCCATTGTTGGAGTGAAAATGAAGATGGGTTAGAGGGGAAAACTCTATTTTTTGCTCCAAATTTGGAGTTTGGAGCAAAAATGGAGATGAGTTGGAGATAGTCTCAACTCTTCTTCATTTTGAGATTCAATTCTACAACATTTCTTCTGATTTATATGAACCTTGCCAGAAATAATGAAGTTCCATCAAAAAAATTATATGAAACCCGTATCTGCTTTTTTTTTTATTTTATAAATTTTACTGGGACAGAGAGCAGAAAAATTGAGTTGAACAGTAGAGATAGAGGCGGCGACAACAACGATTATGGTGATGACATAAAGATGGCAAGAAAAAGAATGAAGGAGGAAATACAAGTAAAAATAAAAAATAAAAAATAAACAATTTGTATTTTTGTCTCTTCACGCGCCTAGTTGGTGTATAAATCACACAAAGTAACAAGTCAGCAAAAAGTGTCAAAATAACACAGTCAAATTCTACTATAAATGTTTAAATGATATAAATTTTAATTGAGGTGTCTAAATGAAAAATGCCGTCAGCTTTAGATACTTCCTGATGGGTTCAACCTTCTTACAGGGAAATGAGTAGTAATTATGGTGAGTTTTGACGGTGGAACAATTGTATATTGTGTGTGGTGTGTATGTCATATGTATTGATATTATATACACGACATACATATGACATACAATTGATATACAACTGACATATGCTTTGTATAGGGTAAATACCACAGTCCTTTTAACTTACTTTTATTTTTCATTTTGAAGCTCAATTTTAATATTGTTTCATTTTGACTCTCCCACTCTATTTTTTATGAACTACTCTATTTTTTATGAACTATTGAAACACAAAATACTAATTTTATGCTTTCACTATTTTTATTTATATTTTTCAGTTGCAATTTTACATTTTAAAAATCAAAGGATGTCTATTAGTTTTTCTAAAAAAAATAAAACCTATCGACATCCATCAATTTTCTTTAACATATAATAATTTTCTTTTTATAATTTCTACGCATTTTTTCTCTAAAACTAATCAACGAAAGTACGTTGGTTTTCCTAAAGTTTGTCGGTTTTCAAAAAATCATTGATAATTTGATGGAGTCTGCCGGATTTTAGTAGTTTTTAATAGTGTTATTAGTAATGAATCATAATCTTTTTTTTATCCGTATTGAGGATGGGTTCTTTTTACCCGTATTGGAGTTAGTTAAAAATTTAGAAGCGAATATTTGGATTAAATTCAGATGACCCGGATGATATAAAAACATGACGTTATTTAACTGAATTTTTTAATGTTTATCAACACGCACTAAATAATTTATACTGAATGACATTTTTTGATTTAAATAATACATAAAAAATAGAGTTGAAAAATTAAAATGAAATAAGATTGAAATAAAGAGCCAAAATGAAAAATAAGCACAAATCAAAGAAGTTGTGTATATATATTTGGCCCATTCTATATCTCTTGAATATTTATATATATCATGTGTATGTCAAGTGAATGTCTTGGCAATTGCCTAATTATGCTAAATCAATAGAAGGGTAATCCGATTTTATATTTGATTTCGGGATTTAACCAAGTTGATCGGAGTTAACTTTACTTTGTGAAATTATAAAATGGCTCCAACTAGCATAATTAACCCCGTGCTTTGATAATATGCTTAGTTTAAGGTTATTGGAGGCTGTTTAGTTAGACTTTTGCCCTTGGAAAAATTGAGAGATTTTTATTCTTTTGAGGTAAATGAAAATTTAAACTCTTGATTGCTTGCTTTTTAAAAGCCTGTTTTGAGAACATGAATAAATACTTTAAGTGATTCCGAATTACCAGTACGAGGATGTGTATATTGCTTTTGAGCTAAACACTATTTTTTGAGATACTCTTATCTATGAAATTACATTATACTCTCTCTTAATTATGATATGATACTTTTAGGATATTGACGCATGTTCTACATCTGCTTTGACAAAGTGAGCATGACATACTTGTTATCATTGACCTGGTGCATGATATGTTAGATGTTGTTTATATACATGACTAATGACACGTGATATGAATATATATGTATCAATTGATATTGTTGACTTGCACAATTTACTATTTGTTCTTAATTGAGATATGTGGTTACTAGTATCATGAGTGTTCGGTCTAGAGATTGACCTGTGAGGGCCTATTTTTTGGTCTCGCAATTCTGTCAGTGAGGCTCACTTCTCGTCCAGTAGTCCCGTCCGCGAAGGCCTATTATTTGATTTAGTGACTTCATATGCGAGGGCCTAATGTGCGTGAATTGGGTGTGTGTTATGATATGATTATCTAACTATTCAATTGTTGCACATTCTATATACTGTTGTGATTATGTGTAAATATTATTACATTAATGCACGATAGTTTCTAGGCAAAAGAGTAAAATAATGTCTCTCTATTTTCGTTTATTAGTTAACTTTGTCTCTCGCTATACTATAGGGCCAATTATATCCCCGTCGTTAATAAAGTAAATAAAAATACTTTTATTTTTAACGATTTTTCCACCATGACCATTTAAAGGCCACATACTTGACATTTGGATGAGGTGGATCTCAGGTGGCATACCACCTCAGCACCCAGTTTTTTTTCATTTCAAATTAATTTTTACTTTATTTTTCCCTCTTCTTCTTTTACTTTTATCTTTAATCTTCTTACTTTTCTTTTTCAAATTCTTTTGCCTTTTCTCTTTTTCGTTATTCTTCTTCGTCTTCTTCGGGTGTCTGCCCAGACACCCACCGGCAATTATCTTCTCCATTTTTTTTCTTTTTTTCTTCATAAAATAAATTATCGATAGGCTTAAAACTAAAAATAAATTAAGAAAAGGAATAAAGTAAAAATTATTTGAGAAATTTTTGAGTGGTCGTAAAGCTTAATGTCTAATGGTATATTTTTTCCGGCGAGATTTATGTGATATTATAAATATTATTGCTTAGTCATCGTTGTGCCTCCTCTTTCTTCTTCTTTGTCTTTTCTTTTCTTCTCTACGACTTTGGCAGAAATGTGATTCTAGATCTGACGTCTTTTCAGTCATCGTCAACAGGTACCTCGATCTCCGGCGATCCACTGTTAATGGCTAGATTTGTCTATTTTAGAATATTTTTCAGTGATTTTACATCTTTTTATTGTTGGTATGATGTTATCATCTTTGAAGCACCATTTTTCCGGTGAAATTTAATACATGTTAACACTTCAATCTTCTATCAAGAACTGTGGATAATATACAAGCCCAAAAATTTGATTTCAAGAACCACACAACTCTTTTTCAAGTACTTTTGTTGTCTTCGTCTATGATTTTTTTTACAGAAGAAATCAAATAAGTTTTTCGTAGTGGTAGAGAAGGATTTTTATGATAGAGGGATGGGTTGGGTTGGGTTTTTTGATGTTTATTAAAGATTGTAATTTTTGAAAACTTTTAAGTTAGATTAGGAATTAATGTGTAAAATAATTTTTAATGAAAAGGAAAAGCTTTGAATATAAATTTAAAATAAAAACAAAAGAAAAAATGAAATAAAAATTAATTTGAAATGAAAAAAAATTGGGTGCTGACGTGGCATGCCACGCGGCATTCACCTCACCCGAATGTCAAGCCATGTGGCTTTTAAATTGTCATGGTGGAAAATTATTAAAAATAAGGGTATTTTTATTTACTTTGTTAACAACAGGGATATAATTGACCCTATAGTATAACGAAGGACAAATTTAACTAATAAACGAAAGTAGAGGATATTTTTGGCCCTTTTCCCCATTTTCTAATACTTGCTCTTAGGGGTATCGTATCGTGGATTTTCTAATACTTGCTCTTAGGGGTATCGGATCTTATGATGCTTTTGATTCACTATTTACTGTCTATGTGGATTCTTCTACTAGTATAACTGTGTCATTTTTTATTCTTGTTCGAGTTCATAAACAAGATTCAAAATATAAAAATTAGCGACAGACAAATTTTGTAGCTAAATCAAAATAGGTCGCTATTCTATTTTAGGCAACGAATTATTAAAAGATTTTGTTACTTACAAGCAATTTAATGATGAATTAGTGATAAAATTTATATCTAATTCTAGATTTTTTGTAGTGATTCTATGAAGGTGAGTAAACCATAATCATTCGTGATGGTGATTTACGTTTTTTTTTTCTCGTTTTTGATTTTAATTTATTTCACGACCAATAAGTTTTTATAAGAAAATTAAGTGAAATTGTCACTTTAAATGAAATAGGGAGAAATGAAAATTTGAACAAGGTTCCTCCTACAAAGGTGCTTTGCCCCATATTGATTAGAGGGAGGAAATATTTTATGATTAATTGTTGACATTCAGTTTTGATTTCCCAAATTTTAATTAATTAATCAAGCTTTTTGAATTATTAATAACATGAAATAAGTATTTTTTTTCTATAGCATTCTTTGAAAGTTGTTTTAGTATTATTTTGCCATTTACCTATAATGATTTTATGTAATTTCGAGGTCAATTATATTTGTGTAAATTAATTATGTATCAATTATATATATTTCATGCATTTCAATTAGTGACCTATTTATGAGAAAATCAGTTTTTGAATTAAGTTCCTATGGTTTTAAATAATATAGTTAGTCCATACGTACAAATAAATATTTTATTTTTGTTAGAGTCAAGAAGCCTAATTAATTGACTCAATAATTAATTTGTCTTAAATTTATCTAAAAAATATTTGAATTTTAATTTACATTTAGGTCTTGGGCTTAGTTTCAATTATTGGGTTGATATTGTAATATATTTTGACTATATTTTAAATAAAATTGGTTAAAATTTTAAAGAATTTGTCATTTTTGCAAAGTCTCAGCCCAATACTTTTTGGTCTAGTTTTTTCAAAGCCATTGGATGAACCAATCTGTGTGTGTCGCATAGGCATCATGTGAATTATGCTTCTCTGAACTAATCTCAGCCATTGATCCCTTTGATCAAATGACCCAGATACATTCAACAACTTTATCAGACCCTAATATCTTTTCCTCTTTCATTTCACTTCACATTGCCATCCTACACCTTTCTTCTCTCTTCTCCATCACCACTCTCCTAGAAACCCTAGGCTAACAAAGGAGGACCACATGCGTCTCCCTCACCTCTCCTCTTCATCCCCATACCTTTTTTATGAAGAAGATATTTTTTCTTGTACCTTCTCTGCTTCACCTATCAACTCAGCTTTCACTTTTCTCTATTCACCTCTCACCTCACTTCTCTCTCACCATTCATACTCCTCTTTCTCCATGAGAGCAGAAGCTCAGAATGAGCCCAAAGGGTGGCATTCGAGAGACCAATGGTCCTTGATGGATTCTTCTCCCAAAGCTCAACGGGTGAAAGCTTATTCTTCTGGTTCGTCTTCACCAAATGACTCTTCTGAGTCCAAGAGAAGTGAAGTGTCATTCTCTGTTTTTTTAGATTTCCCTGTTTTGAAAATGGTCTCTCTCTCTTTTATTTTCATTTTCAAAATTTAATATACAAATTCATTGAATTAATTTATTTCTAGCTATAAATATGAGTCTTTAGACTCATAATAATAATAAAAAACCTTAATCGAAGAATAGAAATTGTTAAAAAAAAGATGATTTGAGAAAAAGATCCATAAAGTTTCAAGATTCAAATTTCTAATTTGTCCCTTTGTTTCTTTGTTCTCGGATTCAAAAAAAATTCATTTGAATGGAAGAATTCGAATGTTGAAAGGTGATTCTTCAAATCTCAACACAACCAGTTCACTGCTCCAAATATGGTAATCCTCTAACCTTTCTTATGTTTCGTACTTTTATCAAATCATGTTTAATTTCATGTTTAGTTAGATGTGGTATGGTTAAATTTTCTGCAGTTCAACAAAGTTTATTTTTAAAGAATCTGTCTTAGTTAAATTTTGCGTGTTTGAATTCATTGCAAGATGTGATGATTTAGTAGCTTATTTAGCTTTATTTAAACTTAGTCAGATTACTTTTTACCATTTTGTCTGGGTCTTTATTTTGAAGTATTTGGGCTTTAAATTCCTTTATGATCGAGACTTAAAAATCATAGATTGAATATCAATCTTGGCCCTGATCTTTCTAAAAGTTCTATGTGGGAGATGGCTAAGAATAAGATAATTTAAACTTGGATATTTAATGATTAATCTTCTTTATAACCTCTATTTGAGTCTAGAACCTTTTAATTTATCTAAACTTTAGTAATCTGTAACTCTATAGGTCAAGCTGTATTGTTTTATGTTATGTTATTGCTTTTCACCATTAATCTACACTGATTGTAGAAGACAAGTAGCTTGGTTTGAATGTTAGGTTAAGATGAATTATCTCATCCCTTCAGCAGCTTGACCCCCAAATATGTCACCCTTTATTGGTGGAACTTGTTCTTGTTTGATTGAGCATATGTTTATCACAGCTTAAATCTGAGGAGGCATGACCAGCATCCTACGCCGTACCTGATCGAGCATACCTTGCCATAAGCTAACTACATCAGGAAAGAATCGATGAGGTTTGGCATCACAACAACTATAAAATCAGAGTAAGCGACAAATATGACGAAAGTTGGTTCACAGACCAACCAAAATATAAACAATAGGCCGACGAGGCCTTAAAATGGAAAATAACCTATACAATAGGGCCTTCCAGGCCTACAACAATAATACCATAACCTCAGTGACATGTACAAGCCTCTATAAATACATTAGTAATTAACTATTTGAGATAGGACCCTAACTACCCATAAGACTAACAATTGGTAATTCTGAAAGACTTGGAGCTTACCAACTTAGCTGGAACTCCATTCAGTGAACATGAACTCAATCTACCTGCCGATCAACACCTGCAGACATGAATGCAGTATTCCAACTAGGGTGTCAGTACGGAAACATACCGAGTATGTAAAACAAAAATGATAATAAGATACATATTACAAATCAACAGATATACAGGATAATAACAAAGAGTACAAAAGACATCAATAGCAACACATTCAGAAAATCAAGCAAGGCAAACAAGAGTTGCAATATATATATAGTCAAATCATAGATGTAGATAAAGACATACAACTCTTTAAACAACATCAACTAAAATTATTAGACCCAAAAATATTGTATAACACAAGGTATTTTTCTAAAAATAACCTTTTTTACAAACATTACAGAGAAGAACAGATATCTGTATTAAGAGAAAATACAGTACAGTTAAATCTGGTAAATCAAGAATCCTTTAAAACTATAAAAAATATGAAAATGACAATGATGCATCTAGGATTAATTATACTAGGAATAAAAGGTTTAAGTAGAAAAAATCTAGGAGCAAAAATATTAATAACATTGTATGATGATAGATGGACAGACCTAAAAAAGGCAATAATTGGACTAACCGAAGTAGATATGACAAATAATGGAGGAATATTTTACATCAGTTCAGACTTTTTAATGAATTTACAAGAATTTGGAACACATATAAAAATAGGAATACAGACTAAAGGGTATGAAGAAATGGATAAAGGAAAGAATCTCTTAATGTGCATAGGATTTATAGGAAAATGGCGATAAATAGTAATACCAAATTCAAAATCAAAGTAGCCGATGTAGTAGAACTTATGGGGAATAAAACTAATTAAACCTATAAAAATAGACCTAGAATACTACGCAGGACTAGAATGGAATTTAGAAAAATTTAACAGACCTAAAATATATACACCCGAAGCCCACGTAATGTATACTAATAGGAAAGGCGAGACCTCCATAAGATTTACAGAATACAACTATACTAGACAGACTGAAGAAAGTAGCAGCGAAGAAAAAGAAGTAGAACTCATGAATATAGAAGAAAGTAGCAGCGAAGAAAAAAAAGTAGAACTTATGAATATAGAAATATTAGAAGAAAGATATGCAGTAGACGAAATGATAGAACAGGCTAAAAGATTACATAAAGAACAAGGGTATACATTTTTCAGATGCAAAGACTGTCAAAAAGGAAACATGAATCTAGAAGAAATCATAATACATTTAAAAGAATGCGAAGAAAGAATAGATAATTTAGGATATAGACATAACGAAGAAGAAACTACATCATTAATAAGTGAAAAAGAACTGATGGAATCAAGTAGTTCGACACCATTTCAGAAAACTTCGCAAATACATACTATAGATACTAGTACAGGAAATGTGCCTAGAAGAAGAGTATGGAGAATAAATCCAGATGAAGAAATTAGGACAGATAAAATAAAACCTATGGGTAAAAAGATGCCTATAGAAGAACCTATTAGATTACAAGAAGGAGGTAGTAAATGAAAAATATTAAATCTAGCGGCTCATGATCCACAATTGTGGAACTCGACAATAGATATCTGGAAAGGAATAGTAGTAGCAGACTTTATTAAAAATTATCAAGAGACAGATGCAGAAACCATGTATAGATATATGGAAACATTTTTAGGAGAATCAGCTAAAGCAGTATGGGAAGCATACAAAAGTAATTTTCCACATGAATTTCGGACATTGATAGATATGGGGGCAAACCCTTATAATTTCACAAATAAAATGCATAGTTTACTTACAGGCGAAGACCCAAATAGCGGGACAATTATACTTCAAAGAAACGCGTTAATAAAACTAGAACAACTAAGTATCTCTAACTGGTGTTATATTAAAGAATTTCTAAGGGAATTCTTTTATTATTGCACACTTAGTGGAAATACCTTTGATGAAGACATAGGTAAAAAATTGTTTAACAAATTGCCAGGAGCATTAGGTAGAGAAATAGAAGAGAGATGGTACAAAAGAGAAGGTGTAGTACAGAACCCGACTGCGAAATGGTCAATAGGACAAAGAGTACAACATGTAATGGAAGTATTAACAGAAAAATGTACAAACATACAAATACAAAAACAACTAAAAATGAAATGAATTTTTGCAAAACCATAATGTATACAACACAACATTATGACGGAAAACCATATAAGCCTAGACGATATAAAGGCAGACATTATAACCAAAAACCATATAGAAAGAAATATTACTTAAGAAAATCATCGGCAAAGAAATCATATTTAGATAAAAATAGACACGTAAGAAAATACAGAAATGAAAGGAACTACAAAAATAAATTAGAATGTTTTACTTGTGGCAGTGCAGAACATTTGGCAAATACTTGTCCTAAACGATATAATACAAGAACTAGAAACTCTCAGTTAATAGAAGAATTACAAGAAACCTTGATAAATGTAGATGAATATATGTCAGATACAGAAAGTATATACTCGGTAGTAAGTATAGAATTAACAGAAGGTGCTAAAACAGACTCGTCAGATTCTGAAAAAGAAGAATTTATTAATGAGGTAGGAACAGACTTAAAACTGCCCCTAGAACTAGAAGAGTTACAATATAATGATATGATGAATATTATACAAGAATGTAACCACAGTTTCGAAAAACAAAAAGGTTTGGATAGTAGGCCATGTGGATTCTGTAGATGGTACCCTAGTAAAGACAAAAGAGCTAAATGCAGGAAGTGTTATATGGAAGGCTGCACAACCTGTATAGAAAAGGAATTAGGAATTAAAATAGAAATACCTGCACAAAAAGGTGAAAGTAATCAAATAATTAATTTAAGAATGAACTCATTAGAAGAAAAAATACAAGAACTGGATCAGCGAATAAGAATATTAGAAAAAGGAAAAGGAAAGTTAGAAGAAGAACCAATAATTCCAAATATAGGAACTAATATTGAAGCCACACTAACAAGCCAAGAGCAGGATAACTACCTTAACATAAAGAATATTATAGATACATGACTAATCTGTAATGAAGATAAGAAATTAACAACGGTAAATGTATTAGCAAGAATCAAGATTAAAGATATCGAGATAGAAACGCTAGCATTATTAGATCCAGGATGTACTAGTTGTTTAATAAATAAAAAGATAGTTCCTCACGAACTATTAACCAGGTTACCCAAGCCAATTGCTGCAATGCAAATGGACGGTACCTATAATACGTATGAATATTACATAGAAAAGGCTAGGATAAGTTTCCAAAATACATGTAAAAATTTTTATAACCCATCTTATAATGTAACTAAAATACTTGTAAGAGATTTAAACATCCAAGCAGACTTTGTCATAGGACTAAACTTTATATTTCAAGATTCAGGAAGCTGTTTAATTACACGAGATGGCGTAGCATTTTTTAAACAAACTACATATACTTCTGTTCAAACAGAAAAATTTTTAACAAAAGGAAGGTATGAAAAAGAGGAGCAAAAATCTTGTTGTGCTAAGTGTCAAAACAAAGAAGAATGTAATAAAGAAACTTATGAAGAAGAAGATAGCGATAATTATAATTCTGACGAAGAAATAAGAAGAAAGAATTATACTTTAATTAATTTAGAAACATCTTTTTACAATTTCAATAAAGGACTAAAAAGTATAGGAAATATTAAGGGACCTAAAGACTTAGACAACATAGTAAAATCATTAGACGAATTAGAAATAATAGGAGAAAAGCCTTTATTACACTGGGGAGCCAATAAGATAATGTGTAAATTAGATATAATAAACCCGGAATATACCATCAAAACAGCGGCAATAGAAGCAATGAATCTAGACATAGAAGATTTTCAAGCTCAGATTAAAGAACTATTATCTCTAGGTGTAATCCGAAGATCCACTTCTAGACACCGATCTGCAGCTTTTATGGTAAGAAATCATAGTGAAATAGTTAGAGGAAAAACCAGAATGGTCATAAATTACAAAAGACTTAATGACAATACAAGAACAGATGCATATAAGTTACCCGACAAGAGTGAGTTACTTAATCGAATACTGGGGAAAAGAGTATTCAGCAAGTTTGACTGTAAATCAGGATATTGGCAAGTAAAAATGCACCCTGATAGTATAGAGTGGACGACATTTACTTGTCCAGAAGGGCATTTCGAATGGTTGGCAATGCCATTCGGACTCAAAACTGCCCCTCCAATATTTCAAAGAAAAATGGATGAAATATTTGAAGATTATAAGCAGTTTGTGTTAGTGTATGTAGATGATATTCTAGTATTCAGTAAAGACCTACAAGAACATTTAGACTTACAGACAGTGTTCAGACTATTTGTAAGTAAAGGAGTTATAATTAGTAAAAAGAAAATGGAGTTATGTAAAACATATATAAACTTTTTAGGAGTCACTATAGGAGATGGAAAAATAAAATTACAACCTCATATAACTAAAAAGGTATTAGAGATGCCAGATAAATTAGATAAAACGAAAGACCTTCAAAAATTCTTAGGATTAGTAAATTATGCCAGAAATTTTATACAAAACTTAGGAAAAATAGCCGGACCACTATATGCCAAAACCGGAAGTAAAGGACAAAAACATTTCAATACCGAAGATATCAAGTTAGTACAACAAATTAAAGAAAAAGTAAAAAATATTCCAGATTTAAGCATTCCATTAGAATCAGATTATTTAATTATATAAACTGATGGAAGTATTCAAGGATGGGGAGCAGTATTAAAGGCAAGACCAACTAAATATAGTCTTAAACAGGAAGAAAAAATTTGTGCCTACCAAAGTGGTAAGTATAAAGAAAAAGGAAATATGAGTAGTATAGACGTAGAAGTCTTAGCTATAATATATGGATTAAATAGTTTCAGGTTATATATTCTAAATAAAAATGAAATATTAGTAAGAACAGACTGTGAGGCTATAGTAAAATTTCATCAAAAGATAAACCAAAAGAATAGTAGTAAAAGGAGATGGTTAAATTTCATAGATACTATCTCGATATATCCTAACATAGTTTTCGAATACATAAAAGGGAAAGATAATAATTTAGCAGATCAATTGAGTAGACTAAATTTGAAATCTGCATAACCATAAGTTATTTTTTCAGTATGAGACCAAATGCAGGCACCAGACCAATATTAGCTCAGACAGACAAAGGCAAAGGCCAAGCCTCTGCTTCAGACTCATACGCTCAGACTCTTTTAGCTAATGTGCACTTCAGACCACAGACATCCGTCGAGACGTTAGATAGAATACATTTTGGTAAATATAATTTAATTTGCTATCCTAAATGTAACTTGTCTTTTAAGGAAATGCCAGATTGTAAAATAGACAGACCCCAGAGGTGTTTAATGGATAATTTATGGATGACATATACTAAAAGAGACATAAAATATTTCATAGCCACTCTAGATGCACTAGGACAATACTTTACAGACAGAAACACAGAAAAGAAATTTAAATTTTATGTAGTTATACATGGAAAAATTAATGGTGTTTTTCAGACATGGCAAGAAGTAGTAGACTCAATAAACGGAGTAAAAAATCCTGTTTTCAAAGGTTTTAATGATCTAACTGAAACATTAGACTATGCAAGGGGATATTTGGGTCCAAATTACTTCATCTCTCCAGCCCTAAAACAAAACCCGATCCAAACTCCACAATACAAAGTCCAAAGAGATACAGACAAAATAATTTTCTGCGATCACTGTGAGGCCATGACAGAAGGTTTTAAAAGGTTAAATGCTAAATGTGAAGCCCTAAGACAAGAGAAAGATCAGCTAATGAAGTTGCTCAGAAAGGAGAAAAATAAACAGCCAGACACGAGTTCTCCATCTCAAAATAAAATGGATGAGAAGAGTGTGCATTCCTCTCTGAATGCAAATAGACCTACTGTATCAGGTAATGATACAGCTAGTCCGGTTCAAACGGTGACCGGTAAAGACACATCAAATCTGTTAAAGGCTGTCACTTTGCCAAAAAGTGAAGAAAAACCGGCAACTCCTCCCCGAAGGCGACTACCAAAGTCCTTTACCATGGGTGAAACATCCAGACAGAAGGCTCTAATTAAAAAGAAGAAAAAGACTATTGAAAATATAATTAAAAAGACCTTAGAAGAAATGATCAAAGAAGTAGAGCAAGACAAGCATATGGACAAACCACCAATCAGACTAGACGATATTGTTTCAGATCTGAACCATGAAAACCAGAGACAACAAACAGCAGAAGAAAACCAGAGACAACGGACAGCAGAAGAGTCCAGTTTCCCACCCACTGAAGATGACTATCAAGAGGCACAAGACCCAAACGAAGGATATGATTCGGGAATGAGTTTTGACTCAATTGCCCTTCATAATCTGGATACTTAAAAAAAAAAAATTATTATATAGTCCAAATCTATAAAGTCTATAGTACCTATGTCTAGTAGGGATGCCTACTAAGTGTCCTGTGAGTGCTTACTTTATCACTATCTTCCAAAATGAAGGAAAAACTGATAAGCACGCGTCTTTAGTTTGAATAGGTCAAATAAAGCCGTATAGTCTACATCAATAATGCATGTAACGATGGGGCCCACAGAGCACCCGACGTGTATTATTTGATAAGATAGCACTAGCGTCAGCAAAATCCTGATCGTCCTTTACAAAAGTGTCGGTCAGATCTTAGCTATCCTTTTTCTTGCACTCTTATCTTTTCTACCTATAAATACCCCCTCTTCACACCAAAGAAAGATATAGAGAAAAGAAGCAAAAGAGAAAAACACCCCTAAGCTCTCATCTACTTCCAATACTCCCAATTCTCCAAAACTCCTATCTACTCTACAACCCCAAAAAGAATCCCTTTACTCCTTTCATAAGACTATCTAAATAGTTTAAGTTTTTAATACAAGGGTCTCCGGGGGTTCCCGAAAGGGAAACCTCACTCGCGTCTTAAGCATGTAAGTGTCTTATTTAATGTTTTCCCCTATATGTAATTTAGTAGCTTTACTATTCTTAATGTTGTTTTATGTTGTAATACAGTTAATATAAATCATCCTAAGTAAATGGTTATGCTCTTAGTTTCTTAATAATGACGATGGATCAACCTGTAAATTACTAGGAACTTTATATGTGAATTGTTGTCCGTAGACAGGACGTTGCTATCACCATATCCGGGGTGGGGTTGAAGAACTTGTTGTTAAGAACTTCAAAAACTAAAGAGCAAGAGATTGAAAAGGTTGATAAAAAAAAAAGGGGAAAATATAAATAAACTTGCATGTTAAAGACACCTCGTGTAAGGGAGTACTGAGTAGGATTTTACAAAAATTGTCATAATCTACCTTTTATTATCCACACTACTTCGCCCAATAGTCCTCACACGATAGAAACTCCTTAGCAACGATCTACCAAGAGCTATGGATTCACTACTACACTATATAACTAAGAATAAAAAAGAATAAAAGCTTACCAAGATGTTTAGCATGATACAACCACCAAAAAAGCATGAAAACACTATTACAACACAAGCACACATGAGGTATTCACAATCTATGCTCGAGAACATATTTGGATCTTCAAATCAACCTCAAACTAGCTTAGAACCTAAAGAGAGTTGCTAGGGAGATATTTCCACTGCCTCTCAGTTTTGGAAAATGAATTATGAGTGCTAGAACTGACCAAGGGGCTTTAGATAGCCCTCCACCGACTTCGCTCTCTTTGGCCTGCCTGCTTGTGCAATTTTGCAAAATGCGTATATCTCACTATTCAGAAGTCATATTGGCGAACGGTTTAATGTATTACAAAATAGACTCATAGAAATTTAATTTTATAGGGTAATCCCCCTAATTCATTATGTATTGAAAAAAAAGCCCCGAGACATTAGACCTAAATTTCAGAGAGTTTAAGAAAGAAATTTGCGATAACTTTTTCCTACTTTTATTTTACGACTTGATTGATCCAAAATCCTAACATACAAGCATAGAGTGATTCAAATACCTCATAAAACTTTCTTATTAGAATATTAAGTATTGTTAGTCCTACCTCGAAAGTACATGTTTATTGCTTAAATTATAAGGGTGTTACATCCTTCCCCTCTTAAAAATATTCATCCTCGAATGTTGGAAGATATGCACGATTCAATTATATATACTATCACAACATCACTGAGTTCACATAATCACAAAACTCTTGGGGTCTACCATAAACAACTCCAAACAAGATGACCCTGCATCCTACCAAGGTGCAAAACACAACTCCAACAAAAATTAGGATAAGGATCATACCTGCCTCCACGTCTAACCACTGACTGGTCATACTCCATTGTATTACAAGCATTCCCTGCACAAGTCAGTAAACATGAGTCTAGACCCGACTCCTGCCACATCTGACATCATGCACAATTTCGATCCAAAAAGAAGGGTAACAATCTTGAATGTCCTATAGCCTCCTGTCTATAAGTACGCTACACAACACACACATAAACAAGACTTTTCTAGACATGGATTATAGACTCCCTATGACATAACTTGCTCTGATATCAAGTTTGTTACACACCAAACTGATGAGGCGTGATTAGCACTCTGTGCCACACCTGATCAAGCACACCCTGCCAAAAGCTAACTACAATAGGATAGAACCGATGAGGTTCGGCATCATGATAACTAAAAAATCAAATTAAGAGACATACTATGATGGAAGATGGTTCACAAACCAATTAAAATATAAACAATAGGCCGAAGAGGCCTTAAAATGGAAAACAACCTGTACAATAGGGTCTTTCAAGACTACAACAATAATACTATAACTTTAGTGACGTCTACGAGCCTCTATAAGTACATCAGTAATCAACTGTTCGAGACAGGACCCCGAACTACCCATAAGACTAACAATTAGCAACTTCAAAAGACTGGAGCTTTCCAACTTAGCTGGAACTCCACTCAACGAATATAGACTCGATCTACCTGCCGATCAACACCTGCAAGCAAGAATGCAGTGCCCCAACTAGGGTGTCAATACGAAAATGTATCGAGTATGTGATGTGCTGTGAGTTTACAACACTTTCGACACTTAAAACTGAGAAAATAACACAGACTTAGGTATGTTTATATGGATATGAGACATTTTTACTTTGATTTTAGGGAAAATAGGTGTTGGAGAAAAAATGTGCAAAAGAAGCCTAAAAATACAGAAAATCAGCCAAGTACAAGTCTCAGTACGAGCCGTACTGAAAATCATGGTGAAAGTCAGAAGGCTAGAATAAGAGGAAGGCAACATACGACTCTCAGTATAAGGCGTACCAGGATGGGACGAGCCGTAACTTGAGTCATGGAATTGTTCAGAAAAATTTGCACAAAGACAGTCTCTTGTTACGAATGGGCTCACGGATCGTAGCATGCACATACGACCCATACCATGAGCAGTGGTGAACTTTAAGTAATTCTTTAAGACTTGGCAGAACTTTAGACACAACAAACAGTATGATTCGTAGGAGGAAGGTACGAGACGTACCATAACACTTATGAAAAACTTCAGAAGATGTCAGAGTTCTCAGGACCAAGCCATGTATGCATTGTACGACTCATAAGACTGTGGTACGAGTCGTACTAGCCTGCCAACACTTAGACAAATCTGAATCAGCCAAGCATGTACGAGAAGCAGGTATGACCCGTACAAACCTGCTACAGGTCGTAGGATCAATCGTGACACACTCGGCGCCAGATATGGAAAATTCTCTGTTAGCTTAGGAAAAGGTTTCTAATGTCTGTATAAATAGATTTTATGTTTTATTTTAGTGAGAGAACATAGAAATGAATTAGTAGACGTGTGAAGAATATTCCTTGTGAATTTTTATCAAGTTTTGGGGAGCAATTCTTAGGATCAAACTCTTGATTTCATCCATTGTTCTTGAGATTGTTCTTTGATATTCAGATATGGTTTTCTTCCAATTATTGCTGTAAGTATTTAATTATGTGTTTATCAATGAATGCAAATTATGATGTTACAAACATGAGAGGACAAAACCTCCACAACTAGGGGTTATGGGAACCATAGTGGAATAACGAAATAGGGTTATACAAAGTGATTCAAAACCATTGCTAAATGCTTGTATTGTATTCTCTTTATCTTTAAATGTTTCTTAGCAGTATACAACATTAGGACTTTCTTGAATTCTTTACTTGTTTGATCCTAGAGAAGTAGAGATTAGGAAAAGAGAATTACAATAAAGCCTTGGTCTTTATGATCATGTATTAACTCGAGTTGTGGTCGCAAGATAGTTAAATTTGGAACATATTGATAATGGTTAGTTTGAAATTGCTCATGAGACTTGACCCAGTGATTAAGTATAGTCATCCAATGGGGACTAACTAGTCGTTTCGATGAACTCTAGTTATCAGTTCTACAAGTAAGCATTGGGATTGTTCACTTGTGTATACCCGAAGTAGTTATGAACACATGAGAAACACTTATGCTAGTTGTTTTAAAATCTTGATTTAAATCACAATTATAATCTTTGCTTTAATATTATTTTCTTGAAACCCCCCAATCTGGAGATAACTCACCAACAAGTTCAATTACCGACATTAGTCTAGATCTTACCCTATTCCCTGTGGGTTTGACCCCAACCTCTTTGTTGGGTTCTTTATTGACAACGTATGCTTCATACTTTTTCAGGAAGTGTGAGTTTGAGCATTATCAGTATGTAAGGTAGATATGACAATAAAATATAGATTACAAATCAACAGATATATAGGATAACAATAGGGAGTACAAAAGACATCAATAGCATATTCAGAAAATCAAGTAAGGAAAATAGAACCTACCTGACCCCCATAAGCCTGACAAGTCCAAAAAAATAGTTAACAAACAACAAGGTGACATAGTGTCGCCCAAGCGCACGGCAGCGCACGTGGTCGTTAAGTAATATAGGATTTTTAAATCCAGATATCGTACCCACAGGGACTTGTCAATTTAATCATTGTAAGGTTCTTACTTTGATTTCACTAATCTACGAAATAAATAAATTGGATATTGGTTTGGAAATTAAACTACTAAACTTCAAATGTAAAGATTAACTACAAACGAATGCAAGCTTGATTGTATTTCGATAATGATGACAAACTAGAACAATGACACTTGGTTGGTTTCAGGTTGAGTTTTCCAGACGTAATTAAACTAGCATGATTCTTCCTACAGTTGTTAGTGGCTTGCCACTATCCCATTTCTTGCCACTATCCCTAGCATCCAAGAACTATCTCATGCACCCTAACTCCTACATCCCTATGGTCGCAGGAGAACATGAAACGACGATTATGTGAACTTGTATTTCAACTAAACGGGGTTGAAGAGTATATTCCTATCCTCAACAACAATTTCTATCCTATCACCAATGGGTTCAAGGGTCTTTGAATTTCCATTCTGTATATATTTTTAACCCTTTCGATTCTCTTTACCAAGTTCAATCGAAAGCCAACAGATTACTCATAAGGTGATCAATCTCATAAATAATAAATTAAAACAAATAAATACAAACAACCATGGATAAGAATCAAAACTAAATTTAATTAATCTATTAAACAGTCAACCATTCACCATGGCCACAACCCTAAATTATAAGTTTAGTCACTCATAGACAAGAGAAAAAATGAATAAGTTGTCATCATTATACAAAAAATACGAAGTAAAGAAGAGAAAACCTAGTCGTAGAACTTTGTTTTCCTTCCCAACGACTTATAAGCTGTCATAAACAAAATATGAGCTAGAAAATGAGTTGAGACTCCTCTCGGCATCTCAGCCTCTTCTCAATGTCGAACTCTGACTAAAAATTGATGAAAGATGATACACGATGTGCAAAAAACGACCTAAACCTCATATATATATAGATGAGCCTTCAAATGACGCTTCTGACCTCAAGACTTGGCTTTAAAATTAGCATTTTTCGCCAAGAATGGGCCTAGCGCGCCGCTCCTCGTATCTCGCCATAGACTTAGTCAAATTTTCAGCTCCAGAATAGGCCTGGTGCACAGCCCCAGGCATAGAACAAAGCTGTGAATTTATTTCTCTGAAGTTTGGGACTTGGTGCAGGGTGCCAGCCATAGTACCAGACTCGTCAATTTCTCAAATCTTCATTTCGTGCATCATTTTGAGCTCCTTTTGCTTAGTTTTCTGCTCAAATCAACTAAAATTATTTGTTAGCAGATCAAACACAAACATACATGAATTTAGCATAAATTAAGGATTATTAACTTAAAATAGGATCAAATGTGGATAAACAAATGACAATTGGGCATCAAAGTATGCCCAACATCACCACCTCACACTTAAACCATTGTTCGTCCTCGAACAGTCCTTAAAACACACCTAAAATCATGTTTCACCATCACACTTGACACCTCTATCCACTCATACTCAACCAACTAGCATTGGGCAAATGTAGAGTGGTTTATCATCATACAACTAATCTCAACAAAGCACATAGAAAGATTTCACAATCATGAACACACAACCTCTATAAACGACTCATCTTTTCAACACAAAGGGCCAACATGATTAAGTGTGACACATGCAACAAGTAGTACACTGAATTAGACCTCTTGTGCCCCTCACTTTTAGTGATGTTCCTCTCTTAACTTCATCAATATAAAACATGGAACATGAATAGTAAGGCACACTCTCACAAATGATGTAATGCACATATGCAATATACCATAGGCTTGCCCTTCATGTATGTTAGACTACCTAATTGATTCAAGAGATTAAGATCACAAGGACTTTTCTTGGTTGTAATGTCGGCTAAGGGACGGGTAGAATTGATATTTCATTTAATAGTGACTACCACCTTAAGCACTTTTAAGATATATTTCACTTTACTTGTCCACCACTTCTTTTCTTTGCTTGTTCACCTTTCCTTTACTCACCCTTGTCTTTTCTTTTTATGCCTCATTTTTTTTAACTACTTGGGTGCTAGTTTTCTAATTATAGAATATCTAAGTATGTTGCAATTAAAGCTCTCTTTTTCAATTCCCTAGCAGCCAGTAGACAACACAATTTTTATGGACACCACTTCTTCTCACTTTTCTTTTCTTACCACAATTTTTTTTTCTTTTTCCCTTAACATTATACTTCGGTGGACCTTACTTTCAAGTCTCAAAGTGCTTAAGACTACTTTTTAATCAATACGTCTGAAGTCTCACAACAAGAAGGATTAAGCTACTATTAAGGTTAAGAAAGAATAAGACTTTTAGGCTCAAAGGGGTTAACTAGGGACAATGACTAGGAAGGTAAAAAAATTATGGAAAGACATGGTTTTTCAAAGAAATGCCTTGATCATCTCTCAACTCCCTACAAACTAGTTATCCTACATACACTAAGGCAAGTACTAGATGCTACAATACATACATACAAAACAATACAACTCACCTCTCATGGAAATAAGAATTTAATCAGTTTCTACAACTACACATTCACACATCCGTATTGAATGACAAATTAATTTCATAATTAAGGCCTAAGAATATTTTGAGTCAAATTAAAGAGATATGTGAGTCTCTCAAGGATTCTAACTTCTGCAATCAGGATGACCACTCTATTTACTCTAGCATAGCAGCTAAGCAGAATACCAACAAGTATAACAAGTGGATGATCTACGACTCAATCCTAAAAAATAAAAATGTGATGAAACTTTCCTTAAGACAGTCGTCATCTATCTATCATAGGGAAACGTCATTTCTCTATGATGACATGACTCCTAAAAATGAAAAATTTACCTCGTTCAAAGGGATCCCCTTTGAAAAAGAACTGAGGCTATAAGAAAAATCAAAGGGTGGGTAAGATATGCCTTTTCAAAAAAATTTCAATCAACACATGATGACATACTCACCCTGTACTACAATGACTCAAACCAAACAAAACAAAAAATTTAAAAATTACCCTAAAATAAAGAAAATCAAAGATAGCATAGTCAAGACGAACATACACAGTCAAACATCCAAGGCATCCAAGTAGTCAACATCATCATACTATCCATTACAGATCAAGACCTACAAATCATCAATCTACTGCTATGAGGAATATAAAGATACTACGACCTACAAATATAGCAATTAAAGACTAACAGGAATCTGACTTTCCTCCACCCCACACTTAAAAAGGTGCAATGCCTCAGTGCACACACAATCACATCATAAGGGAGAGAAAAGAAACTTCCTGGTTGTTAAGCATCATCCTGCATGAAAATCTGTAGCATCCTCCTCCTCCTCCATGTCTAGATCATCAACACCATCAGTCATGACATTAGCCTCATCATCATCAATTGGCTCCTCAAAAGCGGGGCCCACTCTGCACATCAACATGTCACTCTCTATGAGCGGGTACCGTGCCTCTAAAGCTAACATCTCCTCTGCAGTTGTTGGTCGTCCTCCTATCTTCTGCTGTAGCTCCATCATCCCAAACATATGACCCTGCCAACTCTCATCTCGGGCCTACTAATCAGCTATAGTAATAGAGGGGCCTGTGGAAGGGGAAATCTCCTTTACCTAGGTGACTTTTATTATCTATCTAGTAAGTGCCCTACCAAAGGTAAAATGAGGTCTGCATCCTCCTCCTCGATACCTGCCTCTCTCAAGTACATGGTCATGAGACTGCCGTGAGAATAATTCCATCTACAGTTGTCTCATGATCTCCTCATACTGTGGCGAATCATAGTTCCAAAATTCACTGGTATCCTCTTCATCAACATGCACACCAAAACAATCCACTCGCAGGTCACCTCTATCAAATGTGTCCTAGGGAGAAAGATGGCATATACCAGCTTCACCCATACCTTTGCCTCCCTATTAAAATATGCAAATGCAACTGGGAATGAGTGCCATTTTGATCCCTCGCCCAACAGGCGGATGAGTGCTCCCCGCAAAAAGTGTGGTGAATGTCTCTTTATGGTGTCTTTTCCAAAAAGATGAAGTGTTGTGAAGGATCTATTGCTAGTGTCTCTAGAAAAGCATTGAACTTCTTGGCTGTGAATCGCACCATGATGTGCTGTGAGTTTACAGTACTTTTGGTGCTTAAAACCGAGAAAATAACATGGACTTAAGTATGTTTATATGGATATGAGGCACTTTTACTTTGATTTCAGAGAAAATAAGTGTTGGAGCAAAAAATGTGCAAAATAAGCCTTAAAATGCAGAAAATCAACCAAAGTACAAGTCTCAGTACGAGACGTAACTTGATTGTACGAGTCATACTGAGAACTGTGATGAAAGTCAGAAGGCTGAAGTGAGAAGAAGGCAATATACGACTCTTAGTACGAGCCGTACCAAGATGGTACGAGTTATAACTGGAGTCGTGGCATTGTTTAGAGAAAATTGCACAAAGGCAGACTCTTGGTACAGATGGACTCATGGATCGTAGCATCAACATATGAACCGTACCATGAGCCGTGGTGAGCTTCAGAATATTCTTCAGTACTTGGTAGAACTTCAGACACAACAGACAGTACGAGTCGTAGGAAGAAGGTACGAGTCGTACCACAACACTTGTGGATAATTTCAGAAGATGTCTGAGTTCTCAAGGCCAAACTGCAGAAGCATTGTACGAATCGTAGGATTGAGGTACGAGTCATACTAGCCTACCAACACTTAGCCAAATCTACAACATTAAAGTTCGTACGAGAAGCAAGTACGACCCGTACAATCATGCTACGGGTCGTAGGTCCAGTCGTCACACAGTCGGCGCCAGATATGAAAAATTTCCTGTTAGCTTAGGAAAAGGTTTCTAATGCCTATATAAATAGCTTTTATGTTTTATTTTAGTCAGAGAAGGACAGAACCGAATTAGTAGACGTGTGAAGGATAATTTTTGTGAATTTTTATCAAGTTTTGAGGAGCAATTTTTAGGATCAAAGTCCTGAATTCCTTCATTGTTCTTGAGATTGTTCTTTGATATTCAAATTTGGTTTTCTTCCAATTATTGCTGTAAGTATTGAATTATGTGTTTGTCTATGAATGAAAATTT
This sequence comes from Datura wrightii, assembly GCA_035772735.1. Taxonomy (NCBI): domain Eukaryota; kingdom Viridiplantae; phylum Streptophyta; class Magnoliopsida; order Solanales; family Solanaceae; genus Datura; species Datura wrightii. Next base: position 118,974,382 of record JASDFA010000003.1, read on the forward strand.
CAATCTTATAACATTGAGAGGCTAAAACCTCTATAACTAGGGGTTGTGAGACCATGGCGAATTAATGAAATAGGGTTACACCAAAGTGATTCAAAACCAATGTTAAATGCTTGTATTGTACTATATTCATATTTAGACGTGTCTTAATGGTGTACTGATCTTGGGCAGATTTATATGCCCAAGTGATACTCAAACGTATCATTTTCGCCTTGTTTAGTGTGCAATGTGTATACATTTTCATGTAATTGGTAATAAAATGTGAATTTATACTAACCAATATGATTATCATTGTTTTGTAGGTAAAACATGATTTTGAGGAGCTAAAATGCATGTTGGAACAATATCGGAGTTGGACTTGGATGCGAGCACGAAAAAGACATTGGACTGCACAATGTAAAGGGGCTCCGCGATGGAGCCGTGCCACGCTACCATCGCGGAGGCACACTGCCTGGAGGGTGATTAATTTGTCAATTTCCAGTGAAGCCTCGCGACAGCTCCATGGCACGGAGGCAAGCCACCGCGTTGCATGCCGTGCCACGGTGAGGCTTTATTCCCGGACCCCAGATTTCCAATGAGGGTCCGCGTCCACGCCGTGTCACGGAGGCAGTGCTCCGCGTTACCCTCCGTGACACGTTGCTTGTTATTCCGGAAAAAATTCCCAATAGTATAAATAGAACACTTAGGCTTATTTTTAATTAATTCAGACTTGGTGGAGCAAGGACGTGGGTTACAGACAATTGAGGGATGAAAAAGCTAAGGGTTTTTCTCTCTTTCTTTCTTCTTTCAATCAATTGTTTGTATGATTAACACTTGTTTTAGGATGATTAATCCACAAATGAGTGGCTAATTCTCTTCCTTGTTGAGGTTATGAACAATGGTGATGAATTTTGATTATTGAATTGTATGGTTTTTCGTCTTCTTCTTCCATGTTGTTCTATTAATTCTTGTTTCTACTGCATTAGTGTGTGGCCGACATTAATGTACATCTAAAAAGTTCGATTTCACTCGAGAGAGCACGAAATTGGAAAGTTGTGAATTAATAGGGTATTGTTCTTAACTTGATTTGGGAAAATTGGGTTTTGATGTGCTTTCCTAATAGAAATATACTTGAAAGCCGTATTAGTCAATTTAGGAACCGAAATTGTATTGCTAGGTCATAAATTGCATTTGATCACAGAAATGTAGACGGATGGTTTATGATTCTTAAGTGAGATTAAATACGAGAGTTTTAATCTCTAGGCTAATCTTTTTGGCTAGCAACAGGAAGAGAAGATTAACCAAATTATGATTATAATCAAGTTCATTACTTGTTCTTAACCTTGGCATGCTCATATCCATAGTTTCAATTCAAAGTAGATATTTGTTAATAGTTATAGTATATAATTTATAAATAAAAATTATTTAACTTTTGGTTACGTTGTTGTCAGCATATATAGAAGTAAGATAGAATATAATATACTTGACCAATTTTTACTTATCCAGAGTCTCTTTGGTTCGATACTTGGCTTATTTAGCCACTTTATTACTTGTTTGACCACGTGCACTTGCGTGTCGGTTTTTAACCCATATAGCAAACCACCGAACAAGTTTTTGGCGCCGTTGCCGGGGAGACTAGGCAATTGGTGAAATTGTGTTAAGTGTAAATTTACTGTATTTTTATTTTATTTTCTTAAGTGTTGACAACTTGGTCTTAGCCTGTATTTTGTAGACTTGATTTCTGTGAACACTGGCAAAGGACAAGGAGCTGGTGGAATCTTATATAGAGCCTGAACGTGATTTCATAGTAAACGCAGAGAAGCTCTACAAAAGAAGCTGCAGTTGCTCAGACAGACTATTATGGAGCAACAAAATCCACCGGTTGTGAGGGCAGTGTTAGTGCCCGACGAAGCAGCAGCAAGGCCAGTTCGCGAGGTGGCAATCCCACATGCCAACAATGTACATTCAAGTATCCGCAAACCAGAGCCTGGAGGGAGATTTGAACTAAAGCAGAACATGGTGCAACTATTGCACACAAGCGGGCAATTTACCGGTCTCCCTCATGAAGACCCACAACAACATCTCCAAAACTTTTTGGAGATAAGTGACACTTATATACCCGCTGGAGTGTCACCTGATTATGTTCGGCTCACACTATTTTCGTTTTCCTTACTTGGTGAAGCCAAGAGGTGGTTAAAAGCTGAACCACCAAATTCTATATCAACGTGGGATGATCTTGCACGAAAGTTCTTGATAAGATTTTTTCCCTCTGGTAAAACAGCCAGACTTAGAAGTCAAATTCTAAGTTTCAAACAGAGGGAGGGAGAAAATTTGTATCAAGTCTGGGAAAGATTTAAATCCATGTTGCGGGACTGTCCTCATCATCATCAGTCCAATGAGGTGTTGGTACACACATTTATTGAGGGTTTGGAACCCCATACTAAAATTTTGCTAGACTCAGCAGCTGGAGGGCAAGCGCTGGAAAAGACTTATGAGGAGCTGTACACTTTGCTCAACCGAATTTCACAGGGCAATCCAGAATGGAATGCTGATTCATCTCGAGGTGGAGCAAGGAAAGCAGCAGGAGTGCTTGAAGTGGATGGATTTACAGCTATCGCTGCACAGATAGCTGCCTTGCAGAATCAGTTGAACAACCACTTCAGCAACATGAACTTGAACCAGCCTTCAGCTTCAGTCAATGCGGTCCAGCAAATGTGGTGTGAAGTGTGTGGAAGCAGTGAGCACTCAGCTGAGTGCTGTGGAGCAAACCCAGATTCGATTAACTTTGTGGGAAATGCACAAAGAAATCAGCAGCAGTTTGGTAGCGGCTACAACTCAAATTGGAGGAACCATCCAAATTTTTCGTGGGGTAGCAACAACCAACAAGGCCAAAGTTCGGGTCAGGAGATGCACAGGAATCAAGGAGGGCAACAGAACTACCAATCTCAATTCAGAAATCACAATGCCCCTCCTCCACCACCATCACCTACCGTTGAGGAGATGTTCAAGACCATGATCGCTAATCAGGCGTAATTGCAGGCTGACTATGTTAAATTGGCAGCCGAAGTGAAGAACAATCAATTAGCGACCAAGGCTCTTGAGTATCAATTTGGGCAATTTGCTAGTGCCCAAAACACAAGGCCCAGAGGAGGACTACCTAGCGACACGGATCCTAATCCGAAGCAGGTAAATGCAGTGACCACAAGGAGTGGTTTGCAGCTGAAGGAGGTGGAACCGGAAAGACCACCTCAAAAGTCTGGAGCAGCAGATGTTGAGGAAGAACAAACTTCGGATAGGGGAAAGACCAAAGAAGCTAAATCAGAAAGGCCTCCACCCCCGTTCCCTCAACGACTCAAGAAACACAAGGAGGAGGCGTGTTTCAAGAAATTTATGGAGGTGCTTAAACAGGTACATGTTAGTTTACCTCTTGTTGATGTCTTGCAGGGAGTGCCAAAATATGTCAAATATATTAAAGACATCGTGGCCAACAAAAGCCGTTTGACTGAGTATGCCACGATAGCTTTGACGGAGGAATGCACTTCCCGAATTCAAAATAGACTGCCTACGAAGCTAAAAGACCCTGGAAGTTTTACTATCCAGCTTACTATTGGGCAGAGTATCCGAGCTCGTGGATTGTGTGACTTGGGGGCGAGCATAAATCTGATGCCATCTTCGGTATTCAGAAAGTTGGGTCTAGGGAGTCCTAGACCTACAACCGTAATCTTGCAGTTAGCAGACAGATCCTTAGCTAGGCCGGATGGCATTATTGAGGATGTGCTTGTGCAAGTGGGATCCCTCATTTTTTCGGTTGATTTTATTGTTCTGGATTTTGAACCGGACGCTGAAGTCCCATTTATTTTGGGACGACCCTTCTTGGCAACCGGGAAAGCATTAATCGACGTGGCTGCGGGTCAACTTACAACGCGAGCACATGACAAGGTAGAGGTGTTCGATGTATACAAAGCACCCAAGCTCCCGATGGTAAATGAAGAACTCTCGGTGATCAATGTAATTGATCATGGGAATGCTAAACAAATGAATGATTCCCGAGAATTGATGGGAAGACCACCAGATAAGGGTGAGCACTACTGGGGGGAGGACAAGGATCGTGAGAAATCGTCCATCACCCTAGTGGACAATTGAGCATAAGGGACGTCGAGCCGCGACGGTAAACCAGGCGCTGCACGGGAGGCAACCCGTGAAAAATATTTTTTTTCTTTTGTTTTGTAAAGTGTAAATAGATTTTATTTTATTTTTCTTTTTCTTGATTTAGTACAAATTTTTCGTTTTAGTTAGTATTTTTCATTTTAATTAGGGAAATCTATTAATCTAACCAATTTTGTTTAGTGAGGTGATTTTCAGGTCAAACGGAGAAAAATGTGCACGAAATCGTGAAGGAAAAGGCGAGGTAATGAAAAAATGAATAAAATGAAGAGACAGTGAGCTGGGGCGATGGCTCCGTGTCACGGAGGAGGACCTCCGCGTTACCCTCCGTGACACGTTGAGGTTAAATCTGAAATTTTTAAAAATTTCAGTGAGCCATCGCGATGGCTCCGTGTCACGGAGGCAGTGCACCGCGATGCACTCCGTGACACGTTGCCCTATAATTTGTGATGGGTCACACCGGGTTGCCGGGTGACCCGTGTGTTTTTCTTCATTTTAAACCCCTTTTCCCCTCATTTTGTATACTTCTCCGCGACCAAACACCCGAATTTCCCTCCCCCATCAACGTGCCACGGTATTAAGCAAAGAAATTACCGAGTTTCTTCGATTATTCAACTTAAAGGTATGTTTTCCTCTTCTCTCTCAAGTTTTTGTCGATTTTAGTCGAATTTGAGCATGGGAGGTGAGATAAATCACCCTAAGTAGAAAATTAGCATGAAATTGAGTTATTCTTTGATTGATAAATGTTCGGAATGTTGTAATACGCGTTTGAACTTGTCGATTGCATGAATGATTCGAAATTGATTGTGAAATTCAATTCTAGGGCTTTGGTTGTTGAAGTCGAAATGGGTAACTTGGTAAATTTGTGAATTATATGCCGGGGTGTGCTTTTGAATTGAGATAAGTCGTTGTAAATATTGTTTGAATGTAATAGACGACGAATTCTCAGGATTTTGGGAAAATGTGAAAATTGTTCGAATTGGTTGGTTACATAGGTTCATATGTATATAGAAATTTTGTTGTTGTTTTTGTGTGTTGTTTTCGTTGCTAAGTGCGATGGTTGAATTGCTGGTGATGGTAGGATTGGGATTAGCTGTATGAAGTCTGAGTAGTACGCTAAAGTTATACTGTCGAAATTTTCTTTGCGAACGCACTAAGCATGAATTGTATAGTTGTTTGTTTTTGGTATAAATAAAGTGATCCTTGCCGTAGTATCGTAACCGTAGCTAAGGTCTAAGTGTGGGGTAAACTTAGCTTAACCCGACCTTAGCCGAAGCTAACATGCATTTAGCTTGACATTGTGCTTGTTTATTTGTATTGACAGGTACAATGGCAAGTAGGCAGGATAAGGGTAAAGGTACATCTACTTCAGGCACCGGGAGAAAATTACTTAGACTGGGCACAGCAGTCCCAGCTGCACCAGCTGTTCCGCGCGGCCAACGCCGCCAATACGGAACGCGGTGGGTAACCGATGAAGGGAAGAAGTGGTATGCTAAACACAAGGAAAATAAATACTTCCCTGAGGAGCATATTGCACGGGAACCACTAGCACAGGAGTTCCCCCGCATAATGCAGAGGATCGAGGCAGCTGGGCTCAGCTTCATATTTCAGGAGCCCAAGGAGTGCAACCTACATCTAGTCCGGGAGTTCTATGCAAATTGGAACCCGGCAATCAGAAGCCACACAATAAAAATCAGAGGGCAGATTGTCACTTTGGAACCCCAACAATTAAATGCCATCATTGGAGCGCGGGACACAGACGCCCACGTTCTCCGCCAGCTGAATATCACCCCACCATATGCCGATATTAGACGCACTTTGTGTGGGGCTCGATCCACAGCCAGATGGAGCAGACATAAGGAGAGGGGTTACCACCAGACTCTGCCATATTATCAAATGAACAGGGAGGCAAGAATTCGGCCGAAGATAGTCTGTTCGTGCCTGATCCCGGGGGTGCACATGATGGATGTGACCCGGGACCGTGTCTGCCTGGTGTATGCTCTGATGAAAGGGCTAGAGATTAATGTTGGGGCGGTCATCATATCCGCCATGAAGAGAGCCCGATTACACCAGGGCCACAGGTATAGGTTCGGAGGACTTATCACCACCTTCCTCCGGGGCCTCGACGTCGAGGAAGAGGCTTTGGACTACATCCCGCAGTTGGAGCGCAGGGGCCTTGACGTGACCAAAACTAAGGCTCCCGACACCACACACGGGCCAGTGCTGACACTTGGCAAGCGACATGCTCGCGACGACCAGTACATGGCACGGATGTTTGGTATGCAAATGCTTCAACTTCGGATTGGTGGGAGACCAGCCACGGAGGAGGAGCTATGGCAGCTGGAGCTGGATTACCCATTTGGCGAAAACGCCAAGGCTTTATGCCGAGTGGGGCCAGCCTTTGTAGAGCCCACTGACGATGATGTCCCCACAGACGAGGGGACACGTCGGGAGGACTCCGATGTGGAGTCCGATGACGACGACGGAGGTGACTCGGACATGGGCGATGAGGCAGCAACACCGGATGAAGAAGTCGAATATTTCGACTGATCAGGGAGTGCCACCACCCAATTTTGTGATTTTGAATTTTTGTGAACACTGGGGACAGTGTTCGATTTAAGTGTGGGGTGGGGAGTAATTAGGTGCTGGGGCTAGGCTGGTTTGCTTGTATGTTCTTTCCTCTGTTTGTTTTGTATTTATGTTTATGTTTCCCTGTGTGCAAACTGGTTTGTATCTGTATATATTTGTGGTAATTGATGATGTGTGTTGTGAAATGTTGTGGTTTGCCAATTAAGTCTGTAAAAATTTTTGTAAATATTTTCTTATGTTTTTTTTCTCTCTATCGAAATGATTGATATTTTTAAAAAAAATTTTGCGAAAATATTTTGTAAATATTAAAATATTTTGTAAATATTTTTCCATCGAAATGATCGATGTGTTGCAAAATTTTTCAATTTTTATTTTTGGGTTTCTCGGAGTTTGTTTTCGGTTCTTTTACTGAGAATAGTCCCATTGAACCGAAGTCATAGTTAGTGACCGTTCCATATGATGGATGGATGACGACTGTCTTAAGGGAAATGTAGTCAGTAGGAGTAGTGATTTTAATTTGTTTTCAGTTTTTTTTCTTTGGTGGATTACATCACGGAACCTGTAGTTACTATATGGTTGTGAAATTATGGTTGCGTGTTGTAACTGATATTCAAAATGTAAAAGTGATTCGTTTGAAAGCATGCAATTTTGTAAATATGTTGAGTTACCTTGGCTGTAGAATTCGATTCGGTGTGATTGAGGCTTAATTTTGAATTCATGTAATTGGCTAATTAAAGAGTCTGTGAATGCATCTTGAATCGAGCATGTGCATGAAGTGTGAAGTGAGGTGTTGTTATTCCATGCTATTGTGAAGTGTCTAGAACTTGCCTGGTGTGTGTACAAAACGAAATGAAGGAGGTGTAGTGTTGGAAAAGATGTAGGCATTTCTTTGTCTTAACCGAGAGTTTCTATTTTTTTCTTGTCATACTCTACCTTTTGATGCGATTGTATACCCTAGTCAGCCCGTTGAGCCTTTAGCTGATTATTTCTTTCTTTTGTCCAAAATTGTATAAACTAAGCTTAATTCTTTCTTTTCATTAGCCGTAAAGTCTATACAAAACTCTTAAGCGCTTAAGAAGAACAGAAAATTTTTTTCCAAAGTGTCAAAGAGTGAGAATAGTGGAAAGAAAAAGAAAAGCAGAGTGAGGAAAGAAAAGAAAAAGGTGGAAGAGGCACTTGTTATAATGAAATGATAATGAAGGTGCATGAAAAACCTGTGTCATGTCAAGTGGGTTTGATGAAATGGGCCACACGAAAGTAAACCAGCATGAATGGGATGATGAAAAAAGAAAAGAGAGAAACAATGTACATGAGTTGATCAGAATGTGTTGAAAAGGCGCTTAATGATGCTAGTGGCTATTATTGGCTAATCCAATATGTACTAGTTCCATAGCTTCCATTACAACCCATTAAAGTCCTACGTGATCTTACATTGCATTTCTTTATATTAGTGGAGTAATACACTAAGGGCAAGCCTATGGGTCATGACATGATGCATGTGAATTCTTTTGGGAGAGAGAGTGAAATTAATTTTTACATGCCCCTACTTGAATGTTTGTGTGTCACATAAACAAAAAGGGGGAAGATTCTCTTGAGTTGTGAGGGCACATGCTTGATGAAAGATTGATTTTCGTGTCGGATATCTTGATTAGCTGATTTGCATGAGTTTGTCGATATCGAGGGTCGATTCTTAAAGTCTAGGAAGTCTTGATGTATTAAAGGTCATTGCATTGTTAAGACCATGCATGTTTTCTTGATGATTTACAATATTGAATGATCGGTATGACCGTAGCGTAAATTGCCGCACCATAGTGGCGAAGGTTGGGATGTAATTTGCATGAGTTGTGTATGTGTTGTTCGAGGACGAACAAGGATTTAAGTGTGGGGTAAGTGATCTTGGGCAGATTTATATGCCCAGGTGATACTCAAACGTATCATTTTCGCCTTGTTTAGTGTGCAATGTGTATACATTTTCATGTAATTGGTAATAAAATGTGAATTTATACTAACCAACATGATTAGCATTGTTTTGTAGGTAAAACATGATTTTGAGGAGCTAAAATGCATGTTGAAACAATATCGGAGTTGGACTTGGATGCGAGCACGAAAAAGACATTGGACTGCACAATGTAAAGGGGCTCCGCGATGGAGCCGTGCCACGCTACCATCGCGGAGGCACACTGCCTGGAGGGTGATTAATTTGTCAATTTCCAGTGAAGCCTCGCGACAGCTCCGTGGCACGGAGGCAAGCCACCGCGTTGCATGCCGTGCCACGGTGAGGCTTTATTCCCGGACCCCAGATTTCCAGTGAGGGTCCGCGTCCACGCCGTGTCACGGAGGCAGTGCTCCGCGTTACCCTCCGTGACACGTTGCTTGTTATTCCGGGAAAAATTCCCAATAGTATAAATAGAACACTTAGGCTTATTTTTAATTAATTCAGACTTGGTGGAGCAAGGACGTGGGTTACAGGCAGTTGAGGGACGAAAAAGCTAAGGGTTTTTCTCTCTTTCTTTCTTCTTTCAATCAATTGTTTGTATGATTAACACTTGTTTTAGGATGATTAATCCACAAATGAGTGGCTAATTCTCTTCCTTGCTGAGGTTATGAACAATGGTGATGAATTTTGATTATTGAATTGTATGGTTTTTCGTCTTTTTCTTCCATGTTGTTCTATTAATTCTTGTTTCTACTGCATTAGTGTGTGGCCGACATTAATGTACATCTAAAAAGTCCGATTTCACTCGAGAGAGCACGAAATTGGAAAGTTGTGAATTAATAGGGTATTGTTCTTAACTTGATTTGGGAAAATTGGGTTTTGATGTGGTTTCCTGATAGAAATATAGTTGAAAGCCGTATTAGTCAATTTAGGAACCGGAATTGTATTGCTAGGTCATAAATTGCATTTGATCACAGAAATATGGACGGATGGTTTATGATTCTTAAGTGAGATTAAATACGAGAGTTTTAATCTCTAGGCTAATGTTCTTGGCTAGCAACAGGAAGAGAAGATTAACCAAATTATGATTATAATCAAGTTCATTACTTGTTCTTAACCTTGGCATGCTCATATCCATAGTTTCAATTCAAAGTAGATATTTGTTAATAGTTTTAGTATATAATTTATAAACAAAAATTATTTAACTTTTGGTTACGTTGTTGTCAGCATATATAGAAGTAAGATAGAATATAGTATACTTGAGCAATTTTTACTTATCCAGAGTCTGCTTGGTTCGATACTTGGCTTACTTAGCCACTTTATTACTTGTTTGACCACGTGCACTTGCGTGTCGGTTTTTAACCCATATAGCAAACCACCGAATATGTACAATGTTAGAACTTGCCCGAATTCTTTACTTTCTTGAACCTAGATCGGTAGAGATTAGGAAAAGAGAATTACAACAAAGCCTTGGTCTTTATGATCATTGTATTAACTTGAGCTGTGGTCGCTGGATAGTTAAGTTTGGAACATATTGCTAACGGTTAGTTTGAAATCGCTCATGAGACCTGACCCGGTGATTGAGTACAGTCATCCAATAGGGATGAACCAGTCATTTGAATGAACCCTAGTTATTAGTTCTACAAGTAAGTATTGGGATTGATCACGTGTGTATACCTAAAGTAGTTATGAACCCATGAGGAACACTTATCCTAGTTGTTTACAAATCTTGAGTGAAATCACGAATATAATCTTGTTTTAATATTGTTTTCTTTAAAATCCCCCAATTTGGAGACAACTCACCAACAAGTTCAATTACCGGCATTAGTCTAGATCTTATCCTATTTCCTGTGGGTTCGACCCCAATCTCTTAGTTGGGTTCTTTATTGACAATGACCGCTTCATACTTTGTTGGAAAGTGTGAGTTTGAGCATTATCAAGAAGTGGTGTCGTAGTTGGGAAATATGGTTAAGATTAGATTAATTGCTTATATTTGACTTTTGGTTGTTATTTCCTGAATTACAGTTTCTTTTTATTTTTGGATATCCATAGGTTGTCTCTTGGTGAATGCCAAGTACTCGTCAGAGTGGAAACCCCCTAATTCCGTTGGATCTCGAACTTGAAAGAACACTACGAAAAATGGAGAACCATGAGTAGAGAGATGCCCGTATTGCTGAAGAAGCTAGGCAAGCTGAGCTAGCTCGGCAAGTTGAACTTCATCATGCAGAGGATGCTCGAGATGAGGTCATTAATGCTGGTCGACATAGAAGGGGAAATAGAGGCCAAAAATATGCCCCTCAGTTCTTCGATGAAGATGACCTGGACATTGATGAAGTCGGGTCAACCGGAGCTATCGTACCACCACCACTGCCTGCTGAGGAAAAATCTGATATCACTAGCACCGTGATCCAATTATTGAACATGAAAGGGGTGTTTAGTGGTCACGTAGCTAACGATGTCAATCTGCACCTGATGAACTTCGTGGGAATATGCAAGGCGTACAGGTTGCCTGGAGTCAACCAGGATGTTATAAGGCTAAGACTCTTCCCCTTCTCTCTATCTGGGGAGGCCACATTATGGTTATCAGAGTTTCCCAACGACTCCATTACCAACTGGAGGGAGCTCAAGCAAGATTTCTAAGAGAGATTCTTTCCACCCTCTAGGACTGCAACTTAAAGACGAAATCTACAATTTCTGACGACTGAAGACTGAGGCACTTCATGAGACCTGCTTGATGTTCACAAAGAAGTTGACCAAGTTCCTGAACCAAAAAATTCCCGATGATAGTCTGTTGGAGATTTTCTATAGATCGTTGAACAATAGTACAAAAGCAGTAGCAGACACAATGGGGGGAGGAGCACTGATGAGCCACACTTAGGAGCAAGCTTCCATAATTCTAGATAGAGTAACCAAACAAACAGAGCATGGCATACCCGGGAAGCAGTAGCAGCAGCTGGTACATATGCTGTTGATTTGACTGCAGACCAACGAAGGAAGGAAGAAAACTGTGACCAGGAATTGGATCATATGCGCACATTGTTGGATTTGCTTACTAAGCACATCATGGGAGCTGGAGCCAGATAGGTGAATGCAGTTGGTACATAGGGATCGAAGCCAGGGCCGAACCACTCAAATTCTACGGAGGAGGCAAACTTCTTGGACAACTAGGTGGCGGGTTTTTAAGCCAACGCCCAAGGGTCTGGACAAGACACTTGGCGCCAAGGTTAGGTCGAACCAATATAGAGATAATTACAACTAGAATGGGTATAGAGATAGAAGCTGAGGTCATGAGTGCGAGGGAAATTGGAGAAGAAATGATGGTTACCGCGATGACTGAGCTGGATTGTACGTGCCTCCTAATGCACGTGAGGGGAGGCTGGACTATCGAAGTTAGAGAGAATGATGGATGAGATGCTAATTAAGGTGAGATCCACAGATGAATAGCTGAAAGACATCCATAGTGATATATCAAACTGCAATCACATGCTACAGCTATCAAGCAGATCGAACTATAGCTAGGGCAACTGTCAGTATTTATGAACCCTAGGAAAAAGGATACACTACCTAGAAACACAGTCCAAAATCCAAAGAATGATGGTCACTGTATGACTATGATGACTAGGAGTGGAAAGACCACGATTGACCCCCCATCACTGGTTGTAGTTGAAAGGAAGAAAGAAAGCGTGATTGACGAAGAAGATTTTGATGAGAAGGAGCATAATGAGGATGCTGAGTTGACTTAGGCTCCAAATGCTGAAAACGGGCCTGAAGTTGATCAAGGAAAAAAGCAAGGGGCCACACAAATTTACAAGGCTATTCCATGACCAACGCCACTATTCTCCTAAAGAATGAAGAAGAAAGTAGAGAATGGTAAGTTTTAGAAATTTTTGTCAATACTCAAACACTTATCTGTTTATGAAGGACCTGGTGACGAAGAAGAGGTCCGTGAGCTATGAGCCCGTCGATAATGTACATCATTGTAGTGCTATAGCTTCACGAGTCCTTGCCCAGAAGAAGAAAGATCCAGGTGCCTTTACTATTTCATGTACAATTGGCGATGTTGAGTTCGCTAGGGCACTCTGTGATTTGGGAGCAAGTATCAATCTGATGCCATTGGATGTGTTTAAGTAGCTGGGCTTGGGAGCCTCCACACCGACTACCATGCGGCTACTGATGGCCAACAGAACTGTGAAGAAGCCCGTGGAGATCCTGTTCGATGTGCTTGTTAAAGTTAATAGATTTATATTCCAGCGGACTTCGTGATCCTTGATTGCGAGGTTGATTTTGAGGTCCCTATCATTTTGGGGCGACCCTTCCTTGCCACTTGGAGAGCCTTAGTAGATGTGAAAGCTGGACAATTGAAAGTTCAGACTCTATAAAGAAGAGGTCACCTTCAATGTCTGTCGGTCAATGAAGCAACCGAAGGAGTACAGAGTTGTCTCAGCAATAAAAGATGAATCCGAGTTCCTTGATGAAGTTTGAGTAGTGAAGAGTGCCGCGACATTAAATTAGGTGCTTCTCGGGAGGCAACCTAAGTGGTGGTTTGGTGAATTCTGAGTAACTGAACCACCTGCGTTGTGCCGCGACGTTAAATCAAGCACTTCTTGAGAGGCAACCCAAGTTAATTAACTTATGTGTGTTAATTGTGCAGGGGAAACAAAAACAGGTGGCAGTAAAATTGCTGAACAGGCAGGTGCTGCGGGTCACCATACGACTCGAGAGAGGGTTGTACGAGCCGTAGCACGAGTCGTGGTGAGAATCAGAGATACATTTCAGTGCATGAGTTCAGGGTACTGTTGGTCCTATGACTCGTAACCTCATTATATAGGTCGTAGTACTCACTGTGTCTATGAAATATGCAAGGCATGGACCGCAATGGAAGAAAGACCTACGAGTCATAGTACAAATTGTACCCCTATAGTACGAGTCGTAAGATGTACTTGTAGGTCCACAGGTAAGTTTCTCAATCTCTTTTTTACGGGTCCAAGGGATGAGTCGTACGACCTTCCTATGACTCGTAGTACGAGTCGTGATGGGTCAAGAATTTTAAATTTTACTCGACTCAGCCCAGATTTTTAAAAATCGGCCCTATAACCTATAAAAGCTCAAACGAATTGTACCCTTCTCCCACACTCTCAAAGACTAAACTCACGACTCACTCACATCCTTAACTCATCATCACAAATTAGTTGAACAAGTTCTTGCACAAATTACATCGAAAACCCCAAAGTTAAACCCTAGTCTTGATTGACAGTGAAAGTATCAGAATTCAGGTAAGTGTATTTCTTTGAAATTGATAGATATAACTTGTATGATTGATGCAAACCAGCTAAACCCCCTGAGAGTCCTCTCAATGCTTGAAAAATTAAAAAAGGACAATGACCAGGGATGTAAACAAGTAATGTGCAACTGGGTAGGGGCTTGAACTTGGAAAAATTATGCATTGAATTGTTAAAATTGAAGTTACAGCTCGCGATTTAAGAAAAAGGAGGAATGGGTAACTATAAAACTTGTCAAATGCATGCCTGGACTTGGGGAATTCTGAGTACCCAACCTTAAACTGAAACCCCCTGCAAACTGAACTAAAAATAAGGCAGGAAAAGCTTCACAAGTCTTCCTACGACTCGTGGTTTCATACTACGACTCGTAGGATGGCTCGTTGGGACTGTCCCAAGCCAAATTTGAAATAATCATGAGGTACGAATCCTCGTACGATTCGTGGATTACTGTTATGAGTCATACCTGGCAGTCGTACCAAGAATATGAAAAGGGTCAAGTCCACAAGTGACAGTATGATCCTTCCTACGACTCGTGGAATCGACTTACGGATTGTACCATGAGTCGTGGAAAAATACAGAATAATTGTTTTAAAGGGGAATCCTCATACGACTTGTGGTACGGACCGGACCTTGATGTTACGAGTCGTACTTCAGAGGCGTAACATTGACCTGAGATATTATGGGTCTCAGTACGAATAGTACCTCCAATGTACAACCCATACTGTTGACCCGTGATAAACCATAAAGGAACTTTTTCTTTCTTTCTTTTTCTCAGATATGGAATTCTAACCCTTTTCTCCACAGGTACAATGACGATGAAGTGTAAAGTATAAAAGGCAACTGCTCGGAGGATATTTCTTGATGAGACCTCCAAATCCGATCAAACGGGCAACTCCCCTAGTGGTTCATTAGAGGAATACAGGGTCGATACATTGGATACTGACGGGACCTGAACCACTAGGGCGAAGGCCAAAGCCCAGGCCGTGGCGGCCACTGCCAATCTGCCATTGCTCCCTAGTCTAAGGAGGGAGCGGAGGAAATAACTCAAGAGTCGGGAAGCATCTCTAATGAAGAAGAGGGGTTTGAGGAGACCCAATCTGGAGATGAAAGTAGTGGTGCCCGATCAGAGGAGGAGGCACCAAATGCCGAGTAGGAGAATACTCCGCCTAGGGAGAACCGCACCATCCGGTAGAGAGTTCCAGGAGCCCAGGAGATAGATGAATAGGGCATTGCTCTCACCACCAAGAACAAACCTAGGCGGAGCATTCAGGAAGAGCCAGGGATCCTCACAAATTCATTGAACAAGGTGGATGAGATGAAGAAAATATTTAGATTCTATGAATTTGAGTGGATGGATAGGGCCCCAAATCGATACACTCCAGAAATCATTCGGGAGTTCTACGCCAACTATTTGGCAACGATGCAGCAGAAGGCGAAAGAGGGGCAAAAGTTGAAAGATCAGCGCAAGCTGGAGAGCGTCCTAGTTCAAAGCCAAGAGGTTGATATATCCGAGCGCACTATTGCTCGGATATTATATGGGCCCCAATTCATACCACCAAATGATATGACAGAATATGAATATCGCGAGGAAGATTTGAAATAGATCAAGTAGCTCAACTTTGATGAGAGGTGGAGGCAGATATAATGGTTGTACAGCATGATCGCTGAGGATAAAGATGAGGTAGAGTGGGTCACTAGCGTCTAGAAGGTCACGAAGAATTCCTTAAATATCATAGCAAAGGCCTGCTGGATGTTAGTGCGCCACCGGTTGGCATCGACGGTTAATGATAATACCCTCAGTACAGACAGAGAAGCTTTGGTGTCCTGTATCATGTCCAGATACCCCATCAATATCCTAAGGATTATTGCAGAGGAGATGCGGGATCGGGCTATGGGATTGAGCACTACCATCCCATTCCAGAGTCTTGTTTTCAAATTATGCATAGAGGAAGGCATTACAGTGCGTCATTGTGAGGAGCACTTGATTGGAGGACAGTGGATCGCCGACATTGGCTTGATTTGAGATGAGATGAACACAGTAAGTCGGGCCCGACTTTCCACTGCAGTCCCACTATCACGGCCAGTTGGGGGCGCACAGGTGAATGCCACCACTTCACAGGAGAAGGGTGAGACACCAGCTACAGATGTCGGACATTCAGATACAGCTCCTAGCACCTTTGCCACACCACCCATGAGCCTCTCGAGCCAGACTCCAGCCTGGTACATCTTAGTGCCTAAGGAATTTCTCCAAAAGGTGGCCAAGAGACTGACCATATCTTAGAGGAAGGTTCAGTAAATAATGAAGAATGTCAAGCCTTGGGTGAAGGCTGAGGTAGAGACAGCTGCGCATGACGTTCATTCCAGATTAGATGGGTTTGAGAGAAAATTCAGTATGCGCATGGCCGAGAAGACTAATACAGGCAGCCTCCGTGAGGAGTTGGAGGCTCTTCGGAGTCAAGTGGTTGAGCTGTTATCACGGCAGCCGACAGTCATAGCAGCCCCCACTCTTCCTGACCTCGATGCTAATATAGACAAGGAGCTTGATTTGGCGGCCTACTGGGAGCCCATAGGAGCAGATAAAGAAAAAAGAAAAAAGAGGGTCTCCAAGGATGTTAGAACGAGACCTTAAAAAAAGAGGAAAAGAGAGAAAACAGAGCACAAGCGGGCAAGGTTAGAGAGTCACTAGACTCACGACACACATTAGTCGGAGCTACTTGAGAGAGACAGAGGAGTAGGTAGCTCCACCACAGCCCAGGTAGAGCTTGTGAGTGGTAGGGACCCTTCGGGCGAGCCACATTCAGCCCAAACAATTTCAGAGGCCGTAAAGACGGTCGATACTGCTGAGGTGGTAACAATTTCTCCTATTTATACACCATTGAGTGCGTCGGCCACCGCCAGCACCGTGATTGTAGTGGAGGTACCTCCTCCATAGGAAGATAGGATAGCTTAGTGCGCCGCAGGTATGATCCCTTCCCTCTATTTTTACATTCTATGCTTCGGGGAAAAAACATGCTTTTTAAAAGGGGAGGGGTGTACTTGTCATTTTTGGGTTTTTGATTCATCTGAGGATTTCTCTTGCCGTGTTTCCTTTTCCTCGGGCATGCTATCTAGTAGAACCAACATGTTTAGGATTTTATTTTTGTGATTTTTGTTTAATTAGAAAGTAACTTAGGAGTACTCAGCCAATAAAGTGCACTCATTTTGGATTAGTAAAAAAAGGTTTACCCTGTTTGAAATTTTTTGAGGATTAGCTGTGTACTTGTGATCGCATGTATGATTTTGGTGGATCTTTTATGTCATTTAGTATATCACCATGTGTAGTTTTTTTTAAGCAATGAATAAATCGGACAGGTAGAGTGAATGCAATTTATGTACCATGAGAGAGTGAGGTCTAATACCTAGTTCAATACTGTGTAGAGGATCTAGAACTTGCCTAGTTGGTCTTTGCATAGATTTTAGGATGGTTGGTTAGGAAAGGATCATAAGCCATTTCTGTTTATCCCATTTTTAGCTTAAATTACCCTACCAAAAAAAGATATGATTTCATTGATCTCGATTTTGAGACTCAAATAGACCATTTTTCTTTGATTTACCAACTAACCGTACCCATTTTTGTACTGAACCTGTTTTTGGCATGGTCCGTCCTTGGACATTGTGGACCTCAACATAGATAAAATGCCAAAGTTGAGTGTGGCTAGAAGTAGGGGTGCATAAATAGTGGGAAGGTGAAAAAGGGAGAGAAAAGAAAAAATGTGAAAAATGAGGTGTGGTGTGACAAAAGAAAAAGAAAAAGAAAAGAAAAACTAAAAAAAGAAAATTCAAAAAATGAATGGTGCATGAAGATCTTGAAGAAACATACCACACTCATACAAATGCATAAAAAGGGTGAAAAGGAGGAAAAAGTTGAAAAAAGGCTAAAAAGGATAGAAAAAGTGAAAAAAAAATTTGGAGCCACATGTATGTAGTGCCAATGAACGGTTTAGTCACTTAAAAAGATCCCATATCTATCTTACCCAGCCCAAAAGCCTACATTAGAAGCCAAAGTAAGTCCTATAGTGATCCTAGCCTGACCATTTGACAAACCGAAGTATAGAAAATAAGGGAAAGCCTATTATATCTAATATGCAGTATTTGAAACTTATTTGTAAGAGTGAGAGTCTTACTTGATCAGTCCCACATTTCATATATTACTATATCTGTGAGTGGGGGACTTCATTTGCTGTGAGGGTACATGGTTTATGTTTAACTCTACCGGTTGTCTGTGTAAAAAACATTGGTGATGACTTGACTATCTGTTAATAGCTAGATGACATGTCTTGATCCCTTCTTATCATGTTTTGTAGTTGCTTATAGTGCATGTGTTGATTTGGTTCACGGGAAAAGGGTCAAAAGCTTTTGGAGTTAATAGTGCAAATTTTGTTTGATGTTGGCTGCAGTATACTAGGTTTTATTTTCTAGTTAAGTGTCGTGTTTAGTTTTTATTTTCTTTGCATGAGAAAATGCAAAAGTCTTAAGTTGAGGGTATTGATGTGTTGTGAGTTTACAACACTTCCGACACTTAAAAACTAAGAAAGTAGCATGGACTTAGGTATGTTTATATGGATATGAGGCACTTTTACTTTGATTTAAAGGAAAATAAGTGTTTGGAGCAAAAATGTGCAAAAGAAGCCTTAAATTGCAGAAAATTCTCTGCTAGCTTAGGAAAAGTTTTTTAATGTCTGTATAAATAACTTTTATGTTTCATTTAAATTAGAGGAGGACATAACCGATTTAGTAGACGTGTGAAGGATAATTTTTGTGGATTTTTATCAAGTTTCAAGGAGCAATTTTTGGGATCAAAGTCTTGAATTCCTTCATTGTTCTTATGATTGTTCTTTGATATTCAAATATGGTTTTCTTCCAATTGTTGCTGTAAGTATTTAATTATGTGTTTGTCTATGAATATAAATTGCAATTTTACAAATATGAGAGGCTAAAACCTCCACAACTAGGAGTTGTGGGAACCATGGCGGATTAATAAAATAGGGTTACACAAAAGTGATTCAAAACCAATGCTAAATGCTTGTATTGTATTCTCTTCATCCTTAAACATTTCTTAACGGTGTACAACGTTAGGACTTGCCCGAATTCTTTACTTGATTGAACCTAGAGAGGCAAATATTAGGAAAAGAGAATTACAACAAAGCCTTGGTCTTTATGATCATTGTATTAACTTGAGCTATGGTCGCAGGATAGTTAAATTTGTAAAATATTGATAAGAGTTAGTTTGATATAGCTCATCAGATCTGACTCGGTGGTTGAGTATAGTCATCCAATAGGGATGAGCCAGTCATTTGGATGAACCCTAGTTATCAGTTCTACAAGTAAGCATTGAGATTGATCACATGTATATACCCGAAGTAGTTATGAACCCATGAGGAATACTTACCCTAGTTGTTTCAAATCTTGATTTAAATCACAAATATAATCTTTTTTTAATATTATTTTCTTTATCATCCCCTCATTTGGAGATAACTCACCAACAAATTCAGTTAGCGGCATTAGTCTAGATCTTACCCTATTCCCTATGGGTTCAACCCCAACCTCTTAGTTGGGTTCTTTATTGACAGTGACCGCTTCATTCTTTGTCAGGAAGTATGAGTTTTAGCATTATGACACCACTTGTCCTATGATTTTGAACTTTGTACTATTTTCAAATGAGGTGTCCTAGTTTGCATAAAATTCCCTCACCAAAGTGAGATTGTACCTCTTTGGCTCATTGAAGATTGTCCCAGCTCCCTACTCCTGTATCTTTTCCCGAATAGCCGAGAATTCCAATGCCAAGCGACGCTCATCTATCCAGTTCTCCGGGGCATACTTGACTTTTTTTTGAGTGTTAAACCAAGTAAGCCTGTGAGGCTCAACTGCTTTTGCTCTGAATCTTCTTGTGGGGCCTTCTTTGGGAGCTGAGGAACTAGCATCCGTCTTCCTTGGTCTACCCCTCTTTCGGCTTTTCTCGTCTACATTCACCTCCTTTCCTTTTGATGTCATTGTACCTGAAATTTTTTTCTTCTAGGAAATTAACTCCTGGCGACCATGCCAAGCGTCTCATCCCAGACTAACACTTTTTAGCACAATATACCAACTTATTCTTGCCTCTTATACCTTGTTCATCTCTACAAAATAAATAAAAAAACTTAAAAATGTTAAAAAGAAAAGAAAGTATGGGTTGCCTCCCACTAAGCACCTTATTTAACGTCGTGGCACGATGATCATGGGTTGCCTCTCGTGCAACGCCTTATTTAATGTTCCAGCATGACTATTCCCCATCACTCGTTTATTTGAGTGGACTTGTGGCCATACCACGGATCTGAATAACTATAATGCAGCACTTGCTGCTCCATCAACTAATTACACCCTCCAGATTCTCCCACTAGTTTCATTTTGAATTCCTCATAGTGAGGTGACATTCATGTTGCTCTGAATACTTCGAACACTACCTTCTGACCATCTACTTTCATAGACATCTTGCTTGACTAAACATGTATAACTGTGTCAGTGGTGGCTAAAAATCCTCTGCCCAGAATGATGGAAACTGATGCATCTGCTTCATATTCCAAGATTATAAAGTCCACCGGGATGAAAGGTCCTACCTTAATCAAGACATCTTCAATGATTCCTTAGGATAGGACAAAGACCGATTCGCAAGCTACAACGTCACTGTGGCAGGACGTGGTTCACCTAATCCCAATGTTCTTAATAGAGATGCAGGTATTAAATTATGCTTGCACCCAGATCACACAAGGATAAACCAACTTCCTTGCTTCCAATAATGACCGAAATAGTGAAACTCCCAGGATCCTTAAGCTTTTTAGGAATTTTGTTCTTGATTTGGGAACTGCACTATCATACCCCGGAAGTGCCTAAGACTAGACTTGAGATTTGAAATGAGAACAAAAGAAAAATCTGCAATTTTGGCTCTAGACAACTGATGATATGAGTCGTAGGAAGGACCTACGACCCGTAGGAACCACTCGTGGTTAGCACTTATGTGGGAAGGAGTTGGTAACAAATATCCTTGTAAAGACCCATAGATTGATGGTACAACTCATTGGTAGGAGTCTTGGGTTGGTTCTAGAATGTTCAGAAGGGAAGGCATGACTCGTGGTACAGCCCATGGCAGGGAACCACAGATCGCTACTTCCACCCATAGGAAAGAGCAGGGGATTTATCCTAGTTATGATATCGGATGGTTCCCATGACTCATTAGATGAAAGTATGAGTCGTGGTGTGGCTCGTGTAAAAGTTCAGAACTCAGGTTTCATCAACGGCTATAACAAGAGGAAACCACGACCCGTTTGATCATGGAACAATCCGTAGGACGAGTTGTGGTACCTGGCAGTGTGTAATTTTCCTGCATTTTAATTAGGGTACTTTCATAATTCCTAAGCTCCTAAGACCGAAACTACGTCATTTTAAGCTCATATTAGGGGTGTTTTAAGAGGGTTAAATATATTCTAACCCATTCCCTCCCCATGCATGCAAACTAGAGGATTCTAAAGGAAGAACAAGCCTAGAACTCTCCAAATTCTTCTCCAATTCCTTTGGGATTTCAAGGGATAGTGTAAGATTAGATTACTCAGGTAAGTAGGGTTGTGAATGAGAGTCCCTCTTCACTCTCATGCCCAAATTTTCCTCTATGTTCATGACTTCAAGTATTAAAGTAAATTTGATGATCTTATGGGGTTTTAACCCCAAATTTATCGGATTCTCTTTGATTTGATTATGGGTCAATTTCCTTTATGTTCTAAATGTTGTTTAATATCAATGGGAAGATTTTATACTTAAACTGATTATAATTTATGATTTCAAACCTTAGTCAATATATCCCCAATTATGCAAAGTTTCATGAAAAGTTAAGTTATGGTTCTATTATGATTTTGATCTTACTAAGCCTAAATTATGATTTATGATTTATGTTATGATTTCTCTTCAAGTACTCTTCATGGATTTATGAATGTCAAGTATATGAATTTCCATAATTATGCATGTTCTTCATGATTTATGAATTTATGACTTTTGAAAGATTCACTGGCCCTTATTCATGGCTAATTATATATTTCAAGTATGATCAAACATGTTATGATTTATTGGCCATGAACTTCATGAATGATTTCATGATTCTATATGAGCCCTCATGTGCATGTTTTTGGGAGAAGTGTGTAGCATCGAGTAGACCTGGCGTTCAGGTAAACCCCATGGTCTTAGAATTACATGCCACTCTAGGTATATTTATTCATGGATACCCTTGTGATATCACATCATGCACGTCCCTTGCCTGGAAATCCTGGGAAGGCTCTGCCCATTTGAGCGAGATAGTTGGGGCATCATGTAAGTTCTATCATGATGGTTTCGGTTAAGACGAGTTCTCCTATTGTTC
This sequence comes from Datura wrightii, assembly GCA_035772735.1. Taxonomy (NCBI): domain Eukaryota; kingdom Viridiplantae; phylum Streptophyta; class Magnoliopsida; order Solanales; family Solanaceae; genus Datura; species Datura wrightii. Next base: position 118,996,745 of record JASDFA010000003.1, read on the forward strand.
CTTATGATTTATGCATTGTCATGTTTATGTTACTTTGGCTCAAGTTATGTTTCTATAAGGTTTATCTTATGATTATGACTATGACTAAATTATGAACAGTTTGAAAACCTTGAGCCCTTATGTTTATATTATGATATTCACTTCATGTTTATACTGTCCTACTCTTATGAACTCTGATGTATTTTAAATGTCCATTTTTACTGACCTTGCATACTCAGTTCATTCTAAGTACTGATCACATACTCTATGCTGCATCGTTTCATGATACAGGTCTGAGGGATCAATCTCGCTGCACCATTAGTCCTACTTTCCCTTCAGTCCTATTTAGCCGGTGGTGGTCAGTCCTCATCCTTCGAGGACATTCTGTTTGATCATTGTTATGTTATTTCAGTTACATACTTTTGTCGATAGTGGAAGGGGTTACCCATATCTAGTTCAGATAGTGGAAGGAGAGTAGAGCAGTTGGAGTGGGTCTCATTGGTTGGGATGAGTTCTTCACCGCATTCCTGGATCGATCTTTCCTCGTGATATGAGGGAGATCAAGGAAGATGAGATTGTGAACCTAAGTGAGAATAATATGACAATCCAGGAGTATACTTTAGAGTTCACCTGCCTGTCCAAATATGCACCAGAGACGGTGGCTGATCAGAGAGCTCGGGTGAGCAGGTTTTGTGCATGGAGTAGCGGACTACCTGATCCAAGGATTTTAGGACCTCTATGCTTCATTAGGACATTGACTTTCCTCGATTGGTTTTGTATGCCCAACAGATGGAGGTAGCACATTTGAGGGAGAGGGAGGCCAAGAGGGACATGATAGATAGTTTTGGGTTCTCCTAGTAGAGGTCAGGAAGCGTAAATCATCAGCAGTCCCATTAGAGGTCATTAGCTCCAGCGCCATCATCCTCTAGTGTCCAATCTAGATCGCGGGGTGATTAGATGAGCAGGGCATCAGGTTCGAGGGGAAAAAGGAGCATGCAGGTGGAGCATACCTTTCTGATCTACGGGAAGTGTGGAAAGAATCACATAGGGGAGTGCTTGGTGGGATCAGATATCTGCTTTGGGTGTGGTAGATTCGAGCATAGGCGCCGGGAGAGTTCATTGTCTAGGAAGGGTGATGGTATGGGACATACTCAGGCTACCAATTTAGCAGCAGCACCAGCACGCCCAGCTCAGCAGGGTGCATCATCCAGTGCAGGTGGTGGTCAGCGCCAGAATAGGTTTTATGCCCTCACATCTCGTCAGGAGTAGGAGACTTCACTAGATGTGGTCACTGGTATGTTATGAGTATTCCACTTTGATATATATGCATTGTTAGACCCAGGGGCTACTTTATCTTTTGTGACGCCCTATGTTGCTAATATTTTTGGAGTTAGTCCTGAAATCCTATCAGAACCCTTCTTAGTCTCTACTCTAGTTGGTGATTCAGTTATAGCTCGATGGGTGTACATAAATTGCCCTATCACATTCCTTCAGAAAGTCACTGATCTTGGGCAGATTTATATGACCAAGTGATACTCAATTGTGTCATTTTGTCTTGTTTATCTATCGATGTTTGTATATTTCTCATGTGAATTGTAATAAAATGTGAATTTATACTAACCAACATTATTAGCGTGATTTTCCAGGAAAAATATAATTTTACGAAGCTAAGATGCATGTTGGGAGAAATCGGGATTAGACTCGGAAGAGAGCAAGGAAAAAGCACAAGGAAAGCACGAAGTAAAGGGGCCCCGCGATGGAGCCGTGTCATGCTGCCATCGCGGATGCATTCTGCCTAGATGCGGAAATTTTGCCAAATTCTAGTGAAGCTGCGCGTTGGGGCCGTGGCACATTGGCCTAGCCCCGCGTTGCATGCCGTGCCATGTTGGGTGTGAATACTTGGACGACCGGATTCCAGTGAGGGTCCGCGTTGGGGGCGTGTCACGGAGGCAGTGCTCCGCGATGCACTCCGTGACACGTTGCTTGTTATTCCGAGAAAAATTTCCACTAGTATAAATAGAACACTTAGGTTTTATTTTTAACAATTCTGACTTGGTGGAGCAAGAACGTGGGTTACAGGCAGTTGAGGGGACGAAAATCTCAGGGTTTTTCTCTATCTCCTTCTTCTTTATTTCAATTGCTTGTATGATTAACACTCATTTAACGATGTTTAATCCACAAATGAGTGGCTAAATTCCCTTCTTGCTGAGGTTAAGAACAATTGTATTGAAATGTGATTATTGATAAATTGGTTTTCATCTTTTCTTCCATGGTTTTTCTATTGATTCTTGTTCTTACTGCATTAATGTATGGCCAATGTTAATGTATATCTAAAAAGTCCGGTCTCACTCGAGAGAGCAAGAAATTGGAAAGTTGTGAATTGATAGGATATGATCTTTTCTTAGTTTGGGAAAATTGAGAATTGATTTACCTTCAGGATAGAGATATACCTAAAAGTCGTATTAGTCAATTAAGGAATCGGTTTTGTATGGCTAGAACATGAATTTCTTTTTATCACAGAGATGTAGGTGGAAGGTACATGATTGTTAAGTTGGGTTAAATACGAGAATTTTAATCCATAGGCAATAATTCTTGACTAGAAACCAGAGGAAGGATTAATCAAATTGTATCGATAATTTATTTCTCTACATGTTAATTTTAGCCTCAGCATGCTCATACTTATAGTTTAGACTCAAATTGTATATTCATTCTAGACTTAGTATAAAATTAGGAACAAAATATCAAAATCTTCTTCACACTATTGTCTGCAGTTTAGAGTTAAAGTTTATTGACACTTGATTAGATTGATACCTTAGTCTAGTCCTTGTGGGATCGATACTTGGCTTACTTGAGCCACTTTACTACTTGTTCGACCACGTGCACTTGCGTGTAGTTATACCAAACACTCCAAACAAGTTTTTGGCGCCGTTGCCGGGGATTGGAAATTGGTAAATTTTTCTTAAGTGTTAGTTTACTATTTCTTCTTAGTGTTGACAACTTGGTCTTAGTCGGTATTTTGCAGATACTAATTTCTGTTGAACACTGGCAAGAGACAAGGAGCTGGTGGACTCATCTTTAGAGCTGGAAAGACAATTCCATCGTCAAAGGAGAGAAGTTCTAGAGAAAAAGCTGCAGTTGCTCAGACAAACAATCCTGGAGCAACAACAGAATCCACCAGTTGTAAGGGCAATGTTAGTGCCCGAGGAAATGACAGCTAGGCCGGTTCGTGAGGTGGCAATCCCACATGCTAACAATGTCACATCTAGCATCCGCAAACCTGAGCCAGGAGGGAGGTTCGAGCTTAAACAGAACATGGTGCAATTGCTGCACACCAGCGGGAAGTTCACACGTCTCCTTCATGAGGATCCACAGCAACATCTCCAAAAATTTTTGGAGATAAGTAACACTTACATCCCCGCTGGAGTGTCATCAGATTATGTAGGTTTACATTGTTCCCATTTTCACTTTTGCGAGAAGCTAAGAGGTGGTTGAAAGCTGAGCCACCTAATTCCATCACCACGTGGGATGATCTTTCAAAGAAATTCTTGATACGGTTCTTTCCATCCGGTAAAACAGCAAGACTTAGAAGTCAAATTCTATGTTTTAAACAGAGAGAGGGAGAGAATCTGTATCAGGCCTGGGAGAGATTCAAATCTATGTTGAGGGATTGTCCTCATCATCATCAATCCAATGATGTGCTGGTGCATACTTTCATAGAGGGTTTGGAACCCCACACAAAAATCTTGCTAGACTCAGCAGCTGGGGGACAAGCATAAGAGAAGACTTATGAGGAGCTGTATACCTTGTTAAATCGTATTTCACAGGGTAGCAACAACCATCAAGGGAAAAGTTCGAGTCAGGGGGCGCAGAGAGATCAAGGAGAGCAGCAGAACTATCAGTCTCAATACAGAAGCAACAATGCACCTCCACCACCACCATCACCCAGCATTGAGGAGATGTTCAAGACAATGATAGCTAACCAAGCTCAATTGCAGGCTGATTACGTGAAATTGGCAGCCGATATAAAGAACAATCAGTTAGCTACAAAGGAGCTGGAGTACCAGTTTGGGCAATTTGCTGGAGCTCAAAACACCAGGCCGAGAGGAGGACTTGCGAGTGACACTGATCCGAACCCCAAACAGGTAAATGCAGTGACCACAAGGAGTGGTTTGCAACTCAAGGAGGTGGAACTGGAAAGATTACCACAACAGTCGAAAGAACGTGAAAAGGAGAGGGAGCACAATGATGATAGGTGTTTGATGTATACAAGGCCACCCAGCTCCCGGTCGTGTACGAGGAACTCTCGGTGATCAACGTGATTAATCGAGCGGATGTTGTCAAGAGTGTTGAGTCACGGGAGTTATTGGGGAAACCACCGGAGAGGTGTAAGCATGACAGGGGTGAGGACATGTTCAAAAGAAGACGTCCGTCACCCTAGAGGATGACTAAGCTTAATGACGTCGAGCCGCGACGGTAAACCAGGCGCTGTACGGGAGGCAACCCATGAATTTGTTGTATTTGTACATTAGTTAAGAAAAAGAAAAGAAGAAAAAAAAGAGAAAAAGAAAAAGAAAAAAATATATATATATTGTGTTATGTTTGCAAACCTTGGGATTCTAACCGATTTCTTGTTGTAAGATAAATTTCAGGTTGATCGGAGGGAAAAATGTAAAGAATCGCAAAGGAGAAAATCGAGGTAAGAAAAAAAATAAAAAATAAAAAGTGGCAAAATAGTGAGCCCACGCATTGGCTGCGTGTCACGGAGGAGGGCCTCCGCGTTACCCTCTGTGACGCGTTGAGGCAATTCTGGAATTTTTACAAATTCCAGAACACCTGCGCGATGGCTCCGTGCCATGGAGGGGGTGCTCCGTGTTACCCTCCGTGACACGTGGAGGTGTTATTCGCGTTGGGTCACACCGGGTCGCCGGGTGACCCGCGCGAAATCCTCACTTTTTAACCCCGAATTCCCCTCATTTTTCCTCATTTTTCATCCCCTCCGCGATAAACATCCCAAAGACCCCTTCTCCCTCAACGTGACATGGACCTAGGCACACATTTTCATCATGTTTTCTTCATTTCATCGAATTCAAGGTATGTTCTTCAACTCTATCTCAATTCTTATCGAATTTTTCGATGTTGAACATGTGATGTGAGCAAAACTTGCCCTAAGTAGAAATTAAGCTTAAATTCAATTGAGTTATTGTTGATTGACGTTCGTAGTATCATGTGATTGCATGAACTCGATAATTACATAGCTTGATAGAATTTTTGTAAAATTGTAGCTAGGGCTTGAATTTGAATATGAAAAGGGGAAAATTTTAGTTGACATGTGAAATTCTTATTGGGTTGTGTATGTTGGGTGAGATGAGTTGGTTGTGCTAACTGTTAATATGCTAAAAGACCGACGGATTTTCGGGGTAACGAAATTGTGAGATGCAAGAAATGGGTGAATTGTATAGGTTCATGTAGATAAATTTTTTCTTTGTTTCTCCTTGCTAAGTGCTATGTATAGAAATGTGATTGATGGTAATGTTGTGGTTAGCTGTACGAAGTCTGAGTAGTACAAAATAATTTAAACCGTCGAATTCTCTGAATGCACTAGGCATATTTGTTGTGTTTTTGTTTTTTTATGTAAATTGGAAATAAGTATGATCTTGCCATAATGTTGTGATTGTGGCTAAAGACTAAGTGTGGGGTGGCCTAGCTTAACCCAACCTTAGTCGAAGCTAATTTTAATTGGAATAACATTGGACCTGTCTGTTTGGTTTGACAGAAACAATGGCAAGCAGGCAAGATAAAGGGAAGGGCGCATCTACATCGGGTGCCGGAAGGAAAAGAATCAGACTGGGAACAGTAGTCCCAGCAGCACCAGCGGTTTCGCGCGGCCAACGTCGGCAATACGGAACCCGATGGGTGACAGAGGAGGGGAAGAAATGGTACGCAAAGCATAAGGAAAGCAAATACTTCCCCGAGGAACACATTGCTAGGGAACCATTGGCACAGGAATTCCCCAGGATTGAGGCAGCCGGGCTGAATTTTATCTTTGACGAGCCCAAGGAGTGCAATCTGCACCTAATTCGGGAATTCTACGCCAACTGAAACCCGACACTCAGAAGTCACACAATAAAGATAAGAGGGAAGATAGTCACTTTTGAGCCCCATCACCTTAATGCTATCTTGGGGGCGCGGGACACAGACGCCCATGTGCTTCGGCAGCTGAATATCACTCCACCATATGCGGACATCAGACGCACTTTGTGTGGAGCCCGATCTACAGCACGGTGGAGCAGGCGTAAGGATAGGGGCTATCATCAGACATTGCCCTACTCACAGATGAACAGGGAAGCCAGGATATGGCTTAAGATTGTTTATTCCTGCCTGATCCCGGGGGTGCATATGACAGATGTCACCCGGGATCGTGTATGCTTGGTCTATGCCTTGATGAAAGGGCTGGAGATCAATGTTGGGGTGGTGATTATCTCCGCCATGAAGAGAGCCCATTTGCATCAAGGGCACAGGTATGGGTTTGGTGGATTACTAACCACGTTCCTGAGGGGCTTGGATATTGAGGAAGAGGACCTTGACTACATCCCGCAGATGGAGAGGTGGGCCTTAGATGTCACCAAAACTAAGGCACCTGACACCACTCACGGGCCAGTTCTTACACTAGCCGAGCGACATGCTCGGGATAATCAGTACATGGCTCGTATGTTCGGGATGCAGATGCTCCAGCTGCGCATAGGCGGGAGGCCAGCAACAGAAGATGAGCTGTGGCATCTCGAGCTAGACTACCCTTTTGGCGAAAATGCCAGGGCTCTATGCCGAGTGGGGCCAGCTTTTGTGGAGCCCACTGATGATGTTGTCCCCACAGATGAGGAGACACGTCGTGATGACTCCGATGTTGAGTCAGATCATGACGACGGGGGCGATTCAGACATGGGAGACGAGGCAGCGGCACCTGATGAAGAAGTGGAATACAACGATTGATCAGGGAGTTTCACCACCCACTTTCGTTCTATGCTGAATTTTGTGAACACTGGGGACTGTGTTCGATTTAAGTGTGGGGTGGGAGTAGTTAGGTGCTGGTTGCTGTTGTTATTAATGTCTCTGTTCTGTTGTTGTGCTTGGAAAAACTTGTGACCCTGTGATTTTTATGTGTATGTCTGTATTGTAATTAAGGTGAAGCTGTTGTTTGCAGTTGAATGCTGTTAGCTGGTTGTGTAAATATGTTTTATCAAAATTATTGATATTTTTAAAATTTTTTGTGAAATGTTTATTTTTGGGTTTCTCGGCGTTTGTTTTTGGTTCTTTTACCGAGAATAGTCCCATTGAACCGAAGTCGTAATTAGTGACCGTTCCCTATGATGGATGGATGACGACCGTCTTAAGGGAAATGTAGTCGTTAGGAGTAGATTTCTTCTGTTCATTTTTTTAGTTTTTTCTTTTGTTGTGTGTATCCCAAACGTGTCGTTACTTTATGATTGCGAAATTCTGGTTGCGTGTGGTACATGATATTTAAAATGCAAAGGTGATTCGTATGAAAGCATGCAACTTTGTAAATATGTTGAGATACCTAGGCCATAGAGTTCGATTCGGTATGATTGAGGCTTAATGTTTGAATTCTTGTAATTAGCTGATTGAAGAGTCTGTGATTGTATCTTGAGTTGAGCATGTGCAATGAGTGTATGGTGAGGTTTCATTTCTTCCATGCTATTGTGAAGTGTCTAGAACTTGCCTAATGTGTGTACAAAACGAAATGAAGGATGTGTGTTGTAGGAAAGGATGTAGGCATTTCTTTGATTTAACCGAAAGTTTTTTTTCATTCTCGTACCTACCTTGAATGTACATCCTAGTTAGCCCATTGAGCCTTTAGCCTATTATTTTTATTTTGTCAAAAAGGTATAAACCGAGCTTAACCCCTTCTTTTCATTATACGTGAATTTGATCCAAACCTCTTAAGCGCTCAAGAAAAAAAATAATTTTCCCACAGTGTCAAGCAGTGAGAATTGTGAAAAGAAAAGAAAAGCAAAGTGACGAAAGGAAAGAAAAGGTCAAAGGTGCACTCGCTACAAATTAAATATAATGAAGATGTATAAATAATCTTTGTTATTAAGTCAAGTGTTCTTAAAGATATGGGGTCAAAAATAAAGACAGACTTCAAGAATGGGAGGATGAAGGAAGAAACAATGCCCATAAGGCTGATGGGATGTATTGAAAAAGCGCTTAAGGATGCTAGTTGTTCTTATTGGTTAGCCCAGTATTTGCTAGTTCTGTAGCTTACATTACAACCCATTAAGTCCTACGTGATCTTACATCACGTGTCCTTATATTAGTGGAGTAATATGCTAAAGGCAAGCCTATGGTTCATGACATGATACATGTGAATTCTTTTGGGAGAGAGCGAAATCTTGTTTATATGCCCCTGCATGAAATGTCTTTGAGTTCGTGTGATTAAAAAGGAGAAAATTCTCTTGTGTTGTGAGGGCACATGCTCGATGAGAGATGGAATTTTCTGTCGGATATCTTGATCAGCTGATTTGCATGAGTTTGCAAATCTTGGTGGAGCAAGAACGTGGGTTACATGCAGTTGAGGGGACGAAAATCTTAGGGTTTTTCTCTATCCCCTTCTTCTTTATTTCAATTGCTTGTATGATTAACACTCATTTAACGATATTTAATCCACAAATGAGTGGCTAAATTCCCTTCTTGCTGAGGTTAAGAACAATTGTATTGAAATGTGATTATTGATAAATTGGGTTTTCATCTTTTCTTCCATGGTTGTTCTATTGATTCTTGTTCTTACTGCATTAATGTGTGGCCAACATTAATGTATATCTAAAAAGTCCGGTTTCACTCAAGAGAGCAAGAAATTGGAAAGTTGTGAATTGATAGGATATGATCTTTTCTTAGTTTGGGAAAATTGAGAATTGATTTACCTTCAGGATAGAGATATACCTGAAAGTCATATTAGTCAATTAAGGAATCAGTTTTGTATGGCTAGAACATGAATTTCTTTTTATCACAAAGATGTAGGTGGAAGGTTCACGATTCTTAAGTTGGGTTAAATACGAGAGTTTTAATCCATAGGCGATAATTCTTGACTAGCAACCGGAGGAAGGATTAATCAAATTGTATCGATAATTTATTTTCTCTACATGTTCATTTTAGCCTCAGCATGCTCATACTTATAGTTCAGACTCAAATTGTATATTCGTTTTAGACTTAGTATAAAATTAGGAACAAAATATCAAAATCTTCTTCACACTGTTGTCTGCAGTTTAGAGTTAAAGTTTAATGACACTTGATTAGATTGATACCTTAGTCCAGTCCCTGTGGGATCGATACTTGGCTTACTTGAGCCACTTTACTACTTGTTCAACCACGTGCACTTGCGTGTAGTTATACCAAACACTCCGAACAGTCACCTCAGTATATTTAGTAGTGCTAGCCATGAAAGATTTTGATGTTATCGTTGGCATGGATTGGCTACATGCATGTTATGCCTCAGTAAATTATAGAACCCATGCGGTAGAGTTCCGTTTTTTCGGTGATTCAATCCGATAATGGAAGGGTAGTTCAACTGTGCCTGTAGGTCGCTTCATTTCCTACCTTAAGGCTAGAAGAATGATCTTCAAAGGTTGTGTGTACCATTTAGTTCGGGTTAAGGATGCTACATCCGAAACCCTGACCATCCAGTTAGTTCCTGTAGTGAGCAACTGTCCAAAAGTGTTTCCAGATGATCTACCGAGAATTCTTTCCGAGTGGGAGATCGACTTTGGCATCGACCTTCTTCACGATACACAACCTATATCTATTCCTCCTTACAAAATGGCTCCAGCTGAGCTAAAGGAGTTGAAGGATCAGTTGAAGGATCTCTTAGACAAGGGTTTCATCAGACCTAGGAAATCCTCATGGGGTGCACAAGTACTGTTTGTCCAGAAGAAGGATGGTTCCCTCCGGATGTGCATTGACTATTGACAATTGAACAAGGTCATCGTCAAGAATAGATATCCCCTCCCCAGAATTGATGACTTGTTTGACCAGCTTCACGGAGCCAAGTATTTTTCAAATACATACCTCAGATCTAGATATCATTAGCTTAGTGTTAGAGAGAGTGGCATCCCAAAGATAGCCTTCAAGACTCGGTATGGTCACTATGAGTTTGTAGTTATGTCTTTTGGAGTAACAAATGCTCCTGCTGCTTTTATGGATTTGATGAACAAGGTGTTAAAGCCGTAATTGGACATGTTCGTGATTGTGTTCATAGATGAAATTCTCATATACTCTCGGAGCGAGGAGGAGCATGTCTCTTATTTGAGAGTGGTGCTATAGACTCTTAAAGATCACCAACTGTATGCTAGATTTAGCAAGTATGAGTTTTGGTTAAACTCAGTAGCATTTTTGGGTTATGTGGTGTCAAGTGAGGGTGTACATGTGGACTCTCAAAGATAGAAGCTGTGAAGAATTTGCCTAGGCCGGTTAGTCCTTCAAATATCAGGAGTTTCTTGGACTTAGCTGGTTACTACTGATCTTGGGTAAATTTATATGCCCAAGTGATACTCAAAGGTGTCATTTTAGCCTTGTTTATCTATCAATGTTTATACATTCTCATGTAATTGGTAATAAAATGTGAATTTATACTAACCAACATGATTAGCATTGTTTTGCAGGTAAAATGTAATTTCGGGAAGCTAAAATGCATGTTGGAAGAGATTGGGGTTGGACTCGGATGTGAGCAAGGGACAAGACATTGGAAAGCACAAAATAAAGGGGCTCCGCGATGGAGCCGTGTCACGCTGCCATCGCGGAGGCCTTCTGCCCGGAGAGGGAATTTTCAGCCTATTTCCAGTGAGGGTTCGCGATGGGTCCGTGGCACGGTGGCCTGGCTCCACGTTGCACGCCGTGCCACGTTGGGCCTTATTCCCTGGACCCCCAGTTTCCAGTGAGGGTCCGCGTCGGTGGCGTGTCACGGAGGCAGTGCTCCGCGATGCACTCCATGACACGTTGCTTGTTATTCCGGAAAACATTCCCACTAGTATAAATAGAACACTTAGGTTCATTTTTCAATATACTGACTTGGTGGAGCAAGAACGTGGGTTACAGGCAGTTGAGGGGACGAAATTATCAGGGTTTTTCTCTCTTTCCTTCTTCTTGTATTCAATTGCTTGTTTGTTTAACACTCATTTAACGATGTTTAATCCACAAATTAGTGGCTAATTCATCTTCTTGCTGAGGTTAAGAACACTTGTAATGAAATGTGATTATTGATTCTTTGGTTTTTGATCTTTTCTTCCATGGTTGTTCTATTGATTCTTGTTCTTACTGCATTAATGTGTGGCCTACGTTAATGTATATCTAAAAAGTCCAGTTTCACTCGAGAGAGCAAGAAATTGGAAAGTTGTGAATTAATAGGATATGATCCTTTCTTAGTTTGGGAAAATTGAGAATTGATTTACCATCAGGATAGAAATATACCTGAAAGTCGTATTAGTCAATTTAGGAATCGGTTGTGTATGGCTAGAACATGAATTGCATTTAATCACAGAAATGTAGGTGGATGGTTCATGATTCTTAAGTGGGGTTAAATACGAGAGTTTTAATCCCTTGGCAATAATTCTTGACTAGCAACCGGAGGAAAAGGCTAACCAAATTATATCGATAATTAATTTCATTACATGTTCGTTAACCTCAGCATGCTCACATTCATAGTCAGACTCACATTAGATAATTGTTTTAGACTTAGCATAATTATTAGAAATCAAAATATCAAACTCTGGGTTACACTGTTGTTTGCATTTTTAGAATTGAAATATAGTACACTTGAGCAGATTGCACTTCATCCCAGTCCCTATGGGATCGATACTTGGCTTACTTAAGCCACTTTACTACTTGTTCGACCACGTGCACTTGCGTGTAGTTATATACCCATATAACAAACAGCCCGAACAAGTTTTTGGCGCCGTTGCCAGGGACTGGCAATTGGTGAATTTGTCTTAAGTGTTAATTTACTATATTTTTATTTTCTTAGTGTTGACAACTTGGTATTAGCCTGTATTTTGTAGATTTAATCTCTGTTGAACACTGGCAAGAGACAAGGAGCTGGTGGACTCGTATTTGGAGCCAGAAAGATTATTTCATCGTCAGCGGAGAGAAGCTCTAGAAAGAAAGCTGCAGTTGCTCAGACAGACAATCATGGAGCAACAATAGAATCCACCGGTAGTACGGGCAATGTTAGTTCCCGAAGAAGTAGCAGCTCGGCCGGTTCGCGAGGTGGCAATACCACATGCTAATAATGTCACATCTAGCATCCGCAAACCTGAGCCAGGAGGGAGGTTCGAACTTAAGCAGAATATGGTGTAATTGCTGCACACTAGCGGACAGTTTACAGGTCTCCCTCATGAAGATCCACAGCAGCATCTCCAAATTTTTTTGGAGATAAGTGACACTTATATACCCACTGGAGTGTCATCAGATTACATCCGGCTTACATTGTTCCCATGATCACTATTGGGAGAAGCCAAGAGGTGGCTGAAAGCTGAGCCACCTAATTCTATTTCTACGTGGGATGATCTTGCAAGGAAGTTCTTGATAGATTTTTTCCCTCTGGTAAAACAGCAAGACTTAGAAGTCAAATTCTAAGTTTCAAACAAAGAGAGGGAGAGAATCTATATCAGGCTTGGGAGAGATTCAAGTCCATGTTGCGGGATTGTCCTCATCATCATCAATCCAATGATGTGTTGGTGCACACTTTTATAGAGGGTTTGGAACCCCATACAAAAATATTGCTAGACTCAGCAGCTGGGGGACAAGCACTGGAGAAAACTTATGAGGAGCTGTATACCTTGTTGAACCGTATTTCGCAGGGCAATCCGGAATGGAATGCTGATTCGTCAAGAGGAGGGACAAGGAAAACAACAGGAGTTCTAGAAGTGGATGGGTTTATAACTATTGCTGCACAGATAGCTGCTTTACAGAATCAACTCAACACCCGCTTCAATAACATGACAATGAACCAGCCTCAAGCCTCAGTGAATGCAGTGCAGCAGATTTGGTGTGAAGTGTGCGGGAGTAGTGAGCACTCAGCTGAGTGTTGTGGAGCAAATCCGGACTCGGTGAACTTTGTGGGAAATATACAAAGGAACAACCACCAACAGTATGGAAACAACTACAATTCCAATTGGAGGAATCACTCGAATTTCTCCTGGGGTAGCAACAACCATCAGGGGCAGAGTTCGAGTCAGGGTGTGCAAAGGAACCAAGGAGGGCAGCAGAATTATCAAGCACAATTCAGAAACAACAATGCACCTCCTCCACCACCATCACCCAGCATTGAGGAGATGTTCAAGACTATGATAGCTAATCAAGCTCAATTGTAGGCTAACTATGTGAAATTGGCAGCCGAGGTGAAAAACAACCAGTTAGCTACCAAGGCACTTAAATATCAATTTGGGCAATTTGCTAGAGCCCAAAACACTAGACCTAGAGGAGGACTTCCGAGCGACACAGATCCCAACCCCAAGCAGGTGAATGCGGTGACCACAAGGAGTGGTTTGCAGCTGAAAGAGGTGGAACCAGAAAGACCACCTCAACAATCGGGAGCAGCAGAAGTCGAGAGGGAGAAAAGTGATGAGAGGGGGAAGACTATGGAAGCGGAATCAGTCAGACCACCACCCCCATTCCCTCAACGATTAAAGAAACACAAGGAGGAGGCGTGTTTCAAGAAATTCATGGAGGTGCTGAAACAGGTACATATTAACTTACCTCTTGTTGATGTTTTGCAGGGAGTGCCGAAATATGCCAAGTATATAAAGGAAATTGTGGCAAACAAAAGTCGGTTGACTGACTATGCTACGGTGGCTCTCACGGAGGAGTGCACTTCCCGGATACAAAACTGACTACCCACAAAGCTCAAAGACCCTGGGAGCTTTACTATACAGATTACTATTGGGCAGAGTATCCAAGCTCGTGGATTATGTGATTTGGGAGCGAGTATTAATTTGATGCCCTCATCGGTATTCAAAAGGCTGGGTCTAGGGAGTCCTAGACCCACAATAGTGATCTTGCAATTGGCAGATCGGTCCTTAGCCAGACCTGATGGCATTGTGGAGGACGTTCTGGTGCAAGTGGGCTCCCTGATCTTCTCGGTAGATTTTGTCGTGCTGGATTTTGAACCAGACACGGAAGTCCCATTTATTTTGGGACGTCCTTTCTTGGCGACCGGGAAAGCGCTGATTGATGTAGCTGCGGGGCAGCTAAAAATGCGAGCACACGACAAGGTGGAAGTGTTCGATGTGTACAAGGCACCCAAGCTCCCGACTGTGTACGAAGAACTCTCGATGATCAATGTGATTGATCAAGTCGATGATGAGCAGATTAAGGATTCACGAGAGTTATTGGGAAAATCATCGGAACGGTGTAAGCACTACTGTGGGGAGGACGGTTTTCGAGAGAAAACATCCATCACCCTAGAGGAAAACTGAGCTGAATGACATCGAGCCACGACGGTAAACTAGGCGCTGCACGGGAGGCAACCTGTGATAATTTTTCTTTGTAAATTGTGAATAGATTTTTGTTTTACTTTTTCGTGATTAACAATAAAATTTTTAGTTTTTGTTTTTGTTTTTATTTTTATTTAGAGTGAAACCTATAATTCTAACCAATTTCTTGTAGTAGAATGAATTTCAGGTCGAACGGAGGGAAAATATACAAGGAATCGCAAAGGAAAATTCGAGGTATGAAAATCAAGAAAAAGTGGCAAAACAGTGAGCTAGGGCGATAGCTTCATGTCACGGAGGAGGACCTCCGCGTTACCCTCCGTGACACATTGAGGTATAAATCTGGAATTTTAAAAAATTCCAGAATACCCTTGAGACAGCTCCGTGTCACGGACACGTTGCTGTGTATATCGCGACGGGTCACACCGGGTCGCCGGGTGACCCGCGCGATTTTTCCACTTTTAAACCCCGAATCCCCCTCAAATTTTCTTTATTTCTCACACACTCCGCGACCAAACCCCCTAAAACCCCTCCCCCTTCAACGTGACACGGAATAGGCCAAGAAATTCATTGAGTTTTCTTCAATTCTTTAATTTCAAGGTATGTTCTTCGATTCCATCTCATTTCTTATCCATTTTCTTCGATATTGAGCATGTGATGTGAGCTAAGTTTACCCTAAGTAGAAATTAAGCGTGAATTCAATTAAATTAGTGTTGATGGATGTTCTAAGTATCATTGTGATTGCTTGAACTCGTTAATTGCATAATTTAATCGAATTTTGTTGATACAATCATATCTAGGGCTTGTTTTTGAATTTGAAGTGGAAAAATGTAGTGAACTTGTGAAATTCATGCCGGGTTGTACATGTTTAGGGAGATGAGTCGATGTGCTAATTGTTATGATGTTAAAAGACCGACGGATTCTCGGGTTAGGGGAATAGTGAAATTTGCAAGAATTGGGTGAGTTGTATAGGTTCGTGTAGATAAATTCTTGTTGTTTTTGTTTCTTTGTTTTTCCTTGCTAAGTGCGATGGAATAAAATGTTATTGAGGGTAATGATTGTGGTTAGCTGTACGAAGTCTGAGTAGTACATAGAATATATATCGTCGAATTCTTCGTATGCACTAAGCATGTTTGTATAGTTGGTTGTTTATTTGTGTAAATAAGCATGATCTTTCCGTAATGTTGTAATTTTGGCTAAGGACTAAGTGTGGGGTAGCCTAGCTTAACCCGACCTTAGTCGAAGTTAATATTCATTGGCTTAACATTGATCTTGTCTACTTGGGTTGACAGGTAAAATGGCAAGCAGGCAAGAAAAAGGGAAAGGCGCATCAACATCTGGCGCCGGAAGAAAGCGAATCAGACTGGGCACAGCAGTCCCAGCAGCACCAGCGGTTCCACGCGGCCAACGCCGCCAATACGGAACTAGGTGGGTGACGGAAGAGGGGAAGAAGTGGTACGCAAAGCACAAAGAAAGCAAGTACTTCCTCGAGGAACACATAGCACGGGAACCGTTGGCACAAGAGTTCCCTAGGATTGTACACCGGATCGAGGCAGCTGGGCTCAAATTCATTTTTGAAGAGCCCAAGGAATGCAACTTGCACCTGATTCAGGAATTCTATGCCAATTGGGACCCGACTCTCAGAAGTCACACCATTAAAATCAGAGGGCAAATAGTCACCTTCGAGCCCCACAACCTCAATGCTATCCTAGGGGCGCGGGACACAGACACCCACGTGCTTCGACAACTGAACATCACTCAACCATATGCGGACATCAGACGCACTTTGTGTGGAACCCGATCGACAGCTAGATGGAGCAGACACAAGGAGAGGGGCTACCATCAGACTTTGCCCTATTCACAGATGAACAGGGAAGCCAGGATATGGCTTAAGATCGTCTGTTCCTGCCTAATCCCGGGGGTACATATGACGGATGTAACCCGGGATCGTGTATGCCTGGTGTACGCCCTGATGAAAGGGCTAGAGATCAACTTGGGGGCGGTGATTATCTCCGCGATGAAGAGAGCCCGGTTGCATCAGGGGCACAGATACGGATTTGCTGGGCTACTCACCACATTCCTGAGGGGCCTAGATATTGAGGAAGAGGCCCTTGATTATATCCCGCAGATGGAACTGCGGGCCTTAGATGTCACTAAAACTAAGGCTCCCGACACCACCCACAGGCCAGTGCTTACACTAGGCGAGCGACATGCTCGTGATGATCAGTACATGGCTCGCATGTACGGGATGCAGATGCTCCAGCTGAGGATAGGCGGGAGACCGGCAACAGAGGAGGAGCTATGGCAGCTCGAGCTAGACTACCCTTTCGGCGAAAATGCCATGGCTCTATACTGAGTGGGGCCAGCATTTGTAGAGCCCACGGATGATGATGTCCCCACGAACGAGGAGATACGTCAGGAGGACTCCGATGTGGAGTCCGATGATGACGATGGGGGTGATTCAGGCATGGGAGATGAAGCAGCAGCACCTGATGAAGAAGTGGAGTATTTTGATTGATCAGGGAGTTCCACCACCCAATTTTTGTGCTATTTTAATTTTTTGTGAACACTGGGGACAGTGTTCGAGATAAGTGTGGGGTGGGAGTAGTTAGGTGCTGGTTGTGCTGTTTTGTATGTCCTAATCTGTTGTTGTGCTGTGAACAAAATTTTCTGACCCTGTGATTTGTGATTGTAAGTTGTTGTTCTGTATTGTAAATATATGTGAAACTGTTGTGTGTTGCTGAATGTGCTAGCTGAGTTTGTACATATGTTTGTTTATCAAATTGATCGATATTTTGTTTTAAATCGAAATGGTCCCATTGAACCGAAGTCCTAGTTAGTGACCATTCCCTATAATGGATGGATGACGACCGTCTTAAGGGAAATGTAGTCGTTAGGAGTAGATTTTTTTTATTTATTTTCCAATTGTTTTTCTTTTGTGGGTTGCATCCCAAAACTTGTAGTTACTTTATGGTTGCGGAATTATTGTTGCATGTTGTACATGATATTTAAAATGCAAATGTGATTCGTATGAAAGCATGCAACTTTGTAAATATGTTGAGATACCTAGGCCATAGAGTTCGATTCAGTGTGATTGAGGCTTAATGTTTGAATTCCTGTAATTAGCTGATTGAAGAGTCTGTGAAGACATCTTGAATTGAGCATGTGCAATAAGTGTGAAGTGAGGTTTTGTTATTCCATGCTATTGTGAAGTGTCTAGAACTTGCCTGGTGTATGTACAAAATGAAATGAAGGAGGTGTATTGTAGGAAAGGATGTAGGCATTTCTTTGTTTTTAATCGAAAGTTTCTATTTTTCATTATCGTACCCACCTTGATCGTATACCCTAGTCAGCCCGTTGAGCCTTTAGCCTATTATTTTTTTATTTTGTCAAAAAGTGTAAACCGAGCTTAATCCCTTCTTTTCATTAGCCGTAAAGTCGATCCAAAACTCTTAAGCGCTTAAGAAGAGAAAATAATTTTCCCAAAGTGTCAAAAGAGTGAGAATGGTGAAAAGAAAAGTAAAGCAGAGAGATGGAAGGAAAGAAAAGGTTGAAGGTGCACTTGTTATAAATAAACTATAATGAAGGTGTACGAATAATCTTTGTTGTGGTGTCAAGTGTGCTTAATAAGATGGGCCAAACTAAAGAAAAACTTCAAGAATGGGAGGATGAAGAAAGAAACAATATCCATGAGTTTGATGGGATGTGTTGAAAAGGCGCTTAAGGATGCTAGTGGCTATTATTGGCTAGCCCAATATTTACTAGTTCCGTAGCTTCCATTACAACCCGTTAAAGTCCTACGTGATCTTACATCACACTTCTTTATATTAGTGGAGTAGTACACTAAAGGCAAGCTTATGGGTCATGACATGATGCATGTGAATTCTTTTGGGAGAGAGAGCGAAATTGTGTTTATATGCCCCTGCTTGAAATTTTGTGAGTTCATATGATCAAAAAGGGGAAAATTCTCTTGTATTGTGAGGGCACATGCTTGATGAGAGATTAATTTTCGTGTCGGATGTCTTGATCAGCTGATTTGCATGAATTTGCCAATATCGAGAGTCGATTCTTAAGTCTAGGAGGTCTTGATGTATTGAAGGTCATTGCATTGACAGGACCATGCATGTTTTCTTGATGATTTGCTGTATTGAATAATCGATATGACCGTAACCTAAATTGTCGAACCAAAGTAGCGAGGGTGGGATGTAAATTGCATGAGGTGTAAAATTGTTGTTCGAGGACGAACAAGGATTTAAGTGTGGGGTAAGTGATATTGGGCAAATTTATATGCCCAAGTGATACTCAAAGGTGTCATTTTAGCCTTGTTTATCTATCAATGTTTATACATTCTCATGTAATTGGTAATAAAATGTGAGTTTATACTAACCAACATGATTAGCATTGTTTTGCAGGTAAAATGTAATTTCGGGAAGCTAAAATGCATGTTGGAAGAGATTGGGGTTGGACTCGGATGTGAGCAAGGGACAAGGCATTGGAAAGCACAAAATAAAGGGGCTCCGCGATGGAGCCGTGTCACGCTGCCATCGCGGAGGCCTTCTGCCTGGAGAGGGAATTTTCTGCCTATTTCCAGTGAGGGTTCGCGATGGGTCCGTGGCACGGTGGCCTGGCTCCGCGTTGCACGCCGTGCCACATTGGGCCTTATTCCCTGGACCCCCAGTTTCCAGTGAGGGTCCGCGTCGGTGGCGTGTCACGGAGGCAGTGCTCCGCGATGCACTCCGTGACACGTTGCTTGTTATTCCGGAAAAAATTCTCACTAGTATAAATAGAACACTTAGGTTCATTTTTCAATATTCTGACTTGGTGGAGCAAGAACGTGGGTTACAGGCAGTTGAGGGGACGAAATTATCAGGGTTTTTCTCTCTTTCCTTCTTCTTGTATTCAATTGCTTATATGTTTAACACTCATTTAAAGATGTTTAATCCACAAATTAGTGGCTAATTCATCTTGTTGCTGAGGTTAAGAACACTTGTAATGAAATGTGATTATTGATTCTTTGGTTTTTCATCTTTTCTTCCATGGTTGTTCTATTGATTCTTGTTCTTACTGCATTAATGTGTGGCCTACGTTAATGTATATCTAAAAAGTCCAGTTTCACTCGAGAGAGCAAGAAATTGGAAAGTTGTGAATTAATAGGATATGATCCTTTCTTAGTTTGGGAAAATTGAGAATTGATTTACCTTCATGATAGAAATATACCTGAAAGTCGTATTAGTCAATTTAGGAATCGGTTGTGTATGGCTAGAACATGAATTGCATTTAATCACAGAAATGTAGGTGGATGGTTCATGATTCTTAAGTGGGGTTAAATACGAGAGTTTTAATCCCTTGGCAATAATTCTTGACTAGCAACCAGAGGAAAAGGCTAACCAAATTATATCGACAATTAATTTCATTACATGTTCGTTAACCTCAGCATGCTCACATTTATAGTCAGACTCACATTAGATAATTGTTTTAGACTTAGCATAATTATTAGAAATCAAAATATCAAACTCTGGGTTACACTGTTGTCTGCATTTTTAGAATTGAAATATAGTACACTTGAGCAGATTGCACTTCATCCCAGTCCCTGTGGGATCGATACTTGGCTTACTTAAGGCACTTTACTACTTGTTCGACCACGTGCACTTGCGTGTAGTTATATACCCATATAACAAACAGCCCGAACAACTACAGGAGGTTTGTGGAAGGGTTTTCTTCCATTGTAGCACCGTTGACTAAGTTGACCCAGAAGAAAGTAAAGTTTCAATGGTCGGAGGCCTGTGAGAAGAGCATCCAAGAGTTGAAGACTCGACTCACCTCAGCACCAGTGTTGACCCTACCTGAGGGTACCAATGGGTTTGTGGTATATTGTGGCGCCTCAAGGATCGGCCTTGGTTGTGTATTAATGCAGAACGGTAAGGTTATAGCCTATGCTTCCAGGCAGCTAAAAGTCCATGAAAAGAACTATCTGACTCATGACCTCGAGTTGGCAATAGTAGTATTTTCCCTAAAGATTTGGAGATTCTATCTATACGGGGTTCATGTGGATGTGTTTATGGACCACAAAAGCCTATAGTACGTGTTTACCTAGAAGGATCTAAATCTACGTCAAAGAAGGTGGTTGGAGCTTCTTAAGGATTACGATATGAGTGTCCTTTTGTCATCCAGGCAAGGATAATGTGGTAGCAGATGCTCTTAGCAGGCTTTCTATGGAGAGTGTGTCCCATGTACAATAGGGGAGGAAAGAGTTAGTGAAGGTTGTGCATTGACTCGCACAACTAGGAATTTGTCTTCTTGACTCGGCAGATGGTCGTGTCATTGTTCAAATGGGTCAAAATCTTCCTTCGTGACCAAAGTCAAGGCTAGTATAGACGAGGATCCTATTTTGGTAAAGTTGAAGGAAGCTATTCAGAATCAAAAGGTGGAGGTTTTCTCCCAAGCGGGAGATGGTGTACTACGATATCATGGTCGTTTGTGTGTTCCGAGTGTTGATGACTTGAGGGAGAGGATGTTGCATGAGGCTTATGGTTCTAGATATTTTATACATACAGGTGCCACTAGATGTACTGTGACCTACGGGAAGTCTATTGGTGGAATGGAATGAAGAAGGACATAGCAAAGTTCGTGGCTAAGTGTCCGAATTGTCAACAGGTGAAGATTGAGCATCAAAGGCCTGAAGGTGTACTTCAAGACATTAGTATCCCTACTTGGAAGTAGAGGAAATCAATATGGACTTTATTACAGGGTTGCCTTATACTCGTCGACAGTATGAGTCCATATGGGTGATTGTGGATAGATTGACCAAAGCAACTCATTTCCTACCGATCAAGACTACCAACTCAGCGGAGGATTATGCTAAATTGTATATTTGAGAGTTAGTTCGGTTTCATGGAGTTCCCTTGTCCATCATAATATATAGAGGTACTCAGTTTACCTCCTAGTTTTGGAGATCATTTCAAAAGAGACTTGGTACTCAGGTCAAGCTTAGTACAACTTTTCACCCGTAAAGAGATTGTATGGCTGAATGGACCATACAGACTCTTGAGGATATGTTAAGAGCGTGTGTTATTTATTTTAAGGTTAGTTGGGATGATCATTTACATCTCATCGAATTTGCATATAACAACAATTACCATTTCAGGAATTAAATGGCTCCGTTTGAGGCTCTTTATGGGCGGAGGTGTAGATCTCCTATTGGTTGGTTCAAAGTCGGTGAAGCTACATTTATAAGACCAGATTTAGTTCATGAGGATATGGAGAAACTTCATCTTATAAGGGAAAGGTTGAGAAAAACTCAAAGTCGCCAAAACTCCTATGCGGATGTGAGGAGGAGAGAACTTGAGTTCGAAGTTGATAATTGGGTGTTTTTGAAGGTGTCTCCCATGAAGGGAGTGTTGAGGTTTAGAAAGAAGGGGAAACTTAGTCCTCGTTATGTTGGCTTGTACAGGATCCTGAGACGTGTTGGCAAGGTGGCTTATGAGTTGGAGTTGCCCTCAGAATTGGCTTCAGTACATCTAGTTTTCCATGTGTCGCTTTTAAAGAAGTGCATGGGTGATCCGTCTTTGGTTTTTCTGATGGAGAGCGTGGGTGTTAGGGATAGCCTTAGCTATGAGGAGGTGCCAATTGAGATTCTTGATTGTTAGTTTCGGAAGTTGAGGAACAAAGAAGTAGCTTCAGAAAGGTTTTGTGGAGAAATAAGCATGTTGAGGGAGTTACGTGGGAAGTCGAAGCAGATATGATGGCTAAATACCCACATCTATTCCCTTTCGATTCAATCCAAGCTTGAGGTATCAGTTTCCTCCTTAGAACTCTATTCAGTTTTGTGTTCAGTTCATGTGTTACTGTTTTTTCATGTCAATTCATGTAGGTGTGTGATTCATGAATTCAGTTCAGTCATATGTTTCAATTCAGAGTCAGTCACTCCGTCAGTTTTCCACTCAAGATGTTCAGTATTTGGGATGAAAAGTTTTCTGTCACGCCCCACCTTGGGAGGCGTAACTGGCGCCTAGTGCCACATTGGAATTTGGGCTGACCTGGCTGGACATATGCACCTCAGGTGCCTGCCAGCAGTGTAAAATCAAGAAAATCAACAACTATATCTCAGCTATAAACACAGCCGCGGGCCGACTAGGCAACACAACAAACCTACATAAAAACAGCTAACCCAGAAGTCACAATAATACAAGGATGCGAGTCGACAAGACCACCATGCTATCTAGGTCATAAGAAAAGAAAGACAAGAAGTTATATATATACTATAGCCGATAAGGCTGCTAACCGATAGCTAAGCTAGACCCCTCAGGGCCAACACATAAAACATAACATACATAGGCCCCACACGGCGAACAACTAGGAACTGTAGTACGCAAGCCTCTAAGAGAGGAATAGTGGTAGGGACAGGGCCCTGACCTACCCAAAAGCTATGCAACAAAATGTGCAATCCTTTCTAATGACAACTCCGAAGAAAAGGAGCTGACTGATCTGCTGACCCTGGATGACTGCTAAGGAGGTCCTGCAATACATTTGTCCATACCTGCAGGAAAGTATGCAACATCTCATAGGTGGGTGTCAATACAATATGTACCGAATTTTTAAGGCAGTAAAAAAATTTGAATAGAAGATGATAAAAGAACTAAAAGTAGTCAATAAGAAGGATAAGAATTTTAACCTAAAAACCCTTACAATTTGAAGTATAGCTACCAAGTAAGTATACAAATAAGAACCTCACCTATTCCCCATAATCCTGGAAATTACAATCAATACAGAATAACCTACCTGGGCCCCCATAAGCCTCGACAAGCACAATTCATTCTATATACCCCTAATAAGGTCACTATGATTCGACGGGTAACTATAGCGAACCTACTTGGTCTCTAGGTTTGCAACTGAGCCCTCTGGGCTCCTGTAACTATGTCTGAGCCCTCTGGACTCCTGTGACTACACCCTGGGCTCATAAGGCTCGACGGAGGGTCAGTAATGCCATTATGGAATAAAGGAAGTCTATATATGCGTGGACTTTGATATGGCCTTATAGGCCTGAATGTAGTCCTTTCAGATATCACATAGCTCCTCTGAGTGATCTATACCCCCATAGGCAATGAAACAGTTAGCAATCCTGAGGTTGGTCAACAGAAGGCTATATGAGCTGGGGTTAATCCCCACCGAAGTACTACATTTTAGCCTCGAATCTATCTATAGCAGCTAATCACAATATACATGCTCGCAACTTAGTTACAAAGCATTGGTCGTATCAACTATACGACGAAGATAACTTGCCAAAGAGGTTAGCCTTAACATACGTCAATTGTCGATTTTCGTTTACCCACATAGTTCAACCTAAAGCCGGTGATTCCTCCAATTTGTAGCCCTTAGCTAAGAGAATAAAGCTATTTTCAATACTAGGAAACGGCTAATAACACTATCCTTTAAGCATATTAACTACAATTCAAACTCTATCCAATTCAGTTGAAAGCTTACAAATTCCCGAGAGTTTAGAAGGTAAAAACACGTACTTATCACTTGTGGACGCTTAGGACTCAATTAGAAGTGATTTCTAAAACTTCTACTCAGCGTGACTCCGACAATCCGAGTGAGATTTAAAGAAATAACTCTGTAGGAATGTTTCTCATAGGCCCGAAACTTGTTATCCAAGATGAATTTGCAATAGAACGGAGTTTAACAGCGTAATTTGGCGAAAATATCAAGAAATAGGCGCTCACGTTCGCTCCTCTACTTTGGGGAAATATTTAAAATGGATCATTTAATACTTAAGGGAGTTTATATAATTTGAGGCGGCGGAAGGGGGCATGGCGTGCCGGCCACAACGCCAGCACATGGGCGCGATGCGTCGGCCTATGTGCTGGCTTGGCCGCATGGCACAGCACCTGGTGTGCCCTACCTATGGCCCCGACCTCCTGCTCACTCGATAACATGCTTGTATGCCCATTTCCCGAGCCCTTCCTCATATGCATCATATGCCAAAACTCTCAACATACGTACGTATGCATCGATTAAATGACAGAAACTTACGGGGTGTAACATCATTCCCCCTTAGGAACATTCATCCTCGAATGCAATCTTAAACTTAAGAGAATCAATTCCCTTACCCATTGCCAAATAAAAATTTAAGCAGAGTCTCCTCTGTAATATGGACTATCTGAAAACCTGAAATACAGAAAAGTCCAACATGGGCGTTGATCTTGGGCAGATTTATATGCCCAAGTGATACTCAAAAGTATCATTTTTGCCTTGTTTATCATGCAATGTGTATACATTTTCATGTAATTGGTAATAAAATGTGAATTTATACTAACCAACATGATTAGCATTGTTTTGTAGGTAACATGTGATTTCGAGGAGCTAAAATGCATGTTGGATGATATCGGAGTTAGACTTGGATGCGAGCAAGGGAAAAGGCATTGGACTGCACAAATTAAAGGGGCTCCGCGATGGAGCCGTGTCACGCTGCCATCGCGGAGGCATTCTGCCAGGAGGGTGAAAATTCACCAATTTCTAGTGGAGGTTCGCGACAGCTCCGTGGCACGGTGGCTAGCCTCCGCGTTGCACGCCGTTCCACGTTGGTGTTATATTCCCGGACCCCCAATTCCAGTGAGGGTCCGCGTCCACGGCGTGTCACGGAAGCAGTGCTTCGCGATGCACTCCGTGACACGTTGCTCATTATTCCAAAAAAAATTCCCACTAGTATAAATAGAACACTTAAGTGTATTTTTCACAATTCAGACTTGGTGGAGCAAGGATGTGGGTTACAGGCAGTTGAGGGATGAAAAGTTAAGGGTTTTCTCTCTCTTTCTTTCTTCTCTAATTCAATTGTTTGTATGATTAACACTTGTTTTAGGATGATTAATCCACAAATGAGTGGCTAATTCTCTTCCTTGCTGAGGTTATGAACACTTGTGATGAATTTTGATTATTGAATTATTTGGTTTTTCATCTTTTTCTTCCATGTTGTTCTATTAATTCTTGTTTCTACTGCATTGGTGTGTGGCCTACATTAATGTACATCTAAAAAGTCCGATTTCACTCGAGAGAGCACGAAATTGGAAAGTTGTGAATTAATAGGATATTGTTCTTTACTTGATTTGGGAAAATTGAGTTTTGATGTGCTTTCCTGATAGAAATATACTTGAAAGTCGTATTAGTCAATTTAGGAACCGGAATGGTATTGCTAGGTCATGAATTGCATTTGATCACAGAAATGTAGATGGATGGTTTATGATTCTTAAGTGAGATTAAATACGAGAGTTTTAATCTCTTGGCTAATGTTCTTGGCTAGCAACAGGAAGAAAAGATTAACCAATTTATGATGATAATCAGTTTCATTACCTGTTCTTTAACCTCAGCATGCTCTTATTCATAGTCCAAATTCAAAGTAGATAATCGTTTGTAGTTTAGTATAAAATTTATAAAACAAATTATTCACTTTTTGGTTACGTTGTTGTCAGCATATTTAGAAGTTAAATATAGTATTGTATACTTAAGCAAACTTCACTTAATCCGAGTCTCTGAGGGATTGATACTTGGCTTACTAAAGCCACTTACTACTTGTTCGACCACGTGCACTTGCGTGTCGGTTTAGATACCCAACGAACCACCGAACAAGTTTTTGGCGCCGTCGCCGGGGACTTGGCAATTGGTGAAATTGTGTTAAGTGTCAATTTACTGTATTTTTATTTTATTTTCTTAAGTGTTGACAACTTGGTCTTAGCCTGTATTTTGCAAACTTAATTGCTGTGAACACTGGCAAGAGACAAAGAGCTGGTGGAATCTTATATAGAGCCTGAACGTATATTTCATAGTAAACGGAGAGAAGCTCTACAAAGGAAGCTGTAGTTGCTCAGACAGACCATTATGGAGCAACAAAATCCACCGGTAGTAAGGGCAGTGTTAGTGCCCGAAGAAGCAGCAACAAGGTCGGTTCGCGAGGTGGCAATCCCACATGCCAACAATGTTACATCCAGTATCCGCAAACTAGAGCCTGGAGGGAGATTTGAACTCAAGAAAAATATGGTGCAATTGTTGCACACAAGCGGGCAATTTAACGGTCTCCCTCATGAAGACCCACAACAGCATCTCCAAAACTTTTTGGAGATAAGTGACACTTATATACCCGCTGGAGTGTCACCTGATTATGTTCGGCTTACATTATTTCTGTTCTCATTACTTGGAGAAGCCAAGAGGTGGTTGAAAGCTGAGCCACCAAATTCTATTTCAACGTGGGATGATCTTGCACGAAAGTTCTTGATAAGGTTTTTTCCCTCTGGCAAAACAGCAAGACTTAGAAGTCAAATTCTAAGTTTCAAATAGAGGGAGGGAGAAAATTTATATTAAGCCTGGGAGAGATTTAAATCCATGTTGCGGGACTATCCTCATCATCATCAGTCCAATGAGGTGTTGGTGCACACATTTATTGAGGGTTTGGAACCCCATACCAAAATTTTGCTAGTTTCAGCAGCTGGAGTGCAAGCGATGGAAAAGACTTATGAGGAGCTGTATACCTTGCTAAACCAGATTTCACAGGGCAATCCAGAATGGAATGCTGATTCATCACGAGGTGGAACTAGGAAAGCAGCAGGAGTGCTTAAAGTGGATGGATTTACAGCTATCGCTGCACAGATAGCTGCCTTGCAAAATCTATTGAACAACCACTTCAGCAACATGACTTTGAACCAGCCGTCAGCTCCAGTTAATGCAGTCCAGCAAATGTGGTGTGAAGTGTGTGCAAGCAGTGAGCACTCAGCTGAGTGCTGTGGAGCAAATCCTGATTCGGTTAACTTTGTGGGTAATGCACAAAGAAATCACTAGCAGTATGGTAGTGGCTACAATTCAAATTGGAGGAATCATCCAAATTTCTCATGGGGTAGCAACAGCCATCAAGGCCAAAGTTCGGGTCAGGGTATGCAAAGAAATCAAGGAGGGCAACAGAACTACCAATCTCAATTCAGAAATAACAATGCACCTCCTCCACCACCATCACCCAGCATTGAGGAGATGTTCAAGACCATGATCGCTAACCAAGCGCAATTGCAGGCTGACTATGTTAAATTGGCAGCCAAAGTGAAAAATAATCAGTTAGCGACCAAGGCTCTTGAGTATCAATTTGGGCAATTTGCTAGTGCCCAAAATACAAGGCCCAGAGGAGGACTGCCAAGCGACACGGATCCGAATCCGAAGCAGGTAAATGCAGTGACCACAAGGAGTGGTTTGCAGCTGAAGGAGGTGGAACCAGAAAGACCACCTCAAAATTCGGGAGCAGCAGAAGTTGAGGGGGAGCAAAGTTTGGAAAGGGGGAAGACCAAAGAAGCTGAATCAGAAAGACCTCCACCCCCGTTCCCTCAACGACTCAAGAAACACAAGGAGGAGGCGTGTTTCAAGAAATTCATGGAGGTGCTTAAACAGGACATGTTAACTTACCTCTTATTGATGTCTTGCAGGGAGTGCCAAAATATGCCAAATACATAAAGGACATCGTGGCCAACAAAAGTCGTTTGACTGAGTATGCCACGGTGGCTTTGACGGAGGAGTGCACTTCCCGGATCCAAAATAGATTGACCACAAAGCTAAAAGACCCTGGAAGTTTAACTATCCAGCTTACTATTGGGAAAAGCATCCGAGCTTGTGGATTGTGTGATTTGGGGGCGAGCATAAATCTGATGCCATCTTCGCTATTCAGAAAGTTGGGTCTAGGGAGTCCTAGACCCACAACCGTAATCTTGCAGTTGGCAGATCGATCCTTTGCTAGGCCGGATGGCATTGTTGAGGATGTTCTAGTGCAAGTTGGCTCCCTAATTTTTCCAGTAGATTTTATTGCTTTGGATTTTGAACCAGACGCGAAAGTCCCATTTATTTTGGGACGACCCTTCTTGGCAACCGGGAAAGCATTAATCGACGTAGCTGCGGGGCAACTAACAATGCGAGCACACGACAAGATAGAGGTATTTGATGTGTTAAAAGCCATGAAGCTGCCATCTATAAATGAGGAGCTTTCAGAAATCAATGTGGTTGAACATGAAGAAATTAGACAGATTGTTGAATCTCAAGACCCATTGGAAAGAGTGTTGACGCACTCCGATTATTTTGGAGATAGAGAGGCATGTGGAATGGTCCAATTGTTGAATGGAGCGCAGAATCATCCGAGAAGACAAGAATTTCAATCATTGATGAGATCTCTAGAGCCTTTGTCGAAACCATCCGTTGAGGAAGCACCAAAACTGGAGCTGAAAGAATTGCCTCCCCATTTAAAATATATCTTTTTGGGGGAGGGGGAGACGTTACCAGTTATCATCTCTGCAGACTTGACGGAGGCACAGGAAAAGGCAGCATTGGGTGTCCTCAGAAAGAGGAAGAAAGCAATGGGTTGGCAGATGTCAGACATTCAGGGTATCAATCCAGCTTTCTGCACACACAGGATATTCATGGAGACAGGAGCCAAACCAACCGTTCAGCCGCAACGGAGACTTAATCCAGCAATGAAGGATGTGGTAAGGAAAGAAATAATCAAGTGGATTGATGCAGGTGTGGTCTACCCAATTTCAGACAGTGAATGGGTCAGCCCCGTTCAATGTGTTCCAAAGAAAGGGGGGATGACTGTAGTCACCAACGAGAAAAATGAGTTGATCCCTACTCGAACCGTCACAGGCTGGCGGATTTGCATGGACTACAGAAAGCTAAACGAAGCCACGAGGAAAGATCATTACCCCATCCCTTTTATTGATCAAATACTGGATAGGTTGGCAGGACAGGAATATTATTGCTTTCTTGATGGGTACTCGGGTTATAACCATATAGCCATAGCTCCGGAGGATCAAGAGAAGACTACTTTCACCTGTCCTTATGGGACATATGCTTTCAGGCGAATGCCGTTTGGGTTATGCAATGTACCCGCCACATTCCAGAGATGCATGATGGCTATTTTCCATGACATGGTGGAGGATTTTTTTGAGGTATTTATGGATGATTATTCTATTTTTGGTAATTCGTTTGCTACTTGTTTGCAGAATCTTGACAGGGTGCTGGCTCGCTGTGAGGAATCCAACCTTGTATTAAACTGGGAGAAATGCCACTTCTTAGTGAAGGAGGGTATTGTCCTTAGCCACAAAGTATCTAAAAAGGGGTTGGAAGTCGATCGTGCTAAGATCGAGGTTATTGAAAAGTTGCCACCACCAGTGTCAGTGAAAGGTGTGCGCAGTTTTCTTGGGCATGCAGGATTTTATGGACGATTCATCAAAAACTTTTCCAACATTTCTAGACCGCTATGCAGATTGCTAGAAAAAGAGGTAAAGTTCGAGTTGAATGATGAGTGTGTTACAACATTCGAAAAGTTGAAGCAGAAATTGATAGAAGCACCTATACTTACTTCTCCTGACTGGGAACAACCATTTGAGCTGATGTGTGATGCCAGTGATGTGGCTGTGGGAGCCGTATTGGGGCAAAGAAAAAATAGAATTTTCCATTCTATTTATTATGCAAGTAAAACACTGAATACGACCCAAAACAATTACACAGTCACAGAGAAGGAAATGCTAGCCTTGGTGTTTGCATTTGACAAATTCAGGTCCTATTTGGTGGGTTCGAAAGTTGTGGTGTACACCGATCATGCAGCTATTCGGTACCTATTCAACAAGAAGGATGCTAAGCCCAGGTTGATCAGATGGATCTTATTGTTGCAGGAGTTTGACCTTGAGATCAGAGACAGAAAGGGGAGCGAGAACCAAGTAGCAGATCACCTATCACGACTGGAAAGTAGGTCGCATGTGATGGAAAGTGATAACATAAATGAAGAGTTCCCAGATGAGCAACTCTTGGCAGTTGGAGAAGCTGAAGTTCCCTGGTATACAGACATAGTCAACTTGCTAGTGAGCGGAGTCTACCCACCTGAGGCAACTGACCAGCAAAGAGGAAATTGAGGCATGATAGCCGGTACTATGTTTGGGATGAACCATATTTATTCAAACAGGGACCAGATCAGGTAATGAGAAGATGCATCCCAGAGAGTCAGATTGCAGAGGTGTTGAGGGGCTGCCATTCTTCATTGTATGGAGGGCATCACGGAGGCGAGAGAACAACACACAAGGTTCTACAGTCAGGTTTCTTTTGGCCAACACTGTTCAGAGACTCTATGGCGTACGTCAAAATGTGTGATAGATGTCAGCGTACAGGATCAATTGGCAGAAGACAAGAGATGCCGCTGCAGAATATACTGGAAGTTGAGCCCTTTGATGTATGGGGCATTGACTTCATGGGTCCATTCCCACCATCATTTGGTAATCGTTACATCTTGGTGGCTGTAGATTATGTATCAAAATGGGTGTAAGAAATAGCTTGCCCCAGGAATGACAACAAGGTAGTAACGAAGTTTGTGAAAAAACACATCCTCACAAGGTTCGGGACACCCCGTGCCATTATCAGTGATGGAGGAGCTCATTTTGTCAATGCAAGTTTCAAGAAATTACTAGCCAAGTATGGGGTGCGCCATAAAGTGGCAACAGCATACCACCCCTAAACTAGTGGGCAAGTAGAGGTGTCAAATAGAGAAGTGAAGCAGATTCTTCAGAAAACGGTGAATACACAACGAAATGATTGGTCCAGCAAACTTGATGATGCGTTGTGGGCTTACAGAACTGCTTACAAGACACTGATTGGAACCTCACCATACCGGTTGGTCTATGGAAAAGCATGTCATCTTCCGGTGGAATTAGAGCACCGAGCTTTCTGGGCTGTCAGAAAGCTAAATATGGACTTAGAGCTAGCGGGCAAAAAGAGACTAATGCAGCTCAGTGAACTTGATGAGTTCCGCTGGCATGCCTATGAGAGTGCTAAGTACTACAAGGAAAGAACTAAAAGATGGCATGATAAGCATGTGGTGCATCGCATTTTTGAGCCGGGACAGAAAGTTTTGCTCTTCAATTCGAGATTGAAGTTGTTTCCTGGAAAGCTAAGGTCTAAATGGTCGGGACCATTTGAAGTGGTAAGAATTGATCTTGGGCAGATTTATATGCCCAAGTGATACTCAAACGTATCATTTTTACCTTGTTTGTTGTGCAATATGTATATAATATCATGTATTTGGTAATAAAATGCGAATTTATACTAACCAACATGATTAGCATTTGTTTTGCAGGATAATGTGATTTTGAGGAGCTAAAATGTGTGTTGGAACTATGTCGGAGTTGGACTGGGATGCGAGCGTGGAAAAGGCCTTGGATGGCACATTTTACAGTGGCTCCGCGATGGAGCCGTGCCACGCTGCCATCGCGGTAGCACACTGCCTGGGCAGAAATAAAATTGGCAATTTCCAGTGTGCCTGCGCGTCAGCTCCGTGGCACAGAGATAGGCCTCCGCGATGGCCTCCGTGCCACGTTGAGGCCAATTATCCGGACCCTGCAATTTCCAGAGAGGGTCCGCGTCCACACCGTGTCACGGAGGCAGTGCTCCGCGTTGGCCTCCGTGACACGTTGCTTGTTATTCCGGGAAAAATTTCCCACTAGTACAAATAGCACACTTAGGTTATTTTTTAAGGAGAGTTTTTTAGTTTTAGTTTTTTCAGCCTGAGTTCAGAAGTGGAGAGCAGGAACGTGGTTTTGTGGCAGTTGAAGAATAGAAAAGATAAGAGTTTTCTTCTCTTCCCTTTTTCTTTCCTTCAATTGTATGCATGATTAACACTCATTCTAGGATGATTAATCCAAGAATGAGTGGCTGATTCCTTTCTTGCTGAGGTTTTGAACTTGTGTAATGAATGTTGGTAATAATTGATATGGTTTCTTCTTCTTCTTGCATGTTGTTCTATTAATTCTTGTGTTTATTACATTATTGA
Source organism: Datura wrightii (assembly GCA_035772735.1). Lineage (NCBI taxonomy): Eukaryota > Viridiplantae > Streptophyta > Magnoliopsida > Solanales > Solanaceae > Datura > Datura wrightii. The sequence goes on from JASDFA010000003.1 coordinate 119,029,052, forward strand.
TTGGCCACCATTAATGTATATCTAAAAAGTCCAATTTCACTCGAGAGAGCATGAAATTGGAAAGTTGTGAATTAATAGGGTATTGTTCTTAACTTGATTTGGGAAAATTGGGTTTTGATGTGCTTTCTTGATAGAAATATACTTGAAAGTCGTATTAGTCAATTTAGGAACCGGAATTGGAGTGTTAGGTCATAAATTGCATTTGATCACAGAAATGTAGATGGATGGTTTATGATTCTAAAGTGAAATTAAATACGGAAGTTTTAATTTCTAGGCAAACGTTCTTGGCTAGCAATATGAAGAAGAGGATGACCAAATTATCATGATTATCAAGTTCATTACTCGTTCTTAACCTTGGCATGTGCATATCCATTGTCTAAATTCAACGTAAATAGTAGTTATTAATTTTAGTATATAATTAGTTTAGAAACAAAACTCACTCAAATCTTGGTTGGATTGTTGTTAACATAGTTAGAAATAGAATAGAGATATAGTAAACTAGGCAGTTTTGCACATCTAGAGCAGCCTCCTTGGATCGATACTTGGCTACTTAGCCACTTTATTACTTGTTTGACCGCGTACACTTGCGTGTCGGTTTTTAATATATACCGAGCAGCGATACGCGCGCAACAAGTTTTTGGCGCCGTTGCTGGGGAGGCTAGACGATTTGTAAAATTGTGTTTAGTGTAAATTTGCTGTATTTTTATTTTTATTTTCTTAAGTGTTAACAACTTGGTCTTAGCCTGTATTTTGCAGATTTTTATTTCTGTGAACACTGGCAAGGGACAAGGAGCTGGTGGAATCTTACTTAGAGCCAGAATGTGAATTGCACAGTCAACGTAGAGAAGCTCTTCGGAAGAAGCTGCAGTTGCTTAAACAGTCTATGATGGAGCAACCAAATCCACCAGTTGTGCGGGCAGTGTTAGTGCCCGAGGAAGTAGCAGCCAGGCCGGTTCGCGAGGTGGCAATCCCACACGCTAATAATGTACATTCCAGCATCCGCAAACCAGAGCCTGGGGGGAGATTTGAGTTAAAGCAAAATATGGTGCAACTTTTGCACACTAGCGGGCAGTTTACCGGTCTCCCTCACGAAGATCCGCAACAACATCTCCAGAACTTCTTGGAGATAAGTGACACTTACATCCCCGCTGGAGTGTCACCTGATTATGTTCGGCTCACCTTATTTTCATTTTCCTTACTTGGTGAAGCCAAGAGGTGGTTAAAAGCTGAACCACCCAACTCTATATCAACGTGGGATGATCTTGCAAGGAAGTTTTTGATCAGATTTTTCCCTTCAGGTAAAACAGCTAAACTTAGAAGTCAGATTCTAAGTTTTAAACAGAGGGAAGGAGAAAATCTTTATCAAGCCTGGGAAAGATTCAAGTCCATGTTGCGAGACTGTCCTCATCATCATCAGTCAAATGAGGTGTTGGTCCACACTTTTATTGAGGGTTTGGAACCCCACACTAAAATTTTGTTAGACTCAGTAGCTGGAGGGCAAGTGCTGGAGAAGACTTACGAGGAGCTGCACACTTTGCTCAACCGAATTTCACAAGGCAATCCGAAATGGAATGCAGATTCTTCAAGAGGTGGAGCAAGGAAAGCAGCGGGAGTGTTTGAAGTGGATGGATTCACAGCTATCGTTGCACAGATAGCTGCTTTGCAAAATCAGTTAAACACTCACTTCAGCAATATGAATTTGAACCAGCCTTCAGCCTCAGTCAATGCAGTCCAACAGATGTGGTGTGAAGTGTGTGGTAGTAGTGAGCATTCAACTGAATGCTGTGGTGCAAATCCTGATTCTGTCAACTTTGTGGGCAATGCACAGAGGAATCAACAGCAGTTTGGTGGTGGCTACAACTCGAACTGGAGGAATCATCCAAATTTTTCGTGGGGTAGCAACAATCAACAAGGCTAGGGTTCAGGGCAGGGTATGCACAGAAACCAAGGAGGGCAACAAGGCTATCAGAATCAGTTTAGAAATCACAATGCCCCTCCTCCACCACCATCACCGACTATTGAGGAAATGTTCAAGACCATGATTGCCAACCAGGCACAATTGCAGGCTGACTATGTCAAATTGGCAGCCAAAGTAAAGAACAATCAATTGGCAACCAAGGCTCTTGAATATCAGTTTGGGCAATTTGCTAGTGCCCAAAATACTAGACCAAGGGGAGGACTACCTAGCGACACGGATCCCAATCCTAAGCAGGTAAATGCAGTGACCACGAGGAGTGGTTTACAATTAAAGGAGGTGGAACCGGAAAGACCGCCTCAGAAGTCAGGAGCAGCAGATGTTGAGGGAGAACAAACCTCAGATACGGGGAAGACCAAAGAAGCTGAACCAGCAAGGCCTCCACCCCCGTTCCCTCAACGACTTAAGAAACACAAGGAGGAAGCGTGTTTCCAGAAATTCATGGAGGTACTTAAACAGGTACATGTTAACTTACCTCTTGTTGATGTCTTGCAGGGTGTGCCAAAATATGCAAAGTATATCAAAGACATCGTGGCCAACAAAAGTCGCTTGACTGAGTATGCCACGGTGGCTTTAACGGAGGAATGCACATCCCGTATTCAGAACAGGTTGCCCACTAAACTGAAGGATCCTGGAAGTTTTACTATCCAACTGACGATTGGGCAAAGTATTCGAGGTCGTGGGTTATGCGACTTGGGGGCAAGTATAAATCTGATGCCATCTTCGGTATTCAGAAAGTTAGGGCTAGGGAGTCCTAGACCTACAACAGTGATCTTGCAGCTAGCAGATAGGTCTTTAGCTAAGCCGGATGGCATTGTTGAGGATGTGCTAGTGCAGGTAGGCTCCCTCATTTTTCCGGTAGATTTCATTGTTCTGATTTTGAACCAGATGCGGAAGTCCCATTTATTTTGGGACGACCCTTTTTGGCAACCGGAAAGGCATTGATCGATGTAGCTGCGGGTCAACTCACAATGCGAGCACACGACAAGGTTGAGGTGTTCGACGTGTACAAGGCACCTAAGCTCCCAACTGTCTATAAGGAACTCTCGGTGATCAACGTGATTGATCATGGGAATGCAAATGGATTGAGTGATTCCCGAGAGTTACTAGGTAGGCCACCAGACAAGGTTGAGAACTACTGGGGAGATGACCATGATCGGGACAAATCGTCCATCTCCCTAGTAGACACTTGAGCATAAAGGCTGTCGAGCCGCGACGTTAAACCAGGCGCTGCACGGGAGGCAACCCGTGAAAAATATTTTTTTCTTTCCTTAGTGTAAAGTTTTTCTTTTATTCTATTTTCTTTTCTTTTTCTTGACTAGGCTTAGATTTGCGTTTTATTTAGTAAATTTTTTTTATTTAGTAATTTAGTAAATTTTTTATTTTTTTGTAGGGAATCTATTAATTTAACCAATTTTTCTTTAGTGAGGTGATTTTCAGGTATACTAGAGGAAAAATACTTGGAATCGAGGAAACGAGGCGAGGTATGAAAAATAAAATTTGATGGTGAAACAGAGCACTGGCGCGTTGGCGCCGTGTCACGGAGGCAATGCTCCGCGTTGACCTCCGTGACACGTTGAAGGCAAATCTGGAATTTTTTTAAAATTCCAGTAAGCCAACGCGTTGGCTCCGTGTCACGGAGGAGGGGCTCCGCGTTACCCTCCGTGACACGTTGCCCTTATCCCAGTGCCGGGTCACACTGGGTTTCCGGGTGACCCGCGTGTTTCCTTTAAATAAACCCCCAATTTTCGCCCATTTTCCCCCATTCCCTCTACCCTCCGCGACAAAAACACCCATTCCCCTACCCCCAAGCAACGTGCCACGTTAATAGGCAAGGAAAACGTCAAGTTTTCATCGATTCTTCAATTCCAAGGTATGTTTTCATCGTCTAACTCAATTATTTTGGCGAGTTTTGTCAATTTTGGGAATGTAAGGTGAGACATACCACCTTAGGTAGAAATTAAACATGATGGTGAATTATGTTGTGATTGATTATGTTCGGATTGTTGTATTTGGCATTTGAACTTGTCGATTATGTAAATAATTCGAAATTGATTGTCGAACTCTATCCTAGGGATTGGGTTGTTGAATTTGACTTGGGCAACTTGATTGTTTGGTGAATTCAATGCCGGGGGGTGTTTATTATTTGAGATAAGTCATGGTAAATAGTGTGTAAATGTTCAAAGACGACTAATTCTCGAATTTTTGTGGGAAATTACATAATGTGTGAATTGGTTAGATTGTTTAGATTAGCTTGTATACGAAATATTTTTCTAGTTGTTTTTAGTTTGTGGTTGTTTTGTAGCTTGTGCGATGGTTGAATTGCTGTCGATAGTAGGATTGGGTTAGCTGTATGAAGTCTGAGTAGTTCGCTAGCCGTTATGCTGTCGAATTTTTGTGAACGCATTAAGCAACATGTTTATAGTTGATTGTGTTTGGGGTGTAAATAGAGCTATCCTTGCTAAAATGTTGTAAATATTGTTAAAGACTAAGTGTGGGGTAAATTTTGTTTAACCCGACCTTAGCCAAAGCTAGCAAGTTTTTAGCTCATCGTTGTGCTTGTTTGTGTAAATTGACAGGTACAATGGCCAGCCAACAAGATAAAGGCAAGGGTGCTTCAACCTCAGGCACCGGCAGAAAGAGAATGAGACTGGGCACTGTTGTCCCAGCTGCACCTGCTGTTCCACGCAGTCAACACCGCCGATACGGGACCCGATGGGTCACCGATGAAGGGAAGAAATGGTACGCAAAGCATAAGGAGAACAAGTACTTCCCGGAGGAACATATTGCAAGGGAACCACTTGCACAGGAGTTCCCTCGCATTGTACAGAGGATTGAGGCAGCTGTTTATTTTTTAGGAGCCCAAGGAGTGCAACCTTCACTTGGTCCGGGAATTCTACGCCAACTGGAACCCGGCCATCAGGAGCCATACTATTAAAATCAGAGGGCAGATTGTCACTCTGGAACCCCAGCAGCTGAATGCCATCGTTGGAGCACGGGACACAGACGCCCACGTCCTCCGCCAGTTAAACATCACCCCACCGTATGCCGACATCAGACGTACGTTGTGTGGGGCTCGATCCACAGCCCGATGGAGCAGACACAAAGAGAGGGGTTACCACCAGACTCTGCCTTATTCGCAGATGAACAGGGAGGCCAGAATCTGGCTAAAAATTATATGTTCGTGTCTGATCCCGGGAGTGCATATGACAGACGTGACCCGGGACCGTGTCTTCCTGGTGTATGCCCTTATGAAAGGGCTTGAGATTAATGTGGGGGCGGTCATAATATCCACCATGAAGAGAGCCAGACTACATCAGGGCGACAGATACGGGTTTGGCGGACTCATCACCACCTTCCTCCGAGGCCTTGACATTGAGGAAGAAGCCTTGGATTACATTCCGCAGTTGGAGCGGAGGGCCCTTGATGTGACAAAGACCAAGGCCCCCGACACTACACACGGACCGGTGCTGACTCTGGGCGAGCGACATGCTCGTGACGACCAGTATATGGCCCGTATGTTCGGCATGCAGATGCTGCAGCTACGGATAGGTGGGAGACCAGCCACCGAGGATGAGTTATGGCAGCTGGAGCTGGACTACCCCTTTGGCAAGAACGCCAGAGCTTTATGCAAGGTGGGGCCAGCCTTTGTGGAGCCGACTGATGACGACGTCCCTACTGATGAGGAGACACGTCGTGAGGACTCTGATGTAGAGTCCGATGACGACGATGGAGCCGATTCGGATATGGGCGACGAGGTCGCAGCACCGGATGAGGAAGTCAAATATTTCAACTGAGCAGGGAGTTCCACCACCCATATGTTGTGCTTTGTATTGTTGTGAACACTGGGGACAGTGTTCGATTTAAGTGTGGGGTGGGGAGTAGTTAGGTGCTGGGTCATAGGCTCTAAACTTGCTGTATAATTTTTCCTTGACGTTTATGTATGTCTGTACTTTCCCTGTTGTTGTGAACTGATTTTGTGATCTATGTGTATATATTTGTGTTGTGGCTGATGATGTGTGAATTGAAAGTTATGGTTGCCTTTGTAAATATTTTGTAAATTTTGTAAATATTTTTTTCTATCGATATGATCGATATTTTTCAAAATTTTTGCGAAAAGATTTTGCATTTATCAACATAGTTTGCAAATATTTTCTATCGAAATGATCGATGTGTTGCAAAAATTTTGAAGTTTTATTTTTGGGTTTCTCGGAGTTTGTTTTTGGTTCTTTTACCGAGAATAGTCCCATTGAACCGATGTCATAGTTAGTGACCGTTCCCTATGATGGATGGATGACGACCGTCTTAAGGAAAATGTGGTCGATAGGAGTAGATGTTTTGTTTTTAATTTCTTTGGTGGATTGCATCAATAAACTGTAGTTGCTTATGGTTGCTAAAATTTCGTTGCGTGTTGTAATTGATATTCGAAATGTGAAAATGATTCGGTTGAAAGAATTCGAAATGTGTAAATATGTTGAGTTACCTAGGCTATAGAATTTGGTTCATTATGATTGAGGCTTAATCTTGAATTTATGTAATTGACTAATTAAAGAGTCTGTGAATGCATCTTGATTCGAGCATGTGCATGAAGTGTGAAGTGAGGTTTTGCTATTCCATGTCATTGTGAATTGTCTAGAACTTGCCTGGTGTGTATACAAAACGAAATGAAGGAGGTGTAGTGTTGGAAAGGATGTAGGCATTTCTTTGTTTTAACCGTTAGTTTCCATTTTTTTTCTTGTCAAATTCTACCTTTTTATATGTTGTATACCCTAGTCAGCCCGTTGAGCCTTTAGCCGATTTCTTTCTTTTGTCCAGAATTGTATAAACTAAGCTTTATTCCTTATTTTCATTAGCCTTAAAGTCTTTAAGAAGCTCTTAAGCGCTTATAAAGAACAGAAAATGTTTCCCAAAGTGTTAAAGAGTGAAAAGAGTGAAAAGAAAAGAAAAGCAAAGTGAGGAAAGAAAAGATGATGTTGAAGAGGCACCCGTTGTAATTAAATGAAATTGAGGGTACATGAAAACCTTCTATTTTGTGTCAAGTGTGCCTGATGAAATGGGCTGTATGAAAGTAAACCAGCATGAATGGGAGAAAAAGAGAAAAGAGAGGAACAATGTCCATGAGTCGATGGGAATGAGTTGAAAAGGCGCTTAAGGATGCTAGCGACTATTATTGGCTAATCCAATATATATATACTAGATCCATAGCCCAGTTACAACCCATTAAAAGTCCTATTTGATCCTACATTGCATTTCTTTATATTAGTGGAGTAATACACTAAGGGCAAGCCTATGGGTCAGACATGATGCATGTGAATTCTTTTGGGAGAGAGAGTGAAATTAATTTTTATATGCCCCTACTTGCATGTTTGTGTGCTGCATGAACATAAAAAAGGGAAGTTTCTCTCGAGTTGTGAGGGTACATGCATGATGAAATATTGATTTTCGTGTTGGATCTCTTGATTAGTTGATTTGCATGAGTTTGCCGATATCAAGAATCAATTCTTAAAAGTCTAGGAAGCCTCGATGTATTAAGGTCATTGTCTTGTACGACCAAGCATGTTTTCTTGATGATTTGCAAAAATCGAATAATCGGTATGACCGAAATGTAAATGGCTGCACCATAGTGACAAAGGTTGAGATGTGATGTGCATGATTTGTGTATGTGTTGTTCGAGGACGAACAAGGATTTAAGTGTGGGGTAAGTGATCTTGGGCAGATTTATATGCCCAAGTGATACTCAAACGTATCATTTTTACCTTGTTTGTTGTGCAATGTGTATATAATATCATGTATTTGGTAATAAAATGCGAATTTATACTAACCAACATGATTAGCATTTATTTTGCAGGATAATGTGATTTTGAGGAGCTAAAATGCGTGTTGGAACTATGTCGGAGTTGGACTGGGATGCGAGCGTGGAAAAGGCCTTGGATGGCACATTTTACAGTGGCTCCGTGATGGAGCCGTGCCACGCTGCCATCGTGGTAGCACACTGCCTGGGCAGAAATAAAATTGGCAATTTCCAGTGTGCCTGCGCGTCAGCTCCGTGGCACGGAGATAGGCCTCCGCGATGGCCTCCGTGCCACGTTGAGGCCAATTATCCGGACCCTGCAATTTCCAGAGAGGGTTCGCGTCCACGCCGTGTCACGGAGGCAGTGCTCCGCGTTGGCCTCCGTGACACGTTGCTTGTTATTCCGGGAAAAATTTCCCACTAGTATAAATAGCACACTTAAGTTATTTTTAAAGGAGAGTTTTTTAGTTTTAGTTTTTTCAGCCTGAGTTCAGAAGTGGAGAGCAGGAACGTGGTTTTGTGGCAGTTGAAGAATAGAAAAGATAAGAGTTTTCTTCTCTTCCCTTCTTCTTTCCTTCAATTGTATGCATGATTAACACTCATTCTAGGATGATTAATCCAAGAGTGAGTGGCTGATTCCTTTCTTGCTGAGGTTTTGAACTTGTGTAATGAATGTTGGTAATAATTGATATGGTTTCTTCTTCTTCTGGCATGTTGTTCTATTAATTCTTGTGTTTATTACATTATTGATTGGCCACCATTAATGTATATCTAAAAAGTCCAATTTCACTCGAGAGAGCATGAAATTGGAAAATTGTGAATTAATAGGGTATTGTTCTTAACTTGATTTGGGAAAATTGGGTTTTGATGTGCTTTCTTGATAGAAATATACTTGAAAGCCGTATTAGTCAATTTAGGAACCGGAATTGGAGTGTTAGGTCATAAATTGCATTTGATCACAGAAATGTAGACGGATGGTTTGTGATTCTAAAGTGAAATTAAATACGGAAGTTTTAATTTCTAGGCAAACGTTCTTGGCTAGCAATATGAAGAAGAGGATGACCAAATTATCATGATTATCAAGTTCATTACTCGTTCTTAACCTTGGCATGTGCATATCCATTGTCTAAATTCAACGTAAATAGTAGTTATTAATTTTAGTATATAATTAGTTCAGAAACAAAACTCACTCAAATCTTGGTTGGATTGTTGTTAACATAGTTAGAAATAGAATAGAGATATAGTAAACTAGGCAGTTTTGCACATCTAGAGCAGCCTCCTTGGATCGATACTTGGCTACTTAGCCACTTTATTACTTGTTTGACCACGTACACTTGCGTGTCGGTTTTTAATATATACCGAGCAGCGATACGCGCACAACAAGAATGACCCCTCATGGGGCTGTAGAATTGTGGCAAGAAAATCAGAGTGCCACGTTCTTAGTAAATGGCCAAAGGTGTACGCACTACTGGGAGGAGGACAGTGATCGTGGGAAATCGTCCATCACCCTAGCGGACAATTGAGCTTAAATGACGTCGAGCCGCGACGGTAAACCAGGCGCTGCACGGGAGGCAACCCGTGAAAATGTTTTCTTTCATTTTGTAAAGTGTAAATAGATTTTGCTTTTTCTTTTTCTTGATTTATTACAAAATTTTTCGTTTTAGTTAGTATTTTTTATTTTTAGTTAGGTGAAACCTATTATTCTAACCAATTTTGTTTAGTGAGATGATTTTCAGGTCAAATGGAGAAAAATGTGCACGGAATCGTGAAGGGAAAGGCGAGGTATGAAAAATTAATAAAATGTAGAAGACAGTGAGTTGGGGCGATAGCTCCGTGTCACGGAGGAGGACCTCCGCGTTACCCTCCGTGACACGTTGAGGTGTAATCCGGAAATTTTAAAATTTCCAGTATGCTGTCGCGATGGCTCCGTGTCACGGAGGCAGTGCACCGCGATGCACTCCGTGACACGTTGCTGTGTAAATTTCTCCCTTTTTTTTCCCTCATTTTCATTTTCCTCCGCGACCAAACGTCCCTAAACTCCTCTCCCATCAACGTGCCACGGCTTAAGGCAACAAATAACCAAGTTTTCTTCGCTTACTCAACTACAAGGTATGTTTTCCGATTCTCTCTCAAGTTTTTGTCGATTTTATTCGAAATTAAGCATGGGAGGTGAGATAAATCGCCCTAAGTCGAAATTAAGCATGAATTCGAGTTATTTGTTGATTGATAAGCGTTCGGAATGTTGTCATGATTGGTTGAACTTGTCGATTGCATGAATTATTCGAATTTGATGGAAGAAATCAATTCTAGGGCTTTGTTGTTGAATTTGAAGTTGGTAATGTGTTGAATTCGTGAATTCTATGCCGGGGTGTACGTGTTGAATGGGTTGAATAGTTGTAAAAATTGTTTGAATGTTAATAGACGACGAATTCTCGGGTTTGGGGAAAATGTTGAAATTTTGTTCAAATTTGGTTGGTTGGTTGTTTGGTGTAAATAAAGTTATTCTTGCCGCAGTATCGTAACTGTAGCTAAGGACTAAGTGTGGGGTAAATTTAGCATAACCCGACCTTAGCCGAAGTTAATATTCATTTAGCTTGACATTGAGCTTGTTCACTTGTGTTGACAGGTAAAATGGCAAGCAGGCAAGATAAATGTAAGGGTGCATCAACTTCAGGCACCGGAAGGAAAAGACTCAGACTGGGCACAGCAGTCCCAGCTGCACCAGCAGTTCCACGTGGCCAGCGCCGCCAATACGGAACGAGATGGGTGACTGATGAGGGGAAAAAGTGGTATGCCAAGCACAAAGAGAATAAATATTTCCCCGAAGAGCATATAGCATGGGAGCCATTGGCACAGGAGTTCCCCAGAATGGTTCACCGGATCGAGGCAGCTGGGCTCGGTTTCATATTTCAGGAGCCTAAAGAATGCAACTTGCACCTGGTCCGGGAGTTCTATGCTAATTGGAACCCGTCCATTCAGAAGCCACACCATCAAGATCAGAGGGCAGATAGTCACTCTGGAACCCCACCAGCTAAATGCCATCATCGGAGCACGGGACACAGACGCCCACGTTCTCCGCCAGCTGAACATTACCCCACCGTATGCCGACATCAGACGCACACTGTGTGGGGCTCGATCTATAGCTAGATGGAGCAGACCCAAAGAAAGGGGCTACCACCAGACTCTGCCTTATTCTCAAATGAACAGGGAAGCCCGAATCTGGTTGAAGATAGTCTGCTCATGCCTAATCTCGGGGGTACACATGACTGATGTGACCCGGGACCGTGTTTGCCTGGTGTACGCCCTGATGAAAGGGCTTGAGATTAATGTCGGGGCGGTCATCATATCCGCCATGAAGAGAGCCCAATTGCACCAGGGCCACAGGTATGGTTTCGGTGGACTACTCACCACCTTTCTCAGAGGCCTCGACGTCGAGGAGGAGGCTTTGGATTATATCCCGTAGTTGGAGCGGCGGGCTTTGGATGTGACCAAAACTAAGGCCCCCGACACCACCCACGGGCCAGTGCTGACACTTGGCGAGCAACATGCTCGTGATGACCAGTACATGGCGCGGATGTATGGGATGCAAATGCTCCAGCTAAGGATCGGTGGGAGACCAGCCACGGAGGAGGAGCTATGGCAACTCGAGCTAGATTACCCGTTTTGCAAAAATGCCAGGGCTCTATGCCGAGTGGGGCCAGCCTTTGTAGAGCCCACAGACGATGATGTCCCCATGGATGAGGAGACACGTCGGGAGGACTCCGATGTGGAGTATGATGACGACGATGGAGGCGACTCGGACATGGGAGATGAGGCAGCAGCACCTGATGAAGAAGTGGAATACTTTGACTGATCAGGGAGTTCCACCACCCGATTTTGTGCTATATGATTTTTGTGAACATTGGGGACAATGTTCGGTTTAAGTGTGGGGTGGGAGTAGTTAGGTACTGGGTTGGGCTGGTTTGCTTGTATGTTTTTCCTCTGTATTTTTGTATGTTATGTTTCCTTGTGTTTGTGAATTTTTAAATTGTTCTGTATCTGTACATATTTTTGAAATTGATGTGTGTTGTGGAATGTTGCCAGCTGAGTCTGTAAAATTTTTTTCTTATCGAAATGATCGATATTTTTAAAATTTTGTGAAAATATTTTGTTCATATTTAAAATATGTTGTAAATAATTTTTCTATCGAAATGATCGATGTTTTGCAAAATTTTTCAATTTTTTTATTTTTGGGTTTCTTGGCATTTGTTTTTGGTTCTTCTACCGAGAATGGTCCCATTGAACCGACGTCATAGTTAGTGACTGTTCTCTATGATGGATGGATGACGACCATCTTAAGGGAAATGTAGTCGGTAAGAGTAGTTATTTTATGTTATTTTCAGTTTTTTCTTTGGTGGATTGCATCCCAAAACCTGCAGTTACTATATGGTTGTGAATTGTTGGTTGCGTGTTGTACCTGATATTCAAAATGCAAAAGTGATTCGTATGAAAGCATGCAATCTTGTTAATATGTTGAGATACCTAGGCTATAGAGTTCGATTCGGTGTGATTGAAGCTTAATGTTTGAATTCATGTAATTAGCTGATTGAAGAGTCTGTGAATACATCTTGAATCGAGCATGTGCATAAAGTGTGAAGTGAGGTATTGTTATTCCATGCTATTGTGAACTGTCTAGAACTTGCCTGGTGTGTGTACAAAACGAAATGAAGGAGGTGTATCGTTGGAAAGGATGTAGGCATTTCTTTGTTTTAACCGAGAGTTTCTCATTTTTTTCTTGTCATACTCCCCCTTTCTGTGATTTGTATACCCTAGTCAGCCCTTTGAGCCTTTAGCCTATTATTTCTTTCTTTTGTCCAAAAAGTATAAACAGAGCTTAATTCTTTCTTTTCATTAGCCGTAAAGTTTATACAAAACTCTTAAGCGCTTAAGAAGAGAAAATAATGTTCCCAAAGTGTCAAAGAGTGAGAATGGTGAAAAGAAAAAGAAAAGCAGAGTGAGGAAAGAAAAAAAAAGGTTGAAGGTGCACTTGCTATAAATAAATGCTAATGAAGGTGCATGAATAACCTTTGTTATTGTGTCAAGTGTTCTTAATGAAATGGGCCATACTAAAGTAAATCGTCAAGAATGGGATGATGAAAAAAAAAAAAGAAAAGAAAAGAGAGAATGTCCATGAGTTGATGGGAATGAGTTGCAAAGGCGCTTAAGGATGCTAGTGGCTATTATTGGCTAATCCAATATATACTAGTTCCATAGATTCCATTACAACCCATTAAAGTCCTACGTGATCTTACATTACATTTCTTTATATTAGTGAAGTAATACACTAAGGGCAAGCTTATGGGTCATGACATGATGCATGTGAATTCTTTTGGGAGAGAGAGTGAAATTATTTTTACATGCCCCTACTTGAATGTTTGTGTGTCACATGAGCAAAAAGGGGAAGATTCTCTTGAGTTGTGAGGGCACATGCTTGGGGAAAGAATGATTTTCGTGTCGGATATCTTGATTAGCTGATTTGCATGAGTTTGCCGATATCGAGAGTCGATTCTTTAAGTCTAGGAAGTCTTAATGTATTGAAGGTCATTGCATTGTTAAGACCATGCATGTTTTCTTGATGATTTGCAATATTGAATGATCGGTATGACCGTAGCTCACATTGTCGCACCATAGTAGCGAAGGTTGGGATGTAAATTGCATGACTTGTATGTTTGTTGTTCGAGGACGAACAAGGATTTAAGTGTGGGGTAAGTGACCTTGGGCAGATTTATATGCCCAAGTGATACTCAAAAGTATCATTTTCGCGTTGTTTATCTAGCAATGTGTATACCCTTCATGTAATTGGTAATAAAATGTGAATTTATACTAACCAACATGATTAGCATTGTTTTGTAGGTAACATGTGATTTCGAGGAGCTAAAATGCATGTTGGATGATATCGGAGTTAGACTTGGATGCGAGCAAGGGAAAAGGCATTGGACTGCACAAATTAAAGGGGCTCCGCGATGGAGCCGTGTCACGCTACCATCGCGGAGGCATTCTTCCTGGAGGGTGAAAATTCACCAATTTCTAGTGGAGGTTCGCGACAGCTCCGTGGCACGGTGGCTAGCCTCCGCGTTGCACGCCGTGCCACGTTGGTGTTATATTCCCCGACCCCCGATTCCAGTGAGGGTCCGTGTCCACGGCGTGTCACGGAGGCAGTGCTCCGCGATGCACTCCGTGACACGTTGCTCATTATTCCGGAAAAAATTCCCACTAGTATAAATAGAACACTTAAGTGTATTTTTCACAATTCAGACTTGGTGGAGCAAGGACGTGGGTTACAGGCAGTTGAGGGACGAAAAGTTAAGGGTTTTCTCTCTCTTTCTTTCTTCTCTAATTCAATTGTTTGTATGATTAACACTTGTTTTAGGATGATTAATCCACAAATGAGTGGCTAATTCTCTTCCTTGCTGAGGTTATGAACACTTGTGATGAATTTTGATTATTGAATTATTTGGTTTTTCATCTTTTTCTTCCATGTTGTTCTATTAATTCTTGTTTCTACTGCATTGGTGTGTGGCCTACATTAATGTACATCTAAAAAGTCCGATTTCACTCGAGAGAGCACGAAATTGGAAAGTTGTGAATTAATAGGATATTGTTCTTTACGTGATTAGGGAAAATTGAGTTTTGATGTGCTTTCCTGATAGAAATATACTTGAAAGCCGTATTAGTCAATTTAGGAACCGGAATGGTATTGCTAGGTCATGAATTGCATTTGATCACAGAAATGTAGACGAATGGTTTATGATTCTTAAGTGAGATTAAATACGAGAGTTTTAATCTCTTGGCTAATGTTCTTGGCTAGCAACAGGAAGAAAAGATTAACCAATTTATGATGATAATCAGTTTCATTACATGTTCTTTAACCTCAGCATGCTCTTATTCATAGTCCAAATTCAAAGTAGATAATTGTTTGTAGTTTAGTATAAAATTTATAAAACAAATTATTCACTTTTTGGTTACGTTGTTGTCAGCATATTTAGAAGTTAAATATAGTATTGTATACTTAAGCAAACTTCACTTAATCCGAATCTCTGAGGGATCGATACTTGGCTTACTAAAGCCACTTACTACTTGTTCGACCACGTGCACTTGCGTGTCGGTTTAGATACCCAACGAACCACCGAACAGGCGTCTCACAGGATGCTACAAATAACTACGCCATAACATAAAAGTGAGCAACTAGTCAATACTGATAATATACAAAACGAAATAATACCTAAATAACAATCTCACCTCAACTGCATAATCTGAGTCAAGCCTGAAATAAGTGAGGATATTAAGACCTCATGTCATCCTCAGCTTCGCAAGTCATCTCTTCTACATTTCTATTCCTTCACAGGACATTAACGGAGGCTATATCTTTAGTCCTCAATCTACGAAATTGTCGATCTAGTATGGCAGTTTGAGTTTCTTCATAGCATAACTCTTCAGTGACTGGAACATTCTCAATCGAGACAACCTGAGAAGGGTCTCCTATGTACTTTCATAGCATTGACACGTGGAAAACTGGATTAATAGATTCAAGCCGTGAAGGCAGCTCTAACTCATAAGCTACTCGACTATCCTTCGAAGGATCCGATATGCACCAATGAACCTAGAGTGAAGCTTTCCTTTTCTACCAAACCTCATCATTCCCTTCATAGGCGAAACCATAAAAAATACCCAATCATCAACATTAAATTTCAAGTCTCTATGTCATACATCAAAATAGGACTTCTAATGACTCTGGGCTGTTAGCAAACGCTTTCTGACAAGTTTCACCTTTTCTTATGATTGATGTATCAAGTTTGATCAACCTTTCTTCCCCTATTTCAAACCATCCTATGGGGTACCTACATTTCCAGCCATATAAAGCCTCGTACGGCGCCATCTGAATAACGAAATGATAACTATTATTGTACGCAAGCTCAATAAGATGTAGATGCTCGTCCCAACTCCCTCCAAAGTCTAGCACACATGCCCATAGCATGTCCTCGAGTGTTTGAATGGTGCGCTCTACCTGACCGTCTATCTGGAGATGGAACGCTGTACTCAAATTAACCTGCATCCCCAAACCTTTCTAAAATGACTTCAAGAATCTTGCTTAGAATTGTGCCCCTCTGTTAGAAAGAATTGACTCTAGGATGTGCAGTCAGACTATTTCCTTAATGTATAACTCAACATAATCTTCAGCCAAAAACGTAGTCCTAACTGGAAAGAAATGGGCAGATTTCATCAATTTGCCAACAACAATCCAAATATAGTCGAATTTACGCCTGGTGTGAGGTAGCCCTGCAACAAAATCCATATTAATTGCTTCCTATTTCCACATAGGTACAACTATCTCCTGAGTCAGTCCACCAGGTTACTAATGTTCAACTTTTACTTGCTGGCAATTAGGACACTGTGCTACAAACTCAACTACATCTTTCTTCATTCCAGGCCACCAATATATCACCTTTATATCCTTGTACATCTTCGTTCAACCTGTGTGAAGAGAGTAACAAGAATAATGTACCTCTGCCATAAACTGCTGGCAAAGCGCTACTACATGTGGAAAATTGGGTAGACCTCTAAACCTCAGGACATCGTCTCTCATTAAATCAAATGCCGATAGTTCACCCTTTTGAACCTTGTCTCTGAGCTGCACTAGGCTAGGGTCCTCGTACTGTTTCTCCTTTACCTCCACAACTAGAGGTTACACTGTTGTATTCTGGATCACAACCCCATTATCCTCTGAATCTACTACCCAGACTGCTAGATTGGCTAACTGGTGCAGCCCTCGAGCCATTTCCTACTGTTCTAGCCTCAAATATGCTAGGCCGTCCATGGATCTGCGGCTAAAGGCATCGGCTACAATATTAGCCTTCCTTGGGTGATATAGGATATTCACGTCGTAGTCTTTCAGCAACTCTAGCCAATGATGCTTCCACAAATTCAACTCTTTCTGTGTGAAGATATACTGGAGGATTTTGTAATCCGTAAAAGATATCTACATGAACACCACATAAATAGTGCCTCCAAATTTTAAAATCATGAACAACTGCAGCAAATTCTAAATTGGGTGGGGTAATTCTTTTTGTGCTTCCTTAGCTGCCTCAAAGCATAGGCAATCACCTTGTCGTGCTACATTACAACACACCCAATTGAATGCCTGAAGCGTCACAGTATACTGCATATCCCTTTGGACCTTCCGGTAAGGTTAATACTAGTACAAATGTCAATCTATTTTTCAGTTTCTAGAAACTTTGCTCACAAGACTCGATCTAGTTGAATTTTAGCTGTTGTTTGAGTCAATCTTGTCAACGACGTTGATAAGGCAGAGAATCCTTTCAAAAACCTTCCACAATACCCGATAACCCTAGGAAGCTACGAACCTCGGTGGGAGTCATGGGTCTAGGCCATGTGTTTACTGCCTCAATTTTTTGCGCATCAACCTGGATACCTGTATCTGATACAATATGGTCCAAGAAAGCTACCGAATTTAACTAGAACTCACATTTCGAGTACTTTGCATATAACTAGCAATCTCTGAGGACCTAGAGTATTGTTCGCAAATGATCTCTATGTTTAGCTTCTGAGCGTGATTATACCAGAATATCATTAATAAACACTATCATAAATAAATCTAAATATGGCCTGAAGATGTTGTTGGTCAAATCCATGAACATTGCTGGAGCATTCGTCAATCCGAAGGACATGACCAAGAACTCAAAATGACCATATTTGGTCCTGAAAGTTGTCTTTGAAATATCTTTCTCTCGGACTCACACCTGGTGGCATCCTGACCTCAAGTTGATTTTGGAGAAATATTTCGCCCCCTGCAGCTGATCGAAAAAATCATCTATCCTTGGAAGGGGATATTTATTTTTATTTAGTAGCTTTATTCAACTGCCGATAGTTTATACACATTCGTAGGGAGCCGTCCTTCTTTCTTACAAACAAAACTGGTGCACCCCATGATGAAGCACTAGGCCTGATAAAGCCTATATTTAGCAAATCTTTCAACTGTTCTTTCAATTCCTTCAACTCAGTAGGAATCATTCGGTATGGAGGGATGGATATAGGTTATGTATCTGGTGGCGTGTCGATAGATAAATCAATCTCTCGTTCTAGAGGAATTCTAGGAAGCTCATACGAGATTACATCCGAAAACTCACTAACCATAGGAATGGAATGAAGAGTCAGGGATTCTTCCTCCATATCCCAAACCCTAACAATATGGTAAATACAACCCTTCGCTATTAGCTTCTTGTCCGAAGATAGGATATGAACCTACCTTTTGGCATAGATGCATTACCTTTCCATTCTTGCACTCCCTCCCCTAGAAAGTGAAATCAGATAGTCTTGGTCCAACACTCCACATTGTCATAGCATGGCGCTAGCTAATCCATGCCCATAATTACATCAAAATCAATCATTTCTAGATCCACTAAATCCGCTAAAGTCTGGTGACCAACAACCTCTACTGTACAACCTTGGTAAATTTTCTTAGTAATGATAGAGTCACCAACGGGTGTAGACACCAAGAATGGTTACTGAAGAAATTTTGATGTTATTCCAAATTTTTGTGCCACTAGCGGAGTAACGTAAGACAGAGTAGAACCTGGATCTATCAAAACATAAACTGGGTGAGAGCAAACATCCAGCATATCTGTCATAACATCTGGTGACGACTATGAATCGTGTCGCCCTGGTAGGCGTAAGTGAGATCCGAACCACTGCCAGAACTGGATGCCCTTGATCTACCTCTTCCTCTGCCGGCTAGAGCTGAGGGTCTGCGCCCTACCGAAAGTGCTGGAGCATGTGATCCTGCTAAGGACTTGTTCTTCTAGTCTCGATCACCCTAATATTTTGTCAGACTATCCCTTATCATATGACCCTCTTGACTACAAGTATTGCAAGAAGTAGAGCTGTCTCTACATCTCCCAAAATGCCGACGATGGCAAATGCAATAACGCAGTGCCACGGGTTTGCTCTTATTTGATACCCTCTATTGTTGGGAACCTGATGCTCGTGAACTCTCGCTGAGACCTAACTATCCATGATGATCTAATCTACTGACCTGCCACTGCTAAGGTGAAGGTCTAGGTAGCCTACCCGATATCCACGACCTAGACCCGCCCTGAAATTTTGCCTGCATGTCTGTGGGCCTGGCTTTCCGGTGCTGTTCTTGATTTTCTCTCTGCTTCATATTCGCGCTGCCTAATCTCCTCTATGTTCTGAGCAAAAGCCTGGATGCGCAAAATGTCCATATCCTCCTGAAAGGTAGCTATAATATAGGTTTCCATATACTCTGGAACAAGCACCATGATGAACCGGTGTACCCTAGCTGGCTTGGTATCCACAAATGCTGGCGCTTATCTTGCAAAAGAGTCAAACCTCATCGCGTATTCTCAGACGCATATCCTTCCTTGCTCCAGGTGTAGGAACTAATCCACTAGGCCTGTCGGATCTCTTGAGGCAAATAGTAATCTATGAAGGCCTCTGGGGTACGTCTCTACCTCTAGACCTCTCTCAACTCTCGTACCACAGAACCGCTATATCTCATAGCTAAAATACTACCAACTTGACTGACTCTGTGGACATAGAGTGCATCACCCTAAATATTCATTGTAACTGATCCAAGAATTCCTGAGGATCCTCTTCGCGGTCTGTCCCTGTAAACTGTGGAGGACTCAGGGTAAGAAACTCACGAACCCTCAAACTTCCGGGTCCTCCAATAGATTCCATGACAATTAGTGCCATTGGCTGACGTTGAGCGGCCATCATCTGAGCCAGCATATAATTGCATTTCTAACCTTCTGATTTATAGGGATAACTGAGGGTGGTGTTGATGTATCTGCTACCCTAAGGAGATCCTGGTGTGACGGAGAATGCTGGGGAGATTGACGTGATATCTCCCTCACGCCCTCAGGTTGGGCCATCTCTGATTGTGGCACTCTGCTAGTGCCCTCTCCTGCACTAGCAAAAAGTCCTATGCGGATGAGAGGAGGAGAGAACTTGAGTTCGAAGTTGATGATTGGGTGTTTTTGAAGGTGTCACCCATGAAGGGAGTGATGAGGTTCTGAAAGAAGGAGAAACTTAGTCCCCGTTATGTTGGCAAGGTGGCTTATGAGTTGGATTTGCCCTCAGAATTGGCTTCAGTACATCCAGTTTTCCATGTATCACTTTTGAAGAAGTGAATGGGTGATCCAACTTTGGTTATTCCGGTGGAGAGCGTGGGTGTTAGGGATAGCCTTAGCTATGAGGAGGTGCCAATTGAGATTCTTGATTGTCAGGTTTGGAAGTTAAGGAACAAAGAAGTAGCTTCAGTAAAGGTTTTGTGGAGAAATCAACATGTTGAGGGAGCTACGTTAGAGCAAATTTGATGGCTAAATACCCACATCTATTCTCTTCTGGTTCAGTCCCAACTTGAGGTATCAGTTTCCTCCTTAGTAATTTATTCAGTTTCATGTTCTATTCATGTGTTCCAGTTTTTTTCATGTTAATGCATGTAGGTGTGTGATTCATGAATTCAGTTTAGTCATATGTTTCAATCGGGAGTCAGTCACCCCGTCAGTTTTCAGCTCTAGATGTTCAGTATTTGGAATGAGAGGTTTTCTGTCACACCCCCCCTTGGGAGGCGTAACTGGAGCCTAGTGCCACACTGGAACCTGGGCTAACTTAGCTGGGCATATGCACCTTAGGTGCCAGCTAGCAACTTAATATCAAGAAAACAAACAACTATATCTCGGCTGTATACACAACCTCGGGCTGACTAGGCTACACAATAAACCTATATAAAAATAGCTAACCCAGCAATCACAATTATACAAGGATCCTATGTGGGCCGATAAGACCACTATATTGTCTACGTCATAACAAAAGAAAGATAGGCAGTTATATATATACTATAGCTGACAAGGATGCTAACCGATAACTAAGCTAGGCCCCACACGACCAACACATAAAACATAACAACATAGTCCCCACACCGCCAACACACTAAACATAACATACGTAGTCCATACACGGCCAACAACAACCAACAATTAGGAACTGTAGTCCGCAAGCCTCTAGGAGTGGAATAGTGGTCAGGACAGGGCCTAGACCTACCCAAAAACTATACAACAAAATGAGCAAACCTTTCTAACTGACAACTCCGAAGAAAAGGAGCTGGATGATCTGCTAACCCTGGATAACTGCTAAGGAGGTCCTGAAACATGTCTATCAGTACCTGCAGGCAAGTATGCAGTGCCCCATAGGTGGACGTCAGTACAATATGTACCGAATATGTAAGGGTGTAACGAAAGCTTAATATAAGCTG
This sequence comes from Datura wrightii, assembly GCA_035772735.1. NCBI lineage: Eukaryota > Viridiplantae > Streptophyta > Magnoliopsida > Solanales > Solanaceae > Datura > Datura wrightii. The sequence goes on from JASDFA010000003.1 coordinate 119,050,151, forward strand.
ATAAAAGAAATGAAAGTAGTCAATAAGAAGGATAAGAGTTTTAGCCTGAAAAGCCTCACAATCTAAAGTATAACTAACAAGTAAGTATACAAACAAGAATCTAACTTGGCCCCCATAAGCCTGAAAGGTACAATCAGCACAGAATAACCTACCTGGGCCCCCATAATCCCTGACAAGAACAGTTAAGTCTATATACCCCTAATAAGGTCAATATGATTCGACAAGTAACTATAGACAACCTACCTGGCCTCTGGGTCTGCAACTGAGCCCTTTGGGCTCCTGTGACTGCACCTTGGGCCCACAAGGCTGATGGAGGGTCAGTAATGCCGTTATGGCATAAAGGAATTCCATATCTGGGTGGACTTTCATACGGCCTTATATGCCTGAATATTGTCCTTTCAGAATTTATATAGCTCTTTTGAGCGATCTACAACCCCATAGGCAATGACATAGTTAGCAACCATGAGGTTGGTCAACGGAAGGCTATATGAGATGGGGTCAATCTCGACCAAAGTTCTACATTTTAGCCTCGAATCTATCTGTAGCAGCTAATCAAAATATACATGCTCACAACATACTAACAAAGCATTGGTCGTATAAACTATACGACGAAGATAACTTGTCGAAGAGGCTAGCCTTAACATACCTCAATTGTCGATTTCTGTTTACCCAAACAGTTCCAATCTAAAGCCGGTGATTCTTGCAATTTGCAGCCCTTATGCTAAGAGAATAAAGCTATTTTGAATACTAGGAAATGGCTAATAACACAATCCTTTAAGCATATTTACTACAATTTAAACTTTATCCAATTCAACCGAAAGCGTACAAATTCCTGAGAGTTTAGAAGGTAGAAACACTTACTTATCACTTGTGGACGCTTAGGACTCAATCAGAATTGATACCTACAATTTCTACTCGGCAGGACTCCGACAATCTGAGCGAGATTTAAGGAAATAACTCCGTTGGAACATTTCTTGTAGGCCAAAAACTTGTTATCCAAGACGAATTTGCAATTGAATGGAATTTAACGGTGTAATTCGGCGAAAATATCATGAAATAGGCGCTCACGTTCGCTCCTTGGCTTTGGGAAATATTTGAAATGGATCATTTAAGACTTGAGGGAGTGTATATAATTTGAGGCAGTGGCAGGGGGCACGACGCGACAATCCGGCTGATACGCTGGCATGGCTGCGCAGCGCGGCACCCGGTGCGCCCTGCCTCCTACTTACTCGACAACATGCTTGTATGCTCATTCACTGAGACCTTCCTCGCATGCGTTGTACTCCAAAACTCTCAACATACATACGCAAACATCGATTAAATGATAAAAACTTATGAGGTGTAACATCATCCCCCCTTAGGAACATCCGTCCTCGAATGTAATCTTAAACTTAAGAGACTCAACTCCCTTACCCATTGCCGAAATTTTTTTTAGTAGAGTCTTCTATGTAATATGGACTATTTGGAAATCTGAAACACAGAAAAGTCCAACACGGGCATTTCACAGGACGCTACAAACAACTAATCCATAACATAAAAGTGAAAAACTATTCAATACTGATAATATAACCAATGAAACAATACTTGAATAACAATCTCACCTCAACTGCACAATCTGAGTCAAGCATGAAATAAGTGAGGATATTTAGACCTCATGTTATCCACAGCTTCCCAAGTCATCTGTTCTACATTTCTGTTCCTCCATAGGACTTTAACGGAGGCTACATTTTTAGTCCTCAATCTACCAACTTGCCGATCTAGTATGGCAATTGGAGTTTCTTCGTAGGACAACTCTTCAGTTACTTGAACTTCCTCAACCGGGACAACCTGAGAAGGGTCTCCTATGCGCTTTCATAGCATTGACAAGTGGAAAACTAGATGAACAGATTCTAGCCCTAAAGGCAGTTCTAACTCATAAACTACTTGGCCTATCCTTCAAAGGATTTTATATGGGCCAATGAACCTAGGTCTAAGCTTGCCCTTCTTGCTAAACCTCATTACGCCCTTCATAGGCAAAACCTTAAAAAAATACCCAATCATCAACATTAAACTCCAAGTTTCTATGCAATACGTTGGAATAGGTCTTCTGATGACTCTGGGCTGTCAGCAAATGCTTTCTGACAAGTTTCACCTTTCTTCTGATTGATGTATCATATTAGGTCCGATCAACCTTGCTTCCTATACATCAAACCATCCTATGGGGGACCTACATTTCTGCCCGTATAAAGCCTCATAATTCGCTATCTGAATAGCAGAATAATAACCGTTATTAATATGCAAATTCAATACGGGGTAGATGCTCGTCCAACTCCCTTTCTAAAATGACTTCCAGAATATTTCTTAGAATTATGCCCCTATATCAGAAAGAATTGACTCTAGAACTTCATGCAGTCAGACTATTTCCTTAATGTACAACTCAGCATATTCTTCAACTAAAAAGGTAGTCCTAACTGGCAAGAAATGGGCAGATTTTGTCAATTTGTCGACAATCACCCAAATGGAGTCGAATTTATGCCTGGTGCGAGGTATCCCTATAACAAAATCAATATTAATTGCTTCCTATTTCCACATAGGTACAACTATCTCCTGAGTCAGTCCGCTAGGTTTCTGATGTTAAGCTTTTACCTGCTGGCAATTAGGACGCTGTGCTACAAACTCAACCACATCTTTCTTCATTCCAGGCCACCAATATATCTCCTTTTTATCCTTGTACATCTTCGTCGAACCTAGGTTAAGAGAGTAACGAGAATAATGTACCTCTTCCATAAATTGCTAGCGAAGCCCTGCTACACGTGGAACACTGGGTCGACCTTTGAATCTTAGGACATAATCTCCCATTAAATCAAAGGCCGATAGTTCTGCCTGCTGAACTTTGTATGTGAGTTACACTAGTCTAGGGTCCTCGTACTGTCGCTCCTTCACCTCCACAACTAGAGGTGACACTGCTATATTCTGGATCATGACTCCATTATCCTTTGAATCTACTACCCAGACTGCTAGATTGGCTAACTAGTCTAGCCCTCAAGTAATTTCCTGCTGTTCGCACCTCAAATATGCTAGGCCGCCCATGGATTTGCAGCTAAAGGCATCGACTACAATATTAGCCTTCCCTGGGTGATATAGGATATTCACATCGTAGTCTTTCAACAACTCTAGCCAATGATGCTGCCGCAAATTCATCTCTTTCTGTGTGAAGATATACTGGAGGCTTTTGCGATCCAAAGATATCTACATGAAAACCATATAAAAAGTGCCTCCAAATTTTCAAAGCATGAACAACTGCATCCAATTCTAAATTGTGGGTTGGGTAATTCTTTTTGTGCTTCCTTAGCTGCCTCAAAGCATAGACAATCACCTTGCCGTGCTGCATCAGAACACACCCCAATCCAATGCCTGAAGCATCACAGTATACTGCATAGCCCTCTGGACCTTCTGGTAAGGCTAATACTAGTGTAGATGTCAATCTATTTTTTAGTTCCTGTATAATATGCTCACAAGCCTCAGTCTAGTGGAATTTAGTTGCTTTTTGAGTCAATCTTGCCAACGACGCTGATAAGGCATAAAATCCTTCCTCGAACCTTCTGTAATACCCGACTAACCCTAGGAAGCTATGAACCTCGGTGGGAGTCGTGGGTCTAGGCCATGTCTTTACTACCTCAATTTTCTACGAGTCAACCTAGATACCTACATCTGCTATAATACGACCCAAGAAAGCTACCGAATTTAACCAGAACTCACATTTCGAGAACTTTGCATATAACTGGCGATCTCTGAGGACCTAGAGTACTGTTCGTAAATGATCTCTATGTTTAGATTCTGAGCGTGAATATACCAGAATATCATTAATAAACACTATCACAAATAGATCTAAATGTGGCCTGAAGATGTTGTTTATCAAATCCATGAACATTGTTGGGGAATTCATCAATCCGAAGGACATGACCAAGAACTCAAAATGACCATACCTAGTTCTGAAAGCTGTCATCGGAATATCTTTCTCCCGGACATGCACTTGGTGGTATCCTGACCTCAAGTCAATGCTGGAGAAATATTTCGCTCCCTGCAGCTGATCAAAAAAATCATCTATCCTTGGAAGAGGATATTTACTTTTAATTGTAACTTAATTCAATTGCCGATAATCTATACACAATCGTAGGGAGTCGTCCTTCTTTCTTACAAATAAAACTGGCGCGCCCCACAATGAAGCACTAGGCTTGATAAAGCCTTTATCTAGCAAATCTTTCAACTGCTCTTTTAATTCCTTCATCTCGACAGGAGCCATTCCATACGGAGGGATGGATATAGGTTGTGTATCTAGTGGCGTGTCGATAGAGAAATTAATCTCTTGTTCTGGGGGAATTTCAGGAAGCTCATTCGGCAATCTGTTCGGAAACTCACTGACAACAGGAATGGACTGAAAAGTCGGGGATTCTGCCTGCGTATCCCAAAACCTAACAATATGGTGAATACAACCCTTCACTATTAGCTTCCTTGCGCTAAGATAGAATATGAACCTACCTTTTGGCTTAGCTGTATTGCCTTTCCATTCTCGCACTACCTCCCTTGGAAAGTGAACTCGGAGAGTCATGGTCTAGCACTCCATATTGTCATAGCATGGCGCTAGCCAATCCATGCCCATAATTATATCAAAATCAATCATTTCTAGCTCCACTAAATCTACTAAAGTCTGGCGACCAACAACCTCTACTATACAACCCCGGTAAATTCTCTTAGCAATGATAGAGTCACCAACGGGGGTAGACACCGAGAATGGTCAATGAAGAAATTATGGTGTTATACCAAATTTTCACGCCACTAGCGAAGTAACATAAGATAGAGTAGAACCTGGATCTATCAAAACATAAACTGAGTGAGAGCAAATATCTAGCGTACCTATCACAACATCTGGTGATGAGTCTGACTCCTGTCACCCTGGGGACAACCTCACCCATCTCCTTACCACTGCGCAAGAAAATAGCATTTACATTTTCCTTGGGGTTCTTCTCGGTATTACCCGAGAGTTCCCCCTGTGGTCTGTGGTTCTACTGCACCATCCATTGCTTCATTGTCTCCTCAAGCTGCTCTGCTGCTGGCCCTATGGCCTTTGATAAGTGTTTTAGGGCCTTTGAAAATTTTTGTTTCCTCCCCATAGGAGATTTTCTCCATTCCGATACCCTTGATTATAGCCATTACCTACAAAACCTCCACCGGGGCCTTGTTGTCCCACAAAATATACAGACTCAGGATTAAGAGGACAACCTGAATAAGCATGGCCTTCACCACATGCCTCACATAATGGTAGTGAGATTTGTACCTACTAGACTTGGCCTCCTGCTGGTGTGGAGACCAATTTACTAATCACATTCACCAACTAGATAATACCTGCTCTGATTGCCTCTACACCATCCACCTCAAGCTTTCCCGACACCTTTGCTGCTGCAAATCCTCTGCCTAAATCCTATAATCCTGAGTCCCTACAAAAATGAGGTCCAAGAGAGCCTCAATTTCATCATAACTTTTGGAAAGAATCTGTCCCTGTGCTATGGCATCAAAAAGTATCTTAGACTCAGGCTTCATACCCTCAATGAAATTGTGACCGATTATCTCCTTAGGTTGGATGTGGTGTAGGCAATCCCTAAAGTAACCGTTGTAGCATTCCCATGCCTGAGCTAGTGTTTCTCCATCTCTCTGTATGAATCTGGAGATCTTTTCTCTAAGTTCTTTAGTTCTTCTTGAAGAGAAAAAATGATTGATGAACTTGTTGGAGAGAATCTCCCATGTTGTGATGGATCCCGCAGGTTCATTTTGAAGCCACTCCTTGGCCTCTCCGATCAGTGAGAATGGAAACAGAGTTAACTTGACATATTCATCTGACACGTTCTGGTAGTGGAAATTTTCACTCAGCTCTACAAACGTTATCAGATGCCTGTGGGGTTATTCGTGTGGCTTGCCGTGAAATTGACAAGTGTTTTGGACCAAACGCACAGTCCCTTCTTTCAGCTCAAAGTTCTCAGTGATGGCCTGTTTAACAATTGCTTTGGAAGCATTCTCCACATTCAGCCTAGCAAACTGCATCACTGGAACTCTCTCATTCTCTTCAATTTCTCGCCTGTTGTTCTCCATAGTTAACCTTTGAAAGGTTCTCTCTATTTCAGGATCAAGAGAAGCTAAGGATGATCATTGACTTCTCGTGCTTGACATACACTAAGGCAAAAAACCCAGTGAACTTCAACAAAAACAAGAAACAAACGTAAAATACAGACTAGCGAAACAAAATTCTAACCTACAAATGATTAAACAATATTTAAGTCCCCAGCAAAGGCGCCAAAAACTTGATGTCGCACAAGAGCACGCAAGCACACGTGGTCATTAAGTAATATAGGATTGTAGTCCAAATATCGTACCCACAAGGACTTGTCAATTAAATCATTGTAAGGTTGTCACTTTGATTTCACTAATCTACGAAATAAATAAATTGGAGATTGGTTTGGAAAATTAAACTACGAAACTTCAAATGTAATGATTAACTACAAACAAATGCAATCTTGATTGTATTTCGATAATGATGACAAACTAGGGAAATGACACTTGGTTGGTTTCAGGTTGAGTTTTCCAGACGTAATTAAACTAGCATGATTCTTCCAACGATTGTTAGTTACAAGCTACTATCCTATTTCTTGCCACTATCCCTAGCATCCAAGAACTATCTCATGAATCCTAACGCCTATATCCCTATGGTTGCAGGAGAACATGAGACAATGATTATGCCAACTTGTATTTCAACTAAATGGGGTTGATGTCTCGACCCGAACGGAGGCCCAGATTGTGACACGGGACAAGGAGCCCCGAGAGACCCCAAGTCGACCCATGGCATAAGCATACGTCTAACTCAATCAAGAACTGAATAACCATCAATACAATCATAGTGGAAGTCTAGCTGAATATAACATCAAAATATATAATCCGAAGCTGAATACATATATATGTCTGAATAGCCTCTAATCATGATGAGTTGATGGGACAAGACCCTAACTAACTCAACAATACTAAAACTGAAATACATAAAGAAAAGATGGATAGTCTAGTCCTTGGAAGATGAGAACTCACCAATAAGCAACGCTAACTCCGATAAGCTGATTATGAGCGGGGCTGAAGCTGAGAGTCGGGTCCTGTATCATGAAACTATACAACATAGAAGTATGCGGTCAGTACGTGGAATGTACCGAGTATGCAAGGTAAGTAAAACTGCTAATGTAAGTAAAAAATTCATTTAAAGACAATGCATTAAATAAAACATAACATCAGAAAACTAAGAGTAGAACTTGCATGCATTCTTTCTGAAATCATGACTTCTTCATAACATGATATAACATGCTTCATAACATTATAACTGAATCGATTGACTCAAAGATGAATTCTAACATTTATAAGTAAAAGCTGAACATTGAATCAAACCTTTTTTAGAACATGCATTTACATAAATCTCATAAAAAATGAATATGAATATATGAAATCATGATAAACAATGGGAGACTCGTCATATAAATGAAATACCATGATAGAGCTTACGTGGTTCCGACTATTACACTCAAGTATGCAGAGCCGTCCAAAATCTTGCCAGGGCTAAGGATGCTACCATGATACCGATAACAAGCTGAAGGGCCATTAGGGCAAGGGAAGCTCACAAGGGAGGTACCAAATCACATAATAGTATCAACCTACATTGGCGTGTAGTTTTGAGGCATAGGGTAATCGACCCATAGCCTACTAGGTGCTAGAAAATACTCCCAAAGAAACGTGCATATGCTCTACATTATGTATAACAAAGCTCAATAATCAAAGACATCTCAAATATGAAATCATGCATATGAGAAGCTTTAGTTCAAAACATACGACAAGCTGAAAACATACGTGGGAGCCTTTGCTCCAAAACCATGTGGTAAGCTATGCATAGGAAGACTTAACTCAAAACATACCTCAAGCTAGAATACAAATTTGGGAGTCTTCACTCCACAATAATGTGTTAAGCTTAGTTAAGGAAAAATCATCATTTAAACTTAACATGTGGGCATTGCACAAAGCTTTATCATACTTAGAAATACTCAATTCTCATTGAAAACATAATTATAAGCATGGGTAGCTTCAAATCATGCTTTTCATCATATTATCTCATCATTATCACATTTACTTCACAAATCTCACTTTTCATGATCATCTCGTCAATGGGCTTCAACATTCATAAGGCTAGAGATAAAATTTTAACAGAAATCATTATAAAATTAGCCCACGCTTCACAATACAATAATAAAATCATAATCAATTCATACCCATGCATAGAAATAGATAATTCATGCCTTTGGGTAAAAAACCCCATAGAAAATCCATAGAGTTTCATACTTTTTAGAGAGGGATTGGGCATGGGTGTGGAAGAAACCACCCATTCATAATCCTACATACTTGATGGAGACTGAATCTTACTCCCCCTTGAATGCCCAAAAAGGAATTGAAAAAAATTGAAGAAAAAACCTTGAATCTCCCTTTTAATCACCTCTCTATCACTCTTCTATTCTCTTGAATGCATGAATGAAGACTTTAGGATTGTTTTCCCCTCTAAAACCCACCTTTCATAGGCTAAACAACGTCGTTTAGGCTTTAGGAACATAGGAATTACGAAAAGACCCTTACTAATTTCAACAGAAAATAACTGTCAGGTGGTCTAACGGACGACCTGATGACTCGTTGCTAAAGGGCATGACTCATTATATCGATCTCAAGTGCACTGCCTTACCTTTTCTCCTGGACTCGTAACGAGTCACTTCACGACTCGTTAGGGGTGACCACGATTCATGGTCACCACTCGTTAAGTACACTGTCTCATTTCCAAACTTTGGACTCCAAGCCTGCCAACGACTCAGCCCATGAATCATTAAGGCTGACAATGACTCATGGGGACTCTCGTTAGGTACACTGCCCAGCTTTCCTTTTCCCAACTATTTCTCTTTCCTCACGAGTCACCTGGCGACTTATGGGCTATCCTCACGAGTCGTGAGACGGCTCGTCCTGAGGCTGCAACAAAAATTCCCACTTTTTCCCTGTTTCAACTCCCGGGTCTGATCTTTTAGCTCCTAGGGTATAACAATATCTCCCCCTTGGGAACATTCATACTCGAATGTTGGAAAGCACACAGAAAAGCAGAGATATGCAATTATCATTATCAAATACTGATCTTTTAAATCAAAAACTAACATAATGACTACCTCCAATTCAAAATATATACCTGAACGGAATTCACAAATCACATACATTTACCATAACATAAAACAAACTTGCACACATAAACTGAACATGAATAGATAGAGTATTAGGGCAACAACTGATACCTTAAACTGAAACTGAGCCGGTAGGGAACAGGTGAAGGTATTTATCCATCATATCTACTTCAGCTTCCCACGTAGCTCCCTCAACATACTGATTTCTTTGTAACACCTTTATTAAAGCTAATTGCTTGTTCCTCAACCTATGAACCTAACGATCCAATATTTCATCTGGAACTTCCTCATAGCTAAGGCTATCCTTTACACCAACGCCGTCCACCGGGACTACTAGAGCTGGATCTCCCAAATATTTCTTCAAAAGCGACACATGAAATACATGATGCACGAAAGATAACTCTGAGGGAAAGTCCAACCCATACGCTACCTTACCAACGCTTCTCATAATCCAGTAGGGAACAACATAACGGGGACTAAGTTTTCATTTCTTCCCAAACCGAATGACTCCCTTCATGGGAGATACCTTCAAAAATACCTAATTGTCCACCTCAAACTCCAACTCTCTCCTCCTCACATCAAAATATGACTTTTGATGACTTTGAGCAATTTTCAGCCTGTCCCTTATCAACTGAACCTTCACCATAGCCTCATGAACCGAATTCGGCCCTACCATAACTGTCTCACAAACCTCAAACCATCCGATGGGCGATCTACATCTTTGTCCATAAAGAGCCTCGAACGGTGCAATCTGAATGCTAGAGTGATAACTGTTACTATAAGCAAACTCAATCAGGGGAAAATGATCATCCCAACTACCTTTGAAGTCCATCACACATTCTCTCAATATGTCCTCGAGAGTTTGGATTGTTCACTTCACTTGGCCATCTGTTTGCGGATGATAGGCTGTGCTAAGCTTAACCTGAGTCCCAAGCCCCTTATTGAAAGACCACCAAAACTGGGAGGTAAACTGAGTACCTCGGTACGAAATAATGGACAAGGGGCATTCCATGTAACCGAACAAACTCTCGGATATACAATTTGGCATAATCATCTGGTGAGTCTGTGGTCTTCACCAGTAGGAAATGTGCAGCCTTAGTCAACCTGTCTACCACCACCCAAATGGAATCATATTGTTAGAGGGTACAAGGTAGGCCTGTAATGAAGTCCATATTAATTTCTTCCTGCTTCCAAGTGGGAATGCTAATATCCTAAAGTATGCCTCCCGACCTTTGATGCTCAACCTTTACTTGCTGACAGTTCGGGCACTTGGCTATGAATTCTGCAATATCCCTCTTCATGCCGTTCCACCAATATATTTCCCGCAAGTCATAATACATCTTGGTGGCACCCAATGGATAGAATATCTGGATCCATGAGCCTCATGAAACATCTGACTCCTTAAATCATGGACATCCAGAATGCATAGGCGACCTTGGTACCGCAGCACACCATCTCCCCCTTGGGAGAAGACCTCCACCTTCTGACTTCATACGACTTCTTTGAGCTTTACCAAAATCGAATCCTCATCTTGTATAGCTTTCATATCAATCACCAAGGATGATTCTGACCCATTTAAGACAACACCACCACCATCGGTCGAGTCGACCAACCTAACTCCCAACCTTGCGAGTCGATGACATCTTTCACCAACTCCTTTTTTCCTTCATCCACATGGGACACACTCTCCATAGAGAGCCTACTAAGTGCATCCGCTACCATATTATCCTTACCCGAATGGTAAAGGACACTCATATCATAGTCCTTGAGTAGCTCCAACCACCTCATTTTCCGAAGATTGAGATCCTTATGCATGAATACATATTGTAAACTCTTGTGACCCGTAAATACATCCACGTGAACCCCATACAAATAATGCTGCCATATCTTCAAGGTGAATACCACCGCGGCCAATTCAAGGTTATGAGTTAGGTAATTCTTCTCATGGACTTTCAACTGTCTTGAGGCATATGCTATCACTTTCACATGATACATCAACACACACCCCAATCCTATCCTTTAAGCATCGCAATACACCACGAATCCATTGATACCCTTGGGTAGGGTCAATACCGATGCTGAAGTGAGTCGAGTCTTCAACTCTTGGAGGCTCTTCTCGAAAGCCTCCGACCATTGAAATTTCACCTTCTTCTGAGTTAACTTGGTCAACGGTGCTGCAATAGATGAGAAACCCTCAAAAACCTCTGATGGTAACCAACTAAACCTAAGAAACTCTGAATATCCGAG